>JAWHQI010000047.1:2807500-7607500 GCA_033032865.1 Dactylorhiza incarnata | reverse complement strand
CTGGCGCCAACACCAAATAACAAGCTCAAAGCTTAAATACTGACTTCCAGCATCCACACAAAGTGGTAAGCTCATAATCGCCCAAGGCACAATAATTTGCCTAAGTAAACTCACAAAGCAGTATTCACGAAAAAATAATTTCAACACAAATTTGAGAAAAGACTCCCACACTTGAAAAATATGTGACCATCAAGAAAAATTTTCGGGATCGTTTTCTGCGAAAACAGCCTCCGAAAATGGCCTCCAAAAATTTTTGGGTCGAACCAGAAGTTTTTGTCACGCCCTCGACCAGCTCGCCAAGATGTGTCCGACAAGCACTCCCTTGCATAATTCTGAGTTTGTTTGATTCCTCAAACAAACTCCAGAACGTTTGGTGAGCATGTCCGCAAGGTCTTCATGCACACCTGGCGCGCACTCGTAAAATGGGGGCACAAGTAACGTATGCAAGCGAGCCGCGCCCAAGCAATGTCTCCCTCAGTCCTCGCCCAACACACATGCATGAAGTGCATCCGCACATGCACATGCAACACATAGGAGCACACCGAACGCATGGGTGCTACCAACGCGCATGCTCGATACAGGGCATCTCGCTCCCGCAAATGTCTCCTTCTTGAAATGTGTTGATGTAATGTTTTGCATATGTTCTCATTTGGGCATTTGAATATATAGTTGTGGAAAGTAACTGTTGGATGTATCTTGTTGTTATTACTGCTTTGCGGGTGACTCATATGGGACCGTTGGATGGAGATATATGATTGTATCTGTTGGATTAACCTTTGGCTTGTAACAATGTCCCTACTTACTATATATTATACATAAACTACTCCTCCTTGGTGTAACGCGAAATTCCTGCGCCCGATCCTCAGATTTCAAAGTCCTTCTTGCCAAAAAAACCGAATGGGTATACTTTTACCCTCTAGTTTTTTTTTGTTCTCCCCCATTCATTCCGCCAAGTTTGGTTTTGGTTTTGGTTGGAACCGATTGGAACTAGACCGAACCGTATAGAACCGAACCAAACCGGTAATGGTTGGTTTGGTTTTGGTTCTTGTTGAACCATAACCGGAACCGTTAACACGATGGTTCCAAAAATTATGCTGGAACCGAAACCAGAACCGGTTAAACCAAATACAATTTTGGTTCTAATTTTAAGAACCGCTATCTTAGCGGTTCGGTTCACGGTTTTAGTAGAACTGGAACCGAATTGGAACCGTGACAGCTCTAGTGGTGAGGGAAGCAGAGATTTAAAGAAGATGATGAGGTTCGATGAAGCTGTAACTCCTGTGGTGGTAGGCGCATAAGAAATTTGTTGTCTGTGTGGTAAGATCTCAGTCCTTTTGTTGAGTAGGATTATCAATCCATCGCTATTTGTTATGGTATGCTGGGAAACTAGTGCTTCCAAACCATTTACAATAGAAAATATATCTACGAACGACTACACCCAATGGTCATGGTATGTAGAGCTTTAGAGTATATTACAATATGCGTACAAGTGTTTCAAATGAGAGAGGAGAGATACAATTTACCAATCCTTAGCACGGAGGGAACGAAAGTATTGTCTCCTCGGATTCGTAGGGGAGCTCGGCTTGGTCCACAAGTTCTTCCTCTTCCTCCTTAGCCTCGTACACGATACGAGAGTGGCAGTCACCCTTTCCTAACGCGTCTTCTCCCGGTTGCCTTCGCCTCAACGCTAAATGCTCCTTCTTGGAGCTCCGACGGAAGCTTGCAAAACACCTTCTACGCCTTTGGAATGCTTCGAGAGGTTGGAGAAGACCTATGGATGAAACCCTATAGCTGTAGGTCAAAATTGCTAAGAATGACGGATAGGATCGGGGGTCTTCAGGTGTTTTTTCTGAAATCGCGAACAACATTTTTATAGGAAAAACAAGGCGCACACACGTGTGCCGCGAAATGCACACAAGTGCATGAGGTAAAAATGAACTACAGAAAGGCACACACACAACAACACGTGCGCGCACATGCGTGTGTGAAAAATGCATGCGCAAACTCGGAAAAATCCAAGTGGACTGGGAAGAAGGAAATGGCGCGCACGCACCAGAGGCATGCACACGCACGCGCGTGCGAAGATGCACACGCCCTTTAGATTGATGAGACATCAAAAATCGATGAGACAACTTAACTACAAAAGATCGGCGAGACATCTCATCGATTTAGCGCACATACGTGCGACAATTCTGCACATGCATGCACAAATTGAGATCGGCGAGACACACACCAGATCAACGAGACGCTGCAAAACATCGACGAGATGGCTCATCGACAAGAGGATTGGGTGCACGCACGTGCGTAAATTCAGCACGTGCATTCACATGTGAATTTGACATCAAATCCCTTGTAAATGTCCAAAAAACCATACCTGCTTGAAGAATTCATCCAAACAGTCCCAACCTACAATTTATCATGAATTGGGCCTTAATCACACAAATCTGGCACTAGAATGGATGAAAATGAAAGAGAAAGCATGGTGAAAACAATATATAAAAAGAACGTATCAACACTTCGATGACATGCACGATTCAAAGTTTCCGGAAGTGCCCGGGGACGTTGTATCTTGGGATTAATTTGTCATGATTAACCTACACAGGTGGGAGACAATATTAGTCTTAGGATATCGCAAAATTTCGCCTTCCTCTCCCCATTAGGCATTTCAATGTTATTCTACAAATTTACTATACAAATCTTATTTTCTAATAAATAAATAAATTATTGTCATTATATTTTGTAAAAATATAAATATAATATTTCCACTAAACAATCTAAGATTAATATTGTCATTAATATTTTTACTTTATTTAATGACAGGAATCACGAACACTTTCTCCGAATCAAGTTCTATTAATAACTTCAATTAAGGAAATTCCTATTTCTACTTCAGATCTGACACCATGAGACGATACTGCCACAACTAAGGAAAAATAATGTAGTAGTGCCCACCACTCCACCCAGATCCAAAACTGCACCTACACAAATTCCTTCTTTTGAGGAAATTGTTTTTCATTGTAAATTTTGGATCTTGAGTGCTTTAGATGGTCTTTTATATCATGTTTTTCTCCATCATACTACTCCTAAGAGTTTATGGACTACTTTAAACCAACATTACGGAAACAATGACGCTAGAGTTGATCATTTCACTATTTATTCATTCCGTAATTTTACATTTAAGGAAGATCAACTTATGAATAAAAAACTTCATGAATTTCAAGATTTAGTGACGAAAGTTGATAGTTCGTGCACTATACTTTATGAAAAATTTTAAGTCACTGCACTTATTGATTTCTTGCCTCCATCTTGGGAAGGGTTTGCACATAATCTTAGGATGAATCAATCTTACTTGTCATTAGTTGAAGTGATGAATTCTACACGTATAGAAAACAAAGTAGGAGTGTTATGAATCCTCCTAATTTCAATAACAAATTTAAGAAAGGGAAAAGTAAGAGAAACAAATTCTACTACTACTCTTTCAGGACATAAGAGAAACAAATTTAAGAAAGGGAAAAGTAATTTAACAAGAAGTTTAACCATGATAAAAATCATAAAACACTGTAAATATAAAATTTGCTATGTGTGTGGACAGATCAATCACAATTCCATCTAGTGCTTCTTAAGAAAGACCAAACCAATTTGGAAACCAACTACAACACCCAGAAATGCATCTGTGAATGTAGTGGAAATTGATTGAGGTTCCTCATTCAGGTTAAAATCTCCCATAATTAATTAAACTCTTTAATCAAATGATTGGTGGTTAGATAGTGATGCAAATATGCATGTATGTTCTGACAAAAAGTGGTTCCACCATTTTCAGGATGAATATGGGGGATGTTTAACACTTGGGAATGACATTACAACACAAGTTAAAGGAAGATGATCCATTAGGCTCTCCATGACCTCAGGGAAAATATTACCTTCGGAGGATGAAAGAGAGATAAGATAATCACTTGAGATGTGTACTCTAGAGGGGGTGAATAGAGTAATTAAATTTTACGTCAATTTAGCTTTAATGTATTTGACAGTTTCTCGAGGTACCCCTTAATTATATCACAAGCACACCAATAAGGAAAAGTGCAAAAATGAAAAGCAAAGAGTAAATGTAAACAACACAGATGACACAAAAAATATAGTGGTTCCCCAAATACGAGTAGTCCACTCTTCTGCCACTACAGGAACTTCACTATCACTAGTGCTGAGTCTTTTGATAAGGAGACTCTTAGAACCTGGAGTTGTTGATAAGGTCTCTCAGAAACCACTAAGTCGTTTGGTAAGGAGACTCTTAGAACTGGGATTTGTTGATATGGTCTTTCGAAAATCACTGAGTCTTTTGGTAAGAAGACTCTTTGAATCAAGAGTTGTTGATAAGCTCTCTCTAGAGCCAAGTGAGTTGTTGATATGGAAGCTCAACCACTGAGTCTTTCGAATGGAGGCTCTCAGAACCAATACTAAATCCTTTGAGGAGGGATTCTTAGGATTCCTTTATACAAATTGAGTTGAAGAGAATTTTCCACAATGTGTCCTTCAACAACAATGTTTGAAGGATCTAATTCTTTGTAAGGCAGCGTGTATTCAGATAAAGTTGTAGTAGCTTCTTCTTCTTAATCACGACTCTAGAGGAAGATTGAGTCTTGATCTTCAACATTAGCCCTTAAGATGAGGGCTTCTTCATTTGAATCTTCAGAGAATGGAAGATTCTTCTTCCTGCAATCTGTTGGAGTATACGAGAGATACTCCTTCTATGTGTTGCACACTTGAGGAAGGTTGACCTTCCTGTAATGTGTTTTCTGCCATCTGCACTCTCCTATTCTCTTGCCCGTTGTCTTCATTTATATACGCCTCTTATTTTTGAATTCATTCCTAGATTTCTTTAAACAGCTCTGAAGGCTACATTCATAGGCTTGGACAGCTTGTCAAAGATTGAGATTCTAACAGATGTATTTTATCAGCAAATTTTATCGTGACTAGTTCCAAGATAGAAGACCATTGGAGCCAATCTGAGAGATCGATGCAAGTTTTATTTGTTCAGAGGCTTCTCGACGCTGATCTTGGCGAATTCGATACTACTTTACGGTTTCAGCGCTATCTAAGTGATATAACGCTACTTAGAAGATTTTAACGCAACTTCTTTGTAGTCAGCACATCACGAGTTCTACTATTCAACGCAACATGAATATCCCGTTGCTGAATTCTAGCTCTGTTTTGAGATTGCGATGCTTACTAAGATATTTCATCGCTGCTTGAAGTTGCGTTAATTATTTCGACGCTACCTGACTTTAAAGCTGAGTTCTTCTACTGCTTTCTTAGGGAAGAATCTTGTAACCTAAATATTAAGTCCTCAAAAAATAAATTACCCTTCTATACAACATGAATAATGACCTAATTAATCACTCTTAAAACTGTGTATCAAATAAATAGGTGAATTTTTCCCAAAAATCTCCCCTATTTGATATACCCATTTTTACAAGACTTTTGAGTCATTTCCGAAACAAAGAAAAGAACTAGAAGGAATTTAACTATTATTTTGAGATAAATTGATATACTTCTTCATATACATAGATAATATTTATTGCTCAAATAAGATTGCATATAAGAAATAAATGTAATGCATTTACAAAACATAAATAAACTGCATTTCACAGACAAATTATTTTGAGCATTTTCATTTCTTTATAATTCTTAGTGAACATTTCGTTTCCTAATGTTCTATTTACATAGAGAATCATAGACTCTAGACCTCTTCTTAGACAATTTCCTAATTGTCTTTCGGAACAAAAAGAAATGGGAAAAGAGAGATAATGGATTGGGGGAAGGAGGTGAATAGGCTCTGTCCTGCTCATGTTTATAGAGCAGGGGACAAATCCTATTACCTCAGGCTCCTCCTGCTTAAAAGCCCACTCGTGTGGCATCTAGCACACCTCTCTATTGAAAGGCACTCTCCCTAAATTATTGTAGCCTTCTATGGAAGCAAACCCTCCAGCAGGAGAGATCCATCGAGGAGAAGCAATTGAAGTAAATGCTTCATAATCCTCGATGTCTCTTCTTCTTGTATGAGAGCACCTAGTTTTTTATAATGGAGGAGAAGACCGTCTAGTGGAGATATGTGACATTGCACATTTCTTGGTCCATCCTAGGAGGCATCATTCTCCCCCTTTTTGATTCTATAAAAAATAGAGATCAAGAACATCCTAGGAGGGAACACATCAGAGGAGAAGTAGTTGCTTGAGGGAGACTTTAAGAATCAGAGGTATCGACATTGAAGAAATAAGAGGTGTATGTAGAGAGGAATGATTTGAAGGGCAAAGACTGAGATAGAAAAGCCTTAAATATGCAAGAAGACTGAATCGTCTTTTATGAAGAGACGAAATAGATAGAAGGAGTAAATACGCTACTGCTAACCTTTTAAGTTTTCAAGAGATGTTAAACTCTTGGTTTCGAGGAGATGAAAAGTTTTATCGCATGCGACCCTAAGGCAGCGACTGACTTTTAGACTCTAGGCACTAGACTTTTCCTAGTTAGGAAGTGCGTCGACTTATACAGATAATTTTTCTTATTTCACCAGGTTACTTAAATGTACTAATTCCGACAAATTAATATTCTTAAATCAATCTTCATTCCACAACTGGTTTGTGGTGAAGAGGTTTTATTACTTTTAATAAGAATATTCATCATAAGGACCCCCATTTATCTTAGGTCCTGGTGTTTTAGAGTAATTGCTACTGTGAGAGTAGAGAGGGGTTCTAAAAGGATGAACAGTTGTGACTTAACCTCTGAGAATTCTCTAGAGGGGGGGGGGGGGGGGGGAGTGAATAGAGATTTAAAAAACTTGTACAAAAATTATTAATGTAGTTTTTGATTTGCATTCACAAACACATCCACAAATAGAATAAGTAAATGCTAAAATAAAGATGCAGGAAACTAAAGTAGACAACACAGAAAAACAACAATCACAAAAGACACAAAAGCTATAGCGGTTCCCCAAAATCTGGGTAGTCCACTCTTCTACCACCTTGGTAGGAATACATTATCACAATGCTCGAGTCTTTTGGTAAGGATACTCTTAGAATCACTGTGTCTTTTGATAAGGAGACTCTTAGAACAACCGAGTCTTTTGATAAAGAGACACTTAGAACCACCGAGTCTTTTGATCAGGAGACTTTTAGAACCAAAACTGAGTCTTTTGATAAGAAGACTCTTAGAACCAAAACTGAATGCTTTGAAGAGGGATTCTTAGAACACTTTACTCATTTTACAGAACTGAGAATTAAAGAATGAAGAAGAAGATGAAGAATAATTCTCTGATTTGAATTCTCTTTCAGCAGTCACTGGGATTCTAGGCACTAAATGTTTTGGATCCTTTGTAAGATGACGAATCCTTGATTAGAAGAAGGTGGAAGGATTATATGCACTGATCTAGTCTTTCAAATTGATCTCGGTATCTTCGATGCAATAGTTGTAGCAGTGGAGAAGAGGAGAAGGAGGAAGAAGGACTGTTGTCGACTATGTTCCTCTCTGCTGTATTATATGATCTTCTCACTGATCTCTTCTTAAAATCTGAGTATATAAATCTCTAAGAGATTTTGAATTCTTCTTAATCTGGAAACTTATCTTTAGGAAGATTAAAATAATATTCTTCTGTATTTGTATTCATAAATCTCGACAACCTCTTTAAATATCTTCCATACATATTCTCCTGAAATTAGATGGAGAATTCTTTCCTTAGGCTCTCTTTCAACAGCTCTAAGGATTCAAAAAGAATACCATATTAATCTTCTTCAAATAACTATTAACAGATCTTCTGAATTTTCCATTCTGGGTTTCATTTGACACTACGTCGACTTTTAGAAGAAGATGCATTGAGATTTGCCTAGGATTTGAAGTTCTATCGACTTGGTTAAATACTCGATGTTGCATCGATGTCATATTGAGGTGCCTTTGAATTCTATTAGAAGCTACATCAAGATCTGCATCACAACTTTGAAATGAATTTTGCTATTGACGCTGCGTCGATTCCTTATCGACGCATCCGTGGACTTTAACTTCCGGCTTCTGCGTCGAATACTAATCAATGTTGCATCGACTTCATCTTGAAAGAATGCACGCATCGACTTCTGAAGTTGTGCTGATATCCAGTTGGAGTAACGTCAACTTTCAGTTGACGTTGCATCGACTTCTAGTCGACGCATCAATACTTCTGAAGTTGCATTGATATCCAGTCGGAGTAACGTCGACTTCTAGTTGATGTTGCGTCGACTTCTAGTCGACGCATAATTACTCTCAATAATTTTCTTCATGATTTCAGTTTGCTTTTCTCATGTCTTTGACTCAATTGAATTCCTAAGACTTCTATGATCAAATTACCCTTACTTATACATCATGGGTAATTAACCTAAAAATTACAATCACTTTATAGATAATTTGTTAAGTTAAATGAAAATGGATTTTCCCAACAATCTCCCCTATTTAGCTTAAAATTTTTTACAAAATATTTATAGTGATTTTACAAAATAAAGCAAGAAAAAAAAAAGAAAATTTACATCATTTATATATAAAGAGAAAGAAGAAACCATGAACAAGCAAATGAAAACTTGTGTCTTCAAGATAGAATTCTAAACTTGATTGGAATTCTAAACTAAATATGTGCACCCTGTTTAGCACGTTCAATCTCAATTTCCCCTGAATATGTGCACCATGTTCAATCTCAATCTCCCCCTGAATATGTGCACCTTGTTCATCATGCTCAATCTCAATATCCCCCCCTGAATATGTGCACCCTGTTCATCATGTTCAATCTCAATCTCCCCCTACTTATCAACCCAATCCATCAAATCATCGTCCCATTTCTCCCCCTTCTTAACCTCATCAACATGGGAGGTTAAGAATGACCTAGTCACAGAGGAGGAGGACATTCTTGACTGTAAGGATTATATAGAGATAATGACCTCACCAAGTTGTGTTCATATGGTTTCAAATGTCATGTGAATGTGAAAAGCATGCTCACTCATAAGGGTTGAGATTGTGCTTATGGCCATTTGTACTGCCTGAATAATTATAGAATGTAGATTGAGAGGAGAAGAGGTTGGCATAGTAGAGGAAATATGAGCATTAGTGGCAGGGAGAATTAATGAGGGAGAAGGTGATTGAAAGGCTTGGTTTGGTGGAATAGAAGGGTCTGGATTATTTGAGAGGAAAGCCTCAACTTGTGGAAAAGGTGGAGGAAATGGTTCTTTTTGGAATCCAGGCTTTGTTATCTGTCTATTCCATTTTGTGATAGAGAAATTGAAAGTCTCTTGCCAGGAGGAATGGGCACTCCTTTTGACTTACATAAGGTAGGATAGTGGTTCTTCAACATTTGACTCATGAGTGTCATGTATGCTTTCTCCTTTAAGGCATATTTGTGTGACATCCCTTTTAACATGCATCTCCCCCAGTTTACCTTCTTCCAAGGATTAGTAGTCCCATCAGATGCAAATGTGCTCTGGGTATGGAATAATGGGCAAAGACGTTGCATAACAGTACTTTCCCAATAATGTATCTATTATTTCTCTGTAAGATAGCTCTGCTTCTGCTTCTCCAAAAGGAAGGTCAAAGGTACATCCTACACATGTAACTCCTGTAACTAAAATTAAAGTCCATTTTATCTACATTACCCTTCCTTTAGTTGGACTGTTCAATGATATCCATCCTGCACATGTAACTTAAACATCAGTAGGGACCCAGATTACCTTGAGCCCATTGCTTCTACCTAGAAATGGTAAAATGAAAGTGTAAGCATGCCTTTCATGATACCCCTTAGGATGGTAGAGTGGTAGTCTATTAAACCAACAAGTTTAAACATTGTGTCCACTTTTACATCAATAATGACACTTTGGTTTATGAAAAGAATGATTCTTAAGCAACTTTGTATTGAATCTATTGAAATTGTTAACTGGATATTTGCTTAGACTTGAAATCAACGCGACTACCTAGTTCCGTTGAGTGGAAATCGATGCATGTATGAGGTTGCGTTGAGATGATGTCGACGCTGTAACACCCTGCCAGTACGAAAAGTATAACATCGGGTCCGGCCGGGACCCCACGCCATACAAACCACACTAGCTAGGAGTTAAAAGGTGATAAACAGAAAAGAATACAACTACACGAGAGTACAAAACGTAAGCGGAAGCATTTGATTAAAAACATTCCAATTAGAACTGTCCACTATCATAGGAATGAAACCATAATATAGAGTTACGACCTTAAGGCCTTACATTTACCAAATGTGATAAAAACTCCAAACATACATCGGCACGCAGGCCGGCAATACAAGGAAAACAGAAAAGAGGCTGGCCTTCGAGGGCCAACTCAGCATAAGGGCCACCGCCCATTATTTTCCGCTAGGCTCGCCTGCACCTGCATAAGAACATTCCACCAAGCGGTGGCAAACAAGGTAACGGTCAGCAAAGCTGACCAAATTATAACGACCCCACCCCTTTCCCGGGGTGGCGGAGCTTCTACCCTGCAAGCAAGCCATACTAGCACAAGTACTAATATAAAGAAAGTGCAACTACACAAGGTGAGGGTTCAAGCACAATCAATCTTCTAGGATGAGCATCAAAGAGAAGGGAACCTAGGTATGCACATGATGCTGGTTGGGTTCGCCCAAAAGTTCCCCACAACCGCCTAAACAACCGCATGTGGCTAACAACATCAATTCATCACAAACGTGGGTACACACAGCCGCACGCTTCATGCTCACAAGGCATGCACCCAAGGTACTTCTTCCCGAGCACCAATACCATCATGAGTCCGGAAACTCTAGATGGAAAAGAGCTTTTGGTCGGTCTAGGCAAGACGCCCTTCCCAACCTCTCCCAAGGTCGTTCGGGTTTACAAGAGATAAATCCCCCTACCGCCGCGCCTGGAAACGGGTTCAGTTCAGCCAATTCCCGTGCTTTTGTCATCGATTGAACACACGATGCGGGTATGACATCACCTCGGCCCGTAAGGGTTTAGTACTCGCTAGCGCTACACAAAACATAAGTTACAACACCCAAGCCTTCACGAGGAATTAGGCTTTACACATAACCAAAAAGGAGGTACAAGACCACTCCTCAACAATTCTAGTGGTGAAGGTTTGCATTCAACCACTCGCAAAGCATGGGGCTTTCGCTAGGATCTTCACAAGACGCCTATGCTTAAATCCCACAATACTATCGCATATATCATGGAATCATTCTCCGGCACGTATTCTAGGCTTAACCTAAATGCAACGTCGCAAATCAAGCATCACCGATTATGGCTCACGGCCACGAATAGGCTTCACACACAATGCCTAAATCCGCACGACTACCGGATTTTCTACATGCAATATGCCGGGGACGGACACAATCAACCCGGAGTTCCGAAGAACTTGAGGAAATCCTACACTTCACCCATTTGGTGGAAGGGATTCCTCATGCAAGCATAGAGAAATGAAGGAGAGGACAAATGACAAGTCCAAATATTGGGAGGAAGAATCGTTACCCTAGAAGCGTTCTTCTTAGCCATGGATCTGAGATTTCACACGGAGGGAAAGGACCGCACCGGGCTGCACTCTCCAGATCTGGAAATGGCTCGCGAAACGGAGCTCCGGAGCTCCGTCAATGGCGGGATCTCTCCTTCTTCTTCCTTGCCTCCTTCTTCTTTCTCTAGGTTTGGAGAGAGAAAGGCTTAGAAATTATGAGGATTAACCTCCTCTCATCAGCCCTAAAGACCTCCAGCATCTAATCCTAGCCATTGGATCGGATTCCAAAAGATTTGGACGGACCGATCTCCTTCTCCGCTTAAATTCGCGGAGCAGAATTAACAGGGAGCACGATCACAGGCGCACGATCACTGGTCGTGCGCGAAGAGAAGAAATGGTTGTGCGCACTACCCGAGACAGAACTCCGATTCCTTGCGAATTAACGCACGATCATTGGCGCACGATCACTGGTCGTGCGCGAATAGGAGAAATGGTCGTGCGCACTACCCGAGACAGAACTCCGATTCCTTGCGAATTAATGCACGATCATTGGCGCACGATCACTGGTCGTGCGCGAAGAGGAGAAATGGTCGTGCGCAGAGAACTGCTATGGAATTTTTTAGCCTATCCCGAGCGCAGCACTACCACTCCGCCTACCTCGCTGAACTACGATTTTTGGGGTGTTACAGACGCATACTTCTACCTCAGAATTCTTAACATTCGAACCTTTAATTTTTATGTGCTTCTTTCCTAGAAAACCCTGATATTTATATGAGCAAGCCCTATTGAATATTGTAGTTTTTTCAGGATCATCATCTATAATGATAATGGGTTGCTTTTCCTTGGCTTTAACAAAAGCTACAAGATTTATCCAAGCTGGTATGCTTGAGGCTTTTCCTGAGCTTATTGACTCAGCTCCTAGACCCAAAATTTTGAACCTCATTGAGAGATTCTTTGAAATGTCCTTTAGTTTTTGACTCCTTCCATTCAGTGAATCTTCAAAGGCTTTTGCCTTATAAGCTCTTCTTTCATTGCCTTGTTTTCTAAAGTTTGTTCATCGATTTGTTTTTCTAGCTTTCCTACCTCAATCCTAAGTTGATAATTAACATAGTGATGATTTTCATCTACCCCTTTACTTTTCAATTCTTCCAACACTTTCCTAAGTATTTTTATTTGATTTTTTGCCTCTAGTTGATCTTGGCAGAAATCCTTAAAGCAAGATTTAAATTCATTGGAAGAGAAGTCAAAACTATCAAAATATGATACCTGATCTTCTTCATTATCTTAGGAAGCCTCCAAAGCCATCAGGCAGACCTCTTCAGCAACAACTTCCTCCTCACTTTCAAATGAGGAACTTGACTCAGATTCTGAGTCACTCCGGGTTTCAGCTATGAAACCTCTTCTTTTCATTCTTACTAGTTTTGTCGTTCTGCTCTTTAGAACATTCAAGAGCAACGTGCCCTAGCTTTCTGCAGGTAAAGCAGATGACCTATTTGTTGGGAGTCTTATAAAATCTGGGCTTACTAGAGCTCATATCCCTTCTTCTGAATTCTTCTGTCTTGATCCACCTTCTGAACCTTTTGGCTAAGATATTAAACATCTCTTCTTCAGAGGTTGAAGGCTCTTCTTAAACTGCCTTCAATGCAATGGTTCTTTCTTTAGGAGTTGAGATTTTCTCCTTTCCTTCTGTCTCAGCTCTACTTCTTAGGAGCATCTCATAGGACTTTAGCTTGCCTAGTAGGGCATTTGTGGAGATCTCCCTATGGAATCTGGACTCTCTGATGGCCCAGATCCTTGAATCACAAGTGCTTGGGAAGCACATGAGCAACTTGTCATTTATCTTAGTCAATGAGATCTCCTTGTCTAGTCCTTTGAGCTCATTGATTATGATGCTAAACCTTTCATACATTTCAACAATATTTTCTTTAGGTTTCTTCTGAAAGTTCTCATATTGGGATATGAGAAGGGACATCTTGTCCTTTCTTTCATCAGAACTTCCATCAACAATTCTTGGTAGGGATTCCCAGATTACCTTTGCATTTTGACAATCAATAACTTTCTGAAATACTTCATCTAACATGGTGGATGCCAAGATATTCATTTCCTTGGCATCCCATTCTTTTATTTTCTTTTCTGCTTCTGTCCATTCTGCCATGGGAACAAGTTCTAGTGTAGAGTTCCCACTGGCATACTTTTTGTAAGGCATTGGTGGTCCTGTCAAGATAGAATTGAAACTTCCTTCATCAATAGAATTCATGTATAATTTTATTCTGACCTTCTAGAGTGTGAACTTTTCCAAGTTACACACTGGAGGTCTAGTGGATGCAAATCCTTTAAAATTAGTTGAAATTATTTTGAAGATAGATCTGTTTATATATTTTTAAGTGTAGCTTTGCAACTATTCAGATCTTTGTGATCAAGGTGTTAATCTTTACTTGATTAACCTGCCTCTGATACCAATTGAAATGGTGAACAGTTATGAGTTAACCTCTGAGAATTCTCTAGGGGGGGGGGGGTGAATAGATATTTTAAAAACTTTAACTAAAATTAATAATGTAGTTTCTGTTTTGCATTCATAGACACAGTCACAAATAGAATAAGTAAATGCTGAAATAAAGATGCAAGAAAATAAAGTAGATATCACAGAAAAACAATAATCACAGAAGACACAAAAGCTATAGTAGTTCCCCAAAATCTTAGTAGTCCACTCTTCTACCACCTTGGTAGGAATACACTATCACAGTGCCTGAGTCTTTTGATCAGGAGACTCTTAGAACCACTAAGTCTTTTGATAAGGAGACTCTTAGAACCACTGAGTCTTTTGATCAGAAAACTCTTAGAACCAAAATTGAGTCTTTTGATAAGGAAACTTTTTGAACCAAAATTGAATCCTTTGAAGAGGGATTCTTAAATCTCTTTACTCAGTTTACATAATTTAGAATTAGAGAAAGAAAAAGAAGAAGATGAAGAATAATCTTTTGATTTGAATCCTCTTTCAGTAGTCACCGAGGATTCTAAGCACTAAGTGTTCTAGATCCTTTGTAATATGATAAATCCTTGCTTAGAAGAATGTGCAAGGATTGTATGCACTGATCCAACCTTTCCGATTGATATCTGTATCTTTGATGCAATAACAGTAACAGTGGAGAAGGAGGAAGAAGAAGGATTGTTGTTGGCTATATTCCTCTTTGCTGTATTATCTGATCTTCTCACTGATCTCTTTTTGAAAACTTAGCATATTAATCTTTAAGTGATTTCAAATTCTTCTTAATTTGGAAACTTATCATTAGAAAGATAGAAATAATATTCTTCTGTATTTGTCTTCATAAATCTCGACAACCTCTTCAAATATTTTCCATATATACTCTCCTGAAATTAGATGAAGAATTATTTCCTTAGGCTCTCTTCCAACTTCTCTAAAGATTCAAAAAGAATACCGTATTAATCTTCTTCAAATAACTCTGGACAGATCTTCTGAATTTTCCATTCTGGGTTTGATTCGACGCTACATCTACTTCTAGAAGAAGATGCGTCGAGATCTGCCTAAGAGTTGAAGTTCTGTCGGCTTGGTTAAATACTCGATGTTGCATCGATGTTATATAAACGTGCCTTTGAATTCTATTAGAAGCCACGTTGAGATATGTTTCACAGCTTTGAAAAGAATTTTGCTATCGACGTTGCATCAATTCCTTATCTACGCATCCATGGAATTCAACTTCTGGCTTCTGCGTCAAATACTAAGCGATGTTACATCGACTTCATATTGAAAGAATGTATACATCATCTTCTAAAGTTGCACGGACATCCAGTCAGAGTAACATCAACTTTTAGTTGATGTTGCGTCGACTTCTAGTCGACACACCATTACTTCTGAAGTTGCGCTAATATCCAATCGGAGTAACGTTGACTTCCAGTTGACGTTGCATTGACTTCTAGTCGATGCATAATTACTCTGGATAATTTTCTTCATGATTTTAGTTTGCCTTTCTCATGACTTTGACTCAACTGACTTCCTAAGACTTCTATGATCAAATTACCCTTACTTATACATCATGAATAAGTAACCTAAAAAGTAAAATAACTTTATAGATAATTTGTTAAGTTAAATTAAAAGGGTTTTTCCCAACAGTTCTCACATAGCTTCTAGAGAGAGTGGTTGCTAATAAGTTATACAAGCAATCTCTCATAAAATGCTCTACCTTATAACAACAATGACTCTCATACATATTATATTTTCTTTTTTCTTTTCAACTGAATGTTGTGAGATAGAGGAAGAGAATAATTTTTCATGTTTGTTCTACCAGACTTGTTGAAGAGAGGAGCAACAGTCTGGAGACAGGAGAAGAGTCGAAAAGTACTTAATGCATGTATGGAATTGCGTCGAGTAGTATTCGACGCATACTTTGAGTACATAATTTTATTTGTCTTTTCGATAGGCTTCATATTTTCTTGAATTGATTTTCTTGGATCTTTTCCAAGCGATTCTTCCCTAGAGAAAGAGATGGGAAGGTTTTGCTTGTTATGATTTTTACTGCTAAATTTTAATGTTAGAAAAACATCTTCAGAAGATTTTGAGGCTTTGCCTTTACTGGGTTCTTCAAAGCAAGAATGTTAGACGACCCTGTTGGCATGACAAGATCGACTCCTAGCCCTAGAGTCTTAAACCTTATTTTAAGGTTTTCAGAAATGTCTTTTAGCTTGTTGCTTCCATAATTTAAGGAATTTTTAAATTCCTTTGCTTTGGCAAGTTGATCCTTCAACTCAGGAACTTCAGTATTTAGCGGGACAATTTCCCTTTCAAGTTTAATGTTTTGCATTTTAAGACCCCAATTTTTTATTTCAGTGGCATCACTCATCATTATTTGTTTTAGTGATGCCAATTATTTCTTAAGATCTTCGATTTCCTTCACTGATGTAAGATGAGCAAGGCGGAGGACTTCAAAGCCTATTTTGGGATCAGATGAATTGCAGTCAGTAGAGTTAAAGGATTGTACCTCATTACCTGAGTGACCTTTCCAAGGTCTGAGACATTGAGAGTCATACAATTGATTTTAGCATCCTCAACCTTCTCTTTGATATCTGAGCTTGAGAAGCGTTCTTCATTTTGGCTTCTAGTTTCAACAAGGATACATCAATCTTCTGTCTACTTAGGAGAAAATAGAGGGGGTCATTCATTTCTCCTTTCATAAGTAGAGCCTTATGCTAATCTGGGTAGGTGTTGGGTATATTGCCCTCAATAGTACCTTGATTTGAAGAGGCATCACTCTCAATGCTAAGGATATATTGTATTTGATGAGCTATACTTGTGTAAGATATACAGGTGCAGGTGACTCAAAAGAAAGGGCCAAACATGCCCTTAGTTGTGGAGAAATCATCTTCTAAAAGATGAAGTTTTGTCTCAGCCAAACCGCTGGGACGAGGGGGCAAAACTGCTGAGTCGAGGAGCCGTCTCAGCGTATCCGCTGAGAAGAAGGTGCCTCCGCTGAGAAGTTCATTATACGCTGAGAATCAGCGTGGTCGTCGTACTGGGCTCGACATTCGTCAAACTGGGCTCGACATTCGTCCAATGCTGAACGCCGTTCGTCGACTGCTGAGACGAGATCAAATCTGAAGCCGCTAAGAAGACACACTAAGCAAGATCGTCGAACGCTGAACGCCGTTCGACAAACACTGAGACGAGGAGCCGTCTCAGCGAATCCGCTGAGAAGACACACAAGGCAAGTTTGTCGAGCACTGAGCTGGCAAGATCGTCGATCGCATGGGACAGCTGGTTCGTCGGACGTAGAGTGTTCCACGTTCGTCGAGCGCAGTCCTTCTCTACGGAAAATTAGGGCGGTGGGATCCACGGCTAGGACTAGTTGCAGGATAGCTGTGTGGGGTCCACCAGCTTCTCCCATAACTCTCAGCAGATCAGCTAAGAGCCGTTGAAGATTAGATATGTATAAAATAAAGAGTTAGGGCACATTTGAAACTCTCGACAGCGTGCAAAAGAGATCAACTGTTACATTGACGGCTGAAGCTCTCGTCTTCTTCCTCCTGCTCACTGAACAAGAAGAAGAAGATAATAGATAAAGAAAGTGAGCTCCTTTGGAAGAAGGAGCAAGGTGATATTCCATCACTCTATCGAAGAGGAAGATCAAGTTAATTGCTGTAATCAACATCTTCAGCAACAGGAAGCACAGTCAGTGCAGGATCTATAGGAGAGTACCTCTACTGTAGAATAAAATTCTAAATCATTTATCTGTAGGGCATCTTGCCTGAGCTGTAAGACCATTTGGTCTGAGTTTGTAGGAACCTGAGGGTTCTGAGCTGTAGGGCTGAAGGCTTGAGTGTAGGATCTGGAGCAGATCTGAGGTAGGGCTTAACAGCCTGAGGTAGGACCAGGAGCTGGTCTGAGCTATAGGAGGAGGAGTCCTCTGAGTGGTAGGACCTGGGAGAGGTCTGAGTTGTAGGACATTATTGTCTGAGCTGTAGGAGGTGTTATCCTCTGAGTTTGTAGGGCAGCTGTGCCTGAGGTAGGAGCTGGTGATAGCTCTGAGTTGTAGGGACTTGTGTCCTGAGGTAGAATCATTCTTGATCTGAGAAGTTCTGAGGAACTTGTGCTGTAAGCTCTTTGAGCTGAGTTTGGAGAAGTTGGCCCTGTCTAACACACTGTTAGAAGGGTGGAGGGGGAAAGTGGACTACCCATAGACACACTGTCTTTGGGGAACCACTATAAATTATTGTGTGCTTTCTGTGTTTGCTGATTTGCTTGACCCAACTCTGAAAACAGCTAAAGCTAATCAAGTAAAATTTAAAAGACCTATTCACCCCCCTCTAGGTGACTTAGACTTCAAACCTTATATTCTTTCAAGTGGTATCAGAGGTAGGTTGGTCAAAAAGGACTTAACAGTCTGACCAAATCCTAAAAGGTTAAGTCTAGTCAAATCCCAATTGAAAGAGAGAGAAGGTAATCACTTGAGATGTACTCTAGAATGGGGGGTGGGGGTGGGGTGGGGTGGGGGTTGAATAGAGTAATTAAATTTTACGTTGTTTTAGCTTTACTATATTTGTAAGTTTCTCGAGATACCCCTTAAGTATATCACAAGCACATCGATAAGGAAAATTACGGAAATGAAAAGCGCAGAGTAAATTCCAACAACACATATGACACACAAAATATAATGGTTCCTCAAACACGGGTAGTCCACTCTTCTTCAACTACAGGAACTTCACTATCACTAATGCTGAGTATTTTGATTAGGAGACTCTTAGAGCTTGGAGTTGTTGATAAGGTCTCTTCGAAACCACCGAGTCTTTGGTAAGGAGACTCTTAGAAATGGGAGTTGTTGATAAGGTCTCTCCAAAACCACTGAGTCTTTTGGTAAGGAGACTCTTAGAACTGGGAGTTGTTAATAAGGTCTCTCCAAAGCCAAGTGAGCTATTGATAAAGAAGCACAACCACTGAGTCTTTTGAATGGAGACTCTCAGAACCAATACTTAATCCTTTAAGGAGGAATTCTTAGGTCTCCTTTATACATATTAAGTTGGAGATAATTTTCCACAATGTGTCATTCAACAGTAGTGTTTGACAGATCTAATTCTTTGCAATGCAGTGTGGATTCAAATGAAGTTGCATTAGCTTCTTCTTCTTAATCACAATTCTGGAGGAAGATTGAGTCTTGATCTTCAGTAATAGCCCTTAAGATGAGGGCTTCTTCATTTGAATCTTCAGAGAAGAGAATATTCTTCTTCTTGCAATCTATTGGAGTTTATGAGAGATACTCCTTCTATGTGTTGCACACTTGAGGGAGGTTGATATGTCTGTTATGTGTTTTCTGCCATCTGCACTCTCCTATTCCTTTGTCTGTTGGCTTAATTTATATACACCTTCTTATTTTTGAAGTCATTCCTAGATTTCAATAAAGATCTCTAAAGGCTACATTCATAGGCCTGGACAACTTGCCAAAGATAAAGATTCTAACAGATATATATTATCATCAATTTTCGGCGTTACAAGTTCTAAGATAGATGACTGCTGGAGACAATTTGAGAGATTGACGCAAGTTTTGTTTGTTCAGAGACTTATCGACGCTGCTCTTAGCGAATTCGATACCGCTTTGCGGTTTCAATGCTATCTAAGAGATATAACACTACTGGGAAGATTTTGATGCAGCTTCTTTGTACTTGACACCCGATGCTAAAGTCTAATGCTTTTTTGAGATTGCGGTGCTTACTCAGATATTTCATCACTGCTTGAAGTTGCGTTGACTATATTTTGACGCTACTTGACTTTGAAGCCGAGTTCTTCTGCTGTACTCTTAGGGCACAATCTTGTAACCTAGATACTAAGTCCTTAAGACATAAAATACCCTTCAATACAACATGGGTAATAACCTAATTAATTACTATTAAAAGTGTGTATCAAATAAGGAGGTGAGTTTTTCCTAACCGAGGATGCGTTGTAGGTTCCTAGTGTTCATAGAAACTTTATTAATGGTTCTTTATTGACTATGCGTGGTTTTAAAATTGTGTTTGAATCAAATAAAGTAGTAATTTCTAAATGTGGTTTGTTTGTTGGTTAAGGATATGCATGTGATGGTTTTGCTGGAAAATTTGACTTCAATATTTCTAGATTTGAAGAAGGATCACAAATATAGATACGTAAATTTGTTTTTGATATTATACTTTAGTTCATGACGTGACATGTGAATCAATTCTATATTATTAGAATCAATACTGCAAATACGTCAAAAAATTATCTAAGTAAAATATCATTTTAAGTCTAAGCTAAAATTCATGCAGACAGGAAGCATATCGTCAAGACAGTCTCGCCAATATCGACTTGAAGAAGCTATTTGATTTGGAAGATTAAGTTAAGTCAAGCAGACAGGAAGCGTATCGTCTAGACAGTCTCGACGATATCGACTTGAAGAAGCTACTTGATTTTAAAGACTAAGTTATGTCTTGCAGACTGGTGTTGACGTGAAGACCACATGTCATCTAGACGATCTCGATGATATCATCGTGAACACTTCTAATCATTCAGATGACTGAAAAACTGCATTTATTGTGCAAACTTTCTTAGAAATTGATATCTAGGGAATATACACCGCCACTTAACTTTTCCTTTAATTAAGGAATATTTATTCTATATTCTCTGGACTTATAGCCGTTGGACAGCAATAAATAAAGAAGGATGAATACTTCTAAATACGCAAGTTCCAAAATGGAAATCTCTTTATGAACTTTATTGTGTCGTTTCATAATTATTTCCTTATGGGCCATCTGAATTTATCAAATTAAATAATTGAGGATTCCTTCTGAATGAGGACAGGAGTATAAATATTCAGAAATTTTGAATTCAGAAGACATCTAGTAAAATGTCATAAAAGCTCTGAGAAAAATATTATTCTTGATCAGCCTTATTGTCAAGAACAAAAAAAGAAAGAATCTTCTTCCTGTGCAAGAAAACTTGATATGATATTTTCAAGGGAAGATTCTTATGAAGTCTCCGGGAAATCAAAAGGTTGCTGGTGTTATCACTTGCAGAAGAAGAAGAAGACTCTATTGTCAAACCTATAACATTGAAGCATCTTTCATCTGCTCCAAAATAATCAACATCATCATTTTCTGCAGGGTTTAGTTGAACCTGAGACTGTAGGATCTTGAAGAAGATCTGAGTTTGTAGGGCTTGTGTAGCCTGAGCTTTGTGAAGTATTTATTGCTTAAGATTATAGGGCATAAGGTACCTAAGTGTAAGCATTCTCTGTGATTGCGGAGGTAGGCTCCTTGTGGATCTGAGTTGTAAGATCCTTGGTGGATTTGAGTTGTAAGGTCATCTTGATTGGATAGTGATCTGAGTTTTGGAAAAGTTTCCTAGTCTAGCACACTGCTAGATAGGTGGGAGGGACTGTGGACTACCTCTTGACATATTGTCTTGAGGGAACACTATAAATCACTGCGTACTTTCTGTGATTGTTTGTGCCTAAATTTTAAAGTACTAATCATTTTTGAAAACACATAATCACCTCCTCTAGGTGTTATTATAGACAACCCAAATCTTTCAATTGGTATCAGAGGGGGGTTAAGCTCAAAAAGCTTAACAGCTTAGAACAAGGTCTCACATTTATATTGGGTAGTCAAAACACGCCATGGCTAGTGAGCAACACAAAGAGATTAGCTCTATGAAAATACCCATTTGCACAAAAGAAAACTTTCCCATCCGGAAGCAAAGGGTTAAGTTGTTCATGGAAGCCTCTGACCCCAAAGTTTACTTGGCTGTTGAAGAGGGACCTTATATTCCCATGACTATTCCAGTTGATCCAAAAGAAACTCCAGTCCCTAAGTCATTATCTCAGTTTACCAAAGATGAGATAGATCTAGTAACTATGGATAAAAGAGCCAAGAATATAATTGTTAATATAATTGATGACTCCACATTCCAAAACTTGATTCATTGCAAAACTGCAAAAGAAATGTGGGACTCATTAGTTGTATACATGGAAGGAACTGAAGAAGTTAGGGATGACAGGAAATCCTTTCTCAACCAAGAATATGAAACTTTTAGGCAAGACAAGAAGGATAACATTGCTGCTTGCTATGAAAAGCTTTTTAGAATTGTGAATGGACTCAAAACATATGGAAGAGAATTTACTAACTATGAACCAAATGATAAGTTTTTGAGATCTCTGAACAAGGAATGAGACATGAAGTTGTGTGCAATTAGAGAAGTTGGCAACCTGGGAACCATGCAACCTCAATTACTATATGACAAACTCCTCTCATATGAGTTGCAACTCAATACCAGACAAACAGAAGAGGAAAATTCCAAGGGTCATAACAAAGAAAAGGCAGTAGCTTTCAAAGCTGAATTATCAAGAAGGCACAAAATAGTGGAGCTTGTTAGTGATCCAGAAGATGAGGTGATCAACAACTCTAGCTCTTAGTTCTCAGATGAAGAACTTTCTCTTTTCACTATACAGTTCAAGAAACTGTTAAGAAACAGAAGAAGAGGGAACATGAGGCATGAATCTTCATTCTCTAACTCAAAAAGAGAGGATAAATCAGGAAGTAGACACAAGTCTGCGAGGTATGACTCAAAACTTAATAAGCAAGTTTCTACTAACATTATTTCCTACAACTGCAAGAAGCCAGTACACATCATTGTTGAGTGTCCATTCAAAAGAAAAGAGAAAAGTGAAGAGAGAAAGTACTCAAAAGGCTAGAAGAAGAGTTTTGTGGCAAATAATGTGAGGACACTCAGTGATAGTGACATTGAGTCATCCTCCTCAGAATCAGACAGCGATCTGGCAGCAATGGCCCTCTCAGATGAAGAAAGTTGTGATGAACCCCATCATGATCAGGTAATAACTAAATCCTCTCTAACTGTATCTGACACTGATTCTGATGGCCGCTCCTCTTCAACCATAAGAGAAGTTGACTCTGAATATGTAGAGAAGTTTGGTGCCTTGCTTGAAGCACTCAAGAAAGCTAAGGCCTTATGTAAGGCCCAATCTGCTGAAATCATCTCTCTGGAAGACAAGAGAGATGAGCTACTTGAGAAAGTCCGAGAACTCACTCAAGAAAAAGCTAAATTTTCAACATCCACAATCGGCTTTAATATTCTAACAAAAGTAATCAAACATAAACATAATTAAATCAAGGATTTGGAGGACAAGCTCCTGGTAGAAAGAAAGATTGTGGCCAGTTACTCCAAGCCACAAACAGTTCTTCCACTGAGTGATAGCTTCTCTCAAACCAATAAGAAAGTCTTAGGCTATAATCAAGGTGAAGCTAGTGGGAAATCATCTCAAGGAAAGACAATATTCAGAAAAGTGATCATACTCACCAATTCTTATGATCATAATAGCATCTGTGGGTGCCAAGAGCGCAAGATGACAGATGTTGGCCTTAAGTTTCCTTCCACATGGACAAGCAAGAGGCAAACCTTCCTTGAGAAAAGTGCACTATCTGCACCCCAGAAGAATATCCCTGTGAAAATCATAAGAAATCCTCAGGTTATGCCAGGCTTTTAAGGTTCCAAGAAGGGAAGGAAGACTGCATTACAACAGCTTAACTAAGTAAAGTCAAATATAATCAGAAAATCTAGATACAACAGATTTGACTGTTGGTGCTGTGGAAAGATAGGGCATTTGGCACTGGATTGTTGGTTTAATCCAACTGTTTAAAGTGACACCAACATAAGAACCAGAAATCAAGCAACTAATTTTCCTAACAGATTTTTTTTCTGACAAATACCTAGGACCCAAGAAGGTATGGGTTCCTAAGTAAGTGTAGTTTTATTGCAGGTATGTCCAAAGACACTAAGAATCCTGTGTGGTATTTGGACAGTGTGTGTTCCAGACATATGACTGGAACTAGAAGCCTCTTGAAGGAGTTTGCACCTATAAAAGATGGAACCAAAGTCATGTTTAGTGGATCTGACAGAAGTGTAACCAAAGACTATGGTATGCTTACAAATGGTAGCATCACTATCACAAGGGTATCTTATGTTAAAGGGTTAGAACATAACCTCATAAGCATAAGTCAAATGTGTGACTTGGGATATACTGCTGCCTTTCACAAGGATAAGTGTCTGATTAAGGATTCTAAGAATGTTGAATCAATTCTAACAGGCACTAGGAGTGGTAATATTTATTGTTTAAATTTTATTTGCATTAGAAAAAATGAACTTTTATGTCTTGTAGCTCATGATGGAATGTCTGCTTGTGTAAAATAGCACAAGAGACTAGCCCACATTAACTACAAGTCTCTCAAGAAATTAATCTCAGAAAATTTGGTAAGAGATAGACCTAAGATGGATTTCCAAAGATGGGTCCTTGCTATGCATGCCAAATGGGCAAGCAAACCAGGACATCATTCAAAAGCATACATGATAAACAATCAACTAGATGTCTATACCTACTGCATATGGACCAATTTGGACCTATGCTAGTGCACAACTTAGGAGGGATGGCATATACATTAGTTATTATTGATGATCACTCTAGGTTTGCCTGAGTGATCTTTTTAAAACACAAGTCTGATACCCTGGACACATTCAAGGACTTTGATAGACAAATTCAGAATGAAAAAAGCAATTCAGTGGTCAAAATCAGAAGTGATCATGGAACTGAATTACAATCTAGTTCAATGACCAAGATCTCTGAAGAACATAGTATCTTGGAAGAGTTCTCTTATCCTAGAACTCCATAGCAAAATGGGGTGGCTGAGAGGAAAAATAGAAAACTCATATAAGCTGACATGACTATGCTAAGTGACTCCTCACTTCCAAAATATCTCTGGGTTGAGGGAGTCAATACTGTCTGCCATGTGCAAAATAGAGCACTTATCAACAAGAAACACAACATGACTCCTTATGAGCTGGTTAAAGGGAAGAAGCCAACACTAGCCTACTTCAGAATTTTTGGAAGTAAATGTTATGTGTTAAAAAATAATAAGCATTACATTACCAAATTCTCTGAAAAGAGCTATGAAGGTGTCTTTGTAGGATATAACAAATGGAGCAAAGCCTACATAGTATTTAATAAGAATGCTCTTACAATTGAAGAATCAATACATGTACTTTTTGATGAGAGCAGCATGCTGCATAACCCCCTGTCTAGTTTATGTGGTGCATGAATTGAAGCTGGAATGGATTCACTGAAGATTAGGGATGTTGAAGAGAAGAAATACTCTTCACAGAATTTTGTCCTATAAGGAGCTGAAGAATCCATTGAAGAACCAAATTCTCAGAATCTGAATACTGATGCAGCTGCTGAAGAAATAATTGAGGAGGAAGAACCTCAAAGAGTGCTACCCATAGCTATAAGGCATCAAAGAGATCATCCTATAAGTCAAATTATTGCTGAGCTTAATCAAGGAGTAAGGACCAGAAGGAATGCCTTAAATGAAAGCTTGCACCTCAGTGTCCTATCATAAATGGAACCCAAGAAGTTTGAGGAGGTCAACCAAGAGCAATCCTGGGTGTTGTCCATGCAAGAAGAACTCAACCCGTTTAAAAGGTGTAAGGTCTGGAAACTTGTTCTAAGACCTCAAGGGCACAATGTCATTGATACCAAATTGGTCTATAGAAACAAGATGGATGAAGCTGGAATCATTATAAAGAACAAGTCAATATTGGCAGCCCAAGGATATAGGCAGGAAGATAGATAAAACTTTATTTTTGAGAGAATTAAATGGCCTGATCCTTTTGGTATGTTGATGACATCATATTTGGGTCAACTGATGGGAATCTTTTGAAGAAATTTGCCATGCTCATGCAAAGTAAATTTGAGATGAGCAGTATGGGGGAGCTAAAATATTTCTTAGTTCTCTAAGTAAAGAAATCTGAGGAAGGAATGTTTATTTCTCAGACCAAATTTACCTTGGACATCATAAAGAAATTTGGAATGGAGAACTCTACCCATATGAGAACTCCTATGGGGTCAAATGTCTCTCTAGACAAGGATGAAAAGGGAAAACCCTGTAATGAGTCCATGTATAGAAGTATGATTGGTCCCTGCTCTATCTTACTGCTAGTAGGATATAAGTCATATTTGCCACATGTGTATGTGTTATGTATCAAGTTAAGCCCAACGAATCTCATTACTCACCAGTTAAGAGAATTTTGAGATATCTAAAGGGTACTCCCAGCCTAGGACTCTAGTATCCTAAATCAAATTATTTTGAGCTATGTGGATATTCAGATGCTGACTTTGCTGGTTGCAAGGAGGACAAAAAAGGACTTCGGGGACTTGTCAGTTCTTGGGGGGGGGGGGGGGGGGGGGGGGCGGCTTGTGTCCTGGAGCAGCAAAAAGCAAAATAACATTGCACAATTGAATTCGAGTATATCTTTGCTGGTAGCTATTGTGCATAATTATTATGGGTTCAACATCAATTGGAGGATTACAATTTACTGATTGAGAGAACCCCTCTCTTTTGTGGCTCCTCTAGTGCCATATAAATAGCTAAAAACCCTGTGGCACATAGTAGAACTAAGCATATTGAAATTAGATTTCATTTCCTCAGGAAGCATGTGGAAAGAGAAAACATTTGCCTTGAGTATGTCAGTACAGAAAGACAGATAGCATATATTTTTACCAAGTCCCATGGTGAATTTAAATTCAACCAATTCAAAATTGAATTGGGAATGCTGAATTCTTGTTGAATTCCATATGCTGCATGTTGAATTATTTAATTATGTCATTTATGGGCTGGATCTCTCACAAGGTCCACCCTAAAGAGGTATAATCTCTGTAGACAAAATTTCATGTCAACTTGTCAATTAGCAAAAGTAAAGTTGAGGTCAGCTTGACTTCAGAGCATTGGTGAAGACAACTGAAATTTAGCTAAGGTTTGAGGAAAAATTGTCTAGAGAAAATCACTGTGACATACAAATATCATCTTGATGATTACGATGACATTACTTCATTCTCGACGATATGCTCCACGACATGACTAACTCATCTACCCTAGATGACATGTTGACGTGACTGGACACGTCCACGTCATAATTACGCCACACCTTTGGGATTTCCAAAATGATACGAGAAGATTTCGTCAGGTACTCGCCCTTTTATCTTCCTAATACATGTTACTATATATGGGACAATTTGAAAGCATAAAGAATCACACACACAAACCCTAGAATTCCAATTTCGTCTTATTCCTCTTGATGATTATCTATGGCACCAAAGCAGTCTGAAGAGAGAATGAACTATGGTGGAGAATTAGCGAAAGATGGATTTCAAGATGTAGATGAAGACTTGGACATGGTAATCACCTTATTATATGCCTCTGAACTTGAATTCATTCTAACAGAGCCAACCCATCTTTACAATTTCACCGTCGCCGAACTATATGCCAATGGCCATTTAAGCAAGATTGGCAAGGCCATTCTTACCATTGTTGCTGAACAAATTTTGAGAATAACTGCCACCAGTTTGACTAAAGCCCTACAATTAACTGCCCTAAATGAAGATGAAGTAGAAGAATCTGTAAATACTGATGACATATCAGAAGGCTTGAAGTGGTGTGTCTATGAAGTAAATCCTTATGGCAGTCTACAAAGGATGAAGATGAATATGGAAGGCAACCTTATCACATATATCATGGACAAAGTGTTGTTGTGTAAAACAGGATCTCATGATAGGATTTCCAAAGGGATGTTTGAGTTAATGGTGAGAGTTATCCTGGAGAAGAGGACCGAATGGGGCAAAATATTGTTTGATAAGATCAAGGAAAATCTGAAAGTCCCTAATTTTGGAAGAATTCTTTCACTATACCTTAAGCATTGCATTCCTCTTTATCTAAAAGATACTGAAACAACTCCTCTTCACTATCTTAAAAGGATAGATATAAAGACTGTTGGCAGATGGGAGAAGAAATTCTCTAAGAAAGAAGTACGTGAATCTTCCCTTCAAGGTGCTGCTGCTCCAAAAAATTTTGAGTAAGTTCCACCAGCTGTTCAGGCACACCCTACACCTATTGAGGGGGAGAACATAAGAGATGATGAAGATACATCCAACAGAATATTTCTAGACCCTAATATGGATGTCACCATGGAAGAAGTTCTAACCATTGCTAAGGAGGCAGAACTTAATATTGAAGGAGATGAATTTGGGAAAAGCCCTAGTAGTGGAGAAGAGGCCCCTGAAGATCCATAAAATTCTAAAAGATCTTTGGAAGAGAACATATATATTAATGAACATAACAATGCTCATCATAGTGGGGATGAGCAGCCCTTTATTCTCATGACTGCACCCATCCAGGGGGAGTTATTTGCTCAAGACATTTTGTAGTCTACACCACCAAGAACTAGAAATGAGGAACTCTCTCCTATACCTCCAACTCCCATTGCTCAAGATATTCTTCTTCAATTTGAAGTTTTATTTGAAAGGCAGAGAGAAAAGTTTGAAGTATATATGGATAGAGATGTTAAGGATTGTAAAGACAACTTATCTAACATGATTGATAACTTACAAGAAGATATTCAGCATGTGAACTTTCAAAATGCAAATGTATACAATCCTGCAACAAATGTTGTTTTAGACACAAGTGCACATATTGCTCATATCAATGAGGCCATAATGCTGATTGGCCAACCATTAAATACAATCCTGGATAGAATGGATGTCTTAAGAGACGACTAGCAATCAATAATCCATAATCAAGATGTGACATTTTCAGATCTAGAAGATGCAATAAATAATGTACTTCAAAGAATATCTGACAGTGCTCATGTCTCTCAAGAGCTTGTCAATAACACTGGTGAGACCCTGCTGCATCAACTTCATATAACTCAGGAACACCTCTCTTCCCTACTGAATCAGTCAGTCAGAACCTCTCAAGCAACTCTCATGGATGCAATTGGAAATCTAAATACCCTTCTCTCTAAGCAATTGAAAAACACACAAAATACAATTTCTAAATAACTATTTGTAGAAGCCAGAAAGGGGGAGATGCTATCAAGTCATCATGCCTTGTGGGTGTCAAATGAGGTAAGATTATCTATGGGACTTGACACCATAAGTTATGGGGTACCATATCAACATCCTCTCCATCAGAGACATACTGTACCTGAAGGACCCCCATATATGCCAGAAGAAGAATAATTTCAAGAGTAGTATGAGCAACCTGAAAATTATCAAGCCTACTTTGTTAATAAGTCCTATAGTGGAAAAGGCAAGAAGTGTAAGAGGAAACATGTTGATAATAAAGAGTTGGAAGCTAAAAGGAGAAGAATGGAGGAGTTAAGAAAGAATCCTAACTTTGAAGAATGGAGTCCTTGCTTGTGGAAAATTATACCGAAAACCTGGGCACTCTATCAACAAGGCAAGATTGACAGAGGCAAATTCTACAACTCTGAAGAATGACAAAAATATGAGTTAATTGAAGCAAGCAAAAGAGATTACTGGCTAATAGTTAAAATGGGAGATCCCTTAATGTTGGATATTGCACAAGAACCTCTCAGATACTATCCAAAGCCATACGACTACTTTGAAAGACAAAAAGCAAAAGCAGGTTGAGGCTGAGAAATCTGGGAAGGCAGGAACATCTGGCAAAGTTAAAACTATATAGGAAGAATGTTGAAGAACATGGAATCTAGAAAACACACATTCACAACTCTATGTTTTCCAATTGCGTCTGATTTATACTCATGTTTTGGACAATTTTTATGGAAGTGTCAAATGCTTTAATTTTGTCTATTGATCATTCCTGAGTATATTTATTTGCCAAGCTTATCAATAATTGTGAATTCCGGCTTCCTCAAATAGGGGGAGATTGTTGGGAAATTTGCCTTCAATATTTCTAGATTTGAAGAAGGATCACAAATATAGATAAGCAAATTTGTTTTTGATATTGTACTTTAGTTCATGATTTGATAAGTGAATCAATTCTATATTATTAGAATCAAGACTGCAAAGATGTCAGAAAATTATCTAAGTAAAATATCGTTGTAAGTCTAAGCTAAAAGTCGTGCAGATAAGAAGCATATCATCGAGACAGTCTCGACGATATCAAGTTGAAGAAGCAATTCGATTTTGAAGATTAAGTTAAGTCAAGTAGACAGGAAGTGTATCGTCTAGACATTCTCAATGATATCGACTTGAAGAAGTTACTTGATTTTAAAGACTAATTTAAGTCTTACAGACTGGTGTATATCGACAATATCGACGTGAAGACCATATGTCGTCTAGACGATCTCGACGATATCATTGTGAAGACTGCTAATCATTCTGACGACTGAAAAACTGCATTTATTGCGCAGAATTTCATGGAAATTGATATCTAAGAAATATGCACCGCCACTTATCTTGCCATTTAATTAAGGAATATTTATTCTATATTCTCTGGACTTATAGCCATTGGACAACATTAAATAAAGAAGGATGAATACTTCGAAATATGCAAGTTCCAAAATGGATTTCTCTTTATGACCTTTATTGTGCCATTTCATAATTAATTCCTTATGGGGCCATCTGAATTTATCAAATTAAATAATTGAGGGCTTCCTTCTGAATAAGGACATGAGTATAAATATTCAGAAATTTCTAATTCAGAAGACATCTAATAAAAAGAGATAAAAGCTCTGAGAAAGATATTATTCTTGATCAGCCTTCCTGTCAAGAACAAAAAAAGAAAGAATCTTCTTCTTGTACAAGAAAACTTGATCTGATATTTTTCAAGGGAAGATTCTTAAGAAGTCTCCAGGAATTCAAAAGGTTGCTGGTGTTATAACTTGCAGAAGAAGAAGACTCTACTGTCAAAGTAATAGCATTGAAGCTTCTTTCATCTGCTCCAAAATAATAAACCTCATCATTTTCTGTAGGGTTTAGTTGAACATGAGACTGTAGAATCTTGAAGAAGATCTGAGTTTGTAGGGCTTGTGTAGCCTGAACTTTGTGAAGTCATTCTTGCCTAAGATTGTAGGGTACAAGGTACCTGAGTGTAAGCATTCTTTGTGATTGCTGAGGTAGGATCCTTGTGAATCTGAGTTGTAAGATCCTTAGTTGATCTGAGTTGTAATATCATCTTGATTGGATAGTGATCTAAGTTTTGGAGAAGTTGACTAGTCTAGCACACTGCTTGTTAGGTAGGAGGGACAATGGACTACCTCTTGACATATTGTCATGAGTGTACCAATATAAATCACTGTGTGCTTTTTGTGATTGTTTTTGCTGTGTGTGTCTAAATTTTAAAGTACTAATCATTTTTGTAAACACCTAATCGCCCCCTTCTAGGTGTTATTATAGACAACCCAACTCTTTTAGGTTTATTTAAGTTAAATGTTGTGTGTGATAACATTAAGTCTCCTCTTATTTTTAATGTTGTTTATTCTAATATTTGGCATGGCAGATTAGGACATGTTAGTTTTCAAACATTAAATAATATAATGCGTAAAAATATGATTCCTAAAACTAGTATATATTTTTACTCTAAATATTAAATTTGTGTTAAAGCTGAACATACTAGAAGTAGTTTTAAATATATAGAACGTACTGCACAAGCACTAGGACTAATTCACTCTGATGTTTATGATTCCACTGAACAACCTACTAAAGGATGTAATAGATATTATATTTCATTTATAGATGATAGTACTAGATATTTCTATATATATTTAATTTCCACCAAAGATGTGTTTGTTAACAAATATAAAATATATAAAGTAGAAGTAGAGAACTTCATTGAAAATAAAATTACAATCGTCAGATAAGATATATGAGGAGAATACACCTCAAATGAATTAAGTTTATTTTTTCATGAACATGGAATAAAACTTGAATATTCTCCACCCTATACTCCTGAATCTAATGGTGTTGCTGAAAGAAAAAATAGAACTTTAATGAATATGATAAATTATATTCTTTTAAGTTATAGTGCTCTAGACAATTTATGGGGTGAAGCTATTTTATCAGCAAGTTATATCTTAAACCATATTCTGATGCTTCTCCTGGGCAAGTGCACCACATTCGTTCAAGTAATAACACTAGTTTTTTGATTCCACACTCTGCTTAGCAGATTTACTGGTTCTTTACCTTTTGCACTAACAAACTTTATAGGGTTTTTCCAAGCTGGTATGCTGGAAGAATCACCCTTATGAGGAGAATCAAGACCTAGTCCTAGATTTTTGAATCTAATAGAGAGATTTTCTGAGATTGATTTTAATTGCTGACTTCTTCCATTTAGGCTGTTCTAAAATAGTTTGGCTTTCTTGAGTTCAGTCTTTAGATTTTCATTTTCCATTTTAGAGCATCAATTTATTCTTTCATCTTCTCAAATTGATTTTTTATAACATTGTATATCAGACATTCACTCTATTCTTTCCATTTTCCATAAGATGGTTTATTTCTTTTCTTAAGATATTTATTCGATTTTTTGCCACCAATTGATCTTGTCAGAAGCCGTTAAATGCAATTTTGAATCCTTCAGATGTAAAATCAAATTTATCAAAATAAGTTACCTCATTATCTAGTTTTGAGGAATCATCTTCTTTTTTAGTTAGCTCCAAAACCATTAAGCAGGCTTCATCTGCTTTGATTTCTTCCTCATCTGAACTGCAAGAACTTTCTTCCGTTTCACTTCAGGTTTCTGCAATGAAACGTTTTTCCTTTCTTTTTGCTTCTTTTTCTAGGATCATAATTCTTATTTTGATCCTTTTCCTTCATTGAAGTTTTATCTTTTTCTTGTTTTGGACATTTTGGAGCTATGTGTCCAGGCTTCCTACATGAATAACAAATAATGTCTTTAGCATGAGTTTTATCATACTTAGGCCTTGAATTGTATTTATCCCTTTTCTTGAGACCTTTAGCCCTGATTCACTTTTTGAATCTCCTTGCCAAAAGACTCACTAGTTCATCATCTACACTATGGATTTCTTCATCAGTATCCTTGAGTGCTATTGATTTTTCTTTGAAGATTGTAGGAGTTCTTTCATTTCTTTCTCCTTCTGCCTTTTTCTTGAGGAGATATTTATATGATTTAAGCTTTTCGAGGAGAGCTTCTATAGTGATCTCATTTTGAAATTTGGCCTATCTTATGGCCCAAACTCTAGCATCCAATGTACTTGGGAAGCACATCAAAATCTTTTCATTAATCTCTGTTATGGAGATCTCTTTTCCTAATCCCTTCAGTTCATTGATTATGAGGCTGAATCTAGAGTACATGTCAGCCACAAATTCTTCTGTATTCTTTTTGAATTTTTATATGGGAAATTAATGAGGACTTCATGTCCTTCCTTTCATCAGAACTTCCTTCAGTTATATTTGTCAGGGAATCCCAGATTTCTTTTGCTGATTTGTAATCAGCCACTTTTTGAAATACGTCATCTGACATTGTAGATACCAGAATGTACATGGCTTTGGCATCACAAGCCTTTGCCTTCTTTTGATCTTCCGTTAGATTTCCCTTTGGAATTTGCACTATCTTTCCATTTTTATCTATCCTCATAAAATCAGTTTGGCCTGCAATCACAGAGTCAAACATATCTTCATCAATGAGGTTCATATGAAGTTTTATTTTAGTTTTCCATAAAGAATTTTTTCCATATTGCATACATGAGACCTAATGGATGCATATTCTCTATTTTGTGAGGTGATCATGATTAAAGTCAAGAAATACTCAAATATTTCTCAATACCCTTTGGATCTTGATCAAGGTGTTAAACTTTTAAAATCAACCTAACTCTGATACCAATTGAGAGGTAGGGTGAACTATCGAGATTTACTCTAGAGGGGGTGAATAGAGTATATTAGAAATAGTTCCTGGACTTTTATCAATCATAACACAAACACAAGATATTTGTTTGTTAAGTACAACGAAAAAGAAATAATTCAAAAATTGCAAACAACTAAGTAGCAACATTCACACCAAAAATGCAATCCAGAAGACACAAAGTTTTAATAGAGGTTCCCCAAATTTGGGTACGTCTAATCTTCTACCCCTTTGGTAGGAATTCCACTAAACAGTGTCTGCATCTTTTGTTAAGGAGGTTCTTAGAACCAATATCACTGAATCTTTTGTTAAGGAGATTCTTAGAATCACAACGACTGAATCTTTTGTTAAGGAGATTCTTAGAACCACAACAACTGAATATTTTGTAAGGAAATTCTTTGAACCGAATGTGACTTTGATCAGGTGTCTCAAACCGGCAGCCTTATGATAAGAAGGCTGAACCAACACTGATCCTGTTGCTTTGGAGGATCAACCACCACTGGTAATATTTTGGGGAGAGATTTTAAAACTCTTTTAGAAGGTTGTAGATGAAGATCTGCCGAGACAAGTGCAATTGTTTCCTCTTGATGTTCAAGATTCCATTTAATGAAGAGATGAATCCATTGAGGAATGAATTCAGTTGTAACAACTTTTTTTCTTTCAGATGAACAGTCGTTGGATTGAGAAAAGATATCCTTTTTGACAATGTTTCTTCTTTGAATCCTCAAGAGAGAAGCGAGGCAAAGAAGAATGTTACCCTTTATCAATAATCTGAACCTTGTTCCTTTTCTCTGTAAGACAATCGTTAGCCTCAAAATATTCTTTAATCAATTGTTGCTATTTTGAGAAGGAGTAAGTATCCTCTTATAACATACGATTAGTCCCTTCCAATCATGTCACTGATTGAATTACAACTTTCCTTACTAAGCTTTCAACAGTTATAATCAAATCTCATAATTTAATCTACACGAATAAATTTACGGCTTCATGAACTATGACTTCTTGTCAGATTAATGTGATAGAAGCATACTCATGCTCTGATTAGTAGTAAGAATACACAGAGATATAAGAGAAGCATCTCAACGTATACATTAAACTCTAACCACAGATTACTTGTACTTCCCAAACTTCTAACTCAAAGTCTGAGCATAGATACAAGCATATTAGCATACTTCGTCATCTTCCTGAATTCCCCTCATCGTACGTCGACACCAGTCAATAATGCTCGTCGACGTATTTTGATTTCTTCTTACCATAATCTTTTGCTATTTAGTCAGAGTTTATTGTGGAAAGATATTACTTGAAGAGAAAAGAAACTTGTGTATGTATCCGAGTTTCAATTTTAATTCAAATAGCATTTGCCAACTCTTTACTTGAATGTGTCTTAACATACGTCGACATCAGTCTTAGATACAACTCAGCATACATGAACTTCTTCACTATACAATTGTATAGTGATGTCAATGATTTATTTGTTTTATACGACAAAGCTCGATTTAACCCTTAATCCAACAACCTTTTAACACAATTACAATTATTGACTTCTTGTGACAGTATGAAACCGGATAAGCACAAAACAACTTGATATGCCAAATGAAGGTTTTTCCCAACAAACTTGTATCACAATATCGAAGAAGTCAAGCCAGAACTTGTGAGGCGAGTTTCTCTTAATACATAGAAGTGGGGATCACTCGAGAGGGTCACCCAAGTTTCTTTCTTCATAGCAGAGGACTCAGGGAGGCGACCCGAAGGAAGTTCACCAGAGCATCCATGGTAAGCGAACTCCATTGTTTCTTGCATAACATCTGAAGCACTTGGCTTATTCTCGGTAGAATTCCTACCCTGCTCAGGAATCTCCTTTCCCAAAGACTCAGGAGGAGTCTATCTCCTCTTTTTTTCTTGGCAACATCAAGATTCCTACTAAATCTCGAAATATGTTTCTTCACGATGTTCATTAGGAGAGCAAACTTCATGATGACTTCTTCTGAGGTGACAGTCATCTCGCTTATTTATGGATAGGAATACCTCACCTTTTTATAAGCAATGAACAACTCGCGATTCGCTACCAAGCAAGTCCAAATCTCCTTCCGCGGCTCACTGAATAAGGGTTGGAGATTTCTTTCTGAGTTCTCTGTGATCGCTCGCAAAGAGCAGGGATTGTGTACAATTCTTATTAGTCAAGGGTTGGCCCAACCCCACAACATCAAGAAAATAAGGAACCTGGCGGTGATTGATAAAATTCCATGTGGGCGAGTTTCATTTTTACTTGCCCATAGGCGAGTTCAGTGATTCCTCGCCCATAGGCGAGCTCCTGCATTTACTCGCAAGAGGTTAGACCCATGTTAAGTCTCCCATAAGCGAGCTTCTCTTGCACTCGGCCTCATCACTAATTATCTCGGTGATCTCCTCTCACCCTTTGTCCGAGTCAGGTATTTGGCGAGAATTTTGGTTCACAAACCTATACCACACCTCCCTAAATATTTCTATAAATAAGACTCCAGGGGCACCATGAATGGCACATTGAACCCCCTTCCCTTTTAGCTCTTCACTCTTCAAGATTGTGTCTTCTTAGTGTCTTGTTCATCTCTTGGATTCAGAGTGGAAGTTCTTTTCAACTTCTGCGTATATGGAGGGACCACCTCGCTGCAACACTCATGTCATTTTTATAAATAGTTTAATATTCTCTCTCTTGCTCTTGCCATTAGATCTGTGGTGCTCGACCGCAAGATTAGTAACCTTAGGCTACCCTTTTGGTTTGAACATTTGCGAACCAGTTTCTTGGTTCCAACATTTAGGCCTAATATGAGAAACCTGGCTCTAATACTACTTGTTGAATCACTAGGTATCCTTAGAGGTGGTGAATAATATTATGACAAAATATCATAATTATTTTACACTTTAATACACACATATTAAAAATAAACTTATTAGATAAAGTAAATCAGGAAAGCCATTAAAAGAAAAGTTTTTTTTATTTTATTCAATATTAATTAATACATAAAATGAAAATATATTTGCTTATAAACTAAGCAATACAAAATTGGATATTTTGACACATAAATGGTGATGAATATTACAACTTCAATTTTATATACCAACTCGCACCATGAACCAGTTGGCCCTAGTAAATCTACACCCGGAAAAACCCAAGCCATATAGACCTAATTCTAAGCTTAGTCATTAATGAAGGCAAATTTCTACCCTAGATCCACCCTATCTAGTCGCTACAACCACAGTGATTTCCACACCCTAAAACTACCATGATCTAGTGGTCATCTCAATGTCGAATCAACCATGAACTTGAGTTATAAAAATGATAAAAGAATAGATAAGAACTGAAATAAGAGAAAAAAGAAGATGAAAACTCCCAACTAGAATAACCCTTGATTTTGATGTTGTATTGAATTAAGGGTTTGATCTTTATTGCATGAGATGCTTTATCTTCCTTGTGAACTTGATCCTCAAACTTCTTTGCTTGATAATTATTTGATGTAGTGAGAGCACTCAAATTGTTGAGGGAGATCTTTAAGAGAATGTATGACAAAGGCTTCTTGATCACGTTTTAATTTGCATCTCCTTTCTTGATAGCACTTGATCTCCCTTGAAGAAATCTCCCTTAAAAAGGTATAGATGACACCTTCACTCCCTCTTGATGGCTATGATTAACTCCCTCTTGAAATTTCACCAATAACTCGTAACTATAAAAGATGACCCCTACACACTCCTCAGGTGATGCTTTCTTCCATGCAAACATGATCCTCAAACTTCTTTGCTTGATAATTGTTTGATGTAGTGAGAGCACTCAGATCATTGAGGGAGATATTCAATAGAATATATGGAGAAGGATTCTTGATCACCTTTTAATTTAAGTTAATCTATTTTCTTGATAGAACTTGATCTCCCTTGAAGAAATCTTCGTTGAATAGGTGAAGATGACCCATTCACCCCCTCTTGATGGCTATAGTGAACTCACTCTAGAAATTTCATAAAAAACATAAATCTTGGAAAGAGTTCCAAGCTTTTATTTATAGAAATCGCCTTGTTCTAGGAGCTATCATCGGGCGTTAGCCCCTATAGTTGGGTGATATGATACAAAGTCATGCACTTTCTGCTTCTTTCTACCACAGAGGTTTTGATATCGAGCAGGATACGCTTGCCGTTATCCACTACTACCAACAATAGTGCATAATGTTACAGCCTATTACAACTCCATATTTTTTGCGGGGTGCTAGTAGAGATCATGGGGCGGTAGTTAACAAATTTTTTCCAGGGCATCAAGAAACCTTCGAGAAAGTGCTCCAGGTAATTCTTCAGAGCTTCTGACTATGGGCACTAGTGCTACCGCTAGTGGTAGTGTAGTATAAAATGCATGTAGATGGTTCTCTGATCAACGACTATGAAAGTGATTGTTGATCAAACATAGCGATATCCAACTGGTGACTAGAGTAATGATCTCTGATCGTCAACAAAATGGATCTTGCGATTGTTGACTAGATCTAGTGATCGTCAATCGTCGACTGCCTACTGGATGAAAGTAATTGCCGATCGCCAACCAGAGCCCGCCAAGTGCGGATTGAGCTACCATCAGGCATTATTTGATACCTTAGTCATTAGTGTTCATTATCTGACCACCATGTATTCATTTAGCCTGATCATCTCCTTATCAACATTACTTGTATCAAAACATATACATATACCTGGACAATATGAGAAATTTGGAATATACATTATAGACTTATTATGATTTACTATTCTCAAACAAAGATAATGTCGAATCATATTCCAACATATTCAATCAACAAAATTATACTACTATTTTCTTATTATCTCATGCAATCATGCATTGAATTAACAAATTAAATCAATATCATATATGATTACACGAGAATAATAATATGTCTCCAATAATGATGATTATTATATCTTTCCTTTCAATATTTTCTACACCAATGTAGGTCGATCACTAGACTAGGGATTGATGCGCTAATCTTGCGCACCACTACAGGCGGGAGCAAGACTACGACACGACACGACAGTATACCGATCATTCAAGTATTATGAAATAGGAGAGTAAATCTCCAAGTATTGATCTCAAGGAATGCAAGTTGGGGTGTGTGATTTTATCGTTAGGAAACAAATTATGAAGATTTCTACTAAGTAAAGGGGGGGGGGGGGGGTGGGTTGGTTGCGAGAAACACAAATAAAGAAAACTAAATTAACAAATGCGGGTCGATAGCACCGCTTCGCTTGGGGGTGGATGAGTAGGCTTGCGAGTGAATGAGAAGGCTTGCAGATGGGTGAATCATAACCGACGGAGTGAGGGTCGTAAGCACCTCATCACTAAGCACGCAACTAGCAATTGCAAGTGCGGCACACAACGCGATGGCGGGATGGAATGGCGGAAAAGGGCGCTCCTCAACTCATATAAACCACAAAGGATTTCACAAACATGAAATCAACATTAACAATAACAAAGGTTTATGAGCGCCGTTCTACAAAAAACACACATCCACAAGAAATAACTATACTAATACAAGGAGGAAAGAGTAAACCCAAGCTCACATAATCGCTGAAGGTTCGTGGACTGAATCATAGGGTTATCATGCCTCGTACAAGCTTGGTCTTCAGTTGCCGTCCGAGGTTAAGAGGAGTTGTCACCTTCCTCCACATTACATGTATTCTTTAGAGTATAGATCAAGCTAGATCTCGCCGGAGTATCCTTGAATGCATCAGTAAATCTCTTGGAATGGAGCTCTTGAGCTCACAAACGATGGAGGAGGCCAAGGAGGGAGCTCTAGCTCTTTATCTTGAAGGAAATGTGTCCGGAGCTCCTCCTCAGAGTGGGTGGTGGTGGAACGACGAAAAAAGGCAAAATTGGAGTAAAAAAGACAGGCTCGGTTTCCTCTTCTCGAATTGGGTAAATCCTGCGGCTTTTATAGTAAACTATTAGAAAAATGGTCACGCACGGTCGAACGCACGACCGTGCATGGACCGTGCATTATTAAACAAACAGGAAGCCCATGAAGACGACCTAGAGCGCCCGTGCAATTTTACTCACGCACGGTCGAAACCGACCATGCATGCAAACGCACAGGTAAATTCTGAAAGCCAGAATTTTAGCTAACAACAGGAGATCGTGTGTTTCCTTCGCGCACGGTTGAGTCCAACCATGCGTGAAGCAAATGCATGGGTAATAAGAACTATACTGATTTGGACAATAAGAGGAGCCCGCGCGATTTTACTCATGCACGGTCAAAATACTTATGTGCGAACAAATCGCACGAGCGGGGACAGAACACCGATTTGAGCTACAGATGAGAGCGCACGGTCGGAGCGATCATGCGCCAAGGAAATGCACGACTGTGCAATTCATGCAGATATTAAATCTGGGCAAAATGGATGATCCATCCACCTGCACAACAATCCAAACAGCAAACACACAGCTGGGAATACCCATCTAGCTCAATCCACAAGCAGAAAAAGGGTTGGGGAGCACCATGTGCTTACCCCCTACAACATGGAGCACAATTGCACACCAAAACGGGCCTAAATAGTGCACATAGCGTGAAAGCAAATACAAGTGAAATACAAGCGATTAAGGCTTGAAAATGTAGTGCACACGAGTGAAAACTAGCTCGTTTGAGTCCGTAAAATAGTGTAAATATTGGACCCATCAGGGATCAAATAGGATTTTTCTTGATTGTGATGTAAGGCTTGGGTTGTGGTAGGGTAAATAAGGTATAATCATGGTCCAATAAATAAAAAAATCCCAAAATATTTGGGCACAACTTCAAGTTTTTTACACAAGTATTCCTTCCTAAGATAATAATTTTTCCACACACCAAAGTAACAATGCATTGAATAATGTTATAATTTCTCATTTAAATTTTTTTTCTTCCCCTTCTTTTTCATTTTTACTTTCCCCCAGAATATAAAATATCACTTTCACATAAAAGTGATATAATAAAAATAATTATTTTCTTCTCACAAATTTGTTTCCAACCTACTTTCCAATGTAAGTTCAATGCATCAAAATATGGCAATGTTTAAAGTTCATTCATGCTCATTGAACAGTGTTTTATCAAAAAAAAAAATAAATAAATAAATAGATTATGTATACATAAATAAGTTTAAAATCAATACTACGTAGAACTCATAATTCATTATCGTAATTTTGATAGCTCACGACATACACAAATGATAAAATAAGATAGAAAGCATATTAAAACAACTCTCCGCCAAACTAATGAATGAAAGCATGCATTTTCTTTCACCAATCTAATGATGCATTCTAATTTGATTTACCATTAAAGTTTGATAACTCATTTCATGGAAGATGCAACGACAAAAACTTATTAACTTCCTAATTTTTAGTAATCGGTCAATTCAACATTAACATTAACTAGAGATACGCGTGTTCCATATTTCAGTTCACTGCAGCATCCCGGAAGCCTCCAGTGTATTGTATCATTACAGAATATATGTCTCAAGGTACTTTAAGGATGTATCTTCACAAGAAAGAGCCATATTCACTATCAACTGAAACAATGCTGAGGCTAGCCCTCGACATTTCTAGAGGAATGGAGTACCTTCATTCACAAGGTGTGATCCATAGGGATCTAAAATCTCATAATTTACTTCTTAATGATGAAATGAGGGTCAAGGTTGCCGACTTCGGCACTTCTTGCCTTGAGACTCAACTACAAGATTCCAAAGGTAATATGGGCACATATCGATGGATGGCTCCAGAGATGATCAAGGAGAAACCTTACACTCGAAAGGTTGATGTTTATAGCTTTGGAATTGTGTTGTGGGAACTCACAACTGCTCTTGTTCCATTCCAAGGGATGACTCCAGTGCAAGCTGCTTATGCTGCTTCTGAGAAGGTACTTTAATTGTGCATCAACTTTGAAGTTTGGCTTTTATTACTTGCATGAAACATGTGTTCAATTAATAGTAACTATATAACGTTCATAATTGATTTAATAAAAATACCATTAATATCATTAGCAATGTTATAATCAACTTGGTCATCACCTGCATTTTTAATCCTTCCTGACAAACTTTGAGGTCAGCCGTGTGAAGGGTTCATTCCCTTTTTTCTATTACTTTAGCACATAATGAAGTTGATTTTATGATTAAGAAACTTTTTCAACATTAAAAATTTGGTATGTGATGATGTAACTAAATGGATGATGTTATCAATGATGTAAATGATAGAATGATGTTATCAAAGATGTAAATGATATGATATTGTCAAAGATGATATAAAGGGTTGAATAAGGTCAATAATGACACAAACTTGTACATAATAAAATATTGACCTCAAATGGATACAAAAGAGGATACAGTCTTAATTTGCAAACCAACCAGTTTAAAAATAAATCTTAGAGTTCTTTTCTTTCGTGCTCGCTTGTGCTCTCATGTTCATGTTTTTGTATTCGTGTTTTATTCATTCTCTCTGACTCTTTTATTTTCTCAACACTAGCAACTGGTATCATAGTTAAGATGTGATCTTGTATATAGATAGCATCAATAAATTTTAATATGGAAATTTTATGGGAGATATAACTTCAGTGTATGGAGGATCAAGAACTTTATTGAAGTAACAAGGCACTAACAAGGTTGTGTTTGAGCTAGAGAAATTTCCCAACTAGATGGTGGCAGATGTGAAGGAAGAATTGGAATTTAAGGCTTGTAGAAATTTTCACCTTTCTCCCATCGATGAGGTGTTCTATGAAGTCATTGGAGAGATTTTGTGGCAAAACTATGAAACAAGCTTGAAACACTCTATTCAAAGAAGTCCCTTACAAATTAGTCGTATTTAAAGCAATGACTCAACTCCTTCAAGATGAAGGAAAATATGTCCATGAACTCCCACTTAGATTGCATCCGTAAAAATTAAAACAAGATATACTATTATCTAATGTAGTCCTATCAAGAAAAATCAAAGGCACATCAAAATCATATATCACATCAAGTTTGTCTTATAATTTTCTATTCATTAAATGTAACATATAGTTAGTATTTCTATGTTTGCCAATTTTGCATATAACTTTATCAAGTGTATCAGATGTGAAGTTAAATTTAAATTCTAAGAGGTAATAATTCATTGTTCTTACATTATTATCAAATGAACTACATCTTAGAGAGTCATCTGATTCAGCGAGAATGTCCATCTTTCTTATGTGTTTGTCATACTGTAGTTCGAGAAGGAATCTTCTTGTGTAATTGAAGATCATGTATACTCTCAAAATCTAGTCATGGCATAGATTCTTATATTCATTTGGCACCTATAGAAGGAGAATTATAAGTATTTTCAAGAAATTTTCAAATTTCATAAACAATGCTAAAAGAATAAATGATTTAAAAAAGTATCAATGTCATAAAATATGCAATTCATAGCCTCAGCATATAAAATACATTTATTTTTCCATGGTAATTAAAATCACATGTTGGTTTATGGGTATAAATATTATCCCTTAAAATAGATGGTGCAATATACTTATTAGTAATAGTATTCCACACATTTATACAACAACAACAACACTCAAGCCTTTATCCCACCATAGTGGGGTCGGTTATATGGATCCTCTGTCGCCATTGCGCTCTATCTTTAATCATAGTCTCACTAATGCCTAAGTACATTATGACTTTCCTTATAGTTTCATTCCAAGTCTTTTTTGGTCTACCCCTCCCCCGTTTAACATGTCTAGTGACTAAACTCTCACAACGCCTAACAAGTGCCTCTAATGGTCTTCTAAATACATGTCAGAACCATCTTAAATGAGCTTCTCACATCTTCTCTACAATTGGGGTCACTCCGGTCTTATCCCTGATACATTCATTCCTAATTTGATCCAGTCTTGTGTGACCACACATCCACCTAAGCATTCTCATCTCCGCAACTCCCATTTTTTTGCTCATGTACACCATTCACTGCCCAACACTCAGAACTGTAGAGCATTGCTGGTCTAATTGCAGTATGATAAAACTTGTCTTTAAGTTTTAATGGTACTTTACGATCACATAAGATCCCAGACGCGCCTCTCCACTTTAACCAACCTGCTTGGATTCTATGTATCACATCTTTATCTACACCTCCATCTTTTTGAATTATCGATCCCAAATATTTAAAGCACTCACTGCGGGAAATATCTTGGTCACCCAATTTAATGACAGAGTCATTCGACCATCTTGCACTACTAAATTTAAGCTCTATATACTCAATCTTTGTCCTACTCAACATAAAACCCTTCTTTTCTAAAGTGTCTCGCCAAGATTCAAGTTTCGCGTTTACACCCTCACGCGTCTCATCGACCAAAACAATATCATCTACAAATAATAAACACCAAGGTATTGCTTGTTGGATATGTCCGATGAGCTCATCTAAGATAATGGTAAAGGGATAAGGGCTTAAAGCTTACCCTTGATGTAAGCCAACAGTGATATAAAATAAGGATGTTTTCACACACATCTATACTTTATAAAAATAAGGAATGTTTTCATTAATTTTTCCATCTAGGATAATGAAACTTAGTGAATAGTAGAGGAATACACATTGATTTATGGTTGATATACATCCTCTCACTCGAGGTTTACATCTAAACTATACGTTGTTAAGCCTAATACGAGATACCTAGCTCTGACACTACTTGTTGGATCACTAGGAAAGCTAAGAGGGGGTGAATAATATTTATGATAATATATTATTATACTTGTACACTTTAATACATGCACATCACAAATAAACTTATTTGAGAAAGTAAATCATGAAAGCATGTAAAAGAAAATATTTTTATTTTATTCAATAAGAATTTATACACAAAATGAAAATATATTTTCTTATAGTCTACATTATACATATTTGGTTCTTTTGACACAGATAAAAGGCGATAGATAATACAATTTAGGTTCTCTATACAGACTCGTACCTTGAACCAGTTAACCCTAGCAATTCCACCCCTGGATAAGTATCAAGCCCTATAGACCTAACTCTAAGCTTAGTAGTTAGTCAAGGCAAATTTCCACCCTTGATCTACCTCGATCTAGTTGCTGCAATTACAATGAATTACACACCCTAAAACTGGCATGATCTTGTCATCATCTCGACGACGAATCAACCACAAACAAGATTTATGCAAATGATAAAATAATAGATAAGATAAGAACTAAAACAAGGGAACAAGAGAAAAATCCCCACTAGAATAACACTTGATTTTAATGTTGTCTTGATGTAAGGATTTGATTATTATTTCAGTACATGCTTTCTCTTCCTTGTGAACATGGTCCTCGAACGTCTTTGATTGATAATTATTGTATGCAATGAGAGCGCTTGGATTGTTGAGGGATATCTTCAAGAGAATGTATGGAGAAGGCTTCTTGTTAACCCTTTAATTTGCACTCCTTTCTTGGTAGAACTTGATCTCCCTTGAGGAAATCATTCTTGAATAGGTGAAGATGACCCATTCACTCCCTCATGATGGCTATGGTGAACTCCCATAAGAAATTTCATTAATAACCCATAAATTGAAAAGATGACCCCTTCACCACCTCTTTATTGTAGAAGATGCTTTCTCTTCCTTGCGAACATGATCCTCAAACTTCTCTACTTAATAATCATTTGATGCAGTGAGAAAACTCGGATCATTGTAGGAGATATTCAAGAGAATGTATTGAGAAGGCTTCTTGATCACCAATAAATTTGCTTAAATCCTCTTTCTTGATAGAACTTGATCTCCCTTGAAGAAATCTTCCTTGAATAGGTAAAGATGACTCCTTCAATTCCTCTTGATGGCTATTGTAAACTCCCACTAGATATTTCATCAAAACCCAGTAACTTGGAAAGAGATCCAAGCTGTATTTATAGAAATCATCATGTTCTGGGAGCTACCATCGAGCGTTAGCCTCTATAAATGGGTGATATGGTACAAAATTACCCACCTTCTACTTTTTTCTACCATAGAACTTTTGATATTGAGCAAGATTTAGTGCTTGTTGTTAGCCACTACTATGAAAGGTAGTGTATAACTTTATGTTCCATAAAAACTCTAGTTTTTTTATCGCGTGGAACTAGTAAATTCCATGGGATGGTAGTGAACTAAAATAATTTTCATTCAGGGCATCTAGAAACCATCGAGGAAGTGTTCTAGGACATTCTTCAAAGATACCAAACCTAGGCACTAGTGCTACCTTTTGTGGTAGTGTAGAACTTAATGCATGCAGGTGGTTCTCAGATCGACATTTGTGAGAGCGATCGCTGATCGGACCTAACAATAGGAAACCGCTGATTGGAGTAATGATTCTTGTTTGCATACCGAATGGAGCTTGCAATCACTATCTAGATCTAGTGATCATTGATCATCGATTGCCTACTAGTCGAAAGCGATCACTAATTACCAATCGGAGCCCTCTAAGCACTGATCGAGCTACCATCATGCCCAATTTGATACCTTAGGCAGTAGTGTTCATTATTAGTCGACAATTTATTCATTTAGCATGATCAGTTCCTTATCAACATTACTTGTGTCAACATATATATGTATACAAGCACACCATGGGAATCTTGGAAATAGACATTATAGAATTATCATGATTTATTCTTCTCAAATAAAAAGAATGTTGAATAATATTCAAACATATTCAATCAACAAAATTATGTTACTATTCTCTTATTATCTCATATAGGGGTTCAACTCTTATTAGGTTGGTTCAGTTCAACCCAAAATTTAGAACCAACACATATAGGTTCGGTTCCAAAATTTTGGAATCGAAACCGACCCACAGTCCTAAAGTATAGATCTGAACCATTCTCTTTGGTTCGATTCCTGTCTGGCTCTTGGTTCTACCCATGTCTCAAAATAATTAAAAAATTGTTTTCCAACTCATGATTCTTTGTCATACAGCTACCGATGTCTCAAATTATTGAACCATGGATCTCTATAACTTTGAAGTCATACAACTACATGAGTTCAAAAATTATTTTCCTTAGACATAAGACTATATTCTCATTTATTTTCATGCATTAAGTCATACGACTATAACCGTTGTCTCAAAATATTTTCTTTAGCATTGATTTTCGGATCTCCGGTCAGTTCTGAGTACCTGACCTATAGAATGGGAACCAAACTAAATTGTCGGTTCTGGTATTGTGGGAGCCAGAACCAAACCCAACCTATTTGGAACCGACCCGAACCATTCAGTTTCATTTAGTTTTGATCCGGTTCTCGGTTCTTTGGTTATTTTTGTACACCCATAATTTCATACAATCATGCATTTAGTTAGAAAAAATGATCTCGTATAAGATTATACGAGAATACTTTAAATAATATGTCTCCAATAATGATGATTATAATAACTTTCTGTTTGATACTTTTTGCACCAATGTAAGTTGATCACTAGATTAGGGTGAAATAGGAATTTTATAGATTATGATGTAAGGCTTGTGTTGTGGTATGATAAAGAAGGTATAATAATATTTCAAATCACAAACTAAGTGCAAAACATTTATGCAGGAGTTCTCGACACAAGTATTCCTTCCCAAAATAATGAGTTCTCTACACCCCAAACTTATCATTCATTTTGAGAAGGATGAAAAAGTGTTAGAATTTCTCATTTAATTTTTTTTCTTTCCCTTCTTTTTCTTTTCTTCTTTCCCCCCCAAAAAAACAAAATATCACTTTCACATAAAAGTGATATAATAAAAATACATTTTTTCTTCTCCAAATATTTGCTTCCAACCTACTTTCCATAAAAAACAAATTATGAACACATAAGGAAGTCTACAATCAATACTATGTAGAACTCATAATTCTTTTTCATAATGTTCATATCTCACGACATACAAAAATAATAAAATAAGATAGAAAGCAAATTAAAACTACACTCTCCACCAAACTAATGAATGCAAACATGCATTATCTTTCACCAAGCTAATGATGCATTCTTATTTGATTTACCATAAAAGTTTGATAACCCATTTCATGGAAGATGGAAAGCCAAAAACTAATAAGCTTCCTTATTTTGAATGATCGATCAATTCAGCATTAACATTAAGTAGAGATGTGCTTGTTCCATATTTCAGTTCATTGCAGCATCAAGGAAGCCTCCAGTGTACTGCATCATTACAGAATATATGTCTCAAGGCACTCTAAGGATGTATCTTCACAAGAAAGAGCCATATTCACTATCAACTGAAACAATATTGAGGCTAGCCCTTGATATTTCTCGAGGAATGGAGTACCTTCATTCACAAGGTGTGATCCACAGGGATCTCAAATCTCATAATTTACTACTTAATGATGAAATGAGGGTCAAGGTTGCCGACTTCGGCACTTCTTGCCTTGAGACTCAGCTACAAGATTCTAAAGGTAATATGGGCACATATCGATGGATGGCACCAGAGATGATCAAGGAAAAACCTTACACTCGAAAGGTTGATATTTATAGCTTTGGAATTGTGCTATGGGAACTCACAACTGCACTTGTTCCATTCCAAGGGATGACTCCAGTGCAAGCTGCTTATGCTGCTTCAGAGAAGGTACTTTTATTGTGCATAAACTTTGAAGTTTGGTTTTTATTACTTGAATTTAAGATAATAAACATGCGTTCAGTTGATAGTAACTATATAATGTTCCTAATTTTTAAAAAAAACCATTATTATCATTAGTAATGTTATAATCAACTTGGTCATCACCTACATTTTCAATCTTGTCTGAGAAATTTTGACGTCAACCTTATGAACTGTTCATTCACTTTTTCTATTACTTAAGCACATACAAAAGTTAATTTTATGATAAAAAAACTTTTTGAACATGAATAATGATGAAAGTGATGATGATAATAATTGGATGATGTTATGAATGATGTAAATGATATAATGATGTTATCGAAGATGCAAATGATATGATAACATCAGAGATAATATAAATGGTAGAATGAGGTCAACAATGACACAAACTTGTAAATATTGACCTTGAATGGACACAAAATAGGATGAAGTTTTAATTTGTACAACAATAAGTTTATTACTCCAATTACCTATTGTCTTAATATGAAGGAGCTTTAATAAAAATGATAGTTTCGTGTACTCTTAGCATCCTTCCCACAATAGTTTATTTTACACTAAAAGAGTCATGTATAAATCATTAGCATTCATATTAACTAGAGCTTGAGGGCAGACAAATGTCTCATCTTCACCATGATGATCATTCAATAATTCTTGCCCGTTCATGTTCATCTCATGTGTCATTTAGGAATAATTGCATGCTATAATTCATCTATGGGATCAACAAAGTTGTCATTAATTTAAATTGAGTATGTAGTAAGAGAAGATATATCATTAGGTCGGGCCCCATTACTTGATAATCATCCATCATGATAAATCCATTCTATGTAGTTTTCCATAATGTTGTTCCATACAAGATATCCCTCTACCTCATCTCAATCCCACATCTTTATATTTACACATTTTTTATAAGGACATATTATTTTTTCCCTGTTGGTGTATATGGTATAATAAATATAACAAATATTTCATGTCTTCTACATAAGTCTTTGAATGTCGTGGCTCTCTCATCCATTTTTGTCCATTGCTAAATTATTTCTATGCGTGCATATACATATATATACGAGACAATAATAACAATGTTTGATATGTCTTGAATTCAAAGTTCTCTATGAAGTTAATTAGGTCCATGATCAAAATCTTTATAGAATGCATCAATACAAGAGATATCAGCTACCACCACATTTTTTAAACACATTTTGCAATGTTTTTCAAGTGCCACCATTGATTTTGCGGCGTTTTAAAAAATGTCGCAAAATCATCAGAAATGCAACTGTCGGCATAGCATTTTGTGGCATTTTTCTTAACGTGATGTGGTAATTATCTATCTATTTTGGTGATTTTTGTGTAAGTGCGACAATACACTGCGTTTTTAAAATAAATCCATTATATTATTACTTTTTTGTTTGAACCAAGCATTATTATTCATACACAAACATATCATTTTCCATGAATCTACTGAACAAATCCTATTTTAAATCAACACATCCTACTCAAATCATATCAAGTTGCATCAACACCCAATCAAAATTATAATTGCGCTTCTGCACATCGCTTTTTGTATCATCTTTAACATATTGATAGGTGGCATTCTTCATGTACAATAAATTCTCTTGTATATATTAGATTTTCAATAAATAGACACTATAATATATCAATAAATGGACACTATATTAATATTCAATAAATAGACACTATATATATTAGTATTTCAATAAATAGACATGGGTTTTCTTAAAGTAAAACTCTTGCCCATTCCAATACATCTCACAAAGTAGCAATGGTCTTGTGTTATGCTCAACTTTCTAGCCAATTCAAAAAAGTTAATGTATTCCATGTTCTTATTAATGAAACAACATAATTAATCAAAGTACTATTAAATCATCATAATAAATAAGTTAATGATAGCATATTGGTAACCACAAGGAATTCAGCCATCTCCCTGTTTCAGATACAAAATCTAGAAATTCAATAAAATTAACAATGGGGGTGACAACCCAATATTTAAATGCTAAGATTTTGTTCACGCCTTCATAGTATGACCACCAACACGACTATAGTATGGAAGTGGAAATCATGTTCAGAACAGAGATTTTGAATATCATGTTCACTTCATAATTGTCTCTCAGTGAAAGCATTGAATTAATATGCTTAACAAGAAGTACTTTAGTAAAGGAACTGAAGAAGAATCTTAAACTAAATAAACCATAGAGAAACTAAAGAAGACAATGTTTCCCCCAACATCACAAAAAAATGGAATCCACAGAGAAATTGAATCCTAATTGGCATAAAGAAATCTAATATGAAAAATGGAATCCACAGAGAAGTCCCTCCCTTCGATCTCAGGCTGGTTGAAGAAATTTTCCAGAAATCCTATTGGCGGAAGTGAACTGGAGCAGGCTATCGACGATCAAACCTGGAGCACATCCTCATCGAATCTAACTAGAGAAACAGGAGCAACAGGAGAAGATATCCATCGTCAGCGGCGAAGAAACAACTCTAGGTTAGACAATGCAGAGAGGGTGTGCGAATGATCCATCTCAAAACCAAACCCTACTTAACTTGACAATTACAGTGCTTGTTAGAAAACTTGGCAGAAAAGGAGGATTTTTGCGACACTTTTCTAAGAAATACCGTTAAATGTGCCTCCTATTTTTTTACGCGCAACCCGGTTCAGTCATTATAGCAAAAAATGAAATATATTTCTATTGCCACATTTTTTTAATTTAAACCATGCAGATAACACTTGTTATATCTTTTTCATAACAATTCATTTTTATAATTGTTATATCTCACAACATACAAAAATGTTAAAATATGATAGAAAGAAAATTAAAACTACACTCTCCACCAAACTTAAGCATGAAATTGTCGGCAATGTAAAAATAATAAAGAGGAAAAAGATGAGACTAAAAGGGTCTATTTTTATTTCTCTGCTTCTCTCTTGATTTTGATTTCTAATTATACCCTCTTACCTTCCTCTCTGGTAACCATCCTTGCTAACTAGATCCAAATTTATAAAAAGTCAAAAATCAAAGTTTATCTAAAACTGAAAGACAAGTTTCAAAAAATAAAATTTGTAAAACTTATGAATCTTAGTCTCCTCATCATCAACCAACCTCCCAGCAAGGTGGCTAGGTATGGTGAAATCATGTAAGTACTCATCAACCTTCAAGTATCTCTGGATCAGCCTAAAAAACTATTCCTATTGTGTTAAGCATGATGTGACAGGTATATATATCCTAAGGAAAGGCTTAGAAAAGTGTTCAATAGAGATCTGAGTGAGTCACTGCCCATTGAAACTATGCTCCACTTTGTCATCCCACAAAAGCCTTTCCTCCTCATTCAATAGGAAGGTGGATAAGTTCACCCTCTTCTCATCTACAGTCTCTATTGCAATTTAGATTCTTTTTACTCTAGACAACAACTACTCAGCCCCTGTTGGAGTTTCAACTCCATCAAATGATATAGGGTTAAAGCACAAAAATATTTTAGTTGATGGCTATATGCTCGTGGTTCAGCTTACAACACAACAACAAGTGTCAGTGCCACATAAGGAGTAGGAGGTGAAACATTGGGTATAAGCCTCTTTGGTCAGGCATCTAGTGCAATGATCATTGTCTCAGCTATCATCATGTGCATCTTGGCAGAAGGAGGACTTACTGTAGTTGAAGCAGATATACTTCTCTCACCAGTGTCACGAGGTTGGGATGATTCCACACCACTACTAGTCACCTATACATGTGAAGCATGCCATTTTGCAACCATCACATCATAAGAACAATCATGGAATGCTCAAGTTCCGAAAATAATAAATATATCTCATTCCTAAATGGATATTTATCTTTGTCATTTTTAGGTTTTTGCACTACATATGCAAAACAACACTTAAAAGGGTTCATCCTTGAATGTGACTAAGGATTATTTCCCTAATACTATGATACCAAATTATAATACTCCACATGTCCACGCAATATAATATGGGTCCACTCGGGCCCCCATAATGTAACACACATATAAGAAAATGCTATAAAGATGTAAAAGAACAAGAAGCTCATAATGACATAAGCAACACTAGAGAAAGCATTTAGAAATACAATACACTATTAATGTCCATCTATTACATTTAGGAATACAATATTATTTGCCCTTATAAACATATATTATATCATGCCTGAAGATCAAAAGACAATGACCAATAAATATATCTATATATTGCTTAATTGGCAGCATGCCAGTATCATGCACAATTGCATTTCATTCCTCTTTCTTTTTTATTGCAGCTTTGGGCTTAGCCCACTAAATTCTATTGTAAATTATGCTACTTACACCAAACATAAGTTAGAGGAAAATAAGAGTCAGCTATGAGCTGACCATAAATCGTGTGACAACTCCCCCTAGGTCATCCTATTAGACTCTGGGGAAGATCACCACACACGTGCAAGCATGCACACACAACATTCAATATGTTTCCAAAATAGGAAAATAGTTATTCTATATTAAATATGTTGAAGGCTCAATCACAATCAATCTTCTAAGTTTGCGCCAGTAAAATGAGTAGACCTTGGAATGCATGATGGTTGGGTTCCCCCAAAAAGGTCACCATAACTTTATATCACATCACTGCATGCTCTAGTAATAGACATTGCAATCATACATCAATTGGGGCACTCATGGATGCCATTTCCACATCAATTCATCAAACATCAAAGGAGATATTAGGCACCTGTCAACCTTGTTTCATCATGATATGCAGATATAAATCTATCACACCTCTTGGAGGGATCATCATCTCACCACCGAATATCGATTAATATGGAGGATGAAAGTCATTCACCGCGTGGAAGAAGCATCATCTTACCATTGAATACAGAGTAATATGGAGGAATCACATCATCTCACATCTTAGTGGGATTTTTAGGCACACCTAGCCGCCGAATTCCGAGTAAGGAGATATCACCATCTCCATCATCACAATCATGGTACATAAGTACCCATTCAACATGCAATCACACAATCATCACTAACCATTCGCCAGGCTCTTAAAGTATAACAAACAACAACACGTACTAACGAAACCACAGTATCATTTACTTCTCTTGCTAACTATGAAAACACACCGTTCACTTTAGAGTCATTCTCGGATATGCAATCTAGAGAAGCCTATTTGCATCATCACTGATCTGGACCGATAGACACGGCTATGTTTCACATATCATGCTTGATTCGAACTCGCATGTCAGATCCTCTAATGCATTCATATTGAGGTCTCAATCCCATACATCGGGATTATAACAATCTAAAGAAAGTTATGTTATTCACTAATTAGTAGAGGAAACATTCCTATGCAAGAAACCTAAAAGAATATAAACATTCATCAGTAGGGCAAACGAGAAGATTTATTTACCTTGGAGCTCTTTTTGGTTCCATGGAAGGTGAGGAATGATCAACACATGGAGTTATCCACAAATCTAGAACAAAATTGTCATTCGACGCTCCCACTTGGCTATAGTAGCATGTTGACCCAACATAGGTTTTTTCCCTTAGTCTTTTGCTCTCAGTTTTCATAAAGTAGGACAAGAGGGTTCTGTCTCTCCCCAATTCGACCTAACTGTGTATTGGGAAAATCCCCCAACCATCTTATTAACTCTCCTCTAGATCTACAGTCTCAATTGAGTATACTTTATCTCATGAGGCATATAAGATATCCGCTTTCTAATAGCTCAATGATCGGCCCTGGCTTGGTCAATGATCGTTGACCATCTCTCTCTATCAACGTTTGCTGGTCGGTTCTCTCTTGTTCGATGATCACTGATCAGACTTTTGATCATCGATCGTTGATCAAACTCTTAGTTGCCGATCACCGGCCGACAAACATAGCTCGGTTCCATTGGTTGATGATTAAGGATTACTGATCGGACCCAACGGTCAATGATTACTAATTGGGCCCCAATCCGTCAATGATCACTGATACTTCCTCCTCATACAAAGGGCATTCTCCCTACATCCCTTTAGGTTTTCTATTCAACAATAGTTAGCTGCTACTTCAGGTTATGAAATTAACTTAGGAGACCATGCTAAAAAATGGGGTGTTACATAATAAGTACATATCACCTATCTTTCCTTTTTGTATACTTTCTAGTTTTTCTCTATCTTCTATAGATTTATTTTTTGTTCTATTGCTTATCATATGACATAGTTAAGGGTATCTTAGTTCAGTTGCAGTAGTCATCGGTAGTATTCAGTTGAATCAATAACAATCATTTCATATGTACACATGTTTGATCCAGGGTTATCAAACGAGCACATAATTCCCTTATGGGACCTCCCGTATGGGACCTAATTCAATATTCTTTGTTTTTCTTCACTCAACAGGTTGATTCACACCCCCATGTGAAAGAGTTAGACCTCAATAATGCCTTCTTATACAACAATGAATTCATTTATATATCCAATTATCTTTTCACTTGAACATTCAATTGGGTATTCATCTAATTTTTGATGTATTTTGTATCCGTATGCATTTTCATTTAACTGTTCATTGACTTTTTATTTGCATTTTTATGTGAGATTCCATATGGATTTTCATTTGGAGAGTTGAACACACACACACACACACACCCTTCAGGGTTGTACATTTTCAGTGTATTTAAGTCACCTGTGGTTGACCTATGACGACCAGGCATCTTAAATATCTTTATTAAGATCATCAGTAGCTTATAATATTTTCATCATGCGCCAAAGCAGTCATTTGAATCAATTGAAGTACGGTATCAATATAAAACATAAAAACAAAGAAACATAAAAAAAAGAAAAAAAACTAAGACACTGAGAAAACCATTCAATGATTCTTACATATGCTTTTTTTCTCAAACATGGAATTAACCATAGAAATCCTCAATTTTTCCCTTTCCCCCTCCCCTTTTATCATTATATAAAAATCATCCACAAAATTTTACATTATTTGCTTCAGGGAGCCCAATTTAATGCATCCCCACCCCATACGACTATGTATCCTCCAAATAAACACATATGGTTGTATACTACAATAGGAGGATTCACTGTCAAAACCCCATTGTATGCATGTAGATGATTATCCAAGGAGAAATGGTAGTCAACCATAGAAAATAATACCATAGAACTAACCAAAGGCGCAACCGACCATAGAAAAATAACATCATGTAGATTGAAATTATAAACCCAAGTGAATACAACCAGCAATCAAGAACAATAAATCACAGAAATTTAATATAAATCTTGAATGGGGAGAGGATGCAAAGAGTGCAAATTTTACCAGTATTGATTCCAACTATATGCAACAAAAGACTAAAATGACCTCACTACCGAGAAATCTCTAGGCAAAAAATGAAACGACAACGAGGGCTTGACAAGGGAATTAGAAAGACAGGTAGGTGAGTAGGAGTGGATGAAGGTGGTGAGAGCATTTTGAATCCCTACGCTTCTCTTCCAGTCGGCATTGCAAGAATAAGTGAAGAGTGGAGGTAGAATATTTATTCCCATCCGTTTTAATCGCAGGCACAAAGGATTTGTCAATCAAGCCCTTAATATTTACCTCACTACCTTAAACCGATGCAAAAAGAAGCCACACATGGAATCAACTGAGGGGTAGGGGTGTAATTTCCAAATTTCCAGAATTTTCCACCGTCATAAGTTTTATTCATCCATTCAATACAAAACGATATAGCAGTTGGCTTAATTCTTGGTTTAATATGCCCAAAATCATAGCTGACCCAAATAACAACACAACCAACACTCACTAACTAGCCCATTCAATAATATAACAACCAACTTAAGCTTAAAATAAAATTAAATAAGGTTAAATAAAAACATAACAACCAACATCATATTAAGTCAAATTGGGAGCCCATCTTCACAATTCCTCCCAAGATAATACCACATTTCACACACCACGCACACACACATTTCAATAAATTAAATCAAAGAGCATTACATTAAAAAAATCAAAACCATATAAATAATGACTGCGCATATAACTTTTTTTTCAGCCACCTCATTTGTTCATCATTAGGGAGTCTTGAGTAATTTATTTTTACTTTCACATTTTACTTATGTACACTATTTTTTTTTTGTAATTTTGTATTACAATAATAGTCATAAGTTTTGCGCTCAAACAAGACGATGTATTACAATTCTCCCCTCCTTGCAATAATTTTTGCCCAAAAAAATTAATCAGAAACATCATCAAACAATTGTGGGAATAGTTCCCTCATAACTTCCTCTTTCTCCCATGTGGCATCATGATCACTATGGCCTTTCCATCAAACCTTGACAAATTTACTTCATGATTTCAGAGATGTTTGCTTTATCGATCAACAATTTGAGAAGGCTCAGTTAGGCTTGACAAATCTACTTTTATAAGTATTTATTTAGAAGCAATCATCTTTTCAGGATCATGATCATATTTCAACAGTGAAGAAATATGAAAACATCATGAAGGTTTTTAAGATCCTCAGTTAAATCCAACCTATATGCCAGTTCTCTAATCCATTCTATAATCAGAAAGGGCCCAACATATGGGGACTAAGCCTCCCCAATCTTTGTAGTCGGGATGCACCCTTACATGATTTGGTTTTCAGACAGTCCATGTCTCCCACATTAAACTACACTTAAGTTTTTGTCTGACATTATCATATTTTTATTATCTATCTTGAGCAATTTTTGATCTTTTTGCTCTATACGTATCTTTTCATGCATCTTATCAATAAATGTTTGCTTAAAAATCTTAATTTACCATCATCGGCCTAGGTTAATGGCGTACGATATCACTTATAGTATAAGGCTTCAAAAAAAGCAATTTGTATACTTGCTTGATAACTATTACTATACACAGATTTCACAAGAAACAAGTATTTTTCCCTCGAGCCTTTTAAATCAAGAACTATAATCTGAAACAAATCTTCCAGCATTTGAATTGTTCTTTTAGATTGCCTATTTACTTAAGGGTAAATTGTCATGATATATAACATATTTGTACCCAATCATGCACCAGTTTCAATGTATCCAATTTGAATCTACCATCCATATCGTACACTATTGCCTAAAGGATACCGTGCAATCAAACAATCATTTTCAAATAGTGATCATCTAGTTTTCCAGTATGGCCATCCTTCTTTGTTGAAATGAAATTGGTTGTCTTTGTTAATCGATCAATGAATACCCAAATTCCATCAGTCCCTACTTTGCTTTGTTGCAAAATCCAATGTGTTATCATCCCACTTCCTGGGATTAGAAATGATTGTAAAAACCCTCCAGGATTTTGATGCCCAACTTTCACTACTTGATAAGTATGACATTTTGCGATGTATTTAATTATGTCATTTTTATTCTAAGCCACCAAAAATCTTCTTTTAAATCATGGTACATTTTTGTTTGAGCTGGTTGAATTGAATATGGTACATTATGAGCTTCATATAAAATTTTAGATCTCAAATTATCCACATCAGACACACATAATCTCTCATTAATCAACAACAAATTGTTTTCTTCAACAAATGATAATGATTGTTGTTTTCTTACTTTCTACAATAATGCAAGCAATAATGGATCTTGAGTTAATCCTTTCTTAATTTTATCCTTAATTGGATACTGGATTTGCATCAAATTTAATTGTTCGCCTTTTCCTTCTACAACAAAAATTCCCAACTTATGTAAATCTTCCAATATCTTTTTTTAGTAAGCATAAGAGACATATAAGTTATATTTTTTTGTCTTAATGCATTAAACACAATGTTTGCCTTTCTTGGATGATACTTAACATCCAAATCATAACTTTTATTAAGTTCTAGCAATCACCTTTGTCCGAAATTTAGCTCTTTCTGGAGCAAATATATTTTAAACTCTTATGATTATTAAATATTTCACATCAAGCCCCATAAAAATAGTGGCTTCAGAATTTTAGCACAAAAACCTGTGTTTATAATTCTAAATCATGCATAAGGTAATTTCTTTCAAGAAAAATTGCATAATTTAGGATTAACATTAAAACAAATCCAAGACTTTTTAGTAATACATTACTATAAATCTGAAAACATTTAGTACTATTTATCTTTACCAGTATAGGGGAAGAAGTTAACTTTTCTTCAATTATCCAAATGGATTCTGGCATTCACAATTCTAAAGTTCCTTGATATTCTCGTGCGTTAGTTTTGTTAATGGTAATGCAATTTTAGAAAAATCTTGAACAAATTTCTAATAGATCAAGTGAGACCAAGAAAACATTTGACTTTAGTCACTATCATGACCTTGGATGCTTTATAATTGCTTCAACTTTGGTTGGATTCATCGATAATCCACGTTCATTTATCACATGCCCAAAAAATGAAACCACTTGTAACCAAAATTTACATTTGAAAATTTTTGGTAACTTATGACTTTGTAATGTTTGCAATACAATTCTCAAATGTTCTACATGCTCCTCTTTACTTGGGGAATAAACTAGGATAAAATCAATATATACAACCACAAATTTATCATGCAGGTCTTTAAACACTTTATTCATCAAATCCATAAACACCGCTAGAGCATTAGATCTGAATAACATGCCTACAAATTCAAAATGACCATATCTTATGCTGAATATTATTCTACATATATTTTCTTCCATAAATTATAATTGGTGACACCCTGATCAAAGATTGGTTTTTGAAAACACTCCGGCATTAGCCAACTAATCAAACAAATCATCAATATGATGTAAATATACTTATTTTTAACAATCAATTTAATTAACACATAGTAGTAAATTAATAACCATAGACTTCCTTCATTTTTTATAAACAATACAGGAGCACCCTAGGGTGAAGAACATGGTAGTATAATATTTTTATCCAACAGATCCTGAAATTGACTCTTTAATTCTGTCATCTCTTTTGGAGCCATTTTATAAATTATTTTTGCTATTGGCTCAACCCCTTCCACGAGCCTTATCTAAAAATCCATTTTCCTCCTTGGGGGTAAACCAAACAATTCTTTGGTGGAACATATCTGGAAATTCACAAACTATAGGTACTTTATCAAATTCTTGTTTCTCTTCATTCTTTGTTTTTACCAACACCAATATTGCCTCACATCCTTTTCATATTATCTTTAATGCTTTCATAGTTGAGATTAGACTTTGAGATACCTCACACATTGAAAAGAACATGATTGTCTATCAGGGCATTTGATTGTAATTTCTTTACTTTTTCAATTAATAATAGATTCATACTTGGAAAATCAATCCTTACCCAATATATTATCAAATTCAGCTAATGACAAAAAAAATAAGTCAGCTTCTATCTTAATATCACTCTTGCTTAAATTAACTTTTCATATATCAGACGTTGTCATAATCGTACTATTTAGCGTAGTGACTATCAGTGTATTACTTACCCGATGCACTTTTAATTGAAAGTTTTGTAAAGTATCTTGGGAGATAAAGGAATGGATAGACACAATAAAAAATAACACTCAGAGAAGTTGATTCTAGACATTGATCATACCTATCACCACAGTATCATCAACTTTAGCCTCTTGCTGACAAAGATTGAGTATACGTAGTTGAATTTGCCTTTTTTCAGATACTTTAACTGCTGGAATTAGAGAAATTCATTCAATCACTTTACCTTTATCAATTTGACTAGTTTCTTTGGCATGGAAACATTTCTGTGGATGGGATGTTGTCCCTCTGCATCCCATTTGTGAAGTTGGCTTCCAAACAAAGCACTCATTTTGTCGATGCTCAAGGCGTTGACGCCGATTAAAAATTCCAATACCAACCAAACATTCTCCCTTGTTGGTCTTTCCGCAATTCCCATATCTCAGTTTTGTATTTAAACTTACACTTTCATATAGTTAGGGGGTCTGCACCTGGATCCACTTCTTCTCCTTCTTCCATCTAGTCTCTTCACTTCTACATTTACTTGAACTTTCAAACATTAACTTCTTTTGAAATTCCCCTCTTTTGGGCATTTTCATTATCCAACTTGATCAATCACGTTGTTTCCTCCATGTATGTATACATTTTGATATGGATGGGCATTAAATGTGAGCTATATTTTCTCGTAGCCCTTATTTAAATCAAATCCATCTATCTTCCTCGCAGACTATATACCATCCCGCATAATATGCCAAATCTATAAGCTTGACTTTGTACTACATTACAGAATGGCTACCTTGCAATAGTAAAAAAAAATTCCATGTAATAATCTTCTTTCCGCTCGAGGTACAATCCAATTCATAAATTCCCGAGTAAACTCTGGCCAGGTGATCTCTAATGCTCCTCTAACGATGTTATTGGATCTTTTGGCGCCTTGAGGGGGGTGGGGGGGGGGGTGAATAAGGGATTTTGGAAATTTAATCTCAAATAAACCTATTATTATTAAAAAAGAAGTTTCAAAATATTTTATAGAAAATATATTTTAATATTTCAGAAAAGACAATATTGAAGAACTTTTAGAAATATTCGGAATTCAATATTTCTTCACTACCGCCAGCATAAGAAGCTACCGCCCGGTGCTAGCTCATAAGAATTGAATTCCTAGAGTTATTTCGCCCAAAAAACCTTACAATATATTTTGCCAAGAAGCTTCGAAATAAAATATTGTTTTCAAATATTTTAGAGTAGAAATAAAATCAAGATCATAAAACAAATAAAAATATGATTTTATTTCATTAATTTAATAATACAAAAGTGTGGCATGATTTTTATTCCAATAATAAGGATTACAAAACTTTGATCTCAATGACGTTAAGATCAAGGAGATAAATAAAAATCCCCTTTTCATTTTTTATACTGATCCTTCTTCTAAGGACCGGTTGGTTCTAGCCTATCTATCCCAGATAAGGCCTCAAACTGCCCCTAGATCTAACCTATACCTAGTCTCCAACACATGCTAATAATTGTAGAATCCTCCTCGAAAACTGACGTCCACTCCAGACAATTTTGCCCCTAAGTTTTGCAAGACTTAGTCGCCCGGAATCTCATCGAATTTCCCACAGAATCCTTCCCGCAATCCGACGTTCTCTCCGAATGATTTCTCCACTCATGTTACCAAAAGATAATATAAAAGAGATTACAAACTAGAAAATATCCAAGAGAAAACTCCCCAAGGAACTCTGAAGGTGAAGACAAAGGCGATGCAGAAATCGATGTTCTTGATGCGTTCGTCCTTCATGTCGAATATGCATGGTAACACTTCCCATTCAAAAATAACCTTTGATCTTCATGTTCGCCCAAGGGAGTTATCTTGATCTCTAGAGATGAGCCTCTCTCAAATAATTCAGAGTTGTGGCTTTGGAGGATAATTAATTGTTACATAGAAGGAGCCAAGTTGATCTTATTTATATAACAGAAAGCTATTGCCAGTGATAGGCTACCTCTGTGCGGTATCAGCTTGTTGTAAAGATCGCGTGGATAATGGCAAAAATTGTGCAAACCGTGCACTTACCGTGCCGCGGTAACTGCTAGCACATCGCGTTAGCTCCATTCACGCCTTCTAGTCGATATTGATTTGCTAGCTGTGCTTTCTAGTCAACATTGTCATGCCTTCCTAACTACCGCTAGTTGTAGGTATTACTGCCATGTGGTAGCGCATAATTCAGAGCTACATCCCATCGATATACCATAGTGTAGACTTGATGTCTTGACGATATCGTAAGCGATGGGCAGTATCGCTACCACTGGAGTTAGCACACAGAGATTAGCTTTGTCATCCATCTTTTATCCTCATTCAATATATGTTTGCACTTGTATGACCTGCACATTATAAACACACAAAAGACTAGATCAGATATATCACGGTATTTATTATTCTCAAACCAAAAGATGCTGAACGCATGTTCTAACAAACTCTCCCTTTTGATAATAACAAATACCTGTTTGAGAAATTAGTGAGTTTAAGACTATTTGTGTTTATCTACAAGCGCGGTAAAAGATATGCATGAATAATAAGTTTATAGCGTGATAAATTTAATGCAATAATGCATATTCTTCCTATATGAGCACTCCCTCTACATAAGTGTTCCCATATAATTTACTTCTCCTAAATATCTATTATACTAGATTCCCCAATTTGTTCTCCCACATTTGTAATTAGCAAAGTGGGCAGGGATTTGCATGATCAAGTAAAAAGTAAAGTATGCACCTCCTATGAATACTCCCCCTACATAGATGTTTTCTATGAATTTATTGTTGTACTCCCCCAAAATTATTAAATTTATGAAATTTTATTCTCCCCCTTTTGAGAGTATCAAAAGAGGGTACATGTGAGCGTATGCAATATGACTTAGTGAGACCTGTGTTGAGAAGAAAATATGATGCAATATGAAAACATTTGTAGATACTACTTGATTAAAAAATAAAGGAATGATTGAGCATAAAGTAGTAAGCAATGCAACATGAATTATAAAGTAAACATCCTCATTTTAAGATACCACTTGTTGAAAATAATAAACACTTGATACCATTTGATGCGAAAGTGTATGTATCATTGAATGTAGTAGTATTGTGAAAAAATAGAGTATGCAATCAAGAGAAATACCACTTGTTAAGCATATTATACCACTTGTTGAGAAAATAAATAATCATGATTTAGTACAAGTAGTTAGCATACAAAAATATGAGAAGCACTCTAAAAAATAAACATATTTATAAAAAATAAAAGTGTTGGGAAAAACCAATGTGATTTATCTAACAAATTACTTAAAGTGATTTCATTAGTTAGGTTATATTACTCATGTTGTATAGAAAGGGTAAAATGATCATTAGATGCCTAGGATATCACATTCACTTAAGTGTTACAAGACCATGCCTAAGAAGCACAAATTCAGTTAATTTAAGACTTGCGTCGAATGAAAGTCGATGCAATTTTGACTAGATATTGACGTAACTCTGACTGAAAGTCGAAGTAACTCAATCTGTCTGTCAAAGTATAAGTTAACTCAACGCAACGTCGAAATGATCTCGACGCAGAAGACAGAGCCTGTCAAAGCTATATCAGAAGTCGATGCAACTTCAAAATAAACTCGAGCAGAAGACAGAGCTTGTCAAAGCTATAGCAGAAGTCGACACAACATCGAAATGATCTCGACGCAGAAGGAAGAGTCTGTCAAAGCCATCTTAGAAGTCGACGCAACTTCAACTTCAATTCGATGCAGAAGACAAAGTTCAAATTCAAGTCTTCAACTCAATGGATATGTCGATAAGAACTCGACGCGATGTCGACATCTGAGTTCAGCCAGAGCTAAGAAGGAATTCGAAGCTTCTTCTATAGGAACTCGGAGGTGCGTCGATATGATGAAAGATGAATTCGACGCAGCATCGAGTATAGTCAAAAATAGAAGTTGTTCTGCTGTATTTTCTAATACCTTTTCAGAAGGTCTACAAAGCAGAAGACTATTCTCCAACGTCTCGTTTACTGCCAAGAATGTAATGGAGTATTCCAGAAATGCAGCAAAGACATTCTTGGAAGTTTATTCAAATCAGATGGACGGGTCGGGAACAAAAATTGAAGGAAACATCAATTGTCCAATGGACATTCCTTTTAAGGACAGTCCAAAAGAAGAAACAAATTCAAACTCAAATCATGGAGAATATAGATGCTGAGAAAGAAAGAAAACAATACAGAGAATAACTGATCAAACAATTCTGGCTGTTGAAATCGGGATTCTTCTTCTTCCTCCTTCAACCCTAAGACGGAACAGAAGAAGATATCCTTTGCACAGGAAAAGAAAAACAACAGTGCTTCTTCTTCTTCTTCTTCATCACATTGCAGCAAGTTAACAAAAGTGCTCAGAGAAATAGGATCAAGCTCATAACCCTTGCAATCATCACTATCATAAGTGAGGGTTCATGATATTCAGATCCTGAGATAAACAGAAGCAACAACATTCAAAGAGAAAGCTTCTGAAGAACTCTTATAGAAGAATTCTATTCTCTTTTTTTTCTCATTCTACTGTTCTCATCCACCAACTGTAAAAGAGTTTTAAGAATCCCTCTTCCAAAGGATTAAGTGGTTCTAAGAGTCTCATTATTAAAAGGCTCAGTGGTTCTAAGAGTCTCCTTATCAAAAGACTTAGTGGTTCTGAGAGTCTCCTTATCAAAAGACTCAAGCACAATTAGTGCAATCCAACCATGGAGGTAGAAGAGTGGACTACGGATATTTTTGGGGAACCACTATAAAACTTTTATGTCTTCTGTATTGCATTTATGTGCTGTCCCAGTTCACTTCTTTCTATTTTATATTTACTGTGATTACTTTATTCTGTTTTAGCTTCGATGATTGCATAATACTTAATAGTTTCTATTCTGTGTGCATAACTAGGGTATAAAAGATTTAAAACTCTATTCACCCCCTCTAGAGAATACTCAGAGGCACAATGTGCACTTCCAATTAGTATAAGAGGGAGGTTGATCAATAAAAGGTTAACACCTTGATCAAAAGATCTCCTCACTCTTATTTATTTATTTAAAATTAACTAAAACTATTTTCTAAATAAAATGAGTTTTAAGGACTATGCATCAACAAGATCACCAGTGTGTAACTTGAATAAGTTTACACTCTAGAAGGCCAAAATAAAGCTATATATGAACTCCATTGATGAAGACATCTTTGATGTTATCATTTTAGGTCCCCCAGCTCCTGTCAGACAAGATGCCAGTGGATCTGCAACACAGGAAGGTGTCCTAATGAATGAGTGGATAGATGCTGAGAAGAAGCAAAAGGTATGTGATGTCAAGGCAATGAATATTCTGGTCTCCACAATGTCAGATGACATCTTCCAGAAAGTTGCTGACTGCCAATCAACAAAAGAGATCTTGGAATCTCTTTCCAGGATAGTAGAAGGGAGTTTTGATGAAAGAAAGGACAAAAAGTTCCTTCTCATATCCCAATATGAGAACTTTCCAAAGAAAGCTGAGGAAAGTGTTGCTGAAATGCATGACAGATTCAACATTATTATTAATGAGCTAAAAAGTTTGGACAAGGAGATATCCTTGATAGAGATCAATGATAAGATCCTCATGTGCTTCCCAAGCTCATTGGACTCAAGGTTCTGGGCCATCAGAGAGTCCAGATGCCATAGAGAGATCTTTGCTGATGCTTTGCTAGGAAAGCTCAAATCTTATGAGATGCTACTGAAGAGCAGGGCTGAAACAGAGGCTAAAGAGACAACCTCAACTACCATCCAAAGGAGTCTTGCCTTGAAGGTTGCAGAAGGAGAGTCCTCCACTCCTGAAGATGAGATGTTCAGTCTCTTAGCAAGGAAATTCAAAAAGTGGGTCAAGATAGAAGACTTAAGAAGAAAAGAGAGGAGCATAAAACCCAGATTTGATAAGACTCCAAAGAAGGAAGTGATCTGCTTCTCCTACAATAAGACAGGGTACATAGCTCCTGTGTGTACACAAGAACCAAGGGACAGGAGAAACAACAATGATGAGCATAAGAAGAAATCTTTCAGGAAGAAAGACAAGAAGAAAGGTAAATGTTTCATTGCTGAAACTTGGAGTGACTCTGAAGCAGAGTTAAGCTCCTCCTAATCAGAAAGTAATGAAGAAGCTGCTAAAGCTGCCTGCCTGATGACATTGGATGTCTCCTCAGATGATGAAGGAGGCTAGGTAAGTCTTTTTGACAATTTTGATTTTGAGACAGAAAACTTTAAAACTTGCTTTAAAGAATTTTGCAATGATTACCTTAAAAATATAAAAAGAATTAGAAACAGATAGGGAAGAATTAGAAAACTTCAAGAAAGATGAGTTATATTCAATAAATAATGATTTGAGAAATTAAATTCAGGATAAGGAAATAGAATTGATTCAACTAAAAAATGAAAATCTAAAACTAAAAGAAGAGCTAACAAAGGCAAAAGCCTTTGAGGACTCTCTCAATAGGAGGATTAAGAAGCTCAAAGATATTACATAAAATCTCTCCATGAGATTTAAGTACCTAGGTCTAGGAGCAGACCCATGCACTAACACAGAAGTCCCTAGTAGACCTGCCTGGAAAAATCTAATTAGATTTGTTAGACCTAGTAACTATCAAACAAATGAGAGGAGTGTAGTATTTAAGGATCAGGATATTAATAATCCTGATAAAATAACTGTATATAATAGAGTAAGTCAAATCAATGAAAAGAAATTACTAGGCAAGAGTAATTCAAAGAAATTAACCAACAACAATCCAAAAGCTAAAGTCAAAAGTATAATAATTAGACATTCTGCAGATCTATTATATCTAGATACATTTTATACACATTTCCAGCACCAAGAAAATAAATCTAGGTTTAATAAATCCATTCTTTGCCATCCAAAAGGATATCATGAAAGACCATTCTACTCTTTCATATCTCCTTATAATGGTAAAAGAAAAGGGTCCAAGGTAACCTGGGTACCCTCTAATATTTGAGCTACTTGTTCAGGGTAAGGTATGATCCTTCCTAAGATATAATGGAGGGGGAAGGAAGAACTAAGGCCTTAATAAAGAACTAAATCCAACAAAGGGAGTGATTTTTCTTTGAATCCCCTTGTTATTTTCTTTGGTTCATGAAAATAATAGTATAAATACTATTTTCAATAAAAATCATTGCTGGGAAAATCAGTAAGAACTTTCTAAGAAAATAGATCTGTTTATTCAGAGTTGCGTCGAATAGAATTCGACGTACCATCTAATTCTACTCGATGTTTGCTTTGAGAGCAATCTGCAACAGATAATTCGAATAGCATTCGACGCGATGTTGACTTCATATCGATGCTTACATCGATTTAATACTTGCTCATCAAATTCGAAGGTGCATCGAGTTCTAATCGACGCAATGTCGACATGACACTCGTGCGTAGTTTCCCTTCTAGAAGCTGCATCGACACATTTTGGTGCACTGACTATTAATCTTTATTGACGGTGCTTCGAATAAAACCCTAAGTTGCGACGAATCGTCTTCTTTTAAGCAACATAGGCATCAAATTCATACACTTTCAAATTCTCTCTTTCTTGCTCTCGGGCTCTCCTTCTCTCCAACTCTCTCTCTCTCTCTCATATTCTTGTTTTCTTTCTCTCTCTCTCTTCTTTTTGCAGGTACATCACTACAGAATCAATGGATCCTCCTAAAATCAACTATGGTTTTGATGTTGATGTGGACTCCTTCAATACAGCCTCTGATTACTTCAAAGCCATTCTCGACTTATTTCATAATTCTGGATTGACAAAGCTGATCTCAATAAGGTGCAAAATCTATAATGTTGAGTTGACAGAGCTGAAGGACAACATTCACCTAGGAGATGATGGATCCCTCAATGGGAGAATCTCGGGAACTGATATCAATATTACAGAGGAAATGTTATCTCACACATTTGATTTACCAACAAGTGATGAGTCTGATGAACTGACAGGGGAAGAGACCAGTAAGGCATTACATATAATGTAGTTCAGAAAGGAAAAACCCATAAAACTGAAGAAGATTGATGTGGCAGAGGAGTACAGATTTTTGGCAGATATTGTGGGAAGGTGCTCTTGTACAAGATTTTAGCCCATGATGCCATTGTCAAGCAGCAACTCCAGATCATGGGAATTCTTGTTCTGAACAAAAAGATCAACTGGGGGAGGGGCCTCCTAAAGATGATAGGTCATAAGTATGCACATAAGGAAAATGCATATATGAGAATAATGAGTCAGATGTTGCTCCATCATTACCCCATGGTATGCAAATGAAAAGGAGTGCCAATTCCACCTGACAAGAGAATAAACAGTGGAATTTTCTCCAAGTGGACCAGGCAGATCCTAAAGCCTGGTCAAGCTGCACCTTCACCTCCTCCTTCTCCAGCTCCACATGATACAGAGATAACTCTTCCAGATCCTAAAAGAGATAACAATCTAGCACATGACACTCCAGCCCCATAACCTACACCACATATTTCTCTCCAACCACAACAACAACAACCATCCATCACCACTCCTACAGAAAATCCTCCAGGCATCCACTTTCTTGATGACAGATCTCCCCTACCTCAATCTCACATAACTCTAGAGGTTAATCAACCACTATGACCTATCCACCAAGATCTTCCAGACTTCAATGAGAACTTCACAGCAATCCCTCCAGTTATCCTATCCATGCCTACTCTTACCACACCTCTTGTCTCTACCACACATCCTACTCCTTACTTTGACATTGAACAAGTGATTTCAAAAGCAATAGGATTGGCTAATAGTACATTTGCTGACCTACTGGCCACTCAAGCTAGGAAGTTCAATACGAAGTACTCCTAGATGGAGACAGAACTGCAAAAATCACAAGAGTCCCTCCTGGCACTGAAATCAAATGTATCCTCCTCCATGGTAACTAAAGAATTCATAACCTCCCTTATAAGTAAGGTTCAGAAGGGGGGAAGATCCAGAGGAGGAAAGGCTTAATCAAGGAAATATGAGTGACCACGAGAAGGACAAGAGTGCACAAAAAGAGATTGCCCCAAATGCCCCAGCTGCCAAGGTCCATAATCCAAACAAACTCACTATTTTTCAAACAAGAGAAGTCCAAGAGGAGCCTTCTGCAGTAAACTAGGGGGAGATGATTGCTTCAACTCAGGGGGAGCTCCTAGAAGAAGATCTACTCTTGGATGAGGTTGCAAAGAGTGCCAAGGAGGCTGCTCTGACTACTAAACAAGATGCACAATCTCAGGAGGAGCCTCCCAAAGATAATGAAACTCATCAAGAAAAGGCTGCTGAAGAAGAAGATAAGCCACTGAGGTTTGCACCAAGAAATGTAACACCACAAGTGTTCTCAAGGAAGAGGAAAACTCCTGACAAATAATAGTGAAGTCCAGGTATTCAATAATTGTGAACATTTTACATTATATCATCAGGAGGACACAACTGTTAAGAACAATATGATTACTTGACAATTTATAATAAGGTATGTGATCACATTCAATAATGTCTTTATTGTCTATGTATAATTGTTTGTATTTGAGTTTATGTCAGAGCATGTTTGAAATCACTCACTTTATTTTATAAAATTTGTTAAGATAAATAGGGGGAGATTGTAGGGAAAAGCCCTTGTGATTTATCTAACAAATTACTTAAAGTGATTTCATCAGTTAGGTTATATTACTCATTTTGTATGGAAAGGGTAAAATGGTCATCAGATGTCCTAGGATATCACATTCACTTAAGTGTTACAAGACCAGACCTAAGAAAAGCATAAATTCAGTTAAATTAAGACTTGCATTAAATGAAAGTCGACGCAACTTTGACTAGATGTCGATGTAACTCTGACTAAAAGTGGAAGTAACTCAATCTGTCTGTCAAAGTATAACTGAACTCAACGCAACGTCGAAATGATCTCTACGTAGAAGACAGATCATGTCAAAGCTATATCAGAAGTCAACACAACTTCGAAATAAACTCGATGCAGAAGACAGAGCTTGTCAAAGCTATATTAGAAGTCGATGCAATGTCGAAATGATCTCAACGCAAAAGGAAGAGTCTGTTGAAGCCATCTTAGAAGTCGACGCAACTTTGACTTCAATTCGACATAGAAGATGAAGTTCAAATTCAAGTCTTCAACTCGCTGGATACGCCGATAAGAACTCGATGCGACATCGACATCTGAGTTCATCCAAAGCTAAGAAGGAATTCAAAGCTACTTCTATAAGAACTCAGAGGTGCATTAAAATGACGAAAGATGAAGTCGACACAACGTCGAGTACAATCAGAAATAAAAGTTGTTCTGCTAACTTTTCTAATACCTTTTCAGAAGGCCCACAAAGCTGAAGACTGTTCTCCAACGACTCATTTACTATCAAGAATGGAATGGAGCATTCCAGAAATGCGGAAAGGACATTCTCGAAAGTTTATTCAATTCAGATGGATGGGTCAGGAACAAAAATTGAAGGAAACATCAATTGTCCAATGAACATTTCTAAGGACAGTCCAAAAGAAGAAACAAATTCAAACTCAAATCATGGAGAATGTAGATGCTGAGAAAGAAATAAAACAATACAGAGATTAACTGATCAAACAATTCTGGTTATCGAAATAGGGCTTCTTCTTCTTCCTCCTTCAACCCTAAGACAGAACAGAAGAAGATATCCTTTGCACAGGAAAAGAAAACAACAGTGTTGCTTCTTCTTCTTCATCACATTATAGCATGTCAACAAAAGTGCTCAGGGAAACAGGATCATGCTCATAATCCTTGCAATCATCACTATCATAAGCAAGGGTTCATCATATTCAGATCCTGAGATAAATAGAAGCAACAACATTAAAAGAGAAAGCTTCAAAAGAATTTTTACATAAGAATTCTATTCTCATCTTTCTTCTCATTCTACTGTTCTCATCAACCAACTGTAACAGAGTTTTAAGAATCCCTCTTCCAAAGGATTCAGTGGTTTTAAGAGTCTCCTTATCAAAAGACTCAGTGCTTCTAAGGGTCACCTTATCAAAAGACTCAATGGTTTTGAGTGTCTCCTTATCAAAAGACTCAGGCATAGTTAGTGCAATCCTACTAGGGAGGTAGAATAGTGGACTACCCACATTTTGGGGAATCACTATAAAACTTTTATGTCTTCTGTATTGCATTTCTATGATATCCCAGTTTACTGCTTTCTATTTTATATTTATTATGATTACTTTATTCTGTTTTGGCTATGATGATTGTATAGTACTTAGTAGTTTTTATTGTGTGTGCATAACTAGGATATAAAAGATTTAAAACTCTATTCACCCCCTCTAGAGAATACTCAGAGACACACTGTGCACTTTCAAAAAGCATTTATAAGATAATGAGTTTTAAGCTTAATACAAAGATGTTTTCAATTAAAGTCTTAGAGATGCTACTTCATTGAAATTTTCGAAGTACAATTGCAAGCATGATTTCAAAATATCAGAAAGAGATAGGAACTACAATGTAAACTAATTCACATTTCAAGTAAATTTAAATATTGTAGTGGTCATACTTTGTCATCTAGTGCATTTATTTAAGTTTGTAGAGAATTGTGTAGATGTGCATTAGGATCCAATTCTCATGAGTAGAAGTTTTATGAAAGATAATGATGTGTACATAATAGTGTTTTGATAAAGTATACAATTGAATTAATCAAAACACATAACATATAAAATGGAATAAAATGACATTAAAATACATGAATAATATTACTTCCACTATATTTCAATTCACATGAATAAAGATTACAACTACCAAAGTGCTTTGCACACACAATGCATATTAAGATTTATCATGGTGCAAAGTAGTGCTTGAGGGATCAAATTTATTCTTGTTTACTTTTAATTTTATTTTTGTGATCTAGTGTACTAAGAGAAGTGTTGTATTTGTTTGCTACAAGACACTTTACAATTCTTTTCAAGGTGCTCAACCTCATAATGCTTATTAAGACTTATCAAGAGGGTGAGTAGTGCTTGGTGGAGTTTCCTTATCAAATTTTACTTACTTTTTTGTTTAATGACTAAAATCTCTGAATTCACTTATTTTGCAAACACATTATATTAATTTTTAAACAACATTTCTCTAATGAATAAGTGCATGAAATACAAAGAATTGCAATAAACAAGTCAATGCTGTGTATGCTAGCTATTTATGCATTTTAGTTTGTTATGTTATTACACTACACAATCATGCAAGTATAAGATTAAAAACACATGTAGGTTATCAAAATATGTGAGTGAATGAATCATTATTAAACATAAATATTACTCATACTTAGAGATTAGAGACATGCTAAACATTCATACACATGTTTTTACAATCAATTTTATTACACATAATAAGATAATTTTCAAGGCATGATAAAAAGAAAACAATGTTTTTAAGAAACTTGAAAATTAAATTAAACATTGTATTTAATCTTAAATTGATATAATTAATTATCCTTAACAATGTGAATGAATAATAATCAGTTTTTATAAATTTTGATTTTTTATAAAAATACAAAGCAATAAATAAACATAAAGAAACAATAAGAAAATCATATTTTTATTCTTTGAAATTTTTTTGTAATTTTGTATTTGTTTTTTAAATATTTTAAATTAAATGGTTTTCTGGAAAGCACAGAAGTATATTAAGAGCACATTAGTATAATGATCTTTTATGACAGAAAGAATACAAAACTCCTAACAATTCATTTTTAATGTTACCGCCGACGCTAGTATTAACGTGCAACGCTAGCAAGAGTGATTTGTTATTTTGCTTATAAAACATGGTTTGTGAAATTTTTTTATTCTGACTTTTCATGATCAATACTTTCTAAGATAAGGGACACCAACTACCGCAAAGAGTTTTGAAAAATAATGATAAAGTTGTGGATTTAATATTTTTGGTCTAATGTGTCAAAAAGATTATTTTTTTTCAAAATACTTATGTTTTTCAAAAATCATGAATGATAAAAAGTATATAATATGCAAAACACAAGAAATATGCATGATTGAAATGAACATAAAAAGTGAAATAATGTTCATGCAATATATATGATATAAATATGTCTCCTAGGATTAAAAACAACCTTGGCTATATGTATACACCCTAGCCTTGTACTGAGTGATGGATGGGCATGAGGAGTTGCACACATGCCGTAGGTTGGGATGTTAATCCTATATGCACACACAAGAGAACGCTTAACCTAGCACTCTTTCCCCTCTAGTGTCTCACAAGGCCCCAATGGAACCCTCCCCGATTAAAGACAAAGCATGACTTAAAGGTTAGTTCTTCTAATATATACAATCCTACACCCCCACTATTGTGAGACACGTAATCATGGACATACTAAGCGTGTAAGCTTAAGGACTAATTCATAAACTATGCGTTTATTTGATTTTTAGAATTATGGTATATTTTAAAGCCACATAGTTATCATGAATTTCAAACTTTAGTTTTTCTACTTTTACATCATGGCAATATGAGATAACTAACATGGATAATAATATGTATTAGGTGAAAATAATGCTAGTATGATGAGTTTGAATTCAATGTTATGCCATAAGATTAATAAGTGATAAAGTTGCATGTATTCCAAAATAGAGTTACGATCTATATACCTAAAATGAAGTGATGATTCAAACTGATTTGCTCTAATTGGTACAAAGTTGATTCTAGAGTCTAAATAAAATAAGATGCATGCAAGCAAGAGTGAAGCACATCACACGCACAATACACAAAACAAAGTAAGAAACTATAATACCAATAGCCATCATATGATTCATAATTCCTAAGTGTGATAGAATAGTTGATTTAAGATAATTCTTAATAGATCATGAATTATGATATATGATTAGAGAGAATTTAATCATAGGATGTCATTATAATCATAATATATCATTATGGTGTTTGTGAAGTTCATAATTATCCCTTTTTAATTTATTATAATGATTTCTTTCAGTATGAATATGTTTTGGTAGTTTTTGAATTGTTTTCTAAATTTTCCTTTTTTTTTATTTTTAGAAATTAGCCAAAACATATACAAAATATCTGAAAGTAGAAAATTATGATACTTAATATAGTAAAATAATTTTTAGTAATTAACATTTATTAAAAATTGGAATTTTCAAGAAAGTGGGTTATTGCTGGCAGTAAGACCTATCGCCATGTGCTAGGAATAGAAACTAGTTCTTTCATGAAAAAACATGGTTTTCATGAATTTTTTATTCCATTTTTTTAATTATGATTTTTCATTATAAGGGCTATCATATGCAGCAAAGAAATCAGAGAACTAGTAAAAAAGTTGCGCATTGAATATTTTAGCCTAAGACCCCTTAATGAACTAATGAAATCCATTTTGAGTAATGAGATGGGAAATGATATAATTAGTCATGCTAATAAAACTTAAGAATTTTAGTACTCATTTTTAATGACATTATATGTAATGGATTTTTAAGAGCATAGATGCTAGAATTATTGAGATAAATAGGTCACTTGTAATGATATGACTTTTATTCATTTTCTTCCAATTTAAATTATTAGAGTTTAAGCTTATGCAAGGTGATTATGTCATATCACATTATATGTCTAAAGTGACCATAAAGATGTTGACTAAAAAAATGAAAAACAAAACAAAAAATATACACACCAAAAGAGAAGAAAATTGTTTTTGTTTTTAATTTTAAGTTAAGCATATCATGAAGTAAAATTTTGCATATTTCATTTTTAATTTGTTTCTACTTCATGTATTTGATTGGATACTAATGAATAAGAGATTTAGTTATCCAAAGGGGACCAAGTGTGATGGTTCCTTTGGGCACCCAAATATAGCGTGATGTATTATGGGGAGACAAGAACGAATGGTCCATTTGAAGTGAAGTTAATGTGCCATTTTTAATTATGGGCTTCCATTCATAGCTTTGTTGAATGTTATATTTATGCATCAAATTTCCCTATTCATTAAATTTAGGATTAGAATAATAATGGCTTTTGAAACCATTTTTCAAAGAAAATTTGTGCAAATCTAATTTTAAGTTTGGAGAAAAATGATTTTGTAAATGATGGTGATAGTGATTAGGATTTTAATTTACAAATATCCGGCATTTTTTACTCTCATTATTAGAGCTCAACATGTTTCTATGATTAAGTATTCTACTAGGTGTATGTTTTATGAAGTTTAAAACACTAGTACAATTATAAAGATAAACTATAAATAAAAGATTTTTTATTATTTGAAAATTTCTGCACAAGTTATTTTAGAGATTCTAGTTTATGAGATAGAATATTATTTTCATTCATCAATTTTTATTATGCTCTTTTGAAATTAAAAACTCTTTTTCAAAACCCTTGAATTTTTCTTTATGTAATTTGCAATCAAAACAAGGTGTAATAATTTCATATAATGAACAACTAGACACATCAATCTTTGATTTTACATTGACTTTTGCTTTTAAATTTTTATTTTCTAAACGTAATTTGGAATTAGCATTTTTTTAATTTCTTAATTTTACATTTAACAATTGCTGGCACATGCATTATAGAAATAGAATTTGAAACAAGAAGGGAATTTGATTTACTTATAATGTTTTCAGAAGAGGCAAGATTTGAACATAATGTTCCTTTGACATCTTCTTGGCTTTCCTCTTCCATAGATGAGTTTCCATTTTCCCTTCCGCATGATGTGTGCTCTTTTTCCATTCCATTTGATGTGCACACAACAGATCCGTCTATGGAGTTGATTTCTTAAATTCTTATGCAAGTATGCATATTCTCCATGTCTTGTACTTGTTCCATTCCTGTATATGTAGAATCATAAGTTTATTAAAGAAATTTCCAAATTTCATAATCAGTAGGAAATGCATAAATATGTTTAAAAATATTTTGTTGTAGTGCACAAAATAAACTATCTATTGACTTAGCATTTAAAACCATCTCATTTCTATTTAGAATACTTAGGGGCTTTTTAGTTGTAATATTCCAAACTTCTATGTCTAAAGATTTAAGAAATTTCTCCATTATGATTTCTACCCTTTATAATTTTCACCCATAAATAAAGGTGGTGCTAAAGATTTTTTATTAGATAAAATTCCATCCCCTCTAGTAGATGTGTGATCATGAAGCGCCATTATTCCTAGTTGTGAGACCGTTTTGGAATAACCTCTCTCTGATATCACTTGTTCTATCTTTAGGCGCCCTTAGGAGGGGGGGGGGGGGATTAGGGCTTTTGGAAATTTAATCTTAAATAAAACTATTGTTGTTAATAAAAGAAGTTTCAAAATATTTTATAGAAAAATATATTTTAATATTTCAAAAAAGACAATATTGAAGATTACTTTTAAAAATATTCGAAATTCAATATTTCTTCACTATCGTCGGCATCAGAAGCTACTTCCATGCGCTAGCTCATAGAAATTGAATTCCTAGAGTTATTGCACCTATGAGGCTTCAAAATAAAATATTGTTTTCAAATATTTTAGAGTAGAAATAAAATCAAGATCATAAGACAAATAAAAGTATGATTTTATTTCATCAATTTAATAATACAAAAGTGAGACATGTTTTTATTACAATAACAAGGATTAAAAAACTTTGATCTCAATGACACTAAGATCAAGGTGATAAATAAAAATCCTTTTTGTTTTCTATACCGACCATTCTCCCAAGGACCGGTTGGTTCTAGTGTATCTCTCCCAGATAAGGCCTCAAACCGCCTCATAGATTTAACCTAGAACTAATCGCCAACACACACAGCGAATTGCAGAATCCTCCCCGGAAACCAATGCCCACTCTAGAAGATTTCACCCTAAGTCTCGCGAGACTTAGTTGCCAACAACCGTGGTGAATTTCCCACGGATTCCTTCCCAGAATCCGTTCTCCCCTAATGATTTGTCCACTCCCGTTACAAAAAGATAAAATAATTACAAACTAAAAAATATGTAAGAGAAAACTTTACAAGTATTTTGAAAGGTGAAGATGAAGGCAATGTTGGAATCAATGTTCTTGATGCATTTGTCCTTCGTGTTTAATACGTGTGGTAGCACTTCCCCTTCAAAAACAACTTTTGATCTTCATGTTTGCCCAAGGGAGTTCTCTTGATTGCTGGAGACAAGCCTCTCTCAAATAATTTGGAGTTGTGGCTTTGGAGGATAAGCAATCATTACATAGAAGGAGCCACGCTGGTCGTATTTATAGAATATAAAGCTACCGCTATTGGTAGGCTATCCCTGCGTAGTATCGGCTCGTTACATAGATCGTGTGGATCATAGCAGAAATTGTGTAGATCATGTACCTACCATGTCGCGGTAACCATTAACACACTGAGTTAGCTCCCACCACACCTTCTAGTCGAAATTGACTTGCCAGTTGTGCCTTTTAGTCGATATTGTCATGCCTTCCTATCTATCACCAGTAGTAGGTGTTACCGCCTTGCGGTAGAGACAATTTAGAGCAACATCCCATCGATATGCAACATTGTTAACTTGACATCTTGACAATATAATAAGCATCAGGTGGTATCACTACCACTGGCATTAGCACACCGAGATTAGCTTTGTCGTCCATCTTTTATCTTCGCTCAATATATGTTTGTACCTGTATGACCTTCACACTATAAACACATAAAGACTAGATCAAATTCATCACGGTATTTGTTATTCTCAAACCAAGAGATGTGCAATGCATGTTACAACAGATGAACCTCCATTCCATCACACTATCCCACCGTCTCTTTTCCTCGCCTTCTATTAAGAATGTGACAAGATCCACCTTCCTTTCCTAGGGGTGCCTTATTGTTGGAAAGATTGTTTCAATATTTTTGACACAATCCTCCATCTCTATAGGAGTTAGGCCTCCGCAAAATGTTGGTGGATTCTGATCTAAGAAAATTTTCAAACTATGATCCACTTGTGCTTGGGGTTGATGCTGATCTGGAGTCTCTTTGAGCATTATTAGTGCCTCCACTATGGTACGTACAATGTTTATCGCAGGAGGTATCCACGAGTGTCTTGTGAGTGTTGTGGGAACCTTGCCTACAATGTTACTAGTTTGAAGATGTCCTCATGTCAAGGGTAAATACACTTTGTATTTGATGCATATGTTTTGTATGTTATTTTTCAGGTATTATATAGTGCAGGCCTAGCATAGGGCTAGACTTAGGGTCATCAGACATAGTTTTGCTAATATAATCCTGTATTGTGCAAAAACCAAGTCAACCTAAGATCTAGACTATATTAGACTTGTCACTCACTCATAAACATTAGGAAGAAAGGTCTAGCTAGTTGGAAAGAGCAAAGGAACTAAATTCAGGATGATCAAAAATTGTCTAAGTCATATCGTCTTGGAGAGTTTCAAATATCATCTTGTAAAGGTATTGATATCAGCTTGCTGAACTTAAGCTTCAAGTCAATTATTGGAGATGCTAGCCAAAGTGTCAAAAACAGAAGTAGAGTGCAAAATGAAGCGATGTTCCTAAGCTTTCTATCTCAAATAGAACCCAAGAAGTTTGAGGAAGCAAATGGAGATCCCTCTTTGATCATAGCTTTGCATGAAGAATTAACCACTTCAAAAGATGTAAAGTATGGAAACTAGTTCCTAAACCCCATGGACAAAATATGATTGGAACCAAATGGGTCTACATGAATAAAATAGATGAAAATGGTGTAATTATTAAGAACAAAGCAAGGCTAGTTGCAAAGGGATACATGTTGGAACTGAGATTAGGCCCAATGAGGAGTTCGGACCCAAAAGAGGGGGCAACTAGCACTTACTGATCCCGCAGACAAACCTGACCGAAGACTTAGAACTAAATACCGACCCTTGGCTGCAGCGTGGAGGTCCCACCACACACCCGGGAGATCTTAGAGTGCTTCCCCTCCTAAGCCAAAGCTGAAGTCGGGCACCTTGGAGAGCCTGAGGAACTAACAAAAAATGTCCTAAGGACTAACACGCCAAAGATCTGGGGTCCTCTCCATAGGTGACCTTTATGGTCTATATATAGCTTTTCTCTTCTGGTTTGCTAATAACGTAACTCCGCCTTTAAAGTTTTACTAATCACACCCCAAACTGGTCTATTAACAGCCAAACTCTGCTGTTTAGAAGGGCTATTGGCAGCCCACCAAGGGTATCTAGGTAAATTCACCCCTAGACCCCCAATAGGTGAATGGCTCGTGAAGGCGCCACTGGCTAGTTTTCCCACGAGCTGGGTTCACGAGATCTCCCTATGCGAGTGGACCATGAAGGCACCACTCGCCAGCCCCATGGCCTCCCGTGCGAATGGTCTTCCACCCCTCCCTTGCTTGGTGTCCCGCGCAACCCGAAGCTTGGGAGGGCGAGTGCTTGATGAAGAATGCACTCATCCCCCTTCTACCGCCCTGAGTCACTTATGCGAGGTAGCGAGCTCTCACCAGCCTCGACATTGCTAAATGCACCCCAAAATGATGAGCATACACTCACCTCGCCCTTGCACTATGCTCCTCGCAAGGAGGATAGTCTGGCTCGAGTAGCCCTCGAGACTCGCTCGTCGCGAGGTAGCGAGCCCCTACTTGCTTTGCCAATGCCCGATTCTCATTTGTACCCTTCGGCGAACACGGGGTTGTACAACACAGACAAGAAGAAGGGCTTGATTTTGATCAAACCTTTCCACCTATAGCCATGCTTGAAGCAATCAGCCTATTCCTTGCATATGCAGCCCACAAAGGATTCAAAGTCTACCAAATGGATGTGAAGTCTGCATTCCTTAATGGTGATCTGAAGGAAGAAGTTTATGTAGAGCAGCCCTCAGGTTTTATCAATCCAACATTCCCTGATTATGTTTACTTTTTAAAAAAGTATTATATAGGTTAAAACAAGCACCTAGAGCTTGGTATGATACCATGTCTAGGTTTCGCATTGAAAACAATTTTTTAAGGGCAAAGATAGACAAAATATTAATCTTATGGGAAATTAAATGCAAGATATTTCTAGTCAAATATAAGTTGATGACATTATATTTAGCTATACAAATGACAACCTTTCCAAAACGTTTGCCAACTTGATGCAAGGGAAATTTGAAATGAGCTGCATGGGAGAGATAAAAAACTTCTTAGGACTCCAAGTGAAATAGTCTGAAGATGGAATCTTCATCTCCCAGGCTAAGTTCACAAAGGAATTGGTAAAGAAGTTTGGAATGGAGAGTGCCTCCTCAATGAGGACTCTCATGGGATCAAATGTATCTCTTGACAAGGATGAGAAAGGGAAATCTTTTGATGAAACCGTGTACATATGTATTATTGTCTCCCTTCTTAACTTGACTGCTAGTAGGACAGATATAATGTTTACTACATGTGTCTGTGTTAGATATCAGCTAATGAATCTCACTATTCCTCTGCAAAAAGGATCTTAAGATACATTAAGGGCACATCTAATCTTAGCCTATGGTACCCTAGGACTAATGATTTTGAACTAATTGGGTACTCAGATGCAGATTATGTAGGATGGAAAGAGGATAGAAAAAGTACTTAAGTCACATGTCAATTCTTATGCAAGAAACTAATCTCATGGAGCAGAAAGAAGCAAACAAGTGTAGCTATTTCAACTACTGAGTCAAAATGCATCTTAGCTGGAAGTTGATGTGCACAACATCTTTGGATACAACATCAGCTAGAATACTACAATATCAAGATCAGCAAAATAATAATGTATTGTGACTCATCAAGTGCAATTTCAATTGCTAAGAACCCTGTATTACACAGTAGGACAAAGCATATTGAAATCATATACCACTTCATCAGGGAGAATGTTGAAAAGGAAGATATCTATCTTGAATATGTCCCCACTGACAGACAAGTGACATATATCTTTATATAGTCCTTGATGAGGTAAATGATCCAGGCCCGCCAACACGGGACCAAGCTGGACCACCAGCACCCTCCCGGCCCAGGCCCGCCAACACGGGACCCAGCTGGCACCCGAAGGGTTCAGCCTAACCAGATGGTCTGCAGACCATGCACCCCAACCCCTCTCTGTCCCACCACAGGGCACATCGGGTTGTTGGAGACCGCAGTCCCCCTTTGATGAGAATTGAGCCAGTTAAGCGGCAGCGCGTAGACTTCTAGGAGGTCACCCATCCCAAAACTACTCCAGCCCGAGCATGCTTAACTATGGAGTACTTTCACTTCTCATGACCAATTGAGCTGCAGCTCAATTGGTGATGAGAAGTGAAAGTACTCCATAGTTAAGCGTGCTCGGGATGGAGTAGTTTTGGGATGAGTGACCTCCTGGGAAGTCTACGCACTGCCGCTTAACTTGCTCAATTCTCATTAAAGGGGGACTGCGGTCTCCAACAACCCGATGTGCCCTATGGTGGGACAGAGAGGGGTTGGGGTGCATGGTCTGCAGACCATCTGGTTAGGCTGAACCCTTCCGGTGCCAGCTGGGTCCTGTGTTGGCGGGCCTGGGCCGGGAGGGTGCTGGCGGTCCAGCTGGGTCCCGTGTTGGCGGGCCTGGATCGCTACAAAAAGTGTTTTATTCAATTTCTTTAAATATGAGTTTGGTATGCTAAATCTAGAATAAGTATCTTAATGTTCATATGTCATCAAGTATTGTGTATGTAGATGCTAACAATGTACTTGCAGGAAGTCAATGTGAAAATGCATGAAAATCACAAGTAATATCTCTGTCGTTGGGCATTCAAAATGACATAGAGGTCTTGTCGATGGGTTGTCGAACCGACACAACAATTGCATCGCCATGATAAACTTTTGACACCCAAATAATATCATATATTGGATCTTTCATCACAGTCATTGAATCGTTAATCAATTTCCAAACTATACGCACCCAGGTACGCGCCTCTTGGCATTCCAATAATAAAATATATAAATAGGTCAAATGCTTAAAACTAAATTACAACTTCATTTGCCCTAAGTCATCAAAACAAAAAACTCATCCCGCTCAACAACTTGTGACATCATCGAACTTCAGTTCTCAAGTTTTTCTTGCAATGTCGCCAAAGAAAGGAGAAGATTCTTGCAATATTGGATGCGAATTAGTCAAAGGAGGATTCAATAGAGTAGATGATTAGATCAAATTAGTTATTGGACTACTGAATGTCGTAGGCCTGGAGTACGTATTATCTGAACCAATAGTTATTATGCATAGAGAGCTAGTGGAGTTCTATTCTAAGCCCCAGATTAGCTCCTCTGGGAAAGCCATCAAAATAAGGGTTGCCAATACCATGTTGAGAGTGACAGTTCAAGTGTTAACAAGAGCCCTGCATCTGCCAAGATTTGAAGAGGATGATAAGGAATATGATATTTCTAATAAAGATTATTTCGAAGGACAAAAGTGGTGTGGACATGATGCAAAGTGCTATGGTTCACTAAAAAGGGCCAACTTCAACTCCAAAGGAAAACTTCTTGCATATATAATTGGGAAGGTCTTCATTTGTAAACTAGGTTCTTATGATAGAATATCAAGATAAATGTTTGAGATCATGACAAGGGTCATCCTGAGCAAGAGAACTAACTGGGCTCAGATCCTGTTTAACAAAATTCGGGAAAGTTTAATTGCCCCAAATTTTGGAAGGATGCCTCTATATTTGTTGATTAGTCTGCCAAATAAACTGATCAAAAAGTTAGGCACTCCCATCCACTGTATGAAGAAAATGGACATCATAAATTCGGAAAGGTGGGAGAAAGTATTCTCTAAGGCTCCAAAGAAATCTATGGAAATCAGTTTAGTAAAAAGGAAGTTGTTGTGACTGAAAAGTTCTTCTGAAGAACGGGAACATGTTAACAGTCCCACCCCTGCACACACTGAGGGGGAGACTGGTCAGACCTTTGTTCAAAGTTTCATGCCAGAACCATTGGGGCCTGTGGTTACTGATGAGGTTGTTTTTACTGGTTCTACTGCAGGAGCTGATGATAGAGATGCTGCTGCTCAAGGAGGTATTCCAGTTGAAGGGGAGACTCAAGGTGAGCTCCCTGCTCTATAGGTTGAGGAAGCAACCCTCACTGGGTTGACTATCCAAGAGGAACTGGAAAGTTCTAAAAAAGTTGTGGATGATGCTGTTCTTGAGATAGAAGATACTGAAGTCAACCAACATCATCAAGAGAAAATGCATATAATCGCTGAGGGAGAAAATTTATGTAAAGACTTCATTCTGTGTCCAGAACCAGGAGTTGTTGATCAAAGATAGTAATCTCCTGATACTCTTTTTGATGATGATGCCATGGCTAACATGCATCAAAATCTGCAAAGAAAAGTGATTGAGAAAGAGCATGATGTTCCTCAAGCTGAGGAGATTGAATCCCTCAAGCTTGCTTAATCTGAACTCCTTGAGAAAGATGAGAAGCTATCTCAAGTGAGTGATGAACTCAGCAAGCTAAGAGGGATTTCAAAGGTCCAAATTGATGCACTAAGTTAGAAGAACAAGATCATTAAAGATCTTGAGGATAAGCTCTTCATTAAGAGGAAGCTTGTGGCTAGGTTTTCCAAACCACAAATTAAGCTTGATTATTGATAGTTTTTATGCACCATATAGAGGTGGTGTAGGATATACTAAGGAGGCAAACATGGGCAAGATCGTCAAGGATCATACTATTTTTTAAAAGGTCATATTGCCTACCAACGCTTATGATCATGATCTTTCCTATGGATTTATGTCCAATGAGTGCTCTACCAGTGGAACAAAGCCACAAAATTCAAGGAATGGAGCATATATTAGACAGAGTGCCTTCAAAGAACCTCATGAGGAAATCCAGATGAAAAATCATGGATCATTTGTGTTTTGCTCTACAGCTCCAACACTCAAAGGGAAGGGAAAGACTATTCCTCAAAAGCCTATCCCTAAGATGAAACATGTGACTGTGCATCCCATCTTCCATTATACTCACAACCACAAGATTCATCAAAGAAATGCTAAGAATGCAGAAACCTACTCTTCTGATAATCAACATCATTCTCACTCTACTTAGAAGGTGAATCAGAAGAGGAGGTACAATAGGTTTGAATGCTGGTGTTGGGGAAAATCGGACACTTTGCCATTGACTGTTGGTCCAATCCAACAGTGCATAGGGAAAAGAATATGAGACATGCCAATAGTATTGTTGTGAAGCATCCTGTATTTAGAACTAACAAGAACTAAGCCCCCAAACTTATTTGGGCTCCTAAGGTAAGGTATTCTCATTTTGCAGGGATGTACAAATGCTAATCAAATGCCAATATGGTACTTAGGCAGTGGATGTTCCAGACACATGAGCGGAACAAGAAGCCATCTAAAAGACTATACCCTAGTGAAAGATGGACCCAAAGTATTCTTTGGTGGTTCGTATAGAGGGGTAACAAAGGGCTATGATATGATTACTAATGGCACAGTCTCAATAGAAATAGTAGCTTATGTATAGGGTTGCAACACAACCTCATAAGCTTAAGTCAACTATGTGACTTAAGCTACGTCATTGTTTTCCACAAGGAAAAGTGCCTGATCAAGAAGAATATTGACCTTGAGATTTTTTTTAACAGGCACTAAGAGTGGAAATGTGTATAGCTTGAATTTCATTTGTGTAGATTCTTCTGCAACTTTTTTTCTAGTACCAAATGAAAAGGAGTCTCTTTGTGTACAGTGACACAAGAGACTAGCTCACATGTACAACAAGATAATCAACAATTTAATCTTAAAAAACCTAATCAGGGTGGACCCAATATCAAGTGAATTAAGGATGGCTCATGTCTTGCATGCCAAATAGGCAAGAGATAAGGGCTACCTTTAAGAGCATTGTTCACAAGGACTCTTCTAGGTGCCTATATCTATTTCACATGGATCTGTTTGGTCCTATGTCTATTCTCAGTTTGGAAGGGATGACTTGCACTATTGTGACAGTTGATGACCATTCTAGATTCTCAGTGTATTCTCCCTTAGAAGAAGTGTCCATGGCACAAAATTCCAGTTGGAGCTACGACAAAATTTTGCAAATGTCAAGGTATCTTACAAGAATTCTCTTCTCCTAGGACACCTGTTAGTTATGGAACAATCACCTACGGGGGGAATAGGTGATATGACTTTTTTAAATTTTCAGCACAATAACTAAGTAAACATATCACAACACATCCAACAAACTTAGAAACACAGCACACATGAACACCAAATTTATAGTTGTTCCTCAAGACAGTGTGTCTTGAGTAGTAAACTATCCCTCTGCGCCTATCTAGCGGTGTGCTAGGATCGACAAACTCCACCGAAACTCAGGCCCTCATGCCCTACAATCTCAGTCGCTCAAGCCCTACAAGCTCAGACCCTCAAGCCCTACAAACTCAGGCCCTCAAGCTCTACAAGTTCAGGCCCTCAAGCCCTACAAACTCAGTCCCTCAAGCCCTACAAACTCAGTCCCTCAAGCCCTACAAACTCAGGACCTCAAGACTTACATCTCAGATCTATTACAGATCCTACAAACTCAGGCTTGTGAAATACCTACAAAAAGAAATTGAGAAGTTCTTCTTTAGCCTGATGAAACTGGCTTCTGGATTTGAAGAGAAAACAATATATCTTATCTTGCTGAGAGCAGGTTTCTCTTCAATCCCTTCTTCAATTTGGAACAATGCTTATCAGTCAATGTTGCTAGATTGAGACTTGGAGAACACAAAGCAAGATCGTTTTGTTCTCAGGTTCTTGTTCCTTCTTCTTCACAACAACTTTCACTATTCGATTGATTTTCGTATTCTGTATTCTTATTTTTTTAGGGCAAACACTTATCCCTTTTATAAGACTGAGGAGCCGTCTAACGGTCTACTCAGAGGTCCTTTATGTGTCATAGGCCCATTCCATAACGACATGCGCTGATTGGATCATTCGACGGTGGCATGAAATACAGTTTGCGTGTTTTGAATTATCTTGATCTTTCTCAACAATATTAGCAACATCTTGACGACAGAGCTTGCTGTTACGCTGATCCATCTTGGACTTAGACAATTCTTCATGTCTTCTTCAATCTTCTTCAGGGAGGGATATCTCGATGATATGAGATATCTCAGCTATACTTGCACTCACGACGACATGAAGTCATCTCAATGTTGTCGATCTGAATGTATTGATGACTTGATGTCTTCTCGACATGTCGTTGTAATAATCCTGTCTTATCCACGATATCGTTTTGTTCTTTCTGACTTCTCGACAATATCGTCTTGATCGTCTTGACAATAAGTAATACTTCAACTATAAACTGTCTTCACGAGTTCTACCTTAGTCTTCTCAACGACAAGGCTTCATTACGATGATGTCATTGACTTAGTTGAATACTTTAACTTGAGTCTTCTGGTGAGCTTCATTATACCAGACTTTACAACAATATCGTAGTGTGATTCTTATTGACACGATGTTACTGTGACTTGTTCAACTCTTCTTGATCATGCGACGATATCAACATGTATACTTTGTTGTCACAATGATATCGTCGGAATGTCCATATTATTTCGACGATAGCTATCATAAGACTTCTGCTGAGTCCTGCGAGTTGTCTCAACTATATATGAATGCTTTTTCGACGATATGTCCAGTCCTTCTCGATGATTTTAGACTTAGAGAAATAAGAGAGGTATTGGACATATGGTTTATTCTCTACAGCTATAACTAGGGCATACCATCAAGTACATAGTGTTTTTATCATTGACTTGAGCACTTCTTCAAATCAGGAACATTGTTGGGCACTATTCCCAACAATCTCCCCCCACTACAAGAAAACAGAGTTTTGGCCAGGGCAATTTGCCCTGGCAAAAGGTCTAAAACCGTGGTTAAAGATCTTTTGCCACAATCTAGCCACGGAAAAAATTTGTGGCTAAAGGTCACGTGGCAAAAGATTTTAAGCCACGGATTAGCCGTGGCAAATAGTATTAGCCACAAAAAAGTTTTGCCGTGGCTAATACCTTCACCTTTTGCCACGGTTTTATGCCCTGGCAAAAACTTATCAATAACATTAAAATGGAGTTTTTACCACGGCTTTCGGCCGTGGCAAATAACTGACTATTAGCCACGGTTTGAAACCCTGGCTAATAGTACTTCTGTTATTTTTAAAAAAACTATTTTTAAAAAAACTATTTGCCACAGTTTTAAACTGTGGCAAATAATAAATTACGAACTTTAAAAAAAAACTACATGCCCAATATAATATTTCAATAGAGCTTCTGAAATATTATAATTTATAATACGTATTATTGTCTTTGCATACAGAATCTCAAGCCTTGACATTGTCATTTTAAATATGCATAAATAAATGAAAATCTCTCAATAAGGAACTGAAAGCTGTCAAATTATTACAATAACCACAAAATAAATTCCTAATATCTGTTTTTCAACCTAAAAAATCGTTCCACCATTTCAAAAAATAAACAATGTTACAAATTGGAAAACATACGCATGTTATAAAAAGTTGGAGATAATGTTTGTCACAAAAGTTCAGTAAATAAAATTATAATCCTTCCATTCCACTCTGTCTGATCCACTACACGTATTGCTGCACCTGCTTCTTCATCCCGTACCAAGGGTAAAAATCCAAAGCCACGTGAATCACCGGAACTGCGAACAATAACAAGAAACAACACTAATATCATTTTTGGTCAACTTTAAGACAAATTAGGCATTGTTACAGTTCCTTATTTAGGCGTGTAAAGCATAAATAAAACTCAATTTAGGCGTGTAAAGCATAAGAGCAATAACAAAAAATTAAGCACCTTGAAAGAGTGCAGATTTAATTGAACGGATGATTCTAGATCATAAAAACCCATGTCAATGCAAGGCTTGATTCTACCAGCTATCTTCATTCTACCCCCCACTCATCTACAAGGGTAAACAAAAGAAAACTAAAAAGATCATGAATGGCATATCTAAATTTCCAATCGCATATTGGAATCGAAACAATCGGTTACGAACAGGCTCCGCTCGTCCATGGACAACAATAATTAGAAGTACATCTACGCATATTCAATTAATGAGTTACATAAGCAATTATAGAGTTTTAATAAAACAAAAATAAAGATGCAGCGGCAGTGAAATGCGTTGCAGTTCTAATTGAGCCTGACAACTCAAATAACACGAATTGTTCATTTTTATGCCTGGCATCATCAACATAGTGCATATCTACCACCAACAGCATAAAAAGTTATTAGTTAAACAAGATACTCATAGTAATTACTTTGAGATACACAACTTAATAATAGTAAAAGGATGTCGGCCTCCTCTTCACATTCCTTAACAGAATTTTCTTGTACATTTCTGCATCTTTTTGCATAATAAGGATACAATGTGCATCTCCATATATGCATTGTGACAGTCAATTATAAGAATAGATGCAGGACAAGAAATTATACTAACCAAACCTCCAGCTACGAGCTGATCAAGCATTCCTGGATAGGTCTGCTTCAAATGCCTTCTCTTACCAACCCAAAGAAAATTTTTTCCACTCTTAACTGGCTAGCAATATGTTTTGCAATGGAAAATGAACATCAAAAGTATAATTCCAAGATATCACTAGCTGATTTTGATGCTAATTAATGAAAGGAAAAAGATAACATCTATGGAATATGTTTTAAACCAATTTGTGAATTAAAATGGTATCATCAAAATCAAGGTTGTATTATCTAGTGACTGCATCCTAGCTAAGAAATATCAACAATAATATACAAAGAAATTATGTTCAAAAGTATATATAACAATATCCTTCTCACCAGTCATGGCATATGCACACCTACTAAATCTAGAAGCAGGCAACAAACACTAGTTTAGCAATATTAAAAATGTATCTACTGAAGAAGACCATGAGTATTGGTGACAATTATATTAACTCGCTACATCACCTCACAATATATTTAAGAAAGCGATCTAATTTTATATCATCTGCATTATGACCGGTGACAAGTTTGTATACCGTCAAAAAGGTTGCACCTCTATCTAATTCCAATAAAGTGACTGGCTCACTTTGAGTGCAGATTTTCAGGCAATAAACAAAAACCTGAAGAAAAAAAAACACATTATGGGGACTAATGTCACTTCATATACATTAAAATATTAAAAAACACATTTTTTGCCACTAGACAATTTCTTACCTTCAATAACTTCTTTGCCCTATCAGCCACCGCTGGCTCAGGGTTACTAGCACTAAAAACCCTCTCCACCTAACAACACCATTGATAAAGAAAATGAAATTAATAAAGCTAGATTTCAGTAATAGCAAACCCTAAACAATCATCATACCTCTTTAAGTAGGGTGTCTGTGTGAAGTATCTCGGTGTTCTTGGAACCTCTCTTTGCAATTTCATTTTGCAATACTCCTAGTTCTTTCTTAATGCCTCATACTTGTAATCAAATGAGTTGTATGCCCATAATAAAGCATCACAAATGAATTTCTACATACACGACTACAATCATACAACGTTGCTTGATTAAGAACTTGCATAACGTCAAATTAAAAGTAACAAAACCATATATTACACATAAGGAAGAAAGGCGATCATGAAATCACACAAAAAGATTCTGGAGGGGCTATAGGTTCTACTCTCTTACCATAATGCTGCACAAGCTAGAAAATACATCAAATTTTACACTCTCCCCATAATGCAGCAAAAAGAAATGGGCAATGCAATGGTCAAACTGATAGTTCCTGCTACTTTCATCTTATTCATAAGCATAACCTAACAAAACAAAAGATGATTCTACCACATTTCAATTTTTCATTATCATTATCTAGGCATAATGATAATGCAAAAAAAATGGACAATACTTTCAGGTTTACCAATTTTCGCCACTGCACCCTAGGGAAAAACCAAACCACAAGAATCAAAGAAAATACAACATAAATTTATTAAGCTAAGCATGTGAATCAATTCTAAGAGTTGGGATACCAAAATAATAATAACAATACTAGAACCTAAAACACAATGGCAACACATGAAATACATCTTGATGGTTCAAAATTGTATCCCCACACTCAGAAAACAATCGAAGCCCTAAATCGTGCAAACTCACGTCATACAGGAGGAGAAACGGACCCACCAACTTGAGAGAGAAGGGCAATGATTCTCGGGTATGAATCATTTTGGATCTGAAAAGGCTTTGAAGTAGACGATGGTTCAAGCGAACTTCTGAGATCTTACCTTCACGAAGACGATGAAACATCGATCGAAGGAATGACGTGGTTTGTCTGTAAAAATAGATCGCCCCTCCTCACCTCTCAAGATTAAGTATTCGCTCACGTGAACACCACGATCTCCCGGCGAAGGGATATTAGCTATCAATGAGCTCGGGGATGGCTTCATCTTCATCGGCGAGGAGGAGATAGGATCAGGAGGACACCTTCATTAGATTAGCTCGGGGAGCGCTTGAAGTTGGCGAGTGGGGAGCCGAAATCTGCGAGAAAGGAGATGTGGGAGTTGATTTCACGGGGCAAGCGATGGGAGCACTGAGTTTAGGGCTTCTTTTGCTACGGCTGGATATTACATGATTGTCATTGCCTAAACTCTTTAGCCATGAATTTTGATTTACCGTGGCTATTAAAATCCTATTAGCCATGAATTGTTCAAGTGTAGCTAAAACTCTGCTATTAGCTACGGGTTGGAGAACCGTGGCTAATACTTACTTATTAGCCACGGTTTTTGACCCGTGGCAAAACAATATGTGGCTAATAATCAGTTTTCTAGTAGTGCCCTATTTAAAGAAGTCATAACTCACCTCAATGATAAATGCCACACACAGAAAAGATCAAAACTCAGACAATATAAAATGATTCAACTACCAATCAGTATATAAATAGAGAGAATGTTTTTATACATAAATTTTCAGTCATTTGCCCAGTCAGTTTTTAGATAAAACATTCTTAAGAAATATCTTCAATTCCTGCAGCTGCTCCCTTTGCCTTTCGTAGAAACTAATAGGCTTGGGTATCTCCTTTGGAGAAGGAGGAGGACCATGAGGGAAAGCCAACTTGTGATTTCTTCTTCTCTCCTCATTTCTCAAATGCATGGTACAGTCTGCAGAGTAGTACACTCTTTCTGAGCCATCTGGGGATATCCAAATTCCATCCAAGATTCAGAGATGAGGTTCCTAAATGTGGGACTCCACCTGCTTGATTGTGGATCCTGCTCTATTTCCCTTAATCTCTTTTTTCTGTACTTTTTGCTCTGAGTTCTTTTCCTTTTTCTTGATGTGGAGGATTCTCCATCCTCAACACCATATTCTTCTGATGCAGTACTTTCAGAGGGTTCTGTCCTTTCAAAAATAGAGGGAGGCTTTTGGAAGGCTTGCTTCACTTGATTCACAGTCCACATAACTTGATTGGACCCTGCAGATATTATTGTCCTCTCCCCCTTTAGGAATTTTCAACTATTTTATCATCTATGACCATTTTCACAAATTGATCCTTTCATGTAGGCATCGTTCTGCCTCATCCAAGTTGTTTCTTACTTCTAGAAGATGTTTATCTATGGTCTGAGCATTTACATTTACTCTGTTCAGAATTTCAACTCTATCTATATTCATGAACCCTACTACCTACTGAAAAGCTCTCTTAGTATTGTGTGACATGGTGCCCTGATCCTGAATGATCTGATGAGTTGAATGCCCAACTTTGTTAATCTCATCACCAACATGCTCCATGGCTGGTGCAGCTAGGTGAAAGAAATGAGTGTGATGAGTGTTGAGATGATGCATGTCATCCTTCACACTCTACAACTCAGCTTTCATCTCATGCCTTAGGCCATCTACTGTCTGCAGGATGAATTTTTCAATTATCTGCCTTTGTACATTGAGTAGGGCTGAGATCATGTTGAATAGGGAGCCTGAGGGAGCAGAGGGTGTTTCAGCAGCATTCTACTCTGGGCTACATGCTCTTCTGAAGCACTTTCAAGAGCACTCCCATGACCCAGAAGGTCAGGAAGGTCCACTTGCATCTACTCCTCCTCTACCATCACTCCCTTCCCTTTGAATAATATTAGGTCAAGCCCACTATTGGGTCCTTCACCTTCATCATCTTCTTTCTCCTTACCTTCTTCTTTCTCTATCTCTTTGCTTGGAGTCTGCTCAGCTTATGGGATAATTGTCTCTTGGATATCTGCATGATCAACTAGGGTAGAGCACCCCAAATGGGTCTTCCCCTCAATCCTTTCAGTATCTTGGGCTGAGTTCCCAAGTTGGGACTCCCCCACAATTGGATCACTCCCCATAATGGGGCTTCTCCTTTCTTCAATGACCTATATTTTAGCAAGTTCATCTAGTTTCTCAGGGATGTCTTGATTAAGAGATCCCCCCCCCCCCCCCCCCCCCCTCTATCAAAGCAGGGTTTGGTAGGGATGAGGCTCCTTCTTCCTTAGAGCTACTAGAGGACTCCTCCTCCCCTGAGTTAACAACTTGAACAGCCTTCTTCTTCTTCTCTTTCTGAGCTGGAGAGACACCTTTAGGTGTTTTGGATATGGATCTATCCCACCTATCCAACATCTTGGAGTCTAGCCACTTAGAGTAATGGAGAGGCACTCCCATCTTCCTCTTTAATACCTCCCCTAGGGAATTCAGAAGGAAGATAAATAGGATTCTTCCAAATGAGGGGTTCTTCAGGCTACTTTTTATTCGTTGAAATACAAATTCTCTCCAGTCTATCTTCTTGGAGAGAATTACTCTACTCGTTACTTCAAACATTTCCTTTGAGATCCTGTCATGAGAGCCAAGCTTGCATAACAGGACTTTTCCCATTATATCTGCAAGAAGCTTCCCCCTTTGATTGAATTCTACCATTTTTATAGACCCATAAGCCTTTCCAATGTGTCAACACCAGGGGTAGCTTGTTATTGGGAACAGTGCCCTGCAATGTTCCTGATTTGAAGAAGTGTTCAGCTCAATGATAAATGCAAGTTGTATTTAACATTCCATCTAGTTTATGCTTGCAGAGATCGACAATATGTCATGTACTTTAATGACTTCACGAAGTACTATATCGTCGAGAAGGATAGGAGACATCGTCGACAAAGAATGCTTGTCGTCGTGATGATGAGCAAAGCAACCGCTGAGAAGTAGCTTGTTCGTCGATCGCTGAGACATTGCAAGATCGTCGAACGAAGAATGCTGATCGTCGAACGAAGAATGCCGATCGTCGAATGAAGGATGGCAAGTTCGTCGATCGCAGAACATTGTTCGTCGAGCGCAGAAGCAAGATCGTCGAACGCAAAGAAGACGCGGTATCGTCGACTTCACCAAAGTGACCGTGTCGTCGAGAAAGAACAAACATCGTCGTGAAGAAGGCATGTCATCGAGAGAACAAAATGGTCACGACGAAATGATGCAAGAAGGAATATCGCGACGACATAGTCAGAGATAGCTTATCGTTGAAATGATGCAAATATCTTTAAGTTAGAATTCAAATCTTGCGGACGTGCTGTAAGCATTTAATGCCGCCGCCTGATTGTCCAATCAGCGCATGCTTTGAAGGAAAGGGGCGTCTGACAATTAAGGCACTTTTTCAGAAGACCGTGGGGGACCTCGTAGTCTTATAAAAGAGATAAGAGGTTGCCCTAATATGGTAATCAATAGATCAAAAAGAAAAGAAGCTTGCTGAGCAAGAAAAAGAAAAAGAAAGAGAAAAAGAATCTTGCCGCTCTTCAATAGAACAATATATTCAGCGGAGGAGAAAGATAACAAGATTCAAGCGTTCTCAAAAGAATCAGTCATCTTCATTGACTGAGAAGTCGCCGTTCAACATCAGGCAAAAATAAGAGATTGAAGAAGAACTGCACTGTCAAAGATCTGAATCAGAAGAATCTTCTTCAATCAGAAGGAGCCAATCTTCAACAGGCTAAAGTTGCCGATCTTCATCCGGCAGAAGTAACAGTCTTTTTACTGTATTCTCTTGTAAGGATTGCGAGCCAATTTGTCTAACTTGAGGGCTGGAGAGTCGTGAGGCTTGAGGGCTAGGGCAGTGGACTTGCGGGTCTGAATTTGTCTAGCTTGAGGGCTGGAGAGATGTGAGGCTTGAGGGACAGGGCAGTGCACTTGTGGGTGCGTCTTGTCGAGCTTGAGGGCTCGGGGGCAGTAGGGGCTTGCGGGCCTAGGTTGTTGGGACTTGCGGGTCCGTGTTGTAGGGCTTGAGGGCCTGAGTGTCGAGCTTGCGGGCTCGGGGGCAGTAGGGGCTTGCGGGCCTAGGTTGTTGGGACTTGCAGGTCCGTGTTGTAAGGCTTGAGGGTCTGAAGTTTTTGGCGGAGTTTGCCGATCCTAGCACACTGCTGGGTAGGCGCAGAGGTACAGAGGACTACTCAAGAAACCCAGTATTGAGGAACCTCTTTAGATCTTTTGTGTGTTTTCTGTGGTTTGCTCTTTACTTTACATATCTATTAATCAAGAATCAAGAACACCTAAAAGGGTACAATATAATTTGAAAAACCTATTCACCCCCCCCCCCCCCTCTAGGTGATAAAGTAGACACCCCATAAACAATAAGTGGTATCAAAGCCAGGTTGTTCAAAGAAAAGTTTAACAGCTTGAACAGATCTGCCAGCGGTTGTCTAAGGATCATTAGTATGGAGTCAAGAATAGCCATGTGTTGTAGAGAAAATTTTCCCCTGTGGAAAATTAGAGCCAAAATATACATGGAAGATTTGGATCCCAGGATGTTTCAAGTCACTCAAGAAGGGCCATATGCTCCCAAGACCACATCCAAGACAATGACAGAGGATGTGATCATTCTAGACAAGAAAGCTAGAGACATCATAGCTGAAGCAGTTGATACTCACACTTTCCATCAAATTACTCGCTGCACTACATCCAAGGGAATGTCGGAGTCTCTGGCAATCCTCATGGAAGGATCACCAGGAGTAAAAGACACTGTCACAGAGAAGAGGTAGAATCAAACCCTGAGTGATAGTGAATCAAGCAATTCAGATGCAGGGGAGGAAGCTCAGTTTGGACTAACTGTCCTATCTGAATTAGAGGAAGAAATTCAAGATGAGACAACACCAGAACAAGTAGGAATAAGGGCTCCATTATCTAATACCGATTCAGATTCTGAAATATGTCCCTCAGAAACTTATGAGGATCTTCTAGAAGAACTCAGAAGGAGCAAGGAGATCTGCAGGAAGCAAGCTGATGATATCTTAAACCTCCAAGCCAGAAACTCCGATCTCTTGGAAAAGGATGATAGGCTGACTATGGAGAACGCAGATTTCTGTCAGCTTAAAAGAGATTATGATGCTTGCTCAAACATGGATTTGATAACCAAGTTTGGGAAAACCATGAAAGCTTTGGCTGACAGCGGAGAACAATGCTACTCTCTAACCAAAGAAATTGTACTTCTAAATAAGAACAGGGATCTAGCTGGACCATTGAAATTCAGGGTCAATCAAGCTAGTGGCATGAAGAACAAATCCCCCAGAAGAGAAAAGACAGGAGCCAAATCCTCCAAACCAAAGACCACTCCTCCACTGGGTAAAGACAGCAGTTCCACAGGAGGGAGAAAGGTGTTACCCGCCACCTCCAGAGAATATCATGAAAGAAGAATCACTAGTGAACAGGAGCTCAGTAAATCCAGGAGGATGAAGGGACCTTTACTAAGAACTGACTTTTACAGAAGAAGTGAGAACGGGAAGAATCACACCCCTGACCAATACAACTCTATTTCCTACAGGTACTCCTCCTGCCCACAGAAGAATCATACACCAACCAACAACAAGAGGATAAGGTACAACAAATTTAACTGTTGGTGCTGTGGTAAGACGGGGCACTTTGCAAGTGCTTGTTGGCACAATCCAACAGCTCCAAGGGTAACAAATACTAAACCTACAAACAATTTATTTCACAATAATTATGCATGTCCGAGGGCAGTGATATCCAGTATGCCCTTCAAAGCTGATAATTTCCTAAGACCCAAATTCGCTTGGGTTCATAAGGGCTTGTAATCGTATTTTGCAGGTAATCCAAGTGCCCACCAGAAGCAAATCTGGGCCTTGGACAAAGTAGCTGTTCTGACCCACAGTCAGAACAGCAAAGTTCATCTATTAACAAAATTAGTGCAGGCTATTTCAGTAAAAGGGGCCCAAAAGATGAATAGATCTTGGAATCTATAATCGTCAATCAAAAAGGTGTTACGACGATACAATGGACATTAAGACGACAAAGATTCGAGATGGGAGAATGCGTATCCAAGGAACATTTCGACGGGAACAAGCGCATCGTCAGAATATAATCAAATTCTTTATTACGGGATTAGAATTGGCTCATCAGAGCCGTCCGATCGCTTTTCTTAAGGTATGCGCCTCTTGACCTACCGACACTATAAATAAAGTGAATGTTTGAAAATAAAATTACGCTATCATCTGCCCTAAGCCATTCCATCGACAAACCCTTGCCTCCATTGACGTATTGCCCTCTCTCTCTCTCACTCCGAATCGATGGCTCCAAAGAAAGAAGAAGTAATCTCAGGTTGTGAACTTCAACGAGGAGGCTTCAATGCTTGCTCCGACGAGATACGATCAGTGATAGAGCTGTTGGAGACATCTGGCCTGGAATATGTCCTATGCAAACCGTCGGTCCTTCTCCACCGAGAACTAGCCGAGTTCTATGCGGAAGTAAGACTTAACCATACTGAATCACAGATAAAGACCAAGGTGGGAGGCAAGAAAGTTAAGATATCTGTGAATAGCCTCGGTAAAGCTCTGAATCTGCCAAGGATCAAAGGGGGAGAGGAAGAAGATGAACTGACCTCCGAAGAAATGTCCGTAAGCTACAAATGGCGCGGGCACACGGGAAAGACCTACGGGTCTATCAAGAGAGCTGAGTTCAATCAGAAAGGGAAACTACTAGCTGATATTGTCGGCAAAGTATTATTGTGCAAGCCTAGTTCCCACGACCGCATATCCAAAGACATGTTTGCTACCATGGCCTGAATAATCCACTCCAAGAAAACATACTGGAGTGCGTTCCTATTCCAAAAAGTGAAGAAATCCCTGAAATCCCCCTCCCACGGGAGAATATTATCCCTTTTCCTTCTAAACATCCAGGGAGATGTATTGCATAAGAAAATGGGAATGCCTCTTCACTACTCCAAGAAATTGGATGCGAAGATGCTGGATCGATGAGATAGGTCCATCCCCAAACCATCCTCTGAGGTCCAGCCTGCTCCGAAGGAGAAGAAGAAACCAGCAGCCCAAATAAACCCCTCCTCCGAAGAAGAGTCGTCAAGCAGCTCTGATGACATGCCACCACCCCTACACCATCCTGATCCATTGGAAGGTGAACCATCCACCAAACTCCCTGTCCTAACCCCTGAACTTGCTCCCACAAGGGTTCCTGATAATACTGGAAACCCCACTGAGGGGAGTGAGCCTATTGAGGGGGAGTCCCAATTTGAGGGCTCAGCCCAAAATGATGAGATGCTCCTTGAGGATGCTTGAGTTGAGGGGGAGACCCATCTGGGGTACTCTGCCCTAGAAGATCAACGGAATATATCCTCTGTCCCTGAAGATCGAAGTGCCATGCCTGGGCCAACAACAGACATCACTCTCTCCGATTGCCGAGAGTTAGTTGTTGCGAGCAAGATTGTGCTCATGGCTCCAAGTGTGATCCTGCCAGAAGTCCCTAAGGGGAAGGCCAAAGTTACAGCGCATATCAGTGAAGAATCATCTGAAGATGTCAGTAAAGCAGACTCGCAGGGACGAGGAGATCAGGAAGGACAAACTGCTGAGCCATCTTCGGCTCAGACAGGTTCACTATTCCACATGATATCAGCTTTACTTAATGCTCAGAGACAACATCTAGAGCAATTTATAGTAAAAACCGTGGATAGTTTAAGAAAGGAAGTGAAGGAGGAAATTAAGAAGGTAAAGAGAGACATACACGACCTGAACACCCAGTGCGCTCACTTCTATCACATGGCTGCTCCCGCAATAGATAAAATGAATGAGGAAGTTAATAAAGTGGGACATCAAACCCATAAAATCCTGACCGATAACGAAACTTTCTCAAACAATGTATATTATGGTTTTGAGCAATAGAAATAGCCGCCACAGATAATAGAAATCACATTCTGAACAGGGTTAATGAGAATGCCCACACAATAGATGCTCATGTGCTTGAAGTAAGGAATAATCTGGATGTCACTGAGTAGACCCTGGTTGAACGACTAAATCTGGTCAAAGACAGCCTGGAAGAGCGAATAACCGAACAAGCCCTAAAGGGGGAGAATGACATAATAAATGCCAGTTCACATCAAGCGATGTGGATAACAAATCAGATCAAGCAGGCAATGAATCAACCTCCATCAGTATACATAACTGCCACTCCTTCTGCAACCACCGACTCTGATGAGTATGGAATAGAATTGGGAGAATCAGCCACCTCCAGAAAAAGAAAGAGAATCCACAGCAACCAGTATAGGGAAAAAAGACTGAGGGAAATTGAGTTGGATCCTCAATCAGGAAGGTGGAGTCCTGTCTCAAGAGAAATAATAACTGAATCATGGATTCAGTTTGGATATCCACAGCAGGACTATCCAAGGGTATACCAATCAGCTGAATGGCAGAAACATCTGAAGCAGCTTGAGAGGAGGAAGAATCACAAGCTAGCATTCCCACAAGGTCCTCCTCCCTCTCCTAAGAAGATTCCCCTGCCCATCAACTACTATTAGAGGCAAAGGCAGAAAACCAAAGGAGCAAGCAGCCCAAACGTTGATGGGGCACCAAATTAAAATCTTAATTACTCTGCTGGGGCAAATGAATGCTAATGTCTATTATTGAACATTTAATATATTTATATGCTCAGCAATTATTGTGAAGAACATTTAAAAATGTCTTATGTGATTGCTGCTTTATGTGTAATGTTATCATCTGTTATATCTTATCATAAGTGGCATTTATCATTGAGGTAGGTTAGGGCTTCTTCAAATAGGGGGAGATTGTTGGGAACAGTGCCCTACAATGTTCCTGATTTGAAGAAGTGCTCAGCTCAATGATAAATGCAAGTTGTATTTAACATTCCATCTAGTTTATGCTTGCAGAGATCGACAATATGTCATGTACTTTAATGACTTCACGAAGTACTATATCATCGAGAAGGATAGGAGACATCGTTGACAAAGAATGCATGTCGTCGTGATGATGAGCAAAGCAACCGTTGAGAAGTAGCGTGTTCGTCGATCGCTGAGACATTGCAAGATCGTCGAACAAAGAATGTCGATCGTCGAACGAAGAATGTCGATCGTCGAACGAAGGATGGTAAGTTCGTCAATTGCAAAACGTTGTTCGTCGAGCGCAGAAGCAAGATCATCGAACGGTATCGTCGACTTCACCAAAGTGACTGTGTCGTCGAGAAAGAACAAACATTGTCGTGAAGAAGGCATGTCGTCGAGAGAACAATATGGTCACGACGACATGATGCAAGAAGGAAGATCGCAATGACATAGTCAGAGATAGCTTGTCATTGAAATGATGCAAATATCTTCAGGATAGAATTCAAATCTTGCGGACGTGCTGTCAGCATTTAATGTCGCCGCATGATTGTCCAATCAGCGCATGCTTTGAAGGAAAGGGGCGTCTGACAATTAAGGCACTTTTTCAGAAGACCGTTGGGGACCTCACAGTCTTATAAAAGAGATAAGAGGTTGCCCTAATACGATATAAAAAAGAAGCTTGCTGAGCAAGAAAAAAAAAGTAAGAGAAAAAGAATCCCGCTGCTCTTCAATAGAACAGTATATTCAGCGGAAAAGAAAGAGAACAAGATTCAAGCGTTCTCAAAAGAATCAGTCATCTTCATTGACTGAGAAGTCGCCGTTCAACATCAGGAAAAAAGAAGAGATTGAAGAAGAACTGCGTTGTCAAAGATCTGAATCAGAAGAATCTTCTTCAATCATAAGGAGCCAATCTTCAACAGGCTAAAGTTGCCGATCTTCATCCGGCAGAAGTAACAGTCTTTTTACTGTATTCTCTTGTAAGGCTTGCGGGCCAATTTGTCTAGCTTGAGGGCTAGAAAGCTGTGAGGCTTGAGGGCCAGGGCAGTGGACTTGCGGGTCCGACTTTGTCTAGATTGAGGGCTGGAGAGTTGTGAGGCTTGAGGGCCAGGGCAGTGCAATTGCGGGTGCGTCTTGTCGAGCTTGAGGGCTCGGGGGCAGTAGGGTCTTGCGAGCCTAGGCTGTTGGGACTTGCGGGTCCATGTTGTAGGGCTTGAGGGCCTGAGTGTCGAGCTTGCGGGCTCGGGGCAGTAGGGGCTTGCGGGCCTAGGCTGTTGGGACTTGCGGGTCTGTGTTGTAAGGCTTGAGGACCTGAAGTTTTTGGCGGAGTTTGCCGATCCTAGCACACTGCTGGGTATTCGCAGAGGGACAGAGGACTACTCAAGACACCCGGTCTTGAGGAACCTCTATAGATCTTTTGTGTGTTTTTTGTGGTTTGCTCTTTACTTTACATATCTATTAATCAAGAATCAAGAACACTTAAAAAGGGACAATATAATTTGAAAAACCTATTCACCCCTCCCCCCCCCCCCCCCCCCTCTAGGTGATAAAGTAGACACCCCATAAACAACACTCGTAGATAGGTCTATTGTCGCCAGTTCTTCATCTTCATCTTCTATCTCCAACCTTGGCAGTCTCAACGCCTTTCCCAGGTTCTTCATTGTTACCTTCACCTTTTGTCCTGCCACAACTGACTTTACTGAGGATTCAGAATGAGTTAATCTTGCTCTGTCAAAGAACTCTAGGATCTCTTTGTTCAGAAGAACGCATAGTTCACTGAGCAGATATTCTAGTCCAGCTGATTCGAGCAATCCTATCACCGACGTAATTTCTTCTGAGCAGGAGTTGAATCCTCCTCCTGGAAGTTCACAACCAGAGATCACTGAAGTTTCTACCTTCTTGGGACCCATTGGAGAAGTGTCTCGAGAGACAGCAGTTGTCGGAGACGGAACGGTGGTTTGTCGTGGAAATGACTTAGGGCAAATGAAAGTGTAATTATTTTCCTAAGCATTCATTCTATTTATAGTAGAGGTAGATGAAGGGGCCTGTAACTTTTGTTGTTTGGACTGATGAATTGATTAATTGCTCATCGGACGACTCTTATTGATCGATCAAATGGAGTTTTTAGTGGTCGGATCCGGTTTCGACGATATGCCTTCGTGTCGTTGAGACTTGTCGCCACAATGCATCTTTCCAACTGAGTCCATTTGTTGTCGAGATATGTGCAAAGTCGTCGAGACATCTGTTTATGTCATCGAGATAGTCATCAGATACTTGTATGGCTTGGTAATTTTCAGCACTTCTTGAAAATCTCCTGCACCACTTAGCATGTAGGTTAACTGTGACAACAAATGAATAATGATAAGTAGAAGATGAGTTGGAAATTATTCTAAATTTAACATCCCCAATTGGAACATGAAGAAGTTAAATTTAGTTTCATCTAGGGGCTCTGTGAATATATCAACGACTTGTTTGTCTGTGGGAATAAACTCAAGGGTGATATCTTCATTCTCCATATGCTCCCTAATGAAGTGATACCTGATCTCAATATGCTTAGTCCTGCCATGTAAGACATGGTTCTTAGCAATTGAGATAGCACTTGAAGAGTCACAAAACATGAGTGTTTTGGTCATCTTTAAATTATAGTCTTCAAGCTGATGCTAGATCCATAGTAGCTGAGCACAACAACTCCTAGCAGATATGTATTATGATTCTGCTGTAGATATTGCTACACTGGTTTGCTTCTTACTGCTCCATGAGATCAGTCTTCCTCTAAGGAATTGGAAAGTCTCTGAGGTACTCTTTCTATCTTCTTTGCACCCTGCATAGTCTGCATCTGAGTAGCTAGTTAGTTCACACCCATTGTTCCTAGGTACCATAGGCCAAGATTAGGTGTACCTTTCAGGTATCTTAAGATACTTTTGACAGAGGAGTGATGAGATTCCTTGGGGTTCACCAGATATCTAGCACAAACACATTTGGAAAACATTATGTCGGGCCTACTGGCAGTTAGGTAGAGCAAGGACCCAATCATGCATCTGTACTTGGTTTCATCAAAGGGTTTTCCCTTTTCATCCTTGTCTAGAGACACGTTGGATCCCATGGGAGTATTCATAGAAGAAGCACTCTCCAACCTAAATTTCTAGACTAGCTCACTAGTAAATTTGGTCTATGAGATGAATATATCATCGTCAGATTGTTTCACTTGGAGACCTAGGAAGTATTTGAGCTCACTCATACTGTTCATTTCAAACTTTCCCTGCATCAAACTAGCAAACTTTTTGCAGAGATTGACATATGTAGAGCCTAAAATAAAGTCATCTACATAGATCTGCACTAGCAAGATCTTGCCCTTTACTTCCTTTAAGAACAATGTCTTGTCAATCTTCCCCCTTGAGAACTTGTTCTCAATGAGAAAGCTTGACAGGGTCTCATACCAGGCTCAAGGTGCCTGTTTCAAATCATACAAGACTTTTCTAAGAAAATAAACAAAGTCAATGTGTACTTAATTAATAAAACTTGAAGGTTGTTCTACATATACTTCTTCTTTAAGGTCACCATTCATAAAAGTTGACTTCACATCCATCTGGTAGACTTTGAATTCTTTTTGGGCTGCATAGTCCATGAATAATTTGATTGCTTCCAATCTTGCAACAGGGGCAAAGGTCTGATCAAAATCAATGCCCTCTTCCTGTCTATAACCATTTGCCACTAGCTTTGCCTTATTCATTGTAATTATGCCATTTTCATCCAACTTGTTTCTATAGACCCACTTGGTTCCAATAATGTTGTGTCCTTGGTGTCTGGGAACTAACTTTCACACTTTGCATCTCTTGAATTGGTTCAATTTGATGCCGCACCACTTCCCCCACATGTGGATGACTTGGAGATGTTACAACACAAGAACTTTCGGCGCCCCGGAAGTCAACATTATAACCTCCGCCCGCGTCGCGCAAAGGATGCTTAAAGCCTTTTTATTATCTTGCTTTAGTTTTATATTTATTTTCATCCTTTTAAAATTGTAATATTTCAATTCCGGCATGTTTCTTATTTTGGGTGTGCTAATAGACATTTTATGTGGTGTGCATTTAACCATCCGGGTTGATGAGATTTCATCTCAATTTTGGATGGTTGGATGGTGTTTGTAAACTCCTATTTAAAGGAGCCTTTTATGAGAAATCAAGAGAAGAAGATTGAACCCTAAAACAAATCCCCCCAAGGAGATTTCGGCCAAGGCTTGCTCCAAGCCGCCACCCCCTCTTTGCCTTCCCCCTCTTCTCCATTTTCGCCCCCCCCCCCCCCCCCCCCCCCCCCCCCCCCCCCCCCCCCCCCCCCCCCCTCTTTTGGGTGTTTCTGGCGTGGTCTCTTGGTGCGATTCCAAGGAAGAAGAAAGGCAGCCCCTCGGTGTGACTCCGAAGGATCCATACGGTGCGACGCCGGTGGAAAGCGTGGAGAGAGTGATTCTCCCACATTTATCAAGTGTGTTTACGTTTTCTGGGTTGGGTAATCTCTAATCCTTCAAGAGTTTCTTTCTTTAGTTTGTAGAGGAAGAACCATCGTGTTCTCCGCGATTTTGAATATCGATCATTGGTATTTTTTCTGAACTTGAGATCGCTTTTCCCGCGTTCTTCGTGTCCGGACCGTGTGGGTCTCGTTTGCTTGAACGGATCTTGGCCTATAGCCTTGGTTTTGTTCTCTAAAAGAGTAGCAATCTTTGTGTTGATTTGGGAACGATGTCGACTCTCTTTTGACCGCTGTTTTAGAGTCGATAGTTCTTCTTTTAGTTTGATATTGTGATGCTAATGGCAACGTATGTGAGCGATAGAATGCTTGTATATGTGCGGTAGTTCATCGTGTGATCGAGGCGAGTTGGAGTGTAGTCCGTGTAGATCTCTATTAGGAGACGTCGCTGCTTCAATTTGGTATCAGAGGGAGGTTGTTTCAACTCCCACGTTGCAAACATCCTCGCTGCGATCTTTGTTGGTCGTTCTAATCAATAGGAAAATCTGAAAATTTTCGGATTGGTCTGCGTTTAGTAAAACCTCAAAAATATTTTTTTTAAAACTTGTCAGAAAAATCTGAAATTTCTCCTGTAGCTTCCTGAAAGTATTTCCAGCAACATTAAAACTGAAACTTTTTCGATTCGACCTCGTTAGGCTGGCCTGAAAATTGGAACCGTCGTAATTCTGTCTAGGTGGTGTGCGAATAGCGGTCTTAAATCTGAAATTTTGTCAAAATTCAAAAAAAAAAATTGTAGCTTCTTGAGTTTATTTCCAGCAACTTTAAAACAAAACAAAAATTCGTTTCGATCTCGTTAGGTCCATCAAAAATAATTCATTTTTTTTTCTAGTTGTTCAAATTTGCATGCGCACGAGACTAGGCACGGAATACACCGTAGAGTTACCGTCCACCTCTAGGATGGCAGCGAACGATCAAGTAGATCCTAACACGGAGGCTATAGAAGAACTACGTGGTGAGATGACGGAGATTAGGACCATGTTGGCCCAGATTCTTCTGAATCAAAGGGGAACACCGCCCCCACCGGCTAATGATGAGCTGCCCAATCAGCAACAACGGGTTCATGAATCGGATTCGGATGAAGGATATCCTCGAGCCCCTCCTCGTGGACGTCGTCCGGATCGTGGCACGGATATCACTAGAGCCATTAAGATCGACGCCCCCACTTACGATGGTTTGGGAGACCCCCAGATTTTCCTTACCTGGGTAGTGGATATTGAATGTTATTTCGAATGGCACCATCTTACGGATCCCCAAGAGGTCCAGGTTGCCAGGATGAAGCTAACGGGTCGAGCGAAAACGTATTGGCTGAATGAAGAGCGTAGGCTAGGAGCCGGGCAGGGAGCCCCACTCATTGGATGGCCGGTGATGAAGAACTTACTCACTGACCAATACGTCCCCGCCTACCACCGAACCCAAATGTTCGATGAGCTAGCCACCCTTCGGCAAGGCTCAAACTCGGTGGCCGAGTATATGGGCGAGCTGAAAGACCGTATGGTGCGTTGTGATCTTCGAGAGATCCCCGAGGTTACGCTATCTCGGTTTCGTAAGGGGCTCCACCCTGACATTCAGAGGAAGCTTTTGAGATATGGTCACACAGACCTGAATACGACATTCAATGCCGCTCTTGACATTGAGAAGCATCTGGCTTCTAAGGCCCACTCTCGTTACTCCCGTACGAAGAGTTTGACCACATTTGGGGCATCTTCATCTACCACCCACGATAAAGGAAAACCTAAGACCGCCGAGTCTAGATCGGTAGTGATCACTGCGAGGAACTCCAGGAATCCCACGAGTGAGCGTATCCCCATAGGAAAGGTTAGCAAGGCTAACACCACATGTTATGCTTGCGGGGTTCAGGGCCACTACGCCTTTGAGTGTCCTACAAAAACTCGAGCCATAGCCCTTTTGGATGCGGAGACCGACCCCGCCGACCTAGTTTATGAGGCTAGGGAGGAGGATGACCCTGAGGGAGTCCCAAGTGATTTGGAGGACGAACGCTACCTAGGAGTGATGCGATGTATCTTGACCACCCCTCGTCCCTTAGATTATTGGAAGAGGACGAGCATATTTTCCCTGATCTTTAGGAGTGGTGAGAAGTTATGTAAGCTGATTATCGATAGTGGAAGTTGTGTAAATGTCATTTCTGAGAACGCCGTCACACGTATGGCCTTGACCACGGAGCCACACCCGACCCCGTATCAAGTAGCTTGGATCAACAAGGTCACTGTCCCAGTTACCAAGCGATGCATAGTTCCCCTCTCGATCAGATCATACACGGATGAGATATGGTGTGACGTATTACCGATGGACGCATGCCACGTGTTATTAGGCCGCCCTTGGCTCTATGACCGTGATGTGACACATTATGGCCGGGCCAACTCCTATGAGTTTAAATTTAAGGGTAAGACCGTTACTTTGAGCCCGACTGTTCCGAAGGAACCAGTTGCGTTACCTAAGGACACCACTGTCCCGGTCGAGAGGAAGACGTTGAGTCTAGTAGGCAGGAAGGAGTTTGTGAGGGACCCATTTTTAGATGGAGTGATGTATGCGTTAGTTCTTATGAGTACGAAAACTGATTCGAGCACGTTAGATGGGTTGCCTAGAGAGTTGCGGGCCTTGCTAGATGAGTATAGGGATGTTTACCCCGACGAGCTTCCGTCGTCGTTACCCCCACTTAGGTATATACAACATGCTATAGATCTTATCCCTGGGTCATCCCTACCCAATCAGCCCCACTATAGACTCCCTCCCGATGCCCACAAGGAGTTACAAGTCCAGATAGAGGACTTGCTGAAGAAGGGATTCATTCGGGCTAGTTTGAGCCCATGTGCTGTTCCAGCCCTTCTTGCCCCCAAGAAGGATGGTTCGTGGAGGATGTGTGTTGATAGCTGTGCTATCAACAAAATCACCATCAAGTATAGATTTCCAATCCCACGGTTAGATGATCTCCTCGATGTCCTAGCGGGTGCCACCATCTTTTCCAAGCTAGATTTGCGGAGTGGTTACCACCAGATCAGGATCCGTGAGGGAGACGAGTGGAAGACAGCGTTTAAGTCCAAGGATGGACTGTATGAGTGGCTTGTGATGCCTTTTGGGTTATCCAACGCCCCAAGCACGTTCTCCAGGATGATGACTCATGTCTTCCAGCCTTATATGGGAAAGTTCGTGGTTGTCTACTTTGACGACATCCTTATCTATAGTACCACCCCCGCCGATCACGTCTCACATCTGCGTATAGTTCTTTCCACCCTTCGGAAGGAAACTCTTTATCTGAACCTTAAGAAGTGCACTTTTTAAGTCTCTGAAGTAGAATTCTTAGGTTATATTGTTGGGACCGAAGGTATACGAGTAGACCCCGGGAAGGTCCAGGTGATTAAGGATTGGCCAGAGCCGACTAGTATTCGAGAGGTGCGTAGTTTCCATGGGTTAGCTACATTTTACGTCGTTTTATACGAGACTTTAGTAGCATCATGACACCAATTACTGATTGTATGAAAAAGGGAGAGTTTGCGTGGTCGAAGTCTGCTACTTTTGCCTTCCTTCGGATCAAGCAACTCATGACCGAAGCACCGGTGTTACATCTCCCTGACTTCACCAAGGTCTTTGAGGTTACTTGTGATGCGTCTGGGGTAGGGATAGGAGGAGTCCTAAGTCAAGAGAGCCACCCTATTAGTTATTTTAGTGAGAAGTTGGCGGGCGCAAAGCTTAATTATTCTAACTATGACCGATAGTTCTATGCGATTGTGAGGTGTTTGCATCATTGGAGGCACTATCTTCTGTCCAAGGAATTTGTGCTCCTTTCTGACCATGATGCGTTGAGATTCATAAACGGTAGTCATAAGATCAGCCCACGGCACGCGAAGTGGGTTACGTTCCTTCAAGAATACACGTTTAATATTAAGCACCTTAAGGGTTCGGAGAATCGAGTCGCCGATGCGCTTAGCCGCCTCACCCTTTTACTTTCTACCATGAAGGTGCATGTCATTGGGTTCGAGCGCATTAAAGATGAGTACGCCACGTGCCCGGATTTCCAGGAGTTGTACCTATCCGCACAGGACAACTCCCCCACCACTATTTCGGCCTTCACTATTAGGGACGGTTATCTCTTTCGGCACGGGAAGCTATGCATCCCACAATCCTCCCTACGACTACACATCATTTGGGAGCTGCATAGCGGCGGTTTGAGTGGCCACTTCGGGCGTGACAAGACTATTGTGCCGTAGAGGAGAAGTTTTATTGGCCAAAACTTAAGGTCATGGTCGGACTTGTAGTGAGCAGTTGCCGAACGTGTCAAGTCTCCAAAGGCTCGAAGACCAATGTTGGCTTGTATACACCGTTACCTATTCCATCCAAACCTTGGGAAGACGTGAGCATGGATTTCGTTCTAGGCCTTCCCCCCACGTTTCACCGACACGACTCTATATTCGTTGTTGTAGATAGGTTCTCCAAGATGGCATATTTTATCCCTTGTAGCAAGACCAATGATGCATCTCATATTGCCAAGCTGTATTTTCAAAATGTCGTTAGCCATCGTGGGGTGCCTAACACTATTGTGTCGGATAGGGACGTGAAATTTACAAGTTATTTTTGGAAGACGTTGTGGATTCTAATGGGCACTAAATTGCTATTCTCTGCCGCCTACCACCCACAAACGGATGGGCAAACAGAGGTGGTCAATAGAAGCTTGGGAAATCTTCTTAGGTGCCTTGTGGGTGACCCTAAAGGCACATGGGACTTACTTCTTCCCCACGCTCAATTGGCTTATAATAATTCCAAGAACCGATCCACGGGTATGTCTCCCAACGAGGTTGTTCACGGGTATAATGCTCCAGTACCCCTTGACTTGGTCCCACTACCACCGTCGTATAAGGCCAGTCAATTCGCACAATATTTTGACCAACACATTCATGATCTACATGCACATATTCGGGCGACCTTGACCTCTCAATATGACGCCTATCAAACACATGCAAACCAAAATAGGAGAGCATCAAACTTTAAAGTCGGCGATAAAGTTTTAGTCCACTTAGTTCCCGAACGAATGCCATCTGGCACCGTTAAGAAATTAGCACCGAGGCGAGCCGGCCCGTTCCGGATTTTGAAGAAAATAGGAGAGAATGCTTTTGTTTTGGATTTGCCTTCTGATTGGGGTGTCTCACCCATTTTCAACGTTTCGGATTTGACGATGTTTGTTCCGCCTCCACAAGAGTTGTCTTCTATGTCGTCTTCTCCTTCCACAAATGATTCTAATGGGTTGGGGAGTGGTAGGTCGGATGATCTCTCTTCCATGCTTTCCACAGGTATACCGCCGGATGGTGAGTCACATCTTATTCCTAATGCTGACATGTTTCCAAGGTTTCCCAAAACCTTTTCTAGCCCTGACAGGATATTGGACATGGAGCCCGTTACTACTACTGATGGTGATACTCGTCGCTTCCTCATTCAGTGGCGGGATCGTCCACCTTCCGATGACTCTTGGGTGCTTGAGTCCGAGCTTCAAATACTAGATGCCGCTCTTCTCCACCGTTTCCTCTTGGACCACGCATCGGTGATACGTGAAGTTGAGGGGGGAGGATTGATGCCGCACCACTTCCCCCACATGTGGATGACTTGGAGATGTTACAACACAAGGACTTTCGGCGCCCCGGAAGTCAACATTATAACCTCCGCCCGCGTCGCGCAAAGGATGCTTAAAGCCTTTTTATTATCTTGCTTTAGTTTTATATTTATTTCCGTCCTTTTAAAATTGCAATATTTCAATTCCGGCATGTTTCTTATTTTGGGTGTGCTAATAGACATTTTATGTGGTGTGCATTTAACCATCCGGGTTGATGAGATTTCATCTCAATTTTTGATGGTTGGATGGTGTTTGTAAACTCCTATTTAAAGGAGCCTTTTATGAGAAATCAAGAGAAGAAGATTGAACCCTAAAACAAATCCCCCCAAGGAGATTTCGGCCAAGGCTTGCTCCAAGCCGCCGCCCCCTCTTTGCCTTCCCCCTCTTCTCCATTTTCGCCCCCCCCCCCCCCCTCTTTTGGGTGTTTCCGGCGTGGTCTCTTGGTGCGATTCCAAGGAAGAAGAAAGGCAGCCCCTCGGTGTGACTCCGAAGGATCCATACGGTGCGACGCCGGTGGAAAGCGTGGAGAGAGTGATTCTCCCACATTTATCAAGTGTGTTTACGTTTTCTGGGTTGGGTAATCTCTAATCCTTCAAGAGTTTCTTTCTTTAGTTTGTGGAGGAAGAATCATCGTGTTCTCCGCGATTTTGAATATCGATCGTTGGTATTTTTTTCTGAACTTGAGATCGCTTTTCCCGCGTTCTTCGTGTCCGGACCGTGTGGGTCTCGTTTGCTTGAACGGATCTTGGCCTATAGCCTTGGTTTTGTTCTCTAAAAGAGTAGCAATCTTTGTGTTGATTTGGGAACTATGTCGACTCTCTTTTGACCGCTGTTTTAGAGTCGATCGTTCTTCTTTTAGTTTGATATTGTGATGCGAATGGCAACGTATGTGAGCGATAGAATGCTTGTGTATGTGCGGTAGTTCATCGTGTGATCGAGGCGAGTTGGAGTGTAGTCCGTGTAGATCTCTATTAGGAGACGTCGCTGCTTCACAATTCCTCCTACATTGCTGCAATCCAGATTGGGTCCAGATTTGCTTCCTCAAATTTCTTAGGTTCAATTTGTGAGAGAAAACTTAAGTACAATGCTTCATTTAAAGCCCTACTCCTTGTCAGCACTCCTTGACTGACATCTCCTATGATTTGCTCTTAAGGATGATGACTGACTTGTCTAAGTGTAATTGGCAATCTTCTGGGGACTTCTACTGTGGCATGTTCTTCAGGTTGAGCTTCTTCTACTGTATCTAAGCCTTCTACATCATCTTCATCCAATTCTGTTGGGACCAATGCCCACAATGTCCTTGATTTGGAGAAGTCCATTCCTAAGTCAAAGATATACCTTAGAATGTATATGATATACTTTCGAGAATCACTGTGCAGGAGATCAGGTCAAGCTTGGTGCTCAAGAAATTCATCTAAGTTCACAAGCGTTGAGACACTACACATCGCTCGACGCCTGTGACCCAGAAGCGTCGACCCATGTCGGCTGTCTCAAAAAGACAAGGTCGTTGCTGAAGATCTGAGACCAAGTCAAGAAGCGTCGAGCCAAGGAATATCGCTCGATGCCATGGAATAAGAAGTGTCGACTAATGTCAGTTAGCTCAACGCCAGCAAAAAGAGTCTAGATGTGAAGGCGCAGTTAAGAAGCGTCGAGCTCCTGTACATTGCTTGACTCCTACAGATAAAAAGCGTTGAACGACTAAAGATTGCTCGACGCCTAAGAAGGAGGTGTTGAGAGATTCAGTCTAAGTAGAAAGTGTTGAGCATCTACACATCGCTCGACACCTAATAGAAAAAGCGTCGACAGAGATATACAGTGCTCAACACCTTTTCCTGAAAAGCGCTGAGTTAAGAAATGAGTAACAGTACATCTACAGCAAGCTGAGCCATGTCGAGATGATGACCATGTCTAAACTCCTCTTCTATTCTGAAGCCACTAAAGACCATTGAAGATCTTACATCATGCTGACGTGGAGGAACGTCTCAGATGTCACGGATGGCGGGTTATAAATAGAAGGAAAGACCTATGATTTTGATAGAGAACATTCCTATTGAAGGCCATTATCTTCTCCGTCGTTCGAGAGAAAATCTGAGGAAGAATCTGAAGAAGCCATCTCATCTTTCAGAATTGTACTACAAGAAATTCTTTAGCAATATGGTGCTGAGTTTATTTTCTGAAGAGAGAAGGTTAAGGAGGAATAATCTGTCTTCCTAAAGAAGAACAGTCATCAGAGCCTGTGCAATTCAAGAAGATCATTTCGCTGTTGCTATTCTGCTGAAGATTTCTGTCTGATCTTTCAGATAGATCAAGAAGACTCAATACATTGAAGAATCTGAGCCTAAGTATGATTTCTACTTCTTTCAATTTCTGTAGGATCTGAGTTGTCAGATCTGAGTGTAGGATCTTTCAAGGATCTGAGGTGTAGGATCGGGTGTGATCTGAGTTGTAAGATTCAGGGGTGAATCTGAGTGTAAGCCAATTGTTATAAAGGATGAGGTAGGATCTGTTGAGATCTGAGATTGTAGGATCTGTTGAGATATAAGAGTGTAGGATCTGTTGAGATCTGAGACTGTAAGATCTGTTGAGATCTGAGACTGTGAGATATGTTGAGATCTGAGCTGTAAGACCTTTTTGGTGGTCTGAGATCTGGAGGAGATATAAACCCTATATAGCACACTGCTAGAGGGGAGAAGGGGGAAAGTGGATTACCCAAGATAGGGGAACCACTATAAAATTCTGTGTTTTTGTTTGTGTTTGTTTCTTGAAAGCTCTGATCTTTATTCACATTCATTCAAGATTTAATCAAGAATTACAAATAGATTTCAAAATAACCTATTCACCCCCCCCCCCCCCCTCTAGGTGATTAGCTACCCTTAAATAAAGTCTTTCAAATTCAATTGTCATTGAGTGGTCTTTATCTTACCTTGAAGTTTCAAACTTGTCTTCGATGGATTGCTTTTCCATTTTCTCTGTTGTGCCTGCATCCACTAATGAACTAGACTAGCCTTTATGAATAAGGCTAGTCTCATCAAATACAACATGCACAAATTCTTCTACTGCTTGGGTATTGATGTTGTACACTCTATAAGCTTTGTTATAGGAGCTTTAGCCAACAAAAATACCTTCACTGCTTTTCTCAGCAAACTTGATTAGCTTGGATTTTCCATTGTTGAGTACATAGTATTTGCTACCAAAGATTCTGAAGTAGGATAAGGTAGATTTTCTGCCTTTCATCAGCTCATAGCGAGTTTTCTTGTGGTCTTTGATTATGGAGGCCCTATTTATCACATGACAAGCTATATTAACAGCCTCTGCCCAAAAGTATTCTGGTAGAGAAGAGACACTCAACATTGTCCTGCTAGCCTCTATTAAGGTTCTTTGTTTCCTCTCCGCAACCCCATTCTATTGAGAGTTCTAGGTGAGGAAAATTCTTGGGAGATACCCAGCTCTTGGCAGAATTTTGTCATGGCTCCAGACTGAAATTATGTACCATGGTCACTTCTGAACTTGACCACAGTACACCTCATTTCATTCTGGATTTGCTTGACAAAGTTTTTCAAGTGGTCTAAGGTATCTGATTTCTTTTTAAGGAAGAACACCCAAATGAACCTTAAATAGTCATCAACTACTACAATGGTATATGCCTTCCCTCCTAGGCTGAGAATTGACATAGGACCAAACAAATCCATGTGCAACAAAAACATGCACCTAGAGGAATCTTTATTAGAGATGCTCCTAATGCTAGTCCTAGTTTGCTTGCCAAGTTGGCATGCCTGCAAGGTCCTTCTTTAATGCACTTAATGTTGGGTCCATTCCTAACTAGATCTTGAGAGAAAAGCTTGCTTATGGCTTTGTAATTAATGTGAGCAAGTCTCTTGCGCCATCGAACACATATAGCTTCTTTCTCATTAGCCACAAAGCACATGAGCATGGAAGAATTTGAATGAAAGAAATTTAAATAAGAGATATTTCCACTCCTAGTGTCAGTTAAGGTAGCCTCGGATTCTAAGGATTTCTTAACAAAGTACTTATCCTTATAGAAGACAATAACAAAACCTAGATCACAAAGTTGACTTATTCTAATGAGATTGCGATTCAATCCTCCCACATAAGCTACCTTTGTGATGGTAACTAAACCATTATTAATGTTACCATAACCTTTGGTCACCCCTTTTTCTGAACCTCCAAATATGACGGTTGGTTCATTCTCTAGAGGGGTGAAGTTTCTCAGATAGATCCTCACTCCAGTCATGTGCCTGGAGCAACCACTATCCAAATACCAAATGGGAGATTGGTTGGCATTTGGACATACCTGCAAGAAATATTACTTGCCCTTAGGTATCCAATTGGATTTGGGTCCTTGGTTTCTGTTAGGGTGAAAAACTAGAACACCACACCTCTGAGTGGTCTGTACTCTCTTTGCATTAGTCCATGTTGGGTTGAACCAACAGTCCAAGGCAAAGTGACCAACCTTCCCACAACACTAGCACTCATACCTGTTGTATCCTCTCTTTTGCCTCACCATCTGGGTAAAATGACAATGTTGATGGGTAGGAGTGAAGATAGCTGGCCTAACAGGACTTGGGTGAACCTCACAGGAGTGAGTATGTAGTGGAGCTGGTCTCACCGCCTTTTGGTTCACATTCTTGGGAATAGGCTTGGTAGGAGCGCATTTCCCTTGCTTTTGAGTGATGTTGCTGCAGGACCATGGACAAAGAGACCTGGATTCTTCATCTGAATCTCTTCATGGGATGATTTAAAAGCACTCAGCCCAAAGCATGCTCTTCTATTTGTGATAGAGGACTTACTGCCACTTGTTGAGCAAGCATTGGTCAGATGACCATATGAAGATTCCTGGTCAAAAGAATTTGATGCCAGCAGTACCTTCTTAAAAGAAGGTTGAGCTTCAGAAGCTTTGCCCTTGACTGTCTCCTTATTGAAACCTACACCAACTCTGAATGGCGTACAGAAACTGTCAATGATAGGGAGGACAGTCTTGGGCTTAGAAAAACTGGCAAGAATTTTCTTTTCAGCAAGCAGCAATTCCTCAAGGTCCTTGATGACCTTGTTCTTCTGAGACAATTCAGGATTTTTGAGCATTGTGGCTTCCTTGAATCTGTCCACTTCTTTGCTCATAGCAGCCAACTTCTCAGTTGTCTTCTAGAGCTCAGAGTGGGTAGTTTTCAAGGAGTCTAACTCCTTAGTTTGAACGTGGAAGAGTTTCTTGATGTTCTTGAAGGCTTTCCACAAAGCTACATATTGCTTCATTAACTCAGATTCATCCTCATATGAGGATCTTGAGGATGTGTTGTTGGCAGCAGACTCACCTTCATCATCATGCAAGGAATCTACCACTGATTCAGAATCAGAGGCAGACAAGGGAGCTCTTATTAGTACCTTCCCAGGAGAGATGTTGTCATCCTGGATTTCTTCATTTATGGCCATAAGATCAATAAGAGCTTACTCCTCAGTTTCTGAAGAGCTTGAGTCATAATCACTTAGGGTTCTGACTTTCTTTGCTATGAATCCCTTTTCTGATTTCTTTTTGTCCCTTGACCTTCTTTTGTCTTCATAATTCTTTGATTCCGTCTTCTTGGAGGGGCTATCAACAATCATGTGACCTATCTTATTGCAGGAGTAGCAAATAGTGTTATTGGGTTTTGATTTGTGCCTTTACTCCCTTGAGGATTTAGATCTGTCATGTTGACCAAATCTTCTGGAGCTTGAAGAAGATGTTCTATGATTGTCTCTTCTCCTTCTTGATATTAGCTTTTTGAATTGCATGGAGAAGAGTGCCAGTTCTTTATAAATATTATCAGATTCTGATGTGCTGGCATCCAAAGCTTCACTGCTTTCAGATCTGTCCTGATTTGCAGGGGCCATGTCCTTGGTTCTCCTTAAGCTTTCATCCTTAAGAGCCATGGACCTTTCTCTGGTGCCCCTTGAGCTTTCTTCTTCAGCTTTTCTGGTGTTAAGCTGAAGCTCATGAGATAGCAACTTCACATATATGTTCTTTGGCTCCATGTTGCCTAGTTGATCCATTTCTCTAATGGCACAAATTTTGATATCCCATTCCTTAGTGAGGGATCTAAGAAATTTATCATTCAGATCTAAGTTGGTGAACTCTCTTCCATAGTTCTTCAACCCATTTACTATCTTGAAAAATCTCTCATAGCAGTTAGAGATATTTTCATTCTTTCCTTGTCTGAAGGCCTCATTATCCTGATTTAAAAGGGATTTCCTATCATCCCTTACTTCTTCAGTCCCCTCCATATAGATGACTAGAGAGTCCTACATCTCCTTGGTTGTTTTGCATAGAATGAGGTTCTGGAGGGTTGAGTCATCAATGGCACTCACAATAATGTTTTGTGCTCTCTTGTCAAGGCCTACCAAGGCAAGCTCATCCTTGCTCGTATCAACATATTTCTTTGGCACTCTTAGAGTAGGATCAATGGTAGATGCAGTCGTAGGTATGAAGGGACCCTCTTGAATAGCCACAAAAACTTTGGGATCAGCAGCTTCCATGAATAGTCTGACTCTTTCTTTCCAAATGGGAAAGTTTTCTTTGGTGCAGGTTGGTAGCATCAAGGACCTCATCTCTCTGTGATGATCACCTCCAGCGATAGGGAATAGTTACAAGATCTAGATCTAACTGTTAAGTCACTCTTTGATCAACCTAGCTCTGATACCACTTGTTAGTTATGGAACAATCACATAGTGGGGAGAATAGGTGGTATGGTTGTTTTAAATTTTAAGCACAATAACTAAGTAAAAAGATCACAACACAACAAACAAACTTAGAAACACAACACATAGGAACACCATCTTTATAGTGGTTCATCAAGATAGTGTGTCTTGAGTATTCCTCTGTCCCTCTGCGCCTATCTAGCAATGTGTTAGGGTCGGCAAACTCCTCCAAAACTCAGGTCCTCGAGCCCTACAATCTCAGGCCCTCAAACCCTACAAGCTTAGGCCCTCAAGCCCAACAAACTCAGGCCCTTAAGCCCTACAAACTTAGGCCCTCAAGCCCTACAACTCAGATCTATTACAGATGCTACAAACTCAGGCTTGTGAAATCCTTACAAAAAAATTGAGAAGTTCTTCTTTAGCCTGATGAAACTGGCTTCTGGATTTGAAGAGAAAACTATAGATCTTATCTTGCTGAGAGCAGGCTTCTCTTTAATACCTTCTTCAATCGGGATCAATGCTTATCATTCAATGTTGCTAGACTGAGACTTGGAGAACACAATGCAAGATCGTTTTGTTCTCCTGTTCTTGTTCCTTCTTCTTCATAGCCTCTTTAACTGTTCGATTAATTTTCGTATTCTGTATTCTTGTTTTTTATAAGGCAGACACTTATCCCTTTTTAAGACTAAGGAGCCATCTAATGGTCTACTCAGATGTCCTTTTTGTGTCATAGGCCCATTCCTTAACGGCACGTGCTGATTGGATAATTCGGCGGCAGCATTAAATGTAGTCTGCGAATTTTGAATTATCTTGATCGGTCTCGACGATATTAGCAACATCTCAATGATAGAGCTTGCTTGAATTTCATTTGTTTAGATTCTTCTGCACCTTTTTGTCTAGTACCAAATGAAAAGGAGTCTCTTTGTGTACAATGACACAAGAGACTAGCTCACATGTACAACAAGACAATCAACAAGTTAATCTTAAAAAACCTAATCAGGGTGGACCCAATATCAAGTGAATTAAGGATGGCTCATGTTATGCATGCCAAATAAGCAAGAGATAAGGGCTACCTTTAAGAGCATTGTTCACAAGGACTCTTCTAGGTGCCTATATATATTTCACATGGATCTGTTTGGTCCTATGTCCATTCTCAGTTTGGAAGGGAAGACTTGCACTCTTGTGATAGTTAATGACCATTCTATATTCTCAGGGTATTCTTCCTTAGAAGAAAGTTTAATACTCTGGACACATATGTGTCTTTTGTCAAACAAATCCAGAATGAGATGGACTGCATTGTGGTCAAAATAAGAAGTGTCTATGGCACAAAATTCCAGTCTAGAGCTACGACAAAATTTTGCAAATGTCAAGGTATCTTAAAAGAATTCTCTTCTCCTAGGACACTTGTTAGTTATGGAACAATCACCTAGGGGGGGGGGGGGGGGGCGGATAGGTGATATGGCTGTTTTAAATTATAAGCACAATAACTAAGTAAACAGATCACAGCACAACCAACAAACTCAGAAACACAGCACACAGGAACACCAGATTTATAGTGGTTACTCAAGACAGTGTGTCTTGAGTAGTCAACTATCCCTCTATGCCAATCTAACAGTGTGCTAGGATTGGCAAACTCCACCAAAATTCAGGCCCGCAAGCCCTACAATCTTAGTCCCTCAAGCCATACAATCTCAGGCATTCAAGCCCTACAAACTCAGGCCCTCAAGCTGTACAAACTCAGGCCCTCAAGCCCTACAAACTCAAGCCCTCAAGCCCTACAAACTCAGGCCCACAAGCCCTACATCTCAGATCTATTACAGATCCTACAAACTCAGGCTTGTGAAAGACGTACAAAAACATTTTGAGAAGTTCTTTTTTAGACTGATGAAACTGGCTTCTGGATTTGAAGAGAAAACAATAGATCTTATCTTGTTGAGAGCAGGTTTCTCTTCAATCCCTTCTTCAACTTGGAACAATGCTTATCAGTTAATGTTGCTAGATTGAGACTTGGAGAACACAAAGCAAGATCGTTTTGTTCTCGGGTTCTTGTTCCTTCTTCTTCACAGCAACTTTTACTATTCGATTGATTTTCCTATTCTGTATTCTTATTTTTTTTAGGGCAGACACTTATCCCTTTTATACAAGTGAGGAGCTATCTAACGTCCTACTCAGATATCCTTTATGTGTCATAGTCCCATTCCTTAACGGCATGCACTGATTGGATCATTCGGCGGCAGCATTAAATGCAGTCTGCTTGTTTTGAATTATCTTGATCTGTCTCAATGATATTAGCAACATCTCGATGATAGAGCTTGCTGTTACGCAGATCCATCTTGGACTTAGACAATTCTTCAAGTCTTCTTCAATCTTCGTCAGAGAGGGATATCTCGACAATATGAGATATCTCAGGTATACTTGCACACACGACGACATGAAGTCATTTTAATGTTGTCGACGTGAATGTATTGATGACTTGATGTCTTTTCGATGATGTCGTTGTAATAATCCTATCTTATCCACGATATCGTTTTGTTATTTCTAACTTGTCGACGATATCGTCTTGACGAAACGCAATACTTCAGTTATAAACTGTCTTCACCGAGTTCTACCTTAGTCTTCTCGACAATAAGGCTTCTTTACGACGATGTCATTGACTTAGCTGAATACTTTAACTTGAGTCTTTTGGTGAGCATCATTATACCAGACTTCACAACGATATCGTCATGTGATTCTTGTTGACACAATGATAGTGTGACTTGTTCAACTCTTCTTGATCTTACGACGATATCATCGTGTATACTTTGTTGTCGCAACAATATCATCGGAATGTCCATATTATTTCGACGATAGCTATCATAAGCCTTCTGCTGAGTCCTGCGAGTTGTCTCAACTATATATGAATGCGTTTTCGATGATATGTACAGTCCTTCTCGGCGATTTTAGACTTAGAGAAATAACAAAGGTACTGGACATATGGTTTATTCTCTGCAGCTATAACTAGAGCATACCATCAAATACATAGTGCTTTTATCATTGAGCTGAGCACTTCATCAAATTAGGAATATTGCTGGGCACTGTTCCCAACAACACCTCAAAAGAATGGAGTGGCTGAGAGAAAGAATATAACCCTGATTGACGCTGGTAGACAATGCTAAGTCACTCTTCACTGCCTGAAAATTTTTGGGTTAAAGCAGTGAACACAGCTTTTCATGTACTAAATTGAGCCTCTATCACCAAGGATGACAAGAAGACTCCCTATGAATTGATGAAATGTGGAAAACCAACCTTATCCTACTTTAGAATCTTTGGGAGCAAGTGCTATATCCTGAATAATGGGAAATCCTAACTAAGTTTGTTGAGAAAATCTTTGAGGATTTCTTTTTTGGATACATCAGCCATAGTAGAGCATATAGAGTGTACAACAAAAAGACCCAAGTTATAGAAGAATCAATTCATATTGTATTTGATGAGACTAGCCTAATACACAATGGCTAGTCTAGTTCTTCTAATGCTGCAGGATTAGAAGTAAAGATGAAGGAGTTTACCATTGTTGATGAAACTGAAGTCAACATGTCAACCCCATTATATATGGATGATAATGAAGAGAATCAATCACGAGAAGAAGTATAAGAATATAATGAAGAAGTTCAACGGGATGAAACTAAAGTTATGGAGACTCCAAGAAGGCCACCAACTGCCAATAAACATCTAAAAGATCACCCAGGCAATCTAATTATTGGAGATGCAAGCCAAGGTGTCAAAACAAAATGTAGAGTGCAAAATGAAGCGATGTTCCTAAGCTTTCTATCTCAAATAGAACCCAAGAAGTTTGAAGAAGCAAATGGAGATCCCTCTTGGATCATAGCTATTCATGAAATATTAAACCACTTCAGAAGATGTAAAGTATGGAAACTGGTTCCTAGACCCCAAGGACAAAATATGATTGGACCTAATGGGTTTACATGAATGAAATCGATGAAAATGGTGTAATTATTAAGAACAAAACAAGGCTAGTTGCAAAGGGATATAGACAAGAAGAAGAGATTGATTTTGATCAAACCTTTCCATCTGTAGCCATGCTTGAAGTAATCAAACTATTCCTTGCATATGCAGCCCACAAAGGATTTAAAGTCCACCAAATGGATGTGAAGTCCGCATTCCTTAATGGTGATCTGAAGGAAGAAGTTTATGTAGAGCAGCCATCAGGTTTTATCAATCCAAACTTCCCTGATTATGTTTACTTTTTTAAAAAGCATTATATGGGTTAAAAAAGCACCTATAGCTTGGTATGACACCCTGACTAGGTTCCTCATTGAAAACAAATTTTCAAGGGGGAAGATAGACAAAATATTATTCTTAAGGGAAATTAAATGCAAGATATTGCTAGTTCAAATATAAGTTGATGACATTATATTTGGCTCTACAAATGAAAACCTTTGCAAAAAGTTTGCCAACTTGATGCAAAGGAAATTTGAAATGAGCAGCATGGGAGAGATAAAAAAACTTCTTAGGACTCCAAGTGAAATAGTCTGAAGATGGAATCTTCATCTCCCATGCTAAGTTCACTGAGGAATTGGTAAAGAAGTTTGGAATGGAGAGTGCCTCCACAATGAGGACTCTTATGGGATCAAATGTATATTTTGTCAAGGATGAGAAAGGGAAATCTTTTGATGAAACCATGTACTTATGTATTACTATCTCCCTTCTTTACTTGACTGCTAGTAGGCCAGATATAATGTTTGCTACATGTGTCTGTGTTAGATATCAAGTGAACCCTAATGAATATCACTATTCCTCTACAAAAAGGATCTTAAGATACATTAAGGGCACATCTAAGCTTAGCTTATGGTACCCTAGGAGTAATGATTTTGAACTAATTGGGTACTCATATGCAAATTATGCAGGATGCAAAGAGGATAGAAAAAGCACTTCATGCGCATGTCAATTCTTACGCAAGAGACTAATCTCATGGAGCAGCAAGAAGCAAACAAGTGTAGTCATTTCAACTGCTGAGTCAAAATGCATCTCAACTGGAAGTTGCTGTTCACAACTTCTTTGGATACAACATCTGCTGCAATACTAAAATATCAAGATCAGCAAAACAATAATGTACTGTGACCCATCCACTGCAATTTCAATTGCTAAGAACCATGTATTACACAGTTGGACAAAGCAAATTGAAATCATACACCACTTCATCAGGGAGCATGTTAAAAAGTAAGATATTTATCTTGAATATGTCCCCACTGACAGACAAGTGACAGATATCTTCACAAAGTCCCTTGATGAAGTAAAATTCAATTTCTTTAAATTTGAGTTTGGTATGCTAAATCTAGAACAAGTATATTAATGTTCATATTCCATCAAGTATTGTGTATGTAGATGCTAACAATGTACTTACAGGAAGTCAATGTAAAAAATGCAGGAAAATCTCACTAGCAAATTTCCACTCCTTGATCCTGGTGGCCGATCAAATATGTGATCGAGTAGGGGATTGATTTGTTTATCTTGAAGAAGAGGATTGGCCTCTAGGATAAATTTTCTACAGTCATTCCCGTTCTAGGAGATATCAAGAGCTCTCTGATAGTGTTGCTGGCCGATTCAAGACTTTGGCTATTATTATTTTTTCAGTCGAGGGAGGAGAAAACATCTACTATATTGGATCTGAAGGTTCACTGTCGTCTCCGCACGAATCAGATGATTTTGTATCAGTTTTCTATTCTAGAATTCTAGTGCGATGTCGAAGAGGAGTGCGCTCGACACTGTCAAACTGCAGTCGTTCGACCCCTCCGACTTCCTCAATTAGAAAATTCAAGTTCAACTAGGAATGAAGGAGCGTGATATCTTCTACATTGTTCAAAGTGATTTTGCTTCTACTGGCGAGGGCATGGACGAATACCAGTAGAACAAGGATGAGGACTTCTGCAGGGATTACCTGCTGAATTCCCTTAATCCTCATCTTGCACTGAACTACCATGCCTACAAGACTACAAAGGAGATATGGGATCGTCTCAATGCTCATTTCCAAACGGAGGAAGTACTGTCAAAGTTGCTCATTGGGGGGGAAGTTTTTCAACTTCAGGCTTAAAGCGAACTTGCCGATCACTTCCCAGATCATAGAGCTGGAGAACCTGCATCACAAGCTGGAGTACGATCAGTCAAAGATGGAAGACAGTCTCTTTGTTTATCTGATTCTGAGCAAGCTTCCTCAGGAGTGGCTCACCTTCAAGACCGAAATGCACAGGAGAAAGGAGAAGATCACTCTAGATGAACTCAACAGGTTCATCCGCATTGAGGACGAGAACATCGCTAGGAAATGCGCAGAGCAGGTTGTCCAGCCCTCACAGGCTGTCAACTTTGTTTCTCGGCCCAGTAGGCCTTCTCGAAATCCCCCGACACCTAAGGGTGATACTCCTGCACAGTTGGCGGTCAAAAAGCCTTCTCTAAAAAGGAATAAGGGCAAATGCCATAACTACGGCAAGTGGGGTCACCGGGTCGATGAATGCAAGGGTCCGAAGAAGCAGAAGGATGAAGCCCCACAACAAGTGGTGAACATGGTGGTCGACAACTATGATCCCAAGTCCTTTGTGGCTATGATTGGGAGTAGTCACCGCATTGCGTCTTCTGAGTGGTGGCTGGAAAGCGGTGCTACATGTCATGTTACGAATGACAGAGGTCTTCTCTTAGAGGTCAGAGCAGTCTGAGATAGAGTAGAGAACTGCAATAGAGGAGAGACAATTGTTACTCATGCTGGGACGACAGAGCTAGTCCTCTCTTCAGGTAAAACTTTAATATTACAAAATGTTAAAGTAGTTCCTAATTTAACTAAACATTTAATTTCTATGAGTTTGCTTGATAAGTTCGGGATGTCTTTCACAACCATAAATGGTAGAATAACACTTAGTGTTAATTCACACTACTTTGGTTGTGCTTACCTGATCAATGGAATGTATAGACTTAGCCTAGAAAACAAGTGCATAAATCAAGTGAGTTCATCTCTTATAGGTCCATAGCTACTACATAATAGACTTGGACACGTTCACTATAAGAAGATGCGCGATCTATCTAAGAGTCACAATATTCCGTTAGATCTTTCTATTCGATTTGATATGTGTGAGGTTTGTGCCCAGACCATAATAATTAGAAACCCTTGCAAGACCGTTTCTAGCAGCACACAACTTCTGGAGTTGATTCATTTCGACCTCTGTGACTTTCATAGTCATGCCACTATAGGGGGAAGGAAGTATCTCATTACTTTCATCGACGATTTTTCTAAATTTTTTCATGTCTACCTATTGAAATCTAAAGACGATACATTTGAGACCTTTAAAATCTTCAAATCTCGGGTAGAAAATCAGTTAAATTTAAAGATTAAGAGACTTAGAAGTGATCGAGGAGGAGAATACATTGTCACTGAGTTTAGGGAGTTTTGTGCCTCTGAGGGCATAATACTTGAAACTATAGCTCCTTACTCACCTCAATCAAATGGTGATGCTGAGCGTAAGAATAGAACTTTGACAGAGATGTTAAAATCTATGCTCCTCACCGTTGGCATGCCTAATACCTTTTGGGGGAAAGCAATCCTTACTATGAATCATATTCTGAATATAGTGCCTCACTCAAAGCTCAGTTCTCCTCCATATGAGTTGTGGCATGGTCATCCTTGTAGATATGACACTCTTAAGACTTGGGGTTGTATTGTCTATGTGCGAATACAAGATCTTAAAAGACCTATGGTGTGACCTAGAACGACAACTTGTGTCTATCTAGGAAGTGCAGAAGATAGTGCAGCTGGCCAATTTCTGGATCTATCCACTAATTCAGTGATAGAGTCTAGAGATGCTATTTTCTTTGAACATAAATTTATCAAAGATCATGACTTAACCATCCCTGGATCTACTGACATGATCTCAGAATCTACTGTAGAACCTGAAGTTGGCCCCTCTGGCACTGCTCCCCAACCTATAGAGGTGGAACCTGTTCTTCTTAGAATATCTACAAGAGATAGAATCCCTGAGGATTTTTGTGAGAATTTCGTCACCTACCACTTAGAGGATGATCTATTCTCCTATCAGGAAGCGATGAGATCTAGAGATGCATTGATGTGGGCAGGAGTCATCGATGATGAGATGAACTCACTGCTATAAAACAAAACTTGGCATCTAGTGGACCTACCGAATGGAGCTAAATTCCTGGGATGCAAGAGGGTATTAAAGAAGAAAATGCACAGTGATGGGTCTATAGCCAGATACAATGCATGTCTAGTCGCTAAAGGTTATAAACAACAGGGGGATTGACTATTTTGACGTCTATTCACCCATCTGCCACCTATCCACTATTATGATTCTTCTAGCCCTAGCTTCTATCGAGAACTTTATAGTTCATCAGATGGATGTAAAGACTGTCTTCTTAAATGAAGATCTTAATGAAGAGATCTACATGGCATAACCTTGAAGGTTATGTACATAGAGATCTAAAGGATAAAGTGTGCAAGCTAGATAAATCCATATATGGGCTTAAACAAGCGTCTAAGATGTGTCACATGATGTTTGATCAAGTGGTAAAGAGCATTGGATTTCAGTCCAGTCTCTCAGACAAGTGTATCTATTACCGCTCGATGTCAAACCAAACAGTCATCATATGCCTATATGTGGGCCACATGTTGATTCTGGGGTCAGACCTTGTTGTCATGAGGGATACCAAATCCTCTCTCACAATAGCATTTGATATGAAGTACCTTGGTCCTACGGATACCCTACTAAGTATGAAAGTTAGAGTAGACAAGAGACGTTTCACTCTAAGTCAAGCTCACTACATATAGCAGATTCTCTCTACCTGGGGTTATAGTGACTATACGCTTATTGAAACACCAATTGATCTGAATGTCAAGCTGAGTCTGAATGAAGGGATATACATTGATCAAGTGAAGTACTCAAAGATCATTGGAAGTCTCATGTACGCTACAAGTTGCACTAGACCAGACATTGCCTTCTCTGTAAGCATGCTGAGCCGCTTTACCAGTAGTCCAGGCAAAGAGCATTGGGATGCCTTAGACCGGCTGATGAGGTACCTCAAAGGTACTTGATAGAATATAAGGTTTGTAGTCTAAATCACCTAGAGGGGGGGTGAATAGGTCTTTTGAATTTTACTTGATTAGCTTTAGCTGTTTTCGGAATTAGTTCAAGCAAATCAACAAACACAGAAAGCACACGATAATTTATAGTGGTTCCCCAAAGACAGTGTGTCTATGGGTAGTCCACTTTCCCCCTCCACCCTTCTAATAGTGTGTTAGACAGGGCCAACTTCTCCAATCTCGGCTCAAAGAGCTTACAACACAAGTTCCTCAGAACTTCTCAGATCAAGAATGATCCTACCTCAGGACACAAGTCCCTACAACTCAGAGCTATCACTAGCTCCTACCTCAGGCACAGCTGCCCTACAAACTCAGAGGATAACACCTCCTACAACTCAGACAATAATGTCCTACAACTCCGGCTATTAAGCCCTACCTCAGATCTACTCCAGATCCTACAGCTCAGACCTCTCCCAGGTTCTACTACTCAGAGGACTCCTCCTCCTACTTCTCAGACCACCTCTTGGTCCTACCTCAGGTTGTTAAGCCCTACCTCAGATCTGCTTTAGATCCTACGCTCAGGCCTTCAGCCCTTCAACTCAGAACCCTCAGGTTCCTACAATCTCAGACCAAAAGGTCTTACAGCTCAGGCAAAATGCCCTACAAAAAAATGATTTAGAAATATTCTACAGTAGAGGTACTCTCCTATAGATCCTGCACCGTATGTGCTTCCTGTAGCTGAAGATGTCGATGCCAGCTACTAACTTGATCTTCCTCTTCGACAGAGTGATGGAATATCACCTTGCTCCTTCTTACAGAGGAGCAAACTTTCTTTCTCTGTTTTCTTCTTCTTGTTCAGTGAGCAGAAGGAAGAAGACGAGAGCTTCAGCTGTCAATGTAACAGTTGATCTCTTTTGCACGTCACCGGGGGTTTTCAAATGTGCCCAAACTCTTCCTTTTATGCATCTATGATCTTCAGCGGCTCTTAGCTGATCTGTTGAGAAGTATGGGAGAAGCTGGTGGACCCCACACAGCTTTTCTGCTACTATTCCTAGCCGCATGTCCCGCCTCCCTTCTTTTCCGTAGAGAAGGACTACGCTCGACAAACGCGGAACACTCTGCGTTCGACGAACCAGCTGTCCCCTGCGTTCGACGATCTTGTCAGCTCAGCGTTCGACAAACTTGCCTTGTGTGTCTTCTCAGCGGCTCCTTCTTTGATCTCATCTCAGCGGTCGACGAACGACGTTCAGCGTTCGACAAACTTGCCTTATTTGTCTTCTCAGCAGCTCCTGCTTTGATCTCGTCTCAGCGGTCGACGAACGGCGTTCAGCGTTCAACGAACTTGCCTTGTGTGTCTTCTCAGCGGCTCCTGCTTTGATCTTGTCTCAGCGGTCGACGAACGGCGTTCAGCGTTCGACGAACGGATGTCTTCGTTCGACAACCACGCTGATTCTCAGCGTGTAATGAACTTATCAGCCGAGGCACCTTCTTCTCAGCGAATACGCTGAGACGGCTCCTCGTCTCAACGGTTTTGACCCCTCGTCTCAGCGGTTCAGCTGAGACAAAACTTCATCTTTTGGGAGATGATTTCTCCACATATAAGGGCATGTTTGGCCTTTCCTTTTGAGTCACCCGCACATGTATATCTTACACAAGTATAGCCCATCAAATACAATATGTCCTTAGCATTGAGAGTGATGCCTCTTCAAATCAAGGTACTATTGAGGGCAATATACCCAACAGTACTAAAGATCACGCTATGTGCTACACTGGTCACCCTCCTACTTTAGAAGGGTACTATGATGCCTCTTGGTGTTCAGAAGTTGGAAACAACAAGTCCACAAGTGGATTTATATTCACCTTGGGTGGAGCTGCAGTTACTTGGAAGTCCAAAAGACAGACTTTTATAGCCCTGTCATCTATGGAAGCCGAGTTGTTTTCCTTATCTTCAGCTGGTGAAGAGGCAGGCTGGATCAAGAATTTGATTCTAGACATTCCCTTGTTTAGACTTCAAGTCAATTCTTTAAGCTTGTACTGTGATAATCAGGCAGCTGTCCAAGTTGTTAAGAATGTCCTCTTTAATACTAAGAGATGACATGTACGACTGAGACACGCTCTTTTGAATTATCTAAAAGAACAGGACATTATCACTTTGATCGATGTGCGATCGAAGGATAATCTAGCTGATCCATTGACGAAAGGAATGCCCAGAGACCGTTCAATCAAAACAATGGGAGGAATGGTACTCAAGGCGATTTGAGATCAACCTTAGTCCAAATGTTTTGATTTCGTCACTTTCCTTTGTCAAAGTAAGCATAATGTGTTCTGCTGATGTTCTTGGTTCCTGTGTACAAATCTAGTGATTTGTTCATTCCACATTTGATGTTAACAACTTTATCGGATTTGTCTTCCTTAACTTGGAGGAGAGTGTTATTTCATATCTAATATCATAATCCGACCTGTTTTGGACCTTCTCCTGTTGTTTGGTTCCATTCCACATTTGATGAGTTCCAACCAACTTTAGAAGAACAGTAACTATGACATCACATATAGGAACACAGATATGGTTGCGGTGTCCAGAAGTCTGAAATTGTTTCGTTTGGAAACAGATTACAGATTATGCGGTTAAACCTAAAATACTCTACATAAGTGCCTTCTTAGCTAATTAAAGTACTATGTTCTTATAAGTAGAACTAGATACATGTACATTTTCCAAGTTTGAATTCATTCTGAATGAAGTTCTCTGTTGGAAATTACAGGAGCTGCTGGTGTTGGAGGAGCACGTGCAGTTTGGGATCCAGAGCAGGATGATCTGCTGAGTGATGACCTCTAGAGTGTTTGTTTTGGTTTTCTTTCTTTGGCATAAAGCACTATTTTAGCTCTTTTCTTTTCACCTGTTGTTTGGACTATTATTTTTGCTCTTCTGTTGGTCATGAGACTCTATGTGCTCTGGTACTTGATTCTCTGATTGTACTTTTGACTTTGATGTGATGTTGCTGAGTTTATGTTTATTCTTATGCGTGCATACATATTTTTGTTTTCGGTCCAATATGTTATAATAGATGCTTGCGGACACGGTTGTGTATTTAGTCGAATTGGTTGAACACTACACGCACCAACCCTTATTCCGGCGTTGGGTTTACCGCGAACATAGGAGGAGATTGTTAGGTATTTTAATATATAAGTCCGCACGTGTCCGGACTGACTCGGAACGACCCATCGGGTTACGTGTCACTAGGGTTAAGGGATCTACGCTGGAGATACTATATAAGACCATTCCACACCGATGAGCCTTAGTGGACTATCTTGAGCGGAGCACTCACAAATCCTTAAAGAGGTGAGTAGTAGTGCACGGTCGAAGGAGACGGTGACCGTCGACATCCGATTGCGGGCTGCATCGACATCGAAAGCGTGCGGGCAGCGGCAACGCGTCATATTTGCGGGCTGCGGCAAGGCCAGTGCGCGGTGCTCGATGGTTGCTTGTTCGTAGGCGGTGGTGGTTTGCACAAGTGGTGACGCTGGCGGGCTGCGCGTTCGCGGCAAGGTCAAGTCTGACTTGGATATCTTCTCGGTGGTGTTGGCGGCGGTTGGTCGTCCGACGACGACGAAGGTTCGTTCTGGTACGAATCTTGTGCGTCTGTTTTACGGATTGCAGTCAAGTTCATATTACTCCTGCGGATTTTCGTAGTCTGTTCTTCTGCAGTATATTTTCGGACGTGTATCTCTTAATTTGAGTACTTATTAAATTTATTGTGCTAATAAAATTGTGCAAAGTATGTATTTTCTTGTGACTATTTATTTAGTTGTTCCTGGGGATTGCGCTTCCGCGACCGAAAATCTTAACAAAAAATTCTAAGTCTGCTCTCTTTTAATTGTGTGCATTCAATTAGCACACAAAAGATGATCTGCACCGCCCAAATCATGAAAGCATTGATCGAACCCCAACAAGAACATAACTTTTTTACATTATATTCAAGTGAAAGTTCTGTAATTCGTACTTGCAAATATAATGGGCCTACATTATTTGGGAGGATCAATAAAAATTAATTCGTTCAAATCAGTTAGTTCAGCAGCTTAAAATAAAGCTGCATTGTTGTAATGCTAGAAATTATTTAATTTGATTAACACCTATATGATTATTATCGTGCATGCCTTGTGTTTACTCATCTAAAAAGAATTGTCCTCCTACATTTCTTGTGTTAATCAAATTAAATAATGATTTGTTAGTTCAAATCAGTTAGTTCTGCAGCTTAAAATAAAGCTGCATTGTCCTCCTACATTTCCTTGTGTTCACTCATCTAAAAACACACTACAAATTTTAACTGTTGATTCTCTATACTTTTCTTATCTCTTCTCCAGAATCTGAGACCTCCCTTGTCGACAACTTGTTCTCCTGTACTTAATAATCTCATTAAGAATTGTTGGGCAGTAAACCCAGCTAAGAGGCCAGACTTCAGTTACATTGTTTCAGTTTTGGAGAAGTATGATGCAAGCCTTAGAGAAGGCCTCCCATTGTTGGTGCATCAGGACCTCAACATCAGGAATTCAATATTGGGGTTGTTCAAAGTATTTAAGGGTTGCATTCGAGCAAGCACATCAGTACCCGTGCTTGTTTAATTGTAATTAATGTACCTTATAGTATTTATCTTTGTTTTTTTTTTGTATAAAATTCATCCTGTTGGTTTTTTTAATGAAAAAAAACAAGAAATTCTAGTGTTTCTGAAAAAAAAAAACTTAATAAAAAATCAAGGTATCCTTTCAAAATCCATTGTACTTGTGGTAATGTTCCGCTTCAACTCTCTTGTAATGGGTTATTAGGGGATCTTACTACATGTTCTTGGGTGTTGGCTTGTAGAAAATGCTTCCTATTGCAAACAATGAAAATTCATATCCAAAACTTTTGATATTTTTGCAAAACGGTGTAGCTGGGTTTTATTTAAACACACCTTTGGCAGGGTTTTGAAAACAAAAATGATCCTGTTCAGTAGAAAAGTCATTAGTATTGCTAAGTTTTAGACAAATAACCATACATTGAATGCATGTTTATAAATCATCACTATTGCAGCAGTGCATGCACAGTTTTCTGCGCCGAATGCAGACATCGCATCCTGCATTCTTCTTAACATTGAACAATAAATATGTCATATACAATCATTAAAATGGAAAATTGTTTAGCTTTAATTGTGAAATTTTATTTTTCCTCCAATTTAAACAAAAAATAACACGATTTTGATCAAAATTTAACCACCAAATCAAGTGCCTAAATTTCCAATGTTTTCTTTGTATTCTCATGCACAATTGATTCTATAGATATGCTCAGCCCAAAAGCTCAGATTTTGAAACATGATTGTGTGTAGGCCTGCAAGCGGTTCGGTTCGGTTTTAGGTAAAATTGAAACCGAATCGAATAGGCTCGGTTTTAACACACCCAAAACCGAAACCGAATCGAAATGGATCGGTTCGGTTCTGTTTGGTTCGGCATTTTAACATCGGTTCGGTTTTTCGGCAAACCTAAAACATATTATCCCTCAAAATAATTTGTAATGTTTGCCCAAATGTTTTTCTAATAGTAAATCTAGAAAGCAGTTCATCAATATTGAAGGGAAATTCAGAAAATACAATAATATTTAGATTAACTAGTACAATTAATACAATAAGTTCATGTATTAGGTTAAAATAAAAAACAATAAGTATAACATATTTAATTTACTCGTTCACACGCGGGTAATTGTTACAAACTTATGATAAGATAAGATAAGAGATATTACATAGTCTCGTTATTTTGGGTTCAACTTCAAACTCAATGCTCACAACCTCATGCTTTCATCCGACGGGACAAACTCCAAGTACAAACTTATAATCGGTTTGGTTTTCTCGGTTTACCGACCCTATAAACCGAAACCGAACCGAATAGGCTCGGTTTTCAGCCTCCCTAAACCGAAACCGAACCGAACCGATCGGTTCGGTCCAAATTCGGTTCGCTTTGGGTCAGTTCGGGTCGGTTTGGTCGGTTTCGGTTTTCTGTGCACACCGACGGATTGTTCGGGACCCCTCTCACCTCTTGGGGATCCAATAGATCGAGGGGAAGTCGCTTAAGGATTTCTTCCACCGCTTCACTACAAAGACACGACAGATTCTAGGGGTCAACTCCGAGCTCCTACACGGCGTTTCCCTCTGTTGGAACATATGTATAGGCGGATACTGGTTGTGTATCCGCACATTATTGTATGTGATGGTAGTGTTGGCTAATCGTTGGCTGTTGTATTAATGGTGATCAAGAGCATGGGCGGATACTATCGTGTATCCACACATCTAATCGCTGGCTACTGTATTAATGGTGATTAAGAGCACGGGCGGATACTATTGTGTATCCGCACATTGTGATATAGGCGGACAATCTTCATCCTGACCGCCTATTATCTGGGTTCCAGTGTTGTCGAATAGGTCTGGCGCATACAAACTGTGTATCTGCCCACTGCTGTTGTTTATGGATGAGCGCAGATAGAATATTGTGTTTGCGACTACTCGTGTATGGTGATATGCAAAGGAAGATCCTATTATGTCTAGGAGGATACAATTTAGTCACACATTGTCAATTATATATTCTCTCACCTCCTTCTTTCTATATAGAGAGGGGTGCTCCCATATAATATTCAGCTTTTTGGGAAATAAAATAATACTTGTAATTTTCAATTTCTCTCAAATTTTTCAGGTTCTTACATAGTATCGGAGCCTGAATGATTCAGTGCCCTCATTTAGCATCTGCACGGACCCTTCAGTCTCAGTGCGCTCGTCTTCTATCAGAACGGACCCTTCTGTCTTTGCGCGCTCTTTGTCCGCCATCTCCTTCAACATCTGAGCGGATACTCCCTCCCCTCCAATTTCCGCTTTCCTATTTTATCTGCGGTTACCCTTTTTTTAGTATCCGCTGATACTATTTTGTACCCTCTCTCTCTCTCTCTCTCCCGATTTTTTTTGGCCAGGTCTATGGCCCATACATCGCTAATTGTGGTCAGCATCACCTCTATGGATCTTCCACAAGTCCCTCCTACAGTTACTCCAACCCCACCCCTCTTCTTTCTGGTGCCTATGGCAACTTGGGTACCTCGACCAAGTTTACAGGTCCAAACTATCCTGATTGGAGTGTCTCCTTCACTTTCCTCTTGCGATCCCAATGCAAACATCACTACTTATTATTCATGCTCCCGTTCCTGCTATTACCACCTTACCTCCTCCATTGGTTCATATTTCCGATTCTCCTCCTCCATCTCCTCCTCCACCTCTACCTCCGTCCACTCCGGGGCCTCTTCCTCCAGCGTCGAGGACAGCTCTCTCCCCTTCGGCAGGATCTGATGACGATGAAGTTGAAAGTATCTAGTTGCTACCTAAATCACTTAGAGGGGGGTGAATAGGTGAGTTCTATGCCTTTTTAAGCCCTTATATTGAAAATCATAATTGAGAAAAATCGGAATCAAATAATATAAAAAAACCATGTGTTTTAAATCAAAAAGTGTAACTCAAAATTGTAAATAAAAACCATGTGTTGCTAAAGCCAGGCGTTATCACTAACGATGGCGGTAGCATATTTTCATAAAAATTCTGATTTCTCTAATTATTATTTTCGGAAAAATTATTTTACTATGTTAAGTATCATTATCTTCTACTTTCAGATACCTTGTATTTATTTTTTTTCTAATTTCTACAAATTAAAATCAAAAAGAAAATTTACAAAACAATTCAAAATAACCAAAAGAAATTTTTTTGTCCTTTTATATACATGTAGTATAATATTCACTTTACAAGCAGTCACTATGTACAACCCTCATTCTCCGAGGGTATGACCCACCCAAGGCCACGTAGACAGAGGTCAAAGTCAAAGAGTCAATACAGCAGTCAACAGTTCGAGATACCAAGATAAAGTCGGTCAGCAGGCATAATGGAAGAGTTCGTCAAGCATAGGAGCAGAAGAAAGCCTAGGCGAGTAGGGGTGCACTCGTGCGAGTAGCCCGGATACTCGCCAAAAGGTGGGCGACCATAGGTGACACTCGCCCATTTGCCCGGGGAGATCGCCTCAATGTCGCTAGTCGTCGGGCAGGGGCTGGGCTATAAAAACCCCCCTACCCCTTAGTTTTCCTATAAATAGGACCCTAGGGGTACTTGGATTGGCACCTGGACTTGAGCTTTCAAAACCCCGCTCTTGCATTCTGGAACCTGTCGCACTTGGCCGCTACTCCCGGTACTAGCCAAGTCGGTGCCTTCCTTGTACCCTGCTCGGCCATTTTTGGTCTTGGAGGGGAAGTCTCTTCGGAGCTTCTGGGTACGTGGTGGGACCTCCCTGCCGCAGCTTCGTAGTAGTCGCCAGCCAGGTCATCTCGTTGGACTACTGGGCGAGTAGCCTCCGGCTGCATCGGTCCGAATCTCGAGGTCAGGATTTTCCTGGCGTCAACACTTTGGTGCGGTGAGCGTGGACCGTAGTCGTTGGAAGAAAGTTCAGTAAGAAGGCGAGATGGTCGCAGTTGGCGACCATGAGGAGGTAGTCGGCAACTCGTCCGCGAGTGGCGAGTTCGTTACGTTGGCAGTTTTCGAAGCCTTCGCGCAGCGCATAGAGGGAACCATGCGAGCAGCGCTTCAGCCGCGCGCCGAGGTCACGGCGACCTCGCCGCATCGCCCAGTTCCGTCCGAGGGAGGGAGTCCCCCTCGGCGAGCAGTAAAGGAGCACGTGGAGGATGAGACCGAGCGACCAAGGAGGTCGCAGTTCTACCAGCCAACCTCGCAAGGGATTCGCTTCCGCGAGCCGGGCGAGCAGGCGCGGTACCAGAATACTCGCCCATATGGCGAGTATTTCCCTGATACTCGCCAGGTGGAGGATTGTTGCCGGGTAGGAGGGAGGAGCCCCTTCTGCAAGGAGATTCTTGCCGCGCCAGTGCCCGAAGGGTTCAGGGAGCCCGTCTTGAATTACTATTCAGGGAAGGAAGATCCTCTCCGGCACATGCAGTGGTTCGAGGATATAGTCTCTATCCGAACCATGTCGGATGCCTTTAAATGCAGGTTGTTCGCCATCACCTTCCGTGCAAAGGCCTGGGACTGGTTCCACCAGTTGCCCGCCGGCTCGATCTACTGCTTCGAAGACCTGTTCCGTGGAGTGACGACCCGGTTCGACACGGCCCGGAAGCTGAAGAAGGAGGCAACGGCCCTGTTCTATCTAGTGCAAAGGTCGGACGAGGCGTTGGGACCCTACATCGAGCGCTTTCAGGATGAGGTTCTGCAGATCTGAAAGGAGGTTTTAGTTCTTATTATGTTAAAGGCTCTTGTTTAAGTTTTACTTTAAAGTAATGACATATATAAAGTAAATCTATTTGCTGAGTGAGTAATTTAAACAAACACTAAGAGGGTATAATAATCACAGCACAAATAGAAAATGAAATAAAGCAAAAACGACACAGCCAGATGACACAAAATATATAGTAGTTCCCCTCAACTGGGTACATCTACTCTTCTACCCACTGGTAGGAATCCACTAGGAGGTTGTTGATAAGGTGCCCTCTCACCAGGTGAGCTGTTGATAAGGTGCTCTAACCAAACTGCAGGTTTTTGCTAAGGTGCCCTGTCACCGAGATTAACTTTTGAAGGGAGTTATAACCTTGTACAAGAGAGGAAGGAAAAAGAGTAATGAAAAATAGAAAATATAATGTTCTTCTCTGTATGAGAAGACTCTTGAAGATCCTGATATGGTGTTGAATGGATCTGAATATTATGTTGAAGAGCTCCCCCTGTCTGATATAGAAGGATGACAGTTCTGGAGGTCTCTCCTTTTGATTGTACACAGTTTCTTTCCTTTTGTGCAGTGATGATCCTGAGCAAGTAGTTGTGATTTGTGTCTCGGGATGTATGTAATCTGCAGGAAAGTGTTAGCAAAGAAAAGAATAGATTTTTGCTCTCTGTGTTTCGGTTGTGTGTGTACTTCATATCCTCATCTTTCTCCTTTTTCTTCTTCTTTTTATAATCTGAGGACCCTTGTCCTTAATTTGAATTCTTCTATCGGGAAGAAGGAAAGAGCTTAGGTCTCCATCAATGATTTGACTCCTCGAGAAGATAACCTGCCGTTTCTGTTCATTAAAGCTGATCTGCAACGGCTATAGTATTTATTGATCTGCAACGGCTAAGTTAAATATTATAAAGAAAGATAGCAAAATAAAATAGTAGTCGAGCTCTGGCTAGAATTTGTCGAGCACTGAACGACATTTGTCGAGCGCCTTTCTGAAGATTTGTCGAGCGCCTTTTGATGTGCTGAGCAATTGTCTTCACTTGTCGATCGCTGAGACTGGCTGGATTGAGTTTGTCGAGTGTCGTTCAGAGAATGCCTGCCCGCTCTAATTGTTCTGACTGGATTCGTCGAGCGTCGTTCGCTATTTGTCGAACGTTGTTCTGATGAATATTTGTCGAGCGCTGTCTGGCTATTTATCAAGCGCCGTTCGACTTTGTCGAACGTAGAGAGCTTATATTATTTGCTTAAGTATACTCTCCGATTCGATCGCATCATATTTAATTTGTGTTAATTTAGATTGATCTAAATTATTAGATTTAACAAAAGGATGGATCCTAACTCAAATCAAAAGCTATGGTTCCAACAATCTCCCCCTATTTGAGTTGGGATCAAATCAAAACTAGTGACCTGGTAATCTTAAAATGGCTTTTAGAACTTTCAGTTGCAGCAGCTCATTTCTTGAAGTTAAAATTTTTAATTTCAGCCTATTTAAAATTTTTAATTGCAGCAACCTTTATACAGATTTAAGTCTTGTTTGAGATTTGTGTTTCTCATTTTCTCTCTCACTTGGCTTCTCTGATGTTCTCATTTTCTCTCTCACTTGGTTTTAGTTTTCAATTTTCTTCTGTAGACTTTTTAAATTATTTTATTTAAGCAACTCATTTGATCTAGATTTGAGTTAATATGTTTTTAATATCTTGAATTGCTACATCTATTAATGGATTTTAAGGAATGCTTTAGATTATAAAAACTTTGCAGACATTTTCTTTCTCATAGAATCCCCTTATCAGAAGAGACTCACACTCAGTGCTATGATCAATACTGATCAATGCAGCTACAGTAGAATGCTCAAACTGACTTGGAGAAGTCTGTAAGAATACAAAGTTGTCTTAACATAGTTTTTATGATGGAAACAATCCATGTAAATTTTAGATTTGCTGTTTGAATTGGGATGGAGTTTAATGGTGAGAAACTTATTAATTAGAAAACTTCTTTGAATTTTATTAGAGTTGAAAGGTTTAGCATATATTAGCCTTTTTATTTCATTAAAATATAAATTTGATTTTTTTTAAGAATTTGTTCAAACCTTTTGGCTTGCATTTTGAGATTTCTCCCATTAGTTGTGCTTGCCCTGAAAGATTTGTTTAAAATTTTTATTTCTGTTATTTCTTTTAAGATTTCTTTTTCAGAAATGGTTATTTTAAAATTAGATTTGAAAGTAATAGAGGTAGAGTTGGGAGTTAATTTTACCTCATTTACCTTTTCTGATTTAGCTTCTGCATCGGGGATTTGATGTGAACCACCATATATGGCCATCATGCAGAAAGCTCTAGCTCTAAGTTCTTCTTCTTCTTCACTTAGGTTTGTTGATGGTTCTGCATCAAAAATACAATTAGTTGAAGAGATGAAAGAAGGTTTATTTACCATCCTGGAGAGGGAGGTCCAGATTCCTCTTGCAGAGGTGCAGTCTTCAAGCTTTTGAAGAATGTCTTTTGACACTGATTGAGCCAAGATCTGCATGGCTTTGGCATCTGCTTCTGAGGATGGAGAAGGTTCTGTAGATGGGGAAGGTTCTTTATGTTTATCAGTCCGCCCATCATCAGTACCAGCTTTGAATTTATCTGGCTTCATTTTGCAAACACGGGCAGTGACATCAGTTTCTCTGTTGCCACGTTTTATTTCGGTAGTTTTCTTTGAAGAAGATATATCAGCGCCAACATAAACAGGCCCTGTCAAGATAGATTTGTAGATTTCTTCATCTATGACATTCATATATAACTTAATTCTGACTTGCCATAAAGAAAAATTATCCAAATTAAGTATAGGTGGATCTGAAAACAGAAATTTTACTTGAATCATTAAAAAAAAACTTTTTAGAGCAAATTTAAGAACTAAGTGATCTTTGTGATTTCAGGTGTTAACCTGTGTGACAAATCAACTTCTCTAATACTGATTGAAACAGGAGTTTTTAATTGAAAGTATTAGATACTAGAAATTGAAATGGTAAATCAACACCCTCTGATATCAATTGAAAGGAGGTTTTAGTTCTTATTATGTTAAAGGCTCTTGTTTAAGTTTTACTTTAAAGTAATGATATATATAAAGTATATCTATTTGTTGAGTGAGTAATTTAAACAAACACTAAGAGGGTATAATAATCACAGCACAAATAGAAAATGAAATAAAGCAAAAACGACACAGCCAGATGACACAAGATATATAGTAGTTCCCCTCAACTGGGTACATCTACTTTTCTACCCACTGGTAGGAATCCACTAGGAGGTTATTGATAAGGTGCCCTCTCACCAGGTGAGCTGTTGATAAGGTGCACTAACCAAACTGCAGGTTTTTACTAAGGTGCTCTGTCACCGAGATTAACTTTTGAAGGGAGTTATAACCCTGTACAAGAGAGGAAGGAAAAAGAGTAATGAAAAACAGAAAATATAATGTTCTTCTCTGTATGAGAAGACTCTTGAAGATCCTGATATGGTGTTGAATGGATCTGAATATTATGTTGAAGAGCTCCCCCTGTCTGATATAGAAGGATGACAGTTCTGGAGGTCTCTCCTTTTGATTGTACACAGTTTCTTTCCTTTTGTGCAGTGATGATCCTGAGCAAGTAGTTGTGATTTGTGTCTCAGGATGTATGTAATCTGCAGGAAAGTGTTAGCAAAGAAAAGAATAGATTTTTGCTCTCTGTGTTTCGGTTGTGTGTGTACTTCATATCCTCATCTTTCTCCTTTTTCTTCTTCTTTTTATAATCTGAGGACCCTTGTCCTTAATTTGAATTCTTCTCTCGGGAAGAAGGAAAGAGCTTAGGTCTCCATCAATGATTTGACTCCTCGAGAAGATAACCTGCCGTTTCTGTTCATTAAAGCTGATCTGCAACGGCTAAGTTAAATATTATAAAGAAAGATAGCAAAATAAAATATTAGTCGAGCTCTGGCTAGAATTTGTCGAGCACTGAACGGCATTTGTCGAGCGCCTTTCTGAAGATTTGTCGAGCGCCTTTTGATGTGCTGAGCAATTGTCTTCACTTGTCGACCGCTGAGACTGGCTGGATTGAGTTTGTCGAGTGTCGTTCAGAGAATGCCTGCCCGCTCCAATTGTTCTGACTGGATTCGTCGAGCGTCGTTCGCTATTTGGCGAACGCTGTTCTGATGAATATTTGTCGAGCGCTGTCTGGCTATTTGTCGAGCGTCGTTCGACAATTGTCGAACGTAGAGAGCTTATATTATTTGCTTAAGTATACTCTCCGATTCGATCGCATCATATTTAATTTGTGTTAATTTAGATTGATCTAAATTATTAGATTTAACAAAAGGATGGATCCTAACTCAAATCAAAAGATATGGTTCCAACAAGATCCAGGAGGTGGATAGCAACATCCTGTTGCTTTTCTTGACGTTCGGCATAAGTCAAGGCCTCTTCAAGTTGGAGCTCAGTGAGAATCCTCCCTACTCCTACGACAACCTCATTCAGAGGGCCAACAAGTTTGTCCGAGGAGAGGCTTCCAACCCTGACTTCTTGGCAAGGCTTGCTAAGGTGACCGGAGGCGAGGAAGGTGAGAGGGATGGGATCCCTGAGAAAAGGAAGAGAGAAGAGCCCCGGAGGGTGGAAAAGAAGAGGCCGGAGCGGCACGAAGAGAGGAGAAGAGAAGAAAAGAAGAGGGAGGAGCCCAGGAGGAAGGAAGCCAGGAGGAGCGTTGAGAGAAGGCCCGTCGAGTCCCCAGAGCGTCAGGAAGAGGAAAGGCGCTATCAGGTCCCCGTCAACCGGCCACCTTGGAGGCCGGCTGGACGGCACCAGCGTCTGGATCAAAGGGGGAGATCCCCAGAGAGAAGACCTTTTCGCCAGCCGGAGAGGCGTCAGGAGAGGGGGAGAGACGAAGCGATGGAGGTAGCCGGGCGTGGCCGCCGTCAAGGAAGGAAGAAGCAGAAGCCGAGGAGGCAGCAAGCAGAAGAGGTTCCCCTCTACTGTGACTTCCACTAGGCGGAGGGGCATGCCATGGCTGCCTGCCCAAACTTTTGGGAAGCCAGAAGGAGGCTAGCAGCAGGAGAAGGTGGAGGGGAGAAGCGGAGGATAGAGGCCCCTGCCGAGCCGCAGGCAGGGCAGGCTGCCGTCGTTCGAAGGAGGAACGAGGACCGGGTCGACCAGGGAGGTCGGGGAGACCTGGTTCAGGGAGGCAGAGTCGGAGTAATCCATGGGGGAGCAGGGCTGGAAGCTTCCCGCAAAGGGAGCCTCCATCAGATCTACCGCAGGAGTGTCGCCTCGACCTCGCAAGCACCACCCCCGATGGAGGAGATCACCTTTTCTGAGGAGGACATGCCAGGGAATGAGAATCCCTTCCATGATGCCCTCGTGATTCAAGCCGCAGTGGAGGACTTCACCGTTGATCGAATCCTGATCGATAATGGTAGCTCCGTAAACGTTATCTTCAAGGGGATGTTTAGCGGATTGGGAATCGGAGCAGCAAGGGTTCGGGCAGCTGATGATCCCCTCTTCGGCTTCTCCGGAGAGAAGAGGGAAGTGGAAGGAGGAGCAGATCTCCTTGTAACGCTCGGTGGCACCTCCATCAACTGTTGATTTGTCATCGTCGACGCTCTGAGCTGTTACAGGGCTATCTTTGGGAGGCCGCTTCTCAACGCCTTCAAGGCCGTCCCATCTTCCTACCATTAGTGCTTGAAGTACTGCAAGGGAGATGTCCAGGTGAGGATCAGGAGCGATCCAAGAGCCGCGCGGGAGTGCTATCTCAGCGCCGTCAGCACCATCAGCTGGATGGCTGACGCGGAAGAGTTCGGAAGGGTGCTGGAGAGCCCGGCCAGGCTGGAGGTGGCCGAAGAAGTTGAAGAAATCGAGGTACTCTCCGCAGAGGGAGTACCTGGGTTGCTGAAGATCGGCGGATCGCTAAAGACGGAGGAGAAGATCGAGATGGCGGCGTGTCTGCAAAAGAATGTCGACATCTTCGCTTGGAGTGTCGCCGAGATGCCAGGAGTCGATCCTGAGGTTGCATGCCATCGCCTCAACCTGGATCCCACGGTCCAGCCCGTCCGCCAGAAGAAGAGGAGGACCGCCACCATCTTGGCCAAGCCAATCCGGGAGGAGGTGAAAAAACTGCTTGATGCACGCTTTGTATCGGAGATCCAGTACCCAGGCTGGGTCTCCAATATTATAATGGTGAAGAAAACGGGGGGTAGCTGGAGAATGTGTGTTAACTTTTCCTTGATGAATAAAAGCTGCCCGAAGGATTGTTATCCCCTACCTCGAATCGACGCGCTGGTTGATTCAGCCGTCGGTTTTTCTGTGATGAGTTTTCTTGATGCGTTTTCAGGATATCACCAGATCCGGATGCATCCCCCCGATTGTCGCGATGTCTCCTTCATCACCGATGATGGCTGCTACAGCTACAAGATGATGCCCTTCGGTTTGAAGAATGTGGGAGCCACCTACCAGCGGATGATGGACCCATCTTTAAAGGGAAAAAGGGGAGGAACCTGGAAGTGTACGTGGACGACCTCTTGATCAAAAGCAAGAGCGTCCAGGAACACGTGGCTGATCTGGTGGAGACCTTCACAACGCTGAGGAAATTCAAGATGAGACTCAATCCAACGAAGTGCGTCTTTGGAGCTGGAAGGGGAAAGTTCCTGGGGCATCTCCTTACCCCAGAGGGAGTAGAGCCTAACCCCGACAAGGTTAAGGCGATCCTGGAGATGCCGTCCCCAAAAACGATGAAGGAAGTCCAACGGTTGACAGGAAGGATGGCGGGTCTTAACCGCTTCCTCTCAAAGGCCGGTGAGAAGTGCTCTCCATTCTTCAAGACACTCCGCAAAACTGAAAGCTTCGAGTGGTCTGAAGGATGTGAGACGGCGTTCGAAAGACTGAAGGAGCAGTTGACTCAAACACCTCTCCTTCAGAGCCCAAAGGAAGGTGAAGACCTGCTCATCTACTTGGGAGTAGGAGCCGAAGCAGTGAGTTTTGTGTTGGTCCGAGAGGAAGGAAGGAAGCAGCTACCCATCTTCTATGTCAGTCGGGTGTTGAAGAAGGCAGAGTTGAAATATCCGATCCTGGAGAAGCTCGCTTTCGCCCTGGTGGTGTCGGCGCGGAAGCTCCGGCCTTACTTTCAAGCTCACTCCATTCGGGTTGTGACTGATCATCCTCTCTGAAATGTCCTAGAGGGAGTGGAACATTCTGGGAGGTTAGCGAAATGGTCGGTAGAACTCAGCGAGTTCGACATTTCCTTCTCCCCCCCGGGTGGCGATCAAGGCCCAGGCGGTAGCAGACTTCCTGGCCGACTTCTCGGTGGAAACGGAGCCAGGAGAAGAAGCTCTCTATCCGATCCCATGGAAGATGTTTGTGGACGGAGCTTCAGGCAAAAGTTCTGTGGGGGTGGGCATCGTGCTCGTCAGCCCGCAGGGAACAATGATCGAGCAGGCCGTCGAGATCCTCTTTCCCCCTCACAAACAACCAAGCAGAGTACGAGGCCATAGTGGCAGGCTTGCGCCTTGCTAAGGAGTTGGGGATCCGTGATGTTCGGGCTTTCACGGATTCAATGGTGGCCGCGTCACAGATTCGAGCCGAGTTTGAGGTGCGCGACACCATCCTACAGAAGTACTTAGTGAAGGTGAAAGGGCTGATTGGAGGCTTCCAGTCCTTCTTCGTCGAGCATGTGCCGAGAGAAGAGAACTCGGCAGCAGATCGCTTAGCCAAGTATGGGCCGAGGGCTGGAGGAACTATTACCGAACTATTCCGTCCATCCGTGGAAGAAGGGGAGATGATGGAGATCGAGCAACTCCCTTCGTGGATGGATCCCTTTGTGGCCTTCCTGGTCAGCGGCCAGCTCCCAGCAGGCGAAGGAGATCAAAGAAGATTTCGGTACAAGGCAGCGTACTATTTACTACAAAATGGAGAGCTGTACCGCAAAACCATCTTAGGCCCCCTGGCCAGATGTGTCTCTGAAGATGAAGTACCCCGAGTGTTGGAAGAGATCCACTCGGGAGAGTGTGGAAGCCATTCTGGGACTCGCACTTTGGAACAAAGGATCCTAAGGCAAGGTTACTTCTGGCCTACTATCCGAAAGGATGCCGAGACCTTCTCAAAGAAGTGTCAGAAGTGCCAGCTCTTCGCCCCTCTTCAGTTGCAGCCGGCCCAGCAGCTCCGATCAATCACCACCCCATGGCCGTTTGCCATCTGGGGGATGGACTTGATCGGCCCTTTCCTGCAAGCAAGTGGCCAGAGGAAGTTCGTTCTCGTCATGATCGACTACTTCTCCAAGTGGATCGAGGCCAAAGCTTTGGCCAAGACCACCTCTCAAGTCGTGAAGAACTTCATCTGGGGGGAGATCGTTTGCAGATTTGGAATCCCACTCGCCATCGTCACTGACAACGGTCCCCAGTTTGCCAGCTTGGAACTAGATGATTTTTGCAGACAGCTGGGAACTGATCTTCGATTCGCCTCCGTACACCATCCCAGGAGCAATGGTCAAGTGGAGGCCGCCAACAAGCTGATCATCAATCTGCTGAAGAAGAAAGTGGAGAACCTGAGAGGTAATTGGGCGGACCAGCTCCCCTCGGTCCTTTGGGATTTGAGGACCACTCCTAGCTCTGCCACCGGGGAGACACCGTTCAAGCTCTCTCACGGGTCGGAAGCTCTCATTCCAGTGGAGTTTGAAGTCAGAAGCCCAAGGGTGGTAGCCGCGGAAGACAGAAACGAAGAATGGCGATTGGAAAATGAGGAAGCCCAGAAGCTGTCCCTCGACTACATCGAAGAGCTCCGAGACCTAGCCTCAGCTAGGCAAGAAGAGATAAAGCTAAATGGCAAGACATTTTGACAAAAATGTCCGCCTCAAGCACTTCCAAGCAGGTGACCTGGTCCTAAAGAAAGTAGACGCGACAGGGAGATCAGCAGCCATCGGGAAGCTTAACCCGAACTGGGAAGGACCCTTCATCATCCAGGAAGCTCTCCTGACCGGAGGATACCGCTTGCAGAACCAGGAAGGCGAGCTGCTGGGGAACACCTGGAGCGGCGATGACCTGAAAAGGTTTTATCGCTGAGGGGAATGTACATGCCCTCCTTCTTTTATAAATTCAGTCACAGATAAATAAAAATTTGCATCTCCCTGAAATATGGGATGAGGCAGTCCTTCCTATCTCAGAAGAGTCTTTTAAGGAAGAAGGTCAGTGTAGCCGATCTCCACGCTAGGTTGGGAAATGTGCCTCCGACTTGATCCTCGTAAAACTCAGAACGGATGATAGGACGGTGCCTCGGGTGTGCGTTCCCTTAAGTCCAAGCCTCTGCAATGATGGCCGAGATCAGCTCCCCCCTTGCACGTTGGTCGCGGTTCCCACCGACCGCACTTCTCATCCAACTGGAGTGATTACCAGGAGAAAAGTCCGGACGCCGACCTCCCGATTCGGCGAAGAGATGATCGATTTAACTGAGCTCAGGGGACCCTTGAATAAAGGTGTTGTGTACCCTCGAGAGCTTATAGCTCGCAGCAAAGCATTTCCTTTCCAATCATTTCCTCCAATTATGTGAGTTAGTGTGCTTAAGTGTGCTTAACTCCCCATTAAAATTGTTGAGCAGCAGGAAACAGGTTTGGTCGGCATTCATCATCCAAGTAGGATGGAGACCTTGGGACGGTGTATCCCCTTGGATCTCCCCGACTGTCATTCCCTACCGGACGATCTGCTTGACGATATACGGCACCACCAGTTGGGAAACGAGCCTCCGACTTAACCCTCGTAAAAGCTCAGAACGGATGATCGGACAGTGCCTCGGTTACGCAACCCTTTAAGACTAAGCCTCTGCATTGACGGTCGAGATCAGCTCCCCTCTTGCACGTTGGCCACGGTTCCCACAGACTGCGCTTCTCATCCGACTGGAGAAGTTATCAGGAGGAAGTCCAGACGTCGATATCCCAACTTGGAAGAAGAGGTGACCGATTCGACCGACCGAAGGACGAAGGCATTCAAACCTCCAAGTAGGATGGAGACCTCGGGATGGTGTGTCCCCTCGGATCTCCCCGACTGTCAGTCTCTATTTGACGTCATCCTTCGTCGAAGTTCAAGCATCAACAAAAATAGTAGGATGGAGACCTCAGGATGCTGTGATCCCTTGGACGGTGCTCCATCGGAACCTCCCCGACAGTCATTCCCTACTGTGTCGACCTCTTCAACAACATCAACAAGAACAGTAGGATGGTGACCTCGGGATGCTGTGATCCCTTGGACGATGCTCCATCGGAACCTTGATGAGTCCCAATTATATACATATTTTCGGACTCATTTGGGCTGATTATCTAGTCTTTGCACTACACTTTAGGCATGTTTTAATGCATATTTGATATTCCATGTTATGTGCACTTTTAGGCCCGTTTCGGTGTATTTTCATGATTATCTTACTCATGCTTTATGTTGCAATTTAATTTCGGAGATTTGAGAATGTGTGGAATACCCATTTGCTTGGCCCGACGATCTTTCATGTTGACACGGGGGTTGTGCGAGTGTTCCGGGGTGCAAAAATTGCATAGGAACACTGCGCACGAGCACTAGCCATTAGTACGCACGACCACTGGTCGTGCGCCACTGATCATGCATTAATTCTCACTTAAAATGGGCATGTCCGGCACTTCGCACGACCACTGGATATAGTGCGCTATTTTGCAGTTCAGGATTATGCTACAGGTTCTTCACGCACTATCACAGGCATTCCTTCACGCACGGTCACTGGTCGTGCGCCACTGACCGTGCGCGCTCAAAATTCTGCTTTCTATAAATACGCGTTTTCACGAATCCTTTCGCCCTAACCCGTATTTTAGGTTTATTTCAGCGTCGTTCCCTTCGGCAGAGCGCTCATTTCTCCCCTCCATCGCCGCCCACAATCTGGAGGTGCTCCGGACATATTCTTCACGCCAATCTCGAGCCGGAGTATCCTCTCGGCCTCCTCCATCATTCAGAAGCTTCCAAGCTCCATTTCAACGGATTGTGCACTATATCCTTGGAGTTCTCCGGCAAGATCGTGGCTGAAGGCTATTGACGAAGAAGACGGGTCAATTGGGAGGTAGTGACAGCCCTCTTCTACCCCGGACGGCAGTTGAAGACCGAGCCCGGACGAGGATTGACAACCCTAGATTCCGACCGTGAATCTCCAACGAGTCTTCGTGCTTCTGTTGTAATCTTACCTCCTCCTTGTTATTTTTGCTGATTCTATTTGATATGTGTGGTTGTATGTTTCTATACGAATGATGTCCATAAACCCTAAATGTTATTAGTGTATTTTTCCATAGTTTTGTGGTTATCTTTGTGGTTTATGTGATTTGAGGAGCACCCCATTCCATCTTCCATCCCGTCGTCACGTTCGTGTGCCGCACTAGCAATTGCTAGTGGCGTGCTTGTCGACGAGGTGCTTGCGACCCTCATCTGTATGCCTACTCTTCCATCCGCCTAGCGAAGCGTGGCATAGTGGCCCGTGTTATCCATTCCGACTCCGCCGGTGCGAACCATTTCATCCGCTAGCCTTCTCGTCCATCCGCCTAGTGAAGCGTGGCATAGCGGCCCGTGTAATCCATTCGCCCAACGAAGCAGTGCGCTCAAGGCCTGCACAGTTCGACTCTGCTTGCCTACTCGTCCATCCGCCCTTGCGACGCAGCGCGCTCAAGGCCTGCCTAGTCTCCATCCTGCCAAGCGAAGCATTGCATAGCGGCATTGCATAGGAGTAGTTGTAGTTGTTTTCTTTTATTTTCCAAAGGCCAAACCAACTCTCCCGCATTCCATCCAACCTTTAGGACGTCGATCTCAAGTCCTTCCTCGAACGTTAACTCCACCTTACTGTGTTCCTCCGAGATCGATACTTGGGGATTCATTCCCATTTTATATTACTTGAACGATCGGTACACTGCCGTTTCGTGTCGCAGTCTTGTTACCGCCTATAGCAGTGTGCAGGATTTGCGCATCAAACCTCCCCGACAGTCATTCCCTACTGTGTCGACCTCTTCAACAGCATCAACGTGGAGGTACAAAATGAGGTTCTAGAAAAGCATATCTCAAGGATCCTTCTTCATATGCAGGTGCGAGTATGAAGATGCGAGTATGAGGGTGCGAGTATGTATGGCCGAGCATCTACCCAGCGAGTAAGGTATGATCGTCGTCCGCAGCCTCCTATCTCGTCTATGCTTAGTCTCCTAGCGAGCACTCAACCTCGTCTCGAGCCTAAGAACCTACTCGGCATGATCACAAAAAGAGAGGAAAACAAAAGGCAACTACAAAAAGCGAGCAAACAATTGTATTCATTTACTTTCATAAGTACATATACAAAAATTGTTGTACAGATTTGCAAAAGGGAGCCAGGCGACTATGCATCATCATCACCACCATCCTCGCCGTCAGGATCGACATCTTCACCATCATCACCCTCGTCCTCAGAATCGTCATCTTCGGAATCGGTGGATGAGGATGGAAGATCTCGCATGGGAGAATTGGACTCTTCGGCGAGTAGTGCCGGGATGATGTCCATGACAGTTAGGTTCATTGCCTCTGGCTTCAAGAGACCATCGGCCTTCAGACTGCTTAGAACCACCTTCCCGGTTGCTCGCGCGATCTCCCGGCAAATATGCACCATATCGTCGCCGACTATCCGGATCTACTTGCCAACCCTGGAGGGGCCCGCCGACGAAGGCTGTTGCTCGGCAGGCCGAGTTTCCAGCTCGGCGATGCGAACTTGGGCGGCCTCGAAGGTTTGCCGAGTATCCTCCAGCTCCTTCTCCAGCCGGGACACCTTCTTTGCCATTTCCAGCTCGGCGGCCTGTACAGATGAAGACAACGGTTAGCAAACATCCATCGGCACGAAAGGCGACTAATCCCAAGAAACCAGAAAGGCGATGAGTGAGTACCTCCTGGTCTTTCCATTTGGCGGCCTCCAGCCCCATGGTGATGAGCTTCTTGCTCTGCGCCTTGATCACCTGCTCGAATTCAAGCAGTTTCCTCGCCGTCGCATGCCCAAGTTCGGCAGCTCGCAGGTTAGCTCGCGAGCTCTGATGGGAGAGATATTCGGCCGAGACGTCTTGCAAGGATTCGGCGTCCGCGCGACCATAAAGGGCGAACGTCACGTCGAACGCCTCTCCCGCATCCTACCAATCCTCCGACCAGGCGGGGAGGTTGGTGCTCAAAGTCACTTCATGGGCTCGCTCAGCCCAGGATACCAGAGGGCGACCATAGGCATCCTCGCTGCCCACACCTTCGCCGAAGAGCGGATGGCCGCTGGGCTCGCCAGCCTCCGAAGGATTTGCCCTCGCTTTCAGGTCCCTCTTGGCGACCTCCTTCTTCCTCACAGTCTCGGCGGACTTCCCCTTGACCTTCCTCTTCTTCGAGGGCCCAGCATCGTCGCCAGCGACCTCCTGATCATCGCCGCCGGGCGACAAATCAACCAAAGCAGGAGCCCCCGCCTTTGGCACCAAGGGAAGAAGCTCGCTCGGTAAGGAGCGAGTAGCTGCACCCAGACATAAAGAAAAGAGCATTAGGCACCGACTGAAGATAAGTGGCGAGCATGAACAAGTACTCGCTTAGACGACTACCTTCACCAGGGAACACCTCGGCGAGCTCATCTACTCGCTTCCTCCAGAGGACGACATCCAGACGGTGACCTCGGAAGCTGTCGAGTAGCTTCTCCCGGCTCTCCTCCAGATAAGGGGCAGCGAAGGCACTCTCTGCCGGCTGGAATGATGAAGTCGGCACGACGCCAAAGTCGCCCTTGATGACGACTATTCGCTCGGTCCAGCGATGGTTCTTGTTCGTCGTGCCGACCAGCGTGCAGACATGGCTGCACAAGAAGACGACGCCTTCGCCAGTGGCGCCGAAGTGGAATACTCGCCGGAAGACGGAGAGATCAAAGGCGATCTTCTGATCGCGCAGGTAGCAGAGGAACCCCACGATCATCGCCACTCCGTTTGGGTTGATTTGCGCCGGGACTATCCCGTGATAGCGGAGTATCTGGCAAACCTCCGACCACAAGGGTAGTCGTAGGCCGACTTCAAAGTGGCGGATGGGGAAGACCAACTCGGTCGCCGATAAGGAGTTCAGGCGTTCATCCTCGCGAGGAAGCCTGACGACAAACTCCGGCGACAAATACTTGGCAGAGAACTCCTTCAGGTCGCTCGGCCGAGTAATCGGCTTCTTGAAAGAAGTCGCCTCGAAGTTCTTCGCATGACTCGCACGGCGAATAGCTGCCTCGTCAGCCATTCCGGAAGAAAGGGATTGAAGAAGCGAGTATCAAAGATGCGAGGAGAGAAGCAATCGGAAGATACTCGCTGGAACGGGAAGATCGCCAAAAGCGTATTAAATACGTACCCACCCACCCCCCCCCCCCCTATTTATAGTACTCGACGAAAACTTGGCTTGCCGCGTACGCCGCCGCGAGCACAAGCTAGGGTGGCGAGTATCGAAGAAAGTCGCCAAAACCAAGGGTGCACGTCAAATAATCAGTATCGAACGAGCGAATACCTGCATCAGATCTTTAGGATACTCGCCACATCAAACGCGACATTCAACAAATACTCGCGGAAACAAAAAACAAAAAAGAAAATCAAGACATCATAGCAAACAGGAAAGGCAACAAGGGCGATATTCATACTCGCCAAATATCAATTTACTTAAAAAAATCAAATAGTTCAGAACTACAAGCATTTGCCAGAAGGCTACAAGCGACTATAAAGGAAAAAGGGGCAGGATCCTAGGGGTTCGGCTGAGCATCGAGAAGTTGTGGTTGTCGCTCAACCCAGCCCATGCTGCGAGGTCGCTTAAAATGCTCGAAGGCCACGGACATCGCATCCTCGCCTTGACGCAGCTACTCCTCCATCCTCGCCAGGCGACCAACGGAGCCCGTGCTCGCACGCATCCCCACCAGCTCGTCATGATGCAGCTGCTGGCGATGCTCCATCCTACCAACCCGGCACTCCAGATCACTGACAGACTGAAGGTGAGACTCTACACTAGCCAGGCGAGTATCTAACTCTTCCAGCCGTGATGCTCGCACCTCCAGCTCGGTCAGACGACGCTGGGAGTCAGTAGCCGCCAAGAGATCCACTCGCGCTTCCACCGTGGTCAGGCGCCGATGAGACTCGCTGATCGCCAGACGCTCCAACTTCGCCTCCAAGTCCAAGATGGCGTGAGTAGCCCTCTCCTGATACTCGCGGTGGGGGGGAGCCCGACCCCGTCAACCAGAGCCCCGAAAGGGGTGTGAGCGCGAGCTGCAGAAAAAAACATAAAAGCAAACCCTTAGTGGTGAGTAGCGGGAAGACCCTTCTTTGAAGATATTCGGAAGAATAGCGACTCCATTTACCAGGCCGATGAGCATCATTCCACAAGTCGCGGCGAGGACTCCGAGATGGTCGGCGAGGAGAGCCCCTTCCCCGATGCGGGAACAGGCTGCGATGAGCGCCATCTCGCCGGTTGGAATGCGACCCACCGATGTGCTCCCTGCTGGAATGCACATCACCCCGACCGCGACCATCCACTGGTCGCCCTCCCCCTCTGGGAGCGAATAAGCCAGAAGACCCCGCCACCCCGCCTCGGTGCGAGGACTCAGTCGGATGTGTGGTGGGAGCCGAGGAAGAAAGAAGGCGACGATCATCTTGCGTGTCGGCAGGAGGTGGAAATAGAGGAGGTGAAGGAAGTTCGTCCGCGGGCCGTCGTGGGCTACTCGCCACCTCTGGTTGCTGCAAAGGTGGTGGCGGCGGAGGAGGGTTACTCGCTGAAGTAGCCCTCTGCTCGCTCATCGGCCTCTTGTCCACCGCAGAGCTGTGAAGGATCCGCACCGATCCACCCCGATGAGTTCCTCCCCCAGTCTTGGGCGGGATCATAGGCGATGATCGCAGAGGAGTGGCGCTCAAAGGCTCCTCCCGAGCATCGGCGAGAAGCGGATCTGCGAGATAGTGTAGAAAACGTCAGAAACTAACCGACACTTGGGCGACTAAAACTTAAAAAGTGGTGAGTAGGTAACTCTCACTTTGCACAGGAGGAACTTCGGTTTGAACTTGGGCTGACATTCCAGCAGTACTCGTCTCAGGGACTACATTCGACGAAAGAGGATCAGGAGCAGGCGAGCCGCCTGACTGACCGAGACCCAAGTCGGCGATTACCTGCTGGGTAGTGCCGACCTGAGAATCAGCGACATTCTCAGGAGCGTCGGCATTCTTTTTCTTCTTCTTGCTCTTCTTCTCCTTCTTCTTCTCCAGACGCTTCCTCTTCCTAGAAGCGAGGAAGTCCTCGAGCTCAGCGTCGCGAGTAGGCTTCCGCAATGGAGGTATCAGACTCGCAAGCTCGGCCATGTCCGCAGCTGCTTCCTCGGCAATACTACGCGACATCTTGAAGCGAGATCAAAAATGCCTTGCCATCAGAGACCCCTCCCCCTCTATATATAGAGCCAGGGCGACAGAAGCGAGATGCCGACTATCAATCAATACTCGTCAAAAAGACAGCTCGTCGAATCAGGGTTGGATGATTCTTTCTGAGCAACTACGTTACTCGCAAAGAGCGGGGATTGTGTACAACCCTCATTCTCCGAGGGTAGGACCCACCCAAGGCCACGTAGACAGAGGTCAAAGTCAAAGAGTCAATACAACAGTCAACAGTTTGAGATACCAAGATAAAGTCGGCCAGCAGGCATAATGGAAGAGTTCGTCAAGCATAGGAGCAGAAGAAAGCCTAGGCGAGTAGGGGTGCACTCGTGCGAGTAGCCTGGATACTCGCCAAAAGGTGGGCGACCATAGGTGACACTCGCCCATTTGCCCGGGGAGATCGCCTCAATGTCGCTAGTCGCCGGGCAGGGGCTGGGCTATAAACCCCCCCCCCCCCCCCCCTACCCCTTGGTTTTCCTATAAATAGGACCCCAGGGGTACTTGGATTGGCACCTGGACTTGAGCTTTCAAAACCCCGCTCTTGCATTCTGGAACCTGTCGCACTTGGCTGCTACTCCCGGTGCTAGCCAAGCCGGTGCCTTCCTTGTACCCTGCTCGGCCATTTTTGGTCTTGGAGGGGAAGTCTCTTCGGAGCTTCTGGGTACGTGGTGGGACCTCCCTGACGCAGCACATGGGGTCTTGTTTGTTGCTCTTCTAGCTCCGTAGTAGTCGCCAGCCAGGTCATCTCGTTGGACTGCTGGGCGAGTAGCCTCCGGCTGCATCGGTCCGAATCTTGAGGTCAGTATTTTCCTGGCGTCAACACACTACATATTAAAAAGGATGAATATGAACTATACAATCACCACCATGATCTATTAATATCATATGCTAAAATTCACTATAATCATATATCATAATTCATGATCTAACAAGAATTATCTTAAATCAACTAATACTATCAACCTTAGGAATTATGATATATGTGATGGCTATTGGTATTATAGTTTCATATCTTGTTTTGTGTGTGATATGCATCTCTATTATTTGCATGTATTTAGACCTTAGAATCATCTTGTATCATTAAGTTCAAATCAAAAGTTTAATCATATCATTCTAGGTATAAAGAAAATTAAGTTGAAATCTTCTCATATTACATGCAACATTATCTCCATTAATCATATATAATAACATTGCATTCAAACCTATCATCCTAGCATCACTTCTTAGTTTATGCTTAAATTATATGTTAGGTATAACATCTATAATATTATTCGAATTTTATGATAACTATGTGATTTGAAATTATAATCGAATACTAAAATTCCAACAAACACATAGTTTATGGATTAATCATTAGACTATATATGAATAGTGTATCATGAATCATATATTATCATGCAAAACCAAAGATCAATAAATTCAATTATTGAATGCAATTTTATTTGAAAACTATATATTTGTGATCTTTGTCTTTGATATGATTGCATGATCATCATTTTCTAGACTTACAAATCAAACGTGCTCATTCAAAAGAAAAACACCAAATCATATTTCCATAAGTCTAGAAGGAATAAAACTCACATACATTATGATGATCTAACATATATTCTATGCAAAATTCTCTAAAATCATACATCATAATTCATGTTCTATCAAGAAATATCTCAAATCAATAATATCTATCACCTAGGAATTATGAATCTTATGATAAAAATATGAATTATGCTTTTCTTTCCATTATTTGGTGTATTGATATGCTTTGCTATTGATTGCATGTATCTCACATATTTGTAGACTCTGGTATCAACTTTATAATAATAAGAATAAATCAAATTAAATCATCACTTTATTCTAGATCTATAATTTGAAACTCTATTTTGGAATACATGCAATATTAATTTTAATCTTATGACGTCATATTAAACTCAAAACTCATCATACTAGCATTATCACTTATTAAATTAAATATTAGTAATTGTGCTAGTTATCTCATATCGTCATCTCATACAAGTAGAGAAACTATGCGGCTTTATATTTTTTTATAATTCTTCACATTAAACAAAAACCATAGTTTATAAATCAACCCATAGTTTAAAAGCATAGGTTGTCCAAAGATTACTCTCCTATGACTTCATATCTCACAATAGCGGGGGCGTAGGATTGGATGCATTAGAGACCTAACCTCTAAGTCATGTCTTGTCCTTAACCATGGAGGGTTCCAGTGGGGCCTTGTGAGGCACTGGGGGGAAAGAGTGCTAGGTTAAGCATTCTCTATTGTATGCATATGGGATTAACACCCCAACCTATGACATGTGTGCAGCTCCTCATGCCCATCAGTCACTTAGTATGGGGCTAGGGTGTAGACATTTTAGTCCAGATAGTTTTTTTTAATCTTAGGACATACTTATATTACTCACTGCATGAACATTTTATTTACTTATCACTTTAATCATGCATATTTTGGGTTATTCAAAATATGTCCTCTTGTGTTTACATAGTTTATTTTTTGTGCTTAAATGATTTAGTAAAACACAAGTATTTGAAAAATCCAAAGTTTCATGCAAATTTGATCCACCTAGAGATTTCCAAAAATCTTGCAAGGTTTCAAATGTTAAGGTTAGAATTATGAGTCTTAGACATCTTAGGATGAGTTATTTGAAAAATGCTAAAGTTTTATGCAATTTGAGCAATCAAGACATCTCCAAAAATTACAAAATTTCTGCATAAGACTACTCTAAGGACTCTTAATCAAGATCAAAAAGTGAAAATTTAACATTCTCAAAAAATCAAGTACTGTTTGCCGCGCTAGCACTAGCGCCAGCCCTAGCATGGATGTTCATTTTTTCTGCTTTTTTTTATTTCTAAAAATCTGTAAAAATATATTAGTTCATATATACTAATTAGTTTTTGTGTTTCTGACTTTTGTTATTTTTTTTTTATTTATATTATGAAAAATCAACTACAAAACTTCAAAATTCAAAAATACAAAAATATATTTTTGTGGTTTTCTGTTTTTTCTTTCATTAAAACTTTTCAAAACAACAAAAAACCGTATGATCTTTATTGCTAATATCAAGCATGTATGCATTCTATTATTTAGAATTATCTACAATGTTAAAACGTATTCCTTCAAATTACTATGAACATTGTTTTGTTTATCATACTTTGATATATCTATTTAAAGTGCATCAATTGTATTTAAAAATATGTGTAGAACCAAGCTTAGCATGCCTCTAAGTATGAGTAAATGTATTGTGATTGATAATGATACATTTATGCTCACTTATGTTTGGTAATGTACATGTGTGTTTAAATCTAAAATGCTTGCTTGAGTATTGTAATTGCACAATGAATTAAAACTTGCATAAGTTTATTACATACACTACATTTGAATTGCACTTAAGAAATTAAGAAAAGTGGTTGAGTTTAAAAATTATGTTTGGGTTTGCAAAACAAGTGTATTCGGAGAATGTTGTCTCACAAAAGTGAACAAAAAATAGACAAATATAACTCCCCCAAGCACTACTTGAACCTCTTGATAAGTCTTCATAAGCATTGTGAGGTTGAGCACCTTGGAAAGAATAGTAAAGTGTCTTGTGCAAACCTTGGTTATTACATCACTTTGTTAAAAAATTATGTGCATTAAAAGTGTGTGAAAGTAATATACTTGTGTTTTATTGTGCACTTTACTCTACATATGTCTTGTATTTTGTTATTTAAATCATGTTAACATTGCTCAAAATACACTTATGTGCACTTCATTATCTTTCATAACACTTCTTCTCATGAGTATTGAATTCTAATGCTTTATCTATACTACTCTTTATATAAGAAATGCACTAAATAACCTAGCATGATCTCTACAATATTTGGTATCTCTTAAACTTGAAATAAAATAACATTGTAGTATAATCTCTTTTTGATATGTTCATTTCATGCTTGGTATCTTTATGAAAAACTTTGAGATTTCTAAAAGGTTAAAACATCTTTTCAATTTTGAACTTAAACTCATATTTTTACTTATGCTTTTCATGCTTACAAAAAGATGTTTCTTATAATCTTTCGCTTGCTTACAACTCTTATCTTTTTATTTGAAATCTCTTATATATACTATGCTTAAACTCTTTATCATTGTCTATATTATAAAAGCTCGATCATGCTTTATCATTTATAAGGAGTGCCTCCTTACTACCCTCAACCCACCTTCTTTTGATAATTCCAAAAGGGGGAGATTAATTGAAGAAATCTAGAGGAGAAATCTAGAAGATTAAGGGGAGACTAATTCTTGTAATTATGGGGAGTAAAACATAAATTGCATTTATTTAGGGGGAGCATTAAGATAGGGGAGTATGCACTATAAAGATAGGGGGTATGCACTATTCTCATTCTTATCATATACTATAGTTGCACTTTTATCTCGCTTATCATATACCATAAACACCTTTGTTGATTTCTTGCTAAGAGGATTTGTTATTATCAAAAGGGGGAGATTGTTGGACTTGTGTGTCACATCCCTTTGTTTGAGAATAATAAATCCCAAATTGTATTTGATCGTGTTTGTTGAGTGTTTATAGTGTGTAGGAACTATAGGTGCAATACTCCATAGGTAGAAAGCAGCATGGAACCAACAAACTGAACTTAAGCACTACCGCCAGCGCTATGGGTTACCGCAGGCGCAAGTGCTACCGCCAGTGCTAGCGCTATCACCTAGCACTAGCTCAAGTTCGTGCACAATGCCACGCCACCGACGGTTTCATAACCGCCTCCACACGAACGCTACCGCAGGCGCTACGAGCTACCGCAGGCGCTAGCGAGAAGTTCTATAAATTGGAGCTTTCTTTCTCATTTTGGACATCCATCTTTGAGAGATTGCTTGTGACACAATTTTATTGATGTTATGCTGCCGAAGATAGATCTCCCACAAAAAGCTTAAGGAGAATTCTGGAAGAGGACTACGTTACGCTACATCTGAAGGACGATCGCTTCGACCTTGCTCATACTACAGGGATCCTTCATCTCCAACTTCAGAAGATCTCATATAGGGAGTTTTTATTATTGTTATCATTATTTTCATTCCATATATTTTTGTAACCGTTTAGAGAATTCACCTTGTATTGGCGACTAGGTCCTTGCGCGTCTTAGGGGGAAATTCGCCGTGTGATTTGGCGACTAGGTCTAGGAGATTAGATCTAGAGGGTGCTCGAGGCCATATCCGGGGAAGGATTGGCTAGAGCGGCTTGAGGCCATATCCGGGGAAGGATAGGCTAAAGTCAACCGGTTTGTGGGGATACAAGTCGGTATAGAAAAGGAAAAGATATTTACTTTTGTACGCCTCCGATTTCTAGCAATATTGAAATCAAATTTATGTAAACACTTTTTCATATAATACAATCATGTCTCTTTTTGTGTTTACTTGATTTCTTTCATTTGGCGTAAATTTTACTATATTGGTTACTAAGCTTTCAATTCAAATCACTTTAGCTAAATTGTTATTTTGCTCTCTCTTAGTAAAACAATATAGTAAATTGCTTAATATTACAAAAAGAATTTGTATTCCCTTATTCACCCCTCCCCCCCCCCCCCCCCCCCCCCCCCCCCCCCCCCCCTCTAAGGGCGCCTATCGATCCAACAGGTAGCTCGGCCAACGTGTAAGGGGGAGCTGATATCGACCTTCAGTGCAGAGGCTTGGTCTTAGGAGGATGCACTGAAAGCCCGGTATACTGTCCCATCACCCGCTCTGGATGTTATGAGAGTTAAGCAGGATACTCATCCTCTAAACCACTCGTGACGTGAACCTATGCCCGCTTCGGCGGAATTTCATCGCATTGCCTAGATAAGGAATGAATCTTGGGGGGGAGGGGGGTCCTTCTGGACACACATACTCGAGGTTTTCACCCTATATTGACTTCTTCCTTCTTGTAAGAGGTCTTCTTGCCTGTCGCTCATCAATCACAAAGAGAGTTAACTGCACCAACACTTGAGTGGAAAAGATGATAGTTTTAACTTTGCATTTATATGTTATTTGCAGCTAGCCTTCTAGCTTGTGAAGGTTGATAACACTTTTGAGGACGGCATGGATGCTTTGGTTAAACCGACTCTCTTACCATCGACTTGGGAGGTTAGCATCCAGACTTCGCTCTGATTAACTCTCTAGTCGGATGAGAAGTACGACCAGGGGTAGCTCGGCCAACGTGTAAGGGGGAGCTGATCTCGACCGTCAGTGCAAAGGCTTGGTCTTAGGAGGACGCATTAAAAATTTACATACTGTCCCATCACCTAATCTGGATGTTAGGAGAGCTAAGTTGGAGGCCCTCTTCCCAACCCGATCGCGAAGGTTGATTTCACCTATTCAGCTTCTTGAGCCACCTGCTGGAGAAGAAAGGTTCACCCATGCCCATATTTCAGGGTGTGAGAAAGTTAGCAACCTTCTCTTCATCGAAGGGGAGGTTAGCAGCCAGAATCTCCTCTGATAATCTCTCCAGTCGGCTGAGAAGTACAATCGGGTGGTAGATCGGCCAGCGTGCAAGGGGGAGCTGATCTCGACCGTCAGTGTAGAGGATTGGTCTTAGGAGGACGCACCGAAAGCCCGATATATTATCCCATCACCCGCTCTGGATGTTATGAGAGTTGAGTTGGTGACTCTTTTCCCAACCCGATCGTGGAGGTTGTCTTCACTTGTTTCACTTTGTGACTTTTGCTTGGATAAAATACTCACACATTCTCTTAGCAGAGGGTGAGAAAAATCATTAATCTCTAAATGAAGAAAGTACAAGACAAGTATACCCTTCCCCGATAGGGGTAGAACCTTTTTAGGTCATCATAGCTCCAGGTATTTGAAGATATGGAATGAATAACATAGCAGCCTGGTTGATGAAGCAATAGCCTTACCAGTATAAACTCGCAGAATTGAAGTGGACACCATAGTTGATGAAGTGATGATCTCGCAAGTATGGAGCTCGTGGAATTAAAGAGTACTATAGCTGTTGAAGAGACGACCTCGCGAGTATGGAACTCGCAAATTTGAAGGGGAGCATCATAGTTGTTGAAGAGATCACCTCGCGAGTATGGATCTCGCAGAATTGCAGCTCGAAGATGTCATGAGTAAGCCATCTCATGGAAAGTACACTCTTGGTGAAGATTATCGCGAATGGGAGCTTGCAGAATACCAACTGGAAGACGTCACTAGTAAGTATTCTCATGGAATGTAAGCCCTTGATAAAGATCATCGCGAGTAGGATCTCGCAAAATACAAGAGAACACCTTGTAAGCATGAAGATCATCGCGAGTAGGAGCTCGTGGAACACTTTATATGCTTGCTCATGGTAGTGAACTTGATAGGTAAAATTTAAGATATAAATTTCTCCAAATTCTACGAACTATAGGCAAGAGCGCCTATCGTTCATAGCATAGGATATTTAAAACAAATAAATATCAAGTGTTGTATTCCACGGGTCTGTTGATTACTTCTACTCACGCAAATTAATATTATTTTATCAGAAATAAAATCGAGTTTTGAAAATAATTTAAAGAAGAGAAACATTTGATCGAGAATCCTTCTTAAGTAAAATATTTCGTAAATCTAGAACTCGTAAGAAATTGATTTAGACAAAACTTGACCGTGGAGGTTCCCAAAATATGATAGAGCCTCTCTCGAGAGAACTACCACCTAACCTTAGGTTGATCGATTAAGACCCCTCGGCCAGTCGAAACCCCTAAGCTTGCTTTATGCGGTGAGCCCCACTATTGGATTTGACTCCAATCCGGAAGATTTGCGTCACCCTCTCTCGAGAAATGCATACAACTCTTTTTACCGATGAGCGATCTACCCGTATTTACGGATCTCTCGATACACTAAAATGCGCATCAAACTTGATTATCATACCCTAGAAATATGAAACCAATAATTGCAAATCAACGGTGAATCTTAGTTTTCCAAAACAAAACTATGAATAAGAGATTACGAAATAACACTACTTAAGAATTCATCTGATCAAATGTTATAAAATTAGCTAAACATGATTAAGTAAAGACAATTTTATAACTAAGTAAAGGGAATTACAATTACAGGAATTGGAAATCTAAACTATGAATTGAAATTGCAAAACATAAAGTAAATCTGCATAAAGAAAATACAATAAGAAAATGCTGAAAAACTAATCTAAAAATGACCCAATCTAAGCTAGGATCGGATTCCCTATCACTTTGGCAGCAGCTGGCTTTTATAGGCAGAAAATTGGTGAGTCACGCCCTCGGTCACGCCCGTGACCAAGGGCGTGTAAGCTGCGTAACTGCGTCATGAAAGCACGTGAACGTTAGGGAAGAAAAAACCGCCAAAATTGATCATCTCGACGGGTCACGGCCTAGGTCACGCCCGTGACCTAGGGCGTGTCTTGACCGAGTCAGGAAACGGCGCGATCTGGAGTTAATTTGGCAGTTGCAGGAGCGGTCACGCCCCTTGGCCACGCCCGTGACCTGGGGCGTGTAAGTTGGAATGGCTCGGCGGCGGAAACTGCTTGTATTGAATGCTTGTTGGGCGAGTCACGCCCGTGACCTGAAGGTTACGCCCCCGGTCACGCCCGTGACCTGGAGCGTGTAATTATAATCCGCCGTGGAAGCGATTTCTGGGAGCTGAAAGTAGTGCACGGCCGTGACCATGGTCACGCCCCCAGGTCACGCCCGTGACCTGGGGCGTGTACTGAAGATCTTTGCAGAATTGCTCTGGAATTTCCCCTGAACACGGCTGTGGGCTTGAATTTGCTATTAGCATCCCCAGATTACCTGAAAACACAAAATAAAGTAAATTAGATATAAATTAAACTAAAAGTATATAAAAACTAATTAATTACTACTAAAATATTATACAAAAAGAACTATAAATAATGCACTATTAAATACCCCCATACTTAAGCTTTTGCTATTCCAGAGCAAAAACTAATTTATAAGTATGAGAAGAATTTATAAGACATTTTCAAAACGATTTACTTCTAATTATGTACTTCAAATCTTATAAAACTCATGTCAAAATAAGTTAAGAAATTAAAATTCAGATTTATAAGAAATAATTCATAATTCATAAATTGAAATGAGTAGAATAAATTTTAGTTTTGAAATTCTCTAACTAAATCTTCATAAACAAAATTGCATTGAATTAAGTAAAATATTCCAAGATTAAAATTATAGAAACTTTACAATCATGAGAAACTTTTAGAAAACTACAAAATATTAACTATGCTCTCTCAATATATCTTGGATAGACAAGTGAACTTGGCTAAATGGGGTAAAATTGGCATTGAAGAAGTTACTTTGTATATGGGAAATGATGAATTTTATCCTCTCATTTCCATCTTTTTTTAATTTCTTCTTCTTTTTTATATCCCAAATGTATATGTTTAGGAGTGACGAATTTTATCCTCTCAACTCCATGTCATATAATCTTTTACTAATTTGGGTGCATATGTTTAGGAATGATGAATTTTATCCTCTCATTCCATGACATATGATCTTTACAAATTTTTTTTTATGCCAAACAAAAAGGGTTAATAAGAAAGGTAGGGGAAGGGCTAGGGTTTAAAGGCTAGAAAAATTCCAAAGATATATTTTAAGACCATAGACAATAATTTGAGCAATCTAAAAGAGACCATAAGTTCAAATTAATATAAGTAAAATCTAAAGATACTTAACACAATTTCTACAAAATTGAATTATGATATTTTAAAGAGAGAAAGTAAAACTAAGAAATATTCTAAACAAATCAAAATAATGAAAAATTCATTAAATCAAATTCATCTAAAAATTAAATCTAATAAATTTTGAAGAGAAATATATGGTTTAAAAATTCATAAAAAGAAAACTCCTTAAAAAGCCTATGGAGACAACTCATAATTAAAATTAATTTTGCATAAATGAAGTTTGGAGAAATTTAATAACACAAAATTTATTTTATTAGATTTTTTGGATTTTTTTATATTAAAACAAAATGTTTTTTTAATATTCTTGGACTTCCCAAGGGCTACCCAATGACTGGCTCGCAAGGTACTATGCGGTTTTGTGGGATGAAAACCCAACACGGCCCTTTCGCAAGAAATTAAATTTTTTATTTTTTAAATTTTTTTGGTATTTTAATTTAAAAACAAAATTGAAAAAGAAGACAAAAGAAGATTTTTTTATGATTTTTAAATATTTTTGAATTTTTTTTATTAAAAGTGTTTTTCTAATTTTTTTGATTTTTTTGAATAAAAATAAACATTAGAGAACACCCCCCCCCCCCCCCCCCCCCCCCCATATTTAAAAATAAATATTGTCCCTAATGTTTATAAACAAGGATGAAGAGGGAAAAACTTGAAAAGAAAAGGTAGATAAAGAAAAGAAAAATTGCAAAAAAGATAAGCAAGGGGTGCCTCCCAAGAGCGCTTTCTTTTTCCCGTCTTTAAGCTAGACGGTTATTGTTAGAAAAAAGGAAAATAAAATTGAAAATGCACAGGCAACTCCCTTAATTCACGCTCAGGTGAGCATGCCGAAGTCGGTCGCCCGGCCACTCCTCCGCTATACTCTTGATTCTTTCGTTGTCCGTTAGCTCGAAATTGTGAATCCAAATTACCTATGCATACCTTAGGTAATTTGGATTGCTGGAGATAAGCGGCAAATGGATCGGTGAAGACGTTTGGTTGCAACGGCTAGTCCTCTACATGAAAATTGTTAGTATAAAAAAAATCAAGATCAAGCAAGTCAGAAAATTTTTCGCAAGGAGGAGGCGCTTGCGAAAACACATGATTAAGCTCCGGTTGTTTATTTTCAAAAATAAAATTTTTATCAGAAAAATCAATACCAAGAGTATTAAATTCACGGGACAATTTCTTCACAAATTATAAATTCATGAGAAAGAGAAGAAAGGGCGGGCGAAGGAGAAGAAGAAAAATTTTCATTTTCTAATCCGCTCGGTGTCTCCATGTCTTTGCGAAATTCTTGGTACAAATGCTCTTCTTGATCATGAGAATAAGCATTTAAAGTGGGAGAAATAAAATTCGGAAAATTCTCAAGATCAGAAGAAGAATAACTTTGCGGGAAAGGCGAGGAATGCAAGTCATGATTGAAGGAAAAACAAACATTAGAGAACACCCCCCATACTTAAAAATAAACATTGTCCCCAATGTTTATAAACAAGGATGAAGAGGGAAAAGTAAATAAAAAAAATAAATTGCAAGAAAAATAAAGATAAGCAAGGGGTGCCTCCCAAGAGCGCTTTCTTTTTCCCGTCTTTAAGCTAGACGGTTATTGTTAGGAAAAAGGAAAATAAAATTTAAAATGCACAGGCAACTCCCTTAATTCACGCTCAGGTGAGCATGCCGAAGTCGGTCGCCCGGCTACTCCTCCGCTATGCTCTTGACTCTTTTGTTGTCCGTTAGCTCGAAATTGTGAATCAAAATTACCTACACATACCTTAAGTAATTTGGATTGCTGGAGATGAGCGGCAAATGGATCGGTGAAAATGTTTTGGTTGCAACGACTCATCCTCTACATGAAAATCGTTAGAATCAAAAGAATCAAAATTTAGCGAGTCAGAAAATTTTTCACAATGAGGAGTTTCTTGTGAAAATTCATGATTAAGCTCCGGTTGTTTATTTTCAAAAATAAAATTATTATTTAAAAAATTAATACCAAGAGAATTAAATTCACGGGACACAATTTCTTCACAAATTATAAATTCATGAGAAAGAGAAGAAAGGGCGGGCGAAGGAGAAGAAGAAAAATTTTCATTTTCTAATGCGTCCGGTGTCTCCATGTCTTCGCGAAATTCTTGGTACAAATGCTCTTCTTGATCATGAGAATAAGCATTTAAAGTGGGAGAAATAAAATTCGGAAAATTCTCAAGATCAGAAGAAGAATAACTTTGCGGGAAAGGCGAGGAATGCAAGTCATGATTGAAGGAATTTTCTTCTTCGCACTGAAAACTATCCGGGTGACCTTGCCACCATGAATAATCAACATCAGTGCAAGAAGTAAATTTACCCGCATCATTATTTAAAGAAAAATTATTTTCATCATAAAAATTATTATTTTCATTATAAAAATTAATTTGATTTTCATGAGAAAAATTTTGAAATGAAAAATAGCATTCCTCACTAGAATGATGATCCCCACAAAAATGACAAATAATTCGGCGCATTCGTGCGGCTTCCAAAAGATTAACTTTATTTTGAAGCTCGACAACTTTTGCGGCCAACTGTGATAATATCATTTTTTTTTGAAAAAGAAAATTAAACAACCGTTACTTAATAGAAAGGATTTTTTTTAAAAAAAAACAAAAAGAGAAATGGGGGTGGAGAAAGAGAATGATAAAAGTAATACAATTTACACTTTCAAAATATCAACAAAAAGTAATCCCCGGCAACGGCGCCAAAAACTTGATAGGTAAAATTTATGATATAAATTTCTCCAAATTCTACGAACTATAGGCAAGAGCATCTATCGTTCATAGCAAAGGATATTTAAAACAAATAAATATCAAGTGTTGTATTCCACGGGTCTGTTGATTACTTCTACTCACGCAAATTAATATTATTTTATCGGAAATAAAATAGAGTTTTGAAAATAATTTAAAGAAGAGAAACATTTGATCGAGAATCCTTCTTAAGTAAAATATTTCGTAAATCTAGAATTCATAAGAAATTGATTTAGACAAAACTTGACCGTGGAGATTCCCAAAATATGATAGAGCCTCTCTCGAGAGAACTACCACCTAACCTTAGGTTGATCGATTAAGACCCCTCGGCCAGTCGAAACCCCTAAGCTTTCTTTATGCGGTGAGCCCCACTATTGGATTTGACTCCAATCCAGAAGATTTGCGGCACCCTCTCTCGAGGAATGCATACAACTCTTTCTACCGATGAGCGATCTACCCGTATTTACGGATCTCTCGATACACTAAAATACGGATCAAACTTGATTATCATACCCTAAAAATATGAAACCAATAATTGCAAATCAACGGTAAATCTTAGTTTTCCAAAACTAAACTATGAATAAGAGATTACGAAATAACACTACTTAAGAATTCATCTGATCAAATGTTATAAAATTAGCTAAACATGATTAAGTAAAGATAATTTTATAACTAAGTAAAGGGAATTATAATTGCAGGAATTGGAAATCTAAACTATGAATTGAAATTGCAAAACATAAAGTAAATCTGCATAAAGAAAATACAATAAGAAAATGCTGAAAAACTAATCTAAAAATGACCCAATCTAAGCTAGGATCGGATTCCCTATCACTTTGGCAGCAGCTGGCTTTTATAGGCAGAAAATTGGTGAGTCACGCCCTCGGTCACGCCCGTGACCAAGGGCGTGTAAGCTGCGTAACTGCGTCATGAAAGCCTGGGAACGTTGGGGAAGAAAAAAACCGCCAAAATTGATCATCTCGACGGGTCACGGCCTAGGTCACGCCCGTGACCTAGGGCGTGTCTTGACCGAGTCAGGAAACGGCGGGAAACGGCGCGATCTGGAGTTAATTTGGCAGTTGCGGGAGAGGTCACGCCCGTGACCTGGGTCGTGTAAGTTGGAACGGCTCGGCGGTGGAAACTGCTTGTATTGAATGCTTGTTGGGCGAGTCACGCCCGTGACCTGAAGGTCACGCCCCCGGTCACGCCCGTGACCTAGGGCGTGTAATTATAATCCGATGTGGCAGCGATTTCTGGGAGCTGAAAGCAGTGCACGGCCGTGACCATGGTCACGCCCCCAGGTCACGCCCGTGACCTGGGGCGTGTACTGAAGATTTTTGCAGAATTGCTCTGGAATTTCTCCTGAACACGGCTGTGGGCTTGAATTTGCTATTAGCAGCCCCAGATTACCTGAAAACACAAAATAAAGTAAATTAGATATAAATTAAACTAAAAGTATAAAAAAACTAATTAATTACTACTAAAATATTATATAAAAAGAACTATAAATAATGCACTATCAGAACTCATCATGAATACCCCTACTTGTTAGTCCCACAAAAGTACTCACGGGCTTTACCAAAGCACCCGTAGCATATAGATGTATGAAAATCACTGCTATTGAAAATGGAGATAACTACGGAGGGGAAGTGTCCCATTTGGCATAAGAACCTCCTACGCAGAGGTTTCCATACTAGCATGGCCTTGAAATTACCTCTCAGGAACTCACCATCCTGAACTCGCGTCCCATGAACCAGGCACTTGATTCTCACCAGATTGCGAGTAGAGAACTAGCTCCACCCTCGAGTGTAGAGATCTCGCCTATGGGCAAGTATAGATCTCGCCCATGGGCGAGTAGAGATCTCGCCCATGGGAGAGTAGAGATCTCGCTAGCATGAACTCGCCTATGGGCGAGCATGATCTCGCCAACTAAAGTCGCCATCTGGAACTCGCCCGAGGATTTCGCCATCTGAAACTCACCTGAGGATGTCGCCATCTGGAACTCGCCTGTTGGCGAATAATAAGGATACTCGCCTCCATTAAGCCGCCTATATGAACTCGCCGAACTTGTCGAATGCTCGCGAGTTGCTGTCTTTGGCCTCCATCTTGCCACTTTAAGCAATGAAGTCTTCTCGCAAAAATTTCTCCCTCCGGCTACGATCCGCACTCACCGCACCAAAGTGTTGAAGCCAGGAAAATCCTAGGCTCCAACTGTTCGGATCAATGCAGCCAAAGGGTTACTATTCCGCGGTTGAATGCCACAACTCTAATGGCTAAAACGGGAGAGAGATGTCTATAAGCACACCCCATACACTTCAGCAGGGAGGTCCCGCCACGTACCCGAAAGTCTAGAAGAGATTCCCCTCCAAAACCAAAGGCTGAGCTAGGTACGATAAAGGCATGGACCTGACGAGTATCTCGCCTAGGGGGGGGGGGGGGGGGTCAACCTCATCCCAAAAGTGTCTTTCCTGGTACCACTGGGGGTCTATTTATAGAGAAATCCTGGGGGGGGAGGGGGGGTAGTTACCTGACCATGCTCGCGATTTGCAATGGGTGCTCGCCCATACTTGCCCAAGCTCGCTCATGCTCGCCTCCTTGAGGATTTTCAGCACTCTACTGGCGAGGTCTGCGAATAGCCGTCTCCTTAGGAATTTCTGATCTCGACGACTTACGGGTTATACACCTATCAAGTATCATTTGGAAAGAAATTCACATTTTTCTAAAATTATTTGGTCATTATTAATGTACTTGTACAAAATTGTGACAAACCATAATTTTGGTGAACTGGGGAGAATATAATTCCTATAAATTCCAAATAAATTTGCTATGGTGTATTTTTGCCTAAATAACCATATTCCAGTGTTTGGGAATTTTACTAAATAATTTGGTCATAAAATTCCACTAATTTAAATATGTAGCCTATTTAAATTAAGTGTAAAACTTTAGGAAATCATTACCCTATTAGAGATGATACATTTCATCATAACACATGCATGTACCAAATTCCATTGACATACATGGGGAAATAAGAATAAATTCAAAAAATATGAATTGGAGCAACATGCACATTATTCCCTATTATTTAGAATTCTTGCATGTGATATATCTCAGCATGCCAGTCCAAATGGTCCCAAATTTTGGCCAGGAACGTTTCTTGATCTAATCTACCATCCACAAAATATTTGAGTGGATTTGACTTAACTAAACCCTAGATCCACCACATGCATGGATATTTAAATAATTTTTAAAACTACAGTGTTGGTACCAAAAAATGTACCAACTCCACACTCGCTCGAACTGAAGGATGGGGTGAGACTGTTGGGTGGCCGGTTACTTTGAGCTGAAGGAAAGGCAATTTTATTAATATGAAGCTTGTATTACAACTGAGATTACAATAGCAAAGTATGAAAGAAAAACATAAGATTGGGAGGAAAGAGCTAGCAATGAGGTCTCCTGAAGTGAGACCGGAAAGTCTCTGCGGTCTCAAAAAAATGAGACCGCTCAAGAAACCGACTAGAGCTGGGAACCCTTCCAAAGATCCCTCAACTAGTACCCCTACCCATCTATTTATAGACGCGGGGCCTGCCCGAGCGGGCAGATCTGAAAGGTAACGTGCTGCCCGGAACTGTTGAGATCGTCTGAGACCGCTGAGATCGTCGAGATCGTCTGGACCTGCTGAGATCGTCTAGACCTGCTGCTGAGAGCGCTGAGATCGTCGAAATCGTCTGGACCTGCTGCTGAGATCGTCGAGATCGTCTAGACCTGCTGAGATCGTCTGGACCTGCTGCTGAGACCGCTGGGATCGTCGAGATTGTCAGGGAAGGTAATCTCCTGAAAAGTGATCACATAAAAATGAGTCAGCACAGGACTCAGACCTCCAAGGGGCGAGGCCGCCTAAGAGGGAGACCTCCCCGAGGTCGCCTAAGGGGGCGACCTCCAAGGGGCGAGGCCGCCCAAAGGGCGACCTCCCAGAGGTCGGCCAAGGGGGCGACCTCCTAGGGGCGAGGTCGCCCAAAGGGGGCGACCTCCCCGAGGTCGCCCAAGGGGGCGACCTCCCAAGGGCGAGGTCGCCCAAGGGGGCGACCTCTAAGGGGCGAGGCCGCCCAAGGGGGTGACCTCCCCGATGAAAACTGCCTGGGGCTTGACGACGACAGCCCGCCCGGGAGGTAGGAGACCATCCGGGCTTGAAAACCTGGAAAAAGCCAGTTCGAGGTGGTCGCCGATTTCTGGGTAAAACATATAGAACTTTTATCTACAAAAAAGTGTTTTTTGGACATGTGTATTCCAGGCATGGTAAAAATTTCAGCTCATTTGGAGGAGCTAAATGATGGGGGCACACAGAATTGTGTCTATTGTCAAATTTGTACACCCTGCACCAAAATAGGTGCTCAGGGAGCTAGCTGTGTTTCACCAAATCACATGAAATAAATTCCTATGTGCAGTTGAGACCTAGGGCAACAATATTCATATTGATTACATTTCCTGATTCAGGCTCTAGGGTGCCTAAATAATTACTTGAAGCGGCTGTTAAAACATGTGACAGAAAATAAATAAACATTTCATTTAATAACTATGGTCTGCAGTTAGCCATCAGCCCAGATCCAACGGCTCTGGACCCGTCTTCAACCTCCAGCCAAGGCCTGAAGATTTCCCCGACCTGGGCATGTTCTAGCTTCATTTCCCGGCCACCTGGGCCTTTCTCCGGCCGGTTGCCACCACCACCTGCACCGATGTGGCGGCTGTCATTGGGTGGTGGTTTGTCGGTCGGTCGGTGGCTGGAACAGAGAATTAGGGCAAGGGAAAATCAGCTCAAAATTGAGCTATTTCCAAGCTTGATTTGAGCCTGATTTGTCTCAAATAAAATCCTAATGGATCTAGATCTATGAAGTAAATGAGGGGGAAAGGAAACCTGCCTAATTCAGGGTCATTTGTCGAGTAATCCTCTTCGGCGCCATGGATGAATTTGAGCTCGAGCTCCTATGCCGTTTTCCCTCTCTAGTGTCTGATTCCTTCTCCAAGGTTGGGGCTTCTCTTCCTCTGAGCTCACTGAAGATGGTGGAGTGCTTAATCGGAGCTGAGGGGGGGGGGGGGGGGGGGGGTAATTTAAGAAGTGTCATTAATGCACCTCCCCGGCCACCCAATGAACAACAAATTCCCCACCAGATGGCCTCCTACCTTCATGAATTCAGCTGGATTTCATTATGGCAGCTGGGAGAAGATGTTCAGAGGAGAAATTGGAGGACATGTGTTGGACATTCCATGATTTAATTCATGGTTTGTCTTATTCCAAGTTTCGGGATTTCTCCAAAATATCCCCATGCATGGCAATTCTTTTGAATTTCATGGGTTAACCATGGTAATTAGCATCTTGGGTTGCAGGATGGGACACTAATATTGGGCTAAGCCCATTGAAATTAAGGCTTGGGCTTGGAGAATCCAATTTGGGTCTGATTAACCCTAGTTAATTAAGCTTGATCCTAAGTCAATTTAGGTGATGTGGCTGACCCAAATTGATGATCTTGGGTCACTTGACCCCATTCATGGTGAATTATGGCTTGTTGAGGCCAATTTAGGTTCATTTGGTCATGTTAGGTCAAATTGGGCTTATTGGGCCCAAAGTTGATTTTGGCCCAATTCATGAAATTGGTTGAACTGAATTGGTTGATTTTGGTCCATTTTTGTTCTCCTTTAGTGGTTAGAGGAATTTGGGTGAGACCAATTTGGTCATATATAAGCTTATTGACTCTAATTAGGAAGGTTTGAACCATTTAGGGTTATCGTTACTTTGGTCAACTTGACCAATTTGACTGACCCCAAAGGGTCCATAGTGACCTATTGGTCTCCTTGATGGGTTATGAGAGTTATGGTGAGGTCATAATGACATATTGAAGGCAATTTGGGTAACCCTAGGTCTAGGTGACCTGGTTAGACTAAGGGGTTCCCTAGGTGTTCATGACCCTTTTTCTTGACTAATATCTTATGTCTTTGGCCTAAAATCACACATAGGGGTCTAGTTGATTTGGGGAAGTTACAACGCGCTAGCAGTGGTTAGCACGCGTGCAGGGAGTGCACGCGCACTGTCGTGTGCGATCAGTGCCACATGCGCGGCCTTGCGCATGCGCGCGTGACCTTACGTGTTGCCGTGCACGGGAGCGCATCACCGCATGCGTGCGGGAGCGCGTCTCTTCGGGGTGCGCGCGTTGCGGTCTTCTGGTCGAGACGGGACCTTGCATGGCGGGGCAAAAACTAGAGTACCCAGGGTTACGGGCCAGAAACTTTGGTTCAGATATTTGAATAATTTTAGGGGACCCCCATCAAGAAAAAAAAAAGACGACTAGAGTACCCGATAATATGGCTTTTAACATGTTGAGCTCATATGATTGCGCCAATTATTCAAATTAAAATAAAATTGTAAAACTTCTTCTCGAGTCTTTCACCAACCAATTTTATTTTTAATTTTATTGCTATCACATGCACTAATCACAAGAAATACCACAACTCCTAATTACTTAATTCCTTTCCGCATTAATTTAATTATCTAAACAAATTCAAATATTTTCCCAACAGGAATACAAGTTGTTTCATTAAGAAGACTACGGCGCCCACGATCTTCGCGATAGACGTCAATAGAACTCAAGTCCAATTTGAAGTTTAAGAAAAAAAGAAATCAAGATAGATTCATCTTCCCCCCTTCCAATTTCTTTCAACTTGACCGGTCAAAAAGAAGTATTTACAGGATAAGAAACACTTCCAGATTCTAATCAATTCCGGCACGGTGGGTGTTCGAAGATCTTCCCGGAGAGTGCATTTGCAAGCGACGCTCTAAAATTCGGATCTTTAGCCAGCGCCGCCGTCATTTGCTCAATCAGAACCTTCTGGAACTCCGGCGAAGGCAGCTCCGAGCTAACTCTATGCGTCTCCCCGCTCCACTGGCCGTCTGTAAGGTCGACGGTAATCGCCGGAGTGGCGGCGTTAGGCCCCGAGCCAACGCCGTGGCTCCCGCGAGCAGCGGCTTCTCCTTGGGGCGGTGGACTGTGATTGTGCTCGCCTTCGTATGTTGCCACTAAGATGGACAGATCTTCAATGCTTCTCTGTACCTATAGATATCGCATTCAAACTTTATGATCACATATATATAATTAAGCTCATAATTAACAGTCGTCCGCCATTAATATTTTTCATGTCTCTTCTCGCATACCTTCTTCTTAACTTGGCACGAAGGGGCGAATGAGCATTTGAAATAAGCGCGTGGGGAGGGGTTATCTCTGGTAACCTTCTGCCCGTATTTCCTCCACTGATATCCATCTTTCACAACCTGATCGAATAAACAAAAAATTAGCAAATCAATTTCATCAAAATTTCATTGATTTATGCGGTCATATATACGATATGCTCACCAAGCTGGTCTGGTCAGGATCAGACCTCACGCAGAACTTGGACACGTTGGATTTCGAATCAACCTTCATCACTTTGTACGAATCTTCGCTCGATATGCTCTCCACATGCGCCACCGCGAAAACCTTGTTTTCGCCGGCGTCGTGGCTGTCGGATTCGAGGCTCTCGCTCCTCCTCTTCCTCGTCGGCGATTCCATCATCTTCTCCGACGGAGACGTGTTCATGATATCGTAAAGCTGGTTTTGAAGGGCGGTGTAGTTCGCACTCATGGCGATCAGCCTCTCATTCAGCTTCCTGTTCTCCTCACTTAGCCTCTGTATCTTCATTTCCATAACCTCAGCCTATGTAAAAAAAAACAATATTTAAAATTAGAAATGATGAATTCGAATTGCGTAGAGCTCATTCTATGTCGTCACATATACGTACATCATGTCTAGTCGGTGAGCTCCGTCGAGCGTGCATCGGAGAAGGCATCCAGCCGCCGGGAAAGGTCGGAATCGGAGTATCGCCGGCGAGGTTGGTCGGCCCGACACTGAGGTCAAGGTTTACGATGTGCTCCATGTCAACCGTTGTGGGAGAGAAAGCAGGGGAAGTTTGGTATATTGAAAATTGGGAGGAAAGAAGACGAAGACTTGCAGATATTTGGTGAAGAATGAGTACTTATAGGAAGAAGAAGAGGGGGGATGATATCATGCGAATGATATCAGCAAGTTAATGTCACCGGGGGGAGTACTGGCCGGGGAGAATGTTGAGTTGGGAGTGATGCATTTAAGATCTAGCATTTGCATTTGTAGCGGAGGAGGAGGAAAGTCGTGGGCGTTTCCACGAGCATGTCGGCCATGGATTGTGAGCGTAAAAGTCAAGCCGCGGTCAAACAAGACAAAAAAGATGGGGCGCAACTCTGGAGAAGAGAAGAATGCACTTGACTAGTCTTTCTTTGCTTAATTGTCACGTTTTGTACGCGACTCTTATTTTATTAAATTTTTTTTTTTAGCTACATCTATTATTGTTACAAAATTATTATAGTGAGATCAACTAGAAAAAGATTCATATATCGATGAGCCGCAACATGAATTCATTAAAATAGGGTAGATCGATGACACACAACATGAATATAGCATGAATTACATCAAAGTTAGGAAAATCAACGACAAAAAATCATTAGTTCTCGTTAGTTGTCGTAAGTTTCTCCACACTGTTGTTTTGATCTCCACATACCTAAAAAAATAAAAAATAATAAGGCTAAGTATGTATTTGCACATATTATTCATATAATAATAAAATAAAAGCAAATTCTTGATTGCTCGCATTTATCTAAAGTACTCCAACATATTCTCATCTTTGATGATTCTGAGATTCATATGCCTACAAAAATTAAATTCTGTCAAAATATGTACACTAAAATAGACAAAATGTTGAAATATATAAAACTAATGATTGATCGCTTAATAAAATATCCTTCAGATCAATAACCGCGCGCAACCCATCTTGTTTTCTTTTGAAAGTGTAATTCTTGACATATATAGAGATGCCTATGTATTTGCAATATTCTCATGAAACCTACTCAATGGAGAGAATAATTGTAGCAACGGACAATTTTCAATAATGTAAAACAAAATGAAGTGGTTTTTGTTCTTTAACGAAAAAAGGACAATCACATTGACAATATCATTATTGCTTTGATTGGCTCGATAATGAACTCTTCTAACACATCCAAGGAGCACACATGGTGTCAAACGACCAGCTAGCTTATCTGAACATCTTATCGTGGAAACAAAACTCAAACTTCGATCAACTTTTTGAGCCTATTCAATTATGGATTCTCTTATCACAAATAGTTGACCAGTCTCAAAATAGCCACCCACATCCACTTCCGTTTTCTTAGCAGATTCGTCGACAGAAACATTCTCTACCTTATGAAAATCATTGACACTACATAGTACTATTTCACTACTTCCCTCCATCCTGCAAAAATCCAAAAATTTATGACATCCGGATCTCGAAAAAATATTGAAATACCACGAACTAAGCAAAATCTCAACAAAAAATTACAATACCTTTGAAATTGTGGGTTGTAGGAATGAAGATCGATAATCAATGGTAAGCCCTCCCAAATATTTGATCAACCAATAACTAACATTAAAAAAGAGGGGAAAATGATTCAAACATTCCACATTCACAGAGAAAAATCACAGCGACCAATTTATATCGATTAACCGTGATGAGCAGGAACAAAATACTGAATTTAGTTTATATCCATAGGGAAATATCACAGTGGATTTAGTTTATATGGATTAACCATGGTGAACATGTGAAATATTTGTAGTCGGAAGAGCACGTCAACCAACAGGAGAATAAGGACACCAAGAAATGAAAATAAATTATCACAATTTAATAACTCTGGCAGCTAGTTACAAACGAACAAGACTGAATATAAGTTGCATCCAACTTGAATCACGACAGTCAATAGTAGAAAAGAACTTAGTCACGGACGACGTCCGCTTCTCCTCCGGAGCACACCGCGCAGGTGATACTCGCTCCCCGGTACCGCCGGCGTTAACTCTAACACCCAGCGTTAGCTCTGCTAACTCGCAAGCTCGCCACTCTTCGCTTCCTCCTCTTCTCGCTACCGCGAGCGCTAGCACTAGCGTCGGCGCTATCTCGCGAGAAAGGAACTCTCACTAGATCGCTTGTCGAACTTACTCCAAGTTCGATGCTCGCCAGGTAGCACTCTGGTATCTCTAACTCGCTCAAAGTTGAGGATACTCGCCACTTTCAGAATGCATACTCTTTGGGGGGTACCCCTCTATTTATAGACAAAAGCAGGGGGTGGCGAGAAGGAGATAACGCCGGCGGTAGCGCTAACGCCGGCGGTAGCGCTAGCGCCGGGCGTTAGCTCACTTCAAAAAACCTAACACTCCCCCTTGAAGTGAGCTCTGGGAACAACTCCAAGCAACGAGCGAAGCCTTCGGAACGGCCCCGCAGATAGGGGCTTCGTGAATATATCTGCATGGTTGTCTTCACTCCGCACAAGCTCCACAGTGATCAAGCCACCCAGCACCTTCTGTCTGATGAAGTGATGCTCGATCTTAATGTGCTTGGTGCTTGCATGACACACTGGATTGGTTACCAGTTTCAATGCACTCTCATTGTCCCCGCGAAGCACAGTAGGTCCGCTGACCTCCTCGTCCACATCCTCCACTAGTCTCCTTAGCCAGACACACTCTTGAGCTGCTAAGGACGACGCCTTGTACTCGGCCTCCGTGGTAGAAAGGGAAATAGAGTCCTGCTTCTTGCTACACCACGAGATAGCAGCAGCTCCACACAGAAACACGTAACCTGATGTCAACTTGCGATCATCAGCGTCACCTCCGTAGTCTGTATCCGTGTACCCATGCAGCTTGAAGTCAGACTCCTCTCCATAGGACAACCTCATCTTAAGGGTTCCCTTCACATACTTCAGTATCCCCTTGGCTGCCTCCAGATGAGGCTTCCGCGGCACCTGCACGTACCGACTAACTCGGCCGACAGCAAAGGCGATGTCCGTCCTTGTGATAGTCAGGTAGATAAGACTCCCCATCAGTGCCCAAAAGATCTTTGGATCGGGAAGAATCCTCCCTTCTTCCTTCCGAAGCTTCAGCCCAACCTCCAGTGGAACGGAGCTGCACTTCCCTTCCTTCATGCTGAATCTTTCGACGATCCTCTCGGCATACGCCCTCTGGGAAACATACAGCCCGCCTCTTCTCTTCTCAACTTGGAGGCTAAGGAAATGGTGCAGCTCACCAAGATCCTTCATCTCGAATCGTATGGAAAGTTGTTGTCTCAACGCCGCGACCTCCTCATGGTTGTTCCCTGTCACGATCATGTCGTCGACGTACAGCAGCACCAGCACGTGAAGACCTCCACTCTTCTTCACGAACATCATAGAGTCTGAGTCTGAGGCATCATAGCTGCAGATCTGCAAGTACTCAGCAATCTTTCCATACCAGGCTCTCGGCGCCTGTTTCAACCCGTAGAGGGCCTTCTTCAGCTTGCAGACATGATGTGGAAGTGACATGAACACGTATCCAGGTGGTTGCACCATGAATATGTCTTTGTCAATCTCTCCATACAGGAACGCATTCTTCACATCAAGCTGCCACAACTTCCAACCTCGGCACACCACCAGAACGATGATCGTCCTCACCGACGTCATCTTCGCGACAGAGCTAAATGTCTCCTCATAGTCCTCTCCGTAGGTTTGTGAGAAGCCCCGAGCGACAAGCCTCGCCTTGTACCGCTCTACTTCTCCATCTGCTCTCTTCTTAACCTTGTACACTCATTTGCAGGTGACAGGTTTGATGCCCTCTACCATGGGAACCAGGTCCCATGTCTCATTCTTCTCTAGGGCCTCCATCTCCTCGATCATGGCCGCATCTCACTCCTTGATGCCAGCTGCATCCTCAAAGCAGGCAGGTTCCCTCTCATCGAGTGGTCCTCCGAAGAAGCAGGAGACCAAACTCACGAAGTTCCCGTCCTTATAGCGAGCAGGCGGGACGATGGTCCGCTTCGACCTCCTCAAGGCTTGGCCACTATCTACCACTCTGGTAGACTCCTCTGCTTGAGCTCCTCTGCTTGAGCTCCTCTCTGAACTCCTCTCTGAACTTCTCCTGAAGCGGTGCTCTCCCTGCTTCTTGAGTTCGAATCTCCCCCTGAGCCAGAAGCTCCCCCTGAGCCAGAAGCTCCTCCTGAGCCAGATGGCGATGGAGCACTGGGAGATAGCTCCAACTCCACAGTAGGGTCCTCAGTGACCCTCTCTTCCCTGCTAGATTATTCACTCTCCGGCAGCACCACAGAAGAGACTCCCTGGTATGAGACCAGTTCGTTAAGCACTACGTCGCGCGAGACGACGAACTTGTGGGTCTGCGGATCCATGCACTTCCACCCATTCTTCCGCTCATCGTAGCCGATGAAGATACACTTCCTCGCTTTCGGCTCCAACTTGGTTCTCTGAGCGTCCGGGACGTGCACGAAGCAGGTAGAACCAAACACTTTCATGTGACCCACATTTGGCTTCTCCCCAAACATGAGTTGGTGTGGAGACACCATCCTGTTAGGACTCAGTGGTAGCCGGTTGATCGCACGCCATTCCCTCCGACCATAAGGCCTTGGGAATGCTCGTGGCATGTAGCCAACTCTTGGTAGTCTCCACCAGATGGCGGATTTTCCTCTCTGCCACCCCATTCTGCTGAGGGGTGTGAGTGCGGGAGTGCTCCCGCCGAATGTCGAACCTTCTGTAGAAAGAAGCAAACTCATTGGAGGTAAACTCTCCTCCATTGTCGCTTCTCAGCTTCTTCACTCTGCGGTTCAGCCTCCCTTCCACAAGCTCCTTCCACTCTAGGAACTTCTCGAATACTTCTGACTTCTCTCTCATAAAGTATACCCACGTATAGCGGGTGTAATCATCCACCAGAACCAGTGCATACTTATTGCCTCCATAAGTAAGGGTGGCTCACGACCCCATAACATCAGAATGTACGCACTCAAGAGGTGCCTTACACCTGGTCTCCGACTTATCAAATGGAAGTCGATGTGACTTTCTATATTGGCATCCGTCGCACACATGGTCGTCGTCGTAGGAAGAGAGATGAGGCAGGTCATTCACTAGGCCCTTTGCCGCCATCATCTTCAGCTTGTCCATCCCCACATGACCCAGCCTTTCATGCCAGATCACAGCGCTGTCGTTTGTCTTCAGCTTGTCCACGTAGGCATTTGGAGACAGAACATACAAATCCTTCACCCTTCTCCCGGTGAGCGTGACGTCAGCATCGACGGACGATAGGTTCTTCAGGAACTTCACCTCCTTCGGTCCAAACAGCACGTGGTATCCAGCATCCACTGTGTTAGCAACCGAGAAGAGGTTCTTCTTCATGCCAGGCACGTGATACACACTCTTCAGTGTCACTGGCTTCTCTTTACTCCCAAGGGACACCTTCCCTTCTCGCTCCACGGGATGTACCGTATCATCCGCAGTGATGATAGCATCCGTACCTTCATATGCTTCCAAGGAGTCGAACTTGGACATATCTCCTGTGAGATGATGCCCGCAACCGGAATCCACTATCCAGTCATTCTCGAGGTTGATGGAGGCTAAGATATCGACTGACGTTGCCGTCATCTCTGCCAGGAAATAATTGTCCCCCCTCTCACCGCCCTGGTGACCTCCACCTCTTCCTCCACCTCTCTGGTGATCTCCCTCCTTGATAGCAACATGACCGGCCTTCAGATTGGACCGACAGTCCTTTGCCATGTGCCCGTACTTCTTACAGGCAAAGCAAAGGGATCTCCCTATCTCATCGCGCGCAGGGAGGAACTTCCTCCCATCTCCCTGAGAGGACGTTGAAGGTCCATCTCCGGAGTTCTTCTTTCTCTTGTCCCAGGATCTCCTCTTTCCTGAGAACAAAGCCTCGCCATCTCCTCCTGAGATGGATACTCCCGCCATCTGCTTCACCAAGCTCTCCTGTGATGACAGCAGGTTCTCTAGCTCCAATAAGGAGGGCTGAGTAACCCACCCTTGCACGGAAGTAACGAAGGGGACATACTCCTTCCTCAAGCCTCGGAGTATGTGCCGCTTCAACTTCGCCTCTGACATTGTCTCTTCAGGGTCCAAGGCCGAGATCTCCCCACACAGGTTCTTCACCTTCAGGAAGAAGTTGAATATCGTCATCTCGCCTTGAGTCGACCTTGCCAACTCATTCTCCAGAAATTATAGCAGCGCTACATTATTCTTGTTGAATAACCCATCGAGGGCTATCCAGATCTCAGACGTTGACTTGCAACCTATGATGTGGTCGAACAAGTCAGGTGAAATGACTCTCTTCAAGGTGAACTTCGTCTTGGCGTTGGTCTTCCTCCAAGCTCTCACAGCTGGACCATTGTCTTCGATTTGAAAAACTTCTGCCTGCTCTTCTCCTCCAACGACCTCCCATAGGTCCTCTCCAAGCAGGTAACTCTCCATGCAAGACTTCCACTTCTTGTAGTTTGTCTGGGTGAGCAGCTCGATGCCAAGTCCCCTAGAATACCCTCCTCCTCCGTCCATCTTGGTTGCTTAGTTCTTGTTCCCACTATCCTTCTGATACCATGTGAAATATTTGTAGTCGGAAGAACACGTCAACCAACATGAGAATAAGGACACCAAGGAATGAACACAAACTATCACAATTTAATAACTCTGACAGCTAGTTACAAACGAACAAGGCTGAATACAAGTTGCATCCAACTTGAATCACGACAACCAATAGTAGAAAAGAACTTGGTCACGGACGACGTCCGCTTCTCCTCCGGAGCACACCGCGCAGGTGATACTCGCTCCTCGCTACCGTCGGCGTTAACTCTAACGCCCAGTGTTAGCTCTGCTAACTCGCAAGCTCGCTGCTCGCACTCTCGCTACTCGCAAGCTCGCCACTCTTCGCTTTCTCCTCTTCTCGCTACCGCGAGCGCTAGCACTAGCGCCGGCGCTATCTCGCGAGTAAGGAACTCTCACTAGGTCGCTTGCCGAACTTACTCCAAGTTCGATGCTCGCCAGGTAGCACTCTGGTATCTCTAACTCGCTCAAAGTTGAGGATACTCGTCACTTTCAGAATGCATACTCTTTGGGGGGGTACCCCTCTATTTATAGACAAAAGCAGGGGGGTGGCGAGAAGGAGCTAACGCCGGCGATAGCGCTAGCGCCGGGCGTTAGCTCACTTCAAAAAACCTAACAGAACATGAACCAGTTTGTATCAATTTCAGTTTATATCCACATTCACGCAACACCCACAAAATACCCATAAATGAAGGCGGAGAACAGAGATATGCCTGCAATCGGCTCTGAGGAAGGTAGGGATGAAGGCGGAGAACAAGGACGAATGATATTTATCGATTAACCGTGATTTCACAGCGACCAATCTCCGGTTCAAGGATTTTGAAACCACAACTCCGCCATTTCTCTTCTTCTTCTACATTCTTTCCCGATCTCCTTGTGATCGACTTCTCTCCGCTCTGAGGAAGGCAGGTAGGACGGAAACACGGGAGTGGCGGAAACATAGGGACTAGTGTTTCGTTAGGCGGAAGGTGTGATGTGCGATTTGTAGAGTGTGCCTAGTATTTTATTAGAGAAGATTTTTAGATATAAATTTTAATGGACTTGTTGCGCAAATAATTAAAAATGCACCGCACCATTTATTATTGTTATAATTGTGGGTGTTATCTGTTTGACTTTGGGATCTGGTGATTGACAATCAGCTAGAAAAAAAGTCTAATTTACAACACGCGGACATAACTGGATTCAAGCTGATTTTGAGCAGGTTGACAATTTATTTGAATTTGCTATGAAAGGCAGGAATATAAAACTGCTTGAAAAAGAGAAATTGAAAGACGATCAAATTTGGAAAATTATATCACAGAGCAGAGGTGAGAAAGCAAGAAGCCTCGCAGAAAATTCAGCTGCATTAGAGAAAAAGTTTTTGAAGGATGTTGGTGCATAAATTAAGGCGAAATCCTGCAATTAAAAGCAATAAGTTGAGGTAATTGTTATTCGCCCGACAACGAATGAACTTCTCCGATAACCTTCTGAGAACTTCAATGTGTGCACGGATCGTGATTCATAAAATGAATGCACGGATAGAAACCGAGTTGAGGAAGAAAGAAGATTTCTTCGCTGTGCATGTAATATCAGCTTGTTTGGGAAGATTTATATAGCTATGATTAGTCTCTCCCTGTGATGAGGAAGGCAAAGAGATTGATCGAAGTTCTTTTTTTGTTAAAATTTTCTTTACTAATTTGTGGATAACAAAAATATCTGCGAATAAAAAATTTGACATACTTTAGAGCTGCGAATAGACAAAATCTAAGAATCGGCAAACGTGATCTGTGGACTGTGAATAATAACCTCCTAATTAAACTAATTTCCTAAAAAAACAAAGGCTTTTCATGTAATGAGTGAGTGACTTAATGCAGCTTTTAGATTAAAAGTTAGAAACATTTTAAGATAAATAATGAAGTACTAAGCAATAATGAAGTACTAAGCAATGGTTAGTTAAAATCAATATATCAACGACTTAACAAAATTAGATATAACTGAGGGTCCGTTTGGTTGGGCTGTTGCTGATGAAAAACTGCTGATCAGAAATGGAGTTTTGAAAAAGAGCTGTTTCTGAGAAATGGAGTTTTGTTAAAAAACTGTTTGGGTGAAATTGAGTTTTCTGTGCTTATTGAAATGAAGTTTTATAAATTTTGTTTCGGTTAAATGGAGTTTTTGAAAAAAAAAATTTTGTGTTCCATCAAATACACAATCTTGATAATACTTACTATAATAGATAAAAATACCAATAATTCATCTCACCATCTAAGATCTAGAAGTGTACAACTGTTGCGCTATATTTTCACGCAACGTGATCATCTCATCTACCCCGCCTGCTGTATCAGGACAAACTACTTGATGCCCTTGTGTGCTTCCCCCCTCATCACCACCTCCCTGCTCGACGTCATTGAAATCAATATCCCTCCGCGACGGGTGCCGCCGAATAAAATTATGCAGTGCCATTGTCGCCATCACAATATCGGTTTGTTTGGCGAAGCTGTAGCTCGGCATATCACGCAATATGACCCACTTCTTCTTCCAAATGCCGAACGATCTTTCAATGACACTTCTAAGGGATGAGTGCACGTGATTGAATATCTCTCGGCGTCCTTCCGGTGCACGACCGCCACGAGCAAAGTCCGGGAGATGATAACGTGTCTCTGGATATGGTTTCAAGTATCCCCTTTGTAGCGGATACCCAAAGTCTACCAAGTAATATTTGTAACATCCCCCAGACAGCTAGACCCCCCAGGTGAATCTGTCCTGACAAGGTCATGACAAGGCCTTGGTAGAGTAGAAATCCCTTTAACTTAGGTAAGATTAGGATTGAAAGTGCCTTGCACTGCAAATAGCAATGTCCAGTGACCAAGCTTAGGTTTGGACTTTAGGGCCTCAACTTGACCATTTGACCCCACCATAGTATCCCTAACCCTTTAGGGGTCCCCTTAGGGCACCAAGGGCACATTGGGGTCAACCAAAGAGGCCAAATTGACGAAAGTCAACCCTAACCCTAAATTGGTCAAAGTAGCCTAATTAGGGTCAATTAACCCTCACCATGCCAAATTGACCACTCATCTAGGTCTAGAATATCATGAGAGACCTAGTGGGCCTAAAAGCCCCATCATGGGACCCCCAATGGTGCAAATTGACCAAAATGCCCCTTTAGGTCAAAAATGGCAATTCTTCACAAAGTGCCCTAATTGACCATCACCATATTAAATTGACCCTACCCATAGTGCTACCATGTCATAGGGGACCCAGTGGACCAAAAAGCCCCTTGGCTGGGTCAACCCTAGGGCTCAATTTGACCAAAGTCAACTTAGCCTGTTTTGGTCAAATCAGCTTAAATTGGGTCAACCAAGACTCATGTGACCAAATTGACCCCACCAATAGTTTCTAAACTTAATTTGGAGTCCAATGGACCCAAAAGCCCCATCCTAGGGTCACCCAATTGGTCAATTGGACCAAAAGTCAAATTTGCCCAAATTAGGTCAAACCTCTTGAACCTAGCCCAATCCATTTGGGCTAAGCCCAAATTAACCATTTGACCAGCCTTGTAGGCTAGCATTAACCCAGGAGAGAGAAATGAGTCGGCCTTGATGACTAGGAGAGAGAAAATCCAATGTGGAAGAGAGAGAAAGGTGAAGCCATCAATGGAGGAAGATGAAACCCCCTTCATTCCTCCCCATTAATGGCTGGACTCAACTCCCCAAGGGAAGGGGAGAAGTTCCCAGTCGTTTCCCGGCCTCTTAGGGGTGAATCACTTGGAATTTCACAATGGCCGACTTCCACCATTAATGGTGATAATGGCAATTCATGCCATGGCTCTTCCCCTCCCTCAATTGAAGCCTTTAAAAGCTTCACCGGGCAGAGAGGAACGTTTCCCCCCACTTACCTGAAGGAATCGGGCTCCTCTATGTGGTGGTTGCAGAACTCGGAAACCATGGAGGTCGGCAATGGCGAGTTCCCAATCGGCAAGGTTTCAAGCTTCAAGCAAGGTCCAATCCTCTTCTCCTCTCTCAGGGGTTAGATCATAATCTAACTGGGGCTTGATTCGAGTTCAAACGGGCTCGAATCGTGCACCCAAAGGTGCTCGTTTTCGAGCATATTCCTCCTTCCCGAAACCCCTACTCCGGCCACCACCGGCCGGCAAACGACCTCCTATCGCCGGCCACCACCTCAACAGAGGTGGTGGTGGCACTTGCCGGCCGAGGGGATGCGAGGGTGGCCGGGAAATCGAGGTTGAAGACGGCCCAGGCGCGGGCTATCGCAGCCGTCGATTCGCTGGAGAAGACGACCCGATGCCGTCCGAATTGCTTCAAGATTCGTGCGGGAATCAAATGTATGAATGAAATGATTATTATTATTATTATTATGTGTATTATGTCACACTTTGTGACAGATCTTGTGACCCGATTTTAAGGCCCTTAGGGGCCATAATTCGAAAACTGCCCAGAGATAACTTTTGTAGGCCTTGGTGTCTACTTTCTAATGGGAGTAAAATCAAGCTATTTGGTTAAGTATTGGACCCACAGCACTCATTCTAGTGAGGCTGGTCAAAACTCAAACCAGACCTTTAAACTAGGATAACTCTTAAATGGCACATCTGATGTAGTTGATATTTTGGCTAAGCATCCATATGTCCTATACCTAGGTTAGGTTTGAGTATCAGATTTTTAGGAGTTAATTTTCCTAAAGTTTTTGTAGAAATTTAATAATCCTTACACAAATTATTTGGAGGGCCAAATGATCTCCAATCTCCACCAAATTTTGGTGGGGTACCATTTGGGTCATGATAAACCCCTGGTTAAAATCTCATCTCATTTGGAGATCTTTTGACTAGGTAATCCTTGGGCCAAAGTTTTGCCCTTTAAGGGGAAAATTGTGCTAAGGGGACACTTAGGGCTTCTCATAGCCAAACCACCTCCTATTGGAGTGGTATTATGTCCACTACCCTAACCCCACCCAAATCACCTCCAAGAGTATTATGGAGCCATGGGGAGTTGGTTTGCCCTAGGGCATGGAGTAGGAGCAATTTGGGGTGCATTTAGCCAAGTTATGGTCCATTGGCCAACTAGGTTCTTTGAATCTTGAGACTTCTTAGGAAGGTCAGTGGGATGAAGTTGAGACCCCATGAGGAGTTTGGGGAGCATTGGAGTTGTTTTGCTCAAGGTCATAGGGTTGATCCCTATGGGGTGGAATTTGGGGTTGTGAAGGACATAGGGGAGTTTGTCCTTGGAGAGGGGTGTGTTGGACTCCTCTGACCTTATAAGTGATATGATACCCTCGCAAGAGGTTTGGGAGGATTTGGATAGGTTTAGGCCCTAACCCTAGGATAAACCCTAATGGGGTGCAATTAGAGGCTAATGAAGGAAGTAGGGTCAAACCTTAATGGTTTGACCTAAAATTTTGGAGGGAAGGTCATAGTGACTAGAGGAACCTCCCCTGTGAATTTGAAGAGGTTTGGAGTTGTCAAACCTAGGTAATTAATTCTTGGGTAGATTTGTAAATGTTTGAGTTTTTGGGTTCTAGGAAGAAATATTACTTTGTGGTTAATCATCTTCTGTCACCCACTTAGTTTTGATATCATAAATCTCTGGAGTTCCTATTAGAGCCATTGGAGAAGTTTAGACCCTGACCCTAGGCTAAACCCTAATGGGGTGCAAATAGAGGTCAATGAAGGGAGTGTGGTCAAACATTATTTTTTTGACCTAAGATTTGGTATGTTAGGTCCTAGTGACCATAGGAGCCTCCCTTGTGAATTTGAAGAGGTTTGGAGTTGTCAAACCTAGGTAATAAACCCTTGGGTAGATTTGTAAATAATTAGGGTTTTGGGTTTTAGGGAGAAATGTTACTTAATGGTTTACCATTTTCTGTCACAAACTTGGTTTTAATGCTATTGATCTCTGGAAGAATCTGTTAGACCATGAGAAGACTTTTTGGGGTTCAAAGTGTAATATTTCACATTGTAGACAATTTTTGGGAGGATCAATTTTAGGGTGTTAAATTACTGTAATTGCATGAAACTTTGCAGGATGTCTTTTCATACCAATATGTACCCACTGTAATTTTCTCATAATTTAGGGATAAATATTTTTGGTATCTCTAGTTCATTTTGGAATTATTTACAAATTTATCCTTTGAGGAATTTACAAATGTAACCTCTGTGTTATGTGGTCAAACTTGGTAGACCTGAATATTGTAGTAGGAGACACCTGTGTATAAACTGACATAAGGTTTAGAGATCATATGAGGGTACCTCCTTTGGAATTTATTGGTAAAAAATGAGTTTTGGAATTTTTAAAAATAGTAAATCTTGCAGTATTTCCCTAAGATTTCATGACTACTGATTAATAGGTACTTTTGATTTATGTAAAAATTGGGAGGGGCATTGGAAGTCAGAAAAGTGCACTTGTAGTTCAAACCCTAGGAAGTTGTCCTTGGGAAAAATGGTTTTAAATATTAATAATATGGGGAAAATTATGGAACTCTGGAATGGATCTTAAACCAGTGACATGGATCCCCAGTGAGAATATTGGGTCATAGAGTTGATTAATTAATGTACTTCCCTTCATGAGGATCAAAACGTTAAGGGTGGTCTGCGTTTAGTAAATTGGCAGTTTTGGAGTTACATGCCAATTTGGAATACATTGTTTGGAGATGTGGGAATTGAATGGTGAATGTATGGTATGAGAGGACCCTTGGAGAGATTTAAGGTTGAAGAGTTCTGGGATGGTGGGGTGCCTCCATTGGGGTAGGTCATCTTGGGATTTGGCGAAAGATCGTCTTTTCCCCTAAGTGTCTTAAAGCACTTAGGATTAGACCAGGTGAAATGTTAAGAGGGTTTCTTAAGGGTAGTAACTAATAAAATTAAGTGTCTTGGGAGTGGAAACTTTGGGGTGTCATCCCATAGTGGTTCCTAGTACCGTAGCGAGCCCCTCACAGGGTAACCCTCGGGAAGTCCAAGACTAACCCTAACTCATAGGAGTAAGACATTGTACGAGATTAACTAATAACACACTCATCCATACCCTGTGGTTTCGGAAGTTTAGTTGGATTGGTTGTCCGAGCGGTGGGCTCGGTGGCTGTTGCAGCAGACTAGTTAGTCTGGTGAGCTTATGGCTCGGAAGGTTATTGATGACGGGCAGGTTAGCCCGGGGAGCTTTTGGCTCGGAAGGTTTTGACGACGGGCAGGTTAGCCCGGGGAGCTTTAGGCTCGGAAGGTTATTGATGGCGGGCAGGTTAGCCCGGGGAACTCATGGCTCAGAGATAGGAAGTAGAACATGTTGCATGTGCACTGAAGGTGGTGGGTCTTCGGTATTGGACGGTCGTTCACACCGACGTCGATACGTTGACTCGGCGAGTGTGGTTTTACACTTAGCCTTGATAGTCTGGCGGTCCAGTCAGCAAGAGTACGCAGACGCTCTGCGGGTATAGTGGAGGCGTACAATAGGTCTAGGTTGGGTAGTGTGAATACCAACCTAGAGGTGGGCGGGGCCCAACCCACCGCTTCCGTTTGCCACTACGGGAGTATCCTGGGAGTCTAGCTCGCTCCAAAAAGGGGGAACTAAAGGTCTATGCGCATAGAGTCGTGGTGTGTGAGTTGCACTTGTATGATCATAGCATAACAGCATACCTGCATGTCATAGCATAAACATTGCATTCAACCTACCCCTAACGTATAAGTCGGTTATGGGACTTCTTATACGGTAGGCCCTGCTAAACGACCCCTTGGTCTATAGGTTTGTATGGGCATTCCTATAAATCAATGGTTACTTTTATATTACTTTACTTGCTGCTTACTGTTCTTTATATACTTGTTACCATGCTTCATATATATGTATACACCTGTGTAGCTCTAGTTCCGCCGTCACCTGCTCTTGTTTTTACCCCTTGCTGTCCTCCGCTTCATCCTCCCGCACGGTGCCTAGGAGCCATTGGGGGAGGGGTGGGGAATTGGCTGAGTCATTTTTGACTGACGGTCGGTGGACCATATCATTTTAGGAGTTCGAGGAGACGCAGCAACCTTCAAGAAACAGGTACACCAGGATCCGACATGTTGGACCCCACGGCCATGCTACCATTGTCACCAGCCGGGACATACTCGAGTCAGATGCCCCTTGATGAGTGGAACCCCTCCAGTACAGCGACCAGGAGGCCAATGGCGAAGACGTAAACGTGGACTGCGAGGCAGCAACCGCAGGTTAAAAGAGAAGAAGCATCCAGTGTTGCAGCACCATTGGAGCCCGGAGTCTGCAGGGATGGGTCAGTCAGGTCAGAGTGCTCCGGTTTCAGTGTCGATGACGATTAGCTTTAGTTTTGCTTAGGAGTTAGCTTCCGCGAGTGATCTTGTAGTGAGGAAATGATGTACAGGGCAAGAGCCCCTTTTATTATTGTAACCTTGCTACCTTTTATTCAGTTAATACATGTGGACATTTACCTTTAAGGTTTATAATTCATGTGATTCTGTGGACTTGTCTCTCTTTTAAGAACTTTTCTTGTGATCGATTTGGCCGGCAGAATCGGCGTTTTGTGGTGGCGACCTTCCCGAGTGAGGGTGTCACCGCAAAGCGGCGGTTCTGGGCCTAAGACCCGGTGGATTTTGCAAAAAAAAAAGAGGGTCTTACAAGTGGTATCAGAGCACTTCGATCCGAAGAAAAGAAGTCCACAAACCCTGGGCCACCCCGCGCAAGTTTAGTTTGAGGACAAACTAAGCAGCGGAAGCAGTGGTGTGCCCATATGGGAATCACATTGAAAAAGGTCCACTTTTAACTGAATCTTCTTAGTCAAATCTCTTTACGAGCGTTAAGTTTTCTTTTGTAGCCTGCGGCGAACCCTGCCCCCAGCAGAGAATACCTCCGGCTACAAAGATCTTTTTAGATAATACCTTAGTTAATGAGTTAGACTCAACCCCACTAGGACACGTGACTTACTAGGACAATTATACCATGACCTAGTCTGAAATAGACCGTAGGTGTAGCTTTTGGTGAAAGTACGAGGATACCCAAAAGAGGCTAGAGAAAGAGAGATTGACACATAAGCAGAATGGTCTGAGACTCATAGGCTAAATCATCGTATTTGTGACAAGATTACATTAAGACAACCACTGTGACGAACATCGAGGGTCGGATAAGAGTTCAAGTACAATAAGAAACCTATTTAGGATTGGATAACATATTGACCCTGATAAGGTTGTCGTAGAAGGTACCTGCAAGAGCCCAAGTTGTGGAATACACCATTAAGCCCCAAGATAGAACCCCAAGTCTAAGGTTGTATGCCCTAAGAATTGTTTGCATGTTTGGGATAAATATAACTTGGTGATATCGAAGACACTTCGCCCAAAGATAGATAGAGGCCAATCTTTTGTTTATTGGGGGCTTGTCCTTTATTTATTGGGGCTTACCTTTTGTTTATTGGGCAAGTCAGGGTCGGACTTAGCTTTCCCTTAGACTTAAGTTAGAAAATTTTTATGTCGTGAACACTATGATTTTGAAGTCGATCTTACTCGATGTTACTTGGAAGAAGGTGAGATGGTGTAACAATATGTTTGGAATGATGATCAGTAGGAATTACCAGGACAATGGTTAGACATCATTTGAAAAGGACAACAACTTGGCCTTAATTGAATCTTTGAAAGTGTAAAGCCGCCAGGATTAATCATTTAAGGATGTCGATGTCCTAGTACAGAAGTTAAGGGCGGAAAGTAGATCTTGCAAGTTGTAGTTAAATTGAAAGCTTTTGTGGTTGAAGGAAATTCGAAAGTGATCAAATTATGTTTTGTTAAAAACCATGCCCCGTCATGGTTGAAAATTTTGTCTACAATAATAATGCTTAGACCTTGGGAGCTTTGATGATAAATAACCAGAGATCTTAGACGATGACTTGTTAGATTTGGAATATAATGTTTGATTTCACTATGGTAAGAATGATCTAAGTTTATCTCGCTTTAGACCATTTGAGAGTGATCAAGACTAGCATAAGTGGAAGTGACAGGACTTTGGAGAAAGGAACGTGATAATATTTCCTTGATAAAAATTGAATTGTGAAAAACCCCAAGGTATCAAAATTTTGTCGTTATGAATAGAATTTCATGAAGAAAGCGATTGAGAGTCATCTTATCATCGTGATTGGTTAGCATATACTCATAAAAGTTCACAGGTGCACCCCCATTAATATTTAAGGATGGGATTGGGACGCTAAACGATTTGATTAGATCCGTCAATAGTAAGAACTAGAAAAGTTGTAAATTGGAAATGATTGGTTATGCGGACGTACCTGAAAGAGTAAGAATGTGAACGTGAGAAGAAAACTCTAGGGGCATAAGAGTCTGCCCAGGTTAGAGTGGAAGTTTGAGGATAAATTGACCAAGGTAGCAAGATCACCCCGGTCAGGATAGATGATACGACGGTGTGAGTCTTGCGGCGCAAGAAGATTACAGAGGTTAAGACATGTGGTTATTTAGGGTCAGGAGGAGCACAACTTGGAGCCACCAGAGATGGTGTGGCATAGATAGTCGGTGCTCTTCGAGCCAGGAATAACTTTGACTCTTAGGGGATGTTACGTTCAGTCACTCGCGGTGAAAACCCCGCAAGCCTAACCTGAATTTCGAGGACGAAATTATTTTTTTTGTTTATTGGGATTTGTAACATCCCCCAGACAGCTAGACCCCCCAGGTGAATCTGTCCTGACAAGGTCATGACAAGGCCTTGGTAGAGTAGAAATCCCTTTAACTTAGGCAAGATTAGGATTGAAAGTGCCTTGGACTGCAAATAGCAATGTCCAGTGACCAAGCTCAGGTTTGGACTTTAGGGCCTCAACTTGACCATTTGACCCCACCATAGTATCCCTAACCCTTTAGGGGTCCCCTTAGGGCACCAAGGGCACATTGGGGTCAACCAAAGAGGCCAAATTGACCAAAGTCAACCCTAACCCTAAATTGGTCAAAGTAGCCTAATTAGGGTCAATTAACCCTCACCATGCCAAATTGACCACTCATCTAGGTCTAGAATATCATGAGAGACCTAGTGGGCCTAAAAGCCCCATAATGGGACCCCCAATGGTGCAAATTGACCAAAATGCCCCTTTAGGTCAAAAATGGCAATTCTTCACAAAGTGCCCTAATTGACCATCACCATATTAAATTGACCCTACCCATAGTGCTACCATGTCATAGGGGACCCAGTGGACCAAAAAGCCCCTTGGCTGGGTCAACCCTAGGGCTCAATTTGACCAAAGTCAACTTAGCCTGTTTTGGTCAAATCAGCTTAAATTGGGTCAACCAAGACTCATGTGACCAAATTGACCCCACCAATAGTTTCTAAACTTAATTTGGAGTCCAATGGACCCAAAAGCCCTATCCTAGGGTCACCCAATTGGTCAATTGGACCAAAAGTCAAATTTGCCCAAATTAGGTCAAACCTCTTGAACCTAGCCCAATCCATTTGGGCTAAGCCCAAATTAACCATTTGACCAGCCTTGTAGGCTAGCATTAACCTAGGAGAGAGAAATGAGTCGGCCTTGATGACTAGGAGAGAGAAAATCCAATGTGGAAGAGAGAGAAAGGTGAAGCCATCAATGGAGGAAGATGAAACCCCCTTCATTCCTCCCCATTAATGGCTGGACTCAACTCCCCAAGGGAAGGGGAGAAGTTCCCAGTCGTTTCCCGGCCTCCTAGGGGTGAATCACTTGGAATTTCACCATGGCCGACTTCCACCATTAATGGTGATAATGGCAATTCATGCCATGGCTCTTCCCCTCCCTCAATTGAAGCCTTTAAAAGCTTCACCGGGCAGAGAGGAACGTTTCCCCCCACTTACCTGAAGGAATCGGGCTCCTCTATGTGGTGGTTGCAGAACTCGGAAACCATGGAGGTCGGCAATGGCGAGTTCCCAATCGGCAAGGTTTCAAGCTTCAAGCAAGGTCCAATCCTCTTCTCCTCTCTCAGTGGTTAGATCATAATCTAACTGGGGCTTGATTCGAGTTCAAACGGGCTCGAATCGTGCACCCAAAGGTGCTCGTTTTCGAGCATATTCCTCCTTCCCGAAACCCCTACTCCGGCCACCACCGGCCGGCAAACGACCTCCTATCGCCGGCCACCACCTCAACAGAGGTGGTGGTGGCACTTGCCGGCCGAGGGGATGCGAGGGTGGCCGGGAAATCGAGGTTGAAGATGGCCCAGGCGCGGGCTATCGCAGCCGTCGATTCGCTGGAGAAGACGACCCGATGCCGTCCGAATTGCTTCAAGATTCGTGCGGGAATCAAATGTATGAATGAAATGATTATTATTATTATTATGTGTATTATGTCACACTTTGTGACAGATCTTGTGACCCGATTTTAAGGCCCTTAGAGGCCATAATTCGAAAAATGCCCAGAGATAACTTTTGTAGGCCTTGGTGTCTACTTTCTAATGGGAGTAAAATCAAGCTATTTGGTTAAGTATTGGACCCACAGCACTCATTCTAGTGAGGCTGGTCAAAACTCAAACCAGACCTTTAAACTAGGATAACTCTTAAATGGCACATCTGATGTAGTTGATATTTTGGCTAAGCATCCATATGTCCTATACCTAGGTTAGGTTTGAGTATCAGATTTTTAGGAGTTAATTTTCCTAAAGTTTTTGTAGAAATTTAATAATCCTTACACAAATTATTTGGAGGGCCAAATGATCTCCAATCTCCACCAAATTTTGGTGGGGTACCATTTGGGTCATGATAAACCCCTGGTTAAAATCTCATCTCATTTGGAGATCTTTTGACTAGGTAATCCTTGGGCCAAAGTTTTGCCCTTTAAGGGGAAAATTGTGCTAAGGGGACACTTAGGGCTTCTCATAGCCAAACCACCTCCTATTGGAGTGGTATTATGTCCACTACCCTAACCCCACCCAAATAACCTCCAAGAGTATTATGGAGCCATGGGGAGTTGGTTTGCCCTAGGGCATGAAGTAGGAGCAATTTGGGGTGCATTTAGCCAAGTTATGGTCCATTGGCCAACTAGGTTCTTTGAATCTTGAGACTTCTTAGGAAGGTCAGTGGGATGAAGTTGAGACCCCATGAGGAGTTTGGGGAGCATTGGAGTTGTTTTGCTCAAGGTCATAGGGTTGATCCCTATGGGGTGGAATTTGGGGTTGTGAAGGACATAGGGGAGTTTGTCCTTGGAGAGGGGTGTGTTGGACTCCTCTGACCTTATAAGTGATATGATACCCTCACAAGAGGTTTGAGAGGATTTGGATAGGTTTAGACCCTAACCCTAGGATAAACCCTAATGGGGTGCAATTAGAGGCTAATGAAGGAAGTAGGGTCAAACCTTAATGGTTTGACCTAAAATTTTGGAGGGAAGGTCATAGTGACCAGAGAAACCTCCCCTGTGAATTTGAAGAGGTTTGGAGTTGTCAAACCTAGGTAATTAATTCTTGGGTAGATTTGTAAATGTTTGAGTTTTTGGGTTCTAGGAAGAAATATTACTTTGTGGTTAATCATCTTCTGTCACCCACTTAGTTTTGATATCATAAATCTCTGGAGTTCCTATTAGAGCCATTGGAGAAGTTTAGACCCTGACCCTAGGCTAAACCCTAATGGGGTGCAAATAGAGGTCAATGAAGGGAGTGTGGTCAAACATTATTTGTTTGACCTAAGATTTGGTATGTTAGGTCCTAGTGACCAGAGGAGCCTCCCTTGTGAATTTGAAGAGGTTTGGAGTTGTCAAACCTAGGTAATAAACCCTTGGGTATATTTGTAAATAATTAGGGTTTTGGGTTTTAGGGAGAAATGTTACTTAATGGTTTACCATTTTCTGTCACAAACTTGGTTTTAATGCTATTGATCTCTGGAAGAATCTGTTAGACCATGAGAAGACTTTTTGGGGTTCAAAGTGTAATATTTCACATTGTAGACAATTTTTGGGAGGATCAATTTTAGGGTGTTAAATTACTGTAATTGCATGAAACTTTGCAGGATGTCTTTTCATACCAATATGTACCCACTGTAATTTTCTCATAATTTATGGATAAATATTTTTGGTATCTCTAGTTCATTTTGGAATTATTTACAAATTTATCCTTTGAGGAATTTACAAATGTAACCTCTGTGTTATGTGGTCAAACTTGGTATACCTGAATATTGTAGTAGGAGACACCTGTGTATAAACTGACATAAGGTTTAGAGATCATATGAGGGTACCTCCTTTGGAATTTATTGGTAATAAATGAGTTTTGGAATTTTTAAAAATAGTAAATCTTGCAGTATTTCCCTAAGATTTCATGACTACTGATTAATAGGTACTTTTGATTTATGTAAAAATTGGGAGGGGCATTGGAAGTCAGAAAAGTGCACTTGTAGTTCAAACCCTAGGAAGTTGTCCTTGGGAAAAATGGTTTTAAATATTAATAATATGGGGAAAATTATGGAACTCTGGAATGGATCTTAAACCAGTGACATGGATCCCCAGTGAGAATATTGGGTCATAGAGTTGATTAATTAATGTACTTCCCTTCATGAGGATCAAAACGTTAAGGGTGGTCTGCGTTTAGTAAATTGGCAGTTTTGGAGTTACATGCCAATTTGGAATACATTGTTTGGAGATGTGGGAATTGAATGGTGAATGTATGGTATGAGAGGACCCTTGGAGAGATTTGTTGGAGCATGCGTTTCGCACTCCTCCGGTTTGATAATAACAAAGTCCCGTTTGTATTTGATCCTATTTTTGTTAATGGTGTGCAGATAACAGGTATGCAATGTTCACAATTCTCTTGGAGCAAAAATTGGTTGTGGGAAATTTTCACTGTCGGAAAATTCCGACACCCACTGTCGCCCAGGCGACAGCTCAGCGGTTAGAACAGCAATCGGCAGTATTGAGCTGTCGGAAATCCGACAGCGATGTCGCCCAGGCGACAGCTCAGCGGTTACATCAACTGCCCACGACTTCACCCACGACCGACGATTTTGCGCTATCGGAATTCCGACATCGATGTCGCCCCAGCGACAGCTCCACGATTCCAGCAACTGCCCACACGACGGCTCGACGGCACGACCGAGGCAGTTTGGCGCTGTCGGAAATTTCCGACAGTGACTATCGCCCAGGCGACAGTGAAAGTCTATAAAATGGTGCCTTTGGTTCGTGCATTCTAAGCTTTGGAGATTTCCAGTCCCTACCTGAGTGCATACAAACCAGAGAGCTCCAGAACCTCCTCAACTCCTAATTGTGCAAAGAAGGATTGAAGATTGAAGACGAGATCGGGCGCGCTACTCCATCAACGATCATCTCAAGGCTTCAACAATCCATTCAGAGATCTGAATTTCTAGGGAGTTGACTTTTTCATATTGTATTTCATTTACTTATATTTCATTTTGTATTGGGGAAGAAATCGTCGTCTTGCGTGCGGCGTCTAAGTCCTTGCGCGACTTAGGGGAAAAGCGCTTCCTTGTGCGGAGCGTCCAAGTCCTTGCGTGGCTTGGTGGGAAATCGTGGCCTTGTGTGCTACGTCTAGATCTTGGGAAGATCTAGAGGATAGGCTTGGGCTTTGTCTTGGGAAAGACAAGCGATAGCCTTCCGATCCTTGTGAGAAGGATTGGTAAATCAAAAATATTGTATTTACATATTATCATTGTGCCTTGATCTTAAGCATTGTTAAGATCATTTTTATTTGTATGCAAATTTCATGATAAATAAAATGATGATCTTCTCACTAATCGCAAATTGGTTTGCTTAAATTTTTATCTTAGAAATTTGTGCTTGGTGTTATACAAAAATTGCTTTGTTTTTAAAATTAATTTTTTAAGAAACTTTTTATTAAAGTAAAATTGTCTTAAAATTATTAAGTAAAAATTACAAATTTAAACACACCCTTATTCACCCCCCCTCTAAGGGCGCCACAGGATCCAACAAGTGGTATCAGAGCTAGGTTACTCCAAAACGGTTTTACCACCGGGAGTAATGGCGCACAACGATCACGCGTTCGTTGAGGGACAAGGAATTAGTAGGCCACCACTTTTCACGGGCACGGACTATAATTATTGGAAAACACGTATGCGTTGTTTTCTAATTGCTTTAGATATAGAAGTCTGGAATATGGTAGAAACTAGTTACACTTCTCCAACATTTGTTGTAGGAGATGTAACTATGGAAAAACCCAAAGACAAGTGGGATGAAAATGATAAATTAAAATGCAAAAACAATGCAAAGGCCATGAATGCCTTATTTTGCGCACTAGATCGCACCGAGTTTAATAGAGTCTGTGCTTGCGATACTGCTTTTGATATTTGGAATCTTTTGGAAATTACTCATGAAGGTACTTCGCAGGTAAAGGATTCAAAGCTATTTCAATTGGAGTCAGAGTTCGAAAGATTCAAAATGGAGGTGGATGAAGAAATTGACACAATGTACACACGATTCACTAAAATCGTGAACGATTCAAAGGTGTTGGGTAAGGTCTTTTCAAATGGAGATTTAGTTAGAAAAATCTTAAGATCACTTCCCCCGAAGTTCAATCCAAAAGTGACTGCAATTTCTGAGTCACATGATCTTAAGACATTAAAATTGGAGAGTCTCATTGGGAATCTAAAAACCCATGAAGTGGAGTTGAAGATTCAAAGCCAAGAATATAATTTGGAGCCCAAAAAGAAGAGCTTGGCGTTGAAATCTAAAAAGGAATTTGAGAGTGAGACTGAAGAAAGTGATGAAGATGAAGAAGGATTGTTTGTAAGAAATTTTAAGAAGTTTATGAGAAATCCAGAGAGGAGAAACTCATTTAAAAAGTTTTTCAAAAAGAAGGATTTTGCCTACCAAAAAGGCAAAGGAAAAATAGAGAATGAAGAGGAGCGTCCGCCACCGGAGTGTTACCATTGCAAGAAGATTGGTCATATCAGAAGCAAGTGCCCAAAGTATCTGAAAGAGCAAAAAGCAAAGAGGCACGATAAAAAGAAGAAAGTGTTAAAGGCAGAGACTTGGGATGATTCTTCGTCTGGTGAAGAAAGTGATCCCTCAACACAGGAAGAAGAGGAGGCTAATCTATGCTTGATGGCAAAAGACAGCATTACATCTGAAGACGACTGCAGTGTCCAAAGCGACACTGAGGTAACGCCTCCATCTTTTGATGAGTTATATTCTGAATTTATGAAAACATGCAAAGTTTTAGATAAAAGCTTAAAGGAAATTGATTTTCTAAAATCTGAAAATAAAGGTCTTTCAAAAGCAAATAAAAAACTATCAAAAGAGTTGGAATCTATTAGGAAAGAGAAGATATTTTGTCAAGAGTGTGATCATTCTTCGACAAGGATAAAAGAACTTGAAACTACTATTTCTAAGTCCGATCAAAAATTTGATCTACTTGTAAAAGAAAAAAGGGACTTAGAAAAAGTTGTTAAAACTTCTCATTCTCAATTAGATAATTATAAGAAAATTTTTGCAAATAGATGTGGCATGATAGTAAAAGAAAATTCAATTCTAAAATCCAAAGTAAATGAGTTGAACATGGCAATTGGAAAATTTGGTGTTGGAAAAAAATCACTGGATATGATATTAGCCAACCAATGCCATGGTACAGCAAAATATGGACTAGGATACATTTCTGGAAGCACTGGAGGCTGTCGGAAATTTCCGACAGCTACTGTCGGAACCGGCGACAGCTCCAGGTTCAGAAATCTTATTTCTAAAAATACAATCTTTTCTAAGTCCATACATAAAGATGCTTCCACCAGCAAGAGTCCAGAGAAACCATTGAAATATGGTTCCTCACCATTCATTGTGTGTGCCAAATGTCATCGATTTGGTCACATCTCGAGCTCATGTTGGAAGAAGGGAAAAGCTATTGTTAAACAAATCTGGGTACCTAAGGCGTCCACCTATACAATGGGATCGACCACTTGGGTAACCAGATCTTTACTCTCATCATCTTTTTAGGTATGCGTGCAGGCTAGGAACAAAGAAGACGTGTGGTATTTGGACTCTGGATGTTCAAAACACATGACGGGCGATAAATCAAAGTTCCTTAGCCTGGAGATGAAGAAAGGTGGAACAGTGACATTTGGAGATAATGGAAAGGGTAAAGTCAAAGGCATTGGAGTAGTAGGTAACGAAGAATTTAAAATTTCAAATGTTTTATATGTTAAAGGTTTGAAACATAATTTAATTTCTATTAGTCAACTATGTGATAAAAATCTAAATGTTTTATTTGACTCTAGCTCAAACCTTTGCAAAATTATTGATTCTAAAACAAACGAAATCGTACTTACTGCACCAAGAATAAACAATGTCTATACAATCACTTTTCATGATTTATCTCATTCTACACTTAAATGTTTCATTTCAAAGAATGATGAACTTGAATTATGGCATAGGAGACTAGGACATTCTAGTGCTAAACGCATAGTAAAGCTTTCTAAAAATAAAATAATAAAAGGATTACCAAATTTGAATGGAAAGCTATCCTCATTATGTTCACCATGCCAAAAGGGAAAATTTACAAAATCATCTTTTAAAAGCAAAAATGTCATATCTACCACTAGACCTTTGAATCTATTACATATGGACTTGTTTGGTCCAATTTCTACACAAAGTCTAGGAGGTAGAAAATATACGTTTGTTATTATTGATGATTATTCTAGATTTTGTTGGACTTTGTTTTTATATTCAAAATCTGATGCTTTTGATGAATTTGTAAAACTAATTTCACGTATTCAAAATGAAGTTGATCTAAAGGTAAAATGCATTAGATCAGATCATGGAGGAGAGTTCGATAATGAAAAATTTATTTCATATTGTAATGATTTTGGGATAAAACATGAATTTTCCGCTCCACGCACACCACAGCAAAATGGTGTAGTGGAGAGGAAAAATAGAACACTCCAAGAATTAGGACGTACTATGCTTTGTGAATTTAAATTGCCAAAATATTTTTGGGCCGAAGCAGTTAGTACGGCATGTTATATTATTAATCGTGTCATGATTCGTCCCACATTACAATTAACTCCTTATGAAATTTATTTTCAAAGAAAACCAAATGTATCTTACTTTAAAGTGTTTGGTTGTAAATGCTTTATTTTGAATACAAAAGATAACTTAGGCAAATTTGATGAAAAATGTGATGAAGGAATTTTCATTGGTTATTCTTCAACTAGCAAGGCCTATAGAGTTTATAATAAGAGAACAAAAATAGTTGAAGAATCTATTCATGTTAGGTTTGATGAGTTTGCTTCATGTGTAGAAAGGAAAATTACAGGAAAAGAAGATGAACTCCTTCCCACGGTGGAGAATGATGAAGAAGAACTTGGAGAAAATGAAGAAGAAAAAGGAGAAGAAAGAGAAGAAGAAAGAGGAGAAGAAGATAGAGAAGAAGAAGAAAGAGAAGGGTATGTACCTCCAACCGAACTACAATTCTCAAAAGATCATCCGCAAGAACTTGTTATTGGAGAACCATTATGTGGGGTACGTACGCGTTCTAGTTTACATGAAACCTTTTCAAATTTATGTTTTGTCTCAAATATCGAACCAAAAGATGTTGCCACCGCTTTAAATGATGAATCTTGGTTTCTAGCTATGAATGAAGAACTTAATCAATTTGAAAGAAATAAAGTTTGGATTCTTGTTGATAGACCTAGTGATCATCCAGTGGTAGGAGTCAAATGGATCTTCAAAAACAAATTAGATAGTGACTCTAGGGTCACTAGAAACAAAGCTAGGCTTGTAGCGAAAGGATATAATCAAATTGAAGGGGTAGATTTTGATGAAACTTTTGCACCCGTAGCACGATTGGAAGCAGTTAGAATTTTTGTTGCATTTGCTAGCCATAAAAGATTTAAATTATTGCAAATGGATATTAAAACTGCATTTTTAAACGGGTTGATTAAAGAAGAAGTTTATGTTGAACAACCCCCGGGATTTATAAATGAAAAATTTCCTAATCGCGTATATAGATTGCTAAAAGCTTTGTATGGTTTAAAACAAGCACCACGAGCATGGTATGATAGATTGACCATATATTTATTACAAAATGGTTTTAAAATGGGTGGTGTTGATTGTACACTCTTCATTAAGCAAGTAAATGATGATTTAATTGTTTTACAAATTTATATTGATGATATTATTTTTGGAGCCACTAATGAAGAGTTGTGTAACTATGTTGTAAAAATGATGGAAAGTGAATTTGAGATGAGTATGGTAGGGGAATTAAAATATTTCTTAGGATTTCAAATTGTTCAAAATCATGATGGAGTTTTTATTAACCAATCAAAATATATTCATGATGTCTTAAAACGATTTGGATTTGAAAATCTCAAATAAGCAAATACTCCTATGAGTGTATCTTTAAAATTAGGAAAAGATGAAACTGGAATATCAATAGATCAAACTTTATATAGAGGCATGATAGGTTCACTTTTATATTTGACTGCTTCTAGACCGGATATTATGTTTTCAGTTTGTTTATGTGCTAGATTTCAAGCCGATCCCAAAGAATCACATTTAAAAGCGGTAAAAAGAATTTTTAGATATTTAATTGGCACATCTAAACTTGGTTTGTGGTATCCTCATAGCGATGATTTTACACTTTTTGGTTATTCTGATTCTGATTACGCCGGTTGTTCACTAGATAGGAAAAGCACTAGTGGCACTTGTCACTTTTTAGGCCCTTCACTCATTTCATGGTCGAGTAGGAAACAGAATTCTGTTGCCCTTTCAACCACCGAAGCCGAATACATCGCACTAGGTAGTTGTTGTGCACAAGCCCTTTGGATGAAACAAACCTTAGAAGACTTTAATATTAAACAACAAACTATTGAATTATGGTGTGATAATAAAAGTGCAATTGATTTAACACACAACCCGGTCCATCATTCAAGGTCTAAGCATATTGATGTGAGACATCATTTTATTAGAGATCATATTAAAAATAACCACATAAAAATTTCATTTATAGGCACGGATAATCAACTAGCGGATATATTCACTAAACCTTTACCGGAATCCCGTTTTTCTATGCTTAGGCTAGAATTGGGAATTCTAGACATTTCACAATGAATATATCACTTTTTAAAGCCTATAACAAAAAATTTATTATCACAAAACATAAACAATGTAAATACAAAAATGCCAAAATTATAAAAAAAAAAAAACAAAACATCAAATTTCAAAAACCTTAACAAAATTCAACATCACTAACATTACATCAATAGTGTTCACATCAAAACAGTAGCACAAACTTAAGGATCAAGTTCTTTTAACAAAAAAATTAAAAACCACAGAAATTTAAAGAAGTTCACTGTCGCCCAGGCGACAGTGGATGTCGGAATTTTCCGACATCTCCCAGCAGCAGCAGCAACACAAACCTACTCTGAGTCTTCATAACCAGCCCCGCTGCTCTCTCGACAATCTTCTGGAGGTCCTCGTCTCACGGCTTTGCCACGGCGAGTCTGCCTCACCGATTGGCGTGGCGGCTCCTCGTCCGGAACTTGCCATTCTGCCTCCTCCTCCGGCGTTGGCTTCAACTTCAGACTTTTGACAAGAAACTTCATAAATTTCTGCATTCGACTACGATCCTTTTTCACTTCCTTTTTGTGATCCTCTAACGAATCACGCAAATCATCAATGGATTCCCTTAGTGATCCTGCCCTAGAAATGCTCGGCTCTCTAATCTCGATTCCCGGTTGAGCTTTTCTAAGCGGCTTCTTCCCTTTCATTGAACCCGTGAAATAAATTTCCAGATAACAATCATCAAAATACGAGTCTTGCACAATCCATCCATACTTCTTATAAAGTACACGCTGAATTACCAACCCCATTGGCAGCGTATGCACCTTCACCCATCTTGGATGTTTCAATCTGTACGTATACCTAATCTGGGATAGTATGAAGTCTGCCATATCAAAAGGCTCATCCTCCATAATATAGTACGTAAAGAGGGTCAACTGCGCAGTAATGCTTCTTGTGTCTCCACTCTTCAACATCACCGAATTCCTTAATATATCTTGGACTAAGTAAGCATCCGGTGTAAGTGAGGTAACTTCAGTGGTAAGAGTTTTCTTCTGATTCCCATGTAAACTCATGTTTACTAGGGTCCAATCTCTATCCTTCCGATAATTCTCCACTATATCAGGCATATTCTCACTCATCACTAGTCCAAATTCCTCTCGTAGATCAACATGTGTTATTTCCACATGTTGACCTTGGATCCTTGATCTCACACCTCCATCCAATTCCGTAACATTTGGGTCTTCCAAATGGTTATAAAATTCACGAATTAAAAAGGATGAAAACCCCTCTGGTGAGATTATTGAGAGAATACCTGCCTTCGCAAGACGATCATAAATATGATCATGTTTTGGCAAATCAAATTCGATGTATTTGGCCACCCCAACAATAGCCTTCTCCACTCCAGAATAAACTTGATATGAAGTATGTGCGTCCTCCGATGTACTCTTTCGGGCTTTAGAGCTGGAAGCCATTCTGCAAATAAAATACAAAAATTTTTGATTAAAACAGATTTTCTCATTGTGCACTGGAACACTGTCGCCCAGGCGACAGTGGCTGTCGGAAATTTCCGACAGCCCTCCAAGTGAATTTTTCTCGAAAATTTTTACTTTCACTTCCAGATCTACTCAAAATAACTATTATTTCAACATCAAGTTTATACAAAAAAAATTTTAACATATTTTTCAAATCACAATATTCTCAAAATCCTTTACTATTCATCATCTTCAACCCTCTTCCCTAACCTAAATCTACACAAATATTTAAGAAAATGAACAAATGAAACCTTCATCACCACATCACAAAGAAATTTAACAAAAAAAAAAATATATTTTTGGCAAAGATCCACCAAGATCATCTTGTTTTCAAACTAGATCTACATTTTTTCAAATCAAAACTTTCAAAACCTACACCATTCATCTACAATCAACATGAAAACTTCATTTTCCTTCTTCTCTACTATCAAAATAACAAAGCCCTAAAAAATTTGGAGTTAAAAACATCAAAATCAAAAACCCATACCTTGGATCTAGGGTTGTCGCCGACTTCCGACAGCCTTCCTCTTGTTTTTCACTCCAGGAAATGATGCACAATATGTTTTGACTCGGTCCTGAGCCCTATTTAAATTTTTCACTGTCGCCCAGGCGACAGTGGCTGTCGGAAATTTCCGACAGCTACAACTTTCACAAAACTCCAATTTTAGGCCTCTTTTATGATCTACAATAGTTATATGTCATTATTAATGCTTCATCTCATGACTTGATGACAAACCATGTGATATTTATTTTAAATAAAATGACTTACATGTTTATATGATTTCATTTTCAAGCTATCATCGTATTGACATTTCTACTAAGTTGTTTAGACCATTGGAAATTGTTTTCGCATGCCTCTAAGTATGAGAAATTGTTTATCTATCATAATGAGCCATCACGTTCACCTCTTTTGATCAATACACTGATTTTATTTAATATATACATGGATCATATTTGCTTTAACATAATCAAATAGCACTTCTTAAAAACAACTTTCACCCTTGATTTGTTAGCACAACAAAATATACACCATCTTTTGCGATTCAAGTGAATTCGGAGATCCTCAAAAAAAATATTATCAATATATCAAAATTACGATATCACATCTGTGATCTCAAAAAAAATTATAAAATAAAGACAAGGATACTCCACCAAGCACTACTTACCCTCCTGATAAGTCTTAATGAGCATTGTGAGGTTAAGCACCTTGGAAAGAATTGCAAAGTAACTTGAGCAAAAGAAAATGGTTTTTCTATTCAGCTTGTGCTATATCTTCAAAGTCGAAGTTGCCTTTATAAGCTTTTATTATGTTCAACATTTTAATGATCATGTAAATTAAATGACTTCATATGTTTGATCTAAGTATCACATGTACACATCATTATGTTATATAAACATTCCTCTCATGAGAATTGGACCGAAAATATTCCATATATCTATACACTATTGTGTCTTTCTATGATACTTTCTAATGATCTTACTCATGTTCAAGTTATTTTCTTTCATTACTTCATATGGCTATACCGTCCCTTCATGAGCTTGTTCATACTATGGCATATTCCTATTATTTAAAGGACTTCTATCCTTCCCAAAAATTGCTTCCGCTTACTCTATCTTTCTATAACCTATGTATCTTCCCTTTCGAACTATTATCTACTCTAATATTCACTTTTGCTAATACCAAAAGGGGGAGAATTCACAAGTATAAAAAGAAAAATCAACCATCTATTCCACCTACACAATACATCATATACTTAGGGGGAGCATATCTTTAGGGGGAGCATATATGTAGGGGGAGCATTCAATTAGAAGGAGCTTTCATCTCGAGATAGATTATTTATTTTTCAAGGAATATATATAATGTTAATTTTGTGTACACACCAAAGGTTAAAATCAACAATCTAAATAGACATGATTTACTTTTTATACGGATTTGTTATTATCAAAAGGGGGAGATTGTTGGAGCATGCGTTTCGCACTCCTCCGGTTTGATAATAACAAAGTCCCGTTTGTATTTGATCCTATTTTTGTTAATGGTGTGCAGATAACAGGTATGCAATGTTCACAATTCTCTTGGAGCAAAAATTGGTTGTGGGAAATTTTCACTGTCGGAAAATTCCGACACCCACTGTCGCCCAGGCGACAGCTCAGCGGTTAGAACAGCAATCGGCAGTATTGAGCTGTCGGAAATCCGACAGCGATGTCGCCCAGGCGACAGCTCAGCGGTTACATCAACTGCCCACGACTTCACCCACGACCGACGGTTTTGCGCTATCGGAATTCCGACATCGATGTCGCCCCAGCGACAGCTCCACGATTCCAGCAACTGCCCACACGACGGCTCGACGGCACGACCGAGGCAGTTTGGCGCTGTCGGAAATTTCCGACAGTGACTGTCGCCCAGGCGACAGTGAAAGTCTATAAAATGGTGCCTTTGGTTCGTGCATTCTAAGCTTTGGAGATTTCCAGTCCCTACCTGAGTGCATACAAACCAGAGAGCTCCAGAACCTCCTCAACTCCTAATTGTGCAAAGAAGGATTGAAGATTGAAGACGAGATCGGGCGCGCTACTCCATCAACGATCATCTCAAGGCTTCAACAATCCATTCAGAGATCTGAATTTCTAGGGAGTTGACTTTTTCATATTGTATTTCATTTACTTATATTTCATTTTGTATTGGGGAAGAAATCGTCGTCTTGCGTGCGGCGTCTAAGTCCTTGCGCGACTTAGGGGAAAAGCGCTTCCTTGTGCGGAGCGTCCAAGTCCTTGCGTGGCTTGGTGGGAAATCGTGGCCTTGTGTGCTACGTCTAGATCTTGGGAAGATCTAGAGGATAGGCTTGGGCTTTGTCTTGGGAAAGACAAGCGATAGCCTTCCGATCCTTGTGAGAAGGATTGGTAAATCAAAAATATTGTATTTACATATTATCATTGTGCCTTGATCTTAAGCATTGTTAAGATCATTTTTATTTGTATGCAAATTTCATGATAAATAAAATGATGATCTTCTCACTAATCGCAAATTGGTTTGCTTAAATTTTTATCTTAGAAATTTGTGCTTGGTGTTATACAAAAATTGCTTTGTTTTTAAAATTAATTTTTTAAGAAACTTTTTATTAAAGTAAAATTGTCTTAAAATTATTAAGTAAAAATTACAAATTTAAACACACCCTTATTCACCCCCCCTCTAAGGGCGCCACAGGATCCAACAAGATTTAAGGTTGAAGAGTTCTGGGATGGTGGGGTGCCTCCATTGGGGTAGGTCATCTTGGGATTTGGCGAAAGATCGTCTTTTCCCCTAAGTGTCTTAAAGCACTTAGGATTAGACCAGGTGAAATGTTAAGAGGGTTTCTTAAGGGTAGTAACTAATAAAATTAAGTGTCTTGGGAGTGGGAACTTTGGGGTGTCATCCCATAGTGGTTCCTAGTACCGTAGCGAGCCCCTCACAGGGTAACCCTCGGGAAGTCCAAGACTAACCCTAACTCATAGGAGTAAGACATTGTACGAGATTAACTAATAACACACTCATCCATACCCTGTGGTTTCAGAAGTTTAGTTGGATTGGTTGTCCGAGCGGTGGGCTCGGTGGCTGTTGCAGCAGACTAGTTAGTCTGGTGAGCTTATGGCTCGGAAGGTTATTGATGACGGGCAGGTTAGCCCGGGGAGCTTTTGGCTCGGAAGGTTTTGACGACGGGCAGGTTAGCCCGGGGAGCTTTAGGCTCGGAAGGTTATTGATGGCGGGCAGGTTAGCCCGGGGAACTCATGGCTCAGAGATAGGAAGTAGAACATGTTGCATGTGCACTGAAGGTGGTGGGTCTTCGGTATTGGACGGTCGTTCACACCGACGTCGATACGTTGACTCGGCGAGTGTGGTTTTACACTTAGCCTTGATAGTCTGGCGGTCCAGTCAGCAAGAGTACGCAGACGCTCTGCGGGTATAGTGGAGGCGTACAATAGGTCTAGGTTGGGTAGTGTGAATACCAACCTAGAGGTGGGCGGGGCCCAACCCACCGCTTCCGTTTGCCACTACGGGAGTATCCTGGGAGTCTAGCTCGCTCCAAAAAGGGGGAACTAAAGGTCTATGCGCATAGAGTCGTGGTGTGTGAGTTGCACTTGTATGATCATTGCATAACAGCATACCTGCATGTCATAGCATAAACATTGCATTCAACCTACCCCTAACGTATAAGTCGGTTATGGGACTTCTTATACGGTAGGCCCTGCTAAACGACCCCTTGGTCTATAGGTTTGTATGGGCATTCCTATAAATCAATGGTTACTTTTATATTACTTTACTTGCTGCTTACTGTTCTTTATATACTTGTTACCATGCTTCATATATATGTATACACCTGTGTAGCTCTAGTTCCGCCGTCACCTGCTCTTGTTTTTACCCCTTGCTGTCCTCCGCTTCATCCTCCCGCACGGTGCCTAGGAGCCATTGGGGGAGGGGTGGGGAATTGGCTGAGTCATTTTTGACTGACGGTCGGTGGACCATATCATTTTAGGAGTTCGAGGAGACGCAACAACCTTCAAGAAACAGGTACAGCAGGATCCGACATGTTGGACCCCACGGCCATGCTACCATTGTCACCAGCCGGGACATACTCGAGTCAGATGCCCTTGATGAGTGGAACCCCTCCAGTACAGCGACCAGGAGGCCAATGGCGAAGACGTAAACGTGGACTGCGAGGCAGCAACCGCAGGTTAAAAGAGAAGAAGCATCCAGTGTTGCAGCACCATTGGAGCCCGGAGTCTGCAGGGATGGGTCAGTCAGGTCAGAGTGCTCCGGTTTCAGTGTCGATGACGATTAGCTTTAGTTTTGCTTAGGAGTTAGCTTCCGCGAGTGATCTTGTAGTGAGGAAATGATGTACAGGGCAAGAGCCTCTTTTATTATTGTAACCTTGCTACTTTTTATTCAGTTAATACATGTGGACATTTACCTTTAAGGTTTATAATTCATGTGATTCTGTGGACTTGTCTCTCTTTTAAGAACTTTTCTTGTGATCGATTTGGCCGGCAGAATCGGCGTTTTGTGGTGGCGACCTTCCCGAGTGAGGGTGTCACCGCAAAGCGGCGGTTCTGGGCCTAAGACCCGGTGGATTTTGCAAAAAAAAAAAGAGGGTCTTACAATATTTTCCTGAGAACCAGGAGCAAAGTTGTTATGCTTCAAAGGTTAGAAGTATAAAAAATGGAATAGAAATCTTATTACCTGGGGGTGGATGCGGAAATTTGTAACGGGGATCCCGAAGCGCGTAATTGAAAATGCGGCTATCATGCGCAGAGCCTTCCCAACCTGGCATAACGAACGTGAAACACATGTTGAAATCACAAGCAACCATCACATTTTGTGTTGGCATGCCATGTCTCCTAATGTACGGTACTTGATCACGAACAGGTACACATGCATGAACATGTGTTCCATCAATTGCACCGACACAATATTTAAAGAATGGCATGTAACGTGTGTCGTACAGAATCTCTGGCGGTGTGCTACTGAAAGATCTATCTAATGGCTGAATCACTTCATCCGCCAGTAGTATCAACACGCGAATGCCTTCTCCAAAAAACCTGCTAGCAGTCTCCGTCGAGTGCTGAAAATGCTCACATGTCTTTCTCATGACCTCATTATGAGACAGTATGTCCAAGGTCAGTGCCAAAATCTCTCACACACATACATATATATATAAACATAAACATATAAACACACACACACACACACACACTCATACACACATAAACATAAACGCACACACACACACACACACACACACACACACACACACATATAACATACAACACACACATAGACATACACATACACACACACATACAACACACACAGAACACACACACACATATACATATATATAACACGCACATATAAAATCCACACACACAAACACATATAATACACACACTTATAACACACACACACATATATAACACAAACACAAAAATTAATCACACACACAAACAAACACACATTCACCACCATCATCACACCACACACACAAACAAATACACACACACACAAATCTACATACACACACATTATTACACACACACACACACATACACACACAAATATATATACACACTCACACATACATACACACACAAATATACATACACAAATAAACATACACACACAAGTGAATACATACACACACTCCCACTTACAAATATACATACACTCACATATACACAACACAAACACATTCACACACTTCCAAAACCACAAACTCACACACATCCAAATTAAAATTTCGGCTATTCATGCCCAAGTAATCAAAATTGCAAGTTGTAATGAGGAGGAAATCAAGTTATAATACCAGAAATAGCAGAAGATGCCCTAGCTGGAGGAGGAAGATGCCCTATGGAAGCCCTAGCTGGAACCCGTTCGGCTTGAGGAAGATGCCCTAGCTGGAGGAGGAAGGAAGATCTGAAATCGCAAGCGAATGGAGGAGGAGTCGCGCGTGGAGCTGTGGAGAGGAGGAGGAGTCGCTTGGCGGCGAGATTTCCGGCGACAATCGAAAACCTGGAGGAGGAGTCGCGTCGGGAGCGGGGGAGAGGCGGACCGCAGCGAATGGAGGAGGACGATCGCGTCTGGACTGGCCCTAGGAGTCGCGGTTGGGCTTAAAGAAGAAACGGCGTTTATTAAGAAACGCCGTTCGGAAGCAGACGACGCGCCAAACACTGCTTATAAGTGAAATGGAGTTTCTCTCCAGACGCACCGGAGCAAATAAGCCCAACCAAACGCACCCTGAATTGCAAGACACTCGGGACAATATTTTTTTAAATTCTTACGAGAGAAAAATGTCACCTATCTCTATACTACACCATCAAATTTATCATAGTTATCTGATTTAACAAATTTTAAATTTTATTTAAAAACTTTTTATAGTAACATATGAGAGACAATGCATGCTCCCCGGCCCTCCTCTTGTGCATCCGTGATAGTTCCCCTGGCACAACAATTTCGCGAAGCAACGATCCACACACACTCGCAGCCCTCAAAGCGTTGCGTGTGTGTGTCCTTATATATATATATATATATATATATATATATATATATATATATACACGAGCAGTTCCACACGGGCTTCACCCATTCTCGATATATAACTCTTAGCGGGCTGCGCCCACATATAAATTTTCAAGAATGTGTCCCCATGCGACTAACATTCAGTGTGTGACATCTTTTGGTGACCGTCATCATTTGACGGGCGGGAACAATATTCGGCAGGCGACAACATTCGTCAGACGATATAATTTGGTGGGTGACATCATTCGGCGGACGACATATTATTATCGAGATCCTTAGACTGTAGTCGGTAACTTGAATTTGTGAAACATTGTTCAATTGAGAGAAAAACAACTCAACCAATTATCTATTACATAAAACCTACACCGAAAAAATAAAAGAAGAAATGCTTAATTATCACCTAAATTCCTTTTTTTTAACAGAACTGCTACATAAAATTGGGAAATCAATGTACCAAATATATAGTAATATACATAGAATGATTCATCAAACTATAGATGCAGTAGTAATATACATTGAATGATTAAATAGCCCTACAAAAATACATATCCAAGAAATGGCAATGACAAGTAACCATACTTGAAACCCTAAAACTTCGGTCAATCCAAATTAATAATCCCAAATGTTGGTATTTATTTTGATTATGGAATTTACTACCAAATTAATAATAACAATAGCAATAATCATCACAAAATTATTTTCAAAGCTTTAGTCGTTGGATTCCACACAGCTATCTTGATTGAATGATCCAAAAGCATGACAACCATAAAAAATGGGAGTAAGAACACAATTCCGGACAAAATTTGATGGTGCACACATTCGATAGAAGAAATTATATGCATGATAGCGGATGTATATATATATATATATACACACACACCTAAAGCACGTTCCTTCAAATTAAGATGTCTTGAAAAAAATGCCTCCAGATATTGGAGTCATACAAACATCTGCGGACACTTATCCCAAAATAAGAAAAGCAATAAACTTGTGTATATAGTTTTTTTTCTTGAACATGGGAAGAAACAGTGGCGGAACTAGGAATTTTACTCAGCCCGGCACAATTTTGAACTCATTAAACCAGTTCTTATTGAAACGGCGTGCTTTATTTCCAATCTCAGTTTGTGAAAAATTTGCTAAAAACGGTTGACAAGGACCATTCTGCAGGTATTTTCTTCTTATCATGTCTTGTATGTTTACATCATATGAGCTTATAGGTTACCTCAATCCTGGATCAGCGGGTAAATCAAAATCTATGTTAAATTCAACTCGGGTCCTTTTACCACATGAACCGGATGCTTGAAAATCCTGAGATATTTGATTTGTATTCACTTTTGAAAGGAACTTATCCATCGAACACCTAAGTAGAAAACAACAATTGAAAAAACACCACAATGACAAATATACCAAAAAATCAAAACTATACATTATCTACTGACTGTCATGATAAATTTTTAATGTACATCACAAACATCGCAGGGACGGACTAAATCTAGAGGAACATTCCAGTTAACGTTGAAATCATAAAACTCTTTTGAAAATTCAAAACAAAATATTGAAATCGTAAAACTCTTTTGAAAATAGCTGAATACGTGTTTAAAAATAGGTGTTAAATTATATCCTACCTAAATCTATACCAAACTGGATTAAATCACAAACCTAAATCTATATCTATCTCTATATAATTTATATCCTACCTAGATCTGAGTGAGGAAGAAGAATGAACCTTGCGTCCTTGCCGTAAGCTTGAATTTCCTTGCAATCAGATGGAAAAAGTGATCGAATGTCCTGTCAAATTTGAAAAATATTGCAAAATTAATAACAAACATAACATTTTAACATAATCAACATTAAGAACTAATCCTAAATAATCAGCATCTAAGCGAGGCTGAATGTGGGGCTGAAGGGGGGGGGGGGGGCAAACAGGGGGCTGAATGTGGGGCTGAAGAAGCTGAACGTGGGGCTGAATGCAGGGCTGAATGTGGGGCTGAATGTGGGGCTGAATGAGGGGGCTGAATGTGAAGAAGACAGGGGGCAAACAGGGGCTGATTGTGGGGGGGCTGATGCTGAATGTGGGGAAGAAGAAGGGGCAAACAGGGGGCTGATTGTGGGGGGGTGATAACTTCTAAAAAAGAAGTTATTAACTCTTTTATTTTAGTGAATATTGAGAAAATATACGAAAGATAATGATGAATTGACTAATAAACATCATATTTGTAATTGTGGAAAGTTTTATCGTCAAATGTGCAATATATTTGTGCAGGAATGTGAGAAATCCCTGAAAGAACGGGCAACTGTAGGCTGAAATTAAAGTGCATGGCAGATTGCAGCAGCTTGGTCATGACTTGGTCGTAACATAGCGATTTAAATTAATTCTGCTTAACTAAACGTACAGATTTTCGAATTACTCAAAATGGGACCAGCAACTTCCTGATGGAAGGACGCACCTTTTCGGAAAAAGGCATGTAGCGTGCAGAAATAAAATAGCAGATTGGACAAAAAAGAAAGGAGAGACGGGGGTTACTCTTTTGAACTAGAGAGAGAAAAAGTAAGAGGGTTTTGAGAGAAGAAAGAGAAGACAGATTTGAGCGGATTTGGCATCTGAAGAGGACGAATTCCTGCGCTAATATCTAGATTCCGAACAATGTCTTGTAAGATCTTTCCAGTTTGGTTTTTCATTTCAAGGATCATGAACTAAACCTTCTTATCTTGTATGTTGTTAGTACTGGGTTTTGTTGTGATGTTTAATTTATAATTTCTCCATATGATTTATTGGTTTGCTATCTTTATCAATATTATGACTTATTTCGAAAGATTTGAATAATGTTTATCTTCAATAATTCGTGGTGAGATTCGAGAGAGGAATCACGATTTAATTAAGATAAATACTTAATTTTATGCGGCGAGATTCGAGAGATGAGTCGCATAGATATCTAATTTAAATCTTTTACTTCTATACTACACCGCGAGATTCGAGAGAGGAGCGGTGTGTTTGCGTCATAACTTTGATATAATAAAAAAGAGAGGAAGAGAGTCCATCAATTTATTAGCAAGAGCGATTTGATCAGTTTAATTTACCTTGCATTTTTCTAAGTTAGAGATAACAAGAGAAGTCTAGGTTATGGGAATTCAAGGATCGAGAGATTATGATTCCTAGTTTTAATCGAGCAAGATAGTAAAACAAATATAATGCATCGGTATATTTAGCAAATATCACAACAGACCTAGGAAAGCAATATACAAGATTCTTTTCTCTCAAATTTGATAAAAGATAACTTAAAGTATTTTAAAATTTAAAATTAGTTTTAAATTTTCTGTGATTTAGTTTCATCAAAACAACCGAATTACTTAACTTGGATTTAAGGAAAAGAGTTAGTTAATACTCATAAGCGTTAGAGTTTGCACTTCTCCGAGGGAACGATCTTATCTCACTATTATATTACTTGATCCGGCACGTATACTTGCGTATATACACTTTGGGCGTATCAGGGGGCTGATGCTGAATGTGGGGAAGAAGAAGGGGAAAACAGGGGGCTGATTGTGGGGGGGGGGGGCTGATGCTGAATGTGGGGAAGAAAAAGGGGCAAACAGGGGGCTGATTGTGGGGGGGGGGGGGGGGGGGGGGGGGCTGATGCTGAATGTGGGGAAGAAGAAGGGGCAAACGGGGGGCTGATTTGGGGGGGGGGGGGCTGATGCTGAATGAGGGGAAGAAGAAGAAGGAGAAGAAGAAGAAGAACCCGGTGCCGACGCGCGAAATCGCTCTTTGCCGAAGAAGAAGAAGTACCAGGTGCCGAAGCTTCGCGAAATCGCCTCGCTCCCCGCTCTTTGCCCTAGCAGAATTCGCGGAAAGCACTGTGCCTAATACGATTTCCACGAATTTACGCTCGGGCACGTGCCCGAGCGTGTTCGCACCTGGGTCCGCCCGTGGGAAGAAGACTTGCAGGGATCAATAAAATTTCGGCAACCAAAACCAAGAATTTCGATAAATAGTCTCTTGCCTTTGATCCACTCACCCACTTGAAAGTTGTCTTCCTTCTTAAAATATAATTATTAACTAAACTCTAAAAATGATAAAAAAAATCATGAAAGATTTTATGTGCTTTTTGGTCGTAACTATTGTTGCGGGTCACTCGACACTCTTATAGACCGGCCAAAGTGAACCATCTCAACTCGAAAGTGAGCCGAGTGCGCAAAAATTCACTGAGAAGACTAACAGATGGAAAAGAGGTTTTTAACGTGGAAAATCCGAAAAGGGTAAAAAACCACGGGGTTGGATTGGTGCAGACCAAGATGCACTATTTTTTTGAATATCACAAGTCGCAGGATGCTCGTGGGTGACATGTCACCACTCGTTACAATAAATGTTTAGTGGAAGTAGAAACAAGATCTTCAAGTCCCGAAGAAGGATATAAAGACATCAGCAGGCAGCGCCAGCGACCGTAGTTCCTTCTCGATTGCTTTTGCTTGAGCGGAGATATTTCTCAACATGTGATGTTGTGCAGATAATTTCCTATAGCAGTCCTATGAAAAAACCATGTATAAAGAGGAGAACTTAGAAAATAATATTTCTAAAGCCAGGTCAATTGCTTCAAGGATGTCTCTATTAGAGACCATTGATTGTCTTTGTGTACCTGCAAAGAAAAAAGAAGTTGATAGACATGGAAACAGGAGAGCGAGTGGGAGAGAATTTGAAAGCACAACGACTGTGTTGCTTTTAGAAGATGATTCATCGTAACTTAGAGTTGTACTCAAAGCAACGTCGAAAAGAAGTAGATTTAGCACGCCAAAATAGGTTGAAGTAGCTTCTAGAAGCAAAGGCTGCGTGCGCTTGAAAAAAGTCGACGTTGCGTCGAGTGGAAATCGACGTGGCTTCGAATAAAAGTAGCAGCAAATGAGTCGGTGCATGCATCGACAGGAATTTGACGCTGCGTCGAGTGCTATTCGAATGAACTATCCTAGTCAGCTCTTGAAGCTGTCATCGAGTAGAAATCGATGATGCGTCGATTTTTATTCGACGCAGCTCTGAATAAATATTTATATTTTTCTTAAAAAATTTGTTGTTTTTCCCAGCAATACCTTTCTATAGAAAATAAATTTTATTGTATAATGGATGTGGCCTAGAGAGATCCATCAAGCATTCTCAATGCATTGACGAAGAAATTGTGTTTGCTTTCCTCAAGTGACTTAGTGAATATATTAGCTCTTTTATTATTATCAGTGGAAAAGTATTGAAGAGAGATCTTACCATTCTCTACATTACCTCTAAGAAAGTGGTGTCTTATTTCTATGTGCTTAGTTCTACTGTGAAGAACAGGATTGGAAGCTATAGAAATAATACTAGAACTGTCAAAGAATATTATGGAGTTCTCAAGAGTAAAGTTGTAATCCAACAACTGATTCTGCATCCACAATATTTATGAGCAGTAGCTTCATGCAACTATATACTCAGCTTCAGTAGTTGTAGAAGTGAGACTGAGGTTTACCTTTTGCTAAACCAAGAAATCAGTCTAGCACCCAGGAATTGGCAAGTTCATGAGGTGCTTATTCTATCAAGCCTGCATCCAGCATAATCTGCATCTAAGTAGCATACTAGGTTAAATCCAGACTTTGTGGGATACCATAAGCCAAGTTCAGGTGTACCCTTTATGTTGTTTATTGGGGTGTCTACTTAATCACCTAGAGGGGGAGGGGGGGGGGGTGAATAGGTTTTTCTTTTTATAATACCCCCCTTTAGGTTTTTCTTACTTTCTGGTCAATAGATCTAAGAAATAAAAAAACAAACCACAGAAAGCACACAACGATCTATGGAGGTTCCTCAAGACCGGGTGACTTGAGTAGTCCTCTCTCCCTCTACTCCTACCCAGCAATGTGCTAGGCTCGGCAAACGCCGCCAAAAACTTCAGGCCCTCAAGCCTTACAACACAGACCCGAAAGTCCCAACAGCCTAAGCCCTCAAGCCCTTACTGCCCCCGAGCCCGCAAGCTCGACACTCAGGCCCTCAAGCCCTACAATTTGGACCCGCAAGTCCCAACAGCCTAGGCTCGCAAGCCCCTACTGCCCCCGAGCCCGCAAGCTCGACAAATCGCACCCGCAAGCGCACTGCCCTGGCCCTCAAGCCTCACAGCTCTCCAACCCTCAAGCTAGACCAACTCGGACCCGCAAGTCCACTGCCCTGGCCCTCAAGCCTCACAGCTCTCCATCCCTCAAGCTAGACCAACTCGGACCCGCAAGTCCACTGCCCTGGCCCTCAAGCCTCACAGCTCTCCAACCCTCAAGCTGGACAATTTGGCCCGCAAGCCTTACAAGAAAATACAGTAATAAAATAAACTGTTTCTTCAGCCAGATGAAATCTGGCAGCTTAGCCTTGATGAAGATCGGCTTCTTAAGGGTGAAGAAGATGCTTCTTGATTTTGAGTTTTAGCTCTGGATCTTCTTCAACCTCTTCTTCTTTTGCCTGATGTTGAATGGTGACTTCTCAGTCAATGGAGATGACTGATTCTTATGAGAACTCTTGAATCTTGTTCTCTTTCTTCTCCGCTGAAAAATACTGTTCTATTGAAGAGCGACGGGATTCTTTTTCTTGCACAGCAAGCCTTTTTTTTTTCTAAGGCAACACTGTTCCCTTTTATAGGATAGATGAGCCGCATAACGGTAACATCTGATGTCCTTTAATGTCAGACGCCCATTCCATAAGAGCACACACTGATTGGACAATCAGGAGGCGTCATTAATTGCTGACATCACGTCCGCAAGATTTGAATTCTGTCTTGAAAATATTTGCATCATTATGACGACAAGCTGTCTCTGACTTTGTCATCGCGATCTTCCTTCTGCCTCTGATGGTGGTATCTCGACGATACAAGATATCCTGGCGATTATGTACATACGACGATCTTCTTTCTCTGACAGTGTCGTCGTGAGCTTCCTTCTTGCATCATGTCGTCGTAATCATATGTTCTCTCGACGATATGAGTTCCACACGACGATGTCCTGTGTCTTCTCTGCGTTCGACGAACAACATTCTGCGTTCGATGATCTCGCCATGTCTCAACGTTCGACGATCGCATTCTTCATTCGACGATCTCGCCATGTCTCAGCATTCGATGAATACTTTGCTTCTCAGCGGCTGCTGCTCTGCCCGTCATTACGACGACAAGCACGCTTTGTCGATGATATCGCCTGTTCTTCTCGACGATATAGTACTTAGTAAAATAACTAAAGTACATGACATATTGTCGATTCCTGCAAGCATGAACTAGATGGTATGTCAAATACAACTTGCATTTATCATTGAGCTGAACACTTCCTCAAATCAGGAACATTGCAGGGCACTGTTCCCAACAATCTCCCCTATTTGAAGAAGTCATAACCCACTCAATGATAAATGCCATTCTCATAAAATATATTAACTATTAAGCATATAAGCACGTAATGATGACATTTCAGCAAAATTAAGTAAACACGGAATTTTGACAAATATTTCTTCATTTATAATTAGTGTCGAATGTTCAGAAAAGTTTTGACATTTCTATATTTAACCATCTATATATCTGGTGCATTCGTATCAGCAGCTCTCTTTGCTTTCTTGGAACCGACTTCCTGCTCCATTTTCTCTATCTCTTCTGTTGTTTAAGGGGTGTCTACTTAATCACCTAGGGGGGGGGTGAATAGGTTTTTCTTTTTATAACAATCCCCCTTTAGGTTTTTCTTCTTTCTGATTAATAGATTTAAGAAGTAAAGAATAAACCACAGAAAGCACACAGTGATCTATAGAGGTTCCTCAAGACCGGGTGTCTTGAGTAGTCCTCTCTCCCTCTGCGCCTACCCAGTAGTGTGCTGGACTCGACAAACTCTGTCAAAAGATTCAGGCCCTCAAGCCTTACAACACGGACCCTCAAGTCCCAACATCCTAGGCCCTCAAGCCCCTACTGCCCCCGAGCCCGCAAGCTCGACACTCAGGCCCTCAAGACCTACAACACGTACCTGCAAGTCCCAACAGCATAGGCTCGCAAGCCCCTACTGCCCCCGAGCCCGCAAGTTCGACAGATCGCACCCGCAAGCGCACTGCCCTGGCCCTCAAGCCTCGCAGCTCTCCAGCCCTCAAGATGGACAAAGTCGGACCCGCAAGTCCACTGCCCTGGCCCTCAAGCCTCACAGCTCTCCAGGCCTCAAGCTAGACAAATTGGCTCGCAAGCCTTACAAGAAAATACAGTAAAGAAAACTGTCTTTTCTGCCTGATGTTGATCGGCAACTTAGCCTGATGGAGATCGACTTCTTAGCCTGATGGAGATCAGCTTGTTGAGTTGAAGAGGATGCTTCAGATCTGATCTTTGCAGCACGTCTCCTTCTTCACTCCCCTCTCTTAGCCGGATGATAAACAACTTCTTATCAGTCGATGAAGATGACTGATTCTTCAGAGAACACTTGATTATTATTCTCTCCTTGTTCACAACATATATACACGGAAAAAACACACACACATTCATATATATACAGCACACACACATACATATACATACACAGCACACACACACACACACACCTATATATATACACAGCACACACACATTCATATACACACACACATACATATATACACAACACACACACACACATACATATATATATACACAACACAAACACACACACATTCATATAGCATACAACCATTTCAACCAATACTAATAACAAAATCAAGAGCAAAAAAATGATTTCAACAAAAACATAACCATTTCCCAACATAAAAAATTGCTGGAGGGGTAATGTTGGAGGAATATACCTGAAACTTGAAGAGTTTGATGGAAGATCTGGAACAAATCGACGCTGGTGGGGGAGATCTGGAACAAATCGGCAAAGCACAGTCAAGTCGAGCACGCGGGGTTGGGGAAATCTAGAACAAATCGGCAAGGAACAGTCAAGGATCGCGAATCTGGAAGGAGATCTGGAAGGAACATTCAAAGATCACATACAAATCATGGCTGGAGGAGATCTGTAAGGGAGGAGATCCGGAAAAAATGCAATACCTATTCGCCGCAAGTAGGGTAGATCGGGAACGAAGGAGAAGGATCGCCAGAAGTCTGAAGGCGGCGACGTGCGACGGCGGCGACGGAGACCAGCCGTGGGAGAAAGCACGAGGGCGCCGTCGAATCGGGAGGGAAGGAGATGAATCCGCGAGATCGCCCGGGGTATCAGGAGCGAGAAGCGCAGAGCGGCGCGGTGGAAATGGAAAAAATCCCAGCTTCTCGATTTCTTATTAAACCGTCTGAATTTAAATAAGCGGGTTTGCGGGTAAGCTGTCCCAAACGAAGCTTATTACCAAACCTCCGTTTTTGGTCTGCCGCACCGGAGCAAATAAGCTTCCCCAAACGCTACCTTAGCCGGATGATAAACAGCTTCTTATCAGTCGATGAAGATGACTGATTCTTCAGAGAACACTTGATTATTATTCTCTCCTTGTTCCTCTTCTTCTCCGCAGAAAGATTGTTCAAGTGAAGCGGCGGGATACTTTTTAGCTCTTGTATTCGAGAGAGTTCCTAGGGCACCCATCGTTCCTTTTTATAGTACAGAGGAATCGCACAATGGTCATATGCAATGTCCTTTTCTGTCAGATGTCTATCTCATTGGAGCACGCGCTGATGGCTCCATTCCTTAGGTGCACGTGTTGATTGGACAATCAGGCGGCGGCATTAACTGCTGGCATTATGTCAGCAAGATTTGAATTCTGGCTTGAAGATATCTGCATCAATACGATGACCAGCAGTCTCTGACTTTGTCATCGCGATCTTCCTTCTGCCACTGATGGAGGTATCTCGACGATACAAGATATCCTGCGATTCTGTATATATGACGATCTTCTTTTTCTGACAGTGTCGTCATGATCTTCCTTCTTGCATCATGTCATCGTGATCATATATTCTCTCAACGGCATGAGTTCCACACGACGATGTCCTAAGTCTTCTCTGCGTTCGACAAACAGCATTCTGCGATCTACGATCTTGCCGTCCTTCGTTCGATGATCGCCATTCTTCGATCGACGATCTCGCCATGTCTCAGCGGTCGACGAGACAAGTACTTTGCTTCTCTGCTCTGCCCGTCATTACGATGACAAGCACGCAGTGTCGATGATATCGCCTGTTCTTCTCGACGATATGGTACTTGGTAAAATGACTAAAGTACATGACATATTTGTCGATTCCTACAAGCACAAACTAGATGGTATGTGAAATATAAAGTGAAGTAGTCTTGACTTGTTAACTTCTTTAAATCAGGAATCATGTGAGCAGAATTCCCAACAATCTCCCCCTATTTGAAGAAGTCAGAATCTCAATTCAAGACTACTTTCACTTGACAGTAATTATTATAATCTTGCATAGAAGGGTTTACTTATCTTTTGCTGAGCATATGAGTACATCAATCTTGTGGCTCCCCCTAGATTCGATGCCTCCTCTTTTGTGGCTCCCCCTTCTTCTTGACATCTTTGCTCCCCCTATCTTTGAGGTCTTCTTTGAGCATCTTAGTCTTGAGCATATTGATGTCATTCTCCCCCTTTCTGACTTCTTTCCTTCACTTGAGATTTTCTTGATTGATTGGCTCCTCCTTGATGTGATAACGCCCTTTGGATTGACATGGGGTTAGGATTTCTTTAGTCCAGAGTTGACCCTGGATCACTTATGGTCCATTAGCCTTGCGTGCTCCTGATTGGCTAAATGAACTTCCCTGCAAAACAGATTTAAAGTCCCTTAGGAACCCAAGGTGACTTGGGTCCTAGGTTCCTGTTAGCCCAGTAGGGAATTCTTATACTTACCTCAGCCACTCCGAAAGGTCTCTTCTTTGTACTGGGCACACTAGTATTGTGCCAACAGTCAATGGCAAAGTGTCCTGTTTTTCCACACCACCAACATTCAAACCTGTTGTATCTTCCCTTCTGTTTGACTGTATGAGCAGGGGTTCTTTGTGTGCGAACGTCTGAATGAAGCAAAGAAGGTAAAATGTGCTGATGGTGGGCATGGTTTTTGTTGATATCGGCCACAGTTATCCTTCTAGAGTCAGTCCTTTTTAAGGATTTCTCCTCTTCTCTGAGCTCAACGTGTCTTTGCCTCCTCACACCTTTCCGGGGTTCTTTGTAGATTCTAGGCATGATCTTGGATTTGAAGGAGCTTGCAACGGGCTTCACTTCAGTGGCAAGCTTATCCTCCATCCTTCTGGTGTTATTTTTGACCTTCAGGACATTGGGCTGCATTTTGTCCTTCTTGAGTTGACAAAACTCAGCATTCTCTAGAGATAGTTTTTCTGCTTTCTGTGAGAGATCAAGATTTCTCGCTTGAAGAGAGGAGATTTCTGCATCCTGCTGCTTGCACAGCATCTTGAGAGTCTTGACCTCTTCTAGAAGATCATTGTAGATTTCTGCATCCTGCTGCTTGGACAACATCTTGAGAGTCTTGACCTCTTCTAGAAGATCATTGTATGATTTGGACCAGTCAGCATTGCTGGATGAGTTTGTCTCCGAATATGAGTCAGAAGTAGAAAGAGAAGCCCTTATGTGCTTGGGACAAATCTCATCCTGATGACTCTCTTCTTCAGACGCAGATAAAACAGTCAATCCAAACTCATCCCGATGACTCTCTTCTTGAGATCCTTCCATAAGGACAGTTAGAGAGTTCCACATCTCTTTTGCAGTCATGTAGTGAATCAGTCTCTGAAATGTGGAGATATTAACTGCACCAGCAATAATGTCATTGGCTTTCTTATCCAAGTTGTCTAGGATTTCCTTGGACACTGACTGAGAGGGATGATCCCCTTCTTGAACAACTATGAACATTCTAGGATCTATTGCCTCCATGAATATTCTTACTCGTACTTTCCATAGGGCAAAGTTTTCCCTGGAGCATTCAACTATTCTTGATTCCATAGCTACGATACTTAGACACCCAAAGGTAGATCTGTTCAAACTGTTAAGTTATTCTTTGAACAACCTCGCTTTGATACCACTTGTTGTTTAAGGGGTGTCTACTTAATCACCTAGAGGGGGGGGGGGGGGGGGGGGGGGTGAATAGGTTTTTCTTTTTATAACAATCCCCCTTTAGGTTTTTCTTCTTTCTGGTTAATAGATTTAAGAAGTAAAAAACAAACCACAGAAAGCACACAGTGATCTATAGAGGTTCCTCAAGACCGGGTGTCTTGAGTAGTCCTCTCTCCCTCTGCACCTACCCAGCAGTGTGCTGGACTCGGCAAACTCCGCCAAAATCTTCAGGCCCTCAAGCCTTATAACACGGACCCTCAAGTCCCAACAGCCTAGGCCCTCAAACCCCTACTGCCCCCGAGCCTGCAAGCTCGACACTCAGGCCCTCAAGCCCTACAACACGGACCCGCAAGTCCCAACAGCCTAGGCCCGCAAGCCCCTACTGCCCCCAAGCCCGCAAGCTCGACAGATTGCACCCGCAAGCGCACTGCCCTGACCCTCAAGCCTCGCAGCTCTCCAGCCCTCAAGCTGGTCAAAGTCGGACCTGCAAGTCCACTGCCCTGGCCCTCAAGCCTCACAGCTCTCCAGCCCTCAAGCTAGACAAATTGGCCCACAAGCCTTACAAGAAAATACAGTAAAGAAAATTGTCTCTTCTGCCTGATGTTGATCGGCAACTTAACCTGATGGAGATCGACTTCTTAGCCTGATGGAGATCGGCTTCTTGAGTTGAAGAGGATGCTTCAGATCTGATCTTTGCAGCACGTCTCCTTCTTCACTCCCCTCTCTTAGCCGGATGATAAACAACTTCTTATCAGTCGATGAAGATGACTGATTCTTCAGAGAACACTTGATTATTGTTCTCTCCTTGTTCCTCTTCTTCTCCGCAGAAAGATTGTTCAAGTGAAGCGGCGGGATACTTTTTAGCTCTTGTATTCGAGAGAGTTCCTAGGGCACCCATCGTTCCTTTTTATAGTACAGAGGAATCGCACAACGGTCATATGCAATGTCCTTTTCTGTCAGATGTCTATCTCATTGGAGCACGCGCTGATGGATCCATTCCTTAGGTGCACGCGTTGATTGGACAATCAGGCGGCGGCATTAACTGCTGGCATTATGTCAGCAAGATTTGAATTCTGGCTTGAAGATATCTGCATCAATACGATGACCAGCAGTCTCTGACTTTGTCGTCGCGATCTTCCTTCTGCCACTGATGGAGGTATCTCGACGATACAAGAAATCCTGTCGATTCTGTATATATGACGATCTTCTTTTTCTGATAGTGTCGTCGTGATCTTCCTTCTTGCATCATGTCGTCGTGATCATATGTTCTCTCGACGACATGAGTTCCATACGACGATGTCCTGAGTCTTCTCTGCGTTCGACGAACAGAATTCTGCGATCTACGAACTTGCCGTCCTTCGTTCGACGATCGCCATTCTTCGTTCAATGATCTCGCCATGTCTCAGCGGACAACGAGACAAGTACTTTGCTTCTCTGCTCTGCCCGTCATTACGATGACAAGCACGCAGTGTCGACGATATCGCATGTTCTTCTCGACGATATGGTACTTGGTAAAATGACTAAAGTACATGACATATTTGTCGATTCCTGCAAGCACAAACTAGATGGAATGTCAAATATAAAGTGAAGTAGTCTTGACTTGTTAACTTCTTTAAATCAGGAATCATGTGAGCAGGATTCCCAACATCTTCCCTGCACTTTCTCTTTATAATTTCTTCAGTGATAGTGTTCTCGTCATAACAAAGGGAGGAAGATTCATTGCTTCCCTGATAGTGTTCGAGGTCCAGATGGTATGATCACAGCTGGCCTTTATCATTGATCTCTCCCCCTTTATGATTTCTTCAGATGTCCCTTTTTGGAGGTTCTCTTCAGAGGCCAATATCTTGTTTTTGAGCATGTGAATTCCAGCTTCCAAGTGATTCTTGGTTTCCAGCAGATGACTATCTAAATCTTTATTTTGTTGATCTAGACTTTCTTTGATGTCAGTTTTGTGTTCAGCCATTCTCTTGGTTGATGCAACATAGGCCTTTTCTATGCTGCCGATAATCGATGCCTGATTGATCCCTAGGTTAATTAGAGCTTTGTGAGAGCGGGTATTGTAATCTTGTAGGCTTTTCACATCATTTCTTAGGTTTGCTGTTTCAGCAGACAGTTCCTTTCTTAGATCATTGATGGCAGAGGAGACATGTCTTTCTAGTTTTATCCTTTGCTCTTCCAGGAGCATCTTTATTTGAGATAGAAGGGATGGCTCTTCTTGTCTATTCTCTGTAGATGATCCCTCTTGATCCTCTTCTTCATCCCATTTCAGTATTGGAGATAGAGATTTTCCTATTGGTGAGTGGCTTGGCTTACTCACCTTTTCAGGACCTTGCTGATCACTGCTAGTTCCATCAGCAGGGATTTCTTGATTGTCCTCTTGCATTGCAGACTCAGAATGTTCAGCATCCTCAGCCCCTATGATCTTTTGGATCACTGTTTCTACTTGAGCAGGGATCTCATTGTTTTCCCCCCTCAGTTTCAGCACTTCTTGGATCTGTGCCTGCAGAAATCCTGAATCCTTGACTTAGATCAGAGGCCTGGAGGGCGACATTCCTTGTTTCTGCAGCTGCCTCTGATCCAGATGGAGGAGAGCTGTTCCCTGACTTACTCTCTTCAGATGAGCTTTCTTCCTTCCTCTTTGCATCTTCCGCAGTTTCTGTCTTCGTCGGAGGCTTAGTCAGAGTTTTCTCCTATCTTGCAAGGATTTTGATGTCCATTCTTTTCATGTGATGTATTTTGACTCCATAGCATTTGTTGAAGCTTTCTGGGTAGGTTTGCAGAAGGTATAATGATAGAATTCTTCTAAGATTTGGAGCTTGAAAGCTTTCTTGTATCCTCTTAAAGATGTGATGACCCCAGTTGGTCTTCTTACTAAGGATTATCCTTGCCATTAATTTGAACATAGTCTTGGATATCCTATCATGTGACCCTACCTTGCAGAGGAGGGCTTTTCCCACAATGTCTGCCAACAACTTTCCTTGTTGATTTAAGCTTTTCCTTTCCAAGGATCCATAGGTTTTGCTCGAGTGGCCGCACCAAGCCAAATCCTTGACGAGTTCTTCCTGAGTAATCGTTTCGTCTTCCTCCCCCTTGGTAAAGGTTGGCAACTGAAGAGCCCTGTTCAATCTTTTGGGATTCACCTTAATCTTTATCCCGTTAATTTCGCTTTGCACAGACGTTCCCTTAGAGCCACCCTTGGAATTTGAGTAGAACTCCAGCACTTCTCTTCTTAATATTACTGTGGGCTCAGAGAGGGCGTATTCCAGGCCGATGGTCTCGAGCAGCTTAATGGTGCCCTGGATTTCTTCTGAGCCTTCTGAGAATCCATTCCTCACCACTTCACATCCTCCGAATAGAAGATCTTCCTTCTTTGGCGCCATATTTTTGATTCTGGAGGATTTCAGCTCAGTCGACTCGTTCACTCTTAGATGGCGTGGGGAACACGTCAGCTTTTTAGGGCTAATGTAGAGAGTGTTTTAACTTTAGGACATTTGACCTTATTTATAGTGTGGAAGTTGAAGTGTCATTATGTTAAATGTCTGACTAACTCGAGTTTAGCTGAAGTGATTAGGCTTAGGTCTATTTAAGAGTCTGTTGATGATTTTTGAAAGTTACTTTTACGAACTTAGATAAAGACGGGGTTATTTGTTAAACATTAACATGGTTACCTTCACCTTAGCTTTTAAGTCTTCTTGAGCTAGTGGCTCCCCCTCGATGGAATGTCCACTTATCTTTACTGTTAGCTCCCCCTTGATCAGTGCACATTGGTATGTGGTGAGTTTTTCTTAGTCCAGAGTTGAGCCTGGACCACTTATTGTCCATTAGCCTTATTCACCTTTTGTTGGCTAAATGGACTATCCTACAAGAAAGATTTAATAATCCTTAGGAACCCAAGGTGACTTGGGTCCTAGGTTCTTGTTAGTATAATAGGAAATCCCTCTACTCACCGCAGCCTTTCCAGGAGGTCTCTCCTTTGCATTAAGCACACTAGGGTTGTGCCAACAGTCGATGGCAAAGTGTCCCACTTTGCCACAACACCAACATTCATGGATGTTGTACCTTCTTTTCTGAACAATTTTTGAAGTATGTTCAGTAGAGAAGACAGCAGCATTCTTACTATCTCTCTCAGCCAAGAGCTGACTAGCTGCTCTAGTATCACTGTTTCTTCTTGACTTTATATGTTTGTCAGCAACAAATGTCAGCTTAGTGGCTGACAGGGTGTTGATGGCGTCAGATATGTACAAGTGAGAATTGATCATACTGGGACTACTGGTCTGCTTCTTATCTGGAATAGATTGAGAAAATGTTACACCTTTATCCTTGAGAGTGGGGGCTGGGACACCAAATACAAATGGTCCATGATGAGCCATTTGAATTTCCTCATGGGGAGCCTTTAATGCACTCATCCCCATGCCCTTTCTCATTCCATAGTCAGAAGCATTTTCATGTCTAGTGGAGCTTCCATTCATCTAGTGACCATGGACACTGTCCTGATCATACCTATTTGAGAGAAGCACTACCTTCTGAAAGGTGGTGTCAGGCTTTGCTTTAGTTTTGCCCCTTTTTCCATTCCCATCATATGTTGCCCCTTCATTGTAACCTAATCCCCTCCTATTTTTATAGGATGAGAAGGTGTCAATGATGGGCAGAACAGTTTTGGTCTTAGAGAATTAAGCTACTAAGCTTCTTTCCTTGAGAAGATCACTCTCAAGTTTCTTGATAAGTTCTTCCCTTTGGCTTCTCTCATCATAAAGTTTGTCTATGATTTTCTTGAGCTCACAGGAGTTGGTGCACCCATTAGAGGACATACCCATTTCCTTCTTCAACTCAGCCTTAATGGGCCTGAGTGATTCTAACTCCTTAGCTTGTTTCTTAACAAGCCTTTTGCTCTAACTCAGAGCTTCCAAGAGATCACCAAATTGCTCAATTTGATCAGCAAGGTTCTTATTGTTGCAAGATGAGCAATCTTCTGCATCATCCTCAGAAGATGAACAATCTTCTGATGCACTCTTGGTCTTCTTAAATGAAGTAGGTAGTAAAGGTGGGTGAGTGGTGCGTGCCTGATCATGATGTGATTCATCATGATTTTCTTCATCTGATAGAGCCATCAACCCATGAACCTCTTCATCCTCAGAATCACAATCTGTAGGAGACAGGGGTGCTCTGATGCATACCTCTTCATGAGAGGTCTCTTCTTCAAGGTCTTCCACTGATCCTTCCATGAGGACTTCTAAGAGGTCCCGCATGTCCTTTGCTGTTGTGCAACGACTCAGCTTCTGATGTGTTGCTAGATCTACTGCACCAGCTAGAAAGCTTCTTGCTTCTTTGTCCAAGCTGGCAAGAAGAGTCTCCTCTTTTAACATCGTCATGGAGGGACCTTTTTGAACAACTAAGAACATTCTTGGATCCATTGCCTCCATGAATATTCTTGCTCTAACTTTCCAAATGGTAAAGTTCTCTCTAGAGCACATAACTATTCTCGACTCCATACTTATGAACCTAAGACACCCGCTGGCAGATATGTTCAAGTTGTTAAGCTTTTCTTTGAACAACCTCGCTTTGATACCACTTGTTGTTTATTGGGGTATCTACTTAATCACTTAGAGGGGGGGGGGGGGGGGGGGGGGGTGAATAGGTTTTTCTTTTTATAATATTCCCCTTTAGGTTTTTCTTACTTTCTGGTTAATATATCTAAGAAATAAAAAACAAACCACAGAAAGCACACAACGATCTATAGAGGTTCCTCAAGATCGGGTGTCTTAAGTAGTCTTCTCTCCCTCTACTCCTACCCAGCAATGTGCTAGGCTCGGCAAACGCCGCCAAAAACTTCAGGCCCTCAAGCCTTACAACACAGACCCGAAAGTCCCAACAGCCTAAGCCCTCAAGCCCTTACTGCCCCCGAGCCCGCAAGCTCGACACTCAGGCCCTCAAGCCCTACAATTTGGACCCGCAAGTCCCAACAGCCTAGGCCCGCAAGCCCCTACTGCCCCCGAGCCCGCAAGCTCGACAAATCGCACCCGCTAGCGCACTGCCCTGGCCCTCAAGCCTCACAACTCTCCAGCCCTCAAGCTAGACCAACTCGGACCCGCAAGTCCACTGTCCTGGCACTCAAGACTCACAGCTCTCCAGCCCTCAAGCTAGACCAACTCGGACCCGTAAGTCCACTGCCCTGGCCCTCAAGCCTCACAGCTCTCCAACCCTCAAGCTGGACAATTTGGCCCGCAAGCCTTACAAGAAAATACAGTAATAAAATAAACTGTTTCTTCAGCCAGATGAAATCTGGCAACTTAGCCTTGATGAAGATCGACTTCTTAAGGGTGAAGAAGATGCTTCTTGATTTTGAGTTTTAGCTCTGGATCTTCTTCAGCCTCTTCTTCTTTTGCCTGATGTTGAACGATGACTTCTCAGTCAATGGAGATGACTGATTCTTATGAGAACTCTTGAATCTTGTTCTCTTTCTTCTCCGCTGAAAAATACTGTTTTATTGAAGAGCGGCGGGATTCTTTTTCTTGCACAGCAAGTCTTTTTTTTCTAGGGCAACACTGTTCCCTTTTATAGGACATATGAGCCGTATAACGGTAACATCTGATGTCCTTTAATGTCAGACGCCCATTCCATAAGAGCACACGCTGATTGGACCATCAGGCGGCGACATTAATTGCTGACATCACGTCTGCAAGATTTGAATTCTGTCTTGAAGATATTTACATCATTATGATGACAAGCTGTCTATGACTTTGTCGTCGCGATCTTCCTTCTGCCTCTGATGGTGGTATCTCGACGATACAAGATATCTTGGCGATTCTGTATATACGGCGATCTTCTTTCTCTGACAGTGTCGTCGTGAGCTTCCTTCTTGCATCATGTCGTCGTAATCATATGTTCTCTCGACGATATGAGTTCCACACGACGATGTCCTGTGTCTTCTCTACGTTCGACGAACAGCATTCTGCGTTCGACGATCTCGCCATGTCTCAGCGTTCGACGATCGACATTCTTCATTCGACGATCTCGCCATGTCTCGGCGTTCGATGAATACTTTGCTTTTCAGCGGCTGCTGCTCTGCCCGTCATTACGACGACAAGCACTCTTTGTCGATGATATCGCCTGTTCTTCTCGACAATATAATATGTTGGAACAACCCTATTACTGATTTGGGCTAGGATCACTATATGTTGAACTAGGGTCAAGTTGACCCCATTGTATAATTTAAGGGTCAAGTCTTTAGGCTGATTGATTAGCTAGAACTTAATGAAAAAGTCAAGTTCCCAGCGTTCGACAAATGGTTATCGGCGCTCGACAGATGGCTGCCAGCGCTCGACGAATTCCTGCCAGCGCTCGACAGTTTCCAGCCAGTGCTCGACAGTTCTCCAGCCAGCGCTCGACAGATTTCCAGCCAGCGTTCAACATTCTCTGAGCAACGCTCGACGAATTCCAGCCAGCGCTCGACAAATTCTTTATTAAGGCTCAGATCGACAAATACTGATTCCAGATCAATTAATTCCTTAAATATCAGTTCTTTGAATACAGATCTACAACTTTAACGGATCTATTCAAATATCTTTGGACATATTCAAGACAGGTAAGTAAGAATATTATATTCAGTTATTATATTCTTTCTTTCCTTATTCCAAGAAAGAAATAGCCGTTGACAATTAATGCAAAGGAATTTTACACGGCTAAGGAATTAAAGGACCTGCCAAAGTCATTTGGTTTTTGTTGTTATTCCAAGAAAGGATTAAAGGCTGATTATTCTATTTCCAAAAAGAGAATATATCAAGACAGACATTATTGTCTCAGCTCTCGACAGAATTTAAATATATTCTTACAGAATACAAAGAGAGAGCAACAACAAATATAGAGAAAGAAAAAGAAGAACATTCAGTCTATTATTCTCAGTCTTCTTCTTCCTCAAGCAGCAATCATCATCTCTCTGAGAACATCTTCTTCAAGATCCATCTCTCAGATATCTGCTGCAAGTTCAAGTCTTCTAAAAGAGCAACAAGGAATCTGAAGAACCTTTTCTTCCAGATCAATCTGCTACAGAAGATTTGTGTCTTCAATAGAAAGCTTCTCCATCATCTGTCAAATACTTCAATCAAACAGGGGGAGCTTTACAACAAGTCCACTAGAGTCTTCTCTCAGCATCTTGACAGAGAAGAACACTATAACCTTTTCTCACCTCTCCTGTATAGGGTTAATACTCCCTTCAAAAGTGTAACCCCTTGGTGGCAAGACACCTGATCAAAAAATCTAGCTGGTTTTGAGCACCTGATCAAAAGCTCTCGGGTGTGTGGACACCTGATCAAAATCACCTTGGTGTTAGGGCACCTGATCAACCCTCCTACTGGACTCCTACCAAGGGTGGTAGAAGAGTGGACTACCAAGATTTATTGGGGAACCACTATAAATTCCTTGTGTCTTCTGTGTGTGATTATTTCTTTGTGCTATGCTGTGTGCTTTTATTTATTCAGTTTTTTGCTTATATATATCTCACACTGCTTACACATATATATAACACTTTTAATTCCGCTATAAAAACTAAGGAAAAGTTTTTAATACTCTATTCACCCCCCCCCCCCCTCTAGAGTAACTTAAGATCTAACCTCCACTTTCAATTGGTATCAGAGGTTGGTTGATCTTATTTACAGGCTAACACCTGGATCACAAAGATCAATTAGATCTTAAATTATTTTAGAATTTTTATTTCATTTTATTTTCTGTTAAAAACTCATGGCACAGAACAAGGACTATTCAAACACAAGACCTCCTATGTGCAATCTTAGCAAGTTTGCGCTTTGGAAAGCAAGGATTAGGCTTTATATGAACTCTATTGATGAAGAGATTTTCAATGTTATTCTGACAGGGCCTCCAGCACCTACAACATCAACAAGCACTGAAGCTACAACAGACAATCATGTTGTCCCACCTCCTGAGTGGACAGAAACACAAAAGAAGCAAAGAAGTGCAGATGCTAAAGCCATGAACATTTTGGCTCAAACTATGTCTGATGACATATTTCAAAAAGTGGTTGAATGTACTTCAGCTAGAGAAATTTGGATTTCACTAAATAATATGGTTGCAGGTTCTGCAGATGAAAGGAAAGACAGAAGATCACACTTGATCTCTCTGTATGAAAATTTCAAGAAAGGAGAAACAGAGACAGTTGTTGATATGTACAATAGGCTCAGTCTCATAATAAATGAGCTGAAGACCTTGGATAAAGTGATCTCTATCACTGAGGTCAATGACAAGATCTTAATGTGCTTCCCCAGTACATGGGATTCTAGAATCTGGCCAATCAAGGAGGCCAAAAGTCTCAATGAGATTACCACTGAAGCATTGTTGGGCAAGCTTAAATCCTATGAGCAGATCATTAAATCTAGGGAAGCTGAAGCATCCACTTCTTCTCCAGCAACAAAGAAAGAAAAGAGCATAGCTTTCAAAGCAGTTGATGCAGAAAAAGAAAAGACTCCAAAAGATGAGGAGTTTATGAGTCTCATAGCCAAGAGATTTTACAAAATGGCTAAGAAGGACTTCAGAAAGAAGGAGTCCAGATCAAGAAAAAAACAAAGGTATGACAAATCAACTCCTAAAGAAGTTATTTGTTATGGTTGCAGGAAACCTGGACACTACCTGACAGAATGTCCAGAAAATCAAAAGAAAGAGAAGAAAAGGGATAAAGAAGAGAAGAGAAGCTCCAGCAAGTCTTCCTCCCATAAGCACAAAAAGAAGGGAAGAGGATTTATAGCAGAATCCTGGAGTGACACTGAATCAGAATCATCATCCAGCTCATCTGATCATGATGAAGAAAATTCAAAGGAAAGTGACCAATGTCTGATGGCAATATATGACTCAGCCAGTGAGTCAGGATATGCTTCCTCATCCAGCTCCAGTGATGATGAAGAAGAAAGAACATTCTGCATGATGGCTATCAATGCCTCGGGACATAATTCTGATAAGGAAAAATCAGAGTCTGAAACAGAAGATGATGCAGATCAGGTATTATCTCATTTTGATTTTACTTCAGTTGAATTCAAGGCTGAATTCAAAGTTCTTTGCTTAGACTTACTAAAATCTGAGAAAGAAATAATCTCACTCAGAAGTAAGCTAGCTGATATGAAAATTATAAGTGAAGAAAATATAAACCTTAAAAAGGATTTGGCTGACTCCAGGGAACATATTGTTCTTATTGAGAGCAAGCTGTCTGAAGCAAAGAAGTTTGAAGAATCCCTAAATGGGAGAAGCATCAAACTGATGGACATAACAAGCACAGTTAATGCTAGACTTAATAGCAAACTGGGCTTGGGTGCCTCATCAAGTGAGCCACATATGGTTAAGAATAATATATTATCTACACCTATAAAATTCATATCTGCTAAAAGCAAAGAGGCTGTAGAAGCAAATAAAGATGTTTCAAGCAAGTATGTTAAGAATAAAAGAATTCAGAAGAATTCGTCGAACGAAGCTCGACGAAAAGATTCAAATCTGTCGAACGGAGATCGACGAAAACAGAAAACAAATTTTCAGTATAGTAATTACATGGACAGCATTCGACAAAATCATGTACATTCGTCGAACGGCGGTCGACGAATTTACCCAAATTTGTCGAACAGATACTATACACAGACTTTCAGGAATTCTAATTCTTAACACACTAAGAATCCTTTTACTGAATGGATTATACCTCTAAGGAGATATCATCCACAAGGCTATAAGGATCAGCCTGAAATGTCCTTTATTTCTGATTATTGTGGTAAGACAAAAGGACCCAAGGTAGTCTGGGTCAAAAACAACTAGTTTATGTTTATGTCTTTGCAGGTACACAGCTGTCCAAGAACAAGTGAAAAATGGTATTTGGATAGTGGCTGTTCAAAACATATGACAGGGAATAAGGCAAATCTGAACAATTACAAGGCAAAGCTTGGACCAAAAGTCATATTTTGAGACTCCAACTGTGGACAGACCAAAGGCTATGAAAAAGTCAAGGTTGGAGAAGACACCTTCAAAGAAGTAGCTTATGTGAAGGGACTGAAGCATAACCTTATCAGCATAAGTCAATTATGTGATTAAGGGTTTCAGGTAACATTTAATAAATTGAATTGTCTTATTAAATCTACTGATGGTATTGCTGTATTATCAGGTATTAGGCAGGGTAATATATATTTAGTGAATTTTAATTCATCTACTTCAGAAGTTTGTTTATTTAGTGATGTAAGCAAATCTAGTGAACTTTGGCATAAGAGATTAGGACATGTAAACCTTAGGACCATTGCTAAGTTATCTAAGGACAATCTTGTTAGAGGTTTACCCATAGGTTCATACAAGAAAGAAGGTCTTTGTAGGGCATGTCAACTAGGCAAGCAAACTAAAAATAGCTTTAAATCATTATCTAAAAGTGATTCACCTAGAATCTTATATTTGCTACATATGGACCTTTTTGGACCTATAGCAACAAAGAGTTTAGGGGGGAAGTCTTACACTCTAGTTATTGTAGATGACTTCTCTAGATTCACTTGGGTGTTCTTTTTGAGAGAAAAGTCAGATAACTTTAAAGTTCTTACAGAGTTTCTTAAGAGCATACAGATTGAGTACTCTACTGTAGTTGCATTGATCAGAAGTGATCATGGTACTGAGTTTGAGTCTCTTCTTATGCAAGAATTCCGTGAGATGGAAGGTATCAGGCATTGCTTCCCAGCTCCTAGAACTCCTCAACAAAATGGGGTAGTTGAAAGGAAAAATAGAACTCTAATTGAATCAGCAAGAACATTGCTTGCAGATGCTAATTTGCCCCTATCATTTTGGGCAGAGGCTGTTAGCACAGCAAATTATGTTCTGAATAGAAGTTTGATACACAAACTTAAGGGAAAGACTCCTTATGAATTACTTAAAGGGAAGAAGCCTAAAGTTAACTATTTTAGAGCATTTGGCTGTAGATGTTTCATTCACAATAATGATAAGAAATACCTTAGGAAATTTGAACCAAAATTAGATGAAGGAATTTTCTTAGGTTATTCACTAATCAGTAAAGCATATAGGATTTATAATAAATCTACTCTTAAAATAGAAGAATCTATGCATGTATCTTTTGATGAAACTAACATATTTTACAAGGAGAAGATTCCTTCTACCATAGAAAATATGCAGGTACCTATATTAAGTGAGCAGCTAGATCAATTAGCTCTACACAAAGAAGGAATTCTGAATCCTGAACAGCAGAATGCTGAAGAGAGTGAAGAAGAAAATCTCCCAGATTTTTCTGAAAGTTCAGAACAGATAACAGCAGATCATTCTTCACAGGATATAGCACCTGAACAAATTCCCCAAGTGGAAATTATTGCTGAACCAGCTCCAACTGTTAACCACATCACAGTTAGAGATCATCCAATATCACAAGTGATTGGTGATATTTCAGCAGGTGTGCAAACAAGGAATCAAGTAAATCAGAACATGATGCACACATGTTTCCTCTCTCAGATTGAACCTCAATCTCTACAAGATGCAGAACAAGATCCCAACTGGATCATTGCTATGCAAGAGGAACTCAATCAGTTTGAGACAAACCAAGTATGGGATTTGGTTCCTAGACCAAAAGACCATCCAGTGATTGGCACCAAATGGGTCTTCAGGAACAAGCTAGATGAACAAGGCAACATTGTAAGAAATAAAGCAAGACAGGTAGCTCAAGGATATTCACAGGAAGAAGGGATTGATTATGATCAGACCTTTGCTCCTGTTGCAAGATTTGAAGCAATCAGAATCTTTCTTGCGTTTGATGCATATAAAAAGTTCAAAGTATATCAAATGGATGTAAAGAGTGCTTTCTTAAATGGAGAAATCAAAGAAGAAGTATATGTGGAACAACCACCAGGTTTCATCTCTCAAACTCAACCCTCTTTTGTATTTAAGCTTAAGAAAGCTCTTTATGGTCTCAAACAAGCTCCTAGAGCATGGTATGAGACTTTAGTTAGTTTTCTATTGGAAAACAATTTATGTAGGGGCATAGTAGATAAAACTCTATTTTTCAGGATACATAAAAATAAAACTTTGCTAGTTCAAATATATGTAGATGATATTATTTTTGGTTCAACTGATTCAAATTTGTGCAAAAGATTCTCTAATCTAATGCAATCTAAATTTGAAATGAGTAGTATGGGTGAGTTATCATACTTCCTTGGTCTTCAAGTGAAGCAAACTCCAAATGGAATCTTCATATCCCAATCTAAGTATGCTAAGGAATTAGTGAAAAGATTTGGTATGTCTGATTCTTCCACCATGAAAACACCCATGCCCTCAAATGCTGTTGTTGATGATGATGAATCAGGGAAACCTGTTGATTCAAAAGTATATAGAGCAATTGTTGGCTCACTACTTTATTTAACAGTTAGTAGACCTGACATAATATTTGCTACATGTATTTGTGCTAGGTTCTAAGTTAACCCCAAAGAATCTCACTTAATTTTATTAAAAAGGATTTTGAGATATATAAAGGGTTGCCCTAATCTAGGACTTTGGTATCCAACAGCATCTGAATTTGAATTAACTGGATTCTCAGATTCAGATTATGCAGGATGCAGAGTAGACAGGAAGAGCACATCAGGAACTTGTCAGTTTCTTGGTGATAGGCTTGTGTCTTGGTTTTGTAAGAAACAAACAGTTGTGTCCACATCAACAGCTGAAGCTGAATACATAGTTGCTGGCAGTTGTGCTCACAGATATTGTGGATACAAAATCAACTCCTAGACTATGGTGTCAACTTAAATAATTCAACTATATTTTGTGACAATACTAGTGCAATATCTATAGCACAAAATCCAGTTCTCCATAGTAGGACTAAACACATAGAAATTAGGCACCACTTCCTTAGGGATAATGTGGATAAAAATAAAATTTGCCTACAATTCATTTCTACTGATTTACAAAGAGATGACATTTTCACCAAGCCCTTGGATGAAAAGAAGCATATCTTCTTTATAAATCAAATAGGAATGATAGATGGAGACTCAATCTGTTAAAAAAATTAATTTCTATTTATCCCCCAAATTCGTCGAATGGAGGACGACGAATTTGCATCATTTGTCGAACGACGGTCGACAAAACTTGTTAACTCCAGAATCGATAAAGAAAATCTCACATGTCGAACGGTGATTGACGGAAAAGATTTTTTTTTGTCGAACTCCGTCTGACAGAGACATAAAGTCTTTTCGACTTCTGCTTTTATTAGGTTTTTGCCGAACGCCGCTCCACAAATGCGCCCCCTTCTCCGGTCTATATAATCTTTATTTTTATCTCTTAATAGATCGCGCCTACAGAAATCGTTTCCCTCTACACTTGATCTTTCTCTCTTGCAGGTACAAATGGCGATCTCTCAAGCCGCGCTCTACTCGATGAAGTTCGATGCCGGGTTTGATATTGATATGGCATCATTCGCACAATCCGACCAAGTCTTCAAGGATATTCTTCAACTTTTTGAAAAGCAACAGTTGAAGAAGTTCATGAGCACGAGGATAAAGTTGCATACAGTAGAAATTAAAGAATGGGCTTACACGGCTAAGTCAGAGGATGAGAGCATAACTGGAACAATTTCAGGTCATCAGGTCTCTCTTTCCCCAACTATCTTATCTGAAGTTTTTGGTTTTTAGAATGGTGATGATGATATAGAGATAAGTTCTGTTGAGTATGAGGAAGCTTTGATTAAAATGGGACATTCTACTGGAAACCCTAATCATCTGCTCAAGAAAAACTTGTCTTTGGAATATAAGTTTTTATCTGATATTGTTGGAAAGGTGTTGTTAGGGAAGACAACAGGTCATGACTATATTAAAGGCACCAATTTCTGTTGATGGTGGCCTTAATGGAAAGGAAGAAAGTTAATTGGGGATCAATACTTTTTGAGTTGATTAAGAAAAAGGTATCTAAGGATAGTGTATGTTTTGGAAGAATCATAGGTATTGTATTGCAGGAAAGGCACCAAGACCTTCTGGTCTCTCCCAAGGTAACCATAAATGCTAGCAAGAAGCTGACCTCAGCTCTCTTTGCTAAATGGGACATGGTGTTTCCAAAGAAGAACCCAGGAGCAGTTACACAAAAGAAAACTTCTGAAGGCACCAGGATTGAACAAGTCACTCCCTCAACCCTTCCAGAAGCTTCTCCTCTTGTTTCTTCTCCTCCTCTCTCGTCTCCACCTCAGCATTTCTCCCCTGCACAAACTCCACCTCCAAATTCTCCTACACCCATTGATGACATTCCACCTCCTTCAGTTACCCTTCTACCTCCTCATACTTCTCCACCTCCATCTCCCATGCATGATGACCAACAGTCACCCTTACACCACTCTTGTCCTATTCATTCAGACCTCCCTCAACAACATGCAAATGTTTCAAACATCTTTGTACCAACTTCCATTCCATCCACTTCTCAATCCTCTTCATCCCATCAACCTGAATTTCTATTTCTACATTTCCAATCTGTTGCTGATCAACTTCTTGATCACATCCTTCCTAAGATAGATCAAATCCTTGGATGCAAAAATTGCTCCAATCCTTACAGCAATTTCTGAACAATCTTCCAAAATATCTTCAATTCCTTCCTCCTTTTCTTTCCCTTCTTCTAGGGGCCTAGATTCAGGTCTCCCTGAAGCTAGGCAGGGGGAGATGCCATATGAAGAAGCTCCAGAAGATCCAGTTTCAGAGGCCACAGTTTTTGTTGAAGATACAGCTACAGTTTTTGATGAAGATAAAGTTCAAATTTCTGATTTAGATATGTTTGATTTGGTTGAAGTATCTGCAATACCAGTCATAGAAGAGATAAATAATATCTATATTCATCCCTCCCTGGATATTATTTCTTTGCTGTCTAAGATCAATTTTGTCTCCTCTAATCTGCCAAAATATCAAGATTATTCTAGAGCAATTATTCCATACAGTGCTCCAATAGATAAAGTTTTGCTGAAAGAGATTATCAGCAGTTTTGCAGTTCAAATTGCAGCTCCAGTTCCTGTTTCAGTTCCAATTCAAAGTCATGCAAATGAATCAGTTGAAATTTCAGAGAAAGTTATCAATAGTTTTGATGTCCCAACTTTTGTCTTTGATGAATCACCAATTCCAGATTTTGATGAAATTTGGAAAGCAGAAGATGAAGCTTTTGAAGCTGAAGAGCAATGGATCAAAGCTCTTAAATTGGTCAATAACTTATATGATGATCCAATTCCTTCTTCTGATTCTAATGAAGAAGACAGTGATAGTGATTCTGATAATACTTTATCAAAGAAGAGAAAGAAAAGGAAAGCAAAGTCAAAGGCTGTCCCCAAGCCTCCTAACCCTGAGAGTGATATTCCTTATTATGTTCTTCATAACATCACTCTGGATAAAGATACACCTCACTGGATGAAATTCTCAAGGAATGAGAACAAAAGAAGAAAGAAGATGAGGAAGACTGGTTACTATTCTGACAAGCCTGTCAAATATAACCATCCTCCTCCTCCTCCTCCAGCAGCAGGCTCAGCAGCACCATTTTCCTCCTCTCAGAAATCCACACCTCAGCAATCAAGGAGACCAACTAGCATAAGTGGTCATCAGAGATCTTGGTCCTCAGGACATCCTTCAAGTTCTTCCAGAAATATTTCTACAGAATACAAATATCATATATCTGATGGATCCATGCACAGAAAAAGAAATATTCCTTTTGACCAACCTTCAGTACAGGACACTAATCTTGATGAAATATCTTATTCTCCTGTTGATACAGAAGCTGAAGAAATAGCACAGATGGCTAGATTCAAGGAGTCAATTGCCACAGCTCAGATAAATAAAGCTAAAGTTGAAGGAAAGGATTATTCTCAGTATTCAACTATGTCAGAATATAGAAGAAAAGAATTTGAAAAGTATAAATCAAAGAATCTTTTCAATGCTGAAGAATTCTTGATCCAGCACCCACAAGCAGTTGTCATTCAAAGCAAATCTCAAACCATTCTGGGAGCTCAGGATCTCTACTTAAGTAAGAAGAAATCTGAAGATCCTAACAGAAAAATCATTTTCAAGCCTCCCTCAGCAAATCAATGAAAAGGTTCAGACTTTATTGTGTCTTTTTTTAACATTTTTGTTGTAACATTTCTAAACTCAGAGCACTATGATTTATTCTATCTGCTGAAATGGATTTACATTCTGTCAGATATATATTTTTTTGCTCTGCTGTTTATTTTTCTATTGTATTTAATTGATTGATTGTCAAATAGTATCCTAAGCCAAATAGGGGGAGATTGTTGGAACAACCCTATTACTTATTTAGCTTGGATCACTATATGTTGAACTAAGATCAAGTTGACCCCATTGTATAGTTTAAGGGTCAAGTCTTTATGCTGATAGATTAGCTAGAACTTAAGGAAAAAGTTAAGTTCCCAGCGTTGGACAAATGGTTATCGGCGCTCGACAGATGGATGCCAGCGCTCGACGAATTCCTGCCAGCGCTCGATAGTTTTCCAGCCAGTGCTCGACAGTTCTCCAGCCAGCGCTCGACAGATTTCCAGCCAGCGTTCAACATTCTCTGAGCAGCGCTCGACGAATTCCATCCAGCGCTCGACAAATTCTTTATTAAGGCTCAGATCGACAAATACTGATTCCAGATCAATTAATTCCTTAAATATCAGTTCTTTGAATACATATCTACAACTTTAACGGATCTATTCAAATATCTTTGGACATATTCAAGACAGATAAGTAAGAATATTATATTCAGTTATTATATTCTTTCTTTCCTTATTCCAAGACAGAAATAGCCGTTGACAATTAATGCAAAGGAATTTTACACGGCCAAGGAATTAAAGGACCTGCCAAAGTCGTTTGGTTTTTGTTGTTATTCCAAGAAAGGATTAAAGGCTGATTATTCTATTTCCAAAAAAGAGAAGATATCAAGACAGACATTATTGTCTCAGCTCTCGACAGAATTCAAATATATTCTTACAGAATACAGAGAGAGCAACAACAAATATAGAGAAAGAAAAAGAAGAACATTCAGTCTATTATTCTCAGTCTTCTTCTTCCTCAAGCAGCAATCATCATCTCTCTGAGAACATCTTCTTCAAGATCCATCTCTCAGATATCTGCTGCAAGTTCAAGTCTTCCAAAAGAGCAACAAGGAATCTGAAGAACCTTTTCTTCTAGATCAATATGCTACAGAAGATTTGTGTCTTCAAGAGAAAGCTTCTCCATCATCTGTCAAATACTTCAATCAGACAGGTGGAGCTTTACAACAAGTCTACTAGAGTCATCTCTCAGCATCTTGACAGAGAAGAACACTATAACCTTTTCTCACCTCTCCTATACAGGGTTAATACTCCCTTTTAAAGTGTAACCCTTGGTGGCAAGACACCTGATCAAAAAATCTAGCTGGTTTTGAGCACCTGATCAAAAGCTCTCTGGTGTGTGGATACCTGATCAAAATCACCTTGGTGTTAGGGCACCTGATCAAACCTCCTAGTGGGCTCCTACCAAGGGTGGTAGAAGAGTGGACTACCCAGATTTATTGGGGAACCACTATAAATTCCTTGTGTCTTCTGTGTGTGATTATTTCTTTGTGCTGTGTTGTGTGCTTTTATTTATTCAGTTTTTCTGCTTATATATATCTCACACTGCTTACACATATATATAACACTATTTTAATTCCGCTATAAAAACTAAGGAAAAGTTCTTAATACTCTATTCACCCCCCCCCCCCCACCCTCTAGAGTAACTTAAGATCTAACCTCCACTTTCATAGTACTTAGTAAAATAACTAAAGTACATGACATATTGTCGATTCTTGCAAGCATGAACTAGATGGTATGTCAGATACAACTTGCATTTATCATTGAGCTGAGCACTTCCTCAAATCAGGAACATTGCAGGGCACTGTTCCCAACACTTTATATATCTGAGTATTCTTTTTACAAAACTCATATAGGATTCCTTAGGGTCAATCTAAAATCTAGCACATATACAAGTATCAAGCATTATATCTAGCCTGCTAGCTGTAAGATAGAGGAGTGCGCCAATGGCTGCTCTGTAAGTTTTCTTATCAAATGACTTATGATTTTCATCTCTATCAAATACAGTATTGGTAGCCATGGGGGTTTTCATGATAGAGGCATTTTCCATCCCAAATCTCTTGATAGGCTCTTTAGTGTACTTGGATTAGGATTTGAAAATGTCATATGCACTTTGCTTTACATGGAGGCCAAGAAAGTAGGATAATTCCCCTATGCTACTCTTCTCAAACTTAGATTGCATTACCTCAGCATACCTTTTGCCAATTCTTTGGTCTGTTGAGCCAAATATTATATCATATACATATATTTGTACTATAAGTAGCTGATTTTTATGTGCTTTAGTGAAGAGTGTTTTATCCACCTTACCTCTTGCAAATGAGTGTTCTAGAAGAAAGCTGCATATGATCTCATACCAAGCTCTTGGAGCTTGCTTGAGACCATACAATGCTTTATCTAACCTATAAACAAAAGAGGGATGAGATGAATTAACAAAACCTGGAGGTTACTCCTAAACCAAGATATCTAAATCTCAAAGAGAGATTCGTTGTGTTATCATTTAGCTTTTGACTCCTCCCATTGAGTGAGTCTTCAAAAGTCTTTGCCTTTGTAAGCTCTTCTTTTAATGTTAAATTTTCAATAGTTAATTTATTTATCTCTGTTTCCTTTTTATATACCTCACTCCTTAATTCATAATTATAATACATATTATCTTCCTTAAGATCTTCTAATTCTTTTCTAAGTGTTTTAATTTCTGTTTGAACTTGTAGATAATCATAACAAAATTCTTTGAAGCAATTTTTAAATTCATCCGACGTAAAATCAAAGTCATCAAAGAAAGATACCCGATCTTTCTCAGAGGAATCTTCCAAAGCCATCCGATAGGCATCTTCAGCAGTAGTTTCTTCATTACATTCAGATGAAGAGCTTAACTCAGATTCTGAGTCACTCCAGGTTTCAGTTATGAAACCTTTTCCCTTCTTCTTGTCCTTCTTCTTGAAGGACTGCTTCTTGTGCTCCTTCTTGCTGCTTTTATCTTTCTGCTCTTCTGGGCATTCAGGGGCAATGTGCCCTGGCTTTCTGCAGGCAAAACAGATTATTTCTTGTTTGGGAGTTTTATCAAACCTTGGCTTGCTTGAGCACCAATCCTTTCTTCTTGAGTCTTCAGTATTGGCCCACCTTTTGAACTTTCTGGCCAAGAGATTAAACATCTCTTATTCAGAATTAGAAGGCTCTCTAGCTGCCTTTAATGTTATGATCCTTTCTTTAGGAGTTGAGACTTTCTCCTTTGCTTCTGTCTCAACTCTACTTTTTAGCAGCAACTCATAGGACATGGTTGATACCAAGATATTCATAGCCTTAACATCATAGGCTTTTACTTTCTTCTCAACAATAGTCCACTCAGCTCTGGGAACTAGTTCTAGTGTTACAGTCCCACTAGCATCTCTTCTATAGGGCATTGGAGGACCTGACAATACAATATCAAAGATGTCCTCGTCAATAAAATTCATATATAATTTTATTCTGGCCTTCTAGAGTATAAACTTGTTCAGATCACACACTGATGGTCTAGTGGATGTTGGAACATGCATTCTGCATCTCTTTAGTTTGACAATATCAAATCCCATACTGTATTTGATCATACTTGTCTTGGGTATAGTGTCTAGGTTTACAGGTGTGAAGCCGTCGAGAATTCCACTCTTTCTGAACTACCGTCAGGCGCTAGTCCTACCGCCAGCGCTAGCATTTCGACAAAACTTGCTATCGACGCAAAGGCAAATGACGTCGAGAAGATGTATGTCGTCGAGATATTATCGCCGAGAAGACTTATGGCGTCGAGATTACTACTGTCGAGCGCTAGACTACCGCGAGCTCTAACTATGACGTCGAGACATCCTACGTCGTCTTGAAGAATGCATTGGCTTGAGTCATGATGTTGAGATGAATGCGTCGAGAAGAGTTCGACGTAAATGATACCGCGGGCGCTAGCCTACCGCCGTGCGCTAGCTCTACTGACGAGAAGATTATGTCGACGAGAAGGATTCGACGTTTCCGTCGAGAGGGATTCAACATGAATGTTACCGCAAAGCGTTAAGCCTAGCGTGTCGCGCTATCCAAAGACAACAAGAGAATGTTCTCCGGCACCTTCTTGATTTGGCGCTGGACAACTGGCAAAAGCGCGTAAATACGCTACCGCCGTGCGGTAACTCTACTGCCGGTGGTAACTTAAAAGAGCAAGCTATAAAAGTTCTTGATTCTTTTCCTGATTGAGAGAGACACACACTTACGAGAATAGGGTTCCTCAGCCACCTCTAGTACAGAGAATCACCGTCTCCATGCATGGAAAAGAAAGCTATCTCCCTCCCGATCAAGCTTGATGATCTCCGAAGAGCAAAGCCTATAATGACCATCCGTTGTTTGTCGAGTGCAAAAGAAACGATATTCAGAAACATTGATCGCTCACTGCTCTAAGGAGGATATTGTCTTTGAGGGAGCAATAGTTTCTATCTCTTTCTTATTCATTCTTTCATTTTTTCTCTTTGTTTTGTGTGGAGGATTCCGTAGGAAATCGTCCTGGGAGGACGTCTAGATCTGGGAGATCTAGCGGGACTCTAAGACCCTTCCTAGGAGGAAGGTGAAGAGCGGCTCAAAGACCTTTCCTGGGAGGAAAGGGAGAGAGCCAACCAGTCCTTGGTTTAGGGTCGGCATAGAAAACCCAAGGTTATCATATTCATCGCCTCCGATCTCCAGCGTCATGGAATTCTTAGTATTGTATAAACAATGTCCTGTTATTCAATAATATCTTGAGTTTATATTTTATCATATATTATGATGTGTCTTCCTAGTGAAATATAGGTTGCTGAAGTGTATTTTCCGAAATATTATCTTGAAAGAATTATGTTGATTCTAGTGCTAACGCCGCACAGTAGTGTTACCGCCCAGCGCTAGCTCCGAGTGTGCATTTTCCTACAGGGTTTTATTTAAAACTTCAAGAATTGGTTAAAAACCTTATTCACCCCCCTCTAAGGTTGGCCACCCGATCCAACAGTGGATGCATAGTCCTTAGAACTCATTTTCTTAAAATACTTTTAAAATACAAAAAATATGAGTGAGAGGATCTTTTGATCAAGGTGTTAACCATTTTCTTATCAACCTCGCTCTGATACCAAATGAAAGTGCATAGTGACTCCCCTGTGTATTCTCTAGAGAGGGTTAATAGAGATTTAAAACTTTTTAACAATAAGTGTAATCCTAATTACTAGGCATCCAGAATTTCAACCAGAATAAAAATAATCACAGAATAATGAAACTAAGTAAGAGACAAGTGTTGGAACATGCTTTCCACATCTCTTGGTTTGAGAATAAAAAATCTCATTGTAATTGATCATACATGCCATGTGTTTATAGTGCACAGGAACTTCCACTACACCATATCATGCATATGGTAGCGCTCAAAAACCGCTACTGTAAGTGAAAAAACCGCTACTGTAGGTCTACGGTAGCGGTTGCGCGCGCGCTACATCCGCCGCCGACGTCGTAGGGTATGGCAGCGGTTACCCAATGTATTATGACATTTTTCTAAACGCTACTATGGGTACATCTATTGTAGCGTTTATGATATCCAATGGTAGCGATTATTTCATTTTACAGCAACAGTTACGAAACTCTATTGTAGCGTTTATGCTTATATTTGGCAACATTTAAGATACTTTATGGTAACATTTATGCATATATTTGACAACATTTAAGATACTCTATGGTAGCGTTTATGCTTACATTTGGCAACATATATGATTTTCTATGGCAGCATTTATGCTTGTATTTGGCCACATTTATAATCTTCTATGCATGATATCGTTTATGCTTGTATTTGATCACAAAATAAATTTTAATAAATTTATTTATTTGCCATTAAATTGAATAAAGAATATAGACAATAATAGATATAAAATCTATTTTGTGAAAAAAATATTTTTATTAATAATAAAAAGGTGGGAGATAGCCCAAACCCCTCAATACAAATCAATGGTGCACTTATCTATATTAAACTCAATATATACATGAAAAACATTTCATAATAAACAATCTGTTCATGAAAATTAATCTCTTTCTTTTTCACGGGATCGTCCTTGTATTCTTCCTTTCTTCGGCGTGACTCCTTTAATGCCTCCTTCTTTTGCAGCAACTTGCACCTCTCCAGCTTTTTTGAAGAACTCAACCCTACATCCATAATGATTTTTATTAATCATGCAAGTATATAGTGAATGGGAAAAAAGGTAAAAAGAAAGATTGGGTAATGTGTGAAAATTGGTGGTAGTGTATATATATGGTCATTTCCTAGAACCTCTCATCCAACTTTGCGCAAGCAAACTGCAGTCAGCAGTTTGCGCAAGCAAACTGCGGCCGCAGTTTGCGCAAGCAAACTGCAGTAGATCTGGACTCACCTACAGTAAAGAAAAACTAACCAACATGACTGCAGTATTCATAATACTAATGTATGCATTTCAAATCCACAAAACTTTACCTGCCATCCAGCTTCAATGCTATTGAGATCTTCCCCAAATGAGCCCCCTAAGATCCAGATTTGTGATAAACTGAACTCATTTGTCTGTTGAATCCTTGGTTCCCACACATTTATAATTGCCTTAGCTCCATAATACTTATCCCCTTCTACATAGGCAATGGCATGCTGCATCAAATAGGCACAGAGAGAATAAAGGGAGAAGAATAATAAATGAGAAGGAGAAGGAAGGTGCAGAATTCAATTAAGCCATCAAAAAGGCTACCCCGCTAATTCAAAGATGATGTTTTTTTTTTCACACCTGATGACCGCTCTCATTGATGAGATCAGGATCAGCGAACCTTGGCTTAGGAATTGTTCTGTGCTTCTTTCTTCCATATCTCTTCACTGAGCTAGATCTTAGAACATCTTCCCCCTTGTTTTTCTTTCCTTCTTGTTGGGATCAGTAGACAACTTGCTGTCATCATAGAGGTTTTCTGGATGGAAACCAGGCCTCAGCTGAAGGATGGAGAAGAGGAAGTTAGCATGCAGAAAAGTATGGAAGCCATTAGAACACCGAGGAGAATGATGAAGCGGGGGAGACCTGGACTGTGTGATTCTTAAGGAAAGGGTGGTCAAATGCAGGCTGATGAGTAATGTGAACAAGTAATAGTTGGAGCATGAAACTAAATGCAAAAGACTTGTAAGGCATCTTACAACTGTGCAATCCACCTGGAAAGCATCCACCTCCTACAATAATAATGCCTCAAACCACACACACCCAAGCAGAACATGGTACAGGAAATCCACCAAATACGTGGGATGCACCAACTATATGTCTCTTTGAATAATCAATCCAACCCCATCCTATTCCCATGCCCTTATAGACAGCCATGACACATTCTAATTTTCTAGATAAAGCACAGAAACATGAATAAAATAGCTCACAACCACAGAAACATTAATAACAGAAACATGGTCGCATTTATGGTGCAAAATATATAATCCTGCAAACAAGACATTACTCAAAATCAACATAAGATGAGCTGTTTGCATTCCTTGTCCCATGTCCGCTAACGGCATCTCCTGGAGATTGGATCCCTGTCATCAATCCAGCAAGAATAGAATCTGAATCAAGATTAGGAATGACACGTTGTAGGTTGATTAAGACTGTTGAAAGAATCTCCTGCGTCAATTCAGCCTTAACCCTTGATGTGATAGACTTCACAAGGTCTACCGGAACTCTTACGTTGATGCCATCAAGCAATGTTGCACCAGTACTTGATGATGATGCCTTCAAATCAGATTTAGTCACACCCTTTCCCATTAGCCTGACACGACCCGGACGATCTTTCTGCATAACAACATTGAACGGATCATTAGTGCTACAATTCTCTTCCTGTTGTGCTTGCAATTGCTCCATTTCAGTTTGTATTACAACTTATATATTTTAGTAATTAATAATATAAACACCAAAGACTTGAGCAAGATAACATGCATAATTACAATTTTTCTTTGGGTATATTCAAAAGATTTCTTGTACTCTCGGGTAAGAACTCTTTTGCGGGTCTCGGTAAACATTTGCACTGCTGTGGGAGGTTCTTTGTTTGCATTAGCCTTTTGCTATAAATGACAATAGAATAAATATTAAGCTACAAATAGGAAGCTCTGAATTCCTGAATCACAAAATCACATACCAACTCATTTCTTAAGCATGCAAAACTTGTTCGGCCTGTTGTGTGCATATTTTTTTGCTTTTTCCGGCATCGCTTATTTCTTCTTGCTAATTTCTGCACATTATCAAAATGTATCATCTTCCAAATAGAAGGAAAAAAGGAAATGTCAAACCAAAATAATTATAAAAATAAACATAACATACCTTATATTGCTTGGACCCTAATATCTCGATAAATCCCTTGAATTGTTCTTCAGGAATACCTTTGGGTCGATTCAAGAGTCTCTCCTTGTCATTGTCATATGGCTTATAAAACTTATGTTTGATTATGTTCTTATATCTTCGCCAACTGCTATTAATTGTTGCAAGAGTCCACTTCTTTCCTTCATCTGGAATAATCCACTTTTTCTACCCAAAAATAATTATTTTTTTGGAAATTAATTTATAAACAGAAATTAACCGATAAAAAAAATGTTAGCAACTTACTTGCACATAACTCCACATCTTTTCTTTAGTGTTCAGCAACCTCCAATCTGTACAATCTATACGACAAAGACTTGGAATTCGAGCCAATGTACCCAAAAAACTTGCAAATTGGTTCACTACTATTCTATTAAGGCCTATTGGCTGGTTGTGCTCATTTAAAATAATGACAACACGATGCTCAAACTTTCTAATGTGTATCTCTTTCATCATGGTTCGGCCCCTACACTTTTGTGCTTCAGGTGCTGCAAAAATCAAAGAATATCATAATTAGATGTTGATTAAAAGAGAACAACGTTAACAAATTAAGAAAACACTCCACACACACATACCTTTCTCTGTCTCTGGATTTGTCTCTTGCCCTATCTCTTTACCAGGCATACTTTCTTCATGTAGGTCCACGTCAAGATTATTTAGTTCCTCCCCTGGAACTAAATCTTCGCAAATATCCGGCTCTAAATTTAAATCCTCCTCCTCAAAAACATGAGGTAGATCTACATCATCATCCTCAATATTATTAAGTTCATCAACGCCAAATTCTGGATCTTGACGCTGCTCTTCAAGATGAGGTGCATCTATTTGTAACAAATCTTCATTCGTTGTTTGGAATTCTCCTTTCCTTGATCTCGTTCTCATTCGTAAATAATGGACCATCGAGCCCGGTTTATAATATTTAACAGGATGTTTGGACTGCTTCATTGCTTGAGTTATCCAAAATATTTAACAACTGTTTCAGGAAATAAACTATGCATTAAAGTATTTGTGAAACCAAAATTATTATAATATAGAGAAAGTTAAAAATACACCACATTCCTGCACATACACATACACATACACACACCTTTCAATGTAAACTATGCAGGTGTGTGTATGTATCTTCTGATTACACACACCACTCTTCATCCACTTCCAACAGCCAAAATCTTTGCTTAGTACACAACATTAGCAGTAGATTAGTTGTTACCCATTTTCTCCTTTTGTGCAGCTGCAGACATTATCATTTAGTGTTGGGTCATCATCCTAACTATAGCATTATCCTACATCAATTTCTTTAGTATCACGCTTTAAATATTTTTGAGAGAGATGGTTGATAAATTGAAATTAACATTTGGCACAGTTAAATTGATATATGACATTAACTCAACTGAGATGTATGTAACTTTTATTTTATATATGATAATATGATTCTATTTTGATAAGGTTATTCAATAGCTCTCACGTTTTAAAAAATGTGAGTTACCTTATCTTTTCTATTTATCTTAGAAAATGACTTAAATATGCTTCCCTTTTTTGTTTTTTAAAACTATATTTAATTAAATAACCCCTTGTTATTGCACTTTCCAACGTGTTTATTTTCTTCATAAATTTTCAAGTTCCATTTACATTTGAAAGTTTTTCAGGATTTATTCCTATTATAATTTTATAGTTTCTATTTTGCTTCCTCTAATTATTTTCATGTACTCAATGAAATACTCATAAACAATATGTTCATCCAATATTTTCATTTACACGGGTTCGTATAGCAGTAGAGACGTACCTAGCATCATCCAACTTAAGTATTTGCAGAAAGGTTGCATTCTATATAAACTTCAAGCAAATAAACTTACAAAAAATTTTGCATCAGAACAAAGACGAGATAAAAATTAGTCAGATGTACAACTATTTGCTGATAATCTAAGCACACTAGAAACATATGAAGCAAAAGCAAATTGTGGAATTTACTATGCTGCATACACACACATTCCTGCACATACACACACCTGCTGCACATACACACACATTCCTACACATACACACACATTCCTGCACATACACACACACACCTGCTGCACATACACACACTTTCCTGCACATACACACACACACACACACCTGCTGCACATACACACACTTTCCTGCACATACACACACACCTGCTGCACATACACACACTTTTCTGCACATACACACACCTGCTGCACATACACACACATTCCTGCACATACACACACATTCCTGCACATACACACACACACCTGCTGCACATACACACACTTTCCTGCACATACACACACTTGTTGCACATACACACACATTCCTGCACATACACACACTTTCCTGCACATACACACACTTGTTGCACATACACACACATTCCTGCACATACACACACTTTCCTGCACATACACACACACACACACACTTTGTTATACAAACACACACGGTTCTGCACAAAACAGCACACACATGCACAATTCATATCATGTCTGAATGCACAATACACACACATAATGTTGCACATACACACCTGCTGCAACATGTTTGGTAAATCTTAATTGATAAATAGAAATTGATAAACAGAAATTGAGTGTTGTTGTTAAACAACAAAAATTCATCAAAATAAAAACAGAAATTGATTAATAAAAATTGATGAACAAAATTTCAACAAAATTAGAACCATTCTGAATCATCTTGAATTTCTTGTCTATCAAGATCATCAGCACTAAAAGGCATTTCAAGAGCCACATCACGTCTACACCAAGTATCATCATCGTCATCTCCAATAGTTGGACTCACATCAACCCCAACATTACGTGCATCTGCCCAATAAGATTCATCACTAGCTACTAGAGATTGGTCAAGATCTAACAAATCTCTAGGAATGTTTTGTAGAACATAGTGACGTTCTTCTTCTAAAGGATCTTGTACATAAAAAACTTGATGTACTTGAGAAGCCAACACAAAAGGATCATCCATGTAGCAGAGCTTCATGAAGTTAACACATGTAAGCCCGAATTCATCTTTCTGAACATCAAACCAAACACATTTAAATAGCACAACACTAAATGTTCCCCAATAATCTATCTCAATTATGTCATCTATTGCCCCATAATATTCCACATTACCGACAATAGGATTTCGGTCCCTTGAGCTAGCAAAACTTGGAGTTGTTGCCGTAAGAGTAACTCCACTATTTTGAGTCTTGCATTTCTCATCTCGTTCCCTGCTATAAAATGTATAACCAGAGATACAATAGCCTTTGTATCTCCTTGCCACTGAATTTGGAAATTTGGAAAGCCAGTTTATGTAATCAGGAACTTGGTCATTAGTTACTCTAGCTTCAAACCAATGCACAAATTCTTGACTATGCATCTTTTCTTTAGCCCATTTACTCAATCCACGTCTATTATCAATCTAATTTTTATGCTCTCTGCATTTACATGAAATAAAGTTAGGTTGAATAATAGGAAAAAGAGACAAAGTAATTATAGTCTTACGTAATGTACTTCTCAACTTGTTCGTCTCCACAGTTGAAGATAGCATATCGATGAGCTAGTGTTAAGGTAAGATCATCTAGCATAATAGCCTCACCCTTCAGCTTTTTCTTCCCTTTTCCTCTTTTCTTCTTACCTCCTAGCGGATAACCTATTCGTACAAAGGGAAAAATGGAACGTGTTTCACCAGAGTTTTGACCCCCAGAATACCTGGTCAATCTTGTTTTCACACCATCATGCATATACCTTGAACAAAATGCTAAACATTCATCAGCCAAGTATGCTTCTGCAATAGACCCTTCTGGACGACTCCGATTAACATATGATTTCAATCTACAAAGATATCTTTCCATCAAATACATCCATTGAAAATGCACCGGTCCACCCAGTTTAATTTGATGAATTAGATGTATAGGCAAGTGTACCATTACGTCAAAAAAACTTGGAGGAAAAATCTTTTCAAGTTGACAGAGTATTTCAATAATTTCGCTCTGCAATTGATCAAGGTCGTGAACTTTGATAACTTTACTGCATATGGACTTGAAAAAAGCTCCTAGTCTCATTAAAGTAAGTGCAACATGTTTCGGCAATGCCTTCCTAACAGCAACTTGAAGTAAATACTGCATTAAAATATGTGCATCATAACTCTTATACCCTCCTGAAAGCTTTTTGTCTTGCACAAAGCGAGATATATTGGATGAGCAAGCATATGGCAACTTAGCATTCTTTAAGACACTACAAAATGTTCTCTTTTCATCATCTGTCATAGAGAAAGTTGCTGCCCTGAAAATGATTTTTTTACGTTTCTTACAAAAAAAAGGTTGAAGTTCCTTTTTAATACCCATCTCTTTAAGGTCATAGCGAGCCTTTGCATGATCTTTTGTCTTTCCTGGAATGTCTAGCAAAGTTCCAAGTACACTCTCACATATATTCTTTTCAATGTGCATAACGTCAAGGCAATGACGACAAGGATTATGCTCCCAATAGGGTAACTGGAAAAATATTAATCTTTTCTTCCATGGGGTGTCGCTGTCTGACTTCTTCTTCTGTTTTTTTCCACACACTGTTTTAAAATTCATCAACTCCAACACTTCTTGTCCTGATAAGGGGGTAGGAATGGTCCTTAATTCCACTTTCCCATTGAATGATCTTGTGTCAAATCTCCAAGGGTGGTCCTCTTCTAAGAACAATCGAGAGGACATATAACAAAACTTCCTACTATGCTTTAGGTATTGAGAAGTTGTTTCATAATTGCAAGAAGGGCATGCAAATTTTCCTTTGGTGCTCCACCCTGATAACATGGCATATGCTGGGAAGTCACTGATTGTCCACAATAAAGCTGCACGCATTTGAAATGTTTGATTCTTTGAAGCATCATATACTTCCAATCCAAACTCCCACAACTCCTTTAATTCCTCAACCAATGGTTGCAGATAAACATCAATATTATTTCCAGGAGATTGGGGTCCTTGAATTAGAAGAGACAATATCAGAAACTCTGGCTTTATGCTTAGCCATGGTGGTAAATTATAATTGATCAAAACCACGGGCCAAGTGCTGTAGACACTATTCATTGTACGAAATGGATTGAATCCATCACTAGATAGGCCGAACCTTACATTCCTAGGATCCATAGCAAAATCATGATCTAAGGCATCAAGAGTCCCCCAAGCTTCACCATCAGCTGGATGCCTTAAGTTTCCATCCTTTGGCAATTTATTAGCATGCCAAGTCATCAAATCAGCTGTTTTTGAGCACATGAACAGCCTTTGAAGCCTAGGCTTCAATGGGAAATGCCACAGAACTTTCGCTGGAATTTGACGAGCCTTCTTAGCTAATGAATCAGCTTCTTTTTCTTTATTATCTCCTTCAGAGTTCCACCTAGAAGATCCACAAATATGACAAGATGAAGCATCATTGTGCTCCTTCCAGTACAGCATACAATCATTTTGGCATGCATGTATCTTTTGATAATGAAGACCTAAATCCTTCACCGTCTTTTTTGCATCGTTGAAAGAATCAGGAAGTTTTGCATTTGGGAAGGCTTCTCTTAGCAGACTCAAAAGATCATCAAAAGCTTCATTGCTAATTCCATGTACACACTTGTTGATATACAGACGAATAGTAAATGATAACTTTGAAAAACTAGTACACCCTGGATAAAGCTGTTCTTGGCCTTCCTCCACTAACTTATAGAATTTTTTGGCGTCTTCATTTGACCCTTCACTTGCTTTTCCCCTATCTTCTTGAGGCGTAGGAGAATCTTGTTCAACGTTTCTATACATGTCATGCAACACACCATCAATGTCATTATGGATGAACCCACCATCATCATTTCGATTGTCAATATTCATCTCATCACTTTCCTCATGAAAAACCCATTCATCGTAACCATCAATAAAGCCATCAACAATCAAGTGATCTCTCACGATATCCTTGGTATGATAATAGAGAAAAACACACTTGATGCATGGACAACAAATTTCTTCCCCTTGAGTTTCTTGGACAAATGCTGTTTGAAGAAAATGATCTACACCTTCAATGTAATCATGATGACATCTAGGAAGGGTCATCCAACTCTTATCTCTATCCATTAGCAAGAATATCACTGGAATGAACATAATCAGCATGAAGGAAACAACAGAATGATCACAAATCCACACACTCACTCAATCAACACATCCACATAAATGCATACACACAATCAACACACACAATCAACACACATCACATATTCACCAAAAAATCCACACACTCACTCACATATTCACCAAAAAATCAACACACATCACATAAATGCATACACACACACACTCATGAGTCACATATTCACCATAAAATGAACACATACACACATCATATACAAACGCGCGTGTATCTGGAAATCATTTCTACGGGTTAGAATAAGTTACATTCAAAAAATGCAAAGAAATGCAAAGAACTAAGTTTCTTCTTGGAGGTGGGGCTCCCTTTAATTAAATTTGAGGTGATTTGAGAATCACATTCGTAGGGCTCCCTTTAATTAGATTTGAGAATCTTTTTTCCTTTCACTAATTACATTCAAAAATGCACACAAATAAACATACACAAACTAACACATACATATACATTTAAACATACACAAACTAGCACATACATACAAACATACACACAAACAAACAAATATATACATACACACACAAACACATATCTATTCAAACACACACACACACATACACATACATACATACATACACATTCAAACACACACAAACACATTTATACATGCACACACAAAGACATATATGCATACAAACATACACACACACACACACACAAACACATATATACATACACACAAACACATAAATAAACACAAAAACACATATCTATTCAAACACACACACACACACACACATACACATACAAACATACACACACACAAACACATATATACATACACACACAAACACATATATATACATACAAACACATTTATACATACACACACAAACACATTTATACATACACACACAAACACATTTATGCATACAAACATACACACAAACAAACAAATATATAAATACACACACAAACACATATCTATTCAAACACACACACACATACACATACATACATACACATTAAAACACACATACATATATATACAATCACACATATATACCCCCACACATACACATACATACAATAGCTGAAAAAATCCACATATACATTCAAACCTCCACATATAGCTGAAAACATACACATTCAAACCTCCACAAATAGCTGAAAAAATCCAGAAAAAAAAACCTAAATGCAACCATGGGCCCTAGCTGCCATTACAAGAAGAAAGGAGGAGGAGGAGAAGATGCTTACAGTGAGGAAGAGGAGAAGAAGATGCTCTCGTGCAGATCTCCAGTCGCGGCTAGGGCCTCCAAGCAGATTGGACCTCCAAGTCGCAGCTAGGGCCTCCAGCTAGGACCTCCAAGTAGATCTGGAGATCTGGAGAAATAGATCTGGAGATCTCCAGTTGAAATCGCGCCTCTCTGCCTCTACCCTAATTCGTCGCTTCTGGGCAGGATCGGGATCGACGGAGGGAGGACAGCCGGGCTCGCCGAAGGGAGATAAGTAGAGACCGGCCACGACGGGGGCGACCTCACCGGAGGAGGAAGGAGCACCAGACTTTCGCCGGAGGAGGAAGAGGCACCGGACTGGTCGCGCGGTATCGGGATGGGAACGGGAGGAGGGGCGGGATCGGGAGGGAAGCGATTCGTGAACCGTCATATTATAGTAAGGCAGAAATTTAAAGGCAATTGTTATTAGCACACCAGTTTTGGTATGATACTCTATGGTAGCGTTTATTTATTTAGAGTTGCGCTTAAAAACACTACCATAAATAACTTTTGGTAGCGTGTACTAAACCGCTACAAATTAAGCGTTACCAAAGGCATGATATGGTGTAGTGTTCTACTTTCAAGCCCCTATAAGTATGGAAAAGAAAATCGATGAATTCCCTACCAAGTCAAAACTCTGGTGCTAGCGCGACGCGCCAACGCTACTACTTGCGGCAGCGTCTGCATATTGGGAAATTTCGTCGAAATGAAACATCCGTCGAGAAAGGAATGTCATCGAGACTAAATATAGCAACTCTTACCGCGATGCGTTAAGGCTAATGCCCGATGGTAACTTATGGAATCCCGGGGATCATGATGCTGATTAAGGAGCAGAAATGGAAGGAGATATGACGGTTAGGAAAGAGATAATGCTAACGCGAAGCGCTATCCTTACCGCGACGCGGTAGGATGGGTTGCCAATTTTGGAGCCAGAGTGTTACCAAAAATGACTCGATCCACGTCCCAGTTTGTTGCCTAAAGAGGCTACTGCCCGACGGTAGCACTACCACATGCGATAGGATCCGAGCCTATTTAAAGAGCGGTCCGCCTCCATTTTGATTTGCTGATTTGCTGATTTGGACGATGCACCTAAGCTACAACTCCTATATTCATGAGAGACTCTTCTTTGCAGTCAAGAAAACTCTGTCAACGTCCGTGAACGCTAAGGACTTGAAAAAAGATCAATCACGCCGACTTCATCTTCAAGTTCAACCTTTGAGGGAGTTTCTTTCATGTTTTAGTTTTTTTGTTATTTGTAACTCTTTTTATCACAAGTAGAGAATTCACTGCGTGGTTGGCGACTAGGGCCTTGCAAGGAATATGGGGAATTCATCACACGACAACTAGGTCTTGGGATTAGATCTAGGGGGTGCTCAAGGCTTGTCTGGGGATAGAGAGGCTAGAGCGACTTGAGGTCATATCTGGGGATAGATCGGCTAAAGCCAACCGATCCTTGGGAGAAGGGTCGGTATAGAAAACCAAAAAGGTTTTTACGTATTCGCCTCAATCTCAAGCGTCATTGGGATAATATTTTGTAATGATTTCTAAAAGCAATAATACTAACTATTTTTTTCTCTAATATTGTCATGCAATCTCTGATCTTTGAAATCTAAACGAATAAGCATTCTCTATAACTAACGTTAAACGGTAACACTACCGCACGCGGTAGTAACAGAGTTCACATCTGTTGTGCCAAATATGACTTAATCTAATGAGAAGCTTACTGCAGTGTTTAATCTAAGATAAGTTTTTATAAATATTATCTACTTACTTGATTAAACTCTATTAAATCGTAAAAGTTTTAAAACCCTTATTCACCCCCCTCTAAGGGCGTTTACCGATCCAATAAGTTGTATCAGAGCGAGGTTATTCCAATACAGTCTAACAACTGGGAATAATGATGCTCTATGATCTCACTTTTCATGAGGGGCAAGGAATATCTAGACCTCCACTTTTCCAGGAACTGACAATAACTACTGGAGAACGCGAACCCGTTGTTTTCTAATTAATTTAGATCTAGACGTTTGGGCTTGTGTTGAACAACCGTATACTACTCCATGGAAAAGCCTAGAAATAGGTGGGATGATGGAGAAAAAAATAAATACAAAATAATGCTAAAACAATGAACGCCATATTTTGTGCTTTAGATAGAACTGAATTTAATCGAGTTTGTGCTTGCGAAATTGCCTATGATATTTGGAATTTATTGGAAATTTCACATGAGGGTACTTTGCAGGTTAAAGACTCAAAGCTAATCCAACTAGATTCAGAGTTTGAGAGGTTCAGAATGGATATAAACGAGGATGTGGACTCGATGTACACTCGCTTCACCAAGATCATCAACGTCTCAAAGATACTTGGAAAAACTTTCTCAAACGGTGACTTGGTGAGGAAAATCCTTTGGTCTCTCCCTCCGAAGTTCAATCCAAAGGTGACAGATATTTCTGAATCACATGATCTAAGACGACTCCAAATTGAGAGCCTCATTGGGAATCTGAAAACCCATGAGGTTGAACTCAAAATCCAAGAAGAAGAATACAACAAAGAGCCAAAGAAGAAAGCCATGGCACTGAAGTCAACGAATAAGGATGACGAGGAGGAGGATGAAGAGAGACGTTTTGTGAAAAATTTCACAAAGTTCAAGAAGAAACCAGAAAGGAGGAACACTTTCCGTAAGTATTTCTGAAAAGGTTCATCTTCCAAAAGAGAGAAAAAGGAGAAATCAAGCAACAACAACGATGAGCGGTCTCCACCCGAGTTCTTCCACTGAAGGAAGACCAGGCATATACGAAGCCAGTGCCCAAAGTACTTGAAAGAGCAAGAAGAAAAGTGGCACAACGGTAAAGAGAAGAAGAAGGTTCTGAAGGATGCAACATGGGATGACTCTTCATCCGAAAGCTCAAGCGGGTCTACTTCAAGCGACGGTGATGAGGCAAATCTGTGCCTCATGGGTAAAAGCCAAGAATCATCAGATGACGATTACAGTGTCCAAAGCGACACTGAGGTACTTTTTACTACTTATGATGATCTTTATATTGAATATAAGAAAACATGCAAATATTTTAATAAGAGTCTAAAAGATCTCGATCTTCTAAAAACTGAAAATTAAATTCTTTTAAAACAAAATCAAAAGTTAAATAAGGAAGTAAAAGCATTGGGAAAAGAGATAGGGTCCTGCAAAGAGAATGATCATTACTTGGCAAGGATAAAAGAACTAGAAAATGATCTTTCTATGGCTCTCTCAAATAGTGAATCTCTTACAAAGGGAGACTTAGAAAGAAGTTTAAAAAACTCTCTTTCTCAAATTGAAGATGGAAAGAAAAATTTTGCAAATCGATGTGGAAATCTAGTTAATGAGAACACCTATTTAAAAGCCCGGATCCATGACCTGAACATGGCCATAGAAAAATTCCGAGTTGGCCAAAAAATGCTTGATATGATTTTGGCCAACCAAAGACACAGAAGTTCTAAATATGGGCTAGGATATAGTTCTGGGAGTTACCGCCCGAAGTACTTGTTACCGCTGGCAGTAGTAACAGAACCAATAATTCTTGGAATAATAAATCTAAAATGTTTTATGCTGGTTCCCCATCCTCCAGAAGAGTCCACAAAAAAATTTGAAAAAAATCTCAACCCCTTTTGTGTCTTGTGCTAAGTGCTTTCACTTCGGACACACCATGGACTCTTGTAGGATGAAGGGATGATGTGTTGTCAAGCAATTCTGGGTGTCTAAGGTTTCCACCTACTCTATGGGAGGAACCTCTTGGGTATCTAGATCTTTACTCTCATCTTCTTTTTAGGTGTGTTGGCAGGCTAAGGAATAGAATGACATGTGGTACTTGGACTCGGGGTGCTCCAAACACATGACGGGCGATAAAGCCATGTTCCTTAGCCTCACTAAGAAGAAAGGAGGAATGGTGACATTTGGTGACAATGGAAAAGGAAGAATCTGAGGCATCGGTACAGTGCACTACACCATATCATGCATTTGGTAACGCTTAATTTGTAGCGGTTTAGTACACGCTACCAAAAGTTATTTATGGTAGCGTTTTTAAGCGCAACTCTAAATAAATAAACGCTACTACTACATATCATACCAAAACTGGTGTGCTAATAACAATTGCCTTAAATTTCTTCCCTTACTAATATCGCTCCCTGACGAATCGCTTCCCTCCCGATCCCGCCCCTCCTCCTGATCCCGCCCCTCCTCCCGTTCCCGTCCCGATACCACGCGACCAGTCCGATGCCTCTTCCTCCTCTGGCGAAAGTCCGGTGCTCCTTCCTCCTCTGGCGAGGTCGCCCTCGTCGTGGTCGGTCTCTACATATCTCCCTTCGGCGAGCCCGGCTGTCCTCCCTCCGTCGATCCCGATCCTGCCCAGAAGCGACGAATTAGGGTAGAGGAAGAGAGGCGCGATTTTGACTGGAGATCTCCAGATCTATTTCTCCAGATCTCCAGATCTACTTGGAGGTCCTAGCTGGAGGCCCTAGCTGCGACTTGGAGGTCCAATCTGCTTGGAGGCCCTAGCCGCGACTGGAGATCTGCACGAGAGCATCTTCTTCTCCTCCTCCTCACTGTAAGCATCTTCTTCTCCTCCTCCTTTCTTCTTGTAATGGCAGCTAGGGACCATGGTTGGATTTTTTGGTGAGTATGTGAGTGAGTGTGTGGATTTTTTGGTGAATATGTGATGTGTGTTGATTGTGTGTGTTGATTGTGTGTATGCATTTATGTGGATTTGTTGATTGAGTGAGTGTGTGGATTTGTGATCATTCTATTGTTTCATTCATGCTGATTATGTTCATTACAGATTTGATGTTCATTACAACTTTGATGTTCATTACAACTTTGATGTTCATTACATGCTTTTAATTGGAAAGTTCCACAAAATAGATTAATTTGAAATCCACATCGAAAACTGAAATGAACAGATTTGATGTTCATTACATGTTCATTCTAGTGATATTCTTGATAATGGATAGAGATAAGAGTTGGATGACCCTTCCTAGATGTCATCATGATTACATTGAAGGTGTAGATCATTTTCTTCAAACAGCATTTGTCCAAGAAACTCAAGGGGAAGAAATTTGTTGTCCATGCATCAAGTGTGTTTTTCGTTATTATCATACCAAGGATATCGTGAGAGATCACTTGATTATTGATGGCTAATGACTCTTTCTCTATTACAAATGTCTTATATGTAGAAGACTTAAAACATAACTTAATATCTATTAGTCAACTATGTGATAAAGGTCTAAATATTTTATTTGAGTCTTCTACAAACTTGTATACAATTATAGATCCTAAAACCAATGATATTGTACTCACTGCACCAAGAACTCACAATGTCTATTTGATTACTTTTCATGAACTTTCACGCACATCATTAAAATGTCTAATCTCAAAAAATGAAGAACTTGAATTATGGCACAGGCGTCTTTGTCACTTTAGCATCAAGTTGATTTTAAAATTGTCAAAAAATAAAATAATAAGAGGTTTACCAATGCTTAATGGAAACTTATCTTCTTTATGCCTGGCGTGCCAAAAAGGAAAATTCTCTAAAACCTCATTCAAAAATATAAATGAAATGTCCACCACTAGACCTTTATAACTAATTCACATGGACTTATTTGGACCAATTAGTACTTGTGGTCTAGGAGGTAGAAAGTATACTTTTATGTTGATTAATGATTATTCTAGATTTACTTGAACATTATTTCTTACCTCCAAATCCGATGCATTTTCTGAATTCACAAAATTATGTAATCGTATTCCAAATGAGTTAGATTTAAAAATCAAATGCATTCGCTGAGATCATGGAGGGGAATTTGAAAATGACAACTTCACCACTTTTTGTAATAATCTAGGCATCAAACATGAATTTTCTGCTCCACGCACCCCCAACAAAATGGTGTGGTGGAGAGGAAAAATAGAACCCTTCAGGAACTTGCACACACTATGTTATCTGAGTATGGGTTACCTAGATCTTTTTGGTCCGAAAAGGTAAATACTTCTTGTTATGTAATAAATCGAGTCATGCTTCACCCAATTTTGAAATTAATATCATATGAACTATATTACCAAAAGAAACCTAATGCATCTTACTTTCAAGTTTTTGGATGTAAATATTTTATCTTAAACACCAAAGATGCACTAACAAAATTTGATGAAAATGTGATGAATGATTTATTGGATACTCTTCCACTAGTCTAGCATATAGGATATATAATAAAAAGTCTAGAAAGGTGGAAGAGTCTATTCATGTTAGATTTGATGAACTTGCTCCGTGTGTAGATTCTACTATTGCAGGAAAAGAAGAGGAACCCCTTTCACCCTTGGAGGATGAGGAAAATGATCACCTTGGAGTTGATACAGAAATAGAGTCGGTGCAAGAAAATTTCGTACCTCCAAGCGTGCTTAGATTTACAAAAGATCATCCAAGGGAGCTTATCATTGGAGAACCTTCAAGAGGGGTAACAACACGTTCTTCCATTCATGAATCCTTTTCAAATTTATGCTTTGTTTTTGAAATTGAACCAAAAAATGTTTCTACCGCTTTAAATGATGAGTTTTGGTTTATTGCTATGAATGAAGAATTAAATCAATTTGAATGAAATAGGGTTTGGATGTTAGTAGAAAGACCATGTAATCACCCGGTTATAGGTGTAACAATGCTATTCTCAAATTGAGGGGGTAGATTTTGATGAAATGTTTGCACCCGTTGCTCACCTAGAATCAATTAGAATCTTTCTTGCTTTTGCGAGTTAAAAGAAGTTAAAATTATTTCAAATGGATGTAAAAAGTGTCTTCTTAAATGGGATAATTAAATAAGAAGTTTATGTTGAACAACCCCCCCCCCCCCCCCCCCCCGACTTTGTAGATGACAAATTTCCTAATCATGTATATAGGTTAGAAAAAGTGCTTTATGGTTTAAAGCAAGCGCCTCGTGTTTGGTATGAACGCTTAACATCCTCTTTTATTAAAGCACAGTTATAAAATGGGTAGTGTCGATAACACACTCTTCATTAAACATATTAATAATGATTTGATTATTTTACAAATTTATGTTGATGATATTATTTTTGGAGCCACTAACGAAGAGTTGTGTAACGAAGTAGTACAAGTGATGCAAAACGAATTTGAGATGAGTCTAGTTGGCGAACTCACATATTTTTTAGGCTTTCAAATAACACAATGAAATGATAGAATATTTATTTGTCAAACTAAATATGTACATGATATGCTAAAACGGTTTGTATTTGAAAACTTAAAGCTAGCTAATACTCCGATGAGCGCATCACTAAAATTAGGAAAGGATGAAGCCGGAATCTCAATTGATCAAACTTTGTATAGAGGAATGATAGGATCCCTTTTGTACTTGAGTGCTTCTAGACCCGACATTTGTTGGATCGGTAGGCGCCCTTAGAGGGGGGGGGGGGTGAATAAGGGTTTTAAAAACTTATAATATATTTTGAATAACTTTGAAATAATAAGGGATCAAAATAGTGATTTTGAATAACGATCTAAATTGTTTTATAATGAAAGAGAGGATAATAAACAATTTAGAGAAATGCAGAACAAATCATTTTTATTACACCAAAAGAGACATGATTTACTATTAATAAAAATGATTATAAAACTAGATTTCTATGACGCTAGAAATCGAAGGCGAATAATAAAACTCTTTTTGTTTTCTATACCGACTCGTATCCCCACAAACCGGTTGGCTTTAGCCGATCCTCCCCGGATTCGGCCTCAAGCCGCTCTAGCCAACCCTTCCCCGGATGTGGCCTCGAGCACCCCCTAGACCTAGCCTAGATCTAGTTGCCAACATGAGGCGAGTTTCCCCCTAAGTCCTACCCAAACCTAGTCGCCAACACGAGGCGATTTCACTAACCGTTAACAAGAAAAAGATGTGAGAATAAATACATCAATAATAAAAACTCCCTCTAAGAACTTCTGAAGTTGGAGACGTTGGACCGATGTAGTATAAGCATTGTTGAAGCGGTCGCCGGTCGGATGAAGCGTGAAGAAGTCCTCCTTCAGAAATTCTCTCTAAGCTTTTGGTGGGAGTATATCTCTGAACCTTCCTCTCTCTGTTGTGGCACAAAGCTCTGGAATTTGGGAGTGGGAGAGGATAATGAAGACGGATCCAAGGGGTCCTTTTTATAGCCTTGGATCTAGCGCCTGCGCTACCGCTACCGCCGGCGCTATCCCGATTTAGGAAATATTCTCCGCGTGAGAATCCTTCATTTTAAGCAAGTCGGACGCCTTCCTCTATTGCTTTGCGCTATCGCCGGCGCTATCAGCTACCGCCGGCGCTATCCCAAATTAGGACAAGTTTTGCGCGGCAGAATCTTCAATCCGAGGAAATAATTCTCCCTTGCCTTCTGTGTGCGTCGCTACCGCCTGCGCTATCAGCTACCGCCAGGCGCTATCTCCTTACATATGTGCTCCTGGAATTACGCTATCATTGCTAGCGCCAGGCGCTAAGTGCTACCGCCAGCGCTAGTGGGAGTACTGTCTTCTGTTTTCATTCGTCGGAATTCGTCGGGAGTTCTCGAGAACATTCGACGAATTGACTTAGCCGCACAATTTCCTTCACAAGTCTGCCTTTTTGACTTCTGTCTGCGTTCGTCGATATTCATCGAGAGTTCACGAGAACATTTGACGAATAGACTTATCCGCTAATAGTTCGTCGAACGACAGCTAGCGCCTGCGCTAGTGCTACCGCCAGCGCTAGTGCTACCGCCAGCGCTAGTGGAAGATTTGGATTTGATTGCTCAACTTTGGGGGCAACCTTCTTATGTTATCCCTGAGTCATATGAACTTGTTATCCTGCACACTTAGACACATAAGATCAAATACACATAGGATTTGTTATTCTCAAACCAAGGAGATGCGGAAGACCATGTTCCAACAAACTCCCCCTTTTGATAATAACAAATCCATTAATGATAAATCAGAGCATTAATAAATAAGCATGATGAAACTATATTTGTGTGTGTGTGAGAGTGATGACTTGGGATAATAATTGATTTTAGCATTTAGAATTGCTCCCCCTAAATACATGCTCCCCCTAAGTGAATGCTCCCCGAATATGTAAGCTATCATCTTTAATTAATCATGGTAGTTTCTATTTTGATAGCGGATTATATTTATCATGTTAGTTCTCCCCCTTTTGTTATTAGCAAAAGCGGGTAAGGAGACACCACTTAAAAGTTGATAATAAGATAAAGGCATGATCGAGCTTATAGAGAGAAGGAAATAATAAGGAGTTCTTGAGTAGTTTTTATAGATCAGAGGTTTTAGCTTAAAGAGGTAATGATTTCCAAATAACCAATCTACCCAGACAATATATCTACACCCTAGCCCCGTACTAAGTGACGGATGGGCATGAGGAGCTGCAAACATGTCGTAGGTTGGGGTGTTAGTCCCATATGCAAATACTAGACACAACTTAACCTAGCACTCTTTCCCCCCAGTGCCTCGCAAGGCCCCACTGGAACCCTCCCCGGTTAAGGACAAGACATGACTAGAGATAAGGATATCTAATGTCTACAACCCTACGCCCCCGCTATGGTGAGAAATGAAGTCATGGATAATTATTATTGGAAGCATTTTAAATCAAATTATAATTTCATAGCCAATGGGTTTTAATATTTGAATTTTTAAAGAAAAGTTCACATAGCTAATCCATCAGAGTTTTAGTATTACAATATTTTTATAGAAATAAATCAGAGTTTTATAGCAGAAAAAAATTCAACCAATATAAAGTTTACCAAGCAAGTCTACCACTTGTTGCAAGAAAGGAATTCGAAGATTCAAGTGATGATGCATTCAAAATGAAAGACTTTAAATAAGCATGAAACCGCAAGGTAAAACAATTATATGGTGATGATGCGGAAGACTTATAGAAATACAAGAAACATCTTATTGTAATCAATGATGATCCATGAAAAGGTATATGAGTTAAATTTCAAAAAGAAGATTTTTTGCAAATCATTTTTCAATTGAAATCTTTAAGTTTGATAATAAAGTAACCAAGCATGAAATGATGTTATCAAAAAGAGATTACTACAATGTTACTTTAATTCACAATTTCAAAATATACCAAACATTATAGAAAGTATGCTAGGTGATCTAGTGCATTTCATAAGTAAAGAGTAGTATAGAATTAGCATTAGGATCCAATACTCATGAGAAGAAGTGTTATGGAAGATAATGATGTGCAAATAAGTGTATTTTGAATAGAGTAAACAAATGTTTTAATCAAAAATACAAGTAATATGTAAAGTAAAGAGCACAATACAACACAAATAATTTTACTTCCACGCACTTCAATGCACAAAAAATATACAACTACCAAGGTGCTTTGCACACACAATGCTCATTAAGACTTATCAGGGTGCAAAGTAGTGCTTGGGGGATCACATAATTTTATTCTTCAATATTGATTTTTTTTTTGTGATCCGGTGTACTTAAGAATAAGTGGTTTTTATTTTGAAAGAAAGTTATGGTTTGCACAAGATACTTTACTATTCTTTCCAAGGTGCTCAACCTCACAACGCTTATTAAGACTTATCAGGAGGTTCAAGTAGTGCTTGGTGGAGTTATCTTTGTCACTTTATTTTATGATTTTTGTCTTGTACAAAGTTCTCTGAATACACTTGTTTTGCAAACCAATATAATTTATGAAAAAGATAACCACTTTTCTTAACTTTTAAAAGTGCAAATAAAGGTTGTGTAGGTAAGATACTTGTGCAATTTTAATTCATTGTACTATTACAAAACATACACAAGCATTCTTAGCTTAAACACATAAGTAGACAATGCCAAAATAAGTGAGTGAATAGCGATTATTATCAAACATAAAACATTTACTCATACTTAGAGGCATGCTACGCATAGTTCTACACAACTTTTACAATATAATTGATGCACATATTAATAGATGTATCAAAGCATGATGAAAACAATGTTCAAAGTAGTTTGAAAAGATAAATTGCAACATTATAGAAGTTCTAAATAATAGATTAAATCATGCTTGATTTTCTCAATGATGTCCATACAGTATTTTTGATAATTTAAAGTTTGAACTCATAAGATTGATCTTGGACTCCCCGAGGACTACCTTGTGAGAGGTTCGCTCGGTACTAGGTGATGTGATGGGATGATAGCCCAAATCACCCTTTCACAAGATACAAGTAAAAAGTTAAGTTCAAAAATAACAATTGATAATTTTTTTATTTTATATTTTTGTATTTGATTTTTGCTTTTAGAAATAGAATTTAAACAAATGACAAAGAACACAAAGGCAAAAACATATAATTTTTTGTAATTTGGCTTTTGTATTTTTGTATTTGATTTTTCAAAAATGTAACAAAAGCAAATGTGCAGAAATGAATAGTACACATAGATTAATGTATTTTTAGGGATTTTTCACAATTTTAAAAAGACAGAAAAATGAATATGCACGCTAGCGCCGGCGTTAGCGCTAGCGCGGGAAACAGTACACGATTTTTGATGATTTTGAAATTTTTGTTTGTTGGTATTGTTTAAGTGTCTCAATAGTAGTTTCATGCTGAAATTTCAGAATTTTAGGAAATGTCTAGATAGTGCAAATTTCATGAAACATTAGCGATTTTGTATATGACTTTATCAAATAAACTTTGTAAGTGATATATTTCATTATATCTCCATTTTAATATTTTTAAGGCTTATATTTACCAATGTAGTTTGAAAATGATATGAAATGTAAGCATGAGAGGTCATGAATGAAAAAATCAAATATGCATGATTTTAGAGATTAACAATAATGTTCATGCACAATCATACCATGGATAAGCCCTAGATGAGAATACCTAGCCTGTATATCTTGGTAAACATATAAAGCCTAACATAGACACGAATATTCTTTATGTGGCAATGTCAGAATGATAAGTTTGAGATTAATGGTATACCAAGGTTTGAGAGTGTTTCAACTTATAGACCTAGAATGGAGCGGCGATTCTATTTGATTTGATATCAAGATGATTCAAAGGTCTAAACTAGAAATAAATCACAATATACACCAACCATTATAATATCAATTGTCATCAGTTAATATATCAATTATAATTCACATAAATGTGATAGAAATAATTATTTTTAGAAGACTTTTAATATGACTTATGATGTTAGATAATTTTAGCAAAGGACATCAATAGATCATAGTGGTGTATGTGAATTCAATATTCATTATGAAGATAAATTCTTTCAATACATTTTAGTGATTTTCCTTTAATTAAGAATTTTGAATATATATATGTGATTTTTGATAGGTGAACAATAGTGCTGGTTTAGATCATGTTTGACATCAAGGAGTGAACACAATATAATTTTTTGTTGTGAACAATGACAACCATATTGAAAGTTGAGCTTTAATTTAGATCTTGAATTTTCTTTTAGATCAAGTTATTTCATTAAACCACTTGTTAATGAAGGCTAAGAATCTTAATAGCCTAATAACCGGATTTAATTTGAAATATCTTATAGCAAATTTAGAGTTTAATTCATATGGATAATATAAGATATTTAGAAGCAATGAATATAAGAATAAAAGATAGGTCATCAAAAACAATAAAATATGATTTTGAATTTTGATCAATTTGATTTTATAAACATATTAAGCTTTTAAGAGATAAAATCATATTTTTAATACTGTATAGGATGACCATGACATGATGGTTCAAAATAAATAGGAAAACAAGAAAAATTAAAAGACATGAAAGCATATCATGAAGTAGAACTTTGTATATTTCATTTTGAAAGGATTCTACTTCATGCAATTGATGATACCTAATGAATAAGAGTTTTAGGTATCCAAAGGGGACCATGTGGGATGGTTCCTTTGGGTACCCAAATATAGCGAGATGGCTTTTGGGGAGACAAGGATGGATGGACCCTTTCTTTTGACATTAGTGCGTCATTCTTAAGTATGGGTCTCCATTCATACCTTGGACAAATACTATTTTTATTTTTCAAATTTCCATAGTCCTTTTCTTGTATGTTTGGATAAAAATGACTTTTGGGTTTATCATTTAAAGGAAATTTGTTTGCGTTTAATTTTAAGTTGGGAGAAGATTGATATTGTAAATGATGATGATGATAGGGTTTTTGAATTTCATTTACAATCTTTTGATGTTTTTTATTTCCATAGTTTAGCTTATTCACATTTTGAGAAATCATATTCAACTTGCTTTTGAATTTTGCTTTATATTGAGAATGTATGTTTTGAGAATTTTTCTTTATGATTTCCTTAAGCAAGTTGATTTTAGCTTCTAATTCATTATTCTTAATTTTAAAATTATGTCTAGCTTTATTATAAGCGATTGTACTATTTTTAAGAGTGGAAACAATTGAATCTATATGATCTTGATAGTTATGTCTATATTCATCAAATGTTTCATCCATCTCTTTAATTTCAATTTTATAACTTTTGCATGTAGCACAATCACTTTTTAAAGATGAATTTTCTAAAGATAATTTTTCATTATGTTCTTTTATACAAATAATTTCTTTTTCAAGTTCCTTAAGTTTTTCCTTAAAATTATCACAATCAAAACAAGGTTTTGTGTTTTCAAGTAAATGACAAGATGGTGAAACCACATCATAATTAGATTCTAAATTAACATTAGTTTTTAATCTCTTATTTTCTAAACGTAAATTTTTATTAGTAATTTTCAATTTCTTGATCTTACGTTTAGCAGTTTTTAGTATATTGAAACTAGAAATGGAAGTTATCACACAAGAAGAAGATTTTGACTTTCTTACAGCGCTTTTGGTAGAGGCAAAATGTGTGCATGAAGTTCCTTCGTTATCTTTTGCGCCTTCCTCCATCATAGATGAATTTTCATCTTCTTTTTCTTTTGATGTATTGCTCTCTTTTTCCAAGTTAGTTTCCATGATTTCCATGGCTTTGCAACGAGAGAGATCTTCTTGAATAGTAGTGGATGCTTGTATGTTCTTCTCCTCCTGTGTTTGATATATACCTGCGTGAGGAAAATCATACATTTCTTCAAGAAATTGCCAAACTTTGTATGCACTAGAAAAGCAATATATTAATTTGAAAATTTCATTTGATAGAGCACAAAATAAATAATGGTTGGCTTTTGCAGTTAGTTGACGTTCTTTTTTATTTAATTCATCCGCAGGTCTTACAATGGCTAAATTCCATACTTCGATATCTAAAGTCTTAATAAAATTTTCAATTAAAATTTTCCATCCTTTATAATTTCTCCCTTCGAATAAAGGTGGTTTAGGAGATTTTTCTTCTTCATAAAAATTTACCCCATAAGTAGAAGCGAGATCATGAGACGCCATTATTCCCGGTTGTTAAGACGATTTGGAATAACCTAGCTCTGATACCACTTGTTGGATCAGTAGGCGCCCTTAGAGGGGGGTGAATAAGGGTTTTAAAAACTTATAATATATTTTGAATAACTTTGAAATAATAAGGGATCAAAATAGTGATTTTGAATAACGATCTAAATTGTTTTATAATGAAAGAGAGGATAATAAACAATTTAGAAAAATGCAGAACAAATCATTTTTATTACACCAAAAGAGACATGATTTACTATTAATAAAAATGATTACAAAACTAGATTTCTATGACGCTAGAAATCAAATGCGAATAATAAAACTCTTTTTGTTTTCTATACCGACTCGTATCCCCACGAACCGGTTGGCTTTAGCCGATCCTCCCCGGATTCAGCCTCAAGCGGCTCTAGCCAACCCTTCCCCGGATGTGGCCTCGAGCACTCCCTAGACCTAGCCTAGATCTAGTCATCAACACGAGGCGAGTTTCCCCCTAAGTCCTACCCAGACCTAGTCGCCAACACGAGGCGATTTCACTAACCGTTAACATGAAAAAGATGTGAGAATAAATAATAAAAACTCCCTCTAAGAACTTCTGAAGTTGGAGACGTTGGACCGCTGTAGTATAAGCGTTGTTGAAGCGGTCGCCGGTCGGATGAAGCGTGAAGAAGTCCTCCTTCAGAAATTCTCTCTAAGCTTTTGGTGGGAGTATATCTCTGAACCTTCCTCTCTCTGTTGTGGCACAAATCTCTAGAATTTGGGAGTGGGAGAGGATAATGAAGACGGATCCAATGGGTCCTTTTTATAGCCTTGGAGCTAGCGCCTGTGCTAACGCTACCGCCGGTGCTATCCCGGATTAGGAAATATTCGCCGCGTGAGAATCCTTCATTTTAATCAAGCCGTCCTCCTTCCTCTATTGCTTTGCGCTATCGCCGGCGCTATCAGCTACCGCCGGCGATATCCCAAATTAGGACAAGTTTTGCGCGGCAGAATCTTCAATCGGAGGAAACAATTCTCCCTTGCCTTCTGTGTACGTCGCTACCGCCTGCGCTATCGGCTACCGCCAGGCGCTATCTCCTTCCATATGTGCTCCCGGAATTGCGCTATCATCGCTAGCACCAGGCGCTAAGTGCTACCGCCGGCGCTAGTGGGAGTACTGTCTTCTGTTTTCATTCATCGGAATTCGTCGGGAGTTCTCGAGAACATTCGACAAATTGACTTAGCCGCACAATTTCCTTCACAAGTCTGCCTTTTTGACTTATGTCTGCGTTCGTCGATATTCGTCGAGAGTTCACGAGAACATTCGACGAATAGACTTAGCCGCTAATAGTTCATCGAACGACAGCTAGCGCCTGCGCTAGTGCTACCGCCAGCGCTAGTGAAAGATTTGGATTTGATGGCTCAACTTTGGGGGCAACCTTCTTATGTTATCCCTGAGTCATATGAACTTGTTATCCTACACACTTAGACACACAAGATCAAATACACATAGGATTTGTTATTCTCAAACAAAGGAGATGTGGAAGACCATGTTCCAACAACATTATGTTTGTCGTATGTTTATGCGTTAAATTTCAAGCTAATGCAAAGTAATCTCATTTAAAAGCGACAAAACAAATTTTTAGGTACTTAATCGAAACATCAAGATTAGGTCTATGATACCCAAATAATGATTCTTTTATTTTACATGGCTATTCTGATTCTGATTATGCGGGGTGTTCTTTAGATAGGAAAAGCACTAGTGGAACATGTCATTTCTTAGGGCCTTCAATAGTTGCATGGTCAAGTAGAAAACAAAATTCGGTTTCCCTCTCCACCATCGAGGTCGAATATATCGCACTAGGAAGTTGTTGTGCACAATATTATGGATGACTCAAACCTTAGAAGACTCCAGAGTTCATCTAACCAATATTGAATTAAAATGTGACAACAAGAGTGCCATTGACCTAACAAACAATCCCATCCATCACTCAAGATCCAAACATATATATGTAAGACATCATTTCATTAGGGGTCACATAAAAAAGGAACATATTCATGTAAAATTTATAGGAACTGAATCTCAACTTGTGGATATTCTTACCAAGCCTCTACCTGATGCGCAATTTGCTTTACTTAGACTAGAATTAGGGGTCTTGGACGTCTTAACTTACAACAATAATCCCGCATTTGTGTGTATGCTTGTCTGATATCTTGGCTCCACTACACAACCCTTACTCTAAACAAACACAATTTGGCAAAAAATTCAAAATCACACATTTTTTCTAATAAATACAACTTATGTTACTATCGTGCGGCGTTAGTATGTTACCGCTGGCAATAATATAAAATCCTGAATTTCTCATTTATTTCTAAAGTTCTATATTTCTGTTCATTTCCTGTTATTTTCTAAAAGCCAAAATAAAAAAAAATTTAAAACAAGTCAAAATCAAACAAAAACATATTTTTTAAAATCAACTACAAAATTGAAAAACCAAGTAAAACCACAAAAATATGTCTTTCATTTGTCTTAAATTTTGTCTTCAAAAGTCTAAACAAAAATTATAAAAACTGATTACTACTTATTGAAATGTTTTTCAAGGGTGATTTGTGCTATCTTTTCAAGATTAAAATACAATGAAAATTTTCTATTTCAAATATTTTAAAACATTGTTTTGTGTCATACCTTAAACATTATCTTGTAATGTGCAATGAAATTGATTGTAGAAAGCATGTGTAGAAGTGCTTAACATGCATCTAAGTATGAGTAATGTTTTATATTTGATAATGATTTATTAACTCGCCTCTTTGATAATCTACATATGATTTTAATCTTACTCTTGCATGATTGTGTAGTGTAACAACTTTACATTATTTAATGCGTGCTTAGTTTACCTACACCTCATAAAAATCTTTTTCTTTTCATGCATTAATATTTGAAGAAGTGTGTTTTTCAAAATCAAAAACTCTATGTTTGCAAAAACAAGTGAATTCATAGAACTTTGTCCCAAACCAAAATTCAAATGAATATTTGACAAAGCTAACTCCACCAAGCACTACTCACCCTCCTGATAAGCCTTAATGAACATTGTGAGGTTGAGCACCTTGGAAAGAATTGTAAAGTATCTTGTGCAAACTCTTTTACACTACTTCTTCTTGTACACCGGATCACAAATAAATAATACCAAAGATAAAATATATATGTGATCCTCCAAGCACAACTTTGCACCCTGATAAGTCTTAATGAGCATTGTGTGTGTACAGCACCTTGGGAGTTGTACTATTTCTATGAGCATTGAAATCAAATATAGATTTGTGGGTGGATGTAACTCTAAAAATGCATTTCAATAATGTTGTGTTTATTCCATTATACTTGTCATGTGTTTTTGATTAAATCATTTTTATACTTTTATCAAAAATACTACTTGTACACATCATTATCTCTTATAAACCTTCTACTCATGAGTATTGGACTTTAAAGCATATTTACATGTCTTTTCAACAATTTTAGTAAATGCACTAGATAACTTTGCATGATCTCTACAATGTATAAGAATACTTGAATTACGAATTTAGAACATTGTAGTTTCTTATCTTGTCTTGATAAATTAAAATAATGCTTGAATTATTTTTTGTATACCACACGCATATCTTGGATTTAAAATTCAAAACTTCTTCTTTCAAACACTAACACTCTTATTCATTTTCAACACTTGCAAATTTCAAAAATAATGTTTATCATATGAATGCCTATTATATTTGAACTTATCTTCCTCTACGCCTTGTATACTCAATCTTGTTTATTTACATTCTAAAACAAGTGCGATTATATTTTTGATAACAAATGATATTATGATCTTGGCCTTCAATTGCTAAAACATCTATTTTCTACTAAAACAAAATTTTTACTCATTTACTATGCTTCAAACTCATATAAAGATGTTTATTTATCTTGAAACATGTTTTCACTATCCTTACTACTTGTACGCTCGATCATGGATATTATCTTACCCAACAAGTGGTATTAGTTACTTAACTAAAGATACTTCATTCTTACTCTAAAGTTCCTACAAAAGGGGAAGAATAACTAAGTAATTTGAACTTCATCCTTTACTCACCCACCATGTAGTATCACTAAGTAATAAATCCTTGTCATACTCTTTCCCTTCTTTACACCCTTTTTTGATAATACCAAAAGGGGGAGGATAACTTTGAAAGGAATTCACACTTAAGAGGAGTAAAATACATAGGATGATGTGTCGTAGGGGGAGCACTCATATAAGGGGAGTATCTATATAGGGGAACATATTTGTACTATCACGCCTATCCTTTACCCTTTACTATAAACACAAGTCTTATATTTGAATGTTTTTCTTTCTAAGAGGATTTGTTATTATCAAAATGTGGAGTTTGTTGGAATATGCTTTCCACATCTCTTGGTTTGAGAATAACAAATCTCATTGCATTTGATCATACTTTCCATGTGTTTATAGTGTGCAGGAACTTCTACTTTCAATCCCCTATAAGTATGGAAAAGAAAATTGACGAATTCCCTACCAGGTCAAAACTTTGGTGCTAGCACAACACGCTAATGCTACTGCTGACGGTAGCGTCTGCATATTTGGAAACTTCGTCGAAAAGGAAACATCCGTCGAGAAAGGAATGTCATCGAGAATGAATATAGCAACTCTTACCGTGGATCGTTAAGGCTAACGCCCGACAGTAACTTATGGAAGCCCTGGGATCATGATGTTGATTGAGGAGCAGAAATGGAAGGAGATTTGATGGTTAGAAAAGACATAATGCTAACGCGAAGCGCTATCCTTACCACGACACGGTATGATGGGTTGCTAATTTTGGAGCCAAAATGTTACCAAAAATGACTCGATCCGCGTGCCAGCTTGTTGCCTAAAGAGGCTAACGCCCGGCGGTAGCACTACCGCTAGCACTAGGATCTGAGCCTATTTAATGAGCGGTCTGCCTCCATTTTGATTTGTTGATTTGGACGACACATCTATGTCACAACTCCTATATTACGTGAGAGACTCCTCTTTGCAGTCAAGAGAACTCCGTCAACATTCGTGAACGCTAAGGACTTGAAGAAAGATCAATCACGCCGACTTCATCTTCAAGTTAAACCTTTGAGGGATTTTCTTTGATGTTTTATTTATTTTGTTATTTGTAACTCTTTTTATCACAAGTAGAGAATTAGCCGCGTGGTTGGCGACTAGGGCCTTGCGAGGACTATGGGGAATTCGCCACATGGCGACTAGGTCTTGGGAATATATCTAGGGGTGCTCGAGGACTGTCTGGCGATGGAGAGGTTAGAGCGGCTTGGTGTCATATCTGGTGATAGATTGGTTAAAGCCAACCGATCATTGGGAGAAGGGTCTGTATAGAAAACCAAAATGGTTTTTACGTATTCTCTTCAATCTCAAGTGTCGTTGTGATAAGTTTTTGTGATGATTTCTAAAAGCAATAATATGATTTGTTTTTTCTCTAATATTGTAATGCAATCTCTAATCTTTGAAATCTAAATGAATAGACATTCTCTATCACTAACGTTGCGCGGTAACACTACCGCAAGCAGTAGTAGCATTGTTCACATCTGTCATGCCAAATACGACCTAATTTAATGAGAAGCCTACTGTAGTGTTTAATCTGAGATGATTTTTTATAAATACTATCTACTTACTTGATTAAAATTTATTCAATCGTAAAGTTTTAATACCCTTATTCACCCCCCCCCCCCTCTAAGGGCGCCTACCGATCCAACAACAAACACAGAAAATTTCACAAAATAGAAGACATAAGAGTTATAGTTGTTCACCAAAATCTGGGTGCTCCACTCTTCTACCACCTTGGTAGGAATACACTATCACAATGTCTGATTCTTTTGATAAGGAGACTCTTAGAATACGGAAGTGAGTCTTTTTATAAGGAGACTCTCAGAATCAAACCAGATCTTTTGATAAGGAGATCTTGAACCAAACCAGATCTTTTGGTAAGGAGATCTTGAACTAAGCTGAATCCTTTGAAGAGGGATTCTTAAGTCTCTTTACTCAATTTCCAAAAAGTAGGAAATAAAGTAAGCAAAAGAAGTGGAAGAAGATGTAGAGTATTCTTCTGAATTGAATCCACTTTCAGTAGTCACTGAGGATTGTAGGCACTAAGTGTTCTGGATCCTTTTTAATAGAATGAATCCTTTCTTAGAAGAAGATGCAAGGATTATAATACCACTGATCCAGACTTGATCTCTGTATTCTTTTTATGCTTCTTTTAGAGATAGAGGAAGAAGAAGCCTTTTGTAGCTTATAGAAGAATGATGTACATAGATCTGTCGTGTGTGTTGTAAGAGAGAGAGAGAGCAGGAGGAGAATATTATCACCTTCTTTTTGAATTCTGTATGTGTATTTTTCTGTTGATTGGAGATGAATGACTTTATTTTCTGATCCTTCTTCAGTTGGAATGTCCAAGAAGAATTATTACTTTCTTTCTACTTATGTTGACAGCCCATCAATATCCTTTTGTATAACTTCCGATTTCATCACTTTTTGAATCTCTGGAATTATTCTTTCTCTTCTTGTACATGTGCGACCTGTTGTAATTCAAATATCTTCCAAATATACCATCTAAATAAGCATCAGAATCTATTCTAGGAAGTCCAAAACTATGATTGTATTCGACGTTGCATCGAATAACTTCTGAATTCTTATTGACGCATCTTTGAATTCTACTAGGGGCAGCTTCAAAATCTTCCTCAACTTTGGATTGAACATTGATATCGACGTTGCGTCGATTCTTTGTCGATGTATCCGTCAAGATAAAGATGTAGACTTCAAAATCTAACTTCTGCGTCAAATACAATTTGATGTTACGTTGACTTTCTATGATGCGTCGACTGCCAGTCTGAGTTATCTTTACTTCTATTCGAAGTTACTTCGACTTTCAATCGAAGCTGCGTCGACTTCTTTTCGACGCAGAATTAACTCAACTGCATTTTTTTATCTCCTTTTGACTAGACTTTGACACACTAAGGTGAATATGTCATCCTTGGACATCTAAAAACCATATTACCCTCACTATACAACATGGGTAATAAATCCAAGAGGATGAAATCACTTTTACAGAATTTTTAATATAAATCAAGAAGATGTTTCTCCCAACAAAGGGAGAAGGTGATCTACAAGGGCCAAAGCGAGATCTTCAAGTCAATTTTGTTTGGAAAAACATCCTCTTGATTTATCTCACAAATTATATAAGGACAGAAGGACAAAAGCAACAAGAAGGAGTACAAGAAGAAGTCCTTCAGAAAGAATGACTAGCAGAAAGAAAGAGGTTTCATAGCTAAAACCTGAAGTGACTCAGAATCTGAGTCAAGCTCTTCATCTGAAAGTGATGAAGAAACTGCTGCTGAAGAAGCCTGTCTGATGGCTTTGGAAGATTCCTCTGAGGAAGATCAGAAAAGAGACTGTTCTACCACAAACCAGCAGTGGTACTTGGACAGTGGATGATCCATTCATATGACAAGAGCAAAAGATGTGCTGAAAAACTACAAGGCTAAGGAAGGACCTAAGGTAATTTTTGGTAACTCTCACTCTGGCCAAAACAAAGGATATGGTGTGCTCAGAGTTGGAAAATCTCCTTTTCTAAGGTAGTTTATGTTGAAGGTCGTTAACATAACCTAATTAACATTAGCCAAGTATGTGATGGTGAATACAAGGTTGTATTCACTAAATCATTATGCCATATAGTTTGTTCATTAACTAATCAAATAGTATTAACTGCCTTGGAAAAGGTAAGGTGTGTGTAGTAGATTTTGATTACTCTAAATCTGAAGTTTGCTTGTTCAATTCTAACTTAGAAAACAATGAATTATAGCATAGGAGACTTAGTCATTTAAACTTTAAAACAATAGCTAAGCTATCCTAGCACAACCTAGTAAGAGACTTACCAAACGGTAAGTTTAAAAAGGATCATCCTTGTAGAGCCTGCCAATTAGGAAAATAAATAAAATCTTCATTCAAATCAATTCGTAAGAATGATTCCTCTAGACAGATTCAATCTGAATTCAATACTCAGGTTGCGATGATCAGGAGTGATCATGACACAAATTTTGAGAATTAGTTAATTTATAGATTCTGTGAGAATGAAGGGATAAGGCAAAACTTTTTCAGCTCCAAGAACCCCCCAACAAAATGGGATGACTGAAAGGGAAAATAGAACCCTAATTGAATCAAGAAGGAAATTATTGGTTGAACCCAATATGTCAAAGTCTTTTTGGGATGAGACAGTGAATACAACCAACTATGTTCTGAGTAGGAGTCTCATCCACAAAACTAAGTTAAAGACTCATTATGAGTTGTTGAAAGGAAAGACACATATAGTCACATACTTTAGGATATTTGGGTGTACTTGCTTCATTCTAAATAATGGAAACAACCAACTTGCAAAATTTAACAAGAAGACTGATGATGGAATATTCTTGGGATACTCTTCATCAAGCAAAACACATAGGTGTTATAATAAGAATACTAAAAAATTGAGGAGTCAATACAGGTAGTGTTTGATGAAACTCACATGTTCTCCAAGGGGAAGGAAACTTCCACCAATGTTAAATTGCAGGAAAAAGATCAACTTGCAGATCAAGTTGAATGACTGGATATTATGAAACACTCATCAGGCTGTCAGGTAGGCCTGCAAGCGGTTCGGTTTTAGATAAAACCGAAATCGAACCGAATAGGCTCAGTTTTTACACACCCAAAACCGAAACCGAATCGAAATGGATCAGTTCGGTTCAGTTTGGTTCAGTTTTTTAACATCGGTTCGGTTTTTCGGTAAACCTAAAACTTATTATCCCCCAAAATAAATTTTAATGTTTGTCCAAGTAATTTTCTAATAGTAAATCTAGAAAGCAGTTCATCAACATTGAAGAAAAATTGAAAAAACACAATAACATTTAGATTAACTTGTACATTTAATACAATAAGTTCAAGTATTAGTTTAAAATAAAAATCAATAAGTACAACACATTTAATTTACTCGTTCACGCTCAGGTAATTGTTACAAACTTATGATAAGATAAGTGATATTACATGGTCTCGTTATTTCGGGTTCAACTTCAAACTCAGTGCTCACAACCTCATGTTTTAATACGACGGGACAAACTTCAAGTCCAAACTTATAATCGGTTCGGTTTTTTTGGTTTATCGACCCTATAAACCGAAACCAAACCGAATAGGCTCGGTTTTCAGCCCCCCCAAACCGAAACCGAACCGAACTGATCGGTTCGGTCCAAATTCGGTTCGGTTTGGGTCGGTTTGGTCGGTTTCAGTTTTCTGTGTACACCCTTACTGTCAGGAAAAAGAAAAACAACAAACTGACAATGAATCAGATGAAGACTCTGTTGAAAATGATGATGTCATCAAGACACCTTGTCTACCAGAACATGGGACTGTTCAACAGGAAGAAAATGGTATTACTACATCCAATGAAGAAGAAGAAATCAATGAGGATATTAATCCACTCAATAGTTCAGCAAGAACTAGAATAACCCTAAGGCTCCGTTCATTTGGCAGGAATTGAGATGCAGGAATTGGAATTGACTCAATTCTCATTCCCGTAGGAATTGAAATTGAAGTCGATTCCAATTCTGATGTTCGGCTAACTGCAGGAATTCTATCTATAGAATTGGAATTGGTAGCTTTGCGGTTGCACTTAAATGATCGGATGTAAATATTTGGTTCCAATTTTCTAGGATTATTTTTCTTACCATCAACAACACCATGAAAGTAAAATCATGCAGATTCAACCAATTTGTGTATAAATTAAAGTCAGATATCTTTCTTCTATGGCATGCAAACCAGAGGGTTTGTGCTATCTATATCACAATAACAGCAGAAGGGATGAATCAATTTTATACCAAATCATGCAACATGTGTTGCAGTATACATCTCTAAAAAAACAAAATAAAAAATCAAACAGTTGTCGAGGATTCAAGCAAATGATTCAACAATGGTGAGCATCATCGCAGCAGTTGCAGGTTTGGGACTTCTCTCTCTAGGAAGAAATGCTCACGCTTATATTACTTGTCGGATGTTGTCTATGTAGTGAGAGAGCACTGGACCGCCATTAAATCTAAAAAGGTTGAGCATTGGACCGCCATGATCGTCGGATTCGCCGCACATGGTTTCGCAGATGCTTCTATGAAAGTGTTCCACGAGATGATGAACTCCGGCACCTTCATTGCCGTCCTCAACTCCTGCAGCTATGGGGATTTAGTTTTCGAAGGGTTGGAGTATTTTAAGCTCTTGAAGATCTTCAACAACGAACCCAGAATCCATCACTATGACTGCCTGGTTGACTTGCTCGGCCAAGCTAGGCTAGTAGATGAAGCGGCGGAGATTGTTAAAGGCATGCCCATCGAGCCTGGCTTAGTGATCTGGAGCACATTGTTGGTGGCTTGCAGAAAATATGGGCGCACGGAGATGACGAAGATTGCAGCGGACATGGGGAAGATTGATCGGGAGAGGAGTCGCGAGTGAGAGAGCAGTCGCGAGCAAGAGAGGATTCCCATTGGGGGAGCAAAGCGGAGGATCGTGCGCGAGAGAGAGAGTCGCGTTGTGCGGGAATCGCAAAAGAGGAGGTGCATTATGTGGAATCGCGAAATCAGACGTCGCGAGGTCGGAAATGGCGCTCACTGATTTGCCCTATATGGATTTCCTATGGGGATTCAATACAATTCTGATTCCCACGTAATTTTTGGGCTGCCAAATGGCGAAATTGGAATTGACAATTGAATTCCAATTCCAAACCTCCAATTCCGGCCAAATGAACAGAGCCTAAAGGATTACCCTCCATCTCAAGTTATAGGAGACATGACATCGGGGGTGAAGACCAGACATCAGATCACAAATGAGTCCATGATGCAGTGCTTCCTCTCTAATTATGAACCAAAGAGGTTTAAAGAAGCAGACAATGATCCTCACTGGATAGATGTTATGCAAGAGGAGCTTGCATAATTTGAAAGAAATAAATTCTAGACACTAGTGGAAAGACTAAGGAACTACCCCATTATTGGAACAAAATGGATATATAAAAACAAGATGGACTCAAATGGAGTTATAGTAAAAAAATAAAGCCAGACTGGTTGCTCAAGGATACATGCAAGAAGAGGGAATTGTCAACAACCAGACTTTTGCTCCAGTGGCTAGACTGGAAGCAATTAGGATGTTTCTTTCTTATACTGCTCATATGAAAATAAAGGTATATCAGATAGATGTGAAGAGTGCATTTTTAAATAGAACTCTTGAAGAAGAAGTATATGTGGAGCAACCCCTAGGTTTTGTCAATCCATCTCATCCATCTTTTGTTTATATGATAGATAAAGCACTATATGATCTCAAGCAAGCTCCAAGCGCTTAGTATGAGACCCTATCCAACAAGTTGTGCGTAGAGCTGAATGGATAAATGCTGAAAAGAAGCAGAAGGCATGTGATGCCAAAGCAATGAATATTCTGGTGTCTACAATATCTAATGACATTTTCCAGAAGGTGGCAGACTGCAACTCAGCCAAAGAAATCGGGGAATCCCTTTCCATATTGTTTGAGGGAAGCTTTGATGAAAGAAAGGACAGAAAGTCCCTTCTCATATACCAATATGAGAACTTTCATAAGAAGACTGTAGAGAGTGTTGCTGAAATGTATGATAGATTCAGCACCATTATTAATGAGCTAAGATATCTGGATAAGGAGATTTTCCTGACAGAAATCAATGATAAGCTTCTCATGTGCTTCCCAAGCTCATGGGATACAAGGATCTGGGTCATTAGAGAGTCTAGATGCCATAGAGAGATCTCCACTGATGCTTTGCTTAGAAAGCTAAAATCCTATGAGCTACTACTGAAGAGCGGGGCTGAGACAAAGACCAATGAGACAGTCTCTACTCCCAACCAAAGGAGTATTTCTTTGAAGGCAACTGAAGGAGAGCCTTCCATTCCTGAAGAAGACATGTTCATTCTATAACATCCCACAAATAAATAGACCCCTAAGTGAGATTTTTGTCAAGACTAGGTCATGAGAATGCTCTAGGATGATCAAGGATGCCCTAAGAGCTTAAGGAAAAAGCTAAAGTCACCTTGGACTACAAATAGTAAATTCTAGTTACCAAACCAAGGGTTGGAGTCCTAGGTGTCAAGTTGATCACCTAACCATACCATGACACCCTAACCATTTAGGGAGACCCTTATGTCATAAAGGACCCATTAGGTTCAACCCAATTGGTCAATTTGACCAAAGTCAACCCTAGCTCCAAATAAGTCAAACCACCCTATTTAGGGTCAATTAGGGTTCAATTGGCCCAATTGACTATCCCCAAGTCCCCATACCAACTAAGGGAGGTCAATGGGTCAACATTGACCCATTGAGCCCAATCAATTTCACCAATTTGACCAAAGTCAAGACTTGGTCAATATTGCCCAAATTGGGTTAATCAAGCCCAAAACTCAATCCCTTTGGGCTAAGCCCAATTTCAATGGTCCAAATGATTATTCACCACTTAAATTACATGAAATGCCATCTAATTTCTGGAGGGGTGACTAGGAGAGAGAAATTGGGAGTTTTCTCTAATTTGAAGAGAGAGAGAAAGTGGACATTCAAGGTGAATTCATGGCATTCAAGGCAAATTGACCCTCCATTTTATGCTAATTGATGAGGATTCATTCCCTCTATCAGTTATGAGGAGCTTTTTGATGATTTCATGCCAAGGGGAGGTGAATTTCGTGGGAGTTTCACATGGCCGAAATTTACCATTAAGGGTCATTAATGGCATTCAATTTTGTAACCCCCCCCCCCCCCCCCCCCCCCCTCTCCCTCAATTGAGCCCTTTATCACCTTAAGAGGTTTGAGGGAAGTGAAACCCACATCTTTCCAGAGAATTTTGTGCTCCTTAGCAGGAGATTATCATGGCCCCCAAAGCTTATCAAGCATCCATGGTGAACCGGCGATCGGCAAGGCAAACAACCACCTCACAGGTCTGATCCCCTCCTCCTCTCTTAGTGCATAAATCACAATCTATTTGGGGCTTGATTCGAGCAAAATCGGGCTCAAATCAAGCTCCCGAAAGGACTCATTTTCGAGCTCTTTGCCCCCGCTAAAAATCCCCCTTTCGGCCAACTCAGGACGGCAAACCACCTCGAATCGTCGGCCACCACCTCGAAGAAGGTGGTGGTGGCAATAGCCTGCCGGAAGGAAGAATGGGTGGCCGGAAAATCAACTCCAAAAGTCACCCAGGATGGGTTGTCGGGGACCGTCAAATTGATGTGGACAATGACTCACAGCTGTCAAATCTGGCACGATCTGCTAATCGCAGGCCGAAATGAATTAACATATATATATATATATTAATGCAATCTATCACATATTATGCAGTGGATGTTTTTATTTATTAAAAATACTTAGTGGCTCTACTGAAAAAGTGGTTAACATTAAATTTGTTGTCCTTGGTGTCTATTTTATTTTAAATTTTGTTTCACTCAATTTGGCTCACGGAATCTCCCTCAGCACTCTTTTTGGTGCAAGGTATCCCTAGGGCTAACCAGAAATGTATTTGAGTGCCCCTATTAATACACTTAGTCAAATCACCTAAAAATTTGACCATGGGCCAGTTTGTCCATGACCCACATCATATCCAAAAATCAGAATTTTTGGAGATGATTTTTCTATAGTTTTGTAATAATTTAATAATATACACATGGCTTAAATATAGGTCTTGTGGACATCAATATCCTCCCAATATTTGGTGGATGGTTTGTTGGAGTATTATATGGTCATGGTTAAATTAGCAGCCCATTTGGGCTTGAATTGATTAGGTAAACAAATGCTCAATCTTAGTTACTAGGGAAAGTTAACCGTGGTTTATTCAAATGTGCACTTAGTGTTTTAGGTGACTTTCCCTCAACCAAAAGAGGTGAAAATCTGGTCATAACTTTGTTATCAAATAATACACCTTCTCAAGTAATTTTAGAGGGTTTTGGGTTGGTGGCATGAGAAACCTAGATCAACCCTTAGGGTTGTATATTTGGGTTGATGAAGGGAATGGAGTCAAATCTCTATGGATGGGCTTGAAACTTGTAGATAGTTTCGTAGGGTGAATAAACACCCTGGGTAATTTAGTTGGAATTTTTAGAGTTATTATCACCCACTGAATATTTAATATTTAAATTGGTAACTTTCCTTTCAAGTGCAAATTTTATAGTCATATATTTTATGAAAGTTATAAAACTTGGACAGTGAACTTTTCATGATGAAATGAGTTTCTGGAAATTTTATTATAATTGTTGAATAAGGTAATTTGGTAGTTCCTTCATAATGTGCCAAAAGTCAATTTCCTTGAATTAAATTAATTATGTCTCTTTTTTATTTATAAAAATGTGAAATTTAGTCAGTGTGTTTCTAGGGTTATGATAGAGCTCTGGTAATTTTATTACATTTAATGGATAAAGATTTTTGGTAGTTCCTTCACATTGTGCCTAGATTCAATTATAATGAAATAAATAAATTGGGTTGTTATCTGAATTTAGAAAAATGTGAATATTAGTCAGAGAACCCCTAGGGTGAATATGGTCTTCTGAAAAATTTATGGTAATTTTTGGATGATTATTTTCAGTACTTTGTTCATACAATTTTAAAATGTAGTATTTGTAATCTAATTAATTTATATGGGCCCTTAATCTTGAAAAATAGTCAAACTCAGTTGGAGGACATTTTATGCCCATTAGAACCTCTAAAAAATTAATTCATGACCTTTGGGCATGGGGAAGTTGAAGTTCCTTCACAAATCTGGGTTATGCCATAATTATTCATTTAATGTTTTTCATGGAATTAATTAGGGAGAAAAAATAATTTACTGATGTTCCATCATATTAGTCCATAAATAATATCTGCATACATAATTTATCATAAGGATACCTTGGAGTCATGTGGGACACTCATAATTGTTAAATTTTCCCCTTAGGATTGAAGTGTTCTGCGGATAGCCAAAAAGGAGTTTGGTGGTTTTAGGTCTTTTCATGATTGCTTGGGTAGGGATGATTCAGTGAGAGGTTATTTAGGTCAACTCCATGGTGGAAGGGGCAAAAGTCCCTTCAAGACCTCCCCTAGTTGTGGGTGTGAGAGGTATACACTTAAGTGGTGGGTTGGTGTTCAAGAGGACATTAATATCACCGGTAAATCTGAATCCATCTTAGGACTCTAGAGAAACATAAGTGAGTGGTATTGGGAAGTCACCAATAAAATTAAGTGTCTTGTGAAAAGGAGGTTTGAGGTGTCATCCCATCGTAGCTCCTAGTACCGTTGTGAGCCCCAAACAGGCTAGACCTCGGGAAGTCCAAGACTAACCCCTAAACTGATATGGCATATATCAAGAAAGATTAATCTAATAATAAGAGATTCAAACACACACACACACACCCCATATAATGGGAAGATAGTTTTGGTTGGTCTAGTCCTGCAGGCAGTGGGCTCGGTGTGAGTTTAACAAGGACAGGTGATGCAAGCTGTGTCTTGGTGATTGTTGAAATGGATTGGTTAGTCTAGTGAGTCGGTGGCTCGAGAGTTCAATTGTAGCATATGAGCTTGTGCATATAAGTGGCGGGTCATCGGTATTGGGCAGTCGTTCACATCGATGTCAGTACGTTGGCTCGGCAACTGTGAGTATTCACTTAGCCAAGAAAAGACTGGTGGTCTCCAGCATTAGTACAAGATGCTCCATAGCACCTGGTTTGGTGTACCGAGTAATACGTAAGGTATAGGTTAGGTAGTGCGAATATCGGCATAGGAGTGGGGTGGCCCAACCCACTACCTCTGTTTGCCACTACGAGAGGTACCTGAGAGTTTAGCTAACTCCAAATCAGGTAACTAAAGGTCTGTGTGCGTAGAGTCGTGTGGGTGAGTTGCACTGTTGTGAAACATATACATAAAACCTTTCATAGCATTTCATGTTATTCATAATATTGCATTAATCCCTTATCCCCATCACATAAATTATTATCAGATCTTTTATACTATGGGCCTTGCAAAACGACCCCCTTAACTTATGAGCTTGTATGAGCATTCTTATAAGTTAAGGTTACCTTTCTCTGTGAAGGCTCCTTTATTGTCATTTCTATACTACTTCTTTATTTCTCTTTTACTGCACTTATTTGCTGCTCAGTACCTTTCAGTTCTTACATAGTAGAATTGCTAGTATAGCTTTACATTCCGTATGCAATCTATGTGAGTGAGGGCCACCACCATCTGCTTGTACTTTTGCTTTGATGTCCTCCTGTTCATTCCTCCCGCTTAGTGCCTAGGAGTCACCGGGGGAGAGGTGGGAGATTGGCTTAGTCATTTTACTAACGGTCAGTTGTGACCAAACACCACAGGGGCTCTGAATGGGAGATAGGGAGCTACCCCAGGAGATACCGCGCAACCAAATCAATACGATGCAGGAGGAGGAGAGCCATCCTATCTCGGAAGCAGCAGTCACGACCACGAGATCCGTGAGTGTTTAGTATTTATTACTTCCGCGAGCGATCTGTAGTGAGGACCATATGCACTGGGCAGGAGCCCTTTTATTTTCAGTATTTCTTATCGTGGACTATTTTGTGATATTTTATATATATCACCTTATGATGTGGAATTCATCTTATAGTATTCTACTCTATTTCTCTATGATGTATGGTTGGCCTGGATGTGAATTTGCCGGCAGAATCGGTATCTTGTAGTGGCGACCTTTCCGAGAGTTGGTGTCACCGCAAGGCGGCAGTTCTGGGCATAAGACTCGGTGGAAATGCAAAAAAGGGGGTCTTACAACTAGTATCAAAGCACATCCCAGGTCACCAAGAAACAGGAAGTCCACAAACCTCGGGTCACCCCGCACGTGCTTAGTTTGCGGACAAACTAGCAGCGAAAGCAATGGTGTGCTCATATGGGAAATCACATGCAACAGTCCACTCTTACCTAGATTTTGGACCAATCCTCTTACAAGTTAACTTTTCTTATGTAGCCTTAGACAATCCCTGCCCCTCAGCAGGGAAAACCTATGGCTCCGGCTATCATTCCACCCCCGCCGATTCCTACTCCGTTTCAGCAATCGGAGATGGGACAAGTTTTGACGACGATCTTAGAGGCTTTCAGAACACAGTAGGCCCCGGCTCCGCAGCCAAATCCTGGGTCAAATTGGCTGAGTGCCTTCCGAGTCCTCTCCCCTCCATCATATATCGGGACGAAGTCAGCGGTGCGGATGGAGGAATGGCTAGATATCATCTATGAGATGTTGGCATAGATACGATGTCCGACGGATATGATTGTGTCCTTAGTTGTGTCCTGCTTGGATTCTCATGCCAAGAGGTGGTGGAAGTCCCTTATGGACTCCACCAATGCAGGATACGAGTGTGTGTACATCACATAGGACGAGTTCAAGACAGCACTCTTGGAGCATTTTGTGCCACAGATTGCGAGGGACGAGCTAGAGGAGAGATTCTTGTAGCTAGGGTAGGGCAGCAGGACAGTTCTGGAGTATAACTGGGAGTTCTCCCACTTAGCTCACTTCGCTGATTCGTATCAGCTGGATGATGCGGGTTATGCGAAGAGGTTCTACAAGGGACTCCGGGACGATCTGAGGCAGGCCATCCTTTTTGTTGTTGATGACATACAAGCTCAGATTTAGGAGATGGCCAAGAAGTTAGAGGCGGACCAGCTCGTGGTTCGAGGCAGAGGGAAAAGACCTGCAGATAACTCGGTGACCGGTGGCATAAGTCAACAGCAGAGGGGTCGGTTCATCGGACAGAGGAGAGGCGGAGAACGACCCCGACCAGAGGATAGGCAGGAGCAGAGGGATCCAGAAGTATTGGCCGCTCAACCATTACAGATACGAGAAATGCCGAGGCATGTGGATGGGGCACCTCCCCCACCGGTATGCTACTACCGCCATCAGCCTGGATATATTCGGGCTAATTTCCCCAGGAGAGCCCCACCACAACCACCACCATAGGTTGCCCCACCTGCCCAACACTTCAGGGGGCGAGGATGTGGCCGAGGCCGAGGATTTCATGGAGGAGATCGTCAACTAGCCAGGGAACAAGTCTATGCATTGGACCTTGCTCAGCCCCGGAGCCCGAAAAGAGTCATTGCAAGTATGTTAGTATTCCAAGTTCTTCTCAATTCTTAGAATATAGAAATGATATTGAATTGCTAGAAGTAGAAAACCTAGCCACCTAAAACCATATAATGAATTCAGGAATAGTAAATGTATGTGGTAAGCATGCCCATTCCCTGTTCGACACGGAAGCATCGTACAACTTTGTCTCGGAGGACTTTGTCAAGGACTTGGATCTGGTTCGACACTACACAGGAGTTATCAGAAGGGTGTGTCTCCCTAACAGGTGAGTTGATGGAATCAACAACAAAGTGCATTCTAAAGGTGACCATTGAATGTCTGACACTCGATGCTCCGGCAACCATCTTGAAAATGCTGAACTTCGACCTAGTCTTGGGGATGACATGGCTCACCTGAAACTATGCTCAGATAGATTGCCCGACAAGGAAGGTCGTTCTAAGATATGACAACACCTACGCGACCTTCGAAGGTATTATCCTGGCCTCCCATCATTTTTCCTCTACTCAGGCCGTCAACGCCCATTTACAGGGAGACGAGGTGTATATGATCTATTTTGAGATGAAGGAAGCAGAGACTCCCTTAACTAATATTCTCGTTGTGTGTGATTTTCCCGACATATTTTCGTAGAAGCTACCCGGGTTACCGCCGCACAGGGAGAAAGATTTTCATATTCAGCTAGTTCCAGGGGCGAAGCCGGTATCTAGGGCTCCATATCAGATGGCTCCAAAGCAACTGGCAGAGTTCAGGAGCCAACTTCAAGAGCTAGTGGAGGCAAGATTCGTTAGGCCGAGCTCCTCTCCATGGGGAGCCATAATATTGTTTGTGAAGAAGAAGGACGTGACACTCTAGTTGTGCATTGACTATAGAGGATTGAACAGGCTGATAGTCCGAAACACGTACCCCTTGCCAAGAATATATGAGCTATTTGATCAGTTGGAGGGAGCTCATTGGTTCTCGAAGCTTAATTTGAGATCAAGGTATTATCAGCTACGGATCCAGGAGGGACATACCAAAGACAACATTTAGTAGCCGATATGGCCTCTATGAGTTCACGGTGATGCCATTTGGCCTTTATGAGTTCGAGGCCTATCTCAATGTCTTCATCATCGTGTTTATAGATGATATCCTCATCTACTCGAGGACGGAGGATCATACATGACACTTGGCATTGACTTTGGAGAAGCTCCGAGAGCATAACCTATATGCAAAGTTCAGTAAGTGTCAGTTCTGGTTGAAGGAGGTGGTCTTTCTAGGTCACATTGTTGAAACCTGCAACTTGATGAACAAGTCTCGGTCTCTGTGGAGTTCGGGGTCCCAAAAAATGGGGTGGTCTCACACCTACTTCTCTCGAACCAGCTCTCTAGGCAAGAGCACTTGGATTTGGAAACAGACCCTAGTCTACAGCGAGGAGGTCCCACCTCACACCCGGAAGACCTGAGAGATCTTCCCCTCCCTAGCCAATGCTGAGCCAGAGGCACCAAAGGAGAGCTCGACAAGTCAAGAGCTCTCAAGGGAGAAGAAGATCCGGAATCCAGAATCCCTCTCTTTGGTGCCCCTTGGGGCCTATTTATAGGATTTTTGAAGTTGGGCTGCAAATAGCCAAAAACTGGTTTGCCAGATTACCAAAATACCCCTGAATTGGGCTGCGGATAGCCGAATCCCGCTGTTCTGAAGCGCTAAACGCAGACCACCGGTCTGCGAATAGTAAAACTGGACGAGGGGATCTCCCCTGGGCGAGAGAGGGAGGGGCGAGACCCCCACTCCCCTCTCTCCGCCTCATCCCCTGGGCAAGAGAAGGAGGGCGAGACCCCCACTCCCCTCTCTCCGCCTCTTCTCCTGGGCGAGAGAGGGAGGGGCGAGACCCCCACTCCCCTCTCTCCGCCTCACCCCCTGGGCGAGAGAGGGAGGGGCGAGACCCCCACTCCCCTCTCTCCGCCTCTTCTCCTGGGCGAGAGAGGGAGGGGCGAGACCCCCCCTCCCCTCTCTCCGCCTCTCCTCCTGGGCGAGAGAGGGAGGGGCGAGACCCCCACTCCCCTCTCTCCGCCTCACCCCCTGGGCGAGAGAGGGAGGGGCGAGACCCCCACTCCCCTCTCTCCGCCTCTTCTCCTGGGCGAGAGAGGGAGGGGCGAGACCCCCCCTCCCCTCTCTCCGCCTCTCCTCCTGGGCGAGAGGGGGAGGGGCGAGACCCCCCCCCCCCCCCCCCCTCCCCTCTCTCCGCCTCACCTCCTGGGTGAGAGAGGGAGGGGCGAGACCCCCCTCCCCTCTCTCCGCCTCACCTCTCCTTCCGCGCGGCTCGATGCTATCAAGCTGTCTTCTCCGGATCCTCGGGGGTACTCGGCGAATATAGGGTTGTACACAATCCCCGCTCTTTTCGAGTGTGGCTCACGCTCGGAAAGAACTGTCCAACCCTATATATTCGACGAGTGTCGCTGGGAACCCGATTATTGGTGCTATCTCGGAAAAATACATTGCCTTCCTAAGAGGTCCTCCAACCTTGCCGACTAATGAGAGCCCGGCTAGCGAGTCTGCTTGGGACTAAGTACTTTTAGGAGCGAGCTCTACTAGTGGTCGACATTGGGTCGACACACTCCTAGGAGCGAGCTCTACTGGTGAGAGCCACCCAGCTAGTGAGAGCCTGGAGTGAGGAGGACATCTCGACGTTGAACTTACCCATCCGAGGATCATTCGACCCACCCAGCTAGTGAGAGCCTGGAGTGAGGAGGACATCTCGATGGTAAGCTCTCTCTTCCGAGGATCATTCGACCCACCCAGCTAGTGAGAGCCTGGAGTGAGGAGGACATCTCGGCGTTGAACTTACCCATCCGAGGATCATTCGACCCACCCAGCTAGTGAGAGCCTGGAGTGAGGAGGACATCTCGATGGTAAGCTCTCTCTTCCGAGGATCATTCGACCCACCCAGCTAGTTAGAGCCTGGAATGAGGAGGACATCTCGGCGTTGAACTTACCCATCCGAGGATCATTCGACCCACCCAGCTAGTGAGAGCCTGGAATGAGGAGGACATCTCGATGGCAAGCTCTTTCTTCCGAGGATCATTCGACCCACCCAGCTAGTGAGAGCCTGGAATGAGGAGGACATCTCGGCGTTGAACTTACCCATCCGAGGATCATTCGACCCACCCAGCTAGTGAGAGCCTGGAATGAGGAGGACATCTCGATGGCAAGCTCTTCCTTCCGAGGATCATTCGACCCACCCAGCTAGTGAGAGCCTGGAATGAGGAGGACATCTCGGCGTTGAACTTACCCATCCGAGGATCATTCGACCCACCCAGCTAGTGAGAGCCTGGAGTGAGGAGGACATCTCGATGGTAAGCTCTCTCTTCCGAGGATCATTCGACCCACCCAGCTAGTGAGAGCCTGGAATGAGGAGGACATCTCGGCGTTGAACTTACCCATCCGAGGATCATTCGACCCACCCAGCTAGTGAGAGCCTGGAATGAGGAGGACATCTCGATGGCAAGCTCTTCCTTCCGAGGATCATTCGACCCACCCAGCTAGTGAGAGCCTGGAATGAGGAGGACATCTCGGCGTTGAACTTACTAATCATATAAGCAAAATAACTTCATCCATCTAATGGGGGGATTTCCCTTGTCAAAAACCTCCTGGCCCTACCAGTGAGGGGTAGAGCTTGTTACAAAGGAAGACTACAAAAAACAAAAAACAAAAAACAAACACATTATGCCCCCCCCCCCCCCCCCCCCCATGGCACTCGCCTCTCCGGCTGCTCGCGCGAGATGATTATTCCTCTGCTTATCCTGCCACTCCCATCTGGCTCATGCTCTCCATGATCTTCTCCATCTCCTCCGCCCCCGCTTGCCAGGAGATGTTGTTGACGGCTGTGACGTAGCAGTGCCTCGCCATCCTGGGGTCTCCGCGGATCCTGACTTGGATTCCTCCAGCGTTGAGCTTGAGGCATTGGTGGAAGGATGATGGTACGCATCGAAAGGCGCTGATGAGGGGTCTTCCGAAGATGGCATTGTAACTGCTAGGAGCGTCAACTATGACGAACCGACAGTTCCTTGAGCCTCCCCCCATCGTCACTTGGAGTCCAACTCCACCCTCCACCTCTTTCCTTTCTCCGGAGAATCCGAACAAGGGCCCATCTGAGGCCAGCACCCTCCTTGGCTCCACCTTCAACTCGTCAAATGCCCTCTTGAAAATGACGTTGACAGAGCTCCCGTTGTCAACGAGGATCCGAGAGACAGTGTAACCTTCGATGGCTGTCTGAATGACTAGCGCGTCACAGAATGGATCCTCGTTATCTGGCATGTCCTTGCTCGAGAAAGTGATTTTCTCCTCGGGAGGTGGGTCCTGTGACGTTGAAGCGACGCTGCGTCGGTATACGGCGTGGAGGCTTGCCTTACGGGTGGCCTCGATCCCAACCCCCCCGTGGATCACCGCAACCCGTCCTTTGGCTCCTATGTCAGTTCGGTCCTCGCAGATGTCGTCGTCCACCACTGCTCCAGGTGGAACTTCTTCAATCCGCACCGGCGGCTGCTGTTGTGCCTGACCTCTCGCCTCTCTCACCTCCAAGAACTCTGGGCAGGTAGTTGTTGCATGCCCCTCTGCTTGGTGGTAGTCGCAGTACGACACCGCCCTTCCCCCCCCCCCCCCCCCCCCCCCTTCTCCTACGGGCTGGGATGTCTCTTGCTTCCACTCCTCCTCCTCTTCGAATCGCCATAGCTTGAGCTGGTGGGGGTAGGAGCTGCCTAGGGGCCTGCCTCCAAGGAGGAGGGTTGGGCCTCCCTTGGCCTCCGTAGAAGTTTCCCCCTCCTTGGGCGAGACCCCTCCCTTGCTCCTGACCCCCCTGGGGTCCCTGGTACCCTTGACCCCTCTGCTCTTCCCTCCTCCTTCCTTCCTGCTGCCTGAGGCCACCTTGCTCTCTTGGCTCGACCTCCACTAGCTTTGCCAACTTCTTTGCCAGCCCCGGGTTCGCCGCCTCAGTGGCTATCTCCTTTGCAGCTTTTTCCATCAGGTCCTCAAAGGACAGGGGAGGCTTCCTAGTTAGGCGCATTTTGAAGAAGCTCTCTCGTAGCCCTACGGTGAAAGCCATCTGGAGGGCATACCCTGGCACCTCCTGGATATTCTGGATCTCCTCCTGGAAACTGTCCATGTACTGGGCCAACGTCTCCTCGTGCCTTTGCTTGACCAGGAAAATGGACTCAGCATTCTTCTTCCTCTTCTTGGATGTGGAGAAGCGTAGCTGGAAGCTTCGGCTCAAGTCATCAAAGCTGTAAATGGAGCCAACCGGGAGCTGGTGGAACCAGTCCCTAGCTTTGTCTCTCAGGGTGGTGGCGAAGAGACGACACTTGAACGCGTCCGTCATGGGCCTGATGGAGACGGTATCCTCGAACCACTGTAGGTGCTGGACGGGATCATCCTTCCCGGTATAGAAAGTCATGTTGGGCTCCTTGAAGCCTTCCGGGATGGGAGCTGAGATGATCAGCTCGCTAAAGGGTGACCCCCCACTCGCCGGCTTCGCGAGCTCCGCTCGCGCGACTCCTGCTCCGAGCGAGACCCCACTCGCCGGGCTGGGAAAAAGCACTCGCCCGGCGAGGTCTCGCTCGCCACTCTCGGTCACTGGCTCCTTGCCTGGCCGACCCCCTAGGGCGACCTCTCCTGACCCCCCCTGGTCAAGCACTCCTTGCGACCCAGAAGGCGGTGTCTGGGGGGAGGGAGCTGAGCAGTCACCTCCCCTGGTGATGCCTTGGAGCAATTCCATGATTCCCTTGATGGCCGTCATGAACTCTCCCCTTCCTACCACGTCACTTGGGAGGTGAGACCCCTCGTCATCTCCTCCTCCGAGGTCTCCTGCCATGAGATTTGGCTCAAGAACTTCTGTGCTGACCACTCTCCACGCTCACCGCACCAAAAATGTTGAAACCTGCAACTTGATGAACAAGTCTCGGTCTCTGTGGAGTTCGGGGTCCCAAAAAATGGGGTGGTCTCACACCTACTTCTCTCGAACCAGCTCTCTAGGCAAGAGCACTTGGATTTGGAAACAGACCCTAGGCTACAGCGAGGAGGTCCCACCTCACACCCGGAAGACCTGAGAGATCTTCCCCTCCCTAGCCAATGCTGAGCCAGAGGCACCAAAGGAGAGCTCGACAAGTCAAGAGCTCTCAAGGGAGAAGAAGATCCGGAATCCAGAATCCCTCTCTTTGGTGCCCCTTGGGGCCTATTTATAGGATTTTTGAAGTTGGGCTGCAAATAGCCAAAAACTGGTTTGCCAGATTACCAAAATACCCCTGAATTGGGCTGCGGATAGCCGAATCCCGCTGTTCTGAAGCGCTAAACGCAGACCATCGGTCTGCGAATAGTAAAACTGGACGAGGGGATCTCCCCTGGGCGAGAGAGGGAGGGGCGAGACCCCCACTACCCTCTCTCCGCCTCATCCCCTGGGCAAGAGAGGGAGGGGCGAGACCCCCACTCCCCTCTCTCCGCCTCTTCTCCTGGGCGAGAGAGGGAGGGGCGAGACCCCCACTCCCCTCTCTCCGCCTCACCCCCTGGGCGAGAGAGGGAGGGGCGAGACCCCCACTCCCCTCTCTCCGCCTCTTCTCCTGGGCGAGAGAGGGAGGGGCGAGACCCCCCCTCCCCTCTCTCCGCCTCTCCTCCTGGGCGAGAGAGGGAGGGGCGAGACCCCCACTCCCCTCTCTCCGCCTCACCCCCTGGGCGAGAGAGGGAGGGGCGAGACCCCCACTCCCCTCTCTCCGCCTCTTCTCCTGGGCGAGAGAGGGAGGGGCGAGACCCCCCCTCCCCTCTCTCCGCCTCTCCTCCTGGGCGAGAGGGGGAGGGGCGAGACCCCCCCTCCCCTCTCTCCGCCTCACCTCCTGGGCGAGAGAGGGAGGGGCGAGACCCCCCTCCCCTCTCTCCGCCTCACCTCTCCTTCCGCGCGGCTCGATGCTATCAAGCTGTCTTCTCCGGATCCTCGGGGGTACTCGGCGAATATAGGGTTGTACACACATTATCAGTGGTGTTGGGTAGCAGTGGATCCAGTGAAGATTCAGGTCGTGCGAGATTGGCTGTCATTGAAGACAGCATCCGACATACGGAGTTTCTTAGGACTCGCCGGTTACTACGGGAAGTTCGTGGAGGGATTCTCCTGAATTGCCCTTCCACTCACATCTCTGACAAAGAAGAATACAACATTCATATGGACGTCGTAATGCGAGTCTGCCTTCTAGGAACTGAAGGATAGGCTTACCTCGGCTCCCATTATTGCCCTTCCATCAGGGAAGGAAGGAATCCAAGTCTACACAGACGCGTCATATCAGGGGATGAGTGATGTTTTGATGCAGCATAAGCATGTGATAGCTTATGCTTCCTGTCAGCTGAAGAAGCACAAACAAAACTACCCTGTGCATGACTTAGAGATGGAGGCAGTGATCTTTTCCTTAAAGATCTGGAGCCATTATCTATATAGGGTCCATTGTGATATCTTCTCAGATCACAAGAACCTCAACTATGTTGATACTCAGAAGGAGTTAAATATGCGGCAAAGACGATGGGTGGAGTTTCTTTCCGACTATCAGTATACCATGTACTACCACCCAGGGAAGGCGAATGTGGTAGCAGATGCTCTTAGAAAGAAAGCTACGGTATAGAGTTCATAACCACAAATGATGGCTATTGAGCTGGTGCGGATGCTGGACGACATGCAGATATCCTTGGTGTCCAAGGCTGACCCTGAGATCTACGAGGAGTATCTAGCCTCGATGAGCATTACTAGTGACATACGAGATTGCATCAGGGACGGGAAAAGGCAGGACGCTAAGTTAGAACCAATATTCAGGGCTTTGGAGACAGGCACGGCGGGGGACTACTCGTTGAAGGATGATCTCTTGCTTATCAGAGGCGGAGTGCATATTCCGGCAGGAGGTCAGATTTAGGAGGATATTTTGACTGAAATGCATTGCAGCAGGTACTCAGTGCACCCTGGGATCTCGAAGATGACAGCCGAACTGAAGAGGACCATGTATTGGCCGAGTATGAAGAAAGAGATCACCTACTTCGTGATGCACTACGAGACTTGCCAACTCATGAAGGCTGACTGCAAGAGTCCGACAGGATTACTGCAGCCACTACTGGTACCTGAGTGGAAATTTGATGATATAGCGATGGACTTCGTACATGGACTCCCCCATTCTCATGCTGGAAATGATTCGATATGGGTAATCATAGACAGGTTGACGAAACTCGCTCGATTTATTCCAGTCAGGAAGGACGCTCCAGTCAGTGTTTTAGTATGATTATTTGCGGAACAGTTCATTCGTTACCATGGCGTGCCCAAGGCGATCGTGTCAGATCGGGATGGTCGGTTTACGTCGAGGGAGTGGAGAGCAGTTCAGGCTTACCTGGGCTCTCGTTTGACTTTCAGTACCGCATTCCACCCTCAGACGGATGGATAAACGGAACATACCAACCGGATGATGGAAGATCTTCTACGCCAATGTATCCTAGACCGCGGGGAGCCATGGGAGAGAACCTCTTTTCGATTTTCTTCACGCACCACCTTTCACGCCGCATTGCCCGGCTTCGCCATGGTCATCACAATTTCTCCCGTAAAAAGTCTCTGTTCTTCAATCACGCCGGCTTCGGACTTTGGGGGCCAAATGTTGGGGTCACCCACATTATATAAGAATTTCAGGCTGCGAATAGCCGGAATTCCATTACCCCCACTACCTTAGCCGAGAGTTAGGGGAAAAACCATCATGCACGCAATCACCGCACGCGATCAGAGATCCAACCACCGCTCTAACCGCCTGAGGCCTGCAAACTGGCTGCCACCACGCCGTCAACGCGCAACCGCAAGCCCCCGCGGTCGATGCCAGCATGGCCAGCCTTGGTCGCGCGCCCACCGCGCGCGATTGCGGGGTGGCACGACCGACCTTCGCCGCGCGCCCACCGCGTGCGGCCGCGGAACTGCATGGCCGGCCACCCGTCCGACCTTGGCCGCGCGCCGACGGTGCGGGCCATGAGGCCGCACGGGCGGCTGTCCTTGGCCGCGCGCCGATGACGCGCGGCCGCGAGGACGCATGGATGGCCACCCGGCCAGCCTTGGCGGCGTGCCCACCGCGCGCGTGCACAACACCCTACAACCAGACCCCATTCGGTCGCACGTCATGGGCGCGCGACCGTCTAGCCAGCCGGCCGGCCTTAACATCCGGCCGGTCGCCCTCCCATCTAGCCGGTCTCCCTCCCAACCGGACGACCCCCCCCTCGCCGACCAATTTCCTCTGCCGGTCGGCTTCCTCGCTGCCGACCGATTCCCCCGCCGTCGGCCGCATTCTCAACCGCCGTCGTCCGATCATCCTGCGAAATCTCCACCCTCCGATCAACAGGTAACCACCCATGTAACCTCCCATTATGCGTGGGTGCGATTATCCAAAAATATGTCGAGATGCGTATAGAAAAATGCCTAAATAATACACGTCCTAAACGATATAAAACCGGCCTGCAAAAAATAATTATGATGGTTACGGCCTACGAATAACTGCATAACAACTATAACCACCTCTGTGGTGTATAAATAGGATCCCAGACTCCCCTTCATGATCATCTTGCTCTCCTCCCTCCTTTCCTACTAAGTGCAAGAGAGAGCCCCCTTGAAGATCATCATCTTCGAAGACGCCCTTGAAGAATCTTTAAGCACTCCGAAGATCGCTCAGAGATCTCCATCTTCCTCCATGCTTCCTTTCGAGCGCGGAGCACTCAGCTATCGTCACCTCCAAGAATGACAAGCATCATGTTTCAGACACCGTCATCGAACTCCGAAGAGATCCAAAAGTCCAGAACACACCCCTTGACATCCCAAGCGCAAGCGGATGGTCTCTCGAGCCCCAGAGTGCGGTGCTCCCCACCGCGACTAAGAAGAAGACTTAGCTTTGAGAGCGGTGATCCGTCGCCCTTCGAACGCTTCCCTCTCTCTCTCTCTCTCTCTTTCCCCCACAAGTTGTAACGGGGAGCGGCACGTCGCTCTCGATTTCTCATCAAAGCCTTGTAAAGAAGCAACTGACAGTGAAGTTAGGTTGCCCCCGAACCGACCACGTGGTTTTAACCTATTTCAGGGGTTTTCCATGGTAAAAAAATTTTCTTGTCAGCTGACTCAATTCTTTGTGATTAATTGGCGCTCGACCGCTCACGGGCTAAGACAGTGCATTCTAGACCAATTTAGGAGTCTCGAGCAGACCGCAACAAGTATAGAAGATAAAAATATGTGCACAAAAAATAATGCAATTTCCTCTGATACAATTATACATATATGAAGTTGACTGCCCAAAAGTGAGGAGGACATTGTCACATTAAATGAAAAAGGAATATAACGCTTTACTTAAACAATTAAAAGTGGAAAAAGACAATTTATATCATTATAATTAAAAAAACAATTTCTTTCAAAGTTTCTCCGCTAGAAATAAAATTCAAACAAAAATTATGACATTTTTAATTTTCAATTGAAGGTGTGTATCCCAAATCTTTGAGGGTATGTTTGTTTGGACGGAATTAGCTTTTTGGAATTAGCATTGAAGATTAGAAATTCAATTCTAATATTCGGCGCAACAGAATTTAAGCGAATATTGACTTTCATGTGAAAACTTATGGCTTTATCTATGTACTAAAAAATTTAAATAGCCAATTCTTACCTCCTCTCATTGGTTTTCCGCATAATCGAATATTTTCGCTAGAGCTTTTCGACCTACGCGAGCATTTTTTGCCCGGGCGTGCATTTTCCTGCAAGGTGTGGTTTTCGGCGGGCACGAGTTTTTCGGTCGAGCGCGTGCTTTTCGACCGGACGTTCATTTTTCTCCCAGGCGGGCGTTTTCGCCCGGGAGCGCGATTTTTCGCTCGAGAGAGCGTTTTTCACCCGTGCACATATTTTTTCTCCCGGGTGGGCATTTTTCGACCGACCGGGTGTTTTTTGGCCTGTCGGGCATTTTTCGCCCGGGCGCTCTTTTTTCGCTCGGGCACGGGTTTTTCGGTCGGGAACGCGTTTTTTGACCCTGACACACATATTTTGACGAGCGTGAATTTTTTTCGTTCGGGCGCACGTTTTTCTGCCCGGGCGTGTGTTTTTCAGCCGGGCCTGAATTTTTTCATCCGGGCGCGCATTTTTCGCCCAAGCGAGCATTTTTCGCTCGGGCGCGCGTTTTTCGCCCGGGCGCGCGTTTTTCGCCCGGGCGCGAGTTTTCTCCCGGGCGTGAGTTTTTCGCCCGGGCACGCGTTTTTCGTCCGGGCGAGCGTTTTTCACCCGGGCGCACGTTTTTTGTGGAGCGCGCGATTTTCATCCTGAAGCACTTTTCCATGCGGGAACATGTTTTTTGTCAGGACGCACATTTTTCGCCAAACGCGTTTTTTTCGGCCCTGGCTCTCATTTTTTGCTCGGGCGCGCATTTTCTCTCAACCGCGCAATTTTTGTCTGGCCGCAAAACGCACACCTGGGCTGAAAAACACCAGCTCGATCGAAAATGTGCGTCATTGAAAAAAATGCACGCATGGGCAAAAAATGCGCGTCCAAACAAAAGTGTGCTTCGATGCCAAAAAAATGTACTCTCAACCGAAGAACTCGCGATCGGGAGAAAATGCGGTCATGAGCCAAAAAACACACCTTGGCGAAAAACACGAGTCCTGGAGAAAAATGCGCGCCCGGGAAAAAATGTGCATCTTGGCGAAAATATTGCGCTTGGGAGAAAAACGCGCGTCTTAAAACATATATTATACAATTTAATGCGTTCGGCGCTGACGCCTATTTTGAGTTTTATAAAATTATTATATAATGTCAATTTCCATACCAATTTCATTATTCAGCCGAACAACTTTTGTGCCTCAATTCCAATTCTGTTGACTGAATTCAATCTTACCGCCGAACAACAAAATTGGAATTCTGTAAAAAGTCAATTCATGTAGATATTGATTTTCGTCGAAAAGTCAATTTCATTCAAACGATCGGACCCTGAAGGATATTTGCGTAATTTCGAGATGTTGTCATATCAATACATTTAGTTTTTTTTGTCCAAACTAATCAGAGCAAAAATATTGTGGAAACAAACCCAATATCCTATCTCCGAAACCAACTATTTCTAATTGTAATCATGAAGAAGATAACGTGTTTGGTCAATGAATGAATTGTTAGAAATAATAATATGTGGTGCAAATATATTAATTTTGCTAGTTAATGGGCTGTCGTTAATATCAACTCAATTTATGTGATCTAATTGATCGATTTGATTATGTTTCATATTGTGTGAATGATTAAGATTATTTGTGAATACCGTACGTTATTTTACATTTATATGATGTGTCTAATCATAAAACGATCAAATAAGAGTTTTAATATAAATGAGATATGATCCCCGGCTCACAAGTGATAATATTATTTACTTTGATTTAATACTAGCATTTCTTCGCGGGAGAGAATCTAAGAAGGGGAATAGGGCCGTCTTCTGCATATGGTTCTTGTAGACTTAGAAGATCCGTGATCGCAATAATCCATCTCCATAGATTCAGGTATACTTTCGCTCAAGTTCTCATCTCGATGTTTTAACTAGAATGAATCCATCTACATCATACTTTCACATATTCACACCAACAAATGCTGCACTTGAATACCCTGATCCCCTCACGCTTCAGCCAAAGGCAACGAACTCAAAACTACCTCTGGCTCCACAGTCTCAACCTAGCTGGGGAAAGTGGGGGATAAAATGCGGGTGATGCACTTTACGGTAAAGTGCGGATATCCAAACGGACCATGGATACCCGCACTTAACCGTAAACTGCATAGCTTTATCCCCTGAATCCGCTAACTGGGAGAGGAAACTGGTATTGAGGTAGGTGAAGTGTCACATGGTATAGGTGACGGGGATCTCCTGCGTCAATGGGACCATGCGTCGGTCCTAAATTTAAGTCCAAGAGACCCTGGCTACTTTTTTCCCATAAAATAATCGCATGCAATGAGTTTTTTTAAAAAAATCTAATAATAATAATAATAATAAATGATCTCCTGTGCTAAATCTAAAGTCTGACGTATGATGGCAATAAATTTGTAAACAACGGTTTCTTTCTAGACAATTCCAGTACAAATTAAGGTGATTGTTACTTCAATTACCTAGTCATATCTAGAAGATATATTATTAGGCTACCTTTGACTTTTACTATTATTTTAATGTGAGTGACAGTCGTGCAACCGCGATAGTATCCGACTAGTGCTGCTCGTCTGCTATGATCCCGCTGCTCACAGTCCCCTCCAGCACTGTCGAGTGCTCTTGGTTGCAAAAGGGCTCCGCCCGCTATTGGGTTGCGAACAATATAATAGAAAAAAATATGAAGCTCATCCCAAATACCTGAGAATAAAAATCAACAGAAAAAGAACCGATAATGGGAAGCATGACCTCTGTAAGGAGCACATAAATTATTTCTCTTCATCTTCTTTTTCTCATAACCATATCAGCTTCAATAATGAAGATGAGCATGTAATAATGCAGACGAAAAATATTTTTGTAAAATATGAAAATTTTGATGGAGTAGCAAGTAAGCCAGCAAATGACCTTGGAGTTACTCTTATTGAGAATCTTCTCATTTTTAGTGCTTAAGTTGAAGACTTCCCTTTAAGAACGGGTGCTTGAAAATTAATTATGGGACATGAAATCTGATGGGGTTTCCCAAAAAATCAATATGGACAAATTGGACCAAAGGGAGCACCATTGCGACCGGCTCCTCAAGTCGATTCTAATGAGCCCAAGTTCGAGCAAATCTGAGAAACCAGGCTGACCCAGGCCACTCATCCCCTTCCTCACACTACGACTGAAGCCCTAGCGTGAGCGGCAACGAGACGCAGCGGCCACCACTGCCTCCATTTTTCCAACCACCAATGGACCGCCGGAAAGCCCAGAGAGGGTCGCCCAACTCCTCCCCCCATGGCCATTGGCGACTCTCCCTTCCTCTCTCCCTCTTCTTCCACTCCAAAATAATGCCACAACGACATTAATGTGGAGTTTTCGAAACTTTAGAAGACCAAAATTGCTCACCGCTCCACTAAACTTCGATCGAAAAGCGGTGTTGGATTGCTCTCGAAAGATACTACAAGATAGGCTACTCAACCGATAATTTTGGTGGAGTTTTGACAGGGCGGTCATTTCACCCAATATCCCCTTTCGATGGCAATTGACGGAGCTCTGGATCTCCGATCGAGAAACTGTTACCATCGGTATACTCGTGGCGTCGAGACGAAGCTTCACTGAAACTTTCATTAAATTCAGAGCAATTTATTTTCCAGCAAGGCGCTGATCTCCACTACTCTAATGAACCTATAACCAAACCACTGCATTTGTCGCGGGGGTGAGGGGGGGGGGGGGGGGGGGTTACCGTTAAATTTGATAATCAAAGAGACATAAATAAAGCATTTCTACTCGGGCGCCAAATAATTGAGAAATAAAAATTACTTCTGCACCACTCGTAAAATCTATAAAAAGAGCATTACTCCTTCGTTTAAGAGGGATGATAATTGGAGAATTGAACAGATCATGTGCTCTCGCGTTGTGACATAGAAAAAACTATGATAAAAACCCACAAGCACCTGTTGGAACATGGTCTTCCGCATCTCCTAGGTTTGAGAATAACAAATCCTATGTATATTTGATCTTGTGTGTTCAAGTGTGCAGGTTTACATAGTCCATATGACTCAAGGAGTACTCATGATGACTGCCCCCAAAATTGAGGCCAAAATTTGAAAAGGCTCACTAGCGCCGACGGTAGCGATAGAGCCCGGCGCTAGCGATGATTAGCGCGATTCTGACCGTGTTTTTAGAAAGAGCTAGCGCCCAGCGGTAGCTACTAGCGCTGGCGGTAGCATGGCACACAAGAGGCATAGAGCAAAATGTTGCCACGGATTGAAGATCCTGCCGCGCAAAACGTTTCCTAATCCGGGCTAGCGCCGGCGGTAGCGCTTGGGCTATATAAAGGACCCCTCACCTCTCGTTTCAGACAGACATCAGGGAGAGAGAGGCAGTGCTACAACTCCAGAGGCCATCTTGGCCGAAACTTGAAGTCCTAGCGAAGCTCTGCAAACTTCTGAAGGAGGATTACGTCACGCCGGATCCAAACGAAGTCCGCTTCTACAAACGCTGATTCTACAGCGGATCTTCGCCTCCACTTTCAGAAGTTCATCTTAAGGGAGTTTTTATTATTTTATTTCTCTTTGTTATTTGTAAACGGTAGTGAAATCGCCTCGTGTTGGCGACTAGGTCTGGGGTAGGACTTAGGGCTGAAATTCGCCTCGTGTTGGCGACTAGGTCTAGAGACTAGGTCTAGGGGGTGCTCGAGGCCATATCCGGGGAAGGGTTGGCTAGAGCGGCTTGAGGCCGAATCCTGGGAGGATAGGCTAGGGCCACCGGTTCGCGGGGATGCGAGTCGGGATAGAAAACAAAAAGAGTTTACTATTCGTCGCCACCGATTTCTAGCGTCATAGAAATCAAGTTTTGTAAAACATTATTTGATATTAATAAAACATGTCTCTTCATTATTGTTTTACTTGATTTCTCATTGTATTAATCTTGCAATATTTCAAAGTTTTCTAAATATAATCTAAAGTTTTTTGAAAACCCTTATTCACCCCCCTCTAAGGGCGCCGACCGATCAAACAAGTGGTATCAGAGCGGTTTTATTCCAATCAGCTTAACAACCGGGAATAATGGCGTCTCATGATCTCGCTTCCATTAGTGGGGGAAATTTTTGTGAAGAAGAAAAATCACCTACACCACCTTTATTTGAAGGGACAAATTATAAAGGATGGAAAATCTTAATTGAAAAATTTATTAAAACTTTAGATATCGAAGTATGGAATTTAGCCATAGCTAGACCTGCAAATGAATCAAATAAAAAGGAAGTTCAGTTATATGCAAAAGCTAAACACTATTTATTTTGTGGTCTTTCAAATGAAATTTTCAAATTAATATATTGTTTTTCAAGTGCATATAAAGTATGGAAATTTCTTGAAGAAATATATGATTCTTCATCTACAGGTATGGAACGCAAGAACCGGAGAATATACTAGCGTGCACAAATCTTCAAGAATTCCCCTCTCATGATGAATCAATGGAGCACACATCAAATGGAAGAGAAGAAGAAATCTTATTTTTGGAAAATGAGTGCCAAGAAGAAAACAAAGGAACAATATGTTCAAATCCTCCCTCATCCAAAAGCAATGTAAGGAAATCAAATTTCACGTTTTGTACTTCTATTTCTTCATTACAATTGCTACAAATTACAAAGCGCAAAATTAAGAAATTAAAAAATGCAAAATGCAAATTGCGCTTAGAAAATAAAAATTTAAAAGCAAAAGTTAAAGTAGTATCAAAATCTGATTTATCTAGCTTTACTCATGTCACTTCAATTGAAAATACAAAACCTTGTCTTGATTGTAATGGTATTAAAGAAAAATTTAAGGAACTTGAAAAAGAAATTATTTTTATAAAAGAACAAAATGAAAAATTATGTTTAGAAAATTCATCTTTAAAAATTAATTGTGCTAAATGTAAGGACAATGAAATTGAAATAAAAGAGATGGATGAAACATTTGATGAGTATAGGGATAAATATGAAAAACATATTGACTCAATTGTTACCACTCTTAAAAATAGCACAATAAATTATAATAAAGCTAGACATAATTTAAAAATCAAGAATGATGAACTAAAATCAAAAATCAACTTGCTTAAGGAAATCATTAAGAAAAACGCTCAAAACACTCATTCACAATCTCAAGGTATATCTAAAAGCAAGTTGAATATAATTTCTCAAAATGTTGATAAATCCAACAAAGGAAATAAAGAATATCAAATGCTTGAAAATAAAATTCCAAATCATTATCATTTACAAAATAACCACTCTCCCAACATAAATTTAAAGATTAACAAATTTCCTATAAAGAATGTTTTGCAAAATCATCATGGAAATTTGATAAATAAGAATAATATTAAACCAATGTTTGAATGGCGGCCAAAAGTTAAAGATGAAACACAAACTCAAATCAAAAGGGCTCATTCAATCACATCTCCCCAAAAGCAAACACGATGCATTTGGGTACCCAAAGGAACCGTCATACCTGGTCCTCTTTGGATACCTAAATCTCTTATTCATTAGTATCCCATCATTTGCATGAAGTAGAAACCTAATAAAAATGAAATATCATTATTCTACTTCATGATTTGCTTAAAGTTCTTTTTGTTTATTCTCTTTTGTTTCTTCTTAAACTATCATGCTATGATCACTCTATTTATCTTGAAAAGTCATATCATCTTGTTTAGTGATCTACTTATCCGTTTTACCTTTTAAATCCATTACCCTTAAATGTCTTGAACTATCATTATTAAATATTGAAACTATTATCAAGACTAATGAAATTATTTTAAATGGATTTAAATAATAAAGGGCTTATGCAAACAAAAATTAAAATGCACAATGTGTTGATTATTATCTATCTTGTGTGATGAATATGATAGCCCTTATATTTGAGAAAATTTACAATAACTCTTCAAACTAACCAAAAAATAGCTTCTCACTTCTTTCATATTCACTATTCACCTCACAATCTTTCTTTAAAATATTCTGAACAATGTTGAATATGACTTGTGCTACATGCTTCACCATCATAATTATATAATATCAAAAGATCTTTAAATTCAAACATTACAAAAGATCCACTTGGTTCTAACATTTGATTGGTGATCATAATAAGTACATGAATGAATTAATGAAGTATGACTTGCATGTATCTCATTTGATTATAAACCATAGAATCAACTTTATATTAATAAATCAAATGAAATCATAAATTCATTCCATGTAAAAATATTAAATCACATTCTTGAATACATGCAACATTATCTCAATTAATCTTGTGGTATGACAATTGCAATCAAACTCATTATTCTAGCATTATCAACTAATTGATATTATTCATGCTAGTTATCTCATATTACCATAATGAATTAATTATGAAGTAAAATAAAATAAAATTGAACGATAAAATAACTATGTGACTTTAAATTGTTTCCACTGGACTAAAATGCTTATAAATGTGCATGATATTCTTTTGCATGAACATTATTTTCTAAATCACTAAAATTATGCATATTTGTTCCTTCATGTCTTCTCGTGCTTACATTTTCTATCATTCTTCAAACTACATTAGATTGATAAAAGTCTAGAAAAATTTGAATTCACATACATTATGATAATCTATCTTATAGCTCATGCAAGATCTCGTTTGTTACGACTTGAGATAGGTGTCCTAGATCTTTCATGTTAAAATATGCTTACAAATGCAATTTTCTTCATTTTTAACCATCAAAAACATTTCAAAAAATTCTGCAAATTCAGCATGAAACTACTAATGGGACACCTAATCAAGTTCAAGCATCAAAATTTTCAAAACCCTAAAAAATCACTTACTGTTTCCCGCGCTAGCGCTAGCGCTAGCGCCGGCGCTAGCGTCGAGGTTCATTTTTCTATAATTTTAAAATTTTGAAAAATCCCTAAAAATATACTAATCTATATGAACTATTTTGTTTTACACTTCGGATTTTATTTTATTTTTGAAAAATCAAATACAAAAATATAAAATCCCAATTAAAAAAAAATATGTTTTGTCTTTTGGTTTTTTTGTCATTTGTTTAAATTCTATTTCCTAAAGCAAAAATCAAATACAAAAATATAAAACAAACAAATTATCAAAAATTAGTTTTTGAACTTAACTTTTTACTTGTATCTTGCGAAAGGGTGATTGGGCTATCATCCCATCATATCACCTAGTACCGGGCGAACCTCTCACAAGGTAGTCCTCGGGAAGTCCAAGATCAATTTTTATGAGTTCAAACTTTAAATAAAAATTATTCTTCAAAAATATCAAAAAATATTGTATGGACTTCATTAAAAATCAAGCATGATTTAATCTATTATTTAGAACTTCTATAATGTTGCAATTTATCTTTTCAAACTACTTTGAACATTGCTTTCATCATGCTTTGATACATCTATTAATATGTGCATCAATTATATTGTAAAAGTTGTGTAGAACTATGCGTAGCATGCCTCTAAGTATGAGTAAATGTTTTATGTTTGATAATGATCTTTATTCACTCACTTATTTTGACATTGTCTACATTTGTGTTTAATCTAAGAATGCTTGTGTATGTTTTGTATTAGTACAATGAATTAAAATTGCACAAGTATCTTACCTACACTCCTTTGTTTGCACTTTTAAAAATTAAGAAAAGTGGTTATCTTTCTCATAAATTATATTGGTTTGCAAAACAAGTGTATTCAGAGAACGTTGTACAAAACAAAATCATAAAATAAAGTGACAAAGATAACTCCACCAAGCACTACTTGAACCTCCTAATAAGTCTTAATAAGCGTTGTGAGGTTGAGCACCTTGGAAAGAATAGTAAAGTTTCTTGTGCAAACCATATCTTTCTTTCAAAATAAAAACCACTTATTCTTAAGTACACCGGATCACTAGTTTCAATATTAAAATAAAATAAAATATGTGATCCCCCAAGCACTACTTTGCACCCTGATAAGTCTTAATGAGCATTGTGTGTGCAAAGCACCTTGGTAGTTGTACATTTTTTTGTGTATTAAAGTTTGTGGAAGTAAAATTATTTGTGTTTTATTATTCTCTTACTTTATATATTACTTGTATTTTTGATTAAAACATATGTTTACTCTACTCAAAAATACACTTATGTGCACATCATTATCTTCCATAACACTTCTTCTCATGAGTATTGGATCCTAATGTTAATTATATACTACTCTTTATTTATGAAATGCACTAGATAACCTAGCATGCTTTCTACAATGTTTGGTATGTTTTGAAATTGTGAATTAAAGTAACATTGTAGTAATCTTTTTGATAACATTATTTCATGCTTGGTTACTATCGAACTTAAAGATTTTAATTGAAAAATGATTTACAAAAACATCTTCTTTATGAAATTTAACTTATATATCTTTTTATGGATCATCATTACAATAAGATGTTTCTTGTATTTCTATAAGTCTTCTGCATCATCACCATATATTTCTACCTTGCGCTCTCATGCTTATATCAAAGTCTTAAATACCAAAATTCCTTTTTTTCAACAAATGGTAGATTTGCTTGGTAGATTTTATATTGGTTACTCTAAACATGAATATTTTCTTTTTTGTTAAAAACTCTGATTTGTTTCTATGAAAATATTGTAATGCTAAAATTCTGATTTATGAATGGATTTCAAAATAGCTATGTGAGTGTTTTCATAAATTCAAATAAAAATATAAATCCATAGGCTATTTCATTAGATTTAAAAAGCTTAAATGTTTCCAATAATTATTATTCATGACTTCATTTCTCACCATAGCAAGGGCGTAGGGTTGTAGACATTAGATAACCTTATCTCTAGTCATGTTTTGTCCTTAACCGGGGAGGGTTCCAGTGGGGCCTTGCGAGGCACTGGGGGGAAAGAGTGCTAGGTTGAGTTTTGTCTAGTGTTTGCATATGGGACTAACACCCCAACCTACGGCATGTTTGCAGCTCCTCATGCCCATTCGTCACTTAGTACGGGGCTAGGGTGTAGACTTATTGTCTGGATAGATTGGTTATTTGGAAATCCTTATTTTTATGCTTAAAACTTTTATATAAAGGGAAAATCATTATTTTTTATGCTAAAAACTCTGAAAATTTTGTAATGCTTATAACTCTGATCTATTTCAATGAAAAACAATTCTAAAACTCCTTATCATTTACATAAGAAGCTCGATCATGCCTTCTCTTCTATTTACAAATTCTTTGGTGTTTTGTTTCCCTACCCACTTTTGCTAATAACAAAGGGGGAGAACTAACATGATAAATATAACCCGCTATCATTAACCCAACATGACAAATTCGGATGATAGCTTACATATTAGGGAGCACTCACTTAGGGGGAGCATGTATTTAGGGGGAGCAATTCTAAATGCTAAAATCAATAATTATCCTAAGTCATCACTCGCACACACACACAAGTAGAGTTTCATCATGCTTATTTATTAATGCTTTGGTTTATCATTAATGGATTTGTTATTATCAAAAGGGGGAGTTTGTTGGAACATGGTCTTCCGCATCTCCTAGGTTTGAGAATAACAAATCCTATGTGTATTTGATCTTGTGTGTTCAAGTGTGCAGGTTTACATAGTCCATATGACTCAAGGAGTACTCATGATGACTGCCCCCAAAATTGAGGCCAAAATTCGAAAAGGCTCACTAGCGCTGGCGGTAGCGATAGCGCCAGGCGCTAGTGATGATTAGCGCGATTCCGGCCGTATTTTTAGCAAGAGATAGCGCCCAGCGGTAGCTACTAGCGCTGGCGGTAGCATGGCGCACAAGAGGCATAGAGCAAAATGTTGCCACGGATTGAAGATCCTACCGCGCAAAATGTTTCCTAATCCGGGCTAGCGCCGACGGTAGCGCTAGCGCCGACGGTAGCGCTAGCGCCGGCGGTAGCGCTTGGGCTATATAAAGGACCCCTCAGCTCTCGTTTCAGACAGACATCAGGGAGAGAGAGGCAGTGCTACAACTCCAGAGGCCATCTTGGCCGAAACTTGAAGTCCTAGCGAAGCTCTGCAAACTTCTGAAGGAGGATTACGTCACGCCGGATCCAAACGAAGTCCGCTTCTACAAACGCTGATTCTACAGCGGATCTTCGCCTCCACTTTCAGAAGTTCATCTTAAGGGAGTTTTTATTATTTTATTTCTCTTTGTTATTTGTAAACGGTAGTGAAATCGCCTCGTGTTGGCGACTAGGTCTGGGATAGGACTTAGGGCTGAAATTCGCCTTGTGTTGGCGACTAGGTCTAGATACTAGGTCTAGGGGGTGCTCGAGGCCACATCCGGGGAAGGGTTGGCTAGAGCGGCTTGAGGCTGAATCCGGGGAGGATAGGCTAGGGCCACCGGTTCGCGGGGATGCGAGTCGGGATAGAAAACAAAAAGAGTTTACTATTCGTCGCCACCGATTTCTAGCGTCATAGAAATCAAGTTTTGTAAAACATTGTTTGATATTAATAAAGCATGTCTCTTCATTATTGTTTTACTTGATTTCTCATTGTATTAATCTTGCAATATTTCAAAGTTTTCTAAATATAATCTAAAGTTTTTTGAAAACCCTTATTCACCCCCCCCCCCCTCTAAGGGCGCCGACCGATCCAACAGCACCCTCGTGGGGTGCTCTTCCGATCTCTCAAACAAGCACAACTCTCTGGTGTGCGCTCTCGCTCACACCCCCGCGCACCATGCTTTTGAGTGCGCGATTCGCTCCAATGCATTCTCCCGCGCACTAAGCTTTCCAGTGCACTATTCGCTCGAATGCATTCTCACGCACACTCCACTCCAATGTGCTCTCTACACCAGTGCGTCCCCTGCGATGTGCCCTCCAGTGCACGACCCATAATTTGCTCTCAAGAACGCGCTTCGCTCTAGTATGCGCCCTCCTTGTCCTGTTCTCTAGAAGACACTTCACTCACCAGAAGATGCTCTGCTCTCAAGAAGGTGCTCTGTCTGTCAGAAGGCGATCCGCTCTCTAGTGCATGACCCAACAATCCGCTCTCCAGAATGAGGCTCACATCACTATTCAAAACAAATCACCATTGGTCGCCCTCCGAGACGCATCCCCGCACACAGCTATCAAAATGGTGTCCCTGACATATGCAACCTTCAGAAGACACTTCTAACATTGTAGAATGAGGGGTGTAAAGTGCACAGTATAACCTCTGAGTATTCTCTAGAGAGAGGTGAATAGAGATTATAACTTTTACCCTAAATATGCACACACAATAAAGCTTCTAACAACAATGCAATCAGCAAATCCAATCCAGAATAAAATAAATACAGGGAAAACAAATAATAAATGGGGACAACACAGAAAATCACAAACACAGAGAAGACATGTTTTATAGTGGTTCCCCAAAATGTGGGTACTCCACTCTTCTACCTCCTTGGTAGGAATGCACTATAAGTGCCTGAATCTTTTGATAAGAAGACTCTTAGAACCACTACTGAGTCTTTTGATAATGAGACTCTTAGAACCACTAACTGAATCTTTTGATAAGGAAACTCTTAGAACCAACAACTGAGTCTTTTGATAAGGAGACTCTTAGAAACACTAAATCCTTTGGAGAGGGATTCTTAGGACTCTTTCACATTTACAGAAACAAGACAGGGAGAAAAAGAAGAAGTTGTATTGTTTCTTCTGTTGGTGTTCTTCAGGATCTGTCGTCGTTAAATTTTTTCCTCTTCTGTTCTGTACTTAGAAGGAATGTTCACTGAATAATAAATATCTTTTTCTATTTATGTTCATGACCTGTCAATCTGATTTGAATAACTTCCAAGAATGTCTTTGTTGTCTCTCTAGAGTACATTATTCCATTCTTGGTAATAAACGAGCCATTAGAATTTGATTAATATCCTTGGATACCTTCTGGGAAAGCATCAGAAAAGACAGCAGAAAATATTTCATTTCTGTCTGTATTCGACATAGCGTCAAATTCATCTCACTTCTAATTGACGCACTTATGAGTTCTTATAGAAGCAGCTTTGAAATCCTTCTTAACTTTAACTGAGCTCAGATGTCGACGTTGCGTCAAATACTTATCGACGCATCCGCCAAGTTGACGACTTGGACTTTGAATTTCATATTCTGCGTCGAATTCTTATCGAAGTTGTGTCGACTTCTGATATTGCTTTTACAAGCTCTGTCTTCTGTGTCGAGTACATCTCGATGTTGCGTCAACTTCAACTATACATCAACTTTAGTCTGAGTTACTTCTACTTGTATTCAAAGTTGCTTCGACTTTTAATCGAAGTTGCGTCGACTTCTATTCGACGCAATTTTAACTCAACTGAATTTTGTACTTAATTTGGACTGGCCTTGACACTAGTGTGAGTGTGATATCCTAGGACATCTAATAACCAATTTACCCTTCCTATACAACATGGGTAATACATCCTAGACTATGAAATCATTTAAAGATAATTTGTAAGATAAATCACAAGGGTGTTTTTCTCAATAATCTCCCTCTATTTATCTTAACAAATTTTATAAATAATTTAAGTGATTTCAAACATGTTGTTAAATAAACAGAGTACAAACAAAAATATAAAGACACAAAATAGACTGGTAAACTGAATACTTGATGCGATGATTCGGCAAGTGCACCGGTCGCGCAAGTAATAATAATGGGGAAAATCCCCGAGTGTCGGTCTCTTGAGGAACACAGTAAGGTGGAGTTAGGTTTCGAGGAAGGACTTGAGATTGAAGTCCTTAAATCGGATGGAATGCGGGGGAGTCAGGTTGGCTTTTGGAAAATAAAATAAAAGCTATCAACTACTCCTATGCAATGCCGCTATGCAATGCTTCGCTTGGCGGGATGGAGACTAGGTAGGCCTTGAACGCGCTACTTCGTAAGGGCGGATGGACGAGTAGGCAAACGGATCGAACTATGCAGGCCTTGAGCGCGCTGCTTCGTTAGGCGGGGTGGAATACACGGGCCGCAATGCCACGCTTCGGTAGGCGGATGGGCGAGTAGGCTAACGGAATGAGGGTCGCAAGCACCTCTTCGACAAGCACGCCACTAGCAATTGCTAGTGCGGCACACGAACGTGACGGCGGAATGGAAATGGACGGCGGCGCACCTCAAGCAACTTAAATAGATAAATTACACAAACACATAGACATGAAATATATATGTAAATATAACTAATTCAAGTGCCACTTCATCATAATAATGAGATCTAAAACATATACACATCAATAAGAGAATAATAAGGCAAGAAATCGACCGAATCCGAAGTCTCGTTGTAGATTCACGGTTGGAATCGCCGGGTTGTCAATCCGCGTCCAAGCTCGGTCCACAACTACGTCCGGGGTAGAGAGAGCTGTCACGACTCTCCAATGGACCCGTCTTCTTCGTGTCACGATCCGGTAGAGGTTGCAAACTTCCTCTTGCTCGATGGAGATGGCGGCTAGATCTCTCTTTGAAGCTCTTGGATGAAGGAGGAGGCCGAGAGGAACCTCCGGCTCAAGATTGGCGTGAAGAACAAGCCGGGAGCACCTCCAGATGGTGGGCGGCGGTGGAGGGGCGAAGTCGGACGAACTGGAGCCGAAAACGGCGGAATACGGCAGGCGGTCCTGACCTAAATCGCGAGCAGGGAATTTATAGGCGCTGGAATTAAACAGTGCGCACGGTCAGTGGCGCACGACCAGTGGTCGTGCGCACTAGAATTTGATGATCGTGCGCTCTGCCTGGACGGAACCTGCAAAGACAGAAATTATGAAATAACATGTTCGCACGACCAGTGGCGCACGACCGGTGGTCGTGCGCACTGGAGTTGATGGTCGTGCGCACTACAGCAAACAGAACTCGGAAATTAAATGGTAAGTGCGCACGAGCAGTGGCGCACTACCGGTGGTCGTGCGCACTGGCGTTGGTGGTCGTGCGCACTGCACCAAACAGAACTCGTGAAAAAGGGTTAAGTGCACACGATCAGTGGCGCATGACCAGTGGTCGTGCGCAATAGAACCGGTGATCGTGCGCAGTGTTCCTGTGCAGAATTGCACCGGGAACACCTGCACGACTCCCATTCCAGCACAACCACCAATCTAGCCACTGAAGGTGGCACTTAACAATACATGAAAGCTAATGATGAAGATAAACAAGAAATAACACCAAAACGGGCCTAGAAGTGCACATAGCAAGTGATAACAAATATAAGCTAAAACAAGGCTAAAGTGCAGTGGAATGACTAGAAAAACGGCCCAGATGAGTCCATAAAAGTGTATATGATCAGGACTCATCACACCCCCAGACTTACCTGTTTGCGCGTCCCGAGCAAACAAATTCTAAGCGAACGGGGAAAGAAAAGTAGATGGCTTAAAATTACAATACAGAGTACCATGCGGAGTCGCATGCTCACGTGCATAAGAAAAATAGTAGAAAAGATTTCTGACTATAAAAACAGTTTATATATTTCTAGAAGAGTAAAAGCATATTACAACTACTCAAAATGGTGAACAACGGTGAATCATTCGGTCATGCATACGGAGAAAGTAAACTAAGCGCTGAGACGAGCATTGCTCAAGATCGGGATGCAGGAAAAACTCCACTGAAATCCATCAGTGTCGGTGACCATAAGCTTGCCCGGTCACATTCTCTCCACGACACTGGTTTGACTCAAATGCGTGAATCAATAGGACTTTAGGTTTTAAATGAGGCTTGGGTTTAGGTGAGGAAAAACAAAGATAAAAACGACGGCTAAAGCACTAAACCCAAATGAGCTAATGCAGGAAACTATCCTCATTCACCACACAAACATGCGGGTACACAACACCCCCAGACTTGGACTTAACAGCATGGGTGCGTGCACCGCCTACTCCCAAACATAAATCTATACATAAAGATTTTCAATTAAACATTCCTTCTCTTACCTTTCTTTTTAACTTCTTTTCTTTTTCTCATTTTTTTTTCTTTTCTTATCATTTTCAGCAAATAAACAAAAGGACACATCCACATCTTCACAAACATATTACCACATCAACAACCCAACTCATGAAAATAATAAACAGCTAAAGCTCAGATTTGGGTGTGCGACTAGGATCGGCTTTTGGGCTTTGGTGAAATAAAAGTGGGGCTGAATCAAAGAACGGGTAGGCACAACTGGGCTAGCGAGGATATAGCGGTAGGGATAGGCACAAAGGCTCAACCGAGCCAAAATGATGGCCTATATCATATTCACGCAATTGACTAACCGTATACCCATGCTTCAAGAATCGCTTGGGGCAAGTTCTAGCCACCGAGAAAGATTCTCCTTTCTCCGACTCAAGCAATACGAATCTAGCGATCGTTTACACACATCCCTATGCTACCGTTTGATTCCACCGAATTCACCATTTGAGTAGAGTAAACAACATTTACACTAATAAGAAAAATATAAAACCATAGTATAAAAAGAAATCTAATCTACCCAAATCTCTATGCAACCGAGCACTCGACTAGGAGCACTACTATAGTCAACATTTTACTCTGCTACATAGTCATAAGCCATCACCTAGACTTTCCCAAATAAGCAGAAGAATTAAATTCACAACAGAGCAAGCAAACAGATGAGTACGCGCTCAAGTGGGTGCGGTGGTGTGCAATGAAAATGAACAACAATTTAAATGAAATCTTCTAGTATGCAGTGCAATAGTGCACGTGAGCGGGTAAACGAAACTACCCTCCCCCAGACTTAAACTAAACAATCCGCATAATATATGACAGGAAAATCAAAATAGGGCTAGGGGAAGAGAGTACCCAATGCTCAGCAAGTGAGCATACCAGAAGATTGGCGTTTAAACCACGACTAAGCTGCAGCATCCGCCATCCAGAGAAGATACCTGCAGGGGTCAGCTCCGCAAAAACAAAAGACAAAAGAAAACTGAAAAGAAAATACTACTAACTAAACATGATTAGAGGAAATAAAAATGCAGAAAAGAAAGATAACTACTGGGGTTATTGTCCTCCCAGCACGACTTATTCAAACTTTAAGAGTTCTAGCTAATAGGCATATGGAAGGAGAAGTGGACAGGTAACTGGCCTAATATCCGTGTCGGTAGCGGGTACCGATACGGTGATAGAACAGTCACCCCTCTACCTAAATATAGATACCTGCTCCTCACAGGTAGAGGGTAGGGAATGTAAGAAGAGGAGGAGGCCTGGTCCTCACTCATCTCACAAAACACATCCTTGCCTAGCAAGGTATCGTCAACAGGGAGGCAGCAGGAGGAAAAGGCAATGAGTGGAGCTTCCTCAACGGAGGGGGAATAAACCTCCTCACATGAGAGGATACTCTCATCATTGACTTGAGCAAAAATCTCCAAGTCCTCCTGGGGCACCTGTAATGACTCAACCTGCATAGGCTCGGAAGAAGAAGGGGGGTCCAGAAATAAAAGAGAAGAATGACATAAATAATCAAAAATCGGGGGAGTGGTCCCGGTCTCACTCCCAGCAAGATCCAAGGGTAGATCACTATCATCATCGTAAATATCATAGCAAGGGGGACTTGAGAACTCAGGAGCCTCAGTGGTGATTTGGACCTCCTCGTCCCATGAAGAAGTGCAAACCTCCTCATCAGAGAGAGTATCCTCCTCATCCCACCGAGGTGCATCATCGTGTTCAAAGTATTCATTCTCCCCCTCAGGGAAAATGACATCCTCATCCCACTTTGGAGCACCCTCCGAGTCAGAAGCATCACCCAGCTCCTTTACTTCGATAGGATCATAAAGAATATGTGTAGAAAAATCTTGCAAAGAAACTGGAGGGACAAAAATATTCGGTTCCTCCGCAAAAAGATCTGCTAAAGCCTCCCCGATGGAAAGAATACTTTCCTCATCATACTCAGGTGCATCTAGGAGCTCCCATTCCTCTCCTTGTTGGCTAACAGATGAGTGATCATCATCACTGGGAGTGAAGCCATAAACAGGGAGTGAGGAGTCCGTGCACGAGACAAGCTCGGGGGTAGATGGCACAATTGCCTTCATGGGTAAAGAATGAGTGATAGGGACAATGTCGTCATGAGTGGAGGAGCGGCGGTCAGGATTGAAAAGACGCGGACAGTCCTTCAATTCATGACCCTCTCCTCGACACAACAAGCAAACAATGTTCCTACACTGCCTAGCATTTAACTCATTCATTTGGTCCAAATAATAAACCATCTTGTCATTAAAGCTAGGTGAAATATCCCATGACGACATTATCAATAAAAGAGCAGATACAATGAAACTGAAATTCTTTGCAAGGGAGTCTACACAACTAAAAAAAAACTCCTTGAATTAAACTTGCTTAAAAATTTAAAATAGGAGAGAAGAAATAATAACAAACAATATAAATTTAAAAAGCAAACAAAAATAAAAAGGCGGCTATAAACACTGGAAGAAACTTCTCTCTCTCAGCTCTCCCTCTCAAGAAAACTCACACGACTGTGTTCCCCGGCAACGGCGCCAAAAACTTGATGCGATGATTCGGCAAGTGCACCGGTCGCGCAAGTAATAATAATGGGGAAAATCCCCGAGTGTCGGTCTCTTGAGGAACACAGTAAGGTGGAGTTAGGTTTCGAGGAAGGACTTGAGATTGAAGTCCTTAAATCGGATGGAATGCGGGGGAGTCAGGTTGGCTTTTGGAAAATAAAATAAAAGCTATCAACTACTCCTATGCAATGCCGCTATGCAATGCTTCGCTTGGCGGGATGGAGACTAGGTAGGCCTTGAACGCGCTACTTCGTAAGGGCGGATGGACGAGTAGGCAAACGGATCGAACTATGCAGGCCTTGAGCGCGCTGCTTCGTTAGGCGGGGTGGAATACACGGGCCGCAATGCCACGCTTCGGTAGGCGGATGGGCGAGTAGGCTAACGGAATGAGGGTCGCAAGCACCTCTTCGACAAGCACGCCACTAGCAATTGCTAGTGCGGCACACGAACGTGACGGCGGAATGGAAATGGACGGCGGCGCACCTCAAGCAACTTAAATAGATAAATTACACAAACACATAGACATGAAATATATATGTAAATATAACTAATTCAAGTGCCACTTCATCATAATAATGAGATCTAAAACATATACACATCAATAAGAGAAGAATAAGGCAAGAAATCGACCGAATCCGAAGTCTCGTTGTAGATTCACGGTTGGAATCGCCGGGTTGTCAATCCGCGTCCAAGCTCGGTCTGCAACTACGTCCGGGGTAGAGAGAGCTGTCACGACTCTCCAATGGACCCGTCTTCTTCGTGTCACGATCCGGTAGAGGTTGCAAACTTCCTCTTGCTCGATGGAGATGGCGGCTAGATCTCTCTTTGAAGCTCTTGGATGAAGGAGGAGGCCGAGAGGAACCTCCGGCTCAAGATTGGCGTGAAGAACAAGCCGGGAGCACCTCCAGATGGTGGGCGGCGGTGGAGGGGCGAAGTCGGACGAACTGGAGCCGAAAACGGCGGAATACGGCGGGCGGTCCTGACCTAAATCGCGAGCAGGGAATTTATAGGCGCTGGAATTAAACAGTGCGCACGGTCAGTGGCGCACGACCAGTGGTCGTGCGCACTAGAATTCGATGATCGTACGCTCTGCCTGGACGGAACCTGCAAAGACAGAAATTATGAAATAACATGTTCGCACGACCAGTGGCGCACGACCGGTGGTCGTGCGCACTGGAGTTGATGGTCGTGCGCACTACAGCAAACAGAACTCGGAAATTAAATGGTAAGTGCGCACGAGCAGTGGCGCACTACCGGTGTTCGTGCGCACTGGCGTTGGTGGTCGTGCGCACTGCACCAAACAGAACTCGTGAAAAAGGGTTAAGTGCACACGATCAGTGGCGCACGACCAGTGGTCGTGCGCAATAGAACCGGTGATCGTGCGCAGTGTTCCTGTGCAGAATTGCACCGGGAACACCTGCACGACTCCCATTCCAGCACAACCACCAATCTAGCCACTGAAGGTGGCACTTAACAATACATGAAAGCTAATGATGAAGATAAACAAGAAATAACACCAAAACGGGCCTAGAAGTGCACATAGCAAGTGATAACAAATATAAGCTAAAACAAGGCTAAAGTGCAGTGTAATGACTAGAAAAACGGCCCAGATGAGTCCATAAAAGTGTATATGATCAGGACTCATCAATACTTCTGATTAATCTAGATTATTGTTTATCAGTGTTAGTTACCCATGAAATGATCTACTTTCTCTTTTTGAGAAAAGTAGATAAGGACTCATAGACCTTTCTGAACTTTCTTTCCACATATTTAAAGTTTGCTGGAATAGCCTTTTTCTGGATTCTTCTGTATTTTGTCATGTCCTTTGAAAAGCTTCTCCAGGTCAGCTTCTGCTTCAGGATAGACATCATTAAGCTTGAATCCTAGACTGATGACTTTAGCAAACAGCAAGTTGATTTCTTCTAGGTCTAGCTCTGCATCAAGATTTGGTACTATGAAGGTTGACTGATGAATGACTGGAACGGGAGTTGTTTTAAATGTGATCTTTCTCTTCTTCTGATATGACAGGTGTTCTAAGTCTTGACTAACTCTAAGACCCCTTGTGTCATTTTGACCTTTCCCATCCAGGAGTTTAGCCTGGGGGTACTTTGCAGTATATTTAGAGAGATCAAACAGAGTGCAAAGAATCTGAATTGCCACTTCTAATTGTTCTTTTTCCACAGCCGCTTTACCCTTGTTCAATCTTTCAATGAATAATCTTCTCTTTTCTTCCAATTCTTTTTGAGATGCTTCAAAATCATCTTGATCCCTTCTTCTAATATCATCTAGGGCTTTGTCAAGCCTTGGGTCTTCATATACCTTCATTGTATTTTCAGGAATTTCAACCTTCTCATAAGTTTTGTAATAAAATTTATCTTTCTTGAACAACTTTCTTTGTTCTTTTGTATACCTTTCCCATATATATATGTCTCTTCCATATCCCCTTCCTCTTAAGTCTCTTCCCCTTCCTCTATAGTTTCTTCCATGTCCCCTTCCTCTGAATGGAGGTCTTCCTTTGGAGGTTGGTGTTGTGATTGTTGGAATGAGTGTTGGAGTAGGAGCAAGAGGGAGCTGAGATGGTGTAGGAGTAGGATCAGGAGAGAGTTGAGTTGTTGTTGATTCATCAGAATAAGGCCTAAAATCTGGTGTCTCAGGAATGGGTGAATCATCCCATTCTGAGTACCCCTTTAGACTTTTCCAGTAGTCATTATCATCTGAACAGAGATCACCATCCCCCTGTTGTGATGGCTCCCCCTGGATTGAAGGCAGAGTTCTGTTGATAGAAATTATGTTGCCTTGATGGGAAATTTCCCGCTATGAATAAAATGTGTCTTCGAGGAATATTACTTAGGGAATAAAATGTCTTCGAGAAATATTTCTTCGGGATTAAAATGTGCCTTCGAGAAATAATTTTTACGGAAATTAATTGTGTTTTCAAGAAATGTGTCTTGGGAGGAATATAAGACGACCAATGAGTTTTACTATATGGCAACCCACATGTTGGATGGTCTGAATGGACAACCCGTGTGAAACTAATAAAACTATGTGGGTCTGAGGCCGTGTGGAGGAAGATACGGAGTACATAAGCGCTGGTCGTGGGAAGACTGTCACGACCCAATAGAAGTCCAAATATTACCTCCCTTTCAGATACTTTAGTGCACTTGGTACTAATAGGGATTTGATTCAATTCATTATCCTAATATTTTATTACAAATGCAAGTGACATGTGTGGGTGAATGATAGTGCACAAGGAGAGGTAAAAGCCGCTGAGCAGACAACCTCAGGTAAAAATTAATTAAGCTACATCTTCCTTATATATATCTTTATTGCATGGTAATAATTGTTGATAAAGCCCTGACTGATATGGTATGAGGTGTACTATATGGCGTTGTTACTCACGCAAGTCTTGAATATTAGGTTTCTGTGATAGTATATTTTCCGCTAATTAATATAAGGCACAACCCGATGATTGTACTTCCTATAAAATAACTGCTTCCATGCTCTATTTATGTGAGTTGATATTCGCTTAACATAATGGTCGATGTGTGACATCGAAGTAACCAATGGGAGGGGTCGGAGATGGTCGTGCATCCACGCTCATGTTAGTTGCTTCGGCGTCCCGTGTTGGAAGTGGTGTGTGATAAGATCCTCCGGTCGAACCATCTTTCCTAAATAGGTGGACTTACAGGAAGCACTATCACGACGAAGTAGAAGAGCAACTCTTTACCTTGGGTGTGGTAGCATGCAGAGAGTCATACGGACGCTTCATCCCTTTGGCGACTGCAAACTTCAACACATGTTCGTCCAGTGACGGCGTGGTTTTCAGAATCTCAAGAACCTCCTCCACTTTAGGATCGGGACGCGGAGCCTCCTCCACCAAAGCGCCAGAGCCCCCATCCCATACTTGGACATCTGGCTTGGGTAGCGCGGAAGATGGACCCGCTCCCCCTACTTTAAAGTGAAGACCGGCTTTCTCTTCTGGCCCCTCTCCAAAGGGACAACACAACTCCGTTCAGCATCCGTATAGAGACCTACCAAGACCAACCTCTTTGCATAAACGAATGTGTTGATGTAGTTAAGCGATTTCACCAAGTCCCTTGCATCCAGAAAACCCAAGATAGGAGAAAATTTGTACTCCTGGCCAGATATGCGGCGACAACGACCAGGAAGCGCTCTCCACTCTTCGGGAAGCTTCCAGGGTTTCTTGACGAACCCATAATGAGTGCCCTCGTGGTGGTACTCTACTTTATCTTTAAAGGAGAGTCATATCTTGTTGCTACGAACATCAATCCGGTCAGCCGAGTCAGAGTAAACATCACACCAATCCATGAAAAGCTGGACCGACTGCCGAGAGCCTTGGGATTGATGCCATGGTTAAACTCATGTGTAAAACTCAAGCTAACCCCCCCCCCCCCCCCCCCCACTGTGTAACTAGAATGCCACAGAACTTGAATATCTCTACGGCCCCTCCACAGGCGGCACCAAACTATTGCGGGTCGCTTAACACTCCAATGGATCAAAGGAAACTGACCGTCTTAGCTCGAGAGTGAGTCAAGCGTGCAAACAGTAAAAAAGATAACCAACAACAGAACAAGACACATTTTACGTGGAAAACCCCAGAAAAGGGAAAAACCAAGGGGCCTGACCCAGTACTGACAAAATCCACTAGTTCTAGTCGATTATAGGAGCTAAAGTTTAGGAGCGTGGAAGGCCACCGCTCCTTTTACAATTTTCTGGAGAAAAAGCTAAGTGTTGAGTTGCGCTTGCGGGAGAAGTCTCTGGAGCAGAACCATTCCAAGTGGAGCGAGCGCTGAGCAGGAGGAGGAAGAACAGAGAGACAAGTCTTTGTCAGAAAAACACAGAGCTTTGTCCTTAACTTTTTTTCTCTATCCCTTCAAATGAAGGGTTGGGAGACTTTTTATAGCTTTTCTGGGGGTCGCACAGGTAATTGAGCCCTTCTGGATGATGAACGGGTAAATAGGAATGCACAATTTCGTCCACCTAAATCACCAATTTTGGAATATGACGAGCCCGCCTCCCCCCCTGGGCAGACTCACTGGCAAGGTGGTGGCAGCGAGTACGCGGGATGGGCGATGAGTGCCCCCCTCCTCTACCGCGCATTGCGAGGGGGGGAGGGGGGAGCTTGCACTCGCGTGCAGGGCCGCGTTGTATGTGCGTGCACGGCTTGTGTTATAGAACAATACAAATAGAGTTGTCACGGTTCCGGTTCGGTTCCGACTCTACTAAGACCGTGTGAACCGAACTGCTAAGATAACTGTTCTTTAAATTAGAACCAAAATCTTATTTGGTTTGACCGGTTTTGGTTCCAACATAATTTTTGGAACCGTCGTGTCAACGATTCCGGTTCAACAAGAGCCATAACCAAACAAACCACTGACAGTTCGGTCTGGTTCAATGCGGTTTGGTCTAGTTCCAACCGGTTTTATGTGGTATAGTTTTAATAATTTTATAACTCTATAATTTGAGTTATTAGACGCATTCACAAAGATTATTATATTTTTAAAAATGCATATTTGAAATTAAAATTAAAATTAAAATAATTTAAGTAATAATTTCATGATTTCTTAAGTTTAAATATGTTAAAATTGAAATAATAAAGAAATGCATGCAATAATTTTTGATTTAGCGCACTGAATAGAAAAACAATGGACAATATTGTATGATTACAATAAACTTGATCTAAAAAAGTCAGAAAAATTAGCTCACCAGACGGTCGTCGGAGACCCCTAAATTTGAAACCCTAACAACGAGGGAGAGAACGAACACTGCCGCAAGATCGTATAGGAGAAGTCAGTCGAGGAAGTCGCCGATTCCGTACGTAGATCTGAAGCCCTGGCAGAAAGGTTCAAATAAACACTGCAAGAACGAGCACCACCGAAATGGGGAGAAGAAAGCCTTCGGCGATTGAGCAAGCAGAGCGAGAAGGAAGCCTTCGGCGTAGAGAGCGGAGAAATGACTTACGTTGCGTAGCCTCTATATGAGTATTTGAATCCCGCTGCAACGCGCATCAATCAAATGGCCGATATATGTATAGTTGTATAGATAATAAATATATTATTAATATTATAAAATAATAATATAATAACAATAATAAATATGAATTATAAAGAATAATAATAATAAATGGATTGTGGTTCGGTTCTGATTCAGTCCGGTCCAGATCGAGTCTAAAGAAAATTTTAAAACCGCTCGAGACATATATGTTGCGGTTCCGGTTCCGGCCCGAATAATAAAATGAAGAAATCGCACCCAAATCATTGTTATTTACAGTTCCAAAATTCAAACCAAGACCTAAATAATTCGCGAACGATTCGGTCCAATTATTTGCAGTTCTGGTTCGGTCCAATTCGATTTTCGATTTGAATAAGAGCTCTAAGTGCAAAGCTTGTTGAACATTTGCATATAAATACTAATGTTTTACACCGGCGAAATACAAAGCACTTATTTATCTAGTTTTGTAATTGAATTTCTGGATGTGATATAGAACAGTTGCAATGTGAATTGGGAAACTTTTTGTGGTAGGCGAAAATTTTGACTCTTTTTTCAACGTGTAATTAATGACATTTCTTTGTCACAATTTAAAGCAATTTAGAGAGATGTTAACATATCTATATCATTATATCAGTGCTTTTATTTATATAAAATCTACATCATTATATATTTATATCAGTGCTTCGTTTGGCGCGACTATTTGCTCAGGTGAGTTGGGTCAAAAACGCCATTATCATATATTGTATATTTGGCGAGACAAAAGGTTATTGCTGGGGCTGAAATATTCAACCGCTACGACCGCTATAAAGAAAATAAATTAGTTTTGAGCATAAAATGCATGAATTTTGTTACTTGAGATAGGGCGTTCACGAATGACGGTTCATGACCACCGCGCTCACGACTGCCACCACCGCGCACAATTACCTACACATACACATACACACACACACACACGAGTGACAGGGCATGGGGGCCCCTCGTGCGGGCGGCAATATTCTGCGGGGGCGGCGACATTTGACTGCGGCGACATTTTGCGAGGGCGGCGACATTTTGCTGAGGCATAAACATTAGGCGGGGGCGGCGACATTAGGCAGGGGTAATCTATGTTTTATATACGTAAGTATATATATCTATATTATACAGAAATGCTTTTAGGAGCATTTTGAGGCCCAAATAGAACCACAAAGTGAATCTCGGCCGTTCGATTACGACAATCTGGGCTGCAAATAACGATATCCGGTTTTAGGGTGGCTGCGAATAGCCAAAAAAAAATCCTATGCCTAAGCACGATGAGCCCCGACTTCCCGCCGGCCCCCCTCTCGTTTCCATACGCCGCCGCCGGAGCCGCCGAAGGCTATATATAGATATATATATATTATTATTATATATAATATAATGTATATATATTATTATATATAATATAACGTAATATATATAATATAATGTATATATATATTATATAATATAATGTTATATATAGAGAGATATAAAATACATAATTTTTAATTTTGTAAAATTCCTAAAAAAAGGAAAAAAAATTTATATAATTACATGCGTGCCAGGGGCGGGCAGTGTACTGTCGCGCGGGGCACGGGGAGGCGGGCGATGCCCGCCAGGGGCGGGCAAGGTACTGTTGCGCGGGGTACGGGGAGCCCCCCGTGCACTGTCACTCGTATATATATACACACACACGAGTGACAGTGCACGGAGCTCCCCGTGCCACGCGCGACATACCCGCCCCGCGGGCCCGGTCGGTGGGCTTATTTTAATTTTTTGGTTTAATTTATTTTTTAAATGATTTTTTTAAACTATTTCTTTTTTGCATTTTTTTAATAATTTTTTTTCACTTTTTTAAACTATATATACTTTATTTTATTTTAATTTTCTAAAAGAAACTCTACACTGGTGGTTTGTGAATAGCCATTTTTAAATTTTTTTTTAATTATTTATTCGGTATTTTATTATAATTTTTCGGAAAAAAACTCTACGCAGGTGGTCTGCGAATAGCCAACCTGTGAAATTTTTTCTAAGGACCTTGAGAGCAAGCAGGAATCGATTATGCAACTTAGAGATACAAGCCAAACAACCAGAAACAAACTTTAGGCAAGCAATTGATCTTTATTGATAGCATAAACTTCATTACAGGGCAAGGCATGCTTGGCGAGACATGATTTCGCCAGCACAGATACCAAACAGAAATACAAGAAGATGAGGATAACTTGAGATCGCTCCAGACCGCGCGACCTCCCTGCGACTTCAACACACTGCCAGACCGCAGCGCCTTGCCGATCACAGCACACCACCAATCCGCTGATCAGACCGCACCCTTCTTCCGACCTGATGATCCTCCCGAACTCCAGCACCACAACTCCAAGCCGCAGACCGCCCGAACACTTTCAGAGGAAGAGGTGATCGTTGCTGCCCACACTATCCGCAGAAGCTGCACAAGAGGAATTCAATCAGCAGACCGCACGGTCAGAATAAAACAGACCGCATGAAACAAGCGAACTCAGCTTACACTTGGTGTGTGTCCTTTTTGCTGCCACAGTGGCCTCCTATTTATAGGCACGGGACCTGATCCAGTCACCACCCTATGAGATAGGATCACCACCCTCCAGATCGCGCGACCTGATCGGTCAACCCGCGCGATCAGCAACATAACTCCTGCTTCATTTTGGTGAACCCGCCAGCTTCAATTCTCCACCATGAGAGACCGCCACTCTCACAGCAGACCGCGACTCTCCAAAGAGATCGCCAGACCGCTCGAAGCTATTCACCACCTATGTTCGCTCGAGACCGCGAACACAGCCAGTCCGCCATCAACCCGCGAACTCCTGTTCGTATGCCGATCTCCTCCTGAGACCGCGAACAGCAACCAGCTCGCATACCAGTCTCCTCCTGAGACCGCGAACTGAGACCGCGCGACTAAGAGCCTTAGTCCGTGACAACTACCAGAGAACCTGGAACACCCTGTGCGGTCACACCTGACCGCCACAGCCTTGAAGAAGACAACCAGCCGCACGGTTATAGACAACCCGCGCGGCCTTGGACCAGATACCAGCGGTCACTCCAGGAGACCACAGCTAGGCTACTACCAGCCAGACCGCAGAGGCAGACCGCCAGGCCGTGCGGTCATGCCAGACCGCCCGACCTCCTCCCAGACCGCCCAGGTCAAAAACACCTCCAACTTCCACTTCAATAATTTCAACACAACCATCGCAAAACTTTTTGGTTATTCGCAGACCACCTGCTAATGAATATGATCATTTGGATCTTGATCCGACGGCTCGTATTCGTTTGTCATCATGTTACGTCATAAGGTGGTATTTTTATATATTAGTATAGATAACGTAGGTCAATGTTGTTCAACAAAAACTATATGGTATGATGGTTGTCATCTTTGATTAACATAGTGGAAACCTGGGTTCAATTCTCACTATTTACAATTTTTGTGAGATTAAAAATCAGGTCATATCACTCTCATTTTTCAATAAATTTAGTGATAAAATCGTAATTTATTGTTGTATGGCACCCTACACCTTAATATATGTCTAGGACATCATATATCATAGTATGTGTAGGAGCTCTAGTAAAAAAGCTGTAAGTAATCGGACAGTCCGTATTAATCTTACCATCATTGACGGATTTGATCTTCCCAATGACTTTTCGGCCTCGTTCGTTTGGAAGGTTTTCAGGAAAGGAATTGATTTTGAGCTTTTGAATTCCCTTCACTGCTGTTCCTATAGCAATTTATTTGATGGATTTGGTTGTCCTCCAATTCTTATCGGGTCAGATCCGTTAAGAGCTTAGGCCAAATGAAAACATTGCTTTTTCCATGGTTTTTGGCTGAAACTCTCTCCCCATCATATCGTCACTCTCTCCTGATCGCAAATCGCCCCCTTCCTTTCCGCCTCCTCCGGCGCTTGGCCCGCTTTCCGGCGAGGTATCTTCTACGGAGACGCATCTCTTACTTCTTCTCCGGTGACAAATGGGAGGCGGCATTTCCTCCAGCTTCGGCGACCTAGGAGACCGCCATTTTCCTTCTGGCGGTATTTACTCATGCTCCGGCGACCCAGGACACCGACAACTCTTCCTTCCGACGGCATCTGTTACACAGTAGTAGGCGACATCTTCATTATATGTAAATTTGTTGTTTACATGTTGTATGTGTGTATGTAAATATGTTTGTGTGTCTGTTATTTGTTGTTTACATGTTGTATGTGTGTATATGTGTATGTGTTCATTGACGGATATGTGTATGTAAATTTTCACCATTGACAATTATTGTGAGATTAAAAATCGGGTCATATAACCCTTTTTTAAAAATAAATTTAGGGATAAAATCGTAATTTCATATTGTAGGGTACCGTACATCTTAATATAAGCCTAGGACACCATATCATAGTAGGTGTAAGAGCTCTAGTAAAAAAATAGTAAGTAATTGGACGGTCCGTATTAATTATGTCATCATTGACGGATCTGATCTTTCCAATGACTTTAAATTTCATGTTATCTGCAGGCCGCAGTATTTATTGATACGTTAGTATAGATTAGTTTGCCTTTTAAATGGGAAAATAAAGTAAAGTATTAGCAAATAAATATAGAGAAAAATAAAATAAATTACACAAATAAAAAAGATTAAAAAAGTAAAGAAAAGTAGGAAAATTTAAATTAAATATATGTTATTTTAATTAATTGGATGGAACTAGCCGCATTTCTTGGCGGCCCGCATACTCTTAAGTTGGGATGAAACCCTAAATAAGCCAACTTATAATACCTGTTGGGTAGTATGCCCTCAATATTTCTAGATTTGAAGAATGAACACAAGTACAGATAAGCCAAGTTGTTTTTGATGATATGTTTAAGTTCATGTTGTGAAAGATGCATCAAAGCTACATCACTAGTATCAAGACTATAAAAGTAATGAAAATTCACTAAGTAAAATATCGACTCAAGACTCATCAGATAAATCGTTGAGAAATGAACCATATCGTCGAGACAGTCTCGACGATATCGTCTTGAAGAAAGCTTATCATTGAGAAAGCTAAGTTCAGATGTCTCGACGATATTGTCTTAAAGAAGAAATATAGTCTTGAAGATTGAAGACATATCGTCGAGATAACTCATTAAGTTCTGAAGAAAGGATCACGTAGACAACATCGGCTTGAAGACTTTATATCGTCTAGAAGATCAAGACGATATCGTCTTGAAGAAAAATTATTAACTTGAAGAATAAGTCTGAGTCATATAAAAAGAAACATCTCGACGATATCGTCTAGAAGAAGCAATATCGTTGAGATATCTAGTAAAGTCTTGAAGAAAGAAGTATGTCGGCGATATCGTCGAGAAGATTACACGTCGTTGAGTTGATTAAGACGATATTGGCTAGAAGAAATTTATCGTCGTGACAGATGCTGAGGTGCATTTAATGCGCCGATTTTCTCAAAAATTGAAATGCAGGGAATGTGCACGCCGCTCATCTTGGGCATTAATCAATGAGCAATAAATGATATATTCTCTACAGAATATAGCCGTTGCACAGTATTTAATGAAGAATATTATTACTTCTATATTCTGCAAGTTCCAAGAACGGCAAGATATTTATGATAAAATATTATGCCTATTCTGTCAAACCTTTCAAAATGACAAATTGATTATGGAATAATCAATAAAGGCTTTTATGCAAAATTGCAGAGCAATATAAAAGAGTCATTTTTTATTACAGAGCCATCTGTTGCTTAGCATTCTTTTTCACGATTATTCTCAGACATACTAACAGAAGAGAGAGAAAATAATTAACAAGAATAAGACATCATTGCTGTGCTGTGAAGGTCAAGAGAAGATCCTATAGAAAGGTTCAGTGATTCACAAGATCTCTAGGCTTACAGTTGCAAGAAGAAGAAGTATGATCAGTCAAAGATTTTATTTTGAAGCTTTCTCTTCTACAAAACAAACTCTTATGTATTTTTCTATAGGGTTCTTTGTGAGCCTGAGTTCTGTAGGGTTCTTTGTGAGCTTGAGTTTGGTAGAATAATAGTGAAGATCTGAGTTGTTGTAAGACGTGTAAAGTCTGAGTTGTTGGTAGAGTTTTTTGTGAGCCTGAGTTGTAAGATCTACTTATTGAGAAGAGATCTGAGAAGTTGGAGAAGTTGCCTAGCTCATTGCTAGATAGGTGGGAGGGACAGTGGACTACCTCTAGACACATTGTCTTGTAGGGAACCACTATAAATTCTGTGTGTTTTCTGTGTTGTTTCTGTGCTGTGATAGATAGAATTTAAAGTAACAACTAACTATGAAAACACCTAATCCCCCCCCCCCCCCCCCCCCCCCCCCTAGGTGTAGTTTAATAAAACTCATATCTTTCAAAACCCTAAATGGTGATTCCATACCAAGACACCAAAATATCCCCTTCTTTGTGGTCGTAGAACCAACTCCTCTCTCACACTCTCTCTGGTTTCATGGCCTCGATGATTCTTCCGGAGCGGAAAGTTCGGGAGGCGATTATCGCTTGATCCCTCCTTCTTATCACACTCCTGATGGTCAGGATTTGTATTGGAATTTTGGCTCTAGTTTTGGATAATTGGATGGTCTACTCTTAGGTGCATTGTGGATGACATGAAGATAACTTCTCCAAGCAACTTGTGTGGCCTCCTTATCTGTGATCCTTCTCTCTGGCTTTCCAATTTATGAGATCATGGAGGATAGGGTTTGGGAATTGCTCATCCTCCATAGAGCTTGTGAGGGGAATGAGAGTTCGAATGTGGCATATATAGTCTCTATAGCTCCGTTTGGTGCCGAGTTTTTGCTCCGGTGAGTTTCCACAAAAACACCACCATTATAGAATGTATGTTTGGCATGCATGACAATGATCATGAACTTATGACCGCCGCCAAGAAAAAAACTTGTTTTGAACATAAAAGTGGATGAAGTTCCTTAGGTGAGATCGAGCGGCCACGAACAATGGTTAATTTTACTTTTGATGGTCACGAAAAACGGTTCGTGAATGGGCTCCTATAATCTATCAAGCCTCTATTTCTCTCATTCTGGCAACTTGTTCCCTTGGGTTAATTTTAGTAACAAGCTTATGATATTTACTTTTGATGGTCCTTTTAGGGACAAAAATAAAAGACAGCGGCTTGGGGAATTGATTATTATTCCCTAAACTTTTCTCGTGCAAAACTCTATCTTCTATCCCTCAAAGTGGGGATAAGGCTGTTTTCTAGTACAAATACTATATCCACAGGAAATAATGAAACTTTGCTTGATTTTGGGAAAAAAGAGATGTTTTTTGCGGCCCTTTACATCAAGATCTTTGAGAGGGAAGAGCTAAAGTTCCTTCACGTTTTCTTGATCCTACTATCCCTCTTTCAGCACATTTTCTGATTATCATTTTCTGCTCTTAGGATTTTGGAAAAACCTTAACCTCCTGTTTTGGTGTGATAGAATTCCAGCTGCTTTGCTAAAATTGAGACATTTCTGATATCATTTAAAGTAACATAAGGTCAATGCCATCAGAATTTTGTAAGCACTTTTGCTTTTATTATGAACTTTTGCTCTAAAGCTCGGTTTGGCGCGGCATTTTTACTTTGATGAGTTTGGATAAAAACGTCAACGTCATAGAATGCTTGTTTAGCAAGATAAGTGTTGTAGCCGCCGCCAAGAAAAGAAAAATAATTTTGAGCACAAAAGTGAATGAAGTTCATTAGGCGAGGTTGGGCATTCTCAAACGGCGGTTCATAATTGTTAGGGAGGCTAATATTCAACAATAATCACTATCTTTATTGGCTCCATTTTTATTGGCCAAACGGAGCCTATGTTTGAGCTCCATCTATATTGGCCAACAGTCTTCATTGTCTTTAAATGTGCTTTACTTTCTTGGATACCATCAATTTTGACTTTCATCAAGCACTAATAGCTTGTTGATTAGTTTAGGGTGCTGTTATAAGCAAATCTTTTTTGGTTGCTAGCAAACCAATTTTTATGAGTTATTACGCGCCTTTTGAAAATACGCTTTGTACTTGCATTTTTAGGGAAAGTGTTCAACACAAAAAATGTAGATCTCGTCGAGATCTACAACTTTCGTGTTGAACACTTTTCCTAAAAAAGCACGCAAAAGGCCCTAAAATTGCCCTGATCGTAACTACAGTGAATTTTTTAAAATAACAAGAAAATACGTCTTGTACATGCATTTTTAGGAAAAGTGTTCAGCACGAAAATTGTAGATCTCGACGAGATCTACAGTTTGACGGCTTGAATTGGGTAGAAGTTTGATTTCTAAGTAGTTTGTAGTATTCATTTTTTTTACTTGATACTCCGAGTTGATAATAATATAAATTTGATTAAATCAGTCCTTTTATAATTATTTGATTCTATTTGAGAAAATGCTCATTGATAATTTGAGCTTGCAAACATTATTAACGGGCCATTTGAAATATTTTTTGGATATATATCTTTTATGAGCTTCTACTAATCATTAGATTCAGATTTGTTATTTTAGTAATACAACACTGTTACATATCCGTAGAGGTCTTGGGGTGCGTCTAGGAAAAACTTCACTTACGGGAAGTGGGGTCAACGGTCAACGCATGATCGCCCAAGTTGGAGAAACCGAAGCCGTCATCTCCGCCGCCAACCGCCAACACGCAGACACGCACGAAACGCACGTCACGCCCCGCCATGACCGAACCCCACTACTGGGGTGCGATTAGCCCACACCCCACTAGTGGGGTGCGAATAGTCGCACCCCCCATAGTGGGGGGTGCGGCCAAACCGCACCCATGAAGGGTGCGGCCAAGCCGCACCCCATGTGGGGTGCGGCCAAACCGCACCCCCTTGGGGTGCTGCCAAACCGCACCCCATGAGGGGTGCGGCCAAGCCGCAACCCCCTAGGGTGCGGCCAAGCCGCACCCCATGTAGGGTGCGGCCAAGCCGCACCCCATGTAGGGTGCGGCCAAGCCGCACCCCATTGGGGTGCGGCCAAACCGCACCCCATGAGGGGTGCGGCCAAGCCGCACCCCATGAGGGGTGCGGCCAAGCCGCACCCCCTTGGGTGCGGCCGAGCCAAGCCGCACCCCCTTGGGGTGCGGCCCAGCAAAGCCGCTCCCCTCCTTCGGGTGCGGCCGCGCCGCGCCCTCCTTTAGGTGCGGTTGAACCGCTCTCCCCCGTAGCAAGGTTGGGGTGAGTCCCCCCTCTTCCGGCTCGCCGCCCGCTTTCGGGCTCCGGACTTCGTTCGGAGCAATTCCCCGTTCGTTACGCGCTCAGAACACTCCTGAGCGCGCTCAGAGCACTTTCACATTTCGGGCGCGCTCATTTTTTGTCTTCCTAGCATGCTCACATTTTGTCTTTCTAGCATGCTCACTTTTTGTCTTTCCAGTTTCTCAGATTTCAGGAACAGCTTGTCGCCTTTTTCGCCTCCAACAAAACTGCCCGAACTGCCCGAGGGGCAAGATGGTTAATTACGAAAAATGGCGATCCGTGTGCTCTGAACCGGAAAATATGATTCGTCCGCCAGGTGGTTACGGTGGTTACAACGGCGAAATTACAGGGCTACCCCCGGCCAAAGCTATAAAAGGAGCCCCATGACTTCATTTCAAAGGACCTTGCCTTCTGGACCCGGGAGAGCTTCTTGCAGACTTTCGCAGAATTCTCCTTCGGGACTTCAAGATTTCCTTCGTCCCAAAAGGCGACTCAGCATTCTCACTTTTGTTCTCCGGTGCATCTCACTTTTGTTCTCCCGGAAGGTGACTCAGCATTCTCACTTTTGTTCTCCAATATTCTCAGAAGGAAAAAGACTTAGTTTTTCTGGAGGCGGCCTGTCACCTTCGGAACTCTCTCCCTCTCTCTCTCTCTCTCTCTCTCTATTATTGTAACGAGCAGCGGTCTGTCGCGCTCGAGTTCTAAGTCTCTAATTGTAACCCCCCAGAAGATAGTGGAGGTTTGGTCGGCACAGCTCCAGCCGCGTGGTTTTTTACCCTTTCCGGGTTTTCCACGTTAAAAAGTCTCAGTGTACTCAACGAATCTCGAATTGACTGTTTGCGCGCTTGGTTCGCTTCCGAGCTAAGGTGGTTCAAATCGACCAGTCTACCAGAGCACCCGAGCCACCCGCAACAGTTTGACGCCGTCTGTGGGAACCAATTCCCAAAAGTTCAGCAAAGATTACTGAAAGTGACACTTACCGCCAACCGCAATGGCCAGAAGAAGTGCTCGCACCACTGAAGGTTCAATCCCGGAGGGGCGCGTCGACCCAGCTCCCTCCCACTCACTCATCAATGCGCCTCTCGCAGAAGAGGCAGTGCTTACGCCTGCAACGGTGCTGGAATGGCGCATTCGGCAAATGGAAGAGCAACAAACCGAGATGCTGACTCTCGTGAGAAACCTGGGGGCACCTCGAGTTCCCATTCAGCCTCCAACATCAAACGCTCCGCCACCCCCAGTTCCGAATCATGCTCCGGTCGAGGGAGCCGTTCGGGAAGATGAAGTCTCTGAAGATTTCTCCGACGTTGCAAGCTCCGCACATCCAGCTCCGCCGGTCAGAGGACCGGAGGCTGAACCCCATCACCATCGTCAAGGAAGAGCTGCTCTTGGCCGAGTAGTAGAAAGAACCACGCGAGAGGAGATACGTGACATGATAGCGGAAGAGTATGGTCAGGCAGGGCGACGCGCAACCCTCGCTCGCCGCCCCGCGCATCACGGCTCCCCCCTATCGCCTCAAGTCTTGGCTCATCCAATTCCGAACGGCTTCAAGCTTCCCCACATCGAAACGTTCGATGGGACAGACGACCCCCTGGAACATGTCAATCACTTCACCACCATCATGAGGATTTACAGCGCTCCCGATCAACTCCTTTGTCAAGTGTTCCCAGGAACCTTAAAGGGACAAGCCCGCACTTGGTTCCACTCCCTGCGAGATGGGGCCATCAACCACTTCGCAGAAATGGCGCAGCAGTTCGTGGACCAGTTCATAGCCAATCGTAGGATTGTCCGTGATCCCTCCCATCTCTCGGGAATCCGCCAGAACGACGGGGAAACTTTGAAGGACTTTTTTCGACGCTTCACCTCTGAGGCTCGACAGATTCCGGGAGTCGACCCCGAACTCCTGCGAGGAGTTTTCCTCGGAGGCCTCCGCCCAAGTGGTTTCTACTCAGCCCTAATGAGAGAAACCGTGCCAAGTTACCCTGACCTCGTTCATCGGGTTGAAGCTCAGATAGCTGCCGACGAGGCCATCGAAGCGCACCGTCGACAGTTCGAAGGTAGCCAATGAAGAAAGAGGGGGTCAGATCAAGCCCCTCGTGGACGAGAAGAGCGGCGTGACGAGGGACGCCGTAATGATGAACGTCGACGCGACCCCCGAAGAGACCTGGGTCCGCAGCCTCCCAGGGTCTACACTTCGTTGAATACCACCAGAACAAATGTACTCTATGCCATTCAGAATAACCCAGAGCTCCGTGCACCTCGGGCGTTAGCCCCAAACCCAAGGGGCGATCAGTCCAGGTATTGCGAGTTCCATCGGGGGACCGGGCATACCACCGAAGAGTGTACCAGACTTAAAGATGAAATCGAACGTCTCATCTGCCAAGGACTCCTAGGGAGATTCCTACAAGGCCAGGTTCCCAATCAGCCTCAGCAGCCTAGGGATGCAAGGGAGCAACCTCCAGCTCTCCGGGGCGCGGAAGGAGGAAGGCCGATGGTGGGAGAAATTGAAACGATTGCTGGAACTCCCATCCTAGCGGCGCAAATCCTCTCCATTGCCAAACCCCCGGGAGACCATGAAGACAAGAAGCTCAAACAGGACATTACGATCGCTTTCGGAGAAGAAGACCTGCAGGGATTACGACTACCGCACCGGGATCCCCTCGTAATCAGGGCAGGGATCGGGGACCCTTGCTTTAACGTAAAAAGGATATTGGTCGATAATGGAAGCTATGAAGTTCCCGACCTCCGCCGGTGTAGGGGTCGTAAGATGGAACCAGGAGGCAGCCAAAACCTGCTATCTGAAGCAAGCTCAACCAGCAAAGGCAACCGCTCTCAACATCAATAACTTCGATCTGCGAGACGAAGCTACTCTGCAGCGAGGAGCGCCCGTCAAAGGACTAGTAGAAGTACCGCTCTCCCAACAAGACCCAACTCGGACTGTTCAGGTCGGGTCGCTCTTGTCACAAGAAGAGCGGGAAGAGTTCACAACCTTCCTACAGGAGAACGAAGACATTTTTCGCTTGGAGCCCAGAAGACATGCCCGTGGTAGATCCCGAAGTCAATTATCACTCTATAAACATCAACCCCGCCTGCAGGCCTGTAATTCAAAATAAGAGGAACTTTGCCCCCGAGCGGTTGAAGGCGATCGAAGAGGAAGTAGCTAAACTCCTAGAGGCACGATTCATACGCGAAGCAGAATACCCCACGTGGCTAGCCAACGTGGTCATGGTAAAAAAGGCCTCGGGGAAGTGGAGAATGTACGTCGACTACATCAACCTGAACCAGGCGTGCCCAAAAGATAGCTTCCCCCTCCCAAGGATTGACCAACTCGTCGACGCGACGGCCGGCCACGCGCTACTTAGCTTCATGGATGCTTATTCCGGCTACAACCAGATAAGGATGAATCCCGCAGACGAGGAACATACCGCCTTCCGCACCGACAGAGGAGTCTACTGCTACAAAGTGATGTCGTTCGGCCTTAAGAACGCTGGAGTCACCTATCAGAGACTGATGAACAAGGTCTTCAAGAACCTCATTGGAGAAACGATGGAGGTATACGTGGAAGACATGTTAGTCAAAAGCGTCCACCGTTGCGACCAATCGAGAGACTTGGGAAAGTGCTTTCAGCTTCTCCGTCGCTTCCAAATGCGGCTCAACCCCAGGAAATGCGCATTTGGTGTGACGGCGGAAAAGTTCTTGGGTTTCATGGTAACCCATCGGGGGATTGAGGCCAACCCCGAGAAGTTCAAGGCGTTGGAGGATAGGTCACCACCTCGTTCAATTAAGGAAGTGCAACGTCTGAACCGGAGGATCGCCGCGTTATCTCATTTCTTATCGCGGACAGGAGACAAGTACCTCCCTTACTTCAAAATTCTTCGGGGAGCGCGCCACTCTGGGTTCCAGTGGACTAACGAGTGCCAGACGGCCTTCGAACTTCTCAAACAGTACCTGGCTTCGCCACCGCTTCTGTCAAAACCCGTCCCCGGAGAAACTCTGTTCTTGTACTTAGCAGTCTCACCTACGGCTCTTAGCTCGGTACTCGTGAAAGACGAAGGAGGAGTGCAACGACCAATCTACTACCTCAGCAAGGTCCTCACCGACACCGAAACCAAGTACCCGGCAGCAGAAAAAACAACCTTGGCCCTCGTCTTCTCCGCCAGAAAGCTTCGGCCCTACTTCCAGGCTCATACAGTGAAAGTGTTGACTCACCTCCCGTTACGAGCAATCCTCCAGAAACCAGAAGTCTCGGGAAGACTAGTGAAGTGGGCCGTAGAACTCGGCGAGTTTGACATCCAATTCCTGCCCCGACCAGACATCAAGTCACAAGTACTCACCGACTTTGTCGTAGAGTACACCATCCCACCAGAAGCAGCTCCTGTCGAAGACACCACTAGCCCCTGTTGGACTCTCTATGTCGACGGTGCCTCAGGAGCTGAAGGGGCCGGAGCAGGACTGCTCCTCATAAGTCCCGATGAGATCACCTTGGATTACGGCCTCCGGTTAAAATTCCCCGCGACAAACAACATTGCAGAGTACGAGGCGCTGATCGCCGGTCTCCGACTCGCCATCAATTGCAAAGAAGAGAACCTAACGATCTATGCAGACTTTCAACTCGTAGTCTCACAAGTCGAAGGAGACTACGAGGCCAAGAGCGACCAGATGGCGAAATACCTCGCATTCGCAAAACTACTCCTCCAGAAGATCCTGTCATATCAAATTCTACACATTCCCCGGGAGCAAAATTCCAGGGCAGATGCTCTATCCAAGCTCGCCACTTCACCCTCCAGCTACCAGTCTCAAAGACGCCGAATAGAAGAGATCGTGATTCCGAGTATTCAAGGGCCATGGGAGATCGCAACCATCCACCAGGAAGAGTCATCCTGGATGACCCCCTTACGAGCTTACCTCGAGCACGGACACCTCCCAGAAGAACGCCTAGAAGCACGAAGATAACGGATGCGGGCGGCATCATTTACTATCGTGGACGGGGAGCTCTACAAGCGGGCGTTCTCAGGACCATATCTAAAGTGCCTACCGGCGGGCGAGTCAGACTACGCCCTCAGAGATGTGCACGGGGGAGTCTGCGGAGAACATCTAGGTGGAAAGGTGTTGGAACAAAAGATTCTACGACAAGGCTTCTATTGGCAAACAATGAAGAGGGACGCAGCCGAACTGGTCCAAAAGTGCAGGAGCTATCAGCTGCATGCCAACGTGCCTCATCAGCCCCCGATCGCGCTCTCCACACTCCAAAGTGCGTGGTCGTTCGCGCAATTGGGAATCGACCTCCTCGGCCCCCTACCTCTAGCTTCCGGGCAGAGGAAGTTCATCATCCTAGCCATCGATTACTTCACCAAGTGGATAGAAGCGGAGCCCCTAGCCAAAATCACAGAAGAGAACGCTAAACAATTTGTCTGGAAGAACATCGTCTGCCGCTTCGGTATCCCAACAACAATCATTGCCGACAACGACACTCAGTTCACCGGGAAGTCCTTCACTAAGATGTGCGAGGACCTGAAGATCAACCTTCATCATACTGCCGTAGCACATCCGCAAACCAACGGGCAAGTAGAAGTTACAAACCGCACCATCCTCAATGGGTTGAAGACGCGCCTAGAAGAAGCTGGGGGACAATGGGTGGATGCACTCCCAAACGTACTATGGGCATATCGAACAACAGAGAGGACTCCCACAGGAGAGACGCCATATAACCTCTTTTACGGTATTGAAGCTGTCATCCCCATCGACATCGGCATTCCGAGCACTCGTGTGCTAACCTTCGATCCCAGCAAGAATGACGGGCTGCTTCGGGAAAACCTCGACCTAATCCCCGAAGTCCGGGACGACGTCGCCCAGCATGCCGCCTCTTACCAAGGGAGCGCAGCCCGGCTCTATGACAGAAGGGTGAAGCCCAGACCAATCAACGTAGGAGATCTCGTCCTATGCAGCATCGAGGCGGCTGGAAAGGGCCCCCAAGGAGATAAACTCTCACCCACTTGGGAAGGTCCGTACGTTGTTACTGCGGTCGTAAAACCCAGAACATACAGGCTCAGAACAGCAGAAGGAATGACTCTACCACGCACCTGGAACGCCCAGAACCTGCGCCGCTTCTATTAGTAACATCAAGTCTTCTATCAAGTAAAAAGCCGCGAGCTCAAACTCGTGCAAACTTATCTTATATTATGTATTGTATGCAAAGCCACGAGCTCAGACTCGTGCGAACTTATCTTGTATTTCAAAAACTATGCGCAGAACGATTTTTTACTATAAAAATATATATGCTTTGGCACCTATATTCAATTAAGAAAGATTTTTATTTCGGGGCCCGGCCTTGGGCACTTCGCACCGCCGTCGATTGAAGGTTCACCCTTATCCTCCGCCGTAGAGTCCCGACGTCGTAGGGGCCCGCCCCCTTACGTTCGCCCCCGGTTTGAATACATCAGCTATTCACCGGCCATCTCGGGGCCCTGCCCTGGGGACTTCGCACCGCCGTCGATTGAAGGTTCGCCCTTCTCCTCCGTCGTAGAGTCCCGGCGTCGTAGGGGCCTGCCCCCCTTACGTTCGCCCCCGGTTTGAATGCACCAGCTATTCACCGACCACTTTGGGGCCCTGCCCCGGGGATTTTGCACCGCCGTCGATTGAAGGTTCGCCCTTCTCCTCCGCCGTCAAGTCCCGGCATCGTAGGGGTCTGCCCCCCTTACGTTCGCACCCAGTTTGAATACACCCGCTATTCACCGGCCAAGCCTATATTATGTAAAAGCCGCGAGCTCAGACACGCGCAAACTAATTTCTTATTATTATGAAAAACCTGCACGCTCGAACCTGCGCAGACTCATCCGTTATCTTATAAAAGGCCATCAAGCGGTTCGGGTATCAGCGCTAAACAGCAAGCCAGCAACAATCTCAAAGTACACCCTTCGTCGGCCAACTTGAAGCATCTTCCCTTAAATCGACACTTCGACAAAAACCAGGGCAGCGGGGCCACGAGAACGCTATCACAACGCAGCACAGAATGAGATACGCCTAAACAGAACAAGAAGTCAAAAGCAATCGCACGCTCATCCTCCGACATCAAGTCCTACCCAAGGCACCGCAAAGAAAGCAATGATCAAAGCCGGCACAGAAAAATCGAAACCTCTGAACTCCTCCGCGCAGAAGTCCGGACTCCAAAGGTTTGGGGGGCATATGTTACATATCCATAGAGGCCTTGGGGTGCGTCTAGGAAAAACTCCACTTACGGGAAGTGGGGTCAACGGTCAACGCATGATCGTCCAAGTTGGAGAAACCGAAGCCGCCATCTCCGCCGCCAACCGCCAACACGTAGACACGCACGAAACGCACGTCACGCCCCTCCATGACCGAACCCCACTACTGGGGTGCGATTAGCCCGCACCCCGCTAGTGGGGTGCGAATAGCCGCACCCCCCATAGTGGGGGGGGGGGGGGTGCGGCCAAACCGCACCCATGAGGGGTGCGGCCAAGCCGCACACAATGTGGGGTGCGGCCAAGCCGCACCCCATGTGCGGTGCGGCCAAACAGCACCCCATGTGGGGTGCGACCAAGCCGCGCCCCCTTGGGGTGCGGCCAAGCCGCGCCCCCTTGGGGTGCGGCCAAACCACACCCCATGAGGGGTGCGGCCAAGCCGCACCCCATGAGGGGTGCGGCCAAGCCGCACCCCCTTGGGTGCGGCCGAGCCAAGCCGCACCCCATGTGGGGTGCGGCCAAGCAAAGCTGCTCCCCTCCTTTGGGTGCGGTCGCGACGCGCCCGCCTTTAAGTGCGGTCAAACCGCTCTCCCCCGTAGCAAGGTTAGGGTGAGTCCCCCCTCTTCCGGCTCGCCGCCCGCTTTCGGGCTCTGGACTTCGTTTGGAGCAATTCCCCGTTCGTTACGCGCTCAGAATACTCCTGAGCGCGCTCAGAGCACTTTCACATTTCGGGCGCGCTCACTTTTTGTCTTCCTAGCATGCTCACATTTTGTCTTTCTAGCATGCTCACTTTTTGTCTTTCCAGTTTCTCAGATTTCAGGAACAGCTTTTCGCCTTTTTCGCCTCCAACAAAATTGCCCGAACTGCCCGAACTGCCCGAGGGGCAAGATGGTCAATTACGAAAAATGGTGATTCGTGTGCTCTGAACCGGAAAATATGATTCGTCCGCCAGGTGGTTACGGTGGTTACAACGGTGAAATTACCGGGCTACCCCCGGCCAAAGCTATAAAAGGAGCCCCAGGGCTTCATTTCAAAGGACCTTGCCTTCTGGACCCGGGAGAGCTTCTTGCAAACTTTCGCGAAATTCTCCTTCCGGACATGAAGATTTCCTTCGTCCCAAAAGGCGAATCAGCATTCTCACTTTTGTTCTCCGGAGCATCTCACTTTTGTTCTCCCGGAAGGCGACTCAACATTCTCACTTTTGTTCTCCAATATTCTCAGAAGGAAAAAGACTTAGTTTTTCTGGAGGTGGCCTGTCACCTTCGGAACTCTCTCCCTCTCTCTCTGTCCCTCTCTCTCTCTCTATTATTGTAACGAGCAGCGGCCTGTCGCGCTCGAGTTCTAAGTCTCTAATTGTAACCCCCTAGAAGATAGTGGAAGTTTGGTCGGCACAGCTCCGGTCGCGTGGTTTTTTACCCTTTTCGGGTTTTCCACGTTAAAAAGTCTCAGTGTACTCAACGAATCTCTAATTGATTGTTTGTGCGCTTGGTTCACTTCCGAGCTAAGGTGGTTCAATTCGACCGGTCTACCAGAGCACCCGAGCGACCCGCAACAAACAGCATAATTTAAACGTAAAAAAAGCTCACCATGCTTTCCCTGTCATAGTGTATTTAAAATATATTTATTTGTGTTGCGGCCAAACTCGGCGGTCTGGTAGACCGTACTTAAATCGAACCATCTTAGCCGGGGGAGCGGTCGAGCGCGCAAACAGTCAATGTAAAAATGATTAAGACGGCTAACAAGGAGACTTTTTTTGACGTGGAAAATCCCGGAAAGGGGTAAAAACCACGTGGTCGGGACTGTGCCGACCAAACTTCCACTATATTCTTGTGTTCTTACAGGGGTCTTTAGTTGACTCGAGGGCGACATTCCGTCTCTCGTTACGATTGTTGGAGAAGAGAGAGAGAAGGCTCCGAGGGTGACAGGCCACCCCTCGCAGAGCTAAATATTTCTTCTTGTGCAGAGAGGAGTGTTGTACTCCGTGCGTTGTTGAGTCTTTGGTTGCTGTTCGAAGGCTGGAGGGGCGCGCTCTGCGCGTCTTCAGTCTGCGGCTTGTTTCATGTTGCACGCGGAGAAGTCTGGAGAGGACTTGCTGTTGAGTGGAGAGCGCTACGTATGTGGCGTGGTACGTGCAGGGTGGAACGTGTGAAGGGTGGAACATATGCAAGGTGGAATGTGCACAGGGGGAATGTGAGCAAGGTGGAATGTGCACAATGTAGAACGTGCGCAGCGCGAAATGTCCGAAGGGGCGCACGAAGGAGCTCGAAGTTCTTAGAGTGATCTTCGAAGAAACTCGAAGATCTTCAAAGGATTTCTTTGAAGACGAAAGGAGACCATCGAGGGAGCTCTCTCTCGTGCGTAGGAGGAGAAGTTAAAGGAGAAGAAGATGGAAACGAAGGAGGTTAGTTTTTTTAGGGTGCCGTTTCTGTAATTAAATGGGTGGTTATTGTGGTTATGCAGCTACCCGCACATCATAACTAATTTATATGTTATACACACTCGTTATGAATATGGCTACGCGCACACTGTAACCATATAATTTGTTATAGGCACACCCATGATGGGTTGTTTATTGTTATACGCACACTACCCATGATGGGATATTTCGCAATGTGCACACTCATGATGAGAATTTCGCTATGCGATGTACGCACATTCATGACAGGTATTTTGTTATATGCACACCCAATATGATATTCTGCTAAATGCACCCACATAATAGGTGGTTACGCGAGGTGGTTACGTGGCTATTGGACGGTGGAGATTCGGCAGTGGCGAAGGGGGGCGATCGGGGAAGAACCGGCCGGCAGCGGCGAAGGGGTCGGTCGTTGGCGGAACCAGGCCGGCGAGGGTTGTCTAGTGGAGGGGTCGGCCGGGCGCGACCCTCTGGCCGGACGGGAGGCCGCCCGAGCGGCCACTCCACTGATAAGCCGCGCAGCGGCGGCCGATCGACCCGGCGGCCACGTCAACTACTTGGCCTTGCGGTCGGTGGCTAGCCGTCCACTCGACCTTGAGGCTGCGCACGCATGGAATGCGGCCGCTCGGCCAAAGGCCGCGCGTGGTTGGCCATGCGACAGCTGGCCGGGTTTCCGATCGCCTGCTCAGCCTCGGCCGCGCACACAGGGTGCACGATGGCACGACCACGCGACCAATGGGCCGCGCAGCGATGGCCGGTAAGCCGGTCGGCGTTGGCTGTGTGCGCGGGGGGGGGGGGGGGGGGGGGGGGCGATATTGGTCGTCTGTGCGACATTGGTCGCGGGGCGACATTGGTCGTGGGGCGACATTGACCGGGGGGCGACATTGGTCAGGGGTGAACATTGGTCGTCGGGGCGACATTGGTCCGAGGGCGACATTGGTTGGGGGGCGACATTGGTCGTCGGGGCGACAATATTAAATTATTGTTGTTGGAACACGGTCTTCCGCATCTCCTAGGTTTGAGAATAACAAATCCTACGTGTATTTGATCTTGTGTGTTTAAGTGTGCATGAAACAAGTCCATATGACTCAAGGATAACATAAGAAGGTTGCCCCCAAATTTGAAGCCAGAATTCCAACATGTCCACTAGTGTAGGCTGCAGCACTTAGCGCTAGCTCTGATTAGAGGGATTTTGGGAGCTGTTTTAGAAGGCGATAGCGTCATGCGGTAGCGGATAGCATTGGCGATAGCGCGGGATTTTTAGAAAGGTTTTCTTGGAATGAAGATACGCACACGCAGAATATTGCCTAATCCAGGTTAGCGCTGGTGGTAGCGGTAGCGCATGAGCTAGCTCAAAGGCTATAAATAAGAGCCATCTTCTCTCGTTTCTAACAAACAAATTTAAGAGAGGTTGAGTGCTAAAATTCTAGAGCCTTATTCTGCCGAAAAGTGATCTCCTCTCCCACCAAAGCTCTGCGAATTTCTGAAGGAGGATTTCTTCACGTCAGATCCGAACGACGATCGCTTCAACAACGCTTATTCTACAGCGGCTCTTCGCCTCCAACTTTAGAAGTTCTTTAAAAGGGAGTTTTTAATATTATTGTTGTTTAATTTCACATCTTTTCTTGTAATCATTTAGTGAATTTGCCTCGTGTTGGCGACTAGGCCTGGGTATTACTTAGGGCAGAAATTCGCCTCGTGTTGGCGACTAGATCAATGTTAGGTCTATGGGGTGCTCGATGCCATATACGGGGAAGGATTGGCTAGAGCGGCTTGAGGCCGAATCCAGGGAAAGATAGGCTAAATCCACCGGTTTGTGGGGATACGAGTCGGGATAGAAAATAAAAAAGGATCTTTGTTGGAACCTATGTTCCGCATCTCTTGGTTTGAGAATAACAAATACCGTGTTGTATTTGATCTTGTATTTTGTGTGTTTATAGTGACCGGGTTGTACAAGTAGAATGAGGAGAAAAGTCCTCATTCATGGGCATGATCCAAGAGTGTCTACACTTTAGAAAAAACAAAAGTATGTGTTTTTGTGTGCTGATCTTAAAATGACCATAACTTTCAATCCAGGAAGAGTTACGGAATGCTCCACCCCATTTCGGAGATGAGAACGGCTCCATCTACAGTATGGAGAAGTTTAGGACGGCAAAAATGAAGAGGATCTATTGGATTCCAACATCTAGATGTCAGAATCCGACAGCGAAAATTACGTCAACATGACAACGGGCATTTTCCGCACGATTTGCATGAAGAACAATTATATCCACTATCGGAATTCCAATATCGATGTCGTCGACGACAGCTCCACGACCATCAAATCTCGCAGAAACGTCGCATTCATGGGACACGTGGCAGCTGGAGGAGATAACGTCGGCGGACGACAGCTAGATGTAGTCGACGACATCGACAAATTATATATTGACTCATTTTTCGTGGAGGAGAAGTTACACACAATTCTGGAGTACCTATACCGAAGTGCATTCCATCCAGAGAGCTCTAGAGCTCCGAGAGCTCCCATTTTGGCAAGAACGTTCAAGAGCGAAGAAGAGACGGTCCATGCGCAGTATCTCAGGCAATCTTTGCAAGGATTCGACGCCGTCTTCAGAGCTTTATATTTAGGGAGTTCTCATATCTTAATCTCTATTTTATAATTTATTTTATTATCTTGTAATCCGTAGAGGAAATCGCCGCCTTGTGCGTGGCGTCTAAGTCCGTGTGTGGCTTAGGAGGAAATCGCCGCATTGCGCATGGCGTCTAGGTCCTTGTGAGGCTTAGGAGTAAATCGCCACCTTGTGTGCAGCGTTTAGATCGTGGAGAGATCTAGGGGAAGGCTAGTAGTAAGATCTAGGAAGTGATACGCTATAGCCGTCCGGTCCTTGGTTGAAGGACCAGTAAATTAAAAAGAAGTTTATTTTTATCATAGCCTTGATCTTAAGCTTTATTAAGATCAATAGTTCTTTGTATTCATCACTTGTGCAAATAAAATTTGATTTCCAATTTCCTCATGATTTTCTAAGTGATTATTTTGGTTGTATAAAAATCTACTTGTTTATCATTGCAAAATTATCTTAATAGTTTAGAAAAATTTCAAAGTAAATATTAGCCCTTATTCACCCCCCTCTAAGAGCGCCGCAAGATCCAACAATCTTTACTTATTCGCCTTTGATTTCTAGCTTCACAGAAATCTAGTTTTTTAATCAATTTTTATCAAAAATAATCATGTCTCTTTTTGTAATGAAATTGATTTACTCTTCATTTCTCTAAATTGTTTATTTCTTACTCTTTTATTATAAAACAATTTAGATCTTCATTCTAAATCACTATTTTAATCTACTTACTTTTCAAGTTTATCAAAATATAACAAAAGTTTTAAAACTCTTATTCACCCCCCCCCCTCTAAGGACGACTACTGATCCAATAAGTGGTATCAGAGTGGATTTATTCCAAACGGTCTAACAACCAGGAATAATGGCGTCTCATGATCACGCTTCTATAAGTGGGGGAAATTTTTATGAAGAAGAAAAATCTTTTGCACCACCTTTATTCGAACGGAGAAATTATAAAGGGCAGAAATTTTTAATGGAAAAATTTATTAAAACTTTAGATATCGAAGCATGGAATATAGAAATAATAAGACTAGCAGATGAAATAAATTAAAATGAACGTCACCTAAATGCAAAGGCTTTGAATAGTATTTTTTGTGCTTTATCTTTTCAAATTAATATACTGCTTTTCTAGTGCATACAAAGTATAGAAATTTCTTGAAGAAATATATGATCTTCCTCTCACAGGTACAGAACAAACGCAAGAAGTGGAGAACATACAAGCTTGCACAAATGGTCAAGAAAGCTCCTCCCATGACGAATCAATAGAGAACACATCAAGTGGAAGAGAAGAAGAAATCTTATCTTTGGAAGAGGAGAGCTAAAAAGATGTCAATTTGTTCAAATCTTGCTTCTTCCGATAGCAATGTAAGAAAATCAAATTCTTCTCTTTTTGTGACAAATTCCATTTACGCATTACATATGCCACAAAGTGCTAAACGCAAAATTAAGAAATTGAAAAATGCTAATTGCAAATTGCACTTAGAAAATAAAGGTTTAGAAGCAAAAATTAATGCAGAATCAAATTCTAATTTATTTAGTTCTACCCATGTCTCCTTAATTAAAAATATTACATCATGTATAGAATTTAATGATTTAAAAGAAAAATACAAGGAACTGGAAAAAGAACCTCTTTTTGCAAAAGAACATAATAAAAAAATTGTCTTTAGAAAATTCAACTTTGAAAAGTGATTGTGCTATGTGTAAAAGTTATAAAATTGAAATTAAAGAGATGGATAAAATATTTGAAGAATTTAGAAATAACTATCAAACTCATATTGACTCTATTATTTCCACTCTTAAAAATATCACAATTTCTTATAATAAAGCGAGGCTTAATCTTAAGATCAAAATTGATGAATTAAAATCAAAAACAAACTTGCTTATGAAAATTATGAATAAAAATTCTCAACACACACATTCACAATATCAAGCAATATCTAAAAGCAAGTTGAATATAAATATGAATATCTTGACCAAGCCTAATAACGGGAGTAAGAAACACAAAGTTTTTGTAAATCAAAATCCAAATCATCATTATTTACAAAATCATGCTTCTCCCAACTTAAAATTAGGTTACACAAATTTCCTATGAACAGTACTTTAAATAATCATTACAATTATAATCTTCAAAATAAAGATAATCATAATGGAAATTTGATGCATAAGAATAACATTAAACCAAAGTTTGAATATAGACCCATAGCTAAAAGTGAAATATTAACTTCGCATGAAAGGACTCATTCATCATTATCTCCCCACAAGCCAACATGTTATATTTGGTTACCCAAAGGAACCATCTCACATGGGCAACTTTGGATACCTAAATCTCTAATCTACTAGTATCATTCATTTGCATGAAGTAGAAATAAATCAAAATGAATTACAAAATACTATACTTCATGATATGCCTAATGTTCCTCTTTTTTTACTTAAGCCATCATGCCATGGTCACCTAATAGAATATTTGAAATGTGACTTTTAAAGCCTAAATGAAGTTTACAAATCAAATTAAATCAAAAGTAAATGTCAGTTTTCTTTCATTTATAAATGACCAATCTTCTATTATTAAAATCATTGCTTATATATATCATTGTATTCATATAAATTGAACTATAAATTTGCTATAAGATATTTTAATTAAATCAAGTTATTAGGCTATTAAGCACTTTAGTCTTCATCAACAAAATTAGAGAAATAACATGATCTAAAAGAAAGTTCAAGATCTAAAAGAAAGCTCAATTTTTCAATATGTTCTTTTTCCTTTTCAAAACAAAAATTGTATTGTGTTCACTCCTTAATGTCAAACGTGATCTAAACCATCACTATTGTTCACCTATCTAAAATCATATATCCTAAGTCATATCAAAAGTCTTCTAAAAACAACTATTTCTATCAAAATTATATGAATTATATGATGACAATTGATATTATAATTGCATATCATGGTTGGTGTATTATGTGTGTATTGTGATTTATTTCAAATTTAGACCTTAGAATCATTTTGATATCAATAAGATCAAATCAAATAGAATCTTCACTTCATTCTAGGTCTATAAATTGAAACACTATCATACTTTTGCATATCATTAATCTCAAACTTATCATATTAACATTATCACCTAAAGAATATTTGTAACTATGTTAGGTTTTATATGTTTACCAAGATATATAGACTGGGTATACTTATCTAGGTCATATATATGTTATTCTTTGCATAAACATCATTTCATACTAATCATTTAAATCATGCTTATTTGGCTTATTCGAACATGATATCTTGTGCTTATATTTATCATTTTCAACTTACATTATATTGATAAATATAAGCCTTAGAAAAATCAAAATGAAGATATAAGAAAATATATATCATGCATTGTCAAGTCGTATAAGAAATCGCTAATGTTTCATGTAATTTGCACTATCTAGACAACCCCAAAAATTCTGAAATTTCTGCATGAAACTACTCTTGGGACACTTAATCAAGATCAATAATCAGAATTTTTAAAATCTTGAAAAATAGTGTAATGTTTGTCGTGCTAGCGCTTGCGCCGGCGAGCTAAACTACTCTTGGGACACTTAATCAAGATCAATAATCAGAATTTTCAAAATCTTGAAAATTGTGTAGTGTTTGCCGCGCTAGCTCGAGTGTCCGATTTTTTGTATTTTTAAAATTTTAAAAAATCACAAAAATATGTTATTTTATATGTACTACGTATTTATGCATTTCTGCATTCAATTGATTTTTGAAAAATTAAAATAAAAAAATTACAAAAGCCAAATTACAAAAAATATTTGTATTCTCTTCCTTTCTGTATTTATTTGTTTGATTTATATATGCAAAAATTCAAATACAAAAATATAAAACATAAAATTATCAAAAATTATTCTTTGAACTTAACTTTTCTATTTACATGTATCTTGCGAAAGGGAGATTTGGGATGTCACCCCATCATATCTCTTAGTACTGGTGCGAACCCCTCACAGGGTAGACCTCATGAAGTCCAAGATCAATTATAAGAGTTCAATTCTTAAAACAAAATTATTTTTTCAAAATATCAAAAAAAAAGTATGGATTTTATTGTTCATATCAAGCATGGTCTAATCTATCATTTAGTCCTTCTTCAATGCTGAAATTTATCTTTTCAAACTACCTTGAACAATATTTTTATCATGCTTTTATATATCTAATCACATGTGCATCAAATTGTATTATAAAAGTTGTGTAGAACCACGATTAGCATGCCTCTAAGTATGAGTAAATGTTTTATGGTTGATAATGATACTCATTCACTCACTTATTTTGGCAAAGTTTACATGTGTTTTTAATCTAAGAATGCTTGCTTGTGTATTGTAATTGTACAATGAATTAAATTTGCACAAATATCATACCTGTACAATCCAGTGTTCACCGACTCACGGAGAAACTAATCGCAGGTGATTTGGGGAGTACTCGCCGATTCGCGGTGAGCACTCTGCCAGTGTGAGGCGAGGCGGAGCAGAGACCTCACCCGCGAGAAGCGAGCGACGGTGGATTAGTGAGTTCCAAAGAATCGCTCTGGGGTGCATTTAGCCACAACGAGTCAGATGAGGTCTCGCAGTGCCAGTCTGGCGTGGCGAGTGGAGGTTCGCCCCCACTCGCAAGAAGAGTTCTCGCGAGCCCAGCTCTCTGAGAGGCCGGTGAGTGGCGCCTTCACGGGCCACTCGCCCAGCAGGGATCTGTGGGTGAATTTACCCTGATACCCCTGGTGGGCTGCTAATAGCCCTCCAGAATAGCGGAGTTTGGCTGTTAGCAGACCAATTTGGGGTGCGTATAACAAAACCAGAAGGCGGAATCCCGCTATTAGCAGACCAGACTAGAAAGACTATATATAGACCCTGAAGGGCGCCTTTGGAGAGGATTCAAATTTCTGGCTTCTTCCTCCATAAGTTCTTTGGTTAGCTCCTCAGGCTCTCTAAGGTGCCCAGCTTCAGCTTTGGCTTGGGAGGAGAAGCACTCTAAGATCTTCCAGGTGTGTGGTGGGTCCTTCGTGCTGTAGCCAAGGGTCTGTGTTAAGCTCTTAGCCTCCGGTCCGCTTCTTTTGCAGGATCAGTAGGTGCTTGATGTCCCCTCTAAGGGGTCCGATCTCCTAGTTGGGGCCAAGTCTTGGTTCTAACATTTTTGGTGCGGTGAGCGTGGAGAGCAGTTGTACAGGAAAGTCTCAAGGAAGCGGCATGATAGGAGAAGATGAGCGAGATGCCGACTTTGGCGGTTCGCCACCACCCAGTGCGCCAACGACAGTTGAGATGCTGGCAGACCTCCGAAGGGACCTACTCGGGGCGATCCAATATGCATTCGTTGCGGCATGGGGAGATCTTGCGACCCCGGTGGTCCCGCCGCCATGAGTTGGCGAGAACGCCCCAGGGCAGAGGGCATGAAAAGAAGTGATGGCTGGGCTCTCATTAGACAGTGGGTCAGGTTGATCTCTGGATAGGCTGGCTGAGGAAAGTTTGAGATGGAAGGCCCCAGATTGATTCCGCTGTTAGGCTCTCATTAGATGGTGGTTCAGGTTGATCTCTAGAGAGGCTAGCTAAGGAAAGTTTGAGCTGGAATGCCCCAGATCAATTCCGCTGTCGGGCTCTCATTAGACGGTGGGTCAGGTTGATCTCTGGAGAGGCTGGCTAAGGAAAGTTTGAGCTGGAATGCCCCCAGATCGATTCCTCTGTCGGGCTCTCATTAGACGGTGGGTCAGGTTGATCTCTAGAGAGGCTGGCTAAGGAATGTTTGAGCTGGAGTGCCCTAGATCGATTCCGCTGTCGAGCTCTCATTAGACGGTGGGTCAGGTTGATCTCTGGAGAGGCTGACTAAGGAAAGTTTGAGCTGGAATGCCCCAGATCGATTCCGCTACCGGGCTCTCATTAGACGGTGGGTAAGATTGATCTCTGGAGAGGCGAGCTAAGGTAAGTATAAGCTGGAATGCCCCCGATCGATTCCGCTGTCGGGGTCTCATTAGACGGTGGGACAGGTTGATCTCTGGAATGGCTGGCTAGGGAAAGTATGAGCTGGAATTCCCTAGATTGATTCCGCTGCCGGTCTCTCATTAGACAGTGGGTCAGGTTGATCCCTGGAGAGGTTGTCTAGGGAAAGTATGAGTTGGAATGCGCCAGATCAATTCTGCTGTTGAGCTCTCATTAGACGGTGGGTCAGGTTGATCTCTAGAGAGGCTGTCTAGGGAAAGTATGAGCTGGAATGCCCCATATCGGTTCTGTTGTCGGGCTCTCATTAGACGGTGGGACAGGATGATCTCTAGAGAGGCTGGCTAAGGTAAAGGTGGCACCGTACCCAAGGCAACAAGCTCTCATAAAGACGACATGGTCAGGCTCTCACCCAGCTGACAGGAAGATAGGAGAAGGAAAAATCTCAAGGATCAAGTATGCGAGTGGCCCCAACAGAGACGGCACTCACCCAGAAAGGCACTCATTCGGTAGTAATGCGAGTGGTCCCGGCAAAGGAGGTTTTCGCTCAGTAAGTGCACCCAAGGTAACTCCTCGTCTGGAGGAGAGTATAAGAGTCACTCGGGGTGAGTCGTGCTCTCGGCAAGGTTGCGCTCTCGGCAGAATCGTCACGGCCACCTAAGTCCTGAAATTGGTAAACACATCACTTGCGAGAGCGCGAGTGGTGGTGTGCAAATAGGTGCAAGCTGTTAATAAGTACATATCAATTAGCAAAAGCAAGCGAAAGCGTGCGAACGTGAAAGCAATTAATGAGCCTACCAGAATGGGCACTCGCCTCGACAGAGAGCTCGCAGGAGAAAACCTTGTTGGAACAAATGCAAAGGAAAAATTCGGTTAAGTCCCACGAGGAGGGGTAATACGCAGGCATTCGATCGATTCCCATGCACGCGTGGGGTGCGTGCCAGAATGTGAATGCGTACATTTACAAGTACACGCGCGTGCAAGTCAGCGAGTGCCCAAGAAAAGCGTAGGTGCGTGCGTGGTGCGTGTCATCGAGGCACGAGCACGTAAGCAAATGGTAGTGAGAAAAGCAAAAATAGAAGAAAGACTTGGAAAGTATTCTTTCATTTCATTACAAAAAATAGTTTACATCAGGGATGGCGATTCTCGCCTTACAAAAAGAAAATTCAGAAAGAAAAATTTACATCTCTCACGATTCATCCCATGTCTTCTCGCCCTTGCCATCTACGCTGGGCGGGATTGGTTTGAACAGTTCCGGGATGACATCCTCGACTGTGAGCTCCTCCGCGTCGTCAGAGAGAAGTCTGGTCCTCTTCATGGTGTCAAAAATGTATCTCGCTGCTAGGATTGCGGTGTCCCGCAGCGACTCCTCTTCCGCGCACTTTAGGTTCCTCAAGGTTCGAGGGAGCGAGGAGCAGGTGGAAGGGCGGCCCGGATGAGCTCCTGGTTATGAGCCTTCAACATAGCGACCTCCTTCTCCAGCTCCGTCTTGCGAGCAAGGAGCTGGTCCGCAGTCTCGGGGTCCAGCGAAAGGCGAGTGGGTTAAAAAGCAACATTGTGAAAGGTGACTAGCGATCCATTGATAGACTTACCATCCCATCCTTGAGGATCACGAGGAGGCCCATAGAGACCACCTATTTTTCCTTCAGGTCGGCGAGCTCCTTCTTCTCCTCCTGCAGCTCGCGCTTCAGCTCCTCGGGGTTCCTCTCCATCGTGAGACAGCAGCGACCGGCCATATGGGCGAGCTCCAGCCTGCGAAGCTGGGCTCGTGTGCACTCGTATGCGAGCGCTCAGGAGGTGAGGGTGTGGAAATCTGTAGCGTCCTCCCGCCCATAGAGGACGAAGGACAGGGCGAAGGCCTCTCCTCCAATGACCTCCCGCTCCACCCATGAGGGAGTAAGGGTGGAGATCGAAACCCGGTTGGCGTATGAGTCCCACTCCAACACGGGCTCACCGGCCACGTCCTGATGCCTGGTGATGAGGCAGAAGTTGCGGTGGCCCGCCGGTGCGGGTGCGGTCGGCACACGGGCAGTCTCCCCGGGGAACTCCCCAACTCCCTGGTCGGCGAGAGAGTCGACTTGGGGTTTGGCCCCGGCCGAGCATTGAACGATCCCCTTCCCCTTGGCGAGGGTCAAGGGCCGTTGCTTCTTTGGTGGCGGGGGATTGAGGGATGACCCGCTCCTCGTGGGTGCGGGTCGCTTCTTGGAGGAGGAGGAAGTGTTGTGGGCCTTGCGGCAGGCGTCGGCGGCGGCGGAAGCAATCCGCAAGCCCGTGGTGATAGGCGCAGCCTTCGCGTAAGGGGGGTGGAGCGGAAGATCTCGCTCCCCTACGAATGATAAAAGGTGGGTTAAAAAACCAATAGGATTATTGCGAGACAAGAAGCAAACGTGGGTCAAACCTGCCCCGGGCGGCACAGGTAGTAGCGAGTCCACGTTCCTTCGGAGGTAGCTGACCTCGAAGGTGGGTGACATGAACTTGAAGAGTTCAGCCTCCTGGACGCCGAGCTTGGGGGACGGTAGGTAGGCTCGTCTCGCTGGACGGGCGAGAAGGGGACGTTGCCGAAGGGCCCCTTGACAAACACAAACTTTTGTGCCGAGTAATGGCTTTTGTTCACCATCTCTTGAACTATAGTGTGCTGGCTCACGAAGAAGGCCGTTCCATCCTTATTCGCGCGGAAGGAGAACAGCTTGCGGAAGACCGGCAAACTAAACTCAATGCGGAAGACCGGCAAACCCCACCATGACCGCGATGGAGTTCGATGTCATCTGGACCGGGATGACACCATAGTATTTCAGCAGCTGGAGGATTAATGTATAGCAATTAGAAAGGATTCCTAAGCTAGTGCGAGAAAGGAAGGCGAGGGTTAGGGTAGCGAGCACTTACCTGGCTGATCTCCGGCCACAAGGGATGTCGTAGGCCCACGTCGAAGTGGGCCGCGGAGATGGCGAGCTAATCCTTGTGGAGGTCATTGATGGCCTCGGTCTTCGTCGGATGGCGAGCAGAGAAGGACGGCGAGACATAGTTGGCCACCACGGAGTGGTACTCGCTCTCGGTGAGCGAGCAAGTAAAGAACGCATGGTCGCAGATCGTGAACGCGCACTTAGCCCAACCTTCTGTGTCGTCGTCATGACCCATGGCTACTAAGATAAAAGCGAGTGAGAGAACGAGAAGGCGAGAGCTCGCAAGGAAGAAAGCAAGAGGTTGAGAAAAATTAAAAGCGGTGGTTGAGTATTGATGACAGGTCTATTTATAAAGAAATTAAAGTCGGCGGGGAGGAATCGAGGCGTCAGGGGTGCGGATAGACGAATCCCGACGTGACGCATCTCGGTACTCGAACCCGCCCACTCATAGAGAATTCACGGCGATGAAGCGTGGACGGATCGCTGTCAGGTAAAGCGAGTCCCAGGCAAGCCGCGAGAGAAAGGCATCGAATAAAAGGATTAGTAGGCGCAATATAAACAACAATAGTGAATAACGAGTAAAAGAAAAGAAGGAAAAGTCCAGCGATTACCCGGGAGACATCAAATTGATATCATAGTTTTTGGGATGTCACAGAAAATAAAAGAAATAATAAACAACTGTTATTGTAAGTTCTCCAGGCGAGTGCGAGGGAGATCAATAGCGAATCCACCGCCATCGACCTGGCACTCGCACCCCCGAGCGAGGCGGTACGCGTGGGTAGTGGTACACGCGGACCGCGCAGACCACGTGGAGCTCGCGCTACAGCAGCCGGACTTGGTCCTCCGCCTGCGAGAGGTGCACCCGAGGAGAGGTGTCCTCGTGGAGGGCGCCAGCCTGCAGCTCGGCGAGAACTCGGGCTAGTTCATCCTAATTCACGGCAAACCGCTCCTCATAAGCCCCTGTTTTAGGAGCACGTCAGCAACTCATCGCTTCATCGCTTTAGGGTCCCGGGGATCACCGAGGAAATCAGCAATTTTGTCCGGCGAAGGCGGGGGCGATATCTCTTCCTCTCCAAACTCCAGTTTGGCGGAGGACTCCTGGATGCTTGCGAGAAGAGAATTAGCGAACAGAGCGAGAAACAATCTGATAATTACAACCGACCAACCTGACGAGGTCGCGGGCGCTTTACTAGGACGTTGGCGGGAGCAGCTCGGTTGCCCCTGGAAGGCCTCGGAATACCTCAGCGTGACTGATTTCCCCTCGCCCGGGACATGGTGGAGGTGGCTCGCAATCCTTACGACGGCGGGAAGCGAGCTCACAGGGGCCGGATGGCCCAGAAGACAGAACCTGGGGACAGAGATTGACACGTCCAGTGGGGGCTGCGAGCCCGGTGGAGGCTGCGAGCCCAGTGAAGGCAATGAGCCCGGTGAAGACTTCATAGGGGGCGGCGAACCCAGTGGGGTGGCGTCTCTCCCAGGAGTCGCGGGGAGGTCCTCTGCAAAGAATGCAAAAAGTGAGTTGGGGAATTCGCGAAGGGGACAATATCAGAGTCTTACCATGCCGCGGCGAGAGGCTGATATCGATGACATCTGTGTCAGCGGCCGCTGAATGGTTTCCCCCAAGAGAGGGGAGGCGAGTATCGTCTGGAGTCCCGCTCGCAAGGACTCCCGCCAGAGGCGCGCTCTGAAGTTCAAAATATCAGCACAAAGATAGGGGAGAAAAAGCACGTGAATCTGAGTACCTGTCTGGCAAGTGCGGGATCACGCAACATGTCCCGGAGGGAGGACCCCATCATCCCGAAGCGTTGTCGCACCACCTGCACCCTCTTCAAGGCAGGAGGAGGCAGAGCGTGTCAGGCATCCCAGGGGACAAGCCGTTTCGTGACAGATTGCCCCCTCTCACGGGACGCTGTCAAGCGAGCTTGAGCTTCTTCCGGGAGGGGCATCTTCAGCAAATGCGGTCGCGAGTAGAAAAGGAAAGAAAAGAAAGAAAGGGTCCCTCATCACCCAGAGACGTTGGTATTTAAAGCATTTGGGATGGGGCCCACCAAAGATTCGTGCCAACTCATCCTCGTCTGGAAAACACGGAGGGTTGGATGTTTCTTCACGAGCTTATCATAATCTCGCGAAGAGCGGGGATTGTGTACAACCTAGTGTTCACCGACTCGCGGAGAAACTAATCGCAGGTGATTTGGAGAGTACTCACTGATTCGCGGCGAGCACCCTTCCAGGGCGAGGCGAGGCGGAGCAGAGACCTCGCCTGCGAGTAGCGAGCGGCGGTGGCTTAGTGAGTTCCAAAGAACCGCTCTGGGTGCATTTAGCCACAACAATTTAGATGAGGTCTCGCAGCGCCAGTCTGGCGTGGCGAGTGGAGGTTCACCCCCACTCGCAAGAGGAGCTCTCGCAAGCCCAGGTCGCTGAGAGGCCGGCGAATGGCGCCTTCACGGGCCACTCGCCCAGCAGGGATCTGCAGGTGAATTTACCCTGATACCCCTGGTGGGCTGCAAATAGCCCTCAAGAACAGCGGAGTTTGGCTGTTAGCAGACCAATTTGGGGTGCGTATAGCAAAACCAGAAGGCGGAATCCCGCTATTAGCAGACCAGACTAGAAAGGCTATATATATAGACCCTGAAGGGCACCTTTGGAGAGGATTCAAATTTCTGGCTTCTTCCTCCCTAAGTTCGTTGGTTAGCTCCTCAGGCTCTCTAAGGTGCCTAACTTCAGCTTTGGCTTGGGAGGAGAAGCACTCTAAGATCTTCCAGGTGTGTGGTGGGACCTCTGTGCTGTAGTCAAGGGTCTGTGTTAAGCTCTTAGTCTCCGGTCCTCTTCTTCCGCGGGATCAGTAGGTGCTGCCTGCCCCCTCTAAGGGGTCCGATCTCCTCGTTGGGGCCAAGTCTTATTTCCAACATTATCTACACTACTTTTATTTGCACTCTTAAAATTAAGAAAAGTGGTTGCGCTTTCCAAATTACATTGGTTTGCAAAACAAGTGTATTCTGAGAATTTTGTACAAACAAAAAAAATCATGAAATAAATTTACGAAGATAACTCCACCAAGCACTACTTAAACCTCCTGATAAGTCTTAATGAGCATTGTGGGGTTGAGCACCTTGGAAAGAATAGTAAAGTATCTTGTGCAAACCATAAACTTTTTCCTTACACCACTTATTCTTTTCTATGTGCATTATAGTGTATGGAAGTAAAATTATTTGTATTTTATTGTGCACTTTACTCTACATATGTCTTGTATTTTGATTAAAACATTTGTTTACTTTTTTAAAATACACTTATGTGCACATCATTATCTTCCATAACACTTCTTCTCATGAGTATTGGATTCTAATGATAATTCTATACTACTCTTTATATATAAATGCACTAGATAACCTAGCATGCTCTCTAAAATATTTGGTATGTTTTGAATTGTGAATTATAATAACATTGTAGTAGTTTCTTTTTGATATCCTTCTTTCATGCTTAGTTACTTTATTGTCATACTTAAAGTTTTAAATGAATAATGATTTACAGAAACATCTTGTTTTTTGGAACTTAAACTCATATTCTCTTCTTATGAATTATCATGATTACAAAAAGATGTTTCTTGTATTTCTATAAGTCTTCCGCTTCATTATCATATTTTTTTACCTTGCGCTTTCATGCTTATATCAAAGTCTTAAATCTCAAAATTCCTTTTTCAACAAGTGGTAGACTTTCTTAGTAGAATTTATATTGGTTGTTCTAACACGAATATCATTTTTATGCTAAAAACTCTGATTCATTAATGGATTTCAAAATAGCTATGTGAGTTTTTTTTCAAAAAATCAACAAAATATATAAACCCATAGGCTATGAACTTATCATTAGATTTAAACGCTTAATGTTTCCAATAATTATTATCCCATTATTACATATATCACTATAGCAAGGGCGTAGGGTTGTAGGCATTAGATAACCTAACCTCTAAATCATGTCTTGTCCTTAATCGGGGAGGGTTCTAGTGGAGCCTTGCGAGGCACTAGGGGGAAAGAGTGCTAGGTTGAGTATTTTCTAGTGTTTGCATATGGGACTAGCACCCCAACCTATGGCATGTATGCAGCTCCTCATGACCATCCATCACTTTGTACGGGGCTAGGTATAGACATATTGTCTGGGTAGATTGGTTACTTGGAAATCATTACCTTTTTATGCTAAAAACTCCTTATCATTTCATTTTCTCTAAAAGGTCGATCATGTCTTATCTTTTTATCAAAAAACCTCTTTGTATGTCTTTTGCTTCCTTATCCACTTTTGCTAATAACAAAAGGAGGAGAACTAACATGATAAATAATAATCTCTATCAAAAGGGAAAACTAACATGATTAATAATTAAGATGGTAGCTTACATTTAAGGGGAGCATTCACATAGGGGGAGCTTGTGTTTAGGGGAGCAATTCTAAATACTAAAATCGATAATTATCCTAAGTCATCACTCTCACACAGACAAGTAGGTTTCATCATGCTTGTATATTAATGTTCTGATTTATCATTAATGGATTTGTTATTATCAAAAGGGTGACTTTGTTGGAACATGGTCTTTCGCATCTCCTAGGTTTGAGAATAACAAATCCTACGTGTATTTGATCTTGTGTGTTTAAGTGTGCAGAAACAAGTCCATATGACTCAAGGATAGCATAAGAAGGTTACCCCCAAATTTGAAGCCAGAATTCCAACAAGTCCACTAGCGCAGACGGTAGCACTTAGCGCAGGTGCTAGCTCTGATTAGAGCAATTTCGGGAGCTGTTTTAGAAGGCGATTGCGCCAGGTGGTAGCGGATAGCGCTGGCGGTAGCGCGGGATTTTGAGAAAGGTTTCCTTGGAATGAAGATACGCACACGCATAATATTGTCTAATCCAGGATAGCGCCAAACGGTAGCGGTAGCGCAGGCGCTAGCTCAAAGCCTACAAATAAGACCTCTCTTCTCTCATTTCTAACACACAAGTTTAAGAGTGGTTGAGTGCTAAAATTCCAGAGTCTTATTTTGCCGAAAAGTGATCTCCCAACAAAGCTCTGCGAATTTCTGATGGAGGATTTCTTTACGCCATATCCGAACGACGATCGCTTCAACAATGCTTATTCTACAGCGATTCTTTGCCTCCAACTTCAGAAGTTCTTTAAGAGGGAGTTTTTAATATTATTGTTGTTTAATTTCACATCTTTTCTTGTAATCGTTTAGTGAATTTGCATCATGTTGGCGACTAGGTCTGGGTAGGGCTTAGGGTAGAAATCCGCCTTGTGTTGGCGACTAGATCTAGGTTAGGTCTAGGGGGTGCTCGAGGCCATATCCGGTGAAGGATTATCTAGAGCGGCTTGAGGCCGTATCCGGGGAAGGATAGGCTAAAGCCACTGACTCGTGGGGATACGAGTCGGGATAGAAAACAAAAAGGGATTTTTACTTATTCGCCTTTGATTTCTAGCATCATAGAAATCTAGTTTTATTATCAATTTTTATCAATAATAATCATGTCTCTTTTTGTAATGAAATTGATTTACACTTCATTTCTCTAAATTGTTTATTTCTTACTCTTTCATTATAAAACAATTTAGATCTCCATTCTAAATCACTATTTTAATATACTTACTTTTCAAGTTTATCAAAATATAACAAAAATTTTAAAACCCTTATTCACCCCCCCCCCCCCCCCCCCTAAGGGCGCCTACCAATCCAACAATAGTATCCTTGTTGCAGCTCTTTACACCAATAAGCGAATAAACAAAAACACATAACAGAGTGGGTGCATCGACATTCATAAAAGTGCATGCATAAAATATAAAAAATAAAAGAAAGTATTGAAGCACGTGAATATTAAACATATTACAGTTTGTTTATACATTCATCAAAAAGTCAACATGTCAATCTATATGTTCTGATTTGATGCATGCAATCTTGTGAATATTTCCTTGAATGCAACATTTTTAGTATATACTCCTTTCTCCTCCAATTTGGCATTTCTAACCATCATTTTGGTGCCCTTTGCGGAAACCTCTCTTGATAATGTCATGTACAACTGACCATGGCTGAAAACATCATTAGGCAAATATACCCCAACATTTGAAATAGTTTTGCCCTGTGATTTGTTGATCGTTAGAGCATAGCTCAAACGTATTAGGAATTATTTCCGGGTGAGCTCGAAGGGCATTTTAACATCTTCTGCACTTTCAAAGGAATTCGTGGTAAGAATACTATATGGCCTTTAAATTCTTCGCTCAATACTTCAGCTTCAATAACATTTCTTGAAAAAGATACGCATGTGAGTCTTATTCCGTTGCACAACCCAATTTTTGGATCAATGTTCCGAAGAAGCATTATCGGTGAACCTTTCTTGAGATTGAGCTCGTGAGGTGGAAGATTCCCCGGATTTATTGAATTTAAAAATTCTAGCAAATATAAATTATGGGTGTCATCCACAATGGAGTCAAAAGAGTAGTAGGTTTTGCATTCCTCCGAAAATATCTCAAGACATTTTTCATTTATTTTGTTGACATCCTCATTCAAAGGTGTTATTATTTTCATGCTTTCCATATATCTGACATCAGTTTGTGAACTTAGATTAGGAAATATTGCATCGATTAATATATTTATGGAACATTCATCTTCCCAAGGAATGACCATTGAGTTTGGAATTTGAATCATATCATTTAGCAAAGTTGATTCATCACTATTACCAACACACAATAAGAAGTCCGAGAATTGTGGATCATCATGAGCTCGCATGTTCACAGTTAAGCTAAGAATGCGGACGTTCGCCCAAAAATACGATTCAACGATGCTTGCGCCAATAATTTGAGATTTTGTTACATTCACAACAACGGGCGTTAGTTGGCGAAAATCACCACCAAAGATCATAACCTTGCCACCGAATGGCTTATTCACATCAAGCACATCCTTGAAAGATCAATCTACAGCTTCAAATGCCTTCTTAGGAATCATTGGCGCCTCATCCCAAATAATTGCCCCTGCTTGTTGTATTAAATCACGCAAATCTGATTGTTTATTAAATTTGCATGTTAACATTATTTCAAATTTGATTGGTATTTTGAACTTTGAGTGTGCACTTCTCTCACTATGGAGCAGGTTTGCCGCCATGCCCGATGAAATTGTTGACAATATAATGAAACCTTCCTTTCTAAAAGTTGCTAGTAATTCTCTTTAAAGGTATGCTAGTAATGCTCGATAAAGATATGTTTTTCATGTGCCTCCCGGACCATCTAAGAAGAACATCACATTTTGTCGTTCTCGTATAGTTGTACCAATAATGTTGAATGTTGTCTACTGATCTGAGCTAAATGAGTGAACTGAATTTATATCATCATCATATATTGAGAAAGAAAGCTCGTGTTCGATTAGGGTGGAGAAGTTGTGCAAACCCATAAAACCTTCACTTATGGTCGGCAAACCAAACTCTGAAACAGGGAAACTCTTGAGGAGGAGCTCTTGAAGAAATACAATTTAGTATGGGTAACCACAAAATACAATGACCAAAAAAATCTAAGTTGAGGAGAGTAGAAGGGTGACTTCTACTGTTTGACATCGTTCCAAAGGTATCTCAAAAGTAGTAAAATGAAAAATTTTGAGGAGTTACCTGATTATCTAAACAATATCAATCCAGAGCCCCTCACAAAAATGAAAATTAAATGAGAAAGTAAATTAGAACATGTCTAACCTTTAAGGATTTCAACACCTTTCAAGTCAATGGTAAGCCCCTCCGAAAAACCAATTTCTTGCTCTGAAGAATTTTCTGCTCAAAAATCAAGGTGGGCATGAATGGGGGAGCAATTATAACAAAATTTTCTGCTCAGTTTCCAAGAGAAGGTACTGATTATTTCAAAAACATACGCAAATGAATTTTGCCTTAAAGATTTTGCCTTAAGCATTGATTCAATCAGCAAAAGAGAAGAGCGGAAGAAGTGAAATAATTACATTTTGCCTTATCAAACAAATATAAGAGTTTAATTCTTGTTTAAGACATTAAGCGTTGATTTTTTTAGATAGAAAGTCCCCAGCTAATCTCTCATAATAAGCCTTATACATAATAACCTGCATGCACTCATAATATATGTCAACTGATTGAGGATATCTTCTACCTCATTATAGTATTGATTATGCATTAAGTATTGATTGAGCTTTTGACTTTCCCAGACTGAATCAAAAGGAAAAAATTAATGATTTGAGTGAGTGTCCATTCGGCCTGCACACTACTTAGCTTCATCCCAACCAAGCATGCATTATTAACTTCAATTTCAGTTTTAGCAATAAGATGTTAGTACCAGTTGGCTTTATTCATAGAATAATGTGCAGAAAATAAGGACAATAAGGATAAGAAATAGTAGGAGCAGAAAACTACTCTTTCAGGAGGAAGCATTCACAGAAAAGAACCATGAAAAAAAAGTAACTATGAATCATTTGGTTATTTTCCTCGGTGACTGAAAAAAACCATGAATCTTTTCCTATATAACTGAAAAAAACCATGAAAAAATAGGTTTAATAACAAAAAAAAACCAAAAAAACTGTCACAGACTATCATGTCATGAATCATTTGGTTCAAGAGCAGTTCAAAAGTAGACCGTTATTCAGTCTATATATTTTGAACAATAATGATTTGTTTTAGATCAGTTGTTTTTGAAACTGAAATTACTAAATTTGTGTGTACTTTAAGAAGTTGAAGATGAAATTTGACAATACGGTGCTTAGTTGTGAGTTGTTGATAAGGGAAGCCATGTACAGGAAAAAAGCCCCTTGATATACATACATGCAATATCATAATTTAGAAAGGAGCCTTAATATATTTGACTATAGATATGACAACAATAGCCAGTCCTTGTAGCTATGGCTTTAAGTTTGTTCCTCTGCCATGCGGACTTCTTAGTGATTTGATCAAGTTGGATTTGAAAGAGGATTTAAGCTAGGAGATTTTAGAGTCTAAAGTGTTAAGCATCATTAATTATCAAGAAATTGAAAATCATTGGTTTCAAGCATTGGTTAATAGCAAACTAAAACGTGAACAGGAGAAAATGAACTTTCAAGAAATATTACAAAATTAACCGAACTACAAAGCACAAAATAAAAAAGTAAATCTGAAAATAAAAAAAATCTAATTTTGAACTCGTGCACTTGAAGCAAATCATTAATTATTAAGAAATTGAAAATGGAACTTGAGTAATTCATTAATAAGCAAGGAGCTGTGAGTAGTTGTTGTTAATGTATATTTGGATAAATAACATTGTTCGGAGGCTAAACGGGTCGGTCGAGTACACGGATACCCGATACCCATAGACACTCCTAGGGTTTGCCTATATATACCCCGCTAAGGGCAACGGGGAGTTCATTCCACCTTGATGGACCTACGGATGGTTCGAGCAACCCTCTTAATCTCGAAGAGCCGCCCCTAGGGTTTGTCCTCGTCCGTCCGGTTCCTGTTCACGCGAAGGAGATCGCGATCTGGTCGCTTGCCGCCGCTCGTTCGCGTGCTTCTCGCCACCGCTCGTTCGCGTGCCTCTCGTCGCCGCTCGCGACAAGGAAGGAGAAGGTAGAAGCAGTCGCTCCTTGCCGCCGAAGCCGCCGTTCGCTGTCGCTACACCTTCCGCCGCTGCTGGTTCGCTCCCGTCGCCGTCTGTGAAGGAGATCTCGCGGATCTGCCGTCGTTCTCCAGTCCTCGCGTGGAGCCATCTCCGGCATCGCCTGAAGGAGATCTCCTCTTCGTCTTTGTCTTCATCTTCGTGGAGGAGATCAAGCGCTGTTGCCGCTCGCGTGAAGGAGTTTTCATCTGCAGATCGTCGTCGCCGGGTCAAGAGGTTGTCGCCGCTATCGCCGACGCTGCTGCAGAAGGTTTAGCCGCCTCCGCCGCTCAGATCCCTCCTAGCCTCAGATCCCCCCAGCCGCTGCCATCAGTAGCTCCCGCCGCCGCCGTCTCTAAAGCTCACGGAAGTGCAGCCCTAAGTGCTACCGCCAACGCTAACTGCTAGCGCCTGGTGCTAGCAGCTGCTAATGCTAACGCCGAGGCTACCGCCGGCGCTAGCACCAGAGTCCACTTTCTCCTGGTTGGTGACCTGTTCCCGTCTGCTGGGCGCACAATGATGAAGGGGAACAACTTTGCGACCCCTTTCCGATGATCAAGCTGGAGAAGTTCATGGTGACTGAGTTCAACGACTGGAAGTTGAATACTCAGTTCGGGATGAAGTATCTGAACGTGTTCTATACCGTTCAGTCTGATCGTGATGAGATCTTCGGGACTGATGACGAGGCTCAGTGGGTTTCTGATGAAGACTTCTATCGTGACTACCTGCTGAACTGCCTGTCTTCCAATCTGGCGAAGACGTACATGAAGATGAAGACAGCAAAGGAGATCTGGGACGCTCTGCAGGAGCATTTCAGGCAAGAGGAGGATCTGTCCAAGGCGCACCTGGTGGACAAGTTCCACTCCTTCACCTTCGACGAGGAGAAAGCAATTCTCCCTCAGGTATCTGATTTTGAAGTTATAGTAGATTCCTTGCATAGTGAAAATATTTCGTTGCCAGATAGCTTTGTTGCTGGCACAATTGTGTATAAATTGCCTTCCACGTGGTACAATTTCAAAACTGAAATGTACCACAAGAAGATGCAGGTAGGTTTAAACGAACTCAAGCGTTTTATACGCATTGAGGACGAGAACAGGATTCGACACGCATTAGAAGTTGTTAGCAAGCAAAAGACTACTGCTAACATGATTACAAAATCTAAGCGCGTGTCGAACCCTAGGAAGTCAAAACCCAACCCTAGTAGCTCCCAGGTTGCAGGCCCCAGTAAACAAATTAAAAAGTTTAAGTGCAAGAGCTTTAACTGCAACAAGTGGGGACACAGTGCATCTGACTGCAGGCTTCCTCGCAAGGTAAAAGGCAAAGCACCACAGGAAGGCAACCATGCTAACATGGTTAACCTCACTGAGCCATCCAACTTTGTTGCCATGGTTGGAAACGAGAAGACCAGTACAGAGTGGTACCTTGACTCGGGGGCAACGTGCCATGTGTGCAACAACTCTACTCTGATGACAGAACTTACTGATGCAAGAGAATCGGTGACCGTTGCCAACGGTGAGACAGCTTACGTGCTGAAGGCAGAGAACGCAACTTTGCTGCTATCCTCGGGTAAGACTTTAACTTTAAATAATGTTAAGTTTATTCCTTCATTAGCTGCTAACTTAGTGTCTATTAGCTTACTATGTGATGCTAATATGTCTTTTACTTTCTGTAGCGGTAGAGTAACACTGTCAGTTAACTCACACTATTTTGGATGTGCCTACGTCCAAAATAGGATGTACGAAATAGTTCAATAAGTTCAAACAAATTTAGTTAGCCCCAAGACTCTACATGAGAGACTAGGACACGTAACTATAGGAAAATGTTCCAAATTGCTAGAACTCACCAGATAGCTTTAGACACTACAGTTAAAACTGATAAATGTGAAGTGTGTGCTCAGACTAAGATCACTAGGAAACCTTTTAGTGTGGTTACTAGGAGCACAACACCCTTAGAACTGATACATTTCGACATATGTGACTTCAAAAATTTTGTCACTAGAGGAGGCAAGAAATATTTGATCACCTTTATAGATGATTGTTCTAGGTTTTGTCACATTTATTTTCTTAAAACTAAAGATGAAGCGTTTGAAAAATTTTGTATTTTCAAAACAGGGTAGAAAACCAACTTGACATGAGATTTAGAAGTGATAGAGGAGGAGAATATATGTCCAGCGAGTTCAAATGTTTCCTTGCCCAACATGGAATCATTGCAGAAACCACTGCTCCTTACTCACCCCACTCTAATAGCATAGCTGAGCGTAAAAATCGAACGTTAACAGAAATGTTAAACTCTATGCTCTTGACTGCAGGCATGCCTTTCGCTTATTGGGGAGAAGTGGTTCTAACTACAAATCACATTTTAAATAAAGTTCCTCATGCTAAGTTTGATATTACACCCTACGAGTTTTGGTTTAAGAGACCTCCATCTTTTACTAGACCTAAGACCTGGGGCTGTATATCCTATGTCAGGGTTCCTGACCCTAGACGGTCTAAGATTGGACCTAGGACCAATACATGTGTCTACCTAGGTTGTGCTGAGGATAGTGCTGCAGATAGATTCTTAGATATTTTTAATAATGTCGTTATAGAATCTAGGGACGCAGCGTTCTTTGAAGATAAGTTCCTTAAGGATAAGAACCTGTCTCTCCCAGGTATGCAAGTAACTATTACTGAAACAGATCCTGGATTAGTACCGAGCACTTCCTATTCCGTTCCTGTAGATAACTCTGGCCTAGAGTCTAGGAGAACCTCTGCAAGAGAACGAATTCCTAGAACTTTCAGTAGTGACTTTGTCACTTGCCACGTTGAGGTTGATCCATCCACCTATAAGGAAGCGATGAGATCCAGGGATTCCCTACTCTGGAAAGAAGCTATTAATGAAGAGATGAATTCTCTACTTCAGAATAACACCTGGACGTTGGTTGATAAGCCAAAAGGGTCTAAAACCGTAGGGTTTAAGTGGATTCTAAAAAAGAAACTGAATCCTGATGGTAGCGTAGCTAAGTATAAAGCACGCCTGGTGGCTAAAGGTTTCATACAACTAAGCGGAGTAGATTACTTTGATGTCTACTCACCCGTATGTCACTTAGCAACCATTAGGGTCCTCCTTGCTATTGCGTTTATTGAGAACTTTTCTGTTCATCAAATGGATGTTAAGACTGCGTTTTTGAATGGAGATCTGGCCGAAGAGATCTACATGAGTCAACCTGAAGGTTTCATTGTAGACGGTCATGAAACAAAGGTCTGTAAATTACTTAAATCTTTATACGGACTAAAACAAGCACCGAAATTATGGCATGAGAAGTTCGACTATAGTGTAAAGAACATGGGATTCATGTCGAGTCTCTCAGATAAATGTCTTTACAAACGTAATAGATCGAATAAAGTCACCATAATATGCTTGTATGTAGATGATATGCTCATTCTAAGGTCTGATCAATCTGAAGTGGATGACGTTAAGTCAGACCTAATAAAAGAATTTAGCATTAAATACCTAGGTGTAGCTAACACTATACTAGGCATGCAACTGAGCTTTGGGAAGAATGGCATCTCCCTAAGTCAAAGCCAATACATAAAGTCCATGTTGGACACATGGGGATACAGTGACAGTAGAGCATTTGAGACTCCATACGACTACACTAACTGCCTAAAGCCCAATGAAGGAACTATGGTTAGACAGTTAGATTACTCTAAACTGCTTGGTAGTCTCATGTATGATATGGTCTGCACTAGACCTGACATAGCCTTTATGGTCGGCATGTTGTGCAGATTCACTAGTAATCCTGACCAATACCACTGGAACGCCTTAGATAGGCTAATGAGGTACTTAAAGCACACCCAAAAGTATGCTTTATTTTACTCTAGACATCCTTCAGTTCTTGAAGGATATTCTGATGCATCATGGTGCTCAGAATTAAACTACAGCAAGTCCACTAGTGGGTTCATTTTCACATTAGGAGGAGCAGTTGTAGCCTGGAAGTCCAAGAGGTGATCCTGTATTGCTCTCTCTCTTCTATGGAATCCGAACTCTACACTCTAGCATCAGCAGGAGAAGAAGCAGGGTGGTTAAGAGATTTGGTGATGGACATTCCTCTGACGAGCCTGAAAATGAGTTCTGTTGCAGTTTACTGTGACAATCAGGCTACTAAAATGATTGCTACGAACACTTTGTTCAATAGCAAAAGAAGGCACCTCAAGCTGAAACAATCCTAGTTGACTTCACTCACAAGTCAAGGGATTTTGACCCTGACTGATGTGAGATCTAAAGATAATGTTGCAGACGCCTTGACCAAAGGCCTGAATAAAGCTCTCACAATAAAAACATCGGGGGAGATGGGACTAAAGTTCATAGATGTATGAAACTGTCCTCCGTTGTTTATGTTTTCATAGTGAGAACCTATATAGTCACAACATTCAAGCATTTAATAACAGACTGAAAATCCCAAATAATTTCTTGATGAAAACCCAAGATGGTTAGATGCTTGTTATTGCACATTTGATAACTAAGCATCTTTCTCATTGTAAGTTGATTCAAAAATTATTCAACTGGGAATAGAAAGTCGTTGTAGTCGGTTAATTTCTAACATTAATGGTCAAAGCACATTATCCCACACCTGATAATGTTGCAAACGTTATTGTGCCAAATCATTCCACATTTGATGATGAGGTACATAATGATCACTAATGAGTAAGATAACAACGGTTGATTTACAAAATCAACACTAGACTGGTTCCTGCTAGACTAGATAGAGATGATGATAGTGTTACTTCACCAATGCTACAGGTTCTAAGCTCACTTTGGTAAGAGCTAGTTCACTTTCAACGTTACTGCATATGTTTTATGAATTCATAGAGTTTTCTAACTCATGAAATTCCTTGCAGGCTATGGTGGAGATGGAGGAGAGAGAGTAGTTTTTGACATGGATGTTGATGATCTACTAGACGAGTAGAATTGTCATATGTTTATCCTTGTCATTCTCTTTTCAGACTTATATATTACTGAGTAGCACTTTATTCTGGATGTTTTATATTTCTGTGTAAAATCTTGCTTTACTTATTGTGCTAACTCTTTTGTTATTATGCTAAGTCGAAAACTCCTTTTATGTTATTTACAACTTTCTGCACTTCGAAACGTACATGTTATTTGTCACAAATATTGGAGGAGATTGTTAATGTATATTTGGATAAATAACATTGTTCGGAGGCTAAACGGGTCGGTCGAGTACACGGATACCCGATACCCGTAAACACTCTTAGGGTTTTTCTATATATACCCCGCTAGGGGCAACGGGGAGTTCATTCCACCTTGATGGACCTCCGGATGCTTCGAGCAACCCTCTCAGTTGTGAGTAGGATGACTTTAAAAAGGCCATGATTTTGCTATTCACTAATTAGCAAAATCATTAATTATGAAGAAATTGAGTAGCTGTGAGTAGCAAATCATTAATTATCAAGAAATTGAAAATGGAGTACTTGAGGAAAATCACTCGTGCACTTGAAGCAAATCATTAAAAAGCCATATTTTTGCTAAGGAAAGCCATTTTTTGCTGTGAGTAGTTGTGAGTAAGCAAGGAGTTAATCACTAATTAGCAAAAATCAGTAATTATCAAGAAATTGAGCAGTTGTGAGTAGCTGCGATCGAGTAGCAAATCATTAATTAGCAAGAAATTGAAAATGTTTCACCATGAAGCAAATCACTCATGCACTTTAAGCAAATCATTAAAAAGCCATGTTTTTGCTAAGGAAATTGAAAATGGAGCACTTGAAGTAAATCACTAATTACAAAAATGGAAGAAGCACCCCCAAAAAATGCACCTGAAGGAAGCTCGCAGCAACGGTGGAGGAGGAAGACTCGGTATCGCGATGGAGGAGGAGATATTGAGGTGAGGCGTTGTTGAGGTTAGGCTCTGTTTAGGTGTGACTTAAGAAAGGAAGAAGCACCCAGAAAAATGCACCTGAAGGAAGCTCGCAGCAACGGTGGAGGAGGAAGCGTCGGTATCGCGATAGAGGAGAAGATGTTGAGGTGAGGCGCTGTTTAGCTGTGACCAAATGAAGGAAAGCCCCATAAAAAGCACCTGAAGGAAGCTCGCAGCAATGGTGGAGCAACAGTGGAGGAGGAGCTTGCCGGAATCTTTAGAATCGCGATGGAGGAGGAGCTCTTGAGGTGAGGCACTGTGGAGGAGAGTTGAGGCTCGATTTGTCGAGGAGGTTACGCTCTATCGAGGGGAGGTAGGGTGCTGCTTTCGACGGGTGGCAGTCAAGGAAGATAGGAGGCAACAGTAGCGTGTGGGGGAGGAGAAAGCCATGCGGGAGGAGAGCAGAACCGGAGCTGGCGGGAGAGCATGGGGAGCGGGTTAAAAAGATGGAGGGAGTAGGTTTTGTTGGCGGGAGGCTCCTCCTTCCTTGCCAAAGAAATGAGGTAGGGTGCTGCTTCACGTCCTTGCTTGATGTCGAAAAGACAAAAAAACCAAAGTTAGCTAGAATTGAAGTAGATGATTTCATGAGGATAGTTTGGTCCCAAAAATGTTACACCATGCGGGATTTGCTCTTTAATTGCTTATATAATAAAGATATATATACTGATATACATATTGATATACATACATATATATATACATACATATATATACATATATATATATATATACATACATATATATTGTTGAAGCCTGGAAAATCCCGGCTCCAAAATTCGGACCAATGTAGCCGGAGACTACTTGCCACGCGGTTCGAAGAGACGGCTTGACTGGCAACTACGAAGAAGCTAGAAGAGCAACAAACAGGACCCCAGGTGCCACGGCAGGGAGGTCCCACCACGTACCCAGAAGCTCAGAAGAGACTTCCCCTCCACAACCAAAAAATGGCCGAGCAGGATATGAGGAAGGCACCGTCTTGGCTAGTACTGGGAGTAGTGGCCAAGTGTGAAGGGTTCCAGAATGCAAGAGCAGGGTTTCAAAAGCTCAAGTCCAAGTGCCAATCCAAGTACCCCTGGGGTCATATTTATAGGAAAACCAAGGGGTGGTGGGGTTTTTATTGCCCAACCCCTGCCCGACGACTAGCGACATTGAGGCGATCTCCCCGGGCAAATGGGCGAGTATCACCTATGGTCGCCCACCTTTGGCGAGTATCTGGGCTACTCGCACGAGTGCACCCCTACTCGCCTAGGCCTTCTTCCACTCCTGCTGGCCGACTTTGTCTTGGTGTCTTGAACTGTTGACTTATGTGTTGACCTTTTGACTTTGACTTCTGCCTACGTGGCTTTGAACGGGCCCACCCTCGAAGAATAAGGGTTGTACACAATCCCCGCTCTTTGCGAGTAACATAGTTGCTCGTAAAGAATCATCCAACCGTCATTCGACGATCAGGCCTTCTGGCAAGTATTGATTGGTAGTCGGCATCTCGCTGCTTTGACGCTCTGGCTCTATATATAGAGGGGGAGGGGTCTCTGAGGGCATGACTTTTTTGATCTCGCTCAAGATGTCGTGCAGTATTGCCGAGGAAGCTGCCGCTGACATGGTCGAGCTAGAAAGTGTACTGCCACCGTTGCGGAAGCCTGCTCGCGATGCCGAGCTTGAGGACTTCCTCCCTTCCCGGAAGAGGAAGAGGCTCGAAAAGAAGAAGGGGAAGAGGAATAAGAAGCAGAAGAATGCCGCCACCTCTGAGAATGTCGCCGATTCTCAGGTCGGTAGTACCCAGCAGGTACTTGATGACTTGGGTCTTGGCCACTTGGGTGAATCGCCTGTACCTAACCTTCCCACGTCGAACGTCGCCCTAGAGGCGAATATTTCTGGAATGTCGACCTAAGTTCAGACTGAAATCCCTTCTTTACAATGTGAGAGCTACCTACTTGCCGCTTTTCTGGTTTGAGTCGCCTAATTTGTTGGCGAGTTTCTGATACTTTCTACACTATCTCGCAGATTCGCTACTTACCGTTGCCCAGGAGGAGCCTTTGATTGCCATCCCTCTGCAATCATCGCCTATGATCTCGCCCCGGACAGGGGGAGGTGGTCGCCGAGGTGGATCGGTGCGGGTCCTTCATAGCTCTTCGGTGGACAAGAGGCCGATGAGAGAGCAGAGGGCTCCTCCAACGAGCAACATTCCTCCGCCGTCACCGCCTTTGCAGCAACCAGAGGTGGCGAGTAGCGCGCAGCTATCCGTGGACGAACTTCCTCCACCTCCTCCTTTTCCACCACCTGCCGACATGCACGATGATCATCGCCTTCTGTCTTCCTCGGCTCCCACCACCCATCCGGCGGAGTCCTCGCGCCGAGGCGGGGTGGCGGGGTCTTCTGGCTTCTTCGCTCCCAGAGGGGGAGGGTGACCAGCGGATTTTCGCTGTCGGGGTGATGTGCATTCCAGCAGGGAGCACATCGGCGGATCGCACCCTAGCCAGTGAGATGGCGGCCATCACAGTCTATCCCCGCATCGGGGAAGGGGCTCTCCTCGCCGACAATCTCGGAGTCCTCGCCGCGACTCGCGGAATGATGCTCATCGGCCTGATAAATGGAGTCATTGTTTTGTCGAATATTGAAAAAATGTCTTGTCGCTACTCGCTACTAAGGCTTTGCTTTTTGTCTTCCTCTGCAGCTCGCGCTCACACCCCTATTGGGGCTCTAATTGACGGGGTTGGACTTCCCTCCCGTGAGTACCAGGAGAGTGCTACTCGCGCCATCCTGCACTTGGAGGCAAAGTTGGAGCGTCTGGCGATCAGCGTGTCTCATCGCCGCCTGACTGCCGTGGAGGCGCGAGTCGAGTGCCTGGCGGCCGCTGACTCTCAGCGTCGCCTGACTGAGCTAGAGGTGCGAGTATCCAGGCTAGAAGAGCTCGATGCTCGGCTGGTGGGAGCAAAATCTCGCCTTCAATCTGTCGGCAATCTGGAGCGCCGGGTTGGTAGGATGGAGCATCGCCAGCAATTGCATCATGACAAGCTGGTGGGAATGCGCACGAGCATGGGCTCCATTTTCGGGTGGCGAGGATGGAGGAGCAGCTGCGACAAGGCGAGGACGCGATGTCGGTGGCCTTCGAGAATTTCAAGCTAGCTCGCAGCATGGGCTGGGTTGGGCGACAACCACAACTTCCCGATGCTCAGGCGAACCCCTAGGATTCTGCCTTTTTCTCTTTGTAGTAGCTAGTCGCCTTTTGGCGAATGATATGTAATTCTGAACAATTTGATTTGTTCAAGTAATTTGTTAATTGGCGAGTATGAAAATCGCCCTTACTTTCTTTCCTGCTTGCTGTGATGTCTGGATTTACTTTTTTTATTTTTGTTTCTTTCTTGCGAGTATTTGTTGAATGTTGCGTCTATTTGGAGAGCATCCTAGTGATCTGATGCAGGTACTCGCTCGCTTGGTGTTGGTGATTTGATGTGCGTCGTTGGTTTTGGCGCATTTGCTCAATTCTCGCCACCCCTTACTCGTGCTCGCGGCGGCGTACGCGACAAGCCAAGTGTCGTCGAGTACTATAAATTGGGGGGGGTGGGTACGTATTTATTACGCTTTTGGAGATTTCCTTTCTTTCCAGCGAGTATCTGCCGATTATTCCACTCCTCGCCTCTTTGATACTCACTTTTCCATTTCCTTTCTTTCTGAATGGCTGACGAGGCAGCAATTCGTCGTGCGAGTAATGCGAAGAACTTCGAGGTGACTTCCTTCAAGCAGCCGATTACTCGGCCGAGCGATCTGAAGGATTTCTCTGCTAAATACTTGTCGCAGGGGTACGTCGCCAGGCTTCCTCGTGAGGATGAGCGCCTAAACTCATTCTCGGCGACCGAGCTGATATTCCCCATCTGTCACTTCGAAGTCAGCCTACGACTACCATTGTGGTCGGAGGTCTGCGAGATACTCCGCTATCACGGGATAGTCCCGGCCCAGATTAACCCGAACGAAGTGGCGATGATCATGGGCTTTCTCTGCTTCTTGCGAGAACAGAAGATCGCCTTTGATCTTTCTGTCTTCCGGCGAGTATTCCACTTCGGCGCCACTGGCGAAGGTGTTGTCTTCTTGTGCAGCCACGTCTGCACGCTGGTCGGCACGGCGAACAAGAACCATCGCTGGACTGAGCGATTAGTTGTCATTAAGGGCGACTTTGGAGTCATCCCAACCTCATCCTTCCAACCAGCGGAGAGCGCCTTCGCTGTCCCTTATTTGGAGGAGAGTCGGGAGAAGCTACTCGACAGCTTCCGGGGTCGCCGTCTGGATGTCGTCCTCTGGAGGAGGCGAGTAGATGAGGTCGCCGAAGTGTTCCCGGGTGACGGTAGTCTTCTGAGCGAGAATTGATTAGACTCGCCCCTTTGTCTTCAACTGATAACTAATGTCTTTGCTTTGTGTCTTGATGCAACTACTCGCTCCTTGCCGAGCGAGCTTCTTCCTTTGATGCCTAAGGTGGGAGATCCTACATCGCCGGGTGGCGATGAGCAGGAGGTCGCCGGTGATGGCGCCGGGCTTTCAAAGAAGCGGAAGGCTAAGGCGAAGTCCGCCGAGCCTGCGAGAAAGAAGGAGGTCGCAAAGAGGGACTTGAAGGCGAAGGCAAATCCTTCGGAGGCTGGCGAGCCCAGCGGCCATCCGAACTTCGGCGAAGGTGTGGGCAACGAAGACGCCTATGGTCGCCCTCTGGTGTCCTGGGCTGAGCGGGCCCACAAAGTAACTTTGAGCACCAACCTCCCCGCCTAGTCGGAGGATTGGGAGGATTCTGGAAAGGCGTTCGACGTGATGTTCGCCCTTTATGGTCGCGCAAATCCTGAATCCCTGCAGGACGTACCTGCCGATTATCTGGCGCACCAGAGCTCACGAGCTTACCTGCGGGCTTCCGAGCTCGGTCATGCGAAGGCGAGGAAACTTCTTGAGTATGAGCAGATGATCAAGGTGCAGAGCAAGAAGCTCATCACCATGGGGCTGGAGGCAGCTAAGTGGAAAGATCATGAGGTACTCGCACATCGCCTTTCTGATCTCTGGGATAGTCGCCTTTCGCGTCGATCGATGTTTTGCTAATCGCTGTCTTTATCTATACAGGCTGCCGAGGTGGAAATGGCGAAGAAGGTGTACCAGCTGGAGAAGGAGCTGGAGGATACTCGGCAGACCTTGGAGGCCACCCAAGTTTGCATCGCCGTGCTGGAAACTCGGCCTGCCGAGAAACAGCCTTCGTCAGCGGGCTCCTCCAGGGTTGGCAAGCAGATTAGGATACACGACGATGAAATGCCGCATATTCGTCGTGAGATCGCACGAGCAACCGGGAAGGTGGTCTTGAGCAAGCTGAAGGCCGAAGGCCTCCTGAAGCCGAGGCAATGGACCTGACGGTCATGGATATCATCCCGACACTACTCGTCGAAGAGTCCACTTCTCCCGGGCGAGTTCTTTCGTCGTCTTCTAGCGATGATGATGATTCTGAGGAAGAGGAGGATGATGCCGATGTCGATGGCGACGATGATGGCGAGGACGATGATGAAGACTATGATGGAGCATAGTCGCCTGGTTCCTTTTTTCAAAAGTTGTATAGCATTTTTTGTATATGTTCTTATGAAAGTAATGAATACCATTTTTTGCTCGCCTTTTGTAGTCGCTTCTTGCTTTTCTTCTTTTGTGGTTATGTAGAGTAGGCTCTTAGGTTCGAGGCGAGGTTGAGTGCTCGCTAGGCGACTAAGCATAGACGAGATAGGATACTGCGGACGACGATCATACCTTGCTCGCACGTTAGTTGCTCGCTTGTTGGATACTCGCCAATATATACTCGTACGTGCATACTCGTATCTGCATACTCGCACCTGCATACTCGCACCTGCATATTTAGAAGTCTTTTTAGTGGCATGCAATCCCGAGACTCCATCTTGTACCCCCATGTTTGATGTTGATGGAGAGATTGACACGGGAGGGAATGGCTATCGGGGAGGTTCCAGAGGAACACCTTCCAAGGGAACACACCATCCCAAGGTCTCCATTCTACTGTTCTTGTTGATGCTGTTGAAGAGATCGACATAGTAGGGAATGACTGTCGGGGAGGCTCCAAAAGAACACCTTCCAAGGGAACACACCATCCCAAGGTATCCATCCCACTGCTCTTGTTGATGATGTTGAAGAGATCGACATAGTAGGGAATGACTGTCGGGGAGGTTCCAAAGGAACATCTTCCAAGGGAACACACCATCCCAAGGTCTCCATCTCACTGCTTTTGCTGATGTTGTTGAAGAGATCGAAATAGTAGGTAATGATTGTCAGGGAGGTTCCAAAGGAACACCTTCCAAGGGAACACACCATCCCAAGGTCTCCATCCCACTGCTCTTGTTGATGTTGTTGAAGAGATCGACACAGTAGGGAATGACTGTCGGGGAGGTTCCAAAGGAACACCTTCCAAGGGAACACCATCCCAAGGTCTCCATCCCACTGCTCTTGTTGATGCTGTTGAAGAGATCGACACTTTTATTGGGAATATTGCCCTCAATGTTCCCTTGATTTGAAGAGGCATCACTTCCAATACTAAGTACATATTGTATTTGATAAAGCTTTGTTTTTGTAAGTTAAACATGCTTAGGTGACTCAAGAGAAAGGGTTAATCAAGACCTAAGGATAGGAGAAATCTTCTCCTAAGTTGATGAAGAAATGTCTTAGCTGAACCGCTGAGACGAGGAGCCGCCTCAGCGGATCTGCTGAGAAGAAGTTGTCTCAGCTGATAAGTTCGTAAAACGCTGAGAATCAGCGTGTTTGTCGAACGCAGAGTGCCGTTCATCGAACGCAGAACTCAGTTCGTCGACTGCTGAGACGAGACTAGAGAAGGAGCCGCTGAGAAGGCGCAAAGGGCGTGTTCGTCGAACGCAGAGAGCTGTTCGTCGAACGCAGAACATAGTTCGTCGACCGCTGAGACGAGATAGAAGAAATAGCTGATAATTGCATGTTCGTCGAATGCAGAACAAAGTTCGTCGAACGCTGAGACGAGATAGAAGAATCAGCTGAGATCTGGCGTGTTCGTCGAACGCAGAGAGCCGTTCGTCGAACGCAGAACACAATTCATCGACCGCTGAGACGAGATTGAAGAAACAGCTGATAATTGCTTGTTCGTCGAACGCAGAACAAAGTTTGTCGAACGCTAAGACGAGATAGAAGAATCAGCTGAGCTCTGGCGTGTTCGTCGAACGTATAGTGTCGTTCGTCGAACGCAGAGACAAGGCAGATCGACACTCAAGGCAGATCGTCAAATGCAGAGTGTCGATCGTTGAACGCAGAGTTTGGCAAGTTCGTCGAACGCAGAGTGTAGCGCGTTCGTCGAACGCAGACCTTCTCTAAATAAGTTAGTCGAACCCAGAATGAAGCGGGTTCGTCGAACTCAGGACTTAGTGAGTTAGTCGAATGCAGGATGCAGCGGGTTCGTCGAACGCAGAGTGTAGCGCGTTCGTCGAATGCAGACCTTCTCTACAGATAGGAAGGGCGGCGGGTCCTGCGGCTAGGGCAAGTTGCAGAAAAGCTACAGTGGACCACCAATGTCTCCCATACCTCTTGGGAGATCAACTTAGAGCCGTTGAAGATAAAAGAAGTATAAAAGAAAGAGTTAGGGCACTTTCTAAGAGCCGGTTACTTGTTGAATCTCTTTTCTCCATTGACGGCTACTGCTCTCATTTTTTTTCCTGCTCACTGAAAGAGAAGAAGAAACTGAGAGAAGAAGATAGCTCCTCCACCAGAAGGGGAAAGGTGATCTTCCATCCTTCTATTAAAGAGGAAGATCAGGTTGTAGCTGTTATCAACATCTTCAGCTATAGGAAAGCACAAACTGTGCAGGATCTACAGGAGAGTATTTCTGCTGTAGAAAATTTCTAAAATATCTTTTTCTGTAAGGCTTTTTGCCTGAGTTTGTAGGGCATTTGTTTGAGTGTGTAGGGCTTGTTGGCCTGAGCTTGTAGGGATGGTTTGCCTGAGATTGTAGGGCTGTTTAGCCTGAGGAGTAAGGCTTGTTGCCTGAGGTAGGACCAGGAGGTGGTCTGAGCTGTAGGAGGTGGATTCCTCTAAGTTTGTAGGGCAGCAGTGCCTGAGGTAGGAGCTGTTGATAACTCTGAGTTGTAGGGACTTTTGTCCTGAGGTAGGATCATCTTTGATCTGAGAAGTTCTGAGGAACTTGTGTTGTAAGCTCTTGGAGCCGAGTTTGGAGGAGTTGGCCCTGTCTAACACACTGTTAGAAGGGTGAAGGGGGAAAGAGAACTACTCAAGATACCCTGTCTTGAGGAACCTCTATAAACACTTGTGTGTTTTCTGGTTGTGGTTGATTTCATGCATAGAATAATTTTAATTATACATATCAGCCAAGTAGAAATCAAAAGACCTATTCACCCCCCCCCCCCCCCCTCTAGGTGAATTAGTTAGCATACCTATATTCTTTCAAGTGGTATCAGCGGGAGGTTAGTCAATAAGGACTTAACAGTCTGACCAGTTCCTAAATTGGTATTGCTGATTCAAAATCAAATGGCCTCCAGTGGAATGAAGAAGGAGTTGAGGTCAATGAAGTTGCTCATATGCTCCAAAGAAAACTTTGGCATATGGAAGCAAAGAGTGAAGCTGTTCATGGAAGCCTCAGACCCAAGGATCTATGTAACAGTCAAAATGGTCCTTATACCTTTGAGAAGGCCTCCACCATTGACCCTACTAGAAAAGTACTCAAGGTATTTTCTGAGCTGACCAATGATGAAATTGCACTATACACTATGGACAAAAGGGCCTAGAACATAATTATTAATGCAATTGATGACACTACATTTCAGAACTTGGTACACTGCACAACTGCCAAGGAAATGTGGGGCACATTGGTTGTATATATGGAAGGAACAGCTGAAGTGAGGGTTGATAGAAAGTCACTCCTCAATAGGGAATATGAAGCCTTCAGATAGCAGAGCCAGGAGAACATCTCCATGTGATGAAAGGTTCTTTAGGATAGTAAATGAACTAAGAACCTATGAGAGGGTTTTCACTGATTATGAGCTGAATGACAAGTTCCTTAGATCTCTAACTAGGGATTGGGACACAAAGATCTGTGCAATCAGGGAAAGGGCAAGGCTTGGAGAAACCCCTACCCATACACTGTTTGGAAAACTGCTCTCATATGAGATGCAACTGATTGCAAGAAAGGAGGAGGATACTTCCTCCAAGGCTCACACAAATGAGAGAAGAACCATTTCTCTCAAAGCTGATAGCTCAAAGAAGAGCAAGAGCAGGGTGCAGTCACCTCCAAGAAGGAAGGCTGAATTTGAGATGTCTGAGAGCTGCTCTCCAGACTGCTCTTCTTCTGATGAAGAGTCTGCTGCCTTCTCTAGGCAGTTCAAGAAGATGATGAGGAGGAATCAATGGAAGAGCAATCCCTCCTCCTCATCACACTCCAAGAAGGATCACTTTATATCTGAAAGGCAGCATCCCAAAGGGGACAGGTATGATTCCAAAACTAGTAAACATGCTTCAGCTAACATTGTTTGCTATTGCTGCAGCGAGCCTGGGCATGTCATTGCTGACTGCCCAGTCAAAAGAAAAGAAAGAGGTGAAAAGAAGCCTCATCACAAGAAGGAGAGGAAGGGAGAAAAATCCCTTCTAGCCAAGAAAAGCAAGAGCTGGAGTGAATCTGAATCTTCATCTTCAGATTCAGATGAAGAAGAGAAAGCCTACATAGGGCTGTTTGCTGCTCAGGAGGATGAAGACTATCCTGCTGCTAGGATAGGAATCAGGGCCCCTCTATCACACTCAGATAGTGATGCAGAGGAGGATGAAGAGGACAATGTTCAGCTAGGCCTCATGGCCATCACTGATGAAGAGGACAGACAGAATAATTCAGAACATGAACAAGTATTAATTCTTTCTATATCCTCTTCTGATTATGAGACTGGTCCAGATTCTGTTGCACCTTCATCAATTGATGAAAGTGACTCTGAATCTAAAGTAGATGTCAATCAATTGATTGACAAATATGATGACTTGGTTCTTGCTCTGAAAGAGAGCAAGAAGCTTGCCAAGAGGCAAGCCCAGGAAATTGCCTCCCTTAAGATAACTGAAGGTGAGTACACTGGACCTACCTCCCTGGTGGCCCAGATGAGTAGACAAATAAGTCATTTAAAGGGTATGACAATTGCTCAATTGAGCATTATTTCCCTGAAGAACAAGGTCATCAAGGACCTTGAGGAGAAGCTGGTGAAAGATATGAGCCTGGTGGCTCAATTCTCCAAGCCCAAATCTGTGCTTCCCATTATTGACACCTTATCCTCTCAAACCAATAGGAGAGGACTTGGATTCAATAAGATGGAAGTTGGAGAAGGGAGTGGAGAAAAGAGCAAGGAGAAGGCTAAGCCTCAAACCACCTTTCAAAAGGTGCTACTTCCTTCCAACAGGTATGGCCATGAAAGCATTTATGGTCACTGGAAGAATGGGAGTTCCTATAGGAAGGAAAATACTCCTTCCCATAGTGAAAGAAAAGGCATGGGATTGAGTGCAATGAAAACTCCCCATGAGGAAATACAAATGGCCCAATCTGGACCATTTGTGTTTGGTGTTTCAGCACCTTCAGTCAAGAACAAGGAAGCAAGCACTTCCAACTCTGCTTCAGCAAAAAGCAAGACTGCTGTAAAATCTGTTAACAAGGCCTGCTGCTCAGTGTCTGATTCCATCAGATCTTGTATGGCTGCCAAGCCAAAGCAAGCTGAGGCCATCAGGACAAAGAGCAGTAAGATTGTCCACAGATTATCCTTCAGTCAGATTATTGCTGAAAGAAATAGGAAGAGTGTTGCAGTCTCTTCTGCTGAACATGTGCACAGTGTTGTACCAATTTAGAAAAATGTTCAGAAAAAGAGATACAATATTCATGATTGTTGGTGTTGTGGCAAGGTGGGAAACTTTGCCATAGATTGTTGGTACAATCCCAATGTACCTAATGCAAAGAAGAGCTTTCCTGCTAGGAGTGTAGCAAGTGTGAGATTATCTCATCAAACTAACAGGCACCTAGGACCCAAAGCTTTTTGGGCTCCTAAGGATAACTAAATCTTTCTTTGCAGGGTAGTTCGAGTACCAGTCTCAACCAAATATGGTACTTGGACAGTGGGTGCTCAAGACACATGACTGGAACTAGGAGTCTTCTACAGGATTACAAGCCTGTGAAGAATGGACCCAAAGTTATATTTGGGGGAGCTGAAAAAGGAGTCACCAAAGGCTATGATATGATCTCCAATGGCATAGTTGCAATCACAAGGGTAACTTATGTTGAAGGGTTGCAACATAACCTAGTAAGAATAAGTCAACTATGTGACTTAGGCTATGTCATTGAATTCCACAATGACAAGTGTTTGATCAAAAAGTCAAATGACTTAGAGACTATTCTCTCAGGCACTAGGAGTGTAAATGTTTATTGCTTAGATTTCATTTGCAGTAATTCTCTTACTTTTGTTTGTCTTGTAGCTAATGAGAATGAGTCTCTTTGTGTTCCATGGCACAAGAGACTTGCTCATATTAACTGCAAGACAATGTATAGACTTTTCTCTAAAAATCTTGTTAGGAATAGTCCAAATTTAAAATGTATTAAAGATGGTCCCTGTCATGCATGCCAAATGGGTAAGCAAACTAGTGCCACCTTTAAAAGTATTGGCACCAAAGACACTGAAAGATGTCTTTATCTCTTGCATATGGACTTGTTTGGTTCTTTGCCAATTCAGAGCCTAGGTGGGAAGTTACATACTTTGGTGATTGTTGAGGATCACTCAAAATATACATGGGTATTCTTCCTTAAGAAGAAATCTGATACTTTAAATGTCTTTATCAATCATGTCAAGGCAATTCAGAATGATCTACAATGTGCTGTGGTCAGGACTAGGACTGACCATGGCATAAAATTTCAATCTTATGCAATGACAAGATTTTGTCAAGAATTTGGTATCACCCAAGAGTTCTCCTCCCAAAGGACTCCACAACAAAATGGTGTGACTGAGAGGAGGAATAGGACCTTGATAGAAGATGGGAGAACACTGCTTAGTGACTCCTCACTCCCAGAATATTTCTGGGCTGAGGCAGTCAATACAGCTTGTCATGTTCTCAATAGAGCTTCTATCAATAAGGTTCATGGGATAACCCCCTATGAAATTTTGAAAGGCAAACAACCTACAATTTCATATTTTAGAATCTTTGGCTCCAAATGCTACATTCTAAATAATGGAAAATCCCAATTAACAAAGTTTACAGAGAAATGCAATGTAGGTGTTCTTGTTGGCTATAGCTAACATAGTAGAGCTTATAGAGTATACAACAAGAAAACTCATGTTGTAGAGGAGTCTATGCATGCTGTTTTTGATGAGACCAGCCTAATATATAAAGGCTGGTTTAGATCTTCTGTTTTGACAGGAAATGAACAGGAATTGGAAAGGATGTCTATACAAGACACTCCCAGCTGCAGCAAAACTATTTCTGATGCTGCCATCCCTGAAGAGGAAGAAGTCAACCTTGATGAAGAAACTGTTGAACCTACAGAAACAGCACAACAAGCTGAAAACAGAATGACTGCAGCCACCAGACATCTAGGGGATCATCCCATAGAGTAGATAATAGGGAATGTTCAGCAAGGTGTGACAACTAGGAGCAGGGCTCACAATGAGGCCTTGTTCTTAAGTTTTCTGTCACAGGTAGAGCCTAAAAGGTTTGAAGAGGTCAACTTGGATCCATTCCGGATTCAGGCTATGCAGGAAGAGCTTTTGCAATTCAAAAGATGCAAAATATGGAAGTTGGTGCCAAGACCAGAAGGACACAACATCATTGGCACCAAATGGATATTCAGAAATAAGTTGGATGAGAATGGGACAATCATCAAAAACAAAGCAAGGCTGGTTGCAAAAGGGTATAGGCAAGAGGAAGGAATAAACTTTGACCAAACCTTTGCCCCAGTTGCAAGGTTGGAGGCCATAAGACTATTCCTTGCATATGCTGCTCACAAGGGCTTCAAAGTCTACCAGATGGATGTCAAATCAGCATTCCTGAATGGAAATCTGAAAGAGGAAGTATATGTAGAGCAGCCATCAGGTTTTGTACATCCTACTCTTAAATCTCATGTCTATTTTCTTAGAAAAGCCCTTTATGGTCTCAAGCAAGCTCCAAGAGCTTGGTATGAGACTTTGTCCATCTTTCTCCTCAAGAACAAGTTCAAGAGCGGAAAGATTGATAGCACATTGTTTCTTAGGGAAACAAGGGGCAAGTGTCTCTTAGTCCAAATTTATGCTGATGACATAATTTTTGGGTCTGCTGATGACAACCTCTGCAAGAGATTTGCTAATCTAATGTAGTGGGAGTTTGAGATGAGCAGTATGGGTGAACTTAAATATTTCCTTGGGCTCCAAGTGAAACAGTCTGAGGATGGAATTTTCATTTCCCAGACTAAGTCCACCAAGGAGCTCATCAAGAAATTTTGGATGGAGTCTGCCTCCACCATGAGAACACCCATGAGATCTAATGTATCGTTAGACAAGGATGAAAAGGGGAAGGCCTTTGATGAATCCATGTACAGGTGTATCATTGGATCCCTGTTATATCTGACTGCTAGTAGGCCAGACATTATGTATTCTACATGTGTTTGTGCTAGGTTTCAGGCATGTCCTACAGAATCACACTACACCTCTGTCAAGAGGATCTTGAGATATCTTAAGGGCAGCCTAAATCTTGGCCTTTGGTACCCTAGGACCAATGATTTTGAACTGATAGACTATTCAGATGCAGATTTTGCAGGATGCAAAGAGGACAGGAAAAGCACAAGTGGCACCTGTCAATTCCTAGGGAGGAGGCTGGTCTCAAGGAGCAGCAAAAAGCAAACCAGTGTGGCAATGTCCACAGCTGAGTCAGAGTACATTGCAGCAGGTAGCTGTTGTGCTCAAATTCTGTGGATCCAACATCAGTTGGAAGATTACAACATCAAGGTAAGACAATCTCCCCTGCTGTGTGACTCATCCAGTGCAATTTCTATTGCTAAAAATCCTGTCTCCCATAGCAGGACCAAACACATAGAAATTAGGTATCATTTTATTAGAGAGCATGTAGAGTGTGAAGATATCAAACTTGAATATGTCCCTACAGACAATCAAGTAGCTGATATCTTCACTAAGCCACTAGATGAGGCCAAGTTTAATTCTTTTAAAATTGACTTAGGGATGTTGAATTTAGAATGAGTTCATTTCTGAATATACGTTCTCTGTGTTAAACTGCTTATGCCTTTATCTGTTCAATTTATCATAAAATGTAATGTTATGATAGATTAATATCTGAATTGATTTTCCTTCAATAGGCATAATCCACTGATAGGGTAGATAATCTCCCTAAGTTGTTAAATGTAGAATAGTTTAAAATGATCAGCTGGATCAGAAACATCTGGATCAGCTAAAATTCTAGTTTTCTTTTAATCAGTAGGGAAATGTCTGGGTCAATACAGGTGCTCCAATTAAGGGGGAGAAAGCTCCTGCTCAAATTGAGGGGGAGTTGGCTATAAGTTGAGGGGGAGATAGCTAATGCTCAGTAGGTCAGAGAGGATGTAGGCTGGCCTAAAAGAGGATTTGGAAAATGCTTCTAATCTATCTTAGGATTTGTTAGAAGTATCCAGAAAAGGGTAGAGGTTGAAGAATCCTATTCACTAATGGGAAAGAGGTTGAAGAATCCAGAAAGGGGGAGATGGCCAATGCTAAGACCAAATTTGATCTTGCTAGATGCAAATAGGAGATGGAATGCTAGTTGCTAAGACCAAAGTAGTGTTAGCCCTCTAAGTTAGTTATCATGATATGCTATTCAATCTGAGTTAGAAAGGGGGAGATGCCCTCTAAGCTAGTCAAAGCATTATATAATCTGTCATGAAGTTGTTAGCTTAACCAATGTTGTTATCTATAGGCTATGTTATCATGATTATCTTATAGATCATTTACATAATATGTCCTTCAAGTGGTATCATGATATGTTTTTGTTGGCTATGTACCTTAGCATTGGTGATGTTCTGCCTTCTTCAAATAAGGGGAGATTGTTGGGAATATTGCCCTCAATGTTCCCTTGATTTGAAGAGGCATCACTTCCACTACTAAGTACATATTGTATTTGATAAAGCTTTGTTTTTGTAAGTTAAACAGGCTTAGGTGACTCAAGAGAAAGGGTTAATCAAGACCTAAGGTTAGGAGATATCTTCTCCTAAGTTGATGAAGAAATGTCTCAGCTGAACCGCTGAGACGAGGAGCCATCTCAGTGGATCCGCTGAGTAGAAGTTGTCTCAGCTGATAAGTTCATAAAACGCTGAGAATCAGCGTGTTCGTCGAACGCAGAGTGCCGTTCGTCGAACGCAGAGTGCCGTTCGTCGAACGCAGAACTAAGTTCGTCGACCGTTGAGACGAGACCAGAGAAGGAGCCGCTGAGAAGGCGCAAAGGGCGCGTTCGTCGAACGCAGAGAGCCGTTCGTCGAACGCAGAACACAGTTCATCGACCGCTGAGATGAGATAGAAGAAACAGCTGATAATTGCATGTTCGTCGAACGCAGAACAAAGTTCGTCGAACGCTGAGACGAGATAGAAGAATCAGCTAAGATCTGGCGTGTTCGTTGAACGCAGAAAGCCATTCGTCGAACGCAGAACACAGTGCGTCGACCGCTGAGATGAGATAGAAGAAACAGTTGATAATTGCATGTTCGTCGAACGCAAAACAAAGTTCGTTGAACACTGAGACGAGATAGAAGAATCAGCTGAGATCTGGCATGTTCGTCGAACGCAGATTATCGTTCGTCGAACGCAGAGACAAGGTAGATCGTCGAACGCAGAGTGCCGATCGTTGAACGCAGAGTTTGGCAAGTTCATCGAACGCAGAGTGTAGCGCGTTCGTCGAACGCAGACCTTCTCTAAATAAGTTAGTCGAACCCAGAATGAAGCGGGTTCGTCGAACTCAGGACTTAGTGAGTTAGTCGAACGTAGGATGCAGCGTGTTTGTCGAACGCAGAGTGTAGCACGTTCGTCGAACGCAGACCTTCTCTACAGATAGGCAGGGCGGAGGTTCCTGCGGCTAGGGCAAGTTGCAGAAAAGCTACAGGGGACCACCAATGTCTCTCATATCTCTTGGGAGATCAACTTAGATTCGTTGAAGATAAAAGAAGTATAAAAGAAAGAGTTAGGGCACTTTCTAAGAGCCGGTTACTTGATGAATCTCTTTTCTCCATTGACGGTTGTTGCTCTCGTTTTTCTTCCTGCTCACTAAAAGAGAAGAAGAAACTGAGAGAAGAAGATATCTCCTCCACCAGAAGGGGCAAGGTGATCTTCCATCCTTCTATTGAAGAGGAAGATCAGGTTGTAGTTGTTATCAACATCTTCAGCTATATGAAAGCACAAACTGTGCAGGATCTACAGGAGAGTATTTTTGCTGTAGAAAATTTCTAAAATATCTTTTTCTGTAAGGCTTTTTGCCTGAGTTTGTAGGGCACTTGCCTGAGTGTGTAGGGCTTGTTGGCCTGAGCTTGTAGGGTTGGTTTGCCTGAGATTATAGGGTTGTTTAGCCTGAGGAGTAAGACTTGTTGCCTGAGGTAGGACCAGGAGGTTGTCTGAGCTGTAGGAGGTGGATTCCTCTGAGTTTGTAGGGAAGCAGTGCCTGAGGTAGGAGCTGGTGATAGCTCTGAGTTGTAGGGACTTTTGTCCTGAGGTAGGATCATCTTTGATCTGAGAAGTTCTGAGGAACTTGTGTTGTAAGCTCTTGGAGCCGAGTTTGGAGGAGTTGGCCCTGTCTAACACACAGTTAGAAGGGTGAAGGGGGAAAGAGGACTACTCAAGATACTCTGTCTTGAGGAACCTCTATAAACACTTGTGTGTTTTCTGGTTGTGCTTGATTTCATCATAGAATAATTTTAATTATACATATCAGCCAAGTAGAAATCAAAAGACCTATTCATCCCCCCCCCCCCCTCTAGGTGAATTAGTTAGCATACCTATATTCTTTCAACTTTCTTGCCATACTTGACAACCAGAGAGGATTTAAACATACCTACTCAAATGATCGAAAGAAGTAAATGAGAGTGAAATGCTTTGCTGCGAGCCTTTGGCTCTCGAGGGTTTATGACACCTTTATTCAAGGGTCCCCTGTGAGGTTAAGTGGATCATCTCTTCATCGGATTGGGAGGTCAGCGTCCAGACTTCTTCCTGATAATCTTACCAGCCGGATGAGAGGTGCGATCGGAGGGCTCCTGCAGCCAACGTGCAAGGGGGGAGCTGATCTCGACCGTCAGTGCAGAGGCTTGGTCTTATGATAACGCACAACCGAGGCACCGTCCCATCACCCGTTCTGGGTTTTATAAGAATCAAATCGGAGGCCAGTTTCCCAACCCATCGTGGAGATTGACTTCACCTGCCTTTAGACAATTGTTTTTTTAGGAGAAGAAAGGGAGCTCTCGCAGCCCGTTTTCCAGGGGGGCGAGGAATTTATATTCATCGTGGGAAATTACGAAAGTGGGGGAGAATACACCTTCCATGCTCAGGGATAAAACCTTTTCAGGTCATCGCCGCTCTAGGTATTCCCCAATAGCTCTCCTTCTTGGTTTTATAGACGATATCCTCCTGTAATGAGCGCTTGGTGGACGATGAAGGGCCCTTCCCAGTTTGGGTTGAGCTTCCCTACGACCGCTGATCTTCCTGTCGCATCCACTTTCTTCATGACTAGATCACCTGCCAGGAAGTGTCTTAGGCGGACATGTTTGTTAAAGTGTTTTGCCATTCGGCGCTTGATCTCCTCCTACCTGGCAGATGCCAGGTCTCAGAGTTCCTCGATGTAGTCGAGTGTCAGCTCCTGTTCTTCGTTATTCTCCAACCTCCATTCTTCATCTCCACCCTGGGCTGCAACCACCCAGGGCTTCTGACTTCGAATTCCACCGGGATGAGAGCCTCGGACCCGTGAGAGAGTTTGAATGGGGTTTCCCCTATGGCTGAGCTAGGAGTGGTTCTCAAAGCCCAGAAAACCGAGGGGAGCTGCTCTGCCCAATTACCTCGTAGGTTCTCGACCTTCTTCTTCAAGAGGTTGATGATTAGCTTGTTAGCGGCCTCCACTTGTCCATTACTCCGGGGATGGTGGACAGAGGCGAAACGGAGAACAGTCCCGAGTTGCTTGCTGAAATATTCCAGCTCGAACTTGGCGAATTGGGGACCATTGTCGATGATGATGGCGAGGGGGATTCTGAATCTGCGGACGATCTCTCCCCATATGAAGTTCTTCACGATTTGAGAGGTGGTCTTGGCCAGAGCATTGGCCTCGATCCACTTGGAGAAGTAGTCGATCATGACGAGGACGAACTTCCTCTGGCCACTAGCCGAGGGAAAGGGACCTATCAGGTCCATCCCCCAGATAGCGAACGGACATGAGGAGGTGATCGAGCGAAGTTGTTGGGCTGGCTGTAATTGAAGGGGGGCAAATAGCTGGCACTTTTGGCACCTCTTCGAAAAGATTTCCGCATCCTTCCGGATAGTGGGCCAGAAGTATCCATGCCTCAGAATCCTTTCTTCCAAAGTGCGAGTCCCAGAATGACTTCCGCACTCTCCCGAGTGGATCTCTTCCAACACTCGGGGTACTTTGTCTTCAGAGACACATCTAGCCAGATGGCCCGAGATGGTCTTGCGATACAACTCCCCGTCCTGCAATAGGTAGTATGTTGCTTTGTATCGAAACTTTCTTTGGTCACCCTCCGCTGGGAGTTGTCCGGAACTCAGGAAGGAAATGAACGGATCCATCCACGAAGGATGCCGGTCGATCTTCCTCATTTCCCCTTCTTCGATGGACGGTCGAAATAACTCTGTGCTCATCCATCTAGCCCTTGGCCCGTACTTGGCTAGGCGATCAGCTGTTGAGTCCTTCTCTCTTGGGACATGCTCAACGAAGAAGGACTGCAAGCTTCCTATCAATCCCTTCACCTTGACCAGATACTTCTGCAGGATGGTGTCGCGTACTTCAAACTCTCCCCAAATCTGCGACGTGACCACCATTGAATCTGTGAAGGCCCTGATGTCTTGAATCCCTAACTCTTTTGCGAGACGCAGGCCTGCCACTATGGCTTCGTACTCGGCTTGATTATTCGTGACGGGGAAGAGGATCTCGACTGCCTGCTCGATCCTAGTCCCCTGTGGGCTGACCAGCACGATGCCCACTCCCACAGAGCTTTTGCCCGAAGCTCCGTCCACGAACATCCTCCAAGGAATGGGAGTAGTTGTCTCCTCTCCTGGCTCTGCCTCTACTGAGAAGTCGGATAAGAAGTCTGCCACCGCATGTGCTTTGATCGCCACCCGAGGCAGGAAGGAAATGTCGAACTCACTGAGTTCTACCGACCATTTCGCCAGACTTCCTGAATGCTCCACCCCTTCCAAGATATTTCGGAGAGGATGGTCAGTCATGACCCTGATGGAGTGAGCTTGAAAATAAGGCCGGAGCTTCCGCGCCGACACCACCAAGGCGAAGGCAAGCTTTTCCAAGATTGGATACTTCAGCTATGCCTTCTTGAGCACCTGGCTAACATAATAAATGGGGAGCTGCTTCCTTCCTTCCTCCCGGACCAATACGGAACTTACTGCTTCCACCCTACTCCTAAGTAGATGAGTAGGTTGTTGGAACCTTAGCTTTTGATTTGAGTTAGGATCCATCCCTTTTGTTAATAATTCATCTAAGGAAACATAAATTAAATATGATGCGATCGAATCGGAGAATATACATAAGAAAATAACGCAAGCTCTCCCTGTTCGACGAATGTCGAACGGCGCTCGACAAATTCCAGCCAGCCAGCGCTCGATAAATCTTCATCAGAACAGCGTTCGACAAATGGCGAACTGCGCTCGACGAATTCAGTCAGAATAATCTCAGCGGCCAGGCATTCTCTGAACGGCGCTCGACAAACTCAATCCAGCCATCTCAGCGGTCTACGAATTCCAAGATAGAGACAATCGCTCAGTACATCAGACGGCGAGCTCAGCCCGACAAATGTCAAGCTGGGATCGACGAATTTCTCTCTGAATTATTTTAATATCTTTTTCACTGTCTTTTGACTATTCCTCTTAGCCGTTGCAGATCAATTAATATTTTAGCCGTTGCAGAATAGCTTTAATGAAAAGAAACGGCACAGGTCATCTTCTCGAGGAGAAAAAGCATTGATAGAGGCCTTAGCTCTTTCCTTCTTCCCGAGAGAAGAATTCAAATTAAAAGAAAAAGGCTCTCAGATTATAAAGATATACAGGGAGACACAAAAAAATAGAAGAAGCAAATCAAGTTTCGTTTCACATCTTCTTTCTGTCTAACTCTTTCTTTGCAGATCATCAATACCCTGAGACACCAATCTAGATCAATTGCTCAGGGATCTAAACTGCAAGAAGAAAAGAGGAGAATCATAATCTAGAGAAGAAGCTCTATCCACAAGCTGTCAAAAACTTCAATCAGACAGGGGGAGCCTTCTTCAACATCATATTCAGATCCATTCAACTTCAAATCAGGATCTTCAAGAGTCTTCTTATACAGAGAAGAACAATATAATTTCTGTTTTTCATTTTACCTCCTAACCCCATCTTGTACAGGGTCATAACTCCCTTCAAAAGTTAATCCCGGTGACAAGGCACCTTAGCAAAAACTTGCATCTTGGTTAGAGCACCTTATCAACAGCTCACTTGGTGTGTGGACACCTTATCAAAAACCCCTTGGTGTGAGGGCACCTTATCAACAACCTCCTAGTAGAAGAGTAGATGTACCCAGTTGAGGGGAACTACTATATATTTTGTGTAATCTGTGGATTGCTTGTTTTTATCTTTTTGTTTTACCTCATGAGCTGTATTTCTTTAGATGCACTTTAACTGTTTGGTTTTATTACTCATACAGAAATCAGCAAACTCACCCATATAAATAGATATATCACTTACTTTGAAAGTAAACTTAAACAAGATCTTTTAATAAGATAAATAAGAACTAAAACTCCACTTTCAATTGGTATCAGAGGAGTTGATTTTTCACACAGGCTAACACCTGAAATCACAAAGATCACTTTTAGTTCTTAGGGTTTTCAAAATGGCACAAGAAACCTTTCTGTTCTCAGATCCACCCATATTTAATTTAGATAATATCTCATTATGGCAAGTTAGAATTAAATTATATATGAATGTTATAGATGAAGAAATTTACAAATCTATTTTGACAGGACCTCCCCTCATATCATCAAAGGCAGCTACACCTGCATTACCTAGTTCCACGAGTCTCATGTCCCCTTCGAGAGCAATGAAAGGGCTTGTTTATGTTGGTGCTGATATATCTTCTTCAAAGAAGACTACCAACAGAGAAACTTATGCCACTGCCCCTGTTTGCAAAATGAAGCCAGCTAAATTCAAAGCTGGTACTGATGATGGGCAGACTGATAAACATAACGGACCTTCCCCATCTACAGAACCATCCCCATCTTCAGACTACTCAACAGATGTAGATGCCAAAGCTCTGCAGATCTTGACTCAATCTGTGTCAAAAGACATTCTTCAAAGAGTTGAAGATTGCACTTCTGCAAGTGGAATCTGGAACTCCCTCTCTAGGATGGTAAATGAACCCTCCTCTTCCATCACTCTAACTAAATGTATTTATGATGCAGAACCATCAATAAATTTGAGTGAAGAAGAAAAAGAAAAGGAGCACAGAGCTAGAGCTTTCTGCATGATGGTCATAAATGGATCATACCAAAATCCAAATGCAGAAGCAGAGTTAGGAAAGGTAAATGAGGTAAAATCAAATCATAACTCTACCTCTAAAACTATTTTTAAACTAACACTCACAGATTCAATAACAATAGACAAAGAAATTAAAAAGAAGTTAACAAGCATAAAGTATCTAACTTCTGAGAATAATAAAACTGAAGAAAAATCAAAAGCACAAAATAAATCAATTAAGGATAAATTGCTTAAAAATTGTCAAAATAACTTTAAAATAATTTCAAACATATATTTTAACGAAAAAAAGAAGGCGAGCGATAGCGAAGAAAGGCAAGAGTTTCTTTGATTCTCAAAGAAAGGTAACTTTCAATTAGTATCAAAAATCAGATTTTAAAGTTCTTAAGACATATATTTCTAAAAGAACTTTCAAATGATATTAAAAAGTTTTTCACCATTAAACTCCATTCCTAATAAGCAAGCATAAAACTCATTTGAATATTAATGTCAGATAACTTCAATATTCTTATAGACCTTCTCCAAATTATGTTGAGCATTCTACTGTAGTTGCATTGATTAGAAATAATCAGAAGCACTGAGTGTGAGTCTCTTCTGATAAGGGGATTCTTAAGAAGGAAGGTATCAGACAAAGATTCCTTAAAAATCCATTAAAGGTTGCTGCAATTGAAAATTTTAATCCTTAAAAATCAAAGTCTAGGAAAGCAGGGTTGCTCAAATAATTTAAGAACAAAAAACCAAGTGAGAAAGAAAAGGAGAAAATAAAAATTAAAACGGTCGGCATCCTAAACCAAATAGGGGGAGACCACCGGGACACTAGTTATAATTTGATTTAGGATCCCAACTCAAATAGGGGGAGATTGTTGGAACCTTAACTTTTGATTTGAGTTAGGATCCATCCCTTTTGTTAGTAATTCATCTAAGAAAACTAAGGAAACATAAATTAAATATGATGCGATTGAATCAGAGAATATACATAAGAAAATAACACAAGCTCTCTGCGTTCGACGAATGTCGAACGGCGCTCGATAAATTCCAGCCAGCCAGTGCTCGACAAATCTTCATCAGAACAGCGTTCGACAAATGGCGAACTGCGCTCGACGAATTCAGTCAGAATTATCTCAGCGGCCAGGCATTCTCTGAACGGCGCTCGACAAACTCAATCCAGCCATCTCAGTGGTCTACGAATTCCAATATAGAGAAAATCGCTCAGTACATCAGATGGCGAGCTCAGCCCGACAAATGTCAAGCTGGGATCGACGAATTTCTCTCTGAATTATTTTAATATCTTCTTCGCTGTCTTTTGACTATTCCTCTTAGCCGTTGCAGATCAATTAATATTTTAGCCGTTGCAGAATAGCTTTAATGAAAAGAAACGACAGGTCATCTTCTCGAGGAGAAAAGGCATTGATAGAGACCTTAGCTCTTTCCTTCTTCCCGAGAGAAGAATTCAAATTAAAAGAAAAAGACTCTCAGATTATAAAGATATACAAGGAGACACAAAAAATATAGAAGAAGCAAATCAAGTTTTGTTTCACATCTTCTTTCTGTCTAACTCTTTCTTTGCAGATCATCAATACCCTGAGACACCAATCTAGATCAATTGCTCAGGGATCTAAACTGCAAGAAGAAAAGAGGAGAATCACAATCTAGAGAAGAAGCTCTATCCACAAGCTGTCAACAACTTCAATCAGACAGGGGGAGCCTTCTTCAACATCATATTCAGATCCATTCAACTTCAAATCAGGATCTTCAAGAGTCTTCTTATATAGAGAAGAACAATATAATTTCTCTTTTTCATTTTACCTCCTTACCCCATCTTGTACAGGGTCATAACTCCCTTCAAAAGTTAATCCCGGTGACAGGGCACCTTAGCAAAAACCTGCATCTTGGTTAGAGCACCTTATCAACAGCTCACTTGGTGTGTGGACACCTTATCAAATACCCCTTGGTGTGAGGGCACCTTATCATCAACCTCCTAGTGGATTCCTACTAGTGGGTAGAAGAGTAGATGTACCCAGTTGAGGGGAACTACTATATATTTTGTGTCATCTGTGGATTGCTTGTTTTTATCTTTTTGTTTTACCTCATGAGCTGTATTTCTTTAGATGCACTTTAACTGTTTGGTTTTATTACTCATACAGAAATCAGCAAACTCACTCATATAAATAGATATATCACTTACTTTGAAAGTAAACTTAAACAAGATCTTTTAATAAGATAAATAAGAACTAAAACTCCACTTTCAATTGGTATCAGAGGAGTTGATTTTTCACACAGGCTAACACCTGAAATCACAAAGATCACTTTTAGTTCTTAGGGTTTTCAAAATGGCACAAGAAACCTTTCTGTTCTCAGATCCACCCATATTTAATTTAGATAATATCTCATTATGGCAAGTTAGAATTAAATTATATATGAATGCTATAGATGAAGAAATTTACAAATCTATTTTGACAGGACCTCCCCTCATATCAGCAAAGGAAGCTACACCTGCATTACCTAGTTCCACGAGTCTCATGTCCCCTTCGAGAGCAATGAAAAGGGCCTGTTTATGTTGGTGCTGATATATCTTCTTCAAAGAAGACTACCAACAGAGAAACTGATGTCACTGCCCCTGTTTGCAAAATGAAGCCAGATAAATTCAAAGCTGGTACTGATGATGGGCAGACTGATAAACATAAAGGACCTTCCCCATCTACAGAACCATCCCCATCTTCAGACTACTCAACAGATGCAGATGCCAAAGCTCTGCAGATCTTGACTCAATCTGTGTCAAAAGACATTCTTCAAAGAGTTGAAGACTGCACTTCTGCAAGTGGAATCTGGAACTCCCTCTCTAGGATGGTAAATGAACCCTCCTCTTCCATTACTCTAACTAAATGTATTTATGATGCAGAACCATCAATAAATCTGAGTGAAGAAGAAAAAGAAAAGGAGCACAGAGCCAGAGCTTTATGCATGATGGCCATAAATGGATCATACCAAAATCCAAATGCAGAAGCAGAGTTAGGAAAGGTAAATGAGGTAAAATCAAATCATAACTCTACCTCTAAAACTATTTTTAAACTAACACTCACAGATTCAATAAAAATAGACAAAGAAATTAAAAAGAAATTAACAAGCATAAAGTATTTAACTTCTGCGAATAATAAAACTGAAGAAAAATCAAAAGCACAAAATAAATCAATTAAGGATAAATTGCTTAAAAATTGTCAAAATAACTTTAAAATAATTTCAAACATATATTTTAACGACTACAAAAGAAAACTTTCAATTAGTATCAAAAATCAAATTTTAAAGTTCTTAAGACATATATTTCTAAAAGAACGTTCAAATGGTGTTAAAAAGTTTTTCACCATTAAACTCCATTCCTAATAAGCAAGCATAAAACTCATTTGAATATTAATGTCAGATAACTTCAATATTCTTATAGACCTTCTCCAAATTATGTTGAGCATTCTACTGTAGTTGCATGGATTAGAAATAATCAGAAGCACTGAGTGTGAGTCTCTTCTGATAAGGGGATTCTTAAGAAGGAAGGTATCAGACAAAGATTCCTTAAAAATCCATTAAAGGTTGCTGCAATTGAAAATTTTAAGCCTTAGAAATCAAAGTCTAGGAAAGCAGAGTTGTTCAAATAGTTTAAGAACAAAAAACCAAGTGAGAAAGAAAAGGAGAAAATAAAAATTAAAACTGTCGGCATCTTAAACCAAATAGGGTGAGACCACAAGGCCACTAGTTGTAATTTGATTTAGGATCCCAACTCAAATAGGGGAAGATTGTTGGAACCTTAGCTTTTTATTTGAGTTAGGATCCATCCCTTTTGTTAATAATTCATCTAAGAAAACTAAGGAAACATAAATTAAATATGATGAGATCGAATCGGAGAATATACATAAGAAAATAACACAAGCTCTCTGTATTCGACGAATGTCGAACGACGGTCGACAAATTCCAGCCAGCCAGCGCTCGACAAATCTTCATCAGAACAGCGTTCGACAAATGGCGAACTGCGCTCGACGAATTCAGTCAGAATAATCTCAGCGGTCAGGCATTCTCTGAACGGCGCTCGACAAACTCAATCTAGCCATCACAGCGGTCTACGAATTCCAAGATAGAGACAATCGCTCAGTACATCAGACGGCGAGCTCAGCCCGACAAATGTCAAGCTGGGATCGACGAATTTCTCTCTGAATTATTTTAATATCTTTTTCACTGTCTTTTGACTATTCCTCTTAGCCGTTGCAGATCAATTAATATTTTAGCCGTTGCAGAATAGCTTTAATGAAAAGAAACGACGGGTCATCTTCTCGAGGAGAAAAAGCATTGATAGAGACCTTAACTCTTTCCTTCTTCCCGAGAGAAGAATTCAAATTAAAAGAAAAAGGCTCTCAGATTATAAAGATATACAGGGAGACACAAAAAATATAGAAGAAGCAAATCAAGTTTCATTTCACATCTTCTTTCTGTCTAACTCTTTCTTTGCAGATCATCAATACCCTGAGACACCAATCTAGATCAATTGCTCAGGGATCTAAACTGCAAGAAGAAAAGAGGAGAATCACAATCTAGAGAAGAAGCTCTATCCACAAGCTGTCAACAACTTCAATCAGACAGGGGGAGCCTTCTTCAACATCATATTCAGATCCATTCAACTTCAAATCAGGATCTTCAAGAGTCTTCTTATATAGAGAAGAACAATATAATTTCTCTTTTTCATTTTACCTCCTTACCCCATCTTGTACAGGGTCATAACTCCCTTCAAAAGTTAATCCCGGTGACAGGGCACCTTAGCAAAAACTTGCATCTTGGTTAGAGCACCTTATCAACAGCTCACTTGGTGTGTGGACACCTTATCAAATACCCCTTGGTGTGAGGGCACCTTATCATCAACCTCCTAGTGGATTCCTACTAGTGGGTAGAAGAGTAGATGTACCCAGTTGAGGGGAACTACTATATATTTTGTGTCATCTGTGGATTGCTTGTTTTTATCTTTTTGTTTTACCTCATGAGCTGTATTTCTTTAGATGCACTTTAACTGTTTGGTTTTATTACTCATACAGAAATCAGCAAACTCACTCATATAAATAGATATATCACTTACTTTGAAAGTAAACTTAAACAAGATCTTTTAATAAGATAAATAAGAACTAAAACTCCACTTTCATAGGTCTTCGCCTTCTTTCGGGCTCTGAAGGAGAGGTGTCTGAGTCAACTGCTGCTTCAGATTACCGAACGCCTTCTCGCATTCGTCGGACCATGCGAAGTTCTCACTCTTACAGAGCGTCTTGAATAAAGGAGAGCACTTCTCTCCTGCCTTGGACAGAAAGCGGCTAAGACCTGCCAACCTTCATGTCAGCCTTTGGACTTCTTTCATGGTCTTTGGTGAGGTCATCTCCAGGATTGCCTTAACCTTGTCAGGGTTCGGCTCTACTCCCCCTGGGGTGATGAGATGCCCTAGGAACTTTCTCCTTCCAGCCCCGAACACGCACTTTGCTGGATTGAGCCTCACCTTAAACTTTCTGAGTGTCGCGAAGGTCTCCACCAGATCAACCACATGCTCTCGGGCGCTCTTTCTTTTAACCAAGAGGTCATCTACGTACACCTCCAGGTTCCTTCCCTTTTGCCCCTCGAACACGTGGTCCATCATCCGCTGGTAGGTGGCTCCAGCGTTCTTCAAGCCGAAAGGCATCATCTTATAGTTGTAGCAGCCATCACCCGTGATGAAGGACACATCGCGACAATCAGGGGGATGCATCCGGATATGGTGGTATCCTGAAAATGCATCAACAAAGCTCATCACAGAAAAAACCGACGGCTGAATCAACCAGCGCGTCGATCCGAGGCAAGGGATAACAATCCTTCGGGAAGCTTTTATTCATCAACGAAAAATCAACACACATTCTCCAGCCCCCTCCACTCTTCTTAACCATTACAACATTTGAGACCCAGCCTGGATACTGGATCTTGGATACAAAACATGTATCTAGCAGTTTCTTTACTTCTTCGCAGATAGGTCCGGCCAACATGGTGGCACTGGACCTCTTCTTCTGGCGGACGGGCTTAGATGTCATGTCCAGGTTGAGATGATGGCAGGCAACCTCTGGATTGATTCCTGGCATCTCGGCAGCACTCCAGGCGAAGATGTCGACGTTCTCCTGCAGGCACGTCGCCATCTCCATCTTCTCGCTGACCTACATCGATCCTCCAATCTTCAGCAACCTAGGTACTCCTGCCTTGGAGAGTACCTCGGTTTCTTCTATCTCCTCAGATTCCTCCAGCCTGGCCGTGCTCCCCAGCATCTTCTCAAACTCCTCTGCCTCGGCCATCCAGCTGATAGTGCTGACGGCGCTAAGATAACACTTGCGGGCAGCTCTTGGATCGCTCCTGATCCTCACCTGAATGTTTCCCTTGCAGTACTTCAAGCACTGATGGTAGGAGGATGGAACGGCTTTGAAGGTGTTGAGAAGCGGCCTTCCGAAGATGGCCTTGTAACAGCTCGGGGCATCTAAAATGACGAAGCGGTAGGTAGGGGGGTGCCACCAAGCGTTACGAGGAGATCTACTCCTCCCTCCACCTCCTTCTTCTCTCCGGAGAAGCCAAAGAGGGGACCATCCGATGCTCGGACTCTTTCTGCTCCGACTCCCAATCCGTCGAACGTCTCCCTAAAGATGACATTCATGGAGCTACCGTTATCGATGAGGATTCGATCTACGGTGAAGTCTTCCACTGCTGCTTGGACTACGAGGGCGTCATGGAAGGGGTTCTCATTCCCTAACATGTCCTCTTCAGAGAAGGTGATCTCCTCTAACGGGGGCGGTGCTTGTAAGGTCGAGGCGACACTCCTCTGATAGATCTGATGGAGACTTCCCTTGCGGGAAGCTCCCAGCACTGCACCCCCGTGGATCACCCCCACTCCTCTGCCTCCCTGGGCCACATCTCCTCGATCTCCATGGTCGACTCGGTCCTCGTTCCTCCTTCGACCGACGGCTTGAACTACCGGCGGCTCGACAGGGGCTTCAATCCTCGGGAGCGCCCCTCCTGCTTCCCCTGCTGTCAACCTTCGACGGGCTTCCCAAAAATCCGGGTAAGCCATCGTCCCATGACCTGCCACCTGATGCAGGTCACAAAAGAGGGGGATCTCCTCTTCCTGCCGCGTCTTCTTCCGCTTCTTTCCCTACCGGTTGCCACGCCTGGTAACCGCCATCGCTTCTTCCCTCCTTCTTTCCTAACGCCTTTCTGGTTGATCGTAACGCCTTCGTTCAGGGGATCTCCTTCCCCTTTCCTGATGATGAGGTCCCCCTGCCGGTCTCTAAGGTGGTCGGTTAGCGGGGACTTGATATCGCCTCTCCTCCTCCAGATGCTCGGGGGATACAACGAGCCTCCTCTCGTCGTTTCTCCTTGGATCCTCCTTTCTGGGCTCTCTTCTCCCTCTCTCCTCCCTGCTCCTTTCCTCTGGCATCCGCTTCTCTGCCCTCCTGGGCTCTTCCTTCTTCCTCTTCTCGGGGGGTCTTCTCTTCTTCCTCCTCCTCATCTTCCTTTGTCACTCGGGTGAGCCTAACTAGGAAGCCGTTGTTGGAAGCCTCTCGCTGGACAAACTGATTGGCCCTCTCTATGAGATTGCCATAGGAGTATGGAGGGTTCCTACCGATCTCTAGCTTAAAGAGGCCTTCACGAAGGCCGAAAGTCAGGGCCAGCTGCAATGTGCGACCATCCACCTCCTGGATGTCCAACACCTCCTCCTGGAAGCGATCGATATAATCTCCCAACGTCTCATTGGACCCTTGTACCAGGTGGAAGAGGGCCGTTGCTTCCTTCTTCAACTTCTTGGCCGTGGCGAACCGCATCGTTAGCCCCCGACAAAGGTCTTCAAAGCAGTAGATCGGACCTGCGGGCAACTGGTGGAACCAGTCCCTAGCCTTCCCTCGGAGGGAGATAGCAAAGAGTCGGCATTTGAAGGCATCCGACATGGTTCTGATGGAGGCTACATCCTCGAACCACTGGATATGTCGGATAGGGTCATCTCTCCCCGAGTAGTAATTCATCGCGGGATCCCTGAACCCCTCCGGCACTGGTGCGGCAACGATCTCTTCACAAAAGGGGGTCCTTCCTCCCACTTGCCGACAACCTCCTCATGGTCGCCTACTACCACCATCTTTTCTTTTCACTAAGCTTTCTTTCCCTGGCTACGATCCACGCTCACCGCACCAAAGTGTTGAAGCCTAAAAAATCCCGGCTCCAAAATTCGGACCAATGTAGCCGGAGACTACTTGCCAAGCGGTTCGAAGAGACGGCTTGACTGGCAACTATGAAGAAGCTAGAAGAGCAACAAACAGGACCCCAGGTGCCACGGCAGGGAGGTTCCACCACGTACCTAGAAGCTCAGAAGAGACTTCCCCTCCACAACCAAAAAATGGTCGAGCAGGGTACGAGGAAGGCACCGACTTGGCTAGTACTGGGAGTAGCGGCCAAGTGTGAAGGGTTCCAGAATGCAAGAGCAAGGTTTCAAAAGCTCAAGTCCAGGTGCCAATCCAAGTACCCCTGGGGTCCTATTTATAGGAAAACCAAGGGGTAGGGGGTTTTTATAGCCCAGCCCCTGCCCGGCGACTAGCGACATTGAGGCGATCTCCCCGGGCAAATGGGCGAGTATCACCTATGGTCGCCCACCTTTGGCGAGTATCCGGGCTACTCGCACGAGTGCACCCCTACTCGCCTAGGCCTTCTTCCACTCCTGCTGGCCGACTTTGTCTTGGTGTCTCGAACTGTTGACTTCTGTGTTGACCTTTTGACTTTGACTTCTGCCTACGTGGCTTTGAACGGGCCCACCCTCAGAGAATGAGGGTTGTACATATATATATATACATACATATATATATATATATACATACATACATATATATATATATACATACATATATATATATATATATATATATATATATATATATATATACATACATATATATATACATACATATATATATACATACATATATATACATACATATATATACATACATATATATACATACATATATATACATACATTTATATATACATACATTTATATATACATACATATATATACATACATATACATACATACATACATACATACATACATACATATATATACATATATATATATATACATACATATATATACATACATATATATACATACATATATATACATACATATATATACATACATACATATATATACATACATACATATATATACATACATACATATATATACATACATACATATATATACATACATATACATATATATACATACATATACATATATATACATACATATATATATAGTAATGATTAAAATTTTAAGAGCCGAAAAGGCTATATATTTAAAAAAAAAGTCCCCATTTTTTCTTTCGAAAATGACATGATACTTGAAATGTCCGGTTAAGCGTCAATTTCAAAATTTTAAGCAAGTTTGGCTGTGTGGGCTCGAGAGGATATTCTTTCCACAAAAGTCATGAGCATCGAGAATTAATATATTATATATGATGATTCCAGTAATGATTTGAGAGAGAACAGCTACATTACTTTTGATTCCTAGTGCATAAATTAATTATAGTATTTTTGTTCTAATAATTTTGATTATTATTTATTGACCAATAGTTTAAATAACTTTAATTAAGAAATCATGCCAGCTTTTGCGGTCCATGTGCACGATGAAATCATGGTCTAAGAGGTCATGTCACAATTTAAAATTATTATTTGATTGTTATCATGCTCGCACTGCACCGTGCAGTGCGATCGGACGGTGCGAGCGCGAGAAGCAGTGCGCCGAGATTCGTGCACATCACAGCGCACCCATCTAAAAGCGTGCACGAATCTCGGCGCACTCGCATCTCGCGCTCGCACCGTTGGATGCGCTGCACTGCACGGTGCAGTGCATTCGCTGCACTGCACGGTGCAGTGCATTCGCTGCACTGCACGGTGCAGTGCATTCGCTGCACTGCACCCCCCTTTTTCCCTATTTGTATGAGTTATATACACGTCTTTTAAAAATGCACATACATGACATATTGCTGTCCCGATTGAAATCTGAGTGTAACTATAGTGAATTTTTCGAAATACATTTTGTGCATGCATTTTTAGGAAAAGTGCACAACACGAAAGTTGTAGATCTCGACGAGATCTACAACTTTTGTGTTGAACATTTTTCCTAAAAATTCATGTACAAAATGTATTTTCAAAAGCTGCGCATATAACTCATACAAATAGAGTGCGGATATCCAAAACTGTTTTGCGGATAACAATGACCAATTATTAATGGATTAGAAGTTTATACTGATCATATATGAGAAGAGGCGCTATACTATTCTGAATCAGATGTCGGTGGTCTGATAATAATAGTGAATGACTTTGAGGCAATAATGCTCATACAAATAGTATTTCTATGTGCTCTAACACATGCAAGTCATTGAAGCGGTATGGTAGATGTGATATAGTTCACATGTGCTAAAATAGAGAAAAGACAGAAGAAAATGATTAAAAAAAAGGTTAAATCTTTAGAGAAATATCATATGTATTAAATTTATAGAAAAGAGTTAAATCATTAGAGAATTATATCGTATGTATTAAAATTATAGAAAGAGAGTAAATGAAATTGTAGAAAATGAGAACTAATAGACAATAGTTGTCATGAAACCGCCATTTAAGAATAGTAATAGAGTTTGTAAATTGCATTGTATGCGACCTATCCGAGGAGAGTGATTTGTGTCTTTGAGGTAATGAAGCTTGATAGCTACCCCCCTAATTCGGGCTGTGAATAGCCAAAGCACCCGCCTCATTTAGTGGAGGAAATGAGGTTGACCAAAGTAAACTTTACTAGCCCGGTAATCACCCATCACGGGGTGCAAATAGTAAAATCCCCGATCACGGGGTGCAAATAGTAAAATCCCCCATCATGGGGTGCAAATAGTAAAATCCCACATCACGAGGTGCAAATAGTAAAATCCACCATCATGGGGTGCAAATAGTAAAATCCCCCCATCATGGGGTGCGAGTAGTAAAATCCCACATCACGGGGTGCAAATAGTAAAATCTCACATCATATGGTGCAAATTGTAAAATCTCACATCATATGGTGCAAATAGTAAAATCATTCAATACGGTGCGTATAGCAAATAATATGGTTATGGTGTGTGCATAACCATATCTGTCATATGAATACATATCACCATAAAACTATACAAACTGGTGTGCGTATAGCACATAAATTAGTTATGGTGTGTGGGTAGCCGTATAACCACCCTAACCACCCACTTAATTACGAAAGTGTCACCCTCAAAAACTATAAATAAGACCCCAAGGCTTCTCTTTTGGGGGATCCTCTTCTCCTCCTCCTTCCTCCTAAGTTCAAGAGAGAGAAAGAACTCTCTTGAAGATTTCTCCTCCTTCCTCCTTCGAAGATCTTCCTCCTCCTTCGAAGAAGATCTTCGAGCGCCTTCTACCGCTCGAAGCGCGCTACGCTCTCAAGACCGTCCAAGCGCGCCTCCGTGCGCTCCGCTCCAAGCGCGCCTCCGTGCGCTCCCCTCCAAGCGCGCCTACGTCCAAGCGCGCCTCTGTGCGCTCCGCTCCAAGCGCGCCTCCATGCGCTTTGCTCCGAGCGCTCCTCCGTGCGCTCCGCTCCGAGCGCGCCTCCGCTCCGAGCGCGCCTCCGTGCGCTCCGCTCCGCTCCGAGCGCGCCTCCGTGCGCTCCGCTCCGCTCCGAGCGCGCCTTCGTGCGCTCCCCATCAAGCGCGTTGTCGTGCGCTTCACATCAAGCGCGCCGCCGTGCGCTCCGCTCCAAGCGCGTCGCCGCGCGCTCCGCTCCAAGCGCGCCTCTGTGGGCTCCTCTCCAAGCGCGCCTCCGTGCGCTCCACTCCAAGCGCGCCTCCGTGCGCTCCGCTCCAAGCGCGCCTCCGTGCGCTCCGCTCCAAGAGCGCCTCCGTGCGCTCCGCTCCAAGCGCGCCTCCGTGCGCTCCGCTCCAAGCGCGCCTCCGTGCGCTCCTCTCCAAGCGCGGCTCCGTGCGCTCCGCACCAAGCGCGCCTCCGTGCGCTCCTCTCCAAGCGCGCCTCCGTGCGCTCCGCTCCAATCGCGCCTCTGTGCGCTCTGCTCTAAGCGCGCCTCCGTGCGCTTCGATCCGCTTCAAGTGCACCGCCACGCGCTCCGCTCCAAGCGCACCGCCACGCGCTCCGCTCCAAGGGCACCTCCGTGCGCTCCGCTTTAAGCGCACCGCCACGTGCTCCGCTCCAAGCGCGCCTCCGTGCGCTCCGCTCCAAGCACGCCTCTGTGCGCTCCACATCAAGCGTGTTGCCGTGTGCTCCGCATCAAGCGCGCCGTTTCCAGATCTGGAGAGTGCAGCCCGGTGCGGTCCTATCCCTCCATGTAAAATCTCAGATCCATGGCTAAGAAGAACGCTCCTAGGGTAACGATTCTTCCTCCCGATTTTTGGACTTGTCAATTGTCCTCTCTTTCATTTCTCTATGCTTGCATGAGGAATCCCTTTCACCAAATGGGTGAAGTGTAGGATTTCCTCAAGTTCTTCGGAACTCCGGGTAGATTGTATCCGTCCCCGGCATTATTGCGTGTAGAAATCCGGTAGTCGTGCGGATTTAGGCATTTTGTGTGAAGCCTATTCGTGGCCGTGAGCCCGAATCGGTGATGCTTGATTTGCAACGTTGCATTTAGGTTAAGCCTAGAATGTGTGCCGGATAATGACTCCGTGAAATCATCTATAGTATTGCGGGATTTAAGTGTAGGCGTCTTGTGAAGATCCTAACGAAAGCCCCATGCTTTGAGATTGGATAAGGCAAACCTTCACCACGAAATTGATGCGGAGCGTATTGTACCTCCCTTGTTGAGTATTTGTGAAGTCTAGATCCTTGCGAAGGGGTTAGGTGCGTAGCATATAATTTGTGTAGCACTTGAAAGTGCTAAACCCTTACGGGCCGAGGTGAAGCCGTACCCGCGTCGTGCGATAGATCGCGACGATTAGAGCACGGGCAAACCTAAACCGAACTCGTTTCCATGCAGATCGGTAAGAGGTCCCTACCTCATGGAAGCCGTGTGATCATGGGAGAGGTCGTGGAAGGTGATTTTCCTAGACCGACCAAAAGCTCTTTTCCCCACCTAAGGCGATGGCCCTTACGGTGGAGTGTTTTGCGGAATTGATGTTGTTAGCCTCATGCGGTTGTTTAGGCGGTTGTGGGGAACCTTCGGGTGAACCCAACCAACATCATGTGCATACCTAGGTTCCCTCCTTTTAATGCTCAACCTAGAAGATTGATTGTGCTTGAAACCTCACCTTGTGTAGTTGCACTTTCTTTATATTAGTACTTGTGCTAGTATGGCTTGCTTGCAGGGTAGAAGCTCCGCCACCCTGGGAAAGGGGTGGGGTCATTATAATTTGGTCAGCTGTGCTGACCGTTACTTTGTTTGCCACCGCTTGATGGAATGTTCTTATGCAGGTGCAGATGAGCCTAGTGGGAAATAGCGGGCGGTGGCCCTTTTGCTGAGTTGGCCCTTGAAGGCCAGCCTCCCTTTTCTGCTTTCTCATGTATTGCCGGCCTGCGTGCCGAAGTATGTTCTGAGTTTTGTACATTCGTGAATGTAAGGCCTTAAGGCCGTAACTCTATTTTATGGTTTCATTCCTATGATAGTGGACAGTTCTAAATGAAATGTTAAATCATTATGCTTCCGCTAGAGTTTAGTAAACTCTGTTGTAGTTCTTTCTGTTTATCACCTTTTAACTCCTAGGTAGTGTGTATGGCGTGGGGTCCCGGCCGGACCTACTGTTATACTATTCGTACTGGCAGGGTGTTACAATTTGGTATCGGACTTAGGGCGTCGATCCGTAGTTTAGCGAATTCGGGACGAATTCCTTTTAAGGGGTGGTGTGCACGGGATGTGCATTCACTTAAAACGACAAAAAACTAATAAGAATGTCCACTTAGGAATGGAAAAACATACTTGTTTGCGGAACCTGAGCGTTCCACGATTGTTGTTTGCTATGTTTTCAGTCACTAAATTGTGTCTTACACGATTATAGGTGACTAGGAGTGGTGCGGGGCCGTCTCAACCCCGTAACACTGCTGAAAGTAGTGGGTCGGCCGAAGTGCCAGCGACCACTCCTCCTGCTGAGATGATCAGGTTAATCGCAGAAGATGTCTTCGCGATGATCAATGCTCAACCACAAAGGCTTGCACAACCTGCTATGCCTAATACAGATGCGGCCCCGGTGATCGAACCTGCAGTGGAACCTGCGGTGGAACCGAGGGTTGAGACCCCTGTGCCAGTGGCTGCAGTGGAACCTGCGGTGGTGCAAAGGGTGGAGCGTCCTGTAGAGCGTGTAGCCGTTGCGCGAGCGCGTGATCAACAACTGCAACACTTTCTAAGCTTCCACCCTCCAACTTTCTCGGGGACCGGATCCCCAACGGAGGCGGAGGACTGGCTGTCAACGGTTAGAAAAACTCTAAAGGCGACAGCAACAGAAGAAGCTATGATGTTCACTTTAGCCACCTTCCTCCTTAACGGAGAGGCAGAGCGTTGGTGGGCCGAACAGGAAGTGCACAAGTTTGGAGGCAAGGAGATTACCGAGATCACGATACCGGAGTTCTCAAAGTCATTTCTTCAAAGGTATATTCCTTCTGCCCAACGCATTGCGTTGCAGAACCAGTTTCTGAAGTTAACTCAAGCCGACAGCTCGGTGGATGAGTACTTGCACGAGTTCACTAAACTGGGTCGTTATGCGGGGCCTATGATGGAAGATGAAGAGAGAAAGACGAACAAGTTCTATGAAGGTCTTCGGGACGAGTTGAGGCTGCTCCTTGCAGGCCCAATGACGTTAGGTTTCCATGTGAAGGTCCAAACTGCCAGATCCCTAGAGTTGGACATGAAGAGGGTACAAGCAAAAACCGTGGCAAAGAAACCTGAGTTTCATGCGTCGGCCTCTCAGTCCAAGTCAGAGTTCAGAAAGAACAAAAGGAAGTTCAAACCGACGGAGCAATCTCTCTCAAATGTTTCGGGAGCAACGACTGTGCGGGGTCCTATCACGTGTTTCACCTGCGGGAAGGTGGGACACAAGGCCGCGGTGTGTCGAAGTGGTCCCCCGAAGGCAGAGAACCGAGCGTTGGACTATGCTCGTATTGCGGAAAAGGGTAAAGTTGTGGAGTCTTCGGCTTCCCAGCACATTATTCCGACTCAGCCGAGAGTCTATTCGCTTGGCCAGCAAGAAGCTATACGACAGACTGATGTCGTCACAGGTACGAATTAGAAGCTAGCTTTTACAGCTATATAGATAATTCATACTGTTGTACGACTATATGCTTTATTTGTGTACAATTAGGTTTCGTCCTAATTTGCAACTATCCGGCGAGAGCTCTATTTGATACGGGTGCATCACACTCTTTTCTGTCCGAGGACTTCGTGGTGCGAATCGGAGTGTCGTCTACCTTGGTAGAGGATAGATTGGAAGTAGTTCTACCCAATGGATCTCGCATGAGTGCGAATAGGAAGAGTCGTGTGAAGGTGCGGATCGGAAGTCAGGATTTCGACTTGGAAGCGTCGTTATTACCGTTAGCGGAATTTGATGTGATCTTCGGCATGGACTGGCTCTCGGAGCAGCGAGCATGCATAGATTGCAATTCAAAGGAGATCACTCTGGGAAAGATCACTGAAGACGAAACCACGTTCACCGGTATGCGAGGAGCGAGCAAGACGCTGATGTCTGCTCTCCAAGTGGTTAAGGCGGTGAGAAAAGGCGCCGAGTTGTTCTTCACTTTGTTGGAGGCTTCAGAACCAAAACCCAGGTTGTGTGATGTCCCAGTTGTAGTGGAGTACGCCGACGTGTTTCCTAACGAACTCCCTGGGGCTCCGCCTCAGCGAGAGATTGATTTCTGTATCGAGTTGGTGCCAGGTGCCAAACCTGTGGCCCGCTCACCGTACCGGATAGCGCCAAAGGAATTGGCAGAGCTGAAGGTCCAATTGCAAGAGCTGCTAGAGCAAGGCTACGAACATCCAAGTTCATCGCCTTGGAGTGTGCCGGTCCTCTTTGTGAAAAAGAAGGACGGGAGCTTGCGTCTATGTATTGATTATCGAGAGCTAAACAAGTTGACCGAGAAGAACCGATATCCGATTCCAAGAATCGATGATTTATTCGACCAACTGGTTGGGTCGACGGTATACTCCAAACTGGACCTAAGGTCCGGTTATTACCAACTGCGGATAAGGGAATGTGATATTCCAACGACAGCGTTCAGTAGCCGCTTTGGGCACTATGAGTTCACGGTGATGCCGTTCAGTCTGTCTAATGCACCGTCGGTATTCATGGACTTAATGAACATGACGTTTCGAGAGTATTTGGATCAATTTGTGATCGTCTTCATCGACGACATTTTGATATACTCTCAGTCGAAAGAGGAGCATGTAGGGCATCTGCACGCAGTTCTGAGCACCTTGAGGAGGAGTCAGCTTTATGCCAAGTTCTCCAAGTGCGAGTTTTGGCTACCGTCTGTAGCATTCCTTGGTCATGTTGTTAGTGGAGAAGGAATTGCAGTTGATCCGTCGAAGATAGAAGCGATCCGAGCGTGGCCTTTGTTGAAAAACGTAGCGGAAGTCCGAAGTTTCTTAGGACTTGCCGGCTATTATAGGCGCTTTGCGGAGAACTTCTCGAGGATTGCACTCCCTCTCACTAAACTGACTAGGAAAGATCATAAGTTCGTTTGGTCGCCCGAGTGCGCACGAGCTTTTGAAGAGCTGAAGAGCCGTCTGACCACGGCGCCCATTCTATGCTCGACATGTGGTACGGAAGGCTACGAAATTTATAGCGACGCCTCGGGGAGTGGCTTGGGTTGTGTCCTAGTGCAGTTCGGAAAGGTAATTGCCTATGGCTCCCGACAATTGAAGGTTCATGAGAGGAATTACCCGGTCCATGATTTGGAGCTGGCGGCCGTGGTATTTGCTCTCAAACTTTTGAGGCATTATTTGTATGGCGTGAAGATCGACATCTTTACCGACCACAAGAGTCTCAAGTACCTGCTGGATCAAAGGGAGTTGAATATGCGTCAGAGGAGGTGGATGGAGTTCCTGGGGGATTACACCTTCGACATCAAATATACTCCTGGAAAGGGAAATGTAGTTGCGGACGCGTTGAGTCGTCGGGCTCCCGCTCAAGCAAATTGATTTTGATGCACGATGAGCGTCTAATCCGCGAACTGGAAGAAATGGAGATCATTTGCGTTGATAGAAGAGCGTCTACTTCAGCATGCTTGAACTGGACGGAGGTTCAATACGACCTTGCCGACCGAGTTCGACAAGCATTGGAGCTGGATGAGAGCATGAAACGCTATAAAGCAGAAACCGTGGATGGGTTAAACGCTGATTTCTCCTTCGAAGATGGCCTTATGTGGAAAGAGGGCAGATTGTGCGTCCCAAACATTGGTACTCTACGGGCGGAGTTGATGTACGAGGCTCATCATACCAAGTACTCGATCCACCCGGGGAGCACGAAAATGTACATGGACATGAAGAAACTTTTCTGGTGGCCGGGTATGAAGAAGGACATTGCCCTCTATGTGGCCAAGTGTAATACTTGCGCGTTGGTGAAGGTGGAATGTCAACGTCCCGGTGGATTTTTGAAGTCCTTGCCGATTCCGGAATGGAAGTTTGAGGATATTTCGATGGATTTCATGCACGGATTGCCAAGATCACAACATGAAAACGACGCCATCTGGTGATCGTGGACAGACTGACAAAGGTATCACACTTCATTCCGAACCGGAAGGATGATTCTGTAGAAAAACTGGCAAAGTTGTACGTGGATAACATCGTACGGTTGCACGGGATTCCCCGTAGCATCGTCAGTGATCGTGATGGGCGGTTCACATAGAATGATTGGAAGCTGATTCATCAACTATTGGGTACTAAGCTGAAGTTTAGCACGACCTTCCACCCACAAACGGATGGACAGACCGAAAAGACCAATAGGACGATGGAAGACATGCTGAGGATGTGCGCACTGGATTTCGGAAAGAGATGGGAGGACCATCTCTTTATGATCGAATTTGCTTACAACAACAGCTACCAAGCGAGTATAAAGATGGCCCCTTTCGAGGCTCTTTATGGTAGGAAATGTCGCACACCGTTGTCTTGGGCTGAAACGGGCGACACTAAGTTGTGAAAACGCAAAGACGTGGATGAGGCGAATACATCAATCCGGGCTATTTGGGAGCGCTTGCTCATTGCCCAGGATCGGCATGCAAAATATTACAACGCAAATCACCGAAACGTCGAGTTTTCCGTTGGTGACTGGGTCTATCTCAAGATCAAACCGTTCAAATGAGTATCAAGGATCCGACGCTTGAAAAAGCTAAGTCCGAGGTACTTAGGACCGTTCGAGATCTTGGAGCGCATCGGTGAAGCTGCTTACCGGCTTGCTCTATCTTTGGAGTTGAGCGGGCTGCATGATGTATTCCACATCTCTGTGTTGCGGAAGGCTGTTAAAGAGCCTAATGTGGTTGTTGCTGTCAACGAAGTGTCGGTAGATGGTGGGCTAACGGCGAAAGTCAAGCCCATTTGCATTGAAGACACTGAAGTGAAGCAGTTGTGGAACAAGTCCATACGGATGGTGAAAGTCCGTTGGAATAATTGCGGAAGAGAGGAACTCTCTTGGGAAAGAGAGCAAGCGATGCTCGCGGAGTACCCCGAGCTATTCCCCTCAGGTAATTTTTAACTGTATTTACTATTACTACGGTTTTCGAAATTTCGGGACGAAATTCTTTTAAGGGAGGTGGAGTTGTAACACCCCAAAAATCGTAATTTGTCGAAGTAGGCGGAATGGTAGTGCGGCGCTCGAAGTAGGCTGAATTTTCCCTACCTGCTCCTCGCGCACGGTCAGTGGCTTTCTTCGCACACGACCAGTGATCGTGCGCCATGATCATGCGTTAATTGAGAGGAATAGGGGTCGGCTGAAAGGGTGTACGCGCACGACCAGTGATCGTGCGCCATGATCGTGCGTTAATTGAGAGGAATAGGGGTCGGCTGAAAGGGTGTACGCGCACGACCAGAGGTTCTTCGCGCACGACCAGTGACCGTGCGCCTGTGAACGTGCGCACTGTTTATTCTGCTCTGCGAAAATGAACGGAGAAGATGATCCGGCCGTTCAAAATTCTTGGAATTTGATCCAACGGCTGTGATGATTGGCTGGAGGGTATTAGGGCTTTTGAGAGGGGTTCTATCCTCATAATATCAAGGCTCTTCTCTCTCCTAGGCTAGAGAAAGAAGAAGGAGGCAAGGAAGAAGAAGAGGAGATCCCGCCATTGACGGAGCTCCGGAGCTCCGTTTCGCGAGCCGTTTCCAGATCTGGAGAGTGCAGCCCGGTGCGGTCCTATCCCTCCGTGTAAAATCTCAGATCCATGGCTAAGAAGAACGCTCCTAGGGTAATGATTCTTCCTCCCGATTTTTGAACTTGTCAATTGTCCTCTCTTTCATTTCTCTATGCTTGCATGAGGAATCCCTTTCACCAAATGGGTGAAGTGTAGGATTTCCTCAAGTTCTTCGGAACTCCGGGTAGATTGTGTCCGTCCCCGGCATTATTGCGTGTAGAAATCCGGTAGTCGTGCGGATTTAGGCATTTTGTGTGAAGCCTATTCGTGGCCGTGAGCCCGAATCGGTGATGCTTGATTTGCAACGTTGCATTTAGGTTAAGCCTAGAATGCGTGCCGGATAATGACTCAGTGAAATCATCTGTAGTATTGCGGGATTTAAGTGTAGGCGTCTTGTGAAGATCCTAACGAAAGCCCCATGCTTTGAGATTGGATGAAGGCAAACCTTCACCACGAAATTGATGCGGAGCGTATTGTACCTCCCTTGTTGAGTATTTGTGAAGCCTAGATCCTTGCGAAGGGGTTAGGTGTGTAGCATATAATGTGTGTAGCACTTGAAAGTGATAAACCCTTACGGGCCGAGGTGAAGCCGTACCCGCATCGTGTGATAGATCGCGACGATTAGAGCACGGGCAAAGCTAAACAGAACCCGTTTCCATGCAGATCGGTAAGAGGTCCCTACCTCATGGAAGCCGTGTGATCATGGGAGAGGTCATGGAAGGTGATTTTCCTAGACCGACCAAAAGCTCTTTTCCCCACCTAAGGCGATGGCCCTTACGGTGGAGTGTTTTGTGGAATTGATGTTGTTAGCCTCATGTGGTTGTTTAGGCGGTTGTGGGGAACCTTCGGGTGAACCCAACCAACATCATGTGCATACCTAGGTTCCCTCCTTTTGATGCTCAACCTAGAAGATTGATTGTGCTTGAAACCTCACCTTGTGTAGTTGCACTTTTTTTTATTTTAGTACTTGTGCTAGTATGGCTTGCTTGCAGGGTAGAAGCTCCGCCACCCCGGGAAAGGGGTGGGGTCGTTATAATTTGGTCAGCTGTGCTGACCGTTACTTTGTTTGTCGCCGCTTGGTGGAATGTTCTTATGCAGGTGCAGATGAGCCTAGTGGGAAATAGCGGGCGGTGACCCTTTTGCTGAGTTGGCCCTTGAAGGCCAGCCTCCCTTTTCTGCTTTCTCATGTATTACCGGCCTGCGTGCCGAAGTATGTTCTGAATTTTGTACATTCATGAATGTAAGGCCTTAAGGCCGTAACTCTATTTTATGGTTTCATTCCTATGATAGTGGACAGTTCTAAATGAAATGTTAAATCATTATGCTTCCGCTAGAGTTTAGTAAACTCTGTTGTAGTTCTTTCTGTTTATCACCTTTTAACTCCTAGCTAGTGTGGTTTGTATGGCGTGGGGTCCCGGCCGGACCTACTGTTATACTATTCGTACTGGCAGGGTGTTACAAGCGATACCACCTGGCGCTAGCGTTACCGTAGGCGCTAGCGCTACAGCCTGACGCTAACTCGAGTTCGTGCCACAACGCCACAACGCCGACGATTTCGTAACCGCCTCCACATGCATGCTACCGCAGGCGTTAGGAGCTACCGCAGACGCTATCTCCAAGTTCTATAAATTGATGGCTTCTCTCTCATTTTGGCCAAAGCTTCCAGAGAGATTACTTGTGCCTAAATTCCAGAGCTGTTACTCTGCCGAAAGTTCATCTCCCACTCAAAGCCAAAGAAGATATCTAGAGAAGGAAACCATCACGCTGTATCCAAAGAACGATCGCTTCAACCTCGCTTATGCTACATCGATCCTTCATCCTTAACTTCAGAAATCTCATAGAAGGAGTTCTTGTTATTTACTTTATTTCAGTATTGTAATTTTTGTAGTAAAATCACCTTGTGTTGGCGACTAGGTCCTTGCACAATTTAGGGGGTAATTCGCCGCGTGAGTTGGCGACTAGGTCTAGGAGATTAGATCTACGGGGTGCTCGAGGCCATATACGGGGAAGGATTGGCTAGAGCGGCTTGAGGCCATATGTGGGGAAGGATAGACTAAAGTCAACCGGTTTGTGGGGATACAAGTCGGTATAGAAAAGGAAAAGTTATTAACATTTGTACGCCTCCGATTTCTAGCGATATTGAAATCAAATTTATGTAAACGCTTATTCATATAATACAATCATGTTTCTATTTGTGTTTACTTGATTTCTCTCATTTGGCGTAAATTTTATTATTGCAAAATACTTTTTGCTAAATTGTTATTTTGCTCTCTTGTTAACTTTAAAACAATATAGTAAATTGCTTAATATTACAAAAAGAATTTTATTCCCTTATTCACGCCCCTCCCCCTCTAAGGGCGCTTATCGATCCAACAGTCTCTCCCCCCTCCTTCCAAAAGAAAATACAAACCCACCCCAAGCTATACCTTGAGTGGGTTAGGGTTTTATTTAGGCACCTAGGAGGGTGTGCCACCACCCCCTCATGACGTGGCCAGCTGTCCAAGACAGCTGGAGGAGGAGAAAAATCTCCTCCTCACACCCCCCTTTAGTCCTTCATCGGGGAGAAGGGAGGGAGGCCCCCTACCTCCCTATAAAGGCAGCCCCACCCCTCTGCTTGGAACACATCTCCTAGCCAACCCCCCTGCCCACACCCTACCTCCCCGGAGAAAAATCATGCTACCGTCACGCCATCTCCGCCACCTCCCATGGCATCCCAACCCAGCACCACTTGAACCCTCCCTCGTCAGGTGGAAGCTCTCTCCTCCTCCTCCTCCTCCTTCCTCATCACCCCGATGTGTTGCATGTGCCCCACGGCCGCTGAAGCGCCGCCAACACCACCCGAGCCAACCCTAGGCTCGGGTGGTAGCCATACGAAGCACACCACTCCTAGCGCCAGTGGTGGAACTGAGAGGTTGGTATCCCACTAGGGGACCCCTCCCAGGCGGTGGAAGACGACAGTGCCGCCGAAGAACGTGTCTCCAGTGGCACCTGTAGGCTCCTATGTTTTTTTATCCCCTCCATTAAGCTTTTCCGGCGATGGCCAGCGGCGCCAGGCCAGCGGACCACCGCCGGAGGCATGCCCGACCCCCGACGAGCTGGCCGTGGTCAGTGGACGTGGCCACCAATGAAGGAGGTGCGGCGCAACACCAACGATAATGATGCAGGCCACGCCACCCACCCTCAGTTGCAGTTTTCCGGCGGAGGCCTCCGGACCACCGCCAAATGGCTCGCCGGCCCCCGGCGAGTCGACTAGGGGCGACGCCGACTCCTAGCAGCCACTGCCCGGCGTCAGTGGTTGCTACCTCCTGTATCGCGACGAGTGGCAGGGGCCGTCCGATGTCCACGTGAGATTGGACGGCCCAGAATACCTTAATCACACCACCTCCTCAACATACGCGCCCCCATAATGGATTGGCTTTAGATCCGTTGTGGGGACTGAAAGATACGCGCGGTCCGGTGCCCTGTCGACCTTCAGAGCCTATAACCACATACCACTCTCCTCTAATAGGTTGCTGATTTTCTGAGGAAAATATAGGCCTCTAGGCAAAATTGTTTGAACATGAAAAGGTTTCCCTACCATGAGAGCTATCTCCAGTAATTTTTTTGGGATTTTTCTAAAGTGATTTGCTATTATTTAAGGCCATTACAAGATCTGTTTGGACAAAACAAATGCCTTAAATATTTTGGAAAATTTTGGGATAAATTCTAGACTCACAATAGGGCCTTTTGGGGGTACTATCAATTTTTGAGATTTTTATAAATTGAATGAGTATTTTTAAAGGCCTAATAAAGACTTGTTTGGACAAAATAAACCCCTAAAAAGGTTGGAAAATTTTGGAGAAAAAATTATAGGCTCTTAATTGACTATCTTGAGCACACTATCAAAATATGAGGACATAATTTGGAGGAAATGGTGTAATCACGTGACTTTCGGGTAAAACGATTGAGTTTTAAATTATCAAATTTTCTAAAGGTTTGGAGAAGAGATCGTAGCACACAATCACGTTATAATCGTTGGATGATATTTCGAATAAATGATGACCCGATGAATAGAAATAAAAACTCAAGCTCGAAGCAATGTGGGGTTTTTACAACTCAATGAGCTGCGTTTAGAATAATTCTCGGATATTGGAAGTCGCCTCCTTTGGAGAAATTAATGAACTCATAATAACGTTCATCAAATCCGCTTAAGCCATGCTTAAAAGGTGCAATTAAAACCCATGGTCGGACTATAATAAATGACAGAATTTGGAAGAAACTCTTATGAACGGAGATAGAACAACACTTTCCTCCTATGAACGGAAATGGAATTAAAGCATTCTAAATAAGGAGTGAAGGACTACTAACCATTTTATTCTATTGTAATTTATTTACTCTAGTCTCATACTGGTCTAGTTATTTCAGCTCTTTAATTCACTTTCTTTTCAGTACTACTCCAGTCTTGTACTGGTCCGGTTTTCTCAGCTCTCTACTTCCGTTCTTTCATTTAGTACTTTTACAGTTTAGCATTTCATTTATGCAACTTATTTATAGCACTATTTTACCGCACTAAATAACGACAATTTATTATATCTATATTTCTAGCCCGGGTCCTGCTCTGACGAGTAGCCGATTCTTTTTGGTAGAGCATTAGTTGGGGCTAACCGCGAGTCGAGTATCTCCTCCATGGTTAGCCTCAAATAATGTCCCCTTACGCCCATTGCGCTTCTCAGCCAAAAGTTGAGCAGCTGGTCGATGTAAGATGGTCGTGGCAGACCCGAAGTATATCTTTACTATTTAATTAACTATTTGTGAAATACTTGCGGTAAAAGTGGCGGGTCGGTCACGCCCGCAGACCATTCGTACTGACGCGGGAGAGTTGACGACTCACGGCGACAGAGAGATGCATACTGCGGTGATCATCATTTCGTACCCGTTGAATTGCCTCCACTGGCCAGCCAAAATTCTGAATCGCCGGATGCCGCTCACATCTAAGGAGTACACTGACTCTTATAGTAGGGCCTGAGTGGTGCGGTACGACCACACCCAAAAGTGGCACGACTGACCACTATCATCGACGACCACATCGGTGAGGCCCGCGAGGTTCGTTACCCTGCTAGAAGAGAAGCGGTCCAAACTGTGTCGGCACAGGATTGTGTAAGCAGGTTTTGAACACATGCTGCGTGTTTGCAAATTGCGGTTACTAGTGTTATTAATGCTATTAACTGAGCTATTCTTTTCCAACTGATGATATTATTAGGGCTTCCGGATATTTACATGTTGCTAACCCCTTCTTGCTTCGGCTATCTATTTATTGTTTGGGTGCTTAAGCTCGTCCCCAGGATACGGATCCGGAGAGAATATATGTTTTCCACTTAGCTCTGTGACTAACGGTTGTTTATATAACCATTCACAGGAGAAGAGACAGCGCGAAACCCTCATATCGCATGACAATATACCGACTTTTGAGATTGCCTTGTTAGTTTTTCCTTATGATTGTTTCCGCACTGTGATCTGCTGTGATGTGTTGATTCTCTTGCCTGACAAGACGACCACCCAATGCTTGAGATGGTGAGTCATTGCTACTCGGGAAGCATTGAGTGACCGTCTTGGGCAGTAAGTCCCTCCTCTCCCGGCCTGGGTTCAGTTCTGTGGGGGGCTTACACCCCTCCCCCAACGCCGGTAAGTGGGGCTGGAGTTACGCCGGGGAGGTATGTGCGCATTAATTGGGTACTATTCTAGCTATTGAACATTAAATTTTAAAATTAATTATGATGTGCAATCTAACACAAGAAGGATGCTATTATAAACAGTCGTAACAAACCCCCAAAATAAATCGGATGGTTCTTTTGTACATATGAATCACGAGAATCAGTGGGCGTTGGCATCGTACCTTCACGTGGCAACTGCGGCCTGCGGGAGCGCTGATGTCATCTCTGATGTCATCTCCAGCCATAACCGCGAGGTCAGAAACAACTGGCAGCAAACCACTCGGTGCGTTTTCCACACGTGCCAGAATGGGGGAAAGCGGGGCCACCAAACTCCAAAGGCGGCACGTCGGCAGGGCCGTGTGGGGTCCAGAGAAGGACAGACTTGACGCTCGAGAGTCGAGACCTTGAAAGTCAACCGACGTGAAAAAGGAGCGCTTAACTGGGCCGTCAACGCCTCAGGCGAAGAAGAAAAACAAATGACAGAATTTTGTAAAGTCGTCTTAATTTCAGATACGCCATTGAGTTAAATAAGTAAATAACTGTGCTTATAATTAAGTTCTTTATTATACTTTTTAAAATGACTATTTCTTTAATTTTAGGAAAACACCTGCTAAGAATATATATCAGAAATGTGTTAGAAATATTGATTGGTTCAACCAATAGCAGTTGGAAATATTCAATGAATCCCCACAATAATGTTATATATTATGCCAAGGGACTTACAAAGGGATTGACATACACCATCTATTTTTTTTCAGAAAAAATATAATTATTAGAGATCGAGAACCGGCTTTTGCGCGCGGTTGCAATGACGGGTTCAGGAAATTACAAATGTGAGTGCAATTTTTTATTCTAAATATAATAGTGCATAAAATATTATATTTATGGCACTAGCTACAGAGTTGTACAAAATTTCATCTAATTATTTAAATTGAAAAATACAAAATATACGAAAAAAATTATAATTGTTCACGACGATTCTTCATTTTTAAAAATAAACGATCACATTATTATCACAAACTTGAAAAAATCATATCTCTCAATAAAAGTAACCAAATAATCATTCAATATTTGATCATAATTCATAGTTGAGCATACCTCTCATTTGTACTATTTCGCAACTTGTTTGTGACATAATTCATAGTTGAGAGTACTCTTTCAACACTTGTAATTGTCTTAGGACGAATTACCAAAAACTTCAAAAGATTATAGATTTGTTGATAAATAACATGTTTCCTAGTTTCAACAAACATTGTCGAGAGATGACAAAGATCCTTCAAATCAGAAAATCTCTCACGCTTCTTGTTGTGGGTCGCTCGGGAGCTTTGGTAGACCGGTCGACTTGAACCGTCTTAGCTCGGAAGCGAACCGAGCGAGCTAACAGTCAAAGAGTAAGCTAGTAAGTGACACGAGAACTTTTACCGTGGAAAACCCGGTAAGGGTGAAAAACCACGCGGCCGGAGCTGTGTCAGCCAACTTTCACTATCTTCTGGGGGATTACAATTAGAGACTTAGAGCTCGAGCACGACAGTCCGCTGCTCGTTACAATGAGAGAGAGAGAGAGAGAGAGAGAGAGAGAGAGAGAGAGAGAGAGAGAGAGAGAGAGAGAGAGAGAGAGAGAATTCCGAAGGTGACAAGCCACCTCTCGGAAAGCTAAGTCTTTTTCCTTTTGAGAGCAGTAGTGAGAACGAAAGTGAGAATGCTGGTGAGAACAAAAGTGAAAAGGCTGAGTCGCCTTTCGCGACCCTCGAAGGCTCAAAGAAGTTCTTTGAATATTCGAAGGAGATCTTCAAGCGCCGACGGAGAATTCCAAGGAAATCTTCAAAGGAGCTCCCTCGGGTGCAGAGGCAAGGTCCCTTGAAATGAAGGCTCTGGGCTCCTTTTATAGTTTTGGCCGGGGGTAGCCCGGTAATTTTGCCGTCGTAACCACCGCAACCACCTGATGGGTGAATCACGCTGGTTGATTTGTAGCACACGGATCGCCATTTTTCGTAAATGACCGTCTCGCCATTCGGGCAGTTTGGGCAGCTTTGTTGAAGGTAAGAAAGGCGACAAGCGGGTCTTGCAATCTGAGAAATTAGGAAAGACAAAAAGTGAGCGCGCCCAGAATGCGAAAGCGCTTCTGAGCGTGCAACGAGCACAGAAGCGTTCTGTGCGCGCTTGGAAGCGTTCTGAGCATGCAACGAACACGGAAGTGTTCTGGGCATGCAACGAACACGAAAGTGTTCTGGGCGCGCTACGAGCGCAGAGCGTTCTGAGTGAACGGGGAGGCGTTCTGAGCGCGTAATGAGCACGGGGGCGTTCTGAGCGCGAAGCGCTCTGAGCGCGCAACGAACACGGGAGCGTTCTGAGTGAACGGAGGAATGAGGATTCGCGCCCCCAAAGGGGAATTGGGCTCGGGTCGCACCCGACGAGGGCGTGACTTCGGCCTAGCCCTTTGCGAGCCCCCTGCGGAAGGGGGGAGGGGGCTTGGCCGCACCCCGTTGCGGAGAGGGGTGCAACTTTGCAGCACCCCACAAGGGGCGCGGCTTAGTCGCAGCCTTGCCGCACCCCAAGGTGGGTGCGGTTAGGCTGCACCCCCGTGATGGGGGGTGCGGTTAGGCCGCACCCCCCATCATGGGGGGGGGGGGGGGGGTGCTGTTAAACCGTGCTCTGCCGAGGCTGGGGCATGGTCTTGGTCGCGCCTGGCGATGCCGGAGCGTGAACTGTCCGTAGTAGATTTCTCCGTTCTCGTGGTCATGGGTTGGACTTTGACCCCACTAACTCCATTCTCTCTTAGTTTAGATTTCTCTAAACGCACCCCATGGCTACTATAAATTCATGGATGAACGTCATCTTTACGAGTGCACATCATAAGCCCCCCAAACCTTTGGAGTCCGAATTTCTGTACGGAGGAGTGCGAGGGTTTTGATTCTCCTGATGCAGTTTCGATCTCGTTGCCTTTGTGGCACCTTCGATTGGAACTGGATGAGTGCACAGTTGTTTTTGTTTCCCGGTGTCTTAGGAATCGTTGTCGAAGGATGAGTGTGCATTGCTTTAATTTTCTCATTCTTTCTGGAAGACTTCGCCGGTGAAGAGCGTATGTACTCAAACCGTGGACAAACGTAGGAGGGGCAGACACTTACGACGTCGGGACCTTACTGCGGTGGAGAAGGGCGAACCTTCAATCGACGGCAGTGAGAGATTGCTGTGAGCGCGCTGCCCAGAGGTAGTTGCTGTTCATTAGCACACTGCCCACAGGCAGGTGCTGTTCATTAGCGCACTGCCGGAAGGCAGGTGCTGTTCATTAGCGCACTGCCCGAAGGCAGGTGCTCTTCATTAGCGCATTGCCCGAAGGCAGGTGTTGTTCATTCGAATAGAAGGCCTTTCCTTTGGGCGAAGCGAATACGTAATTTCGACAGCGCATGAGTTGACATGCCTGAAATGATTAACTTTGAAAGTTATTAGTTACAGTGACAATTTACACAAAGTTCTTATAGAAACAAAGTTGGTAGAACATTTCTGTGGCACGGGTAGAGCCCTTCTAATAGGCGTGAAGCGTTCTCCCGAGATGATTGACTTAAGGGTTGCCCTCCCCAGTCCTTCTTGGTGAGGCGTTTGCTGATCTCCTGCTGGCTGAATCGGTGCCTAGCCTCGTAAGAATTTCCTCAGTAGGCCTTGTTGGACGAGTCGCTCGATTTCATCCTTAAGCTTGGAGCAAATTTCCGCGTCATGTCCTTGTCCACGGTGGAACTCACAATATTTTGTCTGGTCTCCCATATTTTTAGCGAGAGGTCTGGGCTTGCGGAGCGCTTCGTTGCCTTTGATTGTGTAAAGTATGTTGGTTCTGGAGGTATTGAGGGGAGTGTTTCTCTGGTGCAGCCGAGGTTGTGGATTTCCTTGACATTCATTGTTACTCCCGAGGACTGATGAAGCCTCTTGCTCCCTTTTCCTTTTCATGCCTCTATCAAATTGTTGTTGATGTGCTTCAATTGCTTCGTCATCAACGATCTGGGCGTCGATCCGTCGAACTAGATCGGGATAACTGGTCACAGTTTCCAACATCAGTACGGAGTGAAAGCCACCCGGGTGGAGCCCTCCGTGGAGAAAACCTCACAGGAGCTCCAGTCTTTATCCCAGGGATTTGCCGTGCCTCAGTGGTGAAACGATGAAAGAAAACTTTAAGGGATTCCCGTTCGCCTTGACGGATCCCGGACAGGTGGGAAGGATCTTTGACTATCCGGCGGCTAGGGATGAAATGGACCGTTAATTGTTCCTTGATTTCTCCCTCCTTCAGAGATAGGAATCAAGTGGGAGCCTGCCATTTCAAAGTTGCTGGGAATGCCTGACACAATAGCGGATCTGGGGCACTACAAAGTTGCATCATGATTGCGAAGTGCCTGATATGCTCCGATGGGTTGCCTGCTCCGTCGTACGTCTCAATATTTGGGAGCTTGAAGCCCAAGGCGATTGGATGTGCCAGAACTTCAAGTGTGAATGGTGAACGACGATGGAGAGGGCGAGGGGCCAAAGCGACACACTGCCTGGCTCGCTCTCGTTCTTCAAAAATTATGTCATGATTTTCTTCACGCGTGAGCCTCCCATCTGTAGGGCTCACGACCTACCGCTTCTGGGCGGTTGCGGTGATGCTGAGCTTCAGGCTCTTTGGCTGGTTGGACACTGATACATTGGCTGACTACGTACGATGGGGAGCCCGTCTTCAGGGATGACGTGCTTGTGAACCAAGTCCTCTGCCGGAGTTTGGTTCGGGGCTGGCGGAGGTGGACTGCTTTGTATGGAGGCAGGATTATGAGCTTGAGGCACTTTTCTGCACATAAGATATTCTTCAACTGGGCGCACACGTTTCTCCAGTGTCGCATGGGGTGCGCGCGTGACCTCTTTCGTAATAGATGTGCTATCGTGTGAGTGGGAGGGAACTGGACCGGCGTGCCTCCCAAGAACTAATCTTTCGCGAACGTGAGGGATCTTTTTTCTGCCATGGTGTCTAGTTACGAGTATTGTTGTGTAGAGGATACGATCTTCTGAATCTTCAGAGCTTCGGGAACCCGGTGTTGGAACATGGTCTTCCGCATCTCTTAGGTTTGAGAATAATAAATCCTATGTGTATTTGATCTTGTGTGCTTAAGTGTGCAGGAAAACAAAGTCCATATGACTCAAGGATTATATAAGAAGGTTGCCCCCAAATTTGAGCCATCAAATCCAACAGTCCTACTAGAGCCGGTGGTTTCACCTAGCACATGGCGCTAGCGATGATAAGCGCAATTCCGGGAGCACATATAGAAGGAGATAGCGCCTGGCGGTATCCGATAGCTCAGGCGATAGCGCGGAGCACAGAAGTCAAGAGAGAAATGTTTCCTCGGATTGAAGATCCTGCCGCGCAGAATATGTCCTAAAATGGGATAGCGTCGACGGTACCTCTAGCGCAGGCGCTAGCGCTGAGGCTATAAATAGGACCCCTCTTCTCTCGTTTCAGTAAGACATCAGAGAGAGAGATTAAGTGCTAGAATTCCAGAGGCTGCCTTGGCCGAAAGTTGATGTCCTAAATCTAGGTTAGGTCTAGGGGGTGCTCGAGGCCATATCCGGGGAAGGGTTGGCTAGAGCGGCTTGAGGCCGTATCCGGGGAAGGATCGACTAAAGCCAACCGGTTCGTGGGGATACGAGTTGGTAAAGAAAACAAAAAGAGTCTTTCATATTTCGCTTTGATTTCTAGCGTCATTGAAATCAAAATTTTGTAATCAATTTTATTAATAATAATCATGTCTCTCTTTGTGTAATAAAATTGATTTGTTCTTCATTTCTCTAAATTGTTTATTATCCTCTCATTTATTATAAAATAATTTAGATCTTTATTCAAAATCACTATTTTGATCTCTTATCATAAGCAAGTATTTCAAAATATAATAAAATTTTTTTACAACCCTTATTCACCCCCCCCCCCCTCTAAGGGCGCCTGCCGATCCAACAAGTGGTATCAGAGCCAAGTTATTCCAAATCGGCTTAACAACCGGGAATAATGACGTCTCATGATCTCGCTTCTATTGGTGGGGAAAATTTTTATGAAGAAGAAAAATCTCCTGCACCACCTTTATTCGAAGGAAGAAATTATAAAGGGTGGAAATTGTTAATGGAAAGGTTTATTAAAACATTAGATATCAATGCTTGGGATATAGCAATAACAAGACTAGCGGACGAATCAAATAAATGAGAGCGTCACCTAAATGCAAAAGCTATGCATTATATTTTTTGTGCTTTATCTCAAGATATCTTCAAATTAATATTTTTTTCTAGTGCATACAAAGTTTGAAAATTTCTTGAAGAAATGTATGATTTTCCTCTTACAGGTATGGAACAAACACAAGAATTGGAGAACATACAAGCTTGCACAAATTTTCAAGAAAGCTCCTCTCATGACGGATCCATGAAGCGCACATCAAATGGAAAAGAAGAAATCCCATCTCTGGAAGAGGAATGCCAAATAGATGAAGACAACAAAGAAAATTCATGCTCAAATCTCACAGCATCCAAAAGCACTGCAAGGAAATCAAATCATCTTATTGTTTGCATTTCTATTTCTACTTTACAATTGCTACAAATTATAAAGCGCAAAATTAAGAATTAAAAAATGCGAATTGCAAATTGCGCTTAGAAAATAAAAATTTAAAAGCAAAAGTTAAAGTAGAATCGAAATCTGATTTATCTAGCTTTACTCATGTCACTTCAATTGAAAATACAAAAGCTTATTTTGATTGTAATGATATTAAAGAAAAATTTAAGGATCTTGAAAAAGAAATTATTTATATAAAAGAACATAATGCAAAATTATCTTTAGAAAATTCATCTTTAAAAAATGATTGTGCTACATGCAAAAGTTATAAAATTGAAATTGAAGAGATGGACGAAACATTTGAGGAATACAGAAATGAATATCAAAACCATATTGATTCAATTGTTTCTACTCTTAAAAATAGCACAATTGCGTATAATAAAGTTAGACATAATTTGAAACTTAAGAACAATGAATTAGAAACTAAAATTAACTTGCTTAAGGAAATCATAAAGAAAAATTCTCAATATCAAGCAAACTCCAAAAGCAAGTTGAATATGATTTCTCAAAATATGAATAAACCAAACCATGGAAATAAAAAACTTCAAAAGATTGAAAATGAAATTCCAAAATACTATCATCATTATCACTTACAACATCAATCTTCTCCCAACATAAAATTGAATGTTCACAACTTTCATATGAAAAATACTTTCAATAATCATCAATATAAAGATTATCACAATGGAAATTTCACATATAAGAATAACACCAAACCAAAGTTTGAATGGAGGCCCAAAACTAAAACTGAAACATTAACTTCACATAAAAGGACCCATTCATCAATATCTACCCACAAACCTACACGTTATATTTGGGTACCTAAAGGAACCACCACACTTGGTCCCCTTTGGATACCTAAATCTCTTATTCATTAGGTATCACCAAACGCATGAAGTAGAAATCAACAAAAAAATAAAATATCAATTATTCTACTTCATGATATGCTTTAATTTCTTGTTTTCTTATTTTTTAAGCTATCATGTTATGGTCATCTTATATATTATAGGAAATATGATCTTATCTCTTAAAACTTAATGAGTTTATAAATCAAATTAATCAAAATTCAAAATCATATTTTATTTTAGGTGACCTATTTATTATTCTTATATTCATTACATATATATATACATCATATTCAAAATTTTCTATGTGGTATTAAAATCTCTAACCATAGGATTTAAAAAATATACTACATATGATCCTAAAATTGCCTAAACATCTCCACTTCATGACTTCAAAATTTATAAATAAAACGTAAAACAAAACCTTTAAAAACTACCAAAGAAGGATCAGATAAAAACAGTCAAACATCCAAAAACAACAAAATTAAACATTGCAGATAGCGCTAGCGCTAGCCGGTAACGCCTGCGCTAGCAAAACATCATCCAAAAACATGTGTTCAAATTCCTGTATTATTACAAAACTGAAAACTTGTTCCCCTCAGGTCCTTCCTATTCCAATACTCTTCCTCATCTATCTCCTCCACACTAGGACTTGGGGATTGTCTTCTGCGAGTCCTCCGAATCGAATGACGCGGTGGATCCTGTACTGGGCGGTCCCACTCCCTTCGCTCCGGTGTAGATGGTTTTAGCTTTAATGCCTTGATCATGAACTTCACCATCTTCTTTATACTAGAAACATCTTTCTCCACTCTTGTCATCCGCTCTCCCATTTCTTCTCGAAAAGATTCAAATGAATCATCTCGAGCCCCTCGAGATGACGCTCCTCGGCGGAGTGGTGGTCGAGCAGACGTCGATGGCTCATCCGGGAGGGATGTAGCTCGCACGTGTGAGGTACTATAGATAGGATGAAAGCAGTCTATCATGTAAAAACCTATTTCAATAGAAGGGTATATCACCTGAATAACCCGTTGTATGATGCCACCCAAGGGCAAGTTGTTATATCTCTGGCGGGAAGGATGTCACAACTTGTATGAATAGCGAATCAAGGAAAGTAACAAATCTGCCACATCAAATTTTTCCTCCTCTAAAATGAAATAGGTGACATAACTTAGTTGTGCTGTGACTTTGCTGTATCACCCAACTTCAGCATGATTATGTGGCGTAGTACATCTTGAACGACCAAGGCGTCTACTGTGAGTGACGACACAGAGGAGATCAGACTCCTGCATTCCCTATTATGCAGCACCATGTTCACTTGAGTCCAATCTCTATCTACTCTAAACTTCTCAACAATTCCCAAACGATTTGGATGCTGGGTCAATCCAAACACGTCCCTCAGTTGGTCATGAGTAATTGTCACCACATGTCCTTGCACCAAAGACCGCACTCCTCCATCCAGCTCTGTCTGCGATGGGTTCTCCAAGTGCGTATAGAAATCTCGTACTGACTCTGAAGAAAACCCATCAGAAATAAATAAATTCAACACCTCGGAGGCAGCAAATAGCTGCATGATATGGTGGTGACGAAGCATGTCAAACTCCATGATATATGGAACACCTACTACTGCAGCCTCCACGGCCAGCTCTGCACTTTTCTTTCCTTTTGATCCAGGTGTCATCTGCCACATTGTAAGAAGAATCAAAACTAAGCAACAATCACTAGCGCCAGCGCTATCACTAGCGCCCAACGTTATCACTAGCGCCTACTGTAGCGCCGACACAAGTCCTCTGATCTAAAAGGGTAAAAATCTCTTTAAAATAAAAGATTTTCAAATCTAAACTTACTAGATCCAAGAAACCCACATAATCTAAACGAAAATCAAAATTAAAATCCTCATAAAAAAATGTAAAACAAAAATCTTGAATTTTTTTAAAAGTCAATAGTTTTTCTTAAAAAGGGGTCATAAATCTTCATCAAATCAACTATTTAGAACAAGAATCATAAAAATAAAGAAGATTTGTTCTAGTTCCTCTCTTCAAAAATAAAAGAATCAAGCTTTGTAGATCTAGTTTCTAAAAGAACCTAAAAACCTCAAATATTTTCATCTCTAACATCAAAATCAAGGTTTAAAACAAAAATCATAAGAAAAGATGAAGTTTTACCTCAGATCTATGCGTGGGCTGGGTCGTCTTCTAGGGTTTTTCGGGAGAGTTTCAATGGAAATGGTCGAAATGAAAAGTAATGGGGATTTAACTAAAGGATCGATAGCGCCAGCGCTATCGCTAACGCAGGCGATATCGCACCTTTCTAATTTTTTTTTTAAAAAATTCTATAAGATACCTAAATTTATTCTCTAGTGTATGTACTACTTAGTTATGCAAAATTTCGAGTATTATGACTTAAGTTAGTTGTCCTAGATCTTTCGAGTTAAAACACATTCGCAAACGCAATTTTGTAATTTTTAACCATCTAAAACATCTCTTAAAATTCTGAAATTTCAGCATGAAACTACTATTGGGACACTTAATCAAGATCAACAATTAAAGTTTCAAAATCATAAAAAATAGTGAACTGTTTCCCGCGCTAGCGCTAACGCCGGCGCTAGCGCACTTATTCGTTTTTCTGTATTTTTAAAATTTTGAAAAATTCTTAAAAATATATTAATCTATATGTACTATTTATTTTTGCACTTATGATTATATTTCATTTTTGAAAAAACAAATACAAAAAAAAAACAAAAGCCAAATTACAAAAAATATGTTTTGCCTTTTTGTTCTTTGTCATTTGTTTAAAGTCTATTTTTGTTATGCAAAAATCAAATACAAAAATTAAAACATTAAAACTATAAGAAAAAACTGTATGGATTTTTCTGTGAAAATCAAGCATGATTTAATCTATTATTTAGAACTTCTATAATGTTGCAATCTATCTTTTCAAACTACTTTAACATTGTTTTCATCATGCCTTGATATATCTATTAATATGTGCATCAATTATATTGAAAAAGTTGTGTAGAACCAAGCTTAGCATGACTCTAAATATGAGTAAATGTTTTATGTTTGATAATGATATTTATTCACTCACTTATTTTGGCATTGTCTACATATGTGTTTAATCTAAGAATGCTTGTGTATGTTTTGTAATAGTACAATGAATTAAAATTGCACAAGTATCTTACCTACACTACCTTTATTTGCACTTTTAAAAGTTAAGAAAAGTGGTTATGTTTTCATAAATAATATTGGTTTGCAAAACAAGTGTATTCAGAGAACTTTGTACAAAACAAAAAATTATAAAATAAAGTGACAAAGATAACTCCACCAAGCACTACTTGAACCTCCTGATAAGTCTTAATAAGCGTTGTGAGGTTGAGCACCTTGGAAAGAATAGTAAAGTATCTTGTGCAAACCATATCTTTCTTTCAAAATAAAAACCACTTACTCTTAAGTACACCGGATCACTAGTTTCAATATTAAAATAAAATAAAATATGTGATCCCCCAAGCACTACTTTGCACCCTGATAAGTCTTAATGAGCATTGTGTGTGCAAAGCACCTTGGTAGTTGTACATTTTTTGTTTGTGCATTAAAGTGTGTGAAGTGAAATTATTTGTGTTTTATTGTGCTCTACTTTACATATTTCTTGTATTTTTGATTAAAACATTTATTTACTCTACTCAAAAATACACTTTTGTGCACATCATTATCTCCCATAACACTTCTTCTCATGAGTATTGGATCCTAATGCAAATTCTATACTACTCTTTATTTATGAAATGCACTAGATAACCTAGCATGCTTTCTACAATGTTTGGTATGTTTTTGAAATTGTGAATTAAAATAACATTGTAGTAATCTCTTTTTGATAACATTATTTCATGCTTGGTTACTTTATTGTTAAACTTAAAGATTTTAATTGAACAATGATTTACAAAAATATCTTCTTTATGAAATTTAAGTCATATATCTTTTTATGGATCATCATTGATTACAATAAGATGTTTCTTGTATTTCGATAAGTCTTCCGCATCATAACCATATAATTGTTTTACCTTGCACATTCATGCTTATATCAAAGTCTTAAATACCAAAATTCTTTTTTCAACAAATGGTAGACTTACTTGGTAGAATTTATATTGGTTATTCTAAATATTGTAATGCTAAAACTCTGATTCATTAATGGATTTCTAAATAGCTACGTGAGTTGTTTGTTTACAAAAATTCAAATAAAAATATAAATCCAGAGGCTATGTCACTAAATTTAAAACGCTTAAATGTTTCCAATAATTATTATCCATGACTTCATTTCTCACCATAGCGGGGGCGTAGGGTTGTAGACATTAGATAACCTTTATCTCTAGTCATGTCTTGTCCTTAACCGGGGAGGGTTCCAGTGGGGCCTTGCGAGGCACTGGGGGGAAAGAGTGCTAGGTTGAGTTTTATCTAGTGTTTGCATATGGGACTAACACCCCAACCTACGACATGTTTGCAGCTCCTCATGCCCATCCGTCACTTAGTACGGGGCTAGGGTGTAGATATATTGTCTGGGTAGATTGGTTATTTGCAAATCATTACCTTTTTATGCTTAAAACTCTTATATAAAGGAAAAAACTAACATTATAATATGATTACTTGGCAAATGTTATATTGTTCATCTTTAAGCTAAAAACTCTGATCCATCTCTATAAAAATCATTCTAAAACTCCTTATCATTTCACTCTCTAAAAAGCTCGATCATACCTTTATCTTCTAAATCAAAACTTTTCTGTGTTTTGCTTCCTTACCCACTTTTGCTAATAACAAAAGGGGGAGAACTAACATAATAAATATAATCCGCTATAAAAAAAAAACTAACATGATTAATTAAAATGATAGCTTACATATTAGGGGAGCATTCACTTAGGGGGAGCATGTATTTAGGAGGTGCAATTCTAAATGCTAAAATCAATAATTATCCTAAGTCATCACTCTCACACACACACAAGTTTCATCATGCTTATATATTAATGCTCTGATTTATCATTAATGGATTTGTTATTATCAAAAGGGGGAGTTTGTTGGAACATGGTCTTCCGCATCTCCTAGGTTTGAGAATAACAAATCCTATGTGTATTTGATCTTGTGTGCTTAAGTGTGCAGGAAAACAAAGTCCATATGACTCAAGGATTATATAAGAAGGTTGCCCCCAAATTTGAGCCATCAAATCCAACACTCATACTAGCGCCTGGCGCTAGCAATGATAAGCGCAATTCCGGGAGCACATATAGAAGGAGATAGCGCCTGGCGGTATCTGATAGCGCAGGCGATAACGCGGAGCATAGAAGGCAAGAGAGAAATGTTTCCTCTGATTGAAGATCCTGCCACGCAGAATATGTCCTAAAATGGGATAGCGCCGGCAGTACCTCTAGCGCAGGCGCTAGTGTTGAGGCTCTAAATAGGACCCCTCTTCTCTCGTTTCAGTAAGACATCAGAGAGAGAGATTGAGTGCTAGAATTCCAGAGGCTGCCTTGGCCGAAAGTTGATGTCCTACCAAAGTTCTGCAAACTTTTGAAGGAGAATCTATTCACGCCGGATCCAAACGAAGTTCGCTTCTACAACGCTTATTCTAAAGCGGATCTTCGTCTCAAACTTCAGAAGTTCATCAAGAGGGAGTTTTTTAATTATTTTTCATTTCATATTTCTTGTAAACGGTTAGTGAAATCGCATCGTGTTGACGACTAGGTCTGGGTAGGACATAGGGCGGAAATTCGCTTCGTGTTGGCGACTAGATCTAGGTTAGGTCTAGGGGGTGCTCAAGGCCATATCCGCGGAAGGGTTGGCTAGAGCGGCTTGAGGCCGTATCCGGGGAAGGATTGACTAAAGCCAACTGGTCCGTGGGGATACGAGTCGGTATAGAAAACAAAAAGAGTCTTTCATATTTCGCTTTGATTTCTAGCATCATTGAAATCAAAATTTTGTAATCAATTTTATTAATAATAATCATGTCTCTCTTTGTGTAATAAAATTGATTTGTTCTTCATTTCTCTAAATTGTTTATTATCCTCTCCTTTATTATAAAACAATTTAGATCTTTATTCAAAATCACTATTTTGATCTCTTATCATAAGCAAGTATTTCAAAATATAATATAAGTTTTTTAAAACCCTTATTCACCCCCCCTCTAAGGGCGCCTACCGATCCAACACCCGGTTCCCACAGATGGCGCCAAAGTGTTGCGGGTCGCTCGGGTGCTTAGGTAGACCGGTCGACTTGAACCGTCTTAGCTCGGAAGCGAACCGAGCGAGCAAACAGTCAGAGAGTAAGCTAGTAAGTGACACGAGAACTTTTAACATGGAAAACCCGGTAAGGGTGAAAAACCACGCGGCCGGAGCTATGCTAGCCAACTTTCACTATCTTCTGAGGGATTACAATTAGAGACTTAGAGCTCGAGCGCGATAGGCCGCTGTTCGTTACAATGAGAGAGAGAGAGAGAGAGAGAGAGAGATCTCCGAAGGTGACAGGCCACCTCTAGGAAAACTAAGTCTTTTTCCTTCTGAGAGCAGTAGTGAGAACGTAAGAGAGAATGCTGGTGAGAACAAAAGTGAGAAGGCTGAGTCGCCTTTCGCGGCCTTCGAAGGCTCAAAGGAGATCTTTGAAGATTCAAAGGAGATCTTGAAGCGCCGACGGAGAATTCCAAGGAAATCTTCAAAGGAGCTCCCTCGGGTGCAGAAGGCAAGGTCCCTTGAAATGAAGGCTCTGGGCCCCTTTTATAGTTTTGGCCGGGGGTAGCCCGGTAATTTTGCCGTCGTAACCACCTGACGGGCGAATCACGCTGGTTGATTTGGAGCACACGAATCGCTATTTTTCGTAAATGATCGTCTCGCCCTTCAGGCAGTTCGGGCAGCTTTATTGAAGGTAAGAAAGGCGATAAGCGGGTCCTGTAATATGAGAAATTAAGAAAGACAAAAAAATGAGCGCGCCCAGAATGCGGAAGCGCTTCTGAGCGCGCAACGAGCACGAAAGCGTTCTGAGTGCGCTTGGTAGCGTTCTGAGCATGCAACGAACACGGAAGTGTTCTGGGCATGCAACGAACACGGAAGTGTTTTGGGCGCGCTACGAGCGCAGAGCGTTCTGAGTGAACGGGGAGGCGTTCTGAGCGCGTATTGAGCGCGGGGGCGTTCTGAGCGCGCAACGAGCCCGGGAGCGTTTTGAGTGAACGGAGGAATGAGGAGTCGCGCCCTCAAAGGGGAATTGGGCTCCGGTCGCACCCGACGAGGGGCGTGACTTCGTCCGAGCCCTCTACGAGCCCCCCTGCGGAAGGGGGGAGGGGGCTTGGCCGCACCCCGTTGCAGAGAGGGGTGCGGCTTGTCCGTGCCCCTTGGGGGTGCGGCTTTGCCGCACCCCAGGGGGGGGGGGTGCAGCTTGGCCGCACCCCAAGGGGGGTGCTGCTTGGCCGCACCCCACAAAGGGTGCGGCTTGGCCGCACCCCAAGGGGGGCGCTGCTTGGCCGCACCCCACAAAGGGTGCGGCTTGGCCGCACCCCAAGGGGGTGTGGCATGGCCGCACCCCACAAAGGGTGCGGCTTGGCCGCACCCCACAAAGGGTGCGGCTTGGCCGCAGCCTTACCGCACCCCCGTGATGGGGGGTGCGGTTAGGCCGCACCCCCCTTCATGGGGGGGGGGGGGGGTGCGGTTAGACCGCGCTCTGCTGAGGTGGGGGCATGGTCTTGGTCGCGCCTGGCGACGCCGGAGCGTGAACTGTCCGTAGCGGATTTCTCCGTTCTCGTGGTCATGGGTTGGACTTTGACCCCACTAACTCTATTCTCTCTTAGTGGAGATTTCTCTAAACGCACCCCATGGCTATTATAAATTCATGGATGAACGTCATCTTTACGGGTGCACATCACTTCTCATATCGACAATGAAGTTCTCTACTTGAAAATCAAAAGTAAATAACTCCAAACTTAAAAATTCGTTAGGATAAAACTCCACAGAGTCTTAGCATCTTTTGCTCTATTAAGTTAATCTTTGTTATCTTCATAACCACGCGGGGACAATCCTTCACGCAAGAGAGATCTCATATATGCATTTAAGAGGAGCTAATACGCATTTTTTATGTTCAAGCTTGCCTTATTTGATTGTTTGTCAAGAGCAACAATGATAGACAACAATAATGAAATCATTAAATAAGGAACACACAATAAATTAATCAAAATTGAAATCTGGCAAGGTATTATGTTTACATTCCTATCCTATTAATCATTCGCCATAAATATTTCAGTCCATACATGTTAATGATTAATTAACAAAGTTTGGAGAAAACTGAATGGTAAAATTAATGCATACTCAATTCACAAGGAAATCGGAGAATGGAGTCGGAATCAGGCACTTAGGGGAGAATACAGTTGGAATCGGCCTGGACCGCTGGAGAAAGGATAAGAGTATGAATGTAAAATTGAAATAACAGTCAAAAATGAGGTTGGAAAATAGTAATATAAGAGTATGGAATGAAACCCTGAAATGTGAATCAACTAAGAGACTAAGGGTCTATTAGTAAAAAAGGCGAAGTGGGAAGTATGGAAGCCAAGAGCGAAGTCACGAGTAATAATCCGATTTGAGAAATTGGAAAATTGACATTCATATACCTGATAATTGTGAACCCGACAACGGAAATCCATAGTTTAGGTCATTGTGAAGAGGGTGCAGCTCTGCGCCTCTGCCCTAGAAATCATAAATGGATGTGTCGAGTGTCGTGGTTTCGTGCAACTTTGCTCTAGAAGAAGAGATTGTAAGCTATTATCCGAGTTTGGGTTTCCGTGAGTGATGAAGGTGGGATTGGTCAAATAATTTTTGGGTGTGCAATTAGCTGGGTGTGTTTTGGGAATAACCGAACTTGATCTTAAAATAGCCAAAATTGGATGTGCTAATAGACAAAATTGGGTCGGCTTATAACAAATAAAAAAATGGGAGTGTCAGTGTCCCTTTGGACCCCCTCTAAATCCGCGTATGCACGATTATACATCTATGCTCCCACAGAATTGAATTTAGCCTAGGTATAGAGCAGCAATTGAGTACCATCATCGCCAGGCACATACAATGAAAAACATGTGCAGAATTTAATATAATTTATGAATTATATTAATATTTGAATTCATATAATACTTTCAAATTATAATTTAAATTCAATTATACGATCATAGTAGACCGTAAAATGAAATGGTGGAGAAAAACGGTAATAAAAATTAATCCCAAATTTCTTTAATGTATAAGTAGCAAATTATGTACATATCTCTCGTACATGAGTGTCATCACAATATTCTTGGTCCCTGTTCATTTTCGAGACTTTATTTAAGAAAGATAATTATTTTATATAATATTTTAAATAATTATATTATATATTATTATAAAATTATGAAATAATGAAATAATTTTATATAAGTATTTTCATCTTTAAATAAAATATTAAATATCAACAATTTATAATATATAATTATTTTTACAAAGAATTTATATTATATAATTTTTTTTACGAAGAATTTATATTATATAATTGTTGTGCTCTCACGGATCCGACGAATCGGATTGTCCTAGTTCGAGCATAAGCCAAGCGCGAAACAGTTAAAAGGAAAACTAGCAGCAAAAACAACAAGACGTTTTGAAAGGGTAGACACAATCAAGAATTACTCTAAAGGGTGTCAGGGGTGAATAGTGTCATTAAAATTTACACAAATAATCACAGTACATGCCACTGATTTCAAAACAAAGCATATATAAAGTAAAAAAAAAAACTAAGTAAAGAAGATTATGCAACCAGATGATACAGAAATGTATAGTGGTTCCCCTAAATATTGGGGTACTCAACTCTTCTGTCTCTTGGCAGGATATCCACTAATCAGTGCTTAGATTTTTGATTAGGAGACTCTTAGAACCAATACAACAAAATCTTTTGTTAAGAAAATTCTAAGAACCAATGAAACTTTTGATAAGGTGTTTCAAACCACTGAATCATTTGATAGGGGAATTCTAAGGACCAAGAGCCTTTTGATAAGGTTGACTCAAAAACTACTCCAAGATCCTTTTGATAAGGTAGATCCATAATCACAGAATATTTTGAAGAGAGATTCTCAAAACTCTATCAGACACTTTTAGTTGCAAATCTGTTTCCATAATGTTGTCCTCTTCAGCAATCTCTAAGGACTTGGTTCTTTGAAAACAATGTGTCGTACTTGTCGTAGCAGATGGGATTTGCTGTAGATTTCTCCTATGAGTTCAGATTCATTAAAGAGATTTGAATTGTCGAGTAAGAATATCTGATGAAGCCCTTTGAATCCTTCGGAGAAAATAGTCTTCAGATATAGAGAAGATGATCTTGTCAACTGCTATTGTTCTGTAAGAATTTCTTGAGGAATAAGAGGAAGAGGAAGGAGATGAGAGAGAGAGAATGCTTCTTTACAGATTGCTTCTATATTCTGTTCTTCTATTATATGTATTTCAAAATAGGAATGTGTATATATATAGTTTGCAAAATAAATATCTTGTCAGATGTTATTCAATCAAAGAGAGGTCTTCCTTAATCAGATCTCAACGATCATAATTAAGTCTGCATTACTGCCTTAATCTACTCAATCTTTTGTCGAATTAAATTGATATGTAGAATAGTCGACGCATAACTTCTTGAACTTTAAATAACTCTGAACTTCACTTTAAATAACTTATAGAATAGTCGACACATTGATTGTTTGCTTGACCATTCTGAATAACTATGAACTTCAGACTAAAGAAAATATGACATCTATACATAAGGGCATTTTCCAATATCTCTTTAAAAAACATGATTTATAAAATCATGAAGGGATTTCTCCAACAATCCCCCTCTATTTGATATACTAGGTTTTACAAGAGTAAGTGATTTTCAAAATAAGAAAAGAACATAAACTTTGAGATGTTTACAAGAATAAACATAGAGAATATATAGAAAAAATGATCTATGCACACCCCATATTTTAATCCTTAAAATATAACCATCATAAAGCCTTTACATTTAAGCAAAAGAGAGAGAGAGAGAGAGAGAGTGAGAGAGAAAATATATTTATGAAGAGAGAGAGGGAGATGGCAACTTTACTGAGTAATTTTCATAATCATCATCTTCTTAATCTTTATCTTTACCAAAAACTCAAGAATGTTATGATGTAGTCTTTTAGTTAACATGTTGATATATTTAGTAAATCTTGCTGAATATCAGTCAGGATACTCTGTTGTTCTCTTTAAAAGTGATAGTACTTGTCTAAAATCATCAACAACATAGTGATATACATCAGAGAGTGAATATCCACTTCTTTGAATTTCGGAAAGCATCCTACTAACAATATCAATAGATACATTCTCATCAACAACTTCCTATCCTTTAACAAGTTTATCACTAGCCTTCATAAGGAAAACTGCAGAACTTTTGGGTACTTTATATACATAAATATTAACAAGAGGAACAAAATGAGTACTCCCTAAATGTATTTATGGAACTGCTTTAGATATTAGATCCTTTTCAACTTTTAATCTTTGCTCATAGGAACACATTCTCCATATGTACTTGGCTATTTATATTCACTCAGCTTATCAGTCTTGACATAGGGTATCACTATATTTTTAGGACATGTATAAGGAAGCTTCTTGAAGGGTGCTGCATAGACCATATCTCCATGGGATAAAAAGATGAGTGATTCGGAAGATCTAAACCTTTTCTGGACTAGGTTGTTATAGCCTTAAATGGAGAACATGTTACAGTTCTTTAATGATTGGAATATATAACAATATCCCCCCGAGATATTACTTTCGTAGAAACAGACACATTCTCCTTAGAAAGTGACTCCTCTTGTGAGAGAGCAACATCAGCTAAGTTGTTAATGCAACAGCTGGTGACTCCCCCTGATAAAATGGCAGAGAGACATCTTGCTGAGAAAAAGAAGTATTCTCAATGTTGAGTACATTATCTATAAAAGTATGTAATCATCATCACTATGAATATCAATTTTAACAGTTGTATTAGGCATATTAAGTAGGACACCATCATCTAAGTTAACTGTTCCCATATTATATGTAACATTTTCATCTAGAATACCATCAGTAGGAACACCGTGATCTGAAGAGTGAGTGGTATCACTAGGAATTCTGCTAGGAGAGCAGACTTTCTCTCACTTCTTGATTTTATCTGCCATAGAAATCAAGAACTTCTTAGTGAGAGGATATGAAGTTGTATTTTGAGAGAGTGTATTTACCTTAGTGGAAAGAGAAATGATTTGTATGTCCAGATAACTTAGCAGAAAATTGTTTTGAAAAATTTGTTATCTTAGCTTTAATCATTGATGAAATGGAAGTAAATGTAGAAATAATAGTGTAAAGAGGAGAAATTATGGAAGTGATGTTCGATCGTTGGGAGCCCTTACCGGGGGGGGGGGGGGGGGGTAAATAAGGGTGTTTATCAAATTTTAATTTAACTTAAAAACATAGATCAAATTATTTATTTAAAAAGTTCAGAGAATAAGAATTAAAATAATCAAAGTAATAAAGCAAGTTGCATGATTTTATTTCATTAATAATTTGATTAAAAACATGTGATTTCCATGACGCTAGAAATCAAGGCGCTGAACATAAAATCTCTTTTGTTTTTTTTTACCGACCCTTCTCCTTAAGAACCGGTTGGCCCTAGCCTATCTCTCCATAGATAGGTCTCAAGCCGCCCGTATACCTATTCCCTAGATCTAGTCGCAAACTCATGCAATGAATTCCTCCCTAAGCCGCAAATGGACCTAGTCGACAACTCACGCGGCGAATTCCACTACGCTCAAGAAAGTAACCAAAGTAAAAGAGAAAATACAAGATAAATGAGAAATAAAACTTCTATAGTAAAAAAAATCCCTATGAGAGATCTGAAGGTGAGGATGAAGGCACGTGAGAGATCGACATTGTAGTCTCATTCGTTCTTCGTGTATAATCTTTGATGAACTCCTCCTTCTAGATCTCTCTTTTATAATTATGAGTGTTGTAGTGATAACTCTGAATATCTGGGATGAAGTTGTTGGATCTACTGGCGCCCTTAGGGGGGGTGAATAAGAGTTTAATGAAAGTTGATTTATTTGCTTTGGTTATAAAAAATATTTACTTTAAAGATTTGAGAGAAAATATTTTAGTGAATAAGAAATAAAATCAAGTTAATGAAAAACAATGGGAGACATGATTTTATTTCATATGAAAATTGATTCCAAAATGTTGATTTATATAATTCTAGAAATTGAGGCGGAAAATGAAAACACTTTTTATTATCTATACCGTCCCTTCTCCCACTGACCTGTTGGATCTAGCTTATCTCTCCCTATATAAGGCCTCAAGCTGCCCCTAGATCTAAACTCTAGATCTTGTCGTTGACACTCGAGATGAATTCCGCTCTAAGCCGCACAAGGACCTAGTCGCCAACCATGGGCGAATTTCACTACCGATTCAAAAATGATCTAAAGGTAAAAGAAAAAAAAAACAAGATTAAACTCTTAAATAAAAACTCCATATAATGAAACTCTGAAGGAGATGACAAAGGAACATAAGAGATCGTCATTGTAGATGCGTTCGTTCTTCGCGTTGAATGAGCGTCGATCGAATCCTCCTTCAAGTTCCTTTTTTAATCTTCAAAATAATCCAAGGGAGTTCACCAATGTCTTGAGACGAGTCTCTGGAAATATTTCAGAGTGGTTGGGAAAAAGATGTCTCAGAATCATCGACATGAAAGAAGAAGTGAAGCTTCCTTTTGATAGAATATGTCTGCTATCATCGGCGATAATACTTACTGTTGGAATATGGTCTTCCACATCTCCTAGGTATGAGAATAAAAAATTCTATGTGTATTTGATCTTGTGTGTTTAAGTGTGCAGGAAAACAATTCCACATCACTCAAGGATAATATAAGAAGGTTGCACCCAAATTTGAAGCCAAAATTCCAAAATGCCCACTAGAGCCGGCGCCGGTGCAAGCTCTGATTAGAGAAAATTTCGGGAGCAGTTATAGAAGGTGCTAGCGCCAGGCCATAACAGCTAACGCAGGCGGTAGCAGCTAGCGCGGGCGGTATCTACTAGCGCAGGCAGTAGCGCAAAGTACAAGAGGAAGGCGGCCGACTTGCTTAAAATGAAGGATTCTCACGCGGAGAATATTTCCTAAACCGGGATAGCGCCGAAGGTAGCGATATTGCAGGAGCTAGCTCCAAGAATATAAAAAGGACCCCTTGGACCCGACTTCCTCATTCTCTTATGATCCTAAATTCCATAGCTTCGTGCCACACCATATAGAGGAAGATTCAGAGAGAGACTCCCACAAATCCATGGTCTTAAGGAGATCATTGGAGAAGATTTCAACACGCTTCATCACCGTGATAAAAGACCGCATCGACTACGATCATACTCTGCGGGTCTTCGTCTACTTCTCTAAGAGATCCATATAGGAAGTTTTTATATTGTTGTTATTTGTTTCATCTCTTTTAAATCGTGTAGTAAATTTTCCTCGTGTTGGCGACTAGGTCTGGGTAGGACTTATGGCAAAAATTTGCCTCGTGTTGGTGATTAGGTCTAGGGTGTAGATCTAGGGTGTGCTCGAGGCCATATCCGGGGAAGGATTGGCTAGAGAGGCTTGAGTCCGTATCCGTGGAAGGATAGGCTAAAGCCACCGGTTCGTGGGGATACGAGTCGGGATAGAAAACAAAAAGGGATTTTTACTTATTCGTCTTTGATTTCTAGCGTTATAGAAATCAAGTTTTGTAATCAATTTTTATCAATACTAATCATGTCTCTTTTTGTAATGAAATTGATTTACTCTTCATTTCTCAAAATTATTTATTTCTTACTCTTTCATTATAAAACAATTTAGTTCTTCATTCTAAATCACTATTTTAATCTACTTACTTTTCAAGTCTATCAAAATATAACAAAAGTTTTAAAACCCTTATTCACCCCCCTCTAAGGGCGCCTACCGATCCAACAAGTGGTATCAGAGCCAGGTTATTCCAAATCGGCTTAACAATTGAGAATATATGGCGTCTCATGATCTCACTTCTATTAGTGGTGAAAATTTTTATGAAGAAGGAAAATCATTAGCACCACCTTTATTTAAAGGGACAAGTTATAGAGAATGGAAAATTTTAATTAAAAAATTTATTAAAACTTTAGATATCGAAGCATGGAATTTAGCAATAGTAAGACCAGCGGATGAATCAAATAAAAAAGAACGTCATCTAAATGCAAAAGCCAATAACTATTTATTTTGTGGTCTATCAAATGAAGTTTCAAATTAATATATTGTTTTTCTAGTGCATACAAAATGATGTAGGGGTTCCGTGATTTTAGAGATTAACACGAACAAGACGCCTCACTACGCCTTTCAAACCAAGATCTACCGCACCTACACAAGCATCTAACATCGCAATACGTTTCGCATCTAACACAGCACATACACCACAAAGGGAGGAATGATCGACTTTAAACTAACGATCAGAAGAGAGTCAGATTATTCCCCAAAATTAACATAAAGGTTGCCAATCCTTTTTGAGAGCAAACTCAAGGCTATAGGCCAAGATCCGCTCAAGCAAATTGGACCTACCCGATCCGGAATAAAAGAGATTCGATAACAATGAAATCAATTTCAGAAATCACAAGCGGAGTATTTTAAAATCGCGGATAAAATGGTTGCTCGTTCTCCACAAATCTAAAGAAAGAAAACACAAGATGGAGGGGAAGAAGTTACCCAACCCGGTTCCAACAAACACACAAGATAGGTGGGAGATTCACTCTCTCCACGGATTCACCAGCGTCACACCGAATGGGGCTGCAACCTTCTTCCTTGGAGTCGCACTGAAGGAATCCTCGCCGGAGTCGCACCGAAGAGGGGTGGAGGGAGCAATCGTTGGAGTCACACCAACAAGGGGGCGACGACAAGGAGGAGACTCCCTCTTGGCCGAAATTCTCAATGAGGATTTTAGGGTTAATTCTTTCTTAATCTATTTAATCCTCATAATAGCCTCCTTATATAGGAGTTACAAACAACATACAACCGTTCAAGATAAAGATGTAATCTCAACCATCCGCACGGTTAAATACACACCAAATGTTTTAAATGCAGGAAATAAACAATAAAAATACTCAAATGAATATAAAATTATTACCCAAAAATGTAATAATTTTATATTCTCAAATATAAAATAAAACGCATAATAAATAGATAACTTGGTCTTCAAGCGGACTTAGCATGTCGCAGGCGGAGGTTGCAACGCTGCCTTCCGTTAGCGTCAAGATGGCGTTTAAAATCCTTATGCCGTTGTGCCTCGGCAACCAGATCATCATCAAGTAGTGGTGGAGGGGCCGGGCCATCAATCCTCCCCGACTCAAAATCACGTATCACTGATGCGTGGTCCGAGAGATAGCAGTGGAGAAGGTTAGCATCCAAGCGTCGAAGCTCCGTCTCGAGTACCCATGAGTCATCCGAAGGGGGGCGGTCACACCAACGGATGAGGAAGCGGTAGGTATCACCATCTGCAGTAGCAAGTGGCTCAGCAACAAGTATCACATCTGGAGTGAGAAATGTCTTGGGAAACCTGGGAAACATGTCAGCAGTAGGAATAAAAGAATGCAACTCACCATCCGATGATATACCTGTGGGGACCGAAAGAGAGAGATCATTCGAACTACCACTCCCCAACCCATTAGAAATTTTAGTGGAGGGAGAAGACGACAAAGAATTCAACTCTTGTGGAGGCGAAATAAACATCGTCAAATTCGAGACATTAAAAATGGGGGAGATACCCCAATCCGCAGGCAAATCCAAAATGAAAGCATTGTCACTCAGTTTCTTTATAATACGAAAAGGGTCGTCGCGCTTTGGTGCTAACTTTTTAGCGGTGATAGATGGCAGTCATTCAGGAACTAACCAGATTAAAACCAGATCGCCGACTTTAAAGTGTGACACTCTCCTATGTAGATTAGCGTGCGCTTGATAGGACTCGTATTGAGAAGTCAAGGTAGTCCGTATACGTGCATGTAGATCATGAATGTGTTGGGCGAAAGATTGTGCAAATTGACTTGCTTTGTACGTTGGGGGCAACGGAACCAAGTCAAGCGGCACATGGGCCTTGTACCCGTGAACAATCTCGTTTGGAGACATACCCGTGGACCTATTTTTTGAATTATTGTAGGCCAACTGGGCATGGGGAAGATGTAAGTACCATGTGCCTTTGTGATTGCTCACAAGACATCTAAGAAGATTACCCAAACTCCAATTAACCACTTCTGTCTGCCCATCGGTTTGTGGATGATAGGCGGCGGAAAACAATAATTTGGTACCCATTAAAATCCATAGTGTTTTCCAAAAATAACTCGTATACTTCACATCCCTATCCGAGACTATTGTCTTCGGCACTCCACGATGACTAACGGCTTCTGTAAAATATAATTTTGCAATGTGAGACGCATCGTCGGTCCTAGTGCACAGAATAAAATATGTCATTTTTGAGAACATATCCACAACTACAAAAATAGAATCGTGACGACGTAAAGTGGTGGGTAAGCCTAAAACAAAGTCCATACTCACTTCTTCCCATGGTGTGGAAGGGATGGGCAAGGGTGTATATAATCCTACGTTGGTTTTGGTGCCCTTGGATACTTGACAGGTACGACAACTACTCACTACCCTTCCCACCATCGCCTTAAGTTTAGGCCAATAAAATTTCTCCTCGACTAGCGTAACGGTTTTATCCCTACCAAAATGGCCACTCAATCCTCCGCTATGCTGTTCCCAGATGATATGAAGACGTAAAGATGACTGCTGGATACATAACTTTCCATGCCTAAATAGATAGCCGTCCTTAATAACAAACGCAGATATAGTCGTGGGGGAACTATCCTGGGCAGATAAATATGAATCCTGAAAATTTAGGCAGGTAGCGTACTCATCCTTAATGCGCTCGAATCCTACAACATTAACCTCCATAGTGGATAGTAAAAGGGTATGGCGGTTATGAATTGCAACATTATAGAAGTTCTAAATAGTAGACTAAATCATGCTTGATTTTCACAATAAAGTCCATACAGTATTTTTGATATATATATATATATATTTTAAAAAATTTGATTTAAAGTTTGAACTCTTAAAATTGATCTTAGACTTCCTTAGGTCTACCCTGTGAGGGGTTCGCCCAGTACTAGGAGATGTGATGAGATGATAGCCCAAATCTCCCTTTCGCAAGATACATGTAAATAGAAAAGTTAAGTTCAAAAGATAATTTTTTATACTTGTTTTTGTTTTATATTTTTGTATTTGATTTTTGCATATAGAAATAGAAATCAAACAAATAACCAAAGAAAGGAAGAAAAATATTTTTTGTAAATTGGCTTTTGTAATTTTGTATTTTAATTTTTCAAAAATCAATTATTGGCATAGAAGCAAAAATGAGTAGTACATATAAAATAATATATTTTTAGTGATTTTTCAGAATTTTAAAATTACCGAAAATCAAACATTTGAGCTAGCGCCGACGGTAGGTCTTCGCGCCTGCGTTAGCTTACAAAGAGTGCTTATTATGAGTATTTGGCCCTAATTTTCCTCGATTTTATTTCTGATTTCACTTAATTATGACTGAGCAATATAAGACCTATCTAATATAGTGAATTTTTTTGAAGAAAATGCAAAGATTTGCGGAAGTTAAATTTTAACTCATGACGTCAAAACCCAAATTATGATTCGTGTGTTTTAAAGAGTTTTTGAGAGGATGTCCACACGTTGTTACATGTTAATTCTCTAAATTTGTTGATGAAGGCTAAAGTTCTTAATAGCCTAATAACTTGATTTAATTAAAATATCTTATAACCAATTTATAGTTCAATTTATATGAATACTATATGATATTTATAGGCAATGATTTTAATAGTAATAGATTGGTCATTTATAAATGAAAACCTGACTTTTACTTTTGATTTACATTGATTTGTAAACTTCATTTGGGTTTTAGGGGACAAAGTCAAATTTCAAATATTATATTAGGTGACCATGACATGATGGGTTAAAAAGAGAACAAAAAAAATTAAAATAAAATGGAACATTAGGCATACCATGAAATAGAGTATTTTGTAATTCATTTTGATTTATTTCTACTTCATGCAAATGAATGATACTAGTAGATAAGAGATTTGGGTATCCAAAGGGAACCAAGTGTAACGGTTCCTTTGGGCACCCAAATACTGCGTGATAATTTTTGAGGAGACAAAAATGAATGAATCCTTTCAAGTGGAGTTAATGTTTCCTTTTTTATTTTAGGTCTCCATTCATATTTTGATTTAATATTATGCATCAAATTTCCATATTCATTAAAATTAGGCTTAGAATAATAATGACTTTTGAAATTATTTTTCATAGGAAATTTGTCCACATATGAATTTAATTTGGGAGATATATAATGAGAGTTAGAGTTCATTATGTTTTTATGATTAAATATTCTACTAGGTGCATGTTTAATAGATTTTATAATACTAGTAGAAGTCTTACACATGTTAGATGATAAACTAGAAATAAAAGATTTTTTATTACTTGTAAAATTTTCTACAAATAGTTTTAATGATTCTAGTTTATTTAATAAAATATTATTTTCATTTACTAATTTTTCATTATGCTCTTTTGAAATTAAAAGTTTTTTTTTTCAAAATCCTTGAATTTTTCTTTAATATTATAACAATCAAAATAAGGCTTTGAAATTTCAATTAAAGAGCATGATGGAGATTCAAACACATCATTTTTGGATTCTACATTCACATTTGCCTTCAAAGTTTTACTTTCTAAACGTATTTTTGCATTATCCCTTTTTAATTTCTTAATCTTACGTTTAGTAATTTGTAGCAATTGTAGCGTAGAAATTGAATTACAAATGATAAGGGATTTTGATTTCCTTACATTGCTTGTGGATGAGATCTGGTTTGAACATGAAGTTCCTTTTTCATCATTATTGCATTCCTCTTCCATGGATGAGTTTTCATCTTCCCTTATGCTAGATATGCATTCTATGGATTCATCATGCGAGGAGCTTTCTTGAACACATGTGCAAAATTTTATGTTCTCCAATTCTTGCGTTTGTTTTATACCTGTAGATGGAGAATCATAAGTTATCTCAAGAAAATTCCACATCTCGTATGCAGTAGGAAAAGTATGAATGAGTTTGGAAATATTTTGATCTAACACACAAAATAGTCTATTCATAGATTTTGCATTTAAAACCATTTCATTTTTATTTAATACGCTAGGTGGCTTTTTAATAGTAATATTCCAAACTTTTTCATCTAAAGCGTTAAGAAAATTTTCATTACTATTTTCCATCCTTTATAATTTCTTCCTTCAAATAAAGGTGGTTTAAGATATTTTTCTTCTTCATAAAAATTTACCCCATTAGTAGAAGCGAGATCATGAGACGCCATTATTCCCGGTTGTTAAGCCGTTTGGAAAAAAACCTCTCTAATACCACTTGTTGGATCGGTAGGCGCCCTTAGAGGGGGGGGGGGGGGTGAATAAGGGTTTTATAAACTTATATTATATTTTGGAGTACTTGAAATAATAAGAGATCAAAATAGTGATTTTGAATACTGATCTAAATTGTTTTATAATGAAAGAGAGGATAATAAACAATTTAGAGAAAAGAAGATCAAATCAATTTTATTACACAAAGAGAGACATGATTTATTATTAATAAAATTGATCACAAAATTCGATTTCAATGACGCTAGAAATCAATGCGAAGTATGAAAGACTCCTTTTGTTTTCTATACCGACTCGTATCCCCACGAACTGGTTGGCTTTAACCGATCCTTCCCCGGATATGGCCTCAAGCAGCTCTAGCCAATCCTTCCCCAGATTTGGCCTCGAGCACCCCCTAGACCTAACCTAGATCTAGTCGCCAACACGAGGCGAGTTTCCGCCCTAAGTCCTACCCAGACCTAGTCGCCAACACGAGGCGAGTTCACTAAACGATTACATAAAGATATGAAATAAAACGACAACAATATAAACTCCCTATATGGATCTCTTGGAGAAGTAGACGAAGACCCGCAGAGTATGATCGTAGTCGATGCAGTCTTTCGTCACGATGATGACGCGTGTTGAAATCTTCTCACCGATCTCCTTAAGCCTTCATGGATTTGTGGGAGTATCTCTCTAAACCTTCCTCTATATGAAGTGGCACGAAGCTCTAGAATTTGGGAGTCTAAGAGGATGAAGAAGACGGATCTAAGGAGTCCTTTTTATAGCCTTAGAGCTAGCGCCTGCGCTATTGCTACCGCCGGCGCTATCCCAGATTAGGCAATATTCTGCGCTGGGGAATATTCAATCCGAGGAAACATTTCTCTCTTGACTTCTGTGCTCCGCGCTACCGCCTGCGTTATCCGCTACCGCCAGGCACTAGCTCCTTCTATATGTGCTACAGAATTTTTCTAATCATCGCTAGCGCCGGGCGCTAGGTGCTACCGTCGGCGCTAGTGGGCATGTTGGATTTGTTGGCTCAAATTTGGGGGCAACCTTCTTATGTTATCCTTGAGTCACGTGGACTTGTTTTGCTGCACACTTAAACACACAAGATCAAATACACATAAGATTTGTTATTCTCAAACCTAGGAGATGCGAAAGACCATGTTCCAACAAACTCCCCCTTTTGATAATAACAAATCCATTAATGATAAATAAAAGCATTAATATATAAGCATGATGAAACTTACTTGTGTGTGTGTGAGAGTGATGACTTAGGATAATTATCAATTTTAGCATTTTGAATTGCTCCCCCTAAATACATGCTCCCCCTAAGTGAATGCTCCCCTAATATGTAAGCTATCATCTTAATTAATCATGTTAGTTTTCCATTTTGATAGGGACTTATATTTATCATGTTAGTTCTCCCCCTTTTGTTATTAACAAAAGTGGGTAAGGAAGCAAAACACAATTTTTTTTGATAATAAGATAAAGGCATGATCGAGCTTTTAGAGAGAAGGAAATGATAAGTTGTTTTAGAATAATATTTATAGAAATAGATCAGAGTTTTTAGCTTAAAGATGAACAATATAACATTTGCCAAGTAATCAATATTATCATGTTAGTTTCCCCCTTTATAAAGAGTTTTAAGCATAAAAAGATAATGATTTCCAAGTAACCAATCTACCCAAACAATATGTCTACACCCTAGCCCCGTACTACGTGACGGATGGTCATGAGGAGCTGCATACATGTCGTAGGTTGGGGTGTTAGTCCCATATGCAAACACTAGAAAATACTCAACCTAGCACTCTTCCCCCCAGTACCTCGCAAGGCCCCACTGGAACCCTCCCCGGTTAAGGACAAAACATGACTTAGAGGTTAGGTTATCTACTATCTACAACCCTACGCCCCGATATAGTGAGATATGTAATCATGGATAATTATTATTAGAAACATTTAAGCTTTTTAAATCTAATTATAATTTCATATCCCATGGGTTTTTATATTTTTGTTTGAATTATTTGAAAAACTCATATAGCTATTTTGAAATCCATTATTAAATCTGAGTTTTTGCATAAAAATGATATACATGTTTAGAATAACCAATATAAATTCTACCAAGCAAGTCTACTACTTGTTGAAAATGAATTTTGAGATTTAAGACTTTAATATAAGCATGAAAGCGCGAGGTAAAAAATTATATGGTGATGATGCAGAAGACTTATAAAATACAAGAAACAACTTTTTGTAAACATGACGATTCATAAGGAGATATATGAGTTAAATTCCAAAAATGAAGATGTTTTTGTAAATCAATTTGCATTTAAAATCTTTATGTTTGACAATAAAGTAACCAAGCATGAAATAATGTTTTCAAAGAGATTACTACAATGTTATATTAATTCACAAATTCAAAACATTGTAGAGAGCATGCTAGGTTATATAGTGCATTTATATATATGACGAGTAGTATGGAACTTAGCATTAGGATCCAATACTCATGAGAAGAAGTGTTATGGAAGATAATGATGTGCACATAAGTGTATTTTGAATAGAGTAAACAAATGATTTAATCAAAAATACAAGACATGTGTAGAGTAAAGTGCACAATAAAACACAAATAATTTTACTTCCACACACTTCATTGCACATAAAAAAAATGTACAACTACCAAGGTGATTTGCACACACAATGCTCATTAAGACTTATCAGGGTGCAAAGTAGTGCTTGGGGGATCACATACTTTATTTTTCAATATTGATTTTTTGTGATCCGGTGTACTTAAGAATAAGTGGTGTAAAAATGAAGATTTGCACAAGACACTTTACTATTCTATCCAAGGTGCTCAACCTCACAATGCTTATTAAGACTTATCAAGAGGTTCAAGTAGTGCTTGGTGGAGTTATCTTTGTCAATTTATTTCATGATTATTTTTTATACAAAGTTCTCCGAATACACTTGTTTTGCAAACCAATGTAATTTTGAAAGTACAACCACTTTTCTTAATTTGTAAGAGTACAAATAAATGTAGTGTAGGAAAGATACTTGTTCAAATTTAATTCGTTGTATAATTACAATACACAAGCAAGCATTCTTGGATTAAAAACACTTGTAGACTTTGCCAAAATAAGTGAGTGAATAAATATCATTATCAATCATAAAATATTTACTCATACTTAGAGGCATGCTAAGCTTGGTTCTACACAACTTTTTTATTATAATTGGTGCACATATGAGTAGATATATCAATGCATGATAGAACAATGTTCAAAGTAGTTTTAACCGATGAATTGCAATATTATAGAAGTTCTAAATAGTAGACTAAATCATGCTTGATTTTCACAATAAAGTCCATACAGTATTTTTGATATATATATATTTTAAAAAATAGATTTAAAGTTTGAACTCTTAAATTTGATCTTGGACTTCCCGAGGTCTACCCTGTGAGGGGTTCGCCCGGTACTAGGAGATGTGATGAGATGATAGCCCAAATATCACTTTCGCAAGATACATGTAAATAGAAAAGTTAAGTTCAAAAGATAATTTTTTATACTTGTTTTTGTTTTATATTTTTGTATTTGATTTTTGCATATAGAAATAGAAATCAAACAAATAACCAAAGAAAGGAAGTAAGAAAATATTTTTTGTAATTTGACTTTTGTAATTTTGTATTTTGATTTTTCAAAAATCAATTATAGGCATAGATGCAAAAATGAGTAGTACATATAAAATAATATATTTTTAGTGATTTTTCAGAATTTTAAAATTACAGAAAATCGGACACTTGAGCTAGCGCCCGCGGTAGGTCTTAGCGCCTGCGTTAGCTTACAAAGAGTGCTTATTATGAGTATTTAGCCCGAATTTTCTTCGATTTTATATTCGATTTCACTTAATTATGACTAAGCAATATAAGACCTATCTAATATAATGATTTTTTTTGAAGAAAATGCAAAAATTTGCGGAAGTTAAATTTTAACTCATGACGTCAAAACCCAAATTATGATTCGTGTGCTTTAAAGAGTTTTTGAGAGGATGTCCACACACTGTTAAATGTTAATTCTCCAAATTTGTTGATGAAGGCTAAAGTTCTTAATAGCCTAATAACTTGATTTAATTAAAATATCTTATAGCCAATTTATAGTTCAATTTATATGAATACTATATGATATTTATAGGCAATTATTTTAATGGTAATATATTGGTCATTTATAAATGAAAACCTGACATTTACTTTTGATTTACATTGATTTGTAAACTTCATTTAGGTTTTAGGTGACAAAGTCAAATTTCAAATATTATATTAGATGACCATGACATGATGGGATAAAAAGAGAACAAAAAAAATTAAAATAAAATGGAACATTAGGCATATCATGAAGTAGAGTATTTTGTAATTCATTTTGATTTATTTCTACTTCATGCAAATGAATGATACTAGTAGATAAGAGATTTGGGTATCCAAAGGGAACCAAGTGTAACGGTTCCTTTGGGCACCCAAATATTGCGTGATAATTTATGAGGAGACAAAAATGAATAAATCCTTTCAAGTGGAGCTAATGTTTCCTTTTTTATTTTAGGTCACCATTCATATTTTGATTTAATATTATACATCAAATTTCCATATTCATTAAAATTATGCTTAGAATAATAATGACTTTTCAAATTATTTTTCATAGTAAATTTGTCCACATATGAATTTAATTTGGGAGATATATAATGAGAGTTAGAGTTCATTATGTTTTTATGATTAAATATTCTACTAGGTGCATGTTTAATAGATTTTATAATACTAGTAGAAGTCTTACACATGTTAGATGATAAACTAGAAATAAAAGATTTTTTATTACTTGTAAAATTTTCTACAAATAGTTTTAATGATTCTAGTTTATTTAATAAAATATTATTTTCATTTACTAATTTTTCATTATGCTCTTTTGAAATTAAAAGTTTTTTTTTTCAAAATCCTTGAATTTTTCTTTAATATTATAACAATCAAAATAAGGCTTTGAAATTTCAATTAAAGAGCATGATGGAGATTCAAACACATCATTTTTGGATTCTACATTCACATTTGCCTTCAAAGTTTTACTTTCTAAACGTATTTTTGCATTATCCCTTTTTAATTTCTTAATCTTACGTTTAGTAATTTGTAGCAATTGTAGCGTAGAAATTGAATTACAAATGATAAGGGATTTTGATTTCCTTACAGCGCTTGTGGATGAGATCTGGTTTGAACATGAAGTTCCTTTTTCATCATTATTGCATTCCTCTTCCATGGATGAGTTTTCATCTTCCCTTATGCTAGATATGCATTCTATGGATTCATCATGCGAGGAGCTTTCTTGAACACATGTGCAAAATTTTATGTTCTCCAATTCTTGCGTTTGTTTTATACCTGTAGATGGAGAATCATAAGTTATCTCAAGAAAATTCCACATCTCGTATGCAGTAGGAAAAGTATGAATGAGTTTGGAAATATTTTGATCTAACACACAAAATAGTCTATTCATAGATTTTGCATTTAAAACCATTTCATTTTTATTTAATACGCTAGGTGGATTTTTAATTGTAATATTTCAAACTTTTTCATTTATTGTTTAAAGAAAATTTTCCATCCTTTATAATTTCTTCCTTCAAATAAAGGTGGTTTAAGAGATTTTCTTCTTCATATAAAGTTACCCCACTAGTAGAAGCGAGATCATGAGACACCATTATTCCCGGTTGTTAAGCCGTTTGGAATAAAACCTCTCTGATACCACTTGTTGGATCGGTAGGCGCCCTTAGAGGGGGGGGGGGGGGGGGGAATAAGGGTAATAAAAACTTATATTATATTTTGGAGCACTTGAAATAATAAGAGATCAAAATAGTGATTTTGAATAAGGATCTAAATTGTTTTATAATGAAAGAGAGGATAATAATTAATTTAGAGAAAAGAAGATCAAATCAATTTTATTACACAAAGAGAGACATGATTATTATTAATAAAATTGATTACAAAATTTGATTTCAATGACGCTAGAAATCAAGACGAAGTATGAAAGACTCTTTTTGTTTTTTATACCAACTCGTATCGCCACGAACCAGTTGGCTTTAGTCGATCCTTCCCCGGATACGGCCTCAAGCCGCTCTAGCCAATCCTTCCCCGTATATGGCCTCGAGCACCCCCTATACCTAACCTAGATCTAGTCGCCAACACAAGACGAGTTTCTGCCCTATGTCCTACCCAGAACTAGTCGCCAACACGAGGCGAGTTCACTAAGCGATTACAAAAAAGATGTGAAATAACACGACAACAATATAAAAACTCCATATATGGATCTCTTGGAGAAGTAGACAAAGACCCGCAAAGTATGATCGTAGTCGATGCAGTCTTTTGTCACGATGATGATGCGTGTTGAAATCTTATCCACGGATCTCCTTAAGCCTTCATGAATTTGTGGGAGTATCTCTCTAAACGTTCCTCTATATGAAGTGGCACGAAGCTCTGGAATTTGGGAGTCTAAGAGGATGAAGGAGACGGATCAAAGGGGTCCATTTTATCGCCTTAGAGCTAGCGCCTGCGCTATCGCTACCGCCGGCGCTATCCCAGATTAGGCAATATTCTGCGTAGGGGAATCTTCAATCTGAGTAAACATTTCTCTCTTTCCTTCTGTTCTCCGCGCTACCGCCTGTGCTATCCGCTACCGCCAGGCGCTAGCTCCTTCTATATATTCTCCAGAATTGCGCTAATCATCGCTAGCACCAGGCGCTAGGTGTTACCCCCGGCGCTAGTGGGCATGTTGGATTTGTTGGCTCAAATTTGGGGGCAACCTTCTTATGTTATCCTTGATTCATATGGACTTGTTTTCCCGCACACTTAAACACACAAGATCAAATACACATAAGATTTGTTTTTATATTGTTGTTATTTGTTTCAACTCTTTTAAATCGTGTAGTAAATTCATCTCGTGTTGGCGACTAGGTCTGGGTAGGACTTAGGGCAGAAATTTACCTCGTGCTGGCGACTATGTCTAGGGTGTAGATCTAGGGGGTGCTCGAGGACATATCCGGGGAAGGATTGGCTAGAGCGGCTTGAGGCCGTATCTTGGGAAGGATAGGCTAAAGCCACCAGTTCGTGGGGATACGAGTCGGGATAGAAAACAAAAAGGGAATTTTACTTATTCGCCTTTGATTTCTAGCGTCATAGAAATCTAGTTTTGTAATCAATTTTTATCAATAATAATCATGTCTCTTTTTGTAATGAAATTGATTTACTCTTCATTTCTCTAAATTGTTTATTTCTTACTCTTTCATTAATCAATTCTACCTCTTTATCATTAATTTCATTTGTTAGTTTTTGATTTATTAGATGCATTTCATCTTCCTTAAGGTTCTCTAGTTCAGTTCTAGCTATGTTTAATTCCTTTTCTACCCTAAGATGTTCAATGCAGAAATCTTTAAAACAAGTTTTAAAATCATCAGATGTAAAGTCAAATTCATCAAAAACTGATACCTGATTATCTTCATCATCTGATGCCATTCCAAGAGCCATCATGCAGGCTGCTACTGCTTCTTCTTCATCATCACTCTCAGATGATGATGAGCTCTCTTCCACTTCTGAATCACTCCAAGTTTCAGCAATGAAACCCTTTGCTTTCTTCTTGCCCTTCCCTCTGGAGGACTTCTTCTTCTTCTTCTCATCTTTAGTGCTGCTCCTATTACTTTGCTCTTGAGGGCACTTAGGAGCAATGTGCATTGGCTTGTTGTGGGTGAAGCAGATGATCTCCTTCCTTGGAGTCTTATCATATCTAGGCTTTGAGTCTCTTTCTCTTCTCCTTGAGTCCTCAGTCTTTACCCACTTCTTGAATCTTTTTGCCAGTTGCCTGAACATTTCATCCTCAGGAGTGGAGGACTCTCCCTCAGCAGATTTCAGAGTAAGGGACCTTTGGACAGGAGCGGGAGAGGTCTGTTAAATTTTTGAAGTGGAAGTGGAATAGTGCTGGGCGGTCTGCAGGTTGTAGACCGCAGAGACCGCACAGTCTACGCTGTTGCTCTGGCCGGTTCTGTCTGTCGATCTGTCTAGGCGGTCTGATCTGGGAGATCGCTGATTATCCAAGCAGCTCGCGTAGGGTGTTCTAGCGACTTGTTCAAGTCGGCCAGATGTTCAAGTAGGTCTGCCTTCTTACAGTGACTGGGTGATCTGATGTATTGTTCTAGTCGGTTTGGTTACTAAAGAAGTTCTTTGCTGTTGCAATAAGACTGGGCGGTCTGTTTTCAGGAGACCGCGGTAAACAGGCGGTTTGTGATAATTGTATGGTTTAATAAGGGTTGTTAGCTTTGCTGAGCTCGGGCGGTCTGTTTTGTGAGACCGCTCACGATCTGATGGGCGATTATTGTATCCCAATTTGTGCGGTGATGGCATAGGTCTTCTCGCCTATAAATAGGGGTGTAGGGCCCGTCATTAACAATGAGAACTGTAAGAACCAAAGTTGGCTTTTTGTGCCGGTCTCAATTTTAGGTTGTGCGGTATGAGATTTTGTCTGACCAGTTTCTATGTTCGCATGTTAGCGGCTAGCAACTCGCGGTCAGCTTGTCTCCTTTCTTCCAGCTTTGAATAAACCAGTTCGGGCAGACTGTGTTTAGGTGTTCTTGGTCTGTGCAGCGGACTCAGTTGATCAGGCAGTCTTAAGTGGCCAGGCGATCTTGAGTTGCGGTCTGCAGCAGGTAGCAGTGTAACATCCCCCAAACTGCTAGACCCCTAAGTTGGTTTTGTCATGACTGGGTCATGACAAAACCATAGGAAGAACCTTTTTGAACCTAAGAGCTTGGGAAAGGAGGAGGAAGCCACCTTGGTCTGCAAATAGCAATTCCCATCTTCCAAGCTTGGGATTGGAATTTAGGGCTTCAACTTAACCCTTGGACCCCACCATAGTGTCCCTAACCCTTTAGGGGTCCCCTTAGGGCACCAAGGGCCCATTGAAGTCAACCTAAGAGACCAATTTGACTAAGGTCAACATAAACCCTCAAATTGGTCAAAGTAGCTCATTTAGAGCCAATCAACCCTTACCATGTCAAATTGATCACACCCCTAGGTTTAGAATACCATTATAGACCTAGTGGACCCAAAAGCCCCATCATGGGACCCCCAGGGGTGCAAATTGACCAAAATGCCCTTTTTAGGTCAAAATGACCTTTCTTCTCAAAGTACCCCAATTGACCTTCACCACATTAAATTGACCTCACCCATAGGGCTATCATGTCATAGGGGAGCTAGTGGACCAAAAAGCCCCATGACCAAGTCAACCCTAGGGCTCAATTTGACCAAAGTCAATTTAGCCTATTTTGGTCAAATCATCTTAGATTGGGTCAACCAAGAACCATATGACCAAATTGACTCCACCATTAGTTCCTAAACTTAATTTAGAACCTATTGAACCCAAAAGCCCCATCCTAGGGTTCCCCAATTGACCAATTTGACCAAAAGTCAAAATTGCCCAATTTAGGTCAAAATGCTCAAACCTAACCCAATCTCTTTGGGCTAGCTCAATTGGATGGTCAACCAGCCCATGTGGACCATCATTAAACTCAGGAGAGAGTGTAGAAACCGACCATGGTGATTAGGAGAGAGAAAATGGGGGTTTCACCATTTTTAGGAGAGAGAAGAGGCCATTCATGGCCATTAAGAGGTTTTACCTCTTGGCCCCCCCAATTGATGCCTCCATTCAACTCCTCAGCCAGCTGGGAGAAGTTTCCATCAGTTACACAAGGGAATTAAGGCAAGGAGAGGAAGAGGGGCCGGCCTTGGAGTGAAACCGAAGAAGCCATTAATGGCCATGGAGCTTAAAGCCATCACCACCCCCAATCGAAACCCCCTTCACCTTCAGAGACCTGAGAGGAGAGAAACCCCCAAGCTTCCAGAGGATTTCGTGCACTGTAGGAAGGAATTGGCATGGCTTCTCAACCGACGGCAGCTCCCATGGTGTACTCGAGGTTGACCCAACGGCAAGCCCTCCAGCAGGTCCCGTTCTCCTCCCTGAACTCTAAGGATTAGATCCAAATCGACGGCGGCTCGATCCGTGGCCAATTGGCCGGGAATCAAGCCGGCCTTGCCCCCCGTTGATCGGGTTGGGTATCCTCTTACAGAACGCGATTCCGGCCACCTCCGGCCGATCAAACACCGCTCATCGCCGGCCCCCACCTCAACGGAGGTGGTGGTGGCGTTGGTCGGCCGGGGCGGCGCTCAGGTGGCCGGGAAATCACCTATCAAGGCGGCCCAGGCGCGGTAAATCTCAGCCGCTGATTTCTTGGGGACGATGACCCGGCGCCGCCCGATCTGCTTTAAGATTCGTGCTAATTTAATTCAATCCTTATTAATTCTGTGATTAAAATGCAGCCTCTATTTAAATCTGGGAAAAATACTTAGAGGCCGAATCATGAAAAGTGGTCAACATAGAAAATGTAGCCCTTTGGGTCTAGTTTCATACAAAATTGAGATCACTCAATTTGGAGTCCTGATTGGGGCTCAGCACTCATTCTAGTGGAGGCTGTCTTTAGGGCTAATCAGAACTCATTTTTGATGCCCACCCCATTATAGAACTCCAAATGACTTGATTTTTGGGGTGTAGTCTAGTCTTGTGCATACTTAGGTCATGTCCAAAGATCACAAGGATTGGAGAAGTTTTCTTCTTAATTTTTGGGAAAGACCAATAATCCTAGTTTAACCTAATTAGGTGTCCTAAACATCTCAAAACCCTTCCAAACTTGGATGGGTGGTCCTAAGGGGTATGTATAGGCCCTGGTTAAAATATCATGATTTATGGAGTTGTTTTTGTAGGGTATTCCACCAAAATAGCCTTAGGCTCCCTAGGTTTAGGCAAAACTTTGGGTGAGTGCCCCCACTCTTCCACAAGGTCTTTTGGCTCCATATTTGGGGTGCACCTCACCCTCCCCCATGCCAACCTCTGGTCCAAGTTTGGTGGCCATTGGAGGGGTTTTGCCCTAGTAAATCAAAAAGGGGCTAAATTGCTATTTGCACCCCAAATAGGTACCCATTGGAATTCCACTCCCCACCAAATGTTGGTAGGATTTTGGGTGGTCTTTCACTGACCCATGGTCAGTATAGTGAGTAGCATGGACATGGGCAAGGTAGGGAGATCTTTGAGACTAGTTTCACTTAAAGGTTATGCTTAGGGTAAAGGTAAACCTAAGCTAGTTTTGGAGTGTGGAGGGGTTTCCTCCCACTGATTGTTGGGGTAACTTTGGTCACTGCCTTGGGAGGTAGGAGGCACCCCAAGGAGCCACTTGGGGTGGGTTAGGACCTATTGTGCCCATGAATCCTAATGGTTGAGTTTATGGTGCCTTTTAGGGTTTGTGAAGGAGGTAGGAGTAAATGCCCATGGGGAGAAGTGTAATAGACCTCTCTGAGTCCTAAGAGTGGTATAATCCCCTCCCAAGAGGTTTGAGTGGATTTGGAGATGTTTAGGCCCTAACCCTAGGCTAAACCCTTAAGGGGTGCAAATAGAGGTCAATGAAGGGAGTAGGGTCAAACCCTAGTGGTTTGACCTAAAGTTTTGGTGGGTAGGTCATAGTGACCAGAGAAGACTCCCTTGTGAATTTGAAGAGGTTTGGAGTTGTCTAACCTAGGTATTAAATCCTTGGGTAGATTTGTAAATAATTGGAATTTGGAGTTCTAGGAAGAAATAACACTTAGGGAATCACCATCTTCTGTCACCCACTTGTTTTTGAGGTTATGAATCTCTGGAGTTCCTACTAGAGCTGTTGGAGAAGGTTAGACCCTAACCCTAGGTTAAACCCTAATGGGGTGCAATTAGAAGCTAATGAAGGAAGAGGGGACAAAACTTAATGGTTTGACTTGCAATTTTGGGGAGGTGGCCTTAGTGACTAGGGAATGCTACTGTGAGAATTTGGAGGGATTTGGAGTTGCCCATCTTAGGTAATAAACCCTTGGGTAAATTTGTAAATAATTAGGGTTTGGGATTTTAGGGAGAAATAGTACTTATCAACTTACCATCTTTTGTCATAAACATGGTTTTAATGATATAAATCTCTGGAAGAATTGGTTAGAACATGAGTTAACCCTTGGAGGTCCAAATTGTAATATTCCTCATTGTTGGCAATTTTTGGGTTGGTTAAATTTATGATGATAAGTTACTGTAATTGCATGAAACCTTGCTGGTTGTCTTTTCATAACAATATATAACCACTGTAATTTTCCCATAATTTATGGATCAATATTTTTGGTACCTCTAGTTCATTTTGGAAGAGATTACAAATATATCCTTGGATGTAATTACAAATATGCCCTCTGTGGAACATGGTCAAACTTTGTAGGACTGAATATCATATCATGAGACACCACTGTACCAATTTGCAAAAGGTTTAGAGATCATATGAGGGTACCTCCTTTGTAATTTATTGGAAATAATTGTGTTTTGGAATTTCTAAAAATAGTAAATCTTGTTGGTTTTTCCTAAAATTTTATACCTACTGTTTATTAGGTACTATGGATTTATGTAAAAATTGGAGTAGGCAGTGGAGGTCAGGAAAGTACACTTGTAGTTCAAACCTTAGTAAAATGGCCCTTTGGAAAATTATTTAAAATACTTTTATTATTGGAAAAATTATGAAACCCTAGATTTGGTCTGAAATAGGTAGCATGGGTCCCCAGTAAATCCCTTGGGTCAAGGAGATGGTTATTTAGTGTACCTCTCTTTATGAGCATCAAAACGTTAAGGTTGGTCTGCGTTTAGCAACTAGACAACTTTGGGGTTAAAGGTCAAACTGATGGTCTTGGGTCTGGAGTGATGAAGGTTGGGTAGTAGCCTTGTGTTATGTTTGGATCCCTAGAGGAGTTAGGATTTGGTAAGTCTTAGGGTGGTGGAGTGCCACCCTCGGAAAAGGTCGTCCGGGGATTGACGAAAGATCGTCTTTTCCTGTTAAGCGTCTTTTAGCACCTAAGTTTCTATAGCAGGAAAGTTATTATGAGAATGTGTTTGTGGAAGTCTGGCCGGTTTAATCCGGTGATCTTTTGTTTCGGAGATGTTTGTTGGTGGCGGGCGGGTTAGCCCGGGGAGCTTGTAGCTCGGTGTTGTTGGAAGATATCTTGCATGTGCATAAGGTGGTGGGTCCTTAGTGTTGGCGGTCGTTGCACCGACGTTGATACTTGGGCTCGGCTAGTGCGGGTTTGTACTTAGCCATAAAATCTGGCGGTCCAGTCAGTAAGAGTACGCAGACGCTCCGCGGGTTTAGTGGAGGCGTACGATAGGTCTAGGTCGGGTAGTGCAGTTACCAACCTAGAGGTGGGCGGGGCCCAACCCACCGCTTCCGTTTGCCACTACGGGAGTATCCGGGGAGTCTAGCTCGCTCCAAAAAGGGGGAACTAAAGGTCTATGCGCATAGAGTCGTAGTGGGTGAGTTGCACTTGTTTGATCACCGCATAACAACATATTTGCATGTCATAGCATAACCATTGCATTCAACCCCTGACACCTATCGTATAAATTGGTATGGGACTTTTTATACGATAGGCCCAGCTAAACGACCCCTTGGTCTATAGGTTTGTATGGGCACTCCTATAAATCAATGGTTAATATTATAATATTTAATTGTTTCTACATTTACTCATTACTGCTTTACCTATACTTTACCCTGCTGTTTTTATTTCTGGTTTCATTTACATATATATATCACCTGTGTAGCGTAGATATTTCCTTGTCACCTGCAATTGTTCTACCCCTTGTTTGTCCTCCACTTCCTCCTTCCCATCCGGTGCCTAGGAGCCTTGGGGGGAGGGGTGGGGAATTGGCTGAGTCTTTATGACTGACGGTCGGTGGACCTTATCATTTTAGGAGACCGCGGCGACGGAGCAGCACCGGAGGCCGGTGCAAATGGAGGCGGGGCAGTCTAGCTCAGGAGCTCAGATGACAGGATCCGTGAGTGTTGATTTAGTTATTTTGCTTCCGCGAGTGAATCATGTAGTGAGGATCTGATGTATTGGGCAAGGCCCTAGCTATCTTATTTCCTTTCTTTTCAGTTACATTGTGGACATCTTTTGATGAGTTATTTATATATGTGATGTGGACTTAGCTTGTTCTACTAATCAGTTTAGCTTACTTTTCTTGTGATCGATTTGGCCGGCAGGATCGGCATTTTGTAGTGGCGACCTTCTCGAGCGAAGGTGTCACCGCAAAACGGCGGTTCTGGGCCTAAGACCCGGTGGTTTTTGCAAAAAAAAAAATAGGGTCTTACAAGCAGTTTCTCTGTTCAGTGTTCGCGGGTTCTTCTGTGATCAAGACCGTGCGGTCTGGGCAATCAAGGAGTGCAGACTGGTTGTTTTTAGCAGTTGAATAAAGCATTAGGTCCGGCGGTCTGTGGTTGCGGTCTGGCAGGTGCGGCTTGTACTCTGTTCGCGCAGTCTCAGAGATATCCGTCTGGGCTTGTTTGTTCGCGCGGTCTGGCGTTCTCAAGGTGTCAGATCGTCAGCAGCTTGTACTTTGTGTTTTGTGCTTCTCTCGTCCGTGATTCTTATGAATCATGTCTCGCCATGTATACCTCGAATTGTGAAGAGATAGTTAATACCATAGCACTATTCGTTCTTCCCATTGTCATTGTTGTGCTGCACTTGTGAAAAGTTTTGTGAAGTGTTTCCGCATTTTACTTCACCTCCGCACCTCAACTTTTTAACATGCTATCAGAGGTAGGTTGCTGAGGTTGCTTGCTGATACTTCTCTCGGGTTTCTCAAGTTGGTTAGCCATCAGTGGGATAGCAATGAAAGGAGGATATGCTAGAGATCTTGGTATTGAGCTCCTTACGCAGACTAACTTCAAGAAGTGGAAGTCTTGCATGGAGAGCTATCTTCTTGGCGAGGATTTGTGGGAGGTTGTAGGAGGAGAAGCGAGACAAGCTGTTATTCCTGCTAAAGGGAATGCCGAGCTCGTGAAGGCTTGGAGAAGAACGAATGCTAAGGCGGAGTTCACCCTCAAGAGGAATATCATTCCAGAGCTATTTGATCACATCATCGGATGTGGATCAGCTGCTGAAATTTGGACAGCCTTGGATGGCTTGTTCAAAAGAAGAATGTAGCTAGGCTACAGTTCTTGGAGAATGAGTTGGCGAAAGCAACTCAAGGAGATTTGTCTATCTCAACGTTCTTCTTGAAGATGAAGAACCTTTGCGCAGAGATATCGGCTTTGGACCCGGATGAGCCTATCTCAGAAGCTAAGCTAAATAGGCACATAATCTGCGGCTTGCGGAGGGAGTATGTGGCCTTTGTTACTTCTGTTCAAGGCTGGGCTAATCAACTTTCGTTGCTGGAGCTGGAGAACTTACTTGCTTCGCAAGAAAGTTTGGCTAAGCAAATGGCTGGGATGTCTGTCTCTGTGGGAGAAGGTGAGGTTCTCTTTTCTGGCAAGAAGAAGAGATGGGACAAGAAGAAGAAGAAGACATTTGGAGATGATGGTCCATCTACTTCATATCAGCAGGAGAGGAGCAATGCTCCTAAGCGTGATGGGAAGAAGCAAGAAGGACCTAGATGCCTCCGGTGCAACAAGCTTGGTCATTTCAAAAGAGACTGCAAGGTCAATCTTCAGTCAGGGCATGCTGCAGGAAAGGAGGAGGCTGGTTCCAATTCTGAAGGTAGTTGGGGTGGTGGAGGTGCATCCATGACGGGCGCGTGTGTTTGGGCTATGACATATCAGGATGATTGGATAGTGGACTCAGGGTGTGGTCACCACCTCACCGAGGATGAGTCGAAGTTCTCCTCATTGCAGGCATATACAGGTAATGACACTATCATTATGGCTGATGATACTATACATGCAGTAGAGAAGGGGGGTGTGGTTTATTTGAATGATGATAGAGGTACTCTTACGTTGAAGAGTGTCTATCGTGTTCCGGGGATGAAGAAGAACCTCTTCTCGGTGACCAATGCGGTGGATGATGGCTATCACGTTCTGTTTGGTCCAACAGAAGTGAAATTTCTCCGAAAAGTTTCACCTGTGAAAGCTGAGGTCACTCATGTTGGGAGGCGGGTGAAGGACTTGTTTGTTCTTTCAACAAGTTGTTATGTTGATAAGATGAGGGCTAACGACTGCGCTGCTATCTGGCACGAAAGACTTGGGCATGTTGGGATGGATAAGTTGAAAGCTATGTCGGGAGGAGACCTGGTGAAAGGTCTGCCTAGCTTGTCATCTTTCAGAGATGGTCACGTTTGTGCAGGTTGTCAGTTTGGTAAGGCTCAGCGCTTTCCATTTGACAAATCACAAAGCAGATGTAAAAGACCATTGGAGTGTATTCATGGTGATCTGTTTGTACCTACCAACACTGCCAGTCTTGGAAGTAGCAGGTATATTCTTTTTTTGGTTGATGACTTCACCAAATATACTTGGGTATATTTTCTGAAGGAGAAGTCAGAGGCGTTCGAGAGGTTTGTGGAGTTCAAGGAGCTGGTGGAAGGTCGGCTTAACCTGCGGGTCAAGAGGTTTAGAACTGACAACGGAGGGGAGTTCACCTCCAATGCGTTCTTTAACTTCTGCAGGAAGCATGGCATCCAAAGGGAGCTTTCTTGTGCTCACACTCCATAATAGAACAGAGTTACAATGCGGAAGATTCGTCACCTGACGGATACTTGCAAATGTTGGCTTCATGCCAAGAGTATCCCAAAGTCTTTCTGGGCAGAGGGAATGTCTTGTGTGGCCTATGTTATCAACCAGATGCCTCTCAGTCCCATCAACGTGAAGACCCCTCATAACTTGATGTTTAAGGAGAAGCCAAGCGTGGAACACTTTCGAGTGTTTGGTTCTACCTGCTATGCGCATGTTCCGGATGCCCTTCGAACTAAGCTAGATGCTAAGGCAAGGGAACTAGTCTTCGTTGGTTATGATGACCGGAAGAAAGGGTGGAGATGCATGGATCCCGAGACACGGAGATATGTGGTCTCTAGGGATGTGGTATTTGATGAGTTGACGTCATACCAAGGTAGTTCTTCTGTTGAGTTACAAGGAAGCAGGGTGGATGGTGGACCAGAGGAAGCTGCATGGGAAGTGTTGGGAATCTTGTCCACATGATTCCTGATTTGAAGAAGTCATCATGTTAAGAGTACTTCACTTTGTATTTGATCGTACATCTAGTTCATAATCTCAGGAAAATATAAGTACATATCGTCGAGAAGAACAGGCGATATCGTCGACAATGCGTGCTTGTCGTCGTAATGACGGGCAGAGCAGCAGCCGCTGAGAAATAAAGTATTCGTCGACCGCTGAGACATGGAGAGATTGTCGAACGAAGAATGCTGATCGTCGAATGCTGAGACGTGGCGAGATTGTCGAACGAAGAATGGAGATCGTCGAACGAAGAATGGCAAGTTCGTCGATCGTAGAAAGCTGTTCATCGAACGCAGAGAAGAATCAAATATATCAAAGGAAGGAATGTCGTCGAGAAGATGCAGTATCGTCGACATCAACAAAGTGGCCATACTGACAAGAAGAACAAACATCGTCATGAAGAAGGCATGTCGTCGAGTAAACAACATGATTACGACGACATATTGCAAGAAAGAGGATCGTACGAGACAAATTCAAATCGGGCGGACGTACTGTCAGCAGTTAATGCCGCCGCCTGATTGTCCAATCAGCGCGTGCACTTAATGAATCGAGGTATTAGCGTGTAGCCCAAAAGAAATAAAGATATCAGCGCGTGCTAAAAAGGAATGGAGGTCTGACACATAAAGAAACTTTTTAGAAGATTGTTGGGAGACATCGCAGTCTTATAAAAAGGATACATGAGGTTGCCCTGAAAGGTTAATCATCAAGAAAGAACTTGCGCACATAGCGAATCGAAAAACACAAGCCCCGCAAGAAAGAAAGAGAAAAAGAAGGAGCAGTCATCTTCATCGACTGCTAAGAAGCCAATCCTCATCTGGCTAAGAAAAGATTTGAAGAAGAATCGTGCGCTCAAGATCTGATTCAGAACAATCTTCTTCAATCTTAAGGAGTCGATCTTCAACAGGCTAAAGGTGCCGACCTTCATCCGGCAGAAGAAACATTTTATTATTGTATTTTCTTGTAAGGCTTGCGGGCCAAATTGTCTAGCTTGAGGGATGGAGTGTTGTGAGGCTTGAGGGCCAGGGCAGTGCACTTGCGGGTGCGACTTGTCGAGCTTGAGGGCTCTGGTGCAGTAGGGGCTTTCGGGCCTAGGCTGTAGGCACAGGACTTGCGGGTCTGTGTTGTGTTGGTCTTGAGGGCCTGAGTGTCGAGCTTGCGGGCTAGGGGGCAGTAAGGGCTTGAGGGCTTAGGCTGTTGGGACTTGCGGGTCCGTGTTGTAAGGCTTGAGGGCCTGAAGATTTTGGCGGAGTTTGCTGAGCCTAGCACACTGCTGGGTAGGCGTAGAGGGAAAGAGGACTACTCAAGACACCCCGTCGTGAGGAACCTCTATAGATCTTGTGTCGTCTGGTGTGACTTATTTGTGTGTTAATTTTGTGCATTGCTTGAATCTTGATAACTCACACTAATAGACCAAAAAGTACAAAGATCACCTAACACCCCCCTCTAGGTGAACGTTCCATCTCCAACAAGTGGTATCAAAGCTAGGTTGATCAAAAGGAGACTTAACAGTCCGATCTAGATCAGGAACGACTCACCATGGCCGGTGGAGATCCGAATCGCAAAATGAGAGCCATGAAGCTTCCCATCTGCACAAAAGAGAATTTCCCCATTTGGAAGGAAAGAGTAAGACTCTTTATGGAGGCAGCTGACCCAAGAATCTACCTGACAATCAAGCAGGGTCCCTTCATCCCTACCAGTGCCTCCACTATTGATCCAGCCAGGCAGGTGATAAAGAAATATGAAGACATGACCAAGGATGAGCTGGCCTTGGCAGGTCTAGACAAGAGGGCACAAAACGTCATTGTAAGTGCCATAGATGACTCAACCCTCCAAAATCTAATTCACTGCAAAAAGGCCAAGGAGATGTGGGACTCCTTGATCGTATACATGGAGGGTACTGAAGAGGTAAGGGATGACATGAAATCTCTCCTCAACCAGGAATATGAAGCCTTCAAACAAGGCAAGAATGAAACAATCTCCAACTGCTATGAGAGATTTTTCAAGATCGTGAATGGACTGAGAAACTACGACAGAGAGTTCACAAACTCTGATCTAAATGACAAATTTCTCAGATCCCTCACAAAGGAATGGGATATCAAGATATGTGCCATCAGAGAGATGGGACAACTGGGCAATATGGAGCCCAAGAACCTATACGGGAAGCTGCTGTCTCATGAACTTCAGCTTAATTCAAGAAAGGCTGAAGAAGAAGAAAGCTCAAAGGTGAGCTCAAGAGAAAGATCGGTGGCTCTAAAGGCTGAGAGCACCAGAAGATTCAAGGGCAAGACCTCTGCTTCTCAGAATAGAACTGAGAACAGTGAGGAATCAGAAGCCAGCTCCTCTGACTCTGATGATACTGATAGAGAGGTGGCCCTCCTCTCAAAACAATTCAGAAAGCTGCTACATAGAAGGAGGAGGGACAACAACAGAAGCTCCTCCTCAAGCTCCAGAAGATCTGACTATCGGGACAGATACAGGGCTCCCGGGAGGACAGGTATAAATCCAACTCCAGTAGAAATGATTTAAATAATACTGTTTGCTATTCTTGCAGCAAAACAGGTCACATGGCTGCAGATTGCCCCTCCAAGAATAAGGAGTCAAGGAACCACGAAGAGAGAAGAAGCTCTAGGGGCAAGAGAACCTCTGAAAAGGGGTTCGTGGCAAAGAAAACCAAAACGTTGAGTGACTCTGACTCAAGCTCCTCTGGGACTGAGGATGAATCACTCATTGGACTGATGGCCATCAAGGAAGGAAACCATGATGACAACTCTCCTGGGAAGGTAAAACACAGAACTTCTCTATCTGCCTCTGATTCTGGATCAGTGGCAGATTCTTTGCATGATGATGAGGAGGTGTCTGCTGCCAACAACACAACCCCAAGATCTCAGTATGAAGTTGAATCTGAACTAATAAGTCAATATAAAGCCTTATGAAAAGCCTTCAAAAACAGTAAGAAACTCCTCAAGGTGCAAACCAAGGAGTTAGAATCCTTGAAGCCTATCCAATCCAAGCTACAGGAGACAGCTGAGAAGTTAACTTCTATGAGAAAAGAAGTGGACAAGCTTAAGGAAGCCATAAGGCTTAAGAATGCTGAGTTAGGGCAGAAACACAAGGTCATTAGGGACCTTGAGGAAATGTTGTTGGCCGAGAAGAAACTTGCTTCCAGCTTCTCAATGCCCAAAACTATCCTGCCAGCAACTGACACCTTCTCTGGACAGTTTAGAGCTGGTATCAGTTTCAATCAGGAGCCAGTCATGGGCAAAGATCCTGAAGCTAGACCATCTTACGAGAAGGTGCTGTTAGCAATTCCTTCAGCCCACAGACCTGCAGCAACGACAGACAAGAGAATGGGAAAGGCTATTCCTATAAAGCCTGCTCCCAAGAAGGTGAACCAAAGAGTGGTGAAGCCAATTCCTCCCCCGGCTCACACACATGAGGTTCACCCTAGATCTATTAGACAAGAAGCATTCTCTCCTGCTCATCAGCGCTGTCATCCTACTCAGATGATGAAGCAGAAGAAAAGATATAACAGATATGAGTGTTTGTGTTGTGGGAAAGTAGGCCACTTTGCATTGGACTGTTGGTTCAACCCAACAGGGCTCAATGCAAGGAGATTGAAGAACCCTCCGAGGTTTGCGATTCCATTCTATCACCCTAACAAAAACCAAGGACCCAATCCCTAATGGGTACCTGAGGGGAAGTGATTTGTTTTGCAGGTAGATCCAAATGCCAACCAATCTCCAATTTGGTATTTGGACAGTGGCTGCTCCAGGCATATGACTGGAGTCAGAAAGTATTTGAAAGAATTCATCCCTGTGGAGAATGGACCGACTGTTATCTTTGGAGGTTCAGAAAAGGGAGTGACGAGGGGCTACGACAACAGAACTAATGGGTTAGTTACCATCACAAAGGTAGCTTATGTGGAGGGGTTGAGACACAACCTCATAAGCATTAGTTAGCTTTGTGATCCAGGCTTCGTTATTACTTTCCATAAGGACAAGTGTCTAATTAAGAAGTCCTCAGATTCTGAGACTACCTTAACTGGCACTCAGAGTGGGAACATTTATTGTTTAAATTTCCTTAATATAAATTCTTCCATGCACATATGTCTTGTAGCTGATGGCAAAGAGGCTCTATGTGTACAATGGCACAAGAGACTTGCACACATCAATTATAAGACAATAGTCAAGCTTTTCTCCCAAAACCTTGTCATAAATGGACCTGACATTAAGTGCATCAAAGATGGTCCTTGTCAAGCCTGCCAACTTGGAAAGCAGACTAGGACTAGCTTTAATAGCATCTCTAACAAAGAGTCCACAAGGTGCTTATTTTTACTGCACATGGATTTATTTGGTCTCATGTCAGTTCATAGCTTAGGAGGGAAGGCATACACCCTTGTAGTTGTTGATGACTACTGATAGTGCATTATTTATAGTTATTTTTATATAGTATTTTAGTAGTAATTAATTAGTTTTTATATACTTTTAGTTTAATTTATATCTAATTTACTTTATTTTGTGTTTTCAGGTAATCTGGGGCTGCTAATAGCTGTTGGATCGGTAGGCGCCCTTAGAGGGGGGGGGGGGGGTGTGGTGAATAAGGGTTTTTAAAAAGTTAAGTTATATTTACAAAAACACTTTGTAATAATGCAAGATAATAAGAAGTCAAGCAAAATAAAGTAGAGACATGCTTTATTAATATCAAATAAAGTTTTACAAAAGTTGACTTCTATGACGCTAGAAATCGGTGGCGATGAATAGTAAACTCGTTTTGTTTTCTATCCCGACTCGCATCCCCACGAACCGGTGGCCCTAGCCTTATCCACCCCGGATTCGGCCTCAAGCCACTCTAGCCAACCTTTCCCCGGATATGGCCTCGAGCACCCCCTAGACCTAGCCTAGATCTAGTCGCCAACACGAGGCGAGTTTCCCCCTAAGTCCTACCCAGACCTAGTCGCCAACATGAGGCGATTTCACTAACCGTTTACAAGAAAAATATGAAATGAAAATAAGTAAAAACTCCCTTCTGAAGACGGAGGCGAAGATCCGCTGTAGAATAAGCGTTGTAGAGGCGGACTTCGTTTGGATCCGGCGTGATCAGATTCTCCTTCAGAAGTTTGCAGAACTTTGGTAGGACTTCAACTTTCGGCCAAGATAGCCTCACAATTCGACGAATTGACTTAGCCACACAATTTCCTTCACAAGTCTGCCTTTTTGACTTCTGTCTGCGTTCGTCGATATTCGTCGGGAGTTCACGAGAACATTCGACGAATGGACTTAGCCGCTAACAGTTCGCCGAACGACAGCTAGCGCCTGCGCTAGTGCTACCGCCAACGCTAGTGGAAGATTTGGATTTGATGGCTCAACTTTGGGGGCAACCTTCTTATGTAATCCTTGAGTCATGTGGACTTTGTTATCCTGCACACTTAAACACACAAGATCAAATACACATAGGTTTTGTTATTCTCAAACCTAGGAGATGCGGAAGACCATGTTCCAACAAACTCCCCCTTTTGATAATAACAAAACCATTAATGATAAATCAGAGCATTAATATATATAAGCATGAAGAAACATACTTGTGTGTGTGTGAGAGAGTGATGACTTAGGATAATGAACGATTTTAGCATTTAGAATTGCTCCCCTTAAATACATGCTCCCCCTAAGTGAATGCTCTCCTAATATGTAAGCTATCATCTTAATTAAGCATTATAGTTTGATAGTAGATTAATATTTATCATGGTAGTTCTCCCCCTTTTGTTATTAGCAAAAAGCGGGTAAGGAGACACCACTAAAAAGTTGATAAGAAGATAAAAGCATGATCGAGCTTGTAGAGAAGGAAATGATAAGGAGTTTTAGATTTCTTTTCATTTAAATAGATCAGAGTTTGAGTATCTCAACATTTTCATAAATCAGAGTTTGTAGCATAAACAAAATGTAATGATTTCCAAGTAACTAAACTACCCAGACAATATGTCTACACCCTAGCCTCGTACTAAGTGACGGATGGGCATGAGGAGTTGCAAACATGCCGTAGGTTGGGGTGTTAGTCCCATATGCAAACACTAGACAAAACTCAACCTAACACTCTTTCCCCCTAGTGCCTCGCAAGGCCTCACTGGAACCCTCCCCGGTTAAGGACAAGACATGACTAGAGATAAGGTTATCTAATGTCTACAACCCTACGCCCCCGCTATGGTGAGAAATGAAGTCATGGATAATAATTATTGGAAACATATGAGCGTTTTAAATCTAATGACATAGCCTATGGATTCATATTTTTATTTGAATTTATGAACCCACTCACATAGCTATTTTGAAATCCATTCATAAATCAGAATTTTTAGCGCAATAATATTTTCATAGAAATAAATCAGAGTTTTTTAGCAAAAAAGAAAATATTCATGTTTAGAGTAACCAATATAGAATCTACCAAGCAAGCCTACCATTTGTTGAAAGAAAGGAATTTTGGTATTTAAGACTTTGATATAAGCATGAGAGCGCTAGTAGAAATATATGGTGATGATGCGGAAGACTTATAGAAATACAAGAAACAACTTATTGTAATGATGATCCATAAAAAGATATGTAAGTTAAATTTCATAAAGAAGATGTTTTTGTAAATCATTTTTCAATTAAAATCTTTAAGTTTGATAGTAACCAAGCATGAAATAATGTTATCAAAAAGATTACTACAACGTTACTTTTATTCACAATTTCAAAACATACCAAACATTGTAGAAAGCATGCTAGGTTATCTAGTGCATTTCATAAGTAAAGAGTAGTATAGAATTTGCATTAGGATCCAATACTCATGAGAAGAAGTGTTATGGAAGATAATGATGTGTACATAAGTGTATTTTTAGTAGAGTAAACACATGTTTTAATCAAAAATACAAGTAATATGTAAAGTAAGAGCACAATAAAACACAAATAATTTTACTTCCACAAACTTCAATGCACAAAAAAAAATGTACAACTACCAAGGTGCTTTGCACACACAATGCTCATTAAGACTTATCAGGGTGCAAAGTAGTGCTTGGGGGATCACATAATTTCAATATTGATTTTTTTATTGTGATCCGGTGTACTTAAGAATAAGTGGTTTTTATTTTGAAAGAAAATTATGGTTTGCACAAGATACTTTACTATTCTTTCCAAGGTGCTCAACCTCATAACGCTTATTAAGACTTATCAGGAGGTTCAAGTAGTGCTTGGTGGAGTTATCTTTGTCACTTTATTTTATGATTTTGTTTTGTACAAAGTTCTCCGAATACACTTGTTTTGCAAACCAATATAATTTATGAAAAAGATAACCACTTTTCTTAACTTTTAAAAGTGCAAATAAAGGTTGTGTAGGTAAGGTACTTGTGCAATTTTAATTCATTGTACTGTTACAAAACATACACAAGCATTCTTAGATTAAACACATAAGTAGACAATGCCAAAATAAGTGAGTGAATAGCGATCATTATCAAACATAAAACATTACTCATACTTAGAGGCATGCTACGCATATTTCTACACAACTTTTTCAATATAATTGATGCACATATTAATAGATGTATCAAAGCATGATGAAAACAATGTTCAAAGAGTTTGAAAAAATAAATTGCAACATTATAGAAGTTCTAAAGAATAGATTAAATCATGTTGATTTTCATAGGAAAATCCATACAGTTTTTTTTGATAGTTTTAGTGTTTTATATTTTTGTATTTGATTTTTGCAAACAAATAAAAGCATATTTTTGTAATTTTGGCTTTTGTAGTTTTGTATTTGATTTTTCAAAAATTTAAGAAAAAACAGAAGTGCAAAACCAAATAAAAAATATAGATGAGTATATTTTTAGGTATTTTATAGAATTGTATTTTTATTAAAAATCAGAAGGGTGCGATACCGCCGACGCTAGTGATAGCCCTGACGCTATCGAGCCTTTTGTTAAATCCCGATCCCTTTTTCATTTTCACCATTTTCAGTCACCCTCTTCGGTAAAACCCTAGAAGACGACCCAGTCCACGCGTAGATCTGATGTAAATCTTCATCCTTTTTTTATGATTTTTGTTTTAAAACTTGATTTTGATGTTAGAGATGAAGATATTTGAGGTTTTTAGGTGGATTTAGAAACTAGATCTACAATGGTTGATATTCTTTAAGATTAGTGTTTTTTATGAGGATTTTGGTGTTGATCTTGATTTTTTTGTGGATTTTTTCCATCTAGTAATTTAGGATCTGAAAGTGTTTTAATTTTTTTTTTGTGGAGATTTTTACTATTTCAGATGTGAGGAGTAGTGTCGGCGCTACAGTAGGCGTTATTGATAATGTCGGGCGCTATTGATAGCGCTGGCGCTAGTACCAGTTGCTTAATTTTTTTAATTTTTCTTGTATGTGCAGATGGCACCTGGATCTAAGGGTAAGAAAACATCAGAGCTGGCCGTGGAGGCTGTAGTAGTAGGCGTGCCATATGTGGTGAAGTTTGACTTGCCGCGACACCACCATATTATGCAGCTATTCGCTACCGCTGAGGTGCTAAATCTGTTTATTTTTGACTGTTTTTCTTCGGAGTTGGTGAGAGATTTTTATATGCATTTGGAAGACCCATCTAAGACCAAGCTGGATGGAGGAGTGCAGTCACAGGTGCAGGGACAAACGGTGACTATTACTCATGAACAACTGCGATTCGTATTTGGATTGTCCCAGCATCCAAATCGGTTAGAGATTGTTGAGAAATTTAGAGTGGACAGGGATTGGACTCGGGTAAACATGGTGCTGTACAATAAGGATTGTAGGAGTCTGATCTCCTCTGTGTCGACTCTCTCAGTTGATGCGTTGGTGGTCCAGGATGTATTACGTCACACAATTATGCTGAAGTTGGGCGACACTGCAAAAGTTACCGCACAGCTTAGTCTTGTTACTTATTTTATTTTAGAGGAGGAAAAATTTGATGTGGCTGACTTGTTGCTTTCCTTGATTCGTTATTCCTACCAGTTGCGGCAGCCTTCCCGTCAGAGATTCAATAACTTGCCCCTGGGTGGCATTATACAGCGGGTCATTCAGGTGATGTATCCCTCTATTGAGATGGGTTTCTTCTTGATAGATTGCCACCCTCCTATCTATAGTACCTCGCATTTGCGAGCAACATTTTCCTCGGATGAGCCCTCGACATCTACTCGACCACCACTCCAGCAAGGAGCATCATCTCGAGGTGCTCGAGATGATTCATATGGGTCTTTTCGAGAAGAGATGGGTGAGCGGATGACACGGGTGGAGAAAGATGTTTCTGGGATAAAGAAGGATGTTTCTGGGATAAAGAAGATGATGAAGTTTATGATCAAGGCTTTAAAGTTAAACCCATCAACACCGGAGCGGAGGGAGTGGGACAACCCAGTTTCGGATCCGCACCGCCACTCGATCCGGAGGACTCGCAGGAGACATTCCCCAAGTCCTAGTGTGGAGGACATAGATGAGGAAGAGTAGAGTGAGAGGAACACTATTTTAGTTATGTAATAATACAGGAATTTGAACCCATGTTCTTTTGATTTTGTTATCTTTGGATGTTTGGCTAGTTTTATTTGATCCCTCTTTGGTAGTTTTTGAATGTTTTATTTATATAATTTTTTTTGAAGTCATGAAGTGGCAAATTTTATGTGGTATAACTTTTGAAATCCTATGGTTAAATATTTTACTACCACATAGAAAGTCTTGACTTTAATTGTTGATAAATGATGTATATATATGAATATATGAATAATAGATAGGTCATCACAATAAAAATATGATTTTGAATTTAGATTAATTTGGTTTATATACTTATTAAGTTTTGAGTGATAAAATCATATTTCCTAATATATACGATGACCATAACATGATAGAAAAAAGATAAAAAAACATTAAAGCATATCATGAAGTAGAAAAAAGATTTGTATATTTCCCCTTTTTTTGAAAATGTTCTACTTCATGCATTTGGTGATATCTAATGAATAAGTGATTTAGGTATCCAAAGGGGACCAAGTGTGGTGGTTCCTTTGGGTACCCAAATACACCGTGTTTGCTTTTGGGGAGATGGAAATGAATGAGCCCTCTTGGGTGGAGTTGGTGTTTCATCTTTAGTTTTGGGCCTCCACTCAAACTTAGGTTAAATATTGTTCTTATGCAACAAATTTCCATTGTAAGTATTTTTATTTTGAGGATTATAATTGTGATGATTATTGAAGCTATTATTCAAAGGAAATTTGTGAACATTTAAATTTAAGTTGGGGGAATATTGATGTTGAACATGTGTGTCACATCCCTTTGTTTGAGAATAACAAATCCCATATTGTATTTGATATTGCTTGTAGTGTGCTTATAGTGTGCAGGAACTATAGGTGCAATACACCACAGGTATAAAGCAGCTTGGAACAATCTTTTGAAAGGAGCAGCGCTACCGCCAGCGCTATCGCTAACGCCAGCACTATCACCAGCGCTATCTCTACCGACAGGCGCTATCTCCAGTTTGTGCACAGCGACGGTTTCGCAACCGCTACCGCTACCGCCAGCGCTACCACTACCGCCAGCGCTACCACTACCGCTAGCGCTACCACTACCGCCAGCGCTATCGCTACCGCCAGGCGCTATCTCAAGTTCGTGCACAACGCCACGCCACCAACGGTTTCGCAACCGCTCCACACGAACGCTACCGCAGGCGCTAGCTCCAAGATCTATATATTGGAGCTTTGCTTCTCGTTTTCGCTATCCATCCCAGAGAGGTTGCTTGTGCCACAATTCCAGTGCTGTTATGCTGCCGAAGATGGATCTCCCACAAAAAGCTTAAGGAGAATTCTGGAGGAGGACTACGTCACGCTACATCTGAAGGACGATCACTTCTACCTCGCTTATGCTACATCGATCCTTCATCCTCGACTCCAGAGATCTCATATAGGGAGTTTTATTATTGTTTTTATTATTTCCATTCCATACTTTTTGTAACTGTTTAGAGAATTCGCCTTGTGTTGGCGACTAGGTCTGGGTAGGACTTATGGGGAAATTCGCCTTGTGTTGGCGACTAGTTCTAGGTGATTAGATCTAGTGGGGCTCGAGGCCATATCCGGGGAAGGATTGGCTAGAGCGGCTTGAGGCCATATCCGGGGAAGGATAGGCTAAAGCCAACCGGTTCGTGGGGATACGAGTCGGTATAGAAAAGGAAAAGATATTTTCATTTGTACGCCTCCGATTTCTAGCGATATAGAAATCAAATTTATGTAAACACCATTTTTATATAAATACAATCATGTCTCTATTTGTGTTTACTTGATTTCTCACTTTTGGCGTTATCTCTAAAATATTGGTTACAAAGCTTTCAATTCAAATCACTTTGTCTAAATTGTTTATCTTAATCTATTTCATCATATAACAATTTAGCACTTGTTTCTAAATCCTAAACTTGAAAATTATGATATTTTCTTCCTTTAGCTAAATTGTTATTTTGTGTTCTAATATTACTTTAAACAATTTAGTAATTTCCATAAAATTATAAAAAGATTTTTATTCCCTTATTCACCCCCCCTCTAAGGGCGTCGTAAGATCATCAACAGGTGCAAGAGATTCACCATCTAATTTATTCTTTTAAAGCTTGCAAATGCTAGAAAAATTCTTATAGACTCCAATCTAGCAACGGGTGCAAAAGATTCATCAAAATCTATCCCCTCGATTTGAGAATATCCTTGTGCTACTAAACGTGCTTTATTTCTAGATATTCTAGACTCACCATCGAATTTATTTTTAAAAATCCTTTTTACACCTACAACCGGGTGATTAGATGGTCTTTCTACAAATTTCCAAACATTATGTCGCTCAAATTGTTCTAATTCTTCATTCATAGCCAAAAACCAAAATTCATCATTTAAAGCGGTAGTAACAGTTTTTGGTTCTATTTCGGAAATAAAACAAATATTTGAAAAAGATTCATGAAGAGAAGAGCGAGTTCTTACCCCGATGGATGGTTCACCAATTATCAATTCCCGTGGATGATCCTTTGTGAATTTTAAGACGCTTGGAGGTACATATTCATCTTTCTTGGCCTCCTCTTCTTCTTCTTTGGAAGGTTCTTCATCACCATGCTCCAAAGGAGGTAATAGATCATCCTCTTTACCTGCGGAAAGTCTTTCTATACAAGGAACAAGCTCATCAAATTTCATATTAATTGACTCTTCAACTTTTCTAGTTCTTTTATTAAAAACTCTATAAGCTTTACTAGTTGAAGAGTATCCAAGAAATGTTCCTTCATCACATTTTTCATCAAACTTTCCCAAGCTATCTTTTGTATTTAAGATAAAGCATTTACAACCAAAAACTTTGAAGTAAGACACATTAGGCTTCTTTTGAAAATAGAGTTCATATGGTGTGAGATTTAAAGATGGACGAAGCATGATTTTATTTATAACATAACATGATGTGTTTACGGCTTCGGCCCAAAAGGACTTAGGTAATTTATATTCACATAACATAGTGCGTGCTAGCTCTTAAAGTATCCTATTCTTTCTTTCTACAACACCATTTTGTTGTGGTGTGCGTGGTGCGGAGAACTCATGTTTTATGCCTAACATATCACAATAAGAAGTAAATTTTTCATTTACAAATTCTCCTTCATGATCCGAGCGAATGCATTTAATTTTTAAATCACTTTCATTTTGAATACGAGTACATAATTTTGAAAATTCACAAAACGCTTCTGATTTGGATGATAGAAATATTGTCCAACAATATCTAGAAAAATCATCTATTAAAACATATGTATATAATCTACCACCAAGACTTGCGGTGCTAACGAGACCAAAAAGATCCATATGAATTAATTGCAAAGGTCTTGTAGTAGAAATAACATTTTTACTTTTGAAAGAGGATCTCGTAATTTTACCTTTTTGACATGGTGACCAAAGTGAAGGTAAATTTCCATTTAATCTAGGCAATCCACTAATTAAATCTCTTTTGGCAAGTTTTACAATAAGCTTTGTGCTAGCATGTCCTAGCCTTCTATGCCAAAGTTCAAGTTCATCATTTTTGGTAATAAAACATTTTAAAGATGATTTTGAAAGATCATGAAATGTAACAATATAAACATTGTGTATTCTTGGTGCAGTTAGTAAAATATTATTTGTAATAGGATTAGATATTTTGCATAGATTAGTAGAAGATTCAAATAAAACATCTAATCCTTTATCACATAATTGGCTAATTGAAATAAGATTATGTTTTAGCCCTTTTACATAAAGAACATTTGATATAGTGAAGGATTCATTACCAACTGTACCAATTCCCATGATTCTTCCTTTTCCGTTGTCGCCAAACGTTATGATCCCTCCCTTCTTCCTTTCTAGGCTAAGGAACTTTGCTTTATTGCCCGTCATGTGCTTGGAGCATCCTGAATCCAAGTACCACACATCTTCATTGTCCTTAGCCTGCCTGCACATCTAGAAAGAAGATGAGAGTAAAGAACCAGATACCCAAGTGGAACCTCCCATAGAATAAGTGGAAGCCTTAGGTACCCAGATTTGCTTTAAAGTATTTTGTTTTATTTTCCTGCAAGAACTAGTTGTGTGACCCAACCTATAACAGTTTGCACACGAAATAAAGGGGGTTGAGACCCTTTTCTGGAAAATTTTCTTGCTGGAATAAATTTGATTTACAGAAGGAAAGCATTTTGAAAAAGAAATTTCAGGTTTCTGGTATGAGGTGCTAGCGCCGGCGTTAATGGCTAGCGCCGGGCGGTAGCCCTCTCCTCGATATCCGAGCCCAAACTTTCCAGAACCATGGCACTGGTTCCCTAGAATCATTTCCAGTGATTTTTGGCCTATTCCAAATTTTTTAATAGCCATGGTGAGATCATGAACTTGTGCTTTAAGTGAAGAATTTTCTTTCACAAGCATGACACACCTATTTTCAAAACCTTTTTTTATTATTTTTGATTTGCAAAAGAGAGGCTTCTAATTTCCTTTCTAATTCCCCCTTCTCTTTTGTAAGAGTTTTGGCATGAGAGAGGGCTTTAGAAAGTGACTTTTCAATGTCTTTTGCCAATTTTGTGGAGTGATCACATTCTTGGCAAGAAACCTTTCTCTTTTCTAAAATAATTACCTTTTTGGAAAGCTTTTGATTTTCTTTAATAAGAGATTCATTTTCACGATTTAATAAAATACTATCTTTCATATTTTTATCAAAAGCTTTGCAAGTTTCAAGAAATTCATTATACAATTCATCATAAGTGGGAGGAGTTACCTCAGTGTCACTAGGAACACTGGTGTCGTCGCCGTCATTTTCATGTCCCATGAGGCACATGTTTGCTTCCTCATCTTCGCTTGATGAAGACCCACTTGATTCTTCGGAGGAGGAGGAAGAGTCATCCCATGTTCTAGCTTTTAGTACTTTCTTCTTCTCCTTCCCTTTGTGCGGTTTTTCTTTCTTCTCCTACAAAAACTTTGGGCACTGGCTCCGAATGTGCCCCGTCTTCCTACAATGATAGCATTCCGGTGGAGGTCTCTCTTCTTCATTGTCACTCTCTTTTTCTTTCTTTGAAGATGACCCTTTCCATATTTCACCCTTTTGGAATTTTTCGAAAGGTGTTTCTCCTTTCCGGATTGCGCATGAACTTTCAGAAGTTCTTCACCAAAAGACTCTCTTCATCTTCATCCTCATCCTATTGGCACTCCTTCTTTGACTTTAATGCCAACGCCTTCTTCTTTGGCTCCTTGTTGTATTCATCATGTTGGATTTTGAGTTCTACCTCATGGGTTTTGAGATTCCCAATGAGGCTCTCAACTTGGAGCGTCCTTAAGTTGTGCGACTCCGAAATAGCCGTCACCTTCGGGTTGAATTTTGGAGGAAGAGAACGAAGGATCTTACAGACCAAGTCGCCATTTGAGAAAGTCTTTCCAAGAGCTTTTGAGGCGTTGACGATCTTGGTGAAGCGCGTGTACATACCATCAACATCTTTCCGACTCTAGTTGAAAAAGCTTGGAATCTTTAACCTGCGATGTACCTTCATGAGTAACTTCCAAATGATTCCAAATTTCATAAGAAGTAGTACATGCAGAAATTCTATTAAATTCATTTCTATCCAACGCACAAAATAGAGCATTCATGGCTTTTAAGTTATTTTTACATTTGAGTTTATCCCGATTGTCCCATTTATCTTTGGGTTTTTCTAACATAACTTCTCCAACTACAAATGTAGGAGGAGTGTATTCTTCTTCTACCATATTCCAAACCTCAATATCTAGGGTCATTAGAAAACAACGCATCCTATTTTTCCAATAATTATAATCTGACCCAGTAAATAGTGGAGGTCTACTAATTCCCTGACCCTCGGAAAAAGCGAGATCATAAGACGTCATTATTCCTGGTTTTTAAACCGTTTGGAATAACCTGCACTCTGATACCACTTGTTGGATCTTACAACGCCCTTAGAGGGGGGGGGGGGGGGGTGAATAAGGGAATAAAATTCTTTTTATAATTTTCTAGATAATTACTAAGTTGTTTTTGATTAAAAGGAAATTAGATGACAAATTAGTAATAACAATTGATATTGATGATGATAGTGTTTTGGACTTTTATTTACAATTTGTTGATGTCTTTTATTTCTATTGTTTGATTTATTACTCTTTTGAGAATTTATATTCAACTTTCTTTTAGATATATCTTGATATTGTGAATGAATGTTTTGAGCGTTTTTCTTTATGATTTCCTTAAGCAAGTTAATTTTAGCATTTAATTCATCGTTCTTAGTTTTTAAATTATGTCTAGCTTTGTTATAAGAGTTTGTGCTATTTTTAAGAGTGGTAACAATTGATTCAATATGTTTTTCATATTCATACCTATATTCATCAAATGTTTCATCCATCTCTTTAATTTCAATTTCGTAGTCTTTACACTTAGCACAATCATTCTTCGAAGATGAATTTTCTAAACATAATTTTTCATTATGTTCTTTTATACAAAGAATTTATTTTTCAAGTTCTTTGACTTTTTCCTTAATATTATTACAATCTAAACAAGGTTTTGTTTTTTCAAGTGAAAGACACAATGGTGAAAACACATCACAATTTGACTCTAAATTAACATTAGCCTTTAGCTTCTTATTTTCTAAACGTAAATTTTTATTAGTAATTTTCAATTTTTTGATCTTACGTTTAGCCAATTTTAATATATTGAAACTAGAGATAGAAGTTATCACACAAGAAGAAGATTTGGTCTTTCTTACAGCGCTATTGGAGGAGGCAAAGTGTGAGCATGAAGTTCCTTCGTCCCCTTTTAGTCCTTCCTCCACCATAGATGAATTTTCATCTTCTTTTGATGTTTTGTTCTCTTTTCCTATTTCAATGTTCTCCATGGCTTTGCTATGAGAGAGATCCTCTTGAATAATGGTGGATGCTTGTACGTTCTTCTCCTCCTGCGTTTGTTCTATACCTGCGAGAGGAAGATCATACATTTCTTCAAGAAACTGCCATACTTTGTATGCACTAGAAAAACAATATATTAATTTACAAATTTCATTTGATAGTGCACAAAATAAATAATGTTTGGCTTTGGCATTTAGCTGACGTTCCTTTTTATTCGATTCATCCGCAGGTCTTATAATGGCTAAATTCCAAACTTCGATGTCTAAAGTTTTAATAAATTTTTCAATTAAAATTTTCCACCCTTTATAATTTGTTCCTTCGAATAAAGGAGGTTTAAGAGATATTTCTTCTTCATAGAAATTTGCCCCACTAGTAGAAGCGAGATCATGAGACGTCATTATTCCCGGTTGTTAAGCCGATTTGGAATAACCTGGCTCTGATACCACTTGTTGGATCAGTAGGCGTCCTTAGAGGGGGGGGGGGGGGGGGTGAATAAGGGTTTTTAGAAACTTAAGTTATATTTAAAAAAACCTTTGTAATAATGCAAGATAATAAGAAGTCAAGTAAAATAAAGTAGAGACATGCTTTATTAATATCAAATAAAGTTTTACAAAAGTTGACTTCTATGACGCTAGAAATTAGTGGCGATGAATAGTAAACTCTTTTTGTTTTCTATCCCGACTCGCATCCCCACGAACCGGTGGCCCTATCCTTATCCACCCCGGATTCGGCCTCAAGCCGCTCTAGCCAACCCTTCCCCGGATATGGCCTCGAGCACCCCCTAGACCTAGCCTAGATCTAGTCGCCAACACGAGGTGAGTTCCCCCCTAAGTCCTATCCAGACCTAGTCGCCAACACGAGGCAATTTCACTAACCGTTTACAAGAAAAATATGAAGTGAAAATAAGTGAAAACTCCCTTCTGAAGACGGAGGAGAAGATCCGCTGTAGAATAAGCGTTGTAGAGGCGGACTTCGTTTGGATCCGGCGTGATCAGATTCTCCTTCAGAAGTTTGCAGAACTTTGGTAGGACTTCAACTTTCGGCCAAGATTGCCTCTGGAATTCTGGCACTCTATCTCTCTATGATATCTCTCTGATGTGTGTCCCAAAATGAGATGAGAGGAGTCCTTTTTATAACCTTAGCGTTAGCGCCTGCGCTAGCGCTACCGCTGGCGCTATCCCAAATTAAGTAATATTTTGCGCGCGAGAATCTTTAATCCGGGGAAACAATTCCTCCTTGCCAACTGTGTGCGTCGCTATCGCCTGCGCTATCAGCTACCGCCAGGCGCTATCTCCTTCCATATGTGCTCCCGGAATGACACTATCATCGCTAGCGCCAGGCGCTAAGTGCTACCGCCGGCGCTAGTGGGAGTATCTCTCTTCTGTTTTCATTCGCCAGAATTCGTCGGGAGTTCTCGAGAACATTCGACGAATTGACTTAGCCGCACAATTTCCTTCACAAGTCTGCCTTTTTGACTTCTGTCTGCGTTCGTCGATATTCGTCAGGAGTTCACGAGAACATTCGACGAATGGACTTAGCCGCTAACAGTTCGTCGAACGACAGCTAGCGCCTGCGCTAGTGTTATCGCCAGCGCTAGTGGAAGATTTGGATTTGATGGCTCATCTTTGGGGGCAACCTTCTTATGTAATCCTTGAGTCATGTGGACTTTGTTATCCTGTACACTTAAACACACAAGATCAAATACACATAGGTTTTGTTATTCTCAAACCTAGGAGATGCGGAAGACCATGTTCCAACAATAGCAAATTCAAGCCCACAGCCGTGTTCAGGGGAAATTCCAGAGCAATTCTGCAAAAATCTTCAGTACACGCCCCAGGTCACGGGCGTTACTCCGCTCCCAGAAATCAGTGCCACATCGGTTTATGATTACACGCCCCAGGAGGCGTGACCTGGGGTGTGGCCTTCAGGTCACGGGCGTTACTCGCCCGACAAGCATTCAATTCAAGCAGTTTTCGTCGTCGAGCCGTTCCAGCTTACACGCCCTTGGTCACGGGCGTGACCAAGGGGCGTGACTTCTTGATGAGTCCCAAATATATACACATTTATGGACTCATCTGGGCCGATTTTCTAGTCTATGCACTTCACTTTAGACATGTTTTCACTCATATTTGATACTCCATGCTAAGTGCACCTCTAGGCCCGTTTTTGGTGTTATTTCATGTTCTGCATCTCTAGTAGTTTTCATGCATTGTTAAGTGCCACTTTCAGTGGCTGGATTCGTGGTTGTGCTGGAACAGGAGTCGTGCAGGGGTTCCCGGTACAATTCTGTATAGGTATACTGCGCACGATCACTGGTTCTATTGCGCACGACCACTGGTCGTGCGCCGCTGATCGTGTGCACTTAACCCTATTTTTCGAGTTCTGTCTCGGGTAGTGCGCATGACCACCTACGATAGTGCGCACGACCACCAGTCGTGCGCCACTGTTCGTGCGCACTTAACATCAATTTTATGAGTTCTGTTTTGGACAGTGCGCACGACCGCCTACGATAGTGCGCACGACCACAGGTCGTGCGCCACTGGTCGTGCGAACATGGTATTTTATAAATTTCTTACTTTGCAGGCTCCACCCAGGTAGGCACGCGATCACAGAACTCCAGCGCGCACGACCACTGGTCGTGCGCCAATGACCGTGCGCAGTATTTATTCCAGCGCCTATATAAGGTCCTGATCCGCAGATTAGGGATAACCCGGTTCCGGGAGCGCGATTTACAGTTCGTACGCCGCCGTTTTCCACTTCCAGCCACCTCCACCTCATCTTCTCCGCAAGGGGAAGTCATCTCCAGCCATTTTAAGCAATCCTCCATCGTCCGGGAGCATTCTCCGCCCTCCGCAAGCACTCAAGCAAGCCATCTCCAGTTCTGTCCGGTGAAAAGAATAGTCATCCTGAGGTAGAAGACGATGGAAGCACGTGGAGAGGTCGTGACAGTCTCTCAACGCCGGAAGCACAGTCCGCCCGAGTCCGGAGGTAGCTTGACAAACTACCATTCCGGCCGTGAACGGTCGCTAGTCTTCGTCCATTGGTTGATTTCTTCCTCCCCCCTTTGTTGTACTTCTTTGAATCATTTAAACTTGAATATCATGATGTTTAGTTTAAATGCAATGGTTGTTTTTTCTCTGTTCTTCAGTATTTGTTTGTGATATGTCTCACCTCCACTCACTCACTCACGCACTCATCGTGTTCGATTCGCGTTAGCAAGAGCTAACGACGATTTGTGAAGAGGTGTTTGCGACCCTCACTCTCCACACTAGTAATCACTTCATTCGCATGCGTATCGTCCATCCGCCTTACGAAGCTCGGCATCGCGGCCGCTGCACCCATCTCACCTTGCGAAGCGGTGATTTCGACCCGCATTTCTTTTATTGTTGTTAACAGTAGGAAACCAAATCAAAACCCCACTGTCTGTGTTTGTTTTTGCTTGTGTAATAATTGTCACACAACGTGATTCGTTCACCCAACCTGCATTCCTCAAGAGACCGACACTCGGGGATCCTATTCCCAACATTTATTACTTGCGCGACCGCAGCACTTGCCGAACATCGCATCACTTCTCCCGCAACTGCCAGATTAACTCCAGATCGCGCCGTTTCCCGCTGTTTCCTAACTCGGTCAAGACACGCCCTAGGTCACGGGCGTGACCTAGGCCGTGACCCGTCGAGATGATCAATTTTGGCGGTTTTTCTTCCCCAACATTCCCGGGCTTTCAAGACGCAGTTACACAGCTTACACGCCCTTGGTCACGGGCGTGACCAAGGGCGTGACTCGCCAATTTTCTGCCTATAAAAGCCAGTTGCTGCCAATGTGAAGAAAATCCGATCCTAGCTTAAATTGGGTCATTTTTAGATTAGTTTTTCAGCATTTTCTTATTGTATTTTCTTTATGCAGATTTACTTTATGTTTTGCAAATTTCAATTCATAGTTTAGATTTCCAATTCCTGCAATTGTAATTCCCTTTACTTTAGTTATAAAATTGTCTTTCTTTTCAATTATGTTTAGCTAAATTTATAGCATTTGATCGGATGAATTCTTAAGCTTTTCTTATTTTGTAATCTCTCATTTTCATAGCTTTAGTTTAAGAATTATTACGATCCACTTTTGATTTTTCTCGATTGATCTCATATTGCCGGTATATGAATATCAATTCTTGATCCATTTTCTAGTGATCGAGAGATCCATGAATTTGTGTAGATCATTCATTAGTGGAAAGAGTTGCATGCATTCCTCGAGAGAGGGTGACACAAATCTTCCGGATTGGAGTCAAATCCAATAGTGGGGCTCACCGCATAGAGCAAGTTTAGGGGTTTCGACTGGCCGATGGGTCTTAATCGATCAACCTAAGGTTAGGTGGTAGTTCTCTCGAGAGAGGCTCTACCATATTTTGGGAACCACCACGGTCGAATTATTCTGTCACTTTTGGTTATGAATTTAGATTTTACAATTTATTTAACTCAAGAAGGATTTCCGATCAAATGCTCTTTTCTTCCTTTTCTCTTTTATTATTCAAAAAACCTTCTTAAATCTAGATAAAATAATATTAATTTGCGTGAGTAGAAGTAATCAACAAACTCGTGGAATACGACACTTGATATTTATTTGTTTTGAATATCCTATGCTATGAACGATAGGTGCTCTTGCCTATAGTTCGTAGAATTTGGAGAATATATTTTATATCCTAAATTTTAGCTATCAAGTTTTTAGCGTCGTTGTCGGGGATTACTTTGTGTTGATATTTTGAAAGCGAAAACTGTATTACTTTTATCATTCTCTTTCTCCCCCCCCCCCATTTCTCTTTTTGTTTTTTTTTAAAAAATTCCTTTCTATTAAGTAACGGTTGTTTAATTTTCTTTTTCAAAAAAAAAATGATGTTATCACAGTTGGCCGCAAAAGTTGTCGTGCTTCAAAATAAAGTTAATCTTTTGGAAGCCGCACGAATGCGCCAAATTATTTGTCATTTTTGTGGGCGTCATCATTCTAGTGAGGAATGCTATTTTTCATTTCAAAATTTTTCTCATGAGAATCAAATTAATTTTTCTAATGAAAATTATAATTTTTATAATGAAAATAATAATTTTTATGATGAACATAATTTTTCTTTAAATAATGATGCGGGTGAATTTACTTCTTGCACTGATGTTGATTATTCATGGTGGCAAGGTCACCCGGATAGTTTTCAGTGCGAAGAAGAAAATTCCTTCAATCATGATTTGCATTCCTCGCCTTTTCCGCAAAGTTATTCTTCTTCTGATCTTGAGAATTTTCCGAATTTTATTTCTCCCACTTTAAATGCTTATTCTCATGATCAAGAAGAGCATTTGTACCAAGAATTTCGCAAAGACATGGAGACACCGAGCGGATTAGAAAATGAAAATTTTTCTTCTTCTCCTTCGCCCGCCCTTTCTTCTCTTTCTCATGAATTTATAATTTGTGAAGAAATTGTGTCCCGTGAATTTAATTCTCTTGGTATTAATTTTTTAAATAATAATTTTATTTTTGAAAATAAACAACCGGAGCTTAATCATGAATTTTCACAAGAAACTCCTCATTGTGAAAAATTTTCTGACTCGCTAAATTTTGATTCTTTTGATTCTAACGATTTTCATGTAGAGGATGAGTCGTTGCAACCAAAACATTTTCACCGATCCATTTGCCGCTCATCTCCAGCAATCCAAATTACTTAAGGTATGTGTAGGTAATTTTGATTCACAATTTCGAGCTAACGGACAACAGAAGAGTCAAGAGCATAGCGGAGGAGTAGCCGGGCGACCGACTTCGGCATGCTCACCTGAGCGTGAATTAAGGGAGTTGCCTGTGCATTTTAAATTTTATTTTCCTTTTTCCTAACAATAACCGTCTAGCTTAAAGACGGGAAAAAGAAAGCGCTCTTGGGAGGCACCCCTTGCTTATCTTTATTTTTCTTGCAATTTATTTTTTTTATTTACTTTTCCCTCTTCATCCTTGTTTATAAACATTGGGGACAATGTTTATTTTTAAGTATGGGGGGTGTTCTCTAATGTTTGTTTTTTATTCAAAAAAAAGTTCAAAAAATTTTAGAAAAACACTTTTAATACAAAAAAAATATTTTCAAAAATATTTAAAAATAAAAAAAAAAATCTTCTTTTGTCTTCTTTTTCAATTTTGTTTTTAAATTAAAATACCAAAAAAATTTAAAAAATTTAAAATTGAATTTCTTGTGAAAGGGCCGTGTTGGGTTTTCATCCCACAAAACTGCCTAGTACCTTGCGAACCCGTCATTGGGTAGCCCTTGGGAAGTCCAAGAATATAAAAAAAAAAATCATTTTTTTAATATTAAAAAAATCCAAAAATCTAATAAAATAAATTTTGTATTATTAAATTTCTCCAAACTTCATTTATGCAAAATTAATTTTAATTATGAGTTGTCTTTATAGGCTTTTTAAGAAGTTTTCTTTTTATGAATTTTTAAATCATATATTTCTCTTCAAAATATGTTAGATTTAATTTTTAGATGAATTTGATTTAATGAGTTTTTCATTATTTTGATTTGTTTAGAATATTTCTTAGTTTTACTTTCTCTCTTTAAAATATCATAATTCAATTTTGTAGTAATTGTGTTAAATATCTTTAGATTTTACTTATATTAACTTGAATTCATAGTTTCTTGTAGATTGCTCAAATTATTTTCTATGCTCTTAAAATGTATCTTTGGATTTTGTTTAGCCTTTAAACCTTAGCCCTTCCCCTACCTTTTTGTTTAACCCTTTTGTTTGGCATAAAAAAAATATTTGAAAAGATCATATGTCATGGAATGAGAGGATAAAATTCATCATTCCTAAACATATGCACCCAAATTAGTAAAAGATTATATGGCATGGAGATGAGAGGATAAAATTCATCACTCCTAAACATATACATTTGGGATTTAAAAAGAAGAAGAAATTAAAAAATGGAAATGAGAGGATTTTTTTTGAGAAATAATGGGAAATCCAAACTAACTAAGTTTGCTGAGAAAAGCTGTGAAGGTATTTTTGTTGGACACAGCTCATACAGCCGGGCATACAGAGTATACAACCTCAATACCCAAACAGTGGAAGAATCTGTTCATGTTGTATTTGATGAGACTAGCCTTATCCATAAGGGCTGGTCTAGTTCTCCAGTGAATGTAGGTACAGTGAAAAGATTAGAGAAGCTATACATTGAAGACAGTGCCGACACCTCATTCAACAACAAGAATCAGCAGTGATGGTTGAAATAGAGGTAGAACCTGCAGAAGATACAGAAACGACAGAAGAATTGCGGCCTACAGAAGTAGCTCCTGCATAAATACCCATAACACTTCCAACTGCCTTAAGACAAGTAAGAGATCATCCCCAAGAGCATATAATAGGAAATGTCAACCAAGGTGTGCTGACAAGGAGTGGAGCTGCAAATCAAGCATTGTACCTGAGTTTTCTCTCTCAAATTGAACCCAAGAAATTTGAGGAAGCAAATCAGGATCCATTTTGGATTGCTGCAATGCAGGAGGAACTGAACCAATTTAAAAGATGCAAAGTATGGAAATTGGTTCCAAGACCCCAAGGGCACAACATCATAGGAACCAAATGGGTCTACAGGAACAAGTTGGATGAAAATGGAATCATCACCAAGAATAAAGCAAGACCAGTGGCAAAAGGCTACAGACAAGAGGAGGGGATAGATTTTGATCAGACATTCGCTCCAGTAGCCAGACTGGAAGCAATAAGACTGTTCCTCGCCTATGCAGCATACAAAGGTTTCAAAGTTTACCAAATGGATGTGAAGTTAGCCTTCCTAAATGGTGACCTCAAAGAAGAAGTATATGTAGAGAAGCCTTCAGGTTTTGTTGACTCTACTTATCCTGATTATGTTTACTTTCTTAGAAAAGCTCTTTATGGCTTAAAGCAGGCACCTATGGCCTGGTATGAGACTCTGTCAAGCTTTCTAATTGAGAACAAGTTCTCAAGGGGAAAGATTGATAAGACATTGTTCCTAAGGGAAGTGAAGGGCAAGATCTTGCTAGTGCAGATCTATGTAGATGACATCATCTTTGGCTCTATAGATAACAATCTCTGCAAAAAGTTTGCCAACTTGATGCAGGGAAAGTTTGAGATGAGCAGTATGGGTGAGCTCAAATACTTCCTAGGTCTCCAAGTGAAACAATCTGAAGATGGGATTTTCATCTCTCAGACCAAATTCACTAGGGAGCTAGTCAAGAAATTTAGATTGGAGAGTGCTTCTTCAATGAAAACTCCAATGAGAACCAATGTGTCTGGACAAGGATGAGAAGGGCATACCCTTTGATGAAACCAAGTACAGATGCATGATTGGATCCTTGCTCTATCTAATTGCAAGTAGGCCTGACATAATGTTTGCTACATGTGTCTGTATTAGATATCAGGTGAATCCTAAGGAATCTCACTATGTCTCTGTCAAGAGAATCTTAAGATACCTAAAGGGTACATCAAATCTTGGCCTATGGTACCCTAGGAACAATGAGTGTGAACTGACTGGTTATTCAGATACAGATTATGCAGGGTGCAAGGAAGATAGAAAGAGTACCCCAGGGACATACCAATTCCTTGGTGGAAGACTAATTTCCTGGAGCAGTAAGAAGCAGACCAGTGTGGCAATCTCGACAGCAGAGTCAGAGTATATCTCTGCTGGGAGCTGCTGTGCCCAACTGCTATGGATTCAACATCAACTTGAAGACTACAATCTAAAGATGACCAAAACACCCATGTTTTGTGACTCTTCCAGTTCTATCTCAATTGCTAAGAACCCCGTATCTCACAGCAGGTCTAAGCATATTGAGATCATGTATCACTTCATCAGGGAGCTTGTGGAAATTGAAGATATCACCCTTGAATTTGTCCCAACAGACAAACAAGTGGCTGATATATTTACAAAGCCCCTAGATGAAGCTAAGTTTAACTTCTTCAAATTCCAATTGGGAATGTTAAACTTAGAGTAACTCTCAACTTTATTATTTACTAATGCCTTTCTAGATGAGTGGTCAGAAAATCTCACAGGACCTTGAAGAATCATGCCTGAGCAAGGGGGAGCTTGTGCCACTCCTTGGTTAGAAAAGCAGAAGGCAAGAAGTTAGAAAGGGGAGAAATGGTGCTCAAGAAGACCTTAAAGGCAGGGGGGGCAAGGAAGAGGCATCAAATCAAGGGGGAGCTACAAGCTTGATGCACTCCAAGAGTTCTGCAAAAGATAAGTTAAATCTTTAAACAGTTCCATCTAAGATTATGATATTTAATGTCAAGTGAAAGTAGGCTTGAATTGAGATTCTGACTTCTTTAAATAGGGGGAGATTGTTGGGAATCTTGTCCACATGATTCCGGATTTGAAGAAGTCATCATGTCAAGAGTACTTCACTTTGTATTTGATCATACATCTAGTTCATAATCTCAGGAAAATATAAGTACATATCGTCGAGAAGAACAGGCGATATCGTCGACAATGCGTGCTTGTCGTCGTAATGACGGGAAGAGCAGCAGCCGCTAAGAAGCAAAGTATTCGTCAACCGCTGAGACATGGAGAGATCGTCGAACGAAGAATGCTGATCATCGAACGAAGAATGCTGATCATCGAACGATGAGACGTGGCGAGATCGTTGAACGAAGAATGGCGATCGTCGAACGAAGAATGACAAGTTCATCGATCGCAGAAAGTTGTTCGTCGAACGCAGAGAAGAATCAAAGATATCAAAGGAAGGAATGTCATCGAGAAGATGCTGTATCGTAGACATCAACAAAGTGGCCATACTGACAAGAAGAACAGACATCGTCATGAAGAAGGCATGTCGTCGAGTAAACAACATGATTACGACGACATATTGCAAGAAAGAGGATCTCAACGACACAGTCAGAAACAACATATCGTCGTATATAAAGAATCGCCAGGATGTCTCGTATTGTCATGATACCAGCATCAGAGGCAGAAGAAAGAAGACATGAAGGTCTACCAGAGTTCATGGAATTGACAAAGGCCTGTCGTCGAGATATTATCCATGTCGTCATAACAATGGAAATATCGTCGAGACAGATTCAAATCGGGAGGACGTACTGTCAGCAGTTAATGCAACCGCCTGATTGTCCAATCAGCGCGTGCACTTAATGAATCGAGGTATTAGCGCGTACCCCAAAAGAAATAAAGATATCAGCGCATGCTAAAAAGGAATGGAGGTATGACACATAAGGAAACTTGTTAAAAGATCGTTGGGAGACATCGCAGTCTTATAAAAAGGATACATGAGGTTGCCCTAAAAGGTTAATCATCAAGAAAGAATTTGCACACATAGCGAATCGAAAAACACAAGCGCCACAAGAAAGAAAGAGAAAAAGGAGCAGTCATCTTCATCGTCTGCTAAGAAGCCAATCCTCATCTGGCTAAAAAAAGAATTGAAGAAGAACCGTGCGCTCAAGATTTGATTCAGAACAATCTTCTTCAATCTTATGGAGCCGATCTTCAACAGGCTAAAGGTGTCGATCTTCATCCGGCAGAAGAAACATTTTATTATTGTATTTTCTTGTAAGGCTTGCGGGCCAAATTGTCTAGCTTGAGGGCTGGAGAGCTGTGAGGCTTGAGGGCCAGGGCAGTGCACTTGCGGGTGCGACTTGTCGAGCTTGAGGGCTCTGGTGCAGTAGGGGATTGCGGGCCTAGGCTGTAGGCACAGGACTTGCGGGTCTGTGTTGTGTTGGGCTTGAGGGCCTGAGTGTCGAGCTTGCGGGCTCGGGGGCAGTAAGGGCTTGAGGGCTTAGGCTGTTGGGACTTGCGGGTCCGTGTTGTAAGGCTTGAGGGCCTGAAGATTTTGGCGGAGTTTGCTGAGCCTAACACACTGCTGGGTAGGCGTAGAGGGAAAGAGGACTACTCAAGACACCCCGTCTTGAGGAACCTCTATAGATCTTGTGTCGTCTGGTGTGACTTATTTGTGTGTTAATTTTGTGCATTGCTTGAATCTTGATAACTCACACTAATAGATCAGAAAAAACCAAGATCACCTAACACCCCCCTCTAGGTGAACGTTCCATCTCCAACAGGAAGTTCTGGTGGAGTTGCATGTTTCTCCAGGTGCTCCAGATATTTCAAGCTCTGGGTCAGGTGCTTCAGGTTCTGGAAGCAGTGGGAGCGATGCTCCATGTTTACCTGAAAGGAGAGCTAGTCCACAAGCTGCAGTGGAAGAGGTGGTTCAGAGTCAAGCTCTGAGGAGGTCCAAGTGGACCATTATTCCACCTGATCGGTATACGGGCGGGAACTTGGTGAGCTTTGTCTCATGTTTCTTTGCAGGTCCCCTGGATGAGAGAGAGCCATCTTGTTATGAAAATGTCGTTGGAGTCAAGGAGTGGGAAGGAGCCATGGATGAAGAAATGGCTGCCCTCGGGATGAATGAGACTTGGGACTTGGTGCCTAAGGTTGAGGGAGTTACTCTGGTGACTTGCAAGTGGGTTTTCAAACTGAAGAAGAAGGATGACAGAAGAACATGCGATATCGTCGACAATGCGTGCTTGTCGTCGTAATGACGGGCAGAACAGCAGTCGCTGAGAAGCAAAGTATTCGTCAACCGCTGAGACATGGCGAGACCGTCGAACGAAGAATGCTGATCGTCGAATGCTGAGACGTGGCGAGATCGTTGGACAAAGAATGGCGATCGTCGAACGAAGAATGACAAGTTCGTCGATCGCAGAAAGCTGTTCGTCGAATGCAGAGAAAATCAAAGATATCAAAGGAAGGAATGTCATCGAGAAGATGCTGTATCGTGGACATCAACAAAGTGGCCATACTGACAAGAAGAACATACATCGTCATGAAGAAGGCATGTCGTCGAGTAAACAACATGATTACGACGACATATTGCAAGAAAGAGGATCTCAACGACACAGTCAGAAACGACATATCGTCGTATATAAAGAATCGCCAGGATGTCTCGTATTGTCGTGATACCAGCATCAGAGGCAGAAGAAAGAAGACATGAAGGTCTACCATAGTTCATGGCATCGACAAAGGCCTGTCGTCGAGATATTATCCATGTCGTCATAACAATGGAAATATCGTCGAGACAGATTCAAATCCGGCGGACGTACTGTCAGCAGTTAATGTCGGGACAATCAGGCGCGTGCACTTAATGAATCGAGGTATTAGCGCGTACCCCAAAAGAAATAAAGATATCAGCGCATGCTAAAAAGGAATGGAGGTCTGACACATAAAGAAACTTTTTAAAAGACCGTTGGGAGACATCGCAGTCTTATAAAAAGGATACATGAGGTTGCCCTAAAAGGTTAATCATCAAGAAAGAACTTGCGCACATAGAGAATCAAAAAACACAAGCGCCACAAGAAAGAAAGAGAAAAAGAAGGAGCAGTCATCTTCATCGTCTGCTAAGAAGCCAATCCTTATCTGGCTAAGAAAAGATTTGAAGAAGAACCGTGCGCTCAAGATTTGATTCAGAACAATCTTCTTCAATCTTATGGAGTCGATCTTCAACAAGCTAAAGGTGCCGATCTTCATCCGGCAGAAGAAACATTTTATTATTGTATTTTCTTGTAAGGCTTGCGGGCCAAATTGTCTAGCTTGAGGGCTGGAGAGCTGTGAGGCTTGAGGGCCAGGGCAGTGCACTTGCGGGTGCGACTTGTCGAGCTTGAGGGCTCTGGTGCAGTAGGGGATTGCGGGCCTAGGCTGTAGGCACAGGACTTGCGGGTCTGTGTTGTGTTGGGCTTGAGGGCCTGAGTGTCGAGCTTGCGGGCTCGGGGGCAGTAAGGGCTTGAGGGCTTAAGCTGTTGGGACTTGCGGGTCCGTGTTGTAAGGCTTGAGGGCCTGAAGATTTTGGCGGAGTTTGCTGAGCCTAACACACTGCTGGGTAGGCGTAGAGGGAAAGAGGACTACTCAAGACACCCCGTCTTGAGGAACCTCTATAGATCTTGTGTCGTCTGGTGTGACTTATTTGTGTGTTAATTTTGTGCATTGCTTGAATCTTGATAACTCACACTAATAGATAAAAAAAAAACCAAGATCACCTAACACCCCCCCCCCCCTCTAGGTGAACGTTCCATCTCCAACAGGAAGTTCTTGTGGAGTTGCATGTTTCTCCAGGTGCTCCAGATATTTCAAGCTCTGGGTCAGGTGCTTCAGGTTCTGGAAGCAGGGGGAGCGATGCTCCATGTTTACCTGAAAGGAGAGCTAGTCCACAAGCTGCAGTGGAAGAGGTGGTTCAGAGTCAAGCTTTGAGGAGGTCCAAGAGGACCATTATTCCACCTGATTGGTATATGGGCGGGAACTTGGTGAGCTTTGTCTCATGTTTCCTTGCAGGCCCCTGGATGAGAGAGAGTCATCTTGTTATGAAAATGCCGTTGGAGTCAAGGAGTGGGAAGGAGCCATGGATGAAGAAATGGCTGCCCTCAGGAAGAATGAGACTTGGGACTTGGTGCCTAAGGTTGAGGGAGTTACTCCGGTGACTTGCAAGTGGGTTTTCAAACTGAAGAAGAAGGATGACGGAAGTATTGAGCGGTACAAGGCTCGTCTTGTAGCTCGAGGTTTCTCTCAGAAGTGTGAGAATTTGAAAATAACAGAATTTTTATTTCCAAAAAACTAAGTATTGTAAGAGTATTGCCTCCTTTATATAGACCAGGTGGGAAAGAGATAAATACGAATACACAGTGTGGGACTAAAAACAAATACACTATACAATAAGAAACTGGGCGGTCGGGCGGTCACGAAGAACCAGACCACAACGACCTCACCGGTCTGGAGAGGTGACTAGCGGTCACACAATAGGAAGTAGGTCGTGTGAAAGAGGAGACCGCCAGTAGACAATTCTGTGGGTGGTGAGCAAGCTGACCGCGAAACCGTGCTGGCGAACACTCGCCCGTAAACGGGAGATCGAGGCTACCAGATCGCTTATCATCCCAAGAAGTGAACTGGTACATTTGAGGAGACGTGGCGGTCTGCTGCTTGGAGACCGCAGTGACCGAGGTTAACGGTTTGTAGTTTGATGGAGCTAGAGACCGCTGAACTTCACTAGAAGCGGACTGGCATGTCTGAGATGAAGTGGATGACCGCTGATCGGAGATCACTGAGACCGCTGATACCAGACCGCTATTCGACAGAGTTTGAGACCGCGGAGATCGCGGACTTGAGATCGCCAAGGAGAGACCGCTTTGTTTCAACACTCCCCTGCAAGCTGGAGCATATATATCAATCATGCCTAGCTTGTTACACACATCAGAGAAGGATGAGGATATGAGTTTGGTGAAGATATCAGCCAACTCTTTGTCTGAAGTCACGAAGGGAGTGCAGATTTATTTATGCGTCGACACAGCAAAACGGTGCGCTTATCTGTCGAAGAAGTCGACGTATGCTAGAGAGGAGAAATCGACGTACGTCGGTGGAGTCATTGAAATTGACGTACGTATGCTAGAGAGGAGAAATTGGCAGCAGGCTCGTAGCTGAAGAGCAGAGGGCGGCTCGTCGATCAGCTCGCACAACTGGAAATCCATCCCTAATTAAAGCTTGTCAGTTGTGCTGAAAAGATAACCTAGGGGCCATGCCGCAACAGGTCTCCGAGATCGACAAGGTTTTATTACATTGATAACAAAGTAAACCTATTTTTTGTAGCCGCCCACATTCTGCTTTTGTTAGGTCCGCCCATGCATCCTGGTTAAGCCAAAACTTTGATCTTCAAATTAAGTTCTCTAGGAGGGAGGAGGCGGTGGTGGTGGCGGTGGCAGGCAAGAAGCGGCGGGTGCAAAGGCTCAAATGGAATCGGAGGGAGGAGGCGATGGATCGAAACGGAGCTTTTGCTCCGTTTCTCATGGCCCGGCCGGTGCAAACGCGGCAAACGCCGCCGCCCGCCATTTGGTTACGCGCCTTGCGGCGGCATTTGCCGCAAACGCCGCCCGCCACCGCCGCGCTAAATGAACCCGAAGTCGCAACACTGGGCTTTTGGGCGGTCCTAATGGGCTAATAATGAGCACAGGTGGATCGGCAAATGAAAGAACTCTTATCCTACCAACTAAAAATGTCAAAGAGCTGAGTAGATTGCATCATTGACTCATTCGGCCTCCCTGGTCCACCAGGAAATAGACTGGATATAAAATGATAAATTTACCTCGACCAATTTTTGCAGCGACAATATGTTTCACTATGTGATATTTTATTTTATTTTTATTAAATTGTTATTTTGATTTACTATTTTAACTTATTAATTTTAAGGCGATAATATAATTTAAAAATAACTTGTATCAAATGGCTCTAATAAATTTGATGGTGCGGTGTAAGCTTGTCTTAATAATAACTAGCTAGCTGTCTAGCACGGGTACGCCCGCTATCCGCTATTCATAAGAACGGTCTGTGCCTGTCGGTGAGTTGCGAATGAGCTCCGCCCATCTGTGAACTGCGAACAAGTGCCCATGGCTTGCGAACAGGCTATGGTGATCATGCCCGTCTGCTCTTTTCAATGTGTTGTAGAAAAATGAATAAAGTACAACAGACATCCATGAGCAATATATAACAAAATCAATATCAGTAATTTGCAAGCTCTTTTGGTTTGATATTGGGATGTTTAAAAGCCAAAAATCATTTTATCTCTCAACCAGGACAAATTTCAAACGACTCAACATTAAAAAATTTATGAGCAGAATCTGTAGTTACATAAGTTGTTACTGTTTGCACAAAGCTTAGGTGTTACGTGTTGACGTTGTCACTGCACTGATGTCATAGAATTTCAGGGGTAAGATTGTTTTCGACTTGCCCATCTAGTGAAAAACAAACTGCCACTGAACCTCAAGCATGTCCTTCGGCACCTTGCATGGTTTACCAAACAGAGCAAAGAGGGAAGCAAATAGGGACAAGAAATTATTTCCAATTTAATTGAAAAGACAATTTGACAGCCTTGATAATTTGTAAAGGTATGCACGGAAGGAATACTCTGTGACCGCTGTATTGACCCGTCAAAACTTCCGCTTCAATTATGTTTCTAACAAAATGATGACAAAGCAACCTTGTTACTATTGCACAGTTTGATATTATGATCAATATTCACAAAAGCATTATCATGTATCATATTTTCAAAGTAAGCTTGTGGGGTGGTAGATTTTCTGGGGAGGTAGAGTTTAGAAACTCAGATATGTATGTATAAATTTCTTGTTTCTTTAAGCACAAAGTCAAATGTGAAATATTCATGTTCTTCTCCCGGAAAAGAGTAAGGGTCTTTCATTCAACTTCTTGACATCTTCATTTTAATGAGTTATCAGAGCCATAGATTTCAGGTATTCAAAATTATTAAATTTATACCTCAAATTTGTGAAAATAAATTTACGGGATTAGAGAGAGTTTTTTCCTTACAAAGGAATAATTATAGATCTGGAATATTGGTCATGGCATTGCTCATAGTTGGTTAAATTTAAATCATCAACTGGAAGGGTAAAACTATTGAAATCGGTGTCCCCTCTGACCCTCATATTACTTGATAAGTGCAACACGCAAATGTTATCCCACAAATGAGACACTACAATGCTTGAGTTTATAATATCTGATTTTGCTCCATTAACGAAAAGCGTTGACAACTCCAAAACATTGCCTCAGAGTATTAAGACCTTTCCACCAAACGGCCGAGACATATCTAGTGTGTCTGTAAATGCATGATCAACCATTTCGTAAGCACGTCTATTGCTTATAGGTGTCTTGCCTCATATTATTGTCGATGCTTGTTGTATCAATTTACACAAATCTGTTTGCTTACAAAATTTACTCTTTAAAAAAGGATCAAACTATATAGGAATTTTAAAATTTGAATGAGTTGTACGACTACTTGGTAGTAAAGTTCTCGCAATACTCGATAAGTCTGTTGCTAGAATGATTCATCCCTCACTTCCAAATTTAGCGAACATTGCCCATTAAAGGAAACTTTTACTTATCAACCAACAAAAAAATAATGATGAGTTGTGGTAAATGCATGTAATTGTACTAGCGCAGGCGCTAGCTGCCGTTCGACGAACTCTTAGCAACGGTCGACGAATTCCTGTTCGACGAAATATTGGCTCGAAGCGAAATTGCCGAGAGAACTTATAGAAGGAGATAGCGCCAGGCGATATCCGATAGCGCTGGCGGTAGCGCGGAGCACAAGAGGAATGGCGAAATTGTTTCCCCGGATTAAAGATTCTCGCGCGCAAAATATTACTTAATATGGGATAGCGCCGACGGTAGCACTAGCGCAGGCGTTAGCGCTAAGTCTATAAAAAGGACATCTTGGCTCCGTCTTCCTAAGCCTCTAGAGAGCCAGAATTCCAGAGCTTTGTGCCACAACATAGAGAGGAAGGTTCAGAGAGATACTCCCACAAATCCATAAAGACTAAAGGAGATCCGTGGAGAAGATTTCAACACGCGTCATCATCGTGACGAAAGACCGCATCGACTACGATCATACTCTGCGTCTTCGTCTACTTCTCCAAGAGATCCACATAGAGGGAGTTTTTATATTATTGTCTTTTCATTTCATATTCTTCTTGTAAACGGTTAGTGAATTCGCCTCGTGTTGGCGACTAGGTCTGGGTAGGACTTAGGGCTAAAATTCCCCTCGTGTTGGCGACTAGGTCTCGGGAGTAGGTCTAGGGGGTGCTCGAGGCCATATCCAGGGAAGGGTTGGCTAGAGCGGCTTGAGGCCGTATCCGGTGAAGGATCGGCTAAAGCCAACCGGTTCATGGTGATACGAGTCGGTATAGAAAACAAAAAGAGTCTTTCTATTAGCTTTGATTTCTAGCTTCGATAAGAGATCAAGTTTTGTAATCATGCTTCTCAAGTTAATAAAATCATGTCTTTACTTTTACCTCACTTGATTTGTCTTGATCTTCTCTAGTTTAATAATCAAAGTTTTTTTTAAAAGTTATTAAAAATATATTATAAGTTTTTTAAACCCTTATTCACCCCCCCCCCCCCCCCCCCCCCCCCCCTCTAAGGGCGCCTACCGATTCAATAAGTAGTATCAGAGGTAGGTTATTCCAAATTGGCTTAACAACCGGGAATAATGGCGTCTCATGATCTCGCTTCTATTAGTGGGGCAAATTTCTGTGAGGAAGAAATATCTCTTAAACCACCTTTATTTGAAGGAACAAATTATAAAGGATGGAAAATTTTAATTGAAATATTTATTAAGACTTTAGATATCGAAGTATGTAATTTAGCCATTGTAAGACCTGCGGATGAATCAAATAAAAAAGAACGTCAACTAAATGCAAAAGCCAAACATTATTTATTTTGTGCTCTATCAAATGAAATTTTCAAATTAATATATTGTTTTTCTAGTGCATACAAAGTTTGGCAATTTCTTGAAGAAATGTATGATTTTCCTCTCGCATGTATAGATCAAACACAGGAGGAGAAGAACATACAGGCATCCACTACTATTCAAGAAGATCTCTCTCGTAGCAAAGCCATGGAAATCATGGAAACTAACTTGGAAAAGGAGAGCAATACATCAAGAGAGAAAGAAGATGAAAATTCATCTATGATGGAGGAAGGCCTAAAAGATAACGAAGGAACTTCATGCTCACATTTTGCCTCTACCAAAAGCGCTGTAAGAAAGTCCAAATCTTCTTCTTGTGTGATAACTTCCATCTCTAGTTTCAACATACTAAAAACGGCTAAACGTAAGATCAAGAAATTGAAAATCACTAATAAGAATTTACATTTAGAAAATAAGAGATTTAAAGCTAATGTTAATTTAGAATCAAATTGTGATGTGGTTTCAATATCTTGTCCTTTACTTGAAAACACAAAACCTTGTTTTGATTGTGATATTATTAAGGAAAGACTTAAGGAACTTGAAAAAGAAATTAGTTGTATAAAAGAACATAATGAAAAATTATGTTTAGAAAATTCATCTTTGATAAATGATTGTGCTAAGTGCAAAGACTATAAAATTGAAATTAAAGAGATGGATAAAACATTTGATGAATATAGAAATAAATACCAAGGTCATATAGATTCAATTATTTCCACTCTTAAAAATAGCACAATCGCCTATAATAAAGCTAGACATAATTTAAAGATCAAGAATGATGAATTAAAATCAAAAATCAACTTGCTTATGAAAATTGTAAATTCAAATTCACAATATCAAACTATATCTAAAAATAAGTTGAGTATGAATATGAACATCTCAACTAAGTCTAATAATGGGAGCAAGAAACACAAAGTGTTTGTACATCAAAATCAAAATCATCATTACTTGCAAAATCATGTTTCTCCCAACTCAAAATTAAAAATGCACAAATTTCCTATGAACAATACTTTTAATAATCATTACAATCATAATCATCAATATAAAGATTATCATAATGGAAATTTGACAAATGAAAACAATGGTAAACCAAGATTTGAATGGAGGCCCATAGTTAAAGATGAAACACAAACTCCACTCAAAAGGGTTCATTCACTTCCATCTCCCCAAAAGCCATCTCGTTATATTTGGGTACCCAAAGGAACCATCCCACATGGTCCCCTTTGGATACCTAAAATACTTATTCAAATGCATGAAGTAGAAACTTTTCAAAATAAGATATACAAATTTCTACTTCATGATGTTCTTTAATGTCCTTTTTATCTTTCTTGTTGTTTTTCCTTTTTGAGCTATCATGTAATGGTCATCCTATATGTTATTTGAAATATGATTCTATCTTTTAAAACTTAATGATTTTATCAATCAAATTAATCAAAATTCATAATCATATTTTTTATTTTGATGACCTATCTCTCTTTCTTATATTCATTGCCTATATATATCATATAGTATTCATAAATTGAACTATAAATTTGCTATAAAATATGATTAGGCTATTAAGCTTTATAGCCCACATCAACCAAAGTAGAGAAATAACATGATCTAAAAGAAAAGATCATGATCTAAAAGAAAAATCAATTATCAATATGTTCTTTATTATATGATGACAATTGATATTATAATTACTTAACATGGTTGATGTATTATGTATGTATTGTGATTGTTGTAAAGTTTAGACCTTAGAATCATCTTAATATCAACAAGACCAAATCAAATAGAATCTTCACTTCATTCTAGGTCTATAAGTTGAAACACTATCAAACTTTGGCATAACAATAATCTCAAATTTATCGTACTAACATTATCACCTAAAGAATATTTATATCTATGTTAGGTTTTATATGTTAGGACATATCCATGTTGCTATTTGCAAAAACATCATCTCATACTTATCAATAAAATCTTGCATATATGTTCAATCATATCTTCTTTGTTTGCATATCCTATAATATTAAGCTTAAATGGTTGAGCAAAACTCAAGAATTAAGGTTTAATGAATATGTAACTTTAATGAATGTGAAACCCATGTACTAAAATTTAACTTCCGCAACTTTTTGCGATTTCTTCTCGTCTCATCACTTCATTAGACGGGCCTTACATTGCAAAAACATAATTTAGAAAAATCGGAAGCAAAATCGAAGAAAATCAAGGCTATACGATCAAAATAAGCAATCTCTGTGAGCTAACGCAGGCGCTAGGATCTAACGCCGGCGCTAGCTCGAGTCTCCGATTTTCTGAAATTTTAAAATTCTGAAAAATGCTTAGAAATATATTAATCTATATGCACTACTCATTTTTGCAATTCCGCCTATAATTGATTTTTGAAAAATCAAATACAGAAATACAAAAGCCAAATTACAAAAAAAATATATGTTTTGCCGTTGTGTTTTTTGTCATTTATTTAAATTCTATTTCTAAAAGAAAAAATCAAATACAAAAATATAAAACAAAAAAATTATAAAAAATTGTTATTTTTTGAACTTAACTTTTCTATTTACATGTATCTTGCGAAAGGGTGATTTGGGCTATCATCCCATCATATCACCTAGTACCGGGCGAACCTCTCACAGGGTAGTCCTCGGGAAGTCCAAGATCAAATTAGAGTTCAAACTTTAAATTAAAATTATTTTGCAAAAATATCAAAAATACTGTATGGACTTTATTGAGAAAATCAAGCATGATTTAATCTATTATTTAGAACTTCTATAATATTGCAATTTATCTTTTCAAACTACTTTAAACATTGTTTTCATCATGCTTAGATATATCTATTAATATGTGCATCAATTATATTATAAAAGGTATGTAGAACTATGTGTAGCATGCCTCTAAGTATGAGTAAATGTTTTATGTTTGATAATGATCTTTATTCACTCACTTATTTTGGCATTGTTTACATTTGTGTTTAATCTAAGAATGCTTGTGTATGTTTTGTATTAGTACAATGAATTAAAATTGCACAAGTATCTTGCCTACACTACTTTTATTTGCACTTTTAAAAGATAAGAGAAGTGGTTATGTTTTTATAAATTATATTGGTTTGCAAAACAAGTGTATTCGGAGAACTTTGTACAAAACAAAAATCATAAAATAAAGTGACAAAGATAACTCCACCAAGCACTACTTGAACCTCCTGATAAGTTTTAATAAGCGTTGTGAGGTTGAGCACCTTGGAAAGAATAGTAAAGTATCTTGTGCAAACCATAACTTTCTTTCAAAATATAAACCACTTATTCTTAAGTACACCGGATCACAATAAAAATCAATCTTGAAGAATAAAACTAGGTGATCCCCCAAGCACTACTTTGCATCCTGATAAGTCTTAATGAGCATTGTGTGTGCAAAGCACCTTGGTAGTTGTACATTTTTTTTTCGTGCATTGAAGTTTGTGGAAGTAAAATTATTTGTGTTTTATTGTGCTCTTACTTTACATATTACTTGTATTTTTGATTAAAACATGTGTTTACTCTACTCAAAAATACACTTATGTGCACATCATTATCTTCCATAACACTTCTTCTCATGAGTATTGGATCCTAATGCTAATTCTATACTATTCTTTACTTATGAAATGCACTAGATAACCTAGCATGCTTTCTACAATGTTTATTATGTTTTGAAACTATGAATTAACATAACATTGTAGTACTATCTTTCTGATATCATTATTTCATGCTTGGAGAATTTATTACTGATTTAAAAATGTTTACAAAACATCTTCTTTATAAAATTAAACTCCTATATTTTTTTAATTATCATGTCTTACAAAAGATATTTGCTTGTATTTTTCTAAGTCTTCCGCAACTTTAGATTTACCTTCTATTTGGTTATGCTGCCAACTCTGATTTATGACAATATTGTGATGAAAATAATTCTAAAACTCCTTCTCATTTCATTCTCTACAAGCTCGATCATGCCTTTATCTTATTATCAACTTTTTAGTGATGTCTCCTTACCCGCTTTTGCGAATAACAAAAGGGGGAGAACTAACATGATAAATATTAATCTGCTATCAAACTATAATGCTTAATTAAGATGATAGCTTACATATTAGGAGAACATTCACTTAGGGGGAGCATGTATTTAGGGGGAGCAATTCTAAATGCTAAATGCTAAAATCATCCTAAGTCATCACTCTCACACACACACAAGTATGGTTCTTCATGCTTATATATTAATGCTCTGATTTATCATTAATGGATTTGTTATTATAAAAAGGGGGAGTTTGTTGGAACATGGTCTTCCGCATCTCCTAGGTTTGAGAATAATAAATCCCATGTGTATTTGATCTTGTGTGTTTAAGTGTGCAGGATAACAAAGTCCACATGACTCAAGGATTACATAAGAAGGTTGCCCCCAAAGTTGAGCCAACAAATCCAATACATCTACTAGCGCTGGCGGTAGTACTAGCGCAGGCGCTAGCTGCCGTTCGACGAACTCTTAGCAACGGTCGACGAATTTATGTTCGACGAAATATTGGCTCGAAGTGAAATTGCCGGGAGAACTTATAGAAGGAGATAGCGCCAGGCGATATCCGATAGCGCTGGCGGTAGCGCGGAGCACAAGAGGAATGGCAAAATTGTTTCCCCGGATTAAAGATTCTTGCGCGCAAAATATTACTTAATATGGGATAGCGCCGGCGGTAGCACTAGCTCAGGCGCTAGCGCTAAGCCTATAAAAAGGACATCTTGGCTTCGTATTCCTAAGCCTCTAGAGATCCAGAATTCCAGAGCTTCGTGCCACAGCATAGAGAAAAAGGTTCAGAGGGATACTCCCACAAATCCATAAAGACTAAAGGAGATCCGTGGAGAAGATTTCAACACGCGTCATCATCGTGATGAAAGACCGCATCGACTACGATCATACTCTGCGTCTTCGTCTACTTCTCCAAGAGATCCACATAGAGGGAGTTTTTATATTATTGTCTTTTCATTTCATATTCTTCTTGTAAACGGTTAGTGAATTCGCCTTGTGTTGGAGACTAGGTCTGGGTAGGACTTAGGGTTGAAATTCGCCTCGTGTTGGCGACTAGGTCTCAGGAGTAGGTCTAGGGGGTGCTCGAGGCCATATCCAGGGAAGGGTTGGATAGAGCCTCTTGAGGCCGTATCCGGGGAAGGATCGACTAAAGCCAACCGGTTCGTGGGGATACGAGTCGGTATAGAAAACAAAAAGAGTCTTTCTATTAGCTTTGATTTCTAGCTTCGATAAGAGATCAAGTTTTGTAATCATGCTTCTCAAGTTAATAAAATCATGTCTTTACTTTTACCTCACTTGATTTGTCTTAATCTTCTCTAGTTTAATAATCAAAGTTTTTTTTAAAAGTTATTAAAAATATATTATAAGTTTTTTAAACCCTTATTCACCCCCCCCCCTCTAAGGGCGCCTACCGATTCAACATGAACGGGATGCACCCCTCCCTGTAGTGCAATGGGTTGCACCCCTCCATAGGGTACACATGGGCTCCACCCGTCCATGCTTTATGAAAGTTCTCTATTTGTATGTGGCCCACGGGAGTGCGATGACCATACATGGGTTACGGGTGGGCCACGAACACCTATGGGTTACGAGTGGGTGATGATCTTTCGTGGGTTACGAGTGGGCGTCAACCATCCGTGAGTGATGGGTGGGCGATTACCGTCCGTGGGTTATGGCCTGACAATGCCCTATGTATACATGATAAGGATGGGTTTCACCCGAATGCGTGGGTTACTTTGCATGTCACACCCTGACACAATAAACTTGAGTTAATGATGCCGAAATAGCTATTTGGAACATGCGTTATGTATTTGATCTAGTCTTTTTGTGTGTGTTAATAGTGTGCAGATCGTATATGTACAAGCATACATTGAATGAGAATAAAAGACGGACGACGATGCCCATCATTGTAATCTCCCGCAGAGAGGTATCACCTACCGCTGGCGGCAGTTCCTGGATACAAAAGGAAAGTTGGCAAGATGTCTTTTGAACGCAAGAGTGGCGGGAGCATAGACATCTTTAGCAAGTTTCTATAGCGGCGTGCTAACGCTACTGTCCAGTGGTAGCATATGGAAAGCCGTCAATCAACCGCTAAAATGAGGAGCAAATATGGAAGGAGATCTGATGGATTAGTGTATATCATGCTAACGCGCGTGCTATCTCTTATCGCGGCGCGACAAGGTTGAATGTCTAAGTTAAAGGCGCACACTTGCCATTTCTACTGCGATCTGTGTACCTCCTGATTACCATATAGGGTACTGCACGACGGTAACATTACTGTTGACGATATCTTTATGGATCTATTTAAAGACCAGATCCACTCGGTCTATGGGGTTGATTACCCATCCACCAAAGCTACAACTCTGAATCTTGTGTGAGAGGCTCATCTCCAAACATTGAGAGGACTCCCTTGGGAAAACACGAACATTGAAAGAGGGTCTTGAAGGGGAAGTGCTATAATGCATATTCAACACGAAGGGCAAATACATTGAGAACACCAACTTCTACATCGCCTTCGTCTTCACCTTCAGCTCTTCTTAGGGAGTTTTATTTTTCAGATTTTTATATATCTTGTTTTCTTTTTATTTTATTATATATATTGCCGATGAGAAATCATCCTAGGAGAACGTCGTATTTCAGGGAGGATTCCATGAGAAAATCGCCAGTGAAGGGCGTCTAGACTAGGGAGGTTTAGGGAGGGCTCGAAGACCTTCTTGAGGAGAAGGGAGAGAGCCAACCGATCCTCGGGGGACGGGAGGGGGAGGTTCGGTATAGAAAACCCAAGATCATACTATTCATCACTTTCGATCTCCGTCGTCATGGAGATCACAATTTTGTAATAAATTATTTTGTAAAATAAAATCATGTTTTTATTTGTCGTATTATCTTGATTTTATTTTCACGCCATAAAATATTTTAAATAATATTTCAAAGTCTTAACGCAAAATATATTATAATGTTCTTTTTGAGTGGAATAAACTCTTAAAATTCAATCTCTGTGAGCTAGCGCTAAACGGTAGTGAAAATGATTGAATTCTAACTTTTTCTAAAAGGAATCTTCAGTATAATTTTTTCTGAAATATTAAAATGAAGTTTTATATAAAATATTCTGAAGCTTCTTTAATTATCAAGAATATTTTTATATAAAATTAAATTCTTAAAAACTCTTATTCACCCTCTCTAGGGGCGCTGGTAGATCCAACAAGTGGTAACAGAGGTAAGTTATTCCAAAATGGTCTCACAACCGAGAATAATGTCGCCTCATGATCTAGCATCCACTAGAGGGGATAAACTTTATATTAATGAAAAATCATTAACACCATCTTTATTTGAGGGTAAAAATTATAAAGAGCGAAAAATATTAATGGAATTTTTTTAAAATCCTTACATGTAGAAGTTTGGAATATTACTATTAGAAAGCTCCCAAGTGCTCTAAGTAAAAATGAATGTTCTTTAAACTCTAAATCGATGAATTGTATATTTTGTGCACTTGACCAAAATATTTTCAAACTTATTTATACTTTACCTACTGCTGATGAGATTTGGAATTTTCTTGAATAAATTTATGATTCTCGTTCTACAGGTATAGAACAATCGTAAGAACTGGAGATTATGCAAGCTTGCATAAGTATTCAAGATATCTCGACCTATGACGATTTTGTGGAGTGCACATCAAGCATAATCCAAGAAGAATGCCAAGATGATGTCAAAGGAACGTTATGTTCAAATCTTGCCTCATCCGAAGGCATTGTATGTAAAAATTGCCTTCTTGCTACAACTTTTATTTCTACATTGTGTGTGCTAGATATTGCTAAACGTAGGATTACAAAACCAAAAAAGTGTAATTCTAAATTACATTTAGAAAATAAAACTTCAAAAGCAAAACTCAATGTAAAATCAAATATTGATGTGCCTAGTTCTCCCACATGCTCTATAATTAAACTTGCTACACCTTGTATTGATTACAATGAACTAAAAGAAAATTTTAAGGTTTTTGAAAAGGAGCTTCTTATTTCAAAAGAGCATAATGAACAATTATTAAATAAAAATAATGCTCTCATAGATAAACTAGACTCACTAAAATTGTTTGTTCAACAAATTTCAAATGTATATCATGCTTATGATTTCTCGTGAACACTCGACGAATTCATCGAGTGGTCTCGTGAAATCCTCGAGTGGCCTAAGATCTCTTTCTTCCCATCTCAGCTCATTTTACTAAGTCCTTTTCATCGAGTCTTATGAGAATTCATCGAGTAATCCTATATTTGACGAGTTCATTCGACGAATTCTGACAGATAGCATTTTCGTCATTTCGCCGCCGATTTTTCATTTTAGGGTTTCTCCCATGTAAAGTACACGTGGAGCTCATTCCTTAAGACTCGTTTATAACCGTTTGAAGAGGTCCAATAAATACTTAAAAGATGTTTCTTTAAACCCTAATTGTGCTAATTTTGAAAAGAAAACATCGTAAGTTCCATCGACCATTCTCGTTCTCGCAAAGATGGTTTTCTACTGCCGACAAGTTCTCTGCACGATTCTTCTTCAAGATTCGACTCAACAAGATCAATGTGTTCAGATTCATTAAAGTGATTTATAGAGTGTTGAAACCGACAACCGGTCTCTTGTGGAGTTTGGGGTCCCAAAAAATGGGTGACCTCACACTTACTTCTCTCAAGGGAGAGCGCTAGGCTGAAGGCTTAGGGAACTAAGAACAGGACTGAGGGCTCAGCGAGGATGTCCCACCACACACCCGGAAGGTCTTAGAGCGCTTCCCCTCCCAAGCCAATGCTGAGCTTGGGCACCTTTGGAGGCACTCTTCACCAACCAAAGAAACCTAGGGAGACAGTAGCCAAAGAACTCCATCTCCTCAAAGGTGCCCCCTCGGTCCTATTTATAGATTTCCGAGCTTGGTATGCTAATAACCAGATTATAGCCTAAGAGATTACAAAAACCCTCAGGTTTAGCCTGCCAACAACCAAGTCCCACTGTTCTGAGATGTTATACACAAACCATCAGGGCATCCAGGTAAATTCATCCCTGTAGCCCATGATGCGAGTGGTTCATGAGGGAACCACTCGGCCTCTCACATGAAGAGGGGGGCTGAGCGAGCAGGGGCCAAACGCCTCCCCACTCGCCCCACTGGCTGGGACCTGAGGGCTGGGCGAGTGGAGGCCTGCTGCCTTTCCACTCCCCCCTAGCTGGAACCTTGGGGCTGGGCGAGTGGGGGCCTGCTGTCTCCCCACTCGCCCCCCTGGGGGCCGAGCGAGTGGGGGCCGACTGCCTCCTCACTCCCCCCTAGCTGGGACCTAGGGGCTGGGCAAGTGGGGTCGGCTGCCTCCCCACTCCCCCCTAGCTGGGACCTGGGGGTTGGGCGAGTGGGGGCCTGCTGCCTCCCCGCCCCCCTAGCCGGAACCTAGGGGCTGGGCGAGTGGGGGCCTGCTGCCTCCCCACTCGCCCCCTGGGGGCCGGGCGAGTGGGGGTCGGCTGCCTCCCCACTCCCCCCTAGCTGGGACCTGGGGGCTGGGTGAGTGGGGGACTACTGCCTCCCCACTCTCCCCACTGGGGGTTGGCTGCCTCCCCCCCCCCCCCCCCCCCCCCCCCCCCCCGTAGCTGGGACCTAGGGGCTGGACGAGTGGGGCCTTGCTGCCTCCCCACTCCCCCCTAGACGGAACCTAGGGGCTGGGCGTGTTGGGTCCTGCTGCCTCCCCACTCCCCCTAGTAAGCTCACCCCTGGAAAGCATGACCCGCGCTCCTCGGACTTGAGCCCGCCCAAAAGCTCTCCCGCCCATCTTGCCTGGGGGAGTGCTTCCTAAAAATATTGAGCCTAATGACATGTCGGGTCCTGGGACCTACTCGGTGAATACAGGGTTGTACACAGATCTTGTAGTGTCGACAAGTTTTCAGATCCAATAGTTCAAGTCAGAGATTTCTTCTTCCCCTTTCAAGTTCAAGTTCTCATCTCATTCAAGGAAGAAGAAGATCCATTTTCTCAGATCTAAAGAAGTTGAATCTCCTTGAGATTCTAAGAGATTGATTTTCAATCTAGAGTTTTGGTAAACACCATTTACATATCTTGTAGGAAGTTTTTCTTCCGAGTTCTTGTAGATGCTATTTTAGAGGATCGAGTTTGTAGGAAAGTTTGTTCTTCGAGTTTGTTCTCCAAGCTTTTTGTAGGATAGGTTGTTCTACGAGTTTGTAGGAGTTGTACTCCGAGTTGTAAGATAATTTATAATATGAGATTAGTGAAGTAGCCCAGTATAGCTGGGCATGCTAGATAGATGAGGCGGGAAAGTGGAGTACCCATACCGGAGAACCACTATAAATCCCTGTGTTTGTGTGTGTTCTTTGTTTTCTATGTGCTTATCTGTCTAGATTTTAATTCCACTTAAAATGCCATAGAACTCACCTATTCACCCCCCTCTAAGTGATTTAGGTAGCAACTAGATACTTTCACTACTTCAGCGTGCCTTCGACATCTTCTTCGAGTTCAACCTATAAGGGAGTTTTTGTTTTTTAGTTTTATCATTGCAACTCTTATCTTTTATCAGTAGAGAAATTTGCCTGTGGTTGGCGACTAGGGCCTTGCGAGGACTAGGGAGAATTCGTTGTGTGGGTGTGGCGACTAGGTCTAGGGTTAGATCTAGGTAGCGGCTTGAGGCCTCATCTGGGAGAGATAAGCTAGAGCCAATCGGTCCTTGGGAGAAGGGTCAGTATAGAAAACCAAAAAGGTTTTTACGTTCGCCTCAATTCCAAGCATCATTGAGATCAAGTTTTGTAAACATTTTTAATGCAATAATCACGACTAGAAAATTATTTTTTAGCTACACATTTTCTTGCCAGGGTTCAAAAATCGTGGCTAATACCCTAGTATTATCCACGATTGCAAAAATCGTGGCTAATAGTGAGGTTTTTGCCAGGGTTGTAAAATGCATGGCTAATACTTAAGTATTAGCCACGACAAACAAAAAAATGTGGCTAATACTTAAGTATTAGACACGATAAGAAAAAAATGTGGCTAATACTTAGTATTAGCAACGGCCGTGGAAAAAGAAAACTATCTGTGGGCTATACATTTCCTAAAAACCTAAAACACAGCGCTGCTCCCTGACCCCTCGTGAAATCGATGATGCCCTCTCTACTCGCGAAATCACCTCTGTTGCTCCTTCTCACGCCCTTCTTCAAGAAGAACTCCACCGAAGGAGGCGACCGCTCCCTCCCCGAACTTCCGTTGACCGGATCCTTCGCACGTGGTCGTCGCTCACTGATTCTGAGTCACTCCATTTCTCCCGACTTCTTTCATCTCTTTCCCTCCTCCCTCTTCGCTCCTTGCAGACTCTGATCAAATCTCCATCGGAAGGATGATCTGCATCGGAAAGGTGATGAACTTATTCGTAAGGAAGGATGTCAAGAGATTTCTTAAGCGCAAAGACAGCGAGGTCTCCCTCTCTCTCGTCTTCTCGTAATCTGGGGTTTACAGGCATTTTGATCTAGGTAATTGATTGGTTCTCCGATTGTCAAATGGTCTTGTACAAGCAAGTTCACCATAGACCATTTCCCACATTTCATCTTCTTTTGATTCTCGCCGAGTGAGTGAATTCAGGGCTTGAAGGAATCCATGGTGGATTTCTTTGATTGCAAAATTTTAGCCCAGATGAGGCATGCCGATGAAGTTTTCATCACTAGGTTTCAGACTCTTGAAGACGAACCATGTCCCTCTTGCAGTAAGATGATGGTCAGTTAATGGCTTCTCTTGTAGTTACTAGGTGGCTGCCTTAGTAGAAAGGGGACTGTGATCGCTTATATATTTTTTTAATTTAGGCTCGGATATACAAAAATATTATATGTCAGTTTGGTGATCACCGACATGGATGCTTCATGGAATTTGACATTTGTAACTCATCATGTACATAAATGTATGCTACTTTTGCCATCACCTTTAGGCTTTAGCAAGCATTTCCTTCACTGGATTGAATGTCTGAGATTTTGATTTGTAAATTCGTAGATCTGTCGCTGTTGCAAAAAATTTAGCATACGACCTCTGCTCTGTTTCCAATTCTCCATCCAGGCTCAACAGATCGTTACAAGTGTCTCACATAATAAAACATAAAGTGCAGACGTTCCGTTGCTCTCGAGAGTGAGCGGCACTTGGAGAGGCACACGGGACCCTCATTCAGCTTTGTCAAGCTTCGACCACGGTTTTTGATTTTATGCCAGGGCAATTTGCCCTGGCCAAAAGTCTATTTTCTTGTAGTGAATATTATCTTCTACTCTAGTCTTGATTTCTTATCTCTGGTAATTGGAATATAAACAAAAAGGGAAGTCTCTATTGCTAATGCCGCGCATTAACTTCTACCGCTGGCGGTAGCAACAGAGAATCCATCTCTCTTGCCTTGTACAATACTATTTCAACAGAGACTCCATACTTCTACCGCCGCACTAAAAGTTTTAACACCGTTATTCAACTCCCCCTCTAAGGGCGCCTACAGATCCAACAAGTTGTATCAGAGCCAGGTTATGCCAAAATGGTTTCAGCATCGGGAGTAATGACGCTTCATGATCATTATCTCACTTCTACTAGTGGAGAGAAATTTTAGATAAATGAAAAATCACTAGTACCACCTTTATTTGAAGGGAAAACTATAAAGAGTGGAAAATTTTAATGGAAATATTTCTTGAGTCCTTAGATATTGAAGTTTGGAATATTAAAATTAAAAAGCCCTAAAGTTTCTTAAATATGAACGAATGTTCGTTCAATGCTAAAATAATGAATAGTTTATTTTGTGGGCTTGATCAAAATATTTTCAAACTCATTTATACATTTACTACTGCTTTTGAGATTTGGAATTTTCTTGAAAATACTTATGATTCCCCTTCTACAAGTTTAGAGTGCACATCAAATGGAATAGAGGAAGTCAACTCATCAAGAGGAAGGGATGATGGAAACATGTATGGATGAGGAATGCCAAGAAGATGTCCAAGGAAATTTATGTTCAAATCTTGCCTCTCCAAGAGCTTTGTAAGTAATTCTAAATCACATCTTGTTTCCAAATCCATATCTACATTACATGTGCTAGTGATTGCTAAACGTACAATTAAGAAATAAAAAAATTGTTAATTCAAAATTATGTTTAGAAAATAAAAGTTTAAAGGCAAATGCTAATGTAAAATCAAATTCTGATGTGTCTAGTTCTTTTTCTTGCTCATTACATAAGATTGACACACCTTGTATTGATTGTGATAAATTAAATCAAAAATTCAAGGTACTTGAAAAAGTGCTTCTTATTGCACAAGAGAATAGTAAAAATTTAATAAATAAAAACAATGTTCCATTGGATAAACTAGAATCTTTAAAATTATTTGTTCAAAAATTTTAAAGTAACAAAAAATCTTTTATTTCTAGTTTATCTTCAAAATTGTGTAATGCTTCTACTAGTATTTTAAATACTATAAAACATACACCTAGTTGAATACTTAATCATAGAAACATGTTGAGATCTATTAATGAAAGTGAAAACACAGTATTTGTAAATCAAAATCCTAATCAATATCATTTACAAAATCATCTTTCGCCCAACTTAAAATTAAATTTGCACAAATTTCCTATGAAAAATGGTTTCAAGAATCATTATCTCTCTAAGAATCAAAATAAAAATATTTATAATGAAAGTTTGATGCATAACAATAACAATATTCCAAGGTTTGAATGGAGACCCATATTAAGAATGACACATTAATGTCAATTGAAAGGGTCCACTCATCCTTGTTTCCCCAAAAGCCAACATGATGTATTTGGGTATCCAAAGGAACTATCCCACTTGGTCCTCTTTGGATACCTAAATCTCTTATTCATTAGTATTATTAAATTGCATGAAGTAGAACCAAATCAAAAGTAAAAAAAAAAACAATATTCTACTTCATGATTTACTAAACTTAAAATTAAAAATAAAAACAATTTTCTTTTCCTTTTTGGTTTGTATAATTTTTGTTTTTCACTTTTTGATCCAACATCCTTATGGTTACTTTATGCATAATGTGTTATGACTCAATCACCTTGCATAAGCTTAAAACTCTAATAAATCAAATTAAAAGAAACTAAATAAAAGTTATATCTTTTCAAGTGACCTATTTATCCTCTTTTCTAATGTTTATCCTTGTTAAATCCTTTGCTTATAAATGTCTTATATTATCATTATGTATTGAATACTAAAGTTGTTCTATGATACTATCAAGACTAATAAAATTATTGTCAAAAATGGATATAAATAGGCTATTTAGGGGTCCTTGGTTAAAATATAAGATACACAACTTTTTGTTTATTTGTTTGATTTCGTTGCTGCATTTGATAGCCCTTATCATATTAAATCATAATCATGAAAAATATTCAATTTTTGCCACTTTAATTATCACTATCTTTGCCTTCAAAAAGTTTTTATATGTTTTGGCTAATGTTAATAATTAATAATTAAAAATAAAAATAAAAATTTGCAAACAAAATAACCAAAAATATTTTCTCATTCATTATTCACCTTATAATCTTTTACCTTAATAATTTGAAAAAAGATGAATATGAATGTTCTCATAATACCTCACATAGATCATCATGAATAATTAATTATGAGTACTTTACTTCTATATGACTTTAAAATCATCTATCCTAATTACAATGGTTATTCTAAAAATTCATAAAAATAAAGCCAAAGTTTATGAATCAGTTTTTAGACTTTAAACGCTTAGGATGTTTGAAAATATTAACCCATGGTTACATGTTTCACTTCATTAGGGATCACATTAAGAAAGAACATGTTCATGAAAGCTTTATAGAAACAAAATCCCAACTTACGGACATCTTTACCAAGCTTCTACTCGATGCACGATTTGCTTTACTTAGACTAGAATTAGGGGGTTTAGTCATCTTAGCTTAAGTACGATAAACCCGTATTTTTGTGTGTGTTCTTATTTGATTTCTTTGCTTTATTACATAGCCTTACACTGAACAACCCTAATCAAGCGAAAATAAAAGCAAATCTAAAAAACACACATTTTCTTTAAAAAACACTACTTATGTTACTAACACCCTCCTACGTTAGTTGTTACCGTTGGCGGTAGTATAAAATACTAAATTTGTTATTTGTTTTAAAAAGCTCTGTATATGTATTCATTTGCTATTATTCTCTAAATACTAAAAATAAAAAATATGTAAAACAACTAAAAGAATCAAACAAAAACAAGTTATATATAAAATTAACTACAAAATTGAAAAAAAAAACAAACTAAAAACACAAAAATATGTTTTCAATTGTTTTGATATTGTCTTTAAAATTCAAAAGATTTATAAAAACTGATTGTTATTCTCATTGAATTGTTTCAAGGATGATTAGTTTTATCTTTTCAAGATTAAAATACAATGTTTAATTCAAGTTTCAAGTGTCTTAAAATATTGTTTTGTGTCTTGCCTTGAAAACTATCTTATATTACACAATGAAATTGAATGTAGAAAACGCATGTATGACTGCTTAGCATGCCTGTTTGTATGAGTAATATTTTATGTTTGATAATGATAAACTCACTCACCTCTTTGATAACTTACATATGAATTTAGACTTACTCTTGTATGATTGTGTAGTGTAAAACTTAACATAATTGTGACGTCTGATTAGATTACCTACACCACAATAAAAATCTCTTTCATGAACCCATATATGAAGAAGTGTGTTAAAAAAACTTTATGTTTGCAAAAATAAGTGAATTCGGAGACCTTTGTCATTAAGCTAAAATTCAAATAAATAACTGACAACGATAACTCCACCAAGCACTACTCACCCTCCTGATAAATCTAAATGAGCATTGTGAGGTTGAGCACCTTGGAGATAATTGTATAGTGTGTTGTGCAAACACATATATTCACTACTTTTTCTTGTACACCGGATCACAAAATAAATCAAAGTAAACATAATAAATGTGATCCCCCAAACACTACTTTGCACCCTGATAATTCTTAATAAGCATTGTGTGTGCAGAGCATCTTGGAAGTTGTAAAATATTACATGTGCATTGAAAACAAACATAGCTTTGTGGGTAGAAGTAATTCTAAAAATGCATTTTTGATAATGTTGTGTTTATTCCATTATACATGTCCTGTGTTTTGGTTAAATCATTTTATACTCTTATCAAAAATACTATTTGTACATGTCATTATCTTGTATAAAACTTCTACCAATGAGAATTGGATTCTAATGCATATCTATATTTTTTTCTCCACAATCTTTAGTAGATGCACTAGATAGCAATGCATGATCTCTACAATGTATAAGTTTACTTGAATTACAAATTTAGAACATTGTAACTTCCTATCTTGTCTTGATAAAGTAAATCATGCTAACATTTTTTTTAAACTTATCTTACGCTACATCTTGTGTGCTCAATCTTGATTATTTATTTTTTCAACAAGTGCTATAATGTTTTGATAACAAGTGATATTTGATCTTGGCCTACAAATGATAAAACATCTATTTTTTACAAGGCTTAAACTCTAGCTTATTTACTATGATTAAAACTCCTATAAAGATGTTTATTTACAAAATCTTTAAACACGATTTCCACTATTTTACTACTTACATGCTCGATCATGAATATTTTCTTACCCAACAAGTGGTATTTTTTACTAAGCTAATGATACCTCACACTTCCAAATCAAATTTCTTTTACTCACTCACCATGTGGTGTACAAAAAAATATTAAACCTTAAATGATATATTTTCTTTCCACCCTCTTTTGATAATACCTAAAGGGGGAGAATAACTTTGAAAGAAATTCACATATAAGGGGAATAAAATACATATGAAGCTTTGATGTAGGGGGAGTATTCATATAGGGGGAGCATCTATATAGGAGGATCTTATGCATACTATCACGCTTATCCTTTACTATAAACACAAATCTTATATTTGAATGATTTCTTTCTAAGAGGATTTGTTATTATCAAAAGGGGGAGTTTTTTGGAACATGCTTTCCACATCTCTTGGTTTGAGAATAACAAATCCCATTGTATTTGGTCATACTTGACATGTTTTTATAGTGTCCAGGAACTCCAGCTTTCAAGGCCCTATGAGACGATAAAGAAAGATGACAATGCTCGGTTGCTAATGCGACGTGTTAACGCTATCACTGGCGGTAGCATCTACGTATTTGGAAACATCATTGAGACAGCAATATCGTCGAGAATGGAATGTCGGTGGGACTGAGATATAACATGTGTTGAAGCGACACAGTAACACTAACGCCCAGTGGTAACATATGGAAGGCCCGCCATCATGTTGCTGATTGAGGAGCTAAAAAGGAAGGAGATCCGACAGTGAGGAAAGATGTAGTGCTAATGTGACGCATTAGTACTACCGCGACGTCGTAGGAGGGGTTGCCAAAATTGGAGAAACAAAGTTGCCAAAATTGACTCAATCCTTATGTCAGCCTGTTGCCTAAATAGGCTGCCACTCGGTGGTAGCACTACCGCCGACGCTAGGATTCAAGTATATTTAAAGAGCGGTCCTCCTCCTTCGCCTATCAAAGTGACGAAGGACAAATGAACAAAGCCACAAATACTATACTTTCGTGATAGCCTCCTCCCTGCAGCCAAGAGAACTACATCAACATTCGTAAACACAAAGAACTCGAAGAAGGATCGATCACGCTTATTCTACGTGAAGGTCGTATGCGATAGAAGTTAACACACGACATTAGCGATAGAGACTTCCCTTTTTGTTTATATTCCAATGATCAAAGATAAGAAGTCAAGACTAGAGTAGAAGATAATATTATTGCATTAAAAATGTTTCCAAAATTTGATCCCAATGACGCTTGGAATTGAGGCCAACGTAAAAATCTTTTTGGTTTTCTATACCGACCCTTCTCCCAAGGACCGGTTGGCTCTAGCCTATCTGTCCCAGATGAGATCTTGAGCCGCTCCCTAGATTAAACCCTAGACCTACTCGCCACACCCTCGCAGTAATTCTCCCTAGTCCTCGCAAGGCCATAGTCGTCAATCACTGGTGAATTTCTCTACTGATAAAAGATAATAGTTCAATGATAAAACTAAAAACCAAAAAATCCCTTAGAGGTTGAACTCGAAGATGATGTAGACGGCGTGTCGAAGTAATCATTGGAGTCGATGCATACGACCTTCACGTAGAATAAGCGTGATCGATCCTTCTTCGAGTTCTTTGTGTTTACGAATGTTGATGTAGTTCTCTTGGCTGCAGGGAGGAGGCTATCACGAAAGTATAGTATTTGTGGCTTTGTTCGTTTGTCCTTCGTCACTTTGATAGGCGAAGGAGGAGGACCGCTCTTTAAATAGACTTGAATCCTAGCGTCGGCGGTAGTGCTACCGCCGAGTGGCAGCCTATTTAGGCAACAGGTTGACATAAGGATTGAGTCAATTTTGGCAACCTTGTTTCTCCAATTTTGGCAACCCCTCCTACGACGTCGCGGTAGTACTAATGCGTCACGTTTGCACACTACACATACATGCATAAACAAGACTATAAGCAAATGTAGAAAACAAAATTGGTGAGTGTAAGAATTATTATCAAACCTAAATCATCACTCAAACTTAAAGGCATACTAAGCATTAATACATAAGATTTCTTCATTAATTTTCATTTTACATTTAAAAGATGTGCAAAGCACGAGTGACTAAAACAATGTTCAAGAATGTTTGAAGATAAAATCATACATTATAGAGAATATCTAAATGTTATATTTACTCATGCTTGACTTTTAGAATGTAGATTAAGAAGTTCTTATAGATTTTTGTTTTTAGATGAAATAAGCGACATACTCAAAACAAAATTCATAAATATATCAAGAAAAATACATTTTTGTGTTTTGAAATTGTTTTGTAATTTTGTCTACATTTTTTTTATATTTTCAAAAAGCAGAGGTAAATGAAAATTTTCTAAGAGTATAGAAGGCTTTAATGAGCACATCAGTTAAAAGTTCTTCTATGCCAAGAAAAAAAAGAATTAAAATAAAAGTGCAAAATTGTTTTTTAGTGATACCGTCAGCGTTAGACCCTACCGTGTGGTGCTAATAAACAGAAAATTGATTTTTCGCTCTAAAATCATGTTTTCTGACAATTTTTTATTCTAATTTATCTTGATTATCGTTTATCATGATAGGTGCCATCAAATGTGACAAAGAAATCGGAAATAGTAAAAATGATGCAAAACACAAGTTGAACATGATTCAACAAACCTAATATGCATGAAATGTTTAATTATGAAGAGTGCATGCATACTATATATTATAGAAATGCTCATTACCAAACTACCCCAAAATACAAATCTAAACACTAGCCACGTACTAAGTGATGGATGAGCATGAAGAGCTGTACACATGTCGTGGTTGGTATGCGAGTCCCATATGCACACAAAATAGGTCGCCCAACCTAACACTCTTTCCCCTCATTGCCTCGCAAGGCCCACTGAAACCCTCCCCGATCAAGGACAAGACATGACTTACAGGTTAGCACTTCTAATACACACAATCACGTGCCCCCGCTATTACGAGACACATAACATGAGGAAATGTTCACAAACATACTAAACATTTAACCCCTACTTAAGACACAAACATTTTCTTTAATGTATGATGCTTTTTATAATTCGAGTTATAGTGGAGATAGTGAATTTTAAAGCCATTTATAATTGTTTATGTGCAAGCTTTTGAATCATAAATATAATCATTTTTCTAAAGCATGATAACATTAAAAATAAGGATGTGACATGTCATGATATCATGAATGAAAACTAGCATAGATAATGAGAAGTAAATATATGTATGCTACATGGTAGCAAAAGAAATAGTTCAAGATTTCAACATAATGATTGGATATATAATGTTTTGTTCAACAATAGTTTTGATTCAAGATATCACATAGAGTTTATATTGCATGTATTCAATAGAGTTTCAATATGCTTTATATAGACTTAGAATGAATTGACTAATCTTTTTAATTTGTTTTGATAAGTACATGATTAATCCTAAAGTCTAGATAAGAATGAAATACATGCAAGATATAATGCATTCACTTAATGATTATGAACTAACACACACAAAACTAATTTTGAAATTAGTAGTATCTGTTGGAACATGCTTTCCACATCTCTTGGTTTTAGAATAACAAATCTCATCGTATTTGAGCATACTTGATATATGTTTATAGTGTGCAGGAACTGTTACTTTCAAGCCTCTATAAGTACGAAAAAGAAAGATGACGAATTCCCTACCAGGTCAAAGTTCTGATACTAGCGCGATGCGCTAACACTGGCGGTAGCATGTGCATATTTGGAAACTTCATCGAAAAGGAAATATTCGTCGAGAATGGAAGGTCGTCGAGACTGAATATGTCAACTCTTACAGCTGAGCATTAAGGCTAACGCTCGGCGGTAACTTATGGAAGTCCCGCAATCATGGTGCTGATAGAGGAGCAGAAAAAGGAAGGAGATCTGACGGCTGGGAATGATATATACTAACGCGGCGTGTTAGCATTACCGCGGCGCGGTAGGAGGGGATACCAATTATGGAGCTAGAAGGTTACCAAATATGGCTCGATCCGCGTGCCAGATTGTTGCCTAAAGAGGATACTGCCCGGCGCTAGCACTACCGCCGACGCTAGGATCCGAGCCTATTTAAAGAGCAGTCCACCTCCGTTTTGATTTGCTGATTTGAGAATATATCGAAGCCACAACTCCTCTATTCATGAGAGCCTCTTCTTTACAGCCAAGAGAACTCCATCAACGTTCATAAATGCAAGGAACTGAAAGAAGGATCAATCACGCTTATTCTACACAAAGGCCATACGCATCAACATCAAACATTACTTCAGCACGCCTTCGACAAGATCTTCTAGTTCAAACTAAGAGGGAGTTTTGTCTTTAGTTTTTATTTTTTCTTATAACTCTTAACCTTTGTATTGGTAGAGATATTCGCCTATTTTGGCGATTAGGTAGTGAGTGGCTTAGGAAGAATTCGCTGCGTGATTGGCGACTAGGGCCATGCGAGGACTAGGGAGATTTCACCGCGTGGGTGTGACGACTAGGTCTAGGGTTAGATCTAGGGGGCGACTCGAGGCCTCATCTGGGGAGAGATAGGCTAGAGCCAACTGGTCCTTGGGAGAAGGGTCATTATAGAAAACCAAAAAGGTTTTTACGTATTCTCCTCAATCTCAAGCGTAATTGGGATAAATTTTTATAATGATTCTAAAAGCAATAATACTATTTGTTTTTCACTATTATTATTATGCAATCTCTGATCTTTGAAATCTAAACAAAAATGCATTCTCTATCACTAATGCCAAGTGATAACACTACCGCTGGCTGTAGTAACAGAGTTCACATCTATCGTGCCAAATACAACCCATTTTCATAAAAAGCCTACAACAATGTCTTAACTAAAATATCTTCATAAATACAGTCAACTTATTTGAATAAACTAAATTAAGTTTAAAAGTTTTAAAACCCTTATTCACCCCCCTCCCCCTCTAAGGGCGCCTACAGATCCAACAGTATCTATTCTAATTATATTCATTAGTTGAATTAATAAATATTTGATTTTACATGATAATGATTATTTGAAAACATAAATGTAATAGAAATAAATAATCTTTTATTTGATAAATTATGACTCATGATTAGAAATTGAAAAATTTGTGATATCAAGTATTCATAATATGAGCTTGATAGATCATAATGATGATCATTCATATTCATCCATTTTGATTTTGTCTAGTGTGAGCTTATGCAAGATGAATATGTCATAATATAAATGTGAACATGTTTGGCTTAATAAACACAAAGACAAAGCAAACAAAAATTGCACAAAGCAACAAAAAAAGTAAAAGGGAAAAAGTTATTTTTATTCATATATTCTTGACTAGGGAGCAAAAAATAGGTTTGATAAAAATTGTTATCATTTTAATGCAAACAAACCATATCATGATAAACATCTCTCTAGACAATCAATAATTTCATTGTACATGAAGACAAGATTTGGAACCCATATAGATCCAAATGTTTTGGATAATGAAATTTTGTGAACCCAAATTTGGTGAGATGTGCAAGGTTTAGATTTATCCTTGCAACAAGATGATATATGTCCAAATTTGAAACAAATGGTGCACTTGATGTAAGGGGTGCTTATATGATTAAATATTCTACTAGGTGTATGTTTTACAAAAATTGTAACACTATTGAGACCTTACACAAATATGTAGAAAACCTAGATATGAAAGTTTTGTTATCATTTGACAATTTTAGAACAAACAATTTTTATGAATCTAGTTTATTAGTTAGAGCATTATTTTTATTTATCATTTTTTCACCATGCTCTTTAGCAATGAGAAACTCTTTTTCAAAAACCTTAAAATTTTCTGTAAGTTCGTTGTTATTAATACAAGGCATACTAGTTTCAAATGTAAAGCATGAGGGAGATTCAACACTAGGCATATCAATATTAGATTTCACATTACATTTTGCTTTTAAGGTTTTGTTTTCTAATAATAATTTAGAATTAATATTTTCAACTTTTTAATTTTATGTTTAGCCAATTCAATCGTACGAAATGTAGAAAGTGATTTTGTAATAAGAAAGGAGGAATCCATTTTGCTTACAGTGTTATTTGGCTCGGAATTTTAATTTGAACAATAAGTTCTTTTATCATCTTCTTCTTGTCTTGATGTGCTTGCCGTGTTGCCATCCGCTCATGATATATTGAAAAAGTTGCATTCCTCTTTCTTTGAGATGTCAACCTCCAAGCTTGAGTCCTCATTGATTTCTTCTCTTGGATCCATATATAGGAAATTGCTCGATTTGATATTGTTCATAATCTGTAGAAGGAAGGTATTAAGTTTTCTTAAGAAATCTCCAAACATTATAAGCAGAAGGAAGCAAATAAATTAGTTTAAAATATCTTTTGAAAGTGCGCAAAATAAACTATTCATGGCTTTTGCATTCAAGAGACATTCACTCTTATTTAATTCATCTAAAGGATTTGTTATAGTGACATTCCAAACATCTACGTCTAAGGAGATGATAAAGTTTTTCATTAAAATTTTCCACGCTTCATAATTGACTCAAGTGAATAAAGGTGGTGCTAAAGTTTTTCTATTATTTGAAAGTTCATCCCATCTAGTTGATGCGAGATCATGATGTGTCATTATTCTCAATGGTGAAACCATTTTGGACTGACCTGGCTCTGATACCACTGGTTGGATCTACTGACGTCTTTAGAGGAGGGAGTGGAGAGTGAATAAGGGTTTTAAGAAATTTGGATTTTACTTTTAATAACTTTGAATAAAAATATTTCACTTAAATTATTTTTAATGAATGGAAAATGAAATCAATTTAATAGAGAAAAAGACGTGATTATATTTCACAAGTAAATTAATTTCTTCTTCAACTCAAAGATTAGATCATAATATTGAAATTAAACATTTGAGTAAACCTTAAAATAAACTCTTTTAATAGAACGAAACAAGAGACATGATTTTACTTCAATAACATTTAGAATACAAAAACTAATCTCTATGACGCTTGAAATCAAGGCGGTGAATGTAAGAATCCATTTGTTTTCTATACCGACCATTCTCCCTAAGGACCGATTGACCCTAGTCTATATCTCCTCATATAGGCCTCAAGCCCCCTAAATCTAAACCATATATCTAGTCGCCAACACCCGCGATGAATTTCTTCCTAAGCTACGCATGACCTAGTCGCCAACACACACGGCTAATTCCACTACCGTTACAAAAAGAGTAAAAAGAGAAGACAAATGCAAGATAGATGAAAATATAATAAAGGGAAAACTCCCCTCTAAATAGAACCCTTGATGTTGATGCCGTTTCGCTTGTAAATGTTCAATCTTTGTGGCTTGAGAGTCTTCCTCTTTGATGTCCTTCAGATCCTTGAAAGTATTCGCTTGATGAGAGTTTATCGTAGCCAGAATCCTTGTATATGAATACATTTTGATATCCTATGAAGAACTATCCTCTTTAATGGGATGAGATTACCCCTCACATCCCTCCAGACGGCTAGGGCATACAACCCTTGAAATTTTCATGCAAAACGTTGAAAGAAACTCATATTCATGTTATTTTAAATAGAGGTTGTTGTGCATGAAGCTACAACCCGGTGGTAGAAGCTATAGCGCGATGGTAGCACATAATCTTCATTTTCTTTCTTTATTTGCTCTTTAATTCCATGTCATTGGATATCATCTTTGTAAACAAATGTTGCCCCATGAAAATATGATAAAACCTTGCCTCCAAAATGATATTGCATGCTCCTTTTGGCTCCACAATCATTTTATGATTGATTGGGTTAATATATTGTTACCGCCCGATGATAGTGTTATCGCGCCACGGTAACACTTGCTAAAGATGGACATTGCTCCCTCCAATCATTGCGTTCAAATGCAATTTATCGGCAGTCCGTCGGTCTTTAATCCTACCTCTAGCGGTAGGTGCTACCGCCATACGGTAGTGCTCAATTTAGAGGATACATATTTAATCCTTGTTCAATGTGTGTTTGTACCTGTATGACCTGCACACTATAAACACACAAAATGTAAGACCCTCTTTTTTTGCTCTTAATCCCGGGTCTTACCGCCCAGTACCGCCGTCTTGCGGCGAGACCATTACACCCAATGGTCGCCGCCACAATACGCCGATCCTGCCGGCTAATCAACATCATCCAGGCCAACCAAAATTCATAGTAATAGAAGCAAATAGAAGAAACTAGTCCACAAATCACATTAAATATGTAAATTACATGTTTACAATGTCCATGATGAGAATTAAAGTATAAGAGGGCATATGCCCGTTACAAGTTCAAATATAGTACAACAACACTCTCACTCTACTTCTATGCGGCAGCTATCAACTCTGTCTTCATACAACTGAAGTTGCTGCTGCGACGACGTGTAGTGGTTGTTCTGCTTCATCTCGTCTTCCTATCCTGTCTCCTGAACGGAGTCCTGCTGCTCCATTACATCATCCCTAAAATGATGTGGTCCACTGACTGTCAGCCTATATGACTCAGCATATTCCTCACCGCCTCCACCCGCGACTCCTAGGCACCGTGCGGGAGGAGGAAGCGGAGGACATCAAAGGGTAATTCAAAAGCAGGTGACAGTAGCGAGACTAGCATGTATATAGATACTAAGCAAGTAAAGGTAACAATTCTATATTAACCAGAGTAAGTATGACAGCAAATAGTAAAAGACAATGCAATATAAAGAAACAGGTACAAGAAATAAGAGCAGCTACGAAAGTAACCTTAACTTATATGCACACACAAAAGCACATAAGCTAAGGGATCTGGCAAGAAGTGAACTCATCGTATAAAAGAGCCCATACGGATTTATACGATGAGGTCTCTGTTTGTGCAAAAATGTTATGCTATGATGTGCAATGCAATGATGCAATATTTGTATTATTATTTCATACACATGCAACTCACCCACACGACTCTGTACATACAGACCTTTAGTTCCCACTTTTCGGAGGTAGCTAACCTCTCGGGCACCTCCCGTCGTGGTCAAACGGTGGCAGAGGAGCGGGCGTCTCCTCACCTAGGTGGGTAAGTCACACTACCAGACCTAGGCCCTAACGTACGATGTGATACCGATACCTGGTACCCACGAGCTCCTGCGTACTAAACTGAATTGGCCAGGCAGAGTTTAGGGAATCCGTCCCTTCGGACGCGCAGTAAGACAACCTGGCCCCCATAAAACCACTAGCACTGTCGAGTCAACGAACTTCTGTCGGTGTGACGACTAAGACAGAACCAAAGACCCACCATATCTTATAAACAAGCAACATGTATTAGCCATTTACTACCGAGCCACCAGCTCGCAATTCTACATCAACATTTATAAAGTAGAGTCTACCGCTCGCCAGACTATACCAGTCTTATATTTAAACTACGAGCCTACCGCTCGCTAAACTACACTAGTCTTATATTTAAACTACGAGCCTACCGCTCGCTAGACTACACCAGTCTTATATTTAAACTACGAGCCTACCGCTCGCTAGACTACACTAGTCTTATATTTAAACTACGAGCCTACGTCTCGCAGGACTATCCCAGTCCTTCCTTATTTATCCCGAGCTTACCGCTCGCAGGACTATCCCAGTCCTTCCTTATATCTCGAGCCTACCGCTCGCAGGACTATCTCAGTCCTTCCTTATATCTCGAGCCTACCGCTCGCAGGACTATCCCAGTCCTTCCTTATTTATCCCGAGCTTACCGCTCGCAGGACTATCCCAGTCCTTCCTTATATCTCGAGCCTACCGCTCGCAGGACTATCCCAGTCCTTCCTTATTTATCCCGAGCCTACCGCTCGCAGGACTATCCCAGTCCTTCCTTATATAACCCGATCCGGTTTGGGATGAAAGATAACTTGTCAAGTTCTCCTACTTAACTAGTCTTGTTTATAATTTAGTTGATCTTAGAAGCATAGGGTTAGCCTTGGACTTCCGAAGGGTTACCCGGTGAGGGGCTCGCAGCGGTACTAGGAAGTGTGACGGGCTGACACCCCGAACTTCCTCTTCCCAAGGCACTTAATCTTGTTGGTATCTACCCCATTCTACTTGATCCCCATTTTCCTCTCCAATTACTTTAAATCTCTAAGATGAGTTAAACTTGGCACTTAGGAGTGGGGGAGTTCTTTTGAACTCCCACACCACCAACTGTGACCGGGTGCTGACTCTCCCGTCGTCACATTCTAAGCTTGAGTTCCCTTCTTCACCTAGGAACTACACACATACACCTAAAAATTCTTAGCCTTACTTGGACCCACACTCCTATTCTTCGTCATCCTTAATCCAGGGTTTGCCTTAGATATTTCTCGACTTCTCCCTTGAGTATTTACCTTAAGATGGCTCACCCGGCTAAGGGTAGTTTTACTTCCATATAATCATTAACACAGATGAGTTGTCTGTGGGGCCCTTGATGAGGTCTAACCTCCTTTTTATATCATTATAAATTCCTGCACTTATAGCTTTGCTAAACGCACCCCAACCCTTATTTCCCATGATGCCCTTAGAGGTGTTCTTCCAAATAATCTGAGCATTCATAATAATCAAAGAGTTAATAGTTCTATGTGTGAAGGTCAGTGGTGGTCTAAATCATATAAATCAGTTTTACTATTCGCAGACCAAATGAGATTGATCTAGATTTGGCTCCTATGGTGCAATCTTGATCATATCATATCCAAATGATCGAGTTCCAATTATTCCATAGGCTCTCAATGAGTAGTGATCTAACAACCTCAAATCCTAATTTCATAAATTTTTCTAGGGAATCTTTAATCATAGTTTCTATTTAAAATAGAAGATGAGCAAATAGAGATTTATACATCAAGTGTCATCTAATGATCTCTATAAATTCTGATAAATTCACTGTAACATAATAATGGTCTGAAAACCTCAAAACCTAAGTTTCATATTTTCCAGGGATTATTTAACCATGATTTCTATTTAATGTCAATGACGTGCCGACAGGGTATTACACTACAACTACCATCTATAGGTCACAATGAATTCTGACATAATCACAGTAGTTCATAATTGGCCTAAAAACTTCAGTGCCCAAGTTTAATAATTTTACAAAGGATATTTATCCACATTTGCCAATTAATACTATCGGTGTGCCAATAAGGGTTTACACTACAACTGCTCTGTTAAGACTTCAATAAATTCTGGAAAAATTACTGTAGCTCAATTTTGATCTAAAAACACCACATCCTAAGTCTCATATTAAACCAAGGTGTATTTGTCATTATTTATTATTTATTACATTTGGCGTGCCAATATGGGTTTATACTACAAGTACTATGTTAAAGCTTCCATAAATTCTCGGAAAATTACTGTAGCTCAATATTGGTCTAAAAACACCAGATCCTAAGTCTCATATTAAACCAAGGTGTATTTGTCATTATTTATTATTTATTACATTTGGTGTGCCAATAAGTGTTTACACTACAAGTACTATGTTAAAGCTTCCATAAATTCTGGGAAAATTACTGTAGCTCAATATTGGTCTAAAAACACCAGATCCTAAGTCTCATATTAAACCAAGGTGTATTTGTCATTATTTATTATTTATTACATTTTTGCTAAATGCACCCCAATTTTCCCTATACCCTTAAGTCCAAAACATCAACTTGAAGCTCAGGGAAATCCACTCATACATATGAGTTGGATTCTTAGATAGAGGTGGTTGATATCATATCTATGGCATGGACAAATCTTCAAAGCATTTGCATGAGCCCATATCACTAAATGCACAAACTACACATTTATACATGTCTCACTAAAAGTGGCCTAGAAGGAGCTATACTTAGCCAAATGACATGAAATCAGTGACACTTTAAAGGTAACCTAAAGGGCTACAATATTCATGTTGATCATTTTCTCCAGAAATGATCCTAACCTAGGTGGAATTAACATGCAAGTGCTGTACAAAATGTTTAACATAGCAAAACACTATTATAGACATGTCACACCAAAAATGGCATAGAAAGAGCTACACTTATCCAAATGGCATGAAATCAGTGGCATTTTAAAGGTATCATCAAGATCTTCAATACTCATGTTGATCACTAACTCCAGAAATGATCCTAACCTAGGTGGAATTAACATGCAAGTGCTGTACAAAATGTTTAACATAGCAAAACACTATTATAGACATGTCACACCAAAAATGGTATAGAAAGAGCTATACTTGACCAAATGACATGACGCCAGTGGCATTTTAAAGGTAACGAAAGGGCTACAATATTCATGTTGATAATTTTCTCCAGAAATGATCCTAACCTAGGTGCAATTAACATGCAAGTGCTGTACAAAATGTTTAACATAGCAAAATACTATTATAGACATGTCACACCAAAAATGGTATACAAAGAGCTATACTTGACCAAATGACATGAAGTCAGTGGCATTTTAAAGGTAACCTGAAGGGCTACAATATTCATGATGATCATTTTCTCCAGAAATGATCCTAACCTAGGTGGAATTAACATGCAAGTGCTGTACAAAATGTTTAACATAGCAAAACACTATTATAGAATGTCACACTAAAAATGGTATAGAAAGAGCTACAATTATCCAAATGGCATGAAATTAGTGGCATTTTAAAGGTATCATCAAGATCTACAATACTCATGTTGATCACTAACTCCAGAAATGATCCTAACCTAGGTGGAATTAACATGCAAGTGCTGTACAAAATGTTTAACATAGCAAAACACTATTATAGACTTGTCTCACTAAAAATGGTATAGAAAGAGCTACACTTATCCAAATGGCATGAAATTAGTGGCATTTTAAAGGTATCATCAAGATCTACAATACTCATGTTGATCACTAACTCCAGAAATGATCCTAACCTAGGTGGAATTAACATGCAAGTGCTGTACAAAATGTTTAACATAGCAAAACACTATTATAGACATGTCACACCAAAAATGGTATAGAAAGAGCTACACTTATCCGAATGTCATGTAATCAGTGGCATTTTAAAGGTATCATCAAGATATACAATACTCATGTTGATCACTAACTCCAGAAATGATCCTAACCTAGGTGGAATTAACATGCAAGTGCTGTACAAAATGTTTAACATAGCAAAACACTATTATAGACATGTCACACCAAAAATGGTATAGAAAGAGCTATACTTGACCAAATGACATGAAGTCAGTGGCATTTTAAAGGTAACCTAAAGGGCTACAATATTCATGATGATCATTTTCTCCAGAAATGATCCTAACCTAGGTGGAATCAACATGCAAGTGATGTACAAAGTGTTTAACATAACAAAATACACATATAAACATGTCACACCATTCACTGCTTTTGTTGATCTTGCATGTGAGATATTTTCACATGCGCTAATCCAAATTGCCCAAAATTTTGGCCAGAGACATTGCATGAGTAGGTCTACTATCCACCAAGGTTTTGTGAAGATTTGACCTTGTATAACCCTAGGTTTAGGTGTCACATGGAAAAGTAAATTTTTCCAAAAACCTTAGGACATTTTTGTCCTAAAAATCTGAGATTTCTACTGGACATGTCTTTATATGTATCTCAACCATGCCCAAAGGTTCAGGCCTTGGTGAGGTCCCAATCAATGGGAAACAACAAAAATGTGGCTGATTCATTGTTTGGACCAGTCTCACTAAACCCAACATACAAGGGGCTATAGGTCACCAAATGACCTGATTTTAATTCCTAAATAAAGTAGACTCAGAGGTCTACAAGTTTTATCTCTGGGCATTTTTTGATTTTTGGCCTCTAGGGGCTTCAAATTTAGCTTACAACCTCGGGTAATCAAATGTGACAGATTTCATGAATATATACATTATATATCATGTGGTCTGTGATTAGCCTAAGCCACGGATCTAACGGCCACGTGGTTGTCTTCCCCGATGAGCCAACGTCCCAGATTCCTCGCGCCTGGGCCGAACTTTGGCTCTCTTTTCCGGCGATCTCCGGCCATTGCCGGAGAATTCCCCAAGCCTTCACCTCCAGCCGAGGTAGGGCTAGCGAATGGCAGTGATAACTCGGTCGGAGGCGCCCGGAAAAGCTCTCCCGTCATTTTCGTTTTTGCGGATAGGAACAAGGAAAACGGGGATGGTGATTCCACCATTCATCCACGAATTATGCAAATGGATAGAGAAGATATCTAGCACGAGAGGAGGAGAGAAGGAACCTGCCTTGATTGAAGCTTGAGGTTGAGGGAAGCTCGGGTTTGCCATTAGATCCTCGCCGACGATCTCCTTGGAGGCAGAGTCGCACAGAGCTCGATTCCTTCAGCAAACAGAGGGATTTCTCTCCTCTCTCGATTCTGAAGCTAGTGGTAATGGTTAATTGGGCTGAGAGGGTATTGTTAGCTGCCAGCCATTATTAGCGATTTCACCAAGGCCGGCACCTCCCTCAGCAGCCACTGCTATAACTCCAGCTCAGCAGGGTTTCAGCTCCTCTCATCAATTCCTGGCCAGGGGAGGGAAAATTCCTAATCAATTTGAAATGTTTGGAGTTTAGCCATTAGTGTGGCCGGCAACTCCCTCTCCTCCCCCGCTCATCAGTTGCCATGTCAGCTCAACCTTGCTTGAATTCCTTGGGGAGGCTGATAGCAGACCAGAAAATAGGGAGTGGTGGCCAAGTGGCCACCCCTCCATGAATTCTTCTTGAATTCATTCTTGGTGGTAGCCGGCCACCACCTTGAATGAACCCTTTTCTTGGGCCCAATTAGGTCCAAGGCAAATCAACCCCTTGTGGGCTGGTTTAGGCGGTTGAGCCTAATGGGTCTATGGTTGGGCCAAGTCCAATAGGCGTGAGGTTGGGTTTGAGCTTACTCGATCAAAATAGACCAAAATGGGGATTTTGGGTTTGGGCTTGATCCAAGCCAACACCTTTCAGTGTGACTGACCCACCTTGCTCTCTTAGACACCATGGACCCACTCCAAGAGGGATTGAGTCATGGTGGGGTCATATGAGGCTTAATTGCACAAAATTGCCTATAGGGGCAATTTGGGCATTTGGGTGATTTTGTCCTAATCTTCCAAAATTGATTGTGCACTTGGTTTGCTTAAGTCTCATTTACTCCCCTTAGTATTTAGAGAAGGTTGTGCTAGGTCAATTTGAAGGTCAAATTGGGTTTTTAGCACATTTAGGTCAATTTGAGGCTTTTTAGAAATTGGTCCAATTTCCCTAAATTGATGGCCCTGTGATGGGAATTTTGGGTCCATTAGTGACCTATTGAATTCTCTAAACTATTAGGGATGCTAGGGTGGGGTCACTTTGTCATTTTGAAGTCTAATATCAAGTTATAAGTCATGGAGTCAAATTTGGCTATTTGCACACCAAGGTGATTTTCACTTATTCACCTTAGTTCTTAAAACCATTTTGTCCTCTTAGAGTAATGTTATGACCTTGTCGTGACAAAAAAGCATCTTAGGGGTTTAGTTGTTTTGGGGATGTTACACAAAATGTCAGATTTCTATACGTAAAAGTATTTGTTATTCTAAACCAAGAGATCTGTAATGCATATTCTAACAAACAGTATTTTTGATGAGCTACCATTAAACACATCAATTTTATTAATGTTGATTTGACATGCATGATGATATATGCATTAGGATGAGAATTTTTTTAATTAAATTTGATAAGAGTGTACAACTACTTTTCACATCGATTAATTGATAGTGTTTATTTTAAACTGCATTAATTAATTGATAGGGGCGGAGCCCCGGGCCAATCGTGGTCAGAGTGTTGTTGTGGTTGGTCGTATGGGTGGAGCTCCGTGCCTGTCACTCATATATATATATAAGTAGAATTTTTGCATAGGTATATTATAAGCGGTGTTTCATAAAAATACAATATTTGCACCTACCTAAGTTTTCTCACTCCAAATCTGCCTCCGAACCTTTCTCCTCGACAATTGACACTCGGGTGGCACTCTGGCAGTGCCTCGAAAGAAAATCAGTAATTTAGCGTCGCTTTCGTAGCACCTTAAAGGGCTTCGACACAAGTCAAAGCCAAAAACTTTAATTAGAACTCACCACAAAGTTTCCTAGAAAATTCACTAAAGTGCCAATTCTTTCTCTCTCAATTTCAAAAGCAATGAACAAATTTGGAATGATTTAAACTTTTCATTCCATATGAATTTATAATACATTTCCAACACCCATAAAATCATGGAAATCCAAGTTCCAGAACTCTCAAAAAAGCCAAAAAGTTAAAAAGAAGGTCGAATGACATGCATTGTTCCACGTGGAGCAGGATGTCGCAACGTGGTGGTAGACTGGTAGGTGCAGCCACACCTACCGCGTGTGCAGTGCCGCCCATGTGACATCAATATATATTATATATATATATGTATACGAGTGACAGTGCACGGGGGGCCCCCCGTGCCCCGCGCGACAGTATCCTGCCCGCCCCCCGGCGGGCTTCGCCCGCCCCCGACACACACCCGATTATGTAATTGTCTAAACTATAAAAAACACAAAAACAACTTATTCATTCTATAAATCCGGCCTGTGCACTACCCCCATTCTCATCCAACTGAATGAACAATTTATTAAAATGAATGCTTCAACCTCTATTATGAATTCCTTTTCAGCGTGCCAATCTGCTGTAAAAAATAGAATAAATTACAAATATTTAAAAAAGAATTGTAAATAGGACACATTGCTTTGCTCGTTACACATGATCCAAAGCAGGCATAACAATACAACAACGTTGCTGCTACTTAAGACTTATTATACTTGTTGTTCACACGTTTCAGTAAAATCATGTAGAATAATTTTGTATGGAGATCAAAAACCATTGAAAGAGCAAACACATCTCTTTCCACAGGCATGGTCATTTTTGGTTATCTATAATGAACGTCTTTTGTTGAACCAAAGAACAAATTTGTTGCGAAATTTGAAGTGGTGAACTGTAGAGAACGTTGTTAAGAATCTTATCGACAAACATGTACGTCATGATTATCTGTTGTTGATCGATCTCCTATAAGTGTATACCTGTTTTAGCTTCAAATTTGTGTGAGAAGATGAGAGAAATTTCAAATCGAAAGAATTGCACAGAAAGAGATGATTGAAAGCGCCAAACAGAATATATATATAAGGAAATCATCATATATATATAAAACTCTGCAACAAACAGAATGTTTTTTGTTACGATCAAAATTAATTATCCAAACTCATTGATTCATCACATAAACAATTAAATGTAGGCTAGAAAGTGCATTCGCTTAGCAGACCAAAAATGAATTTCCACTGTTTTAGTGGATGCCATTGCTTTGGCATCTTCGGATAATTAACTTTGGGCCTATCGACTTTGTCAACTTTAGGCCACTCGTTCCAGGACGTTGCGTAGGTAGTAATACCATATTGATCTCCGTATATTTCTTCAACCCAGTCTGGAAATGCATGTTCATATATCTTGGGGTTTAGACCTGGGTGTTGGAGTCTATCCATTAAAAATTCTAATTTGACAGTATAAATAAGAGAAAACATTTTTTATTGAAATGACTTTGCTTCACATACCTTTTATCTCTTGTACAAATTTCCTTATCTTTGCAAGAGATCTTTTCCCCTTTTCATTTGACCTGATTATTGTCGACCCTTTTTGTGAAACTGATGTAAATGAAAAGTTTGCACATCATTAATGGATTAGTGATACTAAGTAAGGAATGGTTGTAAGAATTTGGTTAAAGTTGTGATTTAATAAAATACCTTTAAGTACCACTATTTCGTTTGGAGGCAACTCTTGTAAATATTTCCTTGTACACCACATTCTTCGTATATACACCTTCGTGGCCCTCTATTATTCCCTTTTTGACCAATACTGTCGTGTTTTGCTTTGAGACACCCCTTGACAGTGCTACATATAGTTGGTCGTGGCTGAATACATGATTAGGTAGGTAAATGCCTACATTTCCAATCGTTTGTCCCTGAGCTTTGTTAATAGTTAATGCAAAACACAAACGAACTGGAAATTGTTTGCGTGTCAGCTCGAACGGCATTTTTGCATCTTCTGCTGTCTGCAAAGGCATCCTGGGCAGAAATACTCGTAGACCCTTAAATTGTCCAGTTAATATGTCAGCTTCAATTAGATGTCTGCCGAAACGGCGGCATATTAGGCGTGTACCATTGCATAATCCAATTTTTGGGTCAAGATTTCGGAGTAGCATTATCGGGACACCTTCTTTTAGTGTGAGTTTGTGTGGTGGAAGATTACCAGGGTTAATATAGTTCAAAAATTCAGGTAGGTATAAATTGCGTGCATCCTCAGCCACATAGTCGAATGAGTAGTAAGTGATTTCTTCTCCATTAAAAATACGAAGGCACTTAGTGTTCAATGTGTTAACATCCTCGTTTAATGGAGTAAGCAACGCCCTTGTCTTCATATAATCGTTGTCATGTTCCGTGGTGTTTAAATTTTGAAAGACTCGCGCAATTAGAAGATCAATAGAATGTTCTCCCTCCCAAGGAATCTACAGAGAATATGTGCAGGAGTGAGAAGATCGAAAGCAAAACGAACAAACAAATTATTTAAGGTTTTTTGCTCATCAACTGACAGTAGAAGGAAATGAAATTTTCATACAGGACGGCTAAGATTACATGAGAAGGTAATAGTGATTTCATACTGCAGAGAATTTCAAATTGTTTGGGATTAAAATCCATGAGCTGCTATAAGATTTTTTGTGGAGATTATTTGATCTTATAGGATCAAATAATGATCTTAACGATCAAAAAATGATGGTAGAAAAGTCTCGTGTGTGCAATATAAACAGAAATTTGCAGTTTGTATGATTCCATGGCATGAAAAAGTCAAAATATTACCAAAACCTCCCATAGGAGTTTGCATAATTACAGCTTCACCCCTCTATATTTTGAAATTACAAAAAACCATGCCTGTAAGATTACATTTTAATGATTTCATGACATGCAAGCAAAAAAACCATGCCTTTTGCTGCGTATTCAATTAACCTAATACATCAATAACGTAATAAAAGGAATGGAAAATGGGGGTGCTGCAGGCAGAAGAAGAAAGGGGTAAAAAGTGGAATCAAAATCAGAAAAGATAGAAATAAAAATTGAAAAAGTGGGGAGGCAAACCAAATAAGTAAATGAGGAGGCATCTAAAACAGAAAACCGGAGTACCAAAGCGCAAAATCAAAAACAGAATATCGGAGGATCAAAACGGAAATCGAAAAAAAGAACGGTGAAGAAAACCTGTAGGAAACTGAGAAGAAATGAGGGACGGAGTAAATAAACGAAAATGAAGAAGAAAGTGGATTTCTGAAAGCTAAGCAGAAAAGGGAAGATACCAGTTAGTAATGCGGCGAGGGACTCCCAGTTAGTAATGCTGTGAGCGAAGTGTACTAACGCGGCATCAAGATCCTAATGCGGCGAGGGAGAAGGAGTATGCTCCGGCGATGGAGCCCGGCGATGGAGTCCCACGGCGATGGAGCGAGGGTTTTATTGGGGGAGATCCTATTCGGCGGAATGAGGAGAACGGCGATGGAGCGAGGGTTTTATCGGGGGAGAACCTATTCGGCGGAATGAGGAGACCGGGTGCCCTATTTCGAGATGGCTTGGATTTAAATAGAGGATATCATGTTTTAGATCGGACGGTTGGAGGTGATTGGCAGGGCATTACACCGATAAGGGTATTTTTTTATATATTAGTATAGATATGTATATATATGCATGTATGTATATATACGTATGTATGTATATATATATGTATGTATATATCTATACTATATATATAAAGAAGTATACTTTTTAAGGATTTTTGTAATTTTTTAATTTTGGTGTAATGGTGGCATACCATTATATCAATCTAAACCGTTCGATTTGATCAGATCATAAGATCTCGGCCGTTCGATCGCATGACGAATCAGGACCGTTCATATTTTTTTCCTAGGTCTCCTAAACCTACCATGATGTCCTAAACCTATAAATTTTGTAGGGCTCCTCTACCCTACAACGTGAAATGACTTTTTTATCCCCTATAAGTTTGAATTTTTTTGGAATATTTTAAATTCTAGCCAACTGTACAAATTTTCGTACATCCCGCCAACTAATAGGTCCGCATTCTGTGTAATCAAAAAATTGTTTTAAAAAGAGCTCTTTTTTATTTTAAACCGAGCCGGACCGGCCCACAAGAATTTAGCCCGCTGGACCACAATATTTCATAACACGCACAACAGATTTCAGCCCATAGGAACACATCTGGCAATAAACTGTTGCGGGCCTTTATAAAGAGCATCAGACTTTATTTTCTGCCGATGTGGGACTAATAAAAGCCTCACCTCTCCACCTATTACGCGTTTTAAACATTAAATATATAAATATTTATATATGGGCGAAGACCAATGGTGGCGGGCGAAGCCTATACCTATCAATATATATATGGAAATCTTTATATCTTTTATTCTTTTCCATTTCTTAAAATCGACGAATATTTACAAATACATAAATATAAATATAAAGATTATTATATTCAAAGTTTATCTGTGCCGAATATTTTGCAACATAAATACTGAAATATTATTTATACTATATATTTTAAAAATATTCAGAGATCATATTTTTAAAAATTTGCCGCGCTGGTACTATATGCAGGCTTTGAGGTATTAATCAAACATTAGCTAATGATCGTCGTCTCGCCGAATGCGGACAAAGTACTGTCGCGCCGGGTGCGGGCGAAGCCCGCCGGGTGCGCGTAGAGTACTGTCGCGCAGGGCACGGGGGGCCCCCCGTGCACTGTCACTCGTATATGTATATATATGTATGTATATATATATGTATGTATATATGTATATGTATGTATATATGTATATATATATGTATGTATGTATATGTATGTATGTATGTATGTATGTATGTATATGTATGTATGTATGTATGTATATATGTGTATGTATGTATATGTATGTATGTATATGTATGTATGTATGTATGTATGTATGTATATATACGTATGTATGTATATATGTATGTATGTATATATATGTATGTATATGTATGTATGTATATGTATGTATGTATATATATGTATGTATGTATATAGCAGCATGTATGTATATATATGTATGTATGTATCTATATATATATATATTTTAACTACTATATATCTTTAACTCCACTAACTTAACATATACTATGAAAAAATGGAAATTCACAAAATGTAATGACTATTTATGTAATTAATTATGCTGCTATAATAAAAATAACGATGGAAGTTCATAAAATTCAAACGTTTTTAGTAGACCTCCTACAGCTACTATAATAGATAATTATTAGACCTCCTAGACCTACATTTAAAATGTTTTTTTGTTAAAATATAAATGTTTTTGAAAAAAACAATTATAAAATATTAATTAAAATTTTTGTGCGATCATTTAAAGTAATCATATGTATATGTTGTGGGCACAAGGGCGGGCAAAGCCCGTCCGTGCGAAACAGGCTGGGGGCGGACGAAGCCCGCCGTCACCGATCAGGTGCCTGTCACTCGTGTGTGTGTGTGCGTGCATATATAATGAGCTAGCAGAGGCAAAACTTATTGAGTCCAATTTTATAAATTAGAAGGAAAGGAGGAACAAGGATACAAATTGTGTGGGAATTATCCTGAACCACAGGTAAAACCCAAACATTTTACCCAAAATCCAAACAAACAGAACTAGCACCAATTTCGGAGACACTAAAGTGAAGGGAGTCGGAGGCATCCAAAGAAATAAGGCGTCGGATGGCACTGGGAATGCACACGTCCTTAGAGAAAACACAACTAATATTTCACTTCAATGTATACTTGGCTTTATTTGGCGCGGCGGTGGCGTTTCTTCCGGCGGGTGCAAACGGAGCTTTCGAACCGGAGGACGGAGGCGGGGGATCGAAATTGAGCTTTTTGCTCCGTTTCTCATGGCGCGGCGGGTGCAAACGCGGCAAACGCCGCCGCCCGCCATTTAGTTACACGCCTTGCGGCGGCGTTTGCCGCAAACGCCGCCCGCCACCGCCGCGCCAAATGAAGCCCTGGTCATACGCCACTCTATTTCCCTCCCTGTGTAAGTGGGCGCTTGAGATAACCATTGAGCTTCCAACATGAATAATGCTCTCACCATGTTCCTGTAGCCTCCATTGATTGAAGTTTCAATTATTTATGCAGTCCCCCAATATCTGAAGCCTGGTAATATTCCTGTCCAAGCATAACTGAATTCCATCCCGTAGAGCCAAGCATTCCGCTTCCATCGCATCCTTCTCCCAATACGAATGTGCAAATCCCTCCATCATATCCCAAATTATTGTGAATGCAGCCCCCACCACTAGCCGTGCGCCGAACCAGATCGGCCGCCCCAACTGTGTGCAAAAACTGAAAGACCACCTTTCCAGTCAAAAGTGAGGCATCCGATATTAATTTTCTTAGGCGCAATACTGAACAAATCTAGAATTCACCCGTTTTCCATGCTTCCAACATGAATATTCCCGAGCCCTATAAAGATCAAGCCAATGAAGATTTGAGTATCCAGCAACAACTTATTGGAAGACCCACACACCTCTTGACAAGAGCGATGGTCTGAAAGATGCAATCGCTCTTGATGGGGGGATTTTACCATGTGCACTATATAATGTGGGGATTTTACTATCTGCACCATATGATAGTGATTTTATTATTTGCACCCCATGATAGGTGGTTTCACTATTTGCACCCACATGTTGGGTGGTTACGGGGCTAGTGAGGCTTGCTTTGGATAACCTCATTTCCTCCTCCAAATGAGGTGGGTGCTTTGGCTATTTGTAGCCTGGAATATGGGCACCTCTCAATTCTTATTCGTGGTTGTTCATCGCGGACGATCGTATAGATCTAAGCTTGACTTTTGGATGAATAAATGCAAGGTATTTTCTCTGGGTTTTAAGAAATTAATTCTCTGTTCAGTTGTTGTTTGTACATGAAAGATTTGGGCTCTGTTTGAGGCAACTTTTTCTATTCAAAGAGTTATATTCGAATAGCTAAAGTTATTTTTAGTTGTTTGAATGAACAACTTTTTGAAAAGAATTTTTTTCAAATAAGTTGTTTTGGAGGCTCTTTGAGAAGTCAGTCAACATAACTTTTAAAAAATCATTTTTCTGTTTTTAGCTTTTTCTCTTTTATTAACTCAATCTAGCTACATATAACTTCAACATTTTCGTCTGAACGCGTATTTTCGGTTGGACACTCGTTTTCGGCCGAACACTCATTTTTCACCCGAGCAGTCATTTTTCGCCCGGGTGCTCGTTATTTTTGCCCGGGCGCGCATTTTTTGCCAGGGTGCCTGATTTTCGCCCGATCGGCTATTTTTCGCCCGGGCCAGCGTTTTTCGCCCGTGCGGCGATTTTTTGCTTGGGCGCACGTATTTCGCCCGTGCGACCGTATTTCGCCCGGGCGCGTGTTTTCGCCCGCGCGTGTTTTTCTCCCGGGCAGTGGTTTTTTGCCAGTGAGCGCGTTTTTCTCCCGTGCGGCCGTATTTCGCCCTGGCGCCCGTATTTTCGCCCAGGAGCCCGTTTTTCGCCCCTGTGGCCGTTTTTTGCCCGAGCGACCATTTTTCGACCAGGCTGTCGTTTTTCGCCCGGCCGTCCGTTTTCTGCCCGGGCGGACGTTTTTCGCCCGAGCGACCATTTTTTGCCCGGACACGCATGTTTGCCTCGGCGCGAGTTTTCACAATCATTATATTTCAATATTTTTGTTTAAAAAATCAGCTTTCAAACAGTTCTACCGAACAGCTTAAATGAAAAAACTCTATTCGATCAGCACTTTTGCACAGACTCTCCAAACAGAGCAGCTCTTTCATCAGAGTTTTTCTGAAAGCTCTTTTCTAAAAGCTCTATTCGATAAGCAGCTTTTCTATCCGCTAGAGCTGTCCCAAAAAGAGCCTTGAATAATGCCGAACTTGATCAACTCTCATATTAGTCGAGTAGTACGATCGAGTTCGATGTATTGGCTATTATTCAATTTTGCAATACTACTTTATAATATAGAGTAAACCTAGAGATGAGAGATTCCTTTGAGGTTAACACTAAATAATGCCAAACTTGATCAACTCTCTTGATTAGTAGAGCAGTGCGGTCAAATTCGATGTCTTGGCTATTATTCAATGTTGCATTACTACTTTTGAATTTGGAATTAACATGGAGATGAAAGATTCCTCCAAGGTAAATCCTAAAAAATGCCCAAACTCGTTCAATTCTCTTGAGAGTAGAGCAGTGTGGTCGAATTTGATGTCTTAGTCACTTGCCTAAATATTTTGAAGGTCGAGTAGGGCAAACGATCGATTTGAAATGCAGGACGTGCTACAAATGCTAATGGAAAGAAACGTAATTGTTATTGCTATTATTGTGAATAATTGGTTCGTAACCTAAGAGGTCATGACGCTTATCAAGTTGAGCTAGAGACTAGGGCTTACTAGAGTCACAATGTTCTAAATAGGGTTTACGTGCTTGATTGAGCAGGATAAAGCTCCAACCTTTAACTTAAACCTTGAGTTCCTTAATTTTAGTTTCGTTTGACTAATACGAGGGTTTCTATTAACAAGGCTTAATGTCTATCGTTTCATTTTACACCGACAAAATGATATGTTCTATTTTCATAGAAATTATATTGCCTTCGAAGAATATTCCTTCGGAAATAAAATGTGCCTTCGAGAAATAATTCCTTCGGGAATAAAATGTGTCTTCGAGAAATAATCCCCATGAGAATAAAATGTGCCTTTGAGAAATAATTCCTACTGGAATTCTATGTTCCTTCAAGAAATAATCCCCACAGGAATAAAATGTGTCTTCGAGAAATCATTCCTACGGGAATTATATGTGTCTTTGAGAAATGTGCCTTCGAGAAATGTACCTTTGAGAAATGTGCCAAGGGAGAATATCAGATGGCCGACGAGTTATACTCCAAGGCAAACTGCATGATGGACGGTCTGGAAGGATAGTGTAAAACTAATAGAGCTATGCGGGTCTAAGGTCGTATGCAGGTTGACACAGAGTACGTAGGCGGTGGTCGTAGGAAAACGGCCACGACCCATTAAAGTCCAGATATTACCTTCCTTATAGATAATTTTTTGCACTTGATGCTAATAGGGATTGGATTTTATTTATTGTTCTAATAACTCATTATAAACACAAGTGATAGTTGCAGGTGAATAATTGCGCACAAGGAGATGTGAAAGTCAATGAGCATGCTACATCAGGTATAACTCAATTTAGCCTCATCTTTCTTACATCTTATGGTAATCAATGTTGATAGAGCCCTAGCTGATATGGTATAATGCGGCATAGATGTTGATGCTACTCATACAGGTCATGAGTATTGGGTTTCTGTGATAGTTAGTCTTCTGCCAATATAACTATGACTTCCGCTAATTGCTATGAAGCACGCTCATTACTGGTGACTGAAAGTGCACAGTGTGCCGACGCGCTATTTCAGCACCGCTAATTAGCAAGCGCGAAATGCGGTACGACGGCAGTGCACCGGTCGTTGACAAGTAATAAAAGTAGGGAGAAATTTCTCGAATATCGTTCTCAAAGGACCGCAAGTTGGGTAGTATGATTTTCTTATTAGGAAACAATTATGAGGATTACTAAGTTAACAAAAGGGAGTTTGGTTGGTTTTGTAGAGACAAGAAGAAGTAAAACTATATTAACTATGCGGGTCCTGATCACTGCTTCGCTTGGTGGATGAGGTTATTGCAGGCCGCGATGCCGTGCTTCGTTTAGCGGATGGACGGTGAGCAAATGGAGGAAGTGAGTGCTAATGGGTTTGAGGGTCGAAGGCACCTCTTCACTCTCACCTCTAGCTTTTGTTAGAGTGGGCTAGCTAGAACGTGTGTATGGAAGTGGAGTGGGGGCGGAGCGCATCACAACAAAGCATCAAGTGAAGAATAAAACAAGAGTAAGCTTCCATTCATAGACAAATAGAGACTAATCCAGTTCATTACAACAGTTAAGAATACATATCCAAAAAGAGAGAGGGTAGAGGAAACCACGAGATGAGAAGCCTCGTCGTAGATCTTGACCGGAATGGGGGGTTGTCATGCCTCCTCCGAGCTCAGTCCTTGGTTGCTTCCGGGGTTCAGAGGCTGTCACTACCTCCAAACGTCATCCGTCTTCTTCTCAGAGCTGGGTCTCTTCCACTTATCCCAATGGAGATGCCGCACCTTGAAATACTTGCCGTAGATGACGGAGAACGCTTCCGGGATCCTTGATGGAGCTTAGGATCGATGGATGAAGCTTTCCCAAGGAAGGAGATGGATGGATGGAGCTTGGAGAGGGAAAACGGCAGAGCTTGCGGAAGAACTCGCGCCCAAAACTGTCCCCCGATACCCTAGAATCGCGGAGCCGGTCTTTAAATACGGAGCAGAATAAATACTGCGCACGATCAGTGGCGCAGAACCAGTGGTCGTGCGCGAAGGAATGCTTGTGATCGTGCGCGGTCAACCTGCAGCAGAGGGGAAGATAGGAAAATAACGCACGGTCAGTGGCGCACGACCAGTGGTCATGCGCGAAGAAGTCCTATGATCGTGCAAACCTCTCTGTCTGGTAAGGGGAATTAACGCACGACCAGTGGTCGTGCGCCTGATCGTGCGTGAAGTAAAATGCACGATCAGTGGCTTTTAGGCCAAAATTCACCCCAAACCATTCCGAGCGTTCGCATGATCCTTGTACCTGCATGAAAAACATACTAGACCACTGATCCGTGCACGCCACAGGATCCACAGAACAGGCATAAAGTAATATGAAAGTATCTAGTTGCGGCCTAAATCACCTAGAGGGGGTGAATAGGTGGATTCTATGTCTTAATGCGGAATTAAAAATTTAACACAGAAAAGCAAACAAACAACCACAGCACAGACACAAGGATTTTATAGAGGTTCCCCGATGTGGGTAGTCCTCTTTCCCGCCTCGCCTATCTAGCACTTCGAGGCTAGACTCGGCTACTTCACCAATCTCAGATTATAACTAATCTTACACCTCGGAGTCAAAACTCCTACAACTCGGAGTATACCACTCCTACAACTCGGAGTATAACAACTCCTACAACTCGGAGTATAACAACTCCTACAAATAATCTCGGAGTGAAAACTCCTACAAAAGAAAAGATAAGGAAACACAATACTTCTTCTTAACCTCTAAAGAGATTAACTTCAGATCTTGAACACTGAGTCTTCTTCTCAACCTTGAAGGAAAGCTTGACACTTGAAAGATGGGGAAGAGAGAAGACTTGGCTAACCAGATCTGAATAGGCCCTTTGACTTACTTGAAATAATCTTCAAAAATTGAGAGCAGCAATAAGATCAAAGGCCTTCTTCTGAGAAATCTCTAACAACAATAGAGAAGGGATCTTGAGCAGTGAATGTTAGGTCTCAGAATTCTTGTTCAGCAAAAGAGAAGGGAGATCGACTTTTTATCGTTTCTGAACTGTCGGCTGAGGAGAGATTTTTGGATCAATTTTTTTTTAAGAATGCTGCTCTAGCCCTAAAATAAGGATTTATTTATAGGTAGGACTTCAACGGCTCTTACGACAAAGAAGGGAGAGGCGACACGTGTACTGTTCATGGTGGCTAACCCTAATTTTCGAAAACAAAACAAAGATTTGAAATCCGTCTGTCCGTCATTCGTCGAGACTTCACGTGAACATCCGACGAATTGACTTGGCCACAGGGAAAGACTGAGCAACCCGTGAAAAACACTGTCTGTCGCCATTCGTCGGGATTCGTCGGAAGTATACGAGAACATCCGACGAATTGACTTAGCTGCAGAATTTTCTTCACAACTCAGCCAAAATGACCTCTGTCAGCTTTCGTCGGGATTCGTCGGAATGACCCGAGTCATCTCGACGAATGGACTTGGCTTCAGAAATTTCTTCTAAACCAAGACAAAGGTCTTCTGTCTGGATTCGTCGGAATTCGTCGGAATGACCCGAGTCATCTCGACGAATTGACTCAGCATAAATTTTTCTTTTCTTCTGAAAACCTGCTCCACTCCTCAACCTTGAAAGCCTTCAGTTATGAGCATATGAAGTGCACCCCAAAAGAGAGATTACACATGGACCAACACTTTGTTCTATACAATGAGGGATTACATTGTCTAGAACTGTGTTTGGTGATCCATTGCAACCTGACTTTGGTGAGCACTTAGCATTAAGGCCTGTCATAACACATCTAAACAAAAGTCATCAAATACAAATACAATTCATTTTAGTTTACTAGGGGACATCTTCAAATCAAGGTGATTGTGGACACAATACCCAACAATCTCCCCCTATTTGAAGATGTCATAACCCTAGGCACTAACTTGAATTGCACAGAAGGAATACTAAAAGAATGCAAAACCCAGGCAGTAATATATAAGGAAAAACAGAATAGGATTAAATGTTTTAGCTTAACACAAAGGAAAAGTGTATATATATAAGCAAAGAAAACATCATGATTCCAGATAAGCACAGCTTATTCATGACCTTTTCCTTTCATCTTTGCAAACATTTTGTCCACTGCCTCAGATTTCTTCTTCAGTTCTGAATCCATTCTCTCAAAAAATGCCTTTGGCTTAGGCCAGTATTTGTCAGGAGCAGACTCTTTAGATCCACCATTCTTGAAGTGAATTCTTCTTTCATTTGTCCTCTTCTCAAACTTGCTCCATTCTTCTGAACTATAATGGTCACTGACTTTTTCATTCTGATTGCTGACTTTATCAAAAGCAGAGATAACAATACTTTTGGAGATGGGGCTCCAACATTCTTGGAAGTTTCTAGGAGGAGGCTTATCATAAAATTCTCTGATCTTCTTAAGTGGATTAGACCTCTTAGCAGATGGCTTATCAGCAAAAAGCTTCCTTTTTAAGGACTTCTCAGAGGGATCAGCAAAATGTGAGCTGTCAGGATCTTGAGCAGGGAAAGGATCATCCCAAAATTATTGATAAGTTGAAGCAGGGATGACTTCATCAGCATAAACAGGATCCTCAACAGGATTTGGAGAGAAACTAGGAGCCCTGGGTCCTGGAGCACTAGATGAGGGAAGATCTGATCCTTTATCCACAACAGTAAACCCAAGCATTCCAGCCACTTGCTTGAACAACCAGCTTTGGCCTTCATAAGTATACCAGTTCACATCCTTAACATTTTGTAAGATGTTTTCCTTGAGATCTTGCATTTGAATAGCTACACTTTCATTCAACTCATCCATTTTGCTTGCACTTTCTTCTAACTTGGATACCACACTCTCCTCCCCCTTTATGACATCTTCATGCAGGAGGGTATACAATCTCTTCAGCTGATTTTCAACTTGATCATCCAAGTAAGTGACTCCTTGATCATGAGCAGAGCTAAGAGTGGAGAGAGCAGTAGTCAACTGTAGTACATCTTCACTAACCTGATGCAGATTCTTGAGAGCATGCCCAACAGCTTTATTTGTATGATCCAAAGCTTTCCCTGCAGATAGCATCCAGGCTTCTTGATCAGTCTTGAATCTTCCCATGTCATGCTTGATCTCAGCCAATTCCTGCTTTAGAGAACTATCAACAGAGTCAATCTTCTTATAGACTTGCTTGATAGAGTGATCGAAGTGATCAGTCTGACCCTTTAGCAGCCCTGCTATGGACTTCAGCAAAGAAGAGTGAGAGCTATCCCCAGTCTCAACCTCTTCAGGAGAAAAACTATCAGCTACAAAACTTGAGGACTGTGCTATGTTGTCAAGCACAGTTGCTCTTGGAGAAGTGCTCTTAGCCACAAAAACTTCTGGAGGAGGCAAAAGCAGCACAGAAGGAAAGACCTCAGGAGGAACAGATTCAGCCATGAAGATATCTTCCTGGTCGTTCTCCCCCTCAGAAAGAGACATCTCCTTAGCCAACCTCAGCATGGCACCAAGGCTCCCCTGCTCCCCAGATTCAGATTGCTCATGAGGAGAGTCTGGCAAGATTTCATGATCTTCAGAATGAGAATCAACCATGGCAGGTGATCTCCTTGAACCTTCCAGCTGAGGAGCTTCAACAAAATCAGCAACATCCTCTGGGCCCTCCATGACAAGATCAGCAGCAGGGGCAGCAGAATCAACAGGATCAAGAGGTGCTTGATCAGCATCACTGGGAGGAACATCTTCTGCAGCACCACTTCCTACACCAATGTCTCTTGGGGTTGGAAACTCCCCCTCAACATGTGCATCTCTGCCCTGAGCAGGAGCTGGACTAAGTCCACTCCCCCTGGAGGATTGCCCTGCTTCAGGAGACCTATGCTCATCAGGCAGAAGGGCCTCATCATCACTTACAGCAGCCCTAACTCCAGCATTCACCAAGCCCTTGGGAATTACCCTTTCCTATTTTGAGAAAATGGTTGAGTTGATCTTCTTTGTGTGGTGGATGGGGAGACCTCTTCCAAGATTAAAAAAATCTGGATTGCTACCGTGGAGAAGCAGACTGAGAATTCTTCCAAAATTTGGAGCAAGAAAACTTTCTTTAATCTTCTCAAAGATTACTTCACCAAAATTGAAATTTTTTCGACAAATTATAGCGGTGTGAATTTTGAAAGCTTCTTCAGAGAGGTAGTCATGAGAGCCTACCTTGCATAATAATACTTTTCCTATAATATCACACAGAAGCTTACCTCCATCATTCATGAACTTTCTTCTGATTTTGGAGCTTTGATCAAGAATGCCACAGAAACTTCTGGCTCTGAAAATATCTTCAACCGACAACTCTTCTGATTCAACTTCAGGCATCCTCAACGATCGGTTGATACCACTAGCCTTCAAAATGATTTTGCAAGACCGAATAGAGCTTTTGATCTTCTTACCTTGGCCTGAGATTTTGGCATTGCGATAGAACTCCAGAATGTCCTGTTCTAGGATTTTTGCCGGCTCTTCTAGGATATAACTGAGCCCGGTGACATCGAGCATCAAAATCACATTTCGAAATTCATTAGAAGCTGAGTGAAAGGCGCCTCTCACCAACTCTCCCCCTGAATGCAAACCACCTGAAGCTTTGGGCGTCATTGATGTCGTCGACGCCGAGGAAGAGAAACAGAGGAATAGCGAAAGGAGGAGACGAACGGTCGGGTAGGGTTTCACGGATGTTCTCGTGAAATCGTGATGTTTTCTTTGATTTATATATATATATATATAAATTTAAGTAGGGTGCGTACCTGAATGACGATAAAATCGTTTTTAATAGGTAGATGATTCCACAGGAGATGAATAGAGAGGAGTAAAATTTGTCCCGTGAACATCCGTGAAACTTCATGAAATTTTCTGAGTTAACAAGTGAAATCTCGTGCAATTTCGTGAAATCTCAACAGTCTCAACTTCAAGAGTCCTTGTTAAGCATTCCAAGTTCCATTTTGAAGAAATTGAATTTGGTTTCGTCCAGAGGCTTCGTAAAAATATCTGCAATTTGTTTGTCAGTATTAACATATAACAAATTTATGTCCTTACTCTCAACATGTTCCCGGATGAAGTGGTAGCGAAGCTCAATATGCTTCGTTCTACTGTGAGAGACGGGATTATTTGCTATGGCAATAGCACTTGAGGAGTCACAGAACATGGGGATTTCAGAGAGCTTTAAATTATAGTCCTCAAGCTGATTCTTTATCCACAAAAGTTGTGCACAGCAACTTCCGGCAGAGATATACTCCGATTCAGCAGTCGATATAGCAACGCAATTTTGCTTCTTGCTACTCCAGGAAACGAGCCTTTTTCCTAAGAACTGGCAAGTTCCCGAAGTGCTCTTCCTATCATCTTTGCTACCTGCAAAATCAGCGTCTGAAAAACCAATTAGTTCAAAATCATTGCTTCTTGGGTACCATAAGCCGAGATTTGGTGTAGCCTTAAGGTATCTCAAAATCCTCTTTGCAGCGGCATAATGAGATTCCTTACAGTTCACCTGATACCTGGCACAAACACATGTTGAGAACATTATATCAGGCCTAGTAGCAGTGAGATAGAGCAAGGACCCAATTATGCTTCTGTACTTGGTTTCATCAAAGGGTTTCCCCTTTTCATCCTTGTCCAGGGACATACTTGAGCCCATTGGAGTCCTCATTGAGGTTGCACTCTCCATTCCAAATTTCTTAAGAAGCTCTTTGGTGAACTTCGTCTGAGAGATGAAGATTCCATCTTCAGATTGGTGCACCTGGAGTCCTAAGAAATATTTCAGCTCTCCCATACTGCTCATTTCAAACTTACCTTGCATCAAGTTAGAGAACTTTTTACAAAGTTTGTCATCAGTAGAGCCAAAAATAATATCGTCGACATAGATTTGCACAAGCAAAATCTCGCCTTTAACTTCCCTAAGAAACAATGTCTTGTCTATTGTTCCTCTTGTAAATTTGTTCTCAAGAAGAAATTTAGACAATGTCTCATACCAGGCTCGGGGTGCCTGTTTGAGACCATACAAGGCTTTATGTAAATAAAATACATGATCAGGCAAGTTAGGATCTACAAAACCTGGAGGCTGAGCTACATAAACTTCCTCTTTAAGGTCTCCATTCAGAAAGGCGGACTTTACATCCATCTGGAAAACCTTAAAGCCCTTATATGCAGCATAAGCCAGAAATAATCGGATGGCTTCAAGTCTTGCTACTGGTGCGAAGGTCTGATCAAAGTCAATCCCTTCTTCTTGCCTGTATCCTTGAGCAACCAGTCTTGCTTTGTTCTTGGTGATGATGCCCTTTTCATCAAGCTTGTTCCGGTAAATCCATTTGGTTCCAATCACATTCTGTCCTTTGGGTCTAGGTACCAACTTCCAAACTTTACATCTCTTGAATTGGTTGAGCTCCTCTTGCATAGCAAGGATCCAAGAGGGATCGGTGTTTGCTTCTTCAAACTTCTTCGGCTCAATCTGTGAGAGAAAACTTAAATGTAAAACTTTGTTAGTTGTACCTCTTCTAGTTAGAACTCTGCTTGAAGGATCTCCGATGATTTGATCAGCTGGATGATCTCTCAAATGTCTGATCATTCCAACATTTAGATGACCATGAGGTTCCTGCACTTCAGGTACATCTTCATCTTCCTGGGGTCATCATCCTCACATGTAGAAGGAGCATTTACTTCAATAGATTTTGGAACGTCTTCCTTTACAACTTCTTCTAAGTGTAGTTCTTTGAACCTTGCATCTGCATCTTCAACAAAGACACTAGAAGAGCTGCTTTGAAGCATACTCGTCTCATCAAATATAACATTATATGTTTCTTCCACAACCAGGGTTTTCTTGTTGAAAATTCTATATGCCTTACTATGGCTACTATAACCTACAAAAATACCTTCAAAACATTTTTCACTAAACTTAGTTTTATAATACTTTCCATTGTTAAGCACGAAGAATTTACTGCCAAAGATTCTAAAATAAGACAGAGTTGGTTTCTTGCATTTCAGAAGTTCATAGGGAGTCTTATGATGATTTTTGTTGATTAGTGCTCTATTTTGCACGTGGCAAGCAATGTTGATACCTTCAGCCCAGAAGTACTCCGGTAGTGAAGAATCACTCAACATTGTCCTGCAAGCCTCTATGAGTGTTCTATTCTTTCTCTCGGCAACACCATTTTGCTGTGGAGTACGGGGAGAGGAAAACTCATGAAAGATACCCTGACTTTCACAAAATTCAGTCAAGGCCCCAGACTTGAATTCTGTACCATGGTCACTTCTAATTTTGACCACAGAACATTCTAATTCATTCTGAATTTGCCTAACGAATGAGGTGAAAGAATCATAGGTGTCTGACTTGTGTTTCAGAAAGAATACCCAAGCAAAACGTGAGTAATCATCGACAATGACCAACGTATAAGACTTACCCCCTAAACTCCGAATTGGCATGGGACCAAATAAGTCCATATGAAGTAGATATAAACATCTGGTAGACTCTTTGCCAATAATGCTCTTAAAGCTAGCCCTCGTCTGCTTGCCCATTTGGCATGCGTGACAAGGTCTCTCTTTAATGCACTTAACATCAGGAGCATCACGAACTAAGTTGTGGGAAAATAACATATTTATGGTTTTGAAATTAATATGTGCTAGTCTCTTGTGCCATTGGTCACAGAGAGATGCACTATCTTTTGCCAAGAAGCACACTGGTGTAGAAGTATCTAAACATAGAAAATTTAAACAAAAAATATTTCTACTCCGAGTGCCTGTTAAAATAGTTTCTGACGTATCAGACGACTTTATCAAGCACTTGTCCTTGTAGAATTCTACCATATAGACTTTATCACAAAATTGACTTATGCTAATGAGATTATGTTGTAATCCTTTAACATAAGCCACGTCTGTGAAAGAGACTATACCATTTGTGATCATACCGTAGCCTTTTGTGATTCCCCGATCAGATCCGCCAAAAATAACTTTTGGACCATCTTTCACCGGGGTATACTCTTGTAGGAGGCTTCTTGTTCCGGTCATGTGCCGTGAACATCCACTGTCCAAGTACCATATTGGATTTGAATTGGCCTTTGGACATACCTGCAATCAATAATCAATTGCCCTTAGGAACCCAAACCGATTTGGGTCCTTGGCTTCTTGTTAGATGACCACCACTTGGAATGTTAACATTGCGAGGGGTCATTCTTGCATTGTTAATCCGTGGAGTCGTGACATTTCTCGGATTAAACCAACAATCTATGGCAAAGTGACCAACCTTGCCACAACACCAACAATCGAACCGATTGTACCTTCTCTTTGTCTCCTGTTTCACTTTTTGAATGTGAGGTGCAACAGGAGTGACTTTCTTAGTGGAAGTCTTCTTAGAAGTGGGGGCCTCAAGGTGACAGCACACACATGGCTCCAACTTCTTCTCAACAGATTTGGATGCAATCGTTTTAATTTTTGGTGCTTTCTTGTGAGCTGATCCGTGAACAAATGGACCATGATCTTTGAGGATTATTTCTTCATGAGGAGCTTTGAATGGAGAGTTGTCAAAGTTTCGGGGAAAGCTCCATCCTTGATATCTATTACTAGGTTCAACATGTGTTGGCCTAGCAAAGTGACCGTAGGATGAATCAAAGTCAAACGGGTTTGATGGAAAAATGACCTTCCTGAATGAAGGTTGACTTTGATTAGCAGTTCCCTTGCCTTTCACGGCTCTCTTCTCAGCAGCCTTACTACTTTCAGCCTTATGACCAATTCCACTACCCTTCGCAGGAGCAGAGAACCTATCAATGAATGGATGAATAGTCTTAGGTTTCGAGAAGCTTTCTACGAGCTTCCTTTCTGCCTTCAACTTATCTTCTAGTTCATTTATAGTTTTCTCCTTTAAATTCAACAACTCAGTGGAGCTTTTCAGTTCGTCTTTCAAGAGTTGGATTTCATCTTTGAGAGGAGTTAATTGTTCAACTTCCTCCCTCAAAGCTAATTCCACTGTCTTGAGAGATTCAATTTCTTTTGACTTGGATTTGACGACCTTGCGGCACTTGTCAAATCCTTTCACAAGGGCTTCATACTGAGTTATTAACTTAGAGTCCTCCTCTGAGGAGTAGCCTTCATCTGCTACGGATGCAGTCTCATCTTCAGAAGCAGACAGAGGAGTATGAGAGTTTACCTTCCCCTTATAAGAGGAGTCGCCTATTTCTTCGTCTAGATGTGCCATTAGCCCAAAGTAGGCTTCTTCATCTGAGCTTGACGCATCAGAGTCACTGTCGCTCAGAGTCTTTGCCTTTTTGGCGAGGAGGCTCTTTTCTTTCTTCTTTCCTTTAAAGGATCTCTTTTCTTCCTTCTTTGATCCTTCTTTCTTTTTGTATGGACACTCGGCTATTACGTGTCCTGGCTTATTGCAGCAATAACAAATAATGTCAGTAGAATCAAATTTGTTCGGTTTAGATTTATACCTGTCATTATAGTAGTCCTTCTTGTGATGATCACCATCACGTCTTGATCTTCTGTGATCAAATGCAGTGGATTGCCCTTTCTTCTGCTTTCTTTTATTTAGAAGTCTTTTGAATTGTTTGGAGAGAAGAGAAAATTCTCCATCAGACATCTCTGAACCTGAGGGGCTGGCATCAGACTCATCCTCATCAGAAGATGGTCTCCTGACAGGTGGGAGAGCCTTGCTCTTTCTTGAGCTTTCAGCTTTTAGGGCAGAGGACTTCTCCCTTCCAGAGGCTCTGACCCCCTCTTCTTCAGCTTTGCGGGAATTTAGCTTCAACTCATGTGACAGGAGCTTACCAAACAACATTTGTGGCTCCGTGGTTCCAGCTTTCCGAATTCTCTGATGGCTATGACCTTGGTGTCCCATTCTTTCGTCAGGGATCTCAGAAATTTGTCATTTAGTTCGCCAGTTGTGAATTCTCTATCATAGTTCCTAAGACCATTTACGATCTTGAAGAACTTCTCGTAGGTGTCAGAAATGGAGTCTCTTGGATCTTGCTTGAATGCTTCGTATTCTTGGTTCAGCAACGATCTTCGGTCATCCCTCACTTCTTCGGTCCCTTCCATCAGAACGACTAGTGAATCCCACATTTCTTTAGCAGATTTGCAGTGAAGTAGATTTTGCAGCATTGAATCATCAACTGCACCTGCAATGATATTCTTAGCTTTCTTGTCTAGGGCCACTAGAGCGATCTCATCTTTGTTCAGTTCCAACATCTTCTTAGGGATCATGATGGTGGAGTTTATTGAAGATGGTTTCATCGGAATGTGGGGACCTTCTTCCACAATCTGAAATATTCTTGGGTCGGCAGCTTCCATGTAGAATCTTACTCTTTCCTTCCACATAGGAAAGTTCTCTTTGGTGCAGACTGGCAATTTGACGGAATCCTTGGCCTTATCCATTCCAGACATATTTGCTTTAGCAACTAGATGACGAGTCTAGTTCAAGGTGTTAGCCTTATAGCGAACAACCTACCTCTGATACCAATTGAAAGTATCTAGTTGCGGCCTAAATCACCTAGAGGGGGGTGAATAGGTGGATTCTATGTCTTAATGCGGAATTAAAAATTTAACACAGAAAAGCAAACAAACAACCACAGCACAGACACAAGGATTTTATAGAGGTTCCCCGATGTGGGTAGTCCTCTTTCCCGCCTCGCCTATCTAGCACTTCGAGGCTAGACTCGGCTACTTCACCAATCTCAGATTATAACTAATCTTACACCTCGGAGTCAAAACTCCTACAACTCGGAGTATACCACTCCTACAACTCAGAGTATAACAACTCCTACAACTCGGAGTATAACAACTCCTACAAATAATCTCGGAGTTAAAACTCCTACAAAAGAAAAGATAAGGAAACACAATACTTCTTCTTAACCTCTAAAGAGATTAACTTCAGATCTTGAACACTGAGTCTTCTTCTCAACCTTGAAGGAAAGCTTGGCACTTGAAAGATGGGGAAGAGAGAAGACTTGGCTAACCAGATCTGAATAGGCCCTTTGACTTGAAATAATCTTCAAAAATTGAGAGCAGCAATAAGATCAAAGGCCTTCTTCTGAGAAATCTCTAACAACAATAGAGAAGGGATTTTGAGCAGTGAATGTTAGGTCTCAGAATTCTTGTTCAGCAAAAGAGAAGGGAGATCGACTTTTTATCTTTTCTGAACTGTCGGCTGAGGAGAGATTTTTGGATCAATTTTTTTTTAAGAATGCTGCTCTAGCCCTAAAATAAGGATTTATTTATAGGGAGGACTTCAACGGCTCTTGCGACAAAAAAGGGAGAGGCGACACGTGTACTGTTCATGGTGGCTAACCCTAATTTTCGAAAACGAAACAAAGATTTGAAATCCGTCTGTCTGTCATTCGTCGAGACTTCACGTGAACATCCGACGAATTGACTTGGCCACAGGGAAAGACTGAGCAACCCGTGAAAAACACTGTCTGTCACCATTCGTCGGGATTCGTCGGAAGTACACGAGAACATCCGACGAATTAACTTAGCTGCAGAATTTTCTTCACAACTCAGCCAAAATGACCTCTGTCAGCATTCGTCGGGATTCGTCGGAATGACCCGAGTCATCTCGACGAATGGACTTGGCTTCAGAAATTTCTTCTAAACCAAGACAAAGGTCTTCTGTCTGGATTCGTCGGAATTCGTCGGAATGACCCGAGTCATCTCGACGAATTGACTCAGCATAAATTTTTCTTTTCTTCTGAAAACTGCTCCACTCCTCAACCTTGAAAGCCTTCAGTTATGAGCATATGAAGTGCACCCCAAAAGAGAGATTACACATGGACCAACACTTTGTTCTATACAATGAGGGATTACATTGTCTAGAACTGTGTTTGGTGATCCATTGCAACCTGACTTTGGTGAGCACTTAGCATTAAGGCCTGTCATAACACATCTAAACAAAAGTCATCAAATACAAATACAATTCATTTTAGTTTACTATGGGACATCTTCAAATCAAGGTGATTGTGGACACAATACCCAACATAATATATAACGAAATCACACCACGAAGAGGGTAGGGAATGCACTATAGTTGAGAATATGAAATGCTATCAATGTAAGCATAGATGAGCAGTAAATGAAGTGCAAAGGAAAGATAAACAACCCAGATGAGCACGGAAATCACTATATAAACCGGACTCATCACACCCCTAGACTTACCTGTTTGCGCGTCCCGAGCAAACAAGTCCGGCGGAGTGAAAAATAGCATAGCTGGTCTAGAAACTGCGAAGGCGGAGAAATATGCGAAGTCGCATACTCATGAGCATAGAAATCTAGTAGAAAGAATTTTTAGTTATTCAAAAATGGTTTACACAATTCTAGGAGCGTAAAGATATATTATTTCTACTCAAGAGTTGAATCACGGGGAATCACCCGGTCACGCGTAGGAAGAAAGTAGAATGAATGCTAAGGCGAACATTACTCAACACCGGGGTTCGGAACAACCTCCACTGAAATCCATCAATGTCGGTGACCATAAGCTCACCCGTTCGCACTCTCTCCACGGTATTCATCAGGTTTGATGCATGAGTCGGTAGGACTTTAGGTTGAGATAAGGCTTGGGTTTAGGTGTGGTATACAATGATAAAAATGAAGGCTACACACAACCCAATCGAGCTGATACCAAATATTTGATCCAAGCAGCCACTATGATCGCGGGTGCACCACACCCCCAGACTTGAACTTTAACACACGGGCGTGTGCACCGCCTACTCACGGATATCAATTTCAAACAGATTTTTTTCAATTAACTACTTTTCATCATGTTTTTTTCATTGAAATTCTATTTTCTTTTTCTCTTCTTTTTTCAAATTTTCTTTTTCACTTTCAACAAATGTGCAAGGAAGCATAACCACATTTTATTTTTTGCACCACATCAACACCTTCAAACTGAAAATAATTAAACTCAATCTTGGGTTTTAGTGTGTGATTAGGATCGGCTGTTTGGCTTTGGTGGAATGAAAGTGGAGTTGAATCAATAGGATCGGGTAGGCACAAAGGGCTAGCAAAGATTATATGATAGGACCGGTATAAAAAACTCAAGCTGGCCAACATGATGGCCTACGTCATACTCACGCACTGGACCAAGTCATACCTATGCTTCGAGAGTCACTTGGGGCAAGTTCTTAGCCACCGAGAAAGATAATTCTTCCTCCCGACTCAAGCAATACGAGCCTAGCACCCGTCTACACACATCCCTACACTACCGTTTGGTTCACACCGGATTCACCACTTTTGAGTAGAATAAACTAAAATTACGCCGAAAGAATAAAATGTACAACCAAAAGCATAAAGAAAAATTTATTCTACACCGATTTCTATGCGAGACATGAATAATTGACTAGAGCACTACACGAGTCAACAAAGTACTCTGTTTCGCAATCCTAACCCAACACCGTAATTTCCCATTCACACAACCGAGATGAGTTAGACTCGTCGCGCGTCTACAGTCAAGTGCGCGCTCAAGTGGGTGTCGTGGTGTGCCATGAAGATGAACAATATTACAATACATAAATTAATTTGTAAATCCTAGTATGCTGTGCACTATGCATGTGCACGTGGTAATGACATTCACATTCCCCCAGACTTAATCTAAGCGCAAAATATGTTTTTTAACAGCATACGCTTAAGAAGGCAATGGTGAGAGGTTACCCCATGCTCAGAAATGAGCATACCAGAAGATATGACGTTTTGTCCTGAATGCGGTTGTTCCGCCTTGCTCCAAGAAATACGGATCTGCGATTAAAGAATTCCCCAGACACAACAAAAATATAATAAAGAAAATAAAGAAGAACGATTGAACGGAACCAAGCGGTCCCAATGGGTTGTCTCCCAATATCCCTTTTGTTTAATGTCCTTAAAGGTGGACCAAATACCTGTATTAAAGTCTGAAAGCAATAGTTATAATGATTGTTCAAAACTAATTAAGATGGTGCGACACAACATAGCAAAATAAAGAAGTACAATATCAGAACAGATGACACAACACATCAAAGCCCGGAGACCCCATCACACATCAACTATATGCTGATTTGTGGTGGTTCTCCCCAGTCACGCGAGATGGGTAGGAGGTGAAGGCTTTAGGGCCAGAGGAAGATGTCTCCCCCTTGCCCCTAACCTCATCTTTCTCGCGCCGGAGGGCAGCAAAGCGCGTCGCATGCAGGATTCTTTCCTGTTTCAGCCTTTCTACAGAGGGAGAGCGCCAACGAGTACCTTGTGCAGGTTGGGTGTCAGCGTTTGTCGGATTGGGATCAGCTGGGGGTTTCATTTCTGCACCCTCAGAAGGGGGTAGATCAGCCCAATGAACTTGTTTAGATTGCTTACCTTTCCCATTAAGAATAATCTGACCGTTTGTAAGGCTCATTGCTCCGCCTTCTCCCTTATCTTTCCACACTTCGGTCTCGTTGCTTTCCTTCGCTATCTCCATCTCTTTATTCATGATCTGCTTTGCTATTTCTTCCTTCAGAGGGATGTTTTACTCCTCCCTTGGATTCTCCACATCCATGGCTGATTTCACATCACTGGACCTGCACTTACTCTTACTCACAGAGATGTTAGAAAGACTGGTGATACCGCACAAATCATCGATAGCTGCCGATGACCCTGGAAGGCCTGTCCTGTTGGAAGGTAGGGTGACACAACCCTTGGCGATGTGGAGGGTTGCGCCACTCTCTTTCAGGAAAGGGACCCCTATAATCGGCATGGAATCATTTTCCAATGGGCCTAGAACTTGAAAGTCGGTGACCACAGACGTCCCATTAACATTGACCTTGACCTCACGGATCTCGCCCTCAGTTTTGACTATTATACCATTAGCCAACACTAGCAATTTTCGGTCCTCAGAGTTCATCGTCAGGTTTAATCTCTCAACATCTTGCAGCGCAAGAATGTTGCGGGACGCCCCAGAGTCGCATAGTGCGGAAACATCATTATTATTAATTGTTCATCCAACAATACATGAGCTCACTTGGCCATCATCAGCATCTGCAATGCGTTTACGCTGCTCCCACAGGTTCTTTTCTGTATTGCTTGGGAGAGCGCCTTGCGTATGCTCGGAGAGTACCTGGGCCAATTGGCCTAGTTGTGTCTCCAAGTTTCGCATTGAAGCGGTTTGATTGGCCATATTTGTTTGAGCCAAATCAACAAACTTCTCCATCATTTCTTCCAATGCGCTCTTCCTTTGCGGTGGTGCATTTTGCGTATAACCCGGTTGTGGTGGCCGTGGTTGGCTACCAGAGGCTTGAGCATCAAATTGATGCAAGCCTCCTTGCCATCGTTGGCCAAGAATGTTTTGTTTCCACGAGAAGTCCGGGTGACTCCTCACACCCGGGTTATAAGCATTATTAAATGATGCTCAACGATTTTGATCATTCATATAATTTATAATTTTATCATAAGATACTTCGGTAGGTTGCTCACATGTGGGACACTCATATGTATGATGCCCCGGGCTTCCACAACCTTGACATGAGATGGCCATTACTGGGGCAGGAGGAAGGGCAGGCCTCTTAAGCAGCATGACATTTTCATAAGGTGCTGATGTCATCTCAGCAGATGCACCAGATGTGTTCTCCTCAAAGAGTCCTCGATCATTCCTTGGAGCGTTTCTTCCAGCAGTCCAGAATGAACTATGAATGGCGGTGTCCTGGAGAATCCACAATGCGTCTTCGGGGGTGTGGTTCATCAGAGTTCCGCCTGCAGCTGCATCAATCATGGCCCTGTAGTTAGGCTCGATTGCAAAGTAAAAATTCTCCACTAGGCTCCATGGTTGCAGCTCATGCTGGGGGCATTTTCGGAGAAGGTCCATAAACCTTTTCGATGCCTCTGCAAGAGTCTCCAGATCATGTTGTCAGAAGGTTGCGATTTCCCTCCTCAAGTTTACAACCTTGTCAACAGGGTGGAACTTTGCCAGAAATTTTGTTTGTAGAGCGTCCCAAGTGGTAGCTGTGCCAGGCGGTATTGTGTGGAGCCATGCTTTCGCCTTGTCGCGGAGGGAGAATGGAAACAGCCTGAGTTTCACCATCTCATCATCAATCCCAGCGTACCGAAATGTTCCGCATATTTATGTGAATTCAGCAAAGTGAAGATGGGGGTCTTCACTGACTAACCCAGAGAATTGGGCATTGTTGCAGATCATATTCAGGATGGCCGGCTTTATCTCGAAATTGTTGTTAGTGATGGCCGGGCCAAATCCGGGGTACACACTCCCAACAGTGGGCGTAGTGTAGTCTCTCATGGTCCTGGGTCTCGGCCTAGCCACTTCATTTTCGTCGGCTACCTGACAACCGCCTGGTGCATTTCCCATCCCGGGATTGATCTGATTTTCATTGACATCCATGATGGCAGCAGCACAGAGACGCGCCCGTAGGGTACACTCTATTTCAGGGTCAAATGTTGCAACGTCATTGGGGCCTTGTCTATGCATACACACACTACAACACAAAAGAAAAAGCTCAAAAATACAAATACCTTTAAACTAATTTCCCGAGAAGGACGAATCATACACGCTTGCATTCCCCGGCAACGACGCCAAAAACTTGATGCACTATTTCAGCACCGCTAATTAGCAAGCGCGAAATGCGATACGACGGCAGTGCACCGGTCGTTGAGAAGTAATAAAAGTAGGGAGAAATTCCCCGAATAGCGTTCTCAAAGGACCGCAAGTTGGGTAGTATGATTTGCTTATTAGGAAATTAATTATGAGGATTAGTAAGTTAACAAAAGGGAGTTTGGTTGGTTTTGTAGAGATAAGAAGAAGTAAAACTATATTAACTATGCGTGTCGCGATCACCGCTTCGCTTAGTGGATGAGGTTATTGCAGGCCGCGATGTCGTGCTTCGTTTAGCGGATGGACGGTGAGCAAATGGAGGAAGTGAGTGCTAATGGGTTTGTGGGTCGAAGGCACCTCTTCACTCTCACCTCTAGGTTTGCTAGAGTGAGCTAGCTAAAACGTGTGTATGGAAGTGGAGTGGGGGCGGAGCGCATCACAGCATAGCATCAAGTGAAGAATAAAACAAGAGTAAGCTTCCATTCATAGACAAATAGAGACTAATCCAGTTCATTACAACAGTTAAGAATACATATCCAAAAAGAGAGAGGGTAGAGGAAACCACGAGATGAGAAGCCTCGCCGTAGATCTTGGCCGGAATGGGGGGTTGTCACGCCTCCTCCGAGCTCAGTCCTTGGTTGCTTCCGGGGTTCAGAGGCTGTCACTACCTTCAAACGTCATCTGTCATCTTCTCAGAGCTAGGTCTCTTCCACTTATCCCAATGGAGATGCCACACCTTGAAATACTTGCTGTAGATGGTGGAGAATGCTTCCGGGATCCTTGATGGAGCTTAGGTTCGATGGATGAAGCTTTCCCAAGGAAGGAGATGGATGGATGGAGCTTGGAGAGGGAAAATGACGGAGCTTGCGGAAGAACTCGCGCCCAAAACTGTCCCCCGATACCCTAGACTCGCGGAGCCGGTCTTTAAATACGGAGCAAAATAAATATTGCGCACGATCAGTGGCATACGACCAGTGTTCGTGCGCGAAGGAATGCTTATGATCGTGCGCGGTCAACCTGCAGTAGAGGGGAAGATAGGAAAATAATGCACGGTCAGTGGCGCACGACTAGTACTTGTGCACGAAGAAGTCCTATGATCGTTTGTACCTCTCTGTCTGGTAAGGGGAATTAACGCACGGCCAGTGGTCGTGCGCCAGATCGTGCACGAAGAAAAAGCACAATCAGTGGCTTTTAGGCCAAAATTCGCCCCAAACCATTCCGAGCGTTCACATGATCCTTGTACCTGCATGAAAAACATACTAGACCACTGGTCCGTGCACACCACAGGATCCACAGAACAGGCATAAAGTAATATATAAGAAATCACGCCACGAAGAGGGTAGGGAATGCACTATAGTTGAGAATATTAAATGCTATCAATATAAGCATAGATGAGCAGTAAATGAAGTGCAAAGGAAAGATAAACAACCCAGATGAGCCCGGAAATCACTATATAAACCGGACTCATCAGTGCCTCTGAGAATTCTCTAGAGGGGTGTGAATAGATATTTAAATATTTTTACCCTAACTATGCAAACAATAAACTTATACTAAGTATTATGCACTGAACAAAACCAACACAAAATAAATATGTGATGTAAATATAAAACAGAAAAATAGTAAGCTATAAATGGGACAGCACAGAAAATGCACAGCACAGAAGACACAAGATTTTTATAGAGGTTCCCCACAATGTGGGTAGTCCTCTCTTCTACCTCACTGGTAGGATTGCGCAACCTGTGCCTGAGTCTTTTGATAAGGAGACTCTTAGAACTAAAGATCTTTTGATAAGGAGATCTTGAACACCTAAGTTCTTTTGATAAGGAGATCTTGAACCACTCAGATCTTTTGATAAGGAAATCTTGAACCACTGAATCCTTTGGAAGAGGGATTCTTAAGACTCTGTACAGGTGAAGGAAATAATAAGAAGAAAGAGAAGAAAGGGAGAAGGAGAGAATTCTGTTCTCAGAATTCTCCAGAAGCTTTGTTGATGCTTCTACCTTGCTTTCACTAGATCTGAAATAATAAACCCTTGCTTATGATAGTGATGGTTTGCAAGGGTTTTTCTGCTTGATCCTTTTCACTCAACACTTTTTGTAGTTCTGCTGTTGTATGATGATGAAGAAGACGCATCAGATTATGTTCCTGTGCAGAAAGTCCTCTTGTGTAAATCTGTCTTTTTAGGGTTTGAGAAGGAAGAAGATGAAGACCCTAGACGACAGGCAGAATCATGTGATAACTGTTATCTTTCTTCTCCTCTTTTTGCATACTTATTGTGTATGATTGTATTTTCAAAATCCTTTCTTCTTTTGGCTTGTCCTGAAAAAGGACTTCCTCTCAGCCACCTAATTTTCTTTCTTCTTTTGTTCTCGACCCGTCCATTCATAATGAATAGCTTCCAAAAGTGATTTGCTGTGTCCTGGAAGGCTTTATTATATTCTTGGCAATAAACAAGCCGTTGGAGAACTGTCTCTAGCCTGGTGGTACTTCTGAAAAGGTCCCAAAAGTAGAGCTGGAAAAGCTTCCTTTTTTCTGACTGTATTCGACGTTGCGTTGACTTCATCAATCTTCATGTTGACGCACCTCTGAGATCTTATCGACGTAGCTTCGAATTTTTTCTTAGCTTTGGCTGAACTCAGATGTCGACGTTACGGTCGATAATTTATCGACGTACCCGTCGAGTTGAAGCATTGGACTTGAAATCTTAACTTCTGAGTTGAATTGTAGTCGACGCTGCGTTGACTTGTTAGATGGATTCGACAAGCTCTTCCTTTTGCGTCGAGTCCCTTTCGACGTTCCATTGACTTGACTTATACTTCGACAGACTGAATGATCTGCTTCGACTTCCAGTCAGAGTTACGCCGACATCTAGTCGAAGTTGCGTCGACTTCTATTCGACGCAAGTCTTAACTTAACTGTAAGCTTGTCTTGACTTTGTCTTGACACTCTAAGTTGAGTGTGACAGCCTAAGATATCTAATGACCAGATTAACCTTACTATACAATGTGGGTAATAAACCGTAATGGGTAAAATCACTTATAGTTAATTTGTTAAGTTAAATCAAAAGGAGTTTTTCCCAACAATCTCCCCCTATTTATCTTAACAAATTTTGCAGTTTATTTTAAAGTGATTTTACACAAACTTTGTCATAAATACAAAAACAAGACATTTATTGACAATATGATAGAACAAATTCACATGTCATTTCATTTATTGTCAAGTAAATATATTGTTTACCATAACTATTTGACAGAATACCTGAGTTTAATGCTCCTTATCAGGAGTTTTTCTTTTCCTTGAGAATACCTTTGGTATTACCTTCCTTGCATCAAATGCAAGAGGTTCTTCATCTTCTTCAAGATTCCTATCAGCTTCATTATTTCCTTCATCATCTTTGGGAAGCACCCCCTGAGATTGAGCATTCTCCTTAGCATCCTGAGAAGCTTCCTTAGAAATTGTTGCAACCTCATCCAGAAGTAGATCATCTATAAGGAGCTCCCCCTTAGTTGAGGGAAGCTCCCCCTGATTTACTACAGGCAAAGCTTCAACATTTTGTACTGGATGAGGCTCCCCCTGAACAAATGCATTTGTACTTACTGTTTAACATACAGTAAGTTTATCAGTATTTTCTACATCCTTATCCATCACCTGGTCATTATTTTCTGGAACTGACCTTTCCTCCTCCTGAATGTTCTCCCCCTTCTTAACCTTGCTGAGAAGAGAGGTTAAGAACTCTTTAGTGACCATGGAGGAGGACACAAATTCCTTGAGAGCCATGAGGGACCCTCTTGAATCAAGTATCTCACTTTCCATCTGAGAGTACTTTTTATTAAACCTTCTGTCTTGAGTGGCCATTAGGTCAGCAAAGGTGCTGGAAGCCAGCCCTACTGCCTTTGCAATTGCTTGTTCAATATTAATTAGGGGTGTAGAAAGAGAGGTAGATGCAGGTGGAGGTGGAGGTGTGAGGTTCTAATTCAGATCAGAAGGATCTTGGTAGGCAGGGGAAAGAGATTGGTAGGTTTCTGGAGAGATATGAACTGGTGATGTTGGAGGAGCAGACTGATTGTCTGGAAGTAGGGTGGATGGTTGTTGCTGTGGTTGGAGAGGAGACTATGGTGTAGGTTCAGGAGCTGGGATGAGAGCTTGCTGTATTGCTGCAGGGACTTGTGCTGGGATGTCATCCCTTGGGAGATCTGGGATTGTGTCCTGTGGAGGTGGAGAAGGAGGAGGAGAAGCTGCAGATTGACCAGGCTTCAGAATCTGCCTGGTCCACTTGGAAAAGATCCCAATGTTGATCCTTTTCCCAGGAGGAATGATCACTCCTTTTGATTTACATACTCAAGGGTAGTGGCGAAGAAGTACTTGACTCATTACTCTCATATATGCATTTCCTTATGAGAGTACTTATGCCCAAGCATTTTCAGGAGGTATCCCCCCCCCCCCCCCCCCCCAGTTTATCTTCTTATCCAGTAATAATACTCACATTATCTGCAGCTGCTGCTTTGGGATGGCCTCATGGGCAGAAATTTTGCAGAGCAGCACCTCCCCTACTATGTCTGCAAGAAATCTATATTCTTCTCCAGGTTCAATTTTCTTCAGATTGATGGCTTTATCTTTCTTGAACTTCATAATTTCTAGTGCCTTCTTGATCTCATCCCAGTTGGAAGATCATACGTCTGGTTTAGTAATTCCTCTGTTATGCTAATATCATGCTCAGAAATTTTCCCTTGGAGGATGCCGTCAGTTCCTATATGAATATTCTCCGTTAACTCTGTCAACTCGACATCCAGAATCTTACACCTTGTGAATATTAATTTTGTTAATCCAGCTTCTTGAAACAAGCCGAGAATGGCTTTGAAGCTTTCAGCAGCAGCCTTAAAGGAGTCGACATCCACGTCGAAACTAGAGTTGATCTTGGGAGGTGCCATTGACTCTGAGGTACCTACAAAAGAAGACAAGAGAGAGAGAGAGAGAGGGAGAGAGAGGAAGAACACGAGAGAACTGGAGAAGGGGAGAGCACGAGAGCAAAGAGAAGAGAATTCAAAAGAGTAATGAATTCGATGCCGATCTTTCTTAAAAGAAGATGATTCGTCGCTACTTATGGTTTTATCCGAAGCACTGTCGAAAGGATTAATAGATAGCGTGCCAAAATATGTCGAAGAAGCTTCTAGAAGTAAACTGTGTGCGCTGTCATGTCGACATTGCGTTGATTAAAACTCAACGCATCTTCGAATTTGACGAGCGACTATTCATTCGACATAGTCGTCGATATGAAGTCGATGTTGCGTCGAATTCTATTCGAGTTGCCTGATTTAGACAGCTCTCGAAGCTAGCGTCGAATAGAATTAGACAGTACGTCGAATTCTATATGTCGCAACTCTGAATTATCAGTGACATATTGCTTTCGGAGCAGGCATCAAGTAGAATTAGACGGTACGCCGAATTCTATTCTACGCAACTCTGAATGAATAGTTCTATTTTCTGCATTGAAAGTTCTTGCTATTTTTCTCAGCAATGATTTTTTATTAAAAATATTATTTATATTCTTGTTTTCATGACCTAAAGAAGATGATATGAAAATTCAAAGTAGAAGTCACTCCCCTGTTGAATTTGGGTCTTTAGTAGACCATAGTTCTTCCTTCCCCTTCCATTATCTCCTAGGAGGGATCCAACATACTCCTGCACAACTAGCTCAAACATTAGAAGGAACTCAGGTTACCTTGGGCCCTTTCTTTTACCATTGTAAGGTTCAATGAAGGAGTAGAAGGGTCTTTCACGATATCCTTTAGGATGGCAAAGAATGGGTTTATTAAATTTAAATTTATTATCTTGATGCTGAAAGTGTGTATAAAATGTATTTAGATATAATAAATCAACAATGCGTCTATCTATTCTACTTTTGGCTTTAGCCTTTTGATTGTTGTTAGTTGCTTTCTCTGAATTACTTTTTCCTAGAGATTTCTTTTCTTTGTTTGGATTTATGTTATTAACTGCAGTTGTTTTATCTATATGATTAATATTCTGATCCTTAGGTTTTGCCCTACCTTCACTAGATTGATAGTCACTAGGTCTAATGAATCTAACTAGATTTTTCCAGGAAGGTTTCCTAGGGGCTTCTACTAGTGCATGGGTCTGCTCCTAAACCTAGGTGCATAAATATCATGGAGAGATTTTGTGTAAATTTTTTGAGCTTTTGACTCCTCCCATTGAGAGAATCCTCCAAGGCCTTTGCCTTTGTTAGCTCTTCTTTTAGTTCTAAATTGTCTTTTCTTATTTCAGCTAGTTCTGATTCCTTATTATGAATATCTTTTATTAAGTCTTGATTTCTCAAATATAGGTCATCTTCCATTAGATTTTCTAGTTCTAGCCTAGCTGTTTCTATTTCTTTTTGTATCTTAATATGATCATTGCAGAATTCTTTAAAGCTAATTTTAAAATCATCAGAATTGAAATCAAAATTATCAAACATAGATACCTGTTCCTCCTCATCATCTGAGGATATCCCCAATGCCATCATGCATGCTGCTTCTGCTTCTTCATCAATCTTAGATGAAGAGGAGCTTAACTCTGCTCCAGGTTTCAGCAATGAACCCCTTTCTCTTCTTCTTGCCTTTCTTCCTGAATGACTTCTTCATTTGTTTCTTTTTGTTGTTGCTCCTGTCCCTTTGCTCTTTTGGGAAGTCAGGAGCAAAGTCCACTAGTTTGTTGCAGGAGAATCAAATCACTTCTTTCTTTGGAGTCTTATCAAACCTAGGCTTTGAGCTCCACTCTTTTCTTCTGGAGTCTTCAGTCTTGACCCATTTTCTGAATCTCCTTGCCAAGAGACTAAACATCTCATCTTCAGGAGTGGAGGTTTCTCCTTCAGCAGCCTTCAAGGCAAGGTTCTTTTGTATGGGAGTTGAGATTGTTTCCCTTCCCTCTGTTTCTACCATGCTCTTTAGTAGTATCTCATAAAATTTCAGCTTTCCTAGTAGAGCATCAGTAGAGATCTCTCTGTGACATTTGGACTCTCTGATGGACCAGATCCTTGAATCCCATGAGCTAGGGAAGCACATTAGGATCTTATCATTGATCTCTGTCAAGGAAATTTCCTTGTCCAGACTCCTTAGCTCATTGATAATGATGCTGAATCTGACATACATTTAAGCAACATTTTGATCAGCTTTCTTTTGAAAGTTCTCATTTTGGGACATGAGAAGGGACTTCCTGTCCTTTCTTTCATCAGAGCTTCCTTCTACCATTCCGGTGAGAGATTCCCAGATCTCTTTGGCTGATTGGCAGTCAGCTACCTTCTAGAAAATGTCATCTGACATGGTGGATACCAGAAGGTTCATAGCTTTGGCGTCACATGCCTTATGCTTCTTTTCAGTCTCTGTCCACTCAGCCCTGGGTACAGGTTCCCGTGTTGAAGATCCACTAGCATCTTTCTTGTATGGGGCTGGAGGACCTGAAATGATAACATCAAAGATGTCTTCATCAATAGAGTTCATATAAAGTTTTATTCTGGCCTTTTAGAGTGTAAACTTATTCAGATTACACACTGGGGGTCTTGTTGATGCATAATCCTTAGAACTCATTATATTAAAACAAAGTTTTAATTAATTTTTAAAATAAATAAATTAGAGTTGGAGATCTTTTGATCAAGGTGTTAACCTTTTAATGATCAACCTGCCTCTGATACTAATTAAAAGTGCACAGTGCGCCTCTGAGAATTCTCTAGAGGGAGGGGGTGAATAGAGATTTAAATATTTTTACCCTAACTATGCAAACAATAAACTTATACTAAGTATTATGCACTGAACAAAACCAACACAGAATAAATATGTGATGTAAATATAAAATAGTAAGCTATAAATGGGACAACACAGAAAATGCACAACACAGAAGACACAAGATTTTTATATAGGTTCCCCAAAATGTGGGTTGTCCTCTATTCTACCTCCCTGGTAGGATTGCACCACCTGTGCCTGAGTCTTTTGATAAGGAGACTCTTAGAACCAAAGATCTTTTGATAAGTAGATCTTGAACCACTCAGATCTTTTAATAAGGAGATCTTGAACCACTCAGATCTTTTGATAAGGAGATCTTGAACCATTGAATCCTTTGGAAGAGGGATTCTTAAAACTTTGTACAGGTGAAGGAAATAGTAAGAAGAAAGAGAAGAAAGGGACAAGGAGAGAATTCTGTTCTCAGAATTCTTTAGAACCTTTGTTGATGCTTCTATCTTAAGACCCTAGACGACAGGCATAATCATGTGATAACTGTTGTCTTTCTTCTCCTCTTTTTGTATACTTATTGTCTATGATTGTATTTTCAAAAACCTTTCTTCTTTTGTCTTGTCCTGAAAAGGAGTTCCTCTCAGCCACCTAGTTTCCTTTCTTCTTTTGTTCTCGACCCGTCCATTCATAATGAATAGCTTCCAAAAGTGATTTGTTGTGTCCTGGAAGCCTTCATTCTATTCTTGGCAACAAACGAGCCATTAGAGAACTGTCTCTAGCCTGGTGGACCTTTTGAAAAGGTCCCAAAATGACAGTTGGAAAAGCTTCCTTTTTCTGACTGTATTCGACGTTGCGTCGACTTCATCAATCATCATGTCGACGCACCTTTGAGTTCTTATCGACGTAGCTTTGAATTTCTTCTTAACTTTAGCTAAACGCAGATGTTGACGTTACATCGATACCTTATTGACGTACCTGTCGAGTTGAAGCATTGGACTTGATCTCTTAACTTCTGTGTCAAATTATAGTCGACGTTGCGTCGACTTGTTAGATGGATTTGACAAGCTCTTCCTTCTGCGTCGAGTCCCTTTCGACGTTCCGTCAACTTGACTTATACTTCGACAGACTGAATGATCTGCTCTGACATCCAGTCAGAGTTAAGTCAACATCTAGTTGAAGTTGCATCGACTTCTATTTGATGCAGATCTTAACTTAACTGAATTTAAGCATGTCTTAACTTGGTCTTGACACACTATGTTGAGTGTGACAGCCTAAGACATCTAATGACCAGATTACCCTTACTATACAATATGGATAATAAACCTCAAGGGGTAAAATCACTTATAGTTAATTTGCTAAGTTAAATCAAAAGGGGTTTTTCCCAACAGTGACTTTCGCTAGATAACTGTTTCCTACTATTTTTTTTGCATAGTGATATTCACTTAATATCACCGTCGATTCATGACATCAGAGTAACCAATAGGATGGGTCGGAGATGGTTGTGCCTCCACTCTCATGCAACCACTTCAGTGTTGTGCATTGGCAGTGGTGTGTGATAAAATTCCCATGTCGGACCGCTAATTGTGAGGGGGCTATTACAAGAAACACCCCTGCAATTCCAAAGAAGGATTGGCATGAAAACGATTACACTAATTGAGGCCGACACCCTTTTCTAGTTGAGAAATTATATTTAGGCTTAAAAGATGATCACCCTCCTGAATAGACTATTATTCTTGACTCAGATTTAAAGGGCGAGCAATTTGTTTTCTTAGCGACTACACCAAAATCAATCATCGCATCGGTTAGATCGGGGCCTGCAAGAACCGAGAATTTGTTACTTATTGTCGAAGGCTCTCCGTGATCATAAGAACCACAATCAACACCCGTATTCATATCAGTGGAAATGTGAAGCCCCTCATCCAAGACTATAGTATCCTCAGAAACAATATCCTTATGATTAGAACCTCTGAAATTTCACAGGTCAACTACCAGAGGATCAACTTCCTTTGGATGACAGGAAGTGTTGTTTATTGGGGTGTCTACTTAATCCCCTAGAGAGGGGGGGGGGTGAATAGGTTTTTCTTTTTATAATATCCCCCTTTAGGCTTTTCTTACTTTCTGGTTAATAGATCTAAGAAATAAAGAACAAACCACAGAAAGCACACAACGATCTATAGAGGTTCCTCAAGACCGGGTGTCTTGAGTAGTCCTCTCTCCCTCTGCGCCTACCCAGCAGTGTGCTAGGCTCGGCAAATGCCGCCAAAAACTTTAGGCCCTCAAGCCTTACACCACGGACCCGCAAGTCCCAACAGCCTAGGCCCGCAAGCCCCTACTGCCTCCGAGCCCGCAAGCTCGACACTCAGGCCCTCAAGCCCTACAACACGGACTCGCAAGTCCCAATAGCCTAGGCCCGCAAGCCCCTACTGCCCCCGATTGCGCAAGTTCGACAGATCGCACCCGCAAGCGCACTGCCCTGGCCCTCAAGCCTCACAGCTCTCCAGCCCTCAAGTTAGACAAATTGGCCCGCAAGCCTTACAAGAAAATACAGTAATAAAATAAACTGTTTCTTCAGCCAGATGAAATCTGGCAACTTAGCCTTGATGAAGATCGGCTTCTTAAGGGTGAAGAAGATGCTTCTTGATTTTGAATTTCAGCTCTGGATCTTCTTCGGCCTCTTCTTCTTTTGCCTGATGTTGAACGACGACTTCTCAGTCAATGGAGATGACTGATTCTTATGAGAACTCTTGAATCTTGTTCTCTTTCTTCTCCGCTGAAAAATACTGTTCTATTGAAGAGCGGCGGGATTCTTTTTCACGTTCTTTTTCTTGCACAACAAGAGCTCTCTCTTCTAAGGCAACAATGTTCCCTTTTAAAGGACGGACAAGCCGTATAACGGTCACATATAATTTCCTTTACTGTCAGAAGCCCATCCATCATAGCAGGCCCTGATTGGACAATCAGGCAGCGGCATTAATTGTTGACATCACATCCGCAAGATTTGAATTCTTTCTTGAAGATATTTGCATCATTACGACGACAAGCTGTCTCTGTCTTTGTCGTCGCGATCTTCCTTCTGCCTTTGATGGTGCTATCTCAACGATACAAGATATCCTGGCGATTCTGTATATACGACAATCTTCTTTCTCTGACAGTGTCGTCGTGAGTTTCCTTCTTGCATTTTGTCGTCGTAATCATATGTTCTATCGACGACATGAGTTCCACACGACGATGTCCTGTGTCTTCTCTGCGTTCGACGAACAGCATTCTGCGATCGACGAACTTGCCATCCTTCGTTCGACGGTCGCCATTCTTCGTTCGACGATCTCGCCATGTCTCAGCGGTCGACAAATACTTTGCTTCTCAGCAGCTGCTGCTCTGCTCGTCATTATGGCGACAAGTACGCTTGTCGACGATATCGCATGTTCTTCTCGACGATATAGTACTTAGTAAAATAACTAAAGTACGTGACATGTTGTCGATTCCTGCAAGCATGAACTAGATGGAATGTCAAATACAATCTTGCATTTATCATTGAGCTGAGCACTTCTTCAAATCAGGAACATTGCAGGGCACTGTTCCCAACAATCTCCCCCTATTTGAAGAAGTCATAACCCACTCAATGATAAATTCCACTTATGAAAAGATATAACATTTCAGATAATGAAATCACACATAAAGCAACAATCATATAAATGGATTAAGTGTTCTTCAAAATAGATTAGATGTTCAAGAATAATCATGCACATTCATTTTGTCCTAACAAGACAATTTAGGATTTTAGTTTGTTGCCCATCAGTGTCTGCTGCTGCCGCTTGCTCCTTTGGCTTTCTGCCTCCGCCTTTGATAGAAGTTGATGGGTAGAGGAATCTTCTTAGGAGAAGGAGGAGGACCTTGTGGGAATGCTAGCTTGTGGTTCTTCCTCCTTTCCAGCTGCTTTAAATGTCTATCCCAGTCAACGCAGTGGTATACTCTCTGATAATCCACATGTGAGTGTCCAAATTGAATCCACGATTCTGTTATTATTTCTCTTGATGCTGGACTCCAACTTCCAGATTGGGGATCTAGCTCAATTTCCTTCAGTCTCTTTTCCCTATACTAGTTGCTGTGAATTCTCTTTCTTTTTCTGGAGGTGGTTGATTCTCCAAATTCTATCCCATACTCATCAGAGTCAGTTCTTGTAGAAGGAGCGACAGTTACATATACTGATGGAGGTTGATTCATTGTCTGCTTTATCTGATTTGTGATCCACACCGCTTGATGTGAACTGACATTTATTATTGCATTCTCCCCCTTTATGGCTTGTTCAAATATGCGCTCTTCCAGGCTGTCTTTGACTAGATTAAGCCGTTCAACCAGAGTCTGCTTAGTGACATCCAGATTATTTCTTACTTTAAGCAGATGAGCATCTAGGGTGTGAGCATTCTCATTACCCTGATCAGAATTTGATCTCTGTTGTTTGCAGCACCTGTCTCCATCTGCTCAAAACAATAGTATACATTATTCGAGAAGGTTTCTTGACTGGTCAAGATTTTATGGGTTTGATGTCCCACTTTATTAACCTCCTCATTCTTCTTATCTATAGCAGGAGCTGCCATAGAATAGAAGTGAGCACATTTAGTGTTCAGGTCGTGTATGTCGCTCTTTACCTTCTTAATTTCTCCCTTCACTTCCTCTCTTAAACTATCCACGGTTTTTACTATAAATTGCTCTAGATGTTGTCTCTGGGCATTAAGTAAAGTTGATATCATGTGGAATAGCAAACCTGTCTGAGCCGAAGATGGCTCAACAGTTTTTCCCTCCTGATCTCCTCGTCCCTGTGAGTCTGCTTTACTAACATCTTCAGATGATTCTTCACTGATATGCGCTGTAACTTTGGCCTTCCTTTTAGGGACTTCTGGCAGGGGCTCACTTGGAGCTATGAGCACAATTTTGCTCGCAACAGCTAACTCTCGGCAATCGGAGAGAGTGATGTCTGCTATTGGCTCAGGCATTGTATCTCGATCTTCTGGGCCAGAGTGCTCCAGATCGGTCTCCCCCTCAACTCGAGCATCCTTAGGGATCAATTCATCATTTTGGGCCGAGCCCCCGAATTGAGGCTCCCCCTCAACGGGCTCATTTCTTCCGTTGGGGTTCCGCGTATTTTCACCAATCTCTGTGGAAGCAGGTTCAGGAGTTGAGACAGGGATATTTTCTTTGATACCAGTGGATGGTTCACCTCCGGATTGAGCGGAATGGTGAGGGTGTGGTGGGATGTCATCAGAGCTGCTTGATGACTCTTCTTCGGAGGAGGGGTTTCTTTGGGCTGCTGGTTTCTTCTGCTTCTTTGGAGCTGGCTGTACATCAGAGGATGGTTTGGGGATGGACCTGTCCCATCGGTCCAGCATCTTTGCATCTAATTTCTTGGAGTAGTGAAGAGGTACTCCCATTCTCTTTTGCAACACATCACCCTGGATGTTTAGAAAGAAAAGAGACAATATTCTCCCATAGGAGGGGGTCTTTAGGGTGTTCTTTACTCTCTGGAAGAGGAACTCACTCCAGTCGGTTATCTTAGAGTGAATGATTCGGGCCATGATAACAAACATGTCTTTGGATATGCGGTCGTGGGAACCAGGCTTGCACAATAACACTTTGCCAACAATATCAGCCAGTAGTTTCCACTTCTGATTGAACTCAGCTCTCTTGAAAGATCCGTAGGTCTTCCCTGTATGCCCGCACAATTTGTAGCTTGCAGACATTTCTTCGGAGGTCAGTTCATCTTCTTCATCTCCCCCTTCGATTCTTGGCAGATTCAGTGCTTTACCGAGACTATCTGCAGATATCTTAATCTTCTTGCCTCCCACCTTGGTCTTTATCTGTGATTCAGTATGATTAAGTCTTGCTTCGGCATAGAACTCGGCTAGTTATCGGTGGAGAAGGACTGACGGTTCGCATAGAACATATTCCAGTCCAGACGTCTCTAGCAACCCTATTAGGATCGTATTTCGTCAGAGCAGGCATTGAAGCCTCCTCGTTGGATTTCACAGCCGGAGACTACTTCTTCTTTCTTGGGAGCCATTGATTCAGAGTGCGTGAGAGAGGCGGAACGTCGAAGAAGCAGGCAAGGGTTTGTCGACGGAACGTCTTAGGGCAACTGATAGCGTAATTTTATTTTTGAACATTCGCTCTATTTATAGTGTCGGTAGGTGGATAGGCACGTACCTTTCAAAAGCGATCAGACGGCTTCGATGGATCCATCTAATCCTGAGATGAATAGGTCAAATGTATTTTGACGATGCACTCATTGTCGTTGAAATGTTCCTTGGACACGAATTCTCTCATCTCATATCTTTGTCGTCTTTTCTTCTATTGTATTGTTGTAACACTCGACGATTGTAGATTCCGAGAGCTATCCATCCTTTAGGTCCTCCTTTGTTTAGCAGAATAACCTGCACTAATTTTATTAGTAAATAACCTTTGCTGTTCTGCCTATGGGTCAGAACAGCTACTATGTCCAGGCCCCAGATTTATTTTTGGTGGGCACTTGGACTTCCTGCAAAATACGATTACAAGCCCTTAGGAACCCAAGTGAATTTGGGTTCTGGGAATTTATTAGCTCTGAAGGATATACTGGATTTCACTGCCCTCGTAAATGCGTAAGGATATACTTGAGGTTTAGTATTTGTTACCCTTGGAGCTGCTGGGTTGTGCCAGCAATCACTTGTAAAGTGCCCTGTCTTACCACAACACCAACAGTCAAATTTGTTATGCCTTCTCCTCTTGATATCGGTTGGTTTATGATTCTTCTGTGGGCGGGAGGATTACCTGTAGGAAACAGAATTGTATTGGTCAGGGGTGTGATTCTTCCCATTCCCACTTCTTCTGTGAAGGTCATCCTTTTGTAAAGGTCCCTTCATTTTCCTGGACCTCCTGAGCTCCTGTTCCCTTGTAATTCCTCTTTCGTAACTTACTTTGGAGGTGACAAACATTTTTCTCCCTCCTTGACTGAGACTGCTGCCTCTATCCAGTGGAGGAGTTGGCTCTGGCATAGAGGGTCTGGCTCCCGTTCTCCTTTTTGTGGGGAATTTATTCTTCACCCCACTGACTTGATTGACTCTGAGTTTCGGCGGTCCAGCCAGATTCCTGTCCTTCTTTAGAAGCACAATTTCTTTGGTTAGAGAGTAGCATAGTTCTCTGCTGTCAACCAGAGCTTTCATGGTTTTCCCAACCTTGGTTATCAAGTCCATGTTTGAGCTAACATTATAATCTATTTTGAGCTGACAGAAATCTGCGTTCTCCAAAGTCAGCTTATCAGCCTTTTCCAAAAGATCGGAGTTTCTGGTTTGGAGAATTGAGATCTCATCGGCTTGCTTCCTGCAGAGTTCTTTGCTCCTTCTGAGTTCTTCTAGAAGATCCTCATAATTTTCGGAGAGACATATTTCGGAATCTGAATCAGTATTAGATAATGGAGCCCTTATTCCTACCTGTTCTGGTGTTGTCTCATCATGAATTTCTTCCTCTGATTCAGATAGGACAGTTAGTCCGAACTGAGCTTCCTCCTCTGCATCTGAGTTGCTTGATTCACTATCACTTAGAGTTTTATTCTTCCTCTCAACTGCAATACCTCCAATTTCTGAGAATCCTTCCATGAGGACTGTCAGAGAATCCCACATCTCTTTAGCTGTTGTGCAGTGGATCAATTTCTGGAGTACAAAAGTATCAACTGCAGCAGCTATGTTGTCTCTAACTCTTTTGTCCAAGTTAACCAGAATCATCTCATCCTCAGTCATTGTCTTGGATGTGGTCTTGGGAGCATATGGCCCTTCTTGAGTGACTTGAAACATCTTGGGATCCAAAGCTTCCATGAATATTCTGTCTCTAAGTTTCCACAGGGGAAAGTTTTCTCTACAACACCTAGCTATTCTTGACTCCATACTAATGATGCTTAGACACCCAATGGAAGATCTGTTCAAGCTGTTAAGCTTTTCTTTGAACAACCTAGCTTTGATGCCACTTGTTGTTTATTGGGGTGTCTACTTAATCACCTAGAGGGGGGGGGGGGGGGGGGGTGAATGGGTTTTTCTTTTTATAATATCCCCCTTTAGGTTTTTCTTACTTTCTGGTTAATAGATCTAAGAAATAAAGAACAAACCACAGAACGCACACAACGATCTATAAAGGTTCCTCAAAACCGGGTGTCTTGAGTAGTCCTCTCTCCCTCTGCGCCTACCCAGCAGTGCGCTAGGCTCGGCAAACGCCGCCAAAAACTTCAGGCCCTCAAGCCTTACACCACAGACCCGCAAGTCCCAATAGCCTAGGCCCGCAAGCCCCTACTGCCCCCGAGCCCGCAAGCTTGACACTCAGGCCCTCAAGCCCTACAACACGGACCCGCAAGTCCCAACAACCTAGGCCCGCAAGCCCCTACTGCCCCCGAGCCCGCAAGCTCGATAGATCGCACCCGCAAGCGCACTGCCCTGGACCTCAAGCCTCACAGCTCTCCAGCCCTCAAGCTAGACAAATTGGCCCGCAAGCCTTACAAGAAAATACAGTAATAAAATAAACTGTTTCTTCAGCCAGATGAAATCTGGCAACTTAGCCTTGATGAAGATCGGCTTCTTAAGGGCGAAGAAGATGCTTCTTGATTTTGAATTTCAGCTCTGGATCTTCTTCAGCCTCTTCTTCTTTTGCCTGATGTTGAACGGCGACTTCTCAGTCAATGGAGATGACTGATTCTTATGAGAACTCTTGAATCTTGTTCTCTTTCTTCTCCGCTAAAAAAAACTGTTCTATTGAAGAGCGGCGGGATTCTTTTTCACATTCTTTTTCTTGCGCAGCGAGCGCTCTCTCTTCTAGGGCAACACTGTTCCCTTTTAAAGGACGGACAAGCCGTATAACGGTCACATACAATTTCCTTTACTGTTAGAAGCCCATCCATCATAGCAGGCCCTGATTGGACAATCAGGCGGCGACATTAATTGCTGACATCACGTCCGCAAGATTTGAATTCTGTCTTGAAGATATTTGCATCATTACGACGACAAGCTGTCTCTGACTTTGTCGCCGCGATCTTCCTTCTGCCTCTGATGGTGGTATCTCAACGATACAAGATATCCTGGCGATTCTGTATATACGAAGATCTTCTTTCTCTGACAGTGTCGTCGTGAGCTTTCTTCTTGCATCATGTTGTCGTAATCATATGTTCTCTCGACGACATGAGTTCCACACGACGATGTCCTGTGTCTTCTCTGCGTTCGACGAACAGCATTCTGCGATCGACGAACTTACCATCCTTCGTTCGACGGTTGCCATTCTTCGTTCGACGATCTCGCCATGTCTCAGCGGTCGACGAATACTGTGCTTCTCAGCGGCTGCTGCTCTGCCCGTCATTACGACGACAAGTACGTCGACGATATCGCCTATTCTTCTCGACGATATAGTACTTAGTAAAATAACTAAAGTACATGACATGTTGTCGATTCCTGCAAGCATGAACTATATGGAATGTCAAATACAATCTTGCATTTATCATTGAGCTGAGCACTTCTTCAAATCAGGAACATTGCAGGACACTGTTCCCAACAGGAAGTTCCCATAATACACATTTGGGCAACCCCATTAACCTCATCCCTGGACATAATCACCAAAGCAACAACATCCTGCACCACAAACTGAGCAACCTGGTGCTCAAGCTGAGCATTACCATGGACTTGACTTCGCTCACTGGAACTTTGGATGGCCCAAGGAGCAACCTGGTGCTGCACCTGAACCTCAGGTTCAAACCCAAAGGCCTCACCCCATCCAGATTGTTGGGAAAAATCCCTTCATGATTTGATATATCGGGTTGTCAAGGTGGATATTTGCAAATGATTTTTGGTTTATGTTGTATTCAAGATCAAGTTCAGGTTATATAACAAAGCATGTGGTAAAAAACTATCAATTTATGTCAACATGTTTTATTCCTGATGTCGACATATGTGCAGTGGAATCCTGGGAAATGTCGGAGTTCGTCGACACGCTTATATTCTATGATTCTACATTGAGCTAAGAGTTGGGATTGCATGAATGCGGATCTCAGAGCTTATTATAAATGTCGAGAAGTCACTTTTCTTTCTCGATGTTTTCTTATTAACTAATTAGAGTTTTTTGTTTGCCTATATCGATTTACTCTGATATGAAGTCAAAGTTCAAGAATCATCCAATTCATTTGTAAGATTTACATAATCAAGTCATAGTTGTTATGATCTTATTATGGAAGGCTATGTATTATAAAAGGATATCTACTCCTTCCAGAAAGCAATCAATAGATTCAGAAAAATTCTTGAGGGCTAACAATCAACTTGCAGGGTTTAGTGAAAAGGTCTGCAATCTTCTTCTTAACCTATCTTCTCTTCTTATGAAATTTTGAAGAATAATAGCAATGTGAAAGGATCTCTTCTCTCGGCCCGTGACTGCTCATTTGAAAGAAAAGAACAAGGGTCACAACAGAATACGATCCTCTACATAATCATCTCTTCTCTCGATTGAATTTGAATTTCAAGGGGAAATCAACTGCTCTTCTCTCGATGGACATTGTTCATCAAGCTTTACAAAGAGTTATTGAAATCTCTTATCAAAAGATTCTCAGTGGTGGTTGATCCTCCTTAGCAAAAGGATCTGCGTTGGTTTAGCCTCCTTATGAAAAGGCTGTTGGATTGAGATACCTGATCAAAAATTCGTTTGGTTCTAAGAATCTCCTTAATAAAAGATTAAGTTGTTTTTGGTTCTAAGAATCTCCTTAACAAAAGATTCAGTTGTTGTGGCTCTAAAAATCTCCTTAGCAAAAGATTTTGTTGTATTTGTTCAAGAGTCTCTTTATTAAAAGACTCAAAACACTGTCATAGTGGAATTCTTACCAAAGGGGTAGAAGAGGGGACATACCCAAATTTGGCTCCTACTTGTTTATCGCAATACAAGCTCAATAAGTTGACTTGTACCTAGACAGGGGAATATCTAGTATCAGATTCCTGATCCAGTCCACCTCTTCACCAGTCGAAGCTAAGACAAACAACTCGGCTTCCATAGAAGACAATGCTATATAAGTCTATCTTTTGGATTTCCAAGTGATGTCAGCTCCACCCGAAGTGAGTATTTATCCATTGGTAGACTAGCTCTCACAGACTTCTGAACAGAATGAGGCATCAGAATATCCATCCACAGTAGGAGGGTAACCAGTGTAGCACAATGCATGATTTTTAGTACTGGACATGTATCTTATCAGCCTGTCGAGAGCATCCCAATGCTCTTTGCTCGGACTACTGGTAAAGCAACTCAGCATGCAAACAGAGAATGCAATGTCTGGTCGAGTACAACTTGTGGTGTATATGAGACTACCAATTATTTTGGAATATTTCACTTGATCATGTTAGTCCCAACATTTGAACTCAATTTAACATTATGATCGAAATCTGTCTCTACATGCCTACAGTTTTTGTATTCCCAGGTTGAAAGAAGTTGCTCAATATAATGAGCCTGACTAAAAGTAACCCTACCCTTATCAACTCTAACTTTCATACCTAAAAGGGTATTTGCGGGACCAAGGTTCTTCATGTCAAACTCTTTTGCGAGTGTGAATTTGATATCCTTTACTACAACAGGATCTGACCCCAGGATCAACATGTCATCCACATATAGACATATGATGACTGTTTTATTTGACACAGAGCGGTGATATAGACATTTGTTAGAAAGACTGGACTGAAAGCCAAAATTCTTTACCACTTGGTCAAATTTCATGTACCACATCTTAGGCGCTTGCTTAAGCCCATATATGCCTTTATCTAATTTGCACACTTTATCTTTTAGATTTGGATGGACATACCCTTCAGGTTGTGCCATGTAGATCTCTTCATCAAGCTTTCCATTCAAGAAGGCTGTTTTCACATCCATCTGATGAACTATGAAGTTCTTGATAGAGGCCAGGGCGAGAAGAATCCTAATAGTGGACAGGTGATACACAGGTGAATAGACGTCAAAGTAGTCAATTCCCCTTGTTGCTTATAGCTTTTAGCGACTAGACGTGCTTTATATCTAGCTATAGACCCATCACTATGCAATTTCTTCTTCAGCACCAACTTGCATCCAAGGACTTTGGCACCTTTAGGGAGGTCCACTAGATGTCAGGTATTTTTCATAGAAGCGAGTCCATTTCATCATCTATGACTTCTGCCCACATCAATGAATCTCTAGATCGCATTGCTTCCTGGTACGAGAATGGACCATCATCAAAGTGATAGGTGACAAAATTTTCTCCAAAATTCTTAGGGACTCTATCTCTTGTAGATACTCTAACTGGGATAATATTATCCTCTATAGGTTGGGAAGCAGTGCTAGAGGGGCCAGCTTCAGGTGCTACAAGAGATTCAGAAATCATCTCAGTAGACCCGAAGACGGTTAAACCATGATCTCTGATAAACTTATTTTCAAAGAAAATAGCATCTCTAGACTTTATCATTATATTAGTGGACAGATCTAGAAACCTTTCTACTGCACTATCTTCTACACTACCTAGATATACACAAGTCGTTGTTCTAGGTCCCACCTTAGGTCTCTTTAGGTCTTGTATTCTAACATAAGCAATACAACCTCAAGTCTTTAGAGTGTCAAATCTAAAAGAATGGCTATGCCACAACTCATACAGAGTGGAAGTGAGCTTAGCATGAGACAATCTGTGCAGAATGTGATTGGCAGTTCTGGTTACTTCTCCCCAAAAGGAATTAGGCATGCCAGCAATGAGAAGCATATAATTCAGCGTCTCTGTTAATGTTCTATTCTTTCGCTCAGCAATATCATTAGACTTGGGTGAGTAAGGAGCAGTGTTTTTTAGGATTATACCCGTAGAGGCACAAAAGTCCTGAAACCCTGTTGCTGTAAACTCTTCTCCTCAATCACTTCTAAATCGCTTAATTTTCAGGTTTAACAGATTTTCTACCCGAGATTTGAAGATTCTAAAAGTCTTGAATGCTTTATCTTTCGATTTCAATAGGTATACATGAAAATATCTGGAATAATCGTCAATGAACGTAATGAGATACTTCATACCCCCTCTAGTGACATGACTCCTAAAATCACAGAGGTCTGAATGTATCAAATCAAGAAGTTATGCGGTTCTAAAAACTGATTTAAATGGTTTTCTAATGATCTTAGTTTGTGCACATACCTCACACTTATCAAATCGAATAGAAAGATCTAAGGGGATGTTATGACTCTTAGCTAGATCTCACATTTTTATGTGGTTCACATGTCCTAGTCTGTTATGTTACAATTTAAGATCTATTAAGGTTGAACTCGATTTATGATATCATTATTAAGGCTAAGTCTATACATGTCATTGATCAAATATGCACAACCAAAGTAATGAGAATTAACAATTAAAGTTATTCCACCACTAAAGGTTGTGAAAATCATTCCTGTTTTATCTAACAAACTCATATAAATTAAGTTTTTAGTTAAACTAGGAACTACTCTAACATGTTGTAAAGTTAAAGTTTTACCTAAAGAGAGGACCAGTTGTACTTTCCCAGCATGCTTAACTTCGGTCTCTCCTCCATTGAAGTTTTCAACATGGCCTCTAACCTTAGTAACATCAGTAAGAAGAGTTTTGTCATTCGTCGCGTGGCAGGTAACACCACTCTCCAGCCACCACACTGAAGACGTGCTGCGGTGACTGCTCCCAATTATAGCCACAAAGGATGTAGGACCGGAGATGTCGACCAGCATATTCATAGCATTCTGTGGGGCTTCCTCCTTTTTCTTCTTCGGAACTTTTCATTCAGCTGCCTAATGACCCCACTTGCCGCAATTATGACACTTGCCTCTCTTCCTTTTGAGAGAGGGCTTTTTGGGCGGTAGCTGTGCAGAGGTTTCACTTTTGGGTGCCACAGGCTTCCGTTGAGGCTTACTGGGTCGAGAAACGAAGTTGGCATCCTGAGAGGGTTGACCAGCTTGCTCCAGGCTTTTACTAGCAACATTCTGATCTTCGATGTGAATGAACCTTTTGAATTCATCCAATGCGATCCTTTCCTTCAGTCTGTGCATTTCAGTCTTGAAGGTATTCCATTCAGGAGGCAGTTTGCTCAGAATCAGACTCAAGAATAGATTATCAGAAATATTAGATTGTTCGTCTTCCAGCTTGAGATGCATGTTTCCAGATCAATTAGTTGAGAAGTGACTGACGAGTTTGAATTAAATTTGAAATTGAAGAATTTCTCGCTGAGGAGAGTCTTCGACAATCCTTCTTCTTTGTAGAAATGTGCGTTCAGGCGATCCCAGATTTCTTTCGCAGTCTTGTATGCACTGTAGGTCATGGCGAGGCGAGGGTTCAGGGAATTTAGGAGACAATCCCTGCAAAAATCTTCGTTCTTGCTCCATCGGTACTCGTCCACATCCTCACGCATCGTTGCGAAATCGCTGAGGACAGTGTAAACAAATCCGCGCTCTTTCATGCCCAATTGGACATTGATTTTCCAAATATGGAAATCCATAGCGTCAAAGGATTGCAACTTAACGATGTCATAGGTTGATCGTTTCGACATGTTTTCATATAGTAAAATAAAACTAGAAAAATTTCACCTGATTCAGTCGAAGACACAGTGGGCACTTCAGATCCAATCCAAAAAAATTGTTTGCTCCTCCGCTTCGGCTGAACACAGTCATCGAAGACTAAATCTGAGCAGTAGGAGAGACGACCAACAAAATCCTCCTTCACTAGATCTGGACTCGCAAGAACTCCAGGATTAAAAAAATAGGGCTTCTTCCTCCAGTGGAGATCAGGCAAGGTCAGTAGCAGAAGGATCTACCTCCTCTACTCTCAACAACACCACAGAGATCGACAGATCTTTGAAGTACACCGATCTGCTCTTTATGTGATCAAAAGGTGATCCGAACCCAAATCAGCTGCTTAACCCTTGGAGATGTTTTACCGTAGATCTTCCTCTCCAAGCAGTGAAGTAGATCTCCTCAAGATGAAGGATCCCATTGGTGGTCTGCCAGAACCAAAAAGAAAAGGAAATTTCTCCGGATCTAAAGATGAGCGCGGCTGGGTCAGATTTCTCCAAGCAAACGGAAAACCCTAAGCCAAGCAACTAAAGTAAGGAAGAAGAAGATGGTGGAGCTCGGGTGCACTGTCCTCTCCGATGACCTTCAATGAGGAAGAGGGGTGCGGATCCTTGATTCCTCGGGAGCCCGTATCCAAAAAACTGGAGGTAGTTTTCCACCAAAAAAACGAAGATGAAATCGGAGCAGGTTTCTCCTCCCCGATTCTTCTTTCGGCAGCAGAACGCAAGAGAGAAGCAAGGAATCACGTCCTCTTCTCTGATCAGTAACAACTCGCGATCAATGGCTTTACGCTCTTGCGATCGACAGCTTTACTCCCAGCGGCACAAGAACGGGAACAACGAAAGCACCGATTCACGAGAGATCGGGAGCGGCGACGGGAAAAACGACAGAAATCGCTATAGAGCAGAAAACCCTAGACGGGAAAAAACGTATCTTGAGACTGTTGGAGGCTAGGGTTTGCTCAAGATATTCTATATTACCCATCAAGTTTGGAATGAGGTTATATAGTATCTCCATCGTAGGGACTAATAATATTATAATAATAATATTAATAATTATAATAGTTATAGGTAAAATATCTAAATAAGGCCCTAAGGTTTGGGAGACATTTGAAATAAGCCCCTAAAATTTCGTTTGATTGATATTGATCCTTAAGTTTTTGAACTAGTATGAAATTAGTCCTACTCAACACTCGGTTATCTTTTTTTTTTTAAAAAATTGCTAACTAGGGGATGACATGGTGACTCCATGGCATTTTTTTCATTTTTCTTGTAAAATATATTATAATTACATTAATTTATTTAAGTAATAAGTATGGACATAAATATGGGGTAAAAACATAAATTTTAGAAAAAAAAAAGATATATTAATTTCAAAATTAAATTACCTAAAGAATAATTTGAGTATTACGTAAAGATTAATAATATATTTTGTATAATCAAAAACCCAAAATTCATGCATGATATTTACACCTATCGTATTCAATATCTCGCATAATGCACGGTGATTAATAAATTTGCAAGAAATATCAAGCAGTAATATAACTTTTGCACAACTCGCCATGTATTCGCCAGATATAAATTTAAAATAATAATTATTATAATATCTGCATCAACACCATGTAGTCAGTCGCCTTGTCATCGCCTAGTTAGCAAAAACCGTTAAAAAAGATAACAGAATGTTACGTGGGACTAATTTCAAACTAGTTAGAAACCTTAGGGACCAATATCAAACTAACGAAACTTTAAAGACTTATTTCAAATACTCCTAAAACCTTAGGGACTGATTTAGATATTTTTCCAATAGTTATAATACTTTCGGCGATGACGAGCTAATAACACTCCCAAATTCGATGGGAAAATAGATTTTTGATCCGCAAAAGCAGATCCCTTGCAACTTCTCAAAATAGACCAAAAATGTGGCTCTACGAAAAGTGATTTTTTGAGAAGCTGAACTAGAGAGCTGTCCCAAACAGGCGGTTGAAAAATAGATTTTCCATCCGCCGGAGCCATCCCAAATAAAGCCGAAGTCCCTTATCAATCCCCATCCCCTCCACTCTCCTCCACTCTCGTTCTCCGCCAGCTGAAATTTGGTTAGAAAGACTATGCTCTAAGGAGAGAAAAAACCTAGGTGTCCAAGAAAGCTTAAAGAACATCTTACCCCATACACCATTAGTTAAAATTGATATACTTAAAATATGGTTTTTGGGGACCCATTCCAGTAGAGGCTTAGATCCATCTCTTCCTCTGAATTTGAGTACTTGGTCACAACATTTGCAGCCAAATCTTCCATATTCCTGTCATCCTACTGAACAATATAGTCAATATTTGCCTAACACGATTCTGTTAAAACCTGTAATTAGCCATATTTTTTTTGTAAATGTTGTGAGATACAATTACTGTAACCAAGTCATTCTTAGGCTCCGTTTGGGGGGTCTTATTTTTACCGGTCAAGCGGTTACGACCGCATGAATCGGACCTTAATTAACGTCCAGTTCATACTGTCGTAACAGCTTGACCGGTGAAAATAAGTCCCCCAAACAGTGCCTTAGCCTTCTGATGGCCATTAACTTTAATTGACTTGTGCATTTTAACTTTGCAAGTCCACTCTAAATTACCGGATCTCAGTATTTACGGTATCAGTTTTTATTTTGATAGAAATCTATTTCTATCATCTGATACACTCTTGTGTTATAGATCTCTGTAGTAGATTTTTAAATAAGTCACGGACCAGTCCACATTTGTACATATGAATAATTATACTAATTCACAATAAAATAAGGTATATACAAAAATTGTATAAAGAAGTAGAACATGCAGAAAGCTCTGAGATCGGTGCGGTTCTTAATCTCTGCAGGAATCGGTCCACACAGGTGAAGAGATTCTCGGATTACTGAGACTGGGCCGATGTGATCTCCCTAGATGATTATACAATAGTAATTACTAACTAATATATAATTTCCACATATACATCACATCCATATGTGAAGATCGATCAACTCAATCTTGCGCCTAAAAATCTTAATAAAAAAGAAGAAGAATAATAACCACACAAACATTACATGCAAAATACATAGGGTTTTATTAATATACAACAAAGTTCTTAATATGTATCCAACATATATAGAATAATGGTGTACTAATAATTACAAAAACTTCCCCTCAAAGTTAGCATAATTGCAGATTGCACTCCCTCTTATTATTGAAACTACAAATCATCCCCCTAAATGTTACAAAACATAATATTTACCTCCCCTGAAGTTCCCATTTCATAACACCCATGCCCCCCCCCCCCCCCCCCCCCCCCCCCCCCCCCCCCCCCCCCCCCCCCCCCGACCCCCGAAAATGTACTCAGAGAGAGGTATTTTTGTGCATGGATATGTACCATGAAATGTGAACTTGAAGAGAGGCAAATGTTATGTTGAGGAATCCTAAATAAATCAAAAGAGCATACTCGGGGTGGTGTTCAGCTGGAGTCGTAGCAATAATAAATGTTAATGCATGAGAAGAAATTTAAAACCTATCCACAGTGCATACTACGGGCCTACGACAATTAAAATGAGCAAATAAAATCTATTCAAAACATTCTAAAATATTTTTAAATTCGATCTTGAAGCCATAAAAATATTTAATACTAATTATGCATACCACGACAGATGGATACAAAACTTGAAACAACAAAAGCGGTTAATTATTTGAAGTCCAAATTTAGTGACACCAGTTGGAAAAACATTTCTGCATGAAAAATGTGTATGTGTACTTACAACAATTATCTTGTTGGGCTATAATATAGTAAAAGATTTGATTTCAAAACTAATTTTATTATTATTTAGTATCAACACGCAACCATCATCAGTTTATGAGGGAAGCAGTTGAAGAAGGAAATCAGAAGAATTCACTTCTTTTGGAAAGCAAGTGTTGAATGCAGGGCCCGATAATTAGCTGGGGATTTAGGCTTCGTTTGGCACGGCTTATTTGCTCCGGTGAATTTGGTCCAAAACGCTATTATCATAGATGTATGTTTGGCAAAACAAAGGTTATGACCACTATAAAGAAAATAAACTAGTTTTGTGCATAAAATGAATGAATTTTTTTAGGTTAGGTTGGGCGTTCACGAACGATGGTTCATGACAACGGTGTTCACGATCGCCCACACTGCGCCAAGCGAAGCCATAATCATGCAAAAAGAAGTAGTGGCTGGATTTGAGGAAGCCTAGTTTTCTGTGGGTGGAGTCGATGTGCAGTGGAATTGGCGATGAGATATCTCAAGGAGAACCCTAGAGCAGAGAAATATTCGTGGATACGCTTGCGGAGGGTGAAAGTGCACTGTTAACCTCACTAGAATTCTCCAGAGGGGGGGGGGGGGGTGAATAGAGATTTAAAATATTTTGTGCAAAGTAAATATATATATATATATATATATATATATATGTGTATGATCACAGATTAGAGCTTCCACACACACACCAACAAGAATTAAACAAATAAAGAAAGTAAATGCAAGAAAAGAAATCACAGCACAACACAAGAAAATATAGTGGTTCCCCAAACTTTGGGTAGTCCACTCTTCTACCCCCTTGGTAGGAATTCACTACCTTGCACTGAGTCTTTTGATAAGGAGACTCTTAGAACCACCATGAGTCTTTTGATAAGGAGACTCTTAGAACCAACTGAGTCTTTTGATAAGGAGACTCTTAGAACCAGTACAACTGAATTTTTTGAAGAGTGATTCTAAAAACTCTTTTACAATATGTGAGAATGAAAATAAGAAAAAAAAAAGGAAAAGAAGTATTTAAAACAAGAATGAATCTTCTTCCTAGCAAGAAGATTGGAAGCACAAGAAGTAGTGAATTAAATCTTTCTTCTATAGAGAGAAGAAGATTTGTAGCTTTTCCCTCTTATGTGAGAGCTATCAGAATTTGCAGCAGAGTGACTTCAGAAGAAGAAGGAGAAGATGAAGGCTTTGTCTCTGCAGCACACTATCACTTTTCTCAGCTTATCTCTCTATTCTTTTGGGAGTTTTTCCTCTATTTCAAATGTATGTGGTAGATCACTCATATTCATTTTTCTGCCGACCTCCTCTTTTTATAGCTCTGTTTTAGTCAAATAATAGTATAAGAGGAAAATCAATTAGCAATCAGACAAATAGAAAGAAAGAAATATTTCCATAATGACATTTTCTGTAGAAGGAAAGAATGAGTCCTAATTTCAAATAATATCCAAAGTAGAGTTAATCAGATTAGCCAAGAATTAAATAGAAGGAAAGAATGATTCAGAACGTCTATAAAATATTAACATTATTCCATACAAATCAGATCTACTGAAAGAAGGAAAGAGATCTGGCGCATATTTAAATCTGTCACATAAATCGACGTGCGTCGATTACCATTCGACGTAAGCGTCGAATTCATCCTGGCTGGACGTCGAGAGGAGAATAAGGAAGGTGCGTCGACAACGGTGCGTCGACTATATTAGATGCGTCGACTAGAAATCAGAGTAACGTCGACAACACATACGTCGAAATCTTCCTAGAGTTACTTTGACTCAATCTGAAGGAAACGTCGACTACATTTCGACGTTGCGTCGAATACTATTCGACGCATATTTACTTAGCCTTATTTTTCATTCATAGAATTCTTCTTTAACTCATTTCTAGGGGTTAAGAGAAATCATTTTCCCAACAATCTCCCCCTATTTGTCTTAACCCTATTTAGAGAGAAATTGTATTAGCATAAAATCAACCCAGCACAGCATTTGTATAGAAAAGAAATATGTCACTCAATCAAAAGTGAAATTTAGAAGAAAATATCATATAAACAAATTTTCAGAATCATATAAACAGATTTCATGTTCATACCCTATAGTATTCAACTATAGGGTAAGATATATCAGCATTGTTTTCAAATATTACTCAGGAGGGGTAGGAGGGGTCTTTCTCTTTCTCTTGAAAACTATTGTTTTAGGAGAGGAGGGTTTCTCTTTCTCATTTGTAGGAAGTTCACCTAGCTCCCCCCTGAGCAGATTGCTCCCCCTAGGATGGAACTTCCTTTAATCTTTCTACTTCTTCTATTTCTCTATCATCTCCAGCTCCAGTTGCATCTAGCTGTCCTTTTTCATTTCCAGCTTTATTCATATCAGTATCCAGCTCCCCCTGATTTGTAGTTTCTTTATCTTTCTTCCCAACTGCCATATCTTCCTTTTCAGTTTCTGCTCTGCTTGCCTCCCCTTGTAATAGTACTACTTGACTTGCAGCCTCTCTTGCTATATGAAGTACCTTTATAGTTTGTTCATCATTGTGTAGCTCAGGTACTATCTCATTCCCAAGGATTTTGTCAGTTTTTGAAGAAGGAGGGGACTTGTGAGAGAGAGATTTAGGATTGGAGGGCTGCTCTTCATCTAGATTCTCTCCCTTCTTGACCTTCTTGGCCAGGGAGGTTAAGAAAGACCTTATCACTCTAGAGGAAGAGAGAGAGGTCTTTAGGCCTTGCACAAAGGCACTGACCCCATCTATTTGGGTGTGCATGTGAAGGATGGAGGAATGAATTTGGGAGTAATGCTCATCCAGCATCACTTGGAATTTTTCAGCTGCTGATTTGATGCACTGAGTGATGAGAGCCTCAGTGGATGAAGATGTTTCATGGTGTGAAAAGTGAGGAGGTGATGGAGGAGGAAGAGGTGATAGAGGAGGAGAGAAGTGAGTTGATTCATGAGGTATGGGTGATAATGGAGGTAGAGAAGATGGGAAATTTGGAGGAGGAAGAGAAGATGGGAAATTTGGAGGAGGAAGAGAAGGAGAAACTTCTGTTTGAGCAGGTGTTTGAGAAGAGGTAGGTAGAGTAGGAGTTGTGAGGGTAGTAGAGAGTATTTGAGTGGATGATGGTGGTAAAGAAGGGTTGTCTCTTTGAGGAGGAGGAGGATAAGGAGGAGAAGGAGTTCTTTCAGGGATGGAACCAGGCTTAGGGATTTGCCTGTTCCACTTAGAAAAGAGAGCAATTGACATCCTCTTCCCTGGAGGAATGAGGATTCCTTTTGACCTACATAGGTCAGGGAAGGAGTGGAAGAGTACTTGGCTCATGATTCTCATGTAGGCATTTCCTTGTGAGAGTATTTGGAAGCTATCATTTTGAGAAGACAGCTGGCCCAGTCCACCTTCTTCTTCAGCACAAGGGCCCCCGTGATGTTCAGTTGCAGCTTGGGCACTGCATCATGGGCTGATATCTTGCATAGTAGTATCTTCCCTACTATATCTGCCAGCAATCTGTACTCATCAGAAAAGTCTAATTTTTTCAGATGGATTGACCTATCTTTTGAGAAATTCATGGTGGTGAGCAAGTGCTTGATTTCATCAGGTGTGAGTTCAATGGATTCATCACCTAATAGGGAAATAATTAAGACTTGTTTAGTCATTCTTTTTAGAGGCTCTTTTTCTTTCCTTATTTCATTTAAACAAAGATGATATTAGGATATACCTGATGGTAGATCAAAGGTGGCCCTAATATGTTCTGCTGAGATTGAGACTGGTGTCTCATATAGTGTTCCATGGATTTCTCCTTGTTCAGATATCTGAACATGAGTTATTAGCTCTGTGAGCTCTGATTCCTGGAGCTTGCACCTAGTGGAGATGAGCTTGTCCAGTCCTGCTTCAGTAAAGAGAGCAATGATGCTCTTGTAGTTTTCTGCGGCTGCTTGGAAGGACTCAAGGTCAATGTCGAAGCCTGAATTGGTCTTTGGAGCCATTTTAGGTTAATGAAAGAGAGAGGAAGAAGTCGGCTGGTCTGAGGAGCAAGAAGGACGAAAGATGCAGAGTAGTCAGGGCTTCCAACTAAAGAGACTATTTAAGTCAGGTGAAGCGTCGAAACTGGGCTCAAGTCGAGGCTTATTTGGTACTTCCGTGGATGTGACCGAAAATATTTTGGTATTGCCGCTCGTTTTCATGAAGTCGACGTTACGTCGAGTGGAATTCGACGTGAGCGTCGATATAGTCTGATTTGGGATGATAGGGTTTCCTATCGACGTATGCGTCGAGTGGAGTCGACACATGCGTCGATTTTACTTATTGAGTTGAGTTATCGACGGTGCGTTGATTAGAGATCGACGTGACTTTTAATTTTCCTGAAGAATTCTAGGTGTCTAGTTCTAAGTCAGCCTTGGACTAATTTTTACAGATAGTTTGATTGGTTGTACCAGCATTGTTTGGCAAGGTGACCACTTTTGTTACATATATGGCACTTGATTATCTTATTATTATGATAATTTGAGTTTAGAGAAGAATAGAAGGGTTGATCAGGATAGAAAGTTTTATTTTGGTTAGGATAGAAATTTTGGTTAAAATGAGAATTTTGGTTACCATGTTTAGGGTAGAAATCATGATAGAGGTGTTGATTAGGATAGAAATCATGATTGGGATGAATGTGTCCTGAATATGGGTTAGGATGAAAGGCTTTTGGAGGAAAGGTATTTAAGTTGATCTGAACTTTTGTGCGTCGATATCTATTCAACGCATGTTGATAGTTGCGTCGATTTATATTCGGCGCATTCCTTAGATTGTGTTGATCTGGTATCGACGCATGGAGGAAGTTGCGTCGATTGGATGTCGACGTATCTTTATTCAAGCGTCGAGTAGAGGTCGAGGCATCTAAGAGGGTACGTCGAGTAGAAGTCGACGCATTATCATTCATGCGTCGATATGAAGTCGACGCGACTGTGTCTTCATAAATTTTCATTTTATCTTTTTCTGTTTTTACTCCTTTGTATGTTGTTTCTTTTGGTTTAGTTGTCTCTTCAGATGAAGTTTGTGAGTCATCAGCTGAATAATATGATGTTTCATCAAATTCATTTATTTCCTTGAAGAAGTGTTCTTTCTTATGTTGTGATTCTTTTTCTTGGTTTGCTGATTGGATGGGTTTAGTGAATTTTACAGGGCTCATCCACGCAGGCTTGTTGGATGGAATTAGACTGATTGATGGATCAGCCCCTAGCCTAAGATTTTTGTGTCTTATTATTTGTTTTTCAGTGATTTCTTTAAGAGTTTGACTTCTCATTTTTATTGATTCTTCAAAGGTCTTTGCCTGAGAAACCTTATCCTTAAGGAACTGATTTTCTATTCTAGCCCTTTCTATTTCCTTCTCTCTTATGTTAGCCCTTAATACATGATCTATTGAGCTTATATCCTTTTTATTTCTTTGGTTCTTGACCATATGAATTTGTTCTTTTAGGACCTTGATTTCTTGTTTAGCTTTTAATTGATCTAGACACATTCCCATAAAATCATTTCTGAATTTATCACTTTGAAAATCTATTTCATCAAAGATGCTTACCTCATCCTTATCCTCAGATTCCTCTATGAGAATAAGGCCATTTTCTTTTTCATCTTCAGAAGATATGCTTTCTTCTGATCCTGTCTCACTCCAAGATTTAGCACCATCATCATTCTTGGGGCCTTCAAAGGCCATCAAGCATAGGTCTTCTTGCCTAGATTCTTCATTGTCACTCTCAGAGGATGAACTGTCCTCAGAGTCTGTTTCACTCCAGGCTTAGCAATAAAGCCTCTTTCTTTCTTCTTCCCCTTTTTCTTGAGATCTTTTCTTTTCAGATCTTTCTTTGTTTCAGCATTCTCTAGACATTCTGGGGCAATATGTCCAGGTTTCCTGCAAGAATAGCAAATAATTTCTTTAGTGGGAGTTTTGTCATACCTTGGTTTTGACTCCCTACTTTTTGGTCCATCTGTCTTGACCCATTTCTTAAATCTTCTGGCTAGGAAACTGAATAGTTCTTCTTCAGTGACAGGAGTCCATTCTTCTGTTTCCTTTAAAGCTATGTTCCTGTCTTTTGAGGAGATTAGAGTGTTTTCTCTTCTTTTCTTCTCTTCTCTAGTTTTCAGCAGTTGCTCATAGGATTTGAGTTTTCCTAAGAGAGCATCTGTAGAGATTTCCTTTTGTCCTCTTGTGTCTCTTATTGCCCATATTCTTGAGTCCCATGAACTGGGGAGACTCATTAGCAATTTGTCATTAATCTCAGTGAGGGAGATCTCTCTATCCAAGTTTTTCAATTGGTTGATGATTAGACTGAATCTGTCATACATCTCAGAGATACTCTCTTCATTCTTCTTTTGGAAGTTCTCATATTGGGAGATCAATAGGGCCTTCTTATCTTTCTTTTCATCAGCACTTCCTTCTACCATCTTTGTAAGAGCATCCCAAATTTCTTTGGATGATTCACAGTCAACAACCCTTTGAAAGATGTCATCTGAGAGAGTTGAGACAAGTATGTTCATGGCCTTTAGATCATATGTTCTAGCCTTCTTCTCATCTTCTGTCCACTCAGATCTTGGAACAAGTGTTTGTGTGACATTGCCACTTGCATCCTTTCTATAGGGCTTTGGGCGACCTGTCACAGTAATATTAAATAAGTCAGCATCAATGGAATTCATATAAATTCTGATTCTTGTTTTCCAAACTGCAAACTTTTCAAGATTGCACATTGGTGGTCTGGTGGAAGCATAATCTTTGATTTGTGCAATGAAAGTAGTTAAAAAATATATATATATAAATACAAGAGGTAGGATCTTTTTGATCAAGGAGTTAACCTTTTTAGATCAACTTCCCTCTGATACCAATTGAAAGTGCACAGTTAACCTCACTAGAATTCTCTAGAGGGGGGTGAATAGAGATTTAAAATATTTTGTACAAAGTAAATATATATATATATGTGTATGATCACAGATTAGAGCTTCCACACACACACCAACAAGAATTAAACAAATAAAGAAAGTAAATGTAAGAAAAGAAATCACAGCACAACACAAGAAAATATAGTGGTTCCCCAAACTTTGGGTAGTCCACTCTTCTACCCCCTTGGTAGGAATTCACTATCTTGCACTGAGTCTTTTGATAAGGAGACTCTTAGAACCACCCTGAGTCTTTTGATAAGGAGACTCTTAGAACCAACTGAGTCTTTTGATAAGGAGACTCTTAGAATCAGTACAACTGAATTTTTTGATGAGTGATTCTAAAAACTCTTTTACAATATGTGAATGAAAAAAAGAAAAAAAAAAGAAAAGAAGTATTTAAAACAAGAATGAATCTTCTTCCTAGCAAGAAGATTGGAAGCACAAGAAGTAGTGAATTAAATCTTTCTTCTATAGAGAGAAGAAGATTTGTAGCTTTTCCCTCTTATGTGAGAGCTATCAGAATTTGCAGCAGAGTGGCTTCAGAAGAAGAAGGAGAAGATGAAGGCATTGTCTCTGCAGCACACTATCACTTTTCTCAGCTTATCTCTCTATTCTTTTGGGAGCTTTTCCTCTATTTCAAATGTATGTGGCAGATCACTCATATTCATTTTTCTGCCGACCTCCTCTTTTTATAGCTCTGTTTTAGTCAAATAATACTATAAGAGGAAAATCAATTAGCAATAAGACAAATAGAAAGAAAGAAATATTTCCATAAAGACATTTTCTGTAGAAGAAAAGAATGAGTCCTGATTTCAAATAATATCCAAAGTAGAGTTAATCAGATTAGCCAAGAATCAAATAGAAGGAAAGAATGATTCAGAACGGCTATAAAATATTAACATTATTCCATACAAATCAGATCTACTTAAAGAAGGAAAGAGATCTGGCGCATATTTAAATCTGTCACATAAATCGACGTGCGTCGATTACCATTCGACGTAAGCATCGAATTCATCCTGGCTGGACGTCGAGAGGAGAATAAGGAAGGTGCGTCGACAATGGTGCGTCGACTATATTAGATGCGTCGACTAGAAATCAGAGTAACGTCGACAACACATACATCGAAATCTTCCTAGAGTTACTTCGACTCAATCTGAAGGAAATGTCGACTACATTTCGACGTTGCATCGAATACTATTCGACGCATATTTACTTAGCCTTATTTTTCATTCATAGAATTCTTCTTTAACTCATTTCTAGGGGTTAAGAGAAATCATTTTCCCAACAGAGGGGATGAAGTCAAAGGAACGTGATATATTCAGTGTTGCCTTCAGTATAGATTCGCTTGCGGGAGGCAGTCAACGACAGTGGAAGTGGATTTGAATGGTGTCTGGAGTCGATTGCAGTGGGTTGACAGTCAGATGCAAGGGAGGCTGAGGCGAGGAGAGAGGCTCTTCCCAAAATCGTGAAAATGAAATGATTGAGCAAGAGTGATGGATTGTCGGTGGGGAGTAAGCGAGAGCGAGGGTGTCGGGGCCGGGGGAGTTATTTATGGCAGGAAGTGAGGAATTGCTTAAAATCGCGGGAAAGAAATGTAGGGGAGTTGTTTTCGGCAAAAAGTGTGTTACTGCGTAAAATTGTGTGAACAAATTCATTATGATTTTCTTAGGTAATATGTGTTAAGTTTCTTATTTATTATCCCTGCGTGTCGGAACCGACTCGTTATGTCTTAACGGGCCTCGTGTCAACCTAGGGCTAGGCTCTTTGCTCGAGATACTATTTTAACCCCATTCCAGACATGATGGGCATATTAGAATATCTTGAACACAAACCCCAGACCCTAAATTCTCAAGATAGATTTCGGTCTTAGGGTTTCCCGCTCACGATTTTCTTTCCCTGCGTCGTTCTTCTCCCTATCACTACTCCTGTTTTCATGTGAATATGCGATTCCGTCGATCGCATAGAAGGAGAGTTCCCGTCGACTGCAGATTTGCGGTTCTTCCCGATTTCTGCCTCTGTCGCGATCTCTATCGTCATCAATTTGCAAGGAGATCGAACGAAGATTTCGCTGGCCTCTTATGTGAGCGCCTCTCCGCCGATCGCAAGGAGTTCCGTATGCTAGGTATTCTTCTGCTGTCACTCGTAGATCAATCGAGAAGAAATGCTGCTTGTTCCAAAAGATTGGTAGGTGGCGGAAGGAGATTTTCATTGCAACATCGGTTGCCTGCCGCTCTCAGATCAAGTAAACGTCGATCGACGTCAAATCAATGACAAGTAGCTGTGCGCCTCTATAGATCGGTTCCTGTTCGTCGTCGATTGTCATTGGTGGAGTTTGCCAACGCCGATCCTATTAGAAGAAATTGCGTCGTCGCCAATAGGAGAAGACAACAGATCTGCGGCTGTTAACTGTAGCAGATTGGGTGGTGTTCCGTTAATCAAGAAGGGAAATTCCGCCAGATCCCTTGTTCAACATCAGTCCGACAATTTAGATCTAGCGGAAAAGAGCGTGATCTTTGTTGCCACCAACTCCGTCTGACTCCTGTCCTCCGGAAGAGGGAGACTGCGAATCTAGCCTTCTCTGCTTCCTACTTGCAAAGGTAAAAAAAAACAGACAGACCTCTCTATAGAAGGATTTTGCATATCTGTCGAAGGCCAAATCTTTCAGTGGAGGATAAATCCAGATTTACTAAGGGTTGTGTTGCTTGGAGGAGCAATTATCTTCTGGATTGGATCAGAGGCACATTGCTCGTCTCCACACGGATCATGTGAAATCTTTCTGGTTTATTTTTCTGTTGAAAATGTCGAACCGTAGCACCTACGACATCGTCAAGTTGCAGTCTTTTGACACCACAGATTTCCATGTTTGGAAAATCCATGTCCAATTGGGCATGAAAGAGCGTGAAATATTTTACACCGTCCTCAGCGACTTTGCTACGATGCGTGAGGACGTGGACGAGTACTAGTGGAGCAAGGACGAGGAATTTTAAAGGGATTATCTCATGAATTCCCTGAACCCTTGCCTTTCCATTACTTACAGTGCTTACAAGATCACAAAAGACATTTGGGATCGCCTGAACGCGCACTTTCAGAAGGAAGAGGGACTGCCGAAGACCCTCCTCATAGAGAAATTTTTCAATTTCAAATTTAATTCAAACTCGTCAGTCACCTCCCAACATATTGATCTGGAAAACATGCGTCTCAAGATGGAAGATGAACAGCCTGATATGTCCGATAATCTATTTATGATTCTGGTTCTGAGCAAGCTACTTCTTGGGTGGAATACCTTCAAGACTGAGATGCACAGACTGAAAGAGAGGACCGCATTGGATGAAATTAAAAGGTTCATTCACATCGAAGATCAGAACGCTGTTGGTAAAAGTCAGGAGCAATCTGGTCAACCCTCTCAGGTTGTCAACTTGATTTCTCGACCCAACAAGCCTCACCGGAATCTCACAACACCCAAAAGTGAAGCCTCTGCACATGTACCGACCAAAAAGCCTTCTCTCAAAAGGAGGAGAGGCAAGTTCCATAACTACGGCAAGTAGGGTTACTGGTCCGCTCAATGTACAAGTCTGAAGAATAAGGAGGAAGCCCCACAGAATGCGACCAACATGTTGGTCGACATCTCCGGTCCAAAGTCATTTGTGGCTATGATTGGGAGCAGTCACCGAAGCGCGTCTTTAGAGTGGTGGCTGGACAGCGGTGCTACCTGTTATGTGACGAATGACAGAGCTCTTCTTATATTTATTATTGAGGTCAGAGACAAGGTGGAAAACTGCAATGGAGAAGAGACTGAGGTAACGCATGCTGGGACAATAGAGTCAGTCCTCTCTTTAGGTAAAACTTTAACATTACAACATGTTATAGTAGTTCATAGTTTAACTAAAAACTTAATTTCTATATGAGTTTGTTAGATAAAGCAGGAATGTCTTTCACAACCTCAAGTGGTAGAATAACCCTTATAATTAATTCTCACTACTTTGGTTGTGCATATTTGATCAACGGAATGTATAGACTTAGCCTTAATAATGATAGCATTGTTGATACCGATTTCTCGGTCTCTTGTGAAGCTCGGGCCCTTAACAAGTTGAGGGGTAGCTAGCCCTTACTAGTCCCTCTGAAGGAGCAGACTGGGGACTCGGAAACTGACTAAGACCTCAGTCACTACAAGGAGGTCCCACCACAAACTCGGAAACTCATTGAGCGCTTCCCCTCCCAAGCCAAAGCTGGGATGGGCACCTTGGAGAGCTAGAGAGCTAAACCAAAGTAACCAAAGGAGGAAGAAGCTCCGAGAACTGAGATTGGAATCCTCTCCCAAGGTGCCCTTTAAGGTTTATTTATAGTTTTTTGTTCGTTGTCTGTCAATAGCGGAATTCCGCCTTTTGGTTTTACTAAACGCACCCCAATTTGGCCTGCTAACAACCAAACTCCGCTGTTCAGAAAGGCTAACGGCAGACCACCAGGGGCAGAGGGGTACTTTTGCCTCCTCAACCTATGGGCAAATGACTTGCGAGAAGGGTACTCGCGAGGGCTCTTGTGAGTCGCCTCGTGAGTAGGCTCGCGAAACCCCTCCTAAGCGAGCGCCCTGCGAAGACTTCGCTCGAGCCTCTTCTGGCGACGTCTACCGAGGCCAGGTCTCGCATGCCTCCCTGCGAGCTCCCCTCGGCCTTGTGAGTTTGCTGAACTTGCTGGAAAATTGAGTTCGTCGGGCTGAGAAGCAAATTCGTCGAACGAAGAAGCAAGTTCGTCGAGCCGAAAAGCAAGTTCGTCGAACTGAGAACGGATTTTGCCGAACGCCGATTGAAGTTCATTCTGGAGGAAGCTTGGAAAGAATCCGGCTGGCCTAGGAGGTCACCGCAAGAGGGTCGCAAGGATCTGGCTCGCCCGCCTTCCTCGCGAGCGGTTTGGCGAGAATCTGGATCGCCTGCCCTCCTGCGAGCGGTTTTGGCGAGTACCTGGCTCGCCTGCCTTCCTGCGAGCGGCCCTTGGGGCTTCGGCTCGCCTTCTTTGTTACCTCCTCCGCCTGCTGGCTTCTCAAATCTATGCCCGACTCCTGGCGAATATCGGGGTTGTACACAATCCCCGCTCTTCGCGAGGCTACCTGGGCTCGCGAAGAATCATCCAACCTCGGATATTCGCCGGCCTTTCAACGACGTGGCGTGAATCTTTTGGTGGGGCCCATGCCCACCACTATAAATACCACCCCTCCCGACTGGTGTCCAGACTTTTTCTCCCTCTCTCCGTTTTCTTACTCGCCGCGAGCCCAACGCGATGTCGAAAAAGGAGGAGATGTTGGCTCGCCTGAAGGCCTCGCAGGCAGCGCAAAAAGGGAAAGCCACTGCACTCGCTTCCTGGGCCTCACCGCTGCGTGCGCCGCCTCCGCCCCCCGTCAAAATGGTGAAGACCGTCCGGCGCCCGCCTAGCAAAGACAGGTCCTCTTTTTCGTCTCCATCCCCTTCTAACGAGATCGCTTCGCAGGTACCACTGTCAAGTTCATCGATTTAATGCCTTTCCCTTCTGATATTGCTTCTTTACTTGCAGAACTTTTCCCCGGGGGTGAATACCCTGGGGAAAACAATTATGGAGACCCACATTCCCACCCCTGGTGGGGCTGGTACTCTTCTCGCGGATGTGGGGGTCGCCGACCTGCGGGACCCGCCTTCGCTATGGGGTGGGTAGTTCTCCTCGCCTTCCTATGTAACATATTTCTCACTCGCTAAGCTTCCCTTTTCATGCAATGTCTGATGTCACAAATTTGGAAGATAGGATTCCTCCTCCCTCGGACCCGCCGGCCCCTCCGAATCAGACTATCATCACTCTCAGATTCGGCACTCTGGGACTAAGGAGCCCCGGAGGGACATTACTTTCCGAGCCATGACTCGCTGCAAAAAACGTGTTCCCTCCCGGACCGGGGAAGGCCGTCACCCCTGCCTTCATCGAAGCGTTCCAGGGCTGGTCGGGCACCTCTCGTCAGCGACCCAGTACCCAAATTTCTCCATTAGGTTAGACCGTCCCTGCAGAGTGTCATTTTCCACCTCCTTGCTGATTTCTACCTCGCTGGTGATCCCTTGACCCCGCCCACCGAGTCGGAGCCTGGAGCGTTGGAGATGTCGCCACGCCCCTAGCCGAGTCAGGTCGCGTATTTTCTGGGGGACCCCGGTAATCCAGAGCAAATGAAGAGGCGGGTCACCGAGATATTCCAGAAGCATACTTCCCTGCTGCGAGATCTACACGAACAAAACCGGCTGGATCTGCTCGCGTTTGAGGAAAGATTTGCTGCGATAGAGGACGTGAACGCGCGCGTCCTCGCCGAGGTGCGGCCGGTCGATCATGGCGAGGTGACTTCCCCCGGGGTATACGTTGCTCGAATTGAGGATTACTCACGCGGCCCGGTCGGTTAGCGAGTACCACTACCCGCGAGTTCCCCCTCGCTCTGGTGTGCGAGGTTGCGGTCGCTGGAATGGTTGCGCTATTAAGGAGCTTCTCTTCGCAATTCTCTTTTTTATTTTTCTTTTCCCCTCCCCTTCGTAGGGAGGGGTCGCAAACAATTTAACGGTCTGTAATAATGGTACTTTGACTCGCCTGCGAGCCCATACTTTCCATTTTTATTTATCTTTTCCTTCGCTATGTCTGGCTCGCTTGCTCATTGATTTCTTCTGTCGATTGTTATATTTTTATCGCTCGTTGTCGTGACCTGCTCTCGCGTTTCGCTTTATTTCTTTATCTGGCCCCAGCTCGCCGATGACTAGCGGGAGGGATTTTGGCGAGTCGCCAACTCGCTAGGAGCGGACAGAGCCCCTGGAGGCTGAAAAATACTACGCGCATCCACTATCCGCAGCTACCGGCGCTTCGAATTCTTCCCGCTCTTTTCATTTCTATAAATAACTTGCCTCTTTACTTTCTAACCACCGCATTTACAGTTCTTCCTTCGCGTTTCTCTTCTTCTAACTCTCTCGCAAACCCTAGCTCGCGCTCGCAAATTCTCTGACTCGCAGCCCTTCAACGCGATGGTCGCAGACGTGGAGACAGAGGGGCGAGCCAAGTGTGCTGGAGCCTTTCGTGAGGGCCCCTTCTTCTGTGCCAACCTCACTAAAGTGGAATACTTAGCCACAGTGGACAGATACTTACACTCTGGGTTCATGGCCCGCTGCTCCACCGACAGAGATACCATCAATGATCCCCCCGCCGACGAGCTTGCCATCCCCATTACTCACTTTGAGAATGGGTTGCGACTCCCGATATGGCCTGAAGTGCGTCAGGTACACCTTTCTAGCTCTCCTAGCGAAGAATATTCTTAGTATTTTCTGGCTTGCCTCACGAGCAGCGCTCTAACCCTTAAGGGCTCTTCCAGGTACTCAAGTATTTTGGTATGCTACTCAGCCAACTGACGCCGAATGCGATCATTGTCATGGTCGCGTTCGCCAGCTACTTGAGAGCCGAGAAGATTGAGTTTAGTCTACTCATCTTCCGCAAGGTGTTTTCGTTCCGCGCATACAGGGATGGAACGACTCACTTCACGAGCCAACACGTCACCCTCTGCGAAACAGTCAACAAGTCCCACTACTGGACGCAGAAGTACGTCCTGGTGAAGGGTCCCTTCGGCAACATCTCTTACACTCCAGTCAAGCGAGACAAGGCCACTTTTCGCCCTCCCGCAACATTAGGGGGCGATGACGCGAAGCTGTACCAATACCTTCTTGGGAAGAACTTCGAGATCGTCTTCCACCGGCAGCGGGTGGACTCACTGATGCCTGTCCCCCGGGGGGAAGGTCTGACTCACACTAGCAAATTTCCCTACTCTTCCTCCCCCTTTTTGTTAGTTAATGTTCTTAGTCGCCTTTGCAGGAGAGCGTGACCTTCCGCTCAACCCTCCGCACGCGCCTTCTTCCTCCCTCGCCACTGGCCCACTCGCGAGCGTGGCCGCCGAGGCGTTTCGCGTCCTCCCGAGCTCTTCGTCGGGAAAGAAGCGTCCTCATCCTCCAAGCCGGCCCGCCTTGCAGGGACAGGCGAAGAAGGCCAAGAAGGCCCCCTTTGCTACTAAGGGGAAAACCATTGTTGATCTATCCGAATCTGAGCCCCCTCTTTCCCCGCTGCCGAATCAGGAGCCCGCCTATGAGGGTGGCAAGCCTGAAGAAGCAGCCGGCAAGCCTAAGCCGACGAGCCACAAGAATTTCGGGCTAGACGCGAAGCTCCCGGACGCAGTTTGCGAGCCGTTGCTCGCGTGGGACCCCAAGCAGAATAAGATCGTCTGCACCACCCTCCTCCCATCCTGGGTGGAGAGTGACAAAATTGGAGGCGAAGCGTTCACCCTCGCCTTTGGGCTCTACGGCCGCAAGGACGCCTCCCTCTTCAGGACCTTCATGCCGAAAGGGCTCGTATATGAGGCCATGCTAGCCCAGTTCCGGGCAACGGAGCTTACCCACATGATGGGCCGCCGGTACTTCACCACGGACAGAGAAATCAGAGAGCTCAAGGTCGAGCTCCGGAAGTCCGCGGATGAGGTCGCGGAGCTTAAGGGAAAGGATGCCTTGTATGAGGGCCTCCTCGCCAGCCTTCAAGGCGGCCTGGTAAGTAATGCTTGCAAAAGTCTTTTTCTGTCTCGCTCCGCTTTGCCTTTGTTAACTTCCTTTCTGCAGGATGTCGAGTCCGTGAGCAAACTAACCGCGAGGATCTCTGACCTGGAGATGGAGAACACTTACCTCAAGGCCTAGGTTCGCGACCTGACCCTGGCGGTGCTCCCCTCGCCCCCTCCGTGAGCCGTGACTCGAGGCCAGTCGCGGCGTGAAAAAGTGGCAGCCCGCAAGAACTCGATAGGGATCGCCGAACTCGTCTTCGACACCCTCAAAGGAGCGGGTCTGATTGTCCCTGATTCAATGGAGTTCACCGCCGAGGACGTCGTCCCTGATCTGTTCTCGCCGGTCTCTGAGGTGGAAGATCGCAGGAGCGATTAAAGAATTCTCCGGCGGGCTGCTTTGATGTTTTTTTTTTGCCAAATGTAAAAACTTTGTTTTTGACCGGCGAGTTCGCCGTTAACTGTAAACATCTTTGAGCAATGAAGGAAATATTTTGTCTATCTTTTAAGTGTAACTTCTTTTTTATCTTTTACTCGCGCCCGCACATTTTTTATGCTCACATGATTCCAACGTTCTATACTTTTGCTTTCCTTGCGCTCGCGTCTTAACGTTTTTAATTGGAACTCGCGTTCGCATCTCCTCGCTTAATAATTCCCCCATATCGGTGTTGTATCTGGGTCGTTCTCGCGCTTTTCTCTTCCGCGTCGATTATAAGGCTATCACACTTTAGGACACCATCCTTGCTTAGACTATACCTCGTAGGGAAACATTGTGAGCGGAGCCAATATTATCTCGCCCTGCTCGCTCTCGCTTCTCGCGAGCTTCACTTGTTGCTCATAGGGTACTGCGACGACGAGCCCTCCCTGATTTGCCATTTTTACTCACGCCACCAAAATTTACCAGTAAATTTGCGAACTCGGGTCGGGCTTAGCGCGCCTCGCGAACAACAGGCTTAGTTGCTCTGTCGCGACCTGTTCTCTTACGTGAACGGACTCTTGGTCTTGCCTCGCCTGGGCCTTGAGATCGTTTGCGAGCCAGGTCCCCTACTAGGAGTAACCAACTTTCCATCCCCTCCCGAGATCATCCTGACCCACCGTTCATGAGAGCCCGACAGCGGAATCGATCTGGGGCCTTCCAGCACCAACGAACTTGTAACCTTGCCATCCTCTCCAGAGATCAACCTAACACACCGTCTATGAGATCATGGCAGCGGAATCGATCTGGGGCATTCCAGCACCAAAGGACTTGTAACCTTGCCAGCCTCTCCAGAGATCAACCTGACCCACCGTCTATGAGAGCCCGGTAGCGGAATCGATCTGGGGCATTCCAGCACCAAAGGACTTGTAACCTTGCCAGCCTCTCCAGAGATCAACCTGACCCACCATCTATGAGAGCCCGGCAGCGAAATAGATCTGTGGCATTCCAGCACCAAAGGACTTGTAACCTTGACAGCCTCTCCAAAGATCAACCTGACCCACCGTCTATGAGAGCCCGGTAGCGGAATCGATCTGGGGAATTCCATCACCAAAGGACTTGTAACCTTGCCATCCTCTCCAGAGATCAACCTGAACCACCGTCTATTAGAGCTCGACAGTGGAATCGATCTGGGGCATTCCAGCACCAATGGACTTGTAACCTTGCTATCCTCTCCAGAGATCAACCTGACCCACCGTCTATGAGAGCCCGACAGCAGAATCGATCTGGGGCATTCCAGCACCAAAGAACTTGTAACCTTGCCAGCCTCTCCAGAGATCAACCTGACCCACCGTCTATGAGAGCCCGGCAGCGGAATCGATCTGAGGCATTCCAGCACCAAAGGATCTGCAACCTTTCCAGCCTCTCCAGAGATCAACCTGATCCACCGTCTATGAGAGCCCGACAGCGGAATCGATCTGAGGCATTCTAGCACCAAAGGACTTGTAACCTTGCCAGCCTCTCCAGAGATCAACCTGACCCACCGTCTATGAGAGCCCGACAGCGGAATTGATCTGGGGCATTCCAGCACCAAAGGACTTGTAACCTTGCCAGCCTCTCTATAGATCAACCTGACCCACCGTCTATGAGAGCCCGACAGCGGAATCGATCTTGGCATTCCAGCACCAAAGGACTTGTAAACTTGCCAGCCTCAACAGAGATCAACCTGACCCACCGTCTATGAGAGCCCGTCAGCGGAATCGATCTGGGGCATTCCAGCACCAAAGGACTTGTAACCTTGCCAGCCTCTCTAGAGATCAACCTGACCCAACGTCTATGAGAGCCCGACAGCGGAATCGATCTGGGGCATTCCAGCACCAAAGGACTTGTAACCTTGCCAGCCTCTCCAGAGATCAACCTGACCCACCGTCTATGAGAGCTCGGCAGCGGAATCGATCTGGGGCATTCCAGCACCAAAGGACTTGTAACCTGCCCAAGAACTACTTCAGAATATATGTATTGAGGAGGAAACATGCAAAAGTCAGTTACAAAAATTGCTAAGGATAAAATCTCTTCAAATCATCCCCACTCCTGGCTCGGCCGAGAGATACCCCTTCCACATCCTGGAGGTGGTACCCCCCCCCCCCCCCCCCCCCGACTTGAGCACTTCGCTTACAATGTAAGGCCCTTCCCAGTTGGGCTCTAACTTACCTACAGCGGCTCCTCTCCCTGCTGCATCTACCTTCTTCAGGACCAAATCTCCTTTCTCGAATTGCTTTATCCTGATATGTTGATCAAAGTACCGGGCCATCCGCCTCTTTACTTCCTCCTGTCGGACAGTGGCGAGGTCCCGGAGCTCTTCTACCAGGTCCAGGGACAACCTTTGCTCTTCATCATTTTCTATTAGCGATTCTTCATCTCCTTCGCCCGCGGTGCTCACCCTGGGGGTTTTGAGTTCGAATTCTATCGGGAGGACGGCCTCGGACCCATGAGACAGTTTGAAGGGGGTCTCTCCTGTGGCCGTGTTTGGAGTAGTTGATATAGTTTTTCCTTGTTTTGAAATTAAGTGAAGGGTTGAAGATTTTCTCCAAAACTATATCCGATTAAGGCAAGTGTACCTTATCGTCTATAGTATAGGATATTTAGGAATATCAAGGTCGTATTCCACGGGGCGCGTTGATTACTTCTACTTCGAGGAAAATCATCATTATCTTATCGAATGATTTTTTGGAGGTTTTGATTACTTAGCTAAAAAGAGAAAATTTGCAAGCTAAATGAGAAGATTAAGCATTGCATGAAAGGAGAGAAAAATTAACATTACATGAAAAAGAAATTACTATGGAGAAAGAGAACATGAAAGAGAGCAAACTAAATTTTTATTGAAAACCAAAACTATTACAAGCTTAAAAAGGGAGTACAAGTCTAGGAATAAAAAGATTACAAACTTACTAAACTATTGCATTGAAAGAAAAAGAACTAGTACATTGCATGATAAGGAAAAGAGAACATGAAAGATTAAAAGAGACATGAACAAGCATTGAAAAACTTCACTAACAGCTCTAGCAGCACCTCCCTCACTCCAAAATTCTGAACCCTGGACTCAAGGAGAGCCTCTGAATTTATAGCAGAAATTTTCAAGTTACACGCCCTCGGTCACGGGCGTGACCTAGGGCATGTAAACATTGCTGACATTGGATCTGACAGTGGCGTGGACTTTGCGTGACAGCGGGAGAAATTCGGACATTACACGCCCGTGTAACTTGGGTCACGGGCGTGACTTTGGACGGCTTCATTAAATGCAGCGTGGGCTAGATTGCGGCGGCGGCGTGTAGGGATCACGCGGGAAAGTCACGGGCGTGACATTGGGGTCACGGGCGTGACATTTCGAATCACAGGCGTGTACCTGGGCGCCCTCAATTAATGCAGCGTGGGCTGGAATTCGGCGTGGCAGAAAGTGTTCGTCGAACGAAGCTCAGACTTCGTTGAACGCAGGGGCAAAGCTTTCGTCGAACGCAGGGGCAAAGCTTTCGTCGAACGCAGGGGCAAAGCTTTCGTCGAACGCAGGGGCAAAGCTTTCGTCGAATGCACGGGCAAAGCTTTCATCGAACGCAGGGGCAAAGCTTTCATCGAACGCAGGTCTTTAGGTTACACGCCCTTGGTTACGAGCGTGACTGAGGGCGTGACTTGTGATTTTCTCCAATTTTCCCCAAAATTCTGCAAAAATAAAAGTAAACTATATTTAGAACAGAAATTATGAAAGAAGTGATTTTAAACTAAAATATAAATAATATTTGAAATTTTAAATTAAAACTAAACTAAATACTATAATAAAAATACGCATAAATACTACTCATCAGTAGTCCTAAAGGCCCATAGGACCAATGGTAGCTTCTCTACCCAATTGCCTCTAAGATTCTCCACCTTCTTTTTCAGCAGGTTGACGATTATCTTGTTCTCCGCCTCCACCTGACCGTTGCTCCTTGGGTGGTGGACCGACGTGAACCTGAGGTCTATGCCGAGTTGGGTGCAAAAACTAACAAACTCTTCGCTGGCAAATTGGGGTCCGTTGTCCGTCACTATGGCCAATGATAGCCCGTGCCTGCAAATTATCTCGCCCCATACAAAATTTCTCACCACCTGGGACGTTACCTTGGATAGCGCCTTTACTTCTACCCACTTGGAGAAGTAATCGATCATTACCAATAGGAACTTCCTTTGTCCACTATCTTGTGGGGAAGTGACCACCAGGTCCAAACCCCATATAACGAAGGGCCACAGAGCCGTAATGGTCCGGAGCCTTTGAGCTGGGAGGAGTTGGAGTGGAGCATATAGCTGGCACTTTGAACACTTCCTTGCAAATTCTGCTGCATCTTTGCCGAGGGTAGGCCAAAAATAGCCTTGCCTCAACACTCTTCCCTCCAGAGTTCGGCTCCCGGAGTGACTGCCACATTCCCCCGAGTGGATTTCTTCGAGGACTCTTGGGACTTCCCCCTCCGATACACAACGGGCTAGGAGCCCCGAGAGCGTTTTCATGTATAGTCCTCCTGCATGTAAGGAATGATATGCCGACTTGTACCTGAAGCGCCGTTTGTCTACGTCTCCTTTGGGGAACTTTCCCGATGCTAGGAAGGTGAAGAAGGGATCCATCCACAATGCTCGCTGATCCACCTCCATTAGCTCCCCCTCTTTGATGGAAGGTCGGAAGAGTTCCGCTATTGTCCCTCCATCCCGAGGACCAAACTTGGCTAGGAGGTCTGCCTGGGTGCTCTCCTCCCTCGGCACATGTGTGATGGTGAAAGTGCGAAATTGGCCGATGACCCCCTTAACCTTCTCCAGGTAGCATTGGAGGGTCGGCTCCCTTGCTTCAAATTCTCCCCTGATCTGGCATGCTACCACCATGGAGTCCGTTGAGACCTCCACGTCCTACACTCCCACCTCCCTGGCTAGCCGCAGTCCCGCTAGCACTGCCTCGTACTCTGCCTGGTTGATGGTAATCGGGAAATGGATGCTCAAGGCCTCCTCGATCTTTGTCCCTTGGGGGCTTATTAGGATAATTCCCCCTCCATAGGAGTGCTTCCCTGACGCGCCATCCACCAACATCCTCCAGGCCACCGGGGGAGATGATTCATGCTCCTCCACTTCAGTCACGTAGTCCGCCATGAAGTCCGCCACCGCTTGTGCCTTGATTGACATCCTGGGCACAAATGTGATGTCGAACTCACTTAGCTCTACGGACCATTTGGCTAGCCTTCCCGAATGCTCCACCCCTTCCATGACTTTGCGAAGCGGGTGGTCGGTCACCACTTTAACGGAGTGTGCTTGGAAGTATGGCCTGAGCTTTCGAGCCGATACCACCAAAGCGAAAGCCTACTTCTCCAATATTTGGTATCAGAGCTCCGTCTTCCTCAGCACCCGGCTAACGTAGTAGATGGGGAACTGCCTCCTACCTTCTTCCCAGACCAACACCGAACTTACTGCTTCAGATCCTACCCCCAAGTATAGGGATAAATCCTCCCCTTGCCTTGGTCCCTGGAGTAGGGGAGCCCGGGTGAGCTGCCCCTTCAAAGCTTGAAAAGCTTCCACGCATTCCGAGGTCCACTCAAACTTCTTGTTTCCTCTTAAAACCTTGAAGAAAGGTGCACACTTCTCACCCGCCTTGGAGAGGAACCTGCTGAGTCCGACCAACTTTCTCGTGAGGCGCTGAACTTCCTTCGCGTTCCTTGGCGCCCCCAACTCCAAGATGGCCTTAACCTTATCTGGGTTAGGCTCCACTCCTGCCGGGGTGAGCAAGTGACCAAGGAACTTTCCCCTGCTAGCCCTGAAGACACACTTTAGGGTATTGAGTTTCATCTTGTACTTCCGCAAGGTCCCAAAGGTCTCTTCTAGGTCTTGGAGGTGAGACTCGAGATCCCGGCTCTTTATCATGAGGTCATCGACATAAACTTCCAGGTTTCTTCCCTTCTGCTCTCGGAAGACCCTGTCCATCATTGGATGACATGTAGCCCCTGCATTCTTGAGCCCAAAGGGCATCATCTTATAACAGTAGCACCCATATCCTGTGATGAAGGAGACATCTTTGATGTCGGGGGGGGGGGGGGGGGGGGGGGGTGCATTCAGATCTGATGATAAACTGAAAAAGCATCTAGAAAAGACATTACAGGAAACCGACGGTTGAGTCAACCAGTGTGTCGATTCTAGGCAAGGGATAACAATCCTTGGGGCACGGTTTATTAAGCAAGGAAAAATCGATACACATCCTCTGCAAGACCCCATTTTTTTTCAAACCCGGGTCTTATGCCCAGAACCGCCGCTTTGTGGTGACACCTTCACTCGGGAAGGCCGCCACTACAAAATGCCGATCATGCCTGCCATATCGATCACAGAAGAAGAAAAGCATAAACGAACAAAATGAAGTTTCAAGTCCACAATCACATGCTATATATAATAAATGTCCACATGGTATAACTGAAATAACAAGGGTTACAATAATAAAGGGGTCATGCCCTGTGCATCATGTCCTCACTACAAGATCACTCGCGGAAGCTAACTACTAATCACTCACTGATCTTGAATCATGTGCTCCTGTACTAGACTGACCCGCCTCCGTCTGCACCAGCCTCTGGTGTTGCTGTGTCTCCTCGAACACTTAAAATGATATGGTCCACCGATCGTTAGTCAAAAAGACTAAGCCTTATGTTCCCCACCCCACCCCCAATGGCTCCTAGGCACCGTGTGGGAGGATGAAGCGGAGGACGGCAAGGGGTATAAATAATAGCAGGTGACAGGAGCATACATGGAATGTTTCTACACTACACATGTGTATATATATAATTGAAGCAATAAAGGAGCATATTAAGAGCAGGTAAAGAATAAGTAAAGTGCAGTAAGTAAAGACATGTATATAATAGAAAAGTAACCATTGATTTATAAGAATGCCCATACAAACCTATAGACCAAGGGGTCGTTTAGCAAGGCCTATCATATAAGAAGTCACATAACCGACTTATACGATAGGGGTAGGGGTATGCAATGTTTATGTCATGACATGCAGAGTTATGCAGTTTATGCTATGTTCATACAAGTGCAACTCACACACTTCGACTCTTTGCGCACAGACCTTTAGTTCCCCCTTTTTGGAGCTAGCAAGACTCCCAGGATACTCCCGTAGTGGCAAACAGAAGCGGTGGGTTGGGCCTCGCCCACCTCTAGGATGGTATTCACACTACCTAACCTAGACCTATCGTACGCCTCAATGCTAAGAACACAATAGCGGAGCATCTGCGCACTCTTACTAGCTGGACCACTAGACTTTCAAGGCTAAGTACAAATTCCACACTTGCCGAGTCAACGTATTGACGTCGCTGTGAACGACCGTCCAATACTGGAGACCCACCACCTTCATGCACATGCAACATGTTCTACTATATCCCGAGCCATAAATTCCCCGGGCTAACCTGCCCGTCATCAATAACTGACTCAATATTATTACTGGGAGTCTATCATGATGTTATAAGACTAAATCCAGATAATCATATTTTTTCTTATTTATTTAGCATTTATTTTAATTTCTCCAAACATTTGCCAAGTATGAAAATGAACATGAAGTGTAAGATCTTCTTATGATATGACCCCCATAAAATTAAGATAAATCTATCATGCCAAAATAACAGTAAATAATGAATATCACAATTTTACAGTAAGGAAATGTCCTTTATTTTTAATATTTAACTTCTATCCAAACTTGAAGATTTATGAAGGAACTACCAAGAATACTTATGCAAAAATCATAGAAAAATTACCAGACCTCTATTATATCCAGAAAAGCTTAATTACAGAGTTTCACAATTTATGGGAATCATTTCCTCACTGAGATAATTAATCCAAATAATTTCTAATTTGCGCATGTTGTGAAGTAGCCTACTGATAATAATCTCGAACAATTCAATAAATATTCACAGAGCTTCCTAATGCTCTGAAATGTACTATCACCAATTTGCACAATTTATCAAAGAGTATTGGACCCTCGATTATTTTTCTTAAGCCTAAGACAAAATAAATGCCTTGTGAATCAAGTACTGGTTAAATCATTCAATTAAATACACAAAAATTACCAGAGTTGTATATAATGATAATAAAGACACTACCAAAGTTTCATCATCATGCAAAACCATTTAAGTATGTAAATTTCTCTTATAAGGAATTTCCCTAAAGGGGTTATGACCTATTTCAAGGGAATAATTGTTCCTAAAATTCTTATAAAATTACCAGGGCCTATTTGCACCCTATGAACTTATCCACCAAGTTCCATGACCATTCTATAGCTTTTGACTACATGTCATTCACAAAGCTCTATATGCACCCCAAGTGGTAAATCTAGGGTCCTAGGGCATATCCACCTCCACACCACCCCAACTCACTCATGGGGGTGTTTTAGGTGATCCTAAACCAGTGGCCAAGGTTTCACCTCATGGTGAGGAAATTTGACCACAATTTCCCAAGCTAAAGACCATGCCCTAATTTTGACCTAATTATACCCAACTTAGGTCAACCAATTTCCAAACTAAATCAGTCCCAATTGGGCTTAGATTTTTACCAGGGTCATGCGATAACCCTAAGAAATACCCACCAAAATTTGGAGGGCATTGGAGGTCATTTGACCCAATGGTTAATTAATATTTGATTTATGAAATTATTACAAAGACCTTAGAAAAAGGTTCTCCTAAAATTCCCATCTTTTGAAATGATAAGGGAGTTGATATAAGTAGCCTAGGTTTTAATTTTCAAGTCAATCCCATGACCTAATCAAAAGTTATTCAAGAAATGGTGGTTGTCCTACACTAGGGACCAGTCCCACCAAACTGGACCTACAGGGAGCTACAAAAATTATTTTGGGGTGAAATAAATTTTAAAATAAAGTAGACTCCAAGGGCTACAACTTTGGTGTTGACCACTCTTTATGTAGAGGGGCCTAAGTATTTTTAATAAATTAATCTATGTACAGCAAAAAGTGTGACCGAAAATATAATTTCATAAGGATTTATATTAAATGATTCAGCACGAATCTTGAAGTAAATCGGGTGGCAGCTGGTCATCTTCCTCCTCCAGCCAAGGGTCAGGATTGCACCGACCTGTATCACCTCCTCTCTCAATTTCCCGACCATCCGGCCACCTCCCTGGCCGCCACCACCACCAACACCTCCGTTGAGGTGGTGGCTATCGTCGGGCGGCGGCACGGCCGCCGGAGGGGCCGATTCCGGCGAACCCAATGGGAAGAAAACCCAACGGCCTGATTTCTCACCTATTTTGATCTAAGATATATCCATAGAGGGAGAGGAGAAGAACCAGACCTTCAAACGGGCTTGATGGTGGTTGCTTCCCGGATTTGCCATGGCCGCGCCCTTCAAGTTGTGATCCTTGCCGATCTGAGCCTCCACTGCACGATTTCCTCTGGAAGCTTTGGGGTTGCACTCCTCTCAGTCTTTTGAAGATGATAGAGAGCTTAATCGAGGGAGAGGGGGGTTATACCTTGAATGCCATTAATGGCCATCAAAGGAGAATTTCGGCCATGGTTAAAACTGCCAAAATCAGCCCCCATGTGGGCTGGAAAACCCCCTAAACTTCTCATAACTGATAGAGGGAGTGAATCCCATCAATTGGGGAGGCCTTTGGCCTCCTCCTGGCCATGAATGCCATTACTCCTCTCTTTCTCTCTCCACCATTTTTGGGGAAAATGGGATTTTCTCTCTCCTGGCCGAATTTCTTGAAATGAAATGGCAATTTCAGTAGCACCCAACCCCATTAGGTGGTGGACCGCCTCAATTGAGTCTAGGCCAAGTGGATTGGGCTTGATTAGGTCAAAATATGTCATTTTGACCTAAGTTTAGGGTGGAGTTGACTTTGGTCAATTTGGCCTCTTTGGTTGACCCCAATGGGTCCTTGGTGCTCTAATGGAACCCCTAAAGGGTTATGTATGCTATGGTGGGGTCAAGGGTCAAGGTGAGGCCCTTAAGTCCAGCCCTATGCTTGTTAACTAGAAATTGCTATTTGCAGACCACTGTGGTTTCCTTCTTCTTGGCTAAGGCCAAGAGGTCTCTTCAAGCTTCCTAGGGTTTTGTCATGACCTATTCATGACAAAACCACTCTAGGAGTCTAGTTGTTTGGGGGATGTTACAAATTCCAATAAACAAAAAAAAATTCGTCCCCGAAATTCAGGTTAGGTATGCGGGGCTTCTATCGCAAGTGCTTGAACGTAACATCCCCTAAGAATGGAAGTTATTCCTGACTCGAAGAGCACCGACTATCTCTGCTACATCAGTTCTATAGGCTCCCTGATAAGCATCTCCTGTCCATGATTTCTCCATAGGACCTTAATCAGTGGAACCTTCTTGCGCCGCAAGACCCGCATCTTCGTGCCATCTAACCAGACCGGCTCCAGGTGAATCAATCAATCGGAGGCTACCGGTCCATCTATAGTAGAAATTTGTTGCTCCGGCCATAGTAGAGCTCTCCTATGGAAGACGTCGTGTAATCTCGTTAACTCCGGTGGCAACTCCAGTCTATAAGCCAACGGGCTGATCCATTCCAGGATCCTGTAGAGCCCCATCTATCTCAGACTGAGCTTCTTCCACCTACAACCCGCAAGATTCCCTGCATCAAATGTATTTTCTGGAACACCTAGTCTCCAACCCGGAACTCTACCTGATGATACTACGCATCGTAATACCTGACCTGGCTGCTATGGGCCCCAACATCCTAACTCGAATCAGTCGCACCCGGGCATCTGTGTCCTTCACAAATTCCGAGCTGAGTGCCTTGGGATCCTCATCCTGGATCCAAGACAGTGAAGTCCTGTGCCTCCGTCACTCTGAGGGTGAAAAGTTGTGCTGAACGTCAACCAAGAGCCCAGATAAGCCAGGACTGATCTTCACTTCTTGGACGTAAACCATCCATCCTGATCCGACACAATCGTCCTGGTCACACCACGATGACAGACAAACTACTCAACAAATCCCATCAGACACCAACGGGAGCATCCTTCCAGCCCGGGGTGACCCTAGATACCTTGGTCAATCTATCTTCGACGTTCCAAATAAAACTGTGTTCAGAGTGGTAACCTATGTGTGAAATCTATAATTATATCATCGAGCTTCCACTCTAACACGGGCAATGAATGTGGCTGTTCTCCAAAGACTCTTGCACTTGGTCTACACCAGTCGACAAACCTAACAGTGCAACACAAACCTATGACATCTTTCTTTATTTCGTGAAGCTACATGTTCTGGAAAACACCATTTCTTTGGTGACTAAAGCTCTTGTTTGTACGGGTAGACAATGCCTCTATAAAGTTTTCTCTACACATTCAGATTCTTTTTCTTTCAAGTACGTCCGAGTGACCAATCATCTCCACTCCACGACTTATCCAGTTCTTAACACTAGTGGAATTGATCAGATCATCAAGCGTCCCAATCATCCTCAAATTAAGTGGGGGTGACTCGTGAACTTTCATGAGTATATGTTAACCAATCATCACTAGTATCAATGTTGGTAAGATGGCTCACAATCATTTTGATTCAAAAGGTATACGGTTAAAATCTTTTGAAACCCTAAGGTTTTTCACAAGTCAATTTCATCAAGGAAGTATCACCACGTTTATTTCACCAAATTCCTATTACTTCCACATATGTTAGTCTTGATCACTTTCGGATGGTCCAAAGTAAGATAAACTTAGATCGTTCTTATCATTGTACACTATATTCTAATTCCAATAAGTTGTCGTCTAATATCACTGGTTATTCATCATCATAGCTCGCAAGGTATAAGGGCTATTATTGTAGTTAAAATTTTCTACCATGACAGGGCGTGATTTTTAACAAATCATAAGTTGATCACTTCCGAATGCCCCAAACCTCAAGAACTGTCAGATATAACTACAACTTGTAAGATCTAATTTCCGTCCTTAACTTCTAGAATAGGACTTCAACATCCCTAAGTGATTAGTCCTGGCGACTTTAAATTTCTAATGTTTCAACTATCAAGTTGTTGTTCGATCCATGATGTCTATCCATTGTCCTAGTGATACTACGGATTATTATTCCGAACGTACTGTTACACAATCTCATCTTCGCCCAAGTAACATTGATTAAGATCGACTTCAAATTCATTAGAATCACGAAGCAACACTTTCTAAATTAGATCTAAGGCAAACCCAAGTCAGTAATTAATTTTGCCCAATAAACAAAAGGTAAGCCTCAATAAACAAAAGATAAGCCCCAATAAACAAAAGATAAGCCACTATCTATTTTGGGCTGAGTATCTTCAATATCACCAAGTTATATTCGTCCCAAGTATGCAAACAATTCTTAGGGCACACAACCTTAGACTTGGGGTTCTATCTTGAGGCTCATTGGTATACTCCACACCTTAGACTCTTTTAGGTACCTTCTACGACAACCTTATCAGGGTCAATATGTCACCCAATCCCAAACGGGTCCCTTCTGAACTTCAATTCTTATCCGACCCTCGGTGTTTGTCGTGGTGGTTGTCTCAATGTAATCATGTCACCGGTACGAGGGTTGAGTCTACGAGCCCCATACCATTCTGCTTATGAGCCAATCACTCTTTCTCTAGCCTATTTTGGGTATCCTCATACCTTCACCAAAAGTCATACCTACTGTCTATTTCAGACTAGGTCATGGGTGGTATAAATTATCATGGTAAGTCACGTGTCCTAGTGGAGTTTAAATCTAACTCGTTGACTAAAGGACTATCTAAAGATATCTTTGCAGCTGGAGGTATTCCCTGCTGGGGGCAGGGTTTGTCGCAGGCTACAAAAGAAAACTTAACACTTGTAAAGAGATTTAGCTAAAAAGATTCAGTTAAAAGTGGACTTTTCATGTGATTTCCCCAAATGGGCACACCACTGCTTCCGCTGCTAGTTTGTCCTCAAACTAAGCTCGCGCGGGGTGACCCAGGGTTTGTGGAATTCTTAACTTCGGATCGAGGTTTGCTTTGATACCACTTTGTAAGACCCCATTTTTTTTCAAACCCGGGTCTTATGCCCAGAACCGCTTTGCGGTGACACCTTCACTCGGGAAGGTCACCACTACAAAACGCCGATCCTGTCGGCCATATCGATCACAGAAGAAGAAAAGCATAAACGAACAAAATGAAGTTCAAGTCCACAATCACATGCTATATATAATAAATGTCCAAATGGTATAACTAAAATAACAAGGGTTACAATAATAAAGGGGCCATGCCCTGTACATCATGTCCTCACTACAAGATCACTCACGGAAGCTAACTACTAATCACTCACTGATCCTGAATCCTGTGCTCCTATACTAGACTGGCCCTCCTCCGTCTGCACCAGCCTATGGTGTTGCTGCGTCTCCTCGAACCCCTAAAATGATATGGTCCACCGACCGTTAGTCAAAAAGACTAAGCCTTATGTTCCCCACCCCACCCCCAATGGCTCCTAGGCACTGTGTGGGAGGATGAAGCGGAGGACAGCAAGGAGTATAAACAATAGCAGGTGACAAGAGCATATAGGGAATGTTTCTACACTACACATGTGTATATATATAATTGAAGCAGTAAAGGAGCATAGTAAGAGCAGGTAAAGAATAAGTAAAGTGCAGTAAGTAAAGACATGTATATAATAGAAAAGTAACCATTGATTTATAGGAATGCCCATACAAACCTATAGACCAAGGGGTCGTTTAGCAAGGCCTATCGTATAAGAAGTCACATAACCGACTTATACGATAGGGGTAGGGGTATGCAATGTTTATGCCATGACATGCAGAGTTATGCAGTTTATGCTATGTTCATACAAGTGCAACTCACACACTTCGACTCTATGCGCACAGACCTTTAGTTCCCCCTTTTTGGAGCTAGCAAGACTCCCAGGATACTCCCGTAGTGGCAAACGGAAGCGGTGGGTTGGGCCTCGCCCACCTGTAGGTTGGTATTCACACTACCTAACATAGACCTATCGTACGCCTCAACGCTAAGAACACAGCATCGGAGCATCTGCGTACTCTTACTGGCTGGACCACCAGACTTTCAAGGCTAAGTGCAAATTCCACACTTGCCGAGTCAACGTATTGACATCGGTGTGAACGACCGTCCAATACCAGAGACCCACCACCTTTATGCATATGCAACATGTTCTACAAAATTCCGAGCCAGAAATGTTGGATCGGTAGGCGCCCTTAGAGGGGGGTGAATAAGGGTTTTCAAAAACTTAATTTATATTTTGAAAAGCTTTGTAATAATGCAAGATTAAAGACAATAAGAAGTCAAGTAAAATAATTGAAATAAAGTAGAGACATGCTTTATTAATATCAAATAAGGTTTTACAAAAGTTGACTTCTATGATGCTAGAAATCGGTGGCGATGAATAGTAAACTCTTTTTGTTTTCTATCCCGACTCGCATCCCCACGAACCGGTGTCCCTAGCCTATCCTCCCCGGATTTGGCCTCAAGCCGCTCTAGCCAACCCTTCCCTGGATATGGCCTCGAGCACCCCCTAGACCTAGCCTAGATCTAGTCGCCAACACGAGGCGAGTTTCCCCCTAAGTCCTACCCAGACCTAGTCGCCAACACGAGGCGATTTCACTAACCGTTTATGTTGGAACCTTAGCTTTTGATTCGAGTTAGGATCCATCCTTTTGTTAATAAGTCGTCTAATAACTTAGATCAATTAAGAAATCTAAGTAAACATAAATTAAATATGATGCGATCGAATCGGAGAATATACTTAAACATATAAAATAAAAGTTCTCTGCGCTCGACGAATGACTAACGGCGCTCGACAAATAGCCAGACAGCCAGCGCTCGACAAATCCTCATCAGAACAACGTTCGACAAATGGCGAAATGCGCTCGACGAATTCAGTCAGAGAAATCTTAACGGCCAGACATTCCCTGAACAACGCTCGACAAATTCAACTCAGAATTCTCTGCGGTCTACGAATTCTAAGATAGAGATAATCGCTCAGCACATCAGACGGCGAACTCAAACAGTCATTTGCCGAGCTGGGATCGACGAATCTCTTTCTGAATTATTTTAATATCCTTTTCACTGTCTTTTAACTATTCATCTTAGCCGTTGCAGATCAATCAATACCATTAACCGTTGCAATTGCTTTAATGAAAAGAAACGACAGGTTATCCTCTCGAGGAGTCAAAGCATTGATAGAGACCTCAGCTCTTTCCTTCTTCCCAAGAGAAGAATTCAAAATAAGAGTAAAGGTTCTCAGATTATAAAAGGACAGTTACAGAGAAAGCAAAAAAAAAGAGAGAGGATAGAACACCCGACAGAAATAAAGAGGAAACTCATTTTTTTGTTCTTCATTGCTAACATCTTCCTGCAGATTCAAAACATCCTGAGACACAAATCACAATTACTTGCTCAGGATCATCACTGCAAGAGAAGGAAGAAGTAGTAAAAAGGAGAGGCTCTATCCACAAGTTGTTAACAACTCTAATCAGACAGGGGGAGTCTTCTTCAACATCATAATCAGATCCATTCAACTTCAAATCAGGATCTTCAAGAGTCTTCTTATACAGAGAAGAACAATATAACTTCTGTTTTTCATTCTTACTTTCTTACCCCATCCTGTACATGGTTATAACTCCCTTCAAAAGTTAATCCCGGTGACAGGGCACCTTAGCAAAAACCTGCAGTTTGGTTAGAGCACCTTATCAACAGCTCACCTAGTGTGAGGGCACCTTATCAACAACCTCCTAGTGGATTCCTACCAGTGAGTAGAAGAGTAGATGTACCCAGTTGAGGGGAACTACTATATATTTTGTGTCATCTGGTTTTGTTTGTTTTTACTTTACTTTTATTGTTGTTGTGCTGTGATTTTTCTTATGCACTGTTAGTGCTTGATTTTATTCCTCACCCAACATACATATATATATATATATAACATCACTTTAAAGAAAAACTTAAACAAGATCTTTTAATAAGATAAATAAGAACTAGACCCTCCTTTCAATTGGTATCAGAGGAAGTTAATTTGTCACACAGGTTAACACCTGAAATCACAAAGATCACATAGTTCTTAAATCTGTTTTTAAAAGTTTTTCAAAAATGACACAAGACCTTTTATTTTCAAATCCACTTGTTTGTAATCTAGATAGATTTACTTTATGGCAAGTTAGAATTAAGATATATGCAAATGCCACAGATGAAGAAACTTACAAATCTATTTTGACAGGACCTCCCCTCATATCATCAAAGGCAGTTACACCTGCATTACCTAGTTCCACGGGTCTCAAATCTCCTTCGAGAGTAATGAAAGGGCCTGTTTATGTTGGCGCTGATATATCCTCTTCAAAGAAAACTGCTGAAATAAAACGTGAACCTTCTCCCATCTCTTCAACTAACTATATTTTTGATGCAGAACCATCAACAAATCTAAGTGAAGAAGAACAAGAAGAAGAACTTAGAGCTAGAGCTTTCTGCATGATGGCCATATATGGTGGCTCATCTCAAATTCCAGATGCAGAAATCGAATCGGAAAAGCTTGAGGTAACTGAGGCAACTCCAACTTATGATTTTACCTCTACTCAAGATAAAACTAATTATAAATTAACTTTTACAGATATAATAAAACATAACATAGAAATCAAGGAGTTAATAAACAGAAATCATTTAACTCCTGAAATTAATAAACTAAAAGAAAATTTAAAAAAAATCAGAAGAAATCTTCCTGAAAAACAAATTTGAAAATTCTTCTAAAGAAAAAGAAATTAATCATGATCAACAAAAACCTTCAAATTTATATTTTAATGAAATAAAAAGGCTAATATATTTCAAATGCTAAACCTTTCAACTCTAGTAAAATTTAAAGAAACTTCCTAATTAATTATTAATAAGTTTCTCACCATTAAACTCCATCCCAATTCAAACAGCAAATCTAAAATTTACATGGATTGTTTCCATTATAAAAACAATGTTAAGACAACTTTGTATTCTTACAGACTTCTCTAAGTCAGTTTGAGCATTCTACTGTAGCTGCATTGATCAGAAATGATCATAGCACTGAGTGTGAGTCTCTTCTGATAAAGGGATTCTATGAGAAAGAAGATGTCTGGCAATGTTGTTTATAATCTAAAACATTCCTTAGAATTCATTAACAGTTGTAGCAACTCATATATTAAAATCCTTCTAGAATAATAAAATTAACCAAGTGAGAGAGAAAATGAGAAGCTCAAAACCCCAAATAAGATTTAATCTCTCTAATTACAAAGATTGCTGCAATTGAAAATTTTAACTTCAAGAAATAAGCTGCTACAATTGAAAATTTTAAAAGCTGTTTAGACTAAAATGAGATTACCAGTCCACTAGTTTTGATCTAGATTAAGGATCCCAACTCAAATAGGGGGAGATTGTTGGAACCTTAGCTTTTGATTTGAGTTAGGATCCATCCTTTTGTTAATAAGTCGTCTAATAACTTAGATCAATTAAGAAATCTAAGTAAACATAAATTAAATATGATGCGATCGAATCGGAGAATATACTTAAGCATATAAAATAAAAGTTCTTTGCGCTCGATGAATGACTAACGGCGCTCGACAAATAGCCAGACAGCCAGCGCTCGACAAATCCTCATCAGAACAGCGTTCGACAAATGGCGAAATGCGCTCGACGAATTCATTCAGAGAAATCTCAGCGGCCAGACATTCCCTGAATAGCGCTCGACAAATTCAACTCAGAATTCTCAGCGGTCTACGAATTCTAAGATAGAGATAATCGCTCAGCACATCAGACGGCGAACTCAAACAGTCATTTGCCGAGCTGGGATTGACGAATCTCTTTCTGAAATATTTTAATATCCTTTTCACTGTCTTTTAACTATTCATCTTAGCCGTTGCAGATCAATCAATACCATTAGCCGTTGCAATTGCTTTAATGAAAAGAAACGGCAGGTTATCCTCTCGAGGAGTCAAAGCATTGATAGAGACCTCAGCTCTTTCCTTCTTCCCAAGAGAAGAATTCAAAATAAGAGTAAAGGTTCTCAGATTATAAAAGGACAGTTACAGAGAAAGCAAAAAAAAGAGAGAGGATAGAACACCCGACAGAAATAAAGAGGAAACTCATTTTTTTGTTCTTCATTGCTAACATCTTCCTGCAGATTCAAAACATCCTGAGACACAAATCACAATTACTTGCTCAGGATCATCACTGCAAGAGAAGGGAGAAGTAGTTAAAAGGAGAGGCTCTATCCACAAGCTGTTAACAACTCTAATCAGACAGGGGGAGCCTTCTTCAACATCATAATCAGATCCATTCAACTTCAAATCAGGATCTTCAAGAGTCTTCTTATACAGAGAAGAACAATATAACTTCTGTTTTTCATTCTTACTTTCTTACCCCATCATGTGCAGGGTTATAACTCCCTTCAAAAGTTAATCCCGGTGACAGGGCACCTTAGCAAAAACCTGCAGTTTGGTTAGAGCACCTTATCAACAGCTCACCTGGTGTGAGGGCACCTTATCAACAACCTCCCAGTGGATTCCTACCAGTGGGTAGAAGAGTAGATGTACCCAGTTGAGGGGAACTACTATATATTTTGTGTCATCATGTTTTGTTTGTTTTTACTTTACTTTTATTACTGCTGTGATGTGATTTTTCTTATGCACTGTTAGTGCTTGATTTTATTCCTCACCTAGCATACATATCTATATATATATAACATTACTTTAAAGAAAAACTTAAACAAGATCTTTTAATAAGATAAATAAGAACTAGACCCTCCTTTCAGTTTACAAGATAGATATGAAATGAAAATAAATAAAAACTCCCTCTTGATGAACTTCTGAAGTTGGAGACAAAGATCCGCTATAGAATAAGCATTGTAGAATTGGACTTCGTTTGGATCCGGCGTGATGAGGTTTTCCTTCAGAAGTTTGCAGAACTTTGGTAGGACATCAACTTTCGGCCAAGATAGCCTCTGGAATTCTAGCAATTTATCTCTCTCTGATCTCTGTAATGTCTGTGTAAAACAAGAGAAGAGGAGTCCTTTTTATAGCCTCAGCGCTAGCGCCTGTGCTAGTGGTACCGCTGGCGCTATCCCATATTAGGACATATTCTGTGCGGCAGAATCTTCAATCCGAGGAAACAATTCTCTCTTGCCTACTGTGCTCCTCGCTATCGTCTACGCTATCGAATATCGCCTGGCCCTATCTCCTTCTATAAGTACTCCCGACATCTGTGCTTAAGCAAATATTTCGTCGACCGGAATTTCGTCGAACGCAGCTAAGAGTTCGTCGAGCGAAATTTTGTCGAACGCATTTCTGAGCATTTCGTCGAGCACCGCTAACAGTCCGTCGAACGACAGCTAGCGCCTGCGCTAGTACTCCGCCAGCGCTAGTGGGAGATTTGGATTTGATGGCTCAACTTTGGGGGCAACCTTCTTATGTAATCCTTGAGTCATGTGGACTTTGTTATCCTGCACACTTAAACACACAAGATCAAATACACATAGGTTTTGTTATCCTCAAACCTCGGAGATGCGGAAGACCATGTTCCAACAAACTCCCTCTTTTGATAATAACAAAACCATTAATGATAAATCAGAGCATTAATATATATAAGCATGAAGAAACATACTTGTGTGTGTGTGTGAGAGTGATGACTTAGGATAATTAACGATTTTGGCATTCAGAATTGCTCCCCCTAAATACATGCTCCCCCTAAGTGAATGCTCTCCTAATATGTAAGCTATCATCTTGATTAAGCATGTTAGTTTTATATTTTGATAGCAGATTATATTTATCATGTTAGTTCTCCCTCTTTTGTTATTAGCAAAAGCGGGTAAGGAGACACCACTTAAAAGTTGATAATAAGATAAAGGCATGATCGAGCGTGTAGAGAGAAGAAAATGATAAGGATTTTTTAGAATACTTTTCATTGAAATAGATCCGAGTTTTGAGTATCACAATATTTTCATAAATCAGAGTTCGTAGCATAAACAAATACAAGGTAAAAGTAAAGTTTGCGGAAGACTTAGAAAAATACAAGCAAACATCTTTTGTAAGTCATGATGTTTCAAAAAGGATATATGAGTTAAATTTCATAAAAAGATGTTTTGTAAATCATTGTTCAAGTAAAATCTTTAAATTCACTAATAAAGTAACCAAGCATGAAATAATGATACCAAAAAGATAATACTACAATGTTATGTTAATTCATAATTTCAAAACATACTAAACATTATAGAAAGCATGCTAGGTTATCTAGTGCATTTCATAAATAAAGAGTAGTATAGAATTTGCAGTTGGATCCAATACTCATGAGAAGAAGTGTTATGGAAGACAATGATGTGCACATAAGTGTATTTTTGAGTAGAGTAAACAAATGTTTTAATCAAAAATACAAGAAATATGTAAAGCAAGAGCACAATAAAATACAAATAATTTTACTTCCACACACTTTAATGCACAAACAAAAATGTACAACTACCATGGTGCTTTGCACACTCAATGCTCATTAAGACTTATCAGGGTGCAAAGTAGTGCTTGGGGAATCACATATTTTATTTTTAATGTTAAGACTCGTCATCCGGTGTACTTAAGAGTAAGTGGTTTTTATTTTGAAAGAAAGATTTGATTTGCACAAGAAACTTTACTATTCTTTCCAAGGTGCTCAACCTCACAACGCTTATTAAGACTTATCAGAAGGTTCAAGTAGTGCTTGGTGGAGTTTTCTTTGTCACTTTATTTTATGATTTTTTTGAACAAAGTTCTCTGAATACACTTGTTTTGCAAATCAATATAATTTATGAAAAACATAACCACTTTTCTTAACTTTTAAAAGTGCAAATAAAGGAGTGTATGTAAGATACTTGTGCAATTTTAATTCATTGTACTAATACAAAACATACACAAGCATTCTTAGATTAAACACATATATAGACAATGCCAAAATAAGTGAGTGAATAAACATCATTATCAACCATAAAACATTTACTCATACTTAGAGGCATGCTAAGCTTAGTTCTACACAACTTTTAAAAGATACTTGATGCACAGATTAATAGTATATCAAAGCATGATGAAAACAATGTTCAAAGAGTTTGAAAAGATAAATTTCAACATTATAGAAGTTCTAAATAATAAATTAAATCATGCTTGATTTTCATAGGAAAATCCATACAGTTTTTTTTGTTTTAATGTTTTATATTTTTGTATTGTATTTTTGCAAAAAATAGACTTTAAACAAATGGCAAAACCAAAAATGGCAAAAACATATTTTTTTTGTAATTTGGCTTTTTCTATTTGATTTTCGCATAAAAGATAGACTTTAAACAAAAAGCAAGACATATTTTTTGTAATTTGGCTTTTGTAATTTTGTATTTGATTTTTGCATAAAAAGAGACTTTAAACAAAAAGGCAAAATATATTTTTGTAATTTGTCTTTTGTATTTTTGTATTTGATTTTTCAAAAAATAAAATAGAATCAGAAGTGCAAAAATAAATAGTACATATAGATTAATATATTTTTAGGAATTTTTCAAAATTTTAAAAATACAGAAAAATGAATAAGTGCGCTAGTGCCGGCGTTAGCGCTAGCGCGGGAAACAGTACACGATTTTTTAGGATTTTGAAATTTTTGATTGTTGATCTTGATTAAGTGTCCCAATAGTAGTTTAATGCTGAAATTTCAGAATTTTAGGAGATGTTTTCGATGGTTAAAAATTACAAAATTGCGTGTGTGAATGTGTTTTAACTCGAAAAATCTAGGACACCTAACTCAAGTCGTAATAATCGAAATCTAGCATCGGGAAGAGGTTTAGTAAATATGTCAGCGAGTTGAGAGTCTGTGTTTTAAGATCAATGTTTTTGAGATGAAATCCAAAATCCTCTAGTGTTTGGATCATCCATAACGCTTGTGCACAACAACTACCAAGTGCGATATATTCGGCCTCCGTGGTGGATAGTGCAACCGAAGATTGTTTCCTACTAGACCAAGCTACTAAAGAGGGTCCTAGAAAGTGACAAGTACCGCTAGTGCTTTTTCGATCTAGTGAACAGCCGGCGTAGTCCGAATCAGAGTAGCTGTTGAGTGTGAATGAATCATTGTCTGGGTACCATAATCCTAATTTAGATGACCCTAATAGATAACGAAAAATACGTTTTACCGCTTTTAAATGAGATTTTTTTGGATTGGCTTGAAAGCGAGCACATAAACATACGGCAAACATTATATCTGGTCTAGATGTACTTAAGTAAAGAAGAGATCCTATCATTCCTCTATATAACATTTGATCAATGGAAATTCCAGATTCATCTTTTCCTAGTTTTAAAGAAGCACTCATAAGAGTAGAGGCTTGTTTAAGATTTTCAAATCCAAATCGTTTAAGCATATCGCGAACATATTTTGTTTGGCAAATAAAAATACCATCAGTTCGTTGTGAGATTTGAAAACCAAGAAAATATGATAGTTCTCATACAAGACTCATTTCAAATTCATTTTTCATTACTAAGACTACTTCATTACACAACTCTTCATTAGTGGCTCCAAAAATGATATCATCAACATATATTTGTAAAATAATTAGATCATTATTATTATGCTTAATGAAGAGTGTGTTGTCGGCACTTCCCATAACATACCCGTGTTTTAACAAAAACGATGTAAGTCAATCATACCATGCACGGGGCGCTTGTTTTAAACCATAAAGCGCTTTTTCTAATTTGTAAACATGATTAGGGAATTTTTCATTTATGAAACCGGGGGGTTGTTCTACATAAACTTCTTCTTTATAAACCCGTTTAAAAAGGCACTTTTAACATCCATTTGAAATAATTTTATTCTTTTAAAACTCGCAAATGCCAAAAATATTCTTATAGATTCTAAGCGAGCAACGGGTGCAAAAGTTTCTTCAAAATCTACCCCCTCGATTTGAGAATAACCTTGAGCAACTAAGCGTGCTTTATTTCTTATAATCCTAGATTCACCATCTAATTTATTTTTAAAGTTCCATTTTACGCCGATAATTGGATGATTAGATGGTCTATCTACTAGATTCCAAACCTCATTTCTTTCAAATTGACCTAACTCTTCATTCATAGCCAAAAACCAAAATTCGTCATTTAAAGCGGTGGAAACATTTTTAGGTTCGATTTCGGAAACAAAGCAAATATTTGAAAATGTTTCATGAAGAGAGGATCGAGTTCTTACCCCAGTAGAAGGTTCCCCAATGACTAGCTCTTTTGGATGATTTTTGGAGAAGTTCAAAAGACTTGGAGGTACGTATTCATCTTCCTTGGACTTCTCCTCCTCTTCTTTGGACGGTTCCTCTTCGTCGTGCTCCAAAGATGGCAACGGTTCATCATTTGTACCTGTAGAAAGCTTCTCTGCACATGGAATAAACTCATCAAATTTAACATTAATAGATTCTTCAACCTTACTTGATCTTTTGTTAAATATTCTATAGGCTTTACTGGTTGAAGAATATCCAAGAAATATTCCTTCATCACACTTCTTATCAAATTTTCCTAAAGAATCTTTTGTATTAAGAATAAAATATTTACATCCAAATACTTTAAAATATGATACGTTAGGTTTCTTTTGATAGTATAGTTCATACGGTGTGAGATTTAGTAATGGGCGAAGCATGACTCTATTCATTACATAGCATGATGTGCTTACGGCTTCGGCCCAAAAAGACTTAGGTAATTTATATTCAGATAATATGGTGTGTGCTAGTTCTTGGATTATCCTATTTTCCATTCTACAACACCGTTTTGTTGAGGTGTGCGTGGAGCGGAGAACTCATGCTTAATACCTAACATTTCATAAAAGGATTTAAAATTTTCATTTTCAAATTCACCTCCATGATCTGAGCGAATGCATTTTATTTTTAGATCTAGTTCATTTTGAATACGAGTACATAATTTTGAGAATTCGCAAAACGCATCAGATTTGGAAGAGAGAAATAAAGTCCAGCAATTTCTTGAGAAATCATCTATTAGAACGTAAGTGTATATTCTACCACCAAGACTTGCGGTGTTAACGGGATCAAAGAGATCCATATGAATTAATTGCAATGGTTTAGATGTAGAAATTTCATTTTTTGCTTTTAAAAGATGATTTTGTAAATTTTCCTTTTTGGCATGGAGAACATAGTGAAGATAAATTTCCATTCAACTTAGGCAATCCTCTAATCAATTCCCTTTTTGCTAGTTTTAAAATGAGCTTTGTACTAGCGTGACCTAAACGTCTATGCCATAGTTCTAATTCATCATTTTTGGTTATAAAGCATTTCATAGATGATTTGGAAAGATCATGAAACGAAACTATGTAAACATTGTGAATTCTAGGTGTAGTTAGTAACACATCTTTTGTTTTAGGATTAACTATTTTGCAAATATTAGTGGATGATTCAAATAATACGTCTAATCCTTTATCACAGAGTTGACTTATAGATATTAAGTTCTATTTTAATCCTTTTACATAAAAGACATTTGAGATAAGAAAGGATTCGTTACCCACTGTACCAACTCCCATGATCCTTCCTTTACCGTTATCACCAAACGTTACGATCCCTCCTTTCTTCTTTTCTAGGCTAAGGAATTTTGCTTTGTTGCCCGTCATGTGCTTGGAGCAGCCTGAGTCCAAGTACCACACGTCCTCCGTTTCCTTAGCCTTCCTGCAAATCTAGAGAGAAGATGAGAGTAAAGATCCAGATACCCAAGAGGTACCACCCATAGAGTAAGTGGATTTCTTAGGTACCCAAATTTGTTTTAACGATCGTTGTTTTATATTCCTGCAAGAGCTAGACGTGTGTCCAAACTTAAGACAATTAGCACACGAAATAAAGGGAGTTGAGACCCTTTTCTGAGTTTCTACGTTGCTCTTGTTGGATGATGTTTGAACATTAGAAAAGACAGAAGATTTTTTAACACTTGAGCTACCGTCGGCGTTAGTGGCTAGCGCCGGGCAGTAGGGTTCACTTTTATATCCGACCCCAAACTTTCCAGAACCATAACATTGGTTTCCCAATATCATATCCAGAGATTTTTGACCAATCCCGAATTTTTTTATGGCTATATTGAGGTCATGATTTTGATTTTTAAGAAAAGTATTTTCTTGTACAATCATAACACATTTATTTTCAAATCCCTTTTTGTTATTTTCAATTTGTAAAAGAGAGGTTTTTAGTTTTCTCTCTAAGTCCCCCTTTTCTTTTGCAATAGTTTAGTTTTGTGAGAGGGCCTTAGAAAGAGAAACTTCAAGTTCTTTTGTCTTAAATAAAGAGTGCTCACACTCTTGATATGAAACCTTTCTCTTTTAAGGGAGATCAATTTTTTTGTGAGCTTGTGATTTTCTTTGATAATAGATTAATTTTCATGATTTAATATAATATTATCTTTTATACTTTGATCATAGGATTTGCAAGTTAGAACAAATTCATCATAGAGTTCTTCGAAAGTAGGAGGAGTTACCTCAGTGTCGCTAAGAACACTGGTGTCGTCATCGTTGCTTTTTGCCATTAAGCATAAGTTTGCTTCCTCCTTGCTGCTTGATTCAGACTCGCTTGACTCTTTAGAGGAAGAATCATCCCAAGATGCGGCTTTCAGTACTTTCTTTTTCTCTTTTGCTTTGTATTGTTCTTTTTGCTGCTTTTGATACTTCGGGCACTGGCTCCGAATGTGCCCGGTCTTTCTACAGTGGTAGCACTCCGGTGGTGGTCTTTCTTCTTCATCTTCGCTTCCTTTTTCTTTCCTTGATGAAGAGGAAGATCCCTTTCGTCGAGTATCCTTTTGGAAGTATTTTCGAAATGTGTTTCTTCTTTCCGGATTCCTGATGAACTTCCTGAAGTTCTTCACCAGGAGACCATCTTCATCTTCATCATCTTCTTCGATGCTCTCCTTCTTTGACTTTAGTGCTAGCGCCTTTTTCTTTGGCTCTTTGTTGTATTCATCATGTTGAATCTGGAGTTCTACCTCATGGGTTTTGAGATTCCCAATAAGGTTCTCGATCTGGAGCGTTCTTAAGTTGTGCGACTCCGAGATGGCTGTCACCTTTGGATTGAACCTTGAAGGTAAGGAACGAAGAATTTTCCTCACCAAGTCCCCGTCTGAGTAGGTCTTTCCGAGTGCCTTTGAAGCGTTAACGATCTTGGTGAAGCGAGTGTACATCGAGTTAATGTCCTCTTCGGTATCCATCCTGAATTTTTCATATTCAGATTCCAGTTGGAATAGCTTTGCATCTTTCACCTGTGATGTACCTTCATGAGTAACTTCCAATTGATTCCAAATATCATAAGCAGTTGTGCATACAGAAATTCTATTAAACTCAGTCCTATTTAAAGCGCAATATAAAGCGTTCATTGCTTTAGCATTATTTTTACACCTTAATTTATCGTTATCATCCCACTTATCATTAGGTTTTGGTAATGTCGCCTCTCCCACTATAGTTGTAGGAGGAGAGTACCGAACTTCTACCATGTTCCATACTTCTACATCCATGGTCATAAGAAAACACATCATTCGATTTTTCCAGTAGTTAAAATCTGACCCAGTAAAGAGAGGTGGTCGACTAATCCCTTGACCCTCCGGAAAAGCGAGATCATGAGATGCCATTATTCCCGGTTGTTAAGCCGATTGGAATAAAACCGCTCTGATACCACTTGTTGGATCGGTAGGAGCCCTTAGAGGGGGGTGAATAAGGGTTTTCAAAAACTTAATTTATATTTTGAAAAGCTTTGTAATACTGCAAGATTAAAGACAATAAGAAGCCAAGTAAAACAATTTAAATAAAGTAGAGACATGCTTTATTAATATCAAATAAGGTTTTACAAAAGTTGACTTTTATGACGCTAGAAATCGGTGGCGATGAATAGTAAACTCTTTTTGTTTTCTATCCCGACTCACATCCCCACGAACCGGTGGCCCTAGCCTTTCCTCCCCGGATTCGGTCTCAAGCTGCTCTAGTCAACCCTTCCCCGGATATGGCCTCGAGCACCCCCTAGACCTAGCCTAGATCTAGTCGCCAACACGAGGCGAGTTTCCCCCTAAGTCCTACCCAGACCTAGTTGCCAACACGAGGCGATTTCACTAACCGTTTACAAGAAAGATATGAAATGAAAATAATAAAAACTCCCTCTTGATGAACTTCTAAAGTTGGAGATAAAGATCCGCTGTAGAATAAGCGTTGTAGAAGCGGACTTCGTTTGGATCCGGCGTGATGAGATTCTCCTTCAGAAATTTGCAAAACTTTGGTAGGACATCAACTTTCAGCCAAGATAGCCTCTGGAATTCTGGCACTCAATCTCTCTCTCTGATCTCTGTAATGTCTGTGTAAAACGAGAGAAGAGGACTCCTTTTTATAGCCTCAGCGCTAGCGCCTGCGCTAGTGGTACCGCCGGTGCTATCCCATATTAGGACACATTCTGCGCGGCAGAATCTTCAATCCGATGAAACAATTCTCTCTTGCCTACTTTGCTCCTCGCTATCGCTTGCGCTATCAGATATTGCCTGGCGCTATCTCCTTCTATAAGTACTCCCGACATCTGTGCTTAAGCAAATATTTCGTCGATCGGAATTTCGTCGAACGCAGCTAAGAGTTCGTCGAGCGAAATTTCGTCGAACGCATTTTTGAGCATTTCGTCGAGCGCCGCTAACATTTCGTCGAACGACAGCTAGCGCCTACGCTAGTACTACCGCCAGCGCTAGTGGGAGATTTGGATTTGATGGCTCAACTTTGGGGTCAACCTTCTTATGTAATCCTTGAGTCATGTGGACTTTGTTATCCTGCACACTTAAACACACAAGATCAAATACACATAGGTTTTGTTATTCTCAAACCTAGGAGATGCGGAAGACCATGTTCCAACAATAAATTCCCCGGGCTAACCTGCCCTTCATCAATAACCTTCCGAGCCACCGGCTGGCCGGACCAACCCATCCGTACCAACAAACACTACTGAGTCACAAGCTCACCGGACTAACTAGTTCGCTGCTTCAACCACCGAGCCTACCGCTCGTAAACCCAAACCAACTAACCTCCCGTAACCACGGGGTGTGGTTGTGTGTATTGTTCAATTAATCTTGTATAACAACAAAACCCTACAATTTATGTTTATTCTTGGACTTCCCGAGGATTACCGTGTTAGGGGCTCGCTACGGTACTAGGAACTATAGTAGGAAGACACCCCAGGGTTCCCTTTCTCAAGACACTTAGTGTTATTGGTTTCTACCCATAAGAATACCCTTCTTTTTACCTTTACACTTGGATTACCCTAAGAATCTTTTGACTCCCCACGGGAAAGACGATCTTTCGTCTATCCCGAGCACAACTTTACCCTTAACTCACAAAGCACACTCTCATGACCTAAACCCATTTTTGGTGACCTTCAATCTCTTCAAATAAGCTTGGTACACTATCTACCTTCCATTCCCACCAACTAATCCACAAATAACTCAAGTTTTACAGTTTTACTATACGCAAACCAAAAGAGTCATATGCGTTGCATAATGGGAGGTACTCCAAATATTCATCCAGCTAACTCAATATTATTACTGGGAGTCTATCATGATGTTATAAGACTAAATCCAGAGAATCATATTTTTTCCGTATTTATTTAGCATTTATTTTAATTTCTCCAAACATTTGCCAAGTATGAAAATGAACATGAAGTGTAAGATCTTCTTATGATATGGCCCCTATAAAATTATGATAAATCTATCATGCCACAATAACAATAAATAATGAATATCACAATTTTACAGTAAGGAAATGTCCTTTATTTTTAATATTTAACTTCTATCCAAACTTGAAGATTTATGAAGGAACTACCAAGAATACTTATGCAAAAATTATAGAAAAATTACCAGACCTCTATTATATCCAGAAAAGCTTAATTACAGAGTTTCACAATTTATGGGAATCATTTCCTCACTGAGATAATTAATCCAAATAATTTCTAATTTGCGCATGTTGTGAAGTAGCCTACTGATAATAATCTCGAACAATTCAATAAATATTCACAGAGCTTCCTAATGCTCTGAAATGTACTATCACCAATTTGCACAATTTATCAAAGAGTATTGGACCCTTGATTATTTTTCTTAAGCCTAAGACAAAATGAATGCCTTGTGAATAAAGTACTGGTTAAATCATTCAATTAAATACACAAAAATTACCAGAGTTGTATATAATGATAATAAAGACACTACCAAAGTTTCATCATCATGCAAAACCATTTAAGTATGTAAATTTCTCTTATAAGGAATTTCCCTAAAGGGGTTATGACCTATTTCAAGGGAATAATTGTTCCTAAAATTCTTATAAAATTACCAGGGCCTATTTGCACCCTATGAACTTATCCACCAAGTTCCATGACCATTCTATAGCTTTTGACTACATGTCATTCACAAAGCTCTATATGCACCCCAAGTGGTAAATCTAGGGTCCTAGGGCATATCCACCTCCACACCACCCCAACTCACTCATGGGGGTGTTTTAGGTGATCCTAAACCAGTGGCCAAGGTTTCACCTCATGGTGAGGAAATTTGACCACAATTTCCCAAGCTAAAGACCATGCCCTAATTTTGACCTAATTATACCCAACTTAGGTCAACCAATTTCCAAACTAAATCAGTCCCAATTGGGCTTAGATTTTTACCAGGGTTATGCGATAACCCTAAGAAGTACCCACCAAAATTTGGAGGGCATTGGAGGTCATTTGACCCAATGGTTAATTAATATTTGATTTATGAAATTATTACAAAGACCTTAGAAAAAGGTTCTCCTAAAATTCCCATCTTTTGAAATGATAAGGGAGTTGATATAAGTAGCCTAGGTTTTAATTTTCAAGTCAATCCCATGACCTAATCAAAAGTTATTCAAGAAATGGTGGCTGTCCTACACTAGGGACCAGTCCCACCAAACTGGACCTACAGGGAGCTACAAAAATTATTTTGGGGTGAAATAAATTTTAAAATAAAGTAGACTCCAAGGGCTACAACTTTGGTGTTGACCACTCTTTATGTAGAGGGGCCTAAGTATTTTTAATAAATTAATCTATGTACAGCAAAAAGTGTGACCGAAAATATAATTTCATAAGGATTTATATTAAATGATTCAGCACGAATCTTGAAGTAAATCGGGTGGCAGCTGGTCATCTTCCTCCTCCAGCCAAGGGTCAAGATTGCACCGAACTGTAGCACCTCCTCTCTCAATTTCCCGGCCATCCGGCCACCTCCCTGGCCGCCACCACCACCAACACCTCCGTTGAGGTGGTGGCTATCGCCGGGCGGCGGCACGGCCGTCGGAGGGGCCGATTCCGGCGAACCCAATGGGAAGAAAATTCATGAAATTTCAGATTTTTCTCACTTGGATCGGGCTCAATTGATCCCGATTTCTCACCTATTTTGATCTAAGATATATCCATAGAGGGAGAGGAGAAGAACCAGACCTTCAGTCGGGATTGATGGTGGTTGCTTCCTGGATTTGCCATGGCCGCGCCCTTCAAGTTGTGCTCCTTTCCGATCTGAGCCTCCACTGCATGATTTCCTCTGGAAGGTTGGGGGTTTCACTCCTCTCAGTCTTTTGAAGATGATAGAGAGCTTAATCGAGGGAGAGGGGGGGGGGGGGTATACCTTGAATGCCATTAATGGCCATCAAAGGAGAATATCGGCCATTGTTAAAACCGCCAAAATCAACCCCCATGTGGGCTGGAAAACCTCCTAAACTTCTCATAACTGATAGAGGGAGTGAATCCCATCAATTGGGGAGGCCTTTGGCCTCCTCTTGGCCATGAATGCCATTACTTGTCTCTTTCTCTCTCCACCATTTTTGGGGAAAATGGGATTTTCTCTCTCCTGGCCGAATTTCTTGAAATTGAATGGCAATTTCAGTAGCACCCAACACTATTAGGTGGTGGACCACCTCAATTGAGTCTAGGCCAAGTGGATTGGGCTTGATTAGGTCAAAACATGTCATTTTGACCTAAGTTTAGGTTGGAGTTGACATTGGTCGATTTGGCCTCTTTGGTTGACCCCAATGGGTCCTTGGTGCTCTAATGGAACCCCTAAAGGGTTATGTATGCTATGGTGGGGTCAAGGGTCAAGGTGAGGCCCTTAAGTCCAACCCTATGCTTGTTAACTTGAAATTGCTATTTGCAGACCACTGTGGTTTCCTTCTTCTTGGCTAAGGCCAAGTGGTCTCTTCAAGCTTCCTAGGGTTTTGTCATTACCTAGTCATGACAAAACCACTCTAGGGGTCTAGTTGTTTAGGGGATGTTACATCCTCCACTTACCTCCTCTCTTTTTTACCATCACCACGTTGGAGACCCAGCTTGGATACTGGATCTCTAATACAAAACCTGCCTGTAGGAGCTTACCCACCTCCTCTCGGATGGGTCCCTCTAACTTGTCTGTTGTGGCCCTTTTCTTTTGACGGATGGGGCGGGTGCCTGGGTCGAGGTTGATGCGGTGGCAAGCCACATCTGCATCGATCCCGGGCATCTCCGCGGCACTCCAAGCGAAGACATCAACGTTTTCCTGGACGCAAGCCAGGACCTGCTTCCGCTCCTCGAGGTCGAGCTCCCCGCTGATGCGGACCTTCTCCACCACCCCAGCTCGAGTGATGACCTCGAGTTCTACAACTTCCTCCACGACCTCCAGCTGGGACTGTTCTCCCCAACCTTCTTCCTTCTCCTTTTCTTCCCCTTCCTGGACCTTCATCACTTCTTCCGCCCATCCTCTTGGGCCAGACTCTATACCTCTTCCTTCTCTTCCTCCATCGGCTCCGCCGACCCCTCCTCCCCTTTCTCCTCCTCTGCCTCTCCGAGACCCGCTGGCTCTCCCACCACCTGATCCCATTTTTCCGCCTCGGTCAACCAGGAGATGGTGTTGACCGACATCACGTAGCACTACCTTGCTATCTTCGGATCCCCTATTACCCGAATCTGGACTCCCATTGAGTTGAACTTGAGGCATTGGTGGAAAGTGGAGGGGACGCAACAGAAGGCACTGATTAGTTGTCGTTCGAAGATGGCGCTATAGCTGCTGGGGGCATCCACTATGACGAAGCGGCAATTCCGAGATTGCCCGCCCAGGACCACATGGATCCCCACTCCTCCCTCGACCTCCTTCCTCTCCCCGGAGAACCTGAACAACGGGCCATCCGAGGCCAACACCCTTTTGGATTCCACCTTCATCTCATCGAACGCCTTCTTGAAGATGACGTTGACGGAGCTTCCATTGTCCACGAGAATCCGGGACACCATGAAGTTCTCGATGGCGGTCTGGATGACCAGTGCATCGCAGAAAGGGTCCTCATGACCCATCATGTCCCTTTGAGAGAAAGTGATTTTTTCCGCTGGGGGTGGGGTCGTGGATGTCGAAGCCACGTTCCGACGGTAGATGGTATGGAGGCTTTCCTTGCGGGTTGCCTCTACCCTTACTCCCCCATGGATCACTCTGATCCCTCCTCGGGTCCCCACATTGGCCCGGTCTTCACACCTCTCCTCCTCGTCCTCCCGAGGCAGGACCTCCTCGATCCTTACCTGCTGCTGCTACCGCGGTGCCGGTATTCTGGCCCTCTTTGTCTCTAAGAATTCCAGGCAGGTGGCCGTTGCGTGACCTTCCTCATCAAGGAAGTCACAGTACGGCAACGCCACCTCTCCCCTCCCGGCCACCGCCGCCCTGTTTCCCCTTCTTCTTCCTGCTCCTACTTCCGCTCCATCTCTCCTTCCTCTTCATCGCCTGATTGCCATGGCCTACTGAGGCGGGGGAGGCATCTGTCTCAGACCCTGCCTCCATCCCAGCTGCTGGGGTCTTCCTTGCCCTCCATGGAAGTTACCCCCTCCTGGGGCGTAACCTCTTCCTTGACCTTGCATCCCCCCGCCGTGTAGCCTAACCTGCGCCACACCCGCCTGCAATGCACTCGCCTGCGCCATCCTCGCTGGCACTGAACTCGCCGGATTGGCGAACAACACTCGCCCCTCCAGGTCTTGCACTGACCCCCCGGCCACCTCCTTTCCAGCCCTTCCTCCTGGGGCATCCTCGCTAACCGCTGCCGGAGGTTGGGACACCTGGACCGCTGGGGTCGCAAACTCGCTACGCAGCGATGCGACCGCGAACCCGAGGGTGTCGAGGACCTCCCTCCTGAAGTCTGAGAACATCCTTTGCATCGCCGCCGGAGTGACCCGCGGAACTCCTCGCCCTGCTCTTCATCTCCTGCCATGTCCCTTCCTTGAATCTTTCTTGGACCAGCCACGCTCCACGCTCACCGCACCAAAATGTTGAAACCGATTTCTCGGTCTCTTATGAAGCTCGGGCCCTCAACAAGTTGAGGGGTAGCTAGCCCTTACTAGTCCCTCAGAAGGAGCAGACTGGGGACTCAGAAACTGACTAAGACCTCAGTTAGAGCAAGGAGGTCCTACCACAAACCTAGAAGATCGTTGAGCGCTTCCCCTCCCAAGCCAAAGCTGAGACTTGGGCACCTTGGAGAGCTAGAGAGCTAAACCAAAGTAACCAAAGGAGGAAGAAGCTCCGAGAATTGAGATTGTAATCCTCTCCTAAGGTGCCCTTTAAGGTCTATTTATAGTTTTTTGTTCGTGGTCTGTCAATAGCGGAATTCCGCCTTTTGGTTTTACTAAACGCACCCCAATTTGGCCTGCTAATAGCCAAACTCCGTTGTTCGGAAAGGCTAACGGTAGACCGCCAGGGACAGAGGGGTAATTTTTCCTCCTCGGCCTATGGTCAAATGACTTGTGAGAAGGGTACTCGCGAGGGCTCTTGCGAGTCGCCTTGTGAGTATGGCTCGTGAAACCCCTCTTAAGCGAGCGCCCTGCGAAGAATTCGCTCGAGCCTCTTCTGGCGACGTCTACCGAGTCCAGGTCTCGCATTCCTTCCAGCAAACCCCCTCGGCCTTGTGAGTTTGCTGAACTTGCTGGAAAATTGAGTTCGTCGGGCTGAGAAGCAAATTCGTCGAACGAAGAAGCAAGTTCATCGAGCCGAGAAGCAAGTTCGTCGAACTGAAAATGGATTTCGCCGAATGCCGATTGAAGTTCATTCTGGCGGAAGCTTGGAAAGAATCCGGCTTGCCTAGGAGGCCACCGCAAGAGGGTCGCAAGGATCTGGCTCGCCCGCCTTCCTCGCGAGCGGTTTGGCGAGCATCTGGCTCGCCTTCCCTCCTGCGAGCGGTTTTGGCGAGTGCCTGGCTCGCCTGCCTTCCTGCGAGCGGCCCTTGGGGCTCCGACTCACCTTCTTTGTTACATCCTCCGCCTGTTGTCTTCTCAAATCTATGCCCGACTCCTAGCGAATATCGGAGTGGTACAAGCATAAAGCGAGTTAGTTCAACTCTAATAAATCTTAAGTTGTTACATAACAAATTAAGACATGTGAACTACAGGAAGATGCGAGATCTATCTAAGAGTCATAACATCCCTTCAGATCTTTCTATTAGATTTGATAAGTGTGAGGTGTGTGCACAAACCAAGATCATTAGAAAACCATTTAAATCAGTTTCTAGAAGCACACATTTTCTTGATTTTATACATTCCAACCTTTGTGATTTTATGAGTCATGTCACTAGAGGGGTAGGAAGTATCACATTACTTGCATTGACGATTATTCTAGATATTGTCATATATACTTATTGAAATCGAAAGATGATGCATTCGAGACTTTTTGGATCTTTAAATCTAGGGTAAAAAATTTGTTAAACCTGAAAATTAAGAGATTTAAAGGTGATCGAGAAGGAGAGTATACTGCAACATGGTTTCAGGACTTTTGTGCCTTTGTGGGTATAATCGTTAAAACCACTGCTCCTTACTCACGCCCAGTCTAATGGTATTGCTGAGAGAAAGAATAGAACCTTAACATAGATACTGAATTTTATGCTTCTCACAACTGACATATTTAATTCCTTTTAGGGAGAAGTAGTCATAACTGCCAATCAAATTCTGAATAGATTGCCTCATGCTAAGCTCACTTCCACTCCATATGAGCTATGTCATGGTCATCATTGTAGATTTGACACTCTACATAGTTGGGTTCGTATTGCTTATATTAGAATACAAGATCTTAAGAGACCTAAGGTTGAACCTAAAACAACAACTTGAATATATCTAGGTAGTGCAGAAGATAATACAACAGATATGTTTCTAGATATGTCCACTAATACAGTGATAGAGTTTAGAGATGCCATTTTCTTTGAAATTAAGTTTATCAGAGATCATGGTTTAACCATCTCCGGGTCTACTAAGACGATTTTCGAATATCCTGTAGCACCTGAAGTTGGCCCCTATGGCACTGCATTCCAACCTGTAGAGGATAGTCATATCCTAGTTAGAGCATCTATAAGAGATAGAGTCCCTAAGAACTTTGATGAAAATTTTATCACCTATCACTTAGAGGATGATTCATTCTCCTACCAGGAAGCAATGCGATCTAGAGATTTGTTTATGTGGACAGAAGCCATAGATGATGAAATGGACTCACAGCTCCGAAATAACACCTGACATCTAGTGGACCTCCCTAAAGGAGCCAAAGTCCTTGGATGTAAGTGGGTGCTGAAGAAGAAATTGCACAGTGATGGTTCTATAACTATATATAAAGCACGTCTAGTCGCCAAAGGCTATAAGCAACATGGGGAATTGACTACTTTGATGTCTATTCACCTATGTGTCACCTATCCACTATTAAGATTCTTCTCGCATTGGCCTTTATTGAGAATTTTATAGTTCATCAGATGGATGTGAAAACCGACTTCTTGAATGGATAACTTGATGAAGAGATCTACATGACAAGACCTGAAGGGTATGTCCATCCAGATCTAAAAGATAAAGTGTGCAAATTAAACAAATCCACCTATGGGCTTAAGTAAATGCCTAAGATGTGGAACATGAAATTTGACCAAGTGGTAAAGAGTTTTGGCTTTCAGTCCAGTCTTTTTGATAAATGCCTTTATCACCATCTTGTGTCAAATAAAACAGTCATCATATGTCTATATGTGGATGACATATTGATTCTAGGGTCGTTTCTTATTATAGTAAAGGATATCAAATCCACACTCATAAAAGAGCTTGACATGAAGGGCCTTGGTCCTGTCAATACCATTTTAGGTATAAAAGTCAGAGTTGATAAGGGTAAGGTTACTCTTAGTCAGACTCATTATATTGAGCAACTTCTTTCAACCTGGGGATACAAAAACTATAGACCCGTAGAGACACCTTTCAATCAGAATGTTAAATTGAGTACAAATTTTGGGACTAACATTAATCAAGTGAAACATTCCAAACTAATTGGTAGTCTCATGTACGCCACAAGTTGCACACGACCAGATATTGCCTTCTCTGTTAGCATGCTGAGTTGCTTTACCAGTAGTCTGAGCAAAGATCATTGGGATGCTCTTGATAGGCTGATGAGATACATGTTAGGTACTAAAAATCACGCCCTGTGCTACACTAGTTACCCTCCTACTGTGGATGGATACTCTGATGCCTCGTGGTGTTCAGAAGTTGGTAACAACAAGTCTACTAGTGGATACATATTCAGTCTGTGTGGAGTTTCCATCACTTGGAAATCCAAGAGACAGACTTGTATAGTATTGTCTTCTATGGAAGCCGAGTTATTTGCCTTAGCTTCGGCTAGTGAAGTGGCAGACTAGATCAGAAATTTGATACTAGATATTCTTTTGTCTAGGTTACAAGTCGACTCATTGAGCCTGTATTGCGATAACCAAGCAGCAACTTAAGCCATTAAGAATGCTCTTTATAATACTAAGAGGAGACATGTACGACTTAGACAAGCTCTGCTAAATTATTTATAAGAACAATGAATTATCTCTTTGGTCGATGTGTGATCGAAAGATAATCTAGCTGATCCATTGACGAAAGGAATGCCCAATGACCAGTTAATCAAAACAGTGGGAAAAATGGGACTAAAAGCGATTTAGATCACCTTAGTCTAAATAGATGTTTTGGATTTTTCCTGATTTCCTTTGTCAAGGCAAGCATGTTGTGCTCCGTTGATGTTTTGGTTGCTGAGTCCAAATCTGGTGAGTTATTTCATTCCAAATCTGATGTTAATAACTTTACCTGAATTCGTCTTTTCTTACCTTGGCGGAGAGTGTTATTCCAAATTTGATAACACAATCTACCCCTGTTTGACTCTTCTTTAGTTAATGGGTTTCATTCCAAAACTTAATGATCTTCACTTTACTTTATAATAACAGTAACTTTGATATTCCATTTTGGAACACATATATAACTGCGGTGTCCAGAAGTCCATAAATAGTTTTGTTGGAAACCTATATTGGATTCTGAGGTTGAACCTATAATACTCTAAGTAGGTCTCCTTCTAACTGATTATTAAGTACTACATTTCTTTTTTGTAGAACTAGATACAAGTACATTTTTGAAGGATGAATTCATTTCTAATGAAATTTCATGTTGATAATTACAGGAGTTGCTGTTGATGGAGGAGCACTGGCAGGATGGGATCCTGAACAGGATGATTTGCTGGACGTCTGAGGCTGAAGACATCTAGAGTGTTATTTGTTTCTTTTCTGTTTTATATATGCTTAGAGCATTTATTTAGCTCTTCTTTTTTATACACTTGCTATTTAGACTCTTGCTCTTTTGTTGATTCTAGCCACTATGTATGCTGGACTTGTGCTATGATCATACTTTAAATTGCTCTGTGTTGTAGCTGAGATTTATTTTTATTCTTATACGTGCATACAATTTTCTTTGATTCTAATCTGTTTTGCAAGTGTTGGACACAGTTGTGTGCTTTTCACGATTGGTTGAATTTACACAAACCACCCTAACTGACGTTCGTTTTACTGCAGACATAGGAGGAGATTGTTAAGTACTTTATTTAATATGCCCGCGTGTCGGAATCGACTCATTATGGCTTAACGGGTATCATGTCAACCTAGGGCTTGGCTCTATACTGGAGAGACTATTTTAACCTCATTCCAAACTTGGTGGCGCATTAGAATATCTTGAGCACAAACCCTAGCCTCTACAATATGAACATCCAATTAAAGGTTGATTGTGATCGAACGGTGTAAATTTAAAGTCTGTCAAGAGCATGAAGAATTGTATATGATCAATGCTCGCTCAAAATCAATCATGTAATTATGTTTTTAACTCTTTCCTTTTATTTTATCTTGTCCTCTATGTTTGGCTCGTCCACCTTCCCTAGTTACTAAGGATTTCTACTGATCTTCCAATGCTCTTTACATCTATTATTATAAATAACCCCCCCCCCCCCCACCCCCCCCCCCCCCCCCCCTCCCCACCCCCCAAAAAAAATATGATGGAATAAATCTGCATTAAGGCTTGTCTTAATAATTTCCAAGCCTTTTTCTCTTCATCTTTATTTCTATGAAGTATCCCAAAATCATGTATAAGCTTTGCACTCATATGTAATTTCCTCATTATTTTTCATAAAACAAATAAAGATAAAACCAATTCAAATCCACTATCAGCTAATTTTCTGTAGTTCCATTACCAACCCATCTTCGAGTATTTTGTGTCCTATAATGCTATGAAGTTAATGGCTTATTATTATGATACATATTCAAATGATCATCATTCATCTACCCATTGAATCAAACACAATCAATCTTAATTTCTTGTTCACATTCAAACCTCTAAGAACTCATAAATATCCTCATGATTCTCTTATTAAAAACATTACAAATCACCCTCTAAAATCTCTCCTTATACATAATCTAGAACATCTCTGCTCTCCTTTAGCCCTTGTTAAAATTGAATCATCGACTTCATAAAATAGCACTAAAAATAAAGGTGTTTTTTGCGACATGGGATTCATGCACATTAATTATTTTTATTTTAATCGTGGTTCTGGAAATTATCTAAAGTACTGGAGAAATGGAAAGTATATTTTTCCCTAATTTTATCTATCAGTTAATTTAATGGGTTCTTAATAATTGCATGATTTCATCCATAATTTAAAAAATGCATCACACCATGCCTTAGCTATTAAAATTTTTATAATGTAAAAAATTGGCTCATTAAGTTAACATATGACATTGCATAAATTTATACACATTATTTTGCATTGTCAATATTATAAATTGGGACGCACAACAACCTACATAGAGCACCAATAACAATTTTTTGATGGATTCATGCAAGTTGAGGACCGAGTGGATGGGAGGGATATACAGATTGAAGAGCGGTTAATTATGATGTTTCCCATGTTGTATAGAAGGGTAATTTGTGTTAAATCTGTGTATTTTTCAAAATAGCATCAAATCCTTCAAAGTTGTGTTGAATTCGTCAAAGTAGCGTCGAAATCTCCATACAATGCTAAATTCATCAGAGTAGTGTCGAAATCTCTAGGCAGCGCTGAATTCATCAGAGTAGCATTGAAATCGCAAAAGTGATGATGACTCCTCTGGCAGCTCTGAAGTCTCCTCTTAGACTATTCAGAGTATACGTCGAGAGATCTCTGTACAAGAAAACTAGCATCGATATTTTTAGGAGGCCTCCAACGTTCATTTCTGGGCACTTGTCATGGAAGAAATCATGGATAAAATACAGATGTTAAACTTCTATTTTAGGAAAGATATTCATGCATATGATATGATTCATCCAAAGCATTTAATGCTGCAATTTTGGAAAAGATTCAATAATTAAAGACGTATATAAGAGATATCAGCAGATAAAAAGATATATGAAGTGATGCAAAAAAGACCACAACGGTTAGTCATTAAACATAGGAAGATTAACTCTCTCTCTCAGAGCCTTTAGCACACAAACTGAAGGAGTATTCCTCTTGGAAACTCTAACTGTTGATCAAGAAGAATCTTCTCTTCTTTCTGAAGATTCAAACGAAGGCGCTCTTGTCTTAAGGGCCATTGCTGAAGATCAAAATTCAATCCTCTTCTAAAAAAAATTTGTTAATAAGAAGAAGTTGTTGCTCACTCTAGACTGAATTCACAACATACCTCAATGAACCAGTTTTTTAAGAAGTCCTGCAGCTAAAGGAAAATTTGTGGAAACTAAAATCCAACCTGCTGAAAGAGTTATTGAACCTCTCTTTAAAATATTCTAATTAGCTTTGGAGAGACCTTATCAACAACTCCGGTTAGAGTGATCTTATCAAAATCTTAATCAGTTTTGTAGAGACCTTATCAATAACTCTTGGTTAGAGTGACCATATCAAAAGCTCAATCAGTTTTGGAGAGACCTTATCAACCATTTCTGGTTAGAGTGGCCTTATCAAAAACTCAATTGGTTTTGGTGAGACTTTGTCAACAACTCCTAGTTCTAAAGGATACTTATCAAAATCCCCACACTTATATAGTGTAATACTGCTTGTTAGTAGAAGTGTAGTCGTAACCAATTTAATTGGGGAACTACTATAAAATTTCTTGTGTCGTCTGTGATTGATTGCTTCTTCTCTATGCTTTTATTTTCGCACTTTTATTTTCTTTGAATTGATGTGGTTGTGATATAATCGGGGTATTCCTTGAAACTGTGAAAACAGTAAAAAAAAATCTACTTAAAATTTAATTACTATATTCAACCCCCTCTAGAGTACTTCTCAAGAGATTTCCTTCTCTTACATGATCAAAGAAGGTGGGTTGTGGAACAAACATTCATATTTATTGATTAAGTAAATAACTCAATAATTAGATAGCGATTAAGATAAAGAAAATATTTAGGGTAGTTCTATGAAAGTGAAAGGGTAAACCTAGTTCTACCAAATAGAAATATCTTTAGAAAAGTTGGAAATAAACAAAATATAATGAAAAATAACATGACTGTCTGTATTACTCTATGAATGCAATGAAATGGATTGAAGTGAGCAAATTTAAACCTTATATTCTAGATATATGCTTGTTGAGTCAAGACATAACTCAAGTGCTATGAAATCAAAAGGTAGTCCTTTCTTACTACGATTACTGAAAGTGCATAATGTGCCTCTGAGTATTTTCTAGAGGGGGAGGGTGAATAGATTTTTAAATATTTTCTACCCTAATTATGCACACACAATAAAAACACTAAGTATTATGCACTCAGCAATCCAAAAGATAGAATAAAGTAAACACAGATTGCAGGAAATATAAACACAGAAAACTAAAAGTAGGGACAGCACAAAAAATCAAACACAGAGGACACATGAATTTTTATAGAGGTTCCCCAAAATGTGGGTATTCATCTCTTCTACCTCCCTGGTAGGATTGCATAACCCGTGCCTGAGTCTTTTGATAAGGAGACTCTTAGAACCAATGAGTTTTTTGATAAGGAGACTCTTAGAACCACTGAGTCTTTTGATAAGCAGACTCTTAGAACCACTGAATCCTTTGAAGAGGGATTAATAAAACTCTTTTATAGTTTGAGAATAAAGAACATTTGAAGAAGAGAAGAAGGAAATGATTCTGCTGTATAAATCCTTCAGCAGATATGAGCTTTTGATACTCTTCTGGATCTGTATAAAATGAACCCTTGCTTATGATAGTGATGAGTGCAAGGGTTATGAGATTATGATCCTTGTGATCCCTGTACTACTATTTGCTTGGTGTTGTATCAGGAAGAAGAAGAATAAGCAGTAGCCTTGTCTTTCTGTACAGAAAAGTTCTTCTCTTTTTCTCAGAGAGCTTGAAGAAGAAGGAGTAACATCAAAATAATCAATTCATAGGGTTCTCTTTCTCTTCCTCCAGCTGAGTACTTATTCTCTATCAATTTGAGTTTGAATCTCATTCCTCATCTGGACTGTCTTTAGAAGGAATGTCCATTGGACAATAAATGTCTCCTTCTATTTCTATTCCCGACCCATCCATCTGATTTAAATAACTTCCAAGAAAGTCTTTTGTTGTATCTCTAAAATACTCCATTCCACTCTTGGCAATAATCGAGTCGTTAGAGAACAGATTTCATCCTTGCAGATCATCTGGAAGCGCACCAGAAAGGACAACAGAAAACATACATTTTCTGATTATATTCGACGTAGCATCGGATTGAATTTCTTTCTTATCGACGCACCTGTGAGTTCATATAAGAGTTGTTCGATCGGTAGGCGCCCTTAGAGGGTGGGGGGTGAATAAGGGTTTTAAAACTTGTATGTTATTTTGAAATACTATAAATATTACGAGATTAAAATAGTGCAAAATAAAGACAAATTAAGTAAAATAAAATAGAGACATGTTTTTATTAATATGAAATGTAGTGTTACAAAATTTGACTTCTTATAACGCTAGAAATCGAAGGCGAATAGTAAAAGTCTTTTTCATTTTCTATCCCGACTTGTATCCCCACAAACCGGTGTCTTTAGCCTATCTTTCCCGGATATGGCATCAAGCCGCTCTAGCCAATCATCCTTTGGACACAGCCTCGAGCACCCCCTATATCTACACCCTAGACTTAGTCTCCAACACGATGCGAATTTCTGTCCTAAGTCCTACCCAGACCTAGTCTCCAACACGAGGTGAATTTACTAAGCGATTACAAGAATGAAATGAACAACAATATTAAAAATTCCCTCTTAAAGAACTTCTGAAGTTGGAGGCGAAGAACCATTGTAGAATAAGCGTTGTTGAAGCGATCATTGTTCGGATCTAGCGTGAAGAAATCCTCCTTCAGAAATTCACAGAACTTTGGTGGGAGATCACTTTTCGGCAGAATAATGCTCTGGAATTTTAGCACTCAACCTCTCTCAAACTTATGTATCTAAAACGAGAGAAGAGGGGTCTTATTTATAGCCTTTGAGCTAGCGTCGGCGCTATCCTGGATTAGGAAACATTCTCCACGTGCGTATCTTCAATCCAAGGAAAGCCTCCAGACATTCCTCAAGTGCTCCGCAATTGCGCCTACGCTATCCGCTACCGCTTGGCGCCAGCGCCTTCTAAAACAGCTCCCGAAATTGCTCTAATCAGAGCTAGCACCTGCGCTAGGTGCTACCGCCGGCGCTAGTAGACATGTTGGAATTATGGCTTCAAAGTTGGGGGAAACCTTCTTATGCTATCCTTGAGTCATATAGACTTGTTTCCTGCACACTTAGACACACAAGATCAAATACACATTAGATTTGTTATTCTCAAACCTAGGAGATGCGTAAGACCATGTTCCATCAAACTCTCCCTTTTGATAATAACAAATCCATTAATGATAAATCAGAGCATTAATATATAAGCATGATGAAACCTACTTGTGTGTGTGTGAGAGTGATGACTTAGGATAATTGTCATTTTTAGTATTTAGAATTGCTCCCCCTAAATGCATGCTCTCCCTATGTGAATGCTCCCCTTACATATAAGTTATCATCTTAAGACTTAATCATGTTAGTTTTCCAATTTGCTAGCGATTATTATTTATCATGTTAGATCTCCCCCTTTTGTTATTAGCAAAAGTGGGTAAGGAAGCAAGAGACATAAAAAGAGGATTTTTGATAAAAAGATAAGGCATGATCGAGCTTTTAGAGGAAATGAAATGATAAGGAGTTTTTAGCATAAGAATTTCCATTGAAATAAATCAGAGTTTTTAGCATAAAAATAATATTCATGTTTAGAATAACCAATATAAATTTTACCATGCAAGTCTATCACTTGTTGAAGGAAAGGAATTTTAAGATTCAGGTGATGATGCACACAAAAAAGAAGACTTTAAATAAGCATGAAAGCACATGGCAAAAATATATGGTAATGATGCGGAAGACTTATAGAAATACAAGAAACATCTTTTTGTAATCATGATGATTCATAAGAAGAAAATATGTGTTTAAGTTCCAAAAAAGCAAGATGTTTTTGTAAATTATTATTCATTTAAAATCTTTAATTTTGACAATAAAGTAACCAAGCATGAAAGAAAGATATCACAAAGAGATTACTATAATGTTATTTTAATTCACAAATTCAACATACACCAAACATTGTAGAAAGCATGCTAGGTTATCATCCATAACACTTATTCTCATGAGCAATAGGATACAATAATCATGAGAAGAAGTGTTAGGGAAGATAATAATGTGCACATATGTGTATTTTGAATAAAGTAAACAAATGATTTAATCAAAAAATTATAAGACATATGTAGAGTAAAGTGCACAATAAAACACAAATAATTTTTGTAATTCTTGTCGAGTGCATAAGATCACACCTAGAGGGGGAGAATGGTGTGATAGGTGCTTTATGATATCTTTTTAAGATTATAGTTAACACAAAAAACAAACCCAGCAAAGCACAGAGATATTTATAGTGGTTCCCTCTAGACAATGTGTCAAGAGGTATCCACTCTCCCAACACCTTTCAAGCAATGTGCTTGACAAGGCAAAACTCCTCCAAACCTCCAAAACTCAGAACTCACACAGAGTTCCTACCTCAGTCCTTTATAACACAGGACTTACACTCAGATCTAGAAGTAGATTCTACACTTAGATTACACAAATCTTACACTCAGGTCACAGTGACCCTACACTCAGATCACCAAGATCTTATCTCAGATTCTCACAGGAATCCTACTCTCAGATCACAAGGATCCTACTCATTGTTTATAGATTTACAATAGATTACACAACAATAGACCTAGCTAGAGTGGAGTTCAGATCTTGAATCTTTAGTAGAAATCTAACAGTAGACTTCTTCTCCCTTGACAGATTACAAGATTATATTCTTTGAATGTGTAGATTTATGTCAAGCAAATCAGCAGCATCAATACTTGTTCAACTTATCTTTCAGTAAACTCTTTCTGCAGAGTTGTAGCATATGGTGCTTTCGAGGACTTATGAAGAAGCTTGCACTTGAATGTAAAATAGAATTCAAACTTCTTTTCTGTCGAGAATATTTAGGTTGTCGATCATCATTCTCCAAGTCAGAGTATTCTCCTTTTATAATGCTGCTTTAATAAATAAGGAAATGAAGGAGTATTGGGGAAGATATTATTGCCTTTGATTATTCAATTCTCAAATCAACTTAGAAAGGAGATAATTCAAATTCAGCTTAATAGGGTAGGTTCCATATATGGTAAGAGGAACCACTAATAGAATGCAAAAATCTGTTCTGATATTCCATTCAGAATAATTAATTATATCAATCTATAATTACTTCCTCATTGATTTAATCCAGTAAGAACTTCCATAGATGTATCAATTAAATCTGACTTGATTGACGTGAAAAAGATCGAGAATATTATACTATCACGTGTTGTGTGGGCCCCAATGAATAGTTCTCTATAATATGTTGTCTGTCCCATCGATATTGAGATTATCCCATCAATTCTGGTGGCCTGTCTCTTCGTTATTGAGATTATCCCATCGATGTCGACAGATCATCCCGTCGAATCTTACATGAGCATTATTCTGACTTTTCACAGTCTTCTGGATCAATTGATTTCCTTGAGGCTTTTCAGATAAAGTCTTCAAGATGGATGTTAGTGTTACTTTGAATGAAGATTATAGGTCATATGGAAAGAACAGATGTTTGGTCATAGTGACCCTGAGTAATATTTAGATATTTACTAGAAACACCTATCTCAAGCATTTTCAAGAGATCATTAAACACAATAAGTTTATTATTATGTTAATGGTTTTCTTCAAATCAGGAATTTTGGGTATCAAATTCCCAACAATCTCCCCTATTTGAAGAAGTCAGAACGTCACATAATGATAAACTTATACAAATGAAGGGTAAAGCAATTAAAGATAAAGGAACCATTCTAATATAATATCAAAGCTAGGGTCTATGAACATAAGATAAAGTTGTAAGGAAAAATAATAATGTTCACACTTTAAGTTCCCCTACTCAATCACTTTCACCATTAGCTTTCCTCTTCTGCCATGAGAAATAATTCCTAGGCTTAGGAATGTATCTGGGGGGAGCTGGACCTAAACTGTTGTTCTTCCAATGGAGTCTTCTCTTGGATTCCTGATCTTCATGTTTTCTCAGTTCAGCTGATTCATAGAATCTTTCCATGTGGAGTCTTTTGTAGCCAAAGTCTCTCCAGGTAGTGAGAATGATTTCTTTTGAGATTGGACTCCACTCCTCATAGCTTGGCATTTGTCTTACCACTTCTCTTCTCCTTTGCATGTATTGCCAGTGGTCTTCTTCATTGCAAGGAGCTTTTCTTTTATGAGATGGACCTGCTTCCATCCCTTGAGGGCTATTCTGATTAGCCTCGGATGGAGCATAAACATCCTCAGTGGGTTTATATTGAACTTCATAATCCATCCTTGGTAGATTTACTGCAGCTCTGACCTCATTGGCTATCCATATAGCTTAATCCGCCCTTGTTCTTCTTAGATTCTCCCTCCCCCCCCCCCCCCCCCCCCCCCCCCCCCCCCCCCCCCCCCCCCCCCTTCTGAATTCTTCAGATAGGGTAGAGAAAATTTCTGCCGTACAGTCAATGATATTTCTTTGTAGGAAATTTATTCCTTCTGTGATGTGATTCTTGGTTTGTAGGAGATGATTGTCCAGCAGCTGAGTTTATGTAGCTATTCTCTCCTATATTATCCTCCTGTTTTCCATGATATTATGTTCAGAACTATCAAGGGCGGTTCTCAGATTGTAATTGGTGGTGTATTGATTTTGAATGATGTATTCTATGTTGTTGTTGGCTTCCTTTAGTAGTTTTGTTGTATAATCCACTGCCCCTGCTGCTTTCCTAAAGAATTCAAATGATTGCAATGTCATTTCCTCCATGTTCTTCTTTAAGATTGAGTGACACTTTTGCATATCTAGTTTTACTGATTGGATGGATCTGTCCACATAGGATTCTAGCTATTTTCTCTGCATATTAAGGAGAGCTTGGATCTGTGTTAGAAGAGGGTTTGTAGAGGATACTGGAAGGTTGCTTGAGGGGATAGATGCTTGTGGTGCAGTTGGAGGTGTGCATGGTATGTTTGCTTCAAATGTTGTATCATCAGACATGCAGTCAGGTGTGTCAGCTTTTTATGGCCTTGGTGTTGAGGATTCTTCTGCTATTTCCTTGCCTTTATATAATGCAAGTTCCCATCTAGTCAAGGGTTCTTTTGTATTATCATCTTCAGGTTTTTGAGGAGTGATGTGTTGGACAGGGTCTTTTGATCTTTACTCCCCCTCAAATTCATCATCCTCTTGAGAGGCAACTACTTTAGTTTCTGCAATGGAATGGGTCTTCTCTGGTGGTGTCATCTGTTCTGGAATATTTTCTTCTGTTTCTTTGGATATGACATGTTCAAGCTCAGTAATGAGTGAATCAATTTCAGATAGGTGTCCAAGTCATCTTTAAGAGGAGAGGAGAGTTTCTCTGTTTGCTCACTTGAGTCTCCTATCACTTCAGTGATGTCTTGGATGGATGTTGTAGGTATTTGATCTGTTTTAGACAACATTGGAGTTGTGGACTCTCCCTAAGGAGAATATGGGGTTGTAGTAGGAGATTTGATTAGCTGCTTCTTTGGAGGTATTGATATCTTGTTCCTACCAGGATAATGGACATGTTGATCCCATATTTTAATGTTGTTGACATCTATTTTCTTTAGGTAGTGGATTGGCATCACCAGACTGGGATCCATTGCAGAGGGGAGACAGAGAGAAAGGTAGAGAGACAATATTCTTCCATAGTTTGGACTTTCCGGGCTTTGCACAATCTTCTCAAATAGAATATTATTCCAGTCATTTTTCTTCACTAGAATAATTCTAGTCATGATGGAGAACATGTCTTTGGAGATTCTATCGAATGATCTAGGTTTACAGATAAAGGGCTTTCCGATGATATATGTTAGAAACTTCCCTTTCGAATTCATCTTCATCCAGTGAAGTGATCCTTTTGTTTCCTCAGAATATTCACAGAATTCAAGGGCAGATTCCCTGTCCTTTTCATTCAGCGACTCTTCTTCTTCCGTATCTTCTAGTCGGGGAATTTAGAGATGATGACTGAGACTGTTCGCTGATATTTGAACTTTGTGACCTCATACCTTGCTTCTTAATATTGTCCTATCGGGGTCGAGCTTTGCTTCTTGGTCAAATTCAAGTAGTCGCCACGCATAAGGCGGCGAATTACCCCTAAGCCGCACAAGGACCTAGTCGTCACACGCAAGGCGGCGAATTCACTACCGTTATAAGAAAATATAAAAAGATAAATATAAAATCAGAACAAAAGACTCCCTATATTGAAGAGCACTGAAGGAGATGTTGAAGACACGCTATGATCATCATCGGAGTTGAAGCAAGCGTCCTTCTTCAAATTGCACCGTTGAAAATCTCCTTCTCACTCTTATTCCTCAATTGTGGTGATGGGAGTTCTCTCTGAATTCGGAATGAAATGTTCTCTCAGATCTCTGGAATGAAGGCTTCAATGCATCTCACTTGAGCAAACGAAATCAAGTCTTTAAATAGACACGGGAGCTAACGCCCGACATTAAGAGTTAACGCCAGCGTTAAGCATCGTGTATGGCAGTTGCTGAGATCATGCAAACCGTCGGGATCGTGGCAGATCGTGACTCAACGCGGGCATTAAGAGTCAACGCTGGCATTGTCTCTGGCTTCTCGACGGTTTCCTTCTCGATGACATTTCATCTCGACAGATTCCTTCTCGACGGTGGTTAACGCGGGGGGTTAACTACTAACACGGGGCGTTAGCTCTCTTTTCAGAGAATCGTCATCAATCAGCATCCTGTTCATAGAGTTATATAACTATAGTACCTGCACACTATAAACACAAGCAAGATCAAATACATAGTGTGATTTGTTATTTCTCAAACTAAGATAAGTGGAACACAAGCTCCAACAACTATGACGGTGACTCTTAGCTCACACATCCAACTGACCCAAACAAATCTCAACAACGACAGAAGCGGTGGTGCATATATATATATATATATATATATATATATAACAATCTACAAATCATCAAAAAATACTTGGAGCATTAGACAACATAGATCAAAATATTCAAGAAATACTCACCAAAACTATCTCGGAATATTTGATGAAATAACCCAAAATACATGACGAAATAATACGATGAATGGACACTTAACATCAAGGGACATAACAAGACATGACTACTCCAAAAGACTCAATAAATGAGCATAAAATGCTCAACAACATAATTTATGATACTCGAGCCCACACGGCAAAAACAGCCTAAAAACATTGGTGAAACAATTCAAAATACACGACAAAGTCGACGGGGAAAGATTTATCAAAGTCGACGGGAAAGACTTAAGGAAAGTCGATGGAAAAGCTTAAGCAAAAGTCGACGGGAATGCTTAAGCAAAAGTCGACGGGAAAGATTTATTAAAATCGACGAGAAGAGTCTTCAAAATTGACGGGAAGACTTACATGAAATCGACGGGAAAAGGCTACCCAAATTCGACGGGAAAGGTCTTTCAAATCGATGGGAAGACTTGACTCAATCGACGGGAAGATTTATATATCAATCGACGAGAAGCTTAACTCAATCAACATGAAGGTTTATCTCATAATCGACGGGAAAGGTCTTCAAAATCGACGGGAAGACTTGACTCAATCGACGGGAAGATTTATTTATCAATCGACGGGAAGCTCAACTCAATCGACGGGAAGGTTTATCTCATAATCGACGGGAAATGTCTTCAAAATCGACGGGAAGACTTGACTCAATCGACCGGAAGCTTAACTCAATCGATGGGAAGGTTTATCTCATAATCGACGGGAAAGGACTTATAATCAAGTCAACGGGAAGAGTAACTCAAAATCGAAGGGAAAGGCTAACTCAAAATCGACGGGAAAGGCTAACTCAAAATCGATGGGAAAGGCTAACTTAAAATCGACGGGAAGCTTAACTCAATCGACGGGAAGGATTATCTCATAATCGATGGGAAAGGACTTATAATCAAGTCGACAGGAAGACTAACTCTAAATCGACGGGAAAGGCTAACTCAAAATTGACGTGAAAGGCTAACTCAAAATCAACAGGAAGATTACTCAATCGATGGGAAAGCTTCTAGTCAGGTCGACGAGAAAGCTAACTTATAATCGACGGAATAAGATTATAACTTAGAATCGACGGGAAAGCTTGCATTAACATTCGACGGGAAAAGGCTTTACTCAAGTCGACAGAAAGATTAACTTATAATCGACTGGAAGGTTAACTTATAATCGACGGGAAGGTTAACTTATAACCGACTAGAAGGTTAACTTATAATCGACGAGAAGGGGACTTAAGACAAAAAGCATTGGCTGGAAGAGGGCCCGATCAATGCGACGGAAGCCCGATCGACGGGTGTCCCGTCGATTTTTACTTAGAAAACTCGACAAACATGACCTCTCTGCCCTCTCCCGTCGATCAACGGGAAGGGGTGCCTGTTGGAGAATGCGTTTTGCACTCTTCCGGTTTGATAATAACAAAATTCCGTTTGTATTTGATTCTATTTTTATTGATGGTGTGCAGGTAACAGGTATGAGATGTTCATAATTCTGATTGGAGCTCAATTTGACTGTATGGAGAATTTCGATGTCGGAATTTTCCGACATCTACTGTCGCCCAGGCGACAGGACAGAAGTTACAGCAACAGCCCGCACGGCAGCACGACGAGCAGCAGTTTGGCGCTGTCGGAATTCTGACAGCGATGTCGCCCACGCGACAGGCCAAAAGTTACAGCAACAGCTCGCATGACAGCACGACGAATGGCAGTTTGGCGCTGTCGGAATTTCGACAGCGATGTCGCCCCGGCGACAGTGAAAAACTATAAATTGGTTCGTTTTGTTCGTGCATTCCATGCATTGAGAATTCTAAGTCCCTTCCTGAGTGCATACGAACCAGAGAGCTCCAGAACCTCATAAACTCTCATTTGTGCTTAGAAGGCTTGAGATTGAAGACGAGATCGGACGCGCTTCTACATCAACGATCATCTCGAGGCTTCAACCTTCCTTTCAGAGATCTGAATTTCTAGGGAGTTCTTCATTTCATTTTGTATTTTCATTTATATACATTTCACTTTGTATTGGTAGGGAAATCGTCTCCTTGTGCGTGACGTCTATGTCCTTGTGTGGCTTAGGGGAACATCGCTTCCTTGTGCGGAGCGTCCAAGTCCTTGCGTGGCTTGGTAGGAAATCGTGGCCATGTGTGCTACGTCTAGATCTTGGGAAGATCTAGAGGATAGGCTTGGTCTTGGTCTAGGGAGAGACAAGTGATAGCCTTCCGATCCTTGGGAGAAGGATTGGTAAACTCAAATTGTAAAACTTTATTATCATATTTGTGCCTTGATCTTAAGCATTGTTAAGATCATTTTTATTGTATGTGACTTTTCATGATTAAAAATTATGACTTCTTCTTCAATTGCAAATTTGGTTGATTAATTTTTAACTTAGAAATTTGTGTTTGAATTAATTTAAAATTTTCATAGTTTGAAAATATTTATAAGTGATTTTCAGAAAAGCAAAATTTGTTTTAAAAATTCTTAAGTAAAAAATTTTAAATTAAAAAGGCCCTTATTCACCCCCCCCCCCCTCTAAGAGCGCCACAAGATCCAACATGTGGTATCAGAGCGAGGTTACTCCAAAATGGTTTTACCACCGGGAGTAATGGCGCACAACGATCACGCGTTCGTTGAGGGGCAAGGAATTAGTAGGCCACCACTTTTTACGGGCACAGACTATAACTATTGGAAAACCCGAATTCGATGTTTTCTAATTGCTCTCGACATAGAAGTTTGGAATATGGTCGAGACGAGTTATACTTCCCCAACAATTGTTGTAGGAGATGTAACTATGGACAAACCCAAAGACAAGTGGGATGACAATGATAAATTAAAATGTAAGAACAATGCAAAAGCCATGAATGTTTTATTTTGCGCACTAGATCGCACTGAATTTAATAGACTTTGTGCTTGTGATACTGCATTTGAAATTTGGAATCTTTTAGAAATTACTCATGAAGGTACTTCGCAGGTTAAGGATTCAAAGCTATTTCAACTGTAGTCAGAGTTCGAAAGATTCAAAATGGAGGTGGATGAAGAAATTGATACAATGTACATACGATTCACTAAAATCGTGAACGATTCAAAGGTGCTGGGTAAGGTTTTCTCCAATGGAGATTTAGTAAGGAAAATCTTAAGATCACTTCCCCCGAAGTTCAATCCTAAAGTGACTGCAATCTCTGAGTCACATGATCTTAAGACCTTACAATTGGAGAGCCTCATTGGGAATCTAAAAACCCATGAAGTGGAGTTGAAGATTCAAAGCCAAGAGTACAATTTGGAGCCCAAAAAGAAGAGCTTGGCGTTGAAATCTAAAAAGGAAATTGAAAGTGAGACTGAAGAAAGTGAGGAAGATGAAGAAGGACTGTTTGTGAGGAACTTTAAGAAGTTTATGAGAAATCCGGAGAGGAGAAATTCATTTAAAAGATTTTTCAAAAAGAACGATTTTGTCTACCAAAAAGGCAAAGGAAAAATGGAGAATGAAGAGGAGTGTCCACTACCGGAGTGCTACCATTGCAAGAAGATTGGTCATATCAGAGGCAAGTGCCCAAAGTATCTGAAAGAGCAAAAAGCAAAGAGGCACGATAGAAGTTACAAGAAGAAAGTGTTAACGGCAGAGACTTGGGATGATTTTTCGTCTGGTGAAGAAAGTGAACACAGGAGGAAGAGGAGGCTAATGTATGCTTGATGGCAAAAGGAAACATTACATCTGACGACGATAGCAGTGTCCAAAGCGACACTGAGGTAACTCCTCTATCTTATGATGATTTATATTCTGAATTTATGAAAACATGCAATTTTTTGGATAAAAGCCTAAAGGAAATTGATTTTTTAAAATCTGAAAATAAAGATCTTTTAAAAGTGAACAAAAAATTATCAAATGAGTTGAAAACTATTGAGAAAGAGAAGGTAATTTGTCAAGAGTGTGATCACTCTTCGACAAGGATAAAAGAACTTGAAAACACTATTTCTAAGTCCGATCAAAAAATTGATCAACTTCTAAAAGAGAAAAAGGACTTAGAAAAAGTTGTTAAAACCTCTCATTCTCAATTAGAGAATTATAAGAAAAATGTTGCAAATAGATGTGGCATGATAGTAAAAGAAAATTCAATTTTAAAGTCCAAAGTAAATGAGTTGAACATGGCAATTGGAAAATTTGGTGTTGGAAAAAAATCTCTGGATATGATTTTAGCCAACCAATGTCATGGGACAGCAAAATTTGGGCTAGGATACGTTTCTGGAAGCTCTGGAAGCTCTGGAAGCTGTCGGAAATTTCCGACAGCTGATGTCGGAACCAGCGACAGCTCCAGGTTCAGAAAACCTATTTTTCAAAATGAAAATTTTTCTAAGTCCACACATAAAGATGTTTCCTCCAGCAAGAGTCCAGAGAAACCATTGAAAAATGGTTCCTCACCATTCATTGTATGTGCTAAATGTCATCGATTTGGTCACATCTCGGGCTCATGTTGGAAGAAAGGAAAAGTTCACGTTAAACAAATCTGGGTACCTAAGGCGTCCACCTATACCATGGGAGGGACCACTTGGGTAACCAGATCTTTACTCTCATCATCTTTTTAGGTGTGCGTGCAGGATAGGAACAAGGAAGACGTGTGGTATTTGGACTCTGGATGTTCAAAACACATGACGGGCGATAAATCAAAGTTCCTTAGCCTGGAGATGAAGAAAGGTGGAACATGTGACATTTGGAGATAATGGCAAGGGTAAAGTCAAAGGCATTGGAGTAGTAGGTAACGAAGAATTTAAAATTTCAAATGTTTTATATGTTAAAGGTTTGAAACATAATTTAATCTCTATTAGTCAACTATGTGATAAAAATCTAAATGTTTTATTTGACTCTAGATCAAACCTTTGCAAAATTATTGATTCCAAAACAAATGAAATTGTACTTACTGCACCAAGAATAAACAATGTCTATACAATAACTTTTCATGATTTATCTCATTCTACACTTAAATGTTTTATTTCAAAGAATGATGAACTTGAATTATGGCATAGGAGACTAGGACATTCTAGTGCTAAACGCATAGTAAAGCTTTCTAAAAATAAAATGATAAAAGGTTTACCAAATTTGAATGGAAAGCTTTCTTCATTATGTTCACCATGCCAAAAAGGAAAGTTTACAAAATCATCTTTTAAAAGCAAAAATGTTATTTCTACTACTAGACCTTTACAATTATTATATATGGACTTGTTTGGTCCAATTACTACACAAAGTCTAGGAGGTAGAAAATATACGTTTGTTATTATTGATGATTATTCTAGATTTTGTTGGACATTGTTTTTAAATTCAAAATCTGATGCTTTTGATGAATTTGTAAAACTAATTTCACGTATTCAAAATGAACTTGATTTAAAAGTAAAATGCATTAGATCAGATCATGGAGGATAATTTGATAATGAAAAAATTATTTCATATTGTAATGAATTTGGGATAAAACACGAATTTTCCGCTCCTCGCACACCACAGCAAAATGGTGTAGTGGAGAGCAAAAATAGAACACTTCAAGAATTAGGATGTACTATGCTTGTGAATTTAAATTGCCAAAATATTTTTGGGCCGAAGCGGTTAGTACTGCATGCTATATTATTAATCGTGTCATGATTCGTCCTACATAAGAATTAACTCCTTATGAAATTTATTTTCAAAGAAAACCAAATGTATCTTACTTTAAAGTTTTTGGTTGTAAATGCTTTATTTTGAATACAAAAGATAACTTAGGTAAATTTGATGAAAAATGTGATGAAGGAATTTTCATTGGTTATTCTTCAACTAGCAAGGCCTATAGAGTTTATAATAAATGTACTAAAGTGGTTGAAGAAACTATTCATGTAAAATTTGATGAAAACATTTCTTGTGTAGAAAATACTAAAGTTGCATGTAATGAGAAAAATGAAGAAGATATGGAACAAAATCTGAGGAAAAATGATGATGATGATGATGAAGAAAAAGTAGAGAAAGAAGATGAAAAAGATGGTGAAGAAGGAGAAGAACAAGGCTATGTACCTCCAACCGAGCTAAGGTTCTTAAAAGATCATCCGCAAGAATTTGTTATTGGAGAACCATCATGTGGGGTACGTACACGTTCTAGTTTACATGAAAGTTTTTCAAATTTATGTTCTGTCTCAAATATAGAACCAAAAGATGTTGCCACCGCTTTAAATGATGAATCTTGGTTTCTAGCTATGAATGAAGAACTTAACCAATTTGAAAGAAATAAAGTTTGGATTCTTGTAGATAGACCTAGTGATCATCCTGTGGTAGGAGTCAAATGGGTTTTTAAAAATAAATTAGATAGCGACTCTAGGATCACTAGAAATAAAGCTAGGCTTGTAGCGAAAGGATACAATCAAATTGAAGGGGTAGATTTTGATAAAACTTTTGCACCGTTGCACGATTGGAAGCAGTTAGAATTTTTGTTGCATTTGCTAGTCATAAAAAATTTAAATTATTGCAAATGGATATTAAAACTGCATTTTTAAACGGGTTGATTAAAGAAGAAGTTTATGTTGAACAACCCCCAGGCTTTATAAATGAAAAATTTCCTAATCGTGTGTATAGATTACTAAAAGCTTTGTATGGTTTAAAACAAGCACCACGAGCATGGTATGATAGATTGACCTTATATTTATTACAAAATGGTTTTAAGATGGGTGGTGTTGATTGTGCACTCTTCATTAAGCAAGTTGATGATGATTTAATTGTTTTACAAATTTATGTTGATGATATTATTTTTAGAGCCACTAATGAAGAGTTATGTAATTATTTTGTTAAAATGATGGAAAGTGAATTTGAGATTAGCATGGTAGGAGAACAAAAATATTTCTTAGGATTTCAAATTATTCAAAAACATGATGGAATTTTTATAAACCAATCAAAATATATACATGATGTTTTGAAAAGATTTGGATTTGAAAATCTTAAACAAGCTAGTACTCCTATGAGCGTCTCTTTAAAATTAGGAAAAGATGAAAGTGGAATATCTATAGATCAAACTTTATATAGAGGCATGATAGGTTCACTTTTATACTTAACCGCTTCTAGACCAGATATTATGTTTTCAGTTTGTTTATGTGCTAGATTTCAAGCCGATCCCAAAGAATCACAATTAAAAGCGGTAAAAAGAATTTTTAGATATTTAATTGGCACATCTAAACTTGGTTTGTGGTATCCTCATAGCGATGATTTTACTCTTTTTGGCTATTCTGATTCTGATTATGCCGGTTGTTCACTAGATAGGAAAAGCACTAGTGGCACTTGTCACTTTTTAGGCCCTTCACTCATTTCATGGTCGAGTAGGAAACAGAATTCTGTTGCCCTCTCAACCACTGAGGCCGAATACATTGCACTTGGTAGTTGTTGTGCACAAGCTCTTTGGATGAAACAAACTTTAGAAGACTTTAACATTAAACAACAAATTATAGAGATATGGTACGATAACAAAAGTGCAATTGATTTAACTTACAACTCGGTTCATCACTCTAGGTCTAAACATATTGACGTTAGGCATCATTTTATAAGAGACCACATTAAAAATAATCAGATTAAAATTTCCTTCATAGGAACGGATAATCAACTAGCCGATATATTCACAAAGCCATTGCCAGATTCCCGATTTTCAATGCTAAGGCTTGAATTAGGAATCCTAGATATTTCAAACTAAGCATATCCAATATGACAAATTAAGTTTAATAAGATAAAGAACAATGGAAAAACATCATTTTAAATCAAAACATAAAATATGAATGACTTAACAAAAATTCTCACATCATTCATTATTCATACAAATTGTTCCAGAAAAATAGTAGAAAGAAATATAAGATTAAGTTCATTAACAGAAAATGAAATCTGGGTAAGTTCACTGTCGCCCAGGCGACAGTGAGTGTCGGAAAATTCCGACATCAATCAGAAGCAGCAACCTGCTGGAAACTACTCAGAATCATCATATCCAGCCCCACTACTTTCTGGACAGTCTTCTGAAGATCCACGTCTTACAGCATTTCCACGTCGAGTCTGCCTAACCGATTGGCGTGGCGGTTCTTCATCTGGGATTTCCCATTCGGCCGCTTCTTCAGAAGTAGGCTTTAACTTCAGTCCCTTCACTAGAAATTTTATAAATTTTTGCAGTCTACTGCGATCTTTCTTCACTTCTTTCTTGTGTTCTTCCAATGAATCACGAAGATCATCTATAGACTCTCATAGTGATCCTCCTCTAGGATTTGTAGGCTCTCTAATCTCTATTCCAGGATGAGGCTTTTTATGAGACTTCTTAACTTTCATGGTACCCGTATAGTATATTTCAGGAACACAGTCATCTAAGTACGAATCTTGACCTATCCATTCATACTTCTTATATAGAATACGTTGAATTATAGCCCCCATTGGCAAAGTATGAATCTTCACCCATTTTGGTTGTTTTAATCTAAAAGCATAACGAATCTGGGCAAGGATGAGGTCCGTTACATCAAAGGGTTCCTCCTCTATAATAAATATGTAAACAACGTCAACTGTTCTGTGATACTCCTTGTATCACCACTTTTTAGCATGACAGTGTTTCTCAATATGTCTTGGACTAAATAGGCATCAGGAGTGAGTGAAGAGACTTCCGTGATTAGCGTCCTCTTTTGACTTCCATGTAAACTCATGTTTACAAGAGTCCAATCTCTGTCCTTTCTATAGCTTTCTACTATGTTTGGCATATGATCACTCATAAGAAGACCAAATTCATCTATAAGATCAACATATGTTATTTCTACTTGTTGACCTTGGATTCTCGATCGCACTCCCCCATCCAATTCAGTGTATTTAGGGTCTTCCAAATGATTGTAAAACTCTCGGATCAAGACAGATGAGAACATATCTACTGAAATCACTGATAATATACCTGCATTAGCAAGACGAGTATAGATATGGTCGTGCTTAGGAGAGTCAAATTCTACATATTTTGAAACTCCAATTATTGCTTTCTCAATCCCCGGATATACTTGATATGAACTATGCGCATCTTCAGATAAACTCTTACGTTCCTTAGAACTGGAAGCCATTCTGCAAACATAACAAAACAAAATTAAAGTTAATCACTGTTCTGTGCACTGGAACGATGTCGCCCAGGCGACATTGACTGTCGGAAAATTCCGACAGTAATCCAATAAGATTTGTTTTTAATATATGTTTTTCAACATAGACTTCCAGATCTACTTAAAATCAAGCTATATTTCTATTAAAATTTTTATTCAAAAACACTATTCATCATCTTCTTCCTATAAACAAAAAAAACACAATATTCAAAGTTCAAAGTTAAACAAAAAAACCCTATTCATCATCTTCTTCCTATAAAAACAAAAAATTCAAAGTTCTAATTTTTATTCTCTATATCAACATCACAAGATCTAAACCCTCTTTTGAACACCAAGATCTAAAATGTCTAGATCTCCTAAAACTTCTACATTTTTTTCCTTCTTCACGAAAACTCAATGAAAACCAAGAGAAATATCACAATCACAAAAAAAATTTGAAAAATTTTAAACAAAACTTGAAAAATCCAAGTTCCTTACCTTAGATCTAGGGTTGTCGCCGCACTCCGACACTTTCCTCTCGCCTTCCAGTCCAGAAAATGAGGTACAATCGGGTTTGACTCGGTTTTTAGCCGTTTTTATACTTTTAGCTGTCGCCCAGGCGACAGTGAGTGTCGGAAAATTTCGACAGCTCCCAAATTTGATTAATCTTCAATTTTGGTCTCTATGATACTCTACACTAGTTATATGCCATTATTAATGCCACAACTCATGAATTGATGCCAAACCATGTGCTTTCTATTTTTTAAAAATGGCTATTTACATGATTATATGATTTCATTTCCGCTCTATCATAGTATTGACACTCCTGCTAAGTGGTTTAGACTATTGGAAATTGTTTTCGCATGCCTCTAAGTATGAGAAATTGTTTATATATAATAATGAGCTATCACGTTCACTTCTTTTGATCCATACATATGTCTTTCTATTTAATATATACATGAATCATGTTTGCTTTAACATAATACAATAACATTTCATAAATACTATTTTCAACCTTGATTTGTTAGCACAACCAAATATACACCATTTTTGCGATTCAAGTGAATTCGGAGATCCTTGGTCAATTAAACATAAATATCTATACAAACTACAAAGTTAAGATATCACAAACTATGTGATCAACAAAAAGTTTAAATTGAGGACAAGGATACTCCACCAAGCACTACTTACCCTCCTGATAAGTCTTAATAAGCATTGTGAGGTTGAGCACCTTGGAAAGAATTGTAAAGTGTCTTGTGCAAAAGAAAAAATGGTATTCTATTCTTATTGTGCTATATCTTCAAGGTCAAAGTTATTTTTATATGCTTATATTATGTTTTCTATTCAAATGATCATGTAAATTAAATAATTTCATATGTTTGATCAAAGCAACACTTGTACACATCATTATGTTATATAAACTTTCATCTCATGAGAATTGGACCGAAAAGATTCCAAATTTCTATACATAATTGCGTCTTTCTATGATACTTTCAAATGACATTAATCATGTTTAAGTTATATTTTTTATTCTACTACTTCATATGGTTATACCATCTCTTCATGAGTTTATTCAATACTATGACATATTACTATTATTTCAAGACTTACAATCATTTTCAACAAAAGTGCTTCCGCTTACTCTTATTTTTCTACTTCCTATCTCTTCCCTTAAGAACTACTCATTCATTTCAAATTAACTTTTGCTAATACCAAAAGGGGGAGAATTATAAGTATATTCAAGAAATCTAAGAACAATAAGAAGAATTCCACCTAAAGTCTTCCACCTAAACAATACATCATTTCAATTTAGTATAACATTTAGGGGGAGTATTCATTTAGGGGGAGCATTCCTCTAGGGGGAGCTTACATTTAAGAGGAATATATCATGTTATTTTTGTGCACACACCATATGTTAAAAACAACAACCTAAATAGACATGATTTCTTTTTATACGGATTTGTTATTATCAAAAGGGGGAGATTGTTGGAGCATGCGTTTCGCACTCTTCCGGTTTGATAATAATAAAATCTCATTTGTATTTGATTCTATTTTTATTGATGATGTGCAGGTAACAGGTATGAGATGTTCACAATTCTGATTGGAGCTCAATTTGACTGTGTGGAGAATTTTGATGTCAGAATTTTCCGACATCTACTGTCGCCCAGGCGACAGGACAGAAGTTACAGCAACAGCCCGCACGGCAGCATGACGAGCAGCAGTTTGGCGCTGTCGGAATTCCGACAGCGATGTCGCCCAGGCGACAGGCCAGAAGTTACAACAACAGCTCGTACGACAGCACGACGAACGACAGTTTGGCGCTGTCGGAATTCCGACAGCGATGTCGCCCCGGTGACAGTGAAAAACTATAAATTGGTTCATTTTGTTCGTGCATTCCATGCATTGAGAATTCTAAGTCCCTTCCCGAGTGCATACGAACCAGAGAGCTCCAGAACCTCATAAACTCTCATTTGTGCTTAGAAGGCTTGAGATTGAAGACGAGATCGGACGCGCTTCTACATCAACGATCATCTCGAGGCTTCAACCTTCCTTTCAGAGATCTGAATTTCTAGGGAGTTCTTCATTTCATTTTGTATTTTCATTTATATACATTTCACTTTGTATTGGTAGGGAAATCGTCTCCTTGTGCGTGACGTCTAAATCCTTGCGTGGCTTAGGGGAAAATCGCTTCCTTGTGTTGAGCGTCCAAGTCCTTGCGTGGCTTGGTAGGAAATTGTGGCATTGTGTGCTACGTCTAGATCTTGGGAAGATCTAGAGGATAGGCTTGGGTTTGGTCTGGGGAGAGACAAGTGATAGCCTTCCGATCCTTGGGAGAAGGATTGGTAAACTCAAATTGTAAAAGTTTATTATCATATTTGTGCCTTGATCTTAAGCATTGTTAAGATCATTTTTATTTTATGTGACTTTTCATGATTAAAAATTATGACTTCTTCTCCAATTGCAAATTTGGTTGATTAATCTTTAACTTAGAAATTTGTGTTTGAATTAATTTAGAAATTTCATAGTTTGAAAATTTTTATAAGTGATTTTTAGAAAAATAAAATTTGTTTTAAATATTCTTAAGTAAAAAATCTTAAATTAAAAAGGCCCTTATTCACCCCCACTCTAAGGGCGACACAAGATCCAACAGTGCCGATCGACGGGACGGGACTTCAAACAGAAAATCTAGGAAAAACAGCTAAGTAAAATAACTTGATAGGAAACATAAACCTGAAATCAAACCATTCAGATTCAGCAAACAAAGGGGGTTAAACAACATTAAAGAGAAAGAAGAAAAGAGATGACAGCAGAGAATAAAATCACCATGACTAGGAAAATCACACAAGCAACAATGAATGAAAAACTGCTATTTGCAGCCCACCCACTAAAAACCTCTTACATCTAACCAAAATTTACTCACCTCATAGAACAAAGAGGAAAACACATAATTGCTCATACCAAAATCAAAGAATTTACCCACAGCAACATAGAAAAATCCAAGCTACTACAATAAAGGAAATGAAACACGAAAAGAAATACTGCAACTTGCCTCGAACTTGCGAGCCGACTCGCTGATTATCCCTCATCGGCAAGGGAAGAAGCTAGACATGAAAAAAGAAGAAGAACTCCAACCATTAGGGTTTAGCTCGACGACAAAACTCGACGAAACACGAAAAAGTTACCGCACACACAAAGATCTCGGCGAGAGCTTTTTAAAACTATGCTCCGACGACGAATCCGAGCTCACGAGCTCCCTCGACGACCAACGGTAAGAAAAAAAACTCTTTCAAGCTCTCGCTCCCGAACCAACGAGCTCTCCTTGAAAAAAATGAAATAAAAAGAAAAGTCTGGACGGCTTGGGGAAGAAGAAGAGAAAGTACATAACTTAAATAATATAATATTATAAGTGAAGAAATTAGAAACTCACTCACCTTAAATTATTAATTTATATATAAATATCTTCATCCATCATCCATTATCTGATTCATCTTTAGGCTTAAATTCTCATTATATATATATTTATATTTATTTATATTTATATTTATATTTATATTTATATTTATATATTTATATATATATAATGATACTTAAAATAATTCTTATTATATATAATAATAATACCTAAAGTTAACAGATATAAGAATTCATTTATGCATATATATATATATATATATATAAATTATAATACTTGATGATTATATTAAATTAGGGCTCTTATATACATAGTGTTGTTATGTATATTTTATATTATCTCATTATTTTATATACATTTATATATAGCATTTTTTATATAAAATCTTTTGGACAAATCACAAGTATTTAAGTGTTTTATATTATCTTAACATTTTAATCGTTATGATTAATCAAAATAATGAAACTATATAGAAACTAAGATTAGTAGCATTCTTTTATAAACTATTTTATCATGTATAAACATATTTTATACATATAATATGACATATATAAATCTTATTATTATTTTTATCCATTTATTTTGGTTCTCGCTCTTTATTAATTATTTATACGCACCCCAAAACGGTAACGCCCTCACACCGTCATTTCGAAGATAATTATATTTACAATAATTAATAATTAGATTAAAATAATTAGCGAAAACCCGGGGCGTTATAGTGATTGACAACAAGTGAGAAATGATCTACAATGGGAGACGAATTTTATATGGTCATATTTTTGCCACCATAGATATGAGGAGTTGTTGGAGAGCGTTAAGTGCACACAAACTCCGGCACCATTTGACAAATGGATGACAATGCTCGATATGGCCTAGTAATAAGTTCATGTTACAACATTGTTTTTGTTCAACTATCTGAAGTGCAAAGTTTAACATTCATTCCACTTCATTCACTTATGCTGGAGGAACCAAAAATGATTTGCATGGGATTTGTAAGAGATAATCACTTCATTCCATTGACATTAAATGAATGCTCGTTGATTCCGCATATTGTTCTGACATGGATGAGATATCATGAAGCAATAACGGAAGATTGAGAAAAACATTACAAATCACGGATTATAACTACTCAACCTAAAACCAGGTGCACTATGTTAATGGAGTTGAATGATATGACATGAAAAAGATACACTTTATTAGTTTATAAACCCTATTAAATTAATACTTCTAAAATATTTTCTTTCATTTTTGCAGAAGTTACAATTTGGGAAGAAGATTTAATAGAGAGTTACTCAACGAGAACTCGACGAGCATATCTAAAATGTACATTTTAGATGTTTATTTCTATCAATATCCACATTTTCATTAAATATATCTAAAATATTTTTTTATTTATTTTTGCAGATGTTATAATGGCAAACCTACTCTGCCATGTTTTAGCTATGATATTTGTTTTGGATATGATGTTTTGACTATGTTCGTGATATTTTGACTATGTTTTACGTTTTTAATACACTTTGACATGATTTGGCAATTAAACTAATTTTAATATTGTTTTTTTCAAGTAAAAAAATGGTGTGCAAATATCATTTTGCTTGCGGATAGGCATTGTCTTAAAACAAAAGCGGCTAGTGCGTGCGGATAGCCAAAAATGTAGCGCGGATATCATCGCCCATAATATAACCATGAAAACCTTGAATCAACATTAATGATGCACTTATGACATGAAGAACATGATTTGTATATCTAGATCAATGATCTGGGACATTAATTGTTGTGTAAACTACTAGACCGCCGCCACCAGTTAGCATTAGATCATTAATAGTTAGTCACCATGGTTAGCCTGCGTGTCAAGGGACTCATTAAATAAGATTAATCATGATATGATCAAATTTAAGCCTATAACGCAAGGGTATGATGTGCGTGCCCTTTTGATCATACCTGGATGGAATTTTCTGGATGTAGATTGATGTAAATGGAGTTTATTCATAGTCATTTAGGCTCCGTTTGGCGCAGTGTTTTTGCTCCGATGAGTTTGGACAAAAACATCATCATCATAATTAGAATGTGCGTTTGGCATGACAACACTTATGAACACCATCAAGAAAAGAAAATTATTTTTAATCATAAAAGTGGATGAAGTTCCTTAGGTGAGGTCAGGCCTTCACGAACGACGGTTCATAACAACCACGTTCACGACCCCACCACCGTGGCAATCAGAGCCTTAATAAAATTTCATTATAAGAAATAGCTTTACATAATTCTTAATCTTAGTGTTCAACTACTATCAATAATTGTCCTACCATCACAATAATGGACCCAAATCATCTACAAAACCGAAGGCGTCAAAACCACCATGAGATCAAATAATTAAAAATTTGCCATCATCCATCTTTCTCTCTTGCCCTTTATTCAATTTCCTTCCTCCCAAGCACTACAATGGGAAAAACAAAGCTACCTAACAACCACTAGATAATATACAACAGAGAGCAGCAAATCAAAAAGGCTTTGAACTCCGTGTAGTCTCGGTGACATGGTTCAAGTACAAATGCAAAGGGAAGAAAAAAAAAAACACTTCAAACCCGATTATACGTTTAACTTTTAGGATACCTATCAGGTGAGTTTGAAAGAAAACGTCAGTCATAAAATATATGTTCAGTATGACAACAGTTACTACCATCAGCAAAAAATAAAACTACTTTTAAACATAAAAGTGAATGAAGTTCCTCAGGTGACCACCGAGTTCATGACCATCACGGCCGTGTCAGCCTCATGACAACATAGAAGCAACCCAAGGTCCCGACAACATGAATCTCAACTCTATAATTTATTACAAAAAACATGTGGTGGACCAAAGTTAAATACGATAAATACAATTAAGCCAACGGTCCAATATACAGCAATAAAACATTGCATTATTGTACGCCTATGAATGTGCTTCAATCATCCAGGGGGGCAGCTAAAGGGATATGAGGACCGAAATTGAATTTTAAATTCACAATCATGCTGGGAGACAAAACATGTCAATCAACAACGAAGAACAAAATAAAAACGTCTACCGATACCAGCAAAAGTATGCACCAAACAAAATGACAGCAGATGATTCATGGCATAATTTCTTAACAGCATGAATAATCGAACATCATCCGAATTCAGATTCAGAATTTGGATGACAAATAACGCAATTGATAACAACTAGGCACAATTACAGCAATGATCGGAACCGCGGGGACTGCAGATGCACGACGGAGTGAAGAGATCCCCCTACTAAGCTTTTTATTCCATTAATTACTCACTGTACACCAGAACGGGCGGACGCGGCACCGGCGGCAGGGTGGTCTTAGTTTCCGATGATGTCCAGATAATGTCCTTAAAAGCGGGCCGGAGGTCATTGATGCAGAATTGCAGGTACTCGACTGTGTTGCCGCCGTCCTGTTTCACCTCTACCACGAGGACAGATGGGGCCACCGCGAAAATCTCTACAGCCACCGCAAGTCTCCCTTTCCGGGCCCGGTCATGCCCTTCCAGCCTCACCGACGAAGCAGAGCTCTTAGTCACACGGAGCTTTCCCGGCGCTCTGGCCGCCAGATCTTCCAGTTTTGACACTATCACACTTGCCGGCTCCTTGGTCGCAAATCTCATTCCCTCCTCCCTCCTGTTTTCTCCGTCCTGGAAGAGCGGCGACAGATCAAACCCCTCGGAGAGAGATATCAGATGGAAAGCATTCAAAATCTCCGGCTCCTCTTTGTCTTTCTTTGCGGACGCCGTTGGGAGCTCGAGATCGACGGATTTTGGGATGGAGTGTTTTCTGAACCAGGGGGTTTCAATTAGCTTAGCGACTGTGATGCGGCTGCTGGGATTAGGGTCTAACAGCTTGACGACAAGGCGGCGGGCGTCGGAGGAGAACCAAGGGGGGCATCGGAAGTCGCCGCGGTGGATTTTCCTGTATATGGCAACGATGTTATCTTCTTGGAAGGGGAGGAAGCCGGCAAGGAGGACGTAGAGGATGACCCCGCAAGACCAGATATCGGCCTTGGCGCCGTCGTAGCCCTTATTCCCGATAACCTCCGGAGCGACGTAGGACGGCGTGCCGCAAGTCGTGTGGAGGAGGCCATCCGGGCGAACATGGTCGGCGAAGGCCGAAAGTCCGAAGTCCGCGACCTTGAGGTGTCCGGCGTCGTCGAGTAGGAGATTCTCTGGCTTTAGATCACGGTGGTAGACACCGCGCGAGTGGCAAAAATCCACCGCGGAAATTAGCTGCCGGAAGTAATGGCGAGCGGCATCCTCACTAAGGCGTCCAGATCGGCAGATCATAGAGAAGAGCTCGCCACCGTGGACGAGCTCCATGACGAAGTATATCTTAGATCTGGTAGCCATCACTTCGTGGAGCTCGACGATGTTTGGGTGGCTGACCATCTTCATCACGGATATCTCGCGCTTTACTTGCTCCGTCATGCCCACCTTGATCACCTTCTCTTTTCCGACCACCTTCATGGCGACGTTCTTTCCCGTGCAGAGGCTGCGCGCAAGGTAAACCTTCGCGAAAGTGCCCTGGCCAAGTACGCGGCCCAGTTCGTAGCGTCCATGGAGGATGCTCCGCCCCTCTGACGTTGGCGATGTCGGGGACATCTCATCCATTTGTATTACCTGTCTCTTCGGTAAGCTCTGAAGGAAGTTGAGGGAGAAAGTGGTTGAGAGAGTCAGAGTGGCGGCGGACAGAGACAGCAACGTCTACCCGTCCTCGACGTGCTTCCGGTGGCAGGACCGACCGGCGTGCTTCTTGCGTTTAACGGCGAGATCTGGATCAGATCTCCTCATCTCGATGCATTCCCCGGCAGATCTTGGAGGATAAAGTGGATAAGGAGAAGACAGAACAGACTCCGGCAGACGGAGGCGGAAGAAAAAAGAGATGTGAGAGGAGGCAGCGAACCTCAAGCGGACTGGCTGGGCCGGTATTTGTAGCGCCGAGTAGGACGGTTTAGGATATACAGTTACGTCATACGTTGAAAAAATTGCACTCCAGCAGCTGTTACGAGTATAACTAGTCATTTCAAATCCGGTTCACCTAAAATCGGAACCAAACCAAATTGGTTCAGTTCTACCCTATAACATGAGAAAGGAGACGTAAAATAAAATTAAGCATTTCAATTTAATTACGAATATATTCTTTTTCCAGTTCAGTAGAGAGGAGAAATAAAATAAAATATCTTATCCAAAATATATGGATTAAATTATTCATTTTTGTTGGACCTCTACCATGATTGAGAACATATTAATTTATTTGATTTTAATTCTTCGGTTCTTTTTACATGCCTTCCTTACTCGTGTAATGTTTTTCATTTGGGATCATGAAATGAATTAAAAAATCAGAATTGTAATAGAATTAAAATAAAAAAAAACAATTGTGTATTATCTTGCATTTGTCGTTATCAATCTTCTTAAATTACATTGCTTCTTTTAATTATGAGTTCCCGAAGAAAAAAAACTCATTAGACAGAATAGTAAAAGTGACATAGGTGTGACAAGTCTTGAATGAAACTCAAGACCACAACGAGCACAAAAGGAGACCTATTAAGTGATGTAGATATTAACATTAATAAGCGGAAATAATAAAGAAGAGAGAGAAAATAAGTTCACTAGAAGAAAAAATCACACTGTCCAACACATAATAAAGCATGTGGTCTCAAGTATATTAAATATTTGGGTCTTATGACCCATTGCAATTTCTTTTCATTTGTTTGGAAGTAGAAGTCCACCTCCATCACATCACTTACATGCATACACTTTCGGGTTTTAACGGCTGAGTCACCAAAAGACCTATATGTACAGTGCATCTCATCTCGAGCCTCATAATTGTATTGGCATGCAACTCATCATGCATGGTCAAAACTACTTCATACAGGATTAAAGTGAAAGAAACATTACTTCATTCAATATGAAGTAATATAGCACTCAAATGAGTATGTATATTTTGTGTTCATTGAAATTTCAAACATTCAACTTATATTAGGAAACTCGTAATCATCAAATTATAATATATGGCGTCACATTCAATACTACGCACTTCTTTCCCCATATGATCAACAAACAATTCTACACATTGCAATCTTAAGAACACACTCAAGGTGTTCCCTATAACCTCATTCAAATCTCACCATCTCTCTGACTCTCACGTGCCACCTCTCTTAATCTCCTAAGGACCTTCCACAACTAGATGTCATATAATGCCTTTACAAAATTGTTTCCAAGTCATAGTCCATCGCACCACATATCTATAAAAAATGTACATTCAAGCTCGGATTCTGGAAGAATTGACTCTGAGCCAAACCCCATAATTTGTGGATTCTAGCATATCCCACATTGTTGCACTAGGAAAAATTGCTCACAATGTTCCTAATTTGAAGAAGTCCTCAGGATAAAGATAAACACACTTTGTATTTGATACTTGTGTTAGTTTTGATGTTTCATGTTTAACCTAGTGCAAGGTTAGCATAGGGTTAGACTTATTGTCATGCAACATAGTTTTGCCAATATAATCCCTCATTGTGCAAAACATCATGCACACATAAGTCCTAGACTATGTTAGGGTTGACACCTATTCATTTTGAACATCTATAGTGGTTCTTGAAGTTGGTGGAAGGCTTAGAGAAATATTCAAGAAATCTGAAAATCCGCTAAGTAAAATATCGACTAGACTAGGTTCATACAAAGTTCAAATATCGACTAGACTAGCTGTCGATATTGTCCATATCGACTATAAGTATCTAAGATATGCTGAATTTATCGACTAGAAAACACTTAGTCAATTTTATCTTACTGTGAATGTCAACTAGACAACCTTCAAACAAAATGGTTATCGACTTGAAGAGGTTCTGATATATTTCAGTGTGCGACTTGAAGTAGTTCAGATAAAGCTCATGTCGATTAGAAGAGGTTTAGAAAATAGAAGCATGTCGACTTGAAGCTCTGCAGTCAGAATGCATATCAGCTAGAAGCTGCCTGGATAAGTCAAATGTCGACTTGACAGTTCTCAGATATAGTTGAAATATCGAATAAAAGACTCATGTCGACTGGATCAGTGTTCAAAGTCTTGTCAATTAAACGACTAATGTTGATTAGAAGTGTTGGGAATATTGTCCACAAGATTTATGATTTGAAGAAGGCCATAAAATGACAATACACATCTTGTATTTAATGTTTGCATGAGTTTTGATGTGACAGGTACAACAGAAATGCTTGACTAATATAATGTTAGGCTTATGGTCACCCAAACAGGGTTTTATCCTTGTAATCCCTCAAGGTGCAAACTTATGTTGACATATGATCTATGGAAAAGGAGCATGGATAAAAGAAATTTAAGGAAGAAACAAAATTTAGTTTAAGTTAAATGTCGACTGGATCAACTGGATGACTAAGAAAAATATCGACTGCATCGATGGATGCTAAGTCATTTATCGACTGCATTGACCAAACAATTAAGTAATTTTTCAACTGCATCGACTAGACAGTTAAGAGATTTGTCGATTGCATTGACTAGAATACTACCTATTTTATTGACTACATCGTCCAGACTGTGACAGAAGTATCCTTCCAAGATTAATTGCTCAAGCTTGGATTTCATCAGGATATGCTTATAAGTTGGATATTGTCGACTACATCATGACTATGAGTGCTGAAGGATTTTATCGACTACATGTGTTGAAAGATTATATCGACTGGATAAAGTTTCTTATCGGCCATAAGTGTGTTCTAACGGCCTTATACTGAAATCAAGCCACAAATTGCGCAGACATTCACATTGAATTGAATTCCGCTTTCTGCTACAATAATCAAGGTGCCTTAAGAAGAAATAAATTATGCTCATTGATTTCAGATTGCCATCTTTTAATGGACTTTCCTTGGAGAAGATTTCTAGTCGTTGGAGCTTTCTTATTCTATAGCAAGGCTCATACCGATCCAGTCCTCTATATAAAGGGATATGAATAATGTTTAAGAAATACATATACTTACATTTTAAAAAGAAGTCACACGTGCAAATATTGAACAAGATTTTCTTTGCAAGTATTTTGTAGAGAATAAACTGTTGGAACACGGTTTTCCGCATCCCTTTGATTTGAGATTAACAAATCATACTTGTATTTGATCTTGTTTGCCATTGTGTTTTTAGCATGCAGGTTTGAACAAAATTGACACTAGGATGCTGCATTGTTGGCTTGGACTTGCTCACTAGCTGAAATGATGAATGTGGTCTAACGCCAGACGTTAGGACTTAACGTCGGTGTTGACTTTCGTTCCCACCAAAACAAAAATGGCATGGAGGGAGGCTGTCGTGATTGCAGGAGCATTTTGGGAATGATTTGACTTAACGCCAGGTGTTAGCCTCAACGCCAGCGTTAAGGTTGCCTAAAATGAATGTTTCCAAAGATGCAAAATCTCCTTCCAGTTTTGAAGATCCGAGCCATCAAATTATTTCTATACTGAGTCAACGCCTGACGTTAGCCTTAATGTCGGCGTTAGCTTCCAGTCCTATAAATAGGTGGCATTCATTCTCTTCAACTAGAGATTCCAAGGAGCCCTATTTCAGCACTTCCGAAACTCGCCGTAATTTCAGACCACCATCTCCCACACAAATTCAAGTGAAGAATTCAAAGGAGGATCGGTTCAACTCTCACCCAATGCGAAGAACGCACGCTTTGACTTCGACGATATTTAGCGGGCCTTCGCTGTCTCTAGAATTCTTCATAGGGAGTTTTTACTTGTCTTTTATATTTTTTTGTACCTCTTTCATTGTGATTGGTTAGTGAATTCGTCGCGGTTGTTGACCACGATTGTGTCAACTAGGTCTAGGGAGTAGATCTAGGGGGTGCTCGAAGCCTTTCTAAGGATAGAATGACTAGAGCAATTTGAGGCCATATCTGGGGAAAGATCGACTAAAGCCAACTGGTTCTTAGTAAGAAGAGTCGGTATAGAAAACGAAAAGAGTATTTCATATTCGCCTTGATTTCTAGCGTCATAAAAATCAGATTTTGTAATCAAATTTTATAAATGATAATCATGTCTTTTCATGTTAAATAAAATTGATTTCATTTCTTATTTCTAGCTCTTTACTTTTGTTTCAATTTACTTATTAGAAAATCACAAAAGTTTTTCTTAAAATCCTAAAGTTTTCTAAAACCCTTATTCACCCCCTCTAAGGGCGTCTCAAGATCCAACAAGTGGTATCAGAGCTAGGTTATTCCAATACGGTCTAACAATCCGGAATAATGACACTCTATAATCTCGCTTTCCATGAGTGGCAAGGAATAAGTAGACCTCCACTTTTCAATGGAACTGACTTTAACTACTGGAGAACGTGAATGCATTACTTTCTAATTAATTTAGATCTAGACGTCTGGGCTTGTGTTGAAACACCTTATACCACTCCTACTTATGTTGTTGGAGAAGTAACCACGGAAAAGCCTAAATATAGATGGGATGATGGGGATAAAAATAAATGTAAAAATAATGCTATAGAAATGAATTCCTTATTTGTGCGTTAGATATGACTGAATTTAATCGAGTTTGTGCTTGCGAAACTGCTTATGACATTTGGAATTTACTAGAAATAACGCATGAGGGTACTTCGCAGGTTAAAGACTCAAAGCTATTCCAACTAGAATCAGAGTTTGAAAGATTTAGAATGGATCCAGACGAGGACGTTGACTCGATGTACACACATTTTACCAAGATCGTAAACGCCTAGAAGATTCTTATAAAAACCTTCTCAAACCGAGACTTGGTGAGGAAGATCCTTCGATCTCTCCCTCCGAAGTTCAATCCAAAGGTGACAGCTATTTCCGAATCGCATGATCTAAGATGGCTCCAGATTGAGAGCCTCATTGGAAATCTCAAAACCCATGAGGTAGAACTCAAAATCCAAGATGAAGAATACAACAAAGAGCCAAAGAAGAAAGCCTTGGCACTAAAGTCAAGGAAAGTGGATGACAATGAGGAAGAGGACGAGGAGAGTCTCTTTGTGAAAAATTTCACAAAGTTCATGAAGAATCCGGAAAGGAGGAACACCTTTCGTAAGTATTTCCGAAAAGGCTCATCATCTAAAAGAGAGAAAAAAGAGAAATCAAGCAACGACGACGATGAGCGACCTTCTCCCAAATGCTTCCACTACAGGAAGACCGGGCATATAAGAAGTCAATGCCCAAAGTACTTAAAAGAACAAAAGGAAAAAGCGGCATAAAGGAAGAGAAAAGAAGAAGGTTCTGAAGGCTGCAATGTGGGATGACTCTTCATTTGAAAGTTCAAACGACTCAACTTCAAGCGATAGTGATGAGGCAAATAGGTGCCTCATGGGGAGGATCCATGAATCAATGGATGACGATTATAGTGTCCAAAGCGACACTGAGGTAACTCCTACTACTTATGATGATCTTAATATTGAGTACATGAAAACATGCAAATTTTTTAGTAAGAGTCTAAAAGATCTTGTTCTTCTAAAAACTGAAAATAAAATTCTTTTAAAACAAAATAAAAAATTAAGGAAGTAAAAGCTTTGGGAAATGAGATAGGGTCTTGCCAAGAAAATGATCATAACTTAGCAAGGACATAAGAACTAGAAAATGATCTTTCTAAGGCTCTCTCCAATATTGAATCTCTCACAAAACAAAAGGGAGACTTAGAAAGAAGTTTAAAAATCTCTCTTTCTCAAATAGAAAATGAAAAGAATTTTTTTGCAAATAAGTGTGGAAATTTAGTAAGTGAAAACTTTGCCTTAAAAGCCTGAATCAATGATCTTAATATGACAATAAACAAATTCGGGGTTGGCCAAAAATCACTGGACATGATTTCAACCAGTGCCATGGTTCTGCAAAGTTTGGGCTGGGGTATGGTTTGGGAAGCTACCGCCGAGCGTTAACTTCTAACGCTGGCGTTAGCTCTGGTTCCAGAAACCAAAATTATTTTTATAAAAATAATTCTATCACTCCTTCTACCCCATTGTCTACTAGCAAGGGTCAACAAAATTCTCTGAAAATGGTCTCAACCCCTTTTGATTCCTGTGCCAATTGTTTGTTTTTTGGCCACATCACGGACTCTTGCAGGAAGAAGGGAAAGCACACTTTAAAACAAATCTGGGTACCTAAGGTCACCACCTATATTATGGGAGGAACCTCATGGGTATCCAGATCTTCACTAACAGCTTCTTCTTAGGTGTGTTGGTAGGCTAAGGACAAGGAAGACATGTGGTACTTGGACTCAGGATGTTCCAAGCACATGACGGGTGATAAAGCAAAGTTCCTTAGCCTCACAAAGAATAAAAGAGGAACGGTGACATTTGGTGACAATGGAAAAGGAAGAATCTTAGGCACCGGTATAGTGGGTAACGACTCCTTCTCTCTTACAAATGTCTTATATGTAGAAGGCTTAAAACACAACTTAATATCCATTAATCAACTATGCGATAAAGGTCTTAATATTTTATTTGAGTCTTCTACAAATTTTTGCAAAATTATAGATCCTAAGACTAATGATATTGTACTCACTGCACCAAGAATTCACAATGTCTATTTAATTTCTTTTCATGATCTATCACATGTTTCACTAAAATGTCTAATCACAAAAAATGAAGAACTTGAATTATGGCATATGTGTCTTGGTCACACTAGCACCAAGTTGATCTTAAAATTGTCAAACAATAAAATAATATGGGGTTTACCAATGCTTAATGGAAACCTATCTACTTTATGTCCTCTGCCAAAAAGGAAAATTCTCTAAAACATCTTTCAAAAATAGATATGAAATATCCACCACTAGACCCCTACAACTAATTCACATGGACCTATTTGGGCCAATTAACACTTGTAGTCTAGGTGGTGAAAAGTACACATTTGTATTGATTGATGATTAATCTAGATTTACTTGGACACTATTTCTTACCTCCAAATCTGATGCTTTTTCTGAATTTACAAAACTATGCAATCACATTCAAAATGAATTTGATTTAAAAAGTAATCATTGAGGGGAATTTGAAAATGATTGTTTCACCACTTTTTGTAATAATCTAGGTATTAAATATGAATTTTCCGCTCCACGCACCCCCAACAAAATGGTGTGGTGGAGAAGAAAAATAGATCCCTTCAGGAACTTGCACGCACTATGCTATCCGAGTATGGGTTGCCTAGATCTTTTTGCGCCGAAGCGGTAAATACATCTTGTTATGTTATAAATTGAGTCATTCTTCGCCCAATTTTGAAATTAACTCCATATGAATTATATTTCAAAAGGAAACCTAATGTATCTTATTTTCATGTTTTGGGGTGTTAATGTTTTATCTTAAACACCAAAGATGCATTAGCAAAATTTGATGAGAAATGTGATGAAGGAATATTTCTTGGCTACTCCTCAGCTAGTAAAGCATATAGGATATACAATAAAAAGTCTAAAAAAGTTGAAGAGTCTATTTATGTGAAGTTTGATGAATTTGTTCCCTGTGTAGATTCTAACACTACAGGAAAAGAAGAGGAACCCCCTTCACCCTTGCAGGATGATGTTGTTGAACCACTTGGAGTTGACAAAGAAATAGAAGCGGTGCAAGAAGAGTTCATGCCTCTAAGCGCGCTTAGATTCACAAAAGATCATCCAAGGGAACTTGTCATTAGAGAACCGTCAAGAGGGGTAATGACACGCTCTTCCATTCATGAATCCTTCTCTAATTTATGCTTTGTTTCTGAAATTGAACCCAAAAACGTCTTTACCGCGCTAAATGACGAATTTTGGTATTTAGCTATGCATGAAGAATGAGAACAATTTGAATGTAATAAGATTTGGAATCTTATAGAAAGACCATCAAATCATCCTGTAATAGGCTTAAAATGGATTTTCAAAAATAAATTAGAAAGTGAATCTATGATTACTAGGAAGAAAGCTCGCTTAGTAACATAAGGTTATTCACAAATCAAGAGGGTAGATTTTGATGAAACCTTTGCAACCGTAGGTCGCTTAGAATCCATTCAAATTTTTCTTACCTTTGTAAGTTTCAAAAGATTTAAACTATTTCAAATGGATGTTAAAAGCGCTTTCTTAAATGAAATTATTAAGGAAGAAATTTATGTTGAACAACCCCCCCCCCCCCTCTCGGTTTTATAAATAAAAAATTCCCAAATCATGTTTTTAAACTAGATAAAGCACTTTATGGTTTTAAACAAGTGCTTGGTGCTTGGTATGAAAGATTAACTTCAATTTTATTAAAACATGATTATGTAATGGGAAGTGCCGATAATACACTCTTTATCAAACATGTTAATAATGATCTAATCATATTACAAATCTATGCAGATGACATCATTTTTGGAGCCACTAATGACCAATTATGTAATGAACTTGTAAGTGTGATACACAATGAATTTGAAATGAGCTTGGAAGGAGTACTTACTTATTTTCTAGGTTTTCAAATCAAACAAGGAAATGATGGAATATTTATAAATCAATCTAAATATGTTCATGACATGTTAAAAAGATTTGGATTTGAAAATTTAAAACAAGCCTCCACTCCTATGGGTGCCTCTCTAAAGTTAGGAAAAGATGAAGCCAAAATCTCTATTGATCAAACACTATATAGAGGAATGATATGATCGTTATTATACATAAGTGCTTCTAGACCTAATATTATGTTTGTCGTTTGCTTATGTGATAGATTTCAAGCTAATCCTAAAGAATCTCATTTAAAAGTGGTCAAACGAATTTTTAGATATTTAATCGGATCATCTAGTCTATTCTTATGTTATCTTTATAATTACTCACACTATGAAGTATCTAGTTGCCTACCTAAATCACATAGAGGGGGGTGAATAGGTGATCTCTACGTCTTTTGCGGAACTAAAAAAATAAACGTAAAGCACAGCACACAAAGTAGAACACAACCACAGATAACACCAGGAAATTATAGTGGTTCCCCGTACTTGGGTACTCCACTGCCGGCCTCGCCAATCTAGCACCACAGCTAGACTTGACTACTCACTAAATCTCAGATCTGAATGATCCTACAAACTCGGAGTAAAACTCCTACAAACTCAGAGAGAACCTCTCTTACAACTCGGAGAAAAACTTCTCCTACAACTCGGAGAACAACCTCTCCTACAACTCGGAGATAACAACTCCTACAACAAATGATAAAAGGTTTTGAACAAAAAGATACCAGATCTGAATAATACAGGTGTTTTCTTCCTTTTTCTTGAATGGCTTTTGAGAACGATGAGGAAGAACAACGATCCTTCAAATCTGTCTTTAGCAATCCGAAACGATCCAATAAAGATTGTAGAATCAGAACACGGATCGATCGAATCCTTCTTGATAGAAAACGACAACTCCAATGAGTAGATCGATCTCCAATCGTAGGCGACGGCGAGGCGGCGCTTTTCTCGTTCTTTTGATCGGTAGAGAGACTAGGGTTGAGAATGATTCGAAAACTTGTTTTGATAACCCAAGAGCGAGCCTATATATAGGGAAACAATTAAGGGTTAAATCGGCCTTAAATGCACTCAGTATAGCCGTTGGGATCGAAACAGAGTGATTACAAAACGAAGATTTGAAATCCGTCTGTCCGTCATTCGTCGGGATTCGTCGGGAGAATACAGGAACATCCGACGAATTGACTTAGCCACAGGGAAAAATGAGTCAACCTGTGAAAAACACTGTCTGTCACCATTCGTCGGGATTCGTCGGGAGAACACGGGAACATCCGACGAATTGACTTAGCCACAGAGATTTCTTCACAACCCAGCCAAAATGACTTCTGTCAGCATTCGTCGGGATTCGTCGGAATGACCCGAGTCATCTCGACGAATGGACTTGGCTTCAGAATTTTCTTCACTACCCAGCCAAAAGGACTTCTGTCTGGATTCGTCGGGATTCGTCGGAATGACCCGAGTCATCTCGACGAATGGACTTGGCAGATTTTTACTTTTCTTCTGAAAACCTGCTCCACTCCCAAACCTTGAAAGCCTTCAGTTATGAGCACATGAAGTGCACCCCCAAAAGAGAGATTACACATGGACCAACACTTTGTTCTATACAATGAGGGATTACATTGTCTAGAACTGTGTTTGGTGATCCATTGCAACCTGACTTTGGTGAGCACTTAGCATTAAGGCCTGTCATACCACATCTAAACAAAAGTCATTAAATACATACTCAATTCAATTTAGTTCACTAGGGGACACCTTCAAATCCAGGTGATTGTGGATACAATACCCAACAATCTCCCCCTAATTGAAGATGTCATAACCCTATGCACTAAATAGAATTGCACAAAACAAAACAAAAATATAATTGAATAAAATAGCATAACCAGGCAATAATAATTGAAGAAAGAAATAATGTCCATCAAAACAGAGAGATAAATATAAACACAAAGAAAACAGCATGATTTCAGAATGGGTTCAGCTCATGCTTTATCTTTGTCTTTCTTTCTTTCATAAACCCTTTGCACTGCCTCAGCTTTCTTCTTTTCTTCAGACTCCATTCTTTCAAAGAATGCCTTTGGCTTGGGCCAATACTTGTCAGGAGCAGTCTCTTTGGATCCACCAGTCTTGAAGTGGAGTCTCCTTTCAGTTGTCCTTTTCTTGAACTTGTCCCATTCATCTTGACTGTAGTGTTTGCTGACACTGTCATTCTGCTTGCTGACTAGATTGAATGAAGTAAGAATGATCTCTTTTGAAGTGGGACTCCAGCTTTCTTGAAAATTTCTTGGAGGAGGCATATCATAGAATGCCCTCATCTTCTTAAATGGATTAGACCTTTTTGCAGAAGGTCTGTCCCCAAAAATCTTCCTTTTCAAAGATTTCTCAGAAACTTCAGGAACCTTGGAGCTTTCAACCACTGGATCATCCCAGAATTCTTGATAGGTTGAAGCTGGGATATCAGAATCAATGAACACAGAAACTTCAGCTGGAACTTGAGAGGAACTGGGAGCACTGGATGATAGGGGAACATCTGGCATCTTGTCTACCACAGTAAAGCCAAGCATGCCTGTAACTTCTGTGAAGAGCCAACTGATTGACTCATGAGTGTATCCCTGGACATCTGAAACTGATTGCATAATATTCTCAGTCAACTTTCTTCCATTATCATCCAACTTAGACACTAAACTCTCCTCCCCCTTTATGACATCTTCATGTAGGAGGGTATAGAGCTTACTAAGTTGCCTTTCCATTTGATCATCTAAAAAGTTGAGTCCTTGATCATGAGCAGACTTTAGAATAGAAAGAGCAGCAGATGAATGAAGAACATCTTTACCAACTTGAACTAGATTCTGGAGAACATGCCCTATAGCTTTATTGGAGTGATCCAAAGCTTTTCCTGCAGTGGTCATCCAGGCTTCTTGATCACTCTTAAATCTTCCCATGTCATGCTTGATCTTAGCCATTTTCTGTCTCAGAGAACTATCAACAGAGTCAATCTTCTTATAGATTTGCTTGATAGAATGATCAAAGTGATCAGTCTGACCCTTAAGCAGCCCTGCTATGGACTTCAGTAAAGAAGAGTTAGAGCTATCACCAGTCTCAACCTCTTTAGGAGAAAATCTATCAGCTACAAAACTTGAGGACTGTGCTTGCTTTTCAAACACAGTTGCCCTAGTTTCCTTTGGAGAAGTGCTCCTATCCACAAGAACTTCTGGAGGAGGCAAAAGCAGCACAGAAGGAAAGACTTCAGGAGGAACAGATTCAGCCATGAAGATATCCTCCTGGTCTTTCTCCCCCTCAGGTAGAGACATTTCCTTAGCCAACTTCAGCAAGGCATCAAAGCTGTCCTTCTCCCCAGATTCAGATTGCTCATTGGGAGAGTCTGGCAAGAATTCATGATCTTCAGAATGAGAATCAACCATGGCAGGTGATCTCCTGGAATCTTCCATCAGAGGAACCTTATCAAAAACAACAGCATTCTCTGGGCCCTCCATGTCAAGAGTAGCATCAGGGACAACAGAATCAACAGGATCAAGAGGTACTTGATCAGCACCACTTGGAGGAACTCCTACTGCAGCACCACTTCCTGTACCAATGTCTCTTGGGGTTGGAAACTCCCCCTCAACATGTGCAGCTCTGCCCTGAACAGGAGTTGGACTAAGTCCACTCCCCCTGGAGGATTGCCCTGCTTCAGTAGACCTATGCTCATCAGGCAGAAGGGCCTCATCATCACTTACAGCAGTCCTAACTTCAGCATTCCCTGCACCCTTGGGAATTATCCTTTCCCATTTTGAGAAAATGGTTGAGTTGATCTTCTTTGTGTGGTGGATGGGGAGACCTCTTCCAAGATTAAGAAAATCTGGATTGCTATTGTGAAGAAGCAGACTGAGAATTCTTCCAAAATTTGGAGCAAGAAAACTTGCTTTAATCTTCTTAAAGATTACTTCACCAAAATTGAAGTTCTTCTGACAAATTATAGCGGTGTGAATTTTGAAAGCTTCTTCAGAGAGGTAGTCATGAGAGCCTACCTTGCATAATAATACTTTTCCTATAATATCACACAGAAGCTTACCTCCTTCATTCATGAACTTTCTTCTGATTTTGGAGCTTTGATCAAGAATGCCACAGAATCTTCTAGCTCTGAAAATATCTTCATCAGACAACTCTTCTGATTCAACTTCAGGCATCCTTAACGAACGGTTGATACCACTAGCCTTCAAAATGATTTTGCAAGACCTAATGGAGCTTTTGATCTTCTTACCTTGACCTGAGATTTTGGCATTGCGATAGAACTCCAGAATGTCCTGTTCTAGAATTTTTGCCGGTTCTTCCAAGACAAAACTGAGCCCGGCTGTATCGAGCATCAAAATCACATTCCGAAACTCATCTGAAGCTGAGCGGAAGGCGCCTCTCACCAACTCTCCCCCTGAGTGCAAGCCACCTGAAGTTTTTGGCGCCATTGATGTCGTCGACGTCTTGGAAGAGAAACAGAGGAATCGCGAATGGAGGAGACGAACGGTCGGGAAGGGTTTTACGGAAGGTCTTGTGAAATCATGCGGTTTTCTTTGTTTTTTTTATATATATATATATATAAAAATTGAAGTAGAGTGCGTACCTGAAGGACGATAAAATCGTATTTAATAGGGAAATGATTCCACGGGTAATGAATTGAGAGGAGTAAAATTTGTCCCGTGAACATCCGTGAAGCTTCATGAAATTTTCTGAGTTAACACGTGAAATCTCGTTCAATTTCGTGAAATTTCAACAATCCCAACTTCAAGAGTCCTTGTTAAGCATTCCAAGTTCCATTTTGAAGAAATTGAATTTGGTTTCGTCCAGAGGCTTCGTAAAAATATCTGCAATTTGTTTGTCAGTATTAACATATAACAAATTTATGTCCTTACTCTCAACATGTTCCCAGATGAAGTGGTAGCGAAGCTCAATATGCTTCGTTCTGCTGTGAGAGACGGGATTATTTGCGATAGCAATTGCACTGGAAGAGTCGCAAAACATAGGAATGTCTTTGATCTTCATGTTGTAGTCTTGAAGTTGATTCCTTATCCATAGAAGTTGTGCGCAACAACTGCCAGCAGAAATGTATTCTGACTCGGCGGTTGATATTGCAACACAATTCTGCTTCTTGCTGCTCCAGGAAATAAGTATCCTTCCGAGGAATTGGCACGTCCCGGAAGTGCTTTTTCTATCGTCTTTGCTACCTGCAAAGTCTGCATCTGAAAAACCAATTAGTTCGCTATCATTACTTCTTGGGTACCATAAGCCAAGATTTGGTGTGCCTTTAAGGTATCTCAAAATTCGCTTTGCAGCAGTATAGTGGGATTCCTTAGAGTTCACCTGATATCTAGCACATACACATGTAGAAAACATTATATCAGGTCTACTGGCAGTAAGGTAGAGGAAGGAGCCAATTATGCTTCTGTACTTAGTTTCATCCAAAGGTTTCCCTTTCTCATCCTTGTCCAGAGACGTAGCTGAGCTCATTGGAGTCCTCATAGAGGTTGCACTCTCCATTCCAAATTTCTTAATCAACTCCTTAGTGAACTTCGTCTGAGAAATGAAGATTCCATCTTCAGACTGTTTCACTTGAAGTCCTAAGAAATATTTCAGCTCACCCATACTGCTCATTTCAAATTTCCCTTGCATAAGTTTAGAAAACTTTTTGCAGAGGTTATCATCCGTAGAGCCAAATATGATGTCATCGACATAGATTTGCACTAGCAGAATCTTGCCTTTTACGTCCCTAAGAAATAATGTCTTATCTATCTTTCCTCTTGTGAACTTGTTCTCAAGAAGAAAGTTAGACAGCGTCTCATACTAAGCTCGAGGAGCTTGTTTCAAACCATATAAAGCTTTCTGTAATAAATAAACGTGATTGGGATGTTCAGGATTAACAAAACCTGGGGGTTGTTCAACGTATACTTCCTCTTTAATGTCTCCGTTTAGGAAAGCGGATTTGACATCCATTTGATATACGGTGAAACCCTTGAAAGCAGCATAAGCAAGGAAGAGTCTGATCACTTCGAGCCTTGCTACTGGAGCGTACGTCTGATCGAAGTCGATACCTTCCTCTTGTCTGTATCCTTTAGCTACAAGTCTGGCTTTGTTCTTTATGATTGTTCCTTCTTCATCCAGCTTGTTTCTATACACCCACTTTGTTCCAATGACATTTTTGTCTTTGGGTTTTGGAACAAGTGTCCATACCTTACAGCGTTTGAACTGATTTAATTCTTCTTCCATAGCAATTATCCAAGATGGATCTTCATTTGCCTCTTGGAATTTCTTCGGTTCGACCTGCGAAAGAAAACTCAAATGCATATTCTCGTTAATGGTACCTCGTCTTGTTCTTATTCCTTCATGAGGATCTCCTATGATCTGATCAACTGGATGATCCCTCATGTGTCGTAGCCCGAGGTTCCTTGCATGATTTGGACCAATATGAGTTTCTTCTGCTATTGGAGTATCTTCCTCCACTTGGATTGGCTTTTCATCAGGATGATCTTCTTCATAGGTAGTTATTGGGGGGATCTTGATGAAGTGTTGAGAGTTTTCTTCAACTGGCTGATCCAAGCTTAAGTCCTGCAGCTTTGAACCTGTGTCTACAGAAGAAATGCTAGAGGAGCTGCCTTGTAGCATGCTTGTCTCATCAAATACAACATTAATAGATTCTTCTACCACTAGGGTTTTCTTGTTAAAAACTCTATATGCCCTACTATGGCTACTATAACCTACAAAAATACCTTCAAAGCTCTTTTCACTGAACTTAGTTTTGTAATGCTTTCCATTGTTCAGTACAATGCATTTACTACCAAAGATTCGAAAATAAGAAATGGTCGGTTTCTTGCCTTTTAGAAGTTCATAAGGAGTCTTTTCATGGTTTTTGTTTATGAGCGCTCGGTTTTGCACATGGCATGCAGTATTGACAGCTTCATCCCAGAAATATTCAGGTAGTGAAGAGTCACTCAACATGGTTCTACAAGCCTCAATGAGTGTTCTATTCTTTCTCTCAGCTACTCCATTTTGTTGTGGAGTTCGAGGAGAGGAAAACTCATGAAAGATACCAAGGCTTTCACAGAATTCTGTCATAGCTCCAGATTCAAATTCTGTACCATGGTCACTTCTGATTTTGACCACCGAACAGTTAAATTCATTCTGGACTTGCCTGACAAAACTAGTGAAAGTGTCAAAGGTATCTGACTTGTGTTTCAGAAAGAATACCCAGGCAAAACGAGAGTAATCATCTACAATAACCAATGTGTAAGACTTTCCTCCTAAACTCCTAATTTGCAAAGGACCAAACAAATCCATATGGAGCAGGTATAGACACCTGGTTGAATCTTTGCCAATAATGCTCTTAAAGGTAGCTCTTGTTTGCTTGCCTTTTACACATGCATGACAAGGTCTATCTTTACCGCACTTAACATCTGGTGCATCGCGCACTAAGTTTTGAGAAAACAATTTATTAATAGTTTTGAGATTTATATGTGCTAATCTCTTGTGCCATTGGTCAACAAGAGATGCACTATCTTTTGCTAAAAGACATACTGGTGTAGAAGATGATATACAAAGAAAATTTAAACAAAATATGTTTCTACAGCGAATGCCTGATAAAATCGTTTCATGATTTTCAGCCGACTTTATCAAACATTTATCTTTATGAAAATCAACAATGTATCCTTTATCACAAAGTTGACTTATGCTTATCAGATTATGTTGTAATCCTTCCACATAAGCTACATCGGAAAACGATACATTATCATTAGAAATCATACCATAACCTTTAGTTATTCCTCTGTCTGAACCGCCAAAAATAACTTTTGGACCGTTCGCAACTGGAATGTAGTTTTGCAAGAGGCTTCTTGTCCCAGTCATATGCCGAGAGCATCCACTGTCCAAATACCAGATAGGATTTTTATTGGCCTTTGGACATACCTGCAAAAACAGTTTATTTTGCCTTAGGAGCCCAAACATATTTGGGTCCTTGGTCCCTTGTCAGTTGAGCACCACGATGAATGTTAACATTGCGAGTGGTCTGCCTTGCAACGTTCACTTGTGGTCTCCTAATATACGTTGTATTGAACCAACAATCAACGACAAAGTGACCAATTTTGCCGCAGCACCAACAGTCGAATCTGTTATACCTTCTTTTTACACTCTCCTGCTTAACTTTTTGAACGTTAGCTCTTGCAGGAGCAGCCCTTTTAGATGAGGATGCCTCATGGGGGCAGCACACACAAGGTGGTACTGTCTTCTTCGGCTTTGGTGCAACAACCTTCACTTTTGGTGCTTTCTTAGCACTCGGACCATGAACAAATGGACCATACCCTTTCTGATTAATCTCCTGATAGGGTGCTTGAAAAGTACTATCACCAAAGTTTCGGGGAGGAGCCCATTCCTTATGATCATTCACAGGCGCAAAAGAAATTGGTCGTGTGAAATGACCATTGGAACTCTCCATATCATAAGCATTCGTAGGGAATATAACTCTCTTGAATGCTACAGGCTCTTGATGAGCTTTCCCTTTTTCTTTGGTGGTAGCTTTCTTAGCGACCAAACCATTCTTCTTAGCAATTATGTTTTTAGAAGAATTGCTAGTACTAGCTTCATGCCCTATACCACTTCCTTTTGCCTTCGTGGTAAAAGTACCAATAATCGGCAGAACAGTTTTTGGTTGAGAGAATGCTTTAACCAACTTCTTCTCAGCCGCAAGCTGTTCTTCCAATACATTTATCGAATGATCTCTCATGGCAAGAGTCTCTTCCGAGCTTTTGATCTTGTCTTTCAAGGCTTGGACTTCCTCTTTGAGAGAAGAAAGTTCTTCAACTTCTTTTCTCAAGTTAGATTCCACCTCCTTGAGAGCCATGATCTCCTTACCCTGAGTTTTGACAACCTTTCGGCACTTGTCAAAGCTTTGGAGCATTTTGGTATATTGAGACATGAGCTCAGATTCATCGTCTGAGGGGTTATCCTTTTGTTCAGCCGAAGCATAATCAGAATCAGATAGGATAGTGTGATCATTTACCTTTCCGGTGTACGGGGGTGCTTCTTCATCATCAGACATGGCCATCAGGCCGAAGTAAGCTTCTTCTTCATCACTCGACTCATCGGAGTCACTGTCGCTCAGAGTTTTGGCTTTCTTAGCGACGAAGCTTCTATCTGATTTCTTCTTTCCGTGGATGGATTTCTTGTCTTCTTTCCTTCCACCTTCTTTCTTCTTATAGGGACACTCAGCAATCATGTGCCCTGGCTTATTACAACAGTAGCAAATAATGTCAGAAGAAATGTGTTTGTTTTGTTTGGATTTATACCTGTCATTATTGCTTGAGCCCTTCCTGAGATAGTCGCCATCACGACGAGAGTGTTTATGATCCGAGGAAGACGGCTTGTTGTTCATGTGCCTTCGCTTGTTCAGCAGTTTCTTAAACTGACGGGAAATTAAAGAGAACTCCCCATCAGACAGTTCGGAACAGGAGAAGCTGGCTTCTGATTCTTCTTCAATATCAGATTCCTTTTCTCTGATCGGTATCACTGCTTTGCTCTTCTTTGAATTCTCTGCCTTCAAAGCTAAGGTTCTTTCTTTGCTTGAAGCTCGATTTACATCTTCTTCAGACTTTCGGATGTTCATTTGTAATTCATGAGACAGCAGCTTTCCGAACAGATTCTGAGGTTCTAGACTTGGCAGTTTTCCAAACTCTCTAATGGCCACAATTTCGCTATCCCAGTCTTTCGTTAGGGAACGCAAGAATTTGTCATTTAGTTCACCGTTTGTGAACTCCCTGTCGTAGTTCCTCAGACCATTGACTATTTTGAAGAATCGCTCGTACGCATCAGCAATGCACTCCTTCTTACTCTGCTTGAAAGCCTCATACTCTTGATTGAGTAGAGATCTTCTGTCTTCTCTCACTTCGTCAGTACCTTCCATTAGAACAATCAAGGATGTCCACATTTCTTTGGCTGATTTGCAGTGGATTAAGTTTTGCAACATGGAGTCATCCACTGCGCTTGCAATGATGTTTTTAGCCTTCTTGTCAAGGGCAACAAGAGCAATTTCATCCTTGTTTAAGTCCATCATCTTTTTAGGTACCTGAACCGTGGGATTTGTTGACGAGGCAGTCATTGGCACATGAGGACCTTCTTCCACGACTTGGAAGATTCTGGGATCTGCAGCTTCCATATAAAAACGGACTCTTTCTTTCCACATAGGAAAGTTAGCCTTAGTGCAGTGGGCAATTTCAGAGAGGATTCCTTGACTCTATTCATGGCTAGCTAGCAACTAGAAGGATGGATCCTGTTCAAGGTGTTAACCTAGCAACGAACAACCTAGCTCTGATACCAATTGAAGTATCTAGTTGCCTACCTAAATCACCTAGAGGGGGGTGAATAGGTGATCTCTACGTCTTTTGCGGAACTAAACAAATAAACGTAAAGCACAGCACACAAAGTAGAACACAACCACAGATAACAGCAGGAAATTATAGTGGTTCCCCGTACTTGGGTACTCCACTGCCGGCCTCGCCAATCTAGCACCACAGCTAGACTTGACTACTCACTAAATCTCAGATCTGAATGATCCTACAAACTCGGAGTCAAACTCCTACAAACTCAGAGAGAACCTCTCTTACAACTCGGAGAAAAACTTCTCCTACAACTCGGAGAACAACCTCTCCTACAACTCGGAGATAACAACTCCTACAACAAATGATAAAAGGTTTTGAACAAAAAGATACCAGATCTGAATAATACAGGTGTTTTCTTCCTTTTTCTTGAATGGCTTTTGAGAACGATGAGGAAGAACAACGATCCTTCAAATATGTCTTTAGCAATCCGAAACGATCCAATAAAGATTGTAGAATCAGAACACGGATCGATCGAATCCTTCTTGATAGAAAACGACAATTCCAATGAGTAGATCGATCTCCAATCGTAGGCGACGGCGAGGCGGCGCTTTTCTCGTTCTTTTGATCGGGAGAGAGACTAGGGTTGAGAATGATTCGAAAACTTGTTTTGATAACCCAAGAGCGAGCCTATATATATAGGGAAACAATTAAGGGTTAAATCGGCCTTAAATGCACTCAGTATAACCGTTGGGATCGAAACAGAGCGATTACAAAACGAAGATTTGAAATCCGTCTGTCCGTCATTCGTCGGGATTCGTCGGGAGAATACGGGAACATCCGACGAATTGACTTAGCCACAGGGAAAAATGAGTCAACCTGTGAAAAACACTGTCTGTCACCATTCGTCGGGATTCATCGGGAGAACACGGGAACATCCGACGAATTGACTTAGCCACAGAGATTTCTTCACAACCCAGCCAAAATGACTTCTGTCAGCATTCGTCGGGATTCGTCGGAATGACCCGAGTCATCTCGACGAATGGACTTGGCTTCAGAATTTTCTTCACTACCCAGCCAAAAGGACTTCTGTCTGGATTCGTCGGGATTCGTCGGAATGACCCGAGTCATCTCGACGAATGGACTTGGCAGATTTTTACTTTTCTTCTGAAAACCTGCTCCACTCCCAAACCTTGAAAGCCTTCAGTTATGAGCACATGAAGTGCACCCCCAAAAGAGAGATTACACATGGACCAACACTTTGTTCTATACAATGAGGGATTACATTATCTAGAACTGTGTTTGGTGATCCATTGCAACCTGACTTTGGTGAGCACTTAGCATTAAGGCCTGTCATACCACATCTAAACAAAAGTCATTAAATACATACTCAATTCAATTTAGTTCACTAGGGGACACCTTCAAATCCAGGTGATTGTGGATACAATACCCAACACACTACAAGAAAATAGAGTTTTGGCCAGGGCAAATTGCCCTGGCTAAAAGTCCAAAATCGTGGCTAAGGAGTTTTTGCCATGAATTATTTAATCGTAGCTAATACTTTTTCATTAGCTATGATTTTGACTATCGTAGCTAATAATTACGTATTAGCCATGACTTTTAACCCGTAGCAAAAAAATGTGCAGCTAAAACTCATTTTTCTAGTAGTGTCATTTATATTGTATGGACATTCCGACTCCGATTATGCAGGGTGCTCACTAGATCGTAAAAGCACAAGCGATACATATCACTTCTTAGGCCCCCCACTTGTTGTTTGGTTGAGTAGGAAATAGAATTATGTTGCCCTCTCCACCACCGAGGCTGAATATGTCGCATTAGGAAGTTGTTGTGCATGAGCCCTTTGGATGAGTCAAACACTAGAAGACTTTGGGGTGCATCTAAATAATATTGAATTAAAATGTGACAAGAAAAGTGCAATAGATCTAACCAACAATCCCGTTCATCATTCACGATCCAAACACATAGATGTGCGTCATCACTTCATTAGGGATCACATTAAGAAAGAACATGTGAGAGTTAGCTTCATAGGCATGGAATCCCAACTTGCAGACATCTTTACAAAACCTCTCCCCGATGCTCGTTTCAACATGCTTAGACTAGAATTAGGAGTCTTAGATATATCAAATTAAAACACATCAAAAGTTATTTCTCCTCAAAACAAACTTCTGTACTACTCTATCAATCTTATTGTGTCTCATCATGTCTGATATTACATAAATCTATCTACATCACAATTATCAAAGTTGAACTAAGAGCACTAACGCTTAGCGTTATCATTAACGCCCAGCGTTAGCATATTTCTCTGAACTTAACAACTCTTTCAGCCTATTCATCTGTATACATCTATATATCTATGTTTGCACCCTAGTTAATTTTTCATTTCTAGAAAAATCAAAATCAAATATAAAATATTAAAACCATTTTAAAACTACCAAAATATGCTTAAATAGCCTTCTAATCATATTCAAATTATCTGAAATTTCTACACTAAGAAGGTCTATATACAAAAACTCGAATCCAAAGAATTTTTTTTCAAAAACCCAAGAAAATAGTGTTCTGTTTGGGCGTTAGCTTCTTTGGCCAAATTTTCATTCTATTTTTTCTAAAATATTTCTGGTATTTTTCTGATGCATTTTCTCTGTTTGTTTTCTCAGATTTGAATTGTTTCTTATTTATCTTATTTCATAAGTAATTTTTTTAAATAATCCAAAAAATGTTGAAAAATATGTTTTTGTCATTTGTTTGTTATCAATATTCACAAAAATATGTTTCGATTATAAAAACTTCACTTGAGCAAAATATTTTAGTATTTTTATTACAAGTGGTCAAAATTGATAAGGCACACACATAAAGATTTTCTTCATTGTCTAATTTTCATTTCAAGTTTCCTAAACATTGATTTATCATGTCACGCCTTGACCTTAATCTTATTATGTGCAATGAAATAGTCTGTAGAAAATTATGTAAAATTGCCTAGCATGCCTTTAAGTATGAATAATGTTTTTTGTTAATCAATGATTCATTCACTCACTATTTTGGTAATCTATATGTGCTCATAATCCTAGTCTTGCATGATTGTGTGGTGTAATAGCTTTAACTTATTAAGGTGTGTGTCTATATTACGTACACCATCTTTCAAACAAAATATTTCTTGCACATATAGAAGTGTTATTTCAATATTGTTAGTGTTTGGAAAAAGAAGTTAATTCGGAGACCTTTGTCCCAAAAATAAAAATATGAAATAAAATGACAAAGATAACTCCACCAAGCACTACTCACCCTCCTGATTAGTCTTAATGAGCATTGTGAGGTTGAGCACCTTGGAAAGAATTGTAAAGTGTCTTGTGCAAACACCTTTTCTTTTTCACTTCTATTTTTACACCAGATCACTTAAAATATAAATTTATAAAAAATGCTTATGTGATCCCCCAAGCAATACTTCGCTCCCTGATAAGTCTTAATGAGCATTGTGTGGGCAAAACACCTTGGTAGTTGTAATCTTTTTATGTGCTTTGAAATTTTCTTCTAGAATTGATGTGTGAATGTAATTACAAGATTACAATCTTAATATTGTTTTACTATTTCATTACATATGTCATGTGTTTTGATTATTTCACTTGTATACTCTTATCAAAACACTTTTATGCACTCATCATTGTTTTTCATAAAGCTTCTACTCATGAGAATTGGATCCTAATGCATATTTACATGATTCTCTACAAACTTAAGTAAAAGCACTAGATTGCAATGCATGATTTCTACAATGTTTTTTACTTGAAATACGAGTTAGTAACATTGTAGCTCTTATCTTTTTGAATATGTCCTATCATGCTTGCCTATTAGTTATGGAAAATTTTCAAAGTTAATGCTCAAATGTGAAGAGTCTAGACATATTGTTGGAAGAGTCAAAACCAAAACAAAAATATTCTTTACAAAAATATTAATCTTAGTAACTTTGTTTTGCTTTTCCGTATTGTTGATCAAGTATTTTTATCATGCTTTATCATGCTTATTTTAAGGTCTCCCCTTCACTTGTATCTTTCAAACTTTTATGTTCACTATTTTTTAACAAGTGAAAGAATAACTTGGTAAGTACATGTGATGTTATTACTCACGCTTATCATATCACATTTTTTATCCGTTATGCCACTCTCTCTCTTAGCTCGATCATGACCTACTTTATGCTTAAAATAAAACTCTTATCCTCTCTTAATTTGTCCCAACTTTTGTCTTCTTTATTCTAGTTTTGTTTTCATTTCACCCACTTTTGCTAATAACAAAAGGGGGAGAATAAAATGATAAATCTTAATGATTAAAGGAGTAGGATTCCTAGTTTAAGGGGGAGCATGAATCTAGTTTATGGGAGCATTCACTAAGGGGGAGCACTTAAGTAGGGGGAGAACAATTTAACAAACTATAATTATAACTCTTATCTCTATGTTGCTTAGTGTCATATATCTTTCTAAAAACACATCTCTTATATATGATTCTGATTTATCTCTATTGGATTTATTATTCTCAAAAGGGGGAGATTGTTGGAACACGGTTTTCCGCATCCCTTTGATTTGAGAATAACAAATCCTACTTGTATTTGATCTTGTTTGTCATTGTGCTTTTTGCAAGCAGGTTTGAACACAATTGACACTAGGATGCTGCATTGTTGGTCTGGACTTGCTCACAAGCTCAAATGATGAATGTGGTCTAATGCCAGGCGTTAGGACTTAACACCGGCATTGACTTTCATTCCCACCAAAACAAAAATGGTATGGAGGGAAGCTGCCGTGATTGCAGGAGCATTTTGGGAATGATTTGACTTAACGCCAGGTGTTAGCCTCAACGCGAGCGTTAAGGTTGCCTAAAATGAATGTTTCTAAATATGTAGAACCTCCTTCCTATTTTGAAGATCCGAGCCATCAAATTATTTCTATACTGAGTCAACGCCTGACATTACCCTTAACGCCGACTTTAGCTTCCAGTCCTATAAATAGGTGACATTCATTCTCTTTAACTAGAAATTCCAAGGAGCCCTATTCCAGCACTTCAGAAACTCTGCGAGGGCCGTAATTTCAGACCACCATCTCCCATACAAATTTAAGTGAAGAATTTAAAGGAGGACTAGATCAATGCTCACCCAACACGAAGAACGCACACTTCTACTTCGACGATATTTAGCGGGCCTTCGCCATCTCCTGAAATCTTCAAAGGGAGTTTTTACTTGTCTTTTATATTTTGTTGTACCTATTTCATTGTGATTGTTTTGTGAATTCACCGTAGTTCTTGGCGACTAGGTCCGTGCGCGGCTTAAAAGGAATTTGCCGTGGTTGTGGAAACTAGGTCTAGTGAGTAGTTCTAGGGGGTGCTCGAGGCCTTTCTGGGGATCGAAAGGCTAGAGCGGATTGAGGCCGTATCTGGGGAAAGATCGGCTAAATCTAATCGATTCTTAGTGAGAAGAGTACATGGAAGGTACATATGAAGTAAGGGATGACAAAAAGTCTCTATTGAATCAAGAGTATAAAGAATTTAGCCAAGAAAAGAAAGACACCATAGCTGACTGCTGTGAGAAATTCTTCAGGATAGTGAATGGACTGAAGAACTATGGAAGGACATTCACTAATTATAAACTCAATGATAAGTTCTTAAGATCTCTCAATAAGGAGTGGGATATTATGATATGTGCTATAAGAGAAATGAGAAATCTGGGTAATATTCAGCCACAAAATCTATTTGGGAAATTACTGTCCCATGAATTACATTTGAATAAAAAGAAAAGTAAAGAAATGCATGTCAAAGAAAAATCAGTGGAACTAAAAGCTGAGAGCTCTAGAAGACGGAAAGAGAAGGTCTCATTTCCTCCCAGAAGAGTAGCTGATTCAGAAGAATCTGAACTTAACACCTCTGAAGAAGAGCTGTCAGATGGAGACATGGCCTTGTTCACAAGGCAGCTGAAAAGGATGTTGAGTAGAAAGAAGCAATATAAGAGCAAACCTTCTTCCTCCAACTCCAAAAAGCATCACAAGAACTCAGACAAATCAAGAAGAGACCCCAAAAGGGACAGGTATATTCATTTTAGATGACACTATTAGCTTTGGGTGCAGGAAATCAAGACATATGATTGCTGACTGCCCATCAAAAGGAAAGGGCAGCAACAAATTTGAAGAAAAGAAGTATCACTCAAACAAAAGGTCTGAAAAAGAGTCTCTTAGCAAAGAAGAAAAAAAACATTAAGTGACAGTGACTCGAGAACTTCTGAATCCGATGAAGAGGAAGCCTATGTTGGGCTGACTTCACTAACAGAAGAAATATAAGAAACTACTGACAAGACAAACATCAGAGAACCACTGTTACTATCTGATTATGACACTAAAGAAGATGATGACAGATGTGGGCTCATGGCTATGACTGAAGGGGACGATCAGTATGATTCCCATACTGATAAGGTAAAAATTACAACTACTTTTACATTATCTGATCATGAGACATTATCTAACTTTCTCATTGAAAACAAGTTTTCAGGGGGAAAGATAGATAAAGCATTGTTCCTAAGGGAAATATGAGGCGAGACTCTGCTGGTCCAAATATATGTAGATGACAATCTTTGGCTCTACAGATGACAAGCTCTGTAAAAGATTTGTCAATCTTATACAAGGAAAGTTTGAAATGAGCAGCATGTGAGAGCAAAAATACTTCTTAGGACTTCAAGTGAAACAAACTGAGGATGGTATATTCATCTCTCAGACCAAATTCACAAAATAACTAATTAAGAAGTTTGGAATGGAGGATGTTGTTGGATCTTGAGGCGCCCTTAGAGGGGGGGGGGGGGGGTGAATAAGGGTTTTAGAAACTTATGTTATATTTTAAAATACTTGAAATGATAAGAGATTAAATTAGTGATAAACCACACAAAAAGAGGAAATCAAGTAATATAAATGAAAGACATGGTTTTATTAACTTGAAATATAAGATTACAAAATTTAATTTCTATGACGCTAGAAATCGAAGGCGAAATATGACATTGTTGAAACCAGCAACTGGTCTCTTGAGTTCGGACCCACTGGGGGTGTAGCCGATGCTTACTTCTCCCTCACTAGACTCTCTTGACGGTGGATGCTGGAAACGGAATAGACCCAAGGCTGAAGCGAGGAGGTCCCGCCACACACCCGGAAGATCTTAGAGAGCTTCCCCTCCCAAACCAAAGCTCAACCGGGCACCTTGGAGGGCACTGGCTGCCAACCAAAACTAGCCTAGAGGAGAGGATTCTCTAAAATCGGATCTCCTCCAAGGTGCCCTTAAGGGTCTATTTATAGTTTTCCTAGGCTGGTCTGTAAATAGCCTGAATCCGCCTTTTAATTTTACTAACCGCACCCCAAATTGGTCTGCTAATAGCCTAACTCCGCTGTTCCGAAGGGCTATCTGCACCCCACCAGGGGTATTATGGTCATTTTCCCCTCACAGCCCTTTGGGCGAATGGTCCGCGAGGGCACCATTCGCTGGGCACCCGCCTGGCTGGGCGAATGCCCTCGCTTCTGGGCGAGTGGTCCGTGAGGGCACCACTTGCCTAGCGTCTTCTCCCCTACAGCTTACCCCCACCAACTCGGGGGCATTTTTACCTTCCTTAGCCTGGGCGAGTGACCCGGCGAATGATCTGGACGACCCAGGTTTCGCCAGTTGGCTGGGGGGCCCACTCGACGAATACGGGTTGTACACAATCCCCGCTCTTTACGAGCGGTTCCTACGGTCGTAAAGAACAGTCCAACCCTGTATTCGGTGAGTGCTTGCTGACTGGATCCATAAGATTCCGTGGGTCCCACCGCCACCTTATATATATACCCTCATGTCAGGTTTCTCTGGACCACTCTCTCATCTTGGCTCGGAGTTCCTCCACTTCCTGATGTCTTTCCACAAACCTTCTGCGAAACCCCTCTCGCGTGAGATGATCGAACGTCTGGCTGCGGCCCAGATTGCGACCGCCCCGAAGACGGCCAGATTTGCTCCCTGGCTTAAATCCAAGAGGGATGCGAGTGCTCCTTACGTCTTGCGGCGAGCCCAGGCAATTCGGATGATTCGCCAGAGAGGCGAGACCGCCCCGGAATCTCCGACGAATGCCCCTCCAGACCCCGGGACTCAGGTACGGAGATTTCTCCTGCCTTTCTTTTCTGTTTCCGCCTTCTTATTCTTCAATTGATCTGGCCATTCGCAGGGGGTTTCGGTACCTGAGGACGGCCATGGGGCCGTTTTGAGCAGTGCGGTGGTGCCACCTCCCGCGGACGAGGTACCTCCTCCTGATCTGGATCTTGCTCCTCCGCCTCCTCCTGGGGAGACTGTACCCCAATCCCGTGAGTTGTGAACCTTCTCGCTTTTTCCTTTTATGTTGTCGGCTACTAACCATTACCTTCTCGCAGCCCTCAACCCTGACGTCCCGCTGCGGGACTCCATTCCTCCAAGTCCCCCTGCTCAGGTGAACCCCTCTGTCACCGCGAATGAACGGAGGGTCTCCCCTGAGCGAGAGCTGGATCAGCATCTCCGTGTTGATGACCGTGCGGATGTTCCGGCTCCTCCTCCGCCTTACCGTCCGGGGAGAGGGAAGGTCCTGCCACCTTCCGCGGGCTTGTCTGGGGTCTTTCCCCATTCGTCTCGCCCTTCAGGTCATAGGAATCCCGTCCCCGGTTAGTTTACTCCTCTGACCCCATAGCATTCGCATATTTTATTGCAACTGACTTAATTTTGATTTCGCAGGCTATCGGGAGGCCTCCCCTTTTGACTCCTTCCTCGAGGGAGAAGAGGGGACGCTCTCGCCTCTCCCCTCCCCCGGGGACCTCACTGACTTCCTGGGCGACTCCTCCGATCACGCGACCCTGAAAGAGCGGATTACGGAGGTGTTGGGGAAGCTCATCCACATCCAGTGGAACGTCGTCGGTCAGGTGGATGAGGTGCGGCTGGGAGTCACACGGGAGCTGAAGGACCTTCGACGAAGTCACTCGCATCTTCTCGCGGCGGTGGAGCGGCTAGGGGGTGAAGGAGGGGAGTTGTCTCCCGAAAGGCATGCCGCGCGAGCCCGGGACCAACTCCACCTTGCTTCCCAAGAAATCACCAGTATGCTCGCGTACTACCGCCCGTGAATCCCCCTAGAAGCTGGGTCGCACAAGCGAGGTCGGTGGGTCTGGGAAGAGTTTTGACCTACCCAACGTCCACCCCTCTTATTGTTTCCTTTTCTTACTTTGTGCTGCGAATGCTGAACGTTATATTTGTCTGTAATAATTTCTCTATGCTTTGCGAATGCTTCTTTATTCGTTTTTCGTATCCCATAGCTTTGCTTGGGCATTGTCGAGTGATAACTTATAGACGGATGCTCTTCCAACCTCGTTGCGTAGCCGCGGAATGAATAGACATAGGGCATTTGCCATTAATGGGCGAGAGGGACCGGCTCGGGCTTCGAGGTGTCGGGAAGGCGCGATGGCTATCCGCACACCCGTGGCCTCGAAAGCCCAAACGCCGTTTAGTCCCTCTATAAATAAGTCTTTCAACCACCGTATTAAATACCTAACCATCTGCTCTCTTTCCTTGCGCTAGCACTCGCGCTTCTTCCTTATCTGTTGCTCCCCTTTCCTTCTTCACTCGCAAAAATGGGTGGCGATGCGGAAGGCAGGGCCAAGTGCGCCAGCGCATTCACCAACCACGTCTTCGATTCCTGCGACCTCTCTGAGGAGGCTTACCTGACTGCCGTCGCCGACTACGTCCCGCCGGGTTTCGAGGGGCGAAAGCCCAGGCCGGATGAGCGTCTGAACTCCATCTCGCCTTGTGCTCTTGCGATCCCGCTAGAGCATTTCGAGGTGGGGTTTCGCCTCCCGATCTGGCCGGAACTCCGCCAGACCTTCAGATACTACGGGGTCGTGCCTGGCCAGCTCAACCCCAACTCCATCGCTATGTTGGTCGGGTATGCGAGCTACCTGCGAGAAGAGGGAATCGAGTTCTCGCTGCCCGTCTTCCGCAAGCTCTATACCTTCCGCTGCACCAATGGTATCTCGTTCTTCTCGGGACTGAGCCCCCTAAAGCACTACGGGCTCCCGAACAAGAACCATGACTGGGTTCGCCGCTTTATTTTCGTAAGCGGGAACCTGGGGAACACTCTTCTCGCGCCGGTGCAGGAGGAGGAGTCAACCTTCCGCCCCCCCGACCCTAGGGGGGCACGAGGCCAAACTCCACCAATACATCCTGGAGCACAGGATGGATCTCGTCCATCTCCGGCGAAACGTCAACTCGCTTCCACCCGTTCCGCAGGGTGAGGGTAAGTGTTCGAGACTTCATTCGCTTTCGCTTTGTGATTTTTACATCATTCGCTAGAACCATTTGTTATATTATGCAGGCGTGCGCCACTTCCCCCTTCATCCGCCGCGTCCCTCTGGATCCGCCCTCTCTCTCGCACAGGCCGCCGCGGATGCCTGTCGGGAGGAACCTTCTTCCTCCAAGCCTAGGGGAAAGAAGCGCAAGCCAGCGGTGCTGACCTCTTCTTCTTCCAAGAAGCCCAAACCCCCCCCCCCCCCCCCCTCCGCCAAGGGGAAGGGGGTCCTGGACGAGACCCTCGGGGCGGGTGCTCAGATCCAAGCCTTGGGGACGAGTGCGCCAGGAAAGACAATCCCTCGCGCGGGACCGTCGTTGCCGCCGCCCCCACTTCCCAGGGACCATCGGAACTTCCCCAGCGGCGAGAAGCACAGGGACCCCTCGGGGGCTCCCCTGGTCAAGTGGGACAGGAATGCTAACCGGGTCTCGCTCTCCACCCTCCATCCGTCGTGGATAGAGAGCGATCTCGCCAGTGGTGAGGCTTACGCCATCGCGTATGCCCTCTATGGCCGAGAAGACGCCGAAGTCTATGATGCCGAGATGACCCAGGTTCTCGCTCATGAGAGTGCCGTGGCCATGCTGCGGGTGCTTGAGCTCGCGCACATGTCTTCGCGCCGGAGCATCAAACTGGCGCGGGACTTGGCGGAGGTTGAGGAGTCCCGGTCCGTTGCTTCTACTGAGGCGATGGAGCTTAGGACTAAGCTGGCGGCTGCGGAGACCCTTCTCGCCAACCGCCCTGTCGCAGAGGTGTGTACGTTTTCTTCTTTCCCGCGAGTGACTTGTTGCCGATTGACAAACTTTATTCTTACCACCTTTGTTATTATTTTCAGGACACCACGGTTGCCGAGATGCTCCGCGCTCGGGTGGCCGGCCTTGAGGATGAAATCCGTCTGGCCAAAGCCGAAGTCCAGCGATTGCGAGAGGCTGGCGCGTCAGCACTCGACCCGGGGAGCGGGGGCCATTTTTATCCCCATCACGAGTTGGAGCAGCTGATGCAAGAGAACGCGCAGAATGCCGTCAAGCATGCGCTGCAGGTGCTGCGGCGAGCGGGATACTTGAAGGCGGAGGCCGAATGCCTTTCCGCTCGCCAAGTCGTCCCCGAGCTTTACATTCCAATCCCCTTTCCTGAGGACAACCACGTCGAGCCGCGAGAAGATGCCCTCATCCCAGACTCTGGTGAGAGCGACGGATCTTCAAGCGAGAAATCTTTTGATCCTTGAGAAGGGCCTCTTGTATTTTCTCTTTTTGCATTTATCCTTTTGACTGTAATCTTGAACGGGCGAGTGCCTTTAAAAGATGTATATATTGACTACAATTTGTGTTATTCTAAGCTTTCCTCTCATTCGCCGCTATACCTCGTTAGGCTCATTAGGACGTTGATTCTTCTTATTCGCCGCCACACCTCGTTAGGCTCATTAGGACGTTAGGTCGTGATGCGACTGTCTTGGCCACCCCGCAAATGCTCGAAGATGACTTAGGTCGGTCGTTCCCCTTCGATCTCTCGCTACCAAGTGAACCTTACCATTCGTGCATCACGGGGTTTCGCTTAGGTAGTCATGAGAGTGGGGTGTGATCCTCTCTCCGGCGCGTGGTCTATGCGAATGCTCTTGAGATCATCTCTTGAGAACTTAGAACCTGCCACCGGGTGAGCCTTCAGACCTGCCAGCTAGATGGGAGCCTGGACAGCGGGTCTGCTAGGGGCCAACCTCTGGAACATAGAACCTGCCACCGAGTGAGCCTTCGGACCTACCAACTAGATGAGAGCCTGGACAGCGGGTCTGCTCGGGGCCAACCTCTGGAACATAGAACCTGCCACCGAGTGAGCCTTCGGACCTGCCAGCTAGATGAGAGCCTGGACAGCGGGTCTTCTCGGGGCCAACCTCTGGAACATAGAACCTGCCACCGAGTGAGCCTTCGGACCTGCCAGCTAGATGAGAGCCTGGACAGCGGGTCTGCTCGGGGCCAACCTCTGGAACATAGAACCTGCCACCGAGTGAGCCTTCGGACCTGCCAGCTAGATGAGAGCCTGGACAGCGGGTCTGCTCGGGGCCAACCTCTGGAACATTGAACCTGCCACCGAGTGAGCCTTAGGACCTGCCAGCTAGATGAGAGCCTGGACAGCGGGTCTGCTCGGGGCCAACCTCTGGAACATAGAACCTGCCACCGAGTGAGCCTTCAGACCTGCCAGCTAGATGAGAGCCTGGACAGCGGGTCTGCTCGGGGCCAACCTCTGGAACATAGAACCTGCCACCGAGTGAGCCTTCGGACCTGCCAGCTAGATGAGAGCCTGGACAGCGGGTCTGCTCGGGGCCAACCTCTGGAACATAGAACCTGCCACCGAGTGAGCCTTCGGACCTGCCAGCTAGATGAGAGCCTGGACAGCGGGTCTGCTCGGGGCCAACCTCTGGAACATAGAACTTGCCACCGAGTGAGCCTTCGGACCTGCCAGCTAGATGAGAGCCTGGACAGCGGGTCTGCTCGGGGCCAACCTCTGGAACATAGAACCTGCCACCGAGTGAGCCTTCGGACCTGCCAGCTAGATGAGAGCCTGGACAGCGGGTCTGCTCGGGGCCAACCTCTGGAACATAGAACCTGCCACCGAGTGAGCCTTCGGACCTGCCAGCTAGATGAGAGCCTGGACAGCGGGTCTGCTCGGGGCCAACCTCTGGAACATAGAACCTGCCACCGAGTGAGCCTTCGGACCTGCCAGCTAGATGAGAGCCTAGACAGCGGGTCTGCTCGGGGCCAACCTCTGGAACATAGAACCTGCCACCGAGTGAGCCTTCGGACCTGCCAGCTAGATGAGAGCCTGGACAGCGGGTCTGCTCGGGGCCAACCTCTGGAACATAGAACCTGCCACCGAGTGAGCCTTCGGACCTGCCAGCTAGATGAGAGCCTGGACAGCGGGTCTGCTCGGGGCCAACCTCTGGAACATAGACCCTGCCACCGAGTGAGCCTTCGGACCTGCCAGCTAGATGAGAGCCTGGACAGCGGGTCTGCTCGGGGCCAACCTCTGGAACATAGAACTTGCCACCGAGTGAGCCTTCGGACCTGCCAGCTAGATGAGAGCCTGGACAGCGGGTCTGCTCGGGGCCAACCTCTGGAACATAGAACCTGCCACCGAGTGAGCCTTCGGACCTGCCAGCTAGATGAGACCCTGGACAGCGGGTCTGCTCGGGGCCAACCTCTGGAACATAGAACCTGCCACCAAGTGAGCCTTCGGACCTGCCAGCTAGATGAGAGCCTGGACAGCGGGTCTGCTCGGGGCCAACCTCTGGAACATAGAACCTGCCACCGAGTGAGCCTTCGGACCTGCCAGCTAGATGAGAGCCTGGACAGCGGGTCTGCTCGGGGCCAACCTCTGGAACATAGAACCTGCCACCGAGTGAGCCTTCGGACCTGCCAGCTAGATGAGAGCCTGGACAGCGGGTCTGCTCAGGGCCAACCTCTGGAACATAGAACCTGCCACCGAGTGAGACTTCGGACCTGCCAGCTAGATGAGAGCATGGACAGCGGGTCTGCTCGGGGCCAACCTCTGGAACATAGAACCTGCCACCGAGTGAGCCTTCGGACCTGCCATCTAGATGAGAGCCTGGACAGCGGGTCTGCTCGGGGCCAACCTCTGGAACTTCCAGGGTCTCTCCTGCGAGCTGTAACATCATTTTCATACACACAGTTTAAACAAAATGTTTTCATTCAAAAAACCATTATTACTACATGGTACTAAGGATAAAAACGTTTAAGGTCGTCGCCACTCCATGTGTGGCTGAGGGGTTGGCCCTCCACATTCTGAAGGCGATACCCCCCAGACTTTAGTGCCTCTTCCACGACATAGGGGCCTTCCCAGTTGGGGTTAAGTTTTCCCACCGCGGCGGACCTCCCAGCCGCGTCGACCTTCTTGAGTACCAGATCTCCCTTCTCGAACTGCTTGATCCTGACGTGCCTGTCGAAATACTTGGCCATCCGCCGCTTGACCTCTTCTTGATGGATGGCTGCTCGATCCCGAGCTTCTTCGATGAGGTCGAGGGAGAGCCGCAACTCCTCCTCGTTCTCGGCTCTCCAATCTTCCTCACCATTTGCGGCGACCTTTACCCGTGGTGTCATAACCTCGAACTCTATGGGGATGACGGCCTCGCAGCCGTGAGAGAGCTTGAAAGGGGTCTCTCCCGTGGCGGTGTTGGGGGTGGTTCTTAAAGCCCAAAGGACCGAGGGGAGCTGCTCCACCCAATTTCCCTTGAGATTTTCCACCTTCTTCTTGAGTAAGTTCACGATGGCCTTGTTCGCCGCCTCCACCTGCCCGTTGCTCCTGGGATGGTGAACGGACGCAAACCTAAGGTCTATCCCCAACTGGCCACAGAAGCCGATGAATTCCTCGCTTGCGAACTGCGGTCCATTATCCGTGACTATGGCCTGTGGAAGCCCGTGTCGACAAATGATCTCCCCCCACACGAAGTTGCGGATTACCTGGGAGGTGACCTTAGCCAACGCCTTGACCTCCAACCACTTTGTGAAGTAGTCAATCATGACTAGGAGAAATCTCCTCTGTCCACTAGCCTGGGGGAAGGGTCCTACCAGGTCCATTCCCCATATGGCGAATGGCCAGGGCGCCGTGATACTCTTTAGCCTCTGAGCTGGCATGAGCTGAAGCGGGGCGAACATTAGGCACTTCTGGCATCTCTTGGCGAAGGCTGCCGCGTCTTTACTTAGGGTTGGCCAGAAGTACCCCTGCCTTATTATCCTTGCTTCCAACATCCTGCTCCCCGAGTGGCTGCCGCACTCGCCGGAGTGAACTTCTTCCAAGATCCTTGGGACCTCTTCCTCCGAGATGCATCGGGCCAGGAGGCCCGAGAGGGTCTTCCGATACAAGTCACCTTCTGGAGCACGTAGTAGGCAGACTTATACCGGAAGCGCCTCTGGTCCGGAACTTCTTCCAGAAATTTTCCCGTTGCAAGGAAGGCGACGAAGGGATCCTTCCAGGAGGGCCGCTGTTCTACTTCCATGAGCTCTCCCTCTTCGATCGAAGGACGGAATAGGTCCGTCAGGGTCCCCCCGGCTCGTGGACCAGATTTTGCCAACCGATCTGCCGGGGTGCTCTCCTCTCGAGGGACGTGCCGGATGGAGAAAGTTTTGAACGTCCCCACGAGACCTTTGACTTTTGCTAAGTACCTCATGAGCACAGGTTCCCTTGTTTCGAACTCTCCCCTTATCTGAGAAGCTATTATCATGGAGTCAGTGAGGACCTCCATGTCATGGACCCCGAGCTCCCGGGCCAACCGCAGGCCGGCGATTACAGCCTCATACTCCGCCTGGTTGTTGGTGATTGGGAAGTGTATCACTAGTGTCTGCTCTATCTTTACTCCGTGGGGACTCTCCAGCACCACCCCTCCTCCGAGAGAATTCTTGCCCGAAGCCCCATCCACTAGCAGCTTCCACGGAACGTGACGAGGGGCTCCGTCTTCTTTCATCTCGGCCACGAAATCTGTCATGAAATCAGCCACCACCTGCACCTTCATAGATAATCGAGGGACAAAGGTAATGTTGAATTCACTTAGCTCTATTGACCATTTTGCGAGCCTTACTGAGTGCTCCACTCCTTCGAAGATCTGGCAGAGAGGATGATCCGTCACTACTTGGATCGAATGGGCCTGGAAGTATGGCCTAAGCTTCCTTGCTGCGATGACCAGGGCAAAGGCCAACTTCTCTAAAATTGGGTACCTGAGCTCCGCTTCCCTCAGGACCCAGCTTACGTAGTAGACTGGCAGCTGCTTCTTGCCTTCCTCCCGAACCAGGACGGAGCTTACGGCCTCCGCCCCGACCCCGAGATATAGATGTAGATCCTCCCCCTCTTTGGGACTTTGTAGTAGCGGAGCCTTGGTGAGTTGGCTCTTCAAGGCCTGAAAGGCCTCCTCGCATTCTCTTGTCCACTCAAATTTCTGGTTGCCTTGTAGCGCTTTGAAGAAGGGGGAGCATCTTTCCCCGGCCCGAGAGAGAAACCTGTTCAGCCCGGCGAGTCTTCCGGTCAAGCGTTGAACTTCCTTGGCGTTCCGTGGCGACCCCAGCTCCATTATAGCCCTAACCTTGTCCGGGTTTGGTTCTACCCCCCAGGGGGTGAGAAGGTGCCCCAGGAACTTCCCTTTGCTGGCCCCGAACACACACTTCAGGGGGTTCAGGCGCATCTTGTACTTGCGTAGGGTGGCGAAGGTCTCCTCGAGGTCCCGGATGTGAGAGCTCACACACTTGCTCTTTATCATAAGGTCATCCACGTAGACCTCCAGGTTCCTTCCCCTTTGCTTCTTAAATACCCGATCCATCATCTTCTGGTAGGTTGCTCCTGCATTTTTCAGCCCGAAGGGCATCATCTTATAGCAGTAGCATCCTTCCCTGGTGATGAACGAGACATCTCTGACGTCCGGGGGGTGCATTCTTATTTGGTGATAACCTGAAAAAGCATCCAAAAAACTCATCACAGAAAAACCGACGGCTGAGTCAACCAGCGCGTCGATCCGAGGCAAGGGATAACAATCCTTAGGGCAGGCCTTATTTAACAATGAAAAGTCCACACACATACGCCAGCGGCCATCGGCCTTTTTTACCATTACGACATTGGAGACCCAGCCTGGATACTGGATCTCCGTTACAAAACCTGCTTCGAGGAGTTTCGCCACCTCCTCGCGGATCGGTCCTTCGAGCTTGTCAGCTATAGTCCTTCTCTTCTGCCGGATGGGGCGGGCTTCTGGATCGAGGTTGAGACGATGGCAAGCCACGTCCGCCTCGATGCCTGGCATGTCCGCTGCGCTCCATGCGAAGATGTCCACGTTCTTCTGAATGCACTCCAGCATCCTTCTCTGGTCCTCCGGGCCGAGGCCCCCGCTGATCCGCACCTTCTCCACCCTTCCTGCCTGGGTGGTAACCTCCATCTCTACCACCTCTTCTGCCGCCTCGAGCCGAGTTGGCTCTTCCCACTGGCCTTTTGCTTCTCGCCTCTCCTCTCGGGCCTTTTCCTCTGCAGCTCCTTCCGCCTCCACCGGCTCGACCTCCTGCTCTTCCCGAGCGACCTCCAACAACTCGACCTCCCGCTCCTCACGAGCGACCTCTATATTCTCCTCTCGGGCATCGCCCTCTCCCCCTACTTCTCTCTTTTCCACCTCTTCTCCTGCCCCCTCCGGCCTCACCATCTCTTCATCCATCTTCTCGGCATCCGCCATCCATGAAATGGTGTTGACGGCAGTCACATAGCACTGCCTCGCCACCTTAGCATCTCCTCGGACGCGGATCTGGACTCCTCCACTATGGAGCTTTAAGCACTGATGGTACGATGAGGGCACGCACCGGAAGGCGCTGATGAGGGGTCGTCCGAAGATGGCGTTATAGCTGCTCGGAGCGTCCACAATGACGAACCGGCAGTTTCTTGGGACTCCTCCTAGCGTCACCTGGAGACCTACGCCTCCCTCGACCTCCTTCCGCTCCCCCGAGAAACCAAACAGTGGTCCGTCGGAGGCCTGCACCCTCTTCTTCTCTACCTCCATCGCGTCGAAAGCTTTTTTGAAGATCACATTCACCGAGCTCCCGTTGTCCACCAGGATCCGAGAGACCGTGAAGTTTTCTATCACTGTCTGGATCACCAGGGCGTCGCAGAATGGGTCCTCGTAATCTGGCATATCTTCTGAGGAGAAGGTGAGCTTCTCAGAGGGGGGTGGGGTCTGGGAAGTCGACGCAACGTCCCTTCGGAACATGGCCTGGAAGCTTCTCTTGCGAGAGGCCTCTATCCCAACCCCACCGTGAATCACCCCGATTCCCCCTGGTTCCTATATCTGCCCTATCTTCACACCGATCCTCTTCTGCCTCTGGGAGCACTTCCTCAATTCTGGCCTGCTGCCGCCGTGGCTGTCCTCTTTCCCTCATCTCCAAGAACTCCGGGCAGGTGGCGATCGCGTGACCTTCTTCCTGATGAAAGTCACAGTAAGGCAACGCCACCCTGTCCTCTCTTCCCTCTCTTCCTCTTCCTCCTCTCGCTCCTCTACCTCTTCTCCCTCGGCCTACCGCCATGGCTTGCTCCCTCGGGGGGTGAGGGGGTCTGGGACCCTGCCTCCACCCCTGATTCACTCCTCCTGCCTCCCTTCCTTGGTACCTTTCATCCTGACATCGCGCCGGTCCTTCCTGGTTCCTCCAGCCCAACCTGTTGTTGGGCTCTTGGTTCCTCCAAACCCGAGGTGGTCTTTCGAACCCCTGGCCCCTGGGCTCCTCTCGCCTTCTTCCCTCTGGCTGCCTCGCCTCGGGCTCGCTCATCTTTGCCAACCTTTTGTAGAATTCGGGGTTGGCTGCCTCCCCTTCTATCTCCTCCGCGACTCTCTCCATCAACTCCTCGAAGGATACAGGAGGTCTTCTCTTCAGGTCCATCTTGAAGAACCCCTCTCGCAGCCCTACGATGAATGCCATCTGGAGGGCGAATCCCGACACTTCCTGCACTAGGTGTATCTCCTCCTGGAACCTATCCACGTACTTGGCCAGGGATTCCCCCTCCCTTTGTCTAATCTTGAAGAGAGCCTCCGCATCCTTCTTCCTCTTTTTTGACGCCGAGAAACGCAGTCGGAAGCTTCGACGCAGATCATCGAACGCGTAGATGGAACCTGTGGGAAGCTGGTGGAACCAGTCCCTTGCTTTCTCCTTCAGGGTGGTCGCGAAGAGTCGGCATTGGAAAGAATCCGACATGGGAAGGATTGAAGTCATGTCCTCGAACCACTGCAGGTGCACAACCGGATCCTCCTTGCCGGTGTAGTAGGACATCTCCGGCCCACGAAACCCTTCTGGCACTGGGGCCGAGAGGATCATCTCGCAAAAGGGGCTCCCTTCCCCTGCTCGGCGAGTGGTCCTCTCGCGCGGGACCAACTCACACACCTCAGCACTCACCGGACTGCTGAACAGCTGCCGTCCGGGGAGATCTCGCGCGCTTCCTTCTGCTGGCACCTCCTTCCCCGGCCGCTGCCCCGGTGCGTTCTCGCCGATCTGCAAAGGCGTGACCACTGGGACCGCCGGGGTCTCGCACTCGCTCCTTGCCGCGAGAACTGTCTGCAGAACCTCTCGCTTGAACTTCTCAAACATCTCCAGCCACTCCCCTGCCGCGGGTGGCTGCGAGTGACCTGAGTCAGAACCATTTCCTCCATCTCCCGTCATCGAAACTAGCTTGGGATTTTCTTTCACCGGCTACGGTCCACGCTCACCGCACCAAAAATGTTGAAACCAGCAACTTGTCTCTTGAGTTCGGACCCACTGGGGGTATAGCCGATGCTTACTTCTCCCTCACTAGACTCTCTTGACGGTGGATGCTGGAAACGGAATAGACCCAAGGCTGAAGCGAGGAGGTCCCGCCACACACCCGGAAGATCTTAGAGAGCTTCCCCTCCCAAACCAAAGCTCAACCGGGCACCTTGGAGGGCACTGGCTGCCAACCAAAACTAGCCTAGAGGAGAGGATTCTCTAAAATCGGATCTCCTCCAAGGTTCCCTTAAGGGTCTATTTATAGTTTTCCTAGGCTGGTCTGTAAATAGCCTGAATCCGCCTTTTAATTTTACTAACCGCACCCCAAATTGGTCTGCTAATAGCCTAACTCCGCTGTTCCGAAGGGCTATCTGCACCCCACCAGGGGTATTATGGTCATTTTCCCCTCACAGCCCTTTGGGCGAATGGTCCGCGAGGGCACCATTCGCTGGGCACCCGCCTGGCTGGGCGAATGCCCTCGCTTCTGGGCGAGTGGTCCGTGAGGGCACCACTCGCCTAGCGTCTTCTCCTCTACAGCTTACCCCCACCAACTCGGGGGCATTTTTACCTTCCTTAGCCTGGGCGAGTGACCCGGCGAATGATCCGGACGATCCAGGTTTCGCCAGTTGGCTGGGGGGCCCACTCGACGAATACGGGTTGTACAGACATACTTTTTTCATTTTATATACCAACTCTTCTCACTAAGAACCGGTTGGCTTTCGCCGATCTCACTCCAGATATGGTCTCATGCCATTCTAGCCTTTCTATCCCCAGAAAGGCCTCGAGCACTCCCTAGATCTACTCCCTAAACCTAGTCGCCAATGCGAGGCAAATTCCTCTCTAAATCCTACCCAGACCTAGTCGCCAACACAAGGCGAATTCACGAACCGATTACAAAGATAAATATAAAAGAAAAATATAAAAAAAACTCCCTATGAGGTAATCTGAAGGAGACGAAGAAGAATCGTTGAAGTCCAAGCGTGCATTCATCGCATTGAGTTAGCGTGTCCATCAAGCCTCTTTTGATTCCTCTTTTTGAAATTGAGTGGGAGATCCTTTCTGGTCTGGAAATATGGCACTCACAAATAATTCAGAGTGCTGGAATAGGGCTCCTTGGCATTGGTAGTTGGAGAAGACAAAATCCACCTATTTATAGGACCAGACGCTAACGTCGGCGTTAAGGCTAACGCTTGACATTGACCCAGTATAGAATTGTTTTGATGGCTAAGATCTTCAAAACAGTAAGGAGATTCTGCACTTTAGGAAACATGCATTTTAGGCAACCCTAACGCTGGCGTTGAGGCTAACGCTGGCATTAGGTCAGATCATTCCTAAAGAGTTCCTGCAATCACGGCTGCTTCCCTCCTTGCCATAATCATCATGATGGGAAAGAGGGTCAACGCCTAGCATTAGGTCCTAACTAATAGTGTTAGACCACATCCCTTTTTCAGTTTGTGAGTAGGTCCAGACCAATAATGAAGCGTCCTAGTATCATATTTTTTCAAGCCTGCATGCTAAAAACACAATGTCAACCATGATCAAATACAAGCAGGATTTATTATTCTCAAATCAAAGGGATACGGGAAACCATGTTCCAACAATATCCCCCTTTTGATAATAACAAATCCAATAGAGATAAATCAGATTCATATATAAGAGAGGTGTGTTTTTAGAAGGATATATGACACTAAGCAACATTGAGATAATAATAAGAATTATAGATTGTTAAATTGTGCTCCCCCTACTTAAGTTCTCCCCCTTAGTGTATGATCTCATAGACTAGATTTATGCTCCCCCTTAATCTAGTGAATCCTACTCCTTTAATCATTAAGATTTATCATTTTATTCTCCCCCTTTTGTTATTAGCAAAAGATGGTGGAGTTAAACAAAACTAGAATGGAGAAGACAAAAGTTGGTACATAACTAAGAGATGATTAAGAGTTTTGTGTAGACATAAAGTAAATCATCAACGTGCTAATGGAGAGAGTAGCACAACGATAAAAGGATACGATTAGCTTGAAGGAACAACATTCCATTTTGTTTGTTTTACCAAAGGAATTCTACCACTTGCTTTTCAAAGTGAATTTTTTTCAAGAAACTTGTTGGAAGAAATGCAATATAGTTTGACAAGCACAAGTGAAGAAAAACCTTAGAAGTAAGCATGATAAAGCAAGGTAAAAGAAATACATGATCAAATTAGAAATGCGGAAAATAAAATAAAATAACTAAGAGAAGTATTTTTGTTTATAGTTTGAACCTTCCAATAATATGTTTAGACTCTTCACATTTGAGCATTAACTTTGAAAATTTTCATAACCAATAGGCAAGCATGATTTAACATATTCAAAAAGATAATAGCTACAATGTAACTAATTCAAAATTCAAGTAAAGAAAACATTGTAGAAATCATGCATTGCAATCTAGTGCTTTTACTTGAGTTTTTAGAGAATTATGTAATGTTGTATTAAAATCCAATTCTCATGAGTAGAAGCTTTATGAAAAACAATGATGTGTGCATAAAGTGTTATTGATAAAAGTATACAAGTAAAATAATCAAAACACATGACATGTGTAATGAAATAGTAACAACAATTTTAAGAATGTAATCATATAATTACTTTCACACATCAATGTTAGAATAAAATTTCAAAGCACATAAAAGGAGTACAACTACCAAGGTGCGAAGTATTGCTTGGGGGATCATATAATCACTTTTATTAATTTTTATTTTTAGTCATCCAGTGTACAAATAAAAGTGAAAAAAAGAATATGTTTGCACAAGACACTTTTTAATTCTTTCCTAGGTGCTCAACCTCACAATGCTCATTAAGACTTATCAGGAGGGTGAGTAGTACTTGTTGGAGTTATCTTTGGCATTTTATTTCATATTGTTGTAATTTTGGGCCAAAGGTCTCTGAATTCACTTATTGTTGCAAACCCTTATAATTTTAAAATAACACTTCTATGTGTGCAAGAAATTTATTGTTTGAATGATGGTGTAGGTAATTTAGACATACAAATTAATTTGTTAAAACTATTACACTCCACAATCATGCAAGACTAATTTTTGAGCACATGCAGATTACCAAAATAGTGAGTGAATGAATCATTGATTAGCAAAAAACATTACTCATACTTAGAGGCATGCTAGGCAATCATACATAGTTTTCTATAGACAATTTCATTGCACATAATCAGATTAAGGTCAAGGCATGAAGATAAAACAATGTTTAGGAAATTTGAAATTAAAATTAGACATTGAAAACAATCTTTATGTGTATGCCTAATCAATTTTGACCATTTGAAATAAAATAACTAAAATTTTGCTCTTGTGAAAACATATAGTCAAACCATAATTTTGTAAATATTTAAAACAAAACAAATAACAAAAACCTATTTTTGATCATTTTGAATTATTTGAATTTTTTTGTACTTGGAATTAAACAACCAAATTAACAACAAAATAATTTCAGAACTGAGAAAAGAAGCAGAGAAAAATCATTATAAAAATACCAAAAATAGTGTAGAGAAATCAGAATTTCAATTTGGCCAAAAGAGCTAACATCTGGCGTTAACTACTTAACTCCCAAATAGAACACTGTTTTTTAGGATTTTTGAAAAAAAATCTTTGAAATAAAGTTTATATATATAGGCCTTCTTAGTGTAGAAATTTCAGAAAATTTGGAGATGATTAGAAGGCTATTTAAGTATGTTTTTTTTGTTAAAAAATGGCTTTTATATTTTTATTTGGTTTTCAAATATTTGTGTTTTACAATATCATTAAAGCTCAAAAATGATAAAATATGCAAACCACAAGAGAAGTATGTTCAATCAACCCAAGACTGTATGAAGAGTATAATCATAAAGAGTGCATGAAAAAAACATATGATATAGGTATGTCCTAGATTATAATACCCTAACTATATGCCTGCACACTAACCCCATACTATGAGACGGATGGACATGAGGAGCTGCACACATGCCGTAGGTTGGGGTGGTAATCCCATATGCACACACGAATGCTCAACCTAGCACTCTTTCCCCCAGTGCCTCTCAAGGCCCCACTGGAACCCTCCCAGGTTAAGGACAAGACATGACTTAGAGGTTAGGTCTTCTAATGCATACAATCCTACACCCTCTCTATTGTGAGACACATAATGTGGGTGAATGATCATGGGCATCCTAAGCATTTTGTCCTACGGAAACATAGTTATTTTATCTTTCAATTTTTCTACCCCTTTTTAAAATTAATTCATTGTGGCAAAAAGAGATAACTAGCATGGGTGATAATATTTATAAGTTGTTAATGCTAGAATGATGAGTTTGATATAATGTTGCATGTAATCAACAATAGTATTTCAATTTTAGACATAGGATAAATAGATGATTCTAATTGATTTTTCCTTAGGGATATAAGTTTATTCTATGGTCTACATATAAATGAGATTCATGCACACACAAAAACATATTTCATTCACATTACCATGATCACAAACCATATGTTGGAAGCAAAGGATCTTTTGTAGTTATGTTTCATTTTTGAATTAAAAGATCTTTTGATTTTGCATGATTATTATAAGCGATCATTAGTTTAAACACATAGAAATTTAGGTACTCATAATTTTTAATTATAAGGATGTAAGTATTTAAAATAAAACATTTCATATTCATCCATTTCAACATATTAAAGAGAAAGATTGTAAGGTGAGTACTGAATATATTGAGTGAATATTTTGGTAATTTTGAAAGGTTTTTGTAACTTTTCTCTTTGAATTTTGAATATTAAACAAAACACACACACACATATATAATTTTCTTAACTTTCAAATTTCATTATTCAATTTTTTATTTAACATAACATGGCATGATATAACTAGCATGGACATTGATTTCTACTTATAGTAGTGATGATGCTAGAATGAAAGTTAAGGTAACAAGGTGCAATGTTATGTAAAGATTACAAACATATGATTGATTTGCATGTATTCAACATGGAGCTTCAACCTAAATGTTCATAGACCTAGAATGACGTGATTTAATCTTGTGAATTATTTTCAATAAATATAAGCTTGATTCTAAGATCTAGATATAGTAAGATACATAAGAAAATTGTGAACCTCATTTCATAATACTCCTACCATGATATGAAGTTATAATAGCCAACATATAAATCATAATTCCTAAGTATGATAAACGTAGTTGATTTAAGATAGTTCTTGATAGATCATGAATTATGATATATGATTATAGAGAATTTTATCATGGGATATCACAAGATCACGGTGATGAGTGTGAATTCAATATTCATTCTTTTGAGTTATGTCAATGTGTTCTTTCCATATGACTTTTGTGATTTTCGTTTTAAACATAATTTTCTGAAAGCACAAGATAATAATAATTTTTTTTCGGTTATTACACGAGAATGCCTGAGTTTATAATTACTTTTGATCTTTGTGAGACTTTAGTTGGACTTAGCAATTTAAAGTGGATCTTGGACTTCCCGAGGTCTACCCTATGAGGGGTTCGCACCGGTACTAGGAGATATGATGGGGTGACATCACAAATCTCCCTTTCTCAAGATATTTAAGTGTTATTGGTTGCTTCCAAAACTATTTAAAATTTATTGACTCAAAATTTTCGAAAGAGAAAAAGTGAAGTTGATGATTTTATTTACTTAGATAAATATCTCATAATATTTTTAGAATTTGATTTATATGGATAATATAAGATATTTATTGGCAATGAATTTAAGAAAGATAGATAGGTCATCCAAATTAAATATGATTTTGATCAATTTGATTTATAAACTCATTAAGTCATAAGAGAGAAAATCATATTTCCAATAATATATAAGATGTCCATGACATGATAGTTAAAAAAAAAAGAAAAGAAGAAAAATAAAAAGACATTAAAGCATATCATGAAGTAGAAATTTGTATATTTCATTTTGAAAGGATTCTACTTCAAGCATTTGATGATACCTAATGAAATAGAGTTTTAGGTATCCAAAGGGGACCAAGCGTGGTAATTCCTTTGGGTACCCAAATATAACGTGTTGGCTTTTGGAGAGACAAGGATGAATGGACCCTTTCATTTGACATTAGCACGCCATTCTTAAGTATGGGTCTCCATTCATACCTTGGACAAACATTATTTTAGTTTTCAAAATTTCCATAGTCATTTACTTGAATATTTGGATAAAAATGATTTTTGAATTTATTATTTAAAGGAAATTTGTTTGCATTTAATTTTATATTGAGAGAACAATTATGTTGTAAATGATAACGATGATAGAGTTTTGAAATTTCATTTACAAGCTTTTGTTGTTTTCATTTCCAAGATTTTGCTTGGATAAATTATGAAAATTCATATTTAACTTGCCTTTGGATTTTGCTTGATATTTTGAATTTATGTGTTGAGAATTTTTCTTTATAATTTCCTTAAGCAAGTTAACTTTTTTTTCTAATTCATAATTTTTAACTTTGAGATTATGTCTAGCTTTATAATAAGCAATTGTGTTATTCTTAAGAGTGGAAACAATAGAGTCAATATGAGTTTGATAGTTATTTCTAAATTCCTCAAATGTTTCATCCATCTCTTTTATTTCAATTTTATAATTTTTTATACATAACACAATTACTTTTAAAAGATGAGTTTTCTAAGCATAATCGTTCATTTTGTTCTTTTACACAAATAAGCTCCTTTTCAAGTTCCTTGTAATTTTCTTTTAATTCATTATATTTGATATAGGGTGAAGCAGTTTTGATTAACGAGCAAGAGTGAGAGTCATCAAGCACATCAATTTCTGTTTCTACATTAGACATAGCTTTTAATCTTTTATTTTCTAAACGTACTTTCTTATTAGCAATTTTGAATTTCTTCATTTTACGTTTAGCAATTTGTAGAATATGTAATGTGCAAATGAAATTTGACACAAAAAGAGAAGAATTTGATTTCCTTACATTGCTATCGGGAGAGGCAAGATTTGAACAAATAGTTCCTTTGACATCTTTTTGGCACTACTCTTCCAAAGATAAGATTTCTTCTTCTCTTCCACTTGATGTGCACTCTATTGATTCAACATGATAGGAGCTTTTTTGAACATTTGTGCAAGCTTGTATGTTCTCCAAGTCTTGTGTTTGTTCCATACCTACAGAAGGAGAGTCATAAGTTCTTTCAAGAAAATTCCAAACTTCATATGCGGTAGGTAAATTATAAATAAGTTTGAAAATATTTTGATCTAACGCACAAAATAGACTATTTATAGATTTTGCATTTAAAACAATTTCATATCTAGTTAGTACGCTAGGTGACTTTTCAAAAGTAATATTCCAAACTTTTTCATCTAAAGCTTTAAGAAAATTTTTCATTAATGTTTTTCAACCCTTTTAATATTTGCCCATAAATAAAGGTGGTGATAATTCTTTTTCATTTATATTAAAATTTTCACCACTAGTAGAAGCGAGATCATGATCAAGAGACGCCATTATTCCCGGTTGTTAAGCCGTTTTGGAATAACATACCTCTGATACCACTTGTTGGATCTTGAAGCACCCTTAGAGGGGGGGGGGGGGGTGAATAAGGGTTTTAGAAACTTATGTTATATTTTAAAATACTTGAAATGATAAGAGATTAAATTAGTGATAAACCACACAAAAAGAGGAAATCAAGTAATATAAATGAAAGACATGGTTTTATTAACTTGAAATATAAGATTACAAAATTTGATTTCTATGACGCTAGAAATCGAAGGCGAAATATGAAATACTCTTTTCGTTTTATATACTGACTCTTCTCACCAAGAACCGGTTGGCTTTAGCCGATCTCTCCCCATATACGACCTCAAGCCGCTCTAGCCTTTCTATCCCCAAAAAGGCCTCGAGCACCCCCTATATCTACTCCCTAGACCTAGTCGCCAACATGAGGCAAATTCCTTCTTAAGTCCTACCCAGTCCTAGTCGCCAACACGAGGCTAATTCATGAACCGATTACATAAAGATAAATATAAAAAAAACTCCCTATGAGGTAATCTGAAGGAGACGACGAAGAATCGTTAAAGATCATTGAAGTCCAAGCATGCGTTCTTCGTGTTGAGTTAGCGTGTCCATCCAAGCCTCCTTTGATTCCTCCTTTTGAAATTGAGTGGGAGATCCTTTGTGGTCTGGAAATACGACCCTCATAAATAATTCAGAGTGTTGGAATAGGGCTCCTTGGCATTGGTAGTTGGAGAAGACGAAATCAACCTATTTATAGAACTGGACGCTAACGTCGGTGTTAAGGCTACTGCATGGCATTGACCCAGTATAGAATTGTTTTGAAGGCTCGGATAATCAAAACAGGAAGGAGATTATGCACTTTAGGAAACATTCATTTTAGGCAACCCTAATGCTGGCGTTGAGGCAAACACTATCGTTGAGGCTAACGCTGGCGTTAGGTCAGATCATTCCTAAAGAGCTCATGCAACCACGACTGCTTCCCTCCTTGCCATAATCATCATGATGGGAAAGAGGGTCAACGCCTAGCGTTAGGTCCAAATGCCTGGCGTTAGATCACATCCCTCTTTTCAGTTTGTGAGTAGGTCCAGACCAATAATGAAGCATCCTAGTGTCATATTTGTTCAAGCCTGCATGCAAAAAAACACAATGACAACCATGATCAAATATAAGCAAGATTTGTTATTCTCAAATCAAAGGGATGCGGAAAACCATGTTCCAACAGATGAACCCTCAATGAAGACTCCAATGAGCTCCAATGTGTCTCTGGACAAGGATGAGAAAAAAAATCTTTTGATGAAATCAAATACAGATGCATCATTGGATCTCCGCTCTACCTAACTGCAAGTAGACCATACATTATGCTCTCTACCCGTGTATGTGCCAGACATCAAGTAAACCCCAAGGAATCTCACTGCTCCTCTGTCAAGAGGATTTTAAGATACCTTAAGGGTACACCAAATCTTGGCTTATGGTACCCTAGGAACAATGATTTTGAACTAACAGGATTCTCAGATGCAGACTTTGCAGTATGCAAGGAAGATAGGAAAAGCACCTCAGGGACATGTCAATTCCTTTGGATAAGGCTAATTTCATGGAGCAGCAAAAAGTAAACGAGTGTGGCTATCTCAACAGCTGAATCCGAATATATCTCTGCTGGAAGCTATTGTGCCCAATTACTTTGGATACAACATCAACTACAAGATTACAACATCTAGCTAAGTAAAGCTCCATTATTTTGTGATTCATCAAGTGCAATTTCAATTGCTAAAAATCATGTGTCACACAACAGGAACAAGCACATTGAGATTTGATCACTTCATCAGAGAGCATGTTGAGAAAGAAGATATTTGCCTTAAGTTTGTCCCCACTGACAAACAAGTGGCAGATATTTTCACCAAGCCTCTAGATGAGCATTCAATTTCTTCAAAATTGAAATAGGCATATTAAATTTAGAATAATTTTCATGTCTCGCCTTTATGTCAAATTATCCCCTATAATCTAGTTCTATAAATTATCAGTTATATTTATTTATTTATTTATTACATTGTTTGTCTACCATACTAATATTATAGTGTGCAATTTAGTATATTGTAGGCATTTAATAAAGATTGCAGAAAATAAGTCCAAAAAGAGTAGAATATCGGCTTGATGGGGATGCACGGAAACAAATTACCACATAAAAGGAAGGATATCAACACACCACATAAAAGAAAATTCTTCAATCTATTACTTAACAAGGTACGCGCATATTCAACTTCCTTTTATATAAATAAATCAGAAATTACTGAAATTATTAAGATAAATAGGCTGTAAAACCCCAAAAGTCGGCACCTAAGCTTTCACTCTCTCTCCTTCTCGCAAAATCTTTTGCATCTTCCTCTCTAAAAACCTTCTGCATCTTCAATGGCGCCAAGACGAATCCTTCTGATAAAATCAATACCAGCAGTGAGGTGGTGATAGGCGTCTTCAAGAATTGTCGGGAAGAGATACAAAATGTCATCTTCCTTCTTAGTGCGGTAGAGCTGGATACCCTATTATCAGAACCGACAAGAATCGTGTCATATTGTGTTGAAGAATTCCTTAAAAGAGCAGAGGTCAGTATTTCAGGGAATAACATCAAAACCTTTATACTTGGAAAAAGGCTGAGAATAACTTCCAGAAGGTTGAGTCATCTGCTTGACTTACCAGCCCGCTCTGAAGGATAAGAAGAAGATGAATTAACTAGGGCAGATCATGAAGCAGCCCTAGAATGGTGCAATTACTCACCAGCAAAATATGGATCACTAGAAAGGAGCAACATGAATCCTCCAGGGAAATTATTAGTTGATATTGTGGGGAAGGTTCTCCTATGAATACTAGGCTCCTATGATAGGATATCAAAGGAAATGTTCAACCTCATGACTACAATCATTCTTACAAAAAAGATTGATTGAGTCAGATCATCTTCAAGAAGTTAAAAGATTGCTTAACAACCCCCACATGGGGAAAATTGTTTCCCTATACCTCTATTAGTGCCTAGAAGACAAGATCAATGAGTCACCTGAGGTACCTCTGCACTACCTAAAAAGAATAGACTACAAGACAATAGAAAGGTGGGAAAAGCCATTCTCCAAATCAGAAAAAGCTGGAGAAAGCTCCAATCCCCATCCTGCAGAAAGAAAGAAAAATGAAGGCAGTTCTACAAGGAAATTAGGAGAGAAGAAGAGAAGAATGAAGAAGAAAGAACATACTCCGAGTCCAATCCAATCCCCCAAACATGCTGAGAAGGAGCATACAGGGGAAGTGAACCCAAACACAATCCCAGTAGATGAAGAAAGCTTAGTACACGTGGAAGGGTCCAGGGTGGCTGCTGGAATGGAGATTGAGAATATTGGATAAGTTCATCAGGAACTTGCTTCTCAATACACTGAAACTGTGGATCTAGGAGAAGATCAACAAGAAGTCTCCACCCAACATACTAAAGTAGTAGAGGAAAAGGAAGGTCATCAAGAATCTGCAGCCCAAGGTAATTTATTAGTTGAGGGAGAGCTCTTTCCTGAAAACTCTGCCCAAGAGACTGAAATGCAGGGAGATGGTGAAAGGTCAATCACTGAAGTGATTGAGGGAGAGTCTCATCAACAAGACTCAGCCCAAAATGACCTTGACTTGGAAGAAGTAAACCAGGTCATCAAGAACATTATAGAAAAGAAAGAAGAAGAACTAGCCTTCACAGGGATAGAGATTGTTCTGTGGAAAGGTAAGAGTGTGCTGGAAGAGCCAAACACTCCAAAGCTCAAGTCTCAAGCCTCCACCCCTGATTGCATCTATGAGGACTATGAGCCTCATACATGCCCTTATCAAAGTGCTACTGAAGAAGAGCCAAAACTTCAATCTCCACCACCAAGTGAAGTACTTCATGGCTCTTTACTTGCTCAAATGAAAGTCCCGCTGGACAATCAAATGAGCCAAATTAAAGGTTTTGTGCATAAGACTGTCCAAGAATCGAGGAGTGAGATGAATGCAAGGATTACAAATGTTCAAGAAGAAATGCATCATTTGAATGCTCATACACTTTATTTCTTCATGAAGGCTGGAAATGTTGTAGATGCCACTTCACAGCAAAAGGAAATTACTCGCCAAGGCCTACAAGTAATAGTTGAAAATCAAGTTTCCACTGGAGAAAATCTTCAATTAGCCTTTCATGAAACATCAAACCACATGGCAGAAGATAAGACAAATATCCTAGACAGAATGGACTTCTGCAGTCAACTGCTGGACGAGCATCTGTGGTAAACAAGGAACACAGTGACTGCAGGAGTAAATATGCTGGAACAGAAAATAGCCGATTCAAAAGAAGCCATCTGCCAACATGTAATTGAAGTAATCAGAAAGGTGGAGAAGAGCATCACTCATCAAACTGCTCAACAAGTTGTATGGGCATCTAATGCCACTAGGGAGGCCCTGGATTTATCACCAAGGACTTACTCTCCAGAACCAGACTCAACACCAACTGCTTTTGACTATTGTAATGATTATTACTATTCTCCTCCAGCTAATCAAGAAGGACCATCTTCATCTCACAAGAGGAAGATTATCCCAACTGAAGAAGAAATGTTGGTTAGACAAAGAAGGAGGTTAGAAATACAAAGCTTACTTGATTATGAATTTTTAAGCCATGAGTTCAAGTCCATCATCTTATACACATGGGAGAACTTTGGAAAGCAAGGCATCAATGTCTCCAGATACTATGGTTCAATTGAATAGGACAAATATGAAAAGAAGGAAGCAAAAAGGAGGATCCACTGGAGGAATCATCCAAATGGACCACCTCCTCCTCCAAGATACTTTCCAATGCCCCTGGGATACTTTCAATGACAAAAGAGGAAAGCTGCTCGAGAGAGCTAAAAAATCTTAGAGCTTGCCTTAAAATTTTGTGGAATTGCACTTACTTATCTTATTATTGAACTTCATAATTTATGAACATATTTATTTATATAATCTAGAATGTTTCTGCTATTAAGTATTTCTATCTTGTTTATATCTTTTATGTCTATATGTTTATTGTCATATAAGGTTTTGACTTCTTCAAATAGGGAGAGATTGTTGGGAATATTGTCCACAAGATTCCTGATTTGAAGAAGGACTTAAAATGACAATAAACATCTTGTATTTAATGCCTCAATGAGTTTTTATGTGATAGATACAACATAAATGCTTGGCTAATATAGTGTTAGGCTTATTGTCGCCCAAATAGGGTTTTACCCTTGTAATCTCTCAAGGTGAAAAACTTATGCTGACCTATGATCTAATCATATATTAGACATGTCATTATCATAAGGAAAAGGAGCATGGATAAAAGAAATTAAAGGGAGAAGCAAAATTTAGTTTATGTCAAATGTCGACTGCATCGACTCAATGACTAAGGAAAATATCGACTGGAAGCTAAGTCATTTATCGACTACATCAACCTGACAGTTAAGTAATTTGTCGACTGCATCGACTAGATAGTTAAGAGTGTTGAAAATGTTGAAGTGGAAGTTGGCGGTCTGGGGGGAGGTCGCGCGGTCTCGCTAACCGCGCGGTCTTGCGGTCTGACCTATTCGGTCTAGCCGCAGGTCTATGTGGCCTGGCCGCTGTTCTCTAAGTCCAAGGTGCCGAGGTGAGGCCACGCGGTCTGGTTCGTGTGACCGCGTGGCGAGTTGTTTCTGTACTATGCGGGTTAATCTGTTGACCATACAGGGTTGGTGTTCTGGTATCTGGCAGTCCGGTCTGGTGACTGGCCGGGTTCTTGTTGGTGCACACAGGATAAGGCTCTCTTAGTCGCGCGGTCTCCTTTCTGTGTTCGCATAAGCTGATCCCTTGTCAATCTGCTAGTGTATGTGGACACTGGTGTTAGTTGGCTTGGCTGGTTCTTGCCTTGGTCGACTTGGCTGTGTTCGTGGTCTCTGGAGGAGGTCTTGTGTTGCGAACACAGGTGGTGGGCGTCATGACCATTTGAGTTGTCATGATCGCGCGGCTTCTTGGAGGAGTGGTGATGAGTCCCAATTATATACACATATATGGACTCATCTGGGCCGATTTTCTAGTCTTTCCACTGCACTTTAGCCTCGTTTTAGCTCATATTTGTTATTCCATGCTATGTGCATTTCTAGGCCCGTTTTGGTGTTATTTCTTGTTTATCTTCGTTATTAGTTTTCATGCATTGTTAAGTGCCACCTTCAGTGGCTAGATTGGTGTTTTACGCTGGAATAGGAGTCGTGCAGGTGTTCCCGGTACAATTCTGTACAGGAACACTGCGCACGATCACTGGTTCTATTGCGCACGACCACTGGTCGTGCGCACTTAACCCCCATTTTATGAGTTCTGTCTCGACCAATGCGCACGACCACTTACGATAATGCGCACGACCACTGGTCGTGCGCCACTGGTCGTGCGAACATTTTATTTTATAAATTTCTTACATTGCAGGCTCCGCCCAGGCAGGCGCACGATCACAGGATTCCAGCGCGCACGACCACTGGTCGTGCGCCAATGACCGTGCGCACTGTTTATTCCAGCACCTATAAATATTCCTGCTCGCGATTTAGGTCGGGATCTTCCGCATTTCTTCCGCCCAGCTCTGTCGTTCCGCCCCTTCCACAGGTTTTTCGCCCCATAGGCCTCCTCCATCATCCAAGAGCTTCAAGGAGGAGATTCTACGCTCATCTTCATCGCCAAGGAAGGAGTTCTTCGCATCGGACGTGGCCGGATTGTAAAACGCTGGAGAAGACGGGTCCATTGGAAGGTAGTGACAACCTTCTCTACCCCGGACGATAGTTGGGACCGAGCTAGGACGCGGATTGACAACCCGGTGCTTCCTACCGTGAATCTACAACGAGCCTCCGGATTCGGTCGTATCTCTTGCCTTTTTCTCTCCTTATTGATGCTTTTGTAGCTAGATCTCTCATGTATTGATGATGAACACTATGAATCGTGCTTGTAATCTTAATTTCATGTCTATGTGAAGTTATATTTTGTTCATATGTGTACGAGGTGCGACGCCATCCATCCTCCATCCCGCCGTCACGTTCGTGTGCCGCACTAGCAATTACTAGTGGCGTGCTTGTCGATGAGGTGCTTGCGACCCTCATCCGTATGCCTACTCTTCCATCCGCCTAGCGAAGCGTGGCATAGCGGCCCGTGTAATCAATTCCGACTCCGCCGGTGCGAACCATTCCATCCGCTTGCCTACTTTTCCATCCGCCTAGCGAAGCGTGGCATAGCGGCCCGTGTAATCCATTCCGACTCCGTCGGTGCGAACCATTCCATCCGCTTGCCTACTCTTCCATCAGCCTAGCGAAGCGTGGCATAGCGGCCCGTGTAATCCATTCGTCCAACGAAGCAGTGCGCTCAAGGCCTGCACAGTTCGACTCCGCTTGCCTACTCGTCCATCCGCCCTTGCGACGCAGCGCGCTCAAGGCCTGCCTAGTCTCCATCCCGCCAAGCGAAGCACTGCATAGCGACATTGCATAGGAGTAGTTGTAGTTGTTTTCTTTTATTTTCCAAAAGCCAAATCACACCGTTTCCGCATTCCATCCGACTCAAAGACTTCGATCTCAAGTCCTTCCTCGAACGTTAACTCCACCTTACTGTGTTCCTTTAGAGATTCGATACTCGGGGATTACTCCTCGTTTTATATTACTTGAACGATCGGTACACTGCCGTTTCGTGTCGCAGTCGAGCTACTGCCTATAGCGGTGTGCTAAGATTTGCGCCATCAAGTGGCGATCTCCGGTCCAGGTTGAAGTCGGTGAGCTCACAGGCGCAGATCGATCTGCTGACCGCACGGGTTGACTGGTCTTGGTCGCGCGGTCAGGGCGGTGACTCTATATTATAGGGTGGTGACTGGATCTGGTCCCACGCCTATAAATAGGAGCCACTGTAGCAGCAAAATAATCGCACCAAGTGTAAGCTGAGCTCGCGCCTATTTCTTACGGTCTCATTTTTGTGAACGGTCGGTTAGCTGATTGAACTTTCCTTGTACAGCTTCTGCGGATTATGCGAGCAACAGCGGTCACCTCTTCTTCTAAAGGTGTTTGGGCGGTCTCGCGGCTTACAGTGCGGGTTGCTGGAGTTAGGGAGAATCAGTGGAGTTCGGGAGGTTGCTGAGTTCGCGGTTGGTGTTGTTCAAGTCGCAGGCAGGCTGTTTGGGCGGTCTCTTTTTCTAGTCGCGCAAACTCCCAGGTCGTGCAGTCAGGCGGTCTCGAGTTCAGACCGCTGGTTATCTTTCTTCAGCTTGTTTTTCTCTTTTTGTTTTGTGTACTGGCGAAATCATGTCTCGCCATGTATACCTCGCTCTATAATAAAGACTTTTGCTATCATCAATAAAGATTGTGTTGCTTCATGTGCTTCTAGTTGTTGGCTATAACTTTAAGTTGTATGATTCCTGCTCACTCCTAGATCTTCGGAAAATTTCACATGGTATCAGAGCTAGGTTGGAGTGGATAGAGCAGTGAACAACTTAAAGTTGCCATCGCCTTTGTGAAGAAGGAACCAGTGATAGAGCCATGGAAGCAGGTTTTGCAAGAGGTCTTGGAATTGAGATGCTCACGTCGACTAACTTCAAGAAGTGGAAGTCGTGCATGCAGAGTTATCTATTGGGCGAGGACCTTTGGGAGGTTGTTGGAGGAGATAATACGGAGGAAGTTGTCCCAGTTGGGGATAATGGTCATGAGGCGAGGAATTGGAGGAGGATCAATGCGAAAGCAGAGTTCACTCTGAAAAGGGCGATATCACCTGACCTATTCGATCACATCTTAGGGTGTGGATCAGCTGCCGAGATCTGGAGAGCCCTGGACTGGATGTTTAACAAGAAGAATGTAGCGAGGCAATAGTTTCTAGAAAATGAGCTGGCTAGGTCGGCTTAGGGTGATCTTTCTATCTCTATGTTCTTCCTGAAGATGAAGAACCTGTGCGCTGAGATTTCAGCACTGGATCCTGATGAGCCAATTTCTGAGGCGAAGCTGAAGAGGCACATCATTCGCGGCTTGCGGAAGGAGTATGTGGCCTTTGTGACGTCGGTGCAGGGTTGGGCAAATCAGCCGTCTCTGTAGGAGCTGGAGAATCTGCTTGCGTCGCGGGAGAGTCTGGCAAGGCAGATGGCGGGGGTGTCAGTGTCTGGGGGAGATGGCGAGGTTCTCTTCACAGGGAAGAAGAATAAATGGGATAAGAAGAAGAAGACCGCTGGAGGCAATGTGCCTTCAACTTCTGGACAGCAGGAGAGGGGCTATGATCCCAAGGCTGAAGGGAAGAAGAAGCGAGAAGGACCCAAATGCTTTAGATGCAGAAAGCTTGGTCACATCAGGAAGGATTGCTGGGTGAATCTTCAGCCGGGGCATGCTGCTGCAGGGAAGGAGGAAGTTGAGGACAGGCAAAATGATGGAGGATGGGGAGGAGCCTTCTCGGTTTCTGTCGGAGTTGTGGCTCCTATCAACTATCAGGAGGACTGGATCGTGGACTCGGGGTGTGGTCATCACCTCACCGGGGATGAGTCGAAGCTTACTTCAGCGCAGCCTTACTCAGGTAATGATGTCATCATAACTGTTGATAATACTGTGCATAGTGTCGAGAAGGTGGGAGTTGTTTTCTTGGGCAGTGATATGGGGCCACTAACTTTGAAGAGTGTCTATCATGTGCCCGGAATGAGGAAAAACCTCTTCTCCGTGACCAACGCCGTAGACGCTGGGTATCACGTTCTGTTCGGTCCAACAGAAGTGAGGTTTCTTCGAAATGTGGAGGCGGTAAAGGCTGAAGTCGTTCATGTCGGGAGAAGGGCAAAAGACTTGTTCGTTTTATCGACAAGTTCTTATGTCGATAAGATGAAGGCAAATGATAGTGCCGTTATATGGCACGAGAGGTTGGGGCATGTAGGGATGGATAAGCTGAAGGCTATGGCGATGAAAGGTCTGGTCAAGGGCCTACCTAGTCCATCTTCCTATGGTGACGGTCATGTTTGCGCGGGATGTCAGTTCGGCAAGTCTCATCGACTACCGTTTGATAAGTCGCAGATAAGGAGTAGTTTGCCGTTGGAGTGTATCCACGGTGACCTGATGGGACCGACTGCTACCCCAAGCCTCGGAGGCAGTAGATATATGCTGGTGTTGATTGACGATTACACCAGATATGTCTGGGTTTATTTCCTGAAGGAGAAGTCGGAGGCGTTTGGCAAGTTTGTGGAGTTCAAGGAGCTAGTGGAGGGTCGGCTAAGTCTGCGGATAAAGAAGCTGAGAACGGGGGGGGGGGGGGGGGGGGGGGAGTTCACCTCTGGTGAGTTCTCAAGTTTTTGCAGGAAGGTGGGCATCCAGATGGAGATTACTTGTGCTCATACTCCACAACAAAACGGAGTTGCAGAGCGGAAGATCCGTCATCTGATGGAGACCTGCAAGTGTTGGCTGCATGCCAAGAGTATCCCAAGGTCCTTTTGGGTGGAGGGAATGTCTTGTGCCGCCTACGTCATCAACAGGATGCCTCTCAGTCCCATCAACATGTTGACCCCGCATGAGATGATGTTCAAAGAAAAGCCAAGCGTGGTGCACCTTCGGGTGTTTGGTTCCACCTGCTATGTGCATGTTCCAGATGCGCTTCGGACGAAGCTAGATTCGAAAGCAAGGAAGCTAGTTTTCGTGGGAAATGATGATCGGAAGAAGGGCTGGAAGTGCATGGACCCGGATACGTGGAGATTTGTTGTATCTCGCGACGTCGTGTTCGACGAGGTGACGTCGTACAAGGGAAGTTCTGGTGTTGAATTACCAGAAAGCAGGTTGAGCCAGAGAGAGCTGTGGAACATCTTCAGGTGGAGCTGCCTTTGTTACCAGGTGGTCCATACATTTCTAGTTCTGAGACGGAGGCTTATGGATCAGGAAGCAGGGGGAGCGATGTTCCTAGTACGTCTAGAAGGATATCTAGTGAAGAAGCAGCTGAGGTTGTTGCGAGTCAGGAGAAGGTGTTGCGGAGATCGAAGCGAACGATCATTGCTCCTGATCGCTATACAGGAGGAAACATGGTGAGCTTTGTCTCATGTTTCTTTGCTAGTCCCCTGGATGAGCCGGAACCAGTAAGCTTTGAGAAGGCCAAAGGCGTGAAGCAGTGGGATTCGACTATGGAGGAAGAGATGGCAGCTCTTGCAAAGAATGAGACTTGGTCTCTGGTGCCCAGGCCCAAGGGCATTACCCCTATAACATGCAAGTGGGTCTATAAGCTCAAGAAGAAGGCAGACGACAGTATCGAGCGATACATGGCTCGCCTTGTGGATCGTGGATTCTCGCAGCAATACGGTGAAGACTATGAAGAGACATTCAGTCCGGTGGCAAAGATGACTTCAGTTCAGTTTGTGATTGCCTTGGCGGCGTTTTGGTTGTGGGAGATTTGGCAACTCGACATAAAGAATGCTTTCTTGTACGTCGAGATTGACAAAGACATCTTCATTGTCCAGCCGCCAGGCTTCGCATCTGAAGATTTTCCTGACTATGTCTGTAAGCTGAAGAAGGCCCTGTATGGGTTGAAGCAAGCGCCGAGGGCGTGGTACTGGAAGATTGCAGAATATCTCTTATTCTGTGGATTCGGTGCTTCAGAATCTGACTCAAGATTGTTTGTCAAGAAGAGCGGGGAGCTTCAAGTCATTATGCTGCTTTACGTCGACGATATGATCGTGACGGGGAATTCGAAGGAGGAGGTAGCAAAGCTTCATGCTGAGCTATCTATCAGATTTGAGATGAATGACTTGGGTGAACTTCACCATTTCCTTGGACTCGAAGTGCAGAAGAAGGAAAGTGGAGTGCTGGTGTCCCAGGCTGGATATGTGGAGCAAGTCATGGAGCGATTTGGCATGAAGGAAGGGAAATGCATTTCTACACCTCTGGAGAAGGCCATGAAACTTTGGAAGGATGAGGGGAGGATTCTGGATGATCCGATTGTGTTCTGAGCTCTGGTTGGGAGCTTGATTTATCTGACGATCACTAGGCCGAATATTGCATTTGTAGTTGGCAGGGTGTGTCGTTATATGGCGGAACCACGGATGCCTCATCTACTAGCGGCCAAGAATATTTTGAAGTATGTCAAGGCGACCTCGTGTTGAAACCGATTTCTCGGTCTCTGTGGAGTTCGGGGCCCTCAGCAAGCTGAGGGGCGACCAACCCTTACTCCCCCCAAGGGAGAGCTCTAGGTTGAAGGTTGAGAAACTATGGACTGGACCAAGGGCTTAGTGGGGAGGTCCCGCCACATACCCGGAAGCCCCTTAGGAACTTCCCCTCCCAAGCCATTATTAAGCTTGGGCACCATTAGAGGCTCTCCTCACCCACTAGAGAGAGAAAGTGGGGGGAGAGAGAGGGAGAGAGCTAGCCTAGAATGAGCTTGCCTCCAAATGGTGCTCCCTTGGTCCTATTTATAGGATTCCTGAACTTGGGCTGCAAATAGCCAAAAACTGGTTCCCTGAAATTACCAAAATACCCCAGGAAGTGGCTGCGGATAGCCAAGTCCCGCTGTTCTGAGATGCTAAACGCAGACCGCCTCCTAATTCGGAGCTGGGGCGAGCCAGGGGGCTGGCCCCCCTCCCGGCTCGCCCCCTAAGGGTTCTGGGGTGAGCCAGGGGCTTGGCCCACACCCGGCTCGCCCCCTAAGGGCTCTGGGCGAGCCAGGGGATTGGGTCCCCTCCCGACTCGCCCCCTAAGGGCTCTGGGGCGAGCCAGGTGCTTGGGCCCCCTCCCGGCTAGCCCCCTAAGGGCTCTGGGGCGAGCCAGGGGCTTGGGCCCCCTCCCGGCTCGCCCCCTAAGGGCTCTAGGGTGAGCTAGGGGCTTGGGCCCCCTCCAGCTCGCCCCCCTCTTCCCCTACTCTTCCTGCCTGGGCCTATGTTACCACACAACGTTCTAAAGGACTCCTGGGTCTCGGAAAAACACTCGGCGAATTCAGGGTTGTACACAATCCCCGCTCTTTTCGAGCGAGGTACGCCCTCGGAAAGAAACATTCAACCCTGCATATTCGACGAGCATCGCTGGGAATCCGGCTAACGGAGCAACTTCGAGAGAAAACATAAAGCCTCCTCGAGAGGTCCTCCATCCCTGCCGGCTAGTGAGAGCCCGACTAGCGGGACCACCTCGGAAATATACCTAGCCTCCCCGAGAGGTCTTCCAACCCTGCCGGCTAGTGAGAGCCCGACTAGGGAGACCACCTCGGGAAAAATACATAGCCTCCCCGAAAGGTCTTCCAACCCTGCCGGCTAGTGAGAGCCCGGTCAGCGGAACCATCCGAGGGGAAAATAACATAGCCTCCCTGGGAGGTCAACCTGCACCTGCCGGCTAGTGAGAGCCCGGTCAGCAGAACCATCCGAGCGGAACTGCAGCACCAAAGACTTATCACCTTGCCAGCCTCTCCAGAGATCAACCTGAACCCTCCGTCTAGTGAGCGCCCGGGAGCGGAATCAATCTGGGGCATTCCAGCACCAAACATATACCACCTTGCCAGCCTCTCCAGAGATCAACCTGAACCCCCCGTCTAGTGAGAGCCCGAGAGCGAAATCGATCTGGGGCATTCCAGCACCAAACATATACCACCTTGCCAGCCTCTCCAGAGATCAACCTGAACCCCCCGTCTAGTGAGAGCCCGGGAGAGGAATCGATCTAGGGCATTCTAGCACCAAACATATACCACCTTGCCAGCCTCTCCAGAGATCAACCTGAACCCCCCGTCTAGTGAGAGCCCGGGAGCGGAACCGATCTGGGGCATTTCAGCACCAAACATATACCACCTTGCCAGCCTCTCCAGAGATCAACCTGAATCCCCCGTCTAGTGAGAGCCCGGGTGCGGAATCGATCTGGGGCATTCCAGCACCAAACATATACCACGTTGCCAGCCTCTCCAGAGATCAACCTGAACCCCCCGTCTAGTGAGAGTCCGGGAGTGGAATTGATCTGGGGCATTCCAACACCAAACATATACCACCTTGCCAGCCTCTCCAGAGATCAAGCTGAACCCCCCGTCTAGTGACAGCCCAGGAGCGGAATCGATCTGGGGCATTCCAGCACCAAACATATACCACCTTGCCAGCCTCTCCATAGATCAACCTGAACCCCCCGTCTAGTGAGAGCCCGGGAGCGGAATCGATCTGGGGCATTCCAGCACCAAACATATACCACCTTGTCAGCCTCTCCAGAGATCAACCTGAACCCCCCATCTAGTGAGAGTCCGGGAGCAGAATCGACCTGGGGCATTCCAGCACTAAACATATACCACCTTGCCAGCCTCTCCAGAGATCAACCTGAACCCTCCGTCTACTGAGAGCCCAGGAGCGGAATCGATCTGGGGCATTCCAGCACCAAACATATACCACCTTGCCAGCCTCTCCAGAGATCAACCTGAACCCCCCGTCTAGTGAGAGCCCGGGAGCGGAATCGATCTGGGGCATTCCAGCACCAAACATATACCACCTTGCTAGTCATAATATTGTATGCAAGAAAAAGGAACTAAGTATGAAAACAAACCATCGCACTACGTGGATTTACTGGTGCAAGCATTTTTGGCCGCCACCACTTAGCTCGGGATATCCTTTCTTCGTCTCCAACATCCTAGGCCATGTCCTCCTCGATCCCCTTCGGCTAGTGTCGTTGTTGCATCGGACCCATTGCCTCCCTTATTTTCAAAAACTCGGGGTAGGTGGATGTCGCGTGACCTTCTTCCTGGTGGAAGTCACAGTAGGATAACTCCACCCTACCCCCTCCTCTTCCTCTTCTTTCTGCTTTCCTGGCTCTCCTCCTTCTTCCCCCGCCAATCGCCATAGTTTGCGGAGGCGGTGGAGGGGGTGCCCTTGGTCCCTGCCTCCACCTTGGGTAGTTTAATCTTTTCCTTTTGATGTTCCCCCTTCCTTGCTCTCGCGGAGTCGACTCACTGGCCTCTGCGCTCGTCGGGCTATTGGATAGCCTCCACCCGGGGTGGTCTCGACCATCAACATTCACTCGACTCCTTTTGGGGTGGAGCGAGTGGGGGCCGGATGCCTCCCCGCTCACCCCCTTTTGGGACTGGGCTAGAAGGGGTGGGGCGAGCTGGGAGGGCGCCCCCCCTCCTGAGCTTGCCCCCTTAAAGGGGAGGGGCGAGCTGGGAGGGCGCCCCCCTCCTGAGCTCGCCCCCTTGGAGGGGTGGGGCGAGCTGGGAGGGCGCCTCCCTCCTGAGCTCGCCCCCTTGAAGGGGCGGGGCGAGTTGGGAGGGCGCCCCCCTCCTGAGCTCACCCCCTTGGAGGGGCGGGGCGAGCTGGGAGGGCGCCTCCCTCCTGAGCTCGCCCCCTTGAAGGGGTGGGGTGAGCTGGGGTATGGCACCTCCCCACTCCCCCCCCCCCCCACCGGTACCTCTTCCCTGGACTGTTTGCCGAAAGTTCCCTCGACCATCTGCCAGGGCGGAACCTCTGGACCATCTCTTCTTCTGCCTCCGACTATCTTGGCGAAAGCAACCTGGAAGGTCTATGAGACCTCTTGCTTGAAATTTTCGAACATCTCCAACGTCACCCCAGCCACCGGGGGCTGCGAGCGACCTGGGTCGGATCCTCCACTTCCAGCCATGGAGCTCATCTTGAGAGTTTCTTGAATCGGTCACACTCCACGCTCACCGCACCAAAATGTTGAAACCGATTTCTCGGTCTCTTTGGAGTTCGGGGCCCTCAGCAAGCTGAGGGGCGACCAACCCTTACTCCCCCCAAGGGAGAGCTCTAGGTTGAAGGTTGAGAAACTATGGACTGGACCAAGGGCTTAGTGGGGAGGTCCCGCCACATACCCGGAAGCCCCTTAGGAACTTCCCCTCCCAAGCCACTACTAAGCTTGGGCACCACTGGAGGCTCTCCTCACCCACTAGAGAGAGAAAGTGGGGAGAGAGAGAGAGGGAGAGAGCTAGACTAGAATGAGCTTGCCTCCAAATGGTGCTCCCTTGGTCCTATTTATAGGATTCCTGAACTTGGGCTGCAAATAGCCAAAAACTGGTCCCCTGAAATTACCAAAATACCCCCGGAAGTGGCTGCGGATAGCCAAGTCCCGCTGTTCTGAGATGCTAAACGCAGACCGCCTCCTAATTCGGAGCTGGGGCGAGCCAGGGGGCTGGCCCCCCTCCCGGCTCGCCCCCTAAGGGTTCTGGGGCGAGCCAGGGGCTTGGCCCCCACCTGGCTCGCCCCTTAAGGGCTCTGGGGCGAGCCAGGGGCTTGTGCCCCCTCCCGGCTCGCCCCCTAAGGACTCTGGGGCGAGCCAGGGGCTTGGGCCCCCTCCCGGCTAGCCCCCTAAGGGCTCTGGGCGAGCCAGGGTCTTGGGCCCCCTCCCGGCTCGCCCCCTAAGGGCTCTAGGGCGAGCCAGGGGCTTGGGCCCCCTCCCAGCTCGCCCCCCTCTGCCCCTACTCTTCCCGCCTGGGCCTATATTACCACACAACGTTCTAAAGGACTCCTGGGTCTCGGAAAAACACTCGGCGAATTCAGGGTTGTTCACCTCGGATATGGGTCTCCTATACAGGAGGGATGAGGGGTTCGAGGTGCATGGGTACATGGATGCTGATTACGGGGGAGATTCAGATGATCGAAAGTCGATGTCTGGATTCATCTTCATGGTGGGCCCTATGGCTATATCATGGTGCAGCAAGAAGCAGGATTCCGTGTCTGTCTCTACCACGGAAGCGAAATACAAGGCTTCGGCCTTGGCAGCTCAAGAAGCCATCTGGCTTAGGACATTGGTGGGAGACGTCCATAAGGAGGTTCGGGGTCCAACTCTGCTCCTCGGTGACAATGAGAGTGCACTCAAACTGGTTACTAATCCAGTTTGTCACGCGAGGACCAAGCATATCAAGATCGAGCATCATTTCATTCGTGAGAAGGTGCTGGAGGGGTCTCTTTCGGTCGAGCATGTTCGGAGTCAGGACAACGTTGCTGACATATTCACAAAGGCGCTGGCGAAGGGGTCATTCACTCGGCTAAGGAGTTTACTTGGGCTGTTTTCAACTTCCCACTTCAAGGGGGAGTGTTGAAAATGTTGAAGTGGAAGTTGGCAGTCTGGGGGGAGGTCACGCGGTCTCTCTAACCGCGCGGTCTGACCTATTAGGTCTAGCCGCGGGTCTATCTGGCCTAACCACTGTTCTCTAAGTCCAAGGTGCCGAGGTGAGGCCGCGCGGTCTGGTTCGTGTGACCGCATGGCAAGTTGTTTCTGTACTGTGCGGGTTAATCTGTTAACCGCACAGGGTTGGTGTTCTGGTATCCGGCAGTCCAGTCTGGTGACTGGCCAGGTTCTTGTTGGTGCGCGCGGACTAAGGCTCTCTTAGTCGCGCGGTCTCCTTTCTGTGTTCGCATAAGCTGATCCCTTGTCGATCTGCTGGTGTATGCGGACACTAGTGTTAGTCAGCTTGGCGGGTTCTTGCCTTGGTCGACTTGGCTGTGTTCGCGGAATCTGGAGGCGGTCTTGTGTTGCGAACACAGGTGGTGGGCGTCATGACCGGTCGAGTTATCATGATCACGCGACTTCTTGGAGGAGTGGAGATCTCCGGTCCAGGTTGAAGTCGACGAGCTCACAGGCGCAGAGCGATCTGCTGACCGCGCAGGTTGACCGGTCTTGGTCGCACGGTCAGGGCGGTGACTCTATCTCATAGGGTGGTGACTGGATTTGGTCCCACGCCTATAAATAGGATCCACTGTAGCAGCAAAATAATCGCACCAAGTGTAAGCTGAGCTCGCGCCTATTTCTTGCGGTCTCAGTTTTGTGACCGGCCGGTTAGCTGATTGAACTTTCCTTGTGCAGCTTCTGTGGATTGTGCGGGCAGCAGCGGTCACCTCTTCTTCTAAGGGTTTTCGGGCGGTCTCGCGGCTTGCAGTGCGGGTTGCTGGAGTTCGGGAGAATCAATGGAGTTTGGGATGTTGCCGAGTTCGCGGTTGGTGTTGTTCAAGTCGCAGGCAGGCTGTTCGGGCGGTCTCGTTTTCTAGTTGCGCGAACTTCCAGGTCGTGCGGTCAGGCGGTCTCGAGTTCAGACCGCTGGTTATCTTTCTTCAGCTTGCTTCTCTCTTTCTGTTTTGTGTACTGGCGAAATCATGTCTCGTCATGTATACCTCTCTCTATAATAAAGGCTTTTGCTATCATCGATAAAGATTGTGTTGCTTCATGTGCTTCTGGTTGTTGGCTATAACTTTAAGTTGTACGATTCCTGCTCACTCCTAGATCTTCGGAAAATTTCACAAAGAGAATAGTCAACTGCATCGACTAGAAGACTACCAATTTTATTTACTGCATCGTCCAGATTAATTGCTCAAGCTTGGATTTCATCAGGTTATGCTTACAAGTGTGATATTGTCAACTACATCATGACTATGAGTACTGAAGGATTTTATCGACTACATGTGCTGAAAGATTATATCGACTGTATAAAGTATCTTATCGGCCAGAAGCATGTTCTAATGGCCTTATGCTGAAATCATGCCACAAATTGCGCAGACATTCAAATTGAATTGAATTCCACTTTCTATTGCAATAATCAAGGTGCCTTAAGAAGAAATAGATTATGCTCATTGATTTCAGATTGCCATCTTTTAATGGACTTTCCTTGGAGAAGATTTCTAGCCGTTGGAGCTTTCCTATTCTATAGCAAGGCACCTGCCGATCCAGTCCTCTATATAAAGGGATACGAATAATGTTTGAAAAAAATTCATATACATATATTTTATAAAGAAGGAACACGTGCAAATACTGAACAAGATTTTCTGTGCAAGTATTTTGCAAAGAACAAGTTATAGAATTCTGTCAAGCCTATAACCACTACAAATCAGAGAAGAGGTATTCCAAGGCACAACACGATCTATTCTTTTTCTGAAGAACATTCCAATCTGAAGTAAGTTATCTTGATTCAGCCAATTCTATTTCAAGCAGATACATTCAAAGGCTGATTAAGGAAGAAGAAGGTTTCATTGAGCTTCTATTGAAGACTGAAATTTTTATATAAACTCTTTGTAATTGTAGGATCCTTTTTGTATCTGAGTTTGTTGTAGGATTCCATTGGGATTTGATCTGTAGGATCATAGTGTTATGAGGTAGGGTCTTCATAAGATCCGAGTGTAGATCTCTTGTTGGAGAGATTGAGGTAGTGCTGTTTTGGCCTGAGTGTAGGATCTTGCATTTAGAGATCTGAGTTGAAGGACCTTGTGTCAAAGGTCTGAGGTAGGGGACTATTGTTCCCGAGTTGTATGAGTCAAGGATTCTGAGTGTAAGATGATTTGATCTGAGAAAATTGGAGGAGTTGGCCTAAGCTAGCATTCTGCTAGATAGGTGAAGGGGGAAAGTGGATGTACCCATAATTGGGGAACCACTATACATCTTGGTGTACTGTGCTGTGGATTGTACTTATGCGTCGCTTTGATGTGCATACAAATAGATACTTAAAAGGAAAGCATATAATTTTTAAAACACCTATTAACCCCCTTATAGGTGATTAGACAACAACCCTTGTCTTTCAAGAAGCCTTTAGTATATTGAACAATGGTATCAGCTTGAGTGTTTCCATATCGACTTGAAGATGCTCATATCAACTTGACAGTTCAAAATTTTTGAAGTTCAAATCGAGGCCGCCACTGATTGCGCTAATCAAAAGTGATGTGTAAGGAATTGAATATAAGTCATTAATGATTTCGAATCAACCGTTGGTCAAATCAATGTGATATATATACTGAAGGGATTCCTCAGAAAAATTCTAATCGTCTATCTCAATCGTAAATTCTGACTCTGTCGTTCTCTTGAAAACCAAAAATAGAGATACCCTAAGTTCGGAGAACCAAAAGAATCTGAAGCAGTGGTCGACCAAGTTACATCATTCTACTACTCCAGATTTTCTCAAGTTATTCATTCAAATCATTTCTCAAGGAAAGAGGATTCTCTAAAGAAAGGACCAAGATCAGATTTCAGTTTCAACAAGTAAAATACTCTCTATGTGTGCAAGAAGAAAATCCTTTGGAAGAGAAGGTTTTCAGATCTGCTTGTGTTGATCCAGAAGAAGGTTTTCTCAACAAGCTTCAAGAAGACTCAACATACAAGATCTATCTTTTTGAGTCTAGGAAATTTGTCTAAGTAAAATTATAAATCATATTTGTAGGATTTCAATTGTGAAATCTGAGGTAGGGTTCTACTGTGAACCTGAGGTAGAGTTCTATTGAGAACTTGAGGTAGGATTCCTCCTGCGGAATCTGAGGTAGTATCCTATGCTATGGGATCTGAGGTAGAGAACCAATTAGTGTTCCTGAGGTACGAGAACTATCTACGAGAGTAAGATCATTTATTGATCTGATTTTGGTTGGAGTTGCCGAGGCTAGCACACTGATAGATCGGCGAAGGGAGAAAGTAGAGTTCCCATATCAGGGAACCACTATAAATCTCTATGTTTGTGCTTTGTGTTCTCTTTAATTTTGCACTCGATTTTATTATTCTGTTGTGAAACAAAAAAGAGGACGTCACTTATTTGTTGAACATGAAACCATGGTTCAACCTCTGAACCCGGAAAAGATGGTTCGAGAGGATTTTGGACTGGTGTAACTTGCTTTTACTTCTCCTAAGTTAAATCATTGGGCCCGACACTTAGAGCAAAGAACCTCACTCATAACAGGTAGAAAACTAGAAACAGACCCCACGAGCTAGGTACTCACGACTTGCTAGGAACAAGAACAAATTCGACTAGAAGCGAAACCAATATCGCCTAGAAGCGAGGCCAATATCAGCTAGAAGCGAGGCTAATATCGACTAAAAGGCTAACTAGGGGGCGAACACTCGACATGCATTGCGTTCTCGCGACTCGCCCAAGATGGGGGGGGGGGGGGGGGGGGGGGGGGGGGGGTGGGGGCGAGTGCAAGCTGCCAGGGTTAGGAATTCGTGGGTCGCCTCTTTTTCTGAACGCGGACTTTTGCATACTCTTTGCTGGTCCACTTGACAAATACGGGGTGGTACACAATCCCAGCTCTTTGCAAGCTTTCTATAAGATTGGAATGACAGTTCAACCCCTAGGATTTGATGAGCTCCTTAATTTAAGAGAATCTTTTGGATGGGGCCCACCAGAAGTTATAAATACCAAAGGGGTGGGAGAGGCCACTCCACGAACTCCCTCACTCCTTCCTGTTGGGAAAAACACCCTTGTGATTTATCTTATAAATTATCTTAAAGTGATTTCATAATCTAGGATGTATTACCCATGTTGTATAGAAAGGGTAAATTGGTCATTAGATGTCCTAGGATATCACACTTACACTAGAGTGTCAAGACCGGTCCAAATTAAGCACAAAAATTTAGTTGAGTTAAATTGCTTCGAACAGAAGTCGACGAGAAGTTGACTATATTTTATGAAATGGATGCACTTTCACTTCCCTTTGCTTCCCCTTGGTCCCGCGCTTCCTTACTGTCATGCCAAGGACATGCTAGCTCGACTCGCCGCCCTTAAAGATAAGAACGATGCAACCTCTTTTGGGCAGCTAGCCCTCATCTCTGAGCAAACTTCGCACACACCTCTGAGGCGCGCGGGAAAAAGGATCTCTAAGAAGGTATTCCACGAATCAATCGGTGGGGTGGAGACTTTGTTGGGCACACAAAATCAACCTGGGTTCAACCTGGGTTTTGAGACATCCGGTGAGGTGCGTGTCTAACCCCTTCGTCTTAATTTCTACCTGGTAATTTATCTATTTCAAAATCTCAGACCTTGCCGCCTGACCTTATTGTTGAGAATAATATAGGATGGTGAGGAGACGTAGAGTAGAGGAAGCGATCACCCAGATGAACCCGGATACTCGCCCTCAGGTTCCTGGTATGTGATCATCTCCATTTCTTCGTTCCAAACTCGCGTATCATGAGTATTATCAACCATGTGATCATTCTCAAAGTTCTTTCCTTCATCGATCTCGCCCTGACCCCTACGTAGGTGGAGTCGCCTGCTCATGACATGGCGACCAAATTTGCCAACACCACCATCGCCTCGACAAGCAATGCTTATGACCCCACCGTGGTCACCATAGTGTAGGGCCCCACTAAGCCTCTATCGCGAGTGGGTTCGAGAAAGTCCCTATCACTTCCCACCTCCTACGCCTTTGGTGGAACGTCGAGGACACCCTCGAGCCGATTAGGCGAGCCCTCTCCCCATTGCGAGGAGAAGGGTATCAGGACTTCGCATGGTAAGGGAATGTACTTCCACTACCTTTCTGAGCTTCCAATTTCCTGCTAACATTTTGCCCCCGCTCTTAGATCCTGACATCTCAATTGTTGACGAGTCGGATGATGTAGGAAACTACTCGACGCTGCCTTCCCCACCCATGACCGGCGAGTATCTGGGCAAACCCTTTGACGTTGTCGAGATGAAGAACCAGATGGACAAGGTACTACATAAGCATGAGTACATGCTTCGCGAGCTCCAAGAGGAGAGAGTTTCAGGAGAGAACGATCCCTCCCCCCCCCCCCCCCCCCCCCCCCCCCGCGTATTCTTGCCCTGGAGCAGCGAATGGATGTCTTGGAAGGGGACTGCACCTTGCTCGTGGAGGATATGCAGTAGAGAGTTGTGAGTAATGCAACGTTGATGGAGAGTCATCTCAAGCCACTCGAGGATTCCATACGCTCAATGCAGCAGGACATCACAACGGTCCGTGAGTGCGTGCAAGCTGGGCGAGGCCCCTGGGTGTGAACGCGAGGTTGGGTATTTGGAGGTGGCTTCCCCTGTGATTCCGCTCGCACCCCCTCTTTTCTTACAAAATGGACTTGTTGGTCTTCTTTCTTGTATCTGAACAATATATTATTATTCCCTGTTGCATTTTACCCCATCTCGCGAAGATTTGTGCTTTAATTTGATATGGCCCGCATGTCGCCTTTCATAGTTCTCGTGTTTGCTGTCTGGCAGGGTGATGGGGGGGGGGGGGGGGGGGGGGTTCTCGCTCACCTCTTAGGGGCGAGCAGGCAAAAATCCACGCGCTGGTAGAAGTGAGTGAATTAACTGCACCCCTATTCTTACTATAAATACCCCCTCTCCGTACTTACCCATCGCATTAACTGCACCTCTGCTTTTGCTTTCTTTTTCTTGCATTCACTTCTCACAATTGCCAACTCATCATGCGATGGCAAGCATTGTCGGGTCCACTGATGGCTGGGGGAACTGCGTCGCCAATTTTGCCGACCATCTCTTTCTCGAAGGGAGCGTGCCTGAGGAGGACATACTCGCTTTCGAGGACAATCTTCTGCCAGAGGGCTATTTTGCTCGCTTCCCTAGGGAAGACGAGTCCATCAACACCTTCCACCCCTTACGAGCTTGCCTTCCCCCTCTCCCACTTGGACGTCAGGCTCCGCCTCCCCTTGTGGCCTGAGGTAAAACAATTTCTCAAGTACTTTGGGGAGATACCCGCGCAGATCAACATGAATGTGATAGCCGTGTTGGTCGCGTTTGCATGCTATCTATGCGAGGAGAGGGACCGAATTTATCCTCACCACCTTCCACAAACTATTCACTTATCGAGCGACACCAGATGGAGACACCTACTTGACTAGATCACAACTCAAGGTCTGCGAGACCTCCAACAAAGTCCATCAAAAGAATGACATGTTCTTCTTCATCAAAGGGAACTTCAGCAACATCCCCTACTCGCCGATCCAGAAGGGCGAGTCAGTTTATCGGGCTCCTCGTGTGGATGGCGAGGTGGCCAAATTCTGCAAGTTCTTCCACAAGAAGAATTTTGAGGTCACCTACCTACGACGGTGCCTCGACTCCCTCTCCCCGGTGCTTCAGGGGGAAGGTATGCTTCCATTCACGCAGCTTTAACATTATTTTATCTCGCCCTCTTCACAATTTTGTACCCTTTATTCTTTGTTGCAGGCGAGTGCCAGATCTCAGTGAACCCTCCATATGTGGGTGGGGCGAATCCGATCTCCCAGCTTGACCTCGTAAATGCGGTCGCGACTTTCTGCGCTAGCGACCTGAGCAAGCCCATGTCTAGTAGCATCAAGGGAAAAAGGACTGTGGTGAACCTTGACCCTTCCCCTCATGATGATTCGCAGAAGAGGCAGAGGAATGTAGTGGCGTAGAAGAAGAATGCAACGCCGAGCAGCCCGAAGGCCTCGGCTAGAAATGTCATAGGGGCGAGTGAGGCGGTGACACCAGACTCGCACCGTAAATTCGGTCTTAGGCAGAGGCCCCTGGATGGTGTTGGAGACCCCCTGCTCGTATGGGAGGAGAAGGCTAACCGGATCACTGTCTCCTCCCTACTTCCTTCCTGGTCCGAGTGCGGCCAATCCGGCGAGGATGCATATGCCCTCATCTTTAGGTTGTATGGGAGGGAGGATGCAGTCGCCTACGAGAAGATGTCCCTGCAAGAGCTCGCATATAAGAGCTCGCGGGCTCAACTGCGTGCTGCCGAGCTCTCTCACTTGGCCGCATGCCGCAGACTGAGCTTCAACAAGAAGTATGTCGGCGCCAAGGCTAAGAGGAAGCTTGCAGAGGAACGAGCCACAGTCCTCAAGATGCGGTTGGGACTCGCCGAGAGGCTTCTTGCTAAGGCCTCCAACAGCGTGGTAAGCTCCATTCCCTTAGATTAATTTCAATTTCTTTTTTTGTTAAACTTTCTCACATGGGTTCGCTACAGGATGCCAAGATGGCAGACTGAATGAGGGCACATATATGCGAATTGGAGGTGGAGGTGAAGGGCTACAAAGCACAACTCGCTAGCACCCTTTACAAGGTGCCAGTGGCAGAGCTCGGCGAGACCACCTCCAAGGGAGAAAAGCTTTTGAAGTTCACAACACTCGAGGTCTAGGCGACTCAGAAGGCCTTGGTCATTGAGTCGACCTAGACAATGCTCGCGATGCTGTGCAACCTTGATGCCTTGTAGACGGGTTGGAGTGACATCAACGCTGAGCTACTGATCCTGACTCTCTTCCTTCTCGATCCCCGGACGGGCTCGTATTAAGACTCGCATGCCTACTCTCTTGCCAAATATGAAGATAACGAGCAGAGCCCATCTCCCGCAGACCCGCCAATCGCTTGACTCTTTTTTTCTTTTCAATGTATTTTTTGTTTTTTGCGGGCGAGGCCCTAAAACTTGTAATCCACGATTTATCAAGGAATTTTCCAAGTCTTTCATTATTGATTCTTTTACTCCCTTTTTTCATATGTATATATATATATATATCAACTCGCCTTAGTCTCTTGGACTCGTCGAGCGCCGACCTTAGGGACCAAATAATTTTCCGAGATGTTGGCCTATCCCATACGAGACTTGTGAGACCTAGGCTTTGCAGTTCCTTTGTGCTATCAACCTTTCAACAATTGGTTAAGAATAATTCATCTTTCAAGGTTCTGCTAGAGTGTCGAGTACCCGTCCTGCGAGATGCTCATGTGTCCCCTGTATTCACCTTGCACGTGGGGTTAACGTTGTAAATATTTTGACCAGTCGCACACCTCAACTCGACGAGTATAATAACTTAGGTATCAGTGCTCGCGTTCATAGGGAGGGGTTGCATTGTCTTGCCTCTCCTAGCAGTGGCCCTAGAGTGTTTATTGTTGCCATAGAGTGAGCGAGTGGGAGGCATACGTGGTCGAGGCGAGGTCGAACCGACTCACCTCCTACCCCTATATTAACTTGGCATCTCTCTCACCAAATCTGCTTCACTCCCCCGTCACCTAAGTGATCAACCTGCCCTGCCAGCCAGTGAGAGCCCGATCAGCGTAATCATCTCGGGGGATTTTCCAAAGAATCTTTACAATCTGGTACCTGAGCGATCAACCTGCCCTGCCAGCTTGCGAGAGCCGAGTCAGTGGAATCATCTCAGCGCCTATTCCAGAAAATCTTTAAAACTTTCCACCCTGAGTGATCAACCTGCCCTGCTGGCTTGCAAGAGCCCGGTCAGCAAAATCATCTCAGTGGCTTTTCCAAAAACTTTTTAGAACCTGCTACCTGAGTGATCAACCTACCCTACCGACTTACGAGAGCCTGGTCAGCAGAATAATCTTAGGGGCTGTTCCAGAAAATCTTTACAGCCTGCCATCGAGAGTGATCAACCTGCCTTGACGGCTTGCGAGAGCCCGGTCAGTGAAATTATCTCAGGGGCTTTTCCAAAAAATCCTTACATGTACAACCCGTATTCGCCGAGAGGTCCCACCCAGACTCAAGGTCACTAGAAGGAGAGATGTTTGGGACAAATAAGTATTCGCATGATGTAAAAGACAGGCGAGTGGGGGTCGAAGCCCCGCTCTCTTGGGGGATCAGGAAGAGGCGAGTGGAGCCTCCACGGACCACTCGCCCATAATAAGTGAACGGTGCCTTCACGGACCACTCGCCCGGGGAGGCGAGTGGTGCCCTCAGGGATCACTCGCACAAGGGGATCTGAAGGGGGAATGACCCAGATACCCCTTGTGGGCTGCCACCTCAGAACAACGGAGTTAGGCTATTAGCAGACCAGTTTGGTGTGCGGTTAGCAAAACCAAACAGCGGATTCACGCTATTTGCAGTCCAAAATTAGAAAATCTATAAATAGACCCTTAAGGGCACCTTGGAGGAGACCAGATTCTTTTGAGCTCTCTCCTCCAGGAAATTTTTGGAGTTGGCTGTTAGTGCCCTCCAAGGTGCCTGGCTGAGCATTGGTTTGGGAGGGGAAGCTCTCTAAGATCTTCCGGGTGTGTGGCGGGACCTCCTCGCTGCAGCCTTGGGTCTGTTCCAGATTTTTCATCCTCGGTCAGGAAAGTTTAGTGAGGGAGAAGTAGGCGTAGGCTACACCCCCTGTGGGTCCAAACTCAGAGACCGGTTGACGGTTTCAACATTTTTGGTGCTGTGAGCGTGGACCGTAGCCAGTGCAAGAAAATCCCAAGTTGAGTTCGATAACAGGAGATGGAGGAAATGGTTCTGACCCAGGCTGTTGGAACCTTAGGTTTGATTTGAGTTAGGATCCACCTTTAGTGTCTAAGTTCATATCATAACATATTGTATAACTTAGATCAAATATCCTATTAAGTTAGAAGGCTGAAAAGAGACAAGAGAAAATAATAGTATATATATAATATAAATAATATACTAATAAATATATATATAAATATTGGCTGAGAAAAATAAGAAGAGAAATTAAAATAACATTTAGTTCACTGGCGTTCGACGAATGTCGAACGGCGCTCAGCATTCGTCGGACGGCGCCCGTCGAACAGACAGCAGCGCTCGACAGATTTCAGCAGGTAAGCAGCGGTTGACGAATGTGGAACAGCGGTCGACGAATGACGAACGGAGGTCGACGAAATCCCAGCAACGCTTGACAAAAGTTCTCTGCAGTTAATCAAATGTTCAGTATATCATTTGGCGAGCTCAGCCCGACGAATGACGAGCTGAGGTCGACAAATTTCTGCAGCATTTATTTTATATATATTTGCTCGACTAAATATTATATGTTTTATTCATATATGTTGTCAGACTTTATTAAAGTAATATTTATATATTTATATATATATATTGCTGATTTAACCTTACAGCGTGCAAGCATTTATTAATATAGCCGTTGGCAGAAAATAATAAATGCTATAGCCGTTGCAGCAAGCAAAAGAAAGAAAGAGGACAACTCAAGGATCTGGGAAATGAAAGAGATAATATATCCTTCCTCTTTGGTCGGCAAGGATTCAAATCAGCCAGGAAAAGAGGACAACATCTATATACGACAGCAGGAGTCATATTATTATACAGCAGATAATATATATCAGAAGATATATATATAGCTGTTATCTCTTGACAAAAAAGCAAGGAAGAGCATATACATATCATATTTGCTGTACAGGAAGAAGAAGAAGAAAAGAACAGGAAGAAGACAAACAGAGGAGCAAAAAGAAGATCAGATCAAATATATTATTATATCTTCTTTTTGCCTAACTTCCTTCTTGCAGATCATATACAACCTGAGACATCAAACACTATCATTTGCTCAGGGATCTAAAACTGCAAGAAAAAGAAGAACAGAGGATTTGGAATCAAGAGAAGGAGCCTCCACAAGATGTCATCAAACTACATCAGACAGAGGGAGCTCTCTTCAACAACATCATCATCAAGATCCAACTGAACATCTCATCAGGATCTTCAAGTGTCTTCTCAGCAAAGAGAAGAACAACATATCTTTTATTTTCTTTTATTTCTCCCATCTTGTAAAGGGTTATAACAATCTTCAAAAGTTAACTCCCGGTGACAGGGCACCTTAGCAAAAACCTACAGCTTGGTTTATAAGCACCTTATCAAAAGCTTATAGGTGAATTGGGCACCTGATCAAAACTCCCATTGGTGTGTGGAAACCTTATCAAAATCACCTTGGTGTGAGGGCACCTTATCAACAACCTCCAGTGGATTCCTACCAGTGGGTAGAAGAGTAGATGTACCCGGTTTTGGGGAACTACTATATTTCCTTGTGTCATCTGTGGTTTGCTTGTTTGATTTATTTCTTTATTTGTGCTGTTTATTATTTATGCACTCTAACTGTTTAATTTTATTACTCAATCAGCAAACACACTCATATATATATTTATATATATCATTTATTTTGAAAGCAAACTTAAGCAAGAGTTTTAACAAATATAATAAGAACTAATATCCTTTCAATTGGTATCCGAGGAGGTTGATTTTATTTTTTCAATTTCTTGCACCTGATACTCAATTGAATCCCTTTCAATTGGTATGAGAGGAAGTTGATTTTTCATACAGGCTAACACCTGAAATCACAAAGATCACCTTAGTTCTTATTTTGTTTTGTTGTTAAAAGGAACTACATCTTCAACTTCTTTATCTGATGATCAGGAAAGGCTGAAAAGTGCTGATGCCATAGCCATGGAGATATTGGCTAAATACATGTCAAATGACATTCTTCTTAAAGTGGCTGATTGCACTTCAGCAAAGAGCATTTGGAACTCCCTCTCAAGGATGGTAAATGAACCATCTTCTTCCTCTTCCACTAACATCATTTTTGATGCAGAACCATCAACAAGTCTAAGTAGAAGAAGAAAAGGAAGAACAAAATGCCACAGCTTTTTGCATGATGGCTATATTGTTGGGTTTTCTATACCCCTCGCAAGGGATGACATATCAAATATGCGCAGCGGAAATAACAAGAACAACCCAAAAGAAGCTAACGGATCTTGCGGTTTTTCATGATTCAAGAGAATAAACAAAACGAAATACAAGGTACCTTTGCGGGATTGAGTCAACACTCAACCAAGGTGCTCCAAAGAGAAATCCGAATTCTTCCTTTGAGTTCTTCAAGAATCTAAATGGATTGATCCCTCTACAGAAGTCCACACAAGCAAAGGAGAACCCTAGCTTCTTGTCGCACAAGAACTAGGTCGGAGAAGGAAGCTCTCAACGTCCTCACGGACTGCTAGGTCCGATCCAGAGGAGGCGGCGACCGACGGCGGCGACTAGCGACGACGGATGGATCGAGAGTAATCGGAACACTTCCGTCTTCGGCTCTCCAGAAATCACGAAAAGGCTCGATCTAAAACCGTACCTACCGAAAACCTATTCGCGTGCCCTTTTATACTAAAACGCATAAATCAGGCTATCTGCAGACCATAAGAAAATCTGTCCAGATTTACATTCGCCGAATTCGACTAATCAATATAACCGAATTCGACTCAGATTCGGCAAAACTATTTCGACGTATTCGTCTATATGTAAATTCGGCTATATAAATTCTGCGAAACCCTTTAGCCGAATTTGTCATTAGCCGAATTCGTCTAAACCCTTTAGCCGAATTCGTTTAATGCCTTTAGCCGAATTCATTTAATGCCTTTAGCCGAATTATCTATTGTAAATCCATTCGTTTAAACACTTTAAATGATATCCTTTTGAGACATTCTCAACTTGATTCCAAGCAGTCACAGGATTGGTCCTTCACTCATATCCAATATGAGTAAGGCCAACACAATCCTTTCTCCAATTTCTCCAAACGCTTTTATGTGCGACCCTATAGGCTCAAATTGCGTTGGCAGCAAGACTAACTATTGATTGCTTTGAGATCACCTCAGAAACTCCAACAGTCTCCCACTTGATCACAAAGTATCAACAAAAGTCTCACAAACAATGAGCGGCATCTAGCAATACATCATTGCTACCCAAGCAATAAGAGTTCATAACTCAACAAGCCTGTCATGACCAATGTATCAGTGTTGTCATGTCCCTTTGTCATTTACATCCGGATAGAACTAGATGCATGGACCGTGTCACCCTCATGATTGTTCAATCCTAGTTTCCTGATCTAGAATAGACTGTCTGAAATTGGTGAGCTTAATATCATATATTGACTCAACCAAGCATGGCCATGCATTTCTCAGTCTCATTCCATCAAGGGGCCCATGGATGTAACTCCTGTCATAAAGGAGGACAAATCACATTTCTGCTCACACACAAACATCCAAATGATTCGTAACATACCCAACAACCACCCTTATCGTCAACCTTTCTCAAGAGAAGACTTTAGATGGCATCAAAGTACGCTCTTCCTCACCTGATGAATGTTATGACTTCAGGTCAAAGGACCACAAACACCATTGTCACTTGAGACCTACTTGTGACACGTTCATATAACAATCCACAAAGTAGTCTCACGGGGGGTCTGTCCAGTACAACTTGTTCTTAACAAGTACCCATGTGATGACTTGATATCACAATATCATGACCTGTGAGAACCGGTCATCAGTCAACGCACATGCTAGTCTTATGGTCTCATCCTCGCCCTAAATATCTAGGATGATACCTCGACTAGGGACCATTTAAGAATGAAGCTTCATTTATACATAGACCCTCACATTCAAGTCACGTACTTGAATTCCTATGGAAGCAAACATTCTAAGGGCATTTATTATGCTAATTAATCTTATCGGACAGATATAAATGACATAATAAAAGAACTTGCCATAAATATAAAATGAAATACATAGTACAAATTACAATTCATCCAATGAACAAACAACCAACAAATATGCAATCCACAAGGCTCCCACTAAAGAAGCATGATGATCTAACATGACCATCATGCTTCTTTTGCGCAAGAGGCTTTGTTAGTGGATCCGCTATATTTTCTTCAGTCGGTACTCTGCATATGCTTATATCTCCTCGATCGACAATCTATGGAATAAGATGGAAGCGCCGAAGTATGTGCTTGGAGCGCTGATGAGATCTAGGTTCCTTAGCTTGTGCAATTGCACCATTGTTGTCACAGTAGAGAACTATGGGATCAATAATGCTAGGAACTACATCAAGCTCGCTGATGAATTTCCTAATCCACACAGCCTCCTTCGCCGCATTCGCTGCAACGATATACTTGGCCTCAGTCGTAGAATCAGCATCTGTCTCTTGCTTGGAACTCTTCCAGCTTACAGCTCCTCCATTAAGGCAAAACACAAAACCTGACTGTGACTTTGAGTCATCTCTGTCAGTCTGGAAGCTTGCATATGTGTAACCTTTTACAATGAGCTCTTCCTCTCCACCAAACACCAAGAATGTATCCTTAGTCCTTCTCAAGTACTTTAGGATATTCTTGACTGTGATCCAGTGACCATCACCCGGATCAGACTGATACCTGCTAGTCATGCTTAAAGCATATGAGACATCGGGTCGAGTACATAACATTGCGTACATGATTGATCAAATTGCCGAAGCATATGGAATCATCTTCATGTGGTCCTTATCTTCCAAAGATTTAGGACACTGGTCCTTAGAGAGACTCACACCATGTGACACGGGTAAGAATCCTTTCTTGGACTCAAGCATGTTGAACCGTTTCAACACATTGTCAATGTATGTACTCTGGGTCAAACCCAGCAACTTCTTCGATCTATCTCTATAGATCTTAATACCAAGTATGTAAGTCGCTTCAACCAAGTCTTTCATAGAAAAGCAGTTCCCTAGGTTGTTATTAACAACTTGCAGGGTCAGAATGTCATTCTCGATCAGTAGTATGTCATCTACATACAATATCAGGAAGACAACAATGCTCCCACTAATCTTCTTGTAAACACAAGACTCATCTTCGTTCTTGATGAAACCAAACTCTTTGATTTTCTCATCAAAACGCAGATTCCAACTTCGAGAAGCTTGTTTCAATCCATAAATGGATCGATTCAACTTGCATATTTTAGTGGCTTCACTTGGAGATACAAAACCCTCGGGTTGTGTCATATACACTTCCTCAAGGAGGTTTCCATTAAGGAAAGTCGTTTTGACGTCTATTTGCCAGATCTCGTAGTCATAATACACATCAATAGCAAGTAGAATTCTGATGGACTTGACCATTGCTACATGGGAAAAGGTTTCATCATAGTCAACACCATGAATTTGCCTGAAACCTTTAGCCACCAGCTGGCCTTTGAATGTCTGTACCTTCCCATCCATGTCGGTCTTCTTCTTGAAGACCCATTTGCACCCTATGGGTCGTACCCCTTCAGGTGGTTCCACTAAGGTCCAAACTTGGTTTGCATACATGGAGTCCATTTCAGATTTGATGGCTTCAAGCCACTTCTCGGAGTCAAGTCCATTCATAGCCTCTTGGTAGGTTGCAGGCTCATCATCATGATCCATAAGCAACACATTACCTATTTGAGTCATGAGAAATCCATATCTCTCAGGCTCAGATCTTGGTCTACCAGATCTACGTAGGACTTGTGTTTCTTGAGTAGGCTCTCCAGCTACAACTTCTTATAGTCCTTGCTCAGGTTCCAATTCTGGTTCGTTCATTGTTTGTGGCTCTTGAACTTCTTCAAGTTCTACCTTTGCAGTCTTTCTGGATAAGAACTCTTTCTCTAAAAAGACACCAGTCCTTGCGACAAACACTTTGCCCTTAGACGGTAAGTAGAAGTAGTATCCTTTGGTTTCCCTAGGATACCCCACGAAATAACATTTATCCGATTTGGGTTCCAGCTTGTCAAGCATTTGACGTCGCACGTATGCCTCGCAGCCCCAAATCTTGATGAACGACATACTAGGACGCTTCCCAGTCCATATCTCATATGGTGTCTTTAGAACCGTTTTCGTTGGAACTCGATTTAGTGTGAAAGCAGCAGTCTCTAAAGCAAAACCCCAAAAGGAAATAGGCAAATCTGCATGACTCATCATCGATCGCATCATGTCTAACAAGGTACGATTCCTCCTCTCAGAGACACCATTATGTTGAGGTGTTCCGGGCGGAGTGAGCTGTGATACAATACCACACTCTTTCAGATGATCACGAAACTCATGACTCAGATATTCGCCACCTCGATTAGATCGGAGTGCTTTTATCCTTTTTCCCAGTTGGTTTTCTACTTCATTCTTAAACACTTTGAACTTTTCAAAGGTCTCGGATTTGTTCTTCATAAGAAACATGTATCCGTATCTACTGAAATCATCAGTAAATGTAACGAAGTAGTAGAACCCACCTCTAGCCATAGAACTCATGGGTCTGCATACATCACTATGTATTATACCCAAGAGATCATTAGCCCTCTCATTACAACTAGTGAAAGGGGCTTTCGTCATCATGCCCAACAAACATGACTCGCATCTCTCAAAAGATTCATAATCAAATGAGTCCAGTAGTCCATATTTATGGAGCTTGGATATGCGTTTCTCATTTATATGGCCTAAACGACAATGCCAAAGGTACGTAGGAATCAAGTCATTTGTTTTTAGTCTTTTAGTATTTTCTATGTTATAGATCGGATGGTCTAAGTTCAAAACATATAAACCATTAAACATTTGGGCTACACCATAACAAACATCATTCTTATAAATAGAACAACAATTATTCTTAATTATGAAAGAAAAACCAATCATGTCCAAACATGAAATAGAAATAATGTTTCTAGTTATGGCCGGAACATAATAACAATTATCTAGTTCTATTACAAGCCCTGTGGGCAAAGAAAGACAGTAAACACCAACAGCGACGGCAGCAACTCTTGCTCCATTCCCGACGCGCAGGTCTACCTCCCCTTTACCCAGCATTCTTCTCCTTCCCAGTTCCTGCACATTTATACAAATGTGAGAACCACATCCGGTATCCAATACCCAGGATGAAGGAGCAGAAAGGTTTATTTCTATAATGAAAATACCTGAAGTGGAAGTCATACTTCCCTTCTTCTTCTGCATATCTTCTAGATACTGAGGACAGTTCCTCCTCTAGTGCCCTGCCTTACCACAATGGTGGCACTTCCCTTCCTTAGTCAAACCTTTCTTTTTCAGTGCTGAAGACTTGGGATCAAGATGTGACTTAGGTCCTACCTTAGTCTTCTTGGTTCCCTTGACCTTGCCCTTGCCTTTATGCACCATCAGTATGGGGCTAGCAGGCTTGGTCTTCTTCATGTTGATCTCGGCAGTTCTTAACATGCCTAGGAGCTCGGGCAGTGTCTTGTCAATTTCATTCATATTGTAATTTAAGACAAACTGCTCGTAACTGTCCGGCAACGATTGCAGGATCAGATCAGTGGCCAACTCTTGGCTCAAAGGAAACCCCAGTCTTTCAAGGCTCTCTATATACCCAATCATCTTGAGTACGTGAGTTCCTACTGGGTCTTGAGCTCCCATCTTACACTGAAATAACCCCCTGGATATATCGAACCTCTCTTGGCTAGCTTGCCCTTGAAACATTTTCTTCAGGTGCTCAACCATCTCATAACAACTCATGTTCTCATGTTGATTCTGAAGCTCAGAGTTCATAGTCACGAGCATAAGGCATTCAACATCCAAGGAGTCATCTCCATACTTCTTATAAGTATCTTTATCTGCACGTGGTGCATTAGAGGCTGGCTCTTCAGGGGGATCTTCTTCCAAGACATGGAGCTTGCGCTCTTGCCTGAGAACAATTCTCAGGTTTCTATACCAGTCAAGGAAATTTGTCCCATTTAGCTTATCCTTCTCAAGGATCGCTCTCAGGGACAAGGCGGAGTGAGATCCACTTGCCATGGATATTCTACAAGGAATTTTGCAAAGTAAAATTTTAGTACTATATTTCAAAATACATTTTATATATTTTTAATAAGGACTTTTATTAAAGAGCTCCCACTATTTTAATCAAATCGACAACCCTTTAATTCGATTCGGAGAGTTTATGCTAGCTACTCTCTTAGTGGACAAGATCCGTATTTCACCAACACCACGAGTCCACTTTGGCGTTCCTCTCATAATGCGATTATTTAGGTAGACAACATTTGTCAATTGCATCACAATGCAACTCTTGTATGGTTGGTGAATAACTCTTTATTCGCATCCATCATATGGAGCATGCCAACCCTATGCCTCTAGGCACTCAACCTTTGAGGTCACCTAGTTAAGTTAGACCCGATGTCGACAGTGAGATATCACAATTATCCGCTCGCACCCTTACCAAGATAGATTAATGCACCTTGCTTTGGCAAGCCCACACTTCATCGATCGAGGCAGGAAGAGTGTCATCCATCAGAAGGCATCCGAATACTTAATATTAGATAAGGGATTTTTATTTCAAGTGATTAACATTTTAATCATGATTAACATTTAATCACAGTGCAAAATCAGAAAATAAAATACAACATTCACATTCCAGATACATCTCAGATGTGCACAAAACAGTCTATCAACACTTTGACAAAACAGGGCTAAATCTGAGCATTTAGAACACTTCTAAATCTCCAGATTTACATGCATTGGACATATGAACAACAACTCCACAAGTGCAGTAGACAAGCTCGTCTCTCATGTCAGATTCAATAATCTAAACATTTGGTTTCACAAACCATTTTGAGGGATGGTTACTGCAGAGGAGAAACAACCTCTAAAACATGAAAATTGCAACGCAATCACATGCGTTCATGGCGGGGTTCCAAGGGGCCGCGCCCCTGGCGGGGTCTTAGGGGCAGAGCCCCTAACGGGGTCCAAGGGGCAGCGCCCCTGGCGGTGGTTTGATATTCCAAGAAGAAATTAGGGCATTTCGAACGCTTCTAAATTTCCCAATTTACACGCGCTTGACCGCAACCTACCTCTGATACCACTGTTGGATTTTCTATACCCCTCGAAAGGGATGACATATCAAATATTTGCAACAGAAATAACAAGAACAACCCAAAAGAAGCTAACGGATCTTGCGGTTTTTCATGATTCAAGAGAATAAACAAAACGAAATACAAGGTACCTTTGCGGGATTGAGTCAACACTCAACCAAGGTGCTCCAAAGAGAAATCCGAATTCTTCCTTTGAGTTCTTCAAGAATCAAAATGGATCGATCCCTCTACAGAAGTCCACACAAGCAAAGGAGAACCCTAGCTTCTTGTCGCACAAGAACTAGGTCGGAGAAGAAAGCTCTCAACGTCCTCACGGACTGCTAGGTCCGATCCAGAGGAGGCGGCGACCGATGGCGGCGACTAGCGGCGGCGGACGGATCGAGAGGGATCGGAACACTTCCGTCTTCGGCTCTCAAGAAATCGCGAAAAGGCTCGATCTAAAACCGTATCTGCCGAAGACCTAATCGCGTGCCCTTTTATACTAAAACGCATAATCAGGCTATCCGCAGACCAGAAGAAAATCTGTCCAGATTTACATTCGCCGAATTCGACTAATCAATATAACCGAATTCGACTCAGATTCGGCGAAACCATTTCGACGAATTCGTCTATATGTAAATTCGGCTATATAAATTCGGCGAAACCCTTTAGCCGAATTTGTCATTAGCCGAATTCGTCTAAACCCTTTAGCCGAATTCGTTTAATTCCTTTAGCCGAATTCGTTTAATGCCTTTAACCGAATTATCTAGTGTAAATACATTTGTTTAAACACTTTAAACGATTTCCTTTTGAGACATTCTCAACTTGATTCCAAGCAGTCACATGATTGGTCCTTCACTCATATCCAATATGAGTAAGGCCAACACAATTCTTTCTTCAATTTCTCCAAACGCTTTTATGTGCGACCCTATAGGCTCATATTGCGTTGGCAGCAAGACTAACTATTGATTTTTGAGATCACCTCAGAAACTCCAACATATATATGATTCAGATTAAAAATCAGATGCTGAATCTGATGAATAAAAGGTAAAAGAGGTATCTTCTATTCCTAATTTTACCTATGATTTCAAATCTGTTTTCCACTCACCATGTACAAGTTTAATGAAATCTAAAAATAAAATTAGAAAAGAGTTAATAGAAATAAACATTTTAACCCCTGAATATAACAAACTTAAAGAAGTTTTAAAATTATCAGAACAAAATATTTCCTTAAAAAATAAATTTGAACAAACTTTTAAGGAAAAATAAATAAAAATCTGTGTAGAAATTACTGAACTTCTTTATGTTAAATCAAAATCTGGAAATCAGTTTAACTTATATTTTAATGAAATAAAAATGCCAACTTTTCTATATATAAGACAATTTTTAAACTGTTTAATATTTTTACTATCAGACTTTGTCTTTTTGATTTTTAAATTCCTAGAATCTAATAACAGCTAGTAATTCACATATTAAAAATTCCTATTTTAATCAAGATTTAGGAAATCAGAAATTGCTTAGTTATAAAAGAAATTTAAAAAAAAAATCTCTGACCCTTAAGCTTTAAAGACTTTTTATGCTTAGGAATCCTAAACCAAATAGGGGGAGATTGTTAGAACCTAGTCTAATTTGGATTAGGATCCCAACTCAAATAGGGGAGATTGTTGGAACCTTAGGTTTGATTTGAGTTAGGATCCACCTTTAGTGTCTTAGTTCATATCATAACATATTGTATAACTTAGATTAAATATCCTATTAAGTTAGAAGGATGAAAAGAGACAAGAGAAAATAATAATATATATAATATAAATAATATACTAATAAATATATATATAAATATTGGCTGAGAAAAATAAGAAGAGAAATTAAAATAACATTTAGTTCACTGACGTTCGACGAATGTCGAACGACGCTCAGCATTCGTCGGACGGCGCCCGACGAACAGACAGCATCGCTCGACAGATTTCAGCAGAGAAGCAGCGGTCGACGAACGTGGAACAGCGGTCGACGAATGACGAACGGCGGTCGACGAAATCCCAGCAGCGCTCGACAAAAGTTCTCTGCAGTTAATCAAATGTTCAGTATATCATTTGGCGAGCTCAGCCCGACGAATGACGAGCTGAGGTCGACGAATTTCTGCAGCATTTATTTTATATATATTTGCTCGACTAAATATTATATGTCTTATTCTTATATGCTGTCAGACTTTATTAAAATAATATTTATATATTTATATATATATATTGCTGATTTAACCTTACAGCGTGCAAACATTTATTAATATAGCCGTTGGCAGAAAGCAATAAATGCTATAGCCGTTGCAGCAAGCAAAAGAAGGAAAGAGGACAGCTCATGGATCTGGGAAATGAAAGAGATAATATATCCTTCCTCTTTGGTCGGCAAGGATTCAAATCAGCCAGGAAAAGAGGACAACATCTATATACGACAGTAGGAGTCATATTATTATACATCATATAATATATATCAGAAGATATATATATATATATATAGCTGTTATCTCTTGACAAAAAAGCAAGGAAGAGCATATACATATCATATTTGCTGTACATGAAGAAGAAGAAGAAACAAACAAGAATAAGAGAAACAGAGGAGCAAAAAGAAGATCAGATCAAATATATTATTATATCTTCTTTTTGCCTAACTTCCTTCTTGCATATAATATACAGCCTGAGACATCAAACACTATCATTTGCTCAGGGATCTAAAACTGCAAGAAAAAGAAGAACAGAGGATTTGGAATCAAGAGAAGGAGCCTCCACAAGCTGTCATCAAACTACATCAGACAGGTGGAGCTCTCTTCAACAACATCATCATCAAGATCCAACTGAACATCTCATCAGGATCTTCAAGTGTCTTCTCAGCGAAGAGAAGAACAACATATCTTTTGTTTTCTTTTATTTCTCCCAACTTGTAAAGGGTTATAACTCCCTTCAAAAGTTAACTTGTTGTCGGTGGCTTCGAGTGGCCTGTGAAAGGAGATTAGTTCTAATTATAACTCCGCTGAAATCCATCAACGTCGTGAACCATACGACCAAACTAGTTTAAACGGAACAACACAAAAGAAAGCACGCACTCAAGTGGGTGAAGTGGTGTGTGAAGATGAACGATACTAAATAACTGAAATTAAAATACTTCTAGTATGCAAATGAGATGAGCATGTGCAGTGGGTGACAAAGAAACGGCTCTCCCCCAGACTTAATCAAAACCATACAAGTTAACTTGAAGGGAGTTTTAACGGTGCTCATAATTTCCAACTTGTGTGGTGTGTGGTATCATTGTGTTTTGAAGAGAAAATAATGTCTATCCGCTGATTTTGAACCAACTGGAGGTTGCTTGAAAGAAGAAAAATATATAAAAGAAAAAAAAAAGAAGAGTATCCTGAAAATAATCCTCCCAAGCTAAAGAGAAAAATCTGTTGGTATTTGTAAAGTAGGCTGTGTGCACACCTGGTTTTCATGATAAGTCTGGGGGTGTGTCACACGAGCATAGTTGTTTGGTTTTGTAAGGTGCAGTGTGCCGTTGGCTCATTTGGGTTGCGTAGCCGTCATGTTTATCTTTGCATATCATTCCGTAACCTAAGCCCCGTTTTAATCCTATAAGTCCTACTGATTTGACTTGCGAGTTTGCTAGCGCCGTGGAGAGAGTGTGACCGGGCAAGCGTATGGTTCACGACGTTGATGGATTTCAGCGGAGTTATTCCTAAGCCCCGATCTTTTGCAACACCCGTCTCAGCGTCTCGTCACTTTCATACCGGGCATGATCTTCAAATTCTTCATAATTCACCCACTGAGTACAATTAAATCTTTGATTACGCTTTTAGTACTTACGTAAATTAGTTAGCATAGCTAGAATCTTCTTCTACTAGAATTCCTACTCGCATGCGTATGTTACTTCGCACTGTACTCCCCTGCGTAATTCGCTATTTTAATTATCTTTTTCAACTTCCGCCGGATTAGTTTGCTCGGGACGCGCAAACAGTTAAGTCTGGAGGTGTGATGAGTCCTGATTATATACACCTTCATGGACTCATCCGGGCCATTATTTAGTCAATATCACGCACTTTAGCCTTATTATAGTTTATAATTGATAACCCATGCTAGGTGCACATTTTGGCCCACTTTGGTGTGTTTTCGTGTTTATTTCCTTTCATAGTACTCATATGTTGTTAAGTGCCACTTTCGGTGGCTAGATCTGTGTTTGTGCTGGAATAGGAGGCGTGCAAGTGTTTCCGGTGCAATTCTGCACAGGAACACTGCGCACGATCACTTGTTCTAGTGCGCACGACCACCGGTCGTGCGCCACTGATCGTGCGCACTTAACCCCTTTTTACGAGTTCTGTCTGGTGCAGTGCGCACGACCATCAACTCCAGTGCGCACGACCACCGGTCGTGCGCCACTGTCCGTGCGCACTTAATAGTAATTTTATGAGTTCTGTCTCACCTATTGCGCACGACCACCGACGCTAGTGCGCACGACCAATGGTCGTGCGCCACTGGTCGTGCGAACATTTTATTTTATGATTTCATCTCGTGCAGGTTCTGTCCAGGCAGTGCGCACGATCGCAGGATTCCAGTGCGCACGACCACTGGTCGTGCGCCAATGATCGTGCGCAGTGTTTAATCCAGCGCCTATTTATTGACCTGTTCGCGAATTAGGTCGGCATCACGCAACTCTGCTCCGTTCAGTCCGCCGTTTTCGCCATTTTCAGGGGATTTTCACCCCCTAGGCCTCCTCCATCATCCAAAGGCTTAAAGGAAGGGTTCCTACACTCACTTTGACCGCTAAGGAAGAGGTTCTCCACAATAGACGTGGCCGGATTGTAAATCGCTGGAGAAGACGGGTCCATTGGGAGGTGTGACAGCCCTCTTCTACCCCGGACGCAGTTGGGACCGAGCTAGGACGCGGATTGACAACCCGGTGCTTCCTACCGTAAATCTACAACGAGACTCCAGATTCGGTCGTATCTCTTGCCTTTTTCCTCTATTTTTGTGGTTATGTGTGATGTATTCTCTTTATCTTGATGATGAACACTATGAATCAGGCCTAATGTTGCTTATTTCATGTTTATGAAATTATTTTGTTCATTTGTGTCATTGAGGTGCGCTTTATTTCATTTTCCATCCCACCGCCACGATCGGTGCCGCACTAGCAATTGCTAGTGGCGTGCTTGACGAAGAGGTGCTCGCGACCCTCACTCCGCTTGCCTTCTCGTCCATCCGCTCTTTCGACGCAGCGTGCTCAAGGCCTGCCTAGTCTCCATCTCACCAATCGAAGCATTGCATAGCAGCACTGCATAGGAGTAGTGGTAATATTTATTTTAAGTATTCACAAACCCCCAAAGCCCTTTCATTCGCATTCCGACTTTCGCAGGACTTCAATCTCAAGTCTTTCCTCGATAATAAACTCCACCTTACTGTGTTCCTTGAGAGATTCGATACTCGGGGATTACTCCTCGTTTTATATTACTTGAACGATCGGTACACTGCCGTTTCGTGCCGCAGTCGAGCTACCGCCTATAGCGGTGTGTGAGATTTGCGCCATCAGGACGCCCTCTCATCAGCACCTTCCGGTGTGTTCCCTCGTCCTTCCATCAATGCTTAAAGTTCCGCATCGGAGGAGTTCAGGCCCGGATCCGGGGGGATGCGAAAGTCGCGAGGCAGTGCTATGTGACTGTCGTCAACACTATCTCCTGGATAGCGGAGGCCGAAAAGGTGGATAGGGAGATGCAGGGGCCGAGGGGGCCAGGTGAAGACGGAGGGGAAAAAGAAGAAGAGGACAACATCCCTGGAGGGGAGGAGGAAGTGGCTTCGGGGGAGCGAGTCAAACCAACGAAAGAGGAGGATCCGGAGAAAGAGAAGACCCTACCCAAGGGGAGGAAAGAGAAGAGTAAATGGCAGGAGCCGGCCCGTCTTGAGGAGGCTGAAGAAGTGGTCGAGATGGAGGTCACCACCCAGGGAGGAAGGGTGGAGAAGGTGCGGATCAGCGGGGGCCTCGACCCAGAAGACAAAAGAAGGATGCTGGAGTGCATCCAAAGGAGCGTGGACATCTTCGCATGGAACACGGCGGACATGCCAGGCATCGATGCAGGCGTGGCTTGCCACCGGCTCAACCTTGAGCCCGGGGCCCGCCCCATCCGATAGAAGAGAAGGACCATAGCCGACAAGCTCGAAGGACCGATCCGCGAGGAGGTGGCAAAGCTCCTCGAAGCAGGTTTTGTATCAGAGATCCAGTATCCAGGCTGGGTCTCCAATGTCGTCATGGTAAAGAAGGGCGATGGCCGCTGGCGTATGTGTATTGAGTTTTCTTTGTTAAACAAAGCCTGCCCTAAGTATTGTTATCCCCTGCCTCGGATCGACGCGCTGGTTGACTCAGCCGTCGGTTTTTCTATGATGAGTTTTTTGGATGCTTTTTCAGGTTATCACCAAATCAGGATGCACCCCCAGACATTAAAGATGTCTCATTCATCACCCGAGAGGGGTGCTACTGCTACAAAATGATGCCCTTCGGGCTGAGGAATGTCGGAGCAACCTACCAAAGGATGATGGACCGGGTTTTTCGGGAACAAAGAGGAAGAAACTTGGAGGTTTACGTAGATGACCTCATGGTGAAGAGCAATAGCTTGAGTTCCCACCTCCAGGACCTTGAGGAGACGTTCGCTACTCTGCGCAAGTACAAGATGCGGCTCAACCCCCTGAAGTGCGTTTTCGGGGCCAACAAAGGAAAGTTCCTGGGTCACCTTCTCACCCCCTCGGGGGTAGAACCTAACCCGAACAAGGTAAAGGCCATAATGGAGTTGGGATCGCCGCGAAGCGCTAACGAAGTCCAAAGGCTAACTGGAAAGCTCGCAGGGTTAAGTAGGTTTCTCTCTCCGGCAGGGGATAAATGTTCCCCGTTTTTTAAGGTGTTACGAGGCAATCAGAAATTCGAATGGACGAAGGAATGCGAGGAGGCTTTCCAGGCCCTGAAGAGCCAACTCACAAAGGCTCCGCTGCTCCAAAAACCTAAGGAGGGGGAGGACCTAGCCTTATACCTCGGAGTCGGGGCTGAAGTCGTAAGCTCCGTCCTGGTCCGAGAAGAGGGTAAGAAGCAGCTACATATCTACTACGTGAGCAGGGTTTTGAAGAAGGCGGAGCTCCGATATCCGATTTTGGAGAATCTAGCCTTTGCCCTGGTCATCTCGGCAAGGAAGCTCAGGCCATACTTTCAAGCCCACTCCATCCAAGTAGTGACCGATCACCCCCTTCGCAAAATCTTCGAGCGGGGGTAGAGCATTCAGGGAGACTCACGAAGTGGTTGATAGAGTTAAGTGAGTTCAACCTCACCTTCCTCCCACGGTTGTCAATGAAGGCCCAAGCAGTTGCAGATTTCATGGCAGACTTCGTGGTCGACACGGAAGAGGAACAAGTCTTACGCCACATCCCCTAGAAACTGCTAGTCGACGGAGCCCCAGGCAAGAATTCTTTAGGGGGAGGGGTGGTGTTGGAAAGTCCTCACGGACTGAGGATCGAGCATGCACTGGTGATACATTTTCCCATAACCAACAACCAGGCGGAGTACGAAGCGGTGATTACCGGCCTACGTCTGGCCTAGGAGCTAGGAGTTCATGATGTGGAGATTCTCACTGACTCAATGGTAATAGCCTCACAGATAAAGGGAGAATTCGAGGCAAGAGAGCCCACACTCGTACGGTATCTCGCCAAAGTGAGGGGTCTCATCGGAGCCTTCAAAACTTTCTCCATCAGGCACGTCCCAAGGGAGGAGAGTGTCTCGGCCGATCGGCTGGCCAAGTCTGGTCCCCGGGTCGGGGGAACCTTGACAGATCTGTTCCGCCCTTCGATTGAGGAAGGGGAGCTCATGGAAATAGAACAGCGACCCTCGTGTAAGGATCCATTCGTGACCTTCCTATCAACAGGAAAATTTTCGGAAGAGGTTCCAGATCAAAGGCACTTTCGGTACAAGTCTGCCTACAACGTACTCCATAAGGGGGACTTTTATCGGAAGACCCTCTCAGGATTCCTAGCATGATGCGTCTCAGAGGAAGAAGCTCTGAGGGTCCTAGAGGAGGTTCATTCCGACGAATGTGGCAGTCATTCAGGGAGCAGGACGTTGGAAGCAAGGATAGTGAGGCAAGGATACTTCTGGCCGACCCTGAGCAGGGATGCGGAGGCATTGACCAAGCAATGTCGAAAATGCCAGCTGTTCGCCCCACTTCAACTTTTACCGGCTCAGAGGCTAAGGAGCATCACCGCGCCTTGGCCCTTCGTAATATGGGGTATGGATCTGGTATGACCTTTTCCTCAGGCCAGTGGGCAAAGAAGATTTCTCTTGGTTATGATCGACTACTTTTCGAAGTGGTTGGAGGTCAAGGCTCTAGCAAAGGTCACCTCCCAGGTAGTCCGCAACTTCGTATGGGGAGAGATTATCTGTCGGCATGGGCTCCCTCAAGCCATAGTCATAGATAACGGGCCGCAGTTCGCCAGCGAGGAGTTCATAAGCTTCTGCAGCCAGCTGGGGATAGACCTCAGGTTCGCATCCGTCCACCATCCCAGGAGCAACGGGCAGGTGGAGGCAGCAAACAAGGTTATAGTGAACCTGCTCAAGAAAAAGGTAGCAAACTTGAAGGGGAATTGGGTGGAGCAGCTTGATAACTCTATTTTTATTTTAGTTTTTAGTTAGTTTTTAATTTAATAATCATTCAATATTTGTCTTTATTATCAATATATTCCCCTTTATTTACTTATTTTTCCTTTTCAGGTAAATCTGGGCTGCTGATAGCATTTTTGGGCTCACTGTTTTAACCAGAAGAAAAATTGGTGCTGTTTTGGAAAATTGTCAAGTACACGCCCCCTAGTCACGGGCATGACCTAGGGGCGTGACCTCAGCCATGGGCCATGACCGCTGAGAATGCCAGAGCCAAGTCCACGTCAGATTAATATTACACGCCCCCTAGTCACGGGCGTGACATAGGGGCGTGCCTTATATCACGGGTCGTGACTCCCCTGCCGTGCTAGATCATGCCACGTCGGATTAATATTACACGCCCCGCTGTCACGGGCGTGATAATGGGGCGTGACCTACTCTAAACCGCCAAAATTAACTCCAGCTCAAGCCATTTCCCGCCGTTTGCAGATCATGCCAAGACACGCCTAGGTCACGGGCGTGACCTAGGGGCGTGACCAACAGATTTATGAAGTTTGGCGGTTTGTCTCCCGAACGTTCCCGGGTATTCAAGACACCGTTTCCGTACCTTACACGCCCTAGGTCACGGGCGTGACCTAGGGGCGTGTCTCCCCAACATTTTCAACTATAAATTGCGGCCTTGTCCAGATACCAAGGAAGAGGATTTTGGAGGCCATTTTCTGTTATTCTGCACTATTTCATTGTTTTTCTCATTTCAAGTCGTCACCTTTAATTTTGTTTCAAGTTGTAATTCTCTTTTCAGCAATTTCAATTCAAGTACTTTTCTATTACCAATGCCTCTCTCTTTTATCATATGTATTTCCTCCATCATGATGAGTAGCTAAATTCCAATTAGCACTTGATCATGATGAACTTTGGAATAAAATAAACTTTGCTTTGTTCTTATTAAAATTTGCAAGCTTCTTGTATTATTTCGCTTCGATTTATCTTTGAATTTAATTGCGTCAAATTCATATGTCGCGAATATGTTTTTCGATCTAAGATTCGTATGCTAGTGATCGAGAGATCCATGCAAACGAGGAGATCACTCAAAGATAAAAAGAATTTCATGCACTCCTCGAGAGAGGGTGATTTAAATCTTCCGGACTGGAATCAAATCCAGTAGAGGGGTTCACCGCCTAAAGCAAGCTTAGGGGTTTCGACTGGCCGATAGGTCTTAATCGATCAACCTAAGGTTAGTTGATTGTTCTCTCGAGAGAGGTTCTATCATACTTTGGGAACCTCCACGGTCGAGGTTTATAATTTAGAAGTTTGCAATTTATCCACTTAAGAAGCTTATTTTAGTCCAAAGAGATTCTAGATCAAGTGCTAGCTTTTTAATCATCAATTTTCTCTTAAGTCCAAGTCGTCTTTTTACTTCACTTTTCAAACCAAAAATTTCCGTTAGATAAAATAACAGCTCTACTTTGTGAGTACAAGTATTCGACAGCCCCGAGTCTCATACGACACTTGATCCTATACTTAAAACCGATAGGTATACTTGCCTTATCGGTTTATTGTTGGAATTTCGCTTTAGCAAAACAATAAAGAAAATTATCCATCAAGTTTTTGGCGCCGTTGCCGGGGAGTATTTTATGTCGATATTTTGAAAGCAAAGTTCTGTTAATTTTATCATTTTTATTTCTATTTTATTGCGTAAAATTTTACTTTAAATTTTTATAATTAAAATTTCTTGCGAAATGGCTGTGTTGGGTTCTTATCCCACAAGACCGCCTAGTACCTTGCGAGCCCGTCATTGGGTAGTCCTTGGGAAATCCAGGAAATCTTATTTTATAAATTTTTAATTATAAAATTTTTATGCTTTCGTTTTTTCCTTTTTGGTGTATGACCCGAAGGAATCCGTCAGATCTTCTTGAATTGGATCCGGAAATCGAGCAAACCATTCGGCGATGCTTAAGATTCCAACGACCAAATTCTCAAGATCCGATTGAGGAATCCGTAGGCGACACTTCCTTTCCGAATACTTTTTCCTCTTCTTCTTCTTCTTCTCCCTCCTCTTCTACTTCTTCTAATATGGGTGATTCAAATCCGGATGAGGTCGCGCAACGGACTATGTCCTATTATGCCCGACCTAATCTGGAGGATACCACTTCTAGTATTGTTCGACCTGCTATAGCGAACAATAATTTTGAATTAAAGCCGAGCATCATTCAAATGGTACAACAATATGTACAATTTGATGGGCTTCAAGATGAGGATCCCAACGCGCATATTTTTAGTTTTCTAGAAATATGCGATACTTTCAAAATTAACGGGGTATCCGATGATGCAATAAGGCTTCGGCTTTTTCCTTTCTCCTTGCGCAATAAAGCTAAGCAGTGGCTCAGTTCTCTTCCAAGAGTATCTATCACCACATGGGCCCAAATGACGGAACAATTTCTCACGAAATATTTTCCGCCCGCTAAATCAGCTCAATTGCGTAAGAATATCATTTCTTTTTCCCAAGTTGAATCGGAAACGCTTTATGATACTTGGGAGCGGTTTAAGGAATATTTGCGCTGATGCCCCCATCATGCAATCCCCGATTGGTTGCAAATTCAGACATTCTATAACGGCCTAAATTCCCAAACGCGTCAAATGATTGACGCCGCCGCCGGTGGTACCTTGAATAACAAAACACCGGCAGGCGCGCAAGAGCTTTTAGAGAGTATGGCCATGAATACGTATCAATGGAGTACCCCTCGGTCGCGCCCAAATAAACCGGCCGGGATATATGAAGTTGATACGATTTCAAATTCATCTGTCCAGGTTGAGGTTTTAAATAGAAAAATAGAAGAGATTACTGCTTCCTCTTCTACACCTACCTGGGGACCCAACTCCACCATTGCCGAACATGTGGATTACATGGGTAATCCGAATCGGCCAACCTTTAATTCGGGAAACACTCATTATGGTAACACATATCACCCGGGTTTTAGGAATCACCCCAATTTCTCTTGGAGTAATCCAGGGAATGCGACACAACCACCCAACACAATTCCACCTGGCTTTCCTCCACCACTAGCTCCAAAAGCTCCCTCTATTGAGGAAGTGTTCACCAAATATGCAGCAACTAACGACGCAAATATCCGGAATCTTACCGGATCTGTTCGCAATTTGGAGAATCAAATTGGGCAAATTGCAAAGATGCTCTCTGATCGACAACAGGGAGCACTACCGGGCAATATGGATCCCAACCCAAAGGAGCAAGCAAAGGCTATCACGTTACGGAACGGGAAGGTGGTAACTACTCCTGCAAAATTGGTTGAACCAGAGGTAACAATTTCTCCATATCCCCCTTTTCCTCAAAATATAACACAAAATAAAATTAAGGAATTTCAACCACCACTTCCCTATCCGTCTAAATTAAAAAAACATCGGATGGATGAGCATTACGGAAAATTTTTAGACATGCTTAAACAAATTCATATTAATTTACCGTTTTGCGAAGCCATCTCACAAATGCCGAAGTATGCTAAATACCTCAAGGATCTTTTATCCAGTAAAAAGAGACTTGAGGATATTTCTACCATTCAATTGAACGCGGAGTGCTCGGCAGTTTTACTTAATAAATTGCCTAAGAAATTAACCGATCCGGGTAGTTTCTCAATTCCATGTTTATTTGGTGATTTCTTAGTAAAACATGCGTTGGCCGATCTTGGCGCCTCTATAAATTTGATGCCTTATTCTCTTTTCCAAAAATTGGGTTTAGGAGAGCCTAATCCTACGAGAATGAGCATCCAATTGGCGGATCGATCCATAAAATACCCAATGGGTATTATCGAGGATGTGCTTGTCAAGGTTGATAAATTTATCTTTTCGGTAGATTTTGTCATCCTTGACATCGAATAGGACACCGAGGTACCACTCATTCTCGGTCGCCCTTTCCTTGCCACCTCGCGCGCCATAATTGATGTTAGTAACGGTAAACTTCTCCTTAGAGTCGGAGATGAAGAAGTTACCTTTACTATCAATTCTTCTATGAAAAATATGCTCTCAAATGACGACTCTTGTTTTTTCTTGGAGGCTTCACCTGATGAAGACTCCATTTTATTTTCTGAATATATTTCACGGTCATCTTCTTATGATGAAGATTTGAAAAACTCGATTTTATTTCTCATGAAATTATTGACGGCTGATGCGCAATTTCGGCACTGCTAATTAGCAAGCACGAAATGCGATACGACGGCAGTGCACCGGTCGCTCAAGTAATAAAATAGGGAGGAACTCCCCGAATATTGTTCTCAAAGGACCGCAAGTTGGGTAGTACGATTTGCTCAAACCAGGAAATCAGTTAAAAGGATTAATAAGAAACAAAGGGAGGTTGTGATTTGGGTTCCTAAGCTATTGCAGAATGAAAAGAAATGCGGGTCGAAAAGCACCACTTCGCAACGTGTGGGTGAGTGCAGCGGCCGCGATGCTGCGCTTTGGTAAGCGGGTGGAGTGGCCACAGTGCAGGGTTCGTGAGGGTCATACTCACCTCTTCGCAAACATGAACACTAGCAATCGCTAAGTGGCTTCACACACAAGCAACCTAGGCTATCACAACAACAAACAAGGGCTATTCTTGCCACCGCATCAACATTGGACATGAACACAAGCAATAATCCCTAAGATTAACTTAACAAACATTCATACAACACATAAACAAGTACAAGCATTAAGGGTTAGAGAGGACCACAAAGAAGATGTCACCGCGTCTTGGGTTCACGGCCAGAATAAGAGATTGTCAGGCTCTCTCCGGGCTCGGCCCTCAGATGGCGTGCTATCTCGAAGGAGGTTATCACCTCTCCAATGATCTTCAGCGCTTTTATGGTCTCCTCGGCGAAGAATGCTTGAGCTAGCGGCGGCGGAGGCTTGCAAACGCTCTCAGATGGAAGGATGATGAAGGAGATCGCCGGAGATGGTCTCCTCTTGCCTCCTCCAGTGGAAAGGGTGAAAATGGCGGGATTCCCAGTCTTTCCCACGAGGGGGATCGAGCTCTCTCCCATCACACCAATGGCAGCAACAATTCCTGTTTAAATACTAAACAGGCAGAAAAATGGTCACGCACGGTCGAACGCACGACCGTGCACAGACCGTGTGTTAATTAAAGATAAAAACCGGCGTGAAGATGAAGCTACGCCGCCCGTGCGATTTACTCACGCACGGGCAAATTCGTCCCTGCGTCAAAACGCACGGACAAATTCAGATACGACTTAAAACAGTAGAAACAGGAGACCGTGCGTTTTACTCACGCACGGGCGATTCCGACCGTGCGTCAAAATGCACGAGTAAACTCGGATCGCCAGTTTTCTTCCCAGATGAGATCGCACGACCGCAGCAGACCGTGCGTCAAGGAAAACGTACGACCGTGCGTTTCACATAGTTATGAAATCTGGGAGAAAACTGGATACAAGACAATCCGGCCACCTGCACACAAGATAAACAAGCTGGGAATACTCCTCCAGCACCAGATAAACATAGAGAAATGGAAGGGGAGCACCATGTGCTTACCCCCAATAACAAGGAGCGCAATTGCACACCGAAGTGGGCCTAATAGTGCACCTAGCAGGGAATAGTGAATATGAATGAAAACGTGCCTAAAGTGTGGTGCAAAGACTAGATAATCGGCCCAGATGAGTCTATAAATATATATATAAATGGGACTCATCACACCCCCAGACTTAACCATTTGCACGTCTCGGGCAAACTACTCAGCCCTCCTATCAGAACAATTGGATGTTAGCGTGAGTGTGAGCGGTAGAGACCAATGCGAAGTCGTATGCGCACGTGCATAGAAATACATTAGAACAGAATTAAACTCAAGATTATATCTAACTATTTCTAGAACAGTAGTCTGAAATTTTTTTTACTTGGATGGTGAGTCCTGGTGAATCTTTCGGTCGCGCAAAAGGGAAAATAGCGTGACTAATGAGTAGAGCATTACTCGAATCGAAGCCCGGGACAAACTCCTAAGAAATCCATCAAAGTCGATGTCCATAGGCTTGCACGTTCGCACTCTCTCTACTGCATGAGATGACTCGTATCTAAAATCAATAGGACTTATGGGTTAAAATTGGGCTTAGGTTGAGTATAGGCTAGGTAAGTAGAAGGACGATGGGAATCACATTCAACACAACCTGAGCACTCAAGAGAATTACAATCACCAATACAAAATTTTCAAGAATTACACAACAGCCCCAGACTTCAACTGAACACTAGGTGCGTGCTAAGCCAAATATAAATTGAATTTGCCGAGAGAATATTATTTTTGCACCACTTTTTTTTTCTTTTTTTTCTTTTCTTTTCTATCATTGACAAAATGACTCCTTTAGCTAATTCAAAACTGCCATACACAACAAAGATGACACCAAATGCGATCAAAAAAGAAATTTCTTTTAGCTCAAAGGTTGGTGTGAAAATAGGTTCGGTCGTATGGCTTTGGTTAAATTATAGTGGAGCTAAACAAGGAGGAAGGGTAGGCTCAAGTGGGCTTGCAACGGTGATTATGTAGGTAAGGATTTCAAAAGCACAATCGGATCAAGAAATGGCCTATATCACATTTTATGACGAGTACTTCAATGCAATCGTTTCGAGAGTCGCCTAGTGCAAGTTCTAGCCACCGAGAATGGTTGTCTTTCCTTCCGACCTTAGTAATAAGCTACTACTAGTCTAGCTACACTCGACCTTATGCTACCGTTGGATTCACCGGATTCACCACTAAAGTAAATTGCAGCTACTACAATAGAAATAATTAAATTATAACTCTGAATTTAATTCTACTCTAATTGAATTTCTAGGCATGACGGGAGCACTTGACTAGAGCACTACTCGAGTCAACATTTTCTTCTACTCCTCACTCATACGCTAATAATCCAATTCTTACGAGCGGGGAACCTCGCAGCGATACACAATAAGTACGCGTGATCAAGTGCGCGTGAACTAGGTGCAAGTGTATGCAATATGTGCAACAAAATACAAATCCTAACTCATCACATTCTAACATGCCATGCAAAGTGTGTGCACGTGCACCGATCACTCTCTCCCCAGACTTGATCAAAACTAACTAAAATAACCAATTCAGAAATAAGTAAGAGAGGGGTAGAGTTGACCTATGCTCATAAAAGAGCATGCCAGAAGTGCGGTAGTTCCAACATTAATATTTTTCATACTTTCCTCATCCTCCACAAGAGAGCATCCGCCTACTTCCATACCTGCAAACTGACATCTCCAAACCCGCAAAAACAAAAATTATATAGCCAGCATTGACATTCATCATGAAAAAGGGATACGCGGCAGAGATAATCAAAACAACAAAGACAGACATATATAACAGAGAAATGAAGATGTCCAAAACCACACCCTAGGGGCGATGCCCTAGCAGAATAATATCCGACACAGGATCATCAAGAGTTCATCCAAGATAGGATAACGGTAATAAAACTACAAAATAACTAAACACCCAGGAAGCCGCATCAGAACAATCACGGGGAAGGTGGCGGAGAAGACTGCGACGGAGGAGGAGGAGTGCGCATCCGCCTAGACCGCGATGTAGAAGCTCGGGCAGGAGCAACATGAGGCTCGACTCCCAAATGGGCACCAATCTGCGAAGATAGCTCGTATTGCATGGCCATAGCGTCCTCCATGCGCACGAATCTGTCATAAAAATCTGGATACTGCTGCTCGATGCTCTGCCGCGGTGCGTTCCATTGGGAGGCAGGAGATGCGAAATGGGGGATATCAGAAGGCTACCTACTCGTCCCGGCTGAGGTGCTAGGCTCAGCAGCATCGGCATGGGCAGCATGCTCCTTATGTCCTGGTCCAATCTCACGGACTTGGTAGCGCCAGTTGTCACCGACCTGTTCCTTTTTGACGAGCTTAAACGCTACCATCATGGTCACCGAGATTTGAAAACCCCGGGAGACATTAGTTAGGGCTGGAAGCGAATCCCAGATGCCCAGCCCTTTGGCGATCCTTGTGATGTACTGTGAGCCACCAATCGACTTCAGGGGGAAGTAAGTGTCCTGGCGAAGAAGATACTAGGCGAGCACTCGCCCAAGATGGAGAGGCACAACCTGGTGCATGCTATAAAGATACAAGAGATCCTGCCACCCTGCAACGTTCTGGCTCATGGTGCGGGCATTAATGTTGTGCCCAATCAGGTGCTGGACATAACGGAGCACGGGGGAGATGATGTGGGCGGACTTCGCTGCGCGAGCCTCATACTGCTGATCCCGTCCCGTAATGGACTGCCAGAATTCGCTGGGAGACACTTGATGGCACAAATCTCACACACCGCGATAGGCGGTAGCTCGACTGCGACACGAAACGGCAGTGTACCGATCGTTCAAGTAATATAAAACGAGGAGTAATCCCCGAGTATCGAATCTCTCAAGGAACACAGTAAGGTGGAGTTAACGTTCGAGGAAGGACTTGAGATCGAAGTCCTTGAGTCGGATGGAATGCGGAAACGGGGTGATTGGGCTTTTGGAAAATAAAAGAAAAGCTATTAACTACTCCTATGCAATGCCGCTATGCAAAGCTTCGCTTGGCGGGATGGAGACTAGGCAGGCCTTGAGCGCGCTGCGTCGCAAGGGCGGATGGACGAGTAGGCAAACGGATCGAACTATGCAGGCCTTGAACGCGCTGCTTCGTTAGGCGGGATGGAATACACGGGCCGCTATGCCACGCTTCGGTAGGCGGATGGACGAGTAGGCTAACGGAATGAGGGTCGCAAACACCTCTTCGACAAGCACGCCACTAGCAATTGCTAGTGCGGCACCGGACACGGTGGTGGGATGGAAAATGGATGGTGGCGCTCCTCAAGCAACTCAAATAACAAGCATTTCACAAATACAAGAAATATATGGAAATACAAACTAGTTCAAGTGCAACTTCATCAACATACATAGATCTAGCTATTACAACAATCAATAAAAGGAGAACAAGGCAAGGAATCGACCGAATCCGAAGGCTCGTTGAAGATTCACGGTTGGAATCGCCGGGTTGTCAATCCGCGTCCAAGCTCGGTCCACAACTACGTCCGGGGTAGAGAGAGCTGTCACGACTCTCCAATGGACCCGTCTTCTTCGTGTCACGATCCGGTAGAGGTTGCAAACTTCCTCTTGCTCGATGGAGATAGCGGCTAGGTCTTCCTTTGGAGCTCTTGGATGAAGGAGGAGGCCGAGAGGAGACTCCGGCTCAAGATTGGCGTGAAGAGCAAGCCCGGAGCACCTCCATATGGTGGGCGACGGTGGAGGGGCGAAATCGGGCGGAACCGGGCGGAAAACGGCGGAGTCGGGCGAGAGTTCAACCTAAAATCGCGAGCAGGGAATTTATAGGCGCTGGAATTAAACAGTGCGCACGGTCATTGGCGCACGACCAGTGGTCGTGCGCACTAGCATTCGGTGATCGTGCGCTCTGCCTGGACGGAACCTGCAAAGACAGAAATTATAAAATAACATGTTCGCACGACCAGTGGCGCACGACCGGTGGTCGTGCGCACTATCGTCGGTGGTCGTGCGCATTAGACCAAACAGAACTCAGAAATTTAATGATGAGTGCGCACGAACAGTGGCGCACGACCGGTGGTCGTGCGCACTAGCGTTGGTGGTCGTGCGCCCTACACCAAACAGAACTCATAAAAAGGGCTAAGTGCACACGATCAGTGGCGCACGACCAGTGGTCGTGCGCAATAGAACCAGTGATCGTGCGCAGTGTTCCTGTGCAGAATTGCACCGGGAACACTTGCACGACTCCTATTCCAGCGTACAACCACGAATCCAGCTACTGAAAGTGGCACCTAACAGTGCATGAAAACTACTAATGAAGATAAACATGAAAACACACCAAAATGGGCCTAAAGGTGCACATAGCAAGTGATAACAAATATAAGCTAAAACAAGGCTAAAGTGCAGTGGAATGACTAGATAAACGGCCCAGATGAGTCCATATATGTGTATATAATCGGGACTCATCACACCCCCAGACTTACCTGTTTGCGCGTCCCGAGCAAACAAATTCTAAGCGAACGGGGAAAGAAAAGTAGATGGCTTAAAACTACAATATAGAGTACCATGCGAAGTCGCATACTCACGTGCATAAGAAGAATAGTAGAGAAGATTTCTGATTATATAAACAGTCTATATATTTCTAAAAGAGTAAAAGCATATTACAACTACTCAAAATGGTGAAAAGCGGTGAATCGTTCGGTCATGCATAAGGAGAAAGTAAACTAAACGCTGAGATGAGCATTGCTCAAGATTGGGATGCCGAACAAACTCCACCGAAATCCATCGGTGTCGGTGACCATAGGCTTGCCCGGTCACATTCTCTCCACGGCACTGGTTTGACTCAAATGCGTGAATCAATAGGACTTTAGGTTTTAAATGAGGCTTGGGTTTAGGTGAGGAAAAAACAAAGATAAAAACGACGGCTAAAGCACTAAACCCAAATGAGCTAATGCAGGAAACTATCCTCATTCGCCACACAAACACGCGGGTACACAACACCCCCAGACTTGAACTTAACAGCATGGGTGTGTGCACCGCCTACTCCCAAACATATATTTTTACACAGATTTTTCATTAAAGCTCAACTCCTTTTTCGTTTCTTTTTACTTCTTTTCTTTTTCCCATTTTTTTTCTTTTCTTTTCTTTTCAAAACATTTTCAGCAAATTTATCAATGTTGCACATCCACATATTCACAAAAGTATCACAACATCAACACCCCAACCCATGAAAATAATAAACAGCTAAATCTCAGATTTGGGCGTGCGACTAGGATTGGCTTTTGGCTTTGGTGAAATAAAAGTGGGGCTGAATCAAAGAACGGGTAGGCACAACTGGGCTAGCGAGGATATAGCGGTAGGGATAGGCACAAAGGCTCAACCGGGCCAAAATGATGGCCTATATCACATTCACGCAATTGACTAACCGTATACCCATGCTTCAAGAATCGCTTGGGGCAAGTTCTAGCCACCGAGAAAGATTCTCCTTTCACCCGACTCAAGCAATACGAATCTAGCGATCGTTTACACACATCCCTACACTACCGTTTGATTCACACCAGATTCACCATTTGAGTAGAGTAAACAACATTTACACGAATAGAAAAAATTATAAAACCATAAGTATAAAGAGAAATCTAATCTACACAAATTTCTATGCAACCGAGCACTCGACTAGGAGCACTGCTAGAGTCAACATTTTACTCTGCTACATAGTCCTAAACCATCACCTAGACTTTCCCACATAAGCAGAAGAATTAAATTCACTACAGAGCATGCATACAGGCGAGTACGTGCTCAAGTGGGTGCGGTGGTGTGCAATGAAAATGAACAACAATTTAAATGAAATCTTCTAGCATGCAGTGCAATAGTGCACGTGAGCGGGTAAACAAAACTACTCTCCCCCAGACTTAAACTAAACAATCCACAGAATATATGACATGAAAATCAGGAAAGCCTAGGGAAAGAGAGTACCCAGTGCTCAGAAATGAGCACACCAGAAGATTGGCGTGTAAGCTAAAATGAAGCTGCAGCATCCGCCATCCAGAAAAGATACCTGCAGGGGTCAGCTCCGCAAAACAAGAGAAACAGAAAAAGATAAACTACAATAAACTACAGCTAACTAAACAGGATTAGAAGAAATAAAAATGCAGAAAAGAAAGATAACTACTGGGGTTATTGTCATCCCAGCACGACTTATTTAGCATTTGTACAGTTCTAGCTAATGGGCCTATGAAAAGAAAAGTGGACAGGTAACTGGCCTAATATCCGTGTCGGTAGCGGGTACCTATACGGAGAAAGAACAGTCACGCCTCTACCTGAATATAAATACCTGCTCCTCACAGGTAGAGGGAAAAGAAAGTAAGAAGAGGAGAAGGCCTGGTCCTCACTCATCTCACCAAAACTATCCTTGCCCAGCAAGGTATCGTCCACAGCAGGTCCGCAGGAGGAGAAGGCAACGAATGAGGCTTCCTTAATGGAGGAGGGATCAACCTCCTCGCATAAAAGGACACACTCATCATTGACTTGAGCACAAAGCTCCAAGTCCTCCTGAAGTACCTGTGAAGATTCAACCTGCGCAGGCTCGGGTGAAGAGGGGGGATCGAGAAATAAACAAGATGAAGAACATAAATAATCAAAAATCGGGGGAGTGGTCCCGGTCTCACTCCCATTAGGTTGGGGAAGTAAAACAATGTTTGCATTGTCATCAATGCTACAAGATTCGGCGGGATCAACGGTGGCCAGGCTTAGGATTTGGACTTCCTCCACCGGTGCTGAGGAAAATTCCTCTTCACCTAGAAGGTTGTCCTCCCCCATAGGAATAGGCACAACACTCAGATCAACCGCCTCCTCCTGCGACACATCATCAACAATGTCGTCTGAGACGAGTGTAGTATGCACAACAGGGAGAGGAATAGTGCTCGGATAAAAGTCGAGCACCGATTCCTCACAAAGAATCGAATCCACTAGAGGTGGTGGATGCACTGGGAGAATGGGCTCAGCAATATCGGTGCCCAGATCAGCCACGCATCTGGTGACTGTGTCAATGCCATACCCTTCAAGATGTGAAGGTGGCAAAGACACAAAACCGGATGTTGAAGGTGTGCCGCCAGAGTTAGGATTCGGGACGATCCGGATATCCGGCTCATCATCCTCATCCAATTGGCGACGAAAAGCAGCACAATCCTTCAGGGCATGGTCTGTGCTCCGACAAAACTGGCACTGCCTAGCGGGCTTCTTTGGCACAGCGGGGGCTGGAGCCGAAAAGAAGTATGACGGTAAAGGCTCAGCAGAGTAGCCATAAGACTTACGCGCACCATATGGAGTACCAGACGAAGTCGGTGCTCCATATGCTGGGCTATAAGAATTATGCCTACTATTCTCCGTAGGGCATTCATCACTAGAGTGGGAGGTAGCTCCACACCAACGGCAACGGAAATTGAGATGTGCCCACATAGTGTGAAGAAAAAAAAGATTCAAAATAAAAAAACACTATTGTGCAAAATACTACACCTAACAAAATTTACTAAAGCAACCTAATATAAAACAAGAAAATGGAATAAAGAGAACAGAAATAAAATAAAAGATGCGATAAACAAATGGAAGGGCTTCTCTCTCAGATTTTCCCTCTCCAGAAAACTCACACGACTGTGTTCCCCGGCAACGGCGCCAAAAACTTGATGGCACAAATCTCACACACCGCGATAGGCGGTAGCTCGACTGCGACACGAAACGGCAGTATACCGATCGTTCAAGTAATATAAAACGAGGAGTAATCCCCGAGTATCGAATCTCTCAAGGAACACAGTAAGGTGGAGTTAACGTTCGAGGAAGGACTTGAGATCGAAGTCCTTGAGTCGGATGGAATGCGGAAACGGGGTGATTGGGCTTTTGGAAAATAAAAGAAAAGCTATTAACTACTCCTATGCAATGCCGCTATGCAAAGCTTCGCTTGGCGGGATGGAGACTAGGCAGGCCTTGAGCGCGCTGCGTCGCAAGGGCGGATGGACGAGTAGGCAAACGGATCGAACTATGCAGGCCTTGAACGCGCTGCTTCGTTAGGCGGGATGGAATACACGGGCCGCTATGCCACGCTTCGGTAGGCGGATGGACGAGTAGGCTAACGGAATGAGGGTCGCAAACACCTCTTCGACAAGCACGCCACTAGCAATTGCTAGTGCGGCACCGGACACGGTGGTGGGATGGAAAATGGATGGTGGCGCTCCTCAAGCAACTCAAATAACAAGCATTTCACAAATACAAGAAATATATGGAAATACAAACTAGTTCAAGTGCAACTTCATCAACATACATAGATCTAGCTATTACAACAATCAATAAAAGGAGAACAAGGCAAGGAATCGACCGAATCCGAAGGCTCGTTGAAGATTCACGGTTGGAATCGCCGGGTTGTCAATCCGCGTCCAAGCTCGGTCCACAACTACGTCCGGGGTAGAGAGAGCTGTCACGACTCTCCAATGGACCCGTCTTCTTCGTGTCACGATCCGGTAGAGGTTGCAAACTTCCTCTTGCTCGATGGAGATAGCGGCTAGGTCTTCCTTTGGAGCTCTTGGATGAAGGAGGAGGCCGAGAGGAGACTCCGGCTCAAGATTGGCGTGAAGAGCAAGCCCGGAGCACCTCCATATGGTGGGCGACGGTGGAGGGGCGAAATCGGGCGGAACCGGGCGGAAAACGGCGGAGTCGGGCGAGAGTTCAACCTAAAATCGCGAGCAGGGAATTTATAGGCGCTGGAATTAAACAGTGCGCACGGTCATTGGCGCACGACCAGTGGTCGTGCGCACTAGCATTCGGTGATCGTTCGCTCTGCCTGGACGGAACCTGCAAAGACAGAAATTATAAAATAACATGTTCGCACGACCAGTGGCGCACGACCGGTGGTCGTGCGCACTATCGTCGGTGGTCGTGCGCATTAGACCAAACAGAACTCAGAAATTTAATGATGAGTGCGCACGAACAGTGGCGCACGACCGGTGGTCGTGCGCACTAGCGTTGGTGGTCGTGCGCCCTACACCAAACAGAACTCATAAAAAGGGCTAAGTGCACACGATCAGTGGCGCACGACCAGTGGTCGTGCGCAATAGAACCAGTGATCGTGCGCAGTGTTCCTGTGCAGAATTGCACCGGGAACACTTGCACGACTCCTATTCCAGCGTACAACCACGAATCCAGCTACTGAAAGTGGCACCTAACAGTGCATGAAAACTACTAATGAAGATAAACATGAAAACACACCAAAATGGGCCTAAAGGTGCACATAGCAAGTGATAACAAATATAAGCTAAAACAAGGCTAAAGTGCAGTGGAATGACTAGATAAACGGCCCAGATGAGTCCATATATGTGTATATAATCGGGACTCATCAACACTCCCTCCGGGAACTCATCCTGACGGTGGATAACGTCCGTCTGTAAGAGTTCGTCGTGGGTATAGATCCCAGCGCAAACCGCCAGTCGGCCAACACTCATAGTATGGTTGCGGCCATTCATACGGAATGAGACCGCCGTGGGCTCTCCGGTTTCTTCATCGACACGGTCAAAGATGCGGAAGGTGGAAAGGAACTCAAGTGTGAGCTCACGGTAGCCTTCCTCCGTGATGGAGAAGAGGTTTGCCCATTATCCCACATTGAGTAACCTTTGCACCTCTATATCTAATTGGACCACTCGAAGGTCCGCAACTGAAACAAAACGATGGTCGAGGAACGTTTTGTGGCACAACAAGTGGTACCTTTCCAGCATTTCTGGCCTCCCAAACTGCAGCATTGCCTCAACACTAGCGTCATCAGATCTTGAAGATGGAGCTCCTCCTCTGCGACGAAATAAGCTCACAACGCTCTTGACACCCATGGATGCGCCCAATGAGCTCGGAAGTGGAGGAAGACGAAGAGAGGAAGGGAGAACGAGAGGCGATGGACGGGGAGAGGGGGGGTCGTGCACGGGAGAGGAAGGTTTCGCGAAACGCACGGGGAGAGCGAACTCAGGAATTAGGGCCGGAGTGCGATTTTTGACGGGGCAGAGCCGATTTATAAATTAAGAAAATCGCACGGTCATGCGATGCCAATGCGCACGGGCAACCTGATCGTGCGTTTGTAAATTTCAGCAAAATTTTTCCAATTTTTGCGAGTCGGCGGAATCAGAAAAATTTTCGCGCTTCAATCATGGACGGAGAGAACAGGTAAGAGCACGACGACAGCAATTGCCTAACTACTAACTCCACAGGGCTTGCGGTGCACGAAAAACTTACACAAACACGAGAGAATAATCGCCGAAAGCAAAAAGAAGTTAAAACAAACGATGAAAAAAATCTAAATTAGCTACTCTTATACCTAGATAATTGTTGGGCTACATGTCCCCCCAACGGGATTTAATCTAACACTTGAAATGCAAGTTAACTAATAGGAGAATGAAAGCGAAAATGGTCAGGTAATTGTTCATGATCATGCTTCGGCAGTATGTACCGAAGTGAGGAAAGAACTGTTGCCCAAATACCAGTGAGAAAATAATGCCTGATATGGATGTCAGGCAATGGCACAATATATGTTGTGAAGCTCACCGTATCTAGCTCTACCTGCACTTGATTCCTTTCAATGCTAGGCCTTGTTACAGGCTCATACACCAACAGAACTGGCTCCACAATGTGGTCCTGTGGAGGAGAAGATACAAGAGCAGGGTCAGGAAATAAAATAGACGAAGAACTAAGAGAAATCTCAACTAATGGGATAATCCCGGCTTCATCCCCATAGGGTGCGGCAATGACAAACTGATGACATCGTCGAAGATCACACTAGACTCGACAGCGCACACGATGGCCTCCTCTCTACCTTGGACTCCTCGCACTGAACCGAAATGGTTGCTTCAGCATAATTGAGACTGTCCGCCTCCATGAGAGTGGGCACGTCACCATCCTGCAAATTGATCTCAACGATAACATCAGAAATAGATGTAGTTTCGTGCGGAGTGGGAGAGGATGTGCTTCTTGAGAGTTCGGGCTCGCTCTCCACACAAGGGAACAAATCCATGCAAAGTGGTATATGAACCGAAGAGGTATAGGGGGGTCGCATCAGAAACGGAGTCATGAAGGACACTGATGCACGTGTCGATTCCAGAGACTTCAAGAAGTGAAGGTGGAAGGGATACGTAACCAGAGGAAGGAGCTGTGCTCGTCGAATTCGAAGATGGGACGATCCGGATATACGGCTCATCGTCATCCTCCAGTTGGCGAAGGTAGTTGGAACAGTCCTTCAAGGCATGCTCTCTACTTTTGCAAAATAAACACTGCCTCACCGGCTTAGCCGGCACCCAAGGTGCGGCAACCATGTAAGAGTGCGATAACGGAGTTGCGGTAGAGTAGCCAAAAGATTTATGAGACCCGTACGGTTTCTGAACAACACCATACTCTTTGGGACACCTATCACTAGCGTGGGATGTGTCCCCACACCAACGACATCGGATATTCAATTGCGCCCACATGATACAGACGAAAAAAATAACATACTGAAGACTAAATTAAAGAAACTAAAAGACTCAATCGAGAACAATCGAGTCACAACAAACAAAACAAAAATACCTTAAAACGAATTTCCAAAGAAAAACAAATCATACACGCTTGCAGTCCCGGGCAACGACGCCAAAAACTTGATGCGCAATTTCGGCACTGCTAATTAGCAAGCACGAAATGCGATACGACGGCAGTGCACCGGTCGCTCAAGTAATAAAATAGGGAGGAACTCTCCGAATATCGTTCTCAAAGGACCGCAAGTTGGGTAGTACGATTTGCTCAAACCAGGAAATTAGTTAAAAGGATTAATAAGAAACAAAGGGAGGTTGTGATTTGTGTTCCTAAGCTATTGCAGAATGAAAAGAAATGCGGTTCGAAAAGAACCGCTTCGCAACGTGTGGGTGAGTGCAGCGGCCGCGATGCCGCGCTTCGGTAAGCGGGTGGAGTGGCCACAGTGTGGGGTTCGTGAGGGTCGTACTCACCTCTTCACAAACATCACCACTAGCAATCGCTAAGTGGCTTCACACACAAGGAACCTAGGCTATCACAACAACAAACAAGGGCTATTCTTGCCACCGCATCAACATTGGACATGAACACAAGCAATAATCCCTAAGATTAACTTAACAAGCATTCATACAACACATAAACAAGTACAAGCATTAAGGGTTAGAGAGGACCACAAAGAAGATGTCACCGCGTCTTGGGTTCACGGCCGGAATAAGAGGTTGTTAGGCTCTCTCCGGGCTCGACCCTCAGATGGCATGCTATCTCGAAGGAGGCTGTCACCGCTCCAACGATCTTCAGCGCTTCTATGGTCTCCACAGCGAGGAATGCTTGAGCTAGCGGCGGCGGAGGCTTGCAAACGCTCTCGGATGGAAGGATGATGAAGGAGATCGTCGGAGATGGTCTCCTCTTGCCTCCTCCAGTGGAAAGGGTGAAAATGGCGGGATTCCCAGTCTTTCCCGCGAGGGGGATCGAGCTCTCTCCCGTCACACAAATGGCAGCAACAATTCCTATTTAAATACTAAACAGGCAGAAAAATGGTCACGCACGGTCGAACGCACGACCGTGCGAAGACCGTGCGTTAATTAAAGATAAAAACCGGCGTGAAGACGAAGCTACGCCGCCCGTGCGATTTACTCACGCACGGGCAAATTCATCCGTGCGTCAAAACGCATGGACAAATTCAGATACGTCTTAAAACAGTAGAAACAGGAGACCGTGCATTTTACTCACGCACGGGCGATTCCGACCGTGCGTCAAAACGCACGATTAAACTCGGATCGCCAGTTTTCTGCCGAGATAAGATCGCACGACCGCAGCAGACCGTGCGTCAAGGAAAACGCACGACCGTGCGTTTCACACAGTTATGAAATCTGGGAGAAAACTGGATACAAGACAATCCGGCCACCTGCACACAAGATAAACAAGCTGGGAATACTCCTCCAGCACCAGATAAACATAGAGAAATGGAAGGGGAGCACCATGTGCTTACCCCCAATAACAAGGAGTGCAATTGCACACCGAAACGAGCCTAATAGTGCACCTAGCAGGGAATAGTGAATATGAATGAAAATGTGCCTAAAGTGTGGTGCAAAGACTAGATAATCGGCCCAGATGAGTCCATAAATATATATATAAATGGGACTCATCAACGGCTCGATCACTCACGCACCTATTTTTGAAATTTTAGAATTAGGTAGTGATCGTTTAAAAACTTCTTATGAAGAACCTCCCGTGCTAGAATTAAAACAATTGCCTGATCATTTAGAATATTTATTTTTAGCGGAGGATTCTAAGCTTCCCGTAATTGTGTCGGCATTTCTGTCTGATGAAGAAAAATTAAAATTATTAAATGTTTTAAAACTTCATCGCCGCGCAATTGCGTGGAAAATTTTGGATTTAAAAGGGATTAATCCCTCCTTTTGTACGCATAAGATTTTATTAGAAGAAAATTCACGTAAATCTATTCAACCTCAACGCCGCCTAAATCCTAATATGAAGGAGGTGGTTAAGGCAGAGGTAATCAAATTATTAGATGCGGGCATCATCTATCCGATTTTGGATAGCTCTTGGGTCAGTCCGGTCCAAGTGGTGCCAAAGAAAGGAGGATTAACGGTAGTGTCAAACGATAAAAATCAATTAATCCCAACTAGAACTGTTACTGGATGGCGGGTTTGTATTTATTATCGTAAATAAAATTATCCTACCCGTAAGGATCATTTTCCTTTGCCATTCATCGACCAAATCCTTGAACGACTATCCGGACACTCATTTTATTGTTTTCTTGACGGTCTCTCGGGCTATTTCCAAATCCCAATTGCGCCCGAAGACCAAGAGAAAATAACCTTCACTTGTCCATTTGGCACCTTCGCCTATCGTAGGATGCCATTTGGGTTATGCAATGCGCCGGCTACATTCCAAAGGTGTATGCTAGCAATTTTTGACGAACTAGTAGAGAATATTATGGAGGTTTTTATGGATGATTTCTCCGTTTTTGGAGATTCATTTGATTTATGTTTGACTAACCTTTCCCGCGTTCTCCAACGATGTGAAGACACAAATTTAGTGTTAAATTGGGAGAAGTGCCATTTTATGGTACGGGAAGATTTGGTTTTAGGCCATAAAATATTTAGTAACGGTATAGAGGTGGATAAAGCTAAAATTTAAACAATAGAAAAATTACCTCCCCCTTCAAATGTTAAGGCCGTACGTAGTTTTTTTGGGCATGTCGGTTTCTATCGCCGGTTTATAAAAGATTTTTCTAAAATAACTAAGCCCCTCACTCACTTATTAGAAAAAGATGCGCCGTTTGTTTTTGATGAAAACTGTTTGCATTCTTTTTCTATTATTAAAGAAAAATTAATAAACGCGCCGATTATGATAGCTCCCAATTGGGATCTTCCTTTTGAGATCATGTGCGACGCTAGTAGTTTTGCCGTTGGTGCAGTCTTAGGACAACGCATAAATAAAAAATTTCATCTTATATATTATGCGAGCAAGACACTCACCGACGCACAAGAAAATTACACAACAACCGAGAAAGAGCTCTTAGCCGTAATTTTTGCTTTTGATAAATTTCGTTCCTATCTTACTTTATCTAAAGTAATTGTTTTTACCGATCACTCAGCTTTACGTTATTTGCAAACAAAAACTGATGCCAAGCCAAGATTGATTAGGTGGATCTTACTCTTACAAGAATTTGATTTGGAGATCTGGGACAAAAGGGGAGCGGAAAATTTGGCGGCGGATCATCTTTCTCGGTTGGAGAATCCCAATTCGGAGGAGCTCATAGAGGAGGAAATTGATGATACTTTTCCCGAGGAACGCCTCCTCGTTATTCATAAGGTAATAGATCTCCCCACCCCTTGGTTCGCCGATTTCGCAAACTACCTTGTTGCGAGATTTCTCCCAAAAGATTTTTCTTATCAAGAAAAGAAGAAATTTTTTTCCGATTTGAAAAATTATTTTTGGGAGGATCCATTCCTTTTTCGAGTTTGTGCGGACCAAGTGGTGCGGAGGTGTGTATCTCATGAGGAGGGCGCTCAAATTCTGAAGCATTGCCACGAGGGACCCGCCGGTGGACATTATAAAGCAAATCAGACGGCACGGAAGGTACTTGAAGCGTGGTTCTTTTGGCCGAGCATCTTCAAGGACGCTCACGCACATGTAAGTCGTTGTGAACAATGCCAACGCTCAGGTAATATCTCTCGTCTTGATGAAATGCCTTTAAAATCTATCTTAGAAATTGAGGTTTTTTATATATGGGGGATCGATTTTGTCGGCCCGCTACTAGTTTCTTTTAGAAATCAATATATTTTGGTAGCGGTCGATTACGTGTCTAGGTGGGCGGAGGCGCAGGCCCTTCCCACCAATGATGTCCGAGTCGTGACCAAATTTCTCAAAAAACTCTTTTCACGATTTGGAGCACCGCGGGCAATAATTAGCGACAGGGGAACTCATTTTGTAACGCCAAATTCACTAAAGTTTTATCTAAATATGGCGTTACATATAGGATGGCCACCCCCTATCACCCTCAAACAAGTGGCCAAGTAGAAGTGGTTAACCGTGAATTAAAATGAATTTTAGAAAAAACAGTTTCCACCAATAGAAAGGATTGGTCGCTTAAACTCGATGATGCTTTATGGGCCTATCGGACCGCGTACAAGACCGCCATCGGTTGTACGCCGTATCGATTGGTCTATGGAAAAGCATGTCATTTACCGATCGAGCTTGAGCATCGCGCCTTTTGGGCGCTTAAATTTCTTAATCTAGATAACAATATTTCTTCCGAGCTCCGCAAGCTCCAACTTAACGAGCTCGATGAGTGGCGCTCCCTTGCTTATGAAAGTAATAAATTATACAAGGAGCGCACTAAATTTTATCATGATAAGAAACTTAGGAATCCTAAAACTTTTCGACCGGGAGACCAAGTTCTCCTCTATAACTCGCGCTTGCGTCTTTTTCCGGGAAAACTTAAGTCCCGTTGGTCTGGCCCCTTTAACGTCAAAAAGGTTTGGCCCTACAGGACCGTTTCAATAATGGATCCCGAAAAAGGTGAATTTAAAGTGAATGGGCACCAGTTAAAATTATTTTTCACCGGCGATAATTTTCATGAGCACCGGGAGAAAATTCTCCTTCCGAACACCTAATTCGGCATGCCACCATGGTCGAGCTCAATGACCGTAACCAAAGCGCTCTTGGGAGGCAACCCATGTTTTTTTTATTCTATTTTATTTTTTTCTTTCGTTTAAAAATTTTTCCAAGTCTTTTTATTTTTGTTTTTCACAGGATAATAGCATCAGATTCCTTCCAGCTACACGCCCCAGAGTCACGGGCGTGACCCTGGGGCGTGTTTCTCTTTTCCACTTCCCGACAACCCCCTTCACGAGATTTCACTTTCTTTTGTCATTATTATTACACGCCCCTTAGTCACGGGCGTGACAGGGGGCGTGACTCATTTTTTCCCCTATTTAAAGCTCTTCCTCTTCACCTTTTCCACCCCACCTCTCCTTTTGCTCTTCTCCTTTTTCTTTCTTCCCTTGAGCCGAATTTCTCACAATGCCTCGCCATCACGCTCGTTCCACCGCTTCTTCCTCTGATCACCCCGCGGATCCCGCCGCAGCGGAAGCTATGCTTCTTTTTGACAACCCCACCCAACAAGAACGGAGCAACCAGTTGGGCGCCAAACACTTTGGCGTCTTCCGTATTTTGGACTGGGGCATCCTTGCAGCTTTCGGAGCGGCTGAGTTGGTGAGAAACTTTCTATCCACCCCCAGATGGAATGCTCTTTTCTCCATCTCCGAGGTCGCTTACTTCGAACTCACAGTTGAGTTCTTGGCCTCTTTTGAGTTTCGGTGGGTCGGAAATGATGATGTCATCGCCTTTCGAATGGGCGGACTTTCGCATCAACTTTCCATCCGCCAACTTAATGTTCTTATGGGATTTTGCGACGATGCATTTTCTCTTTCTCCCGCCTATGCCGATCTTTGTGTTGATTTCCCCACTGATTTTAATCTTCTTCACTTCTGGTTGGAAATCAGCAATGATATTTCTCCTTACACCCCCAAAAGATCCAAAGGTAGCCACCTCATCTCTCCTGCCTTTCGTATTCTCCACAACCTCCTTACCTTCACTCTCACCGGTCGCGACGACAGCCATGGTGTGGTTACCAGGCTGGACTTACTATGTCAATATAGTATGCACCATCGGGTACCTCTTAACCTCGGCCAGTTGCTCGCTATCTTCTTTCGCCATCAGGCCGAAAATGCGAGGTTGGGAGCTATCCACGGCGGGCACTTCATCACTCATCTCGCCAAGCAGCTGGGGGTCTGGGATGCTCTTCCGCGGATGCGCTCTGTTCAGACGCCTATTTCCATTCAATTTAAGAATCTCCAAGCCCTAGGCTTAGCACGACGATGCGATGGTGAGTACGAGACTGTGCCGCTGACGGTTGGCTGTGGAGATTTTGATCTCGATACTAATCTACATGGTGCTATTCATTCTCCACCCCCACCTCCGCCGCAGTCTTCCCCAGCGGCTGGTCCTTCGACTTATTGGGATCGTCAGTTCGGGTCTCTCCGCACTCAGCTGGAGCAGATGGAGACCCATTTTGATGCGCGGTTTGCAAACTTTGATAATCGATTCACCGCACTTGAGCAACGTCAGGACTCTTTGATGGATCGCATTTTGAGGGAGTTTGGGGTTTTGCGGACTCACTACCACCAAGCAAGGATGGCAGTGATGAGGATTAGGCCTCTTTTGTTTTATCTTTTGTATCTGTATCTGTCTTTATATTTTTCCTACTTTCATGTCTCTTTATCTTTTTATTAAAAAAAAGTATAAAAATTTGTGTTTTGCTTCATCAGGACTACTTGGTGCGGATTTGGCCTCCACTCAGGGAAGTTTCTTCTCTCTTTACTTACTTCTTTTTTCTAGATTTCCAACATTGGGGACACTGTTTTCTTTTAAGTATGGGGGAGGGTATTTCACACCAAGTTTACTGCTGAGCACTACCAAAAAAAATATAAAAAACAAACAAACAAACAAAATATTCAAAAAAACACAAAATATTTAAAAAAAGTCTTATCTTATTTTGGAATCAATATCTCTATATTTACTCATATGCAAAATCCTTAGTAGATTTGCTTTTGCATAGTGTTGTAGTAAATTTTTATACTTCATTCGATTTTGAATTTTGGAGTAAAAATTGTTGACTCATGTAGTGTTCCTAGTTAAGCGCACGCGTTTGTAGGATCTCATGTCGAATTAACTATTCAGCATATAATTAGATTTATGTTTTTCTAACTGCGTGAAAATAATTTTTGTTTTTACTTTTACCTTGAAACCGGTAGAATCCAAAAATAATTTACGTGAGTATGTAGAAGCTTACTAGAGAATTATTACGCAATTTGAACGGAAGGGTTTTCTTTCTCGATGTCTAGAACTTGCCCTTTAGCGATTCTCAAAACATTAGCATAAGTTAGATTCATTCGTATGAATATGATACAGACATTTCATTGGCCCGTTTGAGCTTTTGCACCCGCACCTAACATTTTATCTTTGTTAAGCCCCTTTGAGCCTTTTACATTACCTTTTGTTTCAGCTCAGCCAAACTCTTCACCAAGACCCAAAAAGCAACCTAATCACACACCTAACTCTATTTTTATCTTAGTTTTTAGTTAGTTTTTAATTTAATAATCAATCAATATTTGTCTTTATTATCAATATATTCCCCTTTATTTACTTATTTTTCCTTTTCAGGTAAATCTGGGCTGCTGATAGCATTTTTGGGCTCACTGTTTTAACCAGAAGAAAATTGGTGCTGTTTTGGAAAATTGTCAAGTACACGCCCCTAGTCACGGGTGTGACCTCAGCCACGGGCCGTGACCGCTGAGAATGCCAGAGCCAAGTCCACGTCAGATTAATATTACACGCCCCTAGTCACGGGCGTGACATAGGGGCGTGCCTTATATCACGGGCCGTGACTCCCCTGTCGTGCTGGATCATGCCACGTCGGATTAATATTACACGCCCCACTGTCACGGGCGTGACAATGGGGCGTAACCTACTCTAAACCGCCAAAATTAACTCTAGCTCAAGCCATTTCCTGCCCTTTGCAGATCAAGGCAAGACACGCCTAGGTCACGGGCGTGACCTAGGGGCGTGACCTAGGGGCGTGACCAACAGATTTATGAAGTTTGGCGGTTTGTCTCCCGAACGTTCCCGGGTATTCAAGACACCGTTTCCGTACCTTACACGCCCTAGGTCACGGGCGTGACCTAGGGGCGTGTCTCCCCAACATTTTAAACTATAAATTGCTGCCTTGTCCAGATGCCAAGGAAGAGGATTTTGGAGGCCATTTTCTGTTATTCTGCACTATTTCATTGTTTTTCTCATTTCAAGTTGTCACCTTTAATTTTGTTTCAAGTTGTAATTCTCTTTTCACCAATTTCAATTCAAGTACTTTTCTATTACCAATCATGTCTCTCTCTTTTATCATATGTATTTCCTCCATCATGATGAGTAGCTAAATTCCAATTAGCATTTGATCATGATGAACTTTGGAATAAAATAAACGTTGCTTTGTTCTTATTAAAATTTGCAAGCTTCTTGTATTATTCGCTTCGATTTATCTTTGAATTTAATTGCGTCGAATTCATATGTCGCGAATATGTTTTTCGATCTAAGATTCGTATGCTAGTGATCGAGAGATCCATGCAAACGAGGAGATCACTCAAAGATAAAAATAATTTCATGCACTCCTCGAGAGAGGGTGATTTAAATCTTCCGGACTGGAATCAAATCCAGTAGAGGGGTTCACCGCCTAAAGCAAGCTTAGGGGTTTCGACTGGCCGAGAGGTCTTAATCGATCAACCTAAGGTTAGTTGATAGTTCTCTCGAGAGAGGTTCTATCATACTTTGGGAACCTCCACGGTCGAGGTTTATAATTTAGAAGTTTGCAATTTATCCATTTAAGAAGTTTATTTTAGTCCAAAGGGATTCTAGATCAAGTGCTAGCTTTTTAATCATCAATTTTCTCTTTAGTCCAAGTCGTCTTTTCACTTCACTTTTCAAACCAAAAATTTCCGTTAGATAAAATAACAGCTCTACTTTGTGAGTACAAGTATTCGACAGCCCCGAGTCTCAAACGACACTTGATCCTATACTTTAAAACGATAGTTATACTTGCCTTATCGATTTATTGTTGGAATTGCGCTTCAGCAAAACAATAAAGAAAATTATCCATCACTGCTCCCGTCAGTCCTATGGGCTCTAAGGACTACTCCCAACATCGCCACTGGTGAGACCCCCTTCAAGCTCTCTCATGGTTGCGAGGCCGTCATTCCCGTGGAGTTTGAAGTCAAGACGACGCGGGTAGGGGCAGCCTTGGAAGGTGATGAAGAATGGAGGACAGGAAACGAGGAGGAGCTGCGGCTCTCCTTGGATCTGATTGAGGAGGTCTGAGATCTCGCCACTATTCGTCAAGAAGAAGTCAAGCGACGGATAGCCAACTAATTCGACGAGCATGTTAAGACCAAACAGTTCGAGAAGGGGGACCGAGTGTTGAAGAAGGTCGACGCGGCTGGAAGATCTGCCATGGTAGGCAAGCTCAACCCAAATCGGTAAGGCCCCTATGTCGTAGAAGAAGCCTTGAAATCAGGGGGTACCGCCTCCAAAATGTAGAGGGCGAGTCCCTCAATCACACGCGGAGCGGTGATGATTTAAAACGTTTTTATCCCTAAGTCCATGTAATAATAATATTTCGCTTTACTACTTGATTTTTATATGTGTGTGGTAGGAATGACTTGCAAGGGGAAGATGGAAAGTTCCAAAGGTTGGCCCCGAGCAGACCCGCTGTCCAGGCTCTCACCTAGCTGGCAGGGCCGAAGGCTCACTCGGTGGCAGGTTCCAAAAGTTCCAAGGGTTGGCCACGAGCAGACTCGCTGTCCAGGCTCTCACCTAGCTGGCAGGGCCGAAGGCTCACTCGGTGGCAGGTTCCCAAAGTTCCAAAGGTTGGCCCCGAGCAGACCCGCTGTCCAGGCTCTCACCTAGCTGGCAAGGCCGAAGGCTCACTCGGTGGCAGGTTCCCAAAGTTCCAAAGGTTGGCCCCGAGCAGACCCGCTGTCCAGGCTCTCACCTAGTTGGCAGGGCCGAAGGCTCACTCGGTGGCAGGTTCCCAAAGTTCCAAAGGTTGGCCCCGAGCAGATCCGTTGTCCAGGATCTCACCTAGCTGGCAGGGCCGAAGGCTCACTCGGTGGCAGGTTCCCAAAGTTCCAAAGGTTGGCCCCAAGCAGACACGCTGTCCAGGCTCTCACCTAGCTGGCAGGGCCGAAGGCTCACTCGGTGGCAGGTTCCCAAAGTTCCAAAGGTTGGCCCCGAGCAGACCCGCTGTCCAGGCTCTCACCTAGCTGGCAAGGCCGAAGGCTCACTCGGTGGCAGGTTCCAACAATTCCAAAGGTGAGCCCCGAGAAGACCCGTTGTCCAGGTTCTCACCTAGCTGCCAGGGCCGAAGGCTCACTCGGTGGCAGGTTCCTAAAGTTCCAAAGGTTGACCCGAGCAGACCCGCTGTCTAGGCTCTCACCTAGATGGCAGGGCCGAAGGCTCACTCGGTGGCAGGTTCCCAAAGTTCCAAAGGTTGGCCCCGAGCAGACCCGCATTCTAGGATCTCACCTAGCTGGCAGGGCCAAAGGCTCACTCCGTGGCAGGTTCCCAAAGTTCCAAAGGTTGGCCCCGAGCAGACCCGCTGTCCAGGCTCTCACCTAGCTGGCAGGGTCGAAGGCTCACTCGATGGCAGGTTCCCAAAGTTCCAAAGGTTGGCCCCGAGCAGACCCGCTGTCCAGGCTCTCACCTAGCTGGCAGGGCCGAAGGATCACTCGGTGGCAGGTTCCCAAAATTCCAAAGTTTGGCCCCGAGCAGACCCGTTGTCCAGGCTCTCACCTAGCTGGCAGGACCGAAGGCTCACTCGGTGGCAGGTTCCCAAAGTTCCAAAGGTTGGCCCCGAGCAGACCCGCTGTCCAGTCTCTCACCTAGCTGGCAGAGCCGAAGGCTCACTCGGTGGCAGGTTCCCAAAGTTCCAAAGGTTGGCCCTGAGTAGACCCGTTGTCCAGACTCTCACCTAGCTGGCAGGGCTGAAGGCTCACTCGGTGGCAGGTTCCCAAAGTTCCAAAGGTTGGCCCCGAGCAGACCCGCTGTCCAGGCTCTCACCTAGCTGGCAGGGCCGAAGGCTCACTCGGTGGCAGGTTCCCAAAGTTCCAAAGGTTGTCCCCGAGCAGACCCGCTGTACAGGATCTCACCTAGCTGGCAGGGCCGAAGGCTCACTCGGTGGCAGGTTCCCAAAGTTCCAAAGGTTTGGCCCGAGCAGACCCGCTGTCCAGGCTCTCACCTAGCTGGCAGGGCCGAAGGCTCACTCGGTGGAAGGTTCCAAAAGTTCCAAAGGTTAGCCCCGAGCAGACCCGCTGTCCAGGCTCTCACATAGCTGGCAGGGTCGAAGGCTCACTCGGTGGCAGGTTCCAAGAGTTCCAAAGGTTGGCCCCAAGCAGACCCGCTGTACAGGCTCCCACCTTGTTGGCGGGGTCGAAGGCTCACTTGGCGGCAGATTCTAAAGACTCCCAAGATTGACTGGGTAAAAAAGGAAAGATAAAGGAAAAACCTAAGCAGGAACAAGTCAGGACATAAGATCGGCGAATGGTGCCCATTCCAAAAGCACTCGCCGGCGAATGGTATAGATGGGCATCGCCACTCGGCAGGCAAAGCACGCGGCGAAACTCCGACCGATCTGAGGGTTGCGAGACGCCCCGCGATGAACGGTTAAGAACTCCGCCGAACCGAGTGATCCGCCTCTCGCGCGACGACTACTCACGCAAAATGACAGCCCCCGGTGAGTGACCCAGTGAAAGGAGGGCGAAATGTCCTGCGACTATCCTACATCATCGAAATAGGACGAGCTCCCCCTATAATTCGTTGAGCGGCGGCAACAATCGTACAAATAACGCAACGTCCTGAAGAGCCTAGCGAGACGCGAAAACATAATAGAAAAGTATTCACAAGAGAGGACCAGCGTTAACAAAAAAGAGAGGGGGGTTCCGCCCCCGATATATTCCAAAATAAAAGCATGGGATAAAAGTTCATCACAAAATACATTCAGGGATTCCTAGGGCTATCGCCATAAAGGCCGCGGCTTTCATCTGAGTCGACGAGGATGGTCCCATCTTTCCGCCAAGGATCCTCATCCTCAGGGACGGGAACTGGCATGAAGATGTCCGACACGACCTGACGGGCAGAGAGCGTCTCAGTGCCTTCTTTCAGGTGTCCGACATCGCGAAGTACCTGCAGCGTGTGCTCCACGGCGTCCTGCGCACTCTCCTGCAACAGCTCCTCGAACTCATAATCGGAGTAAAGATGTTTCTAACTCCCTTCCCCAAGGTTTAAGACCGCAGCATCTCGCAGGCGCTGGATCTCAGCTTTGGACTCCCGAACCTCGTCCTCCAGCCCGGCCACCCACACACGGAGCATGGCAGCGCTGGTTGTATCCTGTGATGAGGGAGACAGTGAGACAGGGAGCAGAAAAGCGAAAACACAAATGCTTTCGAGAAATCGCGTACCTCCCGAACGGGAGGATTGGCAAGAAGGGTCACGGCTGCCTCCAACTTGAGCTTCAGCTCCAAGATCTCGGCGGAAGCGAGGGATCGAGTAGCCTCCACATCGATAAGGTTCCGCGCGAGGTTAATACTGCGGCGCGAAGACATGTGGGCGAGCTTGAAGGCTCGGAGGAAAGCTCGCGAGGTCTCGTGAGCGAGCACCTGGGTCTTTTCGGCATTGAAGACATCCGCGTCGTCTCTGCCGTAGATAACATAGCCGATGGCGTGGGCTTCACCGCTGGCTACCTCGGTCTCGATCCAGGAAGAATGGAGGGTGAAAAGTGATACCCTTTTCACATTGCTGTCCCACTGAACGAGCGGGGCTCCTATGGGATCCACGAACTTTTTGCCGTGCGTAAAATTTTGATGGTCTCTGGGCAGCGGCTTCGAACGAATCTCCTTCTGCGGAGCTGAGGTTCTGACCGGAGCATTCGTGGTAGAAGCCTCAACTAAGGTTCCCTTATCCTTTGCGGGTGGGGGGGCATATCCTTCGTAGGGGAGGGTGCTTTACCTTTCGCGGAGGTGGGGGTTTTAGATTTCTTAGAAAAAAGGGCGGGAGGGGGAGCATCCGGCTTCCGCTTCTGGCCACCAGACTTAGAAGCTGCCAGGTCATCCCGGCAGAGTTCTGCGGCAGCCCGCGCTGCGGACAGAGAAACACCCAAGGCCGTCCCAGCCGGAGGAGGGGGATTGAGCGGGAAGTCGCGCACACCAGCATCCGTAACAAGTTCACTCAGCTATAAAGAGAAGAGAAGAGACAAATCTGATCATACCGAAACCACCCAAACTTACCCTCTCTGGGAGAAATGGGCGGGAGCGAGTTGACGTTTCGACGGAGATAAACAACATCCATCCCGTGATCCAAGATGTACTGGTGGAGCTTAGCCTCATGACCGCCCAGGGACGGAGGTTTGAAGGTCGACTCTTGCTCTTGCACCGGCGCAAAGAGAACGTTTCCGAAGTTCCCGCGGACGAAGACAAACCTGCGGGTCCAATCGTGGTTCTTGTTCGCGAGACCGGCCACTTTTAGTGGATTTTGGCCCAAAACGAAGGTCGTCGCGCTCTTCGCCCGAAAGGTAAAGAGCTTGCGGAAAACAGGGAGGCTAAAATCTATTCCCTCTTGGCGCAAGTAGCAGGCGAACCCCACCAACATAGCAATAGAGTTCGGATTCAGCTGAGAGGGAACGACTCCGAAGTAGCGGAGCGTCTGGCGAAGCTCCGGCCAGATGGGGAGGCGGAAGCCCACCTCGAAGTGCTCCAGCAGAACCGCGAGGGTGCCCGGGGAAAAGGAATTGATGCGGTCATCTGGCCCAGGGCGGGTTGCGGAAAAGGCCGGCGGAATATAATCCGCAACAGTGGTCATGCATTCCTCTTTGGTGAGATCGCAGGGGTCGAAATCCTGCTGAGCAAACGCGCTCGCGCACTTACCCCTGCCATCTGGCTCGCCACCCATCTCGCGAGAGTGAGGCAAATCCGAGGTTGCGCGGATGAGAGAAGGGCGAGTGCTCGCGAGAGGAGAGAGATGGACAATCAAAGTGAAACGTAATAAATGAAGTTGGTGACCAACTATTTATAGAAAAGTAAAACTCGGGGGGTTTTCTAGGCAGCGGGTGTGCAGATAGTGATCGCGCTTCTCCGACGCCTCAGAACCCGCGCCAAGACTTCTCGCCTATTGGAAGCGAAGATAGAATGAACGGCCGTCCGGCGAGAAGTAAGAGGGCAAAAGAATATATTTAGATGGCTTACGAGACACTAGCATTCGGCGGAAGCATAAAAAGCCACAAGAAATCAAGACGGAATAGGTGGAGAAAAGAGTCATTCACAGAACAATCAGAAAATTATTACAGAACCAAAAGAGTCTAGTAACGACTTTGTGAAATGCTAGCAGCAGAGCCAAGGGAGTGAGTGTCGCTAGGCTAATGCTCGATCCAGTGCCATCGACCCCGACCTCGCGTCCCCGCCACCGGAGGCATTCGCGGGTAGTAATAAGCGTTCATAGCAGTGATTTCCCAGTTGGCCAAATACAGCTGGTCCCTGGCTCGCGCAGCGTGTCTCCCGGGAGAAAGTTCCCCGCCATCATCACCCAGGCGATCCACCTCAGCAAGGAGACGCGTACAATCCCGACGAAGATACTTCAGCTCGCGCCTTGTGTCGATCCGTTTCCCGTCCAGCTGTCCGGCGAGGTCCCACTGCATGAAGATGAGTTTGCCGAGCACCTCCATCATTCGCTCCTTCATAGTGTGGGCGTCGGAAGGGTCACCTAAAAAATCTGAAAGCTCTCCAGGGGAAGGAGGCGGCGAGACCATCCCTTCTCCTCCCTCATAATAGGATCCCATGGGGGAGGCCTCTTGGAAAACTGCGAAGACAGAAATGTTGGTCTTTACAAGTAAAAAAGAGAGAGTCATGTGTCGGGACTGATGATCACACTAACCCGGCATGGACACGCCTTGCTTAGGGGGAGGGAGCATGGAAGGATGCCCTTCGAATAAGCTAGCGGTTGGATGCAGGGATTTCCCTCTCCCGGGGCGGTAAGGCACCTGGGTGGCAGCTGTGGGAATACGGCTAAGGTCTCGACCCAGAGAACCCCCGCACCCATTTACGGAGGTAAGAGTTCCCTGGCGAAGAGGAGAGCGATGAGGGGTGGTAGGCTGTTCTGCGGCGTCAGGATTAAGTGCTGCAAAAAGTAGCGATCAGAGGCAGGAAATTCGCGGATAGCTACATTATTTTCCGATTACCCGCTTGCTGCAGAGTCTCGCCTCGAGTGCTCAAAGAAGCAGGGTTCTCGTCAGACGGGGGTCTCGCATGATCAGGCCGGGGGGTTGCGGTTTTCGCTGAAGCGGTCTCGCGACCTTTCTCAAAAACGGATGCCTCCTGCGAATGGTTAGCACCATGGTAATGACACTATATCGAGGGTCAGCAGGGGTATCAAAGGAAGTAGGAATACCTGCATCTGGGTATCGGGCGGGGGGTTATTTGCCGGATGGGGAGATTCCGAGGCAGACTCGCCTCCCGCACGGTCCCGCCGGACCGCCAGGCTCTCCTAGAGCGGAAAGGAGGGTTATGGTCTTTCTTCGAAGAGCGCCAGGGGGCAAACCGGACAGTTTTAGGGGCGTTTTTCTCCTGGGCCGCGGGCAGGCTATCCAGCATCTCTTGCGAGATCAGTTTCGGGGACGGTCTCATGAAGGCCATCTCAAAGCAGCAAAAACTCAAAATGTAGGAGGAATTTGTGCCAATGAAAAGAGAGCGCTCCGAAGAAAATGCTCGGGGCAGGGATATATATAGTGCAGTGGTGGGACCCACAGAAAGATTATGTCCAGATCAGCAGGACACTCCTCGAATACCGGGTTAGATTGTTCTTTCCGAGTGGATGATCCGCTCGCAAAGAGTGGGGATTGTGTACAACCCGTATTCGCCGAGAGGTCCCACCCAGACTCAAGGTCACTAGAAGGAGAGATGTTTGGGACAAATAAGCATTCGCATGAGCTAAAAGGGGGCTTTGGCCCGAAGAGCTGAGGAAGCACTCGCTGGCGAGAGGGCTCTGGAGTGCGGATAGAAAGGCGAGTGGGGGTCGAAGCCCCGCTCGCTTGGGGGATCAGGAAGAGGCGATTGGAGCATTCACGGACCACTCGCCCATAATAAGCGAACGGTGCCTTCACGGACCACTCACCCGGGGAGGCGAGTGGTGCCCTCAGGGATCACTCACACAAGGGGATCTGAAGGGGGAATGACCCAGATACCCCTTGTGGGCTGCCAATAGCTCCTCAGAACAATGGAGTTAGGCTATTAGCAGACCAGTTTGGGGTGCGGTTAGCAAAACCAAACATCGGATTCACGCTATTTGCAGTCCAAGATTAGAAAATCTATAAATAGACCCTTAAGGGCACCTTGGAGGAGACCAGATTCATTTGAGCTCTCTCCTCCAGGCAATTTTTGGAGTTGGTTGTTAGTGCCCTCTAAGGTGCCCGGCTGAGCATTGGTTTGGGAGGGGAAGCTCTCTAAGATCTTCCGGGTGTGTGGTGGGAACTCCTCGCTGCAGCCTTGGGTCTGTTCCAGATTTTTCATCCTCGTTCAGGAGAGTTTAGTGAGGGAGAAGTAGGCGCAGGCTACACCCCCTGTGGGTCCGAACTCAGAGACCGGTTGACGGTTTCAACATTACAACCTGCCACCTGAGTGATCAACTTGCCCAACCAGCTTTCGAGAGCCCGGTCAGCGGAATCATCTCAGGAGCATTTCCAAAAAATCTTTACAATCTGCCACCCGAGTGAGTAACCGCCCTACCGGCTTGCGCGAGCCCGATCAGCGGAATCATCTCAGGGGCTTTTCCAAAAACTTTTCATAACCTGCCACCTTAGTGATTAACTTGCCTTGCCAGCTTGCGAGAGCCCGGTCAGCGGAATCATCTCAGGGGATTTTCCAAAAACTCTTTACAACCTACCACCTGAGTGATCAACCTCCCCTGCCGACTTGCAAGAGCCCGAACAGTGAAACCATCTCAGGGGATTTTCCAAAAACTCTACAACCTTCCATGTGAGTGATCAAGCTGCCTTGGCGGCTTGCGAGAGCCCGGACAGCAGAATAGTCTCAAGGGATTTTCCAAAAAAATCTTTATAACTTGCCACCTGAGTGATCAACCTGTCATACAGGATTGCGAGAGCCTGGTCAGCGGAATCATCTCAGGGGCATTTCCAAAAACTCGTTACAACCTGTCACCTGAGTGATCAACCTGCCCTGCCGGCTTGCGAGAGCCCGATCACCGAAATCATCTCAGGGGCCTCCCACCAAAAGAACTTTTAACTTCCAAACAGCATGAAACTGTAGGTTCACGGCACCCTGCCCAGGCAGGGCAAAAGTCCACGCATCACAAAATAGGTGTACCAAGATAAACATTTCATTATTAACTAAGGATGAAAATGTTTTAGGTCGTCACCACTCTAGGTGTTGCTAAGAGGAGCTCCCTCAGCATTCTGGAGGAGATACCCTCTTGACTTTAATGCTTCTAAAATTACATAGAGGCCCTCCCAGTTGGGGTGGAGTTTCCAATCATCGCTGCCAAGGCGTCGACCTTTTGAGAACAAGGCCCCCTTTACAAAATGCTTGATTCTAATGTGTCTATCGAAGTACCTTGCCATCCTGCCGTTGATCTCCTCCTAGTGAATGGTTGCTAGGTCTTGGAGTTCCTCCACAAGGTCAAGCAAGAGTCGTTGCTCTTTCTCATTATCTACACTTCACTCATCTTCTCCTTCCCCCGCGGCCACAACTCGAGGGGTCCTCACCTCGATCTCCACTAGCAACACAACCCCGAAGCCATAAGAGTGTTTAAAAGGAGTTCCCCCCATAAATGTATTAGGAGTAGTTCTTAAGGCCCAAAGGACTGAGGGGCGCTGCTCCACCCAGTTACCCTTCAATTTCTCTACCTTTTTCTTTAATAAATTTACAATGATTTTGTTCGCTTCCTCCACTTATCCATTTCTCCTCGGGTGGTGGACGGACATGAAGCAAAGTTCAATGCCCAACTGACTACAGAAGCTGGTGAGTTCATCACTAGCGAACTGCGGCCTATTATCCATGACGATGGCTATAGGAAGCCCGTGCTGGCAGATTATCTCTCCCCAAATGAAATTTCTTATTACCTGTGAGATTGTCTTTGCCAGTTTCTTGACCTCTAGCCACTTGGAGAAGTAGTCAATCATGACAAGGAAGAACCTCGTTTGCTCGCTGGCCTGCGGTAAAGGTCTTACCAGGCCCATTCCCCAAATTGCAAAGGGTCACGACGTCGTGATTGTCCTGAGCCTATACGCTGGAAGGAGCTGAGGCGGTGTGAAGAGCTGACACATTTGGCACTTCTTCGCATACTCTGTCGCATCTTTTCTGATAGTGGCTCAGAAGTAGTATTGTCATAACACCCTCTTTTCCAAGGTCTAAATCCCATAGTGACTTCCATACTCTCCAGAGTGGATCTCCTCCAGAACCCTCGGGACCTCCTCCTCGGAGACACACCTCACGAGGAGCCCTGATAGGGTCTTTCGGTACAGGGATCCTTCATGAAGCACATAGTAGGCTGATTTGTACCTAAATCACCTCTTATCTGGGACCTACTCTGGGAACTTGCCCTAGGTCAGTAAGGCAATGAAATGGTCCATCTACGTGGGACGCCGATCGATCTCCATCAGATCTTCTTCTTTAATGAATGTCCAAAACAATTCGGTCAGCGTCCCTCCTGCATGAGGGCCATGCTTTGCTAGATAGTCTGCCTGAGTGTTCTCTTTCCTCGGCACATGTCGAATGGAAAAGGTTCAGAACAAGCTGATAAGTCCTTTGACCTTCGTCAGGTGTCGCTGGAGAGTCATTTCCCTAGTCTCAAACTCTCCCTTAACCTAGGATGCCACCATCATCGAGTCCATAGAAATCTTCATGTCCTAGACCCCTAGCTCCCTTGCCAGGCGGAGCCCTGCAATCACCGCCTCGTACTCAGTTTGGTTGTTGGTGAGAGGGAAGTGAATGTCAATCGCTTGAATGATCTTTTTTCCGTGTGGACTTACTAAGACCACTCTTTCTCCTAGGGAGTACCTTCCCGATGCTCCATTAACCAACATCTCCCAAGCTACGTGCTCAGGGGACTCGGACTCTTCCACCTAAACCACATACTCTTCCAGGAAGTCAGTCACCGCCTGTGCCTTCATTGACAGTCGAGGCACTAAGGAGATCTCAAACTCGCCCAGCTCCACTGAACACTTCACCAACCTTCCTGAATGTTATACCCCTTCCATGATGTTGCAAAGTGGGTGGTCGGTCGCTATCTTAATTGAGTGCGCCTAGAAATATAGTTGATGCTTCCTGGCTGAGATGATCAAGGAAAATGCCAACTTCTCTAGGATGGGATACCTTAGTTCTGCCTTTTTCAGGACCCTGCTGACGTAGTAGATGGGTAGCTGCTTCTTCCCTTCCTCCTGAACTAGGACTGAGCTTACCGTCTCAACTCCCACTTCAAGGTACAGAGCCAAGTCATCTCCTTCCCTTGGCCCTTGGAGTAGTGGGGCCTGCATGAGTTTTTCTTCAACACTTGGAAAGCCTCCTCGCACTATGAAGACCATTCAAACTTTTGATTTATTCGCAACACTTTGAAGAACGGTGAGCACTTCTCACCCACCCAGGAGAATAACCTGCTCAACCCAGCCAGCTTCCCCATCATGCGTTGGACCTCTTTAGCATTCCTGGGGGACTCCAGATCCAAGATCGCTTTCACCTTATCAGGGTTAGGCTCTACCCCTGCCGGGGTGAGGAGATGACCCAGAAACTTCCCCCTGCCTGCCTCAAAGATGCACTCCAGGGGGTTTAGCTATAACATCCCCTTCCCTTCTAGACCCCTTAGAGTAATATAGGCCATGATACCATGGCTAGGGCAAGGTGAAAGGTCTAGATCACAATAGACTTAGTAAACCAACTTGTCGACCCAAGTCAAACTAGGTCAACATAGCCTAGTTCGCCACAATTGAATCCCTAATGACCCAATTGAACTCACCTCACTCCAATGATTGCAAAGATAAGTCTTTAGAGCCATGACCAACATCATTGTGCCACCTAATTTCGTAGATTTGACCAAAGTCAACTCAAGGTGAACATAACTCAAATTGACTTAATTTGGCTAAATTGACCTCCCAATGACCCCACCATGACTCAAATCAATTAGGATGGTGACATATGACCAATGACCATCATATGGTGGTAGCCACCCCATCATTTGACTAAGTCAACCATGGTCAAATATTGACCTAAAAGAGAAATTAAGGTGCCAAGCCCAATTCCAATTCCAATGGGTCAAAAGCTTGGCCCAAGGCCAACCCTATAGTCCATGGTAAAATTACCACCCCTTACCCTCTGAAATTAGCATGCAATTGCATGCAAGGGCCAATTTGGTCTTTTGGCCAACCCTTCACATGAGACAAAAAGGAAATGAGGTAATGAAGGCCACTTGTCCCTCCATTCCTTCTCCCAAGACTTACCCTTGACTCCCCTCACTTAGCCCACTCGGAATTGTACTGAATGGGTGACAAGTGGAGCAAGGGAGGGAGAAACTGTTGGATCTTATGTTGCCCTTAGAGGGGGGGGGGTGAATAAGGGGTTTATAAATTTTGAGTAAAACTGAGAGATTTATAGAAAATCAAAACTTTTTGATCATGTTGCTAATGCTGGCGTTAAGAGTTAACGCTGGACGTTAGCTCTCTAGAAAATTAGGCTTCACAGAATTATGTCAAAGGGATTTTACTTATGAAATCTTAAATGAAATACAATTCCAGAAAATCAGAGATAATGAAAATGAATATTATATTTCAAAGAGAATTACACATATAGAATTTCAATAATGCTTAAAATTAAAGGCAACAAGGTAAAAATCACTTTTTGTTCATTCACCGGTCCTTCTCCCAAGGACCGGTTGGCTATAACCTATCTTTCCCTAGCCACCCCCTAGATCTACCCTTGACCAAGTCACCACGCACATGGCAGTGATTTTCCCCCTAAACTGAACCCGGCCTACTCGCCACACGCAAGGCTGCAAATTCACTACCGTTACATAAAATAATGAAAAGATAAAAGTAAATTCAGAATAAAAACTCCCTATATTGAAGATCTCTGAAGGAGATCTTGAAGAAACGCAAAGACCATCGTCAGAGTTGAAGCGAGTGCCCTTCTTCAAATTTGACCGTTGGAAATCTCCTTCTCACTCTTGTTCCTCAATGGTGTTGTTGGGAGTGCTCTCTGAATTCGGGGATGAAATGCTCTCTCAGAGAGTGGAATGAAGGCTTCAAAATTCCACCTTTGAGCAACGAAATCAGTTCCTTAAATAGGCACGAGAATTAACGTCGGGCGTTAAGAAGTTAATACCAACATTAGTGATCGTGTATGGTTGTGGCTGAGATCATGCAACCGCCGAGATCATGACAGATCATGGACTCAACGCGAGCGTTAGCTCCAACACTGGCGTTGTCTCTTTGTTCTCGATGATATTTCTTCTCTGCGTCAAGATCGTTGAGACGTCATCCCTTCTCGATGATAAGTTAACATGGGGCATTAATTTCTAACGTTGAGCGTTAGCTCTCTGTTCAGAGAATCATCATCAATCAGTATCATGTTCGTATGGTTATTTAACTATAGTACATGCATACTATAAACACAAGCAAGATCAAATACATAGTGTGATTTGTTATTCTCAAACTAAGATATGTGGAACACAAGCTCCAACAATCTCCCCCTTTTGATAATAACAAATTCACTAATAAGAGAACAACTTTAATTTGAGTAGTGTTTATAGTATATGATATGCGTGATAAACATGCATACTCCCACTATATGGATACTCCCCTACATAAATGCATTTTCTAATTTACCCCCCCTAAATAATAGATATCTTCAATTTTATCGACAATTTATTTCTTCAATTTATTCTCCCTCTTTTGTTATAATCAAAAGGAGGTAGGTTAGAGTAGTCGCAATATGAAATGATATGCACTATGTAGATATAATAACAACTTTTTGAAAAATAGTGAACACAGCGAAAGCAATATTGAACATCTTTAAGAATTTGTAAGTACAAAATATAATAAGCGTTTAAAGCAATTAAGTAGATGTTTTTAATTTAGATACGCAAGTTGCAAGTATATTTGATATTGGTAATAGAAAATTAGTAAGCAAGATTACAAATATTAAGAAAACGTATGCTTTACAATGTAAATAAATTTGCATTTCAAGTATGCATAAACATTGTAAAGATCATGCTTTGCTATCAAGTGCATTTACTCAAGATTATAGAGAATAGTGTAGATAAGCTTTAGGTCCAATTCTCATGAGTGGAACCACATGTTATAAATGATAATGATGTGTACAATAAGGTGTTTTGATAAAGTATACAAGTGTATAAATCAAACCACATGAAAGTTTGTATTTTATGAACATAACTTGAAATAAACATAAACAACTTTACTTCCATAAATTTCAATGCACATAAAGATTTTATTTTTTTTAAAGAGAAGTGGTCAAAATTTTGTTTGCACAAGACACTTTACAATTTTTGGTGGAGTTTTCCTTATTCTTTTTTTATTTATTTATTTTTTTGACAAAAGACTCCAAATTCACTTGTTGCAAACATATAAATTTTTATTTGAAATACCACATTTCTCTAATCACAAGTGCATGAAAACAAAGAATTGCAAGAATGAATTCAATGTTGTGTAGGTAAACTATTTATGAAATTCAAAAATTATATGTTCTTATACTACACAATCATGCGAAAATAAGATTTAAAACACATGTAGATTAACAAAAAAGTGTAAGTGAGAAGATCATTATCAAAGATGAATCTTTACTCATACTTAGAGGCATGTAAAAACATTTCTACGCACGTAATCTATAACCAAATTCATTGCACATTTTAAGATAATTAATGAGTAGTATTTATGCGTATTTTAATTATAGTATTTAGTTTAGTTTTAATTTAAAATTGTAAATATTATTTATATTTTAGTTTAAAATCACTTCTTTTATAATTTATATTCTAAATTTAGTTTTAATTTTGTTTTGCAGATTTTCTGGTGTTTTTGGACAAATTCCATAGTACACGCCCTCAGTCACGCCCGTGACCAAGGGCGTGTAACCTAAAGATCTGCAATTGACGAAGGTCGAGCTGAGCTCGACGAAACCACCGCAAGTCACGCCCAGGTCACGCACGTGACCCCAAGTCATGCCCGTGACCAAGGGCGTGTAAACATAGAATCTTCCCAGGGGGCTGCCGTCGAGACGTGGAGATGCTGTCGAGAAGTTGACCCAAGTCACGCCCATGACCAAAGAGTCACGCCCGTGTCTTCCCGCGTGATCCCTGCTCCCTGCCGCGCTGAATTCAAGCCCACGCCGCATTAATGAAGTCGCCCAAGTACACGCCCGTGACCAAACTTACACGGGCGTGTAATGTCCAAATTTCTCCCGCCGTCATGCAGAGTCCACGCCACTATCAGATCCAATGTCAGCAATGTTTACACGCCCTAGGTCACGCCCGTGACCGAGGGTGTGTAACTTGAAATTTTTGCCTATAAATTCAGAGGCTCTCCTTGAGTCCAGGGTTCAGAATTTTGGAGATAGGGGAAGTGCTGTTAGAGCTGTTAGTGAGTTTTTCAAGTTCATGTTCATGTCTTTCCTTAAGCTTTCATGTTCTCTTTTTCATGCAATGTACTACTTTTTTTTATTTCAATGCAATAGTTTAGTTTAAGTTTGTAATCTTTTCCTTCCTAGCCTTGTAATCTCTTTTTAAGCCTGTAATCGTTTTGGTTTTCAATAAAATTAAGTTTGCTTTCTTTCATGTTCTCTTTCTCCTTAAGCACTCTTCCTTTCATGCAATGTTAATTTTTCTTTCCTTTTCCCCCTCCACTATGTTTGAGCAATAAGCCTTTTTATTTTGGTTTAATCTTTTCATTTAGCTTGCATTTTGTCTTTTTTTTAGTTAAGCAAAACAAACCTCAAAATTTTGTCTATAAGATAATGGTGACTTTCCTCGAAGTAGAAGTAATCAACGCGCCCCGTGGAATACGACCTTGATATTCCTAAATATCCTATACTATAGACGATAAGGTACACTTGCCTTAATCGGATATAGTTTTGGAGAAAATCTTCAAACCTTCACTTAATTTCAAAACACGAAAAATCTATATCAAGTTTCTTGCGCCGTTGCCGGTGACTTTGCGTAGATATTTTGAAAAGAGGATAGCTATTAATTTTATCATGCTTCTTTTTATTTTATTTTGTTTTTTCTAACTTTCAAAAAGAAAAAAAAAACAGTTTTTCATTTTCCTTTCTTCTTTTTTTAGTGTATGACCCGAGGTAGCACTTCGATTATTCCTTTTGATCCAGAGATCGAGCGAACCTTTTTGAGGCACCGTCGTTCTCGTGATCAGGAAAATCAAGTAGAATTCGAAGAGTCGATCGGGGACACTAACGCAGCGAATATGGATCATAATCTTAATCCTCCTAATCTTAACGAGCCAAATCCTGATGAGGACGCGCAACGGACCATGTCCTATTATGCACGACCGAATTTGGATGGCACACAGTTAAGTATTATTCGCCCCACGGTGGCGAACAATAATTTTGAGATCAAGTCCAGCATCATACAAATGGTGCAACAATCAGTGACCTTCGATGGTCAACCGGACGAAGATCCAAATTCACATATTTCTTACTTTCTTGAAATTTGTGATACTTTTAAAATCAATGGCGTCACTGATGACGCCATTCAATTGCGTCTTTTTCCTTTTTCTTTGCGGTCTAAGGCCAAGCAGTGGCTGGGCTCCCTACCTAGGGGCTCCATCACTACATGGGCCGAAATGCGGAAAAATTTCTCAATAAATATTTCCCGCCTTCAAAGACCGCTAAATTGCGCACGGATATTGCATCATTTATGCAAATCGACTCGGAGACTCTCTATGACACATGGGAGTGCTTCAAGGAGCTTTTGCGTAGATGCCCTCACCACGCACTTCCCACTTGGCAATAAGTGCAAATTTTTTATAATGGCTTAAATCTCTCAACGAGACAAATGATTGATGCGGCCGCCGGGGGGACATTAAATAACAAAACCCCGAACACCGCTCAAGAGCTTTTCGAAGAGATGGCCATGAATGCGCACCAATGGAACATGCCCCAAGCGCGGCCTAACAAGCCAGCCGGAATTTTTGAAATCGACGCAAACGCAAATTTGGCTTTACAAGTTGAGCGCTTAACAAAGCAAGTGGCGGAGATGTCTGCTTCCTCCGCCACTCCTCCTTGGGATAATAACGTTTTAATTGAAGAACATGTTGACTACATGGGAAATCCGCCTCGACCTTCCTATAACCCCAACACCGCTCCGTATAACAACACATACAATGCGGGTTATAGGAATCATCCGAATTTCTCGTGGAGCAACCAAGGAAATGCTCAGCGTCCTATGAATCTAAATCAACCTCCCCCTAATCAACTTCTTAACTTAACTCCGCCTCTAAATTTAATTTCTCAAAATTTTAATCCACCCGGTTTTCACTGCAGCAGCAAAAAGTCTCTCCTCTTGAAGAGGTTTTTTGCAAAATATGTTGCTACAAATGAAACGAACATCCGGAACCTTACCGGATCGATCAAAAATTTAGAGAATCAAGTGTGCCAGCTCGCAAAGTTGATTTCTGAGCGTCAACAAGGAGCACTACCGGGGAATACAGAGCAAAATCCAAAGGAGAGCACGCACGCGATTACACTCCGAAGCAGGAAGGAGGTGGTTTCAAAACAGGACGAACCCAAGGTAATTTCCTCTCCTCCTCCTCCTACTTTTAATTTATCTTCGAATTTGCCCGCTACGTTAGCTCCGCACGCTTCTCTTTCAACTCTGCACGCTTCTATTTTAAATCTGCGCGCTCCTACTTCTAATATTCCGTATCCATCTAAATTTAAAAATTAGTGCGCCGAAAAATATTATAAGAAATTTTTAGATGTTTTAAAACAAATCCATATTAATGCACCTTTCTGCGAGGCTATCTCTCAAATGCCTAAATATGCGAAATATCTTAAGGAGTTGCTCTCCAATAAGAAAAAGTTAGAAGATATTTCGCAAATTTCTTTAAACGCAGAATGCTCCGCGGTTGTACTCAACAAATTGCCTAAAAAAGCAAATGACCCAGGACGATTTTCCATCCTGTGTCTATTTGGTAATTCGTTAGTAAAACACGCCTTAGCAGATCTTGGAGCAAGCATCAATCTCATGTCGTTCTCGTTATTCAAAAATCTAGGTATAGGAAATCCAAGGCTCACTCAAATGAGTATTCAATTAGCTTTTGTTCTTTAAAATACCCGGTAGGAATAGTGGAGGACGTGCTCGTCAAGGTTGACAAATTCATCTTCCCGATGGATTTTGTCATTCTTGACATCGAAGAGGATGCCGAAGTACCCCTCATACTCGGCCGCCCCTTCCTTGCCACCTCCCGCGCTATTATAGACGTAAGTAACGGAAAGTTCCTCCTACGGGTTGGAGACGATGAAGTTACTTTCGGCATAAATTCCTCGATGCGGAACACATTAGAAAACGACGATTCGTGTTTTTACTTGGAAGAGTGTTGTGAGTTCGATTCATCCCTCGAGTTAGTTTCATCGGCAAGTAGTGATTCCGAGCCCGTAGAGCTCTTTTATGTTGAAGAAGAAGTTTTTCACCCCACACCACCCGAACCGTTATTTCTATAAAAATTGAAAATTAAAACTTCTTATGAAGAATCACTCGAATTAGAGTTAAAACAACTCCCCCCTCACCTCCAATATTTGTTTTTAGAAAAAGAGTCTAAGCTACCCGTCATCGTTTCATCTGATCTTAGCAACTCAGAAATTTTTGAGTTGACTACAGTCTTAAGAAAGCACCGCCACGCAATTGCGTGGCAAATATCGGATATTAAGGGTATAAACCCTTCATTCTGCACTCATAAAATCTTTCTTAAAGATAATTCCCGCAACTCAGTCTAGCCTCAATGACGACTAAACCCGAACATGAAAGAAGTCGTTAAGGCCGAAGTTATAAAACTTCTGGACGCGGGAATCATCTACCTAATATCGGACAGTACTTGGGTTAGCCCAGTACAAGTCGTGCCGAAGAAAGGTGGCGTCACGGTAGTTGCGAACGAAAATAACGAATTGATCCCAACCCGTACTGTTACAGGTTGGCGGATGTGCATCGACTATCAAAAACTAAACGATGCCACCCGTAAGGATCACTTTCTGCTACCTTTTATCGATCAAATTTTAGAGCGCCTCTCAGGTCACTCCTACTACTGTTTTCTCGATGGTTTGTCGGGATATTTCCAAATCCCGATTTCGCCCGACGACCAAGAGAAAACCACTTTCACTTGTCCCTTTGGCACCTTCGCTTATCGAAGGATGTCATTCGGTCTTTGTAACGCGCCAGCTACATTCCAAAGATGTATGCTGGCAATATTTAACGAGTTAGTAGAGGAGGTGATGGAAGTGTTTATGGATGACTTCTCCGTGTACGAAAACTCATTTAAAAACTGTTAAAAAATCTCGAGCGCGTGTTGCAGCGATGTGAGGAAACGAATTTAGCGCTTAATTGGGAGAAATGCCATTTTATGGTCAAAGAAGGATTAGTCCTTGGCCATAAAATTTCGGGCAAGGGGATTGAGGTCGATAGGGCCAAGATCAAAGTAATTGAAAAACTCCCCCTCCATCAAACGTAAAAGCTATTAGAAGTTTCCTAGGCCACGCGAGGTTCTATCGGCGCTTTATACAAAATTTTTCCAAAATCACAAAGCCGTTAACTCATCTTCTTGAGAAAGAATCACCTTTTCTTTTTAACGATGAATGTCATTTAGCCTTTCAACTTATCAAGGAGAAACTTATAAACTCCTTGATTCTAATCACCCCAGATTGGTCGCTCCCTTTTGAAATCATGTGCGACGCGAGTGATATTGTGGTTGGTGTCGTTTTAGGCCAATGGGTGAGTAAGTATTTTCACCCGATCTATTATGCGAGCAAAACACTCACGTCGGCACAAGCAAATTACACCACGACCGAGAAGGAGCTTCTAGCGATCATTTTTGCCTTCGATAAGTTTAGGTCGTATATCACTCTCTCAAAAGTTATCGTCTTCATGGATCACTCCGCGCTTAGGTATCTCTTGAGTAAATCGGACGCCAAGCCTCGTCTTTTACGATGGATCCTCCTCTTGCAGGAGTTTGATTTAGAGATCCGGGACAAAAGCGGAGCCGAAAACTTGGCGGCCGATCATCTTTCCCGCTTAGAAAACCCCACCTCGGAAGCATTAATAGAAGCCGACATTAATGATAAATTTCCCGAAGAGCTCCTCCTTGCTCTCAAAAATATTAATTCATCTTCTAGCCCCTGGTTTGCGGACTTGGCTAACTATTTAGTAGCCCGGGTCCTGCCAAAAGAATTCTCGAGTCAGCAAAAGTAGAAATTCTTTTCTGATTTAAAGAATTACTTTTGGGAGGACCCCTTTTTATTCCGTGTATGCGCAGACCAGGTAGTGAGAAGATGTGTCTCGAGTGAGGAGGGTTTTAAAATTTTACGTCATTGTCACGAGGGACCCACCGGTGGTCATTATCATTCGAACCGAACGGCGAGGAAGGCGCTGGAGACGGGCTTTTATTGGCCCACGCACTTCAAAGATGCTCACACCCTTGTGATTACTTGCGACAGCTGCCAGCGGTCGGGGAACATCTCCCGCCAGGATGAGATGCCCCAAAACATTTTCTTAGAATGCGAAATTTTTGACCTTTGGGGTATCGATTTTGGTGGTCCTCTCCCTCCCTCTTTTCAAATAAATATATTCTAGTGGCGGTCGACTACGTGTCAAGGTGGGCGGAAGCGCAAGCTCTCCCTACCAACGATGCGCGAGTTATCGTTAATTTCTTAAAAAAATTATTTTCTCGATTTGGCACGCCGCGCGCTATTATGAGTGATCGGGGCACCCATTTTTGCAATAGTCAATTTACAAAAATCTTAGCAAAATATGGTGTCACGCACAAACTATCCACTGCATATCACCCACAAACGAGCGGCCAAGTCGAAGTTGTTAATCGAGAATTAAAACAGATTTTTGAAAAAACTGTTTCGATTAATCGGATGGATTGGGCAATAAAGCTCGATGACGCGCTATGTGCCTATCGAATGGTGTACAAGACCGCTATTAGTTGTACGCCGTATCGAATGGTTTATGGTAAGGCTTGCCACCTTCCGGTCGAATTAGAACACCGCGCATTTTGGGCGCTTAAATTTTAAACCTCGATTCCACTTTAGCGGGCGAACAAAGAAAATTCCAAATGAACGAATTAGTTGAGTGCCGAGCGAATGCGTATGAGAGCAATAAATTATATAAGGAGCGAACAAAGTTTTATCACGATAAACATATAAAATTTCTGAAAACTTTTTCGCCGGGCGACCTCGTCCTCCTTTATAATTCTCGCCTTCGCCTTTTTCCGGGACAACTAAAATCCCGATGGTCCGGACCCTTTATTATTAAAGAGGTTTGGTCCTATGGGACAATTTTAATTTCCCACCCGGAAATTGGTTCCTTCAAAGTTAACGGGCACCGCCTTAAATTATATCTTCCGGGAGAGTTAACTAATGAAAAGAGTGACTCGATTTTACTTCCTCCTATAATATGATCGGCAAGTGGGTCAAGCTACGCGACCTTAAACAAAGCGCTTTTGGGAGGCACCCCAAAATTATATTTTTATTGTTTTCTCTTGTTGTTTAACATATTTTGTAGGTAGTCACCGCTTCCCCGCACAAACTTCAAAAAAATCAGGGAAGCCCTTTCTCTTTCTTCCTTCTCTCTTATCATGCATTTCCTTTTTGTTTTGTCTTGCGCTTTATTTACTTCTTTTCTTTAAACTTCATACTTAGTTTTAAACATTGGGGACAATGTTTAACTTTAAGTATGGGGGTGTAAATAGTTCTTAATAAATAGTTTTTAAAATAGAAAATTTTCAAAAAAAAAAAATGTCTTTTAGTTAAGCACTTGTAAAACCCAAAAAAAAACTCAAAAATTTTTTAGAAAATCGAAAATTTAAATTCTCAGAAAGAACGCTTTGGGCTTGAATTCCCATCACAGCCTCTAGTACCTTGCGAGCCCTTCACCGGGTAGACCTCGGGAAGTCTGAGAATTAAAAAAAACAATTTAGTTTTTTTTTAGTTTATGTTTAGCTTTTTTTTTATTATTTAGATAATATCAAAAATCCAAAAAAAGATAATATTAAAATTCAAAAAAAAAAATATATGAGAAACTTAGAACAAAATACAAAAAAAAATACAAAAATCGTATACCTCTCATATTTGTTGTTTTTGTAAGTTCTTAGAAATCTAGTTGAGGATGTTTATAAGTATGTTTAGGTTTTTAATTAGCTAAAATTTTGCTTATCATAGTTTGTTAATTTTAAATTTGAGGTAATTTTGCTTTAAGAATCATCTTATGATTTTAACTTGATTAGAGAATTTTTTTAGCATGACTTCTCTTTTTATTTCTAAATGGCTTCATTTTGTAGTGAATTTGCTAAACCTCTTTAGATTTCAATTATATTTTCTTCTAACTTTTTAGATCTTAGGAAATTTAATTTTACCAGAATTTGCTCTCAATATAATTTAAAGCTAGCTAGATTAAATTTTCTCTACCCTACCCCTTTGATGGCATATAAAAAAAAGTATTTTAAAAGATCATATGTCATGGGAATAAGAGGATAAAATTCATTATTCCTTAAACATATGCACCCAAAATCATTTAAAAGATTATATGACATGGAGTAAGAGGATAAAATTCATTACTCCTAAACATATACATTTTGGATTTTTATTAGAAGAGAAAAAAAAAGAGAAAAAAATATTCATGATGAGGATAAATTCCATTTCCTACATTCAAAAATATCTCTTCTTATGCCAAATTTTATGAAATCCCCCTTAGACAATTATCATTGTTCTAGATTTAGTTTAAGATTATGGAGAGAGCAATATTTAGCAAGTTACTTTTCCTTAAGTTTCTTTTAAGATAGAGTTCCTATAATTTTAATTTAATCTCGTTTTATAATTTCTACAATATTGTTAAACCAATTAATTTTCTTGAGAAGTCCTTGCCTAAACATTTTCCCCTCTTTTCAAATCATCATCATAATTTAGGACTTAACTCCTCCTTGAATTTACTCTTAACTTAACTTTTGGTTTAAATGAAATTTTAGTTTAAAATTAAAAATTTTAAGAATCTCTTATAAATTAGGTCTCACACTTTTGCTCTGGAATAGCAAAACCTCAAGTATGGGGGTATTTGAGTATTTATGCGTATTTTAATTATAGTATTTAGTTTAGTTTTAATTTAAAATTGCAAATCTTATTTATATTTTAGTTTAAAATCAATTCTTTTATAATTTCTATTCTAAATTTAATTTTAATTTTGTTTTGCATATTTTCTAGTGTTTTGGGACAAATTTCATAGTACACGCCCTCAGTCACGCCTGTGACCAAGGGCGTGTAACCTAAAGATCTGCGTTCGACGAAGGTCGAGCTGAGTTCGACGAAACCACCGCAAGTCACGCCCTAGGTCACGCCCGTGATCCCAAGTCACGCCCGTGACCAAGGGCATGTAAACATAGAATCTTCCCAGCGGGCTGCCGTTGAGACGTGGAGATGCTGTCGAGAAGTTGACCCAAGTCACGCCTGTGACCAAAGAGTCACGCCCGTGTCTTCCCGCGTGATCCCTGCTCCCTGCCGCGCCGACCTCAAGCCCACGCCGCATTAATGAAGCCGCCCAAGTACACGCCCGTGACCAAAGTTACACGGGCGTGTAATGTCTGAATTTCTCCCGCTATCACGTAAAGTCCACACCACTGTCAGATCCAATGTCAGCAATGTTTACACGCCTGTGACCGAGGGCGTGTAACTTGAAATTTTTGCCTATAAATTCAGAGGCTCTCCTTGAGTCCAGGGTTCAGAATTTTGGAGATGGGGAAGTGCTGCTAGAGCTGTTAGTGAGTTTTTCAAGTTCATGTTCATGTCATTCCTTAAGGTTTCATGTTCTCTTTTTCATGCAATGTACTACTTTTTTTTATTTCAATGCAATAGTTTAGTTTAAGTTTGTAATATTTTCCTTCCTAGCCTTGTAATCTCTTCTTAAGGTTGTAATCGTTTTGGTTTTTAATAAAATTAAGTTTGCTTTCTTTCATGTTCTCTTTCTCCTTAAGCACTCTTCCTTTCATGCAATCTTAATTTTTCTTTCCTTTCCCCCCTCCACTATGTTTGAGCATTAAGGCTTTTTATTTTTGTTTAATCTTTTCATTTAGCTTACATTTTGTCTTTTTTTAGTTAAGCAAAACAAACCTCAAAATTTCATCGATAAGATAATGGTGACTTTCCTCGAAGTAGACGTAATCAACGCGCCCCGTGGAATACGACCTTGATATTCCTAAATATCCTATACTATAGACGATAAGGTACACTTGCCTTAATCGGATATAGTTTTAGAGAAAATCTTCAAACCTTCACTTAATTTCAAAACACGAAAAATCTATATCAATAATATTCAAGGCATGACAAAAACAAAACAATGTTTTCTTAAGAAACTTGAAAGATAAAATCAAACATTGTAAATAATCTTTAAGTAATAAATATAATAACCCTTGATTTGAGCATTTAAGCATAATATGTTTTTTTTTCATTTAAAAAAATTATAAAGAATAGAAAACTTTTAAAAAAAAAATAGAGAAATAAAATAAGACACTACATTAAAATAATACCATAAATTTTTTCAAAAAGACAAAAAAAATTTTGGAGCAAAGGGGCTAACGCCAGGCGTTAGCTTCTTAATGCCAACACAGAAATCCAAATCTTGATTTTTTGAATTTTTTTTTAATAATTCTCTTGTATTATAAAGAGGCCTTCTTAATGTTGGAATTTCAGAGATTTTAGAGTTGATTTGAAGGCTATTTTAACATGTTTTTGTTTTTGAAAAAGGTTTTTCTTTGTTTTTGTATAAAACTGCAAACAAATATAAATAGGGAAAAAAAAATTTGATAGCATTTTATAAGGATTAATGAGATATTTCTAAGACGCCCAATTCTAACCTAAGCATGTTAAAACATGCATCGGGTAGAGGTTTGGTGAAAATATCAGCAACTTGTGAGTCAGTCCCTATAAAGCTAATTCTAGCACGTTCCTTCTTGATATGATCCCTAATAAAATGATGTCAGACATCTATATATTTTGATCTAGAATGATGTACGGGATTGTTTGTAAGATCGATAGCGCTCTTATTGAAATATTTAATTTCTATGTTATTTAGATAAACACCAAAGTGTTCTAAAGTTTGGATTATCCATAGGGCTTATGCACAACAACTACCTAGTGTGATATATTTGGCCTCGGTGGTGGAGAGGGCAATAGAATTTTGTTTCCTACTCGACCATGATATGAGTGAAGGGCCTATAAAATGACGTGTGCCACAATTGCTCTTACGATCTAATGAACATTCCTCATAGTCCGAATCAGAAAAACCATGTAAAATAAAATAATCAATATGAGGATACCATAAGCCTAATCTAGATGTTCCGATTAGATATCTAAAAATACGTTTAACCACTTTTAAATGTGATTCTTTTGGGTTTGCATGAAATCTAGCACATAAACAAACAGAAAAGATAATAACGGGTCTAAATGCGCTTAAATATAGCAATGAGCCTATCATTCCTCTATATAATGTTTGATCAATAGAAATGTCGGCTTCATCTTTTCCTAACTTTAGTGTTGCGCTCATTGGTGTATTAGCTTGTTTTAGGTTTTCGAATCCAAATCTTTAATGAATATCATGAACATATTTAGTTTGACAAATAAAAATACCATCTTGACTTTGTGAGATTTGAAATCCTAGAAAATAAGTGAGTTCTCCTACCAAGCTCATTTCAAATTCATTTTTCATCACTAAAACTACTTCATTACATAACCCTTCATTAGTGGCTCCAAAAATAATATCATCAACATAAATTTGCAATATTATCAAATCATTATCTGCATGCTTAATGAAGAGTGTATTATCTGCAGTTCCCATTTTATAACCGTGCTTTATTAAAAATAATGTCAATCTATCATACCAAGCACGTGGCGCTTGCTTCAATCCATAAAGCACTTTCTCTAACTTATACACATGATTTGGAAATTTTTCACTCACCAAACCGGGGGGGGTTGTTCTACATAAACTTCTTCTTTTATAATTCCGTTTAAAAATGCACTTTTAGCATCCATTTGAAATAATTTAAATCTTTTAAAACTCGCAAATGCAAGAAATATTCTAATTGATTTTAGGCGAGCAACGGATGCAAAAGTTTCATCAAAATCTACCCCTTCGATTTGTGAATATCCTTGTGCAACTAGTCAAGCTTTATTCCTTGTAATCCTAGAATCGCCATCTAGTTTATTTTTAAAAATTCATTTGACACCTATAACCGGATCATTAGATGGCCTCTCTACTAAATTCCAAACCTTATTACATTCAAATTGATATAATTCATCATTCATAGCTAAAAACCAAAATTCATCGTTTAAAGCCGTTAAAATGTTTTTCGGTTCAATTTCGGATACAAAACAAAGGTTCGAAAAAGACTCATGTAAAGAAGAACGAGTACTTACCCCTTTTGATGGTTCTCCAATAACAAGCTCCCTTGGATGATCTTTTGAAAACTGTAGCACATTTGGAGGAACATATTCTACTATCTCTTCTTCTTTCTCCTCTTTTTCTTCTTCTTTCTCTCCAAGCGATACATCATCCTCATGTTCCAAAGAGGTAAGGGCTTCGTCTTCGATTCCTGTATGATTAGTATCTACACAAGGAACATTCTCATCAAATCTTACATGAATAGACACTTCAACTATTTTAGTTCCCTTATTATAAATTCTATAAGCCTTACTAGTTGAAGAGTAACCAATGAAAATTCCATCATCAAATTTTCCTAATGCATCTCTTGTATTTAAAATAAAACATTTGCAACTAAAAACATGAAAATAGGATACATTAGGTTTTCTTTTAAAATAAAGCTCATAAGGTGTTAATTTTAAAATAGGACGAAGCATGACACGATTAATAATATAACATGAAGTATTAACTGCTTTGGCCCAAAATGATTTAGGCAACCCATATTCACAAAGCATAGTGCGCGCTAGCTCTTGAAGGGTTCTATTTTTCCTCTCCACTACACCATTTTGTTATGGGGTGTGAGGAGTGCAAAATTCATGTTTAATTCCTAAATCATTACAAAAAGAAGAAAACTTATCATTTTCAAATTCTCCTCCATGATCTGAGCATATGCATTTAATTTTTAAATCAGGTTCATTTTGAATACGAATGCATAGTTTAGTAAATTCAATAAATGCATCGGATTTGGAAGATAGAAATAAAGTCCAACAAAATCTTGAATAATCATCAATTATTACAAAAGTATATTTTCTACCTCTTAGACTAGAAGTGCTAACCAGTTCAAACAAATCCATTTAAATTAATTGAAGTGGTCTAGAAGTAGAAATTACATTTTTGCTTTTAAAAGAATTTTTTGAAAATTTTCCTTTTTGGCAAGGCGTACAAAGAGTAGATAAATTACCATTAAGCATAGGTAAACCTTTAATTAATTTATCTTTTGATAATTTCAAAATAAGCTTGGTGCTAGAGTGACCAAGACGCTTATGCCAAAGTTCCAATTCGTCATTTTTAAAAATAAAGCATTTTAAAGACGATTATGAAAGATCATTAAAGGCCATCATATAAACATTATGAATTCTAGGTGCGATGAGTACGACATCATTTGTTTTAGAATTCATGATTTTGCAAAGATTTGTAGATAATTCAAATAATACATTTAAACCCTTATAACATAATTGACTAATTGATATTAAATTATGTTTCAAGCCATCTACAAATAAAACATTAGAGATTGAGAAAGAATCGTTACCCACTGTGATGATGCACATGATCCTTCCTTTTCCGTTATCTCCAAATGTTACCAACCCTCCTTTCTTCATCTCAAGGCTATGAAATTTGGCTTTATTGCCCGTCATGTGTTTGGAGCATCCCGAGTCCAAATACTACACTTCTGTTTTGTCCTTAGCATGCCAACATACCTTAAAAAGAGATGAGAGTAAAGATCCGGATACCCAAGAGGTTCCTCTCATAGAATAGGTGGAAACCTTAGGCACCCAGATTTGCTTTATAGCACTATGACCCTTTTTCCTACTTGAGTTCGAGGTGTGTCCAAATAAATGGCATTTGGCACACGATATAAAAGGGGATGAAACCCTTTTCAGAGTTTTTGGATAATCTCTTACAGGAAGATGACATAATATTTGAATTTTGAAATGATCCCAGTAACATATCCAAGGCCATATTTGGCACTACCATGGCATTGGTTGGCCAAGATCATGTCAAGAGATCTTTGCCTAACTCTGAATTTTTTAATAGCCATAATTAAATCATGAATATGAGCTTTGAGAGCAGTGTTTCTCATTACTAACATAACTCACTGATTCGCAAAACTTTTCTTTCCTTCTTCTATTTGAGAAAGAGAGGTTTCTAAAGTTCTTTCGAAATTCCCCTTCTCCTTAGTAAGAATTTCGATATTGGAGTGGGACTTAGAAAGAGCTTCTTCGAGTTCTTTCACTCTTGCCAAGGAGTGATTGCACTCTTGGCAAGATACTTTCTCTTTCCCTAATAGTTTAGATAATTTTTTGTTTTCTTTTAACAAAAGTTTATTTACAGAATTTAGAATCTCAATATCATTTAAACTTTTATCCAAAAATTTGCATGTTTGTAAATACTCAATATATAAACCATCATACGTAGTAGGAAGAGTTACCTCAGTATAGCTTTGGACACTACTTTCATCATCGGATAGTGTGTTGCTCTTTGTCATGAGGCACACATTGGCTTCTTCTTCACTGTCGGAGGATGAGCTTCTTGATTCATCGGAGGAGGATTCATCCCAAGTAGCTGCTTTTAGGACCTTCTTCTTCTCTTTTCCTATGTGTCGCTTTTATTTATGCGCTTTCAGATATTTTGGGCACTAGATCCAGATGTGTCCGATCTTTCTGCAATGGTAGCACTCTGGTGATGGTCGCTCATCATCGTCCTCGTCGCTACCTCTTCCTTTCTTTGATGAGGATCCCTTCTTGATGAAATATTTCCGGACGGTGTTTCTCCTTTACAGATTCTTCATGAACCTTTTGAACTTCTTCACAAAAAGGCTCTCCTTGTCCTTTTCATCGTCATCTCCGTCAACCTCCTTTGATTTTAAGGCCATGGCCTTCTTCTTTGGCTCCAAGTTGTACTCTTGTTGTTGAATTTTGAGTTCAACCTCAAGAGTCTTGAGGTTTCCAATGAGGCTCTCAATTTGGAGCTTTTTCAAATCGCGCGACTCTGAGATAGTTGTCACCTTTGGATTGAACATTGGAGAGAGATCTTAGAATTTTTCTCACCAAGTCGCCATTGGAGAACACCTTTCCAAGTACTTTTGAGTCATTGACGATCTTGGTGAACCTTGTGTGAATTGAATATATGTCTTCATCTGCCTCCATCCAAAATTTCTCGTATTCAGATTCAAGCTGGAAAAGTTTTGAATCCTTGACCTGCGAAGTACCTTCATGAGTTATTTCTAATAAATTCCATATATCATAAGCAATTTCGCAAGCATAAGTCCTATTAAATTCCGTTCTATCCAAAGCACAAAATAAAGCATTCATAGCTTTAGCATTATTCATGCATCTTAACTTGTCGTTATCATCACATTTGTCTCTCATTTTTTCCATAGTAACTTCTCCAACAACAAATGTTGGTGGAGAGTAACATTGTTCCACCATACCCCACACATCATTATCTAAAGCAATTAAAAAATAATGCATTCTTGTTTTCCAATAATTATAATCAGTACCGGTAAATAATGGAGGTCTACTAATCCCTTGACCCTCAACAAAAGCATGATCATGATGCACCATTATTCCTGGTTGTGAAACTATTTTGGAATAACCTCCTCTGATACCACTTGTTGGATCTTATGATGCCCTTAGAGGGGGAGTGGTGTGAATAAGGGGTTTATAAATTTTGAGTAAAACTGAGAGATTTATAGAAAATTGAAGCTTTTTGATCATGTTGCTAACGTTGGCGTTAAGAGTTAACGTTGGGCATTAGCTCTCCAGAAAATTAGGCTTCACAGAATTATGTCAACGTGATTTTACTTATGAAATCTTAAATGAAATACAATTCCAGAAAATCAGAGATAATGAAAATGAATATTATATTTCAATGAGAATTACAAAGATTGAATTTCAATAACACTTGAAATTAAAGGCGACAAGGTAAAAATCACTTTTTGTTCCTTCACCGGTCCTTCTCCCAAGCACCGGTTGGCTATAGCCTATTTTTACCCAGACAAGGCCTCTAGCCACCTCTAGATCTACCCTTGACCTAATTGTCACGCACAAGACAATGATTATCCCTTTAAACCGAACCCAGCCTAGTCGCCACATGCAAGGCAGCGAATTCACTACCGTTACAAGAAAATAATGAAAAGATAAAAGTAAATTCAGAATAAAAGACTCCCAATATTGAAGAGCTCTGAAGGAGATGTTGACGACACACAAAGACCATCGTCGGAGTTGAAGTGAGCGTCCTTCTTCAAATTTTACCATTGGAAATCTCCTTCTCACTCTTGTTCGTCAATGGGGGTGTTGGGAGTGCTCTCTGAATTCGGGGATGAAATGCTCTCTCAGAAGATTAGAATGAAGGCTTCAAAATTCCACCTTTGAGAAATGAAATCAGCTTTTTAAATAGGCACGGGAACTAACACTGGGCGTTAAGAAGTTAACCTCAGCGTTAGTGATCATGTACAATTGTGGCTGAGATCATGCAACCATCGAGATCATGGCAGATCATGGACTCAACGTGAGCGTTATCTCCAACGCTGGCGTTGTCTTTTTGTTCTCGACGATAAGTTAATGTGGGGCATTAACTTCTAACGTGGGGTATTATCTCTCTGTTCAGAGAATCGTCATCAATCAGTATCCTGTTCATAGTGTTATTTAACTATAGTACCTGCACACTATAAACATAAGCAAGATCAAATGCATAGTGTGATTTGTTATTCTTAAACTAAGATGTGTGGAACACAAGCTCCAATAGAAACAAGGCATGACCGACTACCTCCATTATGGAATCCCCATATACTGCCACCCTCAGCCCCTTTTGAGCTTCCTATCATCTTCCCCATCCACCGAGGAGTCGAGAAAGCCCTCTGGTCGAAGACTTGAAGCTTAGGAGCTCAGTTTGGAGCAAGGTCACTAGAATCCACCATCACCATGCCTCCCCGATGAATTACCAGAGCTCGACCATAATTTTAGGTGCATTTCTTCTCTTATCCCTTAGTCCTAGCTTCCTATCTCATTTCCATGAAGATTCGAGCTCAATTGAGCTCGAATCGAGCTCTCCAAATTAGCAGAAAATGTGATTTTTGGCCACGCTGGAATTATATTTTTCAGCCACCCCAGGTCGCTGAACCACCACCCCCCTCCCCCGATAGCCCTCACCTCGACGAAGGCGGTGGTGGTGGTTGGCCGGGAAGATGTTCGGGTGGCTGAGAAATCCCCTTCAAAGAACCTCCGGGATGGGAAGATCGGGGTCATTGCCGAAGGTTGAAGATGACAAAGGAGCATTGGATATGCGCCAAGATTTGTGCAGATCACGCTATACGCAGCCATGGCCTTATATTAAGGAGGGTTGACTTTGTCAAACCCAAGCTAGCCCCTTTGAAGCTTGATTTTGGGCTAGTTCTGGCTAGATCCAGACCAGGGCTTCAAAATAAATGTTGTAGCCTTTGGTGAGGGCTTCCAATATTGTACTTGACCTCCCTCTGAGGTGACTTGTACCTCCCACAATCCTGATTCAAAATTTGGGTTTTGTTAAGACCATGACAATACATTAATGGGTATATCTCTCAATATATTGCTTGCATGTCTATGAAATTTGGACCCAATGTGTGTCATGATGTCATGCACCATATCTGTGAATTTGAGAATTTTTGGAATTAATGTTTCTAAGGTTTTTGTGGAAAATTTAGAGGTGTGACACTAATGATATAAATGAAATTTTTATACCTTAAGTGATGTTAAAATATACCAAATCTATGGTGACATGTTCTTTAGGCCATTTTACATTTATGTTATAAATTTTAAGTCATTTAGATCTCTGCATGTTGGTCTATCTGACATGCATGTAAATGTGTTGAATGGGTAGTTGGTGTGCATAGAGCATATGCATGTATTTTGTGAATTTTTCACCAATAGCTTGTTAGATGTTAATGATATTTTGGCCATTCACACATTATGAGGAAAGGAAGCATCTCTGTGAAAATTGGGATTTTTGGAGTTAAAAATCCTAGGTATTTAATTAATTTTAATTATGTCACTTAACTAAATGAATGAAATGAAAGTGACCAAATGACTTAGAAAAATTCATATTTTCTATCACATGATTATTTAGGTTACAATACACCTCTGAAAATATTTTGGGAATTTTATAACAATCACACACAATATTTGACATTGTTTAAAGTTGTGCATACCATTAAATAAATGATTAATGGAAGTCAAATAAATGGGGAAAATTCCAAAACTCTAGTTGAACCTTATATAGGTTAATATACATCTCTGAAAATATTTTTGGAATTTTATAACAATCACAAACATTATTTGACATTATTTAATTTATGCACACCATTAAATAAATGAATAATGGAAGTGAATTAAATGGGGAAAATTCCAAAACTCTAGTAGAACCTTATATAGGTTAATATACATCTCTGAAAATATTTTGGGAATTTTATAACAAACACACTCATAATTTGACATTATTTATGTAATGCAAACCATTAAATAAATGAATAATGGAAGTCAAATAAATGGGGAAAATTCCAAAACTTTGGTAGAACCTTATATAGACCAATATACACATTTGAAAAATATTTTGGGAATTTTAGAATAAATACATACATTAATTGACAACATTTGAGCCATGTCACACTATAGTATTAATAAAATAATTAGGCATAAAAGTTCTGAAATATCCCAAATCTATGGGGAAACCTTCCTCATACTACCATAGACCTATGGATGAAATTTTAGGTCAATTAATTAGATAGAATTTGACGTACACACTTGTGATCCACATGTGGTACGCTAATAGTAATTTTGATTGTTGGAATAACTCTCTTAATACTCATCAAAAATTAACCAAATCATGCTGGCAGTATACTTAACCTACCTTAGACCTAAGGAAGAAATTTTAGGTTAATTGGTTAAAAAGAATTGAGTGTACACACTTGTGAGCCACATGTGGTGTGCTAATAGTAATTTTGATTGTTGGAATAACTCTCTTAATACTCATCAAAAATTAACCAAATCATTATGGCAGTATACTTAACCTACCTTAGACCTATGGTAGAAATTTTAGGTCAATTGGTTAAATAGAATTTAGTGTACACACTTGTGATCCCCATGTGGTGTGCTAATAGTAATTGTGATTGTTGGAATAACTCTTTTAGTACTCATCAAAAGTTAACCAAATCTTTCTGGCAGTATACTTGACTTACCGTAGACCTATGGTCGAAATGTTATGTCAATTGGTTATATAGAAATTGTTGTACTCACTTGTGATCCACATGTGGTGTGCTAATAGTAAATTTTGATTATTGGAATAACTGTTTTAATACTCATCAAAAGGTAAATAAATCTTGATGGAAGTATACTTGACTTACCTTAGACCTATGGTAGAAATTTCAGGTCAATTGGTTAAAAAGAAATTGATGTACACACTTGTGATCCACATGTTGTGTGTTAATAGTAAATTTTGATTGTTGGGATAACTCTTTTAATACCCATCAAAAGTTAACCAAATCTTGATGGCAGTATACTTGACTTACCTTAGACCTATGGTAGAAATTTTAGGTCAATTGGTTATATAAAATTGTTGTACTCACTTGTGACCCACATGTGGTGTGCTAATAGTAAATTTTGATTGTTGGAATAACTCTTTTAATACTCATTAAAGGATAACCAAATCTTGATGGCAGTATACTTGACTTACCTTAGACCTATGGTAGAAATTTCAGGTCAATTGGTTATATCGAAATTGATGTACACGCTTGTGATCCATATGTGGTGTGCTAATAGTAAATTTTAGCTGTTGGAATAACTCTTTTAATATTCATTAAAAATTAACCAAATATTTGCTGGAAGTATAATTAACTTATATCATACCCTTGATAGAAGTTTGGGCCAAGTGGGGTAGACTAATATGGTTGACTTCATATTGAACCTCAAATGAGGGTGCGGTTAGAAATTATTTGCTTAAGAACCTTGATGAGTAGTATTTATGCGTATTTTTAATATAGTATTTAGTTTAGTTTTAATTGAAAATTTCAAATATTATTTATATTTTAGTTTAAAATCACTTCTTTTATAATTTCTGTTCTAAATATTGTTTACTTTTGTTTTTGCAGAATTTTGGGGAAAATTGGGGAAAATCACAAGTCACGCCCTCAGTCACGCCCGTGACCAAGGGCATGTAACCTAAAGATCTGCGTTCGACGAAAGTGGAGCTCTGTTCGACGAAGTCTTTGCCGCTGCCGTTCGACGAAAGCTTTGCCCCTGCCGTTCGACGAAAGCTTTGCCCCTGCCGTTCGACGAAAGCTTTGCCCCTGCCGTTCGGCGAAAGCTTTGCCCCTGCGTTCGACGAAGTCTGAGCTTCGTTCGACGAACACTTTCTGCCGCGCCAAATTCCAGCCCACGCTGCATTAATTGGCGCCGCCCAGGTACACGCCTGTGATCCAAAATGTCACGCCCGTGACCCCAATGTCACGCCCGTGACTTTCCCGCGTGATCTCTGCACGCCGCCGCCGCATTCCATCCCACGCTGCATTTAATGAAGCCGTCCAAAGTCACGCCCGTGACCCAAGTTACACGGGCGTGTAATGTCCAAATTTCTCCAGCCGTCATGCAAAGTCCACACTACTGTCAGATCCGATGTCAGTAATGTTTACACGCCCTAGGTCACGCCCATGACCGAGGGCGTGTAACTTGAATTTTTTTGCCTATAAATTCAGAGGCTCTCCTTGAGTCCAGGGTTGAGAATTTTAGAGTGGGGGAGGTGCTGCTAGAGCTGTTAGTGAAGTTTTTCAATGCTTGTTCATGTCTCTTTTAAGCTTTCATGTTATCTTTCCCTTATCATGCAATGTACTAGTTTTTCTTCTTTCAATGCAATAGTTTAGTAAGCTTGTAATCTCTTTTTAAGCTTGTAATCGTTTTGGTTTTCAATAAAAGTTTAGTTTGCTCTCTTTCATGTTCTCTTTCTCCTTAAGCACGTTTCCTTTCATGCAATGTTAATTTTTCTTTCCTTTTCCCCCTCCACCATGTTTGAGCATTAATTCTTTTTATTTTCGTTTAATCTTTTCACTTAGCTTGCATTGTTGTCTTTTTTTTAGTTAAGCAAAACAAACCTCAAAATTTCGTCAATAAGATAATGGTGACTTTCCTCGAAGTAGAAGTAATCAACGCGCCCCGTGGAATACGACCTTGATATTCCTAAATATCCTATACTATAAACGATAAGGTACACTTGCCTTAATCGGATATAGTTTCGGAGAAAATCTTCAAACTTTCACTTAATTTCAAAACACGGAAAATCTATATCAAACCTTTATTTCAATACAACCTCGCAGCAACACCTTACCTTATGAATATACTATTAATAAATGTTGAGAGCCCATGATATTAATTATCTTGAGAAATTGAGGTTTGGGATGTCATCCCATTGCACTTCCTAGTACCGCTGCGATCCCTTCACCGGCTAGACCTCGGGAAGTCTAAGATTCTACGTAAGCCGTTAAGTCTACATGCGATGAATATACAAAGCAAAGAATACACACTCATAATACCATAAGTAATCCTTAGGATCATGATTAATTATTATGGTTATACTACCCCAGATAGGACTTGAAGCCTAGGTTATAGGGTGTTGTTACTCGAAGCTTATACAACCGTCTTATATATCCAGGTGGATGAGTGTAAAGAGGACTCAGTTGATAGTCCATGGGAGTTATTATCTCAGTGTTTCATATGAGGTGCAGATGTATACTAGTGCATGTGTATGTAAATCCTAATGGTGGGATTACTTATGTTGGGTCTACGATGCGTATCCAGTCATCACATCGATGGAAGCATGTAAACTTGGCTAGAGGGGTTGAGGTCTAGTGGGCCAGCTCAGTTGGTGTCCTGGAGACGCTTTCCAAGTGACTGTTACCTAAGACTTGGAGGTCTGGATTGGTTCATTCCAGCAAGAGTACGCAGAGTATCCACAAAGTTCACACGTTGAGGCGTACGTAAGGCCTAGGTCTGGTAGTGTGTTATGCCCACCTAGTATTGGAGACGCCCGCTCCACTCTCTCCGTTTGACCACGATGGGAGATGCCTGAGTGGTTAGCTACCCTCGAAAAGAGGAAACTAAAAGTATATGTCTACATAGAGTTTGTGTCGCGGGGGGGGGGGGGGGGGGGGGGGGGGGTAACTGCATGGGAGTCATCATATCATAGCATTGCATGGAATGTACATCATAAACCTTCACCAAAGATCCTTATCATATAAATTTGTATGGGATCTTTTATGTGATGAGTTACTTTACCTGTTAGAACAACCCTTAACTTATAAATCTGTATGGGAATTTTTATAAGTTAAGTTATTTATTATTTGCTGATATATGATTGTACATGATAGTTTATTTTGGGTTTAACAAGTTGATGTAGATCTATATTAATGTAATGAGAACTATAACACACATATTAATCCTACATGTACAACTACTTCATATATTTTTATGAATGACACCATAGAATACATTATCTCTTATGTCACCTGCTTGTATTATTATTACTTCTTATATTGTACCTTTCTTTTCCATCCTTCCGCCTGGTGCCTAAGAGTGGCCAGGGGAGCGGATGAAGAACCCGCTTAGTCTTTTTGGCTAACGGTCAGTGGACCACATCATTTTAGTGGACCGTGTCGATGCAGCAGCAACGCCTCGAGGAGGACCACCGGGCCAGAGAGGTAGAGCCTTACGTGACGATGTAGCATGTACGGACCCCTTCCGCAGCAGATGTGAGACATTAAAGATCTTCCGCTTGTAGTAGTTTATATTTCATCATGGACATGTATCAAATTGTATCAGTCTTTATTAATATTCTGTGGACTACTATTTCTATTTAATGTGATGTGGACTTAAGTATTATTCCTTTAATATTGTGGTTGGTATTTGATATTTGGAAATTGACGGCAGAATAGTCTTGTGGTGGTTGCCAGCCCGTGAGTTGGCTCTACCGCAAGGCAGCTATTCTGGGCATAAAACTCCCCTCGGTCGTGCCCAAATACCGAGAGGCAGAATTTTACAAAAGCCTCATCTTTAAATTCCTCAGGGTGATAAAAGTCTCTGCTAGGTCATGGAGGTAAGATCCAACATCCCTGCTCTTCACCATCAGGTCGTATACGTAGACCTCCAAATTCCTCCCCTTCAGCTCCCTGAAGACTCAATCCATCATCCTTTGATAAGTGTCCCATTGTTGTTTATTGGGTGTCAACTTATCACCTAGAAGGGGGGGGGGGGGGGGGGGGGTGAATAGGTTATTCAAGTTATTTTATCCCCTTTAGGTGTTCTTGAATTTTGATTAGTAGATCTATAAATTATAAAGCACAACACAGAAAAGCACACAATGATCTATAGAGGTTCCTCAAGACAGGGTGTCTGTTGGACATGTGTGTCACATCCCTTTGTTTGAGAATAACAAATCTCATATTGTATTTGATATTGCTTGTAGTGTGTTTATAGTGTGCAGGAACTATAGGTGCAATACTCCACAGGTATAAAGCAGCTTGGAACAATCTTTTGAAAGGAGCAGTGCTACCGCCAGCGCTATCGCTAACGCCAGCACTACCGCCAGCATTATCGCTGCCGCCAGGCGCTATCTCTAGTTCATGCACAACTACGGTTTCGCAACCGCTACCGCCAGCGCTATCTCCCGCTACCGCCAGCGCTATCGCTACCGCCAGGCGTTATCTCAAGTTCGTGCACAGCGCCACGCCGCCGACGGTTTCGCAACCTCTCCACACGAACGATACCGCAGGCGCTAGCCACTATCGCAAGCGCTAGCTCCAAGTTCTATAAAATGCTGGGCTCTCTCTTGTTTTGGATAGATCTTCCATAGACATTACTTGTGCCCAAACTCTCGTGCTGCTACTCTGCCAAAACATCATCTCCCACTCAAAGCCAAAGAAGAAATTCTGGAGAAGGAAGCCTTCACGCTGCATCCGAAGAACGATCGCTTCGACCTCCCTTGTGCTTCAGCGATCCTTCATCCTCATCTCCAGAATTCTTAAGAGGGAGTTTGCTTGTTATTTACTTCACTTCTTCATTTGTATTTTGTAGTTAATTCTCCTTGTGTTGGCGACTTGGTCTGGGTAGGACTTAGGGGGAAATTCGTCTTGTGTTGGCGACTAGTTGATGCGTGTCGGCAAGTGCACCGGTCGCGCAAGTAATAAAAATGGGGAAAATCCCCGAGTGTCGGTCTCTTGAGGAACACAGTAAGGTGGAGTTTATTATCGAGGAAGGACTTGAGATCGAAGTCCGGCGGTAGGTGGAATGCGAACGAAAGGGGCTTTGAGGTTTGCAAACAAAAGTAAATACTACGCCTACTCCTATGCAATGTCGCTATGCAATGCTTCGGTCGGCGGGATGGAAACTAGGCAGGCCTTGAGCGCGCTGCGTCGAAAGGGCGGATGGACGTGAAGGCTAACGGGAACGAGCTATGCAGGCCTTGAGCGCGCTGCTTCGTTAGGCGAGTGGAAAATGGGCCGCGATGCCACGCTTCGAAGGCCGGATGGGCGAGTAGGCTTACGGATTGAGGGTCGCAAGCACCTCTTCGACAAGCACACCACTAGCAATTGCTAGTGCGGCACCGGACATGGTGGTGGAGCGGAAAATCGATGGGGGCGCACCTCATTAACACAAATGAACAAAATGATTTCATAGACATGAAATTAACAATACTAACATAGTTCATAGCGTTCATCATCAAGATAAAGAGAGTACAAACAAATACAACCACATAAGTAGAAGAAAAAGGCAAGAGATACGACCGAATCCGGAGTCTCGTTGTAGATTCACGGTAGGAAGCACTGGGTTGTCAATCCGCGTCCTAGCTCGGTCCCAACTGCGTCCGGGGTAGAGGAGAGCTGTCACACCTCCCAATGGACCCGTCTTCTCCATCGATTTACCATCCGGTCACGTCTATTGCGAAGAACTTCTTCCTTAGCGATCAAAATGAGTGTAGAATCTCTTCTTTCAAGCCCTTGGATGATGGAGGAGGCCTAGGGGGTGAAAAACCTCTGGAAATGGCGGAAAACGGCGGACTGAACGGAGTCCAAATGCGTAATCCTGACCTAATTCGCGATCAGGTCATTATATAGGCGCTGAATTAAACAGCGCGCACGGTCATTGGCGCACGACCAGTGGTCGTGCGCACTAGAATCCTGTGATCGTGCGCCTGTCTGGGTAGAACCTGCAAGAAATGGAATTTATAGAAGATAATGTTCGCACGACCAGTCGCGCACGACCGGTGGTCGTGCGCACTGGAGTTGATGGTCGTGCGCACTACAGCAAACAGAACTCCGAAATTAAATGATAAGTGCGCACGAGCAGTGGCGCACGACCGGTGGTCATGCGCACTGGCGTTGGTGGTCGTGCGCACTGCACCAAACAGAACTCGTGAAAAAGGGTTAAGTGCACACGATCAGTGGCGCACGACCAGTGGTCGTGCGCAATAGAACCGGCGATCGTGCGCAGTGTTCCTGTGCAGAATTGCACCGGGAACATTTGCACGACTCCTATTCCCGCACAACCACAGATCTAGCCACTGAAAGTGGCACTTAACAGCACATGAACACTACTAATGACAATAAGCACGAAAATCACACCAAAGTGGGCCTAGATGTGCACCTAGCGTGGATTATCAAATATAAACTATAACAAGGCTAAAGTGCGGAGAAATGACTAAATAACGGCCCGGATGAGTCCATAAATGTGTATATGATTAGGACTCATCACACCAACTTGATGCGTGTCGGCAAGTGCACCGGTCGCGCAAGTAATAAAAATGGGGAAAATCCCCGAGTGTCGGTCTCTTGAGGAACACAGTAAGGTGGAGTTTATTATCGAGGAAGGACTTGAGATCGAAGTCCGGCGGTAGGTGGAATGCGAAGGAAAGGGGCTTTGAGGTTTGCAAACAAAAGTAAATACTACGCCTACTCCTATGCAATGCCGCTATGCAATGCTTCGGTCGGCGGGATGGAAACTAGGCAGGCCTTGAGCGCGCTGCGTCGAAAGGGCGGATGGACGTGAAGGCTAACGGGAACGAGCTATGCAGGCCTTGAGCGCGCTGCTTCGTTAGGCGAGTGGAAAACGGGCTGCGATGCCACGCTTCGAAGGCCGGATGGGCGAGTAGGCTTACGGATTGAGGGTCGCAAGCACCTCTTCGACAAGCACACCACTAGCAATTGCTAGTGCGGCACCGGACATGGTGGTGGAGCGGAAAATCGATGGGGGCGCACCTCATTAACACAAATGAACAAAATGATTTCATAGACATGAAATTAACAATACTAACATAGTTCATAGCGTTCATCATCATGATAAAGAGAGTACAAACAAATACAACCACATAAGTAGAAGAAAAAGGCAAGAGATACGACCGAATCCGGAGTCTCGTTGTAGATTCACGGTAGGAAGCACCGGGTTGTCAATCCGCGTCCTAGCTCGGTCCCAACTGCGTCCGGGGTAGAGGAGAGCTGTCACACCTCCCAATGGACCCGTATTCTCCAGCGATTTACCATCCGGTCACGTCTAGTGCGAAGAACTTCTTCCTTAGCGATCAAAATGAGTGTAGAATCTCTTCTTTCAAGCCCTTGGATGATGGAGGAGGCCTAGGGGGTGAAAAACCTCTGGAAATGGCGAAAACGGCGGACTGAACGGAGTCCATATGCGTAATCCCGACCTAATTCGCGATCAGGTCATTATGTAGGCGCTGAATTAAACAGCGTGCACGGTCATTGGCGCACGACCAGTGGTCGTGCGCACTAGAATCCTGTGATCGTGCGCCTGTCTGGGTAGAACCTGCAAGAAACGGAATTTATAGAAGATAATGTTCGCACGACCAGTCGCGCACGACCGGTGGTCGTGCGCACTGGAGTTGATGGTCGTGCGCACTACAGCAAACAGAACTCGGAAATTAAATGATAAGTGCGCACGAGCAGTGGCGCACGACCGGTGGTCGTGCGCACTGGCGTTGGTGGTCGTGCGCACTGCACCAAACAGAACTCGTGAAAAAGGGTTAAGTGCACACGATCAGTGGCGCACGACCAGTGGTCGTGCGCAATAGAACCGGCGATCGTGCGCAGTGTTCCTGTGCAGAATTGCACCGGGAACACTTGCACGACTCCTATTCCCGCACAACCACAGATCTAGCCACTGAAAGTGGCACTTAACAGCACATGAACACTACTAATGACAATAAGCACGAAAATCACACCAAAGTGGGCCTAGATGTGCACCTAGCGTGGATTATCAAATATAAACTATAACAAGGCTAAAGTGCGGAGAAATGACTAAATAACGGCCCGGATGAGTCCATAAATGTGTATATGATCCGGACTCATCACACCCCCAGACTTAACTGTTTGCGCGTCCCGAGCAAACGAATTCGGCGGAGCGTGAAAACGATAATTAACATAGAGAATTACACAAGGGAGTACGGTGCGAAGTAACAACGCATGCGAGTAGAGATTCTAGTAGAAGGAGAGTTTAACTATGCTAACTAATTTACATAAGTATTAAAGCGTAATTAAAGATTTAGTTATACTCAGTTGGTGAATTATGAAGAATTTGACGATCATGCCCGGTATGAAAGTGACGTGACACTGAGGCGGGTGTTGCAAAAGATCGGGGCTTAGGAATAACTCCGCTGAAATCCATCACCGTCGTGAACCATACGCTTGCCCGGTCACACTCTCTCCACGGCGCTAGCAAACTCGCAAATCAAATCAGTGGGACTTATAGGATTAGAATGGGGCTTAGGTTACGGTATGATATTCAAAGTTAAACGCGGTGGCTACGCAACCCAAGTGAGCTAACGGAACGCTGCACCACACAAGACCAACAAACTATGCTCGTGTGACACACCCCCAGACTTATCATGAAAACCAGGTGTGCACACGGCCTACTTCACAAATACCAACAGATTTTCTGTTTTTAGCTCGGGAGGATTTGTTTTTTCAAAATACTCTTTTTTTTTACATATTTTACTTCTTTTATGTAACCCCCGGTTGGTTCAAAATCAGCAGATGGACGTTATTTTCCCATCATAACACAATGATTCCACACTCCACACAAGTTTAGAATTATGAGCGCAGTTAAAAACAATTTGGTTGCGGGTGTGGGATAGGCTTCAGGCTTTGGTGGATGAAGAGGAGCTGAACAAAGGATTGGTAGGCACAAAATAGGCTTGCAAAGGTGAATGAAATGGACATGGAATAACAAAGCTCAAACTAGCCAAAGGGTGGCCTACATCATGCTTGACTCAACGAGTAGCTCTCACCCATGCTTCGAGAGTCGCTTGGGGCAAGTTCTTAGCCCACGAGAAAGATAAACCTTCCTCCCGACTCGAGCAACACACGACTAGTAATCGCACACACACAACACCGGGTTATCGTCAATTCCATACAAATTCACCACTTGAGTATATTAAATCTAAATTTACGCAGAAATACTAAACATAATTTAGATGCATAAAGAAAATCTAGTTCTACTCACATTCTACCATAGCATGCGAAGTGACTAGAACACTACATGAGTCAACATCGCACTCCAAATAATAATTCCTACGTTAACAATCTATTTCACATTCCGACCAAAATAGTTTAAACGGAACAACGACAAAAAGAAAAACACGCACTCAAGTGGGTGAAGTGGTGTGTGAAGCATGAAAAACAACGATAATGAAGAGATAAATAAGAAACAACCTTCTAGTATGCGGTGCAACTCGTGCACAGTGGATAACAACAACCGCTCCCCCAGACTTAAGCTAATCAATATATCTAGAAATTTGAAGCTAAAAGAGGGGAGGAAGCGTTACCCCATGCTCAGAAATGAGCATACCAGACGATTGGCGTTTACGATCAAGACTAGTCCGCAGCATCCGCCATCACAAGGAACAAAGGCCACCTGAAAGTGACACACTAGAACAACAAAAATAGTAAAAACTGAACTAAACATATGAGAGCACTAAAAATCAAGAAATCTGGGTTATCACCCATGGGAGGGAACCTGTTCCTGCAATTAATATTAAGCACTCGCACACAAAATAAGGGAACAGAATAAGCTGGATACAAAAAACTATGCCCAGAAGAGCATCCACAAGCAAAATGTCATTATTACAGTTAACAAAATAGAAGGAGTTCGAACGACTCAACAAAAGACCTAAAAAGCAACAAGAGAAAACAGCCAACAAGGCTTAGAATAGCTCGCATGCAGGGAGAAAGATCACTCGTCGTCACTGTCGCTATCTAGAACAACAACGGACGGCGGCGGTCTGGAAGATGATGCGGCCCGACCCGGAGGTGGGGGAATATTTAACCCTCCCCGCAATGCTTGCTGAAAAATGAAATCCGTCAGCCAATACTGGTTCGCTTCCAGATCGGAGAGGCGCCGATCGAAACTTGGCACCTCCGGTGCTCTTGACGAACTGCCCTCCTCCTTGGCTCTCCGCTCCTGCTGAAATGAATGCCTTCGCGGTTGCAGAAGGGCTACCTCGCGGTGAGTATTTGGCGGCTCAGCCGGTTCTCCGTGCTCCTCGTCGCCTTGCCTCTCCCTAGGCGCATCTCCCGGCATCACGACCACAAAGCGTCTACTACTCTTCTTCCCCACGACCCGTAATAGATGGAAACTCACCATGGTGGCCCGAGTGATGAAGGAGGGCGCAGTCACCTGCACCATCGGAGGCAGATGACTCCAAACCCTTAGGCTTTTGGCAATGCGGGTAATATAGTAGGCACCACCAATGGCACCTGTGAGACCGTAAGTGGCCTCGTGGTGGAAGAAGAAAGCTAGCATGTAGCCAAGATGCAAAGGCTGCCGAAATTCCATACTATAAAGGGAGATCAGATCTTGCCACCCCACCACGTTCTGACTAAGGGCACGGGCGACAAGAGAGTGGCTAAGGACGTGCTGCAGGAAACGGAGAGCAGGCGCGACGATCCAGGTAGATTTGCTTTTCCTGGCAACATATTCTTCATCACGACCCGTGAGAGCACACCACGCAGCACGCGGGGTGACGCCATCAGGGAAGGAGACATCCAAATCCAGAAAAGGGATCGCCGCAGCCTCGGCTTCAGTGTAAAATCCAGCATGCACCGCCAGCTCAGACAAGGATAGAGTGAAGACCTTGCCCAAAATGCGGAAAGAGCACTTTCCTGGACGTTGACCGGAGGGCAACACATCCCACTCAAACGTAGCAAGGAACTCCAAGGTAAGCTCCCGGTAGCCGAGGTCATTGCACTCGAACACCCCACTCCAATGATCGAAATAATAGCGTTGGCGGACGGCCTCCCCCAACTCCCCATTGTCGCCGATAGAGTTCAACTCGTTCCAATCCACGAGACGCTGTGATAGGAATGGCTTCTCCTTAAGAGAATTGAATCGCCGCGTGTGTGAATCCTTGGAAAAAGTAGCCATCCTAGCGAGGATCTGAGCAGGAGAGGCGGAAGAGCGGCCGGAGCGTTGGAAGACCTTTTGGCGATCTCTGGAGCTCATGGTGGTAGGAGGGCAAGGGGAAAGAGGAGAATAGGAAATGGGCTCACCGGAAGGAAGGAGGGCGCACGATCGGCGGCAACCCAGCGGAGACGGCGCACGGACGACGAAAAACGAAAGCCCTAGATCGTGCGTGAAAGGCTCGGGCGGACGGGCTTTGTATAAAAATCTGGGCCGATCGCACGACCAGTGGTCGTGCGCGATAAGTAGTGCGCACGACCAGTGATCGTGCGCCTTAGGAATTTTCCAGCGGCCAAAATTTTAGTAGAATGTCCATCCACCGTGCAGTTTACGCACAAATAGGATTCAGCACCAGCAGCGCGGTATTCACAGCCTTAACAAAACCTAACTAAACTAGACAAAATAAAATTTCAGGAAAAAGAAAGATAACTACTGGGGTTACTGTCATCCCAGCACGACTTATTTGAAAACATAAAGGTCCTAGCTAATGGGCCTATGGAAGAGAAAATGCACAGGTAACTGTTCCAATATCCGTTTCGGTTGCGGGTACCGATACGGTGATAGAACAGTCACCCCGCTACCTAAATAAAGATACCTGCTCCCCACAGGTAGAGGGTAGAGAATGTAAGAAAAGGAGGAGGTCTGGTCCTCACTCATCTCACAAAACACATCCTTGCTTAGCAAGGTATCGTCAACAGCAAGGTGGCAGGAAGAAAAGGCAATGAGTGAAGCTTCCTCAAAGGAGGGGGAATAAACCTCCTCACATGAGAGGATACTCTCATCATTGACTTGAGCAAAAAGCTCTAAGTCCTCCTGATGTACCTGTGAAGACTCAACCTGCACAGGCTCAGATGAAGAAAGGGGGTCAGGAAATAAAAGAGAAGAATGACATAAATAATCAATCATCAGGGGAGTGATCCCGGTCTCACTCCCAGCAGGATCCAAGGATAGATCACTATCATCATCGTAAGTATCATGGCGAGGGGAACCCAAGAACTCAAGGGCCTCGGTGGTGAGTTGGACCTCCTCGTCCCATGAGGAAGTGCAAACCTCCTCATCAGAAGGAGTATCCTCCTCAACCCACCTCGGAGCATCCTCCGAGTTTGAAGCATCACCCCGCTCCTTTACTTTGATAGGATCATAAAGAATGTGTGTAGAAAAATCGTGCAAAGAAACTGGAAAAACACAAAGATTTGGTTCCTCCGTAAAAAGATCTGCTGAAGCCTCCCCGATGGAAAGAATACTTTCCTCATCATGCTCAGGTGCATCTAGGAGCTCCCATTCCTCTCCTTGTTGGCTAATAGATGAGTGATCATCATCACTAGGAGTGAAGCCATACACAGGGAGTGAGGAATCCATGCACAAAACAGGCTCAGGGATAGAGGGCACAATTGCCTCCATGGGTAAAGAAGGAGTGATAGGGACAATGTCGCCCTGAGTGAAGGAGTGGCGGTCAGGCTTGAAAAGACTGGGACAGTCCTTCAATTCATGACCCTCTCCTCGACACAATAAGCAAACAATGTTCCTACACTGCCCAGCATTCAACTCATTCATTTGGTCTAAATAATAAACCATCTTATCATTAAAACTAGGCGAAATACCCCAAGACGACATTTTCAATAATTAAAGCAGATAAAATGAAGCAGGAATTCTTTGCAGGGAGAATCCACACAGCTAATAAAGCTCCTTAGATTTAAACTTGCCTAAAACTTTAAAATAGGGAAAGACGAAATAAAGGCAAAACAAAAAAAATAGAAATGCGGCTAAACACAAAGAAAGAACAACTATCTCTCGTCTCCCTCTCAAGAAAACTCGCACGACTGTGTTCCCCGGCAACGGCGCCAAAAACTTGATGCGTGTCGGCAAGTGCACCGGTCGCGCAAGTAATAAAAATGGGGAAAATCCCCGAGTGTCGGTCTCTTGAGGAACACAGTAAGGTGGAGTTTATTATCGAGGAAGGACTTGAGATCGAAGTCCGGCGGTAGGTGGAATGCGAACGAAAGGGGCTTTGAGGTTTGCAAACAAAAGTAAATACTACGCCTACTCCTATGCAATGCCGCTATGCAATGCTTCGGTCGGCGGGATGGAAACTAGGCAGGCCTTGAGCGCGCTGCGTCGAAAGGGCGGATGGACGTGAAGGCTAACGGGAACGAGCTATGCAGGCCTTGAGCGCGCTGCTTCGTTAGGCGAGTGGAAAATGGGCTGCGATGCCACGCTTCGAAGGCCGGATGGGCGAGTAGGCTTACGGATTGAGGGTCGCAAGCACCTCTTCGACAAGCACACCACTAGCAATTGCTAGTGCGGCACCGGACATGGTGGTGGAGCGGAAAATCGATGGGGGCGCACCTCATTAACACAAATGAACAAAATGATTTCATAGACATGAAATTAACAATACTAACATAGTTCATAGCGTTCATCATCAAGATAAAGAGAGTACAAACAAATACAACCACATAAGTAGAAGAAAAAGGCAAGAGATACGACCGAATCCGGAGTCTCGTTGTAGATTCACGGTAGGAAGCACCGGGTTGTCAATCCGCGTCCTAGCTCGGTCCCAACTGCGTCCGGGGTAGAGGAGAGCTGTCACACCTCCCAATGGACCCGTCTTCTCCAGCGATTTACCATCCGGTCACGTCTAGTGCGAAGAACTTCTTCCTTAGCGATCAAAATGAGTGTAGAATCTCTTCTTTCAAGCCCTTGGATGATGGAGGAGGCCTAGGGGGTGAAAAACCTCTGGAAATGGCGAAAACGGCGGACTGAACGGAGTCCATATGCGTAATCCCGACCTAATTCGCGATCAGGTCATTATATAGGCGCTGAATTAAACAGCGCGCACGGTCATTGGCGCACGACCAGTGGTCGTGCGCACTAGAATCCTGTGATCGTGCGCCTGTCTGGGTAGAACCTGCAAGAAACGGAATTTATAGAAGATAATGTTCGCATGACCAGTCGCGCACGACCGGTGGTCGTGCGCACTGGAGTTGATGGTCGTGCGCACTACAGCAAACAGAACTCGGAAATTAAATGATAAGTGCGCACGAGCAGTGGCGCACGACCGGTGGTCGTGCGCACTGGCGTTGGTGGTCGTGCGCACTGCACCAAACAGAACTCGTGAAAAAGGGTTAAGTGCACACGATCAGTGGCGCACGACCAGTGGTCGTGCGCAATAGAACCGGCGATCGTGCGCAGTGTTCCTGTGCAGAATTGCACCGGGAACACTTGCACGACTCCTATTCCCGCACAACCACAGATCTAGCCACTGAAAGTGGCACTTAACAGCACATGAACACTACTAATGACAATAAGCACGAAAATCACACCAAAGTGGGCCTAGATGTGCACCTAGCGTGGATTATCAAATATAAACTATAACAAGGCTAAAATGCGGAGAAATGACTAAATAACGGCCCGGATGAGTCCATAAATGTGTATATGATCCGGACTCATCACACCCCCAGACTTAACTGTTTGCGCGTCCCGAGCAAACGAATTCGGCGGAGCGTGAAAACGATAATTAACATAGAGAATTACACAAGGGAGTACGGTGCGAAGTAACAATGCATGCGAGTAGAGATTCTAGTAGAAGGAGAGTTTAACTATGCTAACTAATTTACACAAGTATTAAAGCGTAATTAAAGATTTAGTTATACTCAGTTGGTGAATTATGAAGAATTTGACGATCATGCCCGGTATGAAAGTGACGAGACACTGAGGCGGGTGTTGCAAAAGATCGGGGCTTAGGAATAACTCCGCTGAAATCCATCACCGTCGTGAACCATACGCTTGCCCGGTCACACTCTCTCCACGGCGCTAGCAAACTCGCAAATCAAATCAGTGGGACTTATAGGATTAGAACGGGGCTTAGGTTACGGTATGATATTCAAAGTTAAACGCGGTGGCTACGCAACCCAAGTGAGCTAACAGAACGCTGCACCACACAAGACCAACAAACTATGCTCGTGTGACACACCCCCAGACTTATCATGAAAACCAGGTGTGCACACGGCCTACTTCACAAATACCAACAGATTTTCTGTTTTTAGCTCGGGAGGATTTGTTTTTTCAAAATACTCTTTTTTTTTCTTTTACATATTTTACTTCTTTTATGTAACCCCCGGTTTGTTCAAAATCAGCAGATGGACGTTATTTTCCCATCATAACACAATGATTCCACACTCCACACAAGTTTAGAATTATGAGCGCAGTTAAAAACAATTTGGTTGCGGGCGTGGGATAGGCTTCAGGCTTTGGTGGATGAAGAGGAGCTGAACAAAGGATTGGTAGGCACAAAATAGGCTTGCAAAGGTGAATGAAATGGACATGGAATAACAAAGCTCAAACTAGCCAAAGGGTGGCCTACATCATGCTTCACTCAACGAGTAGCTCTCACCCATGCTTCGAGAGTCGCTTGGGGCAAGTTCTTAGCCCACGAGAAAGATAAACCTTCCTCCCGACTCGAGCAACACACGACTAGTAATCGCACACACACAACACCGGGTTATCGTCAATTCCATACAAATTCACCACTTGAGTATATTAAATCTAAATTTACGCAGAAATACTAAACATAATTTAGATGCATAAAGAAAATCTAGTTCTACTCACATTCTACCATAGCATGCGAAGTGACTAGAACACTACATGAGTCAACATCGCACTCCAAATAATAATTCCTACGTTAACAATCTATTTCACATTCCGACCAAAATAGTTTAAACGGAACAACGACAAAAAGAAAAACACGCACTCAAGTGGGTGAAGTGGTGTGTGAAGCATGAAAAACAACGATAATGAAGAGATAAATAAGAAACAACCTTCTAGTATGCGGTGCAACTCGTGCACAGTGGATAACAACAACCGCTCCCCCAGACTTAAGCTAATCAATATATCTAGAAATTTGAAGCTAAAAGAGGGGAGGAAGCGTTACCCCATGCTCAGAAATGAGCATACCAGACGATTGGCGTTTACGATCAAGACTAGTCTGCAGCATCCGCCATCACAAGGAACAAAGGCCACCTGAAAGTGACACACTAGAACAACAAAAATAGTAAAAACTGAACTAAACATATGAGAGCACTAAAAATCAAGAAATCTGGGTTATCACCCATGGGAGGGAACCTGTTCCTGCAATTAATATTAAGCACTCGCACATAAAATAAGGGAACAGAATAAGCTGGATACAAAAAACTATGCCCAGAAGAGCATCCACAAGCAAAATGTCATTATTACAGTTAACAAAATAGAAGGAGTTCGAACGACTCAACAAAAGACCTAAAAAGCAACAAGAGAAAACAGCCAACAAGGCTTAGAATAGCTCGCATGCAGGGAGAAAGATCACTCGTCGTCACTGTCGCTATCTAGAACAACAACGGACGGCGGCGGTCTGGAAGATGATGCGGCCCGACCCGGAGGTGGGGGAATATTTAACCCTCCCTGCAATGCTTGCTGAAAAACGAAATCCGTCAGCCAATACTGGTTCGCTTCCAGATCGGAGAGGCGCCGATCGAAACTTGGCACCTCCGGTGCTCTTGACGAACTGCCCTCCTCCTTGGCTCTCCGCTCCTGCTGAAATGAATGCCTTCGCGGCTGCAGAAGGGCTACCTCGCGGTGAGTATTTGGCGGCTCAGCCGGTTCTCCGTGCTCCTCGTCGCCTTGCCTCTCCCTAGGCGCATCTCCCGGCATCACGACCACAAAGCGTCTACTACTCTTCTTCCCCACGACCCGTAATAGATGGAAACTCACCATGGTGGCCCGAGTGATGAAGGAGGGCGCAGTCACCTGCACCATCGGAGGCAGATGACTCCAAACCCCCAGGCTTTTAGCAATGCGGGTAATATAGTAGGCACCACCAATGGCACCTGTGAGACCGTAAGTGGCCTCGTGGTGGAAGAAGAAAGCTAGCATGTAGCCAAGATGCAAAGGCTGCCGAAATTCCATACTATAAAGGGAGATCAGATCTTGCCACCCCACCACGTTCTGACTAAGGGCACGGGCGACAAGAGAGTGGCTAAGGACGTGCTGCAGGAAACGGAGAGCAGGCGCGACGATCCAGGTAGATTTGCTTTTCCTGGCAACATATTCTTCATCACGACCCGTGAGAGCACACCACGCAGCACGCGGGGTGACGCCATCAGGGAAGGAGACATCCAAATCCAGAAAAGGGACCGCCGCAGCCTCGGCTTCAGTGTAAAATCCAGCATGCACCGCCAGCTCAGACAAGGATAGAGTGAAGACCTTGCCCAAAATGCGGAAAGAGCACTTTCCCGGACGTTGACCGGAGGGCAACACATCCCACTCAAACGTAGCAAGGAACTCCAAGGTAAGCTCCCGGTAGCCGAGGTCATTGCACTCGAACACCCCACTCCAATGATCGAAATAATAGCGTTGGCGGACGGCCTCCCCCAACTCCCCATTGTCGCCGATAGAGTTCAACTCGTTCCAATCCACGAGACGCTGTGATAGGAATGGCTTCTCCTTAAGAGAATTGAATCGCCGCGTGTGCAAATCCTTGGAAAAAGTAGCCATCCTAGCGAGGATCTGAGCAGGAGAGGCGGAAGAGCGGCCGGAGCGTTGGTAGACCTTTTGGCGATCTCTGGAGCTCATGGTGGTAGGAGGGCAAGGGGAAAGAGGAGAATAGGAAATGGGCTCACCGGAAGGAAGGAGGGCGCACGATCGGCGGCAACCCAGCGGAGACGGCGCACGGATGACGAAAAAACGAAAGCCCTAGATCGTGCGTGAAAGGCTCGGGCGGACGGACTTTTTATAAAAATCTGGGCCGATCGCACGACCAGTGGTCGTGCGCGATAAGTAGTGCGCACGACCAGTGATCGTGCGCCTTAGGAATTTTCCAGCGGCCAAAATTTTAGTAGAATGTCCATCCACCGTGCAGTTTACGCACAAACAGGATTCAGCACCAGCAGCGCGGTATTCACAGCCTTAACAAAACCTAACTAAACTAGACAAAATAAAATTTCAGGAAAAAGAAAGATAACTACTGGGGTTACTGTCATCCCAGCACGACTTATTTGAAAACATAAAGGTCCTAGCTAATGGGCCTATGGAAGAGAAAATGCACAGGTAACTGTTCCAATATCCGTTTCGGTTGCGGGTACCGATACGGTGATAGAACAGTCACCCCGCTACCTAAATAAAGATACCTGCTCCCCACAGGTAGAGGGTAGAGAATGTAAGAAAAGGAGGAGGCCTGGTCCTCACTCATCTCACAAAACACATCCTTGCTTAGCAAGGTATCGTCAACAGCAAGGTGGCAGGAAGAAAAGGCAATGAGTGAAGCTTCCTCAAAGGAGGGGGAATAAACCTCCTCACATGAGAGGATACTCACATCATTGACTTGAGCAAAAATCTCTAAGTCCTCCTGATGTACCTGTGAAGACTCAACCTGCACAGGCTCAGATGAAGAAAGGGGGTCAGGAAATAAAAGAGAAGAATGACATAAATAATCAATCATCAGGGGAGTGATCCCGGTCTCACTCCCAGCAGGATCCAAGGATAGATCACTATCATCATCGTAAGTATCATGGCGAGGGGAACCCAAGAACTCAAGGGCCTCGGTGGTGAGTTGGACCTCCTCGTCCCATGAGGAAGTGCAAACCTCCTCATCAGAAGGAGTATCCTCCTCAACCCACCTCGGAGCATCCTCCGAGTCCGAAGCATCACCCCGCTCCTTTACTTTGATAGGATCATAAAGAATGTGTGTAGAAAAATCGTGCAAAGAAACTGGAAAAACACAAAGATTTGGTTCCTCCGTAAAAAGATCTGTTGAAGCCTCCCCGATGGAAAGAATACTTTCCTCATCATGCTCAGGTGCATCTAGGAGCTCCCATTCCTCTCCTTGTTGCCTAATAGATGAGTGATCATCATCACTAGGAGTGAAGCCATACACAGGGAGTGAGGAATCCATGCACAAAACAGGCTCAGGGATAGAGGGCACAATTGCCTCCATGGGTAAAGAAGGAGTGATAGGGACAATGTCGCCCTGAGTGGAGGAGCGGCGGTCAGGCTTGAAAAGACTGGGACAGTCCTTCAATTCATGACCCTCTCCTCGACACAATAAGCAAACAATGTTCCTACACTGCCCAGCATTCAACTCATTCATTTGGTCTAAATAATAAACCATCTTATCATTAAAGCTAGGCGAAATACCCCATGACGACATTTTCAATAATTAAAGCAGATAAAATGAAGCAGGAATTCTTTGCAAGGAGAATCCACACAACTAATAAAGCTCCTTAGATTTAAACTTGCCTAAAACTTTAAAATAGGGAAAGACGAAATAAAGGCAAAACAAAAAAAATAGAAATGCGGCTAAACACAAAGAAAGAACAACTATCTCTCGTCTCCCTCTCAAGAAAACTCGCACGACTGTGTCCCCGGCAACGGTGCCAAAAACTTGATGCGTGTCGGCAAGTGCACCGGTCGCGCAAGTAATAAAAATGGGGAAAATCCCCGAGTGTCGGTCTCTTGAGGAACACAGTAAGGTGGAGTTTATTATCGAGGAAGGACTTGAGATCGAAGTCCGGCGGTAGGTGGAATGCGAACGAAAGGGGCTTTGAGGTTTGCAAACAAAAGTAAATACTACGCCTACTCCTATGCAATGCCGCTATGCAATGCTTCGGTCGGCGGGATGGAAACTAGGCAGGCCTTGAGCGCGCTGCGTCGAAAGGGCGGATGGACGTGAAGGCTAACGGGAACGAGCTATGCAGGCCTTGAGTGCGCTGCTTCGTTAGGCGAGTGGAAAACGGGCCGCGATGCCACGCTTCGAAGGCCGGATGGGCGAGTAGGCTTACGGATTGAGGGTCGCAAGCACCTCTTCGACAAGCACACCACTAGCAATTGCTAGTGCGGCACCGGACATGGTGGTGGAGCGGAAAATCGATGGGGGCACACCTCATTAACACAAATGAACAAAATGATTTCATAGACATGAAATTAACAATACTAACATAGTTCATAGCGTTCATCATCAAGATAAAGAGAGTACAAACAAATACAACCACATAAGTAGAAGAAAAAGGCAAGTGATACGACCGAATCCGGAGTCTCGTTGTAGATTCACGGTAGGAAGCACCGGGTTGTCAATCCGCGTCCTAGCTCGGTCCCAACTGCGTCCGGGGTAGAGGAGAGTTGTCACACCTCCCAATGGACCCGTCTTCTCCAGCGATTTACCATCCGGTCACGTCTAGTGCGAAGAACTTCTTCCTTAGCAATCAAAATGAGTGTAGAATCTCTTCTTTCAAGCCCTTGGATGATGGAGGAGGCCTAGGGGGTGAAAAACCTCTGGAAATGGCGAAAACGGCGGACTGAACGGAGTCCAAATGCGTAATCCCGACCTAATTCGTGATCAGGTCATTATATAGGCGCTGAATTAAACAGCGTGCACGGTCATTGGCGCACGACCAGTGGTCGTGCGCACTAGAATCCTGTGATCGTGCGCCTGTCTGGGTAGAACCTGCAAGAAACGGAATTTATAGAAGATAATGTTCGCACGACCAGTCGCGCACAACCGGTGGTCGTGCGCACTGGAGTTGATGGTCGTGCGCACTACAGCAAACAGAACTCGGAAATTAAATGATAAGTGCGCACGAGCAGTGGCGCACGACCGGTGGTCGTGCGCACTGGCGTTGGTGGTCGTGCGCACTGCACCAAATAGAACTCGTGAAAAAGGGTTAAGTGCACACGATCAGTGGCGCACGACCAGTGGTCGTGCGCAATAGAACCGGCGATCGTGCGCAGTGTTCCTGTGCAGAATTTCACCGGGAACACTTGCACGACTCCTATTCCCGCACAACCACAGATCTAGCCACTGAAAGTGGCACTTAACAGCACATGAACACTACTAATGACAATAAGCACGAAAATCACACCAAAGTGGGCCTAGATGTGCACCTAGCGTGGATTATCAAATATAAACTATAACAAGGCTAAAGTGCGGAGAAATGACTAAATAACGGCCCGGATGAGTCCATAAATGTGTATATGATCAGGAATCATCACAGTTCTTCTTCAATCTCTTCTCTTAGCCTGATGAGGAACGGCTTCTTATCAGTCGATGGAGATGACTGATTCTTCAGAAAACGCTGGAATCTTGTTCTCTACTTGATCTTCTTCTTCTCCGCAGAATGTACTGTTGTATTGAAGCAATGGCTGGATACTTTTTCATTTTTCTATTCTCTGCTAGTCAATTTTTCTAGGGCATCCGATCCTCTTATCTCTTTTATAAGAGTGCGAGGCCCCCAATGGTCTTCTGAAAAGGTTCCTTAACTGTCAGATGCCCCATTCCTTAAGAGCACGCGCTGATTTGACAATCAGGCGGCGGCATTAAATGCTGACAGCGCGTCCGCAACATTTAAATCTGTCTCGAAGATATTTCCACAGTTATGACGACATGGATAATATCTCAACGACAAGACTTTATCGATGTCTTAGACCTTGGTAGATCTTCAAGTCTTCTAGCTTCTCCCTCTGACGTTGATATCTCGACGATATGAGATATCTCAGCGTTCTTGCATATACGACGATATGCTATCTCTGACTGTGTCGTCGTGATCTTCTTTCTTGCAGACTGTCGTCGTAATCACTTTGTTCTTACGACGACATGAGCGATATCATGTCGACAGACTAAGCTTATCTTCAGCTGTCCTTCTTCAGTCTTCTTGATGTCATGCCTTCTTTACAACGATGTCTGTTCTTTCTCGACGACAAGGCTACTTTGTTGATGTCGACGATACTGCATCTTCTCGACGACATTCCTTCCTTTGATATCTTCATGTCTTCTCTGCGTTCGACGATCTTCATTCCGCGTTCGACGAACAGCATTCTGCGTTCGACGAACTTCATTCTTCTATCCCATCTCTGTGTTCGACGATCTTCATTCTGCATTCGACGAACTCGCCAAGTTTCAGCGTTTGCTTCTGTCCTGTCTCTTCGTTCGACGAACTTCATTCTGCTTTCGAAGATTTGCATTTTGCGTTCGACGAACTGCATTCTGCGTTCGACGAACTCGCCAAGTCTTAGTGTTTGCTTTGCTCATCATCATGACGATGTGCCTGTACTTGTCGACGATATGTCCAGCCTTTTTCGACGATATTATACTTAGGCGGGCTGTTGAAGTACTGGACATATTGTCTCATCTCTGCAAGCATGAACTAGATTGGACATTAAATACAACTTGTACTTATCATTGAGCTGAGCACTTCTTCAAATTAGGGACACTCCTGGGCACTGTTCCCAACACCCATGTATTCCTCAACCCAATGGGCATCGTTTTATAATAGTATCATCCATGATGAAGGAAATGTCCTTGACATTTGGCGGGTGCATTCAGATCTGATGATAACCTAAAAAAACATCCAAAAAACTCATCGTAGGGAAACTGGCGGTTGAGTCTACCAGCGCGTCGATCTGAGGCAGAGGATAACAATCCTTAGGGCACATTTTATTCAACAAAGAGAAGTCTACACACATTCTCCATCTCCCATCACTCTTTTTCACCATTACAACATTGGAGACCCAGCCTGGATACTGGATCTCTGACATAAAACCTGCCTCCAGCAGTTTCCCTTCTTCTTCCCGGATGGGTTCGGCCAGTGTGATTGCCACAACTCTCTTCTTCTAGTTGATGTGGTGGATGATTATATCGAGGTTGAGGCGACGACATGCCACGTCAGCATCGATTCTTGGCATGTTTGCAGCGCTCCATGCGAAGACGTCAATGTTCTGCTGGATGCATTCCTGGGCCTTCTTCTAGTCCTCCCTGTTTAATTTCCCGCTAACCTACACATTCCACGGCCTCCCACTCTGGGTGATGAATTCCTTCATCTCGGTCCCCTCTGCAGCCTCTAGCCTGGCCTGGTCGTCCATCGCCTTAACAACCTCCTCCGCTTCTTCCTTCCCAGTCATGGTGTTGACAGACGTGATGTAACATTGTCTAGCCACCTTAGTGTGGGAACATGCTTTCCACATCTCTTGGTTTGAGATAAACAAATCCCACTTTAAATGATCATACTTGACATGTGTTTGTAGTGTGCATGAACTCCATCTTTCAAGACCCTATGAGTACGATAATGAAAGACGAAGTTGCTTTGTTGCTAATGCGGCGCGTTAACGCTACCACTGGCGGCAGCATCGGTGTTTTTGGAAACATCATTAAGACGACAATATCATTGAGAATGGAATGTCGATGGGACTTAGATATAGCATGAGCTATCGCGATGCGTTAAAGCTAACGCCTGGCCGTAACATATAGAAGGCCCGCAATCATGTTGTTGATTGAGGAGCAAAAGAGGAAGGAGATCTGACGATAAGGAAACATATAGTGCTAACGCGGCGTAGTAGGAGGGACTGCCAAAATTAAAGCAACAAGGTTGCTAGATTTGACTCAATCCGTGTGCCAGCCAATTGCCTAAAGAAGCTACTGATCGGCGGTAGCACTACCACTGGCGCTAGGTTTTTAGTCTATTTAAAGAGCAGTCCTCCTCCTCTGTGAAGTGACGAAGGATGGTCGGACAAAGCCACAACTCCTATACTTTCGTAAGAGCCTCCTACCTGCAGCCAAGAGAACTCCATCAACATTCATAAACGCAAAGAACTCGAAGAAGGATCGATCACACGTATTCTACGTGAAGGCCATATGCATTGAATCCAACGACTACTTCGACACGCCTTCGACATCATCTTCAAGTTCAACCTATAAGGGAGTTTTTGGTTTTAGTTTTATCATTGTAACTCTTATCTTTTATCATTAGAGAAATTTTCCCGTGGTTGGCGACTAGGGCCTTGTGAGGACTAGAAAGAATTCGCCACATGGGTGGGGTGACTAGGTCTAGGGTCAGATCAATAGAGCGGCTCGAGGCCTCATCTTGGAGAGATAGGCTAGAGCCAACTGGTCCTTGGGAGAAGGGTCGGTATAATAAACAAAAAAGGTTTTTACGTTTGCCTCAATTCCAAGCATCATTGGGATAAAGTTTTGTAAACATTTTTAATACAATAATATTATCTTCTACTCTAGTCTTGACTTCTTATCTCTGATCATTAGAATATAAACAAAAAGGGAAGTCTCTATTGCTAACACCACGCATTAACTTCTACTGCTGGCGGTAGCAACATAGACTCCATCTCTCTTGCCCCTGTACAACACTATTCATAAAAGCATATATCATTATCTTGAGAGAAATATTTCATAAAATATATTCAACATACAACTATAATTTTCACTTAAGCACTAAAAGTTTTAAAACCCTTATTCACCCCCCCCCCCCCCCCTCTCTCTAAGGGCACCTACAGATCCAACAATGGTATCAGAGACAGGTTATTCCAAAACAGTTTCACCGCCGAGAATAATGGCACTTCATGATCATGATCTCGCTTCTACTAGTGAGGAGAAATTTTATATAAATGAAAAATCACTAGCACCACCTTTATTTGAAGGAAAAATTATAAAGGGTGGAAAATTTTAATGGAAAAATTTCTTAAGTCCTTAGATATAGAAGTTTGGAATATTACAATTAAAAAGCCCCAAAGTGTTGTAAATTGGAACTAATGTTCGTTAGATGCTAAAAGCAATGAATAGTTTATTTTGTGGGCTTGATAAAAATATTTTCAAACTCATTTAAACATTTACTAATGCTTTTGAAATTTGGAATCTTCTTGAAAATACTTATGATTACCCTTCTACAGGTTTATAGTGCACATCAAATGGAATAGAGGAATACAACTCATCAAGAGGAAGGGATGATGGAAACTCATGTATGGAAGAGGAATGCCAAGAAGATGTTCAAGGAACTTTATGTTCAAATCTTACCTCATCTAAGAGCTTTGTAAGTAATTCTAAATCACTTCTTGTTTCCAATTCCATATCTACATTTTATGTGCTAGTGATTGTTTGAAAGTGCATAGTGAGTTCTCTGAGTATTCTTTAGAGGGGTGAATAGAGTAAAAAAACTTTTCTATAATTATTATGCACACACAATAAAAAATACTTCTAATTACTATGCATTCAGCTTTCCAACACAGAATACAATAATCACAGTGTGCTGAAATAAAAGACAACACATAAAATCACAGCACACAGAGACAAGAGCTATAGTGGTTCCCAAGAACTTATGGGTACATCCACTCTTCTACCACCTTGGTAGGAATACACTATCCAGTGCCTGAGTCTTTTGGTAAGGAGACTTTTAGAACCAACTACTGAGTCTTTTGACAAGGAGACTCTTAGAACCACTGAGTCTTTTGGTAAGGAGACTCTTAGAACCATACTAGATCTTTTGGTAAGGAGATCTTGAACCAATTGAATCCTTTGTAGAGGGATTCTTAGGACTCTTTAATCAGATTACAATGAATACATAAAGAGTATAAGAAAGCAGAAGTGAAGAATGTTCTTCTGATTGAATCCTCCTTCAGCAATTACTGAGGATTCAGGCGCTCAGTGTTCTGTAGGCTTCTTGTTGTGAGAGCAAATGAAGAAGAATAGAAGCCTTTTTGTTGATGTTTCCTGTACAGAACTTTCTTGTTGTATCTGTCTTTTTGAGAGAGAGAGAGAGAGAGAGAGAGAGCTTGAGGAAGAAGAAGAAGAAGATTAATCAAATTCTTTGTTGTCTAAATCTTCCTCGATACCCTTATTCTTTTGCCGAACAGAACTCAAATTCATTTCCTTTTCTGTTGTATCCCTAATAGGAAAATTCAGAGGATAATTACGTTTTCTTTCAATTTTGATGACCCGTCAAATTCTTTTAGAATAACTTCCAGAAATAACTTGATTGTCTCTTTGTAGTCCATCTTTCCATTCTTGGATACAATCGACCCGTTAGAGATCCAAACTATTCCATGTATAACCTCTAAATTATCTTTTAGAATAGAATAAAAGAGAAATTCTAATTTTTTCTGTATTCAACGTTGCGTCGAATACATTTCCCATCTTATCGACGTACCTCTGATTTCTACTGGAAGCAGTTTCAAAATCCTCCTATTATTAGAAATGATCTCTGCAGTCGACGTTGCGTCGAATAGTTATCGACGTGTTCGTCGAGATGAAATTCAGAACTCAAAGCTTCTTCCTTCTGCGTTGATTATAAGTCCAAGTTGCGTCGACTTTAAATACTGCTTTGACTGACTCTATCTTCTGGGTCAAGTACATCTCGACGTTGCGTCGACTTCAACTTATACAATGACTTCAGTCTGAGTTAATGTTACTTCTATTCGAAGTTACTTCGACTTGTAGTCAAAGCTGCGTCGACTTCTATTCGATGCAGATTTAACTCAACTGAATTTTGGACTGGGCTTTGACACTCTAATGAGAGTGTGACATCCTAAGATATCTAATGACCAAATTACCATTTTTATACAACATGCGTAATACATCCTAGATAATGAAATCACATGTATATAATTTGTGAGATAAATCAAAGGTAATTTTTCCCAACAATCTCCCCCTATTTATCTTAACAAATTTAACAAATAATTTACGTGATTTCAATCATACTGAGACATAAAATTGAAGATAAGCAAATATATAATGAACAATAATGACATTATTGCATATAAATATAGACCACATAATAAACTTCCAATTAATCAGATTATTTACCATAACAATATCCACCCGATAATGTACAACCCAGTGTTCACCGACTCGCGGAGGAATCAATCACAGTTAATTCAAGGGATACTCACAGACTCTTGTCGAGTACCTTACCATGGCTAGGCGAGGCAAACCAGAGACTCGCGAGTAGCGAGAGGCGACAACATGAATGCTTTGAAGACCGCTCTGGGGTGCATTTAGCCATAATGAGTCAGGCGAGGCCTCGCAGCGCCAGTCTGGCGTGACGAGTGGAGGTTCGCCCCCCCCCCCCCCCCCCCCCCCCCCCCCCCCCCCCGCCTGCGAGAGGGGCTCTCGCGAGCCCAGCTCGCTGAAAGGCCGGTGAGTGGCGCCCTCACGGGCCACTAACCCAGCATGGATATGCAGGTGAATTTACCCTGATATCCCTGGTGGGCTGCCAATAGACCTCAAGAACAACGGAGTTTGGTTGTTAGCAGGCTAGTTTAGGGTGCGCATAGCAAAATCAAAAGGCGGAATCCCATTATTAGCAGACCAGTTCAAAAAGGCTATAAATAGACCCTTTGGGGCATCTTGAGAGGGCAGGCTAGATCTTTGCTTCTCCTCAGGTTCTCTTTGGTTAGCTCCTCAGGCTCTCCAAGGTGCCCGACTTCAGTTTTGGCTTGGGAGGGGAAGCGCTCTAAGATCTTCCGGGTGTGTGGTGGGACCTCTGTGCTGTAGTCAAGGGTCTGTGTTTAGCTCTTAGTCTCTAGTCTGTCGCTTCTGTGGGATCAATAGGTGCTACCTGCCCCTATAAGGGGTCTGATCTCATCGTTGGGGCCAAGTCTTGGTTCCAACATTTTTAGTGCGATGAGCATGGAGAGCGGTTAGCACAAGAAAGTTCCAAGGAAGTGGCATGGCAACAGAAGATGAGCGAGACACCACCCGGTGCGCCAGTAACAGCGGAGATGTTGGCAGATCTCAGAAGGGACCTGCTTGGGGCAATGCAGTGCGCTCTCACCACAGCACTAGGGGGTCTTGCAGCCCCTGTGCCCCAATGGTCCCGACATCAGGAACTGGCGAGAATGCCTCGGGGCAGAGGATGGGAAAGGAGGTGGCGGCTCGGGCACCAGGGAGAGATCTCGTTGGACTGGAACTCTTTCCCAGCCTAGCGAGTGCGAGTGAGGTCCCGGTGAGCGCCCACCCGACAGGTGGGACCCCGGCCAGCGGGGTCCCAACGAATGTCCCCCTCGCGAGTGCGAGACTGTCAAGAGCAGGGTGACCCGTGGAGGTCGTGGGGCAAGTGGAGCAGGTGAGAGGGGTGAATGGGGGAAGCCCATTTTGCGAGTTGGTGCTCTCGGCACCACTCCCCGGGGACTTTAGGGAGCCGACCATGATGTTGTACACCGGCAAGGATGACCCAGTCCAGCACCTGCAGTGGTTCGAAGATATGGTCTCCATCAAGCCCATGTAGGACGCTTTCAAGTGCTGACTCTTCACCACCACCCTGAATGAGAAAGCAAGATACTGGTTCCACCAAATGCCCGCAGGATCGATTTATGCCTTCGAAGACATGCGCCGCAGTTTCTTATTGCATTTCTCAACTTCAAAAAATAGGAAGAAGGACCCCGAGGCACTTTTCAACATCAAGTAGAGGCCGAGAAAGTCGTTGGCCCACTACGTGGACCGTTTTCAGGAGGAGGTTCTCCTCATCTAGGAGGTTCCCGGGTTCATCCTCCACCTTGCCTTTATAGTAGGTTTGCGGGAGGGTTTCTTCAAGATGAGCCTTAAAAGGAGGGCCCACTTATCCTTCGAGGAGCTGATGGAGCGGGCAGCGGAAGAGATATAAGGGGAGATAGCTAACCCCGAGTTCACAAAAAGGCTGGCAAGGCTGAGCGAGCTGGAGTTTAGGCAGCCGGAGGCAAGGAGAAGAGAAGAGGCAAGGGCCCCGGAGTTGGGGTGGAGTAAGAAAGGAGGGGGTGCATGGCCCAGGAAGAGGTTTCCACCAGGGAGGGGGAAACACCCAAGGAGGACAAGGAAGACCCCATCGGCTAGGGTGGAGGCAGGGCCCAAAGCCACCTCCTCCCCCACCTCAGCAGGCAATAGCGGTCGGGCGAGGGAGAGTAGGAAGAGGAAGAGGAGCCAGAGCCAGAGGAGATGGGCTCAGGAGGAGGAACAGAGGGGCTCTCACAAGCCCAGCTCGCTGAGAGGCCGACGAGTGGCGCCCTCATGGGCCACTCTCCCAGCATGGATCTGTAGGTGAATTTACCCTGATATCCCTGGTGGGCTGCCTATAGCCCTCCAGAATAGCGGAGTTTGGTTGTTAGCATGCCAGTTTGGGGTGCGTATAACGAAATCAAAAGGCGGAATCTCGTTATTAGCAGACCAGTTCAAAAAGTCTATAAATAGACCCTTTGGGGCACCTTGAGAGGGCAGGCTAGATATTTGCTTCTCCTCAGGTTCTCTTTGGTTTTGCTCCTCAGGCTCTCCAAGGTGCCCGACTTCAGTTTTGGCTTGGGAGGGGAAGCGTTCTAAAATCTTCCGAGTATGTGGTGGGACCTCCGTGCTATAACCAAGGGTCTGTGTTTAGCTCTTAGTCTACGGTTTGTCGCTTTCGCGGGATCAGTAGGTGCTACTTGCCCCCTCTAAGGGTTCTGATCTCCTCGTTGAGGCCAAGTCTTGGTTCCAACAAATAGTATAATAAAAATTGTTCATTTACTGAGAACCTGTATTATACTATTCTTTTGGAAGGGTTTTCTTCTTCCTTGAGAAAACCTGAGGTGTCACATTTCTGGATGGAAACACTAGGGGCTCATCCTCCACTTCAGCAACCTTATCATCCTCTTTGTCATCTTCTTTAGCCATGTTCTCTTGAGCTATCTGTGCATACTCTTTATCAATATTTGTGACATCCTCTAAGAGCTGTTCATTAAGAACTGCTTCCTGAGCAATTGTAAGAGGCTAACCCTAATTCAGTGCGGGCAGCTCCTCTGGATTTGTGCAGTCTCTTCTGGAACATGAATTGAAGCATCTGGAAGTACTTTATTGAAAACTATGATCTTACTAGGATCTCCAGATTCCTGAGCAAGATTATTATCTTCTTGGGGTAGGGAATTCCTCTTCTTGAATAATCTCCCCCTTCTGAACCTTACTTACAAGTGAGGTTAAGAAAGATCTAGTAACTTTGGAGGAGGATATCACTGCCCTTATTGACTGGATAGAGTCATGTGACTCCTGTAGTTCTTTCTATATCTTGGAGTATTTCCTGTTAAACTTTCTTGCTTGTGTTAGTAGCAAATCAACAAAGGTCCCAATTTCCAGCCCAATGCTTTAGAATTAGCCTGGTCAAAGGGGTGGGTAGGATGGTATGTAGAGGGTGTTGGAACATGGTCTTCCGCATCTCCTAGGTTTGAGATAAACAAATCATATGTGTATTTGATCATGTGTGTTTAAGTGTGCAGGATAACAAAGTCCACATGACTCAAGGATTACATAAGAAGGTTGCCCCCAAAGTTGAGCAATCAAATCCAACACTCCTACTAACACCGGCAGTAGCACATAGCGCCTGGCGCTAGCTTGCGCTCGACGAAATGCTCATCACTGTGTTCGATGAAAATTCCCTCGACGAACTGCTTACTCTACCGCGGCGCACTAGTACTAGCGCTGGCGCTAGCTTTCGCTCGACGAACTGTAAGCTGCGCTCGACGAAATGCTCATCCCTGCGTTCGACGAAAATTTGATCGACGAAAAGAATGTTTAAGCGCAAATTCCGGGAGAACTTATATAAGGAAATAGCGCCTGGCGGTATCCGATAGTGCAGGCGATAGTGCGAAGCACAGAAGGAAAGAGAGAATTGTTTCCTCAGATTGAAGATTTTGCCGCGCAGAATATGTCCTAAAATGGGATAGCGTCGGCGGTAGCGATAGCGCAGGCGCTAGCTCCAAGTCTATAAAAAGGACCCCTTGGCTCCGTCTTCCTCATCCTCTTGAGATCCAAAATTCCAGAGCTTCGTGCCACAGCATAGAGAGGAAGGTTCAGAGAGATACTCCCACAAATCCATGAAGGCTTAAGGAGATCCGTGGAGAAGATTTCAACACGCGTCATCATCATGACGAAAGACCGCATCGACTACGATCATACTCTGCGAGTCTTCGTCTACTTCTCCAAGAGATCCACATAGAGGGAGTTTTTATATTATTGTCTTTCTATTTCACATCTTTTCTTGTAATCGTTTAGTAAACTCGTCTTGTGTTGGCGACTAGGTCTGGGTAGGACTTAGGGCTGAAATTCGCCTCGTGTTGGCGACTAGGTCTCGGGTGTAGGTCTAGGGGGTGCTCAAGGCCATATCCAGGGAAGGGTTGGCTAGAGCGGCTTGAGGTCGTGTCCGGGGAAGGATCGACTAAAGCCAACCTGTTCGTGGGGATACGAGTCGGCATAGAAAACAAAAGGAGTCTTTCATAGTTCGCTTTGATTTCTTGCGTCAATCAAATCAAAATTTTGTAATCAATTTTATTAATAATAAACATGTCTCTCTTTGTGTAATAAAATTGATTTGTTCTTCATTTCTCTAAATTGTTTATTATCCTCTCCTTTATTATAAAACAATTTAGATCCTTATACAAAATCACTATTTTGATCTCTTATCATATTTCAAGCTTTTCAAAATATAATATAAGTTTTTAAAACCCTTATTCACCCCCCCCCCCCTCTAAGGGCGCCTACCGATTCAACAAGTGGTATCAGAGCGGTTTTATTCTAATCGGCTTAACAACCGGGAATAATGGCGTCTCATGATCTCACTTCTATTAGTGGGGGTAATTTTTATAAAGAAGGAAAATCACTAGCACCACCTCTATTTGAAGGAAGAAATTTTAAAGGATCGAAAATATTAATGGAAAATTTTCTTAAAGCTTTAGATGAAAAGTTTGGAACATCACTATTAAAAAGCCACCTAGCGTATTAAATAAAAACGAAATGGTTTTAAATGCAAAATCTATGAATAGTCTATTTTGTGCGTTAGATCAAAATATTTCCAAACTCATTCATACTTTTCCTACTGCATACGAGATGTGGAATTTTCTTGAGATAACTTATGATCTTCCTCTTACAGTTATGGAACAAACACAGGAAGAGAAGGACATACAAACATCCACCATTATTCAAGAAAATCTCTCTTGTAGCAAAACCATGGAAATCATGGAAATTGACTTAGCCAAAGAGAGCAATTCATCAAGAGAAGATGAAAATTCATCTATAAAGAAGGAAGGCCTAGAAGATGACAAAGGAACGTCATGTTCACATCTTGCCTCTTCCGATTGCGCTGTAAGAAAGTCTAATTCTTTATCTTATTTCCATATACAAAAAATTGTTAAACGTAGAATGAAGAAATTAAAAATTGCTAATAAGAGATTACGTTTAGAAAATAAAACTTTGAAAGCAAATGTGAATGAAGAATCCAAAAAGGATGTGTTTGAATCTCAATCATTTGAAAACTATACACCTTATTTTGATTATAATAATATTAAAGAAAAATTCAAGGATTTAGAAAAAGAACTTTTAATTTCAAAAGAACATAACGAAAAATTGATAAACGAAAATAATATTCTCTCTTATAAACTAGAATCTTTAAAATCACTCTTTCAAAAAGGATTAAATAATTTTAAATATCTTATTTCTAGTTTATCATCAAACATGTGTAAAACTTCTACTAGTATGTTAAAACATATTAAACATGCACCTAGTAGAATATTTAATCACACAAACATAATGAATTCTAACCCACATTATGTATCTCCCAAATTAAATTTTAATGTGCACAAATTTCCTATGAAATATAATTTCAAAAGTGATTATTATTTTAAACCTAAGTTTAATGAATATGGAAATTTGATGCATAATATTAAATCAAAATATGAATGGAGACCCAAAATAAAAAATGAAACATTAACTCCACTTGAAAGAATTCGTTCATTGTCGTCTCCCCAAAAATTATCACGCTATATTTGGGTACCTAAAGGAACCGTTACACTTGGTTCCCTTTGGATACCCAAATCTCTCATCTACTAGTATCATCCAAATGCATGAAGTAGAATATATTCAAATTGAAATATACAAATTTCTACTTCATGATGTGCTTTAATGTCTTTTCTATTTTTCTTTTTGTTTTCTTTTTAAGCTATCATGTTATAGTCATCTTATATATTATAGGAAATATGATCTTATAAATCAAATTGATCAAAATTCAAAATCATATTTTATTTTGATGACCTATCTTTTATTCTTATATTCATTGCTTCTAAATATCTTATATTATCCATATGAATCAAACTCTAAATTTGTTATGAGATATTTATCTAAATTATAAAGAAAATCACAAAAGACATATTGAAAGATTATTTGTCTTAAATACTAATGCCACTCGCACCACAATGATCTATTGATGTCCTTTGATAAAATTTTCTAAAAATCGTATATCATAGTTCATAAAAAAAATCATCTAAAAACAACTATCTCTATCAAATGTATATGAATTATATGATGACAATTGACATTATAATTGTTTACCATGGTTGGTGTATTATGTACGTATTGTGATTTATGTCAAGTTTGGATCTTAGAATCATCGTGATATCAACAAAATCAAATCAAATAGAATCTTCACTTCATTCTAGGTCTGTAAGTTAAAACACTATCAAACTTTGGCATAACATTAATCATATCTTCTTTTTTTGCATATTCAATAATAATTAAGCTTAAATGGTTGTGCAAAACTCAAGAATTAAGGTTTAATGAATATGGAACTTTAATGAATGTGAAACCCATGTACTAAAATTTTAACTTTCGCAACTTTTTGTGATTTCTTCTCATCTTTTCACTTCATTAGACAGGCCTTACATTGCACAAACATAATTAAGAAAAATTGGAAGCAAAATCGAAGAAAATCTAGGCTATATGATTAAAATAAGCACTCTCTGTGAGCTAACGCAGGCGCTAGGACTTAACGCCGGCGCTAGCTCAAGTGTCTGATTTTTTGTAATTTTAAAATTCTGAAAAATAACTAAAAATATATTATTTTATATGTACTACTCATTTTTGCATCTATGCCTATAATTGATTTTTGAAAAATTAAAATACAAAATTACAAAAAGCAAATTACAAAAAAAAATCTTTCTTTGGTTATTTGTTTGATTTCTATATGCAAAATCAAATACAAAAAAAAGTATGAACAAGTATTTTTTTTGAACTTACATTTTCGACTTACATGTATCTTGCGAAAGGAGGATTTGGGCTATCAACCCATCACATCACCTAGTACCGGGCGAACCCCTCACAAGGTAGTCCTCAGGAAGTCCAAGATCAATCTTATGAGTTCAAACTTTAAATCAAAATTATTCTTCAAAATATCAAAAATACTGTATGGACTTCATTGAAAATCAAACATGATTTAACCCATCATTTAGAACTTCTAAAATATTGCAATTTATCTTTTCAAACTACTTTGAACATTGTTTTCATCATGCTTTGATATATCTATTAATATGTGCATCAATTATATTGTAAAAGTTGTGTAGAACCAAGCTTAGCATGCCTCTAAGTATGAGTAAATGTTTTATGTTTGATAATGATATTTATTCACTCACTTTGGCATTGTCTACATATGTGTTTAATCTAAGAATGCTTGTGTATGTTTTGTATTAGTACAATGAATTAAAATTGCACAAGTATCTTACCTACACTACCTTTATTTGCACTTTTAAAAGTTAAGAAAAGTGGTTATGTTTTTCATAAATTATATTGGTTTGCAAAACAAGTGTATTCGGAGAACTTTGTACAAAACAAAAATCATAAAATAAAGTGACAAAGATAACTCCACCAAGCACTACTTGAACCTCCTGATAAGTCTTAATAAGCATTGTGAGGTTGAGCACCTTGGAAAGAATAGTAAAGTATCTTGTGCAAATCCAATCTTTTCTTCACAATAAAAATCACTTACTCTTATGTACACCGGATCACTAGTTTCAATATTAAAATAAAATAAAATATGTGATCCCCCAAACACTACTTTGCACCCTGATAAGTCTTAATGAGCATTGTGTGTGCAAAGCACCTTGGTAGTTGTACATTTTTGTTTGTGCATTGAGGTGTGTGGAAGCAAAATTATTAGTGTTTTATTGTGTTGGGTCCAGCGTTCCTCACTTGACCCGTAGCGCCTTTCCGTTGATATAAAGATCAAGTTGCGCCTTCACCAAACAGTCATGGCTTTTGGTGCAGTTGGTTGCGCTGGGTCCTCTCATATTGTGCTCTTACTTTACATATTTCTTGTATTTTTGATTAAAACATTTGTTTACTCTTCTCAAAAATACACTTACGTGCACTTCATTATCTTCCATAACACTTCTTCTCATGAGTATTGGATCCTAATGCTAATTCTATACTACTCTTTATTTATGAAATGCACTAGATAACCTAGCATGCTTTCTACAATGTTTGGTATGTTTTGAAATTGTGAATTAAAGTAACATTGTAGAAATCTCCTTTTTATAACATTATTTCATGCTTGGTTACTTTATTGTCAAACTTAAAGATTTTAATTGAAAATGATTTACAAAAACATCTTCTTTTTGAAATTTAACTCCTATATCTTTTTATGGATCATCATTGATTGCAATAAGATGTTTCTTGTATTTCGATAAGTCTTCCGCATCATAACCATATAATTGGTTTACCTTGCGCTTTCATGCTTACTTAAAGTCTTTTATTTTGTGTGCATCATCACTTGAATCTTAAAATTCCTTTCTTTCAACAAGTGGTAGACTTGCATGGTAAACTTTATATTGGTTACTCTAAACATGAAAAAAAAATTTGCTAAAAACTCTGATTAATTTCTATGAAAATATTGTAATACTAAAACTCTGATTCATTAATGGATTAGCTATGTGAACTTTTCTTTAAAAATTCAAATATTAAAACCTATTGGCTATGAAAATATAATTTGATTTGAAAAGCTTAAATGTTTCCAATAATTATTATCCATGATTACATATCTCACCATAGCGGGGGCGTAGGGTTGTAGACATTAGATAACCTTATCTCTAGTCATGTCTTGTCCTTAACCAGGGAGGGTTCTAGTCGGGCCTTGCGAGGCACTGGGGGGAAAGAGTGCTAGCTTAAGTTTTTGTCTAGTGTTTGTATATGGGACTAACACCCCAACCTACGGCATGTTTGCAGCTCCTCATGCCCATCCATCACTTAGTACGGGGCTAGGGTGTAGACATATTGTCTGGGTAGTTTAGTTACTTGGAAATCATTACATTTTTTTTATACTTAAAACTCTTATATAAAAAGGAAAAACTAACATGATAATATTGAGTACTTGACAAATGTTAGATTGTTCATCTTTAAGCTAAAACTCTGATCTATTTTTATAAAAAAGTATTCTAAAACTCCTTATCATTTCCATCTCTCTACAGCTCGATCATGCCTTTATCTTATTATCAACTTTTAAGTGGTGTCTCCTTACCCACTTTTGCTAATAACAAAAGGGGAGAACTAACATGATAAATATAATCTGCTATCAAAATAGAAAACTAACATGCTTAATTAAGATGATAGCTTACATATTAGAGGAGCATTCACTTAGGGGGAGCATGTATTTAGGGGGAGCAATTCTAAATGCTAAAATCGATAATTATCATAAGTCATCACTCTCACACACACACAAGTAAGTTTCATCATGCTTATATATTAATGCTCTGATTTATCATTAATGGATTTGTTATTATCAAAAGGGGGGAGTTTGTTGGAACATGGTCTTCCGCGTGACCTAGGTTTGAGAATAACAAATCCTATGTGTATTTGATCTTGTGTATTTAAGTGTGCAGGATAACAAAGTCCACATGACTCAAGGATTACATAAGAAGGTTGCCCCCAAAGTTGAGCCATCAAATCCAACACTCCTACTAATGCCGGCGGTAGCACCTAGCGCTTGGCGCTAGCTTGCGCTCGACGAAATGCTCATCACTGCGTTCGATGAAAATTCGCTCGACGAACTGCTTACTCTACCGTGGCGCACTAGTACTAGCGATGGCGCTAGCTTTCGCTCGACGAACTGTAAGCTGCGCTCGACGAAATGCTCGTCCCTGTGTTCGACGAAAATTCGATCGACGAAAATAATGCTTAAGCGCAAATTCTGGGAGAACTAATAGAAGGAGATAGCGCCTGGTGGTATCCGATAGCGCAGGTGGTAGCTCGGAGCATAGAAGGCAAGAGAGAATTGTTTCCTCAGATTGAACATTCTGCCGCGCAGAATATGTCCTAAAATGGGATAGTGTCGGCGGTAGCGATAGCGCGGGCACTAGCTCCAAGTTTATAAAAAGGACCCCTTGGCTCCGTCTTCCTCATCCTCTTGAGATCCAAAATTCCAGAGCTTTGTGCCACAGCATAGAGGGGAAGGTTCAGAGAGATACTCCCACAAATCTATGAAGGCTTAAGGAGATCCGTGGAGAAGATTTCAACACGCGTCATCATCATGACGAAAGACCGCATCGACTACGATCATACTCTGCGAGTCTTCGTCTACTTCTCCAAGAGATCCACATAGAGGGAGTTTTTATATTAGTATCTTTTATTTCACATCTTTTCTTGTAATCGTTTAGTAAACTCGCCTCGTGTTGGCGACTAGGTCTAGGTAGGACTTAGGGCTGAAATTTGCCTCGTGTTGGCGACTAGGTCTCGGGTGTAGGTTTAGGGGGTGCTCGAGGCCATATCCGGGGAAGGGTTGGCTAGAGCGGCTTGAGGCCATATCCGGGGAAGGATCGGCTAAAGCCAACCGGTTCGTGGGGATACGAGTCGGTAAAGAAAACAAAAAAAGTCTTTCATAGTTCAATTTGATTTCTAGCGTCATTGAAATCAAAATTTTGTAATCAACTTTATTAATAATAAACATGTCTCTCTTTGTGTAATAAAATTGATTTGTTCTTCATTTCTCTAAATTGTTTATTAACCTCTCTTTTAATATAAAACAATTTAGATCCTTATACAAAATCACTATTTTGATCTCATATCATATTTCAAGCTTTTCAAAATATAATATAAGTTTTTAAAACCCTTATTCACCCCCCCCCTCTAAGGACGCCTACCGATCCAACAGAGGGTGTGTCAATAAGAGGTGGTGATGGATTAACAGGAGGGATTTCTCTTGAAGCACCAGTGAGGACTGTGAGATTGTGGTGAATAGGGGATTGTCTTTGGATTTTTTTCTGATATAATGGTAGATTGTTGTTGTTGTTGAGGAGAGGTCCTTGCTGGAAGTTCTATTATTGTATCTCGTGGAACTACTACAGGATCCTGAGCTAGAGTGTCAATTGGGATGTCTGTGAAGATTGTCTCATGATCTTAAGGAGCTGGGGAAAGAGGAGGAGAGAGTGCAGCTTGACAAGGCTTTAGAATTTGCCTGGTCCATTTGGAGAAAATCCCAATGTTGATTCTTTTTCCTGGAGGAATTGGCACACCTTTTTATTTACAGACCATTTGGTAGTATTGAAACATGATTTGGCTCATGATTCTTATGTAGGCATTCTCCTTATGAGCATATTTGTGACCAATCATCTTCAGGTGGCGCCTCCCCCAATGTATTCTCTTATTCAGAACTAAAACTCACATGATTTACAATTTTTGTTTCGGAATAACATCATGTGCAGAGATCTTGCATAGCAAGACTTTTCCTATGATATCAGCCAAAAACCTGTATTTTTCTGACACATCATTCTTCTTCAAATTGATTGCCTTCTCTTTCCTGAACTTCATTAATTGTAGTGCAATGCTGGTTTCTGTTGCTGTCAATTCATCAGAGTCACCACCTTCTGGTAAATCAAAGGTGTGACTCACCATCTCCTCTGTGATGTCAGTGTCATTTCCTGAGATTCTTCCGTGGAGTGATCAACCATCTCTAATATGGATCTTGTCTTTAAATTCTGTTAATTCGATGTTATATATCTTGCACCTTGTTTTATTTAACTTTGTCAGTCCTATGGTTTCAAACAGCCCGAGAATGGCCTTGAAATTGTCTGATGCAGCATTGAACGATTCTATATCTGCAACAAATCCAGAACTAACTTTTGGAGGTGCCATCGAATCTTACTTTTAGTACCTACAAAGAGAAGACAAGAAAGAGAGAGAGAGATAGAAGGAAGTGAGAGCAAGAACACAAGAGAGCTAGAGAGCCAGAAAGAATGAGAGCAAGAGAGAGAGAGATAGAGAGAGAGAGAGAGAGAATTCGAAAGTGTAATATAATCTAACGTCTAAGTTGCTTAAAAGAAGATGATATATCGGAACTTAGGGTTGTATTCGAAGCAACGTCGAAAAGAAGTAAATTCAGCGCGCCAAAACATGTTGAAGTAGCTTCTAGAAGCAAAACTGTGCACGCTTGACATGTCGATGTTGCGTCAATTTGTATTCGGCGTGACTTTGAATTTGTACAGCAATTATTAAATCGATGCATGCGTCGATATGTAATCGATGCTGCGGTGAATGCTATTCGAATTATCTATTCTAGGTGGCTCTCAAAGTTGGCATCGAGTAAAACTCAACGGTGCTTTGAATTCTATTCGACACAACTCTGAATCTACAATTGCATTTCTTCAAGAAATTTATGTTGTTTTTCCCAGCAATGGTGTTTATTGAAATTAGCATTTATTGGATTATATGTGTGAATTAGAAAGCAACATCAAGAGTTTTTAGAGAAAGAGTCACTCCCTTTGATTATTGTAAGTTCCATGTTGAGGAGTTAGTTTTCCCTTTCCCCTCATTATCTCTGAGGAAGGGACTCTAAGCTTTCCTGCACATATAGTTCAAACATTAGAGGGTACCCAAGTTACATTGGTCCCTTTGTTTTTAACAGTATAATGTGATAAAGAGGAATAAGTTGGTCTTTCATTATATCCTTTTGGATGATAGAAGATAAGTTTATCTGGTCTAGATTTATTATCTTGAAACTAGAAGTTGGCATAAAATGTGTCTTGATATATTAAGTCTGTGGAATGTCTAATGATCCTACATTTGGTTTTACTTTTTTGATCTTGTTTCATTGTTGTGTCTGAGTTGTTCTTGCCTAGGGTTTTCTTCCCATTATTAGAATTCACTCTAATAAATATAGTGATTCTATCAGGATGATTATTTTGTTCTTTTTATGCCGACTTGTATTCATTTACTTGATAATCACTAGGTCTAACAAAAATTACTGGACTTTTCCTGGTTGGTTTGCTGGAACTTGTTGCGCTAGTGGATGATTCTTCTCCTAGACCAAGATATTTAGGTCTCTTAGAGAGATTTTGTGTAATATCTTTGAGCTTTTGACTCCTCCCATTAAGTGAGTCTTCAAAGGATTTTGCCTTTGTAAGCTCTTCTTGTAGAGTTATATTCTCAGTTGTTAGATCACTTATTGTTATTTCCTTTTTAAATATTTGGTTTCTTAAGTCATAATTAATAGGTTATAGATTTTCCTTCTTAAGTTCTTCTAGTTCTTTCTTAACATTTTCAGTTTCTTTTTGCAGATTAATATAGTCTTCGCATAATTCTTTGAAGCGAGTTTTAAAATCATCTAAAGAGAAATCAAACTATTTAAATAAAGATACCTGATCTTCTTCAGTTGAGAATTCTAAAGCCATCAGACAGGCTTCTTTAGCAACACCTTCCTCATCACTATCAGATGAAGATGAGCTTGACTCTAATTCAATGTCACTCCAGGTCTCAACGATGAAACCTTTTCCCTTTTTCTTATCCTTCTTTCTGAAGAACTTCTTCTTGAGCTCCTTCTTGTTGCTGCTTTTGTCCTTTTGTTATTCAAGACATTCAGGGGCAATGTGCCTTGGCTTTCTGCATGCAAAGCAGATAATCTCCTACTTGGGAGACTTATCAAACCTGGGTTTGCTTGGGCTCCTATCCTTCCTTCTAAAGTCTTCATATTTGAACCATCTTCTAAATATTCTAGCTAAGAGATTAAACATCTCTTCTTCAGATGTGGAGGGCTCTCCTTCAGCAAACATCAGATCAATGGTCCTTTCTCTAGGGGCTGAGACTTTCTCCTTGGCTTCTGTCTCAGACCTACTCTTTAGTAATAGCTCATAGGACTTGAGCTTTCCTAGAAGAGCATCATTGGAGATTTCCCTATGAGATTTAAACTCTCTGATGACCCAGATCCTTGAGTCCTATATGTTTGGGAAGCACATGAGGACCTTGTCATTTATCTCTATTAGAGAAATCTTCTTATCCAGTCCTTACAACTCATTTATAATGATGTTAAATCTCTCATACATCTCAGCAACATTCTCTTCAGTCTTCTTTTGAAGTTCTCATATTGGGATATGAGAAGGGACTTTTGTCCTTTCTTTCATCTGGGTTTCCCTCAACCAATCTGGAAAAGGATTCCCAGATTTCTTTTGTTGAGTTGCATTCAGCGACCTTCTGGAAAATGTCATCTGACATAGTAGACACCAGAATGTTCATGGCATTGACATCACATGCCTTCTACTTCTATTTAGCATCAGTCCATTCAGCTCTAGGCACAATTTGTTGTGTCACGGATCCACTGACATCTTTTCTAACTGGTGCTAGAAGACCTGAGATAATGACATCAAAATTTTCTTCATCAATAGAGTTCATATATAATTTTATTCTGGCCTTCCAGAGTGTAAACTTATTCAGGTTACACACTGGTGGTCTTGTGGATGCATAGTCCTTAGAACTCATTTTCTGAAAATAATGTTAGAATATAAATTTTAAGTGAGAGGATCTTTTGATCAAGGTGTTAACCCTTTTTATGATCAACCTCCCTCTGATACTAATTGAAAGTGCACAGTGAGTCCTCTGAGTATTCTCTAGAGGGGTGTGAATAGAGTAAAAAATCTTTTCTATAATTATTATGCACACACAATAAAAATACTTCTAATTACTATGCATTCAGCTTTCCAACACAAAAAAATAAGCACAGAGTGAAGAAATAAAATAAGTGGACAGCATAGAAAAACACAGCACACAGAGACAAGAGCTATAGTGGTTCCCCAAACCTTATGGGTACATCCACTCTTCTACCACATTGGTAGGAATACATTATCCAGTGCCTGGGTCTTTTGGTAAGGAGACTCTTAGAACTAACTACTGAGTCTTTTGACAAGGAGACTCTTAGAACCACTGATTCTTTGGCTAAGGAGACTCTTAGAACCATACTAGATCTTTTGGTAAGGAAATCTTGAACCAACTGAATCCTTTGTAGAGGGATTCTTAGGGCTCTTTAATCAGATTACAATGAATATAGAAAGAGTATAAGAAAGAAGAAGTGAAGAATATTCTTCTGATTGAATCCTCCTTCAGCAATCATTAAGGATTCAGGCACTTAGTGTTCTGTAGGCTTCTTGCTGTGAGAGCGGGTGAAGAAGAAGCCTTTTTGCTGATGTTTCCTGTATATAGATTTCTTGTTGTATCTGTCTTTTTGAGAGAGAGGGAGAGAGAGAGCTTGATGAAGAAGAAGATTAATCGAATTCTTTGTTGTCTGAATCTTCCTCGATACCCTTATTCTTCTTTCAAACATAATTCAAATTCATTACCATTTTTGTTGTATCCCTAATGGGAAAGTACACGGGATAATTATGTTTTCTTTCTATTTTGATGCCCCGTCAAATCCTTTTTAGAATAACTTACAGAAATATCTTGATTGTCTCTCTATAGTCCTTCTTTCCATTCTTGGATACAATCGACCTGTTAGAGATCCAAACTATTCCATGTATAACCTCTGAATCATCTTTTAGAGAAGAATAAAGGAAAAAATTCTAGTTCTATCTGTATTCGACGTAGCGTCGAATACATTTCCCTTCTTATTGACGCACCTCTGATTTCTACTGGAAGCTACGTCAAAATCCTCCTTAGATTAGAAATGATCTCTGCAGTCGACGTTGCATCGAATAGTTATAAATATTGGATCGGTAGGCGCCCTTAGAGAGGGGGGAGGGGGTGAATAAGGGTTTTAAAACTCTTATGTTATTTTATAATACTTGAAAAATTTGGAGATCAAAATAGTGCAAAACAAAGACAAATTAAGTGAAACAAAGTAAAGACATGCTTTTATTAGTATGAGAAGTAGGATTACAAAACTTGACTTCTATAACGCTAGAAATTGATGGCGAATAGTAAAAGTCTTTTCATTTTCTATCCCGACTCGTATCCCCACGAACCAGTGGCTTTAGCCTATCCTTCCCCGGATATGGCCTCAAGCCACTCTAGCCAACCCTTCCCGGATATGGCCTTGAGCACCCCCTAGATCTACACCCTAGACCTAGTCGCCAACACGAGGCGAATTTCTGCCCTAAGTCCTACCAAGACCTAGTCGCCAACACGAGGCGAATTTACTACACGATTGCAAAAAAGATGTAAATTAACAACAATTATAAAAACTCCCTCTTGAAGAACTTATGAAGTTGGAGATGAAGAACCGATGTAGAATAAGCGTTGCTAAAGCGGTCGTTGTTCGGATCCAGCGTGAAGAAATCTCGGCACTATAAGGCTCTGGAAATTTGGCACTAGAACTCTCTCAAGGGTGTGTGTTGAAAAATGAGAGGAGAGGGGTCCTTGTTATAGCCTTGGAGCTAGCGCCTGCGCTAGCGCTACCACCGGCGCTATCCTAGATTGGGATACATTCTCCGCGTTCATATCTTCAATCCAAGGAAAGCCACCCAACATTCCTCAAGTACTCTGAGATAGCGCCTGCGCTATCCGCTACCGCCTGGCGCTAGCGCCTTCTAAAACAGCTCCTAAAATTCCTCTCATCAGAGCTAGCGCCCTCGCTATGTGCTACTACTGGCGCTAGTGGACATGTTGGAGTTCTAGCTTCAAATTTGGGGGCAACTTTCTTATGTTATCCTTGAGTCATATGGACTTATTTCCTGCACACTTAAACACATAAGATCAAATACACATATGATTTATTATTCTCAAACCTAAGAGATGTGGAAGACCATGTTCAAACAATAGATGTGTCCGTCGAGATGAAATCCTGAACTCAGAGCTTCTTCCTTCTACGTCTATTATAAGTCCAAGTTGTGTCGACTTCAAACACTGCTACGACTGACTCTGTCTTCTGCGTCGAGTACATCTCAATGTTGCACCGACTTCAACTTATACATCAACTTAAGTTTAAGTTAATGTTACTTCTATTCGAAGTTACTTCGACTTGCAATCGTAGCTACGTCGACTTCTATTCGACGCATATTTAACTCAACTAAATTTTGGACTCTTTTTGGACTTGTTTTTGACACTCTAATGAGAGTGTGACATCTTAAGACATCTAATGACCAAATTACCCTTTTTATACAACATGGGTAAAACATCCTAGATAATGAAATCACTTGTATATAATTTGTGAGATAAATCAAAGGGTGTTTTCCCAACATTGTTAAACGTAAAATTAAGAAATTGAAAAATGCTAATTCAAAATTACGTTTGGAAAATAAGAGATTAAAAGCAAATGCTAATGTAGAATCAAATTCTAATGTGTCTAGTTCTTCTTCTTGCTCTTTACTTAAGATTGACACACCTTGTATTGATTGTGATAAATTAAATGAAAAATTCAAGGTGCTTGAAAAAGAGCTTCTTATTGCACAAGAGAATAGTAAAAAATTAATAAATGAAAACAACGTTCTATTGAACAAACTAGAATCTTTAAAATTACTTGTTCAAAAAATTTTAAGAAACAAAAAATCCATAATTTCTAGTTTATCTTCAAAAGTGTATAATGTTCCTACTAGTATTTTAAATAATATAAAACATACACCTAGTAGAATACTTAATCATAGAAACATGTTGAGTTCTATTAATGGAAGTGAAAAACACAGTATTTATAAATCAAAATCCTAATCACTATCATTTACAAAATCATCTTCCACCCGACTTAAAATTAAATTTGCACAAATTTCCTATGAAAAATGGTTTCAAGAATCATTATCTCTCTAAGACTCTAGATAAAAATAGTTATAATGGAAATTTGATGCATAACAATAATATTTTTCCAAGCTATGAATAGAGACCCATACTTAAGAATGACACATTAATGTCAATTGAAAGGGTCCACTCATCCTTGATTCCCCAAAAGGCAACACAATGTATTTGGGTCCCCTTTGGATACCTAAATCTCTTATTCATTAGTATTAAATCAAATGCATGAAGTAGAAAGAAATCAAAATTGAGTATTCAAAATTCTACTTCATGATATGCTAAACTTAAAATTAAAAATAAAAACAATTTTCTTTTCTTTTTGTTTTGTATAATTTTTGTTTTGTTTTTAACTTTTTGATCCAACATCCTTATTGTTACTTTATACATAATGTGATGTGACTCAATCACCTTGTATAAGCTTAAAAATCTAATAAATCAAATTGAACGAAATTGAATAAAAGTCATATCTTTTCAAGTGACTTATTTATCCTCTTTTCTAGTTTTTATCCTTGTTAAATCCTTTGCTTATAAATGTCTTATATTATCATTATGAATTGAATACTAAATTTGTTATATGATATTATCAAGACTAATACAATTATATTCAAAAATGGATTTAAATAGTCTATTTAGGTGTCTTTGGTTAAAATATAAGATACACAACTTTTTGTTTATTTGTTTGATTTCGTTGTTGCATTTGATAGCCCATGTCATATTAAATCATAATCATGAAAAATATTCAATTTTTGAAAAATTATTATTGCCACTTTAATTATCACTATCTTTGCCTTCAAAAAGTTTTTATATGTTTTGGATAATTTCTATAACTAAAAATAAAAATAAAAAATTTATAAAACCTTTCAAAATAACAAAAAATATTTTCTCATTCATTATTCACCTTACAATCTTGTACCTTAATAATTTGAAAAAGATGAATATGAATGTTCTCATAATACCTCACTTACATCATCATGAATAATTAATTATGAGCACTTAATTTCTATGTGTTAAAGTAAATGATCATTTATAATAATCATGTAAAATCAAAAGATCTTTTAATTCAAACATTAAACATAATTGGAAAAGATCCTATTTCTTTCAAAATATGTTTTGTTATCATGATCATTATATGAATGTATTATGTAGTGTGTTTGTATGTACCTCACTTATATGAAGACCATAGATTCAACTTTAAACCAATAAGAACAATTCAAATAGAATCATCACTTCATTCTAGGTCTATAAATTGAAATGCTATTTTTGAATACATGCAACATCATCACTATTAATCTTATGGAAAAACATTGCATTCAAATTCATCATTTTAGCATCATCTTTTACTATAGGTAGAAACCAATTTCTATGCTAGATATATCTTGCCATGATGTGGTAAAGTAAAATTGAATAATGAAATTTTGAAAATCATACAAAGTATATGGCTTTAAAATCATCTATCATAATTACAATAGTTATTCCAAAATTTTCTAAAAATAAAGCCAAAGTTTATGAATCGGTCCTTAGACTTGAACGCTTAGGATGTTCGGGATTATTATCCCATGATTACATGTCTCACTTCATTAGGGATCACATTAAGAAAGAACATATTCTTGTAAACTTTATAGGAAATGAATCCCAACTTGCAGACATCTTTACCAAGCCTCTACCCGATGCACGATTTGCTTTACTTAGACTAGATTTAGGGGTTTTGGACATATTGGCTTAAAAATGACAAACCTACATTTTGTGTGTGTTTTTGTTTGATTTCTTTTTTTATTACATAGCCCTTACACTAGACAATCCTAATCAGGCGAAAATAAAAGCAAATTTCAAAAAAACACATTTTCTCTAAAAACATTACTTTTATTACTAGCACATGGCGTTAGTTGCTAACGCTGCCAGTAGTATAAAATGCTAAATTTGCTATTTATTTTAAAAAAAGCTCTATATATGTATTCATTTCCTATTATCCTCTAAATACTACAAACAAAGAATATGTAAAACAAATAAAAGAATCAAACAAAGACAATTTTCTTATATATATCAAAAATCAACTACAAAATTGAAAAACAAACAAAAAACACAAAAAATTTGTTTTCAATTGTTTTGATATTGTCTTTAAAATTCAAAAAATCTATAAAAATTGATTGTTATTCATTGAAATGTTTCAAGGATGATTAGGTTTTTCTTCTAAATATTAAAATACAATGTTTAATTCAAGTCAAATGTCTTAAAACATTATTTTATGTCTTGCCTTGAAAACTATCTTGTATTGTGCAATGGAATTGAATGTAGAAAATACACGTAGGATTGCTTATCATGCCTCTAAGTACAAGTAACGTTTTATGGTTGATAATGATAAACTCACTCACCTCTTTGATAACATACAAATAGTTTTAGTCTTACTCTTGCATGATTTTGTAGTGTAAAAACTTAACACAATTGAGATGTGTGATTAGATTACCTACACCATAATAAAAATCTCTTTCGTGCACCAATATATGAAGAAGTGTGTTCAAAACAAAAAACCTTTATGTTTGCAAAAATAAGTGAAATCGGAAACATTTGTCATTAAGCTAAAATTCAAATGAATAACTGACAAAGATAACTCCACCAAGCACTACTCACCCTCCTGATAAGTCTTAAAGAGCATTGTGAGGTTGAGCACCTTGGAGAGAATTGTAAAGTGTCTTGTGCAAACATATATATACACTACTTCTTCTTATACATAATAAATGTGATTCCACAAGCACAACTTTGCACCCTGATAAGTTTTAATAAGTTTTAATAAATGTGTATGCAGAGCACCTTGGTAGTTATACAATATTACATGTGCATTGAAAATAAATATAGCTTTGTTGGTAGAAGTAATTCTAAAAACATATTTTCAATAATGTTGTGTTTATTCCATTATACATGTCATGTGTTTTGATTAAATCATTTGTATACTCTTATCAAAAACACTATTTGTACATGTCATTATCTCTTATAAAACTTCTACTCATGAGAATTGGATTCTAATGCATATCAATATTTTTTCTCTGCAATCATTAGTAGATGCACTAGATAGCAATGCATGATCTCTACAATGTATAAGTTTACTTGAATTACGAATTTAGAACATTGTAACTTCCTCTTTTGTCTTGATAAAGTAAACCATGCTAACATTTTTTTGGAATTTTCTTCCGCTACGCCTTGTGTGCTCAATCTTGTTTATTTACTTACAAGTGCTATAATGTTTTGATAACAAGTGATATTTGATCTTGGCCTACAAATGATAAAACATCTATTTTCACAAGGCCAAAACTCTTACTTATTTACAATGATTAAAACTCCTATAAAGATATTTATTTACAAAATCTTTAAACATGCTTTCCACTATTTTAGTACTTGTGTGCTCGATCATGAATATTTTCTTACCCAACAAGTGGTATTTTTTACTAAACAAATGATACCTCACACTTACAAATCAAATTTTGTTTACTCGCTCATCATGTGGTATCACTAAGTGATAAATCTTTGTTATGCACATTCCCTTCTCTACAAAATAAAAATAAAAATATTAAACCTCAAACGATATATTTTCTCTCCACCCTCTTTTGATAATACCAAAAGGGGGAGAATAACTTTGAAAGAAATTTACATATAAAGGGGGTAAAATAAATCGGATGCTTTGATGCAGGGGGAGCATTCATATAGGGGAGCATCCATATAGGGGGAGCATATGCATAGTATCACGCTTATCCTTTACTATAAACACATATCTTATATTTGAATGATTTCTTTCTAAGAGGATTTGTTATTATCAAAAGGCAGAGTTTGTTGGAACATGCTTTCAACATCTCTTGGTTTGAGATTAACAAATCTCATTGTATTTGATCATACTTGCCATGTGTTTATAGTGTGTAGGAACTCCAATTTTCAAGATCCTATGAGTACGATAAAGAAAGACAAAGATGCTCTGTTGCTAACGCGATGCGTTGATGCTACTGCTGGCGACAACGTCAATGTATTTGGAAACATCATTAAGATGGGAATATCATTGAGAATGGAATATCGGTGGGACTCAAATATAGCATGGGCTACCGCGACGCGTTAACGCTAATGCCCAACGGTAACATATGGAAGGCCCGCCATCATGCTGCTGATTGAGGAGCAATAGAGGAAGGAGATCTGACGGCAAGGGAACATATAGTGCTAACGCAGCGTAATAGCACTACCCTGACGCAGAAGGAGGGGCTGCCAAATTTGACTCAATCTATGTGCCAATCTATTGCCTAAAGAGGCTACCGCTCAGCGGTAGCACTACCAATGTTGTTAGGATCCGAGTATATTTAAAGAGCGGTCCTCCTCCTCTGCGAAGTGACGAAGGACTAACGAACAAAGCCATAACTCTTGTACTTTCCTGAGATCTACCTCCCTGCATCCAAGAGAACTCTATCAACGTTCGTAAACGCAAAGAATTTGAAGAAGGATCAATCATACTTATTCTACTTGAAGGTTGTACGCATCCACTCTAACGACTACTTAGGGGTGCCTTCAACATCATCTTCGAGTTCAACCTATAAGGGAGTTTTTTGTTTTAGTTTTATCATTGTAACTCTTATCTTTTATCAACAGAGAAATTCGCCCGTGGTTGGCAACTAGGGCCTTTCAAGGACTAGGGAGAATTCACCGTGTGGGTGTGGTGACTAGGTCTAGGGTTAGATCTAGGGAGAGGCTCGAGCCCTCATCTTGTAGAGATAGGCTAGAGCCAACTGGTCCTTGGGAGAAGGGTCGGTATGGAAAACCAAAAAGGTTTTTATGTTTGCCTCAATTCCAAGCGTCGTCATTGGGATCAAGTTTTGTAAACGTTTTAATACAATAATATTATCTTCCACTATATTCTTGACTTCTTATCACTGATCGTTAGGATATAAACAAAAAGGGAAGTCTCTATCGCTAACGCTGCATGTTAACTTCTACCACTGGCGGTAGCAACAAAGACTCCATCTCTCTAGACCAGTACAACGTTGTTTCATAAAGGCATATAATATTATCTTGAGAGAAATATTTCATTAAATATATTCAACATATAACTATAATTTCACTTAAGCACTAACAGTTTTAAAACCCTTATTCACCCCCCCCCCTCTAAGGGTGCTTACAGATCCAACTCTTAGGATCTCCCCTAACTCAGATCTAGACTCCTCTGATGCTTTACTTTAAGCATTGGTGGTAGGAGGAAGATACACTCTGGAAAGCACTGATGAGAGGTCGTCTGAAGATTGCATTGTAGCTGATAGGGCATCCACGATGATGAATTGGCAGTTCTTTGATGTTCCCCTTCGAGTCACAGGGAGCTTGAATCCTCCCTCCACTTCTTTCCTCTCTCCGGATAATATGAAGAGGGGACCATCCGAGGAAACCACCCTCTTCGCGTCTACCTTAATTGCATCGAAGGACTTCTTGAAGATCACGTTATCAAAACTCTCTTTGTCCCCTACGATTCTGGAAACTGTGAAGTTCTTGATCGCTGTCTAGATTACCTTTGTATCATAGAATGGGTCTTCATGTTGGGGCATGTCCTTCTCTTAGAAGGTAATCTTATCCTCTGTGGGTGGGGCTCGAGAGGTCGAAGCAACACTTTGATGATAGAAGGTATGGAGGCTCCCCTTTTAGGTGTTTTCAAATTTCTTTGCTATTAAAGAGTTTATCTATCACATCACACAAACATCACAGAAAACACACAATGATTTATAGTGGTTCCCTACAAGATAATGTGTCTAAAGGTAGTCCACTGTCCCTCCCACCTATCTAGCAGTATGCTAGACTAGGCAACTTCTCCAACTCAGATCTTTTCACTATAATCAGATCTTACAATTCAGGTTCACACAGAACCCTACAAAGCTCAGACTTTACAAGTCCTACACTCTCAGGTCTTCAACAAGATCCTACCAAAACTCAGACTCACAAAGAGCCCTACAAACTCAGATCTAATACTAGATCCTACCACCCCAGGTTCACAAAGAACCCTACAAAGTAACACAGATTTGTTGTTGTATAAGAGAAGATTTCAAAATGAAGGCTTTGAATCATATATCTTCTTCTTCTTCTTGTAACAATAAGCTCAAAGATCTTGTAAATCAATGAACCTTTCTTTAGAATCTTCTGTATACCTTCACAACACAGCAACAATGAAGTCTTCTTTCTTTTGTTGATTCTTTTCTTTTTCTTTAGGAAATATGTGTGAGAATAAAACTTGAGAGAAATACTGAGCAAAAAGTGTCCTTGTAGACGAAATTGTCTTCTTTTATATGCTCTGCAATTTTGCATAAACCCCCTTAATGATTATTCCATAATAAACTTCCCATTTGAAAACTGTTGAAACCAATTTCTTGGTCTCTTGTGAAGCTCGGGCCCTCAACAAGTTGAGGGGTAGCTAGCCCTTACTGATCCCTCGGAAGGAGCAGACCAAAGATTCAGAACTAGATTTAGACCTTAGTCACAGCGAGGAGGTCCCACCACAAACCCGGAAGATCTTTGAGCGCTCCCCTCCCAAGCAAAAGCTGAGACTGGGCACCTTGGAGAGCTAGAGAGCTAAACAAAAGTAACCTAGGGAGGAAGAAGCTCAGAGTACTGAGATCAGAATCCTCTCCCAAGGTGCCCTTCAAGGTTTATTTATAGTTTTTTGTTCGTGGTCTGCTAATAGCGGAATCCCGCCTTACATTCTTACTATACGCAGCCCAAAATGGTCTGCCAACAGCCAAACTCCGATGTTTGGAGGGGCTAACTGCATACCACCAGGGGCTTCTAGGTAAAAACACCTATGGACCCTAACTAGGCGAGCCACGCACAGGGGCTCCTCTCGCGACCCACGAGAACCTGGCTCGCCCGCCTTCCTGCGAGCGGCCCGTGAGAACCCGGCACACCCGCCTTCCCGCGAGCAACCAGCGAGGGCCCGGCTTGCCCGCCTTCCTGCGAGCAGCCTTTGAGACTCTAGCTCGCCCTCCTTGTTACTTCTCTCGCCTGCTGACCTCTCAATCTATGCCCATCTCTTGGCGAATATCGGGGTTGTACACAATCCCCGCTCCTCGCGAGGCTACCTAGGCTCGCGAAGAAACATCCAACCCAGGGTAATCGCCAGCCTCTTAATGTTGTGGCATGAATCTTTTGGTGGGGCCCAGGTCTATAGCTATAAATACCATTCCTCCCGGCTGGTGTTCAAACTTTTTCTTCCTCTTTCTCTCTTTTCCCCCTCACCATGAGACTCAGTGCGATGTCCAAGAAGGAAGAGATGTTGGCCCACCTTATGGCCTCGCAGGCGGCCCAGAAGGCCAAGGCAACCGTGCTCGCTTCCTGGGCCTCGCTGCAGCGTGCTTCGCCTCAGCCCCACACTAAAATGGCGAAGACTGTCCGGCGCTCGCCCGACGAGGATGGGTCTTCTCCTCTGTCTCCATCCTCCCATGATGAGCTCACCTCGCAGGTACTAATGCCAAGTTTGCTAATTTAACATCTTTCTCACCTGACGCCACTCCTTCGCTCGTAGAACACTTCCCCGGGATGGAATACCCTGGAGAAAACAACAACGGAGACTCGTATTCCCACCCCTGGGAGGATCGACCCTACATCCCAGGTCGTGGGGACCTCTGATATGTAGTCCCCGCCTTCGCGGCCAGGTGAGTGGTTCGCCTCGCTCTTCATTGTATATTTCATTACTCGTTAAGTCTCCCTTATTCCTTATGCAGTGTCTCCTCTCGCGAACTTGGAAGAGCGAATTCCTCCTCCTGCGGACCCGCCAGTCCCACCGAACCAGACCATCATCACTCCCGGATTCGGCATTCTGAGACAAAGGAGCCCCGGAGGGACATTACTTGCTGAGCCTGGACTCGCTTCCGAAGCCGCTTTCCACCCCGGTCTGGGGAAGGTTGTTACCCCCGCCTTCGTAGAAGCTTTTAATGGCTAGCCGGGCACTTCTCGCCAGCGGCCTAGTACCCTTCTTCCTCCACCAGGTTAGACCACCCCTGCTGAGTGCCTTTTCTTCATCCTCCCCGCTGATTTCTACCTCGCAGGTGATCCTCCGACCCCACCCACTGAGTCAGAGCATGGAGAGGTGGAGATGTCGCCAACCCCCTCGCCGGGACAGATCGCGGATTTTTTGGGGGACCCCGACAATTCACAGCAAATGAAAAGGCGGGTCACTGAGATATTTCAGAAAAATACTTCCATGTTGCGGGAGCTATACGAACAAAATCGGCTGGATCGGCTCGCTTATGAAGAGAAGTTTGCTGCGATGGAGGACGCGAACGCGCGAATTCTTGCTGAGGTGCGGCCGGTCGACCGCAGCGAGTTTACCTCACCTGGTGTGCGCATCGCATGGATTGAGGATTATGCGCGGATGCTAAGTCGCGAGGCCCAGTCGGTTCACGAATACCACTACCCACGAGTACCCCCGCACTCGGTTATGCGGGGTCGCGGACGCTGGAAGTGGATTCACTACTAAAGGGCCTCCTGTAATTTGTTGTTTGCTTTTCCCTTCCCCCCCCCCTCCTCTATGGGGGGTTTTCAACAATTTGTGGATCTGTAATAAAGACTTTTGGCTCACTTTCGAGCCCACCTTTTCTGTTTTTATTATTACCATCGCAATATCGATCTCGCTCGCCCATTGCCGACTTTTCCCTTAATAATTATATTGTCTGCCTTGCTATCGCGACTCGCTCTACTTCTTTGCACAGGTCTGGCTCACCTGTGACTAGTTGGAGGGGTTTTTGGCGGTGCGCCCACTCGCCAGGGGCGGATAAGGCTCCAGGAGGTAGGAAAATACTGCGCGGTTCCGCTATCCGCACGCCCCGGCGCTTCGAATCCTCCCCACCATTTCCATTTCTATAAATAGTCGTTGTCATTTACTTTCTAACCACCGCATTTACTGCTCTTCCTTTGCTCTTCTCTTCTTCCGGCTCTCTTGCAGATCCTAGCTCGCGCTCGCTATTTCTTTGACTCGCAACCCTAAAACATCATGGTCGCAGACGTAGAATCGGAGGGGCAGGCCAAGTGCTCTGGTGCCTTCTGCGAGGGCCTTTTCTTATGCGCCACCCTCAGTTCAGAGGAACTTGCCATGGTGGCCATGTATATCCCTCCTGAATTTGTGGCTCGCCGCCCTACCGAACGAGACACCATCAACGATCCCCTCCCCGACGAGCTCTCCATCCCTATCGCCCATTTTTAAAATGGGCTGCGACTCCCCCTCTGGCCTGAAGTACGCCTGGTATGTATTTTCTCTCGGCCATAGTATTCCTGGCTTGCCTCGCGAAGAGTACCCTAACCCCTACCGATTCTTCTAGGTACTCAAGTACTTTGGCGTTCTGCTGAGCCAACTGACGCCGAGCGTGATTGCCACGGTGGTCGCTTTTGCCAGTTATCTACGGGCGGAGAGGATCGAGTTTAGTCTGATCGTCTTCCGCAAAGTATTCTCCTTCCACGCCTACAAGAATGGGACCGCCCACTTCGCGAGCCAGCACGTCACCATCTGCGAAATGCTGAACAAGACCCACTATTGGACGCAGAAGTACGTCATAGTGAAGGGTCCATTCGGCAACGTCTCCTACTCTCCCCTCCAGCAGGACGAGGCCACCTACTGCCCGCCCGCCTCGCTGGGGGGAGACGATGTGAAGCTGTACCAATATCTGTCCGGGAAGAACTTCGAAGTTGCCTTCCTCCGGCAGAGAGTGGACATGCTGATGCCGGTCCCTCAGGGAGAAGGTTTTACTCGCACTCACTGACTCCCCCTCACCCTTTCTTTTTTCTTAGCTCACATTTCTAACCTCTTTCTAGGAGAGCGTGATCTTCCACTCAACTTCCCACACGCGCCGTCCTCGACCCTCACCACCGGCTCGCTCGCGAAAGCGGCCGCCGAGGCATGTCGTGACCACCCGAGCTCTTCCTCGGGAAAGAAGCGTCCCCCTCCTCCAAGACGGGTCGACTCGCAGGGATTGGCGAAGAAGTCCAAGAAACCCCCCCCCCCCCCCCCCCCCCCCCGCATCTAAGGCCAAGGACATTATGGATCTGTCCGAGCCAGATACCCCCCTCTCCCCTTCGGCGAACCAGAAGCCCGCCGATGAGAGTGGCGAGCCAGGTGACTCTGCCGACAAGCCCAAGCTGACGAGCCACAAGAATTTTAGGCTCGGTGCAAAGCTCCCAGACGCTGTCGGCGAGCCGATGCTCGCGTAGGACCTTGAGCAGAATAATATCGTCTGCTCCTCCCTCCTCCCCTCCTGGGTGGAGAGTGATAAAGTTGGGGGCGAGCGTTCGCCTCGCCTTCGGGCTCTACGGCCGTGAGGACCCCTCCCTCTTCAGGGCCTTCACGCCCAAAGGGCTCGTATATGAGGCCATGCGAGCCCAGTTCTAGGTGATGGAGCTTACCCACATGGTGGGCCGCCGGTACTTCACCGCGAATAAGGAAATCAAAGAGCTCAATGCCGAGCTCCGGAAATCCGCGGATGAGGTCGCAGAGCTTAAGGGAAAGGAGGCCTTGTCTGAAGGCCTCCTCGCCAGTCTCCAAGGCGGCCTGGTAAGTAATGCCTACAAAGAGTCTTTTCCTGTCTCGCTACTCTTCGCCTTTTTTTAACATCCCTTCTGCAGGATGCCAAGTCCGCGAGCAAACTAATCGCGAGGATCACCGACCTGGAGATGGAGAACACTTATCTCTAAGCACAGGTTCACGAGCTAACCCTGGCGGTGCTTCCCTCGCCCCCTTCGCGAGCCGGGACTCGAGGCCAGTCGTGAGGTGAAAAGTAGGCAGCCCGGCAGAACTCGATGGGGATCGCCGAACTCGTCTTCGACAAGCTTAAAGGGGCGGGCCTGATCGTCCCTGATGCGATGGAGCTCACCGCTGAGGACGTCGTCCCTGACCTGTTCGCGCCGATCTCTGAGGTGGGAGATCGCGGGAGCGACTGAAGAATTCTTCGGCGGGCAACTCTTATGCTTTTTATTTTTTCCAAGTGTAAATCTTTTGTTTTGACCGGCGAGTTCGCCATTAACTGTAAACCTCTTTTGAGCAATGAAAAAGAAAGATTTTGTCTATCTTTTGAATGTCATTTCTTTTTTATTCCTTACTCGCACTCGCATTTTTATTCATGCTCGCATGATTCAATTTTTCTACGCTTATGCTTCTATGTGCTCGCGTCTCGATATCTTAACAATTCCCTCATCTCTGAACTTTCTTTTGCTTAGAGATTTGCTTAGATAGGCCCGCCGAATTTCATCGCCGAGGTGAAGTCGGGCCCGCTTCGCCCCTCCGGCTCGCCCCTAGGGAAACTTGCGAGCGGGATCAACGTTACCCTACCTCGCTTGCGCTCGCTTTTGCGAGCTCCCCAGGCTTCTTTTTTACTGCCGCGCCGACGGACCCTTCTTGGTTCACTGCTTTTACATATGCCATCGAAATTTAAGTATTTTTGCGAGCCTGGGCCCAGCTCGGCGAGCTTTGCGAACACCATGCTCGGTCGCCCCGCCTTTACCCTTGGACTTAGGAACTTCTCATCCGTTGTCTTTTTTCTTCCACACGAGTGAGCCTCAGGGCTCGCCTTCCCCGGGCCTTGAGATTTTTGCGAACCAAGCCTCTAATCAGGAGTAATCTACTTGTCAGCCTCCCTGTGAGATCGACCTGACCCACCGGCTAGCGAGAGCCTGGCAGCGGAATCATCCGGGGCAATCCAGCACCAACACTTGTTACCTTGTCAACCTCTCCAGAGATCAACCTGACCCACCGTTGATGAGAGCCCGACAGCGGAATAGATCTGGGGCACGCCAGCACCAATACTTGTTACCTTGCCAGCCTCTCCAGAGATCAACCTGACTAACCATCTATGAGAGCCCGGCAGCGGAATCGGTCTGGGGCACTCCAGCACCAATACATGTTACCTTGCCAGCCTCTCCAGAGATCAACCTGACCCACCGTCGATGAGATCCCGACAGCAGAATCGATCTGGGGCACTCCAGCACCAATACTTGTTACCTTGCCAGCCTCTCCAGAGATCATCTAACCTACCATCTATGAGAGCCCGACAACATAATCGATCTGGTGCACTCCAGCACCAATACTTGTTACCCTGCCATCCTCTCCAGAGATCAACCTGACCTACCATCTATGAGAGCCCGACAACATAATCGATCTGGTGCACTCCAGCACCAATAATTGTTACCCTGCCAGCCTCTCCAGAGATCAACCTGACCTATCGTCTATGAGAGCCCGACAGCGGAATCGATCTGGGGCACTCCCGCACCAATACTTGTTACCTTGCCAGCCTCTCCAGAGAACAACCTGACCTACCGTCTATGAGAGCCCGACAACATAATCGATCTGGTGCACTCCATCACCAATACTTGTTACCCTGCCAGCCTCTCCAGAGATCAACCTGACCTATCGTCTATGAGAGCCCGACAGCGGAATCGATCTGGGGCACTCCCGTACCAATACTTGTTACCTTGCCAGCCTCTCCAGAGAACAACCTGACCTACCGTCTATGAGAGCCCAGCAGCGGTATCGATCTGGGGCACTCCAGCACCAATACTTGCTACCCTGCTAGCCTCTCGAGAGATCAACCTAACCTACCATCTATGAGAGCCCAACAACGAAATCGATCTGGGGCACTCCAACACCAATACTTGTTACCTTGCCAGCCTCTCCAGAGATCAACCTGACCTACCGTCTATGAGAGCCCAGCAGCGGAATCGATCTGGGGCACTCCAGCACCAATACTTGTTACCTTTCCAGCCTCTCCAGAGATCAACCTGACCTACCGTCTATGAGAGGCCGGCTGTCGAATCTATCTGGGGCAGTCCAGCACCAATACTTGATAATTCCTACTCAAAAATGACTTCAAAATCTATGTATGGAGAATGAAACATACAACAAGTCAGTTACAAAAATTTTTAAGGGTATAATCTCTTCAAATCATCCCCACTCCTGGCTCGGCCGAGAGGTACCCCTTCCACATCCTGGAGGTCGTACCCTCCAGACTTGAGCACTTTGCTTACAATGTAAGGCCCATCCTAGTTGGGCTCAAGCTTACCTATTGCGGCCCCTCTCCCTGCCGCATCTACCTTCTTCAGGACCAAGTCCCCTCTCTTGAACTGTTTGATTCTTATATGTTGATCAAAGTACCTGGCCATCTGCCTCTTGACTTCCTCATGCCGAACAGTAGCGAGGTCTCGGAGCTCTACTACTAGGTCCAAGGACAGCCTTTGTTCCACCTCCTCCACTAGCCATTCTCCCCACCCCCACCCCTTCGCCCGCAACGACCACCCTGGGTGTTTTCACCTCAAACTCTATCGGTAGGACAGCCTCGGACCCGTGAGAGAGTTTGAATGGAGTCTCCCTAGTGGCGGTATTTGGAGTCGTCCTCAAGGCCCAAAGGACCGAGGGCAGCTGCTCTACCCAGTTGCCCCTGAGATTCTCCACTTTCTTCTTGAGTAGGTTGACAATTATCTTGTTCGTTGCCACTACTTGACCATTACTCCTTGGGTGGTGGACTGACACGAACCTGAGGTCGATGCCGAGTTGGGTGCAGAAACTGACAAACTCTTCGCTGGCAAATTGTGGCTCATTGTCCGTCACTATGGCCAGTGGGAGCATGTGCCTGCAAATTATCTCGCCCCACACAAAATTTCTTACCACTTGGTACGTTACCTTGGCCAGCCCTTGTACCTCTATCCACTTGGAGAAGTTATCGATCATCACCAACAGAAACCTCCTTTGTCCACTAGCTTGCGGGAAAGGGCCTACCAGGTCAGAACCCCATACAGCAAAGGGCCAGGGAGTCGTGATGGTTCGGAGTCTCTGAGCTGGTAAGAGCTAGAGGGGAGCAAACAGCTGACACTTTGAACATTTCCTTGTGAACTCCATCGCATCCTTGTTGAAGGTAGGCCAAAAGTAGCCTTGCCTCAACACTCTACCTTCCAAGGTTCGGCTCCCGGAGTGACTGCCACATTCCCCCGAGTGGATTTCTTCTAAGACTCTCGATACCTCCTCCTCTGATACACAACGGGCCAGGAGCCCCGAGAGGGTTTTCCTGTACAGTCTCCCTGCATGCAAGGAATAATAAGCCGACTTATACCTGAAGTGTCGTTTATCCACGACCCCTTCAGGGAACTTCCCCGATGTCAGGAAGGCGATGAAGGGGTCCATCCATGATGCTCGTTGATCTACCTCCATCAGCTCCCCTTCCTCGATGGAAGGTCGGAAGAGTTCCGATACCGTCCCCCCAGCTCGAGGGCCAAACTTGGCTAGGAGGTCCGACGGGGTGCTCTCCTCCCTTGGCACCTGCTTGATGGAGAAAGTGTGGAATTGCCCGATGACCTCCTTGACCTTCTCCAGGTAGCGTTGGAGGGTCGGCTCCTTTGCTTCGAATTCCCCCCTGACTTGGCAAGCCACCACCATGGAGTCCGTTGAGACCTCCACGTCTTGTACTCCCAGCTCCCGGGCCAAGCCGCAGGCCCGCTATCACTGCCTCGTACTCGGCCTGGTTGTTGGTGATTGGAAAATGGATGTGATAATGCGTAATTTGACTTAAATTACTTAAGCAAAAATATTAAATTTTGATATAAATTATCTATATTTTCTCTAAATAATATTTAATTTAGCTTATAAATTAGTTTTATATAATTTTTCACTAATGTTTCGTTATTCTGCAGGCCTGGGGGTAATTTTTGTACGTCTCAAAGTGAAAGCCCGCTGCTGAATTTTATTGATGTTGCGCGCATGTTTGATGAAGATTTTGCTAGAGTCATCACATTACTCGAGATGCGTCCGTGCATGTGCAGCCCGCTGCGCCATCGCCGCCACCTTTGCATTTCACCGCCAACTCCAAATATATAATTTCATGTCGCCGCAACGTCTGCTTCGTCGCCCATCTCATCAAAGCTACACTCGCCGCGACGCCATCGTCGCCATTTACCCATACCAGCCCATGCAAGCCCAAGCTCAAGATCGCCACCCACTCCATAATCCCATGCACGTGAATTCTTTATGGTGCCGCCCATGCAAGTCCCCATTCTCTACGTGATTTTCATGCATTCCGCCAACCCTTCATTAATATGGCTGCCACGTTCATTTCCTCCATGGCCCACCTCAACATATAATGCACGCCACCTCAACCATTCATATTGCTGTCTCATGCATGAACCCCTCTCTCTCTCTCATTTTCTTCTTTTTTTTATGTTTCTTTTAAATAACATGCATGCATGAAGCCCCCTCTCTCTCCTCCCTCATCAATATGATTCATGCATCTCCACCCCATGTTCCCCTTCATTTCTTCCATCTAGAACATTCCCCCTCTTCTATATAAGGACTCCATTTCTCAAGCATGAGAGGGCTAATGTAGTTGGAGTGTAGAGAGTTAGAGAGCAAGCTTCTATTTCTTTCAAGTATTTCTTCTTGCCTTGTCTTTATTTCTTCATGTAATAGTTAGTATTGTTGTATTCTTATTTCAAGTTTAATGAATATGCACTTTGTTTCTTCTCCTCTCTTTTCTCCCTATATAATGCGTAGCTAATTTCTTTTTGTGTTCGATCGCGATGAACTTTGCAATGAAATAATATCTTTTTTTTTATGTTGGCATTTGTACTTTTTATTTCGATCCGACCTTGATTTATTTCGTATCGACTCCGTATTGCTAGTATACGGTAGTAGATTTCGATCTCATATTCGAGTAGCCGAGAGGCTCGTGAATGTGAAAGATCACTCAAGTAAGGAAGGAGTTGCACGTAACCCTAGAGATAGGACGACGTAAATCCTCCAGATTGGAGTCAAATCTAATAGTGCAGATCACTTTGATAATGCGACTTTAGGCCTTTTTGATTTACAAAGAGATTTCGGTCAAAATGTCTAGAAGTTAGGAGACTTATTGCTCTAGCGAGAATATTTCTTAGTTTCGGATCTGTCACGGTCTTTATGAATCTGCAAATGTTAAACTAAATTTCTCCGTTATTTTATTTCAAAGTGAATCGTCGATCGAGCACTCTTTTTTCAATAGTTTATTTCTCTTTTAATTAAGTTAGTTTATTTTTATTTTCCAAAAACCCAATCAATCGTTCGGTAGGATAATAGAAACGTTGTGAGTAATAGTAGTTGCCTGCCCTGAGTTTTTATACGACCTTGATATATTTTATATCCTATGCTATATTTCGATAGGTACACTTTCCTTAATCGAGTATAGATTGGAGAACACAAATTTCTCTATCAAGTTTTTAGCGCCGTTGCCGGGGACTATTTTTGGCAATATTACGAAAGCACCGAGTTTATTACTTCTACCATTTTTCAAAAAAAAACATTTTAAATTTATTTTTTCTACTTTCACCTAAATTGTCTTGGAAAGGACGCTTTGAGCTTGAATTTCCATCACAGCCTCTAGTACCGCTGCAAACCCCTCACAGGGCAGATCTCGGGAAGTCCAGGACTAGCATAATCCGCCTAAGAAAAAAAAATTAATTAAATTTTCTCTTTCCCTTTTTGGTAATAGTTTTTTTTTTAAATCATGGAATCATCTTCTTTTTGCGCTCTTTGTGGGTCTCCTGACCATTTTAATTTTGCATGTTTTTCGGGAACCCCTCCCTCATATGATTTCAATTTTTCTGGAGTAGGTCAAAGTGGCCAATTTGACCCTTACTCCAATTTTTATCCTACATGGGAGGTGGGGAACCCGTCTTATTTTTCGCATGATTTTGCCCCGCAAAGCGCCGCGCCTCCAATTTTTAATTCTATCGATAATTGGTTTCTTGAATTGCAAACTTCTTTAAATACTATTAATTCGCATTTTAAGACCATTATTGATTATTTTTCTTGTGAGGTCGCGTCTTTTTCTTCGTCTTCTTCTCCGTCTCCTTCAATTTCTTTATGTAATGAGTCACCGGATATCCCGACTTGTCTTATTCCTCTCGAGGAAGATATCTATTCGGATGTTCCGGATTGTTTCCTTCCTCCTTTGGATGACACATATGGATACTCCAGCATGCTTCTTACCTTTTGAGGATGACGAACCGTCTCAAAATTTTCCTTCTTTTTCTGAAGACGTATGTGATTCCATGTCAAGTTTAATTTCAATTGTTCCAACTTTTTCTAGTTTTAGAGAGTCTTTTTCTTCTTCTTCTTTTATTTTAGATAATTCCTCTTTAGTTCTTTCTACCCCTTCTTCTGCCGAAATTTCACAAGATTCACTTTCTCCTTGTGAAATTTCCGTTAATGGAATTTCTTTTTCTACTTCTTTTATTCCTCTTTCTATTTCTTCCTCTTTTATTTCTTCTTCTTTTGACGACCCATTCTTTCCCCTTTTACAAACGGCGGAGTTCTTCTATTACTCCGTTCGTATATTTTTGGGCGTCATTCCTTTGAAGATTCCACCGCATGTCGGTGCGATTCTTCATTTCTTCCTTTTTCTTATTTACTCTCCTAAGCGCATACTTAGGGAGTTATCTCTTCATCTTAATTTTTATTTTCCATTTCGCTAATCAATAACGTCGGGCTCAGACGACGTTAAACAAAGAGCGCTCTTGGGAGGCACCCCTTGCTTACCATTTTTGTTCTTTCTTTTTCTTTTTCTTTTTTTGCAGGAATAAGACCTTCGGCGGTTCATTTGGCTCCATCTTCTCTTCCTTAGGCCTGAGTCGGTTTCCAGCTCAAGCATGGGGGAGCGACATCAGCAGTCGGCCTCACAAATCCGGGGAAGTCGTTTTATTTTATTTACTTTATTGCACCCCCCCCCCCCCCCCCCCCTCTTCTTTTCTTTTTTTTCCTCATATTTACTATTCAACATTGAGGTCAATGTTGAACTTTAAGCATGGGGGAGTGTTCTCCTTTTCCTTTTAAATATTTTAAAATCCAAAAAATTATAAAAGTACAAAATAAAAAATATATATATATAATCCAAAAATTTTAAAAATTTGCATTATTTTCTTTTTTTAGCCCTCTAATTAAAATTGCAAAAAAATTAGAAAAGTAAAATTCAAAAAAAATTATAAAACTCCAAAATGCAAAAAGAAATTTAGTATCGCACTTTTTATGTTATTTTCTTATCTAGTATTTATAGCTTATAAAAAAAAGTTCAAAAAAATATCATATCCAAAATTCAAAAAAAAAGAGAAAACCAAAAAATAAAAACTTTAGTAATTTGAGTTAATTTGTGTCCGGTCCTTAGTACCCCACGACTTGTTGTTTTCTTATCTCTAGTCATTCGTGTACTTGTTTAGCTAGATAAATTTTTCTAATTTTCATTTTGGCTATGTTTCACGAGTAATGTGTTGACTCGTGTAGTGTTCCTAATTAGGGTAGCATGTTATGTTTGAAAAATCTATTAAATGTTTGAACTTTTTCATGATTTTCTTTTTTTTCACTTATATAAAATCTATCATCCCTTGTTTTCACTGTTAAAAATCTTTGTAATGTTGACTTATGTTAAGTGTAGTAAATGCGAACAGATTAGACGCTTATTATTTTCATTTTCATGATAAGTCAAGTTTCTTTTTTTCTATCTAGTCTTTCACCTTTTGAAATTTTCAAGCTTTGCTTTAAACAGATGTAGGAGCATGAAAATGATTTAGGCCACCTTTTGATTCATTTGAGCCTTTGCACTCCGAACCTTAAATCTTAACCGTTGCTAGCCACTTTGTGCTTTTTCCATTCCTTTTGTTGATCCACTTATTTTCACCAAAACCAAATAGCCTACCTATGTTGCACGCTTAAAATTTAGAGCTTTATATCTTGCTAGCATGTGCTTCTTATTTGTGAAAATAGTGGAGTTCCAAAGTTTTATCCTTTTGCTACAAAAGAAGGAAAATGAAGAAGGAAGAAAAAAAATGGTGAATGAAAAATTTTATGAAAAAAATATTGAAAAATTATGTCGAAAAAAATTGTATCAAAAGTTTTATGTTGCTAGCTTTCATGTTTTTGCAAAACCTTTCTCTTTGTTTTAAGTGTGCATTTAACCTTCACGTTTATCTTTTGATATCCGCACCTTAAAACCCTTGCCCCAAAAGTTATGCCTAACGAAGTCCTTTTGATTCATGCTCCTAGGTCTGTTTTTAGTTAAGTAGCGAAAAAGTAAATTGGATACGTCTTTAGGTAGGAGTTTGAACTCTTGATTTAGATTTTTGTGGTTATAAAATGTCTCTAAGATTTTAGTAGCAACTCAATGCACTTTTCATTCGTCTCATTACTTGGTTTATAATTTTGCTAAAACTTGGGATGATTTATTTTTATGTTAGTGGAATCTATAAAAATTTTATGTCATGACTAAGTAAAAATTTTCAGTTTATTTTTCATAATTTCCCTACATCTAATTTCGCACTGTACTCGTGTTGGGCATAGTCAAATTGATTTATTAGTCCTTTTTATTTTGCTAGCTCGTATTTATTTGCTTTGGGACAAGCAAAATATTTAGTCTGGGGGAATTTGATAATGCGTAATTTGACTTAAATTACTTAAGCAAAAATATTAAATTTTGATATAAATTATATATATTTTCTCTAAATAATATTTAATTTAGCTTATAAATTAGTTTTATATAATTTTTCACTAATGTTTCGTTAGTCTGCAGGCCTGGGGGTAATTTTTGTACGTCTCGAAGTGAAAGCCCACTGCTGAATTTTATTGATGTTGAGCGCATGTTTGATGAAGATTTTGCTAGAGTCGTCATATTACTCGAGACGCGTCCGTGCATGTGCAGCCCGCTGCGCCATCTCCGCCACCTTTGCATTTCGCCGCCAACTCCAAATATATAATTTCATGTCGCCGCAACGTCCGCTTCGTCGCCCACCTCGTCAAAGCTACACTCGCCGCGACGCCATCGTCGCCATTTACCCATACCAGCCCATGCAAGCCCAAGCTCAAGATCGCCACCCACTCTATAATCCCATGCACGTGAATTCTTTATGGTGCCTCCCATGCAAGTCCCCATTCTCTACGTGATTTTCATGCATTCCGCCAACCCTTCATTAATATGGCTGCCACGTTCATTTCCTCCATGGCCCACCTCAACATATAATGCACGCCACCTCAACCATTCATATTGTTGTCTCATGCATGAACCCCTCTCTCTCTCATTTTCTTTTTTATATGTTTCTTTTAAATAACATGCATGCATGAAGCCCCCTCTCTCTCCTCCCTCATCAATATGATTCATGCATCTCCACCCCATGTTCCCCTTCATTTCTTCCATCTAGAACATTCCCCCTCTTCTATATAAGGACCCCATTTCTCAAGCATGAGAGGGCTAATGTAGTTGGAGTGTAAAGAGTTAGAGAGCAAGCTTCTATTTCTTTCAAGTATTTCTTCTTGCCTTGTCTTTATTTCTTCATGTAATAGTTAGTATTGTTGTATTCTTATTTCAAGTTTAATGAATATGCACTTTGTTTCTTCTCCTCTCTTTTCTACCTATATAATGCGTAGCTAATTTCTTTTTGTGTTCGATCGCGATGAACTTTGCAATGAAATAATATCTTTATTTTATGTTGGCATTTGTACTTTTTATTTCGATCCGACCTTGATTTATTTCGTATCGACTCCGTATTGCTAGTATACGGTAGTAGATTCCGATCTCATATTCGAGTAGCCGAGAGACTCGTGAATGTGAAAGATCACTCAAGGAAGGAAGGAGTTGCACGCAACCCTAGAGATAGGACGACGTAAATCCTCCGGATTGGAGACAAATCCAATCGTGCGGATCACTTCGATAATGCGACTTTAGGCCTTTTTGATTTGCAAAGAGATTTCTGTCAAAACGTCTAGAAGTTAGGAGACTTATTGCTCTAGCGAGAATATTTCTTAGTTTCGGATCCGTCACGGTCTTTATGAATCTGCAAATGCTAAACTAAATTTCTCCGTTATTTTATTTCAGAGTGAATCGTCGATCGAGCACTCTTTTTTCAATAGTTTATTTCTCTTTTAATTAAGTTAGTTTATTTTTATTTTCCAAAAACCCAATCAATCGTTCGGTAGGATAATAGAAACGTTGTGAGTAATAGTAGTTGTCTGCCCCGAGTTTTTATACGACCTTGATATATTTTATATCCTATGCTATATTTTGATAGGTACACTTGCCTTAATCGAGTATAGATTGGAGAACACAAATTTCTCTATCAGGATGCTTAAGGCTTGCTCGATCTTTGTCCCTTGGGGGCTTATCAGGATGATTCCTCCTCCAAAAGAGTGCTTCCCTGACGCATCATCCACCAGCATATTCCAAAGCACCGGGGTAGGTGATTCATGCTCCCCCACTTCGGTTGCGTAGTCCGCCATGAAGTCTGTCACCGCTTGTGCCTTGATCGACATCTTAGGCACAAACGCGATGTCGAACTCACTCAGCTCCACGGACCATTTTGTCAGCCTTCCCGAGTGCTCCACCCCCTCTATGACTTTGCGAAGTGGGTGGTCGGTCACCACTTTGATCGAATGTGCTTGGAAATAAGGCCGGAGCTTCCAGGCCGATACCACTAATGTGAAGGCCAACTTTTCTAAAATGGGGTATCGGAGCTCCGCCTTCCTCAGCACTCGGCTGACGTAGTAGATGGGGAACTGCCTCCTCCCTTCTTCCCGGACCAACACCGAACTTACTGCCTCGGATCCTACCCCCAAGTATAGGTGTAGATCCTCTCCTGGTCTTGGCCCTTGGAGTAGAGGAGTCTGGGTGTGTTGCTCTTTCAAAGCTTGGAAAGCTTCCTCACACTCTGAGGTCCATTAAAATTTTTTGTTTCCCCTTAGAACCTTGAAGAAGGGTGCACACTTCTCACCCACCTTAGAGAGGAACCTACTAATCCCGACTAATTTCCCGTGAGGCTCTGAACCTCCTTCAAATTTCTTGGTGACCCCAACTCCATGATTGCTATAACTTTATCTGGGTTCGGCTCTACCCTTGCTGGGGTGAGCAGGTGACCTAGGAACTTTCCCCAACTAGCCCCGAAGACACACTTCAGGGGGTTGAGCTTCATCTTATACTTCCGCAAGGTCCCAAAGGTCTCATCGAGGTCTTGGAGGTGGGACTCGAGGTTTCGGCTCTTTATCATGAGATCATCAACATAGTCGTCCAGATTTCTTCCCTTCTGCTCTCGGAAGACCCTGTCCATCATTCGCTAGTATATGGCCCCTACATTCTTGAGCCCAAAGAGCATCATCTTATAACAATAATAACCATCCCTCGTGATGAAGGAGACATCCTTGATGTCGGGGGGGGCATGCGGATTTGATGATAACCTGAAAATGCATCTAAGAAAGACATTATAGAGAAACGTTGAATCAACCAGCGTTGATTCTGGTCAAGGGGTAGCAATCCTTGGGGCAAGATTTATTAAGTAGTGAGAAATCAACACACATGCACCACTTACCTCCCCCATTTTTCACCATAACTACATTGGAGACCCAGCCTGGGTACTGGATCTCTGATACAAAACCTGCTCGGAGGAGATTGTTCACCTCCTCCCGGATGGGGCCTTCCAGCTTGTCGGCGATGGCTCTCTTCTTTTTGCAAATGGGTCGAGAGCCAGGATTGAGGTTGAGACAGTGGCATGCCACGTCCGCATAAATCTCGAGCATCGTCGCCGTGCTCCAAGCGAAGACGTCCACATTCTTCTGCACGCAGGCTAGGATTTTCGCCTGCTCCTCTGGGCCGAGCTCTCCGCTGATCCGGACCTTCTCCACCACCCCAGCCAGGGTGGTGACCTCGAACTCCACGACCTCCAACCGGGACTGCTCTCCCCAATCGCCTTCCTTCGCCTCGCCGCTAGAGAATGCTTCGGCCTCCTCCTCCCTTCCCTCTTCTCTGGTCGCCATCAACTCTTCCTCCCTTCTATCCTGGGCCTGTCCCCCTTCCTCTTACTTCTCATCCTCTCCATCCTCCATCTGCTCCTCAACCTCTCCCACCTGGGCCTTCCCTTCTCCCCTTATTTCCTCCTCTGCTTCCTCTCCGAGACCCGCCGGCTCCCCCATCTCCCGATCCCATTCCTCAGCTTTGGCCATCCAGGAGATGGTGTTCACGTTCGTCATGTAGCACTGCCTTGCTACCTTTGGGTCCCATCTTACCCGAACCTGAACTCCTCCTGAGTTGAACTTTATACATTGGTGGAAGGTGGAGGGGACGCAGCGGAAAGCACTGATAAGCGGCCGTCTGAAGATGGCACTACAGCTATTGGGGGCGTCCACTATGACAAAGCGGCAATTCCGAGACTGCCCCACCCCCCCCCCCCCCAGGACCACATGGAGCCCCACTCCCCCTTCTACCTCCTTCCTCTCCCCGGAGAACCCGAACAACGGGCCATCCAAGGTCAACAGCCTCTTGGTCTCTACCTTCAACTCATCAAACGCCTTCTTGAAGATGACGTTGACGGAGCTTCCGTTGTCCACGAGTGTTGTTTATTGGGTGTCAACTTATCACCTAGAGGGGGGGTGAATAGGTTTTACAAATTATTTTATCCCCTTTAGGTGTTCTTGATTTCTGATTAGTAGATCAATAAATTATAAAGCACAACACAGAAAGCACGCAAGACCTTATAGAGGTTCCTCAAGACAGGGTGTCTTGAGTAGTCCTATTTCCATCTGCGCCTACCTAGCAGTGTGCTAGGCTCGGCAAACTCCGCCAAATCTTCAGGCCCGCAAGCCTTACAACACGGACCGGCAAGTCTTACAGCCTAAGCCCGCAAGCCCCTACTACACCCGAGCCCGCAAGCTCGACACTCAAGCCCTCCAGCCCTACACAACACAGACCCGCAAGTCCTATGCCTACAGCCTAGGCCCGCAAGCCCTTACTGCACCCAAGCCCTCAAGCTCGACAAAATCGGACCCGCAAGTCCACTGCCCTGGCCCTCAAGCCTCACGGCTCTCCAGCCCTCAAGCTAGACGGAATCGGACCCGCAAGTCCACTACCCTGGCCCTCAATCCTCACAGCTCTCCAGCCCTCAAGCTAGACACTTAGGCCCGCAAGACTTACAACAATAAAAGATTTACAGTAACGACAATTATTTCTTCTGCCTGATGAAGATCGACAACTTAGCCTGATGGAGATCGGCTTCTTAAGGTTGAAGAAGATGTTTCTGATTCAGATCTTGAAAGCAAAGTTCTTCTTCAATCTCTTTTCTTAGCCTGATGAGGAGAGGCTTCTTACCAGTCAATGGAGTTGACTGATTCTTGTTCTCTTCTTGTTCTTCTTCTTCTCCGCAGAATGTACTGTTGTATTGAGAAGCAACGACGGATTCTTTTTCGTTCTTGTCTTTCACATGAAGATTAGCTTTTCTAGGGCATCATTGTTCCCTTTTATAGGACGGATGAGCCGCATATCGGTCACATATAATGTCCTTTAATGTCAGACTCTCATTCCTTAAGAGCACGCGTTGTTTGGACAATCAGGTGGCGACATTAAATGCTGACAGCGCGTCCGCAACATTTGAATTCCGTCTCGATGATATTTCCATTGTTACAACGATATGGATAATATCTCGACGACAGGACTTTGTCGATGCCTTAGGCCTTGGTGGATCTTCAAGTCTTCTAGCTTCTGCCTCTGACATTGATATCTCGACGATATGAGATATTCTGGCGTTTCTGCATATACAGCGATATGTTATCTCTGACTGTGTCGTCGTGATCTTCTTTCTTGTAGTTTGTCGTCGTAATCACTTTGTTCTTTCGACGATATGAGCGATATCATGTCGACAGACTATGCTTTAGTAACTGCTTATCTTCAGCTGTCCTTATTCAGTCTTCTCGACGTTACGCCTTCTTTACGATGATGTCATTGGCATCAGTCTTACTTAGCCTTTCCGACGACGCGGCTTCTTCCTGATGATATCTGCATCTTCTCGACGACAAGGCTACTTTTATGATGTCGACGATACTGCATCTTTTCAATGACATTTCTTCCTTTGATATCTTCATGTCTTATCTGCGTTCGACGAACTTCATTCTGCGTTCAACGAACAGCATTCTGCGTTCGACGAATTCCATTCTTCTGTCCCGTCTCTGCGTTCGACGAACTTCATTCTTCGTTCGACAAACTTTATTCTGCGTTTGACAAACTGCATTCTGCGTTCGACGAACTTCATTCTTCGTTCGACGAACTACATTCTTCGTTCGACGAACTTCATTCTTCTTTGCTTTGCCCATCATCTCAACGATGTGCATGTACTTGTCGACGACTTCTCCTATTCTTCTCGATGATATAGTACTTAGTGAAATAACTAAAGTACTTGACATATTATCGATCTCTGCAAGCATGAACTAGATGGAACATTAAATACAACTTGCACTTATCATTGAGCTGAACACTTCTTCAAATCAGGAACACTGCTGGGCACTGTTCCCAATAATCTCCCCCTATTTGAAGAAGTAATAACCCACTCAATGATAAATGTCACTCAAATAAAAGGTTTAATATTTTAAGAAAACAAGCATATAATGATGACATTGCAGCTATAATTGAGTGAACACAGAATTTGACAAATATTACTTCATTTATAAATAGTGTCAAATGTTTTCAAAAGTTTTGACATTTCTACATTTAGCCCACTAAAGATTTAGCCATTTATATCCCTGGTGCCCTCATATCATCTTCACCCTTTGCTTTCTTCGCATTGGCTTCCTGTTCCTTTTCAGCTTGTCTGATGAAGTACTCAAACGGTTTAGGATGATACTTTAGAGGTTCAGGAGTGTCAGTTGGAATTCTTCCTGCTTGCTTATTCCTTCTGTATTCTCTCCTTACATCTTCTTGATCTTCATGCTTAGCCCATTCTTGAGGACTGTATACATTGTATCTTACACCTTTATTAGCTTTCACTTGCTCCCATACTTTTAGAATGATGGCCCTGGATATGAGACTCCATCTTTCATAGTCATCCTTTTTCTCCATTTCCTCCCTGTACTTTCTCTTTCTCATTTTTATTTCTTCATCCTCCAGTGCTTCCTTTTCTTTACCCTTATTAGTGGCAGTATAAGGAATGTCTGCATGTTGCTCTTCATCTAGGTACTCTCCTGTAGGCTCATCAAAATGGAAAGGAGGGAGATTCATTGCTTCCCTGATGGTGTTTGTGGTCCAGATGGCATGATCACCACTGGCCTTTATCATTGATCTCTCCCCCTTTATGACTTCTTCAAATATCACCCTTTGGAGATTCTCCTCGGAGGTCAATATCTTGTTTTTGAGCATATGGATTCCTGCTTCCAAGTGATTCTTGGTCTCAAGCAGATGACTGTCTAGATCTTTATTATGGTGATCTAGACTTTCTTGGAGATCAGTTTTGTGTTCAGCCATCTTCTTGGTGGACGCAATGTAGGCCTTTTCTATGCTGCTGACAATCAATGTCTGATTAACCCCTAGGTTAGATATACCCTTGTGAGTACGGGCAGTATATTCTTGCAGATTTTTCACATCATTTCTTAGGCTTGCCGTTTCAGCAGACAGTTCCCTTCTTAGCTCATTGATAGCAGAGGCGACATAGCTATCAATTTTTAATCTTTGCTCTTCCAGGAGCATCTTTATCTGAGATAAAAGTGAGAGCTCCATTGGTCTATTCTCTGGAGATGAACTATCTTGTTCCTCTTCTTCATTCCCTTCAATTATTGGAGATAGAGATTTTCTTATGGGTGAATGGTTTGGCTCATTTTCCTTTTCAGGACTTTGATGATCTTTGCTAGTCTCATCAGCGGGGTTCTCTTGGTTGTCCTCTTGCATTGCTGGTTCAGAATGACCAGCATACTCAGCCCCTGTGATCTTATTGATCACTTCTTCCACTTGAGCAGGGGGAACACCATTCTTCTCCCCCTCAATCTCAGCATCCTCTGTTACTATTTTCCCAGATTCTAGACTTAGGGCAGAGGTCTGGAGGAAGATATTTCTCTTCTCTACAGGCACTTCAGGGTCAGACGAGTCTGAGCTGTTGCCTGATTCGCTTTCTTCTGATGATATTTCTGCCTTCCTCTTGACATCCTCTGTAGTCTTCAGCTTCTTGGGAGATTTAGTCAGAACTTTCTCCCACCTTTCCAGTATCCTGATATCCATCCTTCTCATGTGATGGATTTTCGCGCCATACTTCTTGTTAAAGCTTGCAGGGTAGGATATCAGTAGATACAGTGATAGTATTCTTCCCAGATTTGGAACTTGAAAGTTGTCTTGAATTCTCCTAAAAATAATCTGACCCCAATTGGTCTTTTTCCTTAGGATTATCCTTGACATTATCTCGAACATGGGCCTGGATATCCTGTCATGCGATCCTACCTTGCAGAGGAGGGCTTTTCCCATAATGTCCGCCATCATCTTTCCTTGCTGATTGAAGCTCTTCCTTTTCAGAGACCCATAGATCTTGTTGGAGTGCCCGCACCATGTCAGAGCCTTGTCAAGGTCTTCCTGGGTGACCTTTTCATCTTCCTCCCCCTTGGCAAAGGCCGTCAACTGAAGAGCCATGTTCAATCTCTTGGGATTCACCTTGACCTTTATTCCGTTGATTAAGCTTTTCACCGATGTTCCTTTTGAGCCACCCTTGGCATTTGAGTAGAACTCCAACACTTCTCTTTTGAGTATCACTGTTGGTTCGGAGAGGGCAAATTCCAGACCGACGACGTCCAATAGCTTGATAGCATTTTGAATCTCTTCTGGTCCTTCCACGAAACCATTCCTCACCACTTCACTTCCTTCAAAGAGGAATCCTTCCTTCTTCGGCACCATCTTTTGCTTGATCTAGGAGGATTTCAGCACTGTCGACTCGTTCACTCTTAGAGGCGTGGAGAACACGATAGCTTTTTAGGGCTAATGTAGAGAGTGTTTTAACCTTAAGACATTTGACCTTATTTATAGTGTCCGAGTTGGAAGTCGAAGTGTCATTTGTTAAATGTCTGATTAACTCAAGTTTAGTTGTAATGATTGGTTAAGCACATGATTATTTAAGAGACCGCTGATGATTGGATATCGTCATGATGCAGATTCGATATCGAGGAGTCATTTCGATGATACAAACCATCATTTCGACGACATGGTTTTGGTTCACTCTTTTGTATGACCTGTGCAATGCTTTTAGCAGATCCATACATTTGTGCTCCTTGAATGTTAACTTTTACTTATTTAAGTGAAAATTACTTTTACAAAATGATAAAGATGAGGTTATGTATTGAGCATCAACATAATTACCTTCACCTTAGCTTTTAAGTCTTCTTGAGCTAGTAGCTCCCCCTTGATGGGATGACCACTTATCTTTACTCTTAGCTCCCCCTTGATCAGTGCACCTTGGCATGTGGTGAGTTTTTCTTTTTCCAGAGTTGATCCTGGAGCACTTATTGTCCATTAGCCTTGTTTGCTTTTGATTGGCTAAATGGACTTCCCTGCAAAATAGATTTAATATCCCTTAGGAACCCAAGGTGACTTGGGTCCTAGGTTCTTGTTAGCATAATGGGGGATTCTTCTACTCACCTCAGCCCATCCAGGAGGTCTCTCCTTTGCACTAGGCACACTAGGGTTGTGCCAACAGTCAATGGCAAAGTGTCCCACTTTACCACAGCACCAACATTCATGGATGTTGTACCTTCTTTTCTGAACAATTTTTGAAGTGATTGGAGAGTCACAATGCTTATGTTCAGTAGAGAAGGCAGCAACATTCTTCCTATCTCTCTCAGCTAAGGGCTGACTGGCTGCTCTAGTATAATTATTTCTTCTTGACTTTATCTATTTGTCAACAACAGATGTCAGCTTGGTAGCTGACATAGTGTTGATAGCATCAGAAATGATCAAGTGAGAGTTGATTATACTGGGGCTACTAGTCTGCTTCTTTGCTGGAAGAGATTGAGAAGGTGTTGCTTCCTTACCCTTGAATGTGGGGGCTGGAGCACCAAACACAAATGGTCCATGATGGGCCATTTGGATTTCCTCATGGGGAGCCTTCAATGCACTCATCCCCATGCCTTTTCTCTTCCCATAGTCAGGAGCATTTCCCAGACTAATGGATCTTCCATTCATCCTGTGACCATGGACACTGTCCTGATCATACTTATTAGAGGGAAGCACTACCTTCTGAAAGGTGGTATGAGGCTCAGCTTTAGTTTTGCCCCTTTCTCCATTTCCAGCAACTACTGCCCCTTCATTGAAACCCAATCCCCTCCTATTTCCATAGGAGGAGAAGGTGTCAATGATGGGAAGTATAGTTTTGGGCTTAGAGAATTGAGCCACTAAGCTTCTTTCCTTAAGCAGATCATTCTCAAGTTTCCTGATGAATTCTTCCCTTTGGTTTCTTTCATCATGAAGCTTGCCTATGATCTTCTTGAGCTCACAGGAGTTGGTGCCCTTATTGTGGGACATACCCATTTCCTTATTCATCTTAGCCTTAATGGGTCTGAGTGATTCTAGCTCCCTAGCTTGCTTCTTAACAAGCTTCTTGCTCTTTCTCAGAGCTCCCAAGAGATCACCAAACTGCTCTATAAGATCAACATGGTTCTTATTATTGCATGATGAGCAGTCTTCTGCATCATCTTCAGAAGATGGGCAATCCTCTAATGCACTCTCGGTCTTCTTAAATGAAGCAGGTAGTAAAGGTGTGTGAGTGGTGCATACCTGATCATGATATGATTCATCATGATTTTCTTTATCTGATAGAGCTATCAGCCCATATACCTCCTCATCCTCAGAATCACAGTCTGTGAGAGTCAAGGGTGCTCTTATTCTTCTTCTGACTACAGAGCATTCTTCATCTTCTGATTCACTGTCTGAAGTAGTCAGGGGTGCTCTGATGCATACCTCTTCATGAGGGGTTTCTTCTTCAAAATCTTCCTCTGACCCTTCCATGAGGACCCATAGGGAGTTCCACATGTCATTTGCTATTTTGCAATGAGTCAGCTTCTGGAGTGTTGGCAGATCTACTGCACCAGCTAGAATACTTTTGGCTTCTTTGTCAAAGCTGGCTAGAAGGATCTCATCTTTTATCATAGTCATGGAGGGTCCTTCTTGAACAATTACAAACATTCTGGGATCCATTGCCTCCATGTATATTCTTGCTCTTACTTTCCAAAGGGCAAAGTTCTCCCTGGAATAAACAGTTATTCTTGATTCCAAAGCTATGAAAAATTGACACCCACGGGCAGATCTGTTCAAGTTGTTAAGCTTTTCTTTGAACAACCTCGTTTTGAGACCACTTGTTGTTTATTGGGTGTCAACTTATCACCTAGAGGGGGGGTGAATAGGTTTTGCAAATTATTTTATCCCCTTTAGGTGTTATTGATTTCTGATTGGTAGATCTATAAATTATAAAGCACAACACAGAAAGCACGCAAGAACTTATAGAGGTTCCTCAAGACAGGGTGTCTTGAGTAGTGCTCTTTCCCTCTGCGCATACCTAGCAGTGTGCTAGGCTCAGCAAACTTCGCCAAATCTTCAGGCCCGCAAGCCTTACAACACGGACCCGCAAGTCCTATAGCCTAAGCCCGCAAGCCCCTACTGCACCCGAGCCCACAAGCTCGACACTCAGGCCCTCAAGCCCTACACAACATAGACCTGCAAGTCCTGTGCCTACAGCCTAGGCCTGTGAGCCCTTACTGCACCCAATCCCTCAAGCTTGACAAAATCGGACCCGCAAGTCCACTGTCCTGGCCCTCAAGCCTCACAGCTCTCCAGCCCTCAAGCTAGACGGAATCGGACCCGCAAGTCCACTGCCCTGGCCCTCAAGCCTCACAGCTCTCCAACCCTCAAGCTAGACACTTAGGCCCGCAAGCCTTACAACAATAAAAGATTTACAGTAACGACAATTGTTTCTTCTGCCTGATGAAGATCGGCAACTTAGCCTGATGGAGATCGGCTTCTTAAGGTTGAAGAAGATGTTTCTGATTCAGATATTGAAAGCACAGTTCTTCTTCAATCTCTTTTCTTAACCTGATGAGGAGTGGCTTCTTATCAGTCAATGGAGATGACTGATTCTTGTTCTCTTCTTGTTCTTCTTCTTCTCCGCAGAATGTACTGTTGTATTGAGAAGCAACGGCGGGATTCTTTTTCGTTCTTGTCTTTCACAAGAAGATTAGCTTTTCTAGGGCATCACTGTTCCCTTTTATAGGACGGATGAGCCGCATAACGGTCACATATAATGTCCTTTAATTTCAGACGCCCATTCCTTAAGAGCACGCGCTGGTTGGACAATCAGGCGGCGGCATTAAATGCTGACAGCGCGTCCGCAACATTTGAATTTCGTCTCGATGATATTTCCATTGTTACGATGATATGGATAATATCTCGAAGACAGGACTTTGTCAATGTCGTAGGCCTTGGTGGATCTTCAAGTCTTCTAGCTTCTGCCTCTGACATTGATATCTCGATGATACGAGATATTCTGGCATTTTTGCATATACATTGATATGTTATCTCTGACTGTGTCATCGTGATCTTCTTTCTTGTAGTCTGTCGTCGTAATCACTTTGTTCTTTCGACGACATGAGCGATATCATGTCGACAGACTATGCTTTAGTAACTGTTTGTCTTCAGCTGTCCTTCTTCAGTATTCTCAACGTTACGCCTTCTTTACGACGATGTCATTGGCATCAGTTTTACTTAGCCTTTCCGACGACACGGCTTCTTAACGACGATATCTACATCTTCTCGACGACAAGGCTACTTTGATGATGTCGACGATACTGCATCTTTTCGACGAGATTTCTTCCTTTGATATCTTCATGTCTTCTCTGCGTTCGATGAACTTCATTCTGTGTTCGACGAACAGCGTTCTGCATTCGACGAACTCCATTCTTCTGTCCCATATCTACGTTCGACGAACTTCATTCTTCGTTCGACGAACTTCATTCTGCGTTCGACGAACTGCATTCTGCGTTCGATGAACTTCATTCTTCATTCGACGAACTTCATTCTTCTTTGCTTTGCCCATCATCTCAACGATGTGCCTATACTTGTCGACGACATCTTCTATTCTTCTCGACGATATAGTACTTAATGAAATAACTAAAGTACTTGACATATTGTCGATCTCTGCAAGCATGAACTAGATGAAACATTAAATAAAACTTGCACTTATCATTGAGCTGAGCACTTCTTCAAATCAGGAACACTACTGGGCATTGTTCCCAACAACAAGAATCTGGGACACCGTGAAGTTCTCAATGGCGGTCTGGATGACCAACGCATCGCAGAATGGGTCCTCATGACCTGGCATGTCGCTCTGAGAGAAAGTAATTTTTTCTGCCGGGGGTGGGGCTTTGGATGTCGAAGCCACGCTCCGGCGGTAGATGGTATGGAGGCTCTCCTTGCAGGTTGCCTCAACCCCTACACCCCCGTAGATCGCTCTGATCCCTCCCCGGGTCCCCAAATCGACCTTATCCTCGCACCTTGCATCCTCATCCTCCCGAGGCAGGACCTCCTCAATCCTCACATGCGGCTGCTACCGCGGCGCTGGCGCTCTGGCCCTCTTTGTCTCCAAGAACTCCGGGCAAGTGGCTGTCACGTAACCTTCCTCGTCATGGAAATCACAATATGGCAATACCACCTCCCCCCTCTCGACTTCCACCCCCCTATTCCTTCTTCGGGCTGCTGGCCCTGCTCCACCCCTTGCTCTTCCTCCTCTTCCTCTTCCTATTGTCATCGCGTGCTGAGGCGGGGGAGGCATCTGCCTTGGACCCTGCCTCCATCCCAACTGATGGGGTCTTCCCTGACCCCCATGGAAATCACCCCCTCCCGGGGCGTAACCTCTCCCTTGACTTTGCATTCCTCCGCCCTGTGATGGCGCAAATCTTAGCACACCGCTATAGGCGGTAGCAAGACTGCGGCACGAAACGACAGTGTACCGATCGTTCAAGTAATATAAAATGAGGAGTAATCCCCGAGTATCGAATCTCTCAAGGAACACGGTAAGGTGGAGTTAACGTTCGAGGAAGGACTTGAGATCGAAGTCCTTGAGTCTGATGGAATGCGGAAACGGGGTGATTTGGCTTTTGGAAAATAAAAGAAAACAACTACACCTACTCCTATGCAATGCGTCTATGCAATGCTTCGTTTGGCGGGATGGATACTAGGCAGGCCTTGAGCGCGCTGCGTCGCAAGGGCGGATGGACGAGTAGGCAAGCGGAATCAAACAATGCAGGCCTTGAGCGCACTGCTTCGTTAGGCGGGATGGAATACGGGCCGCGATGCCACGTTTCGGTAGGCGGATGGACGAGTAGGCTAACGGAATGAGGGTCGCAAGCACCTCTTCGACAAGCACGCCACTAGCAATTGCTAGTGCGGCACATGAACGTGACGGTGGGATGGAGGATGGAATGGGGCGCTCCTCAAATCACATAAACCACAAAAGCATTTCACATAGACATGAAATATATAAATAAAAATAAGTTTAAGTGCAACTTCATCATAATGTTAGCTCTAACTACATATACATCAATAAGAGAAGAATAAGGCAAGAAATCGACCGAATCCGAAGTCTCGTTGTATATTCACGGTTGGAATCGCCGGGTTGTCAATCCGCGTCCAAGCTCGGTCCGCAACTACGTCCGGGGTAGAGAGAGCTGTCACTACTCTCCAATGAGCCCGTCTTCTTCGTGTCACGATCCGGTGGAGGTTGCAAACTTCCTCTTGCTTGATGGCGATGGCGGCTAAACCTTCCTTGAAGCTCTTGGATGAAGGAGGAGGCCGAGAGGAAGCTCCGGCTCAAGATTGGCGTGAAGAACAAGCCCGGAGCACCTCCCGATGGTGGGCGGCGATGGAGGGGCGAAATCGGGCGAAACGGAGCAGGAAACGGCGGAAGAATCGCGGTCCCGACCTAAATCGCGAGCAGGAATATTTATAGGCGCTGGAATAAACAGTGCGCACGGTCATTGGCGCACGACCAGTGGTCGTGCGCACTGGAGTTCTGCGATCGTGCGCGCTGCCTGGGCGGAGCCTGAAATGAAAGAAATTTATAAAATACATGTTCGCACGACCAGCGCGCACGTCCAGTCGTCGTGCGTAATATCGTAGGTGGTCGTGCGCACTGGTCGAGACAGAACTCATAAAATTGTTGTTAAGTGCGCACGAACAGTGGCGCACGACCGGTGGTCGTGCGCACTATCGTAGGTGGTCGTGCGCACTGTCCGAGACAGAACTCAGAAAAAAGGGTTAAGTGCACACGATCAACGGCGCACGACCAATGGTCGTGCGCAATAGAACCAGTGATCGTGCGCGGTGTTCCTGTACAGAATTGTACCGGGAACACCTGCACGACTCCTGTTCCAGCACATCCACGAATCCAGCCACTGAAAGTGGCACTTAACAATGCATGAAAACTACTAAATAAGAAGAACATGAAATAACACCCTAAACGGGCCTAGAGGTGCACTTAGCAAGGAGTATGAAAGTATCTGGTAGAATCTTTGCCAATAATGCTCTTAAAGGTAGCCCGAGTCTGCTTACCCATTTGGCAGGCATGACAAGGTCTCTCTTTAATGCACTTAACATCTGGAGCGTCACGAACTAAGTTGTGAGAGAATAACATACTTATTGTTTTGAAATTAATATGTGCTAGTCTCTTGTGCCACTGGTCACAGAGAGATGCACTATCTTTTGCTAAAAGACACACTGGTGTAGAAGAGTCTAAACAAAGAAAATTTAAACAAAAGATATTTCTACTCCGAGTGCCTGTTAAAATAGTTTCTGACTTATCAGACGACTTTATCAAGCACTTGTCCTTGTAGAATTCTACCATATAGCCTTTGTCACAAAGTTGACTTATGCTAATGAGATTATGTTGTAATCCATTAACATAAGCCACGTCTGTGAAAGAGACTGTACCATTAGTGATCATACCGTAGCCTTTTGTGATTCCTCGATCAGATCCGCCAAAAATAACTTTTGGTCCATCTTTCACGGGTGTATACTCTTGTAACAAACTTCTTGTTCCGGTCATGTGCCGTGAACATCCACTGTCCAAGTACCATATAGGATTTGAATTGGCCTTTGGACATACCTGCAATCAATAATCAATTGCCCTTAGGAACCCAAATAGATTTGGGTCCTTGGTTCCTTGTCAGATGACCACCAACATGAGTGTTAACAGTGCGAGAAGTCACTCTAGCATTGTTACCTCGTGGGGTCTTAACATAACTGTAATTAAACCAGCAATCTATGGCGAAGTGACCAACTTTGCCACAGCACCAACAATCAAATCGGTTGTACCTTCTCTTGTTCTCCTGCTTTACCTTTTGAACGGGGGGTCTAGTAGGAGCAACCTTCTTAGAGGTGGATGCCTCATGTTTGCAACAAACACAGGGTTCCTTCTTCTCATTAGGCTTAGCACTAACAGATTTAACTTTTGGTGCTTTCTTTTTAACTGATCCATGAACAAATGGACCATGGTCTTTGAGAATTACTTCTTCATAAGGTGCCTTGAAAGGAGTCGAGTCAAAGTTTCGAGGTCGGCTCCATCCCTGATATCTATTGCTAGATTCAACAGGTATTGGTCTAGTGAGATGACCATAGGATGTTTCAAAGTCAAGCGGGTTTGTCGGAAAAACGACCTTCTTGAACGAAGGTTGACTTTGATCAGCCTTCCCTTTACCTCTTTTGACTTTTATCTCGGCAGCCTTACTACTTTCAGCCTCATGACCAATGCCACTAACCTTCCCAGGAGTGGAGAACTTATAAATAAGAGGAAGAACATTTTTTGGCTTGTTGAAACTTTCAGATATTTTCTTCTCTGCCACCAGCTTTTCTTCCAGTTCAGTTATAAGTTTCTCTTTCAGAATTGATGATTCAGTAGAGCTTCTTAATTCCTCCTTCAAGGATTGGACTTCATTTCCGAGGGGAGTTAATCTTTCGATTTCCTCTCTCAGAGCTGATTCCACGTTCTTGAGAGAGACAATTTCTTTTGCTTGAGATCTGACAACCTTGCGGCATTTGTCAAAGCTTTGCAAAAGAGCTTTGTACTGAGTCATTAATTCTGACTCATCCTGTGAATAATAGTCTTCATTTGCTCTGGATGCAGTTTCACACTCAGAGGCAGAAAGAGGAGTATGAAGATTCACCTTTGCCTTATATGAGGTGTCGCTTGCTTCATCATCCGTTTGTGCCATAAGCCCAAAGTAGGCTTCTTCATCAGTGCTTGACACCTCTGAGTCGCTGTCACTCAGAGTTTTTGGCTTCTTTGCAATGAGGCTCTTTTCTTTCCTTCTACCTTTGTAGGATTTCTTATCCTCTTTCTTTGAGCCTTCCTTTTTCTTATATGGACACTCCGCAATTATGTGTCCTGGCTTATTACAGCAATAGCAAATGATATCGTTAGAAGAGTGTTTACTAGGTTTAGATTTATACCTGTCATCTTCATGCTTCTTTTTGTGATGATCCTCATTACGGTTTGATCTTCTATGACGAGAAGACGAGGTTTGACCTCTCATGTTCCTTTGTTTGTTAAAGAACTTTTTGAACTGCTTGGAGAGTAAAGAGAACTCTTCATCTGACATTTCTGAGCCTGAGGGGCTAGCATCAGATTTATCTTCATCAGAGGAGGATCTCCTGACAGGTGGGAGAGCCTTGCCTTTTCTTGAACTTACAGCTTTAAGTGCAGTGGACTTCTCCCTTCCAGAGGCCCTGGTTCCTTCTTCTTCAGCTTTACGGGTGTTCAACTTCAATTCATGGGACAAGAGCTTCCCAAACAGCATTTGTGGCTCCGTTGATCCAAGTTTTCCGAATTCTCTAATGGCTATAACTTTAGTGTCCCATTCTTTGGTCAGGGATCTTAGGAATTTATCATTAAGTTCGCCAGTAGTGAATTCACGATCATAGTTCCTAAGACCATTTACGATCTTAAAGAACTTCTCATAAGTATCAGAAATGGATTCACCAGAGCGTTGCTTGAAGGCTTCGTATTCTTGGTTCAGCAATGATCTTCGATCATCCCTTACTTCATCTGTTCCTTCCATCAGAACAACCAGAGAGTCCCACATTTCCTTGGCGGACTTGCAGTGAAGAAGATTCTGCAACATGGAATCATCGACTGCACCTGCAATGATATTCTTTGCCTTCTTGTCCAGAGAGACCAGTGCAATCTCATCCTTTGTGAGTTCCAGCATCTTCTTGGCGACCATAATTGTAGAGTTTATGGAAGATGGTTTCATAGGAACATGAGGACCTTCTTCCACAATCTGAAATATTCTTGGATCAGCAGCCTCCATGAAGAATCTGACTCTCTCCTTCCACATAGGAAAATTCTCTTTTGTGCAGACTGGAAGCTTGACGGAATCCTTGGTCTTATCCATGCCAGACATACTTGCTTAGGCAACTAGATAAGGAGACCTTGTTCAAGGTGTTAACCTTATAGCGAACAACCTCCTCTGATACCAATTGAAAGTATCTAGTTGCGGCCTAAATCACCTAGAGGGGGGTGAATAGGTGGATTCTATGTCTTTACGCGGAATTAAAAATATAACACAGAAAAGCACACAATAAAGCACAGCTCAGACACAAGGATTTTATAGAGGTTCCCCGATGTGGGTACTCCTCTTTCCCGCCTCGCCTATCTAGCTCTTCGAGGCTAGACTCGGCTACTTCACCAAACTCAGATCAAAATAATCTTACACCTCGGAGTAACAACTCCTACAACTCGGAGTGCACCACTCCTACAACTCGGAGTAAAAACAACTCCTACAACTCAATCCTTAACCAAGGATCTACACAACACTCGGAAGCAAGCTTCCTACAAAGTTTATAAAAATGTTTATTACAACACAACGTAGATTGGAAACAATCTTCTTAAACTTCCGATGAAGTTCTTCTTCAGATCTTGAGAAATAGATTCCTTCTTCTTAGCCTTGAACTTCAGTCCTTTGTGAATGAAGAATGAAGAAATCTTGAAAACGATTTGAAGCTAGATCTGAGAACTTGAATCGACTTGATCAACAGAAGATGAGAGCAAATCAGATCTTGATCTTGTCGATTGAATCTTTAGAAGACGAAACAATAATCGCTGGCTATGTCGGAGACGAATCACTTTCGTGAGAACAGTCGGCCGTTAGAGATAATATGCGATTTCTTCTTCAATCTTTGATTATTGTTATCTGGAAATAATCCTTAGGTATTTATACTGTCTTCTACAACGGTCATAAACGCGAAATACGGATCTAACTCCACGTGTACTGTACATGGAAGAAGCCCTAGGAAACGCGCATTCAAAAATGAACCGGAAGAATTATTGCAGACCGATTCGGTTAAATGGAATAACCGAATGGAAGAATCCGAATCGAATTCGGTTAAATGATATAACCGAATTGCGATGACCGAATTTAATAACCGAATTTAATAACCGAATTCGGTTAATCTAATTCTTCAAAGGAATTCGAACTAAGATCCACCGAATTCGATTATATCCATCCCAACTATATAGTCGAATTCGACTATACGTCTCTGAATGATATAACCGAATTTTACTTGGAAAAACTTCCTTTCTATGGAAAGTCCATCAACAGCTCCAGTCCTCCTTTTCTTGCACTTAGGAAATGAGGTACATCCCAATAGAGAGATTTCACATGAGCCAACACTTTGGTCTATACAATGAGGGATTACATTGCACAAGCCTGTGTTTGACGGCTCATTGAAAACTGACATTGGTTTGTACCTAGAATGGAATGACCTGTCACAACACAGCTAAAGAGCATAATCAAATACAACTACAATTCATCCTAGTTTGAAGGGGACTTCTTCAAATCAGGGCTATTGTGGATACAATACCCAACAGAGTATCAAATATGAGTGAAAATATGTCTAAAGTGAAGTGCATAGACTAGAAAATTGGCCCAGATGAGTCCATAAATGTGTATATATTTGGGACTCATCACACCCCCAGACTTAACTGTTTGCGCGTCCCGAGCAAACCATCTCTCGCGGACAGGAAAAACATAGCTGACAAAGAAATTATCAAGCGGAGCACCATGCGAAGTCGCATGCTCACACGCGTAGAAATACAATAGATAAAATTCCTAATTGTACATATTAGTTTATACTTTTCTAGGGGCGTATTTATATATTACATTTACTCAAAAAGTGAATCACGGTGAATCATAAGGTCGTACATAGGAAGAAAGTAAACTGAACGCTGAGGCGCGCATTGCCAAAGATCGGGGCTCGGGACAACTCCATTGAAATCCATCAATGTCGGTGACCATAAGCTTGCCCGTTCGCACTCTCTCCACAGCACTGGTTTGACTCAAATGCGTGAATCAATAGGACTTTAGGTTTCAGATGAGGCTTGGGTTTAGGTGAGGTAAACAAATATAAACATGAAGGCTTAGAACACAAAAACCCAAATGAGCAAATGCATAACACTATCCAAGTAGCCAAAAAAAACACGTGGATGCACCACACCCCCAGACTTAGACTTAGACGCATGGGTGTGTGCACCGCCTACTCCCAAATATAAATCTCAAACAGATTTTTTTAATTAAACTTTTCATTCTTCTTTTTCTTTTCAAATCTTTTTCTTCTTTTCTTTTTCTTTCTTTAGCAATTTCAGCAAATTTTCAAAGATGCACATCCACATTTTCACATTGTACTTCCACAATCAACACCACCAATTTAAAATTTAAACAAAATGCTTGCATTTTGGGTGTGCGACTAGGATTGGAGTTTAGGCTTTGGTGAACAATAGTGGAGCTGAACCAAAAGAATGGGGTAGGCACAACTGGGCTAACGAGGAAATAATGATAGGAATGGCACAAAGGCTCAACCGGGCCAAAATGATGGCCTATATCACATTCACGCAATTGACTAACCGTATACACATGCTTCAAGAATCGCTTGGGGCAAGTTCTTAGCCACCGAGAAAGATAATCCTTTCTCCCGGCTCGGGTAATACGAGGCTAACGAACGTCTACACACATCCCTATGCTACCGTTTGATTCACACCGGATTCACCAATTTTTGAGTAAAGTAAACAATATCTACGCTAATAGAAAAATATAAACTAAAAGCATAAAAAGAAATTGAATCTACACAAATTTCTATGCGAGACATGAGCACTTGACTAGGAGCACTATCGAAGTCAACATTTTACTCCTACTCGCAATCCTAAGCCAGCACAATGATTTTCCAAATCACACAAAAAGAAATGAGTTCAGCTCAAGATGTGCCAACAGCTAAGTGCACGCTCGAGTGGGTGTAGTGGTGTGCGGTGCAAATAAACATCATAACACAATTAATGCTTCTAGTATGCAAATAAAAGGTGCACGTGAGCGGGTAACAACATGTGGCTCTCCCCCAGACTTAATCTATGCAATAGATACAAATGATGTAATCATGAAAATTGAATAAACGACCAGGGGAAGAAAAGTTACCCATGCTCATAAATGAGCATACCAGAAGACGCATGAAAACCAAGGCAAAGAGCAGCTTCCTCCATCCGAAGATAAACCTGCAGGGGTCAGCTCCGCAAAAACAAAAGAAAATAGACAAACTAAAATGAATACAACTAACTAAACTAAACAAGATGAAATAAGAAATGCAGAAAAAGGTAAGATAACTACTGGGGTTATTGTCATCCCAGCACGACTTATTTGGCATTTGTACAGTTCTAGCTAATGGGAGTATGGAAGGAGAAGTGTACAGGTAACTGGCCTAATATCCGTGTCGGTAGCGGGTACCGATACGGTGATAGAACAGTCACTCCCCTACCTAAATAAAAATACCTGCTCTTCACAGGTAGGGGAAGCAGAAAGTAAGAAGTGGAGGAGGAGTCCTCCTCACTATTCTCACCAAAAACATCCTTGCCTAGCAAGGTGTCGTCAACAGGGAGGTGGCGGGAGGAAAAGGCAATGAGTGGAGCTTCCTCTACGGAGGGGGAATCAACTTCCTCACATAAGAGGATGCTCTCATCATTGACTTGGGCAATATGCACCAAATCCTCCTGGGGTACCTGTGAAGACTCAACCTACACAGGCTCGGATGAAGAGGGGGGATCGAGAAATAAACAAGACGAAGAACATAAATAATCAAAAATCGGGGGAGTGATCCCGGTCTCACTCCCATCAGGTTGTGGAAGTAAAATAATGTTTGCATTATCATCAATGCTACAAGATTCGGCGGGATCAACGGTGGCCAGGCTTGGGATTTGAACTTCCTCCACCGGTGCTGAGGAAAACTCCTCTTCACCTAGAAGGTTGTCCTCCTCCAAAGGAATGGGCACAACACTAAGATCAACAGCCTCCTCTTGTGACACATCATCGACAATGTCGTCAGAGACGAATGTAGTATGCACAACAGGGGGAAGAATAGTGCTCGGATAAAAGTCGAGCACCGATTCCTCGCAAAGAATCGAATCCACTAGGGGTGGTGGATGCACCGGGAGAATAGGCTCAGCAATGTCGGTGCCCAGATCAGTCGCACATCCGGTGACCGTGTCCATGCCATACCCTTCAAGATGTGAAGGTGACAAAGACACATAACCGGATGTTGAAGGTGTGCCGCTAGAGTTAGGAGTTGGGACGATCCGGATATCCGGCTCGTCATCCTCGTCCAATTGGCGAAGATACTCGGCACAGTCCTTCAAGACATGATCAGTGCTCCGACAAAACCGGCACTGCCTTGCGGGCTTCTTTGGCACAGCGGGGGCTGGAGCCGAAAAAAAGTATGATGGTAAAGGCTCAGCAGAGTAGCCATAAGACTTACGCACAGCATGTGGAGTACCAGACGACGTCGGTGCTCCATATGCTGGGCTATAAGAATTATGCCTACTATTCTCCGTAGGGCATTCATCACTAGAGTGGGAGGTAGCTCCACACCAACGGCAACGGATATTAAGATGTGCCCACATAGTGCGAAGATAAAACGATTCAAATAGAAAAACACTATTGTGCGAAATACCACACCTAACAAAAATTACTAAAGCAACCTAATATGAAACAAGAAAATGGGATAAAAGAACAGAAATAAAATAAAATAAAATAATGCAATTTACAAATGGAAGGGCTTTTCTCTCAGATTCTCCCTCTCCAGAAAACTCACACGTCTGTGTTCCCCAGCAACGGCGCCAAAAACTTGATGGCGCAATTCTTAGCACACCGCTATAAGCGGTAGTAAGACTGCGGCACGAAATGGCAGTGTACCGATCGTTCAAGTAATATAAAATGGGAATGAATCCCCAAGTATCGATCTCAAAGGAACACAGTAAGGTGGAGTTTATTATCGAGGAAGGACTTGAGATTGAAGTCCTTTACGTCGGATGGAAGCGGAAACGGGGTGATTTGGCTTTTGGAAAATAAAAGAAAATACTACACCTACTCCTATGCAATGCCGCTATGCAATGCTTCGCTTGGCGGGATGGATACTAGGCAGGCCTTGAGCGCACTGCGTCGCAAGGGCGGATGAACGAGTAGGCAAGCGGAATCAAACAATGCAGGCCTTGAGCGCGCTGCTTCGTTAGGCGGGATGGAATACGGGCCGCGATGCCACGTTTCGGTAGGCGGATGGACGAGTAGGCTAACAGAATGAGGGTCGCAAGCACCTCTTCGACAAGCACGCCACTAGCAATTGCTAGTGCGGCACATGAACGTGACGGCGGGATGGAGGATGGAATGGGGCGCTCCTCAAATCACATAAACAACAAAAGCATTTCACATAGACATGAAATATATAAATACAAATAAGTTTAAGTGCAACTTCATCATAATGTTAGCTCTAACTACATATACATCAATAAGAGAAGAATAAGGCAAGAAATCGACCGAATCCGAAGTCTCGTTGTAGATTCACGGTTGGAATCGCCGGGTTGTCAATCCGCGTCCAAGCTCGGTCCGCAACTACGTCCGGGGTAGAGAGAGCTGTCACTACTCTCCAATGAGCCCGTCTTCTTCGTGTCATGATCCGGTGGAGGTTGCAAACTTCCTCTTGCTTGATGGCGATGGCGGCTAAACCTTCCTTGAAGCTCTTGGATGAAGGAGGAGGCCGAGAGGAAGCTCCGGCTCAAGATTGGCGTGAAGAACAAGCCCGGAGCACCTCCCGATGGTGGGCGGCGATGGAGGGGCGAAATCGGGCGGAACGGAGCAGGAAATGGCGGAAGAATCGCGGTCCCGACCTAAATCGCGAGCAGGAATATTTATAGGCGCTGGAATAAACAGTGCGCACGGTCATTGGCGCACGACCAGTGGTCGTATGCACTGGAGTTCTGCGATCGTGCGCGCTGCCTGGGCGGAGCCTGAAATGAAAGAAATTTATAAAATACATGTTTGCACGACCAGCGCGCACGTCCAGTCGTCGTGCGCAATATCGTAGGTGGTTGTGCGCACTGGTCGAGACAGAACTCATAAAATTTTTGTTAAGTGCGCACGAACAATGGCGCACGACCGGTGGTCGTGCGCACTATCATAGGTGGTCGTGCGCACTGTCCGAGACAGAACTCAGAAAAAAGGGTTAAGTGCACACGATCAACGGCGCACGACCAATGGTCGTGCGCAATAGAACCAGTGATCGTGCGCGGTGTTCCTGTACAGAATTGTACCGGGAACACCTGCACGACTCCTGTTCCAGCACATCCATGAATCCAGCTACTGAAAGTGGCACTTAACAATGCATGAAAACTACTAAATAAGAAGAACATGAAATAACACCAAAAACGGGCCTAGAGGTGCACTTAGCAAGGAGTATCAAATATGAGTGAAAACATGTCTAAAGTGAAGTGCATAGACTAGAAAATCGGCCCAGATGAGTCCATAAATGTGTATATATTTGGGACTCATCACCCTGCTGCCTCCATCCCCCCTCCGGGGCCAGACCTCCGGCTCACTAAGCTTTGCTAACCTCCTGGTGAGCTCTGGATTGTCTTCCTCACTTTCGATTTCCTCTGCCACCCTCTCCATAAAATCCTCGTAGGAGATGGGGGCCTTCCTCTTCAATCCCATCTTAAGGAAACTCTCCATCAGCCCAACCATGAAGGCGAGCTGGAGGGCAAACCCAGGCATCTCCTGGGTGAGCAGTACCTCCTCTTGGAATCGATCCGCATAGTGAGCCAACGATTCCTTAGCTCCTGCTTAACCTTGAAGAGGTACTCGACATCCTTCTTCCTCTTCTTCGAAGTCGAGAACCGCAACAAGAAGCTTCGACGCAAGTCTTCAAATGTGTAGATCGATCCCGTAGGGAGTTGATGAAACCAGTCCCTGGCCTTCTCTTTCAGGGTGACGGCGAAGAGCCGACACTTAAAAGCATCTGACATCGGCCTGAAAGAAACTGAGTCCTCTAATGACTACAGGTGTTGTGCAGGGTCATCCCTTCCATGGTAGTAGACCCTGTCCCATTCCCTGAACCCGTCCAGAACGGTGCGGAAAGCACCAGCTCGCAAAAGGGGCTCCCCCCACCTGCCACCCTTTCCTGCTCCACTCGCCCCCCCCCCCCCCCCCCCCTCCCCGAGCTCCCTCACCAGGCTTGAGCTCGCTGGGATCATGCTCGCGAGAGCCACACTCGCCGGGGCCGCTCTTACGGGCACCGCGCCCGCTGGAACCGCACTCGCATGTGCCGCACTCGCCGGTACCGCGGTTGCCAGAACCTCGTTCGATGGGCTGGCAAACAACACTCGCCCCTTCAGGTCTTGCACTGACCCCCCAGCCTCTTCCTTTCCATCCCTTCCTCCCGGGGAATTCTCGCCAGCCGCTGTGGGAGGAGGAAACGCCTGGTGCACCGGGGTCGCGAACTCGCTTCGCAGCGCTGCGACGGCGAATCTGAGGGTGTCGAAGACTTCCCTCCTGAAGTCCGAGAACATCCTTGGCATCACCACTTGGGGTGACCCGCAAAACTCCTCGCCCTGCTCTTCCTCTCCTGCCATGTCCTTTCCTTAGAACTTTCTTGTACCAGCTACACTCCACGCTCACCGCACCAAAATGTTGAAATCAATTTCTTGATCTCTTGTGAAGCTCGGGCCCTCAATAAGTTGAGGGGTAGCTAGCCCTTACTGATCCCTCGGAAGGAGCACACCGGAGATTCAGAACTAGACTTAGACCTTAGTCACAGCGAGGAGGTCCCACCACAAACTCGGAAGATCTTTGAGCGCTTCCCCTCCCAAGCCAAAGCTGAGACTGGGCACCTTGGAGTGCTAGAGAGCTAAACCAAAGTAACCTATGGAGGAAGAAGCTCAGAGTACTGAGATAGGAATCCTCTCCCAAGGTGCCCTTCAAGGTTTATTTATAGTTTTTTGTTCGTGGTCTGCTAATAGCGGAATCCCGCCTTACATTCTTACTATACACAGCCCAAAATGGTCTGCCAACAGCCAAACTCCGTTGTTTGGAGGGGCTAACTACAGACCACCAGGGGCTTCCAGGTAAAAACACCTCTGGACCCTTACTGGGCGAGCCACCCATAGGGGCTCCTCTCGCGACCCATGCGAACCTGGCTCGCCCGCCTTCCTGCGAGCGGCCCGCGAGAACCCATCTCCCCCGCCTTCCCGCGAGCAGTTGGCGAGGGCCCGGCTCGCCCGCCTTCCTGCGAGCAGCCTTTGAGAGTCTAGCTCGCCCTCCTTGTGAGTTCTCTCGCCTACTGACCTCTCAATCTATGCCCATCTCCTGGCGAATATCGGGGTTGTACAAAAAATGCCTTGCAGAATTGACAATTCTTTATCATAATTACTAGCCTTTCTTGAAACTTGCAGAATATAGAAATAACAAATTTTTTTCTTAAGTACTGTGCAACGGCTATATTCTTTAGATAATATATCATTTATTGCTCCTTGATTTATGCGCAAGATAGGCAGCGCGCACATTCTCTGAATATTCATTTCCAAGAATGTCTACACATTAAATGCTGCTCTGTAACTTGTCAAGATGATGTTTCTCCATCAAGATGATATCGTCTTGACCAGTGTATACGACAGATATACTTTACGGCGATATCGTCGACATTCTTCCTTCTTCACGACTCTACTTGATATCTCAACAGTCTTACTTCTTCTAGACGACATCGTCGAGATGTTGCTTTGAATAAGACTTAGACTTGTTCTTCAAGCTGACTGTCTTTCTTCAAGACGACATCATCTTGATCTTCTAGACGACATGAGGTCTTCAAACCGATGTTTGTCTTCATGACTCTTTATTTATGACTTAATTAACCAAGTCATTAATCATCAAGGTTGTACCTCTTCTTCAAGACGATATCGTCGAATCATCTTAGCTTTAGTCTTTCTCAGCTATAAGTTTTCTTCAACCTTCAAGACTTAAGGAGTAATGTCTTTTAGCCTTCAGGGTTATACTTCTTCTTCATGACGATATCGTCGAGGCATCTTAGCTTTATTCACGATAAGCTTTCTTCAAGACGATGTCGTCGAGATCTGAACTTAGCTTTATCCATGATAAGCTTTCTTCAATCTTTAAGATGATGTGTTTTCATCAAGACAATATCGTTGAAACTATTTTGATGATATGATACTCTTCTCCACGATTGTTCTACTGAGTCTTGTGACGATATTTTACTTAGTAAATTTTCATTACTTTTATCGTCTATATACTAGTGATGTAGCTTTGATGCTTCTCAACGATATGAAGATTATCTCAAAAACATATCCAGTCCTTGATATTTTTAGACTTAGAAAATTACTTGATAGATGGTTTATCTTCTATAATCATGAATAGGCTATATCATCAAATACATAGAGCATTTATCATTGATCTGAGCACTTCTTCAAATCAGGAACACTGATGGACATAGTTCCTAGCAATCACCTTGATCCCTCCTCAAGTTCCCACATCGACCCGGTATTCGCACCGATCCTCTACCTCTTCTCCTTCTCCACCTCTTCTGAAAACCTGAAGTTGTTTCTCCCCTGTTGGGACTCTCCTTTTCTCTTTTACTTCTAAGAACTCGGGGCAGGTAGCCATGGCGTGACCTTCCTCATGGTGGAAGTCACATTATGGAAATGCAACCCTACCGCTCCCTGCCCCTCCCGAGTGATTCCTTCTTCCTCTCCTTCCTCCCCGACCTATTGCCATGACGTGCTGAGGTGGGGGCTGGAATGGCCTCGAATACGGTTGCCACCTCAGAGGATTGAACCTTTCCTGCCCTCTCTGAAAGTTCTCCCTCCCCTTTGGAAAGGTCCTCTGCCCTGGGCAAACCCTCTTCCGTGTCCCAGAGGATACCCCCCGGTGGCCTCCAAATTGGCCGATGACTGGCAGCTAGAACTTCCCCCTGGTTCCTGCCCCCCCCCCCCCGGGGAGTCTCTAGAACCCTTGTCTCCTCGGTTCTTCTCTTCTCCTCCCCTCCTACTGTTAGGGTCCTCCTCCCACCCTCTCTTCTCCTCTAGCCCACTTGGCCAACTTTTCCACGAAAGCTCTGTTAGTGGCCTCTCCCTCGATCTCTTGCCCCACTCGCTCGATCAGCTCCTCATAGGATAGAGGGGGATCTCGGGCCAGTCCCATCTTGAACATCCCTTATCGTAATCCAAGGTTGAAGGCAAGTTGTAGGGTGTGCCCTAACACCTCATAGACCAAGAGAACATTTTCCTGGAATCGATACATGCAGCTCCTTAACAGCTCCTCAGTCCTTTGTTGGATCAGGAAAAGGGCTTCGTCACCCTTTTTCCTCTTCTTTGATGTGGAGAACCACATCAGGAAACTCCGACACAGATCCTTGAAGTTGTAGATGGTCCCCAAGGGGAGATGATGGAACAAATCCCTCGCCTTCCCCTTAAAAGAGATGGCAAACAACTTGCACTTGAAGGCGTCTGTCATTTGCTGATGGAGACAATGTCCTCGAACCACTGAAGATGTTGGAGGGGATCATCCTTGCCTGTATAGTAGGATGTGATAGGCTACCTAAATACTTCTAGAACTAGAGCTAAGAGAATCAACTCACATAATGGGCTTCCTGAACCTAACTGGCGAGCAGAAGGTGCTTGCCCGATCTCCTCTCTTGGGTAGCGAGTGCTAGCAGGCTGGGATGCAACACCCGTGTGTGGAGGGCTCGCTCATCCTCCCCCATTCACCTCCTTCCTTGTTCACCTACCAGGTGCCTCCTTGCCTAAGGACTGCGAGACGAGCACGGGGACCGCGGGAGTTGAGCACTCATCAGGTGTCGTGAGGGTGATGCGCAGAGTCTCCAAAATTGACTTCCTAAACTCATCGAAGTCGCTCTTCCTAACAAACTTGCCTGAAGGGGGTGAGGTCCCAAGGTCGCCTCCTTGCCCATCGCTTCCACTCATGGGATTTTACTCAGGATTTTCTGAACAAGCTATAATCCACGCTCACCGCACCAAAAATGTTGAACCCAGAAACCACGGTTCAACCTCTAAACCCAGAAATCATGGTTCGAGAGGAGTTTGGACTAATGTAACTTGCTTTTACTTCTACTGAGTTAAACACTGGGTCAGGCACTCAGAGCAAATAACCTTACTCACAAAAGGTAGAAACCTAGAAACAAACCCCGCGAGCTGTAGCGAGGAGGTCCTTCCAAAAAATCGGAAGATCAAAGAGAACTTCCCCTCCTAAACCAATGCTGAGTCGAGCACCATGGAGGGTACTGGAGAAAATCAGGTTGTCAGCCTAGAAACCACAGCAAAAAGAGTTCTAAAGTTCTCTGAAATAGCCTAAGGAGAGAGAAAGCCAAGAAAAGGGATCCTCTCCAAAGGTGCCCTTGGGGGTCTATTTATTGTTTTCTGAAAATGGTCTGCAGATAGCTAAATACCGCTTTTTGGTTTCACTAAAAGTGGCCCAAATTGGTCTTCCAACAATGAAATACCGCTGTTTCAAATGGCTAACTGCAGGCCAACATGAAATATACTAGAAAATGGATTCCCCATAAGGGGCGAGCACGTACACCCCACTCAAGACATGCTCGCCTGGGGAAGGCGAGTACCCAGCGATGTTGGGTTCTCGTGACTTGCTAGGAACAAGACCAAAATTGGCCAGAAGTGAGGCCAATATCGGCTAGAAGCGAGGCCAATATTGGCTAGAAGCGAGGCCAATATCGGCTAGAAGCGAGGCTAATATAGGCTAGAAGGCTGACTAGGGGCGAACACCCGGCATACATGGGGTTCTCGCGACTCGCCCAAGATGGGGGGCGAGTGCAAGCTACCAAGGTGAGGAATTTATGGCTCACCTCTTTTCCCGAACATCATCTTTTGCGTACTCTTTACTGGTCCACTCGACAAATACATAGTTGCATACTATTCACCCTCCCCCTCTAAGTGTTATTTAGGCATTCTCAAACTTATAATTTTTATCAGAGGTAGGTTGTTCATTAAAAGTCTAACCACTTGAACTAGATCTGCCCCTGGGAATTCTTATTTGTTAATCATGCCTGCTGGAGAAAATGATAAGAAACTTAGTTCCATGAAGTTGCCAATCTGCACTAAGGAGAACTTTCTTATCTGGAAGGAAAGAGTCAGACTATTCATGGAAGCTTCAGATCCTAGAATTTTCATTACTCTTGAAGAAGGCCCCTTCATTCCTACTATAGTTTCTACTATTGATAGTAGTAAGATGGTCCCTAAAAAAATTGCTGATATGACTAAGGATGAGATCACTGTAGTCATCATGGACAAAAGAGCTAGGAATATTCTAGGTAGTGTCTTAGATGACTTCATATTCCAGAATCCGATTCATTGCAAACTACTAAAGAGATGTGGAATTCACTCATTGTTTTTCATAGAAGGCACTAAAGAAGTCAGAGATGATAGAAAGTCTCTGCTGAACCAGAAATATGAAGCATTCAGATAGGATAAGAAGGATTCCATCTCTGAATGTTATGAGAAGTTCTTTAAGATTGTGAATTGACTGAGAACTTATGGAAGGGAGTTCTCTAACTATGATCTGAATGATAAGTTCCTGAAATCCCTGAACAAGGAATGGGATTATTGGAACATGCATTCCGTATCTCTTGGTTTGAGAAAACAAATCTTGCATTGTATTTGAACATCCTTATTTCGGGTATAGTGTGCAGGTTTACAAATGTGCAAGCTTATAAGTTACCGCCAGCATTAGCAATATCGTTGGACGCTAGCTCTTATAGTATTTGTCGACTGAAGACATGGCCTGTGGAAATCGACAAGAAGGCATATCGACTAGAGCAACCACCAGCATTAGCGATACCGCCGGGCGCTAGCTCATTAAGCATTTATCGGGTATAGATAGAGTCCTGTGGATTTCAATTAGACTATTTATGCTGACTAGAATGCTTCTGCCGACTAGAAGAATATCGACTAGAATGATTTTGTCGACTAGAAGGATGTCGACTAGAAGAATATCGACTTAACTGACTTTGTCGACTAAAAGAATATGAGCCAGACTTCTTGTGACGACAAGAAGGCATATCGACTAGACAGAGTTACCACGTACATTAGCGATACCATAGAGCAGTAACTCAATATATAGTAAACTCGTCAATCAGTAGAGCGACAAAAAGTGCAAGAATTGTTTTTGGCGGGATCAAATATATCCCTAACGCAGAGCGTTAACTCTAACGCATGACGATAACTCTTTAGGAAACCACAATCAATCGTGATTTGAATGAGAAGGCAAAAGGGGCATACAATATCATTTTGGAGGCAAGGATAAATCATATTTTCATGGGGAAACAATTGTTTACAAAGATAAAGGCATTGAAACTCTATAGGAAACCCCAATCAATCATGATTTGATTGAGAAACCAAAAGGAGCATCTAATATCATTCTGAAGGCAAGAATATATCTTATTTTCATGGGGAATTCCAAAGATGAAAGCCAAATCCATGAAATTGAAGAGAAAATATGGAAGGAAATTGAATATTGTGCGCTACCACCCCACTATAGCGCTACCACCTGGTGATAGCTCCCTATACAACAAACTCTACTGAAAACAAGCCGAAAATGAGTTTCCTTCGATGGATTTGAACAGAATTTTCAAGGGATGAAAGCCCTAGCCGTGTATAAGAAAATGAGGGGTCTTTCCCACTCATAGAAAGAGAGTTTTCTTCAGAGGAGATCAAAATGATTTCATGCGCTGGGATTGAAGGTTATCAAAATGATGATCAAGAAGCTTTCTTCCTAATATTCTCTTGGAGGATTCTCACAATGACTGTTCATCCACCAGAGCTACAACTCTGAACGTGCACAGTCAGTCCTCTGAGAATACTCTAGAGGGAGGGTGAAAAGAGTTTTAAAACTTTTCAGTAAAATATGTGCAGAACAATAAAATGATTCTACTAACTATGCATTCAAAAATCCAACCAGAATAAAGTAAGTACAACAATGTAGAAATAAAAAGGGACAACACAAAAAATTATCACTGCACAGATGAGACAAGATCTATAGTGGTTCCCCAAAATATGGGTACTCCACTCTTCTACCACCTTGGTAGGAATACACTATCCAGTGTCTGAGTCTTTTGATAAGGAGACTCTTGAAACCACTGAGTCTTTTGATAAGGAGACTCTTAGAACCACTGATTCTTTAGATAAGGAGACTCTTAGAACCAACCACTGGGTCTTTTGATAAGGAGACTCTTAGAATCACTGAGTCTTTTGATAAGGAGACTCTTAGAACCACTGAGTCTTTTGATAAGGAGACTCTTAGAACCAAGACTAGATCTTTTGATAAGGAGATCTTAAACCAACTAAATCCTCTGGAGAGCGATTCTAAGGACTCTTTACTCAAATTACAATGAAGAAAGAGAGAGTAAAGGAGAATAAAAATGAAGATTATTGTTTTGGTTGAATCCTCCTGCAGCAGTCACTGAGGATGCAAGCACTTAGTGTTCTTGAAGGATATCTATTCAGTAGATGAATCCTTGCTTGAGAGAGAGATGCAAGAATAATTATAGCTTTGATCCTAAATATCTTTGTATATCTTTATGCCTCTTGCTGTGAGAGAAGAAGAAGCCTTGAATATTTCCTGTACAGAGATTTATTGTTGTCCTGTCTGAGAGAAAGCTTCAGGAAGAAGAAGACAGAATAATGAAAATTGTTGTTGTTCTAAATCTTCCCTGAGTATACTTATTCTTCTTTCGAATAACAATTGAATTCCTTTCCTCTTCTCCTGTATCCCTAGTAGGAATGTCCAAGGGATAATAATATTCTCTTTCTATTTCTGTTGACTACCCGTCAATCCCTTTTTGAATACCTTCCAGAAATGTCTTTATTGTGTCTCTGGAGTCCTTCTTTCAATTCTTGGTTATGACTGACACATTAGAAATCAAATCAATTCTGTGTATGACTTCTGAATCATCTTTAGAAAAGAATACATAAAGTATACTAATTTTGTATGTACTCGACGTAGCGTCGAATACATTTGCCTTCTTAGAAATGCACCATTGAGTTCTAATAGAAGCTGCTTCGAGATCCTCCTTGGCTAGAAATGAACTCTATAGTCGACGTTGCATTTATTCTTGTTTAATTTCTTTGATTTATTATATATCCCTTACACTGAACAATCCTAAATAGGCGAAAATAAAAGAAAATATAAAAAACACATTTTCTCTGCAAAAAACTACTTCTGTTACTAGCGCCCGACGTTACTTGTTACCGTTGGTGGTAGTATAAAATGTTAAATTTGCTATTTGTTTTAAAAAGCTCTGTATATGTATTCATTCCCAGTTATTCTCTAAATACTAAAAACAAATAAAATATGTAAAACAAATAAAATCACACAAAAATAAGTTTTTTTTATATATAAATAATCAACTACAAAATTGAAAAACAAACTAAAAATACACAAATATGTTTTCAATTGCTCTGATATTGTCTTTAAAATTCAAAAAAAAATTATAAAAACTGATTGCTATTAATTGAAATGTTTCATGGATGATTATGTTTATCTTCTTAAGATTAAAATATAATGTTTAATTCAAGTTTCAAGTGTCTTAAAACATTGTTTTGTGTCTTGCCTTGAAAACTATCTTGTATTGTGAAATGAAATTGAATGTAGAAAACACATGTAAGATTGCTTAGCATGCCTCTAAGTATTAACATTTTATGTTTGATAATGATAAACTCACTCACCTCTTTGATACCTATATATGTTTTTAATCTTACTCTTGCATGATTGTGTAGTGTAAAAACTTAACATAATTGAGATGTGCGATTAGATTACCTACACCACAATAAAAAATCTCTTTCAAACACCCATATATGAAGAAGTGTGTTCAAAACAAACAAACTTTATATTTGCAAAAACAAGTAAATTCGAAGACCTTTGTCATTAAGCTAAAATTCAAATGAATAACTAACAAAGATAACTCCACCAAGCACTACTCACCCTCCTGATAAGTCTTAATGAGCATTGTGAGGTTGAACACCTTGGAGAGAATTGTAAAGTGTCTTATGCAAACACATCTATACACTACTTCTTATACACCGGATCACAAAATAAATCGAAGTAAACATAATAAATGTGATCCCCAAGCACTACTTTGCACCCTGACAAGTCTTAATAAGCATTATGTGTGCAGAGCACCTTGGTAGTTGTACTATATTATATGTGAATTGATAACAAATATAGCTTTGTGGGTAGAAGTAAGTCTAAAATTGCATTTTCGATAATGTTGTGTTTATTCCATTATACATGTCATGTGTTTTGATTAAAATATTTGTATGCTCTTATCAAAAACACTATTTGTACATGTCATTATCTCTTATAAAACCTCTACTCATGAGAATGGGATTATAATGCATATCTACATTTTTTCTCTACATTCTTTAGTAGATGCACTAGATTGCATTGCATGATCTCTATAATGTATAAGTTTACTTGAATTACGAATTTAGAACATTGTAACTTCCTATCTTATCTTAGTAAATCATGTTAACATTCTTTTTGATCATATCTTCCGTTGCGCCTTGTGTGCTCAATCTTGACTATTTAATTTCTCAATAAGTGATATAATGTTTTGATAACAAGTGATACTTGATCTTGGCCTACAAACGACAAAACATCTATTTTTTCTAGGGCTAAATCTCTTACTCATTTACTATGCTTAAAACTCCAATAAAGATGTTTATTTACAGAATCTTTAAACATGTTTTCCACTATTTTACTACTTGTACGCTCGATCATGTATATTTTCTTTCCCAACATATGTTATTTTTTTACTAAACTAATGATACCTCGCACTTAAAGATCAAATTTCTTTGCCTCACTCACCATATGGTATCACTAAGTGATAAACCTTTGTTATACACATTCTCTTCTCTACAAAAATATATATAAATATTAAACCTTAAACGATATATTTTCTTTCCACCCTCTTTTGATAATACCAAAAGGGGAGAATAACTTTGAAACAAATTCACATATAAGGGGAGTAAAATACATAGGAAGCTTTGATGTAGAGGGAGCATTCATATAGGTGGAGCATCGATATAGGGGGAGCATATGCATACTATCACGCTTATCCTTTACAATAAACACAAATCTTTCTAATAGGATTTGTTATTATCAAAAGGGGGAGTTTGTTGGAACATTTTCCACATCTCTTGGTTTGAGAACAACAACCCTGTTGTATTTGATCATACTTGTCATGTGTTTATAATGTGCAGGAACTTCATCTTTCAAGACCCTATGAGTACGATAAAGAAAGACGACGATAAAGAAAGACTGCGACTCTCTGCTGCTAACGTGGCACGTTAATGCTACTACTAGCGGTAGCATCGGCATATTTGGAAACATCATTGAGATAACAATATCGTCGAGAATGGAATGTTGGCGGGACTTAGATATAGAAAGTTCTACTGCGGCGCATTAACGCTAATGCTTGGCGGTAACATATGAAAGACCCGCCATCATACTGCTGATTGAGGAGCAAAAAAGGAAGGAGATCCGACGGCGAGGAAAGATATATTTTTAATACGGTGTGCTAGCACTACCGCGGCGCGGTAGGAGGGGCTGCCAAAATTGGAGCAAGAAGGTTGGCAAGTTTGACTCAATCCGTGTGCCAGCTTGTTGCCTAAAGAGGCTACCGCTCGGTGGTAGGACTACCGTTGGCGCTAGGATCAGAGTCTATTTAAAGAGTGGTTCTCCTCCTCTCAAAAGTGATGAAACATGAACAAAGCCACAACTCTTGTACTTTTGTGAGAGCCTCCTCCCTACAGCTAAGAGAACTCCATCAACGTTCATAAATGCAAAGAACTCGAAGAAGGATTGATCCCGCTTATTCTACGGGAAGGCCATACACATCGTCTCCAACGACTACTTCGGCGCGCCTTTGAAATCATCTTCAAGTTCAACCTATGAGGGAGTTTTTGTTTTTAATTTTATCATGTTAACACTTATCTTTTATCGGTAGAGAAATTCGCCCGTGTTTGGAGACTAGGGCCATGCAAAGACTAGGTGAAATTCGCCACATGGTTGTGGCGACTAGGTCTAGGGTTAGATCTAGGGGTGGCTCGAGACCTCATCTGGGAGAGATAGGCTAGAGCCAACCAGTCCTTGGAAGAAGGGTAGGTATAGAAAAACAAAAAGGTTTTTACGTTCGCCTCAATTCCAAGCTTTATGGGATCAAGTTTTGTAAATGTTTTTAATGCAATAATATTATCTTCCATTCTAGTCTTGATTGCTTATCTCTGATCATTGGAATATAAACAAAAAGGGATGTCTCTATCACTAACGTCGAGCGGTAACTTCTACTGCCAATGGTAGCAACAGAGACTCCATCTCTCTTCTCTTGTGCATCACTATTTCATAAAAGCATATATCATTATCTTGAGAGAAATATTTCATAAAATATATTAAACATATAACTATAATTTCACTTAAGCAGCAAAATTTTTAAAACCCTTTTCACCCCCCTCCCTCTAAGGGCGCCTACAGATCCAACACTAAGTGACTCTAAATTTCTCATACCTTCCTCTTGTAAGACTCCCCCCCCCCCCCCCCCCCCCCCCGGAACACAAAACACGACCGAGGGAAGTCTTATGCCCAGGACAGCCTCCTTGCCGAAGCGCCAGCTCACGGGCTAGCCTCCTCCACAAGACGCCTATCCTGCCGGCTAACAAATATCATCAATGCCAACCCATCACATAAAGTAAAAACAAGAAGCCACCAGATACATTGATAAAGTAGTTTTTATATAAGTTTTTAATAGAAAATTTTGTAATTATTTAATTTGAATTTTCCTTTTTATGTCAATTTTAGGTTATAAGTAGTTCTTTTTGTAATTTTGATTCTAACTTAGCCTAATTTTAATATTTGCAGATTTCTGGGACAAATCGGGAAAAATCACATGTCACGCCCTCGGTCACGCCCGTGACCAAGGGCGTGTAACCTGAAGATCAGTCCAGAGTCGCAGCCGTGCTGTTGAGCTAGTCCACACCCAGTCACGCCCCAGGTCACGCCCGTGACCCAAAGTCACGCCCGTGACCGGGGGCGTGTAATTTCAGCATCTGCCACGTGGAGCCGCCGTCGAGACGAGAAGCTGCCGTTGAGAAGTCAACTTGAGTCACGCCCGTGACCCAAAGTCACGCCCGTGACCTTCCCGCGTGATCCAAGCACGCCGCCGCGGCGTCTGGCTAGCCCATGCCGCATTAAATGAAGCCTTCCTGAGTCACGCCCGTGACCCAATTGTCACGCCCGTGACATGTGCGATTTTCTCCCGCCGTCACGCCAAGCCCACGCCGCGACCGGATCCGATGCTGCAGAGATTACACGCCCTAGGTCACGCCCGTGACCGAGGGCGTGTAACATGAAATTTTTGCCTATAAATTCAGAGGCTCTCCTTGAGTTCAAAGTTCAGAATTTTGGAGTGGGGAAGGTGCTGCTGGAGCCAATCTTGAGTAGTTTTCCTTTTTCATGTTTATGTTCATGTCTCTTTATTTTCATGCTCTCTTCCTTTTCTAATGCAATGTATTAGCTTTCCTTTAGTGCAATAGTCTAGTTTAAGCTTGTAATCTTGTTTTTCCTAGCTTGCAATTTCCTTTCTTAAGTCTTGTAATAGTTTTTCATTTAAATAAAAAATAGTTTGTTCTCTTTATTTTGTCTCCTCCTTAGCTAAAATTTCTTAATATGCATTTTTATTTTTCTTCCTCTTCCCCCTCCACCATGATTAACTAATCCTCATTAGTACTCGATCAAAATGATCCGAGGATGAGTTAGACAAGTTATGATTTTCTAAAGTTTTCTTTTTCCGTTTTTATAAACACTTGAATTATCCTTGATTTTTAATTAGTGAGGCCATACTTTCGATATATGGTTTTCGCTTAAGTTTTCATATTTAGTTAGCCGAGAGGCTCAAAGTATGAATCGATCACTCAAGGGTAAAGAGAGTTGCACGCACCCCTCGAGAGAGGATGACGTAAATCTCCCGGATTGGAGTCAAATCCAATAGTGGGGTTCACCTCGTAAAGCAAGTTTTAGGTAATCGATTATAGGACGAGAGTCCGGTTGATTTTTCCTAATCTTAGTTGGGCATTAACCTCGAGAGAGGCATGTTCGAGCTTCGGGAACCTCCACGGTCAAGTAGTTCAATTTAAACGGAATTAGATTTAATTTCTTTTTACTTGTCTTTTCTCACTCCAAGGTGACTTTTGATTGAGTACTAGCCTCTTTTATCATCATCTAAACCCTTAATTTAGCTTGCAATTTCTCTTTTTTTTAGCTAAGAACCAAAACCCCAAAATATCATTAGATAAGATAATAGTGACTTTCCTCAAAGTAGAAGTAATCAACGCGCCCCGTGGAATATGACCTTGGTATTTCTTAATATCCTATACTATAGACGATAAGGTACACTTGCCTTTATCGGATATAGTTTTGGAAAAAATCTCAACCCTTCACTAAAATTTCAAAACCGTAAAAATCTATATCAAGTTTTTGGCGCCGTTGCCGGGGAATTTTGCGTAGATATTTTGAAACAAGGATAGCTATTAATTTTATCATGTTGTTTTTATTTTAGTTTTTCTATTTTTGAAAATCTTAAGGGTGAAATTAAAATTCTTGGAAAGGACGCTTTGGGCTTGAATTCCCATCACAGCCTCTAGTACCTTGCAAACCCTTCACCGGGTAGATCTTGGGAAGTCCAAGACTAACTTAATCCGCCTAAAAAGAACAAAAAAATATTCTCTCTTTTTCTTCTTCTTTCCTTCTCTTTTTAGTGTATGACCCGTGGTAGCACTTCGATTCTTCCTTTTGATCCGGAAATCGAGCGAACCCTTTTGAGGCACCGCCGTTCTCGTGATCAAGGAAATCAAGTAGAATCTGAAGAGTCAATCGGGGACACTAACGCAGCAAATATGGATCATAATCTTAATCCTCCTAATCTTAACGAGCCAAACCCTAATGAGGACGCGCAACGGACCATGTCCTATTATGCGCGGCCGAATTTGGAAGGCACACAATCGAGTATTGTTCGCCCCGCGGTGGCGAACAATAATTTTGAGATCAAGTCCAGCATCATACAAATGGTGCAACAATCGGTGACCTTTGATGGTCAACCGGACGAGGATCCAAATTCACATATCTCTTACTTTCTTGAAATTTGCGACACTTTTAAGATCAATGGCGTCACCGATGATGCCATTCGATTACGTCTTTTTCCTTTCTCTCTGCGGTCTAAGGCCAAGCAGTGGCTGGGCTCCCTACCAAGGGGATCCATCACTACATGGGCCGAAATGGCGGAAAAATTTCTTAATAAATATTTCCCGCCTTCAAAGACCGCTAAATTACGCACGGATATTGCATCGTTCATGCAAATCGACTCGGAGACTCTCTATGATACATGGGAGCGCTTCAAGGAGCTTTTGCGTCGATGCCCTCACCACGCACTTGCCACTTGGCAACAAGTGCAAATATTTTATAATGGCTTAAATCTCCAAACGAGGCAAATGATTGATGCGGCCGCCGGGGGGACATTAAATAACAAAACCCCGATCGCCGCTCAAGAGCTTTTCGAAGAGATGGCCACAAATGCGTATCAATGGAACATGCCCCGAGCGCGGCCTAATAAGCCGGCCGGAATTTTTGAAATAGACGCTAACGCAAATTTGGCTTTACAAGTTGAGCGCTTAACAAAGCAAGTGGCGGAGATGTCTGCTTCCTCCGCCACTCCTCCTTGGGCTAATAATATTTTACTTGAAGAGCAAGTTGATTACATGGGAAATCCACCTCGGCCTTCCTATAACCCGAACACCGCTCCGTATAATAACACCTACAATGCGGGTTATAGGAATCATCCGAACTTCTCATGGAGCAATCAAGGAAATGCTCAGCGTCCCTTAAATTTAAATCAACCTCCAAATCAACTACTCAATTTAACTCCCCCTCAAAATTTTAATCCACCCGGTTTTCCACCGCAACAGCAAAAACCCTCTCCGCTTGAAGAGGTTTTTGCAAAATATGTTGCTACAACTGAAGCGAACATCCGGAACCTCACCGGATCGATCAAAAATTTAGAGAACCAAGTGGGCCAGCTAGCAAAGATAATCTCCGAGCGACCGCAAGGAGCCCTTCCGGGAAACACGGAGCCCAACCCAAGGGAGAGCGCAAACGCGATTACACTCCGAAGCGGGAAGGAGGTGGCTTCTAAGCAGGACGAACCCATGGTAACTTCCTCTCCTCCTCTTCCTCCTATTTTATCTTCAATTTTACCTACTACGTTAGCTCCGCGCGCTTCTACTTCTAATGTTCCGTATCCATCTAAGTTTAAAAGCGAGAGCGCCGAAAAGAATTATAAAAAGTTTTTAGATATTTTAAAGCAAATCCACATTAATGTACCCTTCTGCGAGGCTATCTCTCAAATGCCTAAATATGCGAAATATCTTAAGGAGTTGCTCTCCAATAAGAAAAAATTAGAAGATATTTCGCATATTTCTTTGAACGCAGAATGCTCCGCGGTTGTACTCAACAAATTGCCTACAAAAGTGAATGACCCGGGACGGTTTTCCATCCCGTGTTTATTTGGCAATTCGTTAGTAAAACACGCTTTAGCGGATCTGGGAGCAAGTATCAATCTCATGCCTTTTTCATTATTTAAGAAACTAGGTCTAGGAAATCCAAGCCCCACTCGAATGAGTATTCAATTAGCGGATCGCTCTTTAAAATATCCGGTAGGAATAGTGGAGGACGTGCTCGTCAAGGTCGACAAGTTCATCTTCCCGGTGGACTTTGTCATTCTTGACATCGAAGAGGATGCCGAAGTACCCCTCATACTCGGCCGCCCCTTCCTTGCCACCTCCCGCGCCATTATTGACGTAAGTAACGGAAAGCTCCTCCTTCGGGTTGGAGATGATGAAGTTTCTTTCGGCATAAATTCCTCGATGCGGAACACATTAGAAAACGACGATTCATGTTTTTACCTGGAAGAGTGTTGGGAATTCGATTCCCCTCCCGAGTTAGTCTCCACCTCGAGTCACGAGTCCGAGTTCGCCGAGCTCTTTTGTCTGGAAGAAGAAGAAGTCACTCGTTTCACACCACCCGAACCACTATTTTTAGAAAAATTAAAAATCAAAACATCTTATGAAGAGCCACCCGTTTTGGAACTAAAGCAACTTCCCCCTCACCTTAAGTATTTATTTTTAGAAAAAGAGTCGAAGCTACCCGTCATCGTTTCATCCGAACTTAGCAACTCAGAAATTTCCGAGTTGGCTATTGTCTTAAGAAAGCACCGCCACGCAATTGCGTGGCAAATTTCGGATATAAAGGGTATAAACCCTTCCTTCTGCACTCATAAAATTTTCCTCGAAGATAATTCCCGAAATTCGGTCCAGCCTCAACGACGGCTAAACCCTAACATGAAAGAAGTCGTTAAGGCCGAAGTGATCAAACTATTGGACGCGGGAATTATCTACCCGATATCGGATAGTACTTGGGTTAGCCCAGTACAAGTCGTACCAAAGAAAGGTGGCATTACGGTAGTAGCTAATGAGAATAACGAGTTGATCCCAACCCGTACTGTTACGGGTTGGCGGATGTGCATCGATTACCGAAAACTAAATGATGCCACCCGTAAGGATCACTTCCCCCTACCATTCATCGATCAAATTTTAGAGCGCCTTTCAGGTCACTCCTACTACTGTTTTCTCGATGGTTTGTCGGGATATTTTCAAATACCGATTTCGCCCGAGGACCAAGAGAAAACCACTTTCACTTGTCCCTTTGGCACCTTCGCTTATCGAAGGATGCCATTTGGTCTTTGTAATGCGCCAGCTACATTCCAAAGATGTATGCTGGCAATATTTGACGAGTTAGTAGAGGAGGTGATGGAAGTGTTTATGGACGACTTTTCCGTGTTCGGAAATTCATTTAAAAATTGTTTAAAAAATCTTGAGCGCGTGTTGCAGCGATGCGAGGAAACGAATTTAGCACTTAATTGGGAGAAATGCCAATTTATGGTCAAGGAAGGGCTAGTCCTTGGTCATAAAATTTCGGGCATGGGGATCGAGGTCGATAAGGCCAAGATCGAAGTGATTGAAAAACTTCCCCCTCCAACAAACGTAAAAGCTATTCGTAGTTTCCTAGGCCACGCGGGGTTTTATCGGCGCTTTATACAGAATTTTTCAAAAATCACAAAGCCGTTAACCCACCTTCTTGAAAAAGAATCCTCGTTTATTTTTAGCGATGAATGCCATTTGGCTTTTAAACTCATCAAAGAGAAACTTATAAACTCCCCGATTCTAGTCGCGCCGGATTGGTCGCTTCCTTTTGAAATCATGTGCGACGCGAGTGACATTGCGGTTGGTGCCGTTTTAGGCCAACGGGTGAGTAAGTATTTCCACCCTATTTATTATGCGAGCAAAACACTCACGTCGGCACAAGCGAATTACACCACAACCGAAAAGGAGCTTCTAGCGATCGTTTTTGCCTTCGATAAGTTTAGGTCATATATCACCCTCTCAAAAGTTATTGTCTTCACGGATCACTCCGCACTTAGGTATCTTTTAAGCAAATCGGACGCCAAGCCTCGTCTTTTGCGATGGATCCTCCTCTTGCAGGAGTTTGACTTAGAGATCCGGGACAAAAGAGGAGCCGAAAACTTGGCGGCCGATCATCTCTCCCGTTTAGAAAACCCCGCCTCGGAAGTTTTGATAGAATCTGACATCGATGATAAATTTCCCGAAGAGCGCCTCCTCGCTCTCGAAGATATTAATACGTCGTCTACCCCCTGGTTTGCAGATCTGGCTAACTATTTAGTAGCCCGGGTCTTGCCAAAAGAATTCTCGAGTCAGAAAAAGAAGAAATTCTTTTCTGATTTAAAGAATTACTTTTGGGAGGACCCCTTTTTATTCCGTGTATGCGCAGACCAAGTGGTGAGACGATGCGTCTCGAGTGAGGAGGGTCTTAAAATTTTACGACATTGTCACGAGGGACCATCCGGTGGTCATTACCATTCGAACCGAACCGCGAGGAAGGCGCTGGAGGCAGGCTTTTATTGGCCCACGCTCTTCAAAGATGCTCACACCCTTGTGAGTACTTGCGACAGCTGCCAGCGGTCGGGCAACATCTCTCGCCGGGATGAGATGCCCCAAAATATTTTCTTAGAATGCGAGATTTTCGATCTTTGGGGCATTGATTTCGTTGGTCCTCTCCCTCCTTCATTTTCAAATAAGTATATTCTAGTGGCGGTCGACTACGTGTCAAGGTGGGCGGAAGCGCAAGCTCTCCCCACCAACGATGCGCGAGTCGTCGTTAACTTTTTAAAAAAATTATTTTCTCGATTTGGCACTCCGCGCGCTATTGTGAGTGATCGGGGCACCCATTTTTGCAATACTCAATTCACAAAAACTTTAGCAAAATATGGTGTCACGCACAAACTATCCACTGCATATCACCCACAAACGAGCGGCCAAGTCGAAGTGGTTAATCGAGAATTAAAGCGAATTTTAGAGAAAACGGTTTCTATTAATCGGAAGGATTGGGCAATAAAGCTCGATGACGCGCTTTGGGCCTATCGTACGGCGTACAAGACCGCTATCGGTTGTACACCATATCGAATGGTCTATGGCAAGGCTTGCCACCTTCCGGTCGAATTAGAACACCGCGCATTTTGGGCGCTTAAATTTTTAAATCTCGATTCCACTTTAGCGGGTGAACAAAGGAAGTTTCAAATAAACGAGTTAGATGAATGGCGAGCGAATGCGTATGAGAGCAATAAATTATATAAGGAGCGAACAAAGTTTTATCACGATAAACATATAAAATTTCCGAAAACTTTTTCGCCGGGCGATCTCGTCCTCCTTTATAATTCTCGCCTTCGCCTTTTTCCGGGAAAATTAAAATCCCGATGGTCCGGACCCTTTATTGTTAAAGAGGTTTGGTCCTATGGGACAATCCTAATTTCCCACCCGGAAAAAGGCTCCTTCAAAGTTAACGGGCACCGCCTTAAATTGTATCTTCCGGGAGACGTACCTAATGACAAGAGTGATGCGATTTTTCTTCATCATATAACATAATCGGCAAGTGGGTCAAGCTACGCGACCTTAAACAAAGCGCTTTTGGGAGGCACCCCAAAGTTATCTTTTGTTATTTTCTCTTGTCTCTTCTTTTCTGCTTTAACAACTTTTGCAGGTAATCGCGGCTTCCCCACAAAAGCTTCAAAAAAAAAATCAGGGAAGCCCTTTTTCCTTCTCTTCTTTCGTTTTTGCATTTTTTTTTATCTTTTCCTACTTCATACTTATTTTTAAACATTTGGGACAATGTTTAACTTTAAGTATGGGGGTGTGAATAGCCCTTTGTAAATTCTTGTAAATAGTTGTTAAATTAGAAAATTTTCAAAAAAAAATATATATATATATATATATATATATATATATATATTCTTATGTTTTTCTTCTATTTTAGCACTTGTAAAACCCAAAACTCAAAAAAAAAAAATAGAAAACAGAAAAATTTAAATCTTGGAAAGGGACGTTTGGGATTTTATCCCATCACACCTCCTAGTACCTTGCGAACCCTTCACCGGGTAGCCCTTGGGAAGTCCAAGACTTGCAAAAAAATTTGTTAAGTTTTAAATCTAGTTTCCTTTCTTTGTAAATAGTTTTTAATGAGAAAAATTCAAAAAAAAAAGATAATATCAAAAATTCAAAAAAATTCTTATTTCCCTCCTTGTTGTTTTTGTGATTTCTTAGAAATCTAGTTGAGAATGTTTATAAGCATGTTTAAGTTTTTAATTGGCTAAAATTTTGCTTATCATAGTTTGTTAATTTTAAATTTGAGGTAATCTTGATTTAAGAATCATCTTATGATTTTAAATTGATTAGAGAATTTTGTTAGCATGACTTCTCTTTTTATTTTTAAATGGCTTCATTTTGTAGTAAATTTCCTAAACCTCTTTAGATTTCAATTATACTTTCTTCTAACTTCTTAGATCTTAGGAATTTTAATTTTACTAGAATTTGCTCTCAATATGATTTAAAACTAGCTAGATTTATTTTTCCCCTACCCTACCCCCTTTGATGGCATAAAAAAAAAATGTGTATTAAAAGATCATATGTCATGGGAATAAGAGGATAAAATTCATTATTCCCTAAAACATATGCACCCAAAATATTTGAAAAGATTATATGGCATGGAGTAAGAGGATAAAATTCATTACTCCTAAACCATATACATTTTGGGTTTTTATTAGAAGAGAAAAAAAAAAAAAAAAAAAAAGGGGAAATTTCATGATAAATTCCATTTCCTCCATTCAAAAATTTCTCTTCTTATGCCAAATTCTATGAAATCACCCTTAGCCAATTATCATTGTTCTAGTTTTAGTTGAAAATTATGGAGAGAGCAATATTTAGTAATTTACTTTTCCTTAAGATTCTTTTAAGATAGAGTTCTTATAATTTTAATTTAATTTAGTTTTATAATTTCTACAATTTTGTCAAACTACTTAATTTTCTTGAGAAGTTATTGCCTAAACATTTTTTCCCTCTTTTCAAATCATCATCATAATTTAGGACTTAACTCCCCCTTGAATTTACTCTTAACTTAACTTTTGGTTAAATGAAATTTTAGTTTTAAATTAAAAATTTTTTTAAGGATGTCTTATAAATTATGTCTCACACTTTTGCTCTGGAATAGCAAAACCTCAAGTATGGGGGTATTTGATAAAGTAGTTTTTATATAAGTTTTTAATAGAAAATTTTGTAATTATTTAATTTGAATTTTCCTTTTTATGTCAATTTTAGGTTATAAGTAGTTCTTTTTGTAATTTTGATTCTAACTTAGCCTAATTTTAATATTTGCAGATTTCTGGGACAAATCGGGAAAAATCACATGTCACGCCCTCGGTCACGCCCGTGACCAAGGGCGTGTAACCTGAAGATCAGTCCAGAGTCGCAGCCGTGCTGTTGAGCTAGTCCACACCCAGTCACGCCCCAGGTCACGCCCGTGACCCAAAGTCACGCCCGTGACCGGGGGCGTGTAATTTCAGCATCTGCCACGTGGAGCCGCCGTCGAGACGAGAAGCTGCCGTTGAGAAGTCAACTTGAGTCACGCCCGTGACCCAAAGTCACGCCCGTGACCTTCCCGCGTGATCCAAGCACGCCGCCGCGGCGTCTGGCTAGCCCATGCCGCATTAAATGAAGCCTTCCTGAGTCACGCCCGTGACCCAATTGTCACGCCCGTGACATGTGCGATTTTCTCCCGCCGTCACGCCAAGCCCACGCCGCGACCGGATCCGATGCTGCAGAGATTACACGCCCTAGGTCACGCCCGTGACCGAGGGCGTGTAACATGAAATTTTTGCCTATAAATTCAGAGGCTCTCCTTGAGTTCAAAGTTCAGAATTTTGGAGTGGGGAAGGTGCTGCTGGAGCCAATCTTGAGTAGTTTTCCTTTTTCATGTTTATGTTCATGTCTCTTTATTTTCATGCTCTCTTCCTTTTCTAATGCAATGTATTAGCTTTCCTTTAGTGCAATAGTCTAGTTTAAGCTTGTAATCTTGTTTTTCCTAGCTTGCAATTTCCTTTCTTAAGTCTTGTAATAGTTTTTCATTTAAATAAAAAATAGTTTGTTCTCTTTATTTTGTCTCCTCCTTAGCTAAAATTTCTTAATATGCATTTTTATTTTTCTTCCTCTTCCCCCTCCACCATGATTAACTAATCCTCATTAGTACTCGATCAAAATGATCCGAGGATGAGTTAGACAAGTTATGATTTTCTAAAGTTTTCTTTTTTCCGTTTTTATAAACACTTGAATTATCCTTGATTTTTAATTAGTGAGGCCATACTTTCGATATATGGTTTTCGCTTAAGTTTTCATATTTAGTTAGCCGAGAGGCTCAAAGTATGAATCGATCACTCAAGGGTAAAGAGAGTTGCACGCACCCCTCGAGAGAGGATGACGTAAATCTCCCGGATTGGAGTCAAATCCAATAGTGGGGTTCACCTCGTAAAGCAAGTTTTAGGTAATCGATTATAGGACGAGAGTCCGGTTGATTTTTCCTAATCTTAGTTGGGCATTAGCCTCGAGAGAGGCATGTTCGAGCTTCGGGAACCTCCACGGTCAAGTAGTTCAATTTAAACGGAATTAGATTTAATTTCTTTTTACTTGTCTTTTCTCACTCCAAGGTGACTTTTGATTGAGTACTAGCCTCTTTTATCATCATCTAAACCCTTAATTTAGCTTGCAATTTCTCTTTTTTTTAGCTAAGAACCAAAACCCCAAAATATCATTAGATAAGATAATAGTGACTTTCCTCAAAGTAGAAGTAATCAACGCGCCCCGTGGAATACGACCTTGGTATTTCTTAATATCCTATACTATAGACGATAAGGTACACTTGCCTTTATCGGATATAGTTTTGAAAAAAATCTCAACCCTTCACTAAAATTTCAAAACCGTAAAAATCTATATCATACATACATCCGCATAAGTACAGTCCAAATACACATAAACGAGTGTATAATATCAGAGTAACAAAAGGAAGGCCTCAAGGGCTATAACAAAACTCGCTCACATCTATCACTGACGGCTGCGATGGTATCGTGGTATCCTGCCCTGTCGTCCCGGCCGGACTATCCGTCTCCAGCGCCGTGCGCTGCTGCTCCAGGGTGCGTCGCTGCTCCATGTTGCGCTGCCGCTCCAGGATGCGCTCCTAAAAAGGGGACGTAGCAACCGTTAGTCATAAAGACTAAGTGGCTTCACATCTGCTCCCCCGGCGACTCCAAGGCACCGGGCGGAAAGAAAGAAAAGGAGCTGCAATATTAGCAATAATAAACAAGCAGGTGACAGGTAATAGTTGTTCATATGTGTCGGTTGTTTAAGTGCCCACGCACTTTCCATAGCGCTATCCAATATGTTCGTAAGCATAAAAGTAGCAGTGGTTATATATATTTGCAAGTATAAGTAGCAACAGACATAAGCAGAGTATTAGAGAACTGAATTGAACTCAACTTATAAGGATGCCCATACAAGCTTATAAGTCAAGGGTCTGCGTATAAAGGTAACTCATCATATAAGGATGCCCATACAAGTTTATATGATGAGGTTCCAATGCAGTGCAATGCAATGATTATGATATGAATGCGGTGCAATGATTATGATATGAGGACTGACTCATGCACAATTGCTATGTCGACATAGACATTTAGTTCCCACTTTTCGAGGGTAGCTAACCACTCAGGCGCCCCCCGTCGTGGCCAGACGGTGGCAGTGGCACGGGCTTCGCCACTTCTAGGAGGGTATGAACACTACCGGTCCTAGGCCTATGTACGCCTCGACGCTCTTGTTCATAGCGGAGTCCCTGCGTACTACCCGCATTCATGCGGGGTCTTCAAGACGCGGAGGGGATCTATTGGGTAGATGGACACCAAGACATTCCAACCCAACCGGTCTGAGTGTAACTGCCGGCTTCTGTCGGTGTCACGACTAGCGAGCCCGTAGACCCGCCACAACTTATCCTCCCACGAGGATCTATACCACCATGCGCAATTATGTTTACCTTCGTAGTTTGAACACACCATGCGTGCTATCGAGCACCAAGGACTAGCTCCACGAGCCTTACCACCTTCCACCTCGCGCGGCAATAATCGATGCCAATTAGCATCCAAGTCCCCCAACAACTGGGTCCTTTCTTTTTCACCACCGGCTATAACTATAACTTGTGACCCGCACTAAGTTAACCGTGCCGCCCGTTCCGGTTGATTACTCGTGCGCAGTGGTGAGCGTATAACATGGACATCATTAAACCAATTCATAGGTCTATGGACTACTTGCGAACAAGAGGGCCTAACATACTATTTAACTATGGAATCTAGTCAAGCAAAGCTACTGGACTTCCACCATCGGTCGTGATTTAGTTAACAATCCTATGACTGAGGATTATTTATCATCTCCCCCATATGGGGATTAGATCATTTCACCTCATAATCAGCAGCAACAAAACATATATATATAATGAAATCCCAACTACAGGGATCTACTTCTCAAATCTAAATCAACAGCAACTGATCTTATAAATATATATTTATGTATAATGAAATCCCAATTACAGGGATCTACTCATTTTCATCCTAAATGAAATTTAGGGCAACCACCTTCTCTCCTCCCATGCTCCCTCATGAGGCCACCACATTTCACGGGATCCTTGCATTCATATTGAAGCGGGGAGTCGAATGAGGGCATTTTCGCGGCGATCGGCGCCCTACGGCGAAAAACCCTAACGCGGCCTCAACTATGGAACTTCATTTCGCTCCCAAATTGACTCAATCGAGTTCGATATCTCGCCTAGGGGGTCTAAGATACTAGCACCAAGGGAGAGGGGTCGGAAGTCACCTGAATCCGGGCCGACGATCGCGGCGGTCGACTCCTCAGCGGCATGGCGGCGCTTGGACGAGCTCAACACGTCTCCAAGCTTTCTCCCACGCGGTGGCAAAGCTCCTCCACAGATTTCTTATGGCCAAGCTCCTAGGGTGGGGAGGAGAAATGGAAAGAGAGAAGAGAAAAGGGAGGAAGAAGGTGGAGATGAAAACCCTCGGGAGGAAAAAAAATCTCTGCCAGGAATTAAGAGTGAAAGGATTGTTATTGGATTTGATAATTAATAGCCTGGGAACCCCAACTCTGATGTCAAACTCTTATTGGACAAAATCCACTGCCTTCCCAAAGATAAAAATAAACTAACAGCACTCCAGTTGGAGATAAACTTTCCCGTTCGATGATCGTCGAACGGGAGCAGCTCCCCGTTCGTCGATCGTCGAACGGGAGCCTTCCCAGCTTAGCGCTCCCCGTTCGACATTCGTCGAACGGGAGCAGCTCCCCGTTCGTCGAACGACGAACGGGATGATTTCTAGCAGAGCGCTCCCCGTTCGACATTCGTCGAACGGGAGCAGCTCCCCATTCGTCGAACGACGAACGGGATGATCTCCTTAGCTGAGCGCTCCCCGTTCGACATTCGTCGAACGGGAGCGCTCCCGGTTCGTCGATCGACGAACGGGAGCCCTTTTTGCTGAACGCTCCCCGTTCGACATTCGTCGAACGGGAGCCCTCCCCGTTCGTCGAGCGACGAACGGGAGCAGCTTGCGTTCGACGAATTCGACGAATTCGTCGAACGGAAGCTGCTAGCCGAGAATTTTAATCCTCCAGGATTGGGATGTTACAAATCCTATAAACAAAAAAAAAACAATTTCGCCCCCGAAATTTAGTTGGGGTCACGAGGGTCACATAAATCATAGCAGCAGGTCTATTCTAAACACAAACAGAAGTTGTTAATGGTGAGAACCATAGCAGCAGGTCTATTCTAAACAACAAACAGAAGTTGTTAAAGGTGAGAACCATAGCAACAAGTCTATTCTAAACACAAACAGAAGTTGTTAATGGTGAGAACCATAGCAGCAGGTCTATTCTAAACAACAAACAGAAGTTGTTAAAGGTGAGAACCATAGCAACAAGTCTATTCTGAACAACAAACAAAATTTGTTAATGGTGAGGGGTAGCAGGAAAATCAATAAGAGAGAGAGCCCAGGTAATAAGACTTCGCATATATATGTGTATATGTACACCTGTATATGCTCCAAACCCCTCCATCCAACCCAGCATAACAAATCTCTGCCAACAGCAACCTTAGCAGCAGTAACTGATAAATCAAGACAAGAACTCCAAAAAATAAGAACAACAAGAGGAACAACAACAACTAGACACTATAGTAGCTGCTAACAATAAGGAATCCTATGATTCGAAGCTAGTACTAAGTAACGAGGTTGTCGCTCTCGAGGGAAAAGAAGAAAATTTTCTGAATTGACCCTCCTACAGCCACCATAAATTTGAACACGCCGTCCGATGCATCGACACATGTGTCTCCCAGACCACGCGTTGGACGAGATGGATAGCCAACAAGGCTTCTACATGGGTTTAGTGCATATTTGTATGATACTAAGTTTGGGCTATGGTATTAAAACAAGAGATGACAGACTAGTTTAGGCCATACCTGGGGAAAACAATCCCAGGTAATGCTGCCGCATAAGGTCCATCGGCTCCCAAGTGTATTCCTCGCGTCCATGGTTGGACCACAACACTTTCACCAACGGAACCCTCTTTCTCCGCAGCACTCTGGTCTCGGTGTCTACTATCCGCAAAGGCTCCAGCCGGACAGACCTGTCGGTCTCCACAGGACCAGACGTAGCTACCACATGCTGATCAGGGCGAAGCAAGGCCCTCCGAAGGGAGGACACATGGAAGACGTCGTGTAAATTCTCCAATTCTGGCGGTAACATCAATCGATAAGCTAATGGGCCAATCCGCTCCAGGATGGTATAAGGCCCCATATAACGAGGGCTGAGCTTTTTCCTTCCCCGAACCCGAGACACACCGTGCATCGGCCTGATCTTCAAGAACACTTTGTCCCCAACATGGAACACCACGGCCCTGTGCTTTTTGTCATAATATTTTGCCTGCCGGCTTTGCGCTTCAAGCATACGGTCTCATATCAGTCTGACCATCTCATCGGTATCATCGATGAATTTCACCCCTAGCGCCTTCGGGTCCTCATCTTGGACCCAAGACAAAGGTGTCCTACACCTTCTTCCATACAATGCCGCATAAGGAGCCATGCCAATGCTCGCCTGGTGGCTGTTATTACACGAGAACTCCACCAAGGGCAGGAGTCTCTCCCATGGCTCTCCTCGATCTAAAACGCAAAGGCGCAACAAATCTTCAAGGGTCCTGATCGTCCGCTCTGACTGACCATCCGTCTGAGGGTGGAAGGCCGTGCTAAAGGTCAGACGGGAACCCAAATAAGCTTGCACCGCTTTCCACTCCCTGGAGGTAAAGCGACCGTCACGGTCCGAAACGATCGTTTTGGGCACCCCACGATAGCGAACAAACTGCTCGACGAAGAGTCTTACCAACACATCGACATGCGAATCCTTCCTCATCGGTATAAACCTTGCGACCTTCGTCAGACGGTCCACGATCACCCAAACAGAGTCACTCCCGGAGCGGGAACGAGGCAGCCCATGAACGAAATCCATGGATATGTCTTCAAACTTCCACTCAGGAATGGACAACGGCTGCAGCAACCCCGCCGGACTCCTACACTCTGCCTTTACCTTCTGGCACGCCTCGCAGTGAATGACGAAATAAGTGACATCCTTCTTCATCCCAGGCCAAAACATCGTCCTTCGCAGGTCAGTGTACATCTTGACAATCCCGGGGTGCACCGAGTATTTTGTGCAATGAGCTTCCTTCATAATGTCCTCTCGAATTCCTCCACCTGCGGGTATGTATAACCTGCCACGGAAGTGAACCAGATCCTCCTGCATGGTGTATTCCTCCGCAGAACCAGCCTCCACTGCTCGAAGAATAGGTTCCAGGGCAACGTCTTTCCTCTGCTCTGCTCGAATGCGATCTCGGATATCACAAACTATGCTCATCGCGGACAGGTACTCGGCGAAAACCTCTGGGTCGGCTTTAGACACGAGCGTGATCTGCATTTCCTCGAGCATCCTTACCAACTCCATGGCCATCAGCCGTGACTCCGGACTGGATGTCCTCCTGCTCAGAGCATCGGCCACCGAATTTGCCTTCCCTGGGTGATAGTTTAGCGTGTAATCATAGTCACACGGGAACTCGATCCACCGCCGCTGCCTCAAATTCAGATCCTTCTGAGTGTGTATATACTTCAAATTCTTGTGGTCGGTGAATATCTCGCAGTGGACCCCATATAAATAGTGCCTCCAAATCTTCAAAGCAAATATCACTGCACCCAGCTCCAGATCATGCACCGGATAGTTTACCTCGTGCTTCTTAAGCTGCCTCGAAGCATAAGCAATCACGTGGTCGTAGTGCATTAGTACGGCACCCATCCCCTGCAAGGACGCATCCGTGTAAATTTGAAATCCTTCTCTACCAGACAGAAGAGTAAGGACCGGGGCTGAGGTGAGGCGATCCTTCAGCTCCTGAAATGCGGCCTCACACTCAGGCGACCACACAAATGGCACCTCCTTTCTGGTCAGCTTAGTGAGCGGGAGAGCAATCTTCGAGAACCCCTCGACAAATTTGCGGTAGTACCCGGCAAGCCCCAAAAAGCTGCGCACATCTGCGGCTGACTTCAACAGCTGCCATTCCTTCACAGCACGAACCTTAGCAGGATCTACGGCCAATCCCGCACCGCTGATAACATGACCCAAGAAAGCCACCTTGCGGAGCCAGAACTCGCACTTGCCAAATTTTGCGAACAACTGATGCTCCCTCAGTTTTGCCAACACCAGCTCTAGATGCTTCCAATGGTCCAGTAATGACTTCGAATAAACCAGGATGTCGTCGATAAATACGATCACGAAGTCGTCCAGATAAGGCGCAAACACCTTGTTCATCAGGCTCATGAACGCAGAAGGTGCATTAGTGAGCCCAAAGGGCATAACCGTAAATTCATACAACCCGTACCTCGAGCTGAAAGCAGTCTTCTGGATATCCTCCTCCTGAATCCTCAACTGATAATAGCCAGAGCGCAAGTCGAGCTTGGAGAACCATTGCGCTCCTTCCAACTAATCAAAGAGTTCGTCGATTCGCGGCAGAGGATAAGTGTTCCGGACCGTCAGTCGGTTGAGCTCCCGATAATCTATGCACAAGCGGAGCGAACCGTCCTTCTTCTTCACGAACAGAACCGGGGCTCCCCATGGTGACGAGCTAGGACGAACGAACCCTGAGTCCACCAATTCTTGCAGTTGTACACGGAACTCTGCTAGCTCCTTGGGCGCCATTCTGTACGGGGCCCGTGAAACAGGCTTAGCTCCCGGTACCAGCTTAATTTGGAAGTCTACCTCCCTAGGTGGGGGTAATCCGGGTAGTTTTTCGGGGAAAACATCCGGAAAATCCCGGACTACCGGTACATCCTTCATTTCAGGCCCTATCTCCTTCATCTCAAAACAGATCACGAACACCTCATCGCCTTGCTCGTGAGCCTTCACAACCTGTATAGAAGACAACAAGTTTCGTGATACGGATCTTATACCTTGAATTACCACTTCTGAGTCATCATGCCTCAGCGTGATCCGCTTCGCCACACAGTCGATCTTCGCGTGATTCCAGTGCAACCACGTCATGCCCAATATTAGATCAAGGTCGGGCATCCGCAACACTGTTGCCGGTGTCTCAAATTGCTTCCCACCGATGGATATTACCAAGCTACACCTGGAGGTAGATCGTATCTCCGAGCCATCCGGAAGGCGCACCCTCCTGGGGGCTCCCCTGAAGCACTGTACTGCATCCAGTTCATTCACAAATTCTTCTAATATGAACGAATGAGTGGCACCCGTGTCAAAAAGAGTAAAAGCGGGTTTACCGCAAACGAGCACGGTACCTGGGGTTAAAATCATGCGAACTTAAGCACCTTAGTTATGAAAAGAGGAAAATACAAACATAATTACCTGTGATGACCTCCTGCGGGTCTTGCTCCTGAGCTAGATCCAAAGCGTATACCTGCTCCCGAGCAGGTCTGGGGTTCCTACCCTGCTGACCCTGGCCTCGACCTCTTCCTCGCTGCGCTGTCGGAGGGGCCATGGGGCGATTCGGAGCGTTTCCTTGCAGCTGCGGGCAGTATCTCCGAATGTGGTCGGGCTGGTTGCAATGATAACACACCACTCGAAAGTGCTCTCTCGGCGGATGAAGCGCCTGACCCTGATGTGGTGGGGGCAATGGTAACGGTCGCGCTGGCTGCTCCATCCTGAAGTTTGGGCGAAGACGCCCGCCATCTCTCCGCTGGCCTCTGTCTCTGCCCCTGGTGTTCTGCCTCCTCCTGAAGCTGTGCCCCGCCTCCATCACTTCCTCTGCGGGCCTCTTATTCCTGGCCTGGACCCCCAAGTGGTCCACCTCCAACTTCTGTGCCGTCTCTATAATCTGCGCGAGGCTCGAATCGGCGACGAAGAGGAGAGCCTGCCTCAGAGGATCTCGCAGGCCCTTGTAGAACCGCTTCGCGTACCCGCGATCATCTAAATCATAAGAGTCTGCGAATCTGGCTAAGTGCTGAAATTCCCGCTGGTACTCGACCACCGATCTCGACCCCTGCTTCAGCTGCAGAAATCTCTCCTCAAGCTCGTCCCTGGCCGTAGAAGAGACAAAGTGCTCCAGGAAAGCGTCCGCAAACTTGTCCCAGCTTATGTCCAGGTGGTTGCGTCCTTCGAAGGTGGAGCCCATCAAGGACTTCCACCACCTCTTCGCATGTAGATCCAAGGCCGTGACTGCCAATGTGACTGCCATGTTGCTCGGGCAACGGATCCCTGCCAGTAACTCCTGCACTGTATCCAGCCACTCCTCCGTCTGAACTGCGGACTCCGTCCCATGGTAGGTGGGAGGGGAGAGAGCACGGAAGGTGCTCAACCAATTTGAGCTTGGGGCCTGCGGCTGCACCGGCATTTGCTGAGACCTGAAGGCATCCAGGATTGCCGTCAGAGTCTGGCCTAGCTCTGATTGTTGAAAAGGAGTAGGTACTGGAGGCACGGGAGTGGCCGTCGCCGGTTCTGAATGTACCGGAATCTATATGCAAGATAGATGTTTGGGTTAGGTTGGCTATTCGAAGGAAGATAATAGACATACTTAATGTGAATTACACATGGGCACACCACTGCTTCCGCTCATTCAGTTTGTCCTCAAACTGAAGAGGTGAGAGAGGTGCACCATGCGGAAGTGAACTTCTTGACCTCAGGATCGTTGCAAGCTGATACCATTTGTAAGACTCCCCCCCCCCCCCCCCCCCCCCCCCCCCGGAACACAAAACACGGCCGAGGGAAGTCTTATGCCCAGGACAGCCGCCTTGCCGAAGCGCCAGCTCACGGGCTAGCCTCCTCCACAAGACGCCTATCCTGCCGGCTAACAAATATCATCAATGCCAACCCATCACATAAAGTAAAAACAAGAAGCCACCAGATACATACATCCGCATAAGTACAGTCCAAATACACACAAACGAATGTATAATATCAGAGTAACAAAAGGAAGGCCTCAAGGGCTACAACAAAACTCGCTCACATCTGTCACTGACGGCTGCGATGGTATCGTGGTATCCTGCCCTGTCGTCCCGGCCGGACTATCCGTCTCCAGCGCCGTGCGCTGCTGCTCCAGGGTGCGCCGCTGCTCCAGGTTGCGCTGCCGCTCTAGGATGCGCTCCTAAAAAGGGGACGTAGCAACCGTTAGTCATAAAGACTAAGTGGCTTCACATCCGCTCCCCTGGCGACTCCAAGGCACCGGGCGGAAAGAAAGAAAAGGAGCTGCAATATTAGCAATAATAAACAAGCAGGTGACAGGTAATAGTTGTTCATATGTGTCGGTTGTTTAAGTGCCCACGCACTTTCCATAGCGCTATCCAATATGTTCGTAAGCATAAAAGTAGCAGTGGTTATATATATTTGCAAGTATAAGTAGCAACAGACATAAGCTGAGTATTAGAGAACTGAATTGAACTCAACTTATAAGGATGCCCATACAAGCTTATAAGTCAAGGGTCTGCGTATAAAGGTAACTCATCATATAAGGATGCCCATACAAGTTTATATGATGAGGTTCCAATGCAGTGCAATGCAATGATTATGATATGAATGCGGTGCAATGATTATGATATGAGGACTGACTCATGCACAATTGCTATGTCGACATAGACATTTAGTTCCCACTTTTCGTGGGTAGCTAACCACTCAGGCGCCCCCCGTCGTGGCCAGACGGTGGCAGTGGCACGGGCTTCGCCACTTCTAGGAGGGTATGAACACTACCGGTCCTAGGCCTATGTACGCCTCGACGCTCTTGTTCATAGCGGAGTCCCTGCGTACTACCCGCATTTATGCGGGTCTTCAAGACGCGGAGGGGATCTATTGGGTAGATGGACACCAAGACATTCCAACCCAACCGGTCTGAGTCTAACTGCCGGCTTCTGTCGGTGTCATGACTAGCGAGCCCGTAGACCCGCCACAACTTATCCTCCCACGAGGATCTATACCACCATGCGCAATTATGTTTACCTTCGTAGTTTGAACACACCATGCGTGTTATCGAGCACCAAGGACTAGCTCCACGAGCCTTACCACCTTCCGCCTCGCGCGGCAATAATCGATGCCAATTAGCATCCAAGTCCCCCAACAACTGGGTCCTTTCTTTTTCACCACCGGCTATAACTATAACTTGTGACCCGCACTAAGTTAACCGTGCCGCCCGTTCCGGTTGATTACTCGTGCGCAGTGGTGAGCGTATAACATGGACATCATTAAACCAATTCATAGGTCTATGGACTACTTGCGCACAAGAGGGCCTAACATACTATTTAACTATGGAATCTAGTCAAGCAAAGCTACTGGACTTCCACCATCGGTCGTGATTTAGTTAACAATCCTATGACTGAGGATTATTTATCATCTCCCCCATATGGGGATTAAATCATTTCACCTCATAATCAGCAGCAACAAAACATATATATATATATAATGAAATCCCAACTACAGGGATCTACTTCTCAAATCTAAATCAACAGCAACTGATCTTATAAATATATATATATATATATATATATGTATAATGAAATCCCAATTACAGGGATCTACTCATTTTCATCCTAAATGAAATTTAGGGCAACCACCTTCTCTCCTCCCATGCTCCCTCATGAGGCCACCACATTTCACGGGATCAACATCCTTGCATTCATATTGAAGCGGGGAGTCGAATGAGGGCATTTTCGCGGCGATCGGCGCCCTACGGCGAAAAACCCTAACGCGGCCTCAACTACGGAACTTCATTTCGCTCCCAAATCGACTCAATCGAGTTCGATATCTCGCCTAGGGGGTCTAAGATACTAGCACCAAGGGAGAGGGGTCGGAAGTCACCTGAATCCGGGCCGACGATCGCGGCGGTCGACTCCTCGGCGGCATGGCGGTGCTTGGACGAGCTCAACACGTCTCCAAGCTTTCTCCCACGCGGTGGCGAAGCTCCTCCACAGATTTCTTATGGCCAAGCTCCTAGGGTGGGGAGGAGAAATGGAAAGAGAGAAGAGAAAAGGGAGGAAGAAGGTGGAGATGAAAACCCTCGGGAGGAAAAAAAATCTCTGCCAGGAATTAAGAGTGAAAGGATTGTTATTGGATTTGATAATTAATAGCCTGGGAACCCCAACTCTGATGTCAAACTCTTATTGGACAAAATCCACTGCCTTCCCAAAGATAAAAATAAACTAACAGCACTCCAGTTGGAGTTAAACTTTCCCGTTCGACGATCGTCGAACGGGAGCAGCTCCCCGTTCGTCGATCGTCGAACGGGAGCCTTCCCAGCTTAGCGCTCCCCGTTCGACATTCGTCGAACGGGAGCAGCTCCCCGTTCGTCGAACGACGAACGGGATGATTTCTAGCAGAGCGCTCCCCGTTCGACATTCGTCGAACGGGAGCAGCTCCCCGTTCGTCGAACGACGAACGGGATGATCTCCTTAGCTGAGCGCTCCCCGTTCGACATTCGTCGAACGGGAGCGCTCCCCGTTCGTCGATCGACGAACGGGAGCCCTTTTTGCTGAACGCTCCCCGTTCGACATTCGTCGAACGGGAGCGCTCCCCGTTCGTCGAGCGACGAACGGGAGTAGCTTGCGTTCGACGAATTCGACGAATTCGTCGAACGGAAGCTGCTAGCCGAGAATTTTAATCCTCCAGGATTGGGATGTTACACCTCTCTTAGGGAGTCAACATGAAACGTCACTTGCTCCTTAATAAAAATCCCCATAGTCGACTCTCTATACCTCTCCACCCTTCTTCTGTCTAGAGATATTCACACTTCCCCTTCACTTCCAACTTCCTCCTTCCCTTCCCAATCTCAATCTCCCTCCTCACCATTCCTAACATGAGCTTCTCAATCTTTTTTTAACTTCATCTTCTCTTTCTCCACCTTCTCCAACCTACGTAACCCAATATCCTCTGAATCATTACTACATTTTCTCCCCCTTTTTGGAAACTCTCAACATTAGAGTCTTCTTTCTCCTGCATGAGTAGTGTCCTCTCATATGCTCCAATCTTCTCGAATTTGGTATTCACCTAAAAAACAAACAAACTTTAGGTTAGATTAGTCAGGCTTGAAAACATTAACTTCTATAGTAAATTTGTTGAACATACTTGTAATGTAATCCTTAGTTGTCCTTGCAGAGCGAAGCAATACTTTATAACTTAACTTTGGAGACAAACGCAATATTCTTGGCCTTGCAACATCATCAACAGTTAACTGAACCTTCGTGTGTTCGTAGATCCACACCTACACAAAAGGAGAGTTTAGGCAATTGAATTTGAAATAAAAAATTAAAAATGGCATCTCTTACTAGTAACATTGTGGTGCAATCTTCGAATTATCCCAAAGTTGCACATGCTTATCGTAGCACACTCATTCTACTTAAATTGACCAACTGCAAATACAAAAAACTGTGGACGGCCTTTGGCCAACTGTACTCTCTAAAAGCAGTTAGCTTGCTGACCTTTGTTAAGGGAAGCCGGAATCTTTAGACCCTTCAACGGAAAAAGAAAGACAATTAAAAGATAAATAACTAAGGCACATGCTCTTCTAGTCTCCAATGTTGGAGAAAACTCCTCAACAGCAAGCCGATGTAGTTCATCAGTTATGTCCTTGTGAGTTAGGTCCAACAATTGGAGTCTAACAAACTTCAAAGCACGACCTCTATTTGGGAGCTCCAATATCATCGCTATCTCATTCACTGTCAACCGCATATAATAATTACTTATTAAGAATGTTTTCTTCTCTCTATTGTAACGCCGCACAAGAAAATAAATAACGGAATATTTTGAGGAAGACTTGACATTCAGAAGAACGATAGCACTTTGACATCTTCTAGGGCAGACTTTGACTCGGCTGAATGGACATCAAATAACGGACAGACATTGGATTTGAATGTGGACATAACACATCGGGAACTAAGATATTGACTCCCGAGCAATCTCTGGAAAAGAGTTGTAAATAGTACTAATCAGAACTGTAATATTACTATAAAATATACAAAACATTATTAGTACTGTAAAACCAAAATAACATACAACTGTAAAAAGACTGTATAACATAATAACACTACAACTGTAAAATGACTGTAAAATAATTGTATTGTTCATAGCTTTTATGGGGGAAAATCAAAAAGTCTATTTTTTGATGTATATATTCTTGATTTTTTTTCTAAGGAGATAATACTCCATGCTTAGACACATTTTATAGGGCTAAACAGAGGGTTCATGTCTCAAAAGTACTCACAAAAGCCTCAAAAGTGTAAAAAATAACATTTGAATTAATTATACACAAAATAAGCATGGAAAATACCTTGTGACGCCGATTATAGGATGCAGAAGACCAACGAAGTTCCCTGCTTTCTACTTCGGGGGTTTACACTCTTACAGGAAAAAACTCACAGAAAAGAAGAAATTTTCTTCTCTCCTAAGTAAAACTGCTCCCTGCGGGACAAAGGGCTTAAGCACGATAATGGCGGAAGCTACAGGAGATCTTAGGTTGGCGCCGGCTACTTCGGCGGTGGTCGACAGGAAGAAGAAGATCTGGAAAGGTTTGAGAAGGGGCGAGACGCGGGTTTCACTGGAAAGAAAATTTCGATTTCGAATTTGAAAGTGGCGAGAGCATGGGCCCGGGCAAAATTTTGAGCATTTATAAATGGGATAGCGGGTTTCACTGAAAGTGGCGACGTCATTGATTACAATTTCGAGCCCATGAAGCTGCTCGATCCCTAAAAAGACGTCAGATAAAACAAATAAATCAAAATTAAGCAAGACCAGATTGTTACACACTCAAAATAACCCATGCATGGAAAGATGGGGCCACGGATGCGAAAATGGGTGCAACTGATATTAGTTCCGCCTGACTACTGGGATCGGGTACTTCGCGACCGTGCTCCACCGGTATTGATTTTGATCCCACGCCTTTTTCTTTGTGGGCAATTGGGCGGTGCACCGCCTCGTGAATGGTGAGGGAGCGCTTATTGTGCGGCGAGGTGAATTTAGCCGCGCGATATTCATTCATGGTGGTTCAGGTGTCTGGAGAACAATCACATGGGCTGATGGGCTGTAATTGTCGGGACTTGAAGCAAGCTCGTGCCGAACGAACCTTAAATAGTTAAATTAATTATTTAATACTAATTATTTAGGGCCCATTATTTATGGTGATTGTTATCCGCACTACAGTTTTGGATATCCGCACTCTTTTTGTATGATTTATTATGTGCATTTTGGAAATACGTCTTGTACATGCATTTTTACGAAAAATGTTCAACACAAAAGTTATAGGTCTCGTCGAGATCTAAAACTTTCGTGTTGAACACTTTTTCTAAAAATGCACGCACAAGACGTATTACCGCCCTGATTGAAACACGGGAGTAACTATAGCGAATGTTTTGAAATAAGCCTTGTACATGCATTAATAGGAAAAGTATTCAACACGAAAGTTGTAGATCTCGACGATATCTACAACTTTCGTGTTGAACACTTTTCCTAAAAATGCATGTACATGACGTATTCCAAAAGACGCGTAATAAATCATACAAAAAGAGTGCGGATAGCCAAAACTGTAGTGCGGATAACAATTGCCTTATTTATTATCCCAATCGGACTAAAGAGTTGTCCATCTTCCATACTTGGTCGTTGCAAAGATAATATAAATAATATTTAAGATTTAACTAGTTAAAACACAAATAAATAATTAGATGTATGATGGTACTCTTTTTTTAATCTTTAGAGCATAATTTTACTTTAAATATATATATGTATATATAATACAAATAATTGTGCACGACTTTATTTTTTGCACCAGCATGATGTACACCTTTCTTTTGTCATCTTGAATAAATTTTTCTCTCACAAAATATAAAATTTAATAAAAATTTAATGTACAATCACTTATGAAGAAAGACATACAAATTAAATAAAAAGACATACAAATTAAATTCACTTATAAAGAAAGACACTTGAAAAAATCAATTTGTTTTCCCCATTGGATTTTAGTGCTCTTCGTGGGAATGTGATGTGATGATATATTCTTAACTCCTACAATAGCATGATATTTTGTTTCTATATTTTCTCTATTTTTTCTCTATATATTTTTATTTATTTCATATATTATATACATATGATTATTATTATACTTTTTCTACAGTTTTCTATTATTAATTTTCTTTTTCTTTAGTTTATTTAAAATTTAAAAAATTACTTTATTACTTATATATATTCCTACTATATGAGCCTCCATTCCAAGCATCATCGATTCCCATGACATGCCTAGGTCCTATAACACCTGACTTCTTAATTGTGTCACTAAAATCATAGCTCACTCAATTAAGGTAGTCAGATCCCTACTAGGATACCCTAGGAGCCAGTGCCTTCCCATAATGCCATAACCCTAGGATAACCTTATTTAGCCTAAGGTGTCTACCTTGGCTCAACTAGGTCATGCATTATGACCTTATGAACCCCCAATGATCCAATTGGATTCAGGATGACACCCTTGGTCCAATTAGGCCATTGATGACTCAGTGTGATCCCAGTGGACCTATGGTGGCATCTCGAGTCTCATTGGATCGTGTGGCCTAGTTGACACAGCTAGACCCAAGGAACCTCCCTTTGATCTATTAGGCCAATCTTAGCACATTTTAATCATGGTGGACCTAACCATGACATGTGGTGCATGGGCGCCCCACCCTCATATGAGTTGACTTGGTCAAACCTAGCCCAATGTGAATTTAGTGGGTCCATTTGACCAAATCAAAATGTACCCACCTAAATTAACCCTGATGGACTCCACATGACTAAACACGAAGAGTTGGCTGGTCAACCCCTCTTAGTGGGTCAAATTTCACCCAATAATGAATCCATAAGCCTCTTATGACTCATAACCCACTACAACTCTCAGCTCCTCTACTAGAGGCCAAAAACCTGCAAGCAATAACAAGAGCAGGCATGTTTCACTAAACATCCAAGGCTAATGGTAGAAAATACATGAGGCGCGACTGTGAGATGGAAGGGTAAGTGACACCTTTAGTTTTCCTATAAAAGGCCAGGCCAACCTAAAAAAAATGAGAGAGCCCATCCCCACCCCTATTGGATGTCCAGAACTCTCTACAATGGTATTACCATCCCAATCTCAATGATGCCTTACCGTACTTGAAACACGTGTAGATCATCAATTGTCATGGGTTCCTCACTCCATCCCCTCTATAGATCCTCTTCCATGCATTGCATGTAAGCTCCAACCACCAAAGATTTATTACAGCCACCTATCAAGATTAGAACTACCCGTAATGACAGAAGCTTCACAGTACATTATCGGCTCACTCAGAAGCTGTAACACCCAACTTGTAAATGTCATATAATATTGGTTCGGTCGAGCACTATAACATACAACCCTAAAAAATAAGTTATTAAAAGATGATATAAAAACATTACAAACACCAACCGACATCTTAGAGTAAATCATGCACACAAGAGGAGTATTCGAAGATGATTCTTATCTTTTATCGGTAGAGAAATTCACTCGTGTTTGGCGACTAGGGCCTTGCGAAAACTAGGGAGAATTCGCCGCGTGGTTGTGGCGACTAGGTCTAGGGTTAGATCTAGGGGCGGCTCGAGGCCTCATCTGAGAGAGATAGGCTAGAGCCAACCAGTCCTTGGGAGAAGGGTAGGTATAGAAAACCAAAAAGGTTTTTACATTCGACTCAATTCCAAGCGTCATTAGGATCAAGTTTTGTAAATGTTTTTAATGCAATAATATTATCTTCCACTCTAGTCTTTTCTGCTTATCTCTGATCATTAGAATATAAACAAAAAGGGATGTCTCTGTCACTAACATCGAGCGGTAACTTCTACCGCCAGTGGTAGCAATAGAGACTCCATCTCTCTTGTCTGGTGCATTACTATTTCATAAAAACATATATCATTATCTTGAGAGAAATATTTCATAAAATATATTAAACATATAACTATAATTTCACTTAAGCGGCAGAAATTTTAAAACCCTTATTCACCCCCCCCCCCCTCTAAGGGGCCTACAGATCCAACACTAAGGGACTCAAAATTTCTCATAACTTCCTCTCTTAGGGAGTCAACATGAAACGTCACTTGCTCCGTAATAAAAATCCCCATAGTCGACTCTCCATACCTCTCCACCCTTCTTCTGTCCCGAGATATTCACACTTCCCCTTCACTTCCAACTTCCTCTTTCCCTTCCCAATTTCAATCTCCCTCCTCACCATTCTCAACATGAGCTTCTCAATCTTTTTTTAACTTCATCTTCTCTTTCTCTACCTTCTCCAACCTACGTAACCCAATCTCCTCCAAATCATTAGTACATTTTCTCCCCCTTTTTGGAAACTCTCAAAACCAGAGTTTTCGTCCTCCTGCATGCGTAGTGTCCTCTCACATTTTCCAATCTTCTCGAATTTGATATTCACCTAAAATACAACAAACTTTAAGTTAGCCTAGTCAGGCTTGAGAACATTAACTTCTATAGTAAATTTGTTGATCATACTTGTAATGTTATCCTTAGCTGTCCTTGCAGAGCGATGTAATACTTTACACTGTAACTTACCTTTGGAGACAAACAAAATATTTTTAGTCTTGAAACATCAACAGTTAACTGAACCTTCGTGTGCTCGTAGAACCACACCTACACAAAAGGAGAGTTTAGGCATTTGAATTTGAAATAAAAATTTAAAAAATGGCATCTCTTACTAGTAACATTGTGGTGCAATCTTCGAATTAGCCCAAAGTTGCACCTGCATATCGTAGTATGATACGCCCAAAGTGTATATACGCAAGTATACGTGCCGGATCAAGTAATATAATAGTGAGATAAGATCGTTCCCTCGGAGAAGTGAAAACTCTAACGCTTATGAGTATTAGCTAACTCTTTTCCTTAAATCCAAGTTAAGTAATTCGATTGGTTTGATGAAACTAAATCACAGAAAATTTAAAACCAATTTTAAAACTAAAAATACTTAAGTTATCTTTTATCAAATTTGAGAGAAAAGAATCTTGTATATTGCTTTCCTAGGTCTGTTGTGATATTTGCTAAATATACCGATGCATTATATTTGTTTTACTATCTTGCTCGATTAAAAACTAGGAATCACAATCTCTCGATCCTTGAATTCCCATAACCTAGACTTCTCTAGTTATCTCTATCTTAGAAAAATGTAAGGTAAATTAAATCGCTCAAATCGCTCTTGCTAATAAGGAGATGGAACCTCTTCTTCTCTCTTTTATTATATCAAAATTATGATGTAAACACACCGCTCCTCTCTCGAATCTCGCGGTGTAGTATAGAAGTAAAAGATTTAAATTAGATATCTATGCGACTCATCTCTCGAATCTCGCCGCATAACATTAAGTATTTATCTTAAATAAATCGTGATTCCTCTCTCGAATCTCACCACGAATTATGAGGATAAACATTATTCAAATCTTTCGAGATAAGTCATAACATTGATAAAGATAGCGACCCAAGAAATCATACGGAGAAATTATAAATTAAACATCACAACAAAACCCAGTACTAACAACATACAAGATAAGAAGGTTTAGTTCATGATCCTTGAAATGAAAAACCAAATTGGAAAGATCTTACAAGATATTATTCGAAATCTAGATATTAGCGCAGGAATTCGTCCTCTTCAGTTGCCAAATCCACTCAAATATGTCTTCTCTTTCTTCTCTCAAAGCCCTCTTACTTTCTCTTTCTCTCTCTAGTTCAAAAGAGTAACCCATCTCTCTCTCTCCACTTGTCCAATCTGCTATTTTATTTCTGCACGCTACAGGCCTTTTTTTGAAAAGGTGCGTCATTTCACCAATAAACTGCTGGCCCCACTTTGCGTAATTCGAAAATCTGTACGTTTGGTTCAGCAAACTTAATTTAAACCGCCATGCTATGACCAGGTCATGACCAAGCTGCTATAATCTGCCCAACAATGTAATTCCATCCTACATTTGTCCATTCTTTCATGGATTTCTCATATTCCTGCACAAATATATTGCACATTTGACGATAAAACTATCCACAATTACAGATATGATGTTTATTAGTCAATTCATCGTTATCTTTCGTATATTTTCTCAATATTCACTAAAAAGGAGTTAATAACTTTTTGTTTAGAAGTTATCACACCCCCACACTTAGGTCTTTGTTAGTCCCTAGCAAACATTAACCAGTTCTGGCAAATAAATATGAAAACCTCTATTGGGACAAGGCAAGAATCATCTTCTTTACGTACACCAGCTTAGGCTTACTTCAGGATTTCAAATTAACTAAGGCAGATCTCTTAAAAGATATTTCAAACATTCACAATTCCGTTAGTTAGATAACAAGTGAAGCTCTCTCAATATTTCTAATGTTGTGTGTGTGCTTCCTTAAAATTGTTCACTCTCAAACAACTTAACTCATTAAACATGCTCATAATTGGCAAGGGTAAGAAATTGCTGAGTCTTTGCTTTATGCCTCCACAAGAGTTGAGTAGTTCAATTTGATAAGAAATCATAAGGGCTTACAATATGAATGACTTTGGCTTGATGAAGACTTTATGAATTAATTTTGATAGAGAGTGGAATTTCCCTAGTTAAAAATTCTTAATGACTCTCCATACTTTGAGGTCTATTTCTTAACCATCATCAATTTTTTAGTCCATAGTTGGGATCATTCCAAGTAGGTGTACACACACTTAGGCCGCATATCACTATGTCATTATACTTTTTTTTATGATTTTCTTTTACTTTATGATCATAGTTGGGATCATTCCAAGTAGGTGTACACACACTTAGGACACATATCACTATGACATTGGACATTTGTTTTCTTTTCCTTATTTTTATAAACCCCCAAAGTTGGAAAGTTACTAAGAAATAACTAGTAAAATTATAGGGTGTGATCAAATAGTATCAAAATGATAAAATTCAAGCTCAAAGAATGATGAATAATCAAAACAAATGTAGGCTTTGCGGTGTGAACTGATCCAAGGGTGACCCTATTCATTGTTATCAAGTAACTACATACACTCTATGTTTTAGCTTACAACATTGACTTAGTTCTTGCTTATCCTTCCACAATTATGTTAACAGGTTAATAAATTATTTTGTAGAGAGCAAATTCTTTAGAGAATCTAGTGCATAATTGAAATACTTAAGAGACCTATAATTGCATCTAACTAACTTTAAATTCATTAAATTCATTACTTGTAACCACTAAATTAATTAATCTGCCCATTAGTTTAAGACGAAATGACTTTAGTAAGCCGTCTGGTAGTAACAAAAATGAAGAACTTATCGAAATGTGCCCTGAATAGAAATTTTATAAGTGAAAATAAACGGAGGATAACTGACGTCACCCCCACACTTAATCATCTGCTAGGCCCTAGCAGAGACCTCATTGAGAACGTAGTGAAACAAAAAGTCGTTGAAACTTTCAAATTAAACAGGAATCCAAAGAAGAAAATAAATGAAATAGAACACTCCCCTAGAAATTTTTGGCATAATTGATGCTCCATTACATGGGGTGCACTAGTTGATAGGCCAAGGATATATAACACAATAATAATCTCATATAGCAGAGCTCAAAAGAAAATAATAAAGTCAGAAGTGTGATAATGCACATTAGAGGTCATGACATTCTGATAAGCACCGGCCAAAGCAATTATCTTGGAATAAAATGAGGATAAGGCTCATTCATATAACGCAATTGGTAGGGTTATTAGTATAAAACAATTGTCAAACAATTGTCTAAGAAGTTATAAAACAATTGTCAGATTTCAGCGATTTAAGAAAAACAGTCCAAATCATCAAATAATAATCATCAAACTATCATCATTCATTCAGATAAATCAATATCCTGGAAGGTATTCTAACAAGTGGAACATAGTCCAATTTTATTACTTGGCACCTCATACAGATCACGAAATCAGAATTTAAGGTACACAATTAATCAGCATAAAAGTATCATAAACTCTGCCAAAATTGAATAACATCATAGCAGCATATTAGACTAACAGTTATAGTAGCATGTTAGAAGTAGCATAGCAGCATATTAGAAATAGCATAGTAGCATATTAGAAGTAGCAGTCATAGTAGCAGTCTTCAAAATAACACAGGAAAAATAAAAAGGCATTCATTGTCTGATTAAAACAAGAAATGAAAGGAACTAAACGTCATCCATGTCCTCATCCATGCCGCCGATGTCACTAAGGTCGATCCGTGCACCGTCCGAATAGAGCAAGTATCCGTGTTGATCAAATTTGGACTTGTATTTGTAAGCCGTCTTCACCGTATCTAAACCAGCATCTTCCATAAGTCTCGCTTGATTCCTCAGGATATCATCACATTTTTCATCAATTAGTAGATGACTGAATCGCTGATAACTTTTCATGTATTCTTGCTCCTCTGTGACACTTATCAAATTTTCTATGATCTCCGATAAGTCAACCTTATCTGGCGCGGTGGAAGAGGAAGGAATGTTTGCTGCAGACTTTGGAAGGGGGGGCAGTATTACCAGCAGGGGGTGGTGTGCTCTCATGAGTGTCTGAACTGTCCCTAATATTGCTGGTGATGACTACCTTTGTAATATGGTGTCCGACTTTTGTAATCAAGGTTTCTTTGTCCCCGTACATACCGCTAGCACGGCAGAGTTCAGTAATAAGAGTGGGGAACCACAGCTGCAACCTATCCATAGCAAGGAGCCGCTTTTGTAGCTGATTTGAAATTATATTCCCAACATCGAAACGAATTCCTTTTAATATACAGTAGATTAATAAGGCACGTTCCATAGAGACTCTTGTGGTGTTTTTGGTTGGGATTATACTAGTGTTTATGAACAAAAGCCACACCTTAGCTTCCCTTTTTAAACAACTAGCCTTCAGATTTAAACCCTCCGCTGAAACCCAGGTGGTGTCTACGTTATTGCAAATTTCCGCCGCAATAACAGACGGCGTAGTTGAAGCTTGTACACGCTGGAATTCTTCTTCGTTTGGAACTTCTATGTCAAATAAACGATTGATTTCAGTTCCTGAAAAATCGACCTGGTGCCCCCTTACAAAATTTTTTCTGTGCTCAAGAGTTAAAGCATTGGCATAAAATTCATATATCCATGGTAAAATAGCCTCCTTCCGGGGGTGGCAAAATGACTCCCAACCAAAATTTGTCATGCGGGTAACGTACTCAGAACTCCAAGACCTTTTTTCAATGTCAAACCCTCGCTCAAAAATGAATGGTTTGTCCTGCAATCCCTCATATCGTAATTTTGCTTCATCATTTATAAATCGCGTGTCTTTGTTGGGCTCGGATTTGTTTTTCCCCTTACGCTTAGAAGACATTTTCTGACATGGAAAATTTAAGCTATCATGAACCCTAGAAATATTGGAAGAGTCTATTACCTTTTCTGGAAGAAGAAGAGTTGGGGAGTTCTACCGAATCGAAGCCGAAGCCGAGTCTTTTATGTCGCGGCTTTGCCTTGAAAGCAGTCGCCACCTCCTTGTGAAGACGAATCGAAGCTTAGTTGCACCGGAACCACCCGCGGCGCTCCCCGTAGAGAGGATGCTAGGGTTTCACGGAATCGGAACCAGGGCTCGGGAGGAAAGAATGAACCCTGAGCCGATTTTTTTCATTTGTTTATAAACGCTGAAGATGGACCGGTGGTTTACTCCGGATCGACAAAATGAAGAGGTTGAACCGGTCGAGTGTTCCCAGCGGTTGAGGAAATATGATCCCAGCGGTTGAAGAAATTTGATCCCAGCGATTCTAATAATTTTTTTGGCTTTGTTTTCTTAGTCAAAATGACAGAGATTAAAATGTCAGGACCTTGGTTATAACCTGGTCATGACAATTTAACGCAGTAATTTAGCGGACCTTCCTTATGCATTTTAACCTTTCACATTTATAATTTACTACTTAGTTTACTTATTTTAGTTGGGTTGCCTCCCAATAAGCGCTTGATTTAACGTCTCGGCTGGACTAAGTCATTCTTAGACAGATAAATTTATCACCATCGCTTCCCGAGGCTCATTGTTATGGAAGTAAGTTTTTAGTCTTTGACCATTTACTTTAAAAATAGAACCGTCTTTGTCGTTACAAATTGAAACTACCCCAAAAGGATGGACTTCTTTAACTCGAAACGGACCGGACCACTTAGATTTCAATTTACCCGGAAATAATTTAAGGCGTGAATTATAAAGTAATACTAACTGATCCGGAATAAATGCTTTCTTCTCTATTCTAGCGTCATGCCATCTTTTTGTTCTTTCCTTATATAATTTTGCATTGTCATATGCATGAAATCGCATCTCATCGAGTTCATTGAGATTAAGCAACCTATTCTTACCGGCTTCCTTATAATCGAAATTTAATTTTCTAGTAGCCCAATAGGCTCTATGTTCTAACTCGACAGGAAGGTGGCAAGATTTTCCATAGATCATCTTATACGGGGTCAGTCCTATGGGCGTCTTAAATGCTGTTCTGTAAGCCCACAACGCATCATTCAATTTTTGGGACCAATCTTTCCTAGTGGCACTTACCGTTTTCTCTAAAATGGATTTAATTTCCCTGTTGGAAACCTCAGCCAAACCATTAGTTTGGGGATGATATGCTAAAGCGATCTTATGTGTCACTCCGTACTTCCTTAGTAATGTTGTAAATTGTGAATTACAAAAGTGGCTTCCGCCATCACTAATAATTGCTCTAGGTGTACCGAATCTTGAAAAGATATTAGTTTTTAAAAATTTTAATACCACCTTGGCATCATTCTTATGCGTAGCGATAGCTTCGACCCACTTTGACACGTAGTCAACTGCTAATAGAATATATAGGTTGCCATCCGAATTAACGAATGGGCACATAAAATCTTTCCCCCAAACATCGAAAATTTCAAACTCTAAAATGGTATTCATTGGCATGCTCGCTTTGCGACTCAGGTTTCCCGTTCTTTGACATTTATCACAACTCTTCACGAATAAGTGGACATCCTTAAATAAAGTGGGCCAATAAAAACCTGACTCCAGAACTTTTGTCGCAGTCCGGTCTCCCTTAAAATGTCCTCCATAAGGTGATGAATGACACTTTTCTATGATACTAAGAACCTCTACTTCAGCAACACACCTCCGGATAATTTGATCCGAATAGATTTTATATAGGTATGGATCATCCCACAGGTAATATTTCACCTGCTGGAGGAACCTTTTCCTTTGTTGATAATCCATATCTGGATGTAATATATTACTAACTATGTAATTCACATAGTCAGCATACCATGGTATACTTCCCACATCGACAGCTAATATCTGTTCGTTTGGAAAATTTTCTCTTATCCCTACTTGTTGATTCCTCTCATCACTTTGTTCTAAACTCGATAAATGATCGGCTATTTGATTCTCCGCCCCTTTTCGGTCCTTGATTTCAATGTCAAATTCTTGAAGTAGGAGCACCCATCTAATCAGTCTAGGTTTAGCGTCCTTCTTCTCCAAAAGATACCGGATTGCCGAATGATCCGTATAAACTATCACTGTAGAATTTATTAAATAAGAACGGAAATTATCAAATGCAAACATTACGGCTAAGAGTTCCTTCTCAGTTGTGGTGTAGTTTATTTGTGCATCAATAAGTGTTTTGCTAGCATAATATATAGTATGAAAAATTTTATCCCGGATTTGTCCTAGAACAGCTCCTACGGCATAATCACTAGCATCACACATAAGAACAAAAGATGACGACCAATCCGGTGTTATGACAATATGTGAAGAAACTAACTTGTGTTTTAACGTGTCAAAAGCGTGCAAACAGTGGTCATCAAATATAAAGGGAGTGTCTTTTTCTAACAAGTTACATAAAGATTTTGATACTTTAGAGAAATCTTTAATAAACCTCCTATAGAACCCCGCATGGCCTAAGAAGCTACGAATGCCCTTGACATTCTTAGGAGGAGGAAGCTTTTCAATAACTTCTATTTTAGCCCGATCTACCTCCAAACCTTTGCTTGATACTTTATGGCCTAAGACAATTCCCTCTCTCACCATGAAATGACACTTCTCCCAATTTAGCACTAAATTTGTCTCAACACATCTTGTTAATACTTTCCTAAGAACTTCCAAACAACAATTAAATGACTTCCCAAACACAGAAAAATCATCCATAAACACCTCTATTCCTTCATCCATTAAGTCAGTAAAAATAGATATCATGCACCTTTGAAAAGTGGCGGGTGCATTACATAATCCAAATGGCATTTTGCGAAATGCAAACGTACCATAAGGACATGTAAATGTGGTCTTTTCTTGATCGTCCGGAGCAACCATAATCTGATTATAGCCGGAATACCCGTCTAAGAAACAAAAATAATCATTACCCGCCAACTTGTCAAGTACTTGATCGATAAAAGGTAGTGGAAAGTGATCCTTCCGAGTTGATTTATTTAGTTTCCTATAATCCATACATATTCTCCAACCGGTAACCGTCCTAGTTGGTATCAACTCGTTGTTATCATTTTTCACCACCGTAATTCCTCCCTTCTTCGGTACACATTGTACCGGACTTACCCATTTGCTATCCGAAATAGGGTAAATAATTCCTGCATCTAACCATTTTATTATTTCTTTCATAACTACTTCTTTCATGGGTGGACTAAGCCTATGTTGATGTTCAATTGACCATTTAGCCCCATCTTCTAATATTATTTTATGCATACAAATTGAGGGGCTAATGTCACTAATGTCTGCTATAGTCCATCCCATGACCTTCTTAAATTCTTTCAAAACAAGAAGTAGTTTTTCTTCATCTTCAAATTTTAATGATGCATTAATTATTACCGGAAGAGTGCTTTCTTCTCCAAGAAAAGCATATTTAAGATGTTCCGGAAGAGGTTTCAAATCTAAAGTTGGAGGTTCAATAATTGAGGGTTTCATAATTTTTGGTTCACTTGACCTAGTTATAGATTCAAAACTCCTACAGATAGGCAATTTATAATGGGATTCTAAGACCTTCACACATTCATCTAATTCTAAATCATCATCCCACTCTTCATTTGTCAAAATTGTGAGAAGTCTTTGTTCTATGTCATCTTTATTACCCTTAATTAATTGATTTTTAATCCCCACTTCTTCAATAGAGTAACAATCTTCTTTCTCATTTGGAAATTTCATAGCCTTTAGGATATTGAATGTTACTTCCTCTTCATTAACTCTCATTGTTAACTCCCCTTTTTGTACGTCAATTAAAGTTCTACCGGTTGCTAAAAATGGCCTCCCTAAGATTATGGGTACATCCTTATCCTCTTCCATGTCCAACACTACAAAGTCGGCCGGAAAAATAAATTTCTCCACCTTAACCATTACATCCTCAACTATTCCCTAAGGGAATGCTAAAGTCCTATCGGCTAATTGGAGAGTAAGAGTTGTTGGGGCTATCTCTCCTAGACCTAACTTTGTATAAATAGATAAGGGCATTAAATTGATGCTTGCACCTAAATCACATAATGCTCTCCCGACAAATTTCACTCCTATGGAGCACGGTATGGTAAAACTATCGGGGTCCTTAAGTTTTTGAGACAATTTCTTTTGCAAAATTGCACTACACTCTTCCGTTAATGCAACTATTTCTTTATCTAGAAATTTTCTTTTCTTCGATAAAATATCTTTCATAAATTTGACATAACTAGGCATTTGCTGTAATGCCTCGGCAAATGGAATATTAATTGTAAGCTTCTTAAAAATTTCCATAAATTTTTGAAATTGTTTGTCAAGTTTTGTTTTCTTTAATCTAGATGGAAAAGGCGGAGGAGGGTAAATAATTTCTTTCTTTTTATTATTTTATGGATCTACTTCCACTTCCTCCGGCTCCTTAACTTCTATAGACTCTTCTCTCCTAATCATATTTTCTCTTGCCTCTTCCCCCCTTAACTTCTCTAGCAATCCATCCCCACTTGAGATTTCTACCCCACTCCTTAATGCAATAGCTTTACAATGATTATTTGGTTCTTCTCTTGTTGGATTAAGTGTGGTGTCAGATGGTAGCGATCCTATTGTTCTTTGATTTAAAGCATTGGCCAATTAGCCAATTGTGGATTCTAAAGATCAGAGTGAAGACTCAATACCACCCATCCTAGAGTCATTCTTTTGAAACAAACCCTTCAATATACTCATCAGTCAATTTCCTATTATTGGTTTGTTGATTATGCATATGGGTTGGTATAGAATTAATGTTTTGATTGAAACCTGGTGGTTGCATTGCATTTTGTGAATTTTTCCAAGAAAAATTGGGATGATTTCGCCATTCTGGATTATAATGATTGCCAAAATTTGAAGGTCCTTGCCTTTGTTGGCCTCCAAGATAATTTACTTCTTCAATTACTTGGTTCAATTGTTCCACTGTCATTGGCACACTTGTTGAAGGAGTAGATAAAGAATCTAACCTCTTATTTATTAAATTAAATTGAGTGGCCATTTGAGCTGCTAACGAAGTGATTTGATCTACTTGATGAATACCGGTTGGATGGTTATTACCTTGCCTTTCGAATTATTAGTAATTGTTAGAAGTAAGATCTTCTAAAATTTCAAAAGCATCTTCTGGATATTTCTTTAATAAAGACCCTTCTGCGGCTCCGTCAACTAGGATCATCGTAGTGGTTTGTAACCCGTTATAAAAAATTGTGACTTGTTGGTGTTGGGTCATCCCGTGATGTGGACACTTCCTAAGCATTTCTTTAAACCTTTCCCACGCTTCATAAAGTGTTTCGCCATGATTTTGGACAAAAGTGGTGATGTCTCTAACCAATTTAGCTGTTTTAGAAGGTGGGAAATATTTATTCAGAAATTTCTCTTCCATTTGAGCCCACGTAGTGATGGAACCAGGAGATAGAGAGTTAAGCCAATCTTTAGCCCGACCCTCCAAAGAGAATGGGAATAATCTTAATTGAATAGCTTCATCCGAAGCCCCGTTTACCTTATACATATCACAGATTTCTAAGAATGTTCTTAAATGAGCGTTTGCATTTTCATGATTAAGACCCCCAAACTTATTATGTTGTACTAGTTGCATTGTGGTAGAGTCTATTTTAAAATTATTAGCGGCGATTGTGGGTCGCGCTATGCTAAATTGCAAACCTCCTCTTAACGGTGCGTTATAGTCTCAACAAGTCATTCGCGGTGCAGTGTTTTGAACATTATGACCATTGTGTTCGACTTGACCATTAGGGTCCACCTGACCCCCATGATCATTTTCATTGCCTTGCTGATTATTATCCATCTCTTGATGAATAATAGTGCTTGCTCTAACAGTTTGCCTATTCGGTCTATAAGTACGTTCGATTTCTATATTCAAAGGTAATATTTCAATGTTACGGAATCGGGACATACACTAGACAAAAGTTCAGAGTGAAATAAAATAAAAACTTGGTCTCTAATTACTAAGAGCTCACTAATATCATAAGAAATAAATTGTTAGATTGTCGCTTCCCCGGCAATGGCGCCAAAAACTTGATACGCCCAAAGTGTATATACGCAAGTATACGTGCCAGATCAAGTAATATAATAGTGAGATAAGATCGTTCCCTCGGAGAAGTGAAAACTCTAACGCTTATGAGTATTAGCTAACTCTTTTCCTTAAATCCAAGTTAATTAATTCGATTGGTTTGATGAAACTAAATCACAGAAAATTTAAAACTAATTTTAAAACTAAAAATACTTAAGTTATCTTTTATCAAATTTGAGAGAAAAGAATCTTGTATATTGCTTTCCTAGGTCTGTTGTGATATTTGCTAAATATAACGATGCATTATATTTGTTTTACTATCTTGCTCGATTAAAAACTAGGAATCATAATCTCTCGGTCCTTGAATTCCCATAACCTAGACTTCTCTAGTTATCTCTAACTTAGAAAAATGCAAGGTAAATTAAATCGCTCAAATCGCTCTTGCTAATAAGGAGATGGAATCTCTTCTTCTCTCTTTTATTATATCAAAATTATGATGTAAACACACCGCTCCTCTCTCGAATCTCGCGGTGTAGTATAGAAGTAAAAGATTTAAATTAGATATCTATGCGACTCATCTCTCGAATCTCGCCGCATAACATTAAGTATTTATCTTAAATAAATTGTGATTCCTCTCTCGAATCTCACCACGAATTATGAGGATAAATATTATTCAAATCTTTCGAGATAAGTCATAACATTGATAAAGATAGCAACCCAAGAAATCATACAGAGAAATTATAAATTAAACATCACAACAAAACTCAGTACTAACAACATACAAGATAAGAAGGTTTAGTTCATGATCCTTGAAATGAAAAACCAAATTGGAAAGATCTTACAAGACATTGTTCGGAATCTAGATATTAGCGCAGGAATTCGTCCTCTTCTATTGCCAAATCCGCTCAAATCTGTCTTCTCTTTCTTCTCTCAAAGCCCTCTTACTTTCTCTTTCTCTCTCTAGTTCAAAAGAGTAACCCGTCTCTCTCTCTCCACTTGTCCAATCTGCTATTTTATTTCTGCACGCTACAGGCCTTTTTCTGAAAAGGTGCGTCATTTCACCAATAAACTGCTGGCCCCACTTTGCGTAATTCGAAAATCTGTACGTTTGGTTCAGCAAACTTAATTTAAACCGACATGTTATGACCAGGTCATGACCAAGCTGCTATGATCTGCCCAGCAATGTAATTCCAGCCTACAGTTGTCCGTTCTTTCATAGATTTCTCATATTCCTGCACAAATATATTGCACATTTGACGATAAAACTATCCACAATTACAGATATGATGTTTATTAGTCAATTCATCGTTATCTTTCGTATATTTTCTCAATATTCACTAAAATAAAGGAGTTAATAACTTCTTGTTTATAAGTTATCATAGTACACACATTCTACTTAAATTGACCTACTGCAAATGCAAAAAACTGTGGACGGCCTTTGGCCAACTGTACTCTCTAAAAGCAGTGAGCTTGCCAACCTTGTAGTTCATCGGAAAAAGAAAGACAACTAAAAGATATTTAACTAAGGCACATGCTCTTCTAGTCTCCAATGTAGGAGAAAACTCCTCAACAGCAAGCCGCTGTAGTTCATCAGTTATGTGCTTGTAAGTTAGGTCCAACAATGGGAGTCTAACCAACTTCAAAACAAGGCCTCTATTTGGGAGCTCCAATATCATCGCTATCTCATTCACTATCAACCGCAGATAATAATTACTTATTAAGAATGTTTTCTTCTCTCTATTGTAACGTCGCACAAGAAGATAAATAACGAAATATTTTGAGGAAGACTTGACATTCAGAAAAACGATAGCACTTTGGCATATACTAGGGCAAACTTTGACTCGGCTGAATGGACATCCAATAACGGACAGTCATTGGATTTGAATATGGACACAACACATTGGGAACTAAGATATTGGCTCCTGAGCATTCTCCAGAAAAGAGTTGTAAATAGTACTAATCAGAACTGTAATATTACTATAAATATACAAAACATTACGACTATAAAATGACAGTAAAACCATAATAACATACAACTGTAAAAAAACTGTAAAACCTAATAACACTACAACTGTAAAATAATTGTATTGTTAATAACTTTTATGGGAAAAATCAAAAAGTCTGTCTTTGATGTATATATTCTTGATTTTTTTCCTAAGGTGATAATACTCCATGCTTAGACACCTTTTATAGGGCTAAACAGAGGGTTCACACAAGAGCGTATCCTAAAATTAGAAGAGAAGCAAGGCCATTACCATCCATAACACCCCGCACATATTCATCACATAGTATGGGGTCGGGCAGACCCCACAGTATATCATGCACACAAGAGGAGTATTCGAAGATGATTAAAAGAAAGCCGCATAGACATCATATTATCAATACATAATATGGATGCTATCTAAATTTCACTTAGAGTATGTCCATGAAACTAAAACCATAATTTCACTATATACAATTACAATGTCCATATAACAACTACATTCACTTACAAATAATGAACAGTAAAAAGCTCTTGGGCACAAATTTCCAAAATAAAATATATGACGACAAGGAATAAATAACTTCTAACTTTAGTTCTTTGTTTGGAAAAAAAGCTTTCCAATTGCGCCCATAACCTTGCAACCAAATATATACAATAAGAAAATGAGGGTCAGCCAGAGCAGACCAAAACTATGTAATGATCCCCCTCTCCCCAGGCATCCTAGCGGATCAGGGATGGGGGGCACTAGCCCCTGCAGATCAGAATAAACATAAAGAAATGCATTAGACGATTAACAAGGTGAAATGTCACAAATGTCATACATGTCTTTATGTTAAGAAGAATGTAAAGGTGGATACAATGCAATCACGAGCTAGAGTGTAATTTATAAATGTCATATCCATGCGACTCTACTCCTAGTAGCAGACTACCATGTCCTATATTACCATTCAATAATAAGCTCAGTATGTCAATAATTAAGTGAATCACCAGATCTCGCACTAAACCATCCAATTTAAATGATAATACAAATGGGCATTCTCTTGCTATGCACATGCCATGTCATACAATGTCCTTTTCATGTTGAAATAAAAAGCTACAGGTAGGGCAAGTTATGCCTACATCATTAGGTCCATCAACCTATGCCCATTCTGAATGCAGGAACTAACATCCTTAGTTTAATCATCAGTCCACAACAAAATATTGTTCTCATGGCACCCAAACAATAGGGTCTAAAAAACCCAAAAGTATAAATGAGCATTTGACTTAGGAGAGGAACATTCCACTCCCCCATGGACTCTTCCTTGTAAGCAACATGTTAAAGGCCCACTACTCATGCCGAACGATATGGTGATGGTGAAACTAGTTCCCATTGCTCATGTCACCATATAAATAGCGCTTACCAAAAGATATATTGCATTTCAAAATACCTGATGCGTGAGTGGTCAACTTTTCTCGTTCTCTTCTTTGCCAACATCATGGCTTGCCAGTTTCATGGATTCTCACATATGCATGATTTGTCATCTCAAACAACATTGTGCAGGTGAGATACTACTTGTTCACGTTCTCAATTACCGTAGAAATGGCGGGCATACTAGTAGGTCCTTTTCTTTACCGAACTGCATGATGCGGGCGTGGCAAGGAATTGGGAAAAACCCTCGTGATTTGATATGATAGATTATTTAAGTGATTTAAGAAATTTCCTAAGTATGTATAGTAAGGAAATATGTTATATATATGAGTTGTAATCAGGTACAGGATGCTAAAGGCTCAAAAGCACTCAAGAAGCAAAATTGATAGTTAAACTTATGTATTTTGAGAAGTATTCAATGCACATCGACTAAGACTAAGTCTATACGGCGAGAAGCAATTGACGTATGTCAAGAAGTTAACTTCATGTGTTAAGAAGTATTTGATGCACATCGAAAGCAATGATCATTCCTCCGTCGAGTTCTTTCTAAATGAAAGTTTGCTCATAGCACAACTATTCAACTTATGTTGAACTCTTTCTACTCAACAGTTCAACGTACGTCGAATTGTATTCGACGCATAGGTGAACTTGTGTCGAATAATCTCTAGTATTCAATAATTGATTCACGAGCAGATCAAGGCCATGATTATGACTCGATTAGAGCCATTAATGATTCATTTCAAGAAGGTGATTATGTTTATTGATTCAAATAAGGAATACTTATATTCTTCAATAGTCATATATATATATATCAGAAGATTTCAAACAAAGATCAGTCGAGAACTCATCCTGAATTTGCTCTCCTTCTTCAAAATTCTCTCCTCACTCCAGAAAAAGTTCTCTCCAAGATCCCTAGCCGACAAGACCTCTTCTCTCGAATCTTAGGATATCATTCTCTTAGAGATTCGTCTCATTATCCTTCAGGATTCCTCACAGATTGAATTCAATTTCTCTTCATTTAATTCATACTTCTCTCTCAAGAGGCCTTGTCAACTGCTATAATCAGGAATCCACATAGTGCTTCAAGGATCAAGATTCTTCAGAGATTTATTGAAGAAGAATCATATTATGGAAAATCTATTTCTACATCTTCATCATTCAGAAAAAGTGTTTTGAGAATCTCTCTTACAAAGATTCAGATTTGGTTCGAAGAGTCTACTTAGTAAAAAACTCAGTTGGTCCTGAGAATCTCCTTATCAAAGGATTTAGTTGGTCCTGAGAATCCGCTTATCAAGGGATTCAGATTGGTTTTGTGAATGAACTTATTAAAAGATTCATTGTATTGATTCTAAGAGTCTCCTTACCAAAAGACTAAACACTATTTAGCGGAATAGCTATCAATGGGTATAAGAAAGGACGTACCCAAAATTGTGGGGAACCTCTATAAAATTCTTGTGTCTTCTGGTTGCATATCTTTGTATTATTTCTTTGCTTCTAATGTTCTTAATTTACTATGGCATGTACTGTGACTGATTGTGGGATTAGTTTTTTGAATTTATCTATTCACCCCCCCCCCCCCCCTCTAGAGTAATTCTTAATAATTCTCCCTAACTTTCAATTGGTAACAGGATTATGCCTTTGGACAACACAAGCTGTGAAGCTTTACTAAATGCAGCCTTGATTATGAGGATCTTGAAGGAAACACACACTTAAGACTATTTCTAATTAAGATTATTTCTAATCAGCCTTTGAACATTGATTAAGACTATTGCTTTTATTTATTTTACAGCGATTAGGATTATTTCTAATCAGCCTTTGAAAATAAGAAAGAGATTGAAACTGCCTCTAACATAGGACAGAACTCATTATGATTCTTCTATTAAACGAAAGAGAAGAGGAAAGTTGCAGGAATATATGGTTGTTGGCCTCTCCAAAGAAACTGAGATCAATATGGAGAATAACAAAATACCAAGGCCGACTGTAGGAAATAGGAAGGAACTGTTGGAACTCATAATCTGAGCATCATCTAAGGAAGAAGATGATATGACGTCGTCAGTCCCGTGAGTTTAATGTTAAGTAATGAAATGTATTTGGCAGTTTTAAGATGGTTATTTTAGGCGATTGTTATCCGCACGACACTTTTGGCTATTCGCACTCGAAATGAGGTATTTTTTCCCTCCCCTAATTAAGATAATCGCACTTTTATTTTCTTTTTCCCGCACCGCACAATCCCGCAACTCACCTCCTGTCCAAAACCCTATTCCCGCACCTGCTACCGCGCCTCCCTCCTCCCTCGACGGTGACTCCCTCGACGGCGCCCCCCCTCGACGGTGCCTCCCTCGACGACGCCCCCATCGACGACAGATCTTTCCCTCTCCCTCGACGGTGACTGCTGCAAGCCCTAAACACTAATCTAGGGTTTACATCGAGACACAATTTCGGCGACTACTGCAAGCCCGACCACCTTCTTCACCAGCGCCCTCTCCAACCCCTGTACAATCACTCGTCGGCGCCCTCTTCAACCCCAACTACAATTCCTATTTGATACATTTCCTTTTTCATCCTTCAGGTATACTCCATTCCGATTATGTGTTAAATTTATTTTTTAGTTTTTTCATTAATGATTATTTACTAGATTTAATGTGATGTTTAGGGTTGACAAGATGTCTGATGATTCAAAACACTTGGATAATGCATGTTTAGCTATAATCGGTACAAATATCATTCATTTTGGCGCCCTCATTTTTTATCTTGGGGAATGTTTTTTGATGAGTTCCCTTTAACTAGTTTTGTGTTATGTATTTTTTCAAGATTCAAAATGTTTCAAAGATGAAAAAGAATCAAAGGTTGAGGTTGATGTGGGCATTCATTTTGAGTATGCTGATTCGTAAGAACCCAAAATTTGTTGACAAAGTACGCCATCATTTCACACCCTTTTGGTCTAAACACATAGTGGACACCTTCGACGTCTTGGGTGATGGACATTGTGGGTACCGAGTTATTAGTGATGCTTTGAATGTAAGGGGTGATTGGCAACAAGTACGCAATGATCTGTATTGAGAAATTGAAAACAAACAAGATTTATATGATGTCATTTATGGAAGAGAAAGACGATTGGAGCTGGCACAGTCTCTACAATGTACAGAAACTCATGCTCCATTTGCTAAGTGGATGACACTACCAGATATGGTGCTTCTAATCTCTTCATGCTACAACATAGTGTTGGTTCAGTTGTCTAAGGTTCAAAGATTGACTTTTCTACCGCTTCACTCATCTATGCTGGAAGTGCCGACACTTATTTGCATTGGTTTCATAAATGATAATCATTACATTCGGTTGAATTTAAATGATTGCTCTCCGATACCACACATTACTTCATGTTGGGTGAAACATCATGAACATATTGCGGAAAGTTGGGAAAGACATTATAACGGACGTTGTCAAGCACCACCACCATATATGAGACCAACCAATTTAGTAGTGTTGGATGATCTTCAATGATGTGGGGTAAAAAAAATTTAATTTTAACTTGTGTAAGCATATACTAATTCTATTTGCAGGTTAATTTTTTTATAAAAAATTGCAGGTTTAAATGTTATGAATATAGAGAAGACAACATTGAAGAATTTTTGAGTGTCAAATTTTGCTAACTATTTGAGGTACAAATATTGAAGATACGTTTTTGTTAGCATATAAATATTTAATTTGCAAGTTTAAATTTTCTAACATTTTTGTACGCATTAATTACATGATTAAAGTGTAGCGATGACTACAAAGAAGACAACATTGACAATTTACTTATATGTTTAAATTATTTACTTTTATGTTCTCCAAAAATATTCAGTTTTGTAAACTTTAGATGATATTATGCATATTGGAATATTTGAGAACAAAAAAGGTTTTGTTACAATTTTTGAAAATTTTAATTTGCGGATATCAAAATTTTGCTTTGCTGATAAAAATTTAACAAAAACAGCTCTGCGGATATCAAAAATTTACGAATAGCCGAAATTGTAGTGCGAATAACAATCGCCTTATTTTATTCAGTTTTGTGAAGTCTGTAAAACTGACACGTGTAAAGTGCAGTTAGTGTGTTGTGTCGTGTTAAACACACGTCGCGTATCTATAAATATTAGTGTCGTGTAATTGTGTTGATCAATGAAATTGACGATTAATCCTTGCTCTGTTCTTCCTCCTTCGCTCAATTTCTTTTCCTTACCAGCAAAACAGAGTGAGTTTAGTAAACTTCAATTTCTAACAGGAACACCAGAGGTCAAGGCCGGTTGTGAAGTTTTTCTTCTCCAAACCCAAAAACAGAGAAGATCGAGGAAGGGCTTGGTGGACTGCAAATCTCCTCCAAAAACGGTTGTTGCAATGGGCTGAAACTGCCGGGAATGGAGAACCTCTAGGTTCACTCAAGGGGTGGATCGAAAGTCAAATTTGAAGGCTCTAAAACCTGTGTAGGAGAAATGGTCGGCTCCTTGATCTAGAGGAAGAAAATGCCGATCAGTCTCTTCCAAAACCCAAGCGAAGAAGCCCTTTAACACCCGGTAACTTAGGCCTCAGTTTGGTGCGTCTTCTCCCACTGGAGGCGGAAAGGAGGCCGAACGCAACGTCCGGCTCCAATCCGAACGGAGGGCTTTTCCGCGGTGGCAAAGGAGCCCAAACGCCGCCGCACCGCTCCCACTGTTTGGGTGGCCTCGTCCTGCCTCGAACAGCGCACCAAATGGGACCTTAATAAAGCACTAGATCGCAAATAAAGGGTGAAGACTCATGATTTCACCCTTGTTCACAACACAGAATGAATGACATGATCCCACATTTGGGCTTTAATAGGAGAAACCCATGGGAGTTAGCAATGTAACCAGGCCAATTAATCCTCCTAATTTTCAAATTAAAATTCAAAACATGAAACCCATAAATTAAATAGATTTCAATGTCATGCACTACTCATGCCACATTTCGTGCCACGGGTGAGACCGAGTTCGCAACATGAAATTACGAGACGGTCTAGCACACATATCTCAGGTTTTGAACGTTCGTGCGACTGAATTAACCCACGCTCGTAGGAGTTTGAATAAACTATAATATTCACGCATAACTCTATCGGGACGTCTCGATGAATTGAGTCCACCAAAGAGAAAAATTTGCAATAGGGACCACGTGAAAGCAAGGATTTGCAATTATAAACTTAGGCTCATTTTGGGGCGGTGGTGACGGTGGAAAAAACAGGTGGGAAATCAGTGGTGACATTAGAGCTGTCTAGAAAGCTATTTCGAAAAAGTTGAAGATTGTTTGAAAAATCTTCGTTGAAGTGCTTTTCAAAAAGGTGTTTACGTTTTCTATATGAAAGATCAACTTTTAAATAATAGCAATTTAGTTTTTAATAATAAAAATGTATTTTATGCTAATCATTTATCGCATTGATAAGAAAATATTATATAAATAAACATGTTACAAAAAAGGTCCAGAATTGTGAATATGAGAGAAATTTTTTGAATGCAAGAGGAAAAGTTGAAAGTCGATAAAACGGTTTTAGAAAGCCTTATTGGACCGGCTGCTCAAAAAGCACCGAAAATACATTTTTTGAAAAAACACGTCATCCAAACAACTTAAAAAGGGCGGTGGCGATGGGAATAGAACTTTCCCCGCAGCCACCGCTGCTCCAAACAGAACTCAAGACTGGCTCTGTTTGGGGCAACAGTGGTGGGAAACCTCTGTTCTCACCGCCCTTTTTAGTTTGTTTGGATGATCAGCTTTTTCAAAAGTGCTTTTACGTTAAAGTTGTTTTGTTGGTTTTACAGTGCTTTTTAAAAAACATTTCATATGCTTTCAGAAAGAAAATATTATATAAAACCTAAATAAACATGTTACAAAAAAGGTCAAGAATTGTGAATATGAGAGAGAAAATTTTTGAATGCAAGAGGAAAAGCTGAAAGCAGATAAAACGGTTTTAGAAAGCCTTATTAGACCGGTTGCTCAAAAAGCACTGAAAACACATTTTTTTGAAAAAGCACCTCATCCAAACAACCTAAAAAGGGCGGTGACGGCGGTGACAGTGACGGTGACGGTGGGAAGAGACTGGCTCTGTTTGGGGCAACAGTGGTGGGAAACCTTTGTTCCCACCGCCCTTTTTAATTTGTTTGGATGATCAGCTTTTTCAAAAGTGCCTTTACATTAAAGGTGTTTTGGGTGCTTTTTTAGCACTCGGTCCAACAGTGCTTTTAAAAAAACGTTCCCTCTACTTTCAACTTTTTTCCTTTTAATTAGAGGTTTTACTAAAATCATGTCCCGAACATTCATGATTTATGTTTCTTCCTTCTCGCCACTGCAAAGATTTTCTTCTCTCATTCGAAATTAATCACTCATTCATGATTTTTGTTTCTCGACGCAAACTTTTTGTAACGTGTTTATTTATGATTTATATAGTATTTTCTTATCTATTCGATAAAAGATTAGCATAAAATATATTTTCTTATCTATTCGGTAAATGTATTTTATGCGGGCTTGTCACGCCCCCGTCGCGCCTCCCCTGTCGCGTCGCCCCAGACAGTACAACCGCCTCTGAACGACCCTTGTCGCACAGCCTTGACGCGAACACAATCACGGTGCGCTCACAACGCCTCGCTCATGGCACACTCACATCGCACTCACAACGCCTCCGCGCTCACGACACGCTCACGATGTGCTCACGACCCACTCACGGCACTGTCGCACACACAAGCACGGGGAATTCCTTCCGGACATGCACGGTCGTTTACCTTTTTTCTCGTGTCCACAAAAATTGCAGTACTTGTCGCGTTCGTCATTGTCAATGTTGCCACCAGTCTTGCCCAAACTGCCCGAACAGCCGGGGGGGGGGGCAAAACCGTCATATATGCAAAAATGACGATCCGTGTGCTCCAGATCAAGGTTTCCGATTGGCCTGTTCGGTGGTTATAACGACACAATTACCAAGCCACCCTCTCAAAAGCTATAAAAGAGACTATAAGCCTCATTTGAAAACATATTACCTTCAGCACCAGAGAGAGCTCCTTCGAAGATTAATATTCTTCAGAGTTCTCCTTCAATGTTTTAGAATTCGCTCGAAGATCTCCTTCCTCTTTGAAGATCTCCTTCGAAGGTGACTCGAAGATCTCAATTTGGTCTTTGAAGATCTCTCTCCCCTTCGAAGTCCTTCTTCAAGGGCGGCTCGTAGAACGCATTTTTGTAACACTTAGAGCAATAGTGCATCTTGTTCGGCACCTATCCGGCCCGTGGTTTTTCACCATTTTCGAATTTTTCATGTAAAAAGTCTTTTTGTCAGCTGTTAGTCTTCTCTGTGAATGTTTGCGCGCTCGGCTCACTCTCCAGTTGAGACGATTCATCTTGACTGGACCGTAAGAGCGTCGAGTGACCCGCAACAATTATAAGAAAGAGAAAGATTAATTTATACTAATTTGATAACAAACAATACAAGTTAAAACATAATAACGTAAATTTCCATATGGAAATAAGTAAATAACTAGCATTGTATGAATGTAGTCTTATTATAACAACTAAATAAAATATAGAACCTAGAAAGGAATAACACAAGAACACAATAATATACCCTCATTTATCCCTGTCCAAGAAACCTAGGAGTCGCGGGCCGGGTCCGGGCCTGTTGGGCTCGGGCTTTTGCCACTCGAGCTTGGCTTTAACCGGGCTCGAACCCCCTCTCCAAGAGGGGGTCTGCAAAGTCCCCCGAGGTCGGGCCAAGTCCAGGGTGGACCCGACCTTCAATTAAATAAAAAAAAATCAATTTAGATTTTTTAAAATATAAATAATAATAATAATTTTATTGGCCTTGGACCTAAGCTACAAGCCATTATGGCATTAACTGTCATAATTGCAGTAAATGCCATAGACATAATATCTGAGCTAATATGGCTATTATGGGATTTTAGAGCCCTAAATACATGGCTCTAAATGCCCAGAAGCTGGTATGGCGCCGGGCCCTGATCAGGCCTGGTGCCGGGCCCGTGTCAGGCCTTTTGCCCGTGCTAGCCCGGGCTGGGCAATTGCCGAGCGCGAATACCATTGGCGCCTGGAGATTCGTCTGTGGAGCTTCGCCAACCTGCCGGAGGAGATTCACCCGCCCCCAGTTTTCACCGAAGGTGCCTTGCCCGCTCCTTATTCCGCCTCCATCGTCGGACATTCCTCTCAGATGTCCTTTCTTCCTCTCCCTTGATGCCCTAGGTTTTCTCTTCCTCCATTTTCTCTTTTCTTTTGATTTTAGGTTTTATTCAGCCAAGAAGACATGAGGAGATTGCTCATACTTTTGTGTGTTTATGGAGCCTTTGGACTAAACTCATGTAACATAAATTTGATGGTTGGAAACCATGCCAGTTTACCTTGTTACTTGAACGCTCTTGTTCTGTTAATTAGTAAATTCAAGTAGATAATTAAACTGTCATGTACTTATTTTGCTCCTTTAGCACTTAATCAGTAAAAATTTTGACCATCTATCTTTTAGGTGATTGATATACGCATTGCATATCATATCACTTAGGCACGATAATTATCACTTAGTGATTATACCCGATTGATATACGCATTGCATTAAGTGTAGAAGTGGCTGGGCATATGATAGATGGTCCTAAGTGATATATGCATTGCGTATCAATTGAAATATTGGATAAACTATACTGTGATGTTCTCTGCTTTTTTGTAGGTGCTATGCCCTTATTATGTTGACAAAAATATCTAATGTATTTCCTGTGACTAGGAAAAGTGGTCTTAATCTTGAAAAATGTGTAAACATAGGGAAAAAAAGCTTTATTAAACTGGGCTTTTAGTGTCCATTTTTCATTATATCATTCCAGGAACCATTTCTTTACATGAATGTAAATTATGGGCTATATGGTAGGTTATGTTAAGGTTGAGATTATGGGTATTTGTTAGTTGAATTTTAGAAATTTAAATGCAATTTTTTTTTATTTTGGGCTACGAATAGTAAAATGGTGTACAAATAGCCGTTTATGGTCTGCATATATCAAAGGGCTGCGTATATCCAATTAAGATAAGTATATATCAATCGCCTTAATTAAGTTAAATATTTGGATCTTGCTAATGAATGAATTCACTTTCTGGTTTTCAAAAAAAAAAAAGTTAAATATTTTTATAACCATCAGCCCTTCAAGTACAGGATTGTTGCGGCTTCTCAACGCCCTCGATAGACCGGTTTCAATTCGGTCCGTCTTAGCCCGGGCGGTCGAGTGCGCACACAGTCAGAATGTTGCAGAGAGAAAATGCTGAAAATGGTACACACAGATCTTTAGCGTGGAAAACCCTCCAAAGGGTGAAAAACCACGTGGCCAGGGCGGTGCTGGACGAAATCCACTATGTTATGCTGTTACAGTGCTTTCTTGGTGAATGCGAGGGCGACGGGCCGCGCCTTGTTACAATTGTGGGAGAGAGAGAGAGAACTCCGTGGGTGACAGGCCACCGCTTAGGAGTTGAGCGTCTTGCTGCGCGTCTGGTGCGGCTGTGCACTGGTTGGGTGAGCACTTCGCGGAGCACCTTGGCTTTGCTGTTCGGGTTCAGGGTGCTCGCCTTGAATGGCGCAACACTTCTTCTCAGGTGAGAGGCGTTCGCAGGAGGAACCTGTCAGTTAGTAAAAATGAAGTGGCGGAATGTAGAGAGAGAAGCTCTGAGGAGGAAATGAAGAGAGAGAGAGAGTCTGGGAGAGAATGAGAGATCGGGCTCCAAATGAAGACCCTTGAGGGTCTATTTATAGGCTTGGGAGGTGGAAGTTACGGTGGTTATCGCGGATAACCACCAAATGGAGGGCCGAGATCGTTGGCGACGATCGAAGGGCCGCGATCGCGTGAGGCGATCGGAGGGCCGCGAGGGCCTCGGGGAGATCCGACGGTGGAGGGCGAGGGGTGGCGACGGCGGCGGCCGGCCATGGGTGGCCGGCGGCGGCCGGCCGGCGGGGCCGGCCGGTGGCGGCCGGCCGGCCGGCGGCGGCCGGCCGGCCGGCGGCGGCCGGCCGGCCGGCGGCGGCCCGCCGGCCGGCGGCGGCCGGCCGGTTGTGGCTGGCGGTGGCCGTCCGGCGGGCGGCGGCGGCGGCCGGCCGGCGGTGGCCGTCCGGCGGGCGGCGGCGGCGGCCGGCCGGCGGTGGCCGTCCGGCGGGCGGCGGCGGCCGGCCGGTGGTGGCCGGCCGACGGGCGGTGGCCGGCCGGCGGCGGGCGGTGGCCGGCCGGCGGCGGGCGGTGGCCGGCCGGCGGCGGCCGGCCGGCGGTTGGCGGCGGCCGGCCGGTGGTGGCCGGCCGGCGGGCGGCGGCGGCCGGCCAGAGGTGGCCGGCCGGCGGGCGGTGGTCGGCCGGCGGGCGGTGGTCGGCCGGTGGTTGGCGGCGGCCGGCCGGTGGGGGCCGGCCGGCGGGCGGTGGCGACCGGCCGGTGGTTGCGATCCCGCGCGGGGCAATTGGGATCCCGCGCGGGGTGGTTTTGGATCGGCGCGTGGTGGTTCGGATCCTACGCGCGGGAGTGGGATCCGGTGCGCGAAGGTGGGATTCAGCGTGTGGTTGTTTCGGGATCCGGCGTGCAGTAATGGGATTCGGTGTGCGTGAATGGGATCCGGTGCGTGGTTGTTACGGGTTTTCTCCATAAATTGGGGGAACCCATCATTTGCCCCCCAAATCCATTTGTTTGGAGCGCACGGAGAGCAATTGGATTTTTCCCTGCGACTTGTACCTGTGAGCGATGGCTGGAGTGAATACTGGCGCGGAGGTGGGCGGTGAAGACGACGGTGCCAAGGTGAGCATGAGGTCCAAAGATCTAACATCCAAAAAGGCGGGCGAACAGCGCGCTAGAGATGTGGCGGGTCGCGCGGAGGTGAGGGGCGGTGCGTGCGCGCGCGGGCGGGTTGTCGCGCGCGCTGCCGCGCGGCGACAGCGCGAGCGCGCGTGCACGCGGGCAACAGCGCGCGCGCGCGTGCACGCGGGCAACAGCGCGCGCGCGCGTGCGCGCGGGGTGCCGCGCGCACTGTCGCGCGGCGACAGCGCGGGCGTGCGCGCGCGCGCGGGCTGTCACGCGCATTGCCGCGCGGCGACAGCGCGGGTGCGCGTGCGCACGGGCTGCCGCGCGCGTCGTCGCGCGGCGACAGCGCGGGTGTTTGCGTGAGGTGTTTTCGCGGGGTCCGCCGCGTGCTTTCGGGCGTGTTTACGGGGCCTGCCTGTGCGCGAGGCTTGTGCGATGGTTAGCCTCGTGGATGGACTCCCTTTACACTTGCCTGAGGTTTGTACTGACGCTTTTTTCCTTGTCTTTCAGGCTTCTCGGCGTGGCGGGCAAAGTCGCCCAATGCGACTGGGCTTGAGTCTTACCCTTGATCATGTTGCCATATGGAGGAGACGCTTCAACCTGCCCCCCGAGTTGGAGATTCGAATCCCAGGTCCTGAGGAGCGAGTACAGAATCCGCCTCGGGGTTGGATAACCCTTTGCGAGTCGTCACTTCGGAGTGGCTTTCGCCTCCCGGCGTGCGAGGAGTTGATCCAGATCCTGAAATTTTGCGGCGTCCCAGTGTCACAGTTTACGCCTCAGGGGATGGTGCGGATAATGGGGCTGATCGTCTTCTTCCGAGAGCATGGTGCGATGTTCTCCTTGGGCCTTTTCAAGGAGTGGTGTGAGGTGCAAGTTGACGTCGGAGATCGTATTGAAGTCCTTAGCAATAAGAGATGGCTGGAGTTCGAGACCCAGGTGGACCGCCGTCACGGGAATACTTTAGTTGGCTATGTCAGGAACCCGGAGGGATTACCGGAGGTGTGGAACTCTTTACCAGATCGTTGCCGGCGCCTCAAAGGGCGTGAGTGGGAGTTTTCTCCTGTTCTCAGATTTTCAGATGCTCGAGAGCTGGGGAATATTCTGCACAGTATTTCCCTGTTCGTGGATGAGAAGCGCCTGCTTTTATGCGGGCTGTCCGTTGATGTTGGTCGTGCCACTGTTGTTCCTCTTGTTCCAGACAGAAAGAGGAAGTTGGTGTTTAAAGGTCTGGAGGAGCCAGGTCCTGCTCCTCCACCGGTACAGGATGCTCCTCAGGAGGAGGCGGCTCCTTGTGTATCTGGAGCTGATGGCGAGCCGGCTGATGAGGAGGTCGAGGTCCTAGGATCTACTGCCCCCCAGGCTTCTCCGGAGCGAGGTACAGCTCGAAAGGTGCCGGAAGGGAAGAGGGTCTCTTCCTCTCTGGAGGCCATGAGCCAAGCGGTAAGCAGGATTTTTACTTCCTCTTGTATAGCGTTATTCTGTGGTTGCGGCTCTGACTTATAACTTTTCTTTTGCAGATGGAGACCCAGGCATCGATCGCGCTTACGTGGAATGATCACTACGTGAGCTTGAAGGACGGGTTTATGGCCATCCAGGGTGAGCTTCGGGAGGCGAGGAGCGCACTCGCAGAGGCGGAGAGACGGCGAGATCGCGACGTCTCGCGCTTCAGACGGATTGGCTCGGAGATGCAGGATGAGCTGGAGAGGACCAAGTCCGGGCTGGGTGCGGAGAATGCGGCATTGGAGGAGGCCTTGCGCTCCTTAGAGGCGGCTCGTGGTGACGTAGTGTGCCGGGATGCAGAGCTGGAGCAGTGCCGAGCCGAGATAGCACGTCTTTCTTCTGTGGAGCGGGAGACCGAGCTGAAGGCGGTTGGCTTGGCCGAGTACTTGGAGTCGATTGATTACTTGCGGGACCGTTGTTTGGTTGCCGAGGAGGTCCGAGACGAGATCTGGACTCAGGAGGTGGAGCCTCATCTGGAGGATTCACGAGAGCTTGCCCTTCGACAGGGAGCGTCGAAGGCTCTTCGGATGGTATCCCGGAAGCGGGGCTATGATGTCAGTGGCCTTGGCTTTGATGACTTGTCAGAGGAGGAGGATCATAGTCCTGACGAGGAGTGATTTCTTTAGCTGCTTGTAGCTGTGTTTGCCGGATATGGTTGTATCTCTTTGATTGTATTTATCGTACTTGTCATCTGCACGATCTTGTTAGTCTGGTTGTTAGCATCTGCGTAGTTTGATTATTTTCAAAATTACAGATGAGTTTGCGCGGATTTGAGCTCGCGGCTTTCATTTTAGTCAAAAAATCAGTTTGCACGAGTCTGGCTCGCGGGTTTTATATAAAATAGGTGCACGGGCCTGACCCGCGGCTTGGCCGGTGAATAGCGCTGGTATTCGAACCGAGGGTAAACGTAAGGGGGGCAGGGCCCTTACGGTGCACGAGTCTGGCTCGCGGCTTGTTGCACGAGTCCTGCTCGCGGCTTGGCTAGAAATTGCTGTTTAAAGGATGAGTGTGCGGTTGCTTCATTTCTGTATGACATATACAAGCACTTTGTTCTGGGAGAGGCCAGAGTCTGTTGCCGGACGATCTGAACACTTTGTTCTGGGAGAGGTTAGAGTCCGTTGCGGACGATCTGAACACTCTGTTCTGGGAGAGGTCACGGTCCTTTGTCGGACAATCTGGACACTTTGTTCTGGGAGAGGTCAGAGTCCGTTGCGGACGATCTGAACACTCTGTTCTGGGAGAGGTCAGAGTCCGTTGCGGACGATCTGAACACTCTGTTCTGGGAGAGGTCAGGGTCCTTTGTCCGACGATCTGGACACTCTGTTCTGGGAGAGGTCAGAGTTCGTTGCGGATGACCTGAACACTCTGTTCTGGGAGAGGTCAGGGTCCTTTGTCGGACGATCTGGACACTCTGTTCTGGGAGAGGTCAGGGTCCTTTGTCGGACGATCTGAACACTCTATTCTGGGAGAGGTCAGAGTCCGTTGCGGACGATCTGAACACTCTGTTCTGGGAGAGGTCAGAGTCCGTTGCGGACGATCTGAGCACTTTGTTCTGGGAGAGGTCAGAGTCCGTTGCGGACGATCTGAGCACTCTGTTCTGGGAGAAACAGTACAATTGAAAATGAAGCTTTCGGTTTGGGCGCATGATAAAAAGTAATAGATAGAATGATGCTTGTTTGTTACATGGATGCTGAAAACATGAGATACAGGTAAATACGTCGGGTGCCCTGGGCGTTCCATGGGCAGTGAACGGGCCATTCTTTGGGATGGTCGCTCTGGGGATTTCCCCCCTGCTGGGTCATTCTTAACATGTTGGTTCAGGGTCCGCGGTTTAGAGAAATTTTTCAAGGAGTCCCAGACGAACGAATCGTTCAATTTCTGATTTTAGTCGCGAACAATCTTCTGTTTTGTGCCCGTGACCTCGATGGTAGTCACAGTATTTGGATTGGTCTCCGGAATTTGGTGCAAGAGCCCTAGGCCTCTGAAGAGATGGATGATCGCCGATGGCAAGGAGGACGTTAGTCCTGGTTGTGTTCAGGGGAGTGTAGTCTTGATGATAGCGAGAACCTTGGTCTCGGCTGGGGGTGTCGTGTTGCTTATTGTTTCTATCGGGGACCGTCCGCGGCAACGACTCCTCTCTCTTCCTCTTGGATCTCCCCTCGAACTGCTGGCGGTGCGCTTCAATCGCCTCATCAGCTGCAATCTGAGCTTCAACTCGGTGGACGAGGTCTGGGTAGCTAGACACAGTTTCTCGCATTAGTGCGGAGTAGAAGCCACCGGGGCGGAGCCCTCCAAGGAAGACACCGCGCAGAAGCTCGGGGTCGACCCCTGGGATTTGTCGCGCCTCAGTGGTGAAGCGACGGAAAAAATCTTTAAGGGTCTCTCCCTCGTTCTGGAGGATCCCAAAAAGATGAGAGGGATCTCGAACGATTCTTCGGTTGGCGACGAACTGATCTGTGAACAGTCGGGTTAGCTCAGTGAAGTTATTGATGGATCCTTCTCGCAGGGAGTGAGACCAGGTGCGTGATTGCCCCTTGAGTGTTGCCGGGAACACTTGACAGAGGAGCTGATCGGCAGCGTTGCAGATCCTCATGATGGTGGTGAAATGATTGATGTGCTCTAGCGGATCCTCCGTTCCGTCAAACGATTCGATGCTAGGAAGCTTGAAACCGTGTGGAACCGGATGGACTAGGAGTTGCTGCGCCAAGGGGGAGCCGTGATGCAGAGGACGACGGGCAAAGAGGCCACGGGGTTCGACTTGTCCATACTCTTCAGCGATCACGCCGCGGATCTCCTCGCGAGTGGGCCCTCTTACGGCTTGGTTGATCCCTGCTCCTTGCTGATGGCGCGGGGGTTCTCCCCTAGTGCCCCTGCCAGGACGGGCCGGATGTGCAGAGCTGGCCCCATCCGAGTATTCTTCTTCGTACACTTCCTCTTCCTGAGCGGCTTCCCCTAAGGGAGCATGATTAGGGACCAGGAGAGGTGGGATGACTGGAGCGGCGGGTGGAGCAGGGGCTTCTAGGTTCCTGAGAAGAGTCAGCATTTCGGTTTGCTGCTCCTCCATCTGACGCATGCGCCCTTCTAGCGCGACGACAGACGCTAAAGGGACTTCTTCGACGGGAGGTGCGTTGATGAGTGAATGAGATGGAGAGGGATCAACGCGTCCTTCAGGAATGAAGCCATTAGTGGTGCGAGCACTTCTTCTCGCCATTGTTGTCGGTCACGAGTATTGCCGCGAGGCGAATACTGTCTTCAGAGAACTTTTGCAGAGTTTGGGGAACACTTTTCCCACAGACGGCGCCAAACTGTTGCGGCTTCTCAACGCCCTCGATAGACCGGTTTCAATTCGGTCCGTCTTAGCCCGGGAGGTCGAGTGCGCACACAGTCAGAATGTTGCAGAGAGAAAATGCTGAAAATGGTACACACAGATCTTTAGCGTGGAAAACCCTCCAAAGGGTGAAAAACCACGTGGTCAGGGCGGTGCTGGCCGAAATCCACTATGTTATGCTGTTACAGTGCTTTCTTGGTGAATGCGAGGGCGACAGGCCGCGCCTTGTTACAATTGTGGGAGAGAGAGAGAACTACGTGGGTGACAGGCCACCACTTAGGAGTTGAGCGCCTTGCTGCGCGTCTGGTGCGGCTGTGCACTGGTTGGGTGAGCACTTCGCGGAGCACCTTGGCTTTGCTGTTCGGGTTCGGGGTGCTCGCCTTGAATGGCGCAGCACTTCTTCTCAGGTGAGAGGCGTTCGCAGGAGGAACCTGTCAGTTAGTAAAAATGAAGTGGCGGAGTGGCGGAATGTAGAGAGAGAAGCTCTGAGGAGGAAATGAAGAGAGAGAGAGAGTCTGGGAGAGAATGAGAGACCGGGCTCCAAATGAAGACCCTTGAGGGTCTATTTATAGGCTTGAGAGGTGGAAGTTACGGTGGTTATCGTGGATAACCACCAAATGGAGGGCCGAGATCGTTGGCGACGATCGAAGGGCCGCGATCGTGTGAGGCGATCGGAGGGCCGCGAGGGCCTCGGGGAGATCCGACGGTGGAGGGCGAGGGGTGGCGACGGCGGCGGCCGGCCATGGGTGGCCGGCGGCGGCCGGCCGGCGGCGGCCGGCCGGCGGCGACCGGCCGGCGGCGGTGGCGGCGGTGGCGGCGGCCGGCCGGCGGTGGCCGTCCGGCGGGCGGCGGCGGCCGGCCGGTGGTGGCCGGCCGGTGGCCGGCCGGTGGTGGCCGGCCGGTGGCCGGCCGGCGGCGGCTGGCCGGCGGTTGGCGGCGGCCGGCCGGCGGCTGGCGGCGGCCGGCCGGTGGTGGCCGGCCGGCGGTTGGCGGCGGCCGGCGGCGGCCGGCGGCGGCCGGCGGCGGCCGGCCGGAGGTGGCCGGCGGGCGGGCGGTAGTCGGCCGGCGGGCGGTGGTCGGCCGGCGGCGGCCGGCCGGTGGTTGGCGGCGGCCGGCATGTGGTGGCCGGCCGGCGGGCGGGGGCGACCGGCCGGTGGTTGCGATCCCGCGCGGGGCGGTTGGGATCCCGCGCGGGGTGGTTTTGGATCGGCGCGTGGTGGTTCGGATCCTACGCGCGGGAGTGGGATCCGGTGCGCGAAGGTGGGATTCGGCGTGTGGTGGTTTCGGGATCCGGCGTGCAGTAATGAGATTCGGTGTGCGTGAATGGGATCCGGTGCGTGGTGGTTACGAGTTTTCTCCATAAATAGGGGGAACCCATCAAGGATAATGTACGAAAATCATAACAAATTTACTTTCATGATTATTTAATTTTCCATTTTAATTTTAATTTAAAGTAACTTCACTTGTAGGAACACTTTAATTTTAGAGCGAAAGATATATGAGCTTACTGGTGATGAGTTTGTTTTGAAGGGAGCAATATATATATTTTTTTGGGAACGAATGGTATCTTTTTTTAAAGTTACTATGTCTATATGTTTTTTTAGAAATGAAATCTAAGTGGATGTAAAATTTATATGTTCTTAATTTTTCAAGTGTTTATTTTCAAATATATGGTTCGCACAAAAAGGGAGAATGACATGCCCATTCTATGTTTGTTCTGGTAGAGCTGGGCGATTCCTATTTTCTTTAGAGGCGCGTAGCGAAGCTGACACGCCGGAGTTGGCTGCTGGCACAACTGGGTGGTGCCTTACCGAAGGTGAACGCGCGGTAGAATCCTTCCAGGCCAGTGAGGATAGGCGGGATGGATGTGCGACTCATGCCCTTGGGTCTGCCAATTTACCTAAGTCTCAATCCAGATATGACGGTAAGGCTGTCTTGAGGCTGGACTCTTCTTCTTCTTGCCCAATGCCTGAGCCTTTCTTGAGTCATTCTGCTATCAAATGGTCCGTGTCAGATAAAGAGAAAAGAGAAGGTCAAAGAAGATCTGATGGACCGATGTAGTGTTCCTAGTCTTCTTGAGCTGTGGCATTTCTCTTCGTAATTCCTAATGTAGCTAGCCGCTCCCTCCTTGGCTTGAGGCAATGCCGCTTGTCAAGCTCTTTCGTCGAGTGCGCGACATTGAGAACTCAAGTGTTCAAGCTCTCACTCATCTTTTGTATCCGACAGCGTCACACGTTCTATGTTTGTGAATAGCGTGTTTAGGTATGAATATACTTTTGGGGGTACAAATATCAATGAGTTATAAATAGTCATTTGTGGTTTGGGATATCAACGTCCTTTAAAATTGAGTTCTCTTTTTGTGAACCAGCCCTAGCCGAAACACAATGTGCCTTATTCCTTTCATTGACGACTCTCCAAAACGCATGCGCATGATCCTTCCTCGTCACCGATCGCACCTCTCTGGCGAAGCCGCATCCATCGCAGATCTTGACCACGATTGCACAACCCATATTCTTTGAGGGTAGGACCCGATTCAAGCCACGTAGGTAGAAGTCAAAGTCAAAAGGTGAATATAGAAACCAGAAGTTAGAGGTTAAAGACAACACAGACAGCATGAACAGTAGAAGGTCTATGCGAGTATTGGTGAGCATGTGCGAGCAGCCCCTCATACTCGCCAAATTGGGTGAATATAGGCGAAGCCAGACGAAATCCCCTCAAATGTCGCATAGTGGCCGAAGCCAGCCGGATTGCTAGACGAGTAACCTTTGACTGCATTGATCCAAATATTTGGGTTCAGAATTTTCCTGGCTTCAACAACAACGAATCTTCTGGCCGTAGGTTCACCTTTCGTTCACGCAAAGGGTTACACAATGGCAACTCCTCGGCGATTCTCCCAGAATCCTTGCCTACCTTTCGTTCGTGTGAAAGGTAAGTGATGGGGAAAAAGACGAAGACGGTTACCGGACATCTCCTCCTGGCCGTCAAATCTCAGCCCAACGTTTGTGTGAAGGGAAAGATTGCTTTCTTTCTTCCTCCTTTTTTATGGTATTATATTTCTTGTAACTAGAGAAAAGAACTAAAGTTGTAAGCAAAATGTCAGCCCCTCCACATTCCTGAGTCTGTTTGGGGTATTTGATCTTCTAAGGGTTTATAGTCCGCATGCAGGAATCGTGGGAATCCCTCTCTGCATTTGAACTCGAGCTTGACTTTGGCTGGTTAGGTGAGCCCTGTGCAATGCCCATAGATTGAATATGTACTAGTCCTTTGACAATGTTATGGGCTACTATAACTTACTTTTCTTTTTGTTAACATAGACAACACCATTGCATTGCAAGAATTAATGTCTTTTCTTTCAATTATTTTTAAATTTTTTTCATTGATGTACAAATAATAAATATAATAAGTGGTGTTATAGGCACACCAATATTAACTATGTGCAACCAAAATATATTTGCAGTCAAAATTCGTATATTTGCACAATGAGCCTATAATGACACCATTTTTAAAAAAAATTTGCAAATCAACTAAAAAAAGACTTGGTAGGCATTGTTCCGATCAAAATGGAATGACTCTGAGCATAAGAATTGAGAATTTATGTCCATGACATTTGCATGTAGCAATTATAAATTCAATCAATGTCAAATTCCTACCGGAAGACATTTTTTGCAGCATATCAATTGGTTGTGTTGCGGATCGCTTAGGGCTCTTGGTAGACCGGTTTACTTAAACCACCTTAGCCCGGGAGCGAACCAAGCGCGCAAACAGTCAATTTGAGATTTGCTGATTACACTTGGACTTTTTAGCGTGGAAAAACCCGGAAAGGGTAAAAAACCACGTGGCCGGAGCTGTGCCGACCAAACTTCCACTATCTTCTTGGGGGTTACAATCCGGTGTTTAGAATTCGAGCGCGACAGGCCGCCGCTCATTACAATATTAGAGAGAGAGAGAGAGAGAGAGAGAGAGAGAGAGAGAGAATGTTCTGAGGGTGACAGACCACCTCTCGGAAGAAACTAAGTCTTTTTCTTCTGAGAATGGTAGAGAACGAAAGTGAGAATGCCTTGTCCGCTTTCGTGAAGACGAAAGTGAGAATGCCTTGTCCGCTTTCGTGGAGACGAAAGTGAGAATGACTTGTCCGCTTTCGTGGAGACGAAAGTGAGAATGCCTTGTCCGCTTTCGTGGAGACGAAAGTGAGAATGTCTTGTCCGCTTTCGTGGAGACGAAAGTGAGAATGTCTTGTCCTCTTTCGTGGAGACGAAAGTGAGAATGCCTTGTCCGCTTTCGTGAAGACGGAAAGCTTCAAGTCCACGAAGGAGATCTTCAAGCGCCGAAGGAGAAATCCGTGAAAATCTTCAAGGAGCTCTCTCTGGGCATCAAGGCCGGATCCCCTCAAATGAAGCCTAGGGGGTCCTTTTATAGTTTTGGCCGGGGGTCGCCCGGTAATTTTGCCGCTGTAACCACCATAACCACCTGAGAGGACGAATCATATTTTCCGGTTCAGAGCCCACGGATCACCATTTTTCGTAAATGACCATCCTGCCCTTCGAGGAAAGGCGACAAACTGTTCCTGAAAAGTGAGAAACTGAAAAAATAAAAAGTGAGCGAGCCGAGTCGGAAAAGTGAGCGAGCCGGATCAGAAATGTGAGAGTGCTCTGAGCGCGCTCAGAAGCGTTCTGAGCGCGCAACGAACATGGAAACGCTTTGGTCATGTTGCGAGGCGTTCTGAGCGAACGGTGGAACGGAGAGTCGCGCCCCCTAAGGAGAAAGCGAACTCCGACCACACCCGGCGAGGGGATGCGGTTTCGGCCGCATCCCCCGCGGAAGGAGACTCGGCCGCATCCCCCCATGGGGGGTGCGGTTTGGCCGCACCCCCCATGGGGGGGGGGGGGGGGGGGGCGGTTTGGCCGCACCCCCCATGGGGGGTGCGGTTTGGCCGCACCCCCTATGGTGTGGGGGGGGGGGGGGGGGGTGCGGCTTGGCCGACCTGGCCGCACCCCACGTGAGTGGGGGGCGGGCTATCCGCACCCCACTTGGTGGGGTGCGGACGCACCTCGGTAGCGGGGCGCGGCTCCGTGCCCTCCAGACGCCGTTTACGGTGTGACGCGCTTGCGCGACGGATCCTCCACTTCCGCGATCATGGGCTTGACTGCTGGCCCCACTTCTCTTTAGCGGGGTTTTCTCTATACGCACCTCAAGGCCTTTATGGATATGTAACATAAGCCCCCCAAACCTTCGGAGTCCGAATCTCTGTGCGAGGAGTTCGGAGGTTTTGATTTTTCCGTGGCGGCTTTATCCACTGCTCTATTCACGGCGCCTTGGGTAGGAATTGCTGTCGAAGGGTGAGTGTGTGGTTGACTTTGTTTCTTTGTTCTGGTTAGGCGTTTCTCGCTCTGCGCTGAGTTGTGATAGCCCCCTGATGGTCCTGCTGCCCTGGTTGCTGACAAAGTGTTGATTGAGGTAAGACGCTTTAAGTTGGTCGGTGAAGGGCGTTGGTTCTCTGAGATTGTTGCTGGCTTGCTGCATAGCATTGATATCCGAATAGGTTGAGTGTTTTTCTGCAAAATAACAGATGAAGTTGCGTGGTTCTGAGCCCGCGGCTTTTATAGAGAATTAGCTCGCGCAAGTCTATGCTTGCGGCTTTTTTGCACGAGTCTGTGCTCGCGGCTTTTACATAGTAGAGAATTAGTTTGCGCGAGTCTGTGTTCGCGGCTTTTACATAGTAGAAAATCAGTTTGCGCGAGTCTGTGCTCGCGGTGTGCTGATGCGAGATTCCCAAGCAGCGCCTAGGCGATGTGCCCAAGCAGCGCCTAGGCGATGTGCCCAAGCAGCGCCGAGGCAATGTGCCCAAGCAGCGCTGAGGCAATGTGCCCAAGCAGCGCCGAGGCAATGTGGTCTTTTGGACAGACCTAGTTGAAATTGTCGTACTTGACGCTTATCCTCCACTCGCGAGAGGCCTCTTCTTTTCACTATGTTGGCGAATTTGCCACTATGTGTCAGTATCGAAGATCGTGGGCTTAACTTTCACTGCCTTGTTTTAGACAATTCATGTTGCTGATAGAGTCAGAGAATAACTGCAATAATTTAAATACACAACGGATACATGTGCACAAGTGCAATCTTGTGGCTTACTGTTTTAAAAGCAAAAACTGGGAGAAACAAAAGTAGAAATTGATGATAGATGAGACGCGGGCTATGCACGCTCTACTAGGGGAAAGTTCCCCTGTCCGGTACCGTTCGCCTATCCTCGTCGGGGTACTACATTGTCCTCTACTGGATTGTTAGTCTGCGGTCTGTGCTGGTTCGGGGCCTGATTTAGTAAAAACCTTCCGAGGAGGCCTTGTTGGACGAGATGCTCGATTTCCTCCTTCAACCGCATGCAACTTTCAGTACTGTGTCCATGCCCCGAGATTTCTTACAAGAGCCAGCACCTCGGCTTGCTGTTCTTCCATCTGCCGCATGCGCCCTTCCAGTATTGCTACGGGCGCAGGCACTGCCTCTTCTGCTAGAGGTGCGTTGATAAGCGAGTGGGAGGGAGCTGGGTCGACGCGTCCCTCCGGGATTGATCATTCGGTGTTGCGAGCACTTTTTCTTGCCATCACAATTGGTGGCGACTCGCTTCCCTTAGTGAGTCTTTGCAGAGTTTTGGGAATCGTCTTCCCACAGACGGCGCCAAACTGTTGCGGATCGCTTAGGGCTCTTGGTAGACCGGTTTACTTAAACCACCTTAGCTCGGGAGCGAACCAAGCGCGCAAACAGTCAATTTGAGATTTGCTGATTACACTTGGACTTTTTAGCGTGGAAAAACCCGGAAAGGGTAAAAAACCACGTGGTCGGAGTTGTGCCGACTAAACTTCCACTATCTTCTTGGGGGTTACAATCCGGTGTTTAGAATTCGAGCGCGACAGGCCGCAGCTCGTTACAATATTAAAGAGAGAGAGAGAGAGAACGTTCCGAGGGTGACAGGCCACCTCTCGGAAGAAACTAAGTCTTTTCCTTCTGAGAACGGTAGAGAACGAAAGTGAGAATGCCTTGTCCGCTTTCGTGAAGACGAAAGTGAGAATGCTTTGTCCTCTTTCGTGGAGACGAAAGTGAGAATGCCTTGTCCGCTTTCGTGGAGACGAAAGTGAGAATGCCTTGTCCGCTTTCGTGGAGACGAAAGTGAGAATGTCTTGCCCGCTTTCGTGAAGACGGAAAGCTTCAAGTCCACGAAGGAGAACTTCAAGCGCCGAAGGAGAAATCCGTGGAAATCTTCAAGGAGCTCTCTCTGGGCATCAAGGTCGGATCCCCTCAAATGAAGCCTAGGGGGTCCTTTTATAGTTTTGGCCGGGGGTAGCCCGGTAATTTTGCCGCTGTAACTACCATAACCACCTGAGAGGACGAATCATATTTTCCGGTTCAGAGCCCACGGATCACCATTTTTCGTAAATGACCATCCTGCCCTTCGGGGAAAGACGACAAGCTGTTCTTGAAAAGTGAGAAACTGAAAAGACAAAAAGTGAGCGAGCCGAGTCGGAAAAGTGAGCGAGTCGGAAATGTGAGCGTGCTAGAAAGACAAAAAGTGAGCGAGCCGAGTCGGAAAAGTGAGCGAGGCGGAAAAGTGAGCGAGGTGGAAAAGTGAGCGAGCCGGATCGGAAATGTGAGAGTGCTCTGAGCGCGCTCAGAAGCGTTCTGAGCGCGCAATGAACATGAAAACGCTTTGGTCACGTTGCGAGGCGTTCTGAGCGAACGGTTAAACGGAGAGTCGCGCCCCCTAAGGAGAAAGCGAACTCCGACCACACCCGGCGAGGGGATGCGGTTTCAGCCGCATCCCCCGCGGAAGGAGACTCGGCTGCATACCCCCATGGGGGGTGCGGTTTGGCCGCACCCCCCATGGGGGGGGGGGGGGGGGTGCGGCTGGGCCGCACCCCCCATGGGGTGGTGCTGTTTGGCCGCACCCCCCTATGGGGGGTGCGGCTTGGCCGACCTGGCCGCACCCCACGTGAGTGGGGGGCGGGCTATCCGCACCCCACTTGGTGGGGTGCGGACGCACCTCGGTAGCGGGGCGCGGCTCCGTGCCCTCCCGGCGCCGTTTACGGTGTGACGTGCTTGCGCGACGGATCCTCCACTTCCGCGATCATGGGCTTGACTGCTGGCCCCACCTCTCTTTAGCGGGGTTTTCTCTATACGCACCCCAATGCCTTTATGGATATGTAACAGGTTGCAAAAGACTTGCTTCCTCCAAAACCTTCCTAATCTCTTCTTCTCCCGGCCCTCTCCTCCTACATCTTCCTCGTTCCCTTTTTATGCTGAAGCGAAGGCCTTGCTTCCCTTACAATATTTTATATTTATGGACACAATTGGTCAACTCACATTTTTATAATACAAATTTTATAATAGAAATTTAATCTAATATTGCTCTTAATATCAATTAATATTATACCGGTGGCATGGATTCTAAGAATAACTTCCATTTTTTTCTTGATTTTCTCATGTAATCATCTATTATAATCATTTCCATGTGCATGTTGGATTTGAAAAACAAAAATTCCTTAGAGAGCTAATGCTGCAGTCCGCATGTTCTTCGTTGTTGTCATCGGCCGAGTATTGCCGCCATTGAAAAGCCATCTGCTTCACGACATTATCTGCAGATTAGGTTTCCAACACATGTTTACAACCTCATAGTTTTGTTCTATTTTCAGTTCCGAGCAGTTTCAAGCGGAGGGAGGACGAATTCTTGTGGAATTGAAGGAAAATGCATGGAGTGATATTTATGGGAATGCTCCCACCGAATCATTGCAAACTGGAAGATGCTATTTTACCGGAGCTTTTTTCGGCTCTAGAAGCTGCTGTCGGCGGAGGATTCGGGTTGTAGGCAACGTTGAAGGCAGGGGCGGATTCAAAGGGGGCCCGAGAGATACTGGCACCCCATTATTTTTCAAAATTGTTAGTGGATTTGGATTCCTCTCGTCGAGGCAATGAATTGTGACTACTTATATGTCAAAAACGGTGGCCAAATGATGAAGAAACAACTTCGATAAGAAGGAAGAGTTCTCACGTCACGTAACTAGTTTGTTTTGGGATAAATATTGGTTATTCGCGGACCAATGTTGGCAATTCACAGACCAAACTTGGCTATTCACAGACCAAGTTCAGCTATGTGCACCCCCAAAATTAATTTTCAACATGTGACCCACGACCCTCCTACTCACCCCACTAGCATTTGTGTTTAGAAATATTTTGTGCACCTCTATTTATAATTTTCTGGATCCGCCACTGGATGAAGGCAAGGGAGGGGGGGGGGGCGAGCGTCGGCGTCGAATGCGATGCTATTTTACCGGCGCACGGGGCGGTGTGCGGGTATAGGAAATAGAAATGAGATAAATTATAAGTGTTTTTTTAGATTATTTTATGGTGTGCATATAGTGTAAATTGGTGTTCATATAACATCATCAAAATAATTATGATAAGAAAACTGATTCAATTTAAAGCCGTGACTAGATAAATTAATAGCACAAAAGGACCCCCACTACTTATTTAATATTCAAAACAATAAAATAATTGAGGGGGGTATGGGGCCATCAGGTTTAAAGCGTTAGTAATAAAATATGTGCATTGGTAATCAGAATATAATTATATACATATAAGTACGAGGCAAGTGGTGTTTGTTAGTACAAGCCCTCCTTAGCTTTCCAGCGGGCTATTTTCCCGCTAATTGTCCTCAACATGAACGAATAGAGGGTCGGACTCCTATTATCAACAGTTCTACATCAGCTTGCCGCCAACGCCCTCGTTATATTTTTAATTAATCTCCGTAAATTTTACAATATTCATACCTAATATTATTTTCCAAAAATTTACTGAATATATATACCTTCCCTGATTTAAATTAAGCTTCAAATTGGAGTAATTGTTGTGCGTGGTCGGGGAATTTAAATAAGGTGGCCGTCAATTTCAAAATCATATAATATCATTTTTTTAGATTTTTTTAGGTTGATTAAAATTATAGTTTTAAACAGAGTTTGTTAACAAAATGTTTCACTACGAAATCATCCAGAACTTATTTAAAGTCTAATAATCAAGCCCATCCCGGCGAAATGCTGCATGAAGCAGGGTTGAATGCTCGGTATTGATGTTTCCGGCAGAATTTTCTTGGATGATCTCGCAATCATAAAAAAATGACTGAAAAATTGTTGTGCAAGGTTATGCGTGTGATCACCTAAATGTGCATGGTACTTAAATTCAAAAACTCTACAAGCGCAAATTAGTGCGGCCCTAATCCTGAGAAAAAACTTCGTATTATTGAAAAAACTCTACAAATAGCAAGCATGAACATGAAAATTGATGTATTTTCTTTTAAACCTAAGAATAGAATTATGAAGTTGAGTTGAAATATAGGCTAAATAAGACGTACAATCACTATCCAAAAAAATTGCAATGTTCTCTGCAGAAGAAGAGAGGGACCAATGTTTTGAATTTTTAAATTAATTGCCTCACTAATGTGGCGAGCTAATCCAAACATCGAGCACCAAATCTATCCAAATCAAAAAGTTCCTGTATGTATGAGATTAACAAGGCCTAGGTGGGCTTAGCCTAAAAAAATCATAATCGAATTATGATCACACACATAAAACTCGACACTATAATTAAATAAAAGTATCTTAAAAGGTTTTCATAAAAATTGTTGCGGAACGCTTAGGGCTCGTGGTAGACCGATTCAATAAAAGTATCTTAAAAGTATAATTAAATAAAAGTATCTTAAAAGTATCTTAAAAGGTTTTCATAAAAATTGTTGCGGAACGCTTAGGGCTCGTGGTAGACCGATTCACTTGAACCACCTTAGCTCGTGAGCGAACTAAGCGCGCAAACAGTCAATTAGAGATTTGCTGGGTACACGGGGACTTTTTAACGTGGAAAACCCGGAAAGGGTAAAAAACCACGCGGCCGGAGCTGTGCCGACCAAGCTTCACTATCTTCTGGGGGTTACAACTTGGAAACTAGAACTTGAGCGCGACAGGCCGCTGCTCGTTACAATATTTGGAGAGAGAGAGAACGAGTTCCGAGGGTGACAGACCACCTCTCGGAAAAACTAAGTCTTTTTTCCCTTCTGAGAATGCTAGTCGCCTTTCGGAAGTGAGACGGCTAGTCGCCTTTTCCTTCTGAGAATGCTAGTCGCCTTTCGGAAGTGAGAAGGCTAGTCGCCTTTTGGAAGTGAGACGGCTAGTCGCCTTTTCCTTCTGAGAATGCTAGTCGCCTTTCGGAAGTGAGAAAGCTAGTCGCCTTTTTCTTCTGAGAATGCTAGTCGCCTTTCGGAAGTGAGAAGGCTAGTCGCCTTTCGGGATTGAGAATGCTAGTCGCCTTTCGGGATGATGAAGATCTTCAAGTCCACGAAAGAGATCTTCAAGCGTCGAAGGAGAATTCCGCAAAAGTCTGCAAGGAGCTCTCCCGGGTCCAGAAGTCAAGGTCCTTTCAAATGAAGCCTTGGGGCTCCTTTTATAGCTTTGGCCGGGGGCGACCCGGTAATTTTGTCGTTGGTAGTTTCCATAAATGCTCGGTGGACGAATCATATTCTCCGGTTCGGGGCCCTCGGATCGCCATTTTTCGTAAATAACCACCTTGCCCCTCGGGCAGCTTGGGCAGCTCGGGCAGTTCGGGCAGTTCCGTTGGAGGCGAAAAAGACGACTGACTGTTCCTGAAAAGTGAGAAGCCTGAAAGACAAAAAGTGAGAAGCCGGAAAGACAAAAAGTGAGAAGCCGAAAACCCAAAAAGTGAGAAGCCGGAAACCCAAAAGTGAGAAGCCGGAAAGACAAAAAGTGAGAAGCCGGAAACCCAAAAAGTGAGAAAGCTTCCTGATCGCGCTCAGAAACGTTCTGAGCGCGCGCTAGCGCTGAAGTGCTCCAAGTGCGCAACGAACCACGGAGATGCCTCGGGCGGACGGCGGACGGGGAGTTGCCCCCCAAAGGGGGGACCGGGATCCTTTGGCGAGGAGAGGGCGCCGGACCGCACCCCGAGGAGGGGTGGGCGCGGCCGCGCACCCCAAAGAAAAAAAGGGGGCGTGTGGATTGGCCGCACCCCCAAGGGGGGGGGGTGCGGATTGGCCGCACCCCCCAAGGGGGGATGCGGCTTGGCCGCACCCCCCAATGGGTGCGGCTTGGCCGCACCCCCTTGGGGGGTGCGGCTTGGCCGCACCCCAAGGGGGGTGCGGCTTGGCCGCACCCCCGTGGTGGGTGCGGCCGGGCCGCACCCCCTTGGGGGGGGGGGGTGCGGCTGAGCCGCACCCCCCTGGGGGGTGCGACTTGGCCGGCCGCACCCCCAAGGGCGGTGCAGTCGGGGGGTGCAGCCTGCGTGCTACCGCGCTCTTTGACCGTCGACCCCTCCTCTCTTTTCCGGGGCTTTCTTCAGGTGCGTCCTAAGGCCTTTACGGGTGTACAACATAAGCTCCCCAAACCTTCGGAGTCCGAGTTCCGGAGCGAGGAGTTCGAAGGTTTTGATTTTTTCTGCGGCGGCTTTACCCATTGTCCTCTGTGCGGCGCTTTTCTGGTAGGAGCTGATGTCGGAGGGTGTTGGTTTTCCGAGGTCGTTGTGGGCTTGCTGCCCGGCTCTGATATTCGTATGGGCTGAGGGGTTTCTGCAAAATGACAGATTAGCTTGCGCGGTTCTGAGCCCGCGGCTTTTACACAATAGAAAATTAGTTTGCGCAAGTCTGTGCTTGCGGCTTTTTTGCACGAGTCTTTGCTCGCGGTTTTTTTTGCACGAGTCTGTGCTCGCGGCTTGGCCGGTGAATAGCGGGTGTATTCAAACCGTGGGTGAACGTAAGGGGGGCAGGCCCCTACGTCACCGGGACTCGACGACGGAGGAGAAGGGCGAACCTTCAATCGACGGCGGTGCAAAGTCCCCGGGGCAGGGCCCCGAAGTGGCCGGTGAATAGCTGGTGTATTCAAACCGGGGGCGAACGTAAGGGGGGCAGGCCCCTACGACGCTGAGACTCGACGGCGGAGGAGAAGGGCGAACCTTCAATCGACGGCGGTGCAAAGCCCCCGAGGCAGGGCCTCGAAGTGGCCGGTGAATAGCCGGTGTATTCAAACCGGCGGCGAACGTAAGGGGGGCAGGCCCCTACGACGCTGGGACTCGACGGCGGAGGAGAAGGGCGAACCTTCAATCGACGACGGTGCAAAGCTCCCGAGGCAGGGCCTCTTTATAAAGTTTTTTCTTAAGTGAGTGTAAGTGTCAAAATATGGTTTTACAGTATGAAATCATTTGGTGCATAGCTTTATGTAAGATTAGATAGGTGCACGAGTCTGGGCTCGCAGCTTTTACATAACATGTAATATAAGATAGGTGCACGAGTCTGAGCTCGCGGCTTGTACATAAATTGAAGATAATTTTGCACGAGCTTGAGCTCGTGGCTTAGTACATGGTAGGGGTCCCTGGATCACTGGTAAAAGCGGCGCAGGTTTTGAGCGTTCCAGGTGCGTGGAAAAGTCTTCCCTTCCGCCGTCCTAAGCCTGTATGTTCCGGGTTTCACGACTGTGGTGACTACGTACGGGCCCTCCCAGGCCGGTGAGAGCTTATCTCCTTGGGGGCCTTTACCGGCGGCCTCGATGCTGCGTAAGACGAGATCTCCTACGTTGATTGGTCTGGGCTTCACCCTCCTGTCGTAGGTCCGGGCGACACACATTTGGTAGAGTGCAGCACGGTGAACAACGCTGTCTCGAACTTCTGGGATTAGATCGAGGTTTTCTCGGAGTAGTCCATCATTCTTGCTGGGGTCGAAGGTTAGTACTCGAGCACTCGGAACGCCGATGTCGACGGGGATGATAGCTTCGGTTCCGTAACAGAGGTTATAAGGTGTCTCCCCTGTAGGAGTCCTCTCTGTTGTGCGATACGCCCACAACACATTCGGGAGCGCGTCTACCCACTGTCACCCGGCTTCTTCCAAGCGTGTTTTCAGTCCTTTGAGGATGGTGCGGATTGTGACTTCTACTTGTCCGTTGGTTTGCGGATGTTCCACGGCCGTGTGACGCAGGTTGATCTTCAGATCCTCGCACATCTTGGTGAAGGACTTCCCAGTGAATTGAGTGTCGTTGTCGGCAATGATCGCAGCCGGGATGCCGAAGCGGCAGACGATGTTCTTCCAGACGAATTGTTTGGCGTTTTCTTCCGTAATTTTGGCCAGGGGCTCCGCCTCCACCCATTTGGTGAAGTAGTCGATGGCTAGGATGATGAACTTCCTCTGCCCGGATGCTAGAGGTAGGGGACCGAGGAGGTCGATCCCCCACTGCGCGAATGACTGAAATTAATGATAAAATCCTCATTTGCTTCCTTAGCTCATGGGATTCAAGAATCTGGGCAATCAGAGAATCCAGATGCCATAGAGAGATCTCCACTGAAGCGTTGCTAGGAAAGCTTAAGTCCTATGAGATGCTACTGAAGACCAGGGCTGAGTCAGAAGAGAGGGAAACTATTCCAGCTCCTGTCCAAAGGAACTTAGCTCTGAAAGCTACTGAAGGAGAGCCCTCTACTCCTGAAGAAGAAATGTTCAATCTCCTAGCAAGGAGATTAAAGAACTGGGTCAAGACTGAAGACTCAAGGAGAAGAGAAAGAGACTCAAGGCCCAGATATGATAAGACTCAAAGGAAGGAGATTATCTGCTTTACCTGCAACAAGTCAGGGCGCATTGCTCCTGAGTGCGCCCTCAAGAGCAAAGGAACAGGAGCAGCAATAAAGAGGAGGAGAAGAAGAAGTCCTTCAGAGGGAAAGACAAGAAGAAAGCAAAGAGTTTCATTGCTGAAACCTGGAGTGATTCAGAAGTGGAAGAGAGCTCATCATCATCTGAGATGATGATGAAGAAGAAGCAGTAGCAACCTGCATGATGGATCTTGGAATGTCATCAGATGATGAAAATGATCAGGTATCTGTCTTTGATGAATTTGATTTTACTTCAGAAGATTTTAAATCATGCTTCAAAGATTTCTGCATTGATTATCTTAGGGTAGAAAAAGAACTAGACACTGTCAGGACTGAATTAGAAAACCTCAAGAAAGATGAAATCTACCTAAGGAATCAGCATCTAACAAATGAAATCAATAATAAAGAGTTAAAACTAAATGAACTTAGGGAAGAGAACATACAATTAAAAGAAGAGATAGCAAATGCAAAGGCCCTTGAGGACTCACTCAATGGGAGGAGTCAGAAGCTCAAAGACATCACAGAAAATCTCTCTATGAGATTTAATCACTTAGGGTTAGGAGCAGAGCCCTCCACCAGCTCAGAAGCACCAGGAAACCTGCCTGGAAAATCCAATTTCCTTTGTAAGACCTAGTGATCATCAACCCAGTGAGAAGAGTGCATCAATTAAGGGTAAGGCTGTTAATTATTCAAATAGGTTAGATAAACCCAACAAAATACATCTGAATAAGAAAGAAAAACCTTTAGGAAAGAACAATGTAGAGAAGTCAAATAACAATCACAAAAAAGTAAAAACAAAATCTAAGCTAATAAGACACTCTGCTGATCAATTGCATTTAGATATATTTTATACTCATCTAAAGCATCAAAACAAGAGGTTTGGGAAAACCATTCCTTATCATCCCAAAGGGTATCATGAAAGACCCTCTTATTCTTTCATTGAACCCTGCAATGGTAAAAGCAAAGGGCCTAAGGTAACCTGGGTTCCTTCTAATGTTTGAATTACATGTGCAGGGTTAGGTAGGGTCCCACTCATGAGAAAATTGAGTGGGAAGAAAGATGTAGGTTATGAATAAGGAACAAAAGTCATTCAAGGGAGTAATTTCTATCTTGAATCCTCCTTAACATTTATTACATCATATTATGATCTATTTTCAATAAATAAAATTGCTGGGAAAAACAACAAGAATTTTCTAAAGAAACAGATCTGTTTATTAAGAGACGCGTCAAATAGAAGTCGACGTAACATTGACTTCTACTCGAAGCCAGCATCAAGAAGCACACAGAGCAGACAATTCGAATAGAAATCGACGCAATGTCAAGTTCTTAATAATTGCTTCCAGAAGCAATCTCGACTCAGCGTCAAGTTCTTATCGATGCATACGTCGACTTAATAATTGCTGATTAAATTCGAAGTCACGTCGATTGAAAATCGACGTAACGTCAACATGACTACGTCGTCTTAGGGTCTCTGAATAGTCACAAAGCTACGTCGAGTACTAGTCGACACAACGTCGATATATCAGCGCGCGCAGAATTGCTTCTAGAAGCAATCTCGACACAACTTTGCGCGCCAAATAATAAGTAATATCGACGACGCGTCGACCTAAACCCTAAGTAGCGACGATTCATCTGCTTTTAAGCAATTACTGCATTGAAATCTTTTTGCTTTCGAATTCTCTTTCTCCTGCTCTCTTGCTCTCCAGCTCTCCCGTGCCTCTTTCTCTCTCGTTTTCTTTGTGTTTGCAGGTACAACCAAATTCAAATGGCTCCACCCAAGATTAACTCGGGATTCGATGTCGACATTGAGTCGTTCAGTGTAGCGACAGAAAGTTTCAAGGACATCCTTGGTCTATTTCAAGAGGCTGGCCTCTCCAAGCTTATCTCCACAAGATGCAAAATCCCGGATATCGAATTGACTGAATTTAAAGACAGTGTTCAGATAGGAGAAGATGGTTCCCTCAAGGGAAGAGTTTGTGACACAGACATACTGATAACAAAGGAAATATTGAACCAAACATATGATCTTGTTCCTGGAAATGAGATAGATGAACTATCAGGGGATGAGGTTAAGAGGGCCCTGGAACTAATGCAGTTCAAGAAGGACAAGCCTATCAATTTGAAGAAAATGGATCTTGGAGAAGAATACAGATTCCTGGCTGATATAGTAGGAAATGTATTGTTGTGTAAGATTTCTGCACATGATGCTGTTCCAAAGCAACAGTTGCAGATTATGGGAGCTCTTGTTCTGAAGAAGAAGATCAATTGGGGAAGATGCCTACTAAAGATGATTGGGCATAAGTACTCCCACAAGGAGAATTCCTATATGACAATAATGAGTCAAGTGCTCTTCAAACACTATCCAAATATCTGCAAGTCAAAAAGTGTGCCCATTCCTCCTGGGAAAAGGATTACAATTGGAATCTTTTCTAAATGGACCAGGAAAATCTCAAAGCCTGGTCAAGCTCCAGTCTCTCCTCCTCCATCTCCTCCTCATCAAGAGCCAGAAAGGCACACACCAGACCCTCCATGGGATGTTATTCCTCCTGCTCACTCTCCACCTCCATTGAACAATGTTCCAGATTCCCATCAGGATGATACTACAGCCCAACATTCACCTCCACAGCAACAACAACATCATCACAAATCCTCCTCATCACCTGAGCCATCTCCTCAGCAAACCAATCAACTACCACCCACTCTCATTCCAGATCATCAGTCTACTTCACCTCCACCACCATCATTTCACTTCTCTCCTGATGTTTACCATCCTCTCACCCCTATTCAAGAAGAGCTCCCTCCATCACCTCCTCCATCTATATCTCATTCACCCACAATTGATCTTGAGCAAATCATTTCCAAGGCTGTGGTCATTGACTCCTCCACATTTGCAGACCAAGTGGCCTCTCAGGCTAGAAGGTTTGATAGAAAGTACTCACAAATTGAGGGTGAGCTATTAAATTTTCAAAAATCATTTCAGAGCCTCAAAGATTTTGTAACTTCCTCTATGGTTTCAAGGGAGTTCTTAACCTCACTGGCCAGCAAGGTCAAGAAGGGGGAGAACATATTAGAGGAAGAAAGACCTCCTCCTGATGTGAGTGAACAGGCAAGTCAAAAGGTGTGCCCATTCCTCCTGGGAAAAGGATTATTATTGGAATCTTTTCTAAATGGACCATGAAAATCTCAAAGCCTGGTCAAGCTCCAGTCTCTTCTCCTCCATCTCCTCCTCATCAAGAGCCAGAAAGGCACACAGCAGACCATCCATGGGATGCTATTCCTCCTGCTCACTCTCCACCTCCACTGGACAATGTTCCAAATACCCATCATGATGATACTATAGCCCAACATTCACCTCCACAGCAACAACAACAATAGCACCAATCCTCCTCAGCACCTGAGCCATCTCCTCAGCAAACCTATCAACTACCATCCACTCTCATTCAGGATCATCAGTCTGCTCCACCTCCACCACCATCATTTCACTTCTCTCCTGTTGTTTACCATCCCCTCACCCCCTATTCAAGAAGAGCTCCGTACATCAACTCCTCCATCTACATCTCATTCACCCACAATTGAGCTTGAGCAGATCATTTCCAAGGTTGTGTCCATTGCCTCCTCCACATTTGCAGACCAAGTGGCCTCAAAGATTTTGTAACTTCCTCTATGGTTTCAAGGGAGTTCTTAACCTCACTGGCCATCAAGGTCAAGAAGGGGGAGAACATATTAGAGGAAGAAAGACCTCCTCTTGATGTAAGTGAACAAGATCAGGGTAATGCTGATGATCCTGCTCCCAACAAGGTAATCACCTTTCAGGATGCACTGATTCAGGGGGAGTCTGCAGATCAGGGGGAGCCTCCAGAAATGTTGGAACGAGGAATGATTACAGTTCAGAGGGAGCCTATTCCTGCTATTCAGAGGAATCTAGATTTGGAAATGGAAGCTGTGGGTACAACAGATGTCCAGGATGAGCCTCCAAATGAAGACCTACTAAATCAGGTTGCACAGATTGCACAGGAAGCTGCCCAGGAGGCTGAGCAGAATGCACAAGCACAGGGGGAGATTCCTAAGGATAAAACTAATGCTGAAGATGCACCATTGAGAATGGACAAGAAGAATACAATTCCAAAAGTCTTCTCTAGGAAGAGAAGAACTCCTGAGAAGGATTCCTGAACTTCAGGTATCAGATGAATTATTGGTTTCTGTGGAATTACATTTGGGTGGAAGAACAATGCTACGCAATTTCTTGATATGGAAATCTGATGTCTATAATTTCGGTTGTTTCCTCTCTGTGTCGATGTTATCTTGCATGTATGTTTGATTATGCAAAGAAATGTATAAAATCACTTTACTCAAATCTATAAAATTTGTTAAGATAGATGGGGGAGATTGTTGGGAAAGCCCTTGATTTAACTTAACAAATTATATAAAAAGTGATTTTAATTACTAGGATTGAATTACCCATTGTATAGTGAGGGTAATCTGGTCGTTAGATGTCTTAAGATGTCACACTCAACATAGGGTTTCAGGATCAGATCAAGGGAAGCAAAATTGGGCTAAGTTAACATTTGCGTCAAATAAAATTCGACGCTACATCGAGTCCATATCGACGCTGCTCTGACTAGAAGTCCAAGTTGCTCAACTCTTCTGTCGAAGTAACTCAAGTCGATGTTACGTCGAATATAAGTCGACGTAGAGGTCATGGGTTTGTCGAAGCAACTTTAGAAGTCGACGCAGCTTCTACTTCAACTCGACGCAGAGGGGGATATCTGTCGAAGCCAACTAAAGTCGACGGAACGTCAACTTCATCTCGAAGCAGATGATGAAGTTCAGAGCCATGCAGAACAACTCGACGACTACGTTGATAAGATATCGACGCAACGTCTAGCAGAGTTCAATCAGAGCAAGGATGAATTCAGAGCAGCTCCTACAGGAACTCGAAGGTGCATCGATAAGAGAGGAAGTGAACTCGACGCTACGTCGAATATAGTCTGAAAAGGGAAACGTTTTCAGCTGTCATTTTTGACCCTCTCTCATGGCCCACCTCTCTCAAGACCGTTCCCCAATGGCTCCATTAATTACCTTAAATGGAATAAAGAATTAACTGAGGTCAGAGAAAATCTTTCTTGGAAACAAGCTTAAATGTTGGTGGACGGGTCAGGAATAAAAGAAGGAAGGATTTATTGCTTAGAAAAATATACCCTTCCGGATCTACCTAAAAGGGAAACAAATTCAAATTCAATGGTGGGACAATAAAAGGCAACAGAAGAAAGAGAAAAGCAAGACACTTATCACAATCAGCCATACTGTTTTATTGAGTCTTCCTGCTTCCTCCTCTCTCTCAGGAACCCTAACATAGAAAAGAGAAAAGAAAAGAAAACTCTGTTGTTCTTCATCTAATAGAATAGAGGATTTGAAAGCTGCTCTTCATCACAATCTCTTAGCAGCCAGATCTCAATCAGTAGAAGTAGAAAGGATCTGACATACAAAGCACATGCAATTCATCACCATCTAAAGAAGGGGTTAATCAAGAGCAGATCCCGTGGAACATCTAATAGGTTGTTCTTCATACAGTCTTCTCAAGAATTCTGAGAACAGAATTCCTATAACTTTCTCCCTTCTCCTTCTTTCTCTTCTGTAAAGAGTTTTGTTAACCCCTCTGATGAGTCCTGATCATATACACTTTTATGGACTCATCTGGGCCATCTATTTAGTCTTTTCACTGCACTTTAGCCCTGTTTTAGCTCATATTGGTCATTCTATGCTAGGTGCACTTATATGCCCTATTTGGTGTAATTTCGTATCTTTCTTTGTTATTAGTTTTCTTGCGATGTTAAGTCCCACTTTCAGTAGCTGGATTCGTGGTTGTACGCTAGAACAGGAGTTGTGCAGGTGCTTCCGGTGCAATTCTGCACAGGAACACTGCGCACGATCACCGGTTCTATTGCGCACGACCACTGGTCGTGCGCCACTGATCGTGTGCACTTAACCCTTTTTTATGAGTTCTGTTTGGTGCAGTGCGCACGACCATCTACGCTAGTGCGCACGACCACCGGTCGTGCGCCACTGTTCGTGCGCACTTATCATCAATTTCATGAGTTCTGTTTCAACCAGTGCGCACGACCACCTACGATAGTGCGCACGACCACCGGTCGTGCGCCACTGGTCGTGCGAACATGTTATTTTATAATTTCTGTCTTTGCAGGCTCCGTCCAGGCAGAGCGCACGATCACAGGATTCTAGTGCGCACGACCACTGGTCGTGCGCCAATGACCGTGCGCACTGTTTATTCCAGCGCCTATAAAATGACCTGCTCGCGATTTTAGGTCAAGACCCCGAATTTCAGCCGCCGTTTTCTGCCCGGTTCCGCCCAGATTCGCCCCTCCAACGTCGCCCACCATATGGAGGTGCTCCGGGCCTGCTCTTCACGCCAATCTTGAGCCGGAGTTTCCTCTCGGCCTCCTCCTTCATCCAAGAGCTCCAAAGGAAGACCTAGCCGCCATTACCATCAAGCAAGAGGAAGTTTGCAACCTCTACCGGATCGTGACACGAAGAAGACGGGTCCATTGGAGAGTCGTGACAACTCTCTCTACCCCGGACGTAGTTGCGGACCGAGCTTGGACGCGGATTGACAACCCGGCGATTCAAACCGTGAATCTACAACGAGACTTCGGATTCGGTCGATTTCTTGCCTTATTCTTCTCTTATTGATGTGTATATGTTTTAGATCTCATTATTATGATGAAGTGGCACTTGAATTAGTTATATTTACATATATATTTCATGTCTATGTGTTTGTGTAATTTATCTATTTGAGTTGCTTGAGGTGCGCCGCCGTCCATTTCCATTCCGCCATCACGTTCGTGTGCCGCACTAACAATTGCTAGTGGCGTGCTTGTCGAAGAGGTGCTTGCGACCCTCACTCCGCTAGCCTACTCGTCCATCCGCCTACCGAAGCGTGGCATCGCGGCCCGTATTCCATCCCGCCTAACGAAGCAGTGCGCTCAAGGCCTGCACAGTTCGATTCCGCTTGCCTACTCGTCCATCCGCCCTTGCGACGCAGCGCGCTCAAGGCCTGCCTAGTCTCCATCCCGCCAAGCGAAGCATTGCATAGCGGCATTGCATAGGAGTAGTTGATAACTTTTATTTTATTTTCCAAAAGCCAACCCAACTCCCCCGCATTCCATCCGATTTTAGGACTTCAATCTCAAGTCCTTCCTCGAAACCTAACTCCACCTTACTGTGTTCCTCAAGAGACCGACACTCGGGGATTTTCCCCATTATTATTACTTGCGCGACCGGTGCACTTTCCGAATCATCGCATCAAGTTTTTGGCGCCGTTGCCGGGGAACACAGTCGTGTGAGTTTTCTGGAGAGGGAGAATCTGAGAAAGGAGCCCTTCCATTTGTAAATCGCATTTCTTTGTTTTATTCCCTCATTTTCTGTTTTCTTGTTTTTTTTATTAGGTTGCTTTAGTAATTTTTGTTAGGTGTAGTATTTTGCACAATAACATTTTGATTTTGAATCGTTTTATCTTCTCACTATGTGGGCACATCTCAATTTTCGTTGCCGTTGGTGTGGAGCTACCTCCCACTCTAGTGATGAATGCCCCACGGAGAATAGTAGGCATACTTCTTATAGCCCAGCATATGGAGCACCTACTTCGTCTGGTACTCCATATGGTGCGCGTAAGTCTTATGGCTACTCTGCTGAGCCTTTACCATCTTACTTCTTTTCGGCCTCAGCCCCCGCTGTGCCAAAGAAGCCTGCTAGGCAGTGCCAGTTTTGTCGGAGCACAGATCATGCCCTGAAGGATTGTGCCGAGTATCTTCGCCAATTGGACGAGGATGAAGAGCCGGATATCCGGATCGTCCCAACTCCTAACTCTGGCGGCACATCTTCAACATCCGGTTATGTGTCTTTGTCACCTTCACATCTTGAAGGGTATGGCATAGACACGGTCACCGGATGTGCGGTTGATCTATGCACCGACATTGCTGAGCCTATTCTCCATGTGCATCCACCACCCCTAGTGGATTCGATTCTTTGTGAGGAATCGGTGCTCGACTTTTATCCGAGCACTATTCCTCTCCCTGTTGTGCATACTACACTCGTCTCTGACGACATTGTTGATGATGTGTCGCAGGAGGAGGCGGTTGATCTGAGTGTTGTGCCTATTCCTATGGAGGAGGACAACCTTCTAGGTGAAGAGGAATTTTCCTCAGCACCGGTGGAGGAAGTCCAAATCCTAAGCCTGGCCACCGTTGATCCCGCCGAATCTTGTAGCATTGATGACAATGCAAACATTATTTTACTTCCCCAACCTAATGGGAGTGAGACCGGGACCACTCCCCCGATTTTTGATTATTTATGTCATTCTTCTCTTGTATTTCCTGACCCCCCTTCTTCATCTGAGCCTGGGCAGGTTGAGTCTTCACAGGTACATCAGGAGGACTCGGAGCATGATGCTCAAGTCAATGATGAGAGCATCCTCTCATGTGAGGAGGGTGATCCCCCCTCCGTAGAGGAAGCTCCACTCGTTGCCTTCTCCTCCTGCGGACCTGCTGTGGGCGATACCTTGCTGGGCAAGGATAGTTTTGGTGAGATGAGTGAGGACCAGGCCTCCTCCTCTTCTTACTTTCTTTTCCCTCTACCTGTGAGGAGCAGGTATTATTATTTAGGTAGAGGGGTGACTGCCTTATCTCCGTATCGGTACCAGCTACCGAAACGGATAATGGAGCAGTTACCTGTGCATTTTCTTTTTCATAGGCCCATTAGCTAGAACCGTTTTAATTTAGAATAAGTCGTGCTGGGAGGACAATAACCCCAGTAGTTATCTTTCTTTTCCTGCATTTTTATTTCTTCTAATCATGTTTAGTTAGTAGTACTTTCTTTTCAGTTTTCTTTTGTCTTTTGTTTTTGCGGAACTGACCCCTGCAGGTATCTTCTCTGGATGGCGGATGCTGCAGCTTAGTCTTGGTTTAAACGCCAATCTTCTGGTATGCTCACTTGCTGAGCATTGGGTACTCTCTTCCCCTAGCCTTTTCTGATTTTCATGTCATATATTATGCAGATTGTTTAGTTTAAGTCTGGGGGAGAGTAGTTTTGTTCACCCACTCACGTGCACTCATACATAGCATGCCAGAAGTATTTTATTTTCAGTTTTATTATTTGTTCATTTTCATTGCACACCACAGCACCCACTTGAGCGCGTACTCATCTGTATGCAAGCTCTGTAGTGAATTTAATTCTTCTGCTTATGTGGGAAAATCTAGGTGATGGCTTAGGACTATGCAGCAGAGTAAAATGTTGACTCTAGTAGTGCTCCTAGTCGAGTGCTCGGTTGCATAGAAATTCGTGTAGATTAGACTTCTCTTTATACTTATGGTTTTATATTTTTTCTATTAGTGTAAATATTGTTTACTCTACTCAAATGGTGAATTCGGTGGAATCAAACGGTAGCATAGGGATGTGTGTATACGATCGCTAGATTCGTATTGCTTGAGTCGGGAGAAAGGAGAATCTTTCTCGGTGGCTAGAACTTGCCCCAAGCGATTCTTGAAGCATGGGTATACGGTTAGTCAATTGTGTGAATGTGATATAGGCCATCATTTTGGCCCGGTTGAGCCTTTGTGCCTATCCCTACCGCTATATCCTCGCTAGCCCAATTGTGCCTACCCATTCTTTGATTCAGCCCCACTTTTATTTCACCAAAGCCCAAAAGCCAATCCTAGTCGCACACCCAAATCTGAGCTTTAGCTGTTTATTATTTTCATGAGTTGGGTTGTTGATGTGGTAATATGTTTGTGAAGATGTGGATGTGTCCTTTTGTTTATTTGCTGAAAATGATAAGAAAAGAAAAAAAAATGAGAAAAAGAAAAGAAGTTAAAATGAAAGGAAAGAGAAGGAGTGTTTAATTGAAAATCTTTATGTATAGATTTATGTTTGGGAGTAGGCGGTGCACGCACCCATGCTGTTAAGTCCAAGTCTGGGGGTGTTGTGTACCCGCGTGTTTGTGTGGTGAATGAGGATAGTTTCCTGCATTAGCTCATTTGGGTTTAGTATTTGAACCATCGTCTTTATCATTGTATACCTCACCTAAACCCAAGCCCCATTTAAAACCTAAAGTCCTATTGATTCACGCATTTGAGCCAAACCAGTGCCGTGGAGAGAATGTGACCGGGCAAGCCTATGGTCACCGACACCGATGGATTTCGGTGGAGTTTGTCCGGCATCCCAATCTTGAGCAATGCTCATCTCAGCGTTTAGTTTACTTTCTCCTTATGCATGACCGAACGATTCACCGCTTTTCACCATTTTGAGTAGTTGTAATATGCTTTTACTCTTTTAGAAATATATAGACTGTTTATATAATCAGAAATCTTCTCTACTATTCTTCTTATGCACGTGAGCATGCGACTTCGCATGGTACTCTATATTGTAGTTTTAAGCCATCTACTTTTCTTTCCCCGTTCGCTTAGAATTTGTTTGCTCGGGACGCGCAAACAGGTAAGTCTGGGGGTGTGATGAGTCCTGATCATATACACTTTTATGGACTCATCTGGGCCATCTATTTAGTCTTTTCACTGCACTTTAGCCCTGTTTTAGCTCATATTGGTCATTCTATGCTAGGTGCACTTATATGCCCTATTTGGTGTAATTTCGTATCTTTCTTTGTTATTAGTTTTCTTGCGATGTTAAGTCCCACTTTCAGTAGCTGGATTCGTGGTTGTACGCTAGAACAGGAGTCGTGCAGGTGCTTCCGGTGCAATTCTGCACAGGAACACTGCGCACGATCACCGGTTCTATTGCGCACGACCACTGGTCGTGCGCCACTGATCGTGTGCACTTAACCCTTTTTTATGAGTTCTGTTTGGTGCAGTGCGCACGACCATCTACGCTAGTGCGCACGACCACCGGTCGTGCGCCACTGTTCGTGCGCACTTATCATCAATTTCATGAGTTCTGTTTCAACCAGTGCGCACGACCACCTACGATAGTGCGCACGACCACCGGTCGTGCGCCACTGGTCGTGCGAACATGTTATTTTATAATTTCTGTCTTTGCAGGCTCCGTCCAGGCAGAGCGCACGATCACAGGATTCTAGTGCGCATGACCACTGGTCGTGCGCCAATGACCGTGCGCACTGTTTATTCCAGCGCCTATAAAATGACCTGCTCGCGATTTTAGGTCAAGACCCCGAATTTCAGCCGCCGTTTTCCGCCCGGTTCCGCCCAGATTCGCCCCTCCAGCGTCGCCCACCATATGGAGGTGCTCCGGGCTTGCTCTTCACGCCAATCTTGAGCCGGAGTTTCCTCTCGGCCTCCTCCTTCATCCAAGAGCTCCAAAGGAAGACCTAGCCGCCATTACCATCAAGCAAGAGGAAGTTTGCAACCTCTACCGGATCGTGACACGAAGAAGACGGGTCCATTGGAGAGTCGTGACAGCTCTCTCTACCCCGGACGTAGTTGCGGACCGAGCTTGGACGCGGATTGACAACCCGGCGATTCCAACCGTGAATCTACAACGAGACTTCGGATTCGGTCGATTTCTTGCCTTATTCTTCTCTTATTGATGTGTATATGTTTTAGATCTCATTATTATGATGAAGTGGCACTTGAATTAGTTATATTTACATATATATTTCATGTCTATGTGTTTGTGTAATTTATCTATTTGAGTTGCTTGAGGTGCGCCGCCGTCCATTTCCATTCCGCCATCACGTTCGTGTGCCGCACTAGCAATTGCTAGTGGCGTGCTTGTCGAAGAGGTGCTTGCGACCCTCACTCCGCTAGCCTACTCGTCCATCCGCCTACCGAAGCGTGGCATCGCGGCCCGTATTCCATCCCGCCTAACGAAGCAGTGCGCTCAAGGCCTGCACAGTTCGATTCCGCTTGCCTACTCGTCCATCCGCCCTTGCGACGCAGCGCGCTCAAGGCCTGCCTAGTCTCCATCCCGCCAAGCGAAGCATTGCATAGCGGCATTGCATAGGAGTAGTTGATAGCTTTTATTTTATTTTCCAAAAGCCAACCCAACTCCCCCGCATTCCATCCGATTTTAGGACTTCAATCTCAAGTCCTTCCTCGAAACCTAACTCCACCTTACTGTGTTCCTCAAGAGACCGACACTCGGGGATTTTCCCCATTATTATTACTTGCGCGACCGGTGCACTTGCCGAATCATCGCATCACCCTCTTCAAAGGATTCAGTGGCTCAAGATCTCCTTATCAAAAGATATGGTGGTTCAAGATCTCCTTGTCAAAAGATCTGGTGGTTCATGATCTCCCTGTCAAAAGATCAGTGGTTCTAAGAGTATCCTTACCAAAAGACTCAGGCACTGTGGTGCATCCCTACTAGGTGGTAGAAGAGGGGAGTACCCACATTTTGGGGAACCTCTATAAAAATATGTGTGTCTTCTGGTTGAATAATTTTCTGTGCTGTCCCTCATAGCTAGTTTACTTTATTGTTTTCTGCTTTATATTCCAGCACTATTTTATTCTGTCTAAGATCTTGAGTGTGCATAAATCCTTAGATTAGTTTATTATTTTCACAGTTAGAATAGGAATAATTTTTAAATCTCTATTCACCCCCCTCTAGAGGATTCTCACAGGCACACTGTGCACTTTCAGTAGCTCTCTGCTCCAAGCTATTCCTGATTGCTCTGCTCCATGCCGCTCCACCAGGCTCAGCTCCCAAGGATTCGAAGGACTTAGCAAAAATCACTGTAACGAGCGGTAGTCTGTCACTCTCGAAAAACAACTCTCTGTAATTCTGGAAGCTAGTGGACCGTTCAGAACTGGGCTAGGCCCCATAGTTTTTTCCCTTTCCGGGTTTTCCACGTAAAAATCTTGTTGTCTACTGTTGGTTCTTTCTTTTGACTATTTGCGCGTTCAACTCACTCTCGAACTAAGACGATTCAACTCGACCGGTCTAAGAGAGCGTTGAACAACCCGCAATAGTTTGGCGTCATCTGTGGGAACAAGGTTCCCAACCCTTCGAAGATTCTTAAAAGGTAGTGCTCATCAACAGTACTCTTGACCAATAGTGATGACCAGAAGAAGCACATATGCTGCCGACGGAGCAACTCCTGAGATGCATGCTGAACACGCTCCTAACAACTCGCTCGCCTGTGGCGTGCTCCATTCGAGGGAGTCGGTATGGCTATGACAGCTGCTATTGAGGAACACATGCGCATGATAGAAGAGAGACATGCTGAGATGCTAGTTCTTATGAGGAACCTCGGGGCCACCCGCGCCCCCATTCCCGTTGACGCCCAAATTGCTTAGCCTCCGACAATTCCTGATCAGGTTCGACCTGAAAACATCGCTCGCGCGGAAGCCAATGTTGAGGACGAATTTTCCAATGCTGATATTTCTTCTCACCCAGTGTAACCCAGGGGAATCAAGAGGGAAGGCAGCACGACCCCCTAGCGGGGGAAGCAGGCAGAGAATATGCAAATGTAAGGAACACCCGCGAAGGGGTGTGCGAGATGATCGAGGAGTACGATGTAGGGAGGCGACGAGCTGTAGTTGCACGACGAACCATCCGAAAGGGCCCTCCGTTGACTCCGCGGGTGCTAGCGCACCCCTATTGAAAAACTTAAGGTCCGGAGGTGAAGTAAAATGCGGAACACTTCACAAAAATTTCCATAAGTGTAGCACAACAATGACAATGGGAAGACCGAATAATGCTATGGTATTAACTATCTCTTTACAATTCGAGGTATACATGGCGAGACATGATTCATAAGAATCACGGAGGTGAGAAGCATAAAACACAAAATACAAGCTGCTGACGATCTGACAACTTGAGACCGCCAGACCGCGCGAACAGACAAGCCAGACAGATAACCCCTGAGACCGCGCGAACAGAGCACAAGCCGCACTTGTCAGACCGCCCAACCTACTACTTTATTCAACTGCTGAAAGACAACCAGTTCACACTCCTTGATCTCCCAGACCGCACGGTCTTGATCACAGAAGAACCCGTGAACTCTTGCCAATGAAAAATGCTTCCTAATGCAGACCGCAACTCAAGATCGCCTGGCCACTTAAGACCGTCAGATCAACTGAGTTCGCTGCACAGTCCAAGAACACCTAAACATAGTCCGCACGTACTGGTTTATTCAAAGCTGGAAGAAAGGAGAAAAGCTGACCGCGAGCTGCTAGTCGCTAACCTGCGAACAAACAAACCGGTCAGTCAAAATCTCAGACCGCGCGACCTCAAACTGAGACCGGCACAAGCCAACTTTGGTTCTTACAGTTCTTCGTTATGAATGACGGGCTCTGCACCCCTATTTATAGGCGAGTAGACGGATGTCGCCACCGCACAAACCGAGATACAATAACCGCCCATCAGATCACGAGCGGTCTCACAAGACAGACTGCCCGAGCTCAGCAAGGCTAACAACTCCCTTATTTAAATCATACGGTTATGTACAAACCGCCCGGTTACCACAGACTCATTAGTACAGACCGCCCAGTCTTTATTGCAAAAACAAAGAACTTCTTCAGTAAACCAGACCGACTAGAACAAGTCGTCAGACCTGCCCGGTCACTACAAGAAGGCAGACCTACAAGAACATCTGGCCGACTTGAACAAGTCGCCAGAACAACCCGCGCGAGCTGCTTGGATAAACATGCGATCTCCCAGATCAGACCACCCAGATCAGATCGACTGAGACAGAACCGGCCAGATCACCAGCGCAGACCGCGCGGTCTCTGCGGTCTCCAACCTGCAGACCACCCAACATCATTCCACTTCAAAAATTTAACACTCCACCTTGAAGTGGGAAGTGGAAGTCAGCCCAAGCAAGCTCCGCAACTGACCAAATGGTCCCTTCGACAGCAACTTAGTAAATATGTCAGCAACATTCTCCTTACTCTGCACATGCTCCACAGTCAGAGATCCCTCCAACACCTTCTCACGAATGAAATGGTGATGAATCTCTATGTGCTTCGTACGCGCGTGACAAACTGGATTGTTCACCAGTTTGAGAGCACTCTCATTGTCACCACGTAGAAGAGTAGGACCTCGCACCTCCCTATGAATGTCCTCCACAAGCCTCCTAAGCCAGATGGCTTCCTGAGCCGCCAAAGCCGAAGCTTTGTACTCCGCTTCTGTGGTAGAGACAGACACATAATCCTGCTTCTTGCTGCACCATGATATAGTTATATAGCTTGTCATAAAGACATATCCATCTAGACGTCAATCTCCGATCATCCGAATATCCTCCATAATCAGCATCCATGTACCCGTGCAAGCAAAAGCCCGAATCTCTCCCGTAGAAGAGACCCAAATCTGAGGTGGATTTGACACACTTCAAGATACTCCTAGCCGCCACAAGATGAAGTTTCCGAGGCTCTGCCATAAACCGACTCACCCTGCCAACTGCATAAGCAATATCTGGCCTCGTGATCGTCAAGTATATCAGACTTCCAACCAAAGCCCGGAACACCAAAGGAACGGTAAGTGCCTTCCCTTCATCTAGTCGAAGATGAACTCCAACCTCCAGTGGAGTAGAGATGCTTTCCCCCCTTCCATGCTGAACCTCTTCACGATTCGATCCGCATAGCCCTTTTGGGAAACAAGCATACCGCTCTCTTTCCTCTCCACTTCGAGCCCAAGGAAATGGTGGAGTTCACCCAAATCCTTCATCTCAAATATGATAGATAGCTCAGCACGAAGCCTAGCCACCTCCACTTCAGAATTCCCCGTGACGATCATATCGTCAACGTACAGCAGCACCAAGACCTGAAGCTCCCCCGTCTTCTTTATGAATAAGCTTGAATATGAATCAGAAGCAAAGTATCCGCATAACTGGAGGTATTCTGCGATCTTCCCATACCACGCCCGAGGTGCTTGCTTCAAGCCGTAAAGAGCCTTCTTGAGCTTGCAAACATATCTTGGGTGCTCTTCGGATACATAACCAGGTGGCTGATCCATTAAGATATCCTTGTCAATCTCGCCATATAAGAAATCGTTCTTCATGTCGAGTTGCCAAATCTTCCACCCATGGCAAGCTGCCAACGCGATCACCACCCAGACCGAAGTCATCTTGGCAACGAGACTAAATGTCTCTTCATAATCCTCCCCATATTTCTGAGAGAAACCTCGAGCTACAAGGCGAGCCTTGTACCGCTCAATACTTCCATCAGCCTTCTTCTTCTGTTTGAAAACCCACATGCAAGTCATCGGAGTAATACCCTCAACCTTAGGCACCAAGTCCCAAGTCTTATTTTTCCTGAGGGCATCCATCTCTTCATCCATGGCTCCTTCCCACTCCTTGAATCCAACGGCATTTTCATTACAAGATGGCTCTCTCTCATCCAGGGGACCTGCGAAGAAAATGAGACAAAGCTCACCAAGTTTCCGCCCGTACACCGATCAGGTGGAAGAATGGTCCTCTTGGACCTCCTTAGAGCTTGACTCTGAACCACCTCTTCCACTGTAGTTTCTGGACTAGCTCTCCTTTCAGGTAAACATGGAGCATCGCTCCCCCTGCTTCCAGAACCTGAAGCACCTGGCCCAGAGCTAGAGATTCCTGGAGCACTTGGAGAAACAAGGAACTCCACCAGAACTTCCCTTGCAGCTTCCTTTGGTCCACCATCCACCCTGCTTCCTTGTAACTCTACAGAAGAGCTACCTTGGTATGACGTCAGCTCGTCAAATACCACATCCCTAGAGACCACATATCTCCATATCTCGGGATCCATGCATCTCCACCCTTTCTTCCGATCATCATAACCGACGAAGACTAGTTTCCTTGCTTTTGCATCTAGCTTCATTCGAAGGGCATCCAGAACATGCACGTAACAGGTAGAGCCAAACACTCAAAAGTGTTCAACTCTTGGCTTCTCCTTGAACATCAAATCATGAGGGGTCTTCATGTTGATGGGATTAAGAGGCATCCAGTTGATAACATAGGCCGCACAAGACATTCCCTCTGCCTAGAAGGACTTTGGGATACTCTTGGCATGAAGCCAACATTTGTAGGTCTCCGTCAGATGACGGATCTTCCGCTCTGCAACTCCGTTCTATTGTGGAGTGTGAGCACAAGAAAGCTCTCTTTGGATGTCATGCTTCATGCAGAAGTTAAAGAACGCCTTGGAGGTGAACTCCCCTCCGTTGTTAGTTCTGAACCTCTTGACCCGCAGGTTGAGCCGACCTTCCACCAACTCCTTGAACTCCACAAAACTTTCGAACGCCTTCGACTTCTCCTTCAGAAAATATACCCAAGTATATCTGGTGAAGTTATCAACCAAAATTAGCATATACCTGCTACCTCCAAGACTGGCAGTGTTGGTAGGTCCAAACAGATCACCATGGATAACACTCCAAAGGTCTTTTACATCTGCTTTGTGATTTGTCAAATGGAAGACGTTGAGCCTTACCAAACTGACAACCTGCATAAACGTTACCATCCCCGAAAGATGACAAGCTGGGCAGACCTTTCACCAGGCCTCTTCCCACCATAGCTTTCAACTTATCCATCCCAACATGCCCAAGTCTTTCGTGCCAAATAGGGGCGCTGTCGTTAGCCCTCATCTTATCAACATAAGAACTTGTTGAAAGAACAAACAAGTCCTTCACCCATCTCCCTATATGAGTGACCTCAACTTTCACAGCTGAAACATTTCGGAGAAATTTCACATATGTTGGACCGAACAGAACATGATAGCCAGCATCCACCGCATTGGTCACCGAGAAGAGGTTTTTCTTCATCCCCGGAACATGATAAACACTCTTCAACGTAAGAGTACCTCTATCATCGTTCAAAGAAACCACACCCTCCTTCTCTACTACATGTATAGTATCATCAGCCGTAATGATAGCGTCATTACCTGTATATGCCTGCAATGAGGAGAACTTTGACTCATCCCTGGTGAGGTGATGACCACGCCCAAAGTCAACTATACAATCATCCTGATAATTGATGGAAGTCATAGCCCGAACACACGTGCCCGTCATGAATGCACCTCCACCACCCCAACTAACTTCAGAATTGGAACCACCCTCCTCCTTTCCCGCAGCATGCCCTGGCTGAAGATTGACTTGGTAGTCTCTCTTGAAATGACCAAGCTTGTTGCACCTGAAGCATCTAGGACCTTCGTTCTTCTTCCCATCACGCTTAGGAGCATAACTCCTCTCCTGCTGATATGAAGTAGACATACCATCATCTCCAGATGTCTTCTTCTTCTTGTCCCATCTCTTCTTCTTGCCAGAGAAGAGAACCTCACATTCTCCCCCAGAGATAGACATCCCAGCCATTTGCTTAGCTAAACTCTCTTGCGAAGCAAGTAAGTTCTCCAGCTCCAGCAACGATGGCTGATTGGCCCAACCTTGAACATAAGTAACAAAGGCCATATACTACCTCCGCAAGCCACGGATTATGTGCCTCTTCAGCTTAGCTTCTGAGATTGGCTCATCCGGGTCCAAAGCCGATATCTCTGTGCAAAGGTTCTTCATCTTCAAGAAGAACGTTGAGATAGACAAGTCTCCCTGAGTTGCTTTCGCCAACTCATTCTCCAAGAACTGTAGCCTAACTACATTCTTCTTATTGAACAAGCCATCAAATGCTATCCAAATTTTAGCAGTTGTATCTATATCCGATGATGTGATCAAACAGCTCCAGAATGATAGCTCTCTTGAGAGTGAACTCCGCCTTAGCATTCCTTCTCTTTCAAGCCTTCACGAGCTCAGCATTCCCTTCAGCAGGAATAACAGCTTGTCTTGCTTCTCCTCCTACAACCTCCCACAAATCCTCGGCAAGAAGATAGCTCTCCATGCAAGACTTCCACTTCTTGAAGTTAGTCTGCGTAAGGAGCTCAATACCAAGACCTCTAGCATATCCTCCCTCCATTGCTATCCCACCGATTGCTAACCAACTTGAGGAACCCGAGCGAAGTATCAACAACTACTGCTCAGCAACCTCCCTCTGATACCATGTTGAAAAACTTGAGGTCCGGAGGTGAAGTAAAATGCGGAATACTTCACAAAACTTTCCACAAGTGTAGCACAACAATGACAATAGGAAGAACGAAAAGTGTTATGGTATTAACTATCTCTTTACAATTCGAGGTATACACGGCGAGACATGATTCATAAGAATCACGGAGGTGAGAAGCACAAAACATGAAATACAAGTTGTTGACGATCTGACAACTTGAGACCGCCAGACCGCGCGAACAGACAAGACAGACGGATAACCCCTGAGACCGCGCGAATAGAGCACAAGCCGCACCTGTCAGACCGCAACCACAGACCGCCCGACCTGCTGCATTATTCAACTGCTGAAAGACAACCAGTTCGCACTCCTTGATCGCCCAGACCGCACAGTCTTGATCATAGAAGAACACGCGAACTCTTGCCAACTAAAACTGCTTCCCGTGAAGTGCGCTCCGAGCCCCCATGAGTGCTCGTGTGTGTTCCGCCGCACCACTTTGAGGCACGACGCATTCATGTGTTGGTCGCACAATATTTTTTTTTATCACGGGTTAAAAACCATAAAATAAACTCTTACCTCTTCCCCCGTGGCCATGACGTTGTTCACTTGTTCAAGCACCGACAACTCTCTCTCTCTCGCAGAAGCTCCGTAGATTTTCCCTAAAATCTATAAATGCTTAGCATCATTTTAGAGAATGGAGGTTTCAAATAATTATGAGGCTCTAATTAGTGGAGAGAGAGGAGGATTAAAAGCTTAATTATTTTCATTAAATTGGCGAAGCGGGAGTTACCTACAGTTTAAACCTCATAATCATGCCAAAATTAAGGGCCTATTTAACTAATCTTTAGAAACGATTTTCTCTTCAAAATTAAAGTTCTAATGGAAATTACGCGGCACTTGCCCGTCATGCTCCCCCGTGTACTCGTAACGAGAGTTCTAAATTTTTGGACTATCGATTATAAATCGCGGCATTCGAAAACTGGGGGGCAATTGATAGGGTTCCCCTAAAAGGGACCGGGTTTAGCCCAGACCGAGTTTTCATCATCGCGGTCTCGCCCGGGCCAGGCGGGCAGCACCAACACCTTTGAACGGCCTCAACCCCGTTGCTAAGTATTCTAGCGCTACCGCTCTCGCCTATTCCGCGGGGAGCGCTACCGCTCTTGCCTGTTCCGCGGGGAGAGCTACCGCTCACGCCTGTTCTGCGGGGAGCGCTACCGCTCTCGCCTGTTCCGCGGGGAGCACTACCGCTCTCGCCTGTTCCGCGGGGAGTGCTACCGCTCTCGCCTGTTCTACAGGGAGCACTACCGCTCTCATCTGTTCTGTGGGGAGCACTACCGCTCTCGCCTGTTCTGCGGGGAGCGCTAACGCTCTCGCCAGTTCCACGGGGAGTGCTACCACACTCGCTTATTCCGCGGGGAGCGCTACCGCTCGCGCCACCATCATCATCGCCGACGGCGTTCGCCGGCCGCCACCACCACCAGGGAGGCTGCCCAGACTGCCCAAGGTGACCGAAGTGCAAGCTCATTGATAACTTCCTAACAAGAAGTTATCTAGCTATTTATTTTGAGTAATTATTTTATCATAAACAAAAAAAAAGGATCTAAATGAATATAAAATATAAATAAATTCATGTTTATTTCAATTATGGATCATTTGATTAAAATCACATGTTTTCTTATTAGAAATGCCGAAGAAATCGACTCGGAGAAGAAAACTGGACTTAAATATTTTGGCATGCGCAAAGTTGTTATAACATCCAATTTTGGATGTTATAACAACTTCTGGACGGATTTTAAATTCAAAATTTCAAATTTGCATCATTTTCAAATATGGAAGGACACATCTCTTGGGAGGTTGCTGCTCATTTTTAAGGGAAGAAAATAACCATCAGAGATAAACGAAAATTGGAGGGGGAGAAAGGAGTTTTGGAGAGAAGGAGAACTAGGGTTGGCGAAAAACTCTAGTGGAGAAGAAGGAGATCAGACTGGATCTTCAACGGATTGTGCACATCTTTGAGTGGAATTTCCTGCATCATTTGACTCTCTTAAGCATGTATAGTAAGATCTTTCTTATTTGGTTTCATCCCTCCACCATGAACTAATTTCCTAGATCTTGTATATTGTGAGTACTTTGATTTGTTGTGATGTTTAGATTCTAATTCTCATATGGATGTTTGAAATATTATCTTTATCAAATTTATGATTTTGTTCTTGGAAAGTTTGGCTTAAGTTCATCTTTAAAATTTGCTTGGCAAGATTCGAGAGAGGAGTCAGGCTAGATGATTGCTTTATATTGTGCGACAAGATTCGAGAGAGGAGTCGCGTAATTATTTCACCAAAATTTCCATTTTTATACTGCACTGCGAGATTCGAGAGAGGAGCGGTGAAAGTATATCATGAATTTCAATATAGCATAAAGGTAGAAAGAGATTTCATCTTTTGCTAGCAAAATCGATTGTGTGCTTGTGTTAGTCTTGTCCACCTACGTTAGAGATAACTAGGGAAATTAAGGTAATGGATTTCAGAGATCGAGAGATGATGACATCCACTTTCAAATCGTTGCAAGATAGTTAATCAAACATTTCATAAAGATTCTTTCATAAAAATCATCATAATAAGCAAAGAAAATCAATATATATACAAGATTAGTTCTCAAACTATTCGAGAGAGGAGCGGTGAAAGTATATCATGAATTTCAATATAGCATAAAGGTAGAAAGAGATTTCATCTTTTGCTAGCAAAATCGATTGTGTGCTTGTGTTAGTCTTGTCCACCTACGTTAGAGATAACTAGGGAAATTAAGGTAATGGATTTCAGAGATCGAGAGATGATGACATCCACTTTCAAATCGTTGCAAGATAGTTAATCAAACATTTCATAAAGATTCTTTCATAAAAATCATCACAATAAGCAAAGAAAATCAATATATATACAAGATTAGTTCTCAAACTGATATTTCTCCAATTAAGTTGATAAGAGTAATCTTAAGTAAGTGTTGTTTAGTTTTGTTGTCATTGTTAAAAAAATCAATCTAATTATCCCACTTGAATTTAAAGAAAAGGTAGAGCTAATACTTGCGAGCACTAAATTAATCACTTCTCCGAGGGAACGATCTTTTCTCACTTTATATTACTTGATTCGACACGTACACTTGCGTTAAAACGTAAATCCATTTTGGGCGTATCAGTTTTGTCTAAGTTGAATGTTACAACAACTTAAAATAATTGTTATAACATTTCCCGCTCTGCACGTTTCTTCAGGTATTCTGCAACTCGGCGTTTTAACCCCGATTTAACTGAACCGGCGCTTATGCGATTAACCAAGCTTTCATTTGAATTAAAATGGCGGTTATTATAAGCTTCATCCGAATTAATAATAATTAACCTACCATATTAACATAAACACCATATTCCTAATATAATCAAATCTCCCTAATATATCCATCAATTCACGAACCGCCGGCTAGGTTTAGAATGGGCAATTTCACGAGGAGCAGAAGGGCGAATTCGTGGAGCGGAAGGGCGATTTCATGAGTAGCGGCAACCATTCTCGCAAAGCTACGATGAAGAGGATGAGGAAGATGACGAAGAGGAAGACGACGAAGACGAGGAGGATGAGGAAGACGCCGAAGAAAAAGAAGACGAAGGAGAAGATGAGGAGGACTAGTCGAATCGTCTCTTTTTTATTTTATTTTATTTACAAACATGGTTATATTTTGATATTGCCTACTTGGTTACATGACATGAACTATATTGCTGCTATTATCTAATCGTCTAGACTAACTTGAATGCTTCTTAGTGTGATATTTTCTTTGATTTCATCTATGATGTTAGCCGTGATGCATTTTTGTTGGTGTTGATTTTATTCTTACTTGCATAGCACTCTCTTATACTACTGTTTATTATTAGATGCTTATTAATGATTGGTGCACTTTGGTGAGTCATGAGGCCTGATTATTATGATTTAAGAGTAATGATATTTATTATCATGATTTTATTCCGAGGTGGTGCTTAAGGATTGCTGCTCACATGTTATTATGATTAATGATATTTATGTTTACTATTGATGATCTATAATTATATCTCATGCTTTAATACATATCCATTCTAGAAATTGTAAGTATGCATGCCTGATTATTATGATTAAGTGTGGAGGTGAGAGTAACATGGAGGGCATAAACAAGAAGTCTTGAACATCCTTTCCATCACATTCAATTCAGGGGAGTTTCCTATTTCGATTTTTGACTTCTCCTTATAATTGTGTATTGCTCTGTTTCACTATCTTCCTGATATAGTTTATTTGCTAGGGACTAGCAAAGCCTAAGTGTGGCGGTGGGGATAATATAACCCCTACCACTTGAGTGAAGACCAGATTAACCAATTATGAATTTAATGATCTTAATTCTTGTTTTAATTAATCAATAAGTTACTTTAGTATTCAGTGATAATTAATTGGTATGACTTATCAATCTTAGGAGTTCAATTCATGAATTTGAAGTTAGTAAGAATTTTTTGGATAATGCTCATTTAGGCAATTATTTCATGCACAAAATTTTTGTTTACGACCAAGGCAATTTTTGATATTGACTTCTGCAAATACCAGGGAGGGTGAGCAAGAACTGAGTTAACGATGTAAGTCAAGACTTGAGGTTAGGAAGTTAATCCATTTCGAGCATCCACTAAATACTTTGAGCCTTATCCTTACCACTTTGATATACACTATTCCATGCTTAAATTCCCTTTGTTTCTACTAGTTGTATCTTAATAAGTAGCCATTTATGGGTGTTTAATTTAAAAAAATGGTTAAATTTCATAGTAATATGTGGCCTAGGTATTTGTATACATACTTGGAATGATCCCAACTATGATATATAAAAAGAAAAGAAAAGAAAAAAAGAGCATCATAGTGATATGTGTCCTAGGTATGTACACTTGTACTTGGAATGATCCCTACTATGAAAAGGAAAAATATATATATGTTGATAAATCCCATATTATGGTAAACTTGATAAGAGTACTAACTAGGGAATGTCATTCCACTATCAAAGTTACCCATAAACTTCGAACCAAGCCAAAGTCATTCTGATATTCAATTGAACTACTAACTCATGTGGAGACTGAAATCAACAGCTTAGCATATTCCTATCCTTTCCAATAAATGCAGAGGTTCAATAAAAAATATTGCATGGGAGTAAATTCTTTTTAGCACTCACCGCACTAAAATTCTTATTTGAGCTTATCTTTTATCAAGGTAATGGAGTATGTGAAAGTGAGGTTAGATCTTAGATTTACTCTAGAGGGGGTGAATAGAGTATTAAAAAGTTTTTGACTTAATTTTATAGCAGAATTAAAATAGTGATACTTATATGTGTATTGAGTGAGTTTTAAAAACAAACACAAAGAGAGCACACAACACAATACAGAAAAATAAACACAACACAGAGGACACAAGGATTTTATAGTAGTTCCCCAATAAACCTGGGTACGTCTACTCTTCTACCACACTTGGTAGGATTCCACTAGGTTTTCGATCAGGTGCCCTATCACCAATGGGGTTTTGACCAGGTGCCCAAAACACCAAGGAGCTTTTGATCAGGTGCTCTAACCAAACAACAGGTTTTTGATCAGGTGCCCTGCCACCAAGGGATTAACTTTTGAAGGGAGTTATAACCCTGTACAAGAGGGGATAAAGAAGGGTTTAGATGTTCTTCTCTGTCAATATTTTGAGAGAAGACTAGTGGATTGATGATGTAAAGCTCCCCCTGTCTAATATAAAATGTTTGACAGTAGATCGCTGGAGCTTTCTCTTGAATGTACTGATCTTCCTGTAGCTGATGAATCTGAGAGAATAAGTTCCTCAGATTATTGTTGCTCTTTGAAGATCTGATCTTGCAGCAGAAACTGAGAGGATGATTTGTGTTGAAGTTTTCAGTGAATGAGCGCTGCTTGAGGAAGAAGATGAAGATGATCTGTAAAACTTTTTCTTTCTTCTTCCTGTATATTTTTCTCAACTGTATATCTGTTCCTCTTTATTTTTCCTGTATAGTTATTCTTTGATATGTTCTATAATAATCTCGTGAAAATTGTGTATCTTCTTCCTTATTTTGTTTTGAAAACTCTGACAGATTTGAAATTCAAATCCTCTGTATAAGGAATATAATATTCTGAATTGAATGCTTCCTTGGAAATGCAAACCGATATTTAACTCCTTTTCCTTTTTAATTAATGATATCCTTTTCCACCAAACGACCACTTTCTCGGGAAGAGAATGGAAAGGAATAATATAAAAAGGAAAGATAATATCTTTACTTATCTGGAATAATAGAGCCGTTGCTGAAAGATCTGAGTTCAGAGAATAATATAAATGATCTTCTGAAATAAATCTGCTGTAGAGAAATTTTCGTCAATATGAGAAACAAGTTCGTCGAACAGAATTGGATTCGTCGATCTCAGAGATGAGTTCGTCGACCTGAAGATATTCGTCGAACGCAGACTGAGTTTGTCGAATGGACGCTGGAGTTTGTCGAACTGAGAGAACTTATCTGCTGGCCTGGCTGGAGAGCAAAGTTCATCGAGCTGAGGAAATACTTTCGTCGATCTGAACATCTGATACTTATTCTTCGAACGCAGAGCTGCGTTCGTCGAACGCTGAGACTGGGAGGTTCGTCAAACACTGAGACTTGGTCAACTGCTGAGACAAGGTTCATTGACCGGTGAGATGAGCTTTCGTCGACCGCTGAGAGCATTTCGTCGACCGCTGAGCCGCTGAGACTGAATCAAGATGTTCGTCGAATGCAGAATGCAAGACGTTCGTCTAACGCTGAAAGCATTTCGTCGAACGCAGTATTGAGTTCGTCGAACGCAGAAAAATGAATCATTTCCTTAGTTCTATCAGCCTAAAACCTTGACCCTTAAGACTATACATTGGGGTCAACTTAGTCCTAATAAACAAATAGTGATCCTAGCCCAAATCAGCAATAGTGTTGTTCCAACAATCTCCCCCTATTTGGGTTTGGACACTATTTGACAAAAATTGAATAAATAACAAACAAAACAACAAAGCATATATATCTGATAGATTTTTAATATTTCAGCAGATATAAAATATGATACTCTGAGTTTTGAAATATTACATTTAAAATAGAAATGATAAAAATAAATAAATAGAACCTTTGACTTTCTCTGAATTCTGACATTGCCTTCAGCTTTCTGAATTTGATTGACTGAGTTGTATCTGCTATATCAGACAATAGTCCGAAATGTGCATTTTTCAGCTTTTTGAATATGCATTTGAATCTGTCATAACTGAATCTGAAACAAAACTAAAGCTGCAAATTGCCGTGAGATTTATCAAGAACTGAAAACATGCTTCTTCATACAACATTTCCTCTTGAAACTTGAGCATCTTCATAAAACAACTCCCCCTATTATAAAGAAGTTTCTTCAAAACATCTCCCCCTGTCAAAAGGAAAGTATCTCCCCTTAACAAAAAGGAGCTTCTTCAGCTTTCTCCCCCTGCCTAGTTCATAGAACATCTCCCCCTAAGCAAAAGCTGCATCATATGGAGCTTCTTCATCGAACTTCTCCCCCTGCCTAGTTTTAGAAAGGCCTGAAGCTAGGCCCTTAGAAGAAGGGACATATGAGGAGGTAGGGAAGGATGCAATCCTTATATTGCTATTATTCCTGCAAAATAAAATAGAGATCAAGTGCAAAGGAATTGGAAAGAGAAGTAATTTCTGTAGGCATTCAGTTAAAATGAAAAAAATTTGATTAAAATGAAAGGTTCAGAAACAAAAGCTTCATCAAAACTACGTTTGACGAAAAATAAATTTTTGACGATCTCGGTTTGACGATCTTGATGACTTCGTCGATCTCCGTTCGACGAACGACTAGATTTCGTCGATCTCAGTTCAATGAAGAGATGAGATAAGTATACATATTAATTTTTAGCAGATTGAATCTCCATCTATCATTCCTAGCTGATTTATAAAGAAAATATGTTTCTTTTCATCCAATGGCTTGGTGAAAATATCAGCTCTTTGCAAATCAGTAGAAATAAATTGTAGGCAAATTTTATTTTTATCCACATTATCTCTGATAAAGTGGTGCCTAATTTCTATGTGTTTAGTCCTACTATGGAGAACTGGATTTTGTGCTATAGATATTGCACTAGTATTGTAACAAAATATAATTGAATTATTTACATTGATACCATAGTCTAGGAGCTGATTTTGTATCCACAATATCTGTGAGCAGCAACTGCCTGCAGCTATGTATTCAGCTTTATCTGTTGATGTAGACACAGATGTTTGTTTCTTACAAAACCAAGACACAAGCCTATCACCAAGAAACTGACAAGTTCCTAATGTGCTTTTCCTGTCAACTCTGCAACCAGCATAATCAGAATCTGAGAATCCAGTTAATTCAAATTCTGATGCTGTTGGATACCAGAGTCCTAGATTTGGACAACCCTTTATATATCTCAAAATTCTTGTTAATAAAATTAGGTGAGATTCTTTGGGGTTAACTTGGAACCTAGCACAAATACAGGTAACAAACATTATATCAGGCCTACTTGCTGTAAAATAAAGTAATGAGCCAACAATTGCTCTATATACTTTCTGATCAACAGGTTTCCCTGATTCATCATTATCTACAACAGCATTTGAGGGCATGGGTGTTTTCATGGTGGAAGCATCAGACATACCAAACCTTTTCACTAATTCCTTAACATACTTGGATTGTGATATGAATATGCCATTTGGAGTTTGCTTCACTTGAAGACTAAGGAAGTATGATAACTCACCCATACTACTCATTTTAAATTTAGATTGCATTAGGTTAGAAAACCTTTTGCATAGATTTGAATCAGTAGAGCCAAAAATAATATCATTTACATATATTTGAACTAGTAAAGTTTGATTTTTATGTATCCTGAAAAATAAGGTTTTATCAACTATGCCTCTACAAAAATTGTTCTCCAAAAGAAAATTAGCTAAGGTCTCATACCATGCTCTGGGAGATTGTTTGAGACCATAGAGAGCTTTATTAAGCTTAAATACATAAGAGGAGTGAGTTGGAGAGATGAAACCTGGTGGTTGTTTCACATAGACTTCTTCTTTGATGTCTCCATTCAAGAATGCACTCTTCACATCCATCTGATATACTTTGAATTTCTTGAATGCAGTAAAGGCCAGAAAAATCCTGATAGCTTCAAGTCTTGCAATATGAGCAAAGGTCTGATCATAGTCAATTCCTTCTTCCTATGAATATCCTTGGGCTACCAATCTTGCTTTGTTTCTGACTATGCTGCCTTGATCATCTAGCTTGTTCCTGAAGACCCACTTGGTGCCAATAACTGGATGGCCTTTTGGTCTTGGAACCAAATCCCATACCTTGTTCCTTTCAAATTGATTGAGCTCCTCTTGCATTGCAAGAATCCAATTTGGATTTTGTTCTGCATCTTTCATGGATTGAGGTTCAATCTGGGATAGGAAACAAGTGTGCATCTGATTTTAGTGTAGTTGATGCCTTGTTTAAACACCTGCTGAAATATCTCCAATGATTTGGGATATTGGATGATCTCTAACTGTGATGTGATCAACAGTTGGAGTTGGTTCAGCAATGGTATCCACTTGGGGAATTTGTTCAGCTGTCATTTGATTTGAACTGTTAGCAAGATCTGGATTATCCTCTTCTTCACTGTCTTCAATATTTTGAGTTGATGGAAGTAGTGATTCTTCATTCTGTAGATCTAATCCATTAAGCTCTTCACATAGAGCTGGTACCTGCAAAGTATGTTTGGTAGAGGTGGTGTTCCTCTCCTCAATTAACATGTTAGTCTCATCAAAAGATACATGCATGGACTCTTCTATCTTAAGAGTAGATTTGTTGTAAACTCTGCATGCTTTACTAGAAAGAGAATATCCAAGGAATATGCCTTCAACAACTTTTGCTTCAAACTTTCTTAGATACTTCTTGTCATTGTTATGCACATAGCATTTACAGCCAAATATCTTAAAATAGTTAACCTTAGGTTATTTATTTTGACAATGACAAGAAGTATCTAAGGACTTAAATATTTTGGCATGCGCAAAGTTGTTATAACATCCAATTTTTGGATGTTATAACAACTTCTGGACGGATTTTAAATTCAAAATTTCAAATTTGCATCATTTTCAAATATGGAAAGACACATCTCTTGGGAGGTTGCTGCTCGTTTTTAAGGGAAGAAAATAACCATCAGAGAAAAACGAAAATTGGAGGGGGAGAAAGGAGTTTTGGAGAGAAGGAGAACTAGGGTTGGCGAAAAACTCTAGTGGAGAAGAAGGAGACCAGACTGGATCTTCAGCGGATTGTGCACATCTTTGAGTGGAATTTCCTGCATCATTTGACTCTCTTAAGCATGTCTAGTAAGATCTTTCCTGCATCATTTGACTCTCTTAAGCGATGAACATTCATACAAACACACACACACCCAACACATACACATTAACATTCACATTCACATTCACACACACACAAACAAATACACACACACACACACACATACACATTCACATTCACACACACACATACACATCCACATTCATACACACATACACCCAACACATACACATTCAAAAAAAAAATACACACACCACACCACATACACATTCATACAAACACACACACCCCCAATACATAAGCATTCAACAAAAAAATCAAGTAGATCTAGCAAAAATAGGAAGAAGATGGTTGCGGGAAGACGAAGTTTACCTGTTGCCGGATCGAAGACAGAGGAATAATCGCGTTTCTGGAGTGGGGCTCACCGGAGAACAGCTGGGAGGGAGGAGTGGGGCTCGTCGGAGAACTGGAGTGGGAATCGTCGGAGTAGAAATGGGGCCGCCGCCGCATATCTGGAGTGGGAATCGCCGGAGAAGAGCAGGGGCCGCGACCTACCTTTCGCTGGAATCACGACAGAGAAAGAATCGCGATTTCCGACCTCGCGAGGTCGGAAATGAGGCGGGCCGGTTTGGCTTATATCCATTTCCAATGGGAATTAAAATCAATTCTGATTCCCATGATTTTTTTGCACTGCCGAACAACGAATGTTAGAATTGGCAAATGAATGCCAATTCCCAACCTCCAACTCCGACGAAATGAACGGAGCCTAAGTTGATAACTGGATTTCAGAGATCGAGAGATGATGACATCCACTTTCAAATCGTTGCAAGATAATTAATCAAACATTTCATAAAGATTCTTTCATAAAAATCATCACAATAAGCAAAGGAAATCAATATACAAGATTATTTCTCAAACTGATATTTCTCCAATTAAGTTGATAAGAGTAATCTTAAGTAAGCGTTGTTTAGTTTTGTTGTCATTGTTAAAAAATTAATCTAATTATCCCACTTGAATTTAAAGAAAAGGTGGAGCTAATACTTGTGAGCACTAAATTAATCACTTCTCCGAGGGAATGATCTTTTCTCACTTTATATTACTTGATTCGACACATGCACTTGCGTTAAAACGTAAATCCATTTTGGGCGTATCACTCATCATAATCTCAAAGTTGGCAATCCGTGTGCCCCAGATCAAGCCTTGTCATTCGCTCACCCCGGAATTGACATGATACAGTTACCAGAGCTCCATCCTGAAAGAATATAAAAGGAGGGCCAAGCTCTCATTTGGGAGGACTTTTGGATTCAGACAAGGAGGAGCTCTTGAGCTCTCCTTCAAAGACTCATCGAAGATCTTCATCGGCCTACAAGCTCCCCCATGAAGATCTCCCTCAGTGTCCCATCTCTCCTTCAAGGACTCTTGGAAGATCCCGGTGGGACTCCAAACTCTCCACCGCAGGTCGCTCTGTTCCAGGCCGTTCCGCAGCGCTCTGCTCCAGGCTATTCTGCAGCGCTCGACTCCATGTCGTTCCGTAGCGCTCTGCTCCAGGCTGTTCCACAGCACTCTGCTCCAAGCTATTCCAGATCGCTCTACTCCAAGCTATTCCAGATCGCTCTGCTCCAAGCTGTTCCGCAATGTTCTGCTCCAGGTCATTCTGCAGCGCTCTATTCCAGGTTGTTCCGCAGCTCTCTGCTCCAAGCTGTTACGTAGCGCTCTGCTCTAGGCTGTTCTGCATTGCTCTGCTCCAAGCTGTTCTGTAGCGCTCTACTCCAAGCTATTCCCGATCGCTCTGCTCCAGGCCGCTCCACCACGCTCGGCTCCCGAGGATTCGAAGGACTTAGCAAAAATCACTATAATGAGCGGTGGCATGTCACCCTCGAAAAACAAGTCTCTATAATTTTGGAAGTGATGCGATGATTCGGCAAGTGCACCAGTCGCGCAAGTAATAATAATGGGGAAAATCCCCGAGTGTCGGTCTCTTGAGGAACACAGTAAGGTGGAGTTAGGTTTCGAGGAAGGACTTGAGATTGAAGTCCTTAAATCGGATGGAATGCGGGGGAGTTGGGTTGGCTTTTGGAAAATAAAATAAAAGCTATCAACTACTCCTATGCAATGCCGCTATGCAATGCTTCGCTTGGCGGGATGGAGACTAGGCAGGCCTTGAGCGCGCTACGTCGAAAGGGCGGATGGACGAGTAGGAAAGCAGAATCGAACAGTGCAGGCCTTGAGCGCACTGCTTCGTTAGGCGGGATGGAATACGGGCCGCGATGCCACGCTTCGGTAGGCGGATGGATGAGTAGGCTAGCGGAGTGAGGGTCGCAAGCACCTCTTCGACAAGCACGCCACTAGCAATTGCTAGTGCGGCACACGAACGTGACGGCGGGATGGAGGATGGAATGGGGCGCCCCTCAAGCAACTCAAACAACAAATATTTCACATAGACATGAAATAAATAGAAATACAACTAGTTTAAGTGCCACTTCATCACAATAATGAGATCTAAAACATATACACATCAACAAGAGAAGAATAAGGCAAGAAATCGACCGAATCCGAAGTCTCGTTGTAGATTCACGGTTGGAATCGCCGGGTTGTCAATCCGCGTCCAAGCTCGGTCCGCAACTACGTCCGGGATAGAGAAGGGCTGTCACACCTCCCAATGAACCCGTCTTCTTCGTGTCACGATCCGGTAGAGGTTGCAAACTTCCTCTTGCTTGATGGCAATGACGGCTAGGTCTTCCTTTGGAGCTCTTGGATTAAGGAGGAGGCCGAGAGGAAACTCCGGCTCAAGATTGGCGTGAAGAACAAGCCCGGAGCACCTCTAGATGGTGGGCGACGATGGAGGGGCGAAACTGGGCGGAACTGCGCAAGAAACGGCGGAAAAATGCGGATCCCCGACCTAATTCGCGAGCAGCATTATTTATAGGCGCTGGAATTAAACAGTGCGCACGGTCATTGGCGCACGACCAGTGGTCGTGCGCACTAGAATCCTGTGATCGTGCGCACTGCCTGGGCAGAACTGCAAGATACGAAATTTATAAAATATAATGTTCGCACGACCGGTGGCGCACGACCGGTGGTCGTGCGCACTATCGTCGGTGGTCGTGCGCACTGGTCGAAACAGAACTCAGAAAATTAATGCTAAGTGCGCACGCACAGTGGCGCACGACCGGTAGTCGTGCGCACTAGCGTAGATGCTCGTGCGCACTGCACCAAACAGAACTCATGAAAAAAGGGTTAAGTGCACACGATCAGTGGCGCACGACCAGTGGTCGTGCGCAATAGAACCGGTGATCGTGCGCAGTGTTCCTGTGCAGAATTGCACCGGGAACACCTGCACGACTCCTATTCCAGCACAACCACGAATCTAGCCACTGAAAGTGGCACCTAACGGAGCATGAAAACTACTAATGAAGAAAAGCATGAAATCACACCAAAATGGGCCTAGAAGTGCACCTAGCATGGAATATCAAATATAAACTATAACAATGCTAAAGTGCGGTGAAAAGACTGAATAAAGGCCTAGATGAGTCCATAAAAGTGTATATGATCAGGACTCATCACACCCCCAGACTTAACTGTTTGCGCGTCCCGAGCAAACGAATCCGGCGGAGTGTGAAAACGAGAGTTAACATAGAGAATTACACAAAGGAGTACGGTGCGAAGTATCATACGCATGCGAGTAGAGATTCTAGTAGAAGGAGATTCTAACTATGCTAACTAATTTACATAAGTATTAAAGCGTAAGTAAAGATTTAGTTATACTCAGTTGGTGAATTATGAAGAATTTGAACGATCATGCCCGGTATGAAAGTGACGAGACACTGAGGCGGGCGTTGCACAAGATCGGGTCTTAGGAATAACTCCGCTGAAATCCATCAACGTCGTAAACCATACGCTCGCCCGGTCACACTCTCTCCACGGCGCTAGCAAAATCGCAAGTCAAATCAATAGGACTTATAGGATTAAGTTGGGGCTTAGGTTACGGTATGGTATTCAAATTTAAACACGACGGCTACGCAACCCAAGTGAGCTAACGGAACGCTGCACCACACAAGACCAACAAACTATGCTCGTGTGACCCTCCCCCAGACTTATCATGAAAACCAGGTGTGCACACAGCCTACTTCACAAATACCAACAGATTTTCTATTTAGCTCGGAAGGATTTCTTTTCAATATACTCTCCTTTTTTTTCTAGAATTTTTTTTTCTTTTAACATACTTTGCTTCTATTATGTATCCTCCGGTTGGTTCAAAATCAGCAAATAGACTTTATTTCCCCTTCATAACACAACGATTCCAAACATCACACAAATTGAGAATTATGAGCGCAGTTAAAAAGCAATTTGGTTGCGGGTGTAGGATAAGCTTCGGGCTTTGGTGGATGAAGAGGAGCTGAACAAAGGAATGGTAGGCACAAATTTGGCTTGCAAAGGTGAGCGAAAAGGACATGGAATAACAAAGCTCAAACTAGCCAAAGGATGGCCTACATCATGTTTAACTCGACGAGTCGCTCTCACCCATGCTTCAAGAGTCGCTTGGGGCAAGTTCTTAGCCCACGAGAAAGGTAAACCTTCCTCCCGACTCGAGCAACACACGACTAGCACTCGTACACACAAAACACCGGGTTATCGTCAATTTCATTCAAATTCACCACTTGAGTATAATAAATCTAAATTTACGCAAAAATACTAAACATAAATTAGATGCATAGAGACAATATAGTTCTACTCAAGTTCTACCATATCATGCGAAGTGACTAGAACACTACACGAGTCAACATCGCACTCCAAATAATAATTCCTAAGTTAACAACCTATTTCACATTCCAACCAAAATAGTTTAACCGGAACAACAACAAAAAGATAAGCGCGCACTCAAGTGGGTGAAGTGGTGTACAGTGAAAATGAACAACAATTTAAATGAAATCTTCTAGCATGCAGTGCAATAGTGCACGTGAGCGGGTAAACAAAACTACTCTCCCCCAGACTTCAACTAAACAACCCGCATAATATATGACATGAAAATCAGCAAAGGCTAGGGGAAGAGAGTACCCAATGCTCAGCAAGTGAGCATACCAGAAGATTGGCGTTTAAACCACGACTAAGCTGCATCATCCGCCATCCAGAAGAAGTACCTGCAGGGGTCAGCTCCGCAAAACAAAAGAAACAGAAAAAGATAAACTACAATAAACTACAGCTAACTAAACAGGATGGACTAAAATAAAATGCATGAAAAGTAAGATAACTACTGGGATTATTGTCATCCCAGCACGACTTATTCAAAAACATGAAGGTTCTAGCTAATGGGCCTATGAAAAAGGAAATGGACAGGTAACTGTTCTAATACACGTGTCGGTAGCGGGTACCGATACGGCGACAGAACAGTTACTCCTCTACCCAAATAATAATACCTACATAACGCAGGTAGAGGAAACAGAAAGTAAGAAGAGGAGGAGACCTGGTCCTCATTCATCTCACCAAAACAATCCTTGCCCAGCAAGGTATCATCTCCAGGGGTGCAGCAGGAGGAGAAGGAAATGAATGAGGCTTCCTCTATGGAGGAGGGGTCAACCTCCTCACATATGGAGATACACTCATCATTGACTTGAGCATCATGCTCCAAGTCCTCCTGATGTACCTGCGAAGATTCAACCTGCACAAGCTCAGATGAAGAAGGGGGGTTAGGAAATAAAAGAGAAGAATGACTTAAATAATCAAAAATTGGGGGAATGGTCCCGGTCTCACTCCCATCAGGTTGGGGAAGTAAAATAATGTTTGCATTGTTATCAATGCTACAAGATTCGGCGGGATCAATGGTGGCCAGGCTTGGGATTTGGACTTCCTCCACCGGTGCTGAGGAAAACTCCTCTTCACCTAGAAGGTTGTCCTCCTCCAAAGGAATAAGCAAAACACTCAGGTCACCAGCCTCCTCTTGCGACACATCATCAACAATGTCGTCAGAGACGAATGTAGTATGCACAACAGGGAGAGGAATAGTGTTCGGATAAAAGTCGAGCACCGATTCCTCACAAAGAATCGAATCCACTAGGGGTGGTGGATGCACATGGAGAATAGGCTCAGCAATGTCGGTGCATAGATCAGCCGCACATCCGATGACTGTGTCAATGCCATACCCTTCAAGATGTGAAGGTGGCAAGGACACAAAACCGGATGTTGAAGGTGTGCGGCCAGAGTTAGGATTCGGGACGATCCGGATATCCGGCTCGTCATCCTCATCCAATTGGCGATGAAAAGCAGCACAATCCTTCAGGGCGTGATCAGTGCTCCGACAAAACTGGCACTGACTTGCGGGCTTCTTTGGCACAGCGGGGGCTGGAGCCGAAAAGAAGTATGATGGTAAAGGCTCAGCAGAGTAGCCATAAGACTTACGCGCACCATGTGGAGTACCAGACGACGTCGGTGCTCCATATGCTGGGCTATAAGAATTATGCCTACTATTCTCCGTAGGGCATTCATCACTAGAGTGGGAGGTAGCTCCACACCAATGGCAACGGAAATTGAGATGTGCCCACATAGTGTGAAGATAAAACGATTCAAAATCAAAATGCTATTGTGCAAAATACTACACCTAACAAAAATTACTAAAGCAACCTAATAAAAAACAAGAAAATAGAAAATGAGGAAATAAAACAAAGAAATGCGATTTACAAATGGAAGGGCTCCTTTCTCAGATTCTCCCTCTCCAGAAAACTCACACGTCTGTGCTCCTCGGCAACGGCGCCAAAAACTTGATGCGATGATTCGGCAAGTGCACCGGTCGCGCAAGTAATAATAATGGGGAAAATCCCCGAGTGTCGGTCTCTTGAGGAACACAGTAAGGTGGAGTTAGGTTTCGAGGAAGGACTTGAGATTGAAGTCCTTAAATCGGATGGAATGCGGGGGAGTTGGGTTGGCTTTTGGAAAATAAAATAAAAGCTATCAACTACTCCTATGCAATGCCGCTATGCAATGCTTCGCTTGGCGGGATGAAGACTAGGCAGGCCTTGAGCGCGCTGCGTCGAAAGGGCGGATGGACGAGTAGGCAAGCGGAATCGAACAGTGCAGGCCTTGAGCGCACTGCTTCGGTAGGCGGGATGGAATACGGGCCGCGATGCCACGCTTCGGTAGGCGGATGGACGAGTAGGCTAGCGGAGTGAGGGTCGCAAGCACCTCTTCGACAAGCACGCCACTAGCAATTGCTAGTGCGGCACACGAACGTGACGGCGGGATGGAGGATGGAATGGGGCGCCCCTCAAGCAAACCAAACAACAAATATTTCACATAGACATGAAATAAATAGAAATACAACTAGTTTAAGTGCCACTTCATCACAATAATGAGATCTAAAACATATACACATCAATAAGAGAAGAATAAGGCAAGAAATCGACCGAATCCGAAGTCTCGTTGTAGATTCACGGTTGGAATCGCCGGGTTGTCAATCCGCGTACAAGCTCGGTCCGCAACTACGTTCGGGGTAGAGAAGGGCTGTCACACCTCCCAATGAACCCGTCTTCTTCGTGTCACGATCCGGTAGAGGTTGCAAACTTCCTCTTGCTTGATGGCAATGGCGGCTAGGTCTTCCTTTGGAGCTCTTGGATTAAGGAGGAGGCCGAGAGGAAACTCCGGCTCAAGATTGGCGTGAAGAACAAGCCCGGAGCACCTCTAGATGGTGGGCGACGATGGAGGGGCGAAACTGGGCGGAACTGCGCAAGAAACGGCGGAAAAATGCGGATCCCCGACCTAATTCGCGAGCAGCATTATTTATAGGCGCTGGAATTAAACAGTGCGCACGGTCATTGGCGCACGACCAGTGGTCGTGCGCACTAGAATCCTGTGATCGTGCGCACTGCCTGGGCAGAACCTGCAAGATATGAAATTTATAAAATATAATGTTCGCACGACCGGTGGCGCACGACTGGTGGTCGTGCGCACTATCGTCGGTGGTCGTGCGCACTGGTCGAAACAGAACTTAGAAAATTAATGCTAAGTGCGCACGCACAGTGGCGCACGATCGGTAGTCGTGCGCACTAGCGTAGATGCTCGTGCGCACTGCACCAAACAGAACTCATGAAAAAAGGGTTAAGTGCACACGATCAGTGGCGCACGACCAGTGGTCGTGCGCAATAGAACCGGTGATCGTGCGCAGTGTTCCTGTGCAGAATTGCACCGGGAACACCTGCACGACTCCTATTCCAGCACAACCACGAATCTAGCCACTGAAAGTGGCACCTAACGGAGCATGAAAACTACTAATGAAGAAAAGCATGAAATCACACCAAAATGGGCCTAGAAGTGCACCTAGCATGGAATATCAAATATAAACTATAACAATGCTAAAGTGCGGTGAAAAGACTGAATAAAGGCCTAGATGAGTCCATAAAAGTGTATATGATCAGGACTCATCAGGAAGCTAGTGGACCGTTCAGAACTGGGCTAGGCCCCGTGGTTTTTTCCCTTTCCGGGTTTTCCACGTAAAAATCTTGTTGTCTACTGTTGGTTCTTTCTTTTGACTGTTTGTGCATTCAGCTCACTCTCGAGCTAAGATGGTTCAGCTCGACCGGTCTAAGAGAGCGTTGAACGACCCGCAACAAAGACGAGCTCGATTTGTATCGAAGCACTTGATATGTTTCATTGCAAGAAGAGATGTCACATAAAAAAGACATGTAGGGTAGGATAGATGATGAGGATGCAACATTGTTAATACTTAGATATGGCTGTGGTGATGATGATCCCCTCATGATCACTGAGACCATGAATCATACGCATGGGTATATGTTTGGCACTCGAAGCTTACTATGCATTTGAAGGGATATTTCCAGTTCATTGGTGGAGAAATTTACAGTGTCTACTATGCTGAAGACTCGGCTCGCAAGGTTAGTAGTGAAGTGCCAAGTTATATTCAAATGCGGAAAATATGGTGTTCTTGCTTGATGAGGTGCATCTTGTAATAAAGTTGTCAAATAATCTGATCTCATTGGGAAAATGGATAGCAAAAATTGTGAATCTTTGTAGAGATGAATTGTATGGTTAAGTGTGCGATGTAATGCTCCTATGAGTTATGTCGGAATAAGATTGGATGGTCAAGATGGTGTGTGGATTAACCATCGATGGCTTGGGTCCAACGATTCTATTTTATTGGCATGTGAAGGTCGACCACCCTGAAGTGAATTGTTTGAAGAAATGGTTTGCAAATTCAGGCACAAGCTCGAGTTTAGAGTTATCTTGAAACTACTCTACAAATGTTATAGTGCACTACACCATATCATGCATATGGTAACACTTAATTTGTAGCGGTTAAGTAAACGCTACCAGAAAGTATTTATGGTAGCGTTTATAACCGCAACTATAGATAAATAAACGCTACTATAACATATCAGACCTATAATAATTATAAACAACCCTATTTTTATTTCCCAACCTCGGCCCACCCATTCTTAACCAAAGCGCGCGCACACCTCGTAATCCCTCAGCCCCCGCATTTCTGAAACCCGCACGCCTTGACGATTTCGGTTCCTGGAGTTCCGCCGCCTGCCATCCAGAGTTCCGCCGCCAACGCTCCACCTAGTGACCGTCGGCGTCGTCGCTGCCTAACCGATTCCAATCGTCGATGCCCTACTCCACCCGTGGATTCCAGTCGTCGCTCCACCTAGTAACTGCGAACTCCACCTGGTGATTTCTGTGTTGCCCTAGTTCAATCTACTCCCTCCTCGACACTGCAGTTTCAGTGACCCCAACGACCTCACTTCAGCAACCGCCCAACGATCAACAAACCCCAACACTCTTCACTGTAAGATTACTCACCGAGCCCGTACCTCCTCTACACCTCCCTTCTCCTCTCAGATCTGAACATAACAATCTAGCGATCTCTAAGGGCTTCCTACATCTGTTTAAATGAAAACAGAACACTACATTCAGGATTTTTTCTATACTTTTTTTAATCAATAGTTTCCTCCCCTCTTTAATTTGTACTGAATTTCTTATGCCCATCTTCATTCTCTAATCACTATCACTATGCATTTTTCTTCTTGTTTAGAAATACATTTGTGATCTTGCCAATGGATAGAGATAAGAGTTGGATGACCCTTCCTAGATGACATCATGATTACGTTGAAGGGGTTGATCATTTCCTTCAAACAACATTTGTCCAAAATACTCAAGGGGAAGAAATTTGTTGTCCATGCATCAAGTGTTTTTTTTGTTATTATCATACCAAGGATATCGCGAGAGATCACTTGATTGTTGATGGCTTTATTGATGGTTAAGATGACTAGGTTTTCCATGGGGAAAGTGATGAGATGAATATTGACAATCGAAATGATGATGGTGGGTTCATCCATGATGACATTGATGGTATGTTGCATGACATGTATAGAAATGTTGAACAAGATTCTCCTACGCCTCAAGAAGATAGGGGAGAAGCAAGGGAAGGATCAAATGAAGATGCCAAAAAATTCTATAAGTTAGTGGAGGAAGGCTAAGAACAGTAGTATTATGGGTGTACTAGCTTTTCTAAGTTATCCTTTACTATTCATTTATATATCAACAAGTGTGTCCATGGACTTAGCAATGAAGCTTTTGATGATCTTTTGAGTCTGCTAAGAGAAGCATTCCCAAATGCAAAACTTCTTGATTCTTTCAATGATGCAAAAAAGACGGTGAAGGATTTAGGTCTTCATTATCAAAAAATACATGCATGCCAAAATGATTGTATGTTGTACTGGAAGGAGCACAATGATGCTTCATCTTGGCATATTTGTGGATCTTCTAGGTGGAAATTTGAAGGAGATAATAAAGAAAAAGAAGATGATTCATTAGCTAAGAAGGCTCGTCAAATTCCAACAAATGTTCCGTGGCATTTCCCATTGAACCCTAGGCTTCCAAGGATGTTCATGTGCTCAGAAACAGCTGATTTGATGACTTGGCATGCTAATAAATTGCCAAAGGATAGAAATTTAAGGCATCCAGCTGATGGTGAAGCATGGAGGACTCTTGATGCCTTAGATCTTGATTTTGCTATGCACCCTAGGAATGTAAGGTTTGGCCTTTCTAGTGACAGATTCAATCCATTTCGAACAATGAACTTATTTTTGCACTTCTGCCAGTAATTGATTTTTGAAAAATTAAAATAAAAATTTACAAAAGCCAAATTACAAAAATATTTGTATTCTCTTCCTTTCTTTGTTTATTTGTTTGATTTCTATTTCTATATGCAAAAATCAAATACAAAAATATAAAACAAAACAATTACCAAAAAATATTTTTTGAACTTAAACTTTTCTATTTACACATATCTTGCGAAAGGGAGATTTGGGATGTCACCCCATCACATCTCCTAGTGCCGGTGCGAACCCCTCGCAGGGTAGACCTCAGGAAGTCCAAGATTAATTATAAGAGTTCAATTTTTAAACAAAATTATTTTTCCAAATATAAAAAAAAATTGTATGGACTTTATTGTGAAAATCAAGCATGGTTCAATCTATCATTTAGACTTTCTACAATGTTAAAATTCATCTTTTCAAACTACTTTGAGCATTATCTTTATCATGCTTTGCTATATCTACTCACATGTGCATCAATTATATTGTAAAAGTTGTGTAGAACCAAGCTTAGAATGCCTCTAAGTATTAGTAAATGTTTTATGGGAGATAATGATATTTATTCACACACTTATTTTGGCAAAGTCTACATGTGCTTTTAATCTAAGAATGCTTACTTTTGTATTGTAATTGTACAATGAATTAAAATTGCACAAGTATCTTACCGACACTACTTTTATTTGCAATCTTAACATTAAGAAAAGTTGTGGTGCTTTCAAATTACTTTGGTTTGCAAAACAAGTGTATTCAGAGTTCTTTGAACAAAACAAAAAAATCATGAAATAAATTGGCAAAGATAACTCCACCAAGCACTACTTGAACCTCCTTATAAGTCTTAATAAGCATTGTGAGGTTGAGCACCTTGGAAAGAATAGTAAAGTGTCTTGTGCAAATCACAAGCTTTCTCTTTACACCACTTATTCATAAGTACACTGGATCACAAAAAATCAATATTGAAAAATGAAGTGTGTGATCCGCGAAGCACTATATACTTTGCACCCCGATAAGCCTTCTTGAGCATTGTGTGGGCAAAGCACCTTGGTAGTTGTACATTTTCTTTGTGCATTGAAATGTGTGGAAGTAAAATTATTTGTGTTTTGTTGTGCACTTTACTCTACATACGTCTTGTATTTTTGATTAAATCATTTGTTTACTCTCTTCAAAATACACTTATGTGCACATCATTATCTTCCATACCACTTCTTCTCATGAGTATTAGATCCTAATGCAAATTCTATACTACTCTTTATATATAAATGCACAAGATAACCTAGCATGCTCTCTACAATGCTTGATATGTTTTGAATTTGTGAATTATAATAACATTGTAGTAGTTTCTTTTTGATATCCTTCTTTCATGCTTGGTTACTTTATTGTCAAACTTAAAGATTTTTAATGAATAATGATTTACAAAAACATCTTCCTTTTTGGAATTTAACTCATATCTCTTCTTATGAATTATCATAATTACAAAAAGATGTTTCTTGTATTTTTATAAATCTTCCGCATCGTACCATATAATTTTTTACCTTGTGCTTTCATGCTTATTTAAAGTCTTCTCTTTTGTGTGTATCATCACTTGAATCTCAAAATTCATTTCCTTCAACAAGTGATAGACTTGCTTGGTAAAATTTATATTGGTTGTTCTAAACATGAATATTATTTTTATGCTAAAAAACTCTGATTTATTTCTATGAAAATTCTTATGCTAAAAACTATTTATCATTTCATTTCCTCTAAAAAGCTCGATCAAGCCTCATCTTTTTATCAAAAAACCTCTTTATATGTCTCTTGCTACCTTAACCCACTTTTGTTAATAACAAAAGGGGGAGAACTAACATGATAAATAATAAACGCTATCAAATTGGAAAACTAACATGATTAATGATTAAGATGATAACTTACCTATAAAGGGAGCATTCACAAAGGGGGAGCATGCATTTAGGGGGAGTAATTCTAAATACCAAAATCGACTATTATCCTATGTCATTACTCACACACACACACAAGTAGATTTCATCATGATATATGTATTAATTCTTTGATTTCTCAGTAATGGATTTGTTATTATCAAAAGGGGGAGTTTGTTGGAACATGGTCTTCCGCATCTCCTAGGTTTGAGAATAACAAATCCTATGTGTATTTGATCTTGTGTTTAAGTGTGCAGCAAACAACTCAATATGACTCAAGGATAACATAAGAAGGTTGCCCCCAAGTTTGAAGCCATAATTCAAACATGTCCACCAGCGCCGGCGCTAGCCCCTAGTGCAGGCGCTAGATTTGATTAGAGCAATTTTGGGAGGCTATTTTAGAAGGCTCTAGCGCCAGGTGCTAGCGGCTAGTGTGGGCACTATCACGACGCACATGAGAAATGTTGGCAAGGTTTCCATGAAATGAAAGATACGCACGCGCAGAATAATTCTAAATCAAGATAGCGCCGACGGTAGAACTAACGCTGACGCTAGCTCGCTCTCCTATAAAAGAAGCCCTCTTCTCTCATTTTCAACACACATCCTTGAAAGAGTTCTAGTGCCAAAATTCCAGAGCCCTATTTTGCCAAAAAGTGATCTCCCACCCAAAGTTCCGCGAGTTTCCGAAGGAGGATTTCTTCACGCCGCATCTGACAGACGATCGCTTCAATGATGCTTATTCTGCAGCGGTCTTTCATCTCCAACTTCAGAAGTTCTTCAAGAGGGAGTTTTAATATTGTTGTTATTTTCATATCTTTTTATTATAATCATGTAGTAAATTCGCCTCGTGTTGGCGACTAGGTCTGGTTAGGACTTAGGGAGGAATTTGTCTCGTGTTTGAGACTAGATCTAGGTTTGGTATAGGGGGTGCTCGAGGCCATATCCGGGGAAGGATTGGCTAGAGTATCTTGAGGTCATATCCGGGGAAGGATAGGCTAAAGCCACCGGTTCGTGGGAATACAAGTCGGGATAGAAAACAAAAAAGTCCTTTTACCCATTCGCCTTCGATTTCTAGCGTTATAAGAAGTCAAGTTTTGTAATCTTATATTTCATATTAATAAAATCATGTCTCTATTTATTTCACTTGATTTGTTTAGAATTTCTCCAATTTGATCTCTTAGTTTTTCAAGTCTTTTAAAATATAACATAAGTTTTTAAAACCCTTATTCACCCCCCCTTAAGGGCGCCTACTGATCCAACATTTGTAAGACCCCCTTTTTTGCTACAAAATTGGGTCTTATGCTCAGAAATGCCACTTTGCAGTGACATCAAAACTCAGGAAGGTCGCCACTACAAAATGCCGATCATGCCGGCCATATCGATAACAGATGAAGAAAAGTACAATTGAACCAAAAATAAGTTCAAGTCCACATCACATAATATATAAATCATAATGAAAGATGTCCTCAGATAATCACTGAATAGTAGAGGTAGCAATAAAAGGGGCTCCTACCCAGTACATCAAGTACTCACTACAAGATCACTCATGGAAGTAAAATCTACTAGTAACACTCACGGATCTTAAGATTGGTGCTCCTGTGCTAGACTGGCCCGCCTCCTTCTGCACTGGCCTTTGGCGGTGCTGCATCTCCTCGGTTCCCTAAAATGATATGGTCCACCGACTGTTAGTCAAAAGACTAAGCCTCGTTTCCCCTACCTATCCCCAGTGTCTCCTAGACACCGCGCGGGAGGGATGAAGCGGAGGACGTCAAGGGGTAAATATCAAAGCATATGACATGACCTAGCTACAGGATTGTTTACCACTACACAAGTGTATGTATATAAAGAACAGTAAGTAAGGCAGGGTAAAGAACAAGTAAAGAAAGTAAATAAAGACAATTATAGAATAGAAAAGTAACCTTGATTTATAGGAATGCCCATACAATCCTATAGACCAAGAGGTCGTTTAGCAAGATCTATCGTATAAAAGTCTCATACCAATTTATACGATATGGGTAGGGGTTGATATACAATTCTTATGTCATGACACGCAGTTTATGCAGTTTAATGTTATGTTCACACAAGTGCAACACACATACACGACTCTATGCGCACAGACCTTTAGTTCTCCCTTTTTGGATCTAGCTAAGACTCCCAGGATACCCCCGTAGAGGCAAATGGAAGCTGTGGGTTGGGCCTCGCCCACCTCTAGGTTGGTATTCACACTACCTAACCTAGACCAATCGTACGCCTCAATGTGAAGAACACAACCGCGGAGCGCATGCATACTCTTGCTAAATGGTCCACCAGTCTTTCCTTGGCCAAGTGCAAAACCACACTTGCCGAGTCAGTGTATTGACGTCGATGTGAACGACCGTCCAATATCGAAGAACCACCACCTTTATGCACATGCAATCATGATTACTAAATATCTCTGAGCCACAAGCTCCTCGGGCTAGCCTTCCCGTCACCATAACCTTCCGAGCCACCAGCTCACCGGACTAACTCGTCCGTACCTACAACCACCGAGCCTACCGCTCGTAAGGACAAACCAACTAACCACCCTTAGCAATGAGGTGTGGGTGAGTGTATTATTGTGTTAATCTTGTATAACAAATTATTCCTACGGTTTTGGCTTAACCATTGACTTCCCGAGGACTACCATGTGAGGGGCACGCAGCGGTACTAGGAGCTATGATGGGCTGAACCCCAAAGCTCCCTTTCCAAAGTACTTATTCTTATTGGTGTATACTCTTGACCCGACCACTATTAATATTACACTTACTAATACTAGGTGTGTTTTATCTCACTCCAAGGGAATGACAATCTTTCGTTAATCTCAAGCACACTCTTGCCTCCTAGTCAACTAGACATCTTACTCCTACTTTCCCTTGGTGACCCCTTCCAAACCCAATCAGTCTGGGTGTGCCAATTTCTTTAACTCCCCATGTAAGACCTACATGCTTATCTTAATTCAGTATTTTCACTATACGCAGACCATTTGAACTATATGAGGTGCATGAGAAGAGGTACTCCAAATAATAATCCAAATGACCCAATATTATTATTGGGGGTGTGTTATGACATTTTAAGACTATATCCAAAAGTTCATAATTTTCCTAATTTATTTGGCATTTTTTATAATTTCCTCAAAATCTGGGAACCTATGACTTTGAACACCAAGTATGGTTTTCTGATAATCTATGGCCTTACAAAAATTTGTACAACTATATATCCTCAAAATAACATCCACATGTGAAGTTTATGAATTTCCAGAAGTGTTTTGACCTCCAATTAAAATATGGACTAATTTATCAAAATCATGGGTTAACAAAGAAAGTACCAAAAATACTCATCCAAAAATTACATGAAAATTGACAGATATCCAAGGTGACCGGAAAAGTTCATTGCTTGAGTTTCATAATTTTTCAGATTCATTTGACCATATGAATCCTTTATTTAATTAAACAGAGCCTAGGGCACTTTGTGAAGAGAATCATGTATAAGTTCTTCAAAAAATTATACTAAAATTAACAGAACATGGACTTGCCCTAAAAAGTCCTCTGACCATGTTTCATGATTTTCTAATGAGTATTAAGTCCATAATTAATTTTCTTACCACTAGGGCAAATATTGAGGGTTATGAATAAGGTAATATATATATATATATATAGACCCAAAATTCATAGCAAAATTATCAGAGAATATTATCATCAATATAAACTCAATGACAAAGTTTCAAAATCATCCTAGCATATCTGGACATGAAATTTCACTTTGAAAGAAGGCGACCTAATTAAATAATAAGCAATCCAGTGGGGATTAATGTCACTAAAAATTCTGGCAAAATTATTTAGGGCTTATTTACACCCCATGCGACTACCTACCAAGTTTCAAGTCCTTCCAAGGATATATAACCCTATGTCCTTCAATAGGTTCAATATACAACCCTAGGGTTCACACTGGGGTTCTAGGGCACATCCACCCCAAACCACCTATGCGTGTGTTTTATAGGATGTTAAATCAGTGGCCAAGGTTTCACAACATTTAGATGAGGGTTGACCCATCAAATCCATCAAGTGCACCATTGCCCTAATATCCCCTAGTTTAACCGATTTTGGGTTACTTAATTAAGTAACTAAATCAATCCCAAATGGCTTAAAATTTTTACCAGAGTCATGTGATAACCCTAAGGACCACCCACCAAAATTTGGTAGGGTTTGGAGGTCTCTAGACCCTAAAATTAATTTATATATGGTTTATTAAATTTCTACAAACACTATAGAAAAAGTCCTCCAAAAATTCCCATTTGGGATATGTTGACAGTAAGAGTATATCCAGCCTATGGTCCAAATTTCAAAGTATTTGGATGAGTAGTTTAGTGGGGGCGCTCATTTTGATTTCTAGTCAACCTTATGAGACCTTGCACCAAACTGAGCGTCGCTGTCAAACCAATGAGCCAAATCGGCTCAAATCAATTTTAAATTAATCTAGAAACAAAGACCTACAACTTTTGTCTCTAGCCATTTTTCCTGAAAAGGTGTGCAAGAGGTTCAATTTTCAAATTCAAAAATGTACATTTCTAGGAGAAATTATAACGTTAAATAACCATAAAATTTTATAATCTGTCTAAATGGAGGGCATCGGTTCATCTTCTCCAATCAGCCAAAGGCCATGATCGACCCGACCTGTACCGAATCGGGAGATGATTTCACAACCACCTGGACCTTCTTCCGGTCGGTCAATGCGATCATCACCTCCATTGAGGTGGTGGCCGGCGATGGACGGTGGTTGGTCGGCCAGAGGCGGCCGAAATCAGGGATTTAAGCAAGAAAAGTAAAGCTTGAACCCAAGCTTTCGGCCTTGCCGATCCAATAACAATTGGCCCCAACATGATGAGATCTACACCTTGCGACCAACATGATGAGATCTACCCACTAAGAGAGAGAGAGATGAGAGGAGAGGAGGACCTGAGTGGTGGCTTGTAGCCGTGTCGACCGCCGGTCCGCCATTGTTGGCCGTGGAGCTTTTGGTGCCATGCCGATATGAGTTTAGAGGCTCGATTTCTTCTGGAAAGTGGGGGAAACTCCTTTCCTTCACCCCTTGAGGACTTTTAAGGAGCCAATTCAGAGAGGGGAATAGGCAAAGCTTGGGATTCCACCATTAACACCATTAATGGTGAAATCTTGGTCATCCCTAAAAACCACTAAATTCATCCCCCATGAGGGTTGGAAAACCTCTTAATTTTCTCCTAATTGATAGGGGGAATGAATCCCCATCAATTGGGAAGGCATTTGGCCTTCCTTAACCCTAATTTACTCCACCAAAACTGATCCCATCCGCATCCCATCGGTTCAGCTACCGCCTGCGCTAGCGCTAGTGTCTCGGTGTCCTAAAGCTCTTCTCAGTTCGACCACTACCACCAGCGCTAGCGTCTCGATGGTAGAGTGCTCATCTCAGCGGAATGGAGCTCGTCTCAACGGTATGGAGCTCGTCTCAACGGTTCATCTGGACCACTACTACCGCCAGCGCTAGCACTACCGCCAGCGCTAGTGCCAGCGCTAGCGTCTCGATGGCATAGAGCTCGTCTCAACGGTTCGTCTAGATAGCCGCTAGAGCCAGCATTATCACCTATCACGGGCGTTAGCTCTGAACACACATTACTTCTCTTTCTATAATTGGACAATTAGGGTGTTACGAAGGGACCCCCCTTATTAGGTTAGGCATGTCATGGTGGGGTCATGGGTCATGGTGACTCCTTAAAGCCAAACCAAGTTTGCATAATTGGAATGCACTATTTGCAGACCGAGGTGGTCTTCACCTATTTGCCAAGGTCTTATGATCTCTTTGTGCTTCCTAGGGTTTTGTCATGACCTAGTCATGAAAAACCATCCTAGGGGTCTAGTTGGTGGAGGGATGTTACAGGATGTACCATAAGTTTTGGGGAACCACTATAGCTTTTGTTTTTGTGCTGTGAATTTCTGTGTTGTCCACTTGTTTTATTTCTGCACTTTGTGATTACTTTATTCCAAATTGATCAACTGAATACATAGGAATTAGAAATATTTTTAGGCTGATGTTATGTGCAAACCGATTTTGGCTACGTGCAAACCATCAAAACTCGCGTTTTTTGAAAATACGCCTTATAGGTGCATTTTTAGGAAAAGTGCTCAACATCAAAGTTGTAGATCTCGTCGAGATCTACAACTTTCGTGTTGAACATTTTGCCTAAAAATGCACCTATAAGGCGTATTTTCAAAATGCGCAAGACTATTGTGAAATGTGTCGCGCATTTTGAAAATACGCCTTATAGGTGCATTTTTAGGAAAAAGGTTCAACACGAAACTTGTAGATCTCGACGAGATATACAACTTTGATGCTGAACACTTTTCCTAAAAATGCACCTATAAGATGTATTTTCAAAAAACGCGAGATTTGATGGTTTGCACGTAGCCAAAATCGGTTTGCACATAACATCAACCTATTTTTATTGTGTGTGAATTATTTTATAGAAAAGTTTTTAAACTCTATTCACCCCCCCTAGAGAATACTCAGAGGTATCACTATGCACTTTCTGCCTCTACTCGCATGTTACATCCCACTTACTTTCTGCTCGCCCCCCCATTTTAACAAGCTTCTTCGTTGCAGGGGAGCATTTAATTTCGGTGAACCCGCCTTATTCGGGTGGCGCGAAGCTGACCTCTCCGCTCGAGATGTAGATAACAGCTGTGAAAGCCCACACCGACGACTTGGCCATGCCTAAGTCCGATAGCAGCAAGGGGAAGAGGGCGGTGGTTGATCTTGATCCCTCGCCCCCTTCTGGCTCGCAAAAAAAACTGAAGAAGTCCCTGGAGTTGAAGAAGACACCGACGAGCCCCCTGGATCCTGTGGCCCGTGCCGACGCAGGGACAAGTGGGGTGGACTTCTCATACTTGCACCCACACTTCGGCCTCGGGGAGATGCCCTTGGATAGTGCGGGCGGCCCTCAGCTCGCTTGGGAGGGGGTTGAGTAGAAGATCTCCCTTTCTACTCGCCTCTCCTCCTATGTCGAGCGAGGCAAGGCTGGCGGTCATGCTTTTGCCCTTGCCTACGGGCTTTATGGGAGGGAGGAGGTCATCGCCTTCGAGAAGCTATCCACGCGGAAGCTCGCCTATGAGTGAACGTGGGCCAAGATGCGAGCCACAGATATCTCGCATATGGCGTCTCGCCGTGGCCTCTCCTTTATGAAGAGGTTCTACAAAGCTGACGCTGTTTGAGAGCTCGCAGAGGAGCAGGCTGGGGACCTCGAAATGCGACTCGAGATCGCCGAGGCTCCTAGGGCAGGCCCCGAAGGAGGAGGTAGATATCGATATCCTACTTACCTTCCCCCCTCTTTTTCCCTTTCTTCTTCTCATTTCTCTTAATACAGGATGTTGAGGTCGCGGCCCAAATGGCGATCCGGAATGGAGAGCTCGAGGCTAAAGTGAAGGCCCTTAAGGCGCAGCTCGCCCAAGTCATCGCGGAGTCACTGCCGGCGGAGCGTGAGGGGGTACAACACGTCACCCCCACCGAGATGGAGGTGACGCGGAGGCTCATGGTCATCAAGGCCACCGAGGTCGTGCTCGCCATGCTGCGAGACGTCAACGCGTTTGGGGCGGGTTGTCAGAATATTACCGCAGAGGAGTTGATTCCAGCGTTGTTACTTCCCAACCCCCTGGTGGGCTCATCCTCCGACTCGCATGCCTACTCGTCGGGCGACAAAAGCGACGACGAGTGAAGATCAACTACTGGAGGCCTTTCCTTTTCCTTTTTTCTTGTTAGTATGTAAAGGGGCGAGTCCCCAAGCATTTTTGTTGTATATGTAAGGGGCGAGACCCCAGATTCTTGTCATATATGAATGATGAATTTTCCAAGTGTTGTTATTTTTCCTCTTCTTTTGCTTGCATTCATGGCGACTCGCCTTAATTTCTGGGACTCGGCGAGTGCCTCATCTTAGGGACCCATATTGACTTTCTCTTGTGAATCTTGCGAGATCTAGAGACTTAGGGACTTGGAGATTTAGAGACTTATAATATTTAGAAGTTTGCGAGACCTAGGGACTTGCGAGGCCTATGGACTTGCGATACCTGGAGACCTAGTGTAAGGCCCCCTCCCCTAACCGCAACTAGGTCGGGTCTGAGAGGGGCCTTACAGCCCAAGATGGCCACCCTACACTTTGTGAGAGGATATAACCCACTCTCCATGCGTAGAATGATCGCCTTGTTAGGATATGAGAATCAACGCATCACATCAGATCACAGTGGTGAAGCAATCATAAGGAAAACCTACCAGACATATATATATACCATCAAATGGCCGTAGCCAGTTGTTTACACGAGTGGCCCTGTGGCTAAGGGTAACTACTACAACCACACATTTCTTACATAGTCCTACACTCTGGGACTCACACCTTGGATGACGGGGGGGGGGGGGGGGGGGGGGGTTAGTCCGGTGTATCTGCTCGGATGGCCTCTAAAGTTGGTACGCTGCTACGTGGTTCGGGGCCTTCGCGTTGTCCCATCTCCTGTGAATGGTTATATAAACAACCATTAGTCACAGAGCTAAGTGGAAACATGTCTCCTCCTCGGATCCTTATCCCGGGGACGAGCTTGAGCACCCAAAAAATAAGTAAATAGCCGAAGCAAAGGGGTTAGCATCATATAAATGATTTAGAAGCAGTTGTAGTATCCATAGTTATTAAAAGAATAATTCAACTAGTAGCTGTAATGATAACCTAGCGCAGGTGTTCAAACCTGCTTACAAACCCTGCGTCGACACAGTATGGACCGCTTCCTTTCTAGCATGGTAGAAAACCCCGCGGGCCTCACCGATGTGGCATTCGGTGACAGTGACCAGTCCTGCCACTTCTGGGTGTGGTCGTACCGCACTGATGGCGCAAATCTCACACACCGCTATAGGCGGTAGCTCGACTGCGGCACGAAACGGCAGTGTACCGATCGTTCAAGTAATATAAAGCGAGGAGTAATCCCCGAGTATCGAATCTCTCAAGGAACACAGTAAGGTGGAGTTTATTATCGAGGAAGGACTTGAGATTGAAGTCCTGCGAAAGGCGGAATGCGAATGAAAGGGCTTTGGGGGTTTGTGAATACTTAAAATAAATATTACCACTACTCCTATGCAATGCTGCTATGCAATGCTTCGATAGGCGGATGGAGACTAGGCAGGCCTTGAGCGCGCTGCGTCGAAAGAGCGGATGGACGAGAAGGCAAGCGGGGTGAGGGTCGCGAGCACCTCTTCGCCAAGCACGCCACTAGCAATTGCTAGTGCGGCACCGATCGTGGCGGTGGAATGGAAAATGAAATAAGGCGCACCTCAATGACACAAATGAACAAAATAATTTCATAAACATGAAATAAGCAATATTAGGCATGATTCATAGTGTTCATCATCAAGATAAAGAGAATACATCACACATAACCACAAAAATAGAGGAAAAAGGCAGGAGATACGACCGAATCTGGAGTCTCATTGTAGATTCACGGTAGGAAGCACCGGGTTGTCAATCCGCGTCCTAGCTCGGTCCCAACTGCGTCCGGGGTAGAAGAGGGCTGTCACACCTCCCAATGGACCCGTCTTCTCCAGCGATTTACAATCCGGCCACGTCTATTGCGGAGAACCTCTTCTTTAGCGGTCAAAGTGAGTGTAGGGACCCTTCCTTTAAGCCTTTGGATGATGGAGGAGGCCTAGGGGGTGAAAATCCCCTGAAAACGGCGAAAACGGCGGACTGAACGGAGCAGAGTTGCGTCCTCCCGACCTAATTCGCGAACAGGTCAATATATAGGCGCTGGATTAAACACTGCGCACGATCATTGGCGCACGACCAGTGGTCGTGCGCACTGGAATCCTGCGATCGTGCGCACTGCCTGGACAGAACCTGCAAGAGATGAAATTATAAAATAAAATGCTCGCACGACCAGTGGCGCACGACCGTTGATCGTGCGCACTAGCGTCGGTGGTCGTGCGCAATAGGTGAGACAGAACTCATAAAATTACTATTAAGTGCGCACGGACAGTGGCGCACGACCGGTGGTCGTGCGCACTGGAGTTGATGGGCGTGCGCACTGCACCAGACAGAACTCGTAAAAAGGGGCTAAGTGCGCACGATCAGTGGCGCACGACCAGTGGTCGTGCGCACTAGAACAAGTGATCGTGCGCAGTGTTCCTGTGCAGAATTGCACCGGAAACACTTGCACGCCTCCTATTCCAGCACAAACACAGATCTAGCCACCGAAAGTGGCACTTAACAACATATGAGTACTATGAAAGGAAATAAACACGAAAACACACCAAAGTGGGCCAAAGTGTGCACCTAGCATGGGTTATCAATTATAAACTATAATAAGGCTAAAGTGCGTGATATTGACTAAATAATGGCCCGGATGAGTCCATGAAGGTGTATATCATCAGGACTCATCACGCACCACCCAAGCCCTACCGTAAAACTCAGTGTACTCCTTGGATGTGAGCGACATCCAGCGACTTCCGATTTTAGGCGGATAAGCGGAGGCAATCCAACGAGAATAAAACAACGGTCACCCGCGACACACATCTCCCTGTCGCAATGAGTCGTCAACCCTCCCGCACCGGTACGAATAGTCTGCGAGCATGACCGACCCGCCACTTTTACCACAAGCATTTCACAACAATTTAATTAAAATAAGGTACAATTCAGGTTGCGACGGCCTTCTTAAATCAACGGGCTGCTCAACTTTTAGCCGTGAGACGCATCGCGAGAGTACGTTATTTGGGGCTAACCCAGGAGTAAATACTTAACTCTTGGTTATCCCCAACTAAGGCTCTACTAGAAAATCAACCGCTTGTCAGGCGGGTCCAGGTTTAAAATGCAGGAGCAGTAAATTGCAGTAAGTGAGTGTGGTAGGAAAAGTGCTGTAAAATAAGCTGCAGAAATGAATTACTGAATTATAAAGGTACGTAACTGAACGAACTTAAATAAATTACTGAAACAATCCAGACCAGTACGATACTGGAGTAGTACTGAAAAGAAATTGAACGGAAAGTATTGAAATTTAAATACTGAAAGGAACGGGACTAGCATGAGACTGGAGTAAAGGAAAGTGCAATAAAATAAAAAGGTTAGTAGTCATTCACTCCCTATTGAGGAGGCTTCTGTTCCATTTCCGTTCATAGGAGAAAAGTTTTGCTCTATTTCCGTTCATAGGAGTTTCCTCTAAGTTCTGTTCTTATTAAAGTTTGACCATATGTTTACTTGCCCCTTTTTATATGGCTTAAGCGAACTCGAGGAATATTATTACGATGAGTTCTTAAATTTCTTAAAAAGGGGAACAACTTCCAATGTTCGAGAATCATTCTAAGGGCAGCTCGATGACTCGTACGATATTCGTATTGCTTCGAGCTTAAGATTCTTGCCTCTATAAGTCTGGTCATCTTTTGATTTGTAAAATAATTCCGCGATTAAATTGCGATCGCGTACTTCGATCCGTTCACCCAATTATTGCAAGATCAAAATTTAAAGCGCATCTTTTTTATTTCGAGCACTTGAGAATTACAAAATTTTTATTCAAATGGCCCCAAACTTTGATAGTATATCCAAGAGGTCCTATTATGAGTTTAGAAATTTTCCCAAATTTTTCCAAGTTCCCTAAGATATTTATTATGGCTAAACAAGGCACTTTTAGGCCAATAAAAATACCCAATCAATTTACGAAAATCCAAAAATTTGAGAGAACATCCAGAACGTTCTATTAGGGGTCTAGAAATTTTTCCAAGTCCTTTGCAATATTTATTTTTGTCAAAACAATCTTATTTAAGGTTTTAAAAATACCAAATCAATTCACAAAAATCCCAAAAATTTAGTGGAGATAGTTCTCTTAGTCGTTAACAACTTTCATGTTCAAAAGTTTCCCCATAGGAGTTTAGATTTTTCTCAAAAATATCGGGAAGAGAAAAATGAGGTTTGGGGTACGGGTAGGCAAATCCCAACGCTGGGATTGGGGGCTAACTGCGCGCGCTGGAGATCTGTCCCCCACAGCGGATCTAGAGTTGATCCACTGTGGGGGTGCAGATGTTGAGTCTGGCAAGAATTATGGTTCCCGCCGCCGTCCGATCTCATCGTGGAGATCAGACAGCAGTTGCTGCTCCGTGGCGGTGCAGAGGGTGGCGACCTCTGCCACCGCCGGCCAACAGACGCCCGGCGCTGGCACCGCCACCGGTCCACTCACTGGGGGCCTGCGAACTATCTGGCGGTGGTCTGGCGGCCTGCCGCCACTGGCCACCACCGAATTTCTCTAAAACGCGGGGGAGGCGGGTGGCACGACCCGCATGCATCGTTCCAGTTGGTGTCGCGATGCCTCACCTCCTCTGGTGGCCACTGGAATTCCCCTAGCTTGCTCGTCGGGGGTCGGGCCTCCCACCGGCGGTGGCCCGACGACCTGGCGCCGCCGGGCAATGTGAACAGCAAAAAAAGGAGATGCACAGGTGCCGTCGGAGATGTGTTTTAGGGCATCACCGTCGCCTTGCACCGCCGAGGGGATCCTCTGGTGGAGTACTACTCCCCCAGCTCCACCACTGGCGCTGGGTGGGGCTCGCTCCGCACGACCACCATCTAAGTGTGGTTCTTGGCTAGGGTTGTGCTGGTGGAGCTTCGGCGGTCGAGGGGTGCAGGCTGCATGAGGGGGGGGGGGGGGGGGGGGGGGGGGGGAGGGAGGGTGAGGAGAAGGCTTCCACCTATCAGGACATGGCTTGGGTGGCGCTAGCTTGGTTTGCCATGAGAGGTGGTGGGGGAGAAGAGAAGGTGGCGATGGTTTTCCATCTAGGTGGCTCCCGCAGGGTGGCTCTGGTGGGGGTGATGAGCCTTCAGTCGAGGGGAGGGGCTGCTTTTATAGGAAGGGAGGAGGGCATCCCTTCCTTTTCCCCGATGTGGGACTACGGGGGTGTGAGGAGGAGGTCCTTCTTTTCCTCCAGCTGTCTTGGACAACTGGCCACCCCATGAGGGGGTGGTGGCACACCCTCCTAGGTGTCTAAAAGAAAACCCCACCCACCCATGGTATAGCTTGGGTGGTGGCTTTGGAATTTATTTTGAAAGGAGGGGAGAAGAGTCCCTAGCTTCTTGGGCTTGTATCAAGGCCCAATTAGAGTCTATGTGGAGTATGGGAGGTGGGGCCTGTTGGAACATGGTCTTCCGCATCTCCTAGGTTCGAGAATAACAAATCCTATGTGTATTTGATCTTGTGTGTTTAAGTGTGCAGGATAACAAAGTCCACATGACTCAAGGATTACATAAGAAGGTTTCCCCCAATGTTGAGCCGTCAAATCCAACACTCCTACTAGCGCCGGCGGTAGTCTTAGCGCATGCGCTAGCTTTCGCTCGACGAAGTGTAAGCTGCGCTCGACGAAATGCTCATCACTGCGTTCAACAAAAATTCGCTCGACGAACTGTAAGCTGCGTTCGACAAAAATTCGATCGACGAAAAGAATGCTTTAGCGCAAATTCCGGGAGTACTTATAGAAGGAGATAGCGCCTGGCGGTATCCGATAGCGCAGGAGATAGCGCAGAGCACAGTAGGCAAGAGAGAAATGTTTCCTCGGATTGAAGATTCTGCCGCACAGAATATGTCCTAAAATGGGATAGCGCCGGCGGTACCACTAGCGCAGGCGCTAGCGCTGTGGCTATAAAAAGGACCCCTCTTCTATCTTTTCAGTGAGACATCAGAGAGAGAGAGAGATTGAGTGCTAGAAATCCAGAGGCTACCTTGGCCAAAAGTTGATGTCCTACCAAAGTTCTGCAAACTTCTGAAGGAGAATCTCATTACACCGGGTCCAAACGAAGTCCGCTTTTACAATGCTTATTCTACAACAGATCTTCGTCTCCAACTTCAGAAGTTCATCAAGAGGGAGTTTTTAATTATTTGCATTTCTTATTTCTTGTAAACGGTTAGTGAAATCGCCTCGTGTTGGTGACTAGGTCTGGGTAGGACTTAGGGCGGAAACTCGTCTCGTGTTGGCGACTAGATCTAGGCTAGGTCTAGGGGTGCTCGAGGCCATATCCGGGGAAGGGTTGGCTACAGCGACTTGAGGCCGAATCCGGGGAGAATAGGCTAGGGCCACCAGTTCGTGGGGATGCGAGTCGGGATAGAAAACAAATAGAGTCTACTATTCACCGCCACCGATTTGTAGCGTTATAGAAATCAACTTTTGTAAAACCTTATTTGATACTAATAAAGCATGTCTCTACTTTATTTCAATTGTTTTACATGACTTCTTATTGTCTTAATCTCGCATTATTTCAAAGTTTTTCGAAATATAATATAAGTTTTTAAAAACCCTTATTCACCCCCCTCTAAGGGCGCCTACCGATCCAACAAGTGGTATCAGAGCGGTTTTATTCCAATCAGCTTAACAACCGGGAATAATGGCGTCTCATGATCTCGCTTTTCCGGAGGGTAAAGGGGCTAGTCGACCACCTCTCTTTACTGGGTCAGATTTTAACTACTAGAAAAATCGAATGATGTGTTTTCTTATGACCATGGATGTAGAAGTATGGAACATGGTAGAAGCTCGGTATTCTCCTCCTACAACTGTAGTGGGAGAGGCGACATTACTAAAACCTAAAGATAAATGGGATGATAACGATAAACTAAGGTGTAAAAATAATGCTAAAGCAATGAACGCTTTATATTGCGCTTTAAATAGGACTGAGTTTAATAGAATTTCTGCATGCATAACTACTTATGATATTTGGAATCAATTGGAAGTTACTCATGAAGGTACATCACAGGTGAAAGATGCAAAGCTATTCCAATTGGAATCTGAATATGAAAAATTCAGGATGGATACCGAAGAGGACATCAACTCGATGTACACTCGCTTCACCAAGATCGTCAACGCTTCAAAGGCACTTGGAAAGACCTACTCAGACGGGGACTTGGTGAGGAAAATTCTTCGCTCCTTACCTCCAAGGTTCAATCCAAAGGTGACAGCCATCTCGGAGTCGCACAACTTAAGAACGCTCCAGATCGAGAACCTTATTGGGAATCTCAAAACCCATGAGGTAGAACTCCAGATTCAACACGATGAATACAACAAAGAGCCAAAGAAAAGGCGCTAGCACTAAAATCAAAGAAGGAGAGCATCGAAGATGATGATGAAGAAGGTCTCCTGGTGAAGAACTTCAGGAAGTTCATCAGGAATCCGAAAAGAAGGAACACATTCCGAAAATACTTCCAAAAGGATACTCTACGAAAGGGATCTTCCTCTTCATCAAGGAAAGAAAAAGGAAACGAAGATGAAGAAGAAAGACCACCACCAGAGTGATACCACTACAGAAAGACTGGGCACATTCAGAGCCAGTGCCCAAAGTATTAAAAGGAGAAAAAAGAACAACACAAAGCAAAAGAGAAGAAGAAAGTACTGAAAGCCGCAACTTGGGATGATTCTTCCTCTGAAGAGTCAAATGAGTCTGGGTCATGTAGCGAGGAGGAAGCAAACTTATGCTTAATGGCAAAAAGCAATGATGACGACACCAGTGTTCTTAGCGACATTGAGGTAAATCCTCCTACTTTCGAAGAACTCTATGATGAATTTGTTCTAACTTGCAAATCCTATGATCAAAGTATAAAAGATAATATTATATTAAATCGTGAAAATGAATCTATTATCAAAGAAAATCATAAGCTCACAAAAAAAGTGATCTCCCTTGAAAAGAGAAAGGTTTCATGTCAAGAGTGTGAGCACTCTTTATTTAAGACAAAAGAACTTGAAGTTTCTCTTTCTAAGGCCCTCTCACAAAACAAAACTATTGCAAAAGAAAATGGGGACTTAGAGAGAAAACTAAAAACCACTCTTTTACAAATTGAAAATAACAAAAAGGGATTTGAAAATAAATGTGTTATGATTGTACAAGAAAATACATTTCATTAAAAACAAAATCATGACCTCAATATAGCCATAAAAAAATTCGGGATTGGTCAAAAATCCCTGGATATGATTTTGGGAAACCAATGTTATGGTTCTGGAAAATTTGGGGTCGGATATAAAAGTGAACCCTACCGCCCAGCGCTAGCCACTAACGTCGGCGGTAGCTCAACTGTTAAAAAATCTTCTGTTTTCTCTAATGTTCAAACATCATCCAGCAAGAGCAACGTAGAAACTCAGAAAAGGGTCTCAACCCCCTTTATTTTGTGTGCTAATTGTCTTAAGTTTGGACACACGCCTAGCTCTTGCAGGAATATAAAACAACGATCGTTAAAACAAATCTGGGTACCTAAGAAATCCACTTACTCTATGGGTGGTACCTCCTTGGTATCTAGATCTTTACTCTCATCTTCTCTCTAGATTTGCAGGAAGGCTAAGGAAACGGAGGATGTGTGGTACTTGGACTCAGGCTGCTCCAAGCACATGACAGGCAACAAAGCAAAATTCCTTAGCCTAGAAAAGAAGAAAGGAGGGATCGTAACGTTTGGTGATAACGGTAAAGGAAGGATCATGGGAGTTGGTACAGTGGGTAACGAATCCTTTCTTATCTCAAATGTTCTTTATGTAAAAGGATTAAAACATAACTTAATATCTATAAGTCAACTGTGTGATAAAGAATTAGACATATTATTTGAATCATCCACTAATCTTTGCAAAATAGTTAATCCTAAAACAAAAGATGTGTTACTAACTGCACCTAGAATTCACAATGTTTACATAGTTTCGTTTCATGATCTTTCCAAATCATATATAAAATGTTTTATAACCAAAAATGATGAATTAGAACTATGGCATAGACGTTTAGGTCACGCTAGTACAAAGCTCATTTTAAAACTAGCAAAAAGGGAATTGATTAGAGGATTGCCTAAGTTGAATGGAAATTTATCTTCACTATGTTCTCCATGCCAAAAAGGTAAATTTACAAAATCATCTTTTAAAAGCAAAAACGAAATTTCTACTTCAAAACCATTGCAATTAATTCATATGGATCTCTTTGGTCCCGTTAACTCCGCAAGTCTTGGTGGTAAAATATACACTTTCATTCTAATAGATGATTTCTCAAGATATTGCTGGACTTTATTTCTCTCTTCCAAATCTGATGCGTTTTGCGAATTCTCAAAATTATGTACTCGTATTTAAAATGAACTAGATTTAAAAATAAAATGCATTCGCTCAGATCACGGAGGTGAATTTGAAAATGAAAATTTTAAATCTTTTTTGTGAAACGATAGGTATTAAGCATGAGTTCTCCGCTCCACGCACACCTCAACAAAACGGTGTTGTAAAATGGAAAAATAGGACAATCCAAGAACTAACACGCACTATATTATCTGAATATAAATTACCTAAGTCTTTTTGGGCCGAAGCCGTAAGCATATCATGCTATGTAATGGATAGAGTTATGCTTCGCCCATCACTAAATCTCACACCGCATGAACTATATTATCAAAAGAAACCTAACGTATCATATTTTAAAGTATTTGGATGTAAATGTTTTATTCTTAATACAAAAGATTCTTTAGGAAAATTTGATGAAAAATGCGATGAAGGAATATTTCTTGGATATTCTTCAACCAGTAAAGCCTATAGAATATTTAACAAAAGATTGAGTAAGGTTGAAAAGTCTATTAATGTTAAATTTGATAAGTTTATTCCATGTGCAGAGAAGCTTCCTATAGGTACAAATGATGAACCTTTGCCATCTTTGGAGCACGACGAAGAGGAACCTTCCAAAGAAGAGGAGGAGAAGTTCAAGGAAGATGAATATGTACCTCCAAGCGTTTTGAACTTCTCAAAAAATCATCCAAAAGAGCTAGTCATTGGGGAACCTTCTACTGGGGTAAGAACTCGATCCTCTCTTCATGAAACATTTTCAAATATTTGCTTTGTTTCCGAAATCGAACCTAAAAACGTTTCCACCGCTTTAAATGATGAATTTTGGTTTTTGGCTATGAATGAAGAGTTAGGTCAATTTGAAAGAAATAAAGTTTGGAATCTAGTAGATAGACCATCTAATCATCCAATTATCGGCGTAAAATGGATCTTTAAAAATAAATTAGATGGTGAATCTAGGATTATAAGAAATAAAGCACGCTTAGTTGCTCAAGGTTATTCTCAAATCGAGGGTGTAGATTTTGAAGAAACTTTTGCACCCGTTGCTCGCTTAGAATCTATACGAATATTTTTGGCATTTGCGAGTTTTAAAAGAATAAAATTATTTCAAATGGATGTCAAAAGTGCCTTTTTAAACAGGTTTATAAAAGAAGAAGTTTATGTAGAACAACCCCCCGGTTTCATAAATGAAAAATTTCCTAATCATGTTTACAAATTAGAAAAAGCGCTTTATAGTTTAAAACAAGCGCCCCGTGCATGGTATGATCGACTTACATCATTTTTGTTAAAGCACGGTTACGTTATGGGAAGTGCCGACAACACACTCTTCATTAAGCATAATAATAGCGATCAAATTATTTTACAAATATATGTTGATGATATCATTTTTGGAGCCACTAATGAAGAGTTGTGTAATGAAGTAGTCTTAGTAATGAAAAACGAATTTGAAATGAGTCTTGTAGGAGAACTATCATATTTTCTTGGTTTTCAAATCTCACAACGAACTGATGGTATCTTTATTTGCCACAGAAAATATGTTCACGATATGCTTAAACGATTTGGATTTGAAAATCTTAAACAAGCTTCTACTCCTATGAGTGCTTATTTAAAACTAAGAAAAGATGAATCCGGAATTTCCATTGATCAAACGTTATATAGAGGAATGATAGGATCTCTTCTTTACTTAAGTGCATCTAGACCAGATATAATGTTTGTCGTATGTTTATGTGCTCGCTTTCAAGCCAATCCAAAAGAATCTCATTTAAAAGCAGTAAAACGTATTTTTCGTTATCTATTAGGGTCATCTAAATTAGGATTATGGTACCCACACAATGATTCATTCACACTCCACGACTATTCCGATTCGAACTACGCCGGTTGTTCACTAGATCGAAAAAGCACTAGCGGTACTTGTCACTTTCTAGGACCCTCTTTAGTAGCTTGGTCTAGTAGGAAACAATCTTCGGTTGCACTCTCCACCACGGAGGCCGAATATATCGCACTTGGTAGTTGTTGTGAACAAGCGTTATGGATGAGCCAAACACTAAAGGATTTTGGATTTCATCTCAAAAACATTGATCTTAAATGTGACAACAAAAGCGCCATTGACCTCACATATAATCCCGTACACCACTCTAGATCCAAACACATCGATGTTCGTCATCATTTCATTAGGGATCACATTAAGAAAGAGAATGTAAAAGTAAGTTTCATTGGCACGGACCCTCAGCTCGCTGACATATTTACTAAACCTCTTCCCGATGCAAGATTTCGATTATTACGACTTGAGTTAGGTGTCCTAGATCTTTCGTGTTAAAACACATTCACAAACGCAATTTTTGTAATTTTTAACCATCTAAAACATCTCCTAAGAATCTGAAATTTCAGCATGAAACTACTATTGGGACACGTAATCAAGATCAACAATTAAAAATTTCAAAATCCTAAAAAATCGTGTACTGTTTCACGCGCTAGCGCTAGCGTACTTATTCATTTTTATGTATTTTTAAAATTTTGAAAAATTTCTAAAAATATATTAATCTATATGTACTATTTATTTTTGCACTTATGATTATATTTCATTTTTGAAAAATCAAATACAAAAATACAAAAGCCAAATTATAAAAAAATGTTTTGCCTTTTTTTGTTTAAAGTCTATTTTTATGCAAAAATCAAATATAAAAATACAAAAGCCAAATTACAAAAAAATGTTTTGCCTTTTTGTTTAAAGTCTATTTTTATCAAATAAAAAAATACAAAAGCCAAATTACAAAAAAATATGTTTTACCTTTTTGTTTTTTTGTCATTTGTTTACAGTCTATTTTTTATGCAAAAATCTAATACAAAAATATAAAACATTACAACTATCAAAAAACTGTATGGACTTTCCTATGAAAATCAAGCATGATTTAATCTATTATTTAGAACTTCTATAATATTGCGATTTTTCTTTTCAAACTACTTTGAACATTATTTTCATCATGCTTTGATATATCTATTAATATGTGCATCAAGTATCTTTTAAAAGTTGTGTAGAACTAAGCTTAGCATGCCTCTAAGTATGAGTAAATATTTTATGTTTGATAATGATCTCTATTCACTCACTTTTTTTGGCATTGTCTACATATGTGTTTAATCTAAGAATGCTTGTGTATGCTGTGTATTAGTACACTGAATTAAAATTGCACAAGTATCTTACCTACACTCCTTTATTTGCACTTTTAAAAGTTAAGAAAAGTGATTATGTTTTTCATAAATTATATTGGTTTGCAAAACAAATGTATTCGGAGAACTTTGTACAAAACAAAAATCCTAAAATAATATGACAAAAATAACTCCACCAAGCACTACTTGAACCTCCTGATAAGTCTTAATAAGCGTTGTGAGGTTGAGCACCTTGGAAAGAATAGTAAAGTATCTTGTGCAAATCAATTTTTTCTTTCAAAATAAAAACTACTTACTCTTAAGTACACTGAATCACGAGTCTCAACATCAAAAATAAAATATGTGATCCCCCAAGCATTACTTTGCACCCTGATAAGTCTTAATGAGCATTGCGTGTGCAAAGCACCTTGGTAGCTGTACATTTTTGTTTGTGCATTGAAGTGTGTGGAAGTGAAATTATTTGTGTTTTATTGTGCTCTTACTTTACATATTTCTTGTATTTTTTGATTAAAACATTTGTTCACTCTACTCAAGAATACACTTATATGCACATCATTATCCTCCATAACACTTCTTCTCGTGAGTACTCGATCCAAATGCAAATTCTATACTACTCTTTATTTATGAAATGCACTAGATAACCTATCATGCTTTCTACAATGTTTAGTATGTTTTGAAATTGTGAATTAACATAACATTGTAGTACTCTCTTTTTGGTAACATTATTTCATGCTTGGTTACTTTATTATTGAATTTAAAGATTGTACTTAAACAATGATTTACAAAACATCTTCTTTATAAAATTGAACTCATATATCTTTTATGAATCATCATGTCTTACAATAGATGTTTGCTTGTATTTTTCTAAGTCTTCCGCAACCTTACATTTACCTTGTATTTGTTTATGCTACAAACTCTGATTTATGAAAATATTGTGATACTCAAACTATGATCTATTTCCATGAAAAGTATTCTAAAACTCCTTATCATTTCCTTCTCTACAATCTCGATCATGCTTTTATATTATTATCAACTTTTAAGCGGTGTCTCCTTACCCACTTTTGCTAATAACAAAAGGGGGAGAACTAACATGATAAATATAATCTGCTATCAAAATATAAAACTAACATGCTTAATTAAGATGATAGCCTACATATTAGGGGAGCATTCACTTAGGGGGAGCATGTATTTAGGGGGAGCAATTCTAAATGCTAAAATCGATAATTATCCTAAGTCATCACTTTCACACACACACAGGTAAGTTTCATCATGCTTATATATTAATGCTCTAATTTATCATTAATGGATTTGTTATTATCAAAAGGGGGAGTTTGTTGGAACATGATCTTCCACATCTCCTAGGTTTGAGAATAACAAATCCTATGTGTATTTGATCTTGTGTGTTTAAGTGTGCAGGATAACAAAGTCCACATGACTCAAGAATGACATAAGAAGGTTGCCCCCAATGTTGAGCCATCAAATCCAACACTCCTACTAGCGCCGACGGTAGTCTTAGCGCAGGCGCTAGCTTTCGCTCGATGAACTGTAAGCTGCGCTCGACGAAATGCTCATCACTGCGTTCGACGAAAATTCGCTCGACGAACTGTAAGCTGCGTTCGACGAAAATTCGATCGACGAAAAGAATGCTTAAGCGCAAATTCCGGGAGTACTTATAGAAGGAGATAGCGCCTAGCGGTATTCGATAGCGCAGGCGATAGCGCAGAGCACAGTAGGCAAGAGAGAAATGTTTCCTCGGATTGAAGATTCTGCCGCGCAGGATATGTCTTACAATGGGATAGCGCCGGCGGTACCACTAGCGCAGGCGCTAGCGCTGTGGCTATAAAAAGGACCCCTCTTCTCTCGTTTCAGTGAGACATCAGAGAGAGAGATTGAGTGCTAGAAATCCAGAGGCTACCTTGGCCGAAAGTTGATGTCCTACCAATGTTCTGCAAACTTCTGAAGGAGAATCTCATCACGCCGGATCCAAATGAAGTCCACTTCTACAACGCTTATTCGACAGCGGATCTTCGTCTCCAACTTCAGAAGTTCATCAAGAGGGAGTTTTTAATTATTTTCATTTCTTATTTCTTGTAAACGGTTAGTGAAATTGCCTCGTGTTGGCGACTAGGTCTGGGTAGGACTTAAGGTGGAAACTCGCCTCGTGTTGGCGACTAGATCTAGGCTAGGTCTAGAGGGTGCTCGAGGCCATATCCGGGGAAGGGTTGGCTAGAGCGGCTTGAGGCCGAATCCGGGGAGGATAGGCTAGGGCCACCGGTTCGTGGGGATGCGAGTCGGGATAGAAAACAAAAAGAGTCTACTATTCATCGCCACCGATTTCTAGCGTTATAGAAATCAACTTTTGTAAAACCTTATTTGATATTAATAAAGCATGTCTCTACTCTATTTCAATTGTTTTACTTGACTTCTTATTGTCTTAATCTCGCATTATTTCAAAGCTTTTCGAAATATAATATAAGTTTTTAAAAACCCTTATTCACCCCCCTCTCTAAGGGCGCCTACCGATCCAACAGGGCCCAAGTAATTTGGGGTGTTGGTTTGTGTGAGCCTCTCCTTAAATTTTCCAAAATTGTGATTTTAAGGAAATTTGACCAAGGTCAACTTTAGGGAGGGTCCTTCATGTCGGTCAAAGTAAAAGTGGGTCCATGTCACCGAGGACGGGTCAATGTTCGGGTATTGTGATTGGATTGGTGTGCGCATGTTTCTCGGTGTGCCATAAAGCTTGATTTGACCGTGGTTTGACCTCTTGACATCAAAATTGGTCGTAACGCACTCTGTTGGTCTGGTTTTGACTTTATGAGTTAAATGAACCTAACCGCGATCGATTCCGAGTTTATTCGTTTAATGTTTTAAAAGTGTGTCACCGTGGGCTACGAAACATAAAGTGGTCATATTTCTCATACGACCTCTGATTGCAATGATACGAGTTTGGAGTACGTATGGTCATTATACAAAAACGGCATCGTCTTAACGCGCTACGATACTCAAAATGGTTGTTTTCTCTAAACGACCTCAGATTGGAAAGGAACGAGTTCCGTTGCGCTCGTATTGATTATACAAGTCTAACGCAACTGATGGAAGTCGATACAACGTTCTCTAGCGCCATCTCCTAAAATTGGGTTATTTCCTATCTTTACGTTTTGGGGTGGGAGATTGGGTTACTTTTATTGGGTCTACTAGGGTCTAGTGGCCCAATAAAAGTCAGGATGTTTCAATACAATAAAAATAAGAGGATTTTCATCCTCGAAAATTGCTTAAGATAGGGGGGGTTGTAGATGTGACATACCTGAGAGAAGAGTGTCAGGTATCTTTCTTGAACGAGAGTTTCCGGTTCCCATGTAAACTCATCAAGTCCGCAGTTTGACCATAGAATTTTGACCATTGTGATGGTTTTGTTCTGCAGGTCCTTGACTTTGGTGTCTACAATCTTCACTGGCTCGAGCTGAATAGATCTGTCGGATTGTATCGGTGTTGGTGGTGTGGGAACATGTTGATCCGGTTGTCGAAGAACATGTCTCAATGATGAAACGTGACAAACGTCGTGAAGATTTCCCAATTCAGTGGGCAAAGTTAATCGGTATGCAACGAGGCCAATTCGTTCTATGATTTGATACGAGCCCAAATAGCCAAGATCCAGCTTTTTCTGCTTCTTTATCCGGGAGATTATGTGCATAGGTTTGATCTTTAGGAATACCATTTCTCTGACGCTAAGTTCTACCGGTCGATGGCGTGCATCATAATACTTTGCTTGGTGTCTTTGTGCTTCCATCATTCGATTTCCGATTAACCTTATTGTTGACGTGGTATCATCTATGTATGTAACTCCCAAAGCTTCCGGGTCCTCATCTTGTGCCCACGACAACGGGGTCTGACAACGTCTTCCATACAGAGCCTTGTGCGATGCCATCTTGATACTTACCTGGAAGTTGTTGTTATATGAAAATTCTACCAGGGGTATCACCTGTTCCCAAGGTTAGATGTGTTCTACTATGCACAGTTGGAGGAGGTCCTCCATCATCCAATTCGTTCTTTCTATTTGTCTGTCCGTCTGGGGGTGGAAAGTTGTGCTGAAGACTAATTTGTTCTCAGATAAGCTTGCACCCTCCTCAATTCCTTCGAAGTGAAGCATCCATCACGGCCAGATACGGTAGACCTAGATACTCCATGGAACTGAACTACCTGTTATATAAAGAGACTGGCTAGAACATCGACACCGTCACTTTGTCGGTTTGGAATAAAATGGGCCACTTTCGCAAGGCGATCCACCACGACCCATATGGAGTCATTTTCTGCACGATATTGGGGTAGGCCGTGGACAAAATACATAGAGATGACCTCAAACTTCCACTATGGTCTAGGCAGAGGCTGCAATAAACCTCCTGGGCTGCGACATTCTGCCTTGACCATCTGACAGGTTTGGCAGTGTGCCACATAATCGGTGACGTCCTTTTTCATACTCGGCCAATATAGCGTCCTTCGTAAATCTATATACATTTTTACCACACCTGGGTGAATGGAATATCATGTCTGGTGTGCTTCGCAATGTATCTCTTCTCAGATCCCTTCAGTGGAGTGGATGAATACACAATGCTTATATTGTAGAATACCATCATGTAGGTTATAGTCATCTTGAATACCGTCTTGCAGGGTTTGGATGATTGGAGATGCCTCTGGATCGACCTTTTGGGCCTTGCCTATTCTATCCCGAATTTCACACTGGATCTCCATCCAATATAACTAGGCTTGGTATTCCATAGGATCCCTGCGAGTGATAAGAGTGATGCTTAAGTCTGCCAAGGATTGGATCAACTCTTCTGGCATCAGCTCCATACAGCTCCCATCTACTGGGGGTTGATGACTCAAAGCATCCGCAACTTTGTTGGCCATGTTGGGGTGGTACTGGAGGGCGAAGTCATAGTCGCACAAAAATTCTAACCACCGGCATTGTTGGAGGTTCAACTCCCTTTGCGTGAAAATGAACTTGAGGCTTTTAGGGTCGGAGAAGATCTCCCATCTCCCTCTATATAGGTAATGTCACCAGATTTTTAGTGCGAAGACCACAACACCCAATTCTAAGTCATGGGTTATGTAGTTAAGCTCATGAGGCTTCAACTACCTTGATGTGTAGGCGATTACCCTACCATACTGCATTAATACGACTCCCAATCCCTGCAGAGATGCGTCAGTGTAGATCTGAAATCTTTCGGTTCTTGTGGGGATTATAAGAATCAGAGCACAAGTCAGGCGGTTCTTTAATTCGAGGAACGTTGTTTCACAATCGGGCATCCATCGGAACACAGAATCCTTTTTGGTGAGGGCAGTGAGGGGGTAAGGAAATCATTGAAAAACCTTCTACGAACTTATGGTAGTACCCGACGAGTCCAAAGAAGATTCTGATATCTCTCACCGAATTGAGTGACGACCAATTTCGTACTGCCTATACTTTGGCCTGATCTACTGCCACACCATTCTTTTTGATTGTGTGTCCTAAGAACCCGACTTCCTACAACCAAAACTCGCACTTACTGAACTTTGCAAAGAGGGAATGTTCTCGTAGTACCATTTGAAGGTGCATGAAATGGTCTGTCTTGCTCTTTGAGTAGATGAGGATATTGTCTATGAAGACGATTACGAAGTGGTCCAGAAATGATTCAAATACTCTGTTCATTAATGCCATGAAGGTGGATGGTGCGTTGGTCAGCCCAAAAGGCATCATCATAAACTCGTAAAGGCCGTAGCGGGAGCTAAGGGCTGTTTTTTGGATGTCCTTCTCTCGTACCCGAAGTTAGTAATACCCAGACCTTAGATCAATTTTGGAAAAACTGAACGTGCCTTGTAACTGATCGAATAGTTCATCTATCCTTGGTAGAGGATAAGTATTTCTAATGGTAAGCTTATTGAGTTCCCTATAATCGATGCATAGACGCAGTGATCTGTCCTTCTTGTTGACGAAAAATACAGGGTCTCCCCGGGGTGAGGTACTTGGACGTACGAAACATGCATTGATTAGTTCTTCACGTTGTATCTTTAGCTCTCGCAATTCCTTTGGGGCCATTTGGTAAGGCACTCGTGCCACCATTCGAGCTCCATGTATAAGCTTGATCAGGAAGTCTACCTCTCGTTGTAGGGGCAAGCCTGGGAGGGACTCGGGAAAGACATCTGGAAAGTCTAAGACTATGGGAACCTTGGCGAGCACTTGAGTTTTGTCCTCCATCTCGAAGTAGATAATGTACATTTCGTCCTTTCGTCGGATTGACTTGACGTTTTGTGCCGATGTCAGAATTATGGGAGTGATGGACAGTATACCTGTTAAAGTGAAAGTCTGCCCATTCGGGTTGTGGAGGTTGACTTCTCTGGTCAAGCACTTGAGTTATTGCCAGGATCGTTGTATTGATCTCGAAATCCGTGTCTCCTATTATAGCCCAAAACGAGCATTTTTATGTGGATGGCATATCTGATACATCTGAGAGTTGAATCCGTATCGACATTCTAGATGATCAGACGGTGTTCTCCTTAGTTGCGATGAAATCCCTGGAGATGAAGGAATATGTGACTCCGGCATCGAATAACATTTTAGCGGGGTAACCTTCTACCAAAAGTAGACCTGACAACACATATATATACAATGATCACAGCATTTTAAATATATGCAGATGGAATACATATATATGTCTAAAAACTACACTACATGTTCCATACTTGAGAACATCATCAAAGTATATCATCACCTATGCTGAAAGTATATACCTATGACTACGTCTGGTGCAGGTCTCTACTGCAGGTCTAATGCATACTCCTCGAATGGTGCGGCTCTGCCCTGCTTGGGCCGGCCCCTTCTGCCTGCAGGTCGTCCCCTGTGGCCTCCTCGTCCTCGACATCTCGCAGCTTCTCCCTATAAAACTCTTAACCCTGGTCTCCCTACGGCCTGGGGGTAGAAGGCTCTAATATGTTCGGGTTGCTGGCAAAGGAAATAGTTTCCTACAAATGGGACATATCGTCATACTACTGGTGCGAGCTGGGGTGCTGGAGCTGGTCGGGGTGCTGGGGGTGGAGGTGCATGTCGAGGTTGAGGTGCCTGCCTGTAGGGCTCGTGGCAATGATGCTGCCTCCTATCTCGGTCATGTCATCGGGGAGCAACTCCTCTCTCCCGTCCTTGGCCCTAGGAGGCCTCTAACTGTCCTCTACGCTGCTGGGCCACCATCCTCTAGTCCATCTCTAATGCGGGGGCATTTGTAGCTATCTTGTGAAAGGTTGACTGACAGATCATGATCAGGGCCTATCGTAGGTCGTCATGTAGTCCTCAGTAGAACCTGTCAGCTCTATCTCTGTTAGTAGTGGTCAGTGTCCCCGCAAAGTGGGCTAGGTGAATGAACTCATGCTAGTACTCTAGTACAGTCCTCTCTCCTTGTCGAATGTGGAGGAATCACTCCTGAAGTGTGACTCGATCAGCGTCGGAGATGAAGTGCTCTGAAAGCATCGGAAAATTCTCCCAAGAGAATCATACTAAGTGGTCATCCTCTGAACATGGAGTGGCTAGCTGCCCACCACCAGTCTTGAGCATAGCCTTCCAGCAACGTCACTACTAAGGATATGAAAGCAATAGCGTGGCACATCATGCCCACCAGTAATGCCTCGGATTATAGGGGGCCTTATCCCCCGGGAGGTCATCAGAAGGTCCGTGGGCACGGTAAGCTGCTGAGGTGGCTGTGCGATAGCAGTCTGGAAGGTGGTAAGTAGTGCTGCCAATGTCCGCCACATGTCAATCTCAGTGAATGGAACTGCGGCTGGCGGAACCGGGTCTGGTGGTGTAGTTGGGTGGTACTGGTCCCTAGAGGATGATCTCTTGTTACTGGACTTCGGTATCTGGAGAAGTGCCATGAAAAGATCAGTAATTTACAAAAATAGGGGAATTTGCAAAAGACTGACTGAAAAGGATGCAAAGTGCGCGTGGGTGTGTTATTGTGCAGTCTAGAATCCTTAAACCTCTATCCAAAGGGTCCACCAAGCTTCCGCTGTGTGGTTTATCCCGAACTAAGAGGCGGAACATGGGAAGGAAGGATCTGGAGACTGCCCCACATAGACGGATTGTGAAAGCTCTAATCCATTTATAAGGCCCCCTCCCCTAACCGTAACCGGGCTGGGTTGGAGAGGGGCCTTACCGTCGAAGACGACCACCCAATGCTTTCTGAGGGGCTATAACCCACTCTCCAAGCGTTGAATGATCTCCTTGTCAGGCTATGAGAATCAACGCATCACATCAGATCACAGTGCGGAAGCAATTATAAGGAAAACCAACCAGACATAAATATATATATAATCAAAAGGCCGTAGCCAGTTGTTTACACGAGTGGCCCTGTGGCTAAGGGTAACTACTACAACCACACATTTCATACATATTCCTACACTTTAGGACTCACATCTCAGAAAATGGGGGGGGGGGGGTGAGTCCGGTGTATCTACTCGATTGGCCTCTAAAGCTGGTACGCTGCTATGTGGTGCGGGGGCTTCACGCTTTCCCATCTCCTGTGAATAGTTATATAAACAACTGTTAGTCGCAGAGCTAAGTGGAAACATGTCTCCTCCCCGGATCCTTATCCTGGGTACGAGCTTAAGCACCCAAAAATCAAGTAAATAGCTGAAGAAAAGGGGTTAGCAGCATATAAATGATTTAGAAGCAGTAGTAGTATCCACAGTTATTAAAAGAATTGCTCAACTAGTAGCTGTAATGATAACCTGCCGCAGGTGTTCAAACTTACATACAAACCCTACATCGACACAGTATGAACCACTTCCTTTATAGTAGGGTAGCGAACCCTGTGGGCCTGACCAATGTGGCCGTCGGTGACAGTGACCAGTCCTGCCACTTCTGGGTGTGGTTGTACCGCACTACCCAGGCCCTACCGTACAACTCAGTGTACTCCTTGGATGTGAGTGACATCTGGTGACTTCCGATTTTAGGTTGACAAGCGGAGGCAATCCTGTTGAATCTGTAGGCACCCGTAGGGGGGTGAATAAGGGTTTTAAGAAGTTTAATATTTTAATAGAACAATGGTTGTTCATAAAAGAAGTTTTAGAATATTTTATAGAAGAGAATATTTTAATATCTCAGAAAAGAATATATTGAAGATTGCTTTTAAAAGAGCGGATATCAATCTTTCTTTGCTACCACCGGCGGTAGAAACTACCACTCGGCGCTAGTAACAGAAATTGAATCCAAGAGTTTCTTTCTTATGAAAAGCGAACCTTCCAATATATTTTGCGTTAACAATTTTGAAGAATGCTATTCAAAACATTTTGGTGCATGGAAATAAAATCTAGATAATTAGACAAAGAAAAACATGATTTTATTTCTTTAGAGATTGAATACAAAAATGTTTGATTTCAATGATGCTTGAAATCAAGGCGAATAATACGAAAACTCTTTTTGTTTTCTATACCGACTCTTCTCCCTAAGAACTGGTTGGCTTTAGCTGATCTATCCCTAGATACGACCATAAGCCGCTCTAGGCTCTATATCCCCAGAAAGGCCTCGAGTACCCCCTAGATCTAGTCTCAAGTCCTAGTCTTCATGTGGCAAATTCCCCCTAGTCCTCGCAAGGCCCTAGTCGCCAACCACGTGGAGAATTCTCTACTTGTGATAAAAAGAGTTACAAATAATAGAAACTAAAAACATCAAAGACACTGCATCAAAGGATGAAGTTTAAAATGAAGTCGACGCTATTGATCTTTCTTCAAGTCCTTAGCGCTCACGAATGTTGACAGAGTTCTCTTGGCTTGCAAAGAGGAGGCTCTCACTAATACAGGAGTTGTAGCTTCGATATCTTCTCAAATCAGCAAATCAAAGCGGAGGCGGACCGCTCTTTAAATAGGCTCGGATCGTAGCGTCAGCGGTAGTGCTACCGTCGGATGGTAGCCTCTTTAGGCAATAATCTGGCAAGCAGATCGAGCCTTTTTGGGCAACCATCTGGCTCCAGAATTGGTATCCCCTCCTGCCGCACTGCGGTAATGCAAATGTGTCGCGTTAGAATATATCATTCCCAGCCGTCAGATCTCCTTCCTTTTCTGCTCCTTAATTAGCACCGTGATCGCGGGACTTCCGTAAGTTACCGTCAGACATTAGCCTTAACACTCCACGGTAAGAGTTGTCATATTCATTCTCGACGAATGTTTCCTTTTCGACAAATTTTACAAATCTGCACATGCTACTACCAGCGGTAGTGTTAGCGCATCACGGTAGTATCAGAACTTTGACCTTGTAGAGAATTCATCGTCTTTCTTTTTCGTACTCATAGAGGCTTGAAAATAGAAGTTCATGCACACTATAAATACATGGTAAGTATGATCAAATACAATGAGATTTGTTATTCTCAAACCCAGAGATGTGGAAAGCAAGTTCCAACAAATCCAACGGGCATGAAACAACGGTCACCCGCGACACACATCTCCCTATCATCATGACTCATCAACTCTCCCGCATCGGTACGAACGGTCTGCGAGCGTGACCGACCCGCCACTTTTACCACAAGCATTTCGCAACAATTTAATTAAATTAAGGTATAATTCAGGTTGCGATGGCCTTCTTAAATCAACGGGCTGCTCAACTTTTATCCATGAGCCGCAACATGCGTGAGAGTATGTTATTTGGTGATAACCCTGGAGTAAATACATAACTTTCAGTTATCCCCAACTAACGTTATACCAAAAAATCAACTGCTTGTCAGGCGGGTCCAGGTTTAAAATGTAGGAGCAGTAAATTGCAGTAAGTGAGTGTGGGAAGAAAAGTGCTGCAAAATAAGCTAGAAAAATGAAGTACTGAATTGTAAAGGTACGGAATTGAACGAACTTAAATAAATTGCCGAAACAATCCGGACCAGTACGGGACTGGAGTAGTGCTGAAAAGAAAATGAATGGAAAGTACTGAAATTTAAATACTGAAAGGAACAGGACTAGTATGAGACTGAAGTAAAGCAAAGTGCAATAAAATAAATAAGGTTAGTAGTCCTTCACTACCTATTCAGGAGGCTTCAGTTCCAACTTCGTTCATAGGAGGAAAATTCTGCTCTATTTCTGTTTATAGGAGTTTCCTCTAAGTTCTGCTCTTATTAAAGTCTAACCATATGTTTACTTTCCCCTTTTTAATATGGCTTAAGCGAACTCGAGGAATATTATTATGACGAATTCTTAAATTTCTTAAAAAGGGGAACAACTTCCAATGTCTGAGAATCATTCTAAACGCAGCTCTACAACTCATACGATCTTCGTATTGCTTCGAGCTTAAGATTCTTGCCTCTATAAGTCGGGTCATCTTTTGATTTGTAAAATAATTTCGCGATTAAATTGCGATCATGTACTTCGATTCGTTCACCCAATTATTGCAAGATCAAAATTTAAAGCGCGAGCTTTTATTCCGAGCACTTGGGAATTACAAAATTTTTATTCAAATGACCCCAAACTTTGGTAATATATCCAAGAGGTCCTATTATGGGTCTAGAAATTTTCCCAAATTTTTTCAAGTTCCTTAAGATATTTTGTATGGCTAAACAAGGCTCTTTTAGGCCCTTTAATATACCAAATCAACTTATGAAAATTCCAAAATTTGATAGAACATCTATGAGGTCCTATTAGGGGTCTAGAAATTTTTCCAAAAAATTCCAAGTCATTTGGGATATTTATTTTTGCCAAAACAATCTTATTTAAACCTTTAAAAATACCAAATCAATTCAGAAAAATCCCAAAAATTTAGTGAAGATAGCTCTCTTAGTGGGTAACAACTTTCATGTTCAAAAATTTTCCCCTTGGAGTCTATATTTTTCTCAGAAAAATTGGGAAGAGAAAAAGGGGGTTTGGGGTGCGGGAAGGCAAATCCAAGCACTGGGATTGGGGGTTAACCGCGCGCGCTGGAGATCTATCCCCCACATCGGATCTGGAGCCGATCCGCTGTGGGGGCGCGAATGTTGAGGTCGGCGGGAATTAAGGTTCCCGCCACCGTCCGATCTCATCGTGAAGATCGGACGGCAGCTACAGCTCCCCGTAGGTGGAGAGGGAGGCGGACTCTGCCACCGCCAGCCAGCAGCCTCGAGCCGTCGGCGCCGCCCACGGTCGACTCATCGGGGGCCGGTGAACTATCTGGCCATGTTTTGGCGGCCTGCCCCACCGGCCACCACCGGATTTCTCTAAACTGAGGGCGAGGCGGATGGCGTGGCCCGCATACGCCGTTCTAGTTGGTGTCGCGCCGCCCCACCTCCTCAGGTGGCCATTGGACTGCCTTCAGCCGGCTCACCTGGGGTCGGGACTCCCTCCAGCGGTGGACCGGTGGCATGCTGTCGTCGGCCGCCGTCGGGAAACGTGAACAGCAAAAAAAGGAGACACACGGGTGCCGTCGGAGATGTGTTTTTCGGTGGCACCGTCGCCCTCCACCGCCAGAGGGGGGGGGGGGGGGGGGTGCTAGTGGAGTACTAACCCCCCTCCCCCAGCGCCAACACTAGCGCTGGGTGGGTCTCGCTCTGCACGGCCACCACACGAGCATGGAGCTTGGCTCGAGTGGTGCTGGCGACGCTCCGGCGGACGAGGTGTGCAGGCAGCACGATGGGGTAGTGGGGAAGGGGGAGGAGAAGGCTTCCACCTATCGGGGGAGGGCTTGGGCGGCACTAGCTTGGTTTGTCATGAGAGGTCGAGGGGGAGAAGAGAAGGTAGCGATGGTTTTTCGGCAAGGTAGCTCGAGCAAGGGGGGCTCTGATGGGGGTGGTGTGCCTTCAGTAGAGGGGAGGGGATGCTTTTATAGGAAGGGAGGAGAGCCTTCCTTCCTTTTCACCGATGTAAGACTAAGGGGAGTGTGAGGAGGAGGTTCTTCTCCTCATCCAGCTGTCTTGGACAGCTGGCCACCCCTTGTGGGGGTGGTGGCACACCCTTCTAGGTGTCTAAGAGAAAAGCCCACTCACCCATGGTCTAGCTTGTGCGGTGGCTTTGGATTTTCTTTAGAAAGGAAGGGGAAGAGTCCCTAGCTTCTTGGGTATTAAGGCCTAATTAGAGTCTATGTGGAGTATGGGAGGTGGGGCCCAAGTGACATGGTGTGTTGGTTTGTGTGGGCCTCTCCATAAAATTTCCAAAATTGTGATTTTAAGGAAGTTTGACCATGGTCAACTCTAGGGTGGGTCCCTCATGTTGGTCAAAGTCCAAGTGGGTCTAAATCACCGAGGACGGGTCAATGTTGGGGTATTATGATAGGATTGGTGTGCGCACATTTTTTGGTGTGCCATAAAGCTTGATGTTGGGAAAGTGATTTCTCTTAACCCCTGAAAAAGAGTTAAATATGAATTCTAAGAATGAAAAATAAGGCTAAGTAAATATGCGTCGAATGGTATTCGACGCAACGTCGAAATGTAATCGACGTCTCCTTTAGAATGAGTCGAAGTAACTTTAGGAAGACTTCGACGTATGTGTTGTCGACGCTACTCTGATTTCCAGTCGACGCATCTAATGTAGTCGACGCACCTTTGTCATCGCACGTTCCTTATTCTCCTCTCGACGTCCAGACAGGATGTATTCGACGCTTGCGTCGAATAGTAATCGACGCACGTCAATCTTTATGACAGAATTCAAAATCGCCAGATCTCTTTCCTTATCTTATAGATCTGATTTATATGGAATCAATTTATGTCTTATAGCCGTTCTGAATCTTTCTTTTCCTCTATTAGATTCTTGGCTAATTTGATAAAATTCATTATGGGCATTATTTGAAATTGGAATGAATTCTTTCCTTCTATTGGTATGCTAACTATGGAAATGTTTCTATCCTTCTAATTCTCTGTCTGATAATTAATTTTCCTCCTATGAGTATTATTTGAATGAACAGAGCTATATATATATATGAAGGAGGTCGACAGAAAGAACAAGGAGGGATCCACCATTTTTACTCATTGAAAAAGTGGAAAAGCTCCCAAGTGATAAAGAGAAAATTGAGAAATAGTGCTGCAGCAAAGAACAAGCTTCCTTCTCCTTCTCATTCAGAAGCCATACTGCTGCAAAATTCTGAAAAGGGCTACAATCTTCTTGTCTCTATAGAAGAAAGATTTAATTCACTTCTTGTGCTTCCAATCTTCTTGCTAGGAAGAAGATTCATTCTTGTTCTTATTTCTTTCTTCTTTCTTATTCTTACTTAAACATTGTAAAAGAGTTTTTAGAATCTCTCTTCAAAAAATTCAGTGTACTGGTTCTAAGAGTCTCCTTTTCAAAAGACTCAGTTGGTTCTAAGAGTCTCCTTGTCAAAAGACTCAGGGTGGTTCTAAGAGTCTCCTTATCAAAAGACTCAGTACAAGATAGTGAATTTCCTACCAAGGGGGTAGAAGAGTGGACTACCCAAAGTTTGGGGAACCCCTATATCTCTTTGTGTTGTGCTGTGATTTCTTTTCTTGCATTTACTTTCTTTATTTGTTTAATTCTTGTTGGTGTGTGTGGGAAGCTCTAATCTGTGATCATACACACATATATATATTAACTTTGCACAAAATATTTTTAATCTCTATTCACCCCCCTCTAGAGAATTCTAGTGAGGTTAACTGTGCATTTTCAATTGGTATCAGAGCCAGGTTGATCTAAAAAGGATAACTCCTTGATCAAAAAGGTCCTACCTTTTATATATATATATATTTCTAACAATTATTTTTCACATGGCACAAATCAAAGATTATGCTTCCACCAGACCACCAATGTGCAATCTTGAAAAATTTGTAGTTTGGAAAACAAGAATTAGAATTTATATGAATTCTATTGATGATAACTTGTTTAATATTACTGTGACAGGTCCCCCAAAGCCTTATAGAAAGGATGCAAATGGCAATGTCACACAAACACTTGTTCCAAGATCTGAATGGACAGAAGATGAGAGGAAGGCAAGAACATGTGATCTAAAGGCCATGAGCATACTTGTCTCAACCCTCTCAGATGACATCTTTCAAAGGGTTGTTGACTGTGAATCAGCCAAAGAAATTTGGGATGCTCTTACAAAGATGGTGGAAGGAAGTGCTGATGAAAAGAAAGATAAGAAGGCTCTATTGATCTCCCAATATGAGAACTTCCAAAAGAAAAATGAAGAGAGTATCTCTGAGATGTATGACAGATTCAGTCTAATCATCAATCAATTGAAAAACTTGGATAGAGAGATCTCTCTCACTGAGATTAATGACAAATTGCTAATGAGTCTCCCTAGTTCATGGGACTCAAGAACATGGGCAATAAGAGACACAAGAGGACAAAAGGAAATCTCAACAGATGCTCTCTTAGGAAAACTCAAATCCTATGAGCAACTGCTGAAAACTAGAGAAGAGAAGAAGAGAAGAGAAAACACTCCAATCTCCTCAAAAGATAGGAACATAGCTTTGAAGGCAACAGAAGAAGGGACTCCTGTCACTGAAGAAGAACTATTCAGTTTCCTGGCCAGAAGATTTAAGAAATGGGTCAAGACAGAGGGATCAAGAAGAAGGGAGTCAAAACCAAGGTATGACAAAACTCCCACTAAAGAAATTGTGTGTTTTTCTTGCAGGAAATCTGAACATATTGCCCCAGAATGTCCAGAGAATGCTGAGACAAAGAAAGTTTTGAAAAAGAAAGATCCCAAGAAAAAGGAGAAGAAGAAAGAAAGAGGCCTTATTGCAGAAGCCTGGAGTGAAACAGACTCTGAGGACAATTCCTCTTCCAAGAGTGACAATGAAGAATCTAAGCAAGAAGATCTATGCTTGATGGCCCTTGAAGGATCAAAGAATAATGATAGTGCTAAATCATGGAGTGAGACAGGATCAGAAGAAAGCATATCTTCTGAAGATGAAAAAGAAGATAGTCTTATTCTCATAGAGGAATCTGAGGGTAAGGATGAGGTAAGCATGTTTGATAAAATAGATTTTCAAAGTGATAACTTCAGAAATGATTTTATGGGAATGTGTCTAGATCAACTAAAAGCAACACAAGAAATTAAAGATCTAAAAGAACAAATCAATGTAGCTAAAAACCAGAGAAATAGAGAAGTTAATTGCTCTAAAGATTATGAATTAAGGGCTAACATCATAGAAAAGGAGGTAGAAAAGGCTAAAATAGAAAATCAGTTCCTTAAGGATAAGGTATCCCAGGCAAAGGCCTTTGAAGAATCAATAAAAACGAGAAGCCAAACTCTTAAGGAAATCACAGAAAAACAAAAAATAAGACACAAGAATCTTGGGCTAGGGGCTGATCCATTAATCAGCCTAATTCCATCCAACCAACCTGCTTGGATGAGCCCTGTAAAATTCACTAAACCTGTCAAATGGACAAACCAAGAAAAAGACCCACAAGATAAGGAAGAAAACTCCTTCAAAGAAATAAAGGAATTTGATGAGACTTCATATTATTTAGCTGATGACTCACAAACTTCATCTGAAGAAACAACTAATCCAAGAAAAACAACACATAAAGGAGTAAAAGCAGAAAAAGGTAAAATGAAAATTGAAGATACAATTTTGTCGACTTCATATCGACGCATAAATGATAGTGCGTCGACTTATACTCAACGCAACCTCTCAGATGCCTCGACCTCTTCTAGACGCTTGAACAAAAGCACGTCGACTTCCAATCGATGCAATTTTCTCTATGCATTGAAATCAGATCGACGCCATCTGGAGAAAGCGTCGAATACAAATCGACGCGACTATCAACATGCGTCGAATAGATATCGACGCACAAAAGTTCAGAGCAACTTAAATACCTTTTCTCCAAAAGCCTTTCATCCTAACCCATATTCAGGACCCATTCATCCCAATCATGATTTTTATCCAAATCAACACCTCTATCCTAACCAAAATGTTTATCCTAAACAAAATTCCCATCTTAATCAAACCTTCTATTCTAATCAACACTTCCATCCCTCTCTAAACTTAAATTCTCACAATACTAAGATAATCAAATGCTATATATGTAATAAAACTAGACACCTTGCCAAACAATGTTGGCACAATCAATCAAACTATCTGTAGAAAATTGTCCAAGACTGACTTTGAAATCTTTAGGGCTAGGAAGAGATGAAAAGAAATAAAACACCTAGAACTTTTAGGAAAATTAAAAGTCACATCGACTTATAATCGACGCACCGTCGAGAAGACCTCGACGCTGGCACTGATCTCCTTCAGTCAAAGTAACGTCGATCCCCTATCGATGTAACGTCGACTTCATAAAAACGAGCGGCAATACTTTCAGTCACATCCACTGAAATACCGAATAAGCCTTGAATTAAGTCCAGTTTCGACGCCTCACCTGACTTAAATAGTCTCTTCAGTTAGAAGCCTTCACGACTCTGCATCTTTCATCCTTCTTGCTCCTCAGACCAGCCGATTTTTCCTCTCTCTTTCACTGACCTAAAATGACTCCCAAAATCAACTCAGGCTTCGACATTGACCTTGAGTCTTTCCAAGCAGCCGCAGAAAACTACAAAAGCATCATTGTTCTTTTTACTGCAGCAGGACTGGACAAGCTCATCTCCACTAGGTGCAAGCTCCTGGAATCAGAGCTCACAGAGCTAATAACTCATGTTCAGATATCTGAACAAGGAGAAATCCAGGGAACACTATATGAGACACCAGTCTTAATCTCAGCAGAACATATTAGGGCCACCTTTGATCTTACATCAGGTATATCCTAATATCCTCTTTGTTCAAATGAAATAAGGAAAGAAAATGAGCTTCTAAAAGAATGACTAAACAAGTCTAAATTATTCCTTTATTAGGTGATGAATCTATAGACCTCACACCTGATGAAATCAAGCATCTGCTAACCATCATGAAGTTTTCAAGGGATAAATCAACCCATCTAAAGAAAATAGACTTTTCTGAGGAGTATAGACTACTAGTAGATATAGTAGGAAAGATACTACTATGTAAGATATCTGCCCATGATGCAGTGCCCAAGCAGCAACTGAACATCATGGGGGCTCTTGTGTTGAAGAAGAAAATAGACTGGGCCAGCTGTCTGCTCAAGATGATAGGCTCTAGATATTCTCACAAAGAGAATGCCTACATGAGGATTATGAGTCAAGTACTTCCCACTCCTTCCCTGACCTCTGTAGGTCAAAAAGAATTCCTATCCCTCCTGGAAAGAGGATGTCCATTGCCCTCTTCTCCAAATGGACTAGGCAAATCCCCAAGCCTGGTTCCATTCCTGAAAGGACTCCCTCTCCTCCTAACTCTCCTACTCATCCATCTCCTCCTCCTTCTCCTCAAAGAGACAATTCTTCTCTACCACCATCACCCACTCAAATAGTCTCTACCACCCTCAAAACTCCTACTCTACCTACCTCTTCTCAAACACCTGCTCCTCAAACAGCAGCTTCTCCACCTCCTCCTCCTCTTACTTTCTCATCCTCTCCACCTCCTTTATCACCCATACCTCATGTATCAACTAACTTCTCTCCAGACTCATCACCACCTTCACCACTCTCTCCTCATCCCCAACCACAACATGAACCATCTGCATCCACTGAAGCTCTCCTCACTCAGTGCATTGCATCAGCAGCTCAAACATTCCAAGCAATGCTGGATGAGCACTGCTCCCAGATTCATTCCTCAATCCTACACATGCACACCCAAATAGATGGGGTCAGTGCCTCTGTGCAAAGTCTGAAGAACTCTCTCTCTTCCTCAAGAGTTACCAAGTCTTTCTTAACCTCCTTGGCCAAGAAGGTCAAGAAGGGGGAGAAGCTAGATGAAGAGCAGCCCTCCAATCTTAAACCTCCCTCACACAAATCCCCTCCTTCTTCAAAATCTGACAATCTTGCACTGCTCAAGACAATTGGAAATGAGATAGTACCTGAGCTACACAATGATGAACAAACAATAGAGGTACTCAACATAGCAAGAGATGCTGCAAATCAAGTGGCACTACTACAAGGGGAGGGAAGCAGAGCAGAAAATGAGGCTGAAAAGGAAGAAGGTGAGAAAGAGCTGAATACTGCTATAAATCAAGAAGAAAATGAACCAGCTGCTGGAACTGAAAAAGGAAATGAAGCTGATGCTGGAAAAGAGAAAGAGCCAGATGCTGTGATGGCTGAAGAAGGGGCTCAGGAGTCAGGGGAAGGGGGAGCTGAGACTCAGGGGGAGCAAATGGCTGAGACCCAGGGGGAGCTGAGGGAGTCACCTGCTACTGGGAAAGAGCAATCCACAATAGTATTCAAGAGAAAAAGAAAGACTCCTCCTACCCGTCCTGAATAATACTTGAAAACAATGCTTCATATACTTTATGATTGGTCTGAACATGAAGTTTGCTTCTGATTGTGTGAAATCTTCATTATCTGTACAAATGCATTGCTATGTTAGTTATATGCTAAATACAATTTCTCTCTAAATAGGGTTAAGACAAATAGGGGGAGATTGTTGGGAAAATGATTTCTCTTAACCCCTGAAAAAGAGTTAAATATGAATTATAAGAATGAAAAATAAGGCTAAGTAAATATGCGTCGAATGGTATTCGACGCAACGTCGAAATGTAATCGACGTCTCCTTCAGAATGAGTCGAAGTAACTTTAGGAAGACTTCGATGTATGTGTTGTCGATGCTACTCTGATTTCCAGTCGACGCATCTAATGTAGTCGACGCACCTTTGTCATCGCACCTTCCTTATTCTCCTCTCGACGTCCAGACAGGATGTATTCGACGCTTGCGTCGAATAGTAATCGACGCACGTCGATCTTTATGACAAAATTCAAAATCGCCAGATCTCTTTCCTTATCTTATAGATCTGATTTATATGGAATCAATTTATGTCTTATAGCCGTTCTGAATCTTTCTTTTCCTCTATTAGATTCTTGGCTAATTTGATAAAATTCATTATGGGCATTATTTGAAATTGGAATGAATTCTTTCCTTCTATTGGTATGTTAACTATGGAAATGTTTCTATCCTTCTAATTCTCTGTCTGATAATTAATTTTCCTCCTATGAGTATTATTTGAATGAACAGAGCTATATATATATATATGAAGGAGGTCGACAGAAAGAACAAGGAGGGATCCACCATTTTTACTCATTGAAAAAGAGGAAAAGCTCCCAAGTGATAAAGAGAAAATTGAGAAATAGTGCTGCAGCAAAGAACAAGCTTCCTTCTCCTTCTCATTCAGAAGCCATACTGCTGCAAAATTCTGAAAAGGGCTACAATCTTCTTCTCTCTATAGAAGAAAGATTTAATTCACTTCTTGTGCTTCCAATCTTCTTACTAGGAAGAAGATTCATTCTTGTTCTTATTTCTTTCTTCTTTCTTATTCTTACTTAAACATTGTAAAAGAGTTTTTAGAATCTCTCTTCAAAAAATTCAGTGTACTGGTTCTAAGAGTCTTCTTTTCAAAAGACTCAGTTGGTTCTAAGAGTCTCCTTGTCAAAAGACTCAGGGTGGTTTTAAGAGTCTCCTTATCAAAAGACTCAGTACAAGATAGTGAATTTCCTACCAAGGGGGTAGAAGAGTGGACTACCCAAAGTTTGGGGAACCACTATATCTCTTTGTGTTGTGCTGTGATTTCTTTTCTTGCATTTACTTTCTTTATTTGTTTAATTCTTGTTGGTGTGTGTGGTAAGCTCTAATCTGTGATCATACACATATATATATATATATATATATATATATATATATATATATTAACTTTGCACAAAATATTTTTAATCTCTATTCACCCCCCTCTAGAGAATTCTAGTGAGGTTAACTGTGTATTTTCACTTGATTTGACCGTGGTTTGACCTCTTGATGTCGAAATTTGTCGTAACGCACTCTGTTGGTCTGGTTTTGACATATGAGTTAAATGAACCTGACCGTGATCGATTCTGAGTTTATTTGTTTAATGTTTTAAAAGTGCGTCGTGGCGGGCTACGAAAACTAAAACTGTCATATTTCTCATATGACCTCTGATTGCAATGAAACGAGTCCCATTGCACTTGTATTCCCTGTACGAGTCTAATACAACTGATGGAAGTCGATTCAGAGTACGTATGGTCACTCTACCAAAATGGCGATGTCGTGACGCGCTACGATACTCAAAATGGTCGTTTTCTCTAAACAACCTCGGATTGGAATGGAATGAGTTCTGTTTGCACTCGTATTATTTATACAAGTCTAACGCAACTGATGGAGTCGATTCGGAGTATGTAAGGTCATTATACCAAAGCGGCATCGTCGTGACACGCTACGATACTCAAAATGGTTGTTTTTTTAAATAACCTCAGATTGGAATGGAACGAGTTCCGTTGCGCTCGTATTGATTATACGAGTCTAACGCAACCGACGGAAGTCGATTCGGAGTTCTCTAGCACCATATCCTAAAATCGGGTTATTTCCTATGATTTATGTTTTGGGGTGGGACAATGGGTTACTTTTATTGGGTCTACTAGGGTCTAATGACCCAATAAAAGTCGGGATGTTACACCTAGGCTCTGTGGACCCCGTTGCTCGCGTTTCTTCGACATGGGCTAGAGGCAGCTCTCCGTTTGAGATTCAGCGAGATCTTTAGGCCTGCACCATGGTCGTGAGCCGCGCTACCCGCGCGCTCGCTATTATTTATGTGGGAGCGAGTGGGGGTGAATGGCTAAGGTGAGACCAACTCGACTCGCCCCCTTCCCTTATTTTGGTTGTAACCTCCTCTCACCCCATCCCCTTTGTCTCCTAGATCATTTTCTTGCCCTACCGACCTTCAAGAACCTGGTCAATGGGATCATTTCTGGGGACCTTTTAGCATAGCCTTACAACCTGCCACCTGAGCGGTCAACCCGCCGCTCTGGCTTGTGAGAGACCGGTCAGCGGAACCAGCTCAGGGTCCTTTCATCATATCATTTCTACATGCCGCTTGAGGGCTCAACCTGCCCCGCCGGCTTGTGAGAGCACGGTAGGCGGAACCTACTTAGGGGTCTTTCAACATATCCTTTGTTGGAACCTTAGTTTTTTATTTGAGTCGTGATCCATCTTTATTCTGTGATCGATGAAATCCCATTAAGACAGGAGACAGAAGAAAACAATACAAGTTCTCTTGGTTCGACGAACGCCTTCCTGGGTTCGACGAACGCCTTCCTGCGATCGATGAAATATATTCAATCTGCGTTTGACGAACAGCTCAAAATCTCAGCGGTCGACGAACCATCTCAGTGGTCGACGATCCAGCCCGTCTCAGCGGTCGACGAAAAGCTGCGTTCGACGAATCTTCAACAGAAGCTCAGGTCGACGAATTCAATGTTCAGAACGACGAACTTCAAGCTCAGATCGACGAGTTATTATCTGCTATTATAATATCTCATTTCTTAGATCGACTAATATTTCTATATCTGATAAAGCAATATTTTGATTAAATTCTATTTATATATTGCTGCCCTTTCTTCATTTGTATAAATTAATAATATAGTCATTGCAGAGCAATAAATAATGTGGCCATTGCAGAAAAGCTAAAGACGGCAATTTATCTTCTCGAGGAATCTAGGAAATTAAAGAGATGTTATCTCTTTCCTTTTGTCGGGCAAGAATTCAAATAGCTTTAAAAGTCATCTCCAGATTATATATATAAAGAGAAGTACAGAGAAGAAAATAAGAAGGCAGAACCAGAACAGGAAGAAGTGAAATATACAAAAATACAGAGAAGCAAAAAGAAGGAGCACATATACAGAGTTCTTGATAAGAACAACATATTTTATTTATCTTCTTTTTGCTAACTCTTCTCTGCAGATCATCTTTACCATGAGACACCTATCTAGATCTTTTGCTCAGGGATCTTAACTGCAGAAGAAAAAAAGAGTTACAACATCCAAAAGAAGAAGCCTCCTCACTTGAACATCAACACTAATCAAATCAGGGGGAGCTCTTCAACATCATCAAGATCCACTCTCAACAACACCATCTGGATCTCTAGAGTCTTCTTAGAAAGAGAAGAACAATATATTTTCTATTTTCTTTTACCTGTATAAAGGGTTATAACTCGCTTCAAAAGTTACAGCCAAAACCTTTTAACTACTATATTTCTTTGTGTCTTCTGATTGCTTATCTTATATTTTATTTCTTGTTGCTGTGCTGTGATATATGTGATTAGTATTTTAGTTCTATAACTCACTTAACTACACATATTTATATATCACTATTTTAAATAAGCCAAAACCTTTTAACTCTCTATTCACCCCCTCCCTCTAGAGTTAATTTAAGAACTAACCTCACTTTCAGTTGACATCAAAGCGTGGTTGATTATATCAATTCACTTTCAACTGATATTCATTTGACTTTCAATTGGTATCAGAGGGTAGGTTGATTGTTTATACAGGCTAACACCTGAATCATAAAAATCAATTAGTTCTTTTTTTTTAAAACTCATGGCACAAGAAGAATATTCAATCACAAGACCACCAATCTGTAATTTGGATAGATTTTCTTTATGGAAAGCTAGAATCAGATTATATATGAATGCAATATATGATGAAATTTATAATTCCATTTTGACAGGACCTCCAACTTCATCAACATCAATAGATGCTCAAAAGAAGCTGAAGAGTGCTGATGCCAAGGCTATGAAAATACTAGCTCAATCAATGCCAAATGACATTCATCAAAGAGTTGCTGATTGCACTTCAGTAAGAGGCATCTGGAACTCCCTCACAATGATGGTAGTTGAACCTTCTTCCACTTTCTGTATTTATGATACAGAACCATCATCTAGTTAAAGTGAAGAAAAAAAAGAAGAAGAACAAAAAGGCTAGAGATTTCTGCATGATGGTCATAAATGGCTCATTCCACAACTCAGATGCAGAATCTGAATCTGATAAAGATGAGGTAATTTCAAGGTTTGATTCTATTTCTGATCAAGTCAAATCAGATTTTAAAATGCCATATACAGATCTAATAAAACCTGAGAAAGAAATAAAATCTCTCAGAATAGAGTTAATTGAAATAAATAATTTAACTTCTGAAAATACTAAACCTAAAGAAGATTTGAAAACATCAGAAGAGAAAATTACTTCCTTGAAAATAAAATTAATTAAGGCTAAAAAATTTAAACAATCGTTTAAGGAAAAAGAAGTAAAAGACTCTGTAGAATTTACTGAATTTCTTTATGTTAAAATAAAATCTAGAAATCAGTTTAGTTTATCAAATTTATATTTTAATAAGATAAAAGGCTAATATATCTAACTATAAAGCAATGCTTAACATTTTTAATCTTTTAACTCAAATTATAATTAAACAAGCAGTTATAAGATTCATCTGAATTTTCTATCTTAAAAACAAAGTCAAATAACTTCAATGCTCTTACAGAATTTCTCCAAAATCATGTTGAGCATTCTACTCAGATTGCATAGATCAGAAATGATCAGGGCACTGAGTGTGAGTCTCTTCTGATAAGGAGATTCCTTAGAAGGAAGGTATCAGGCAATGTTTTTCTGATCTTAAAATTCTTTAGAATCCATTAACAGCTGTAGCAAATTCTTCATATTATTAAAATCCTATTAAAAACAAAATCTAGGATTGTTTAAATGTTTTTAAAAGAAGAAGGATTTTAGAATTTAAAAGAAGAAGAAAACAATAATATAATTTATGATTAAACATTTTCAAAAGAACAATAAATTTTTCTATCTGTTTTTATTCTGCACATCTCCTCTAAGCTTTATATTTCTAACTGTTATGCTTGCAGTTATTCTATTTTTTTATGCCTAGTATCCTAAACCAAATAGGGGGAGATTGTTAGAACCTAGTCTTTATTTGGATTAGGATCCCAACTCAAATAGGGGGAGGTTGTTGGAACATTAGTTTTTGATTTGAGTCGTGATCCATCTTTATTCTGTGATCGACGAAATCCCATTAAGACAGGAGACAGGAGAAAACAATACAAGTTCTCTGGGTTCGACGAACGCCTTCCTGGGTTCGACGAACGCCTTCCTGCGATCGATGAAATATATTCAATCTGCATTCGACGAACAACTCAATATCTCAGCGGTCGACGAACCGTCTCAGCGGTCGACGATCCAGCCTGTCTCAGCAGTCGACGAAAAGCTGTGTTCGACGAATCTTCAACAGAAGCTCAGGTCGACGAATTCAATGTTCAGAACGACGAACTTCAAGCTCAGATCGACGAATTATTATCTGTTATTATAATATCTCATTTCTTAGATCGACTAATATTTCTATATCTGATAAAGCAATATTTTGATTAAATTCTATTTATATATTGCTGGCCTTTCTTCATTTGTATAAATTAATAATATAGCCATTGCAGAGCAATAAATAATATGGCTGTTGCAGAAAAGCTAAAGACCGCAATTTATCTTCTCGAGAAATCTAGGAAATTAAAGAGACGTTATCTCTTTCCTTTTGTCGGGCAAGAATTCAAATAGCTTTGAAATCCATCCCCAGATTATATATACAAAGAGAAGTACAAAGAAGAAAATAAGAAGGCAGAACCAGAACAGGAAGAAGTGAAATATACAGAAATATAGAGAAGCAAAAAGGAGCACATATACAGAGTTCTTAATAAGAACAACATATTTTATTTATCTTCTTTTTGCTAACTCTTCTCTACAGATCATCTTTACCCTGAGACACCTATCTAGATCATTTGCTCAGGGATCTTAACTGCAGAAGAAGAAAAGAGTTACAACATCCAAGAGAAGAAGCCTCCTCACCTGAACATCAACACTAATCAAATCAGGGGGAGCTCTTCAACATCATCAAAATACACTCTCAACAACACCATCTGGATCTCTAGAGTCTTCTTAGAAAGAGAAGAACAATATATTTTATGTTTTCTTTTACCTGTATAAAGGGTTATAACTCCCTTCAAAAGTTACAGCCATTGGTGGCAGGGCACCTGATTAAAAACCTGTAGTTGGGTTAGAGCACCTGATCAAAAGCTCACTTGGTGTGTGGACACCTGATCAAAACTCCCTTGGTGGCAGCGCACCTGATCAAAAACCTGTAGTGGATTCCTACCAAGTGTGGTAGAAGAGTAGATGTACGCAGGTTGATTGGGGAACTACTATATTTCTTTGTGTCTTCTGATTGCTTGGCTTATATTTTATTTCTTGTTGATGTGCTGTGATATCTGTGATTAGTATTTTAGTTCTATAACTCACTTAACTACCCATATTTGTATATCACTATTTTAAATAAGCCAAAACCTTTTAACTCTCTATTCACCCCCCCCTCTAGAGTTAATTTAAGAACTAACCTCACTTTCAATTAGTATCAAAGCTTGGTTGATTATATCAACTCACTTTCAACTGATATTCAATTGACTTTCATCCTTTCTACCTGCCTCTTGAGGGGTCAACCTGAGCCGCCGGCTTGTGAGAGCCCAGTCGGTAGAACCTACTCGGGGGCTTTTCAACATATCCTTTCTACCTACCTCCTGAGGGGTCAACCTGACCCGCCGGCTTATGAGAGACCAGTCGGCAGAACCTACTCAGGGGCCTTTCAACATATCCTTTCTACCTGCCTCATGAGGGGTCAACCTGCCCCGCCGGCTTGTGAGAGCCCGGTCGGCGGAACCTACTCAGGGGCCTTTCAACATATTGTTTCTACCTGCCTCCTGAGGGGTCAACCTGCCCCGCCGGCTTGTGACAGCCTGATCGGTGGAACCTACTCACGGGCCTTTCAACATATCTTTTCTACCTGCCTCCTGATGGGTAAACCTGCCCCGCCGGCTTGTGAGAGCCCGGTCGGCGGAACCAACTCAGGGGCCTTTCAACATATCATTTCTACCTGCGTCCTGAGTGGTCAACTTGCCCTGCCAGCTCGTGAGAGCCCGGTCGGCAGAACCTACTCAAGGGCCTCTCATTATACCATCTATTAACTTACAAACAACATGGAACTTTTTAGCTCATGGCACCCTCCCCCTGGTAGGGCAGAGGTCTATGCATCTTCAAAAAGATTTATCAAATAAATTTTATTATCGACTAGGAATAAAAATGCTTCAAATCATCGTCGCTCCAGTTATTACTAACGAGGATCCCCTCAACATACTGAAGGCGAAACCCTCCCGACTTCAGCACATATAAGATTACATATGTGTACAACCCCGATATCCGCCAGGCAAGGAGACTCGGTTCAATAAGGCAATAGGATGAAGGAGGTGATAAGGAAGATGTTGGATCTTGTGGCGCCCTTAGAGGGGGGGGGGGGGGGGGGGGGGGGTGAATAAGGGCAATTTAAAACTTTGATACTTTTTGTAACAAACAAAACAATATATGAATATAGAGACAAATAATTGAATTTAAAAACAAGATTTTATTTCATCAAAGATAATGAGTAGAAATAATTCCAATAAAGCTTGGAATCAAAGGCTTACAATTTATAAAATCTCTTGTCTCTTTTCACTGGTCCTTCTCCTAAGGACCGGTTGGCTATAGCCAATATCTCCCAGATATAGACACTAGCCTCCCCCTAAATCAAATCTTGATCTAGACGCAGCACACACGGCGGCAATTTTCTCCCAAGCCACACAAGGACTTGACACCGCACACAAGACGATTATTTACACTGACCACACAAGGATCTAACACCACACACAAGGTGATGATTTCCCCTAAGCCTCACACGGACTTAGACACCGCACACACGACGATGATTTTCCCAAACCAATTACAATTTATGAAATGGAAACGTAAATACAATATATGAAACTAAAACTCCCTCAAGAAGAGCTCTGAAGATGATGGTCGACCAATGGGAAGATCTTCAATCTCGAACGTACGGTCGAATCTCCTTCGCTCTTGAAAATGTACTGGACCAAGGAAGTTCGTCTGGAATCTGCTCTGGAAATCAAGGCTCCTTCAACATTCTGAAATCTCTGAAATTCGTGGCCTTTTATTGAACTTTTCATAACGGCCAGCTATCGCGTGGCGATATCGATATCGCCCCGCGATATCGCTGAAACGTGGCTGGACAACATGGGCTGTTGCGTGGAACGTGGCTGATCGTGTGCTGTCGCGCGGTGATAGTGATATCGCCCCGCGATAGCGCTGTAACGTGGCTTCGAGCGCGGCAACGTGTGGAGCATGGCTGATGTCAGCAGCAACCGTTGACGCTATCGCCTGGCGATAGAGTTAACGCCATCGATACTGTGATTTTCGTTTTCTTCATTGATCTGCTCAGTCAATCCTTAGTACATAAAATATCTGTTATCTGCACACCATTAATCAAATATAGGATCAAATACATTCGAGATTTGTTATTCTCAAACCGGACGAGTGCGGAACGCATGCTCCAACAATCTCCCCCTTTTGATAATAACAAATCCTTATAAAAAGAAATCAATTAAATCCTATAGAGATATTGAAAAGTATATTTTGTGTCTACAAGTGTGAACATATGATCTCCCCCTTAATATTAGCTCCTTCAAAAAATATTCTCACATATAAACTCCCTGACATATAATCTCCCCCTACATGTATGCTCCCTGTATTAATTAAGTAATTCAAGTGATTTCTTATTATCTTCTCCCCTTTTGATATTATCAAAAGAAAGTGGGGGTATGGAATACAAAATAGATTAGGAATTGAGTAGCAAATGCAGAAGCGTAAAGAAGTGAGAGAGTTATAAATTGGTAAAAGAATTTTGAAAACAAGAGGAGTAGAATATCAACAATGATAAACATGGAGTAGGATTACAATGAAATTTGGAATATAATCATGGAAGAAGTTGTGACATGTGGAAAAAGTATGAGTATAATTTGAACATTGAAAATAGTCAAGCTAAGATATCCAAATCAATAAGACAGATGAAAGAAAAAAGAGATAAACTATTTCCGGTCCAATTCTCATAAGAAGAAATTTTATATATAACAATGAAGTGTAGTAGTGATACTTTGAAAAAGAATACATATGAATATATTTAAAATATACATGATCATGGAATTGTTAAACATAACATGAATATACATAAAGCCAAACTTATGAACTTACCGAAACTTTGCAAGTATATAAAATGACCTTTTTGTTTTTCCATAACAAGACACTTTACAATTCTTTCCAAGGTGCTTAACCTCACAATGCTCATTAAGACTTATCATGAGGCTAATTAGTGCTTGGTGGAGGATCCTTTTCAATTTTTTAATTTTTTTTTCAGAATTTTTTGGCAAAATATATGTTTTGCATTTGAATTTTTTTTTTGAATATTGATGTATGTAAAGGATCTCCGAATTCACTTGCATGCAAAAAAAAAATGGTATAATTTGAATAAGTGCAAAGTAGCAAAGTTGAAGACAGCATTTATGAAATGTATTTTGTTATGTTCGAGCAATCATGATGTATGTATATATTAAATTTTATTAACATGTAATTGCAAAGTAAGTGTTTGTGATTCCTCATTGTCATAGATAAAAAATTTCTTATACTTAGAGGCATGCGGAACAATTTTACCCAATTTCTAGTCATCAAAAATATATGTAGATATCTTAAGCAAGAGAAATTAAGAACAATGTTGAAAGGATTCATAAATGAAGAATCACATGTACCAGCTATGGTACCATGATAACTATCCAAAATTACTACTTTAATACTAGAAACATGTTTGTAAAAAGACAGCTCAGAAGTTGACTAAAAAAATGAAGGAAATAGATATCGCCCTGCGACAGTGATAACGCGCGGCGATAGTGGTTTTTTATATAAAAAGCGAAAAATTGGAAAGACAAGTCTAAGATTCTCATTTGACCGACCCTAGACTGCTGGAGTTCGTCTTTCTTCTCCGAAAGCCCTAAAAACTCCAAAAGGTATACCTTAGATCTCTTTCAAATTTGTATTGTTTTCAAAAATAATAATAGATCTAGAATCTTGATGATGAAAGAAGATAGATCCATTGAAAAAAATTTCATTTTGATCATACATTGTAGATCTTAAATATTTTGAAGTAAAAAGGCTTTTTTATGAAAAATAAGCACTAATGTTGAATTTTTTGTTGTAGATCTACAATGTTTGTGCAAGTTTAGTTTTTTTTTTGTTAAATTTGAGACCACATAAAACGAAGTAATGTAATCAAAAGTAGCAAGAAGAATTGATTTGGAGATATCGCCCGGTGACAGTACTGTCGCCGGCGGTAGTGAACAATACCGAAATTTTTAATTTTAGATTTCTGAAATTTTTTTTTCATTTCATAATAGGAAATGGCATCATCATCTCGTGCCAGGAAATCTACCAGCAACAACCCTCACTCCTCATTCCAATCATATTCTGGTATTGAGAACGCATCAATCGGTGTTCCAAAATGTTTGGATGGATCTGTGCCAACACATATATATGAGTGTTTGGTTGAGGTAGATATAATGTCCCTCATTATACCGGATATGTTCTCCTCGTGGTTTGTTAGAGAATTTTATAATAACTTAGAAGACCCGAAAAATACGGGTTTGAATGGAGGCATAAAGTCTAAAATTCAAGGAGGGGAAATAGAAATCACACATGAAGATCTCAGAAATGAATATGGTCTTGAAACTTGTGAAGACAATATGATTGATATCGTGGAAAATTACCGAAAGGATCGGGATTGGACATGTTTGAATCAAACGCTTCATGGGAAGGATAATAGTGGTTTGATTCAAGATATCACATCACTTAGTCGCGATGCTTTTATCGTGCAAGAGATATTAAGGAATACGGTTATGATAAAGACCGGAGATACAAGGAAGATCACGGCTCAATTGAGCTTGGTGACTTACTATATATTGGAAAAAGTGAAGTTCGATGTGGCTGCTTTGTCTTATCCATTATACGATATACGTATAAGATGAAGCATCCTCTTAGGAGGAAATTGAATACACTCCCATTAGGAAGTGTTATTCAAAGGCTCATATATAATAAATATGGATGGATAGACCAAGAAATCTTCATCAATGATTGTGTCCCGGCTATACATACTATCACAGAACCAGCTAGAGTTCCTTCTCCTAGAGCAACATCTTCTTCAAGACAACCACTTCGAAGAGGAGGGTCTTTACGTGAAAGAATAGAAGATCTAAGTAATTCGGTTGAGGAGATAAAAGAAGAACAAAAGCGAAGTAATTCGGGTATCATAAAATTTATGAAGTTTCTAGTAAAGGGGCTGAAGCTTAAACCAACGCCGGAAGAAGAGAGAGAATGGGATCCTCCACGTCATTCAATAAGGCGAACCCGAAGAGCTAGAGAAACTACACCGATCTCTAATGATGATATTGCTGCTTCTGAAGAAAATCTGGATGAGTGATAGATTTAGTGCTGTGGATGTAATAGTATTAATGCTTTGAAGAAGTATGAGATATCGCCCGGCGACATCACTGTCGCCCAACGATAGTGAAAACTTTATCTTTGATCTGTTTTTCTGTTCTGGTTTTATCATATGCATTTGAAGAGAATTTTGATGATAATTTGACTTTGTTCTGTGATAGTTTGTTTAATTACATATTATAAGAGTAAATAATTTAATAATTTTTAATAATTTTTGATAACACATAAGAATTAAATATATGTAATTTCCAGAAATAAATTTTTTTTTAAGATTTATATTTCTAAGATTCCAAGTTCTAATCTTAACATAGAAAAGCGTGAATCATTAAGTGGTTTTGTAAAAATATCCGCTAATTATGAATCCGTTCTTATGAAGTTGATTTTTACATTACCCTTCTTAATATGATCCCTTATAAAATGACGTCGGACATCTATATGCTTAGATCTAGAGTGTAATACGGGATTATTAGTTAAGTCTATAACACTTTTATTATCACACTTTAATTCTACACTACTTTGTTGCATGTCAAAGTCTTCTAATGTTTGTGACATCCAAAGAGCTTGGGCACAACAACTACCTATTGCAATATATTCGGCCTCGGTAGTAGAGAGGGCAACAGAATTCTGTTTCCCACTCGACCAAGAAATAAGTGAAGGGCCGATAAAATGACAAGTGCCACTAGTGCTTTTCCTATCTAAAGAACATCCCACATAATCTGAATCCGAAAAACCATGTAAAATAAAGGAATCATTATGAGGATACCATAATCCTAATTTAGATGTTCCTAAAAGATATCGAAAGATGCGTTTCACCGCTTTTAAATGTGACTCTTTAGGATTAGCCTGAAATCTAGCACATAAACAAACGACAAACATAATGTCAGGCCTAGATGCGGTTAAATATAATAAGGATCCTATCATACTTCTATAAAGGGTTTGGTCAATTGAAACTCCACTTTCATCTTTTCCTAATTTTAGTGAAGCACTCATAGGAGTGTTTGCATGCTTAAGATTTTCAAATCCAAAACTTTTTAACATATCATGAATATATTTGGATTGACATATAAAAATACCATCATGTTTTTGTGTAATTTGAAAACCTAGAAAATATGAAAGTTCTCCTACCATGCTCATTTCAAATTCATTTTTCATAATTTGAACTACTTCATTACACAATTCTTCATTAGTGGCTCCAAAAATAATATCATCAACATAAATTTGCAAAATAACTAAATCATGATCAATTTGCTTAATGAAGAGTGTAGAATCGGCACTTCCAATTTTATAATCGTGCTTTAACAAATATTGAGTTAATCGATCATACCAAGCACGAGGCGCTTGTTTTAATCCATAAAGCGCTTTATCTAATTTATAAACATAATTTGGATATTTCTCATTTACAAAGCCAGGGGGTTGTTCTACATAAACCTCTTCTTTTATATACCCGTTTTAAAAATGCGGTTTTGACATCCATTTGATATAATTTAAATCTTTTAAAATAAGCAAATGCAAGAAATATCCTAACCGCTTCTAATCTTGCTACGGGTGCAAAAGTTTCATCAAAATCTACCCCTTCAATTTGTGCATAACCTTTTGCAACTAATCTGGCTTTATTTCTAACAATTCTAGATTCATTATCCAATTTATTTTTAAAAATCCACTTAACTCCAACGACAGGACGATTTTTGGGTCATTCTACAAGATTCCAAACCTTATTACGTTCAAATTGATTAAGTTCTTCATTCATAGCTAAAAACCAAAATTCATCATTTAAAGCGGTGGAAACATCTTTTGGTTCTATTTCAGAGACAAAACAAAGGTTTGAAAATAAGACATGTAACGATGAACGAGTACTAACCCCTTTTTGCGGATCTCCAATGATAATCTCCTTTGGATGATCCTTTGAAAATCTCAATTCACTTGGAGGCACATATTCTTCTCTTTCTTCTTCTTCTCTTTCTTCTTCTTCTATTTCTCCTTCTCTTTCTTCTTCTTTTTCTTCTTCATTTTCTCCAAGTTCTTCATCATCATTCTCCACTGAAGGAAGGGGTTCATCTTCTTTTCCTGTAATTTTCTTTTCTACACATGAAGCAAACTCATCAAATCTAACATGAATAGATTCTTCAACTATTTTTGTTCTTTTATTAAAAATCCTATAAGCTTTACTAGTTGAAGAATAGCCAATAAAAATACCTTCATCACATTTTCATCAAATTTTCCTAAGGAATCTTTAGAATTCAAAATAAAACATTTACAACCAAAAACTTTGAAATAAGAAACATTTGGTTTTTTATTAAAAATTAATTCATAAGGAGTTAATTTTAAAATAGGGCGAAGCATTACTCTATTAATTACATAACATGTCGTACTAACCGCTTCAGCCCAAAAAGATTTTGGTAATTTAAATTCAGATAGCATCATACGGGCTAACTCTTGAAGAGTTCTATTTTTCCTCTCCACTACACCATTTTGTTGTGGTGTGCGTGGAGCGGAAAATTCATGTTTAATTCCTAACTCCGTACAAAAAGAAATAAACTTTTCATTTTCAAATTCTCCTCCATGATCTGATCGTATGCGTTTAATTTTTAACTCAAATTCATTTTGAATACGCAAACATAATTTTGAAAATTCTGAAAATGCATCGGATTTGGAGGTTAGAAATAAAGTCCAACAAAAACGACAAATAATCATCAATCAAAACAAATGTATATTTTCTATTTCCTAAGCTAGAAATTCCAATTGGCCCAAATAAATCCATATGTATTAATTGAAGTGGCCTAGTGGTAGAAATGATATTTTTACTTTTGAAAGATGATTTTGAAAATTTTCCTTTTTGGCAAGGCACACATAATGAAGAAGATAAATTTCCATTTAATAATGGTAAAACTTTAATTAATTTATCTTTTGAAAGTTTTGTAATTAACTTGGCACTAGTATGTCCAAGTCGCCTATGCCATAATTCTAATTCATCATTTTTTGATAAAAACATTTTAAAGTAGAATTTGAAAAATCAAGAAATTTAATCATATATACATTATGACATCTAGGTGCGGTAAAAACAATTTCTTTTGTTTTAGAATTAATAATTTTTCACAAATTTGTAGAAGGCTCAAATAAAACATCTAAACCCTTATCACATAATTAACTAATAGAAATCAAATTATGCTTTAATCCTTCTACAAATAAAACATTTGAAATTGAAAAAATTTTGTTACCCACAACTCCGATGCCGATGATTTTTCCTTTTCCATCATCTCCGAATGTAACAACTCCTCCTTTCTTCATCTCCAGGCTAAGGAACTTCTCTTTATTGCCCGTCATGTGCTTTGAACAACCCGAGTCCAAGTACCACATGTCTTCTTTGTCCTTAGCCTGCCAACACACCAAGAAAGAAGAGGTGAGTAAAGATCTGGTTACCCAAGTGGTTCCACCCATAATATAGGTAGAAGCCTTAGGCACCCAGATTTGTTTAATTTTACTTTTACCTTTCCTCCAGCAAGAGTCCGTAGTGTGACCAAATCTATTGCATTTGGCACATGTAATGTATTGAGAAGAGTATAACTTTTCTGGACTTTTGCTGGATGAGGATGCGGTATTAGACAATTTACTAACTTCAGAATTTTTAAAAACAGAATTTCTGGACTTTTTGCTGTCGCCGACGACAGTGGCTGTCGCCGGGCGATAGCTTCCTGACGTGTATCCGAGTCCAAACCTTCCAGATCCATGGCATTGGTATCCTAAGATCATATCCAGTGATCTTCGTCCCATTCCAAATTTTTTCATGGCTAGCGTTAAGTCATGAATCTGGTTTCTCATTTCTGTATTTTCGGATACTAGATTTACACATCTACGTTCAAAAGATTTCTTTCCATCATGGACTTTGGAAATTGAAGATTTCAGATCTCTCTCTAAAATCTCATTCTTTTTGGTAAGAATTTTTATTGTAGAATGAGATTTGGAAAGAGATTCTTCAAGTTCTTTAATTCTTCCCAAAAAGTGATCACACTCTTGGCAAGAAATTTCTCTTTTTCCAATAGTCTTAATTTCATTAAACAATTTTTTGTTTTCTTTAAGCAAAATTTCATTTTTCAGATTTAAGAAGATCATTATCTTTTAAACTCTTTTCAAAAAATTTGCAAGTCTTTAAAAATTCAGAAAATAATTCATCGTAGGTTGGAGGAGTTACCTCAGTGTCACTTTGGACACTGCATTCGTCATCAGATATGACGCTCTTTCCCATTAAGCACATATTGGCCTCCTCTTCTTTACTTGAGTTTGAACTGCTTGCATCCTCAGAAGTAGTATCATCCCATGTTTCCGCCTTCAGCACCTTCTTCGTCCCTTTGTGCTTATTTTCTTTAAGTTCTTTTAAGTATTTTGGACACTTGATTCGGATGTGACCTAACTTCTTGCAGTGATAGCACTCCGGTGGCGGTCTCTATTCCTCCTCATCGTCTTCCTTTCCTTTTTTCTTTCTAAACGTCTCCTTCTTAAAATACTTCTTAAATGAATTCCTCCTCTCTGGATTTTTCATAAATTTTCTAAACTTTCTAACAAATAAACTTTCCTCATCTTCTTCTTCCTCCTCAGAATCACTACTTTCCTCCTTCTTAGATCTTAGAGCCAATCCCTTCTTCTTTGGCTCCATATACTCTTGTTGTTGAATTTTCAATTCAACTTCATGAGTTTTCAAGTTCCCAATCAGGCTTTCAATATTAAGAGCTTTAAGATCATGAGATTCAGAAATAGCCGTCACTTTGGGATTGAATTTAGGGGGGAGAGATCTAAGAAATTTTCTTACCAAATCACCATTTGAGAATTTTTTTCCTAAAACTTTTGAGACATTCACTATCTTAGTGAATCTTGTGTACATGGTATCCACATCCTCATCTACCTCCATCCTGAACTTTTTGAATTCTGACTCCAATTGGAATAGCTTTGAGTCCTTCACCTGCGAGGTACCTTCATGAGTAATTTCCAATAAATTCAAAATTTCATATGCAGTTTGACATGCTCAGGTTCTATTAAATTCAGTTTTATCAAGAGCACAAAATAATGCGTTCATTGCTTTTGCATTATTTTTGCATTTTAATTTCTCCTGGTCATCCCATTTATCTTTGGGTTTTTCCATGACAACATCACCAATTGAAAAAGTAGGATGAGTATAATTTGTTTCAACCATATTCCATACTTCAATATCTAATGATATTAAAAAACACCTTATCCTAGTTTTGCAATAATTATAATCGGAACCCGTAAATAATGGTGGTCTAGTTATTCCTTGCCCCTCGGAAAATGCATGATCATGGTGCGCCATAATTCCAGGTGGTTAAACCTTATAAGGAATTAACCTGCTCTGATACCACTTGTTGGATCTTGTGGCGCCCTTAGAGGGGGGGGGGGGGGTGAATAAGGGAAATTTAAAACTTTGATACTTTTTGTAACAAACGAAACAATATATGAATATAGAGACAAATAATTGAATTTAAAAACAAGATTTTATTTCATCAAAGATAATGAGTAGAAATAATTCCAATAAAGCTTGGAATCAAAGGCTTACAATTTATAAAATCTCTTGTCTCTTTTCACCGGTCCTTCTCCTAAGGACCGGTTGGCTATAGCCTATATCTCCCAGATATAGACACTAGCCTCCCCCTAAATCAAATCTTGATCTAGACGCAGCACACACGGCGGCGATTTTCTCCCAAGCCACACAAGGACTTGACACCACACACAAGACGATGATTTACCCTAGACCACATAAGGATCTAACACCACACACAAGGTGATGATTTACCCTAAGCCTCACACGGACTTAAACACCGCACACACGACGATGATTTTCCCAAACCAATTACAATTTATGAAATGGAAAAATGTAAATACAATATATGAAACTAAAACTCCCTCAAGAAGAGCTCTGAAGATGATGGTCGACCAATGGGAAGATCTTCAATCTCGAACGTACGGTCGAATCTCCTTCGCTCTTGAAAATGTACTGGACCAAGGAAGTTCGTCTAGAATCTGCTCTGGAAATCAAGGCTCCTTCAACATTCTGAAATCTCTGAAATTCGTGGCCTTTTATAGAACTTTTCATAACTGCCAGCTATCGCGCAGCGATATCGATATCGCCCCGCGATATCGCTGAAACATGGCTGGACAACGTGGGCTGTCGCGCGGAACGTGGCTGATCGTGTGCTGTCGCGCGGCGATAGCGATATCGCCCCGCGATAGCGCTGTAATGTGGCTTCGAGCGCGGCAACGTGTGGAGCATGGCTGACGTCAGCAGCAACCGTTGACGCTATCGCCTGGCGATAGAGTTAACGCCAGCGATACTATGATTTTCGTTTTCTTCATTGATCTGCTCAGTCAATCCTTAGTACATAAAATATCTGTTATCTGCACACCATTAATCAAATATAGGATCAAATACATTCGGGATTTGTTATTCTCAAACCGGACGAGTGCGAAACGCATGCTCCAACAGAAGAGAGGCCTTAGTGCCGAAGACCTTCCCCCTCGGAGGGCTCGCTGAAGGGAGAGCAAGAAGGATCGGCGAGATAAACGCTCGCAAGCCATTTCAGGAAGATTCCGGAGTTCGGCGAAAGGAGCACTGCATTCGACGAACTCTCCAGTGATCGTCGAGCTCACCTGACTCCGTCGAGCCCACCCCTGTTCGACGAAATCATCAGAAGTCGGGGAAGAGTTCTATGCTCATTAAAGCCAAAGGGACGGTCTCGGTAAGGGAGTCGCGAGACCCAGACCTCGACAGATATCTTCGCGAGACCCAGACCTCGCTCCATTCTACGCTTGATAAATGTCGAACGAAGCTCAGCATTCGTCGGACGGCGCCCGACGAACAAAATATATGCTACGGCAGTGCTCGGCTAGTTACAGCAGGGAAGCAGCGGTCGACGAACCGCCCATCTCAGTGGTCAGCGAACAATTCAATGTTCTGCATTCGTCGAGCTCGTCTGTGATCGACGAAGTGCTCTGCGTTCGACGAAGGGCGTGTTGAGACCGGCAGAGCCAAGAGGCGGTCTCGCAAGAAGGCTCGCGAGACCGGACCTCGGTAGATACCGCCAGAATGGGCCAGCGAGGTCCTCGCAAGACGATCGCCTAGAAGAGGCATCGCAAGCAGGGCTCGCGAGAAGGCCCGCGAGAACTTCGGAAGTAAGGTTCTCGCAGTTCCTTGCCCATAGGGTGACAGGGCCAAATTACCCTTTTACCCTTGGTGGTCTGCCTTTAGCCTCTCCAAACAGCGGAGTTTGGCAGTTAGCAGACCAATTTGGAGTGCGGATAGTAAAATCAGAAGACGGAATCCTGCTATTTGCAGGCCAGACTAGAAAACCTATAAATAAGGCCTCAAGGGCACCTTTGGAGAGGAGTTCACTTCAGCTTCTCTCTCCTCAGGCTTTCTTTGGTTAGCATTCCCAGAGATCTCCAAGGTGCCCGAGTCTCAGCTTTGGCTTGGGAGGGGAAGCGCTCAACGATCTTCCGGGTTAGTGGAGGGACCTCCTCGCTGCGACCAAGGTCTTAGTCTTTTTTCTAGTCTTCGATCTAGCTTCTCCGAGGGATCAGTAAGGGCTAGCCGCCCTCATTTCGGTGAGGGCCCCGAGCTCCACAAGAGACCGAGAAATCGGTTTCAACATTTTGGTGCGGTGAGCGTGGAGCGTGGCTGGTCCAAGAAAGTTCCAAGGAGCAGGTATGACAGGAGGCGAGGATCAAGGCGAGGGGTTCAGCGAGTCACCACAGGTGGTGACGCCGAGGATGTTCGCGGATTTCAGGAGGGAGGTGCTCGACACTTTCGGGCTCACAGTCGCGGCGCTGCGAAGTGAGTTCGCGACCCCAGCACCTCAGGCGACCCTTCCCCCAATAGCGGTTGGCGAGAATGCCCCGGGGGGGGAGGGAAGGAAAGGAAGTCGCAGGAAGTTCAGTTCAAGACTTGGAGGGGCGAGTGCTGTTCGCCAGCCCAGCGAGTTCCGTGCCGGCGAGCTCCGTGCCGACGAACTCTGTGCCGATGAGCGCGGCGCAGGCGAGCGCGCGCCCGGAGGACCTGACGACTGTGGGAGTGGTCTAGGCGAATACCATTCTCGCAAGCACTGTCACCACGAGCCCAAGTCTGGCGAGAGAGCTTGGGGGTCGTGTGGAGCGAGAAAGGGTAGCAGAAGGGGGAAGTCCCTTCTGCGAGTTGGTACTTTCTGCACCTGTCCCGGCATGGTTCGGAGAGTGGGACAGGGTGTACTACAATGGCAGCGATGACCCTGTCCAACATCTCCAGTCTTTTGAGGACTCGGTCTCCATCAGGCCGATGTCGGATGCTTTCAAGTGTCGGCTCTTCGTCGTCACTCTTAAAGAAAAGGCCAGGGACTGGTTCCATCAACTCCCTACAGGGTCGATCTACGCCTTCGAGGATTTGCGCAGGAGCTTCTTGTTGTGATTCTCGACTTCAAAGAAGAGGAAGAAGGACGCCGAGTCCCTCTTCAAACTGAAGCAGGAGCCAAAGGAGTCATTGGCTCGCTACGCAGATCGGTTCCAGGAAGAAGTGCTGCTCACTCAGGAGATGCCTGGGTTTGCACTCCAGCTCGCCTTCACGGTCGGGCTGAGGGAAAGTTTCTTTAAGATGGCTTTGAAGAGGAAAGCCCCCGTCTCCTACGAAGAGTTGATGGAGAGGGTGGAGGGGGAGATTGAGAGTGAGGAGGCCAACCCGGAGCTCACCAAGAGGCTAGCAAAGCTCAGTGAGCCATAGGTCAGGCAGCAGGAGGTAAGGAGAAGGGAAGAGCCCAGGGCTCCGGAGGGGGAGTGGAGGCAGCGTGCCGAAGGAATGCATGGTCAGGGAAGGGGTTACGGCCCGGGAAGGGGTAACTTCTATGGAGGACAAGGAAGACCCCACCAGTTGGGGTGGAGGCAGGGTCCGAGGCAGTTGCCTCCCCCACCTCAGCAAGACATGGCGATCAGGCGGGGAAGAGGAGGAAGAGGAAGAAGAGAAGAGGCTAGAGAGGAAGCAGGGGCAGGGAGAAGGAGGAGGAATAGGATGGCGGAAGGTGAAGCAGGGGAGGTGACGTTGCCGTATTTTGACTTCCACGATGAGGAAGGTCACGCGACAGCCACCTGTCCGGAGTTCCTGGAAACAAAAAGGGGCCGAGTGCCCGCGCCGAGGCAGCAGCAACAGGTGAGAATCAACGAGGTCGAGCCTTGAGGAGAGGAGGAAGAAAGGTGTGAAGACAGAGTTGTTGTGGGGAGTAGAGGAGGGATCAGGGTGATCCATGGAGGGGTAGGGGTGGAGGCAACCCGCAAGGCTAGCCTCCATACCATCTATCGGCGGAGCGTGGCCTCAACATCCACTGCTCCACCCCCAGTTGAGAAAATTACTTTCTCCCAGAAGAACATGCCAGGATATGAAGATCCGTTCTGCGATGCGCTGGTCATCCAGACCGCCATCGAGAACTTCACCGTCTCGCGGATTCTAGTCGATAACGGGAGTTCGGTCAACGTCGTCTTCAAGAAGGCGTTTGACGAAATGAAGGTGGAGGCCCGGAGGGTGTTGGCCTCGGATGGCCCCCTATTTGGTTTTTCGGGAGAAAGGAAGGAGGTAGAAGGTGGAGTGGGACTCCATGTGACTCTCGGAGGGCAGTCCCGGAACTGCCGCTTCGTGATAGTGGATGCCCCGAGCAGTTACAGCGCCATCTTCAGACGGCCTCTCATCAGTGCATTTCGATGCGTCCCTTCCACCTTCCACCAGTGCCTCATGTTCAACGCGGGTGGAATCCAGGTCCGGGTCTGGGGAGACCCCAAGGTGGCGAGATAGTGCTATGTGACGGTTGTCAACACCATAACCTGGATGGGAGAAGCGGAGGAGTGGGACAAAGTGATGGAGGAAGCGGCAGAGGCCGAGGGAGAGAAGGAAGAAGAGGAAAGGATGGTGGAAGAAGAAGTTTGTAACACCCCAAAAATCACAGTTCAGCGAGGTAGGCAGAGTGGTAGTGCTGCGCTCGGGATAGGCTAAAAAATTCCATAGCAGTTCTCTGCGCACGACCATTTCTCCTCTTCGCGCATGACTAGTGATCGTGCGCCAATGATCGTCCGTTAATTCGCAAGGAATCGGAGTTCTGTCTCCGGCAGTGCGCACGACCATTTCTCCTCTTCGCGCACGACCAGTGATCGTGCGCCTGTGATCGTGCGCCCTGTTTATTCTGCTCCGCGAATTTGAGCGGAGAAGGAGATCGGTCCGTCCAAATCTTTTGGAATCCGATCCAATGGCTAGGATTAGATGCTGGAGGTCTTTAGGGCTGATGAGAGGAGGTTAATCCTCATAATTTCTAAGCCTTTCTCTCTCCAAACCTAGAGAAAGAAGAAGGAGGCAAGGAAGAAGAAGGAGAGATCCCGCCATTGACGGAGCTCCGGAGGTCCGTTTCGCGAGCCGTTTCCAGATCTAGAGAGTGCAGCCCGGTGCGGTCGTTTCCCTCCGTTTAGAATCTCGGATCCATGGCGAAGAAGAACGCTCCTAGGGTAACGATTCTTCCTCCCGAACTTTGGAGTTGTATTTGTCCTTTCATTTCTCTTTCTATGCTTGCATGAGGAATCCCTTTCACCAAATGGGTGAAGTGTAGGATTTCCTCAAGTTCTTCGGAACTCCGGGTTGATTGTGTCCGTCCCCGGCATATTGCATGTAGAAAATCCGGTAGTCGTGCGGATTTAGGCATTGTGTGTGAAGCCTATTCGTGGCCGTGAGCCCGAATCGGCGATGCTTGATTTGCGACGTTGCATTTAGGTTAAGCCTAGAATGCGTGCCGGAGAATGACTCCGTGATATATGCGATAGTATTGTGGGATTTAAGCGTAGGCGTCTTGTGAAGATCCTAGCGAAAGCCCCATGCTTTGCGAGTGGTTGAATGCAAACCTTCACCACTAGAATTGTTGAGGAGTGGTCTTGTACCTCCTTTTTGGTTATGTGTAAAGCCTAAGTCCTCGTGAAGGCTTGGGTGTTGTAACTTATGTTTTGTGTAGCGCTAGCGAGTGCTAAACCCTTACGGGCCGAGGTGATGTCATACCTACATCGTGTGTTCAATCGATGACAAGAGCACGGGAATTGGCTGAACTGAACCCGTTTCCAGGCGCGGCGGTAGGGGGATTTATCTCTTGTAAACCCGAACGACCTTGGGAGAGGTTGGGAAGGGCGTCTTGCCTAGACCGACCAAAAGCTCTTTTCCATCTAGAGTTTCCGGATTCATGATGGTATTGGTGCTCGGGAAGAAGTACCTTTGGTGCATGCCTTGTGAGCATGGAGCGTGCGGTTGTGTGTACCCACGTTTGTGATGAATTGATGTTGTTAGCCTCATGCGGTAGTTGTGGGGAACTTTCGGGTGAACCCAACCAACATCATGTGCATACCTAGGTTCCCTTCTCTTTGATGCTCAACCTAGAAGATTGATTGTGCTTGAACCCTCACCTTGTGTAGTTGCACTTTCTTTATATTAGTACTTGTGCTAGTATGGCTTGCTTGTAGGGTAGAAGCTCCTCCACCCCGGGAAAGGGGTGGGGTCGTTATAATTTGGTGAGCTGTGCTGACCGTTACTTTGTTTGCCACCGCTTGGTGGAATGTTCTTATGCAGGTGCAGGTGAGCCTAGTGGGAAATAGCGGGCGGTGGCCCTTTTGCTGAGTTGGCCCTTGAAGGCCAGCCTCCCTTTTCTGCTTTCTCATGTATTGCCGGTCTGCGTGCCGAAGTATGTTCTGAGTTTTGTACATTGGTGAATGTAAGGCCTTAAGGCCGTAACTCTATTTTATGGTTTATTCCTATGATAGTTGACAGTTCTAAATGAAATGTTAAATCATTATGCTTCCGCTAGTGTTTAGTATACTCTGTTGTAGTTCTTTCTGTTTATCACATTTTAACTCCTAGCTAGTGTGGTTGGTATGGCGTGGGGTCCCGGCCGGACCAACTATTATACTATTCGACTGGCAGGGTGTTACAAAGTTCATGCCCAGGAAGGGGTCGCTGGAGGACCCAGGGCGGAGGAAGGAGAAGAAGATGAGAAAGAAGAGGGTGCCCAGGAAGGAGGGGCGGGGGAGTTGATGATAGTATGGGAGGAAGAGACGGAGGAAGGAGCTCAAGCACTCGCTTGCGGCGGAGAGAAGGAAAGTGCTTGGGGAGAGCAATCTAGGTTGGAGGCCGTGGATGAGGTCATGGAGCTTCAGGTCACCACTCGGCTTGGGGTGGTGGAGAAGGTCCGAGTCAGCGGGGAGCTCAGTTCGGAGGAGCAGGCTGAGATCCTAGCCTGCGTGCAGAAGAATGTGGATGTCTTCGCTTGGAGCGCCGCAGAGATGCCCGGGATCGATGCGGATGTGGCTTGCCACCGCCTCAACCTCGACCCTGGCACCTGCCCCATCCGCCAAAAGAAGAGGTCCACGACGGACAAGCTGGAGGGACCAATCCGCGAGGAGGTGAAAAAGCTCATACAAGCAGGTTTTGTGTCGGAGATCCAGTATCCAGGCTGGGTCTTCAATGTAGTCATGGTAAAAAAGGGAGGAGGTAAGCGGCGCATGTGTATCGACTTTTCACTTCTTAATAAATCATGCCCGAAAGATTGCTACCCCCTGCCTAGAATCGACGCATTGGTTGACTCAGTCGTTGGTTTCTCTGTAATGTCTTTCTTAGATGCTTTTTCAAGTTATCATCAAATCCGCATGCACCCCCCGTACATCAAGGATGTCTCTTTCATCACGGAGGACGGATGCTACTGTTATAAGATGATGCCCTTTGGACTCAAGAATGCAGGTGCCACATATCAAAGGATGATGGATCGGGTCTTTCGCGAACAAAGGGGAAGAAACTTGGAGGTCTATGATGATGATCTCATGGTAAAGAGCCGGGACCTTGGGTCTCACCTCCGAGACCTTGAGGAGACGTTTGGGACCCTACGAAAGTATAAGATGAAACTCAACCCCTTGAAGTGTGTCTTCGGGGCTAGCCGAGGGAAGTTCCTAGGCCACTTTCTCACCCCGGCAGGAGTGGAACCTAACCCAGACAAGGTCAAGGCGATAATGGAGTTGGGGTCGTCGAGAAGCTCGAAGGAGGTTCAAAGCCTCACGGGGAAGCTGGCCGGACTTAGCAGGTTCCTCTCCAAGGCGGGAGATAATTGTGCGCCCTTCTTCAAGGTGTTGAGGGGCAATAAAAAATTCGAATGGACCTCGGAGTGTGAGGAAGCTTTTCAAGCTTTGAAAGGGCAACTCACCCAAACCCCCCTACTTCAAGGGCCGAGATTGGGAGAAGACCTATCTCTATACCTGGGAGTGGGACTGGAAGCGGTAAGTTCAGTATTAATCCGCGAGGAAGGAAGAAAGCAGTTCCCTATCTACTATGTCAGCCGAATGCTAAAGAAGGCGGAGCTCCGGTACCCAATCTTAGAGAAGTTGGCTTTCGCATTGGTGGTGGCGGCTCGGAGGCTCCGACCCTACTTCCAGGCACATTCGATCAAAGTGGTAACAGATCACCCACTTCGCAAAGTCATGGAAGGGGTAGAACACTCGGGAAGATTGGCAAAGTGGTCCGTGGAGCTGAGTGAGTTCAACATTACGTTTGTCCCTAGGGCGTCAATCAAGGCCCAGGCGGTGGCAGACTTCATGGCTGAATACACATCCGAAGTGGGGGAACATGAACCGCCTCCCCCAGTGGCATGGAAGATGCTGGTGGATGGTGCGTCAGGAAGGCACTCCTATGGAGGGGGAATCATCCTGGTAAGCCCTCAAGGAGCAAAGATCGAACAAGCGCTGAACATCCACTTCCTGATTACCAATAACCAAGCTGAGTACGAGGCAGTGATAGCGGGCCTTCGGCTGGCCCGAGAACTGGGAGTGCAAGATGTGGAGGTCTCGACGGACTCCATGGTGGTAGCATGCCAAGTCAGGGGGGAGTTTGTGGCGAAGGACTCGACTCTCCTGCGGTACTTAGAAAGGGTCAAGGGGGTCATCGGGCATTTCCGCACTTTCTCCATCAAGCACGTGTCAAGGGAAGAGAGCACCCCCGCAGACCTCTTGGCCAGATTCGGTCCCCGAGCAGGGGGAACGGTTTCAGAGCTCTTCCGACCCACCATTGAGGAAGGAGAGTTGATGGAGGTGGATCAGCGGGTCTCGTGGATGGATCCTTTCGTCACTTTCCTATCATCGGGGAAGTTCCCTGAAGGAGACATAGATAGACGATGCTTCAGGTGTAAGTCAGCTTATTACTCCTTGCATGCAGGAGAGCTATATAGGAAGACGCTCTCGGGACTCCTGGCCCGTTGTGTCTCCGAGGAGGAGGTCCCGAGAGTCCTGGAAGAAATCCACTCCAGGGAGTGTGGCAGTCATTCCCGGAGCCGAACCCTGGAGGGGAGGGTGTTGAGGCAAGGCTATTTCTGGCCCACCCTCTGCAAAGATGCGACGGAGTTCGCAAGGAGGTGTTCAAAGTGCCAACTCTATGCTCCACTCCAACTCCTCCCATCCCAGAGACTTCGGACCATCACAGCTCCCTGGCCCTTCACCATATGGGGGTTGGACCTAGTTGGCCCTTTCCCTCAAGCTAGCGGCCAGAGAAGGTTCTTGCTGGTCATGATCGATTACTTTTCCAAGTGGGTAGAAGTGAAGGCACTTGCCAAGGTAACATCTCAAGTTGTAAGGAATTTTGTGTGGGGAGAGATAATTTGCAGGCACGGGATCCCCCTGGTCATAGTGACGGACAACGGGCCACAGTTTTCTAGCGAAGAATTTGTTAGCTTCTGCACCCAGCTCGGCATCGACCTCAGGTTCGCATCGGTTCATCACCCGAGAAGCAACGGCCAAGTGGAAGCGGAAAACAAAATAATCGTCAACCTGCTAAAGAAGAATGTGGAGAACCTCCGGGGAAACTGGGTAGAGCAGCTACCATCCGTTCTCTGGGCCCTGAGGACTACCCCTAACACCGCCACCGGGGAGACCCCGTTCAAACTTTCTCACGGGTCCGAAGCAGTCCTTCCCATAGAGTTCGAAGTAAAGACCCCCAGGGTGATCGCCGCAGGGGAGGGGGATGAAGAGTGGTTGATGGCTAATGATGCGGAACAATGGCTATCCTTGGACCTGGTGGAGGAACTCTGGGACCAGGCCACCATCAGGCAGGAAGAATTCAAGCGGCGAATGGCCCGATATTTTGATAAGCATATCCGAATAAAATATTTTCAGAAAGGAGATCTGGTCTTGAAAAAGGTCGACACAGCCGGAAGAGGGGCCTCGGTAGGTAACCTCAACCCCATTTGGGAGGGTCCATACATTGTAAGCGAAGTGCTCAAGTCGGGGGGGGGGGGGGGTATCACCTCCAAGATGTGGAAGGGGTACCTCTCGGCCGAGCCAGAAGTGGAGACGATTTGAAGTGATTCTACCCTTGAAACTTTTAATACGATGTTAGTTGAATACTCCACTTCTCCACTTGAAAGTTATAATTGTTATGTGAAGGCCCGCAAGGTGACAAGTTTTTAGGCTGGAATGCCCCATATCGATTCCGCTCCCGGGCTCTCACTAGACGGGGGGTTTCAGGTTGATCTCTGGAGAGGCTGGCAAGGTGACAAGTTTTTATGCTAGAATGCCCCAGATCGATTCCGCTCCCGGGCTCTCACTAGCCGGGGGGTTTCAGGTTGATCTCTGGAGAGGCTGGCAAGGTGACAAGTTTTTATGCTGGAATGCCCCAGATCGATTCCGCTCCCGGGCTCTCACTAGATGGGGGGTTTCAGGTTGATCTCTGGAGAGGCTGGCAAGGTGACAAGTTTTTAGGCTGGAATGCACCAGATCGATTCCGCTCCCGGGCTCTCACTAGACGAGGGGTTTTAGGTTGATTTCTGGAGAGGCTGGCAAGGTGACAAGTTTTTAGGCTGGAATGCCCCAGATCGATTCCGCTCCCAAGCTCTCACTAGACGCGGGATTTCAGGTTGATCTCTGGAGAGGCTGGCAAGGTGACAAGTTTTCATGCTTGAATGCCCCAGATCGATTCCGCTCCCGGGCTCTCACTAGACGGGGGGTTTCAGGTTGATCTCTGGAGAGGCTGGCAAGGTGACAAGTTTTTAGGCTGGAATGCCCCAGATCGATTCCGCTCCCGAGCTCTCACTAGACGGGGGGTTTCAGGTTGATCTCTAGAGAGGCTGGCAAGGTGACAAGTTTTTCGGCTGGAATGCCCCAGATCGATTCCGCTCCCGGGCTCTCACTAGACAGGGGGTTTCAGGTTGATCTCTGGAGAGGCTGGCAAGGTGACAAGTTTTCATGCTTGAATGCCCCAGATCGATTCCGCTCCCGGGCTCTCACTAGACGGGGGGTTTCAGGTTGATCTCTGGAGAGGCTGGCAAGGTGATAAGTATTTATGCTGGAATGCCCCAGATCGATTTCGCTCCCGGGCTCTCACTAGACGGGGGGTTTCAGGTTGATCTCTGGAGAGGCTGGCAAAGAGATGAGTTCTTTATAAGGTCAGAATGAAATGCATCAGGTTAGCGAGCCTTCGGCGCTGGCCCGGTCCTTCTCGCTCGGCGGGCCTACTCTCTCGGCAAGGAGAAAGATTTCGCACGATAGTATGCGAGTGACGAGTATCAACCCTATGCACTCCGGGTTATCCGGTGCTCGGCAGATAGGTCGCCGACACAGAGTAAGAGGCGAGCTCTCGCAGAGAAGGAAAGTACCTCGCAAGACCTAGATAAAAATGCATACCTAAAAGGGTAACAATCCTAAGGCAAATGGCGAAAGGCCCGAGCAGCCAAAAAAGGTCCTATGCGTGCCTATTCAATAACGTAAGATGCGAGAACGATCATCGCGAGAATAGCCTACATAAAAATGAACATCGAGATAAGCGAGAGCGAGATACCAACAAAAAAAACAAAATAGCAGAAAGGGCGAACACAATACAAGGCTAAAAATATGCATCCATGCATTTCAGTTTAAATTACAGAACGCGGCGATCTCGCCAGCCCAAAACAAAACAGAAAAGGAAATAAAAAACTATTAAGCATCATGAATCGCTCGCGAACCCTTCCTCTTCATCGCTGCTCTTCACCGGCGGAAGCGGGATATAGAGCTCTGGGATGATGTCCTCCAGGGTCATATCGGCCGCGTCGGCGGCTAGGAGGCCAGCCGCCTTCATCATCTGGAAGATGTAGCGGGCTGACTCGGTAGACTCCAAGCGGACTTCCTCGTATCGCGCTCGCCATTCTTCCTTCAGACGACGGGGAGAAGGGGGAATAACGGCGCGGGGTGAGGTCGTTGTTTAGGGCTTTCAGCCCGTCCACCTCGCTCTCCAATTCCTGAACGCGAGCGTCGGCTCTTCCGGCGGTCTCGGCATCCTGCAAATAAAATAAGTGAGAGGAACGAAATGGCCAAAGGAGAGGAGGGTGGCGAGGTCTAGGTAACTTACCACACTACCCTCTGCTGCGAGCAGCTTCTCTTTCAGTTGCGCGTTCTCGGCAAGAAGCCCCTGGTAGGCCCTCGCGAGCTCCACATTCTGAAGCTCCAGCTGTAAGCAGCACCTCCCCATCATATGGGCGAGCTCGGCGGAACGCAACTAAGATCTCGCACTCGCGAAAGCGAGAGTTCTCGCAGTCTCGTCTTTATAAGACCCCGCGTCCTCGCGTCCATAAAGGACGAACGAGAAATCGAAAGCATAGCCGCTAATGGTCTCCTTCTCCACCCAGGTTGGGAGGATGGTGGAGATGTCCGCCCGGTTCATCTCCGGCTTCCAGTTCACCAAGAGCTCGCCGGTCTCGTCTCGGCGCCTCTGGCCGAGGCCAAAGTTGTAGTGGTTGACGGGGATGGGTGGAGCGGAGGTTCTGGCTGAGATGGGCTCGTCGTCCTCACCTCCCGCGGAAAGGCCGGTGAGGTCGAACTCATCGAAAGCGACCTCGCGAGGCTCCTTCCCCTTTGAGGAGGCGAGCGGGACCCTGCTCTTTTTGCTCTTTTTCTTCGGCGGAGATTTCGAGGGAAGGGCATGGCTGCTAGAAGCCTCCAGTCTCTTGCGAGAGGAGGGCTCACCTGGCGCGATGGCATCTCGGCAAGCCTCCGGCCCCATGGTCGCGAGAGCCAGGGTGGCGTCGGTCTTCCGATTGCTCGCGTAGGGGGGGGGGGGGATGGATGGGAAGATCCCACTCGCCTGTAAAAGGATTGAAATTTCAATAAATAGTTACGGGGAAAAAGGTTGTAGTGATAGAGCGAGATCTTTACCTTCCCCAGCGAGCACTGGAAGCAGCTTGTCGAGGTTGCGGCGAAGATGAACAACTTCAAAGTTCTTCTTACAGAAGAACTGATAGAGGAGGGCGTCGTGTCCTCCGAGGGCAGTGGGCCGGTAGGTGGTCTCGCCGTGCTGGACTGGCGAGATCGGGATATTGCCGAAGTTCCCCGTGACGAAGAGGAACTTTTGGGCCCATAAGTGGGCTTTGTTGACGGTCTCGTCAACCTTAGGACCCGAGCCCACAAAGTAGGCAGTCCCATCCTTGTAGGCGCGGAACGAGAAGAGTTTCCGAAAGGCCGGGAGGCTAAACTCGACGTGCTCCTCGCGAAGGTAGCAGGCGAAGGCTGTGACCAACGCCATGGCGTTGGGGGTAAGCTGGCCCGGAACAACGCCATAGTGCTTGAGCACCTGATGAGCAGTAAGAACAGGATTAGTTCGCATAATGAGCGAGACTTGACCTGCAGAGAATAAGAAGCGAGCGAGAGCGATTAGTACCTGGCGAACTTCCGGCCATAGGGGGAGACGCAAGCCGACCGCAAAATGAGTGATAAGTGGTATTTTTATAACTTTTTAATAGAAAATTTTGTAAATATTTAATATGAATTTTCCTTTTATGTCAATTTTAGGTTATAAGTTAGTTCTTTTTGTAATTTTGATTCTAAAATAGCTTAATTTCAATATTTGCAGAATTTTGGGACAAATCGGGAAAAATGGCATGTCACGCCCTCGGTCATGCTCGTGACCAAGGGCGTGTAACCTAAAGATCAGTCCAGAATGATGCCGCGCTGTCTGAGCTAGCCCACACCAAGTCACGCCCCAGGTCACGCCCGTGACCCAAAGTCACGCTCGTGACCAAGGGCGTGTAAACTTAGAATCTTCCACGTGGAGCCGCCGTCGAGATGTGGAGATGTTGTCGAGAAGTCAACCTAAGTCACGCCCGTGACCCACATGTCACGACCGTGACTTTCCAGCGTGATCTCTGCTTCGACACCGCGCCGAATTCCAGCCCATGCCGCATTTAATGCAGCCGTCCAAAGTCACGACCGTGACCCGACATGTCACGCCCGTGACATGTCACTTTTCGCCGCGCCGAATTCGAGCCCACGCCGCTGTCGGATCTGATGTGAATAGTGCAGTCACGCCCTTGGTCACGCCCGTGACCGAGGGCGTGTAATTTGAAATTTTTTCCTATAAATTCAGAGGTTCTCCTTGAGTCCAGGGTTCAGAATTTTGGAGTGGGGGAGGTGCTGTTGGAGCCAATCTTGAGTATTTTTTCACTTTCATGTTCATGTTCATGTGTCTTAACTTTCATGCTCTCTTCCTTTTCTCATGCAATGTACTAGCTTCCTTTCAATGCAATAGTTTAGTTTAAGCTTGTAACTTGTTTTTCCTAGCTTGCAATCTCTTCTCTTAAGACTTGTAATAGTTTTCATTTAAATAAAAATTAGTTGTTCTCTTTGTTTTGTCTCCTCCTTAGTTAAATTTTCTTATTATGCATTTTTATTTTTCTTCCTCTTTTCCCTCCACCATGATTAACTAATACTCATTAGTACTCGATCAAAATGATCCGAGGATGAGTTAGACAAGTTATGATTTTCTAAAGTTTTCTTTTTCCGTTTTTATAAACACTTGAATTACCCTTGATTTTTAATTAGTGAGGCCATATTTTCGATATATGGTTTTCGCTTATGTTTTCATACTTAGTTAGCCGAGAGGCTCAAAGTATGAATCGATCACTCAAGGGTAAAGAGAGTTGCACGCACTCCTCGAGAGAGGATGACATAAATCTCCCGGATTGGAGTCAAATCCAATAGCGGGGTTCACTTCGTAAAGCAAGTTTTAGGTAATCGATTATAGGACGAGAGTCCGGTTGATTTTTCCTAAACTTAGTTGGGCATTAACCTCGAGAGAGGCATGTTCGAGCTTCGGGAACCTCCACGGTCAAGTAGTTCAATTTAAACAGAATTAGATTTAATCTCTTTGCACTTGTCTTTTCTCACTCCAAGGTGACTTTTGATTGAGTACTAGCTTCTTCTATCATCATCTAAACTCTAAATTTAGCTTGCAATTTCTTTTTTTCTAGCCAATTAATTAAAACCCCAAAATATCGTTAGATAAGATAATAGCGACTTTCCTCAAAGTAGAAGTAATCAACGTGCCCCGTGGAATACGACCTTGATATTTCATAATATCCTATACTATAGACGATAAGGTACACTTGCCTTTATCGGAAATAGTTTTGGAGAAAATCTCAAACCTTCGCTAAATTTCAAAACCGAGAAATCTATATCAAGTTTTTGGCGCCGTTGCCGGGGATTTTGCGTAGATATTTTGAAACAAGGATAGCTATTAATTTTATCATGTTGTTTTTATTTTAGTTTTTCTATTTTTGAAAATCTTAAGGGTGAAATTAAAATCTTGGAAAGGGACGTTTGGGGTGTCATCCCATCTCACCTCCTAGTACCTTGCAAACCCTTCACCGGGTAGATCTTGGGAAGTCCAAGACTAACTTAATCTGCCTAAAAGAACAAAAAAAATATTCTCTCTTTTTCTTCTTCCTTCCTTCTCTTTTTAGTGCATGACCCGTGGTAGCACTTCGATTCTTCCTTTTGATCCGGAAATCGAGCGAACCCTTTTGAGGCACCGCCGTTCTCGTGATCAAGGAAATCAAGTAGAATCTGAAGAGTCGATCGGGGACACTAACGCAACGAACATGGATCATAATATTAATCCTCCTAATCTTAACAAGCCAAATCCTAATGAGGACGCGCAATGGACCATGTCCTATTATGCGCGGCCGAATTTAGAAGGCACACAATCGAGTATTGTTCGCCCCACGGTGGCGAATAATAATTTCGAGATCAAGTCCAGCATCATACAAATGGTGCAACAATCGGTGACCTTTGATGGTCAACCGGACGAGGATCCAAACTCACATATTTCTTACTTTCTTGAAATTTGCGACACATTTAAGATCAATGGCGTCACCGATGACGCCATTCGATTACGTCTTTTTCCTTTTTCTTTGCGGTCTAAGGCCAAGCAGTGGCTGGGCTCCCTACCAAGGGGATCCATCACTACATGGGCCGAGATGGCGGAAAAATTTCTCAATAAATATTTCCCGCCTTCAAAGACCGCTAAATTGCGCACGGATATTGCATCGTTCATGCAAATCGACTAGAAAACTCTCTATGACACATGGGAGCGCTTCAAGGAGCTTTTGCGCCGATGCCCTCACCACGCACTTGCCACTTGGCAACAAGTGCAAATATTTTATAATGGCTTAAATCTCCAAACGAGGCAAATGATTGATGCGGCCGCCGGAGGGACATTAAATAATAAAACCCCGATCGCCGCTCAAGACCTTTTCGAAGAGATGGCCACAAATGCGTACCAATGGAACATGCCCCGAGCGCGGCCTAATAAGCCGGACAGAATTTTTGAAATAGACGCTAACGCAAATTTGGCTTTACAAGTTGAGCGCTTAACAAAGCAAGTGGCGGAGATGTCTGCTTCCTCCGCCACTCCTCCTTGGGCTAATAATGTTTTACTTGAAGAACAAGTTGATTACATGGGAAATCCGCCTCGGCCTTCCTATAACCCGAACACCGCTCCGTGTAATAACACCTACAATGCGGGTTATAGGAATCATCCGAATTTCTCATGGAGCAATCAAGGAAATGCTCAGCGTCCCTTAAATTTTAATCAACCTCCAAATCAACTTCTTAATTTAACTCCCCCTCCAAATTTTAATCCACCCGGTTTTCCACCGCAACAGCAAAAGCCCTCTCCGCTTGAAGAGGTTTTTGCAAAATATGTTGCTACAAATGAAGCGAACATCCGGAACCTCACGGGATCGATCAAAAATTTGGAGAACCAAGTGGGCCAGCTAGCAAAGATAATCTCCGAGCGCCAGCAAGGAGCCCTTCCGGGAAACACGGAGCCAAACCCAAGGGAGAGCGCAAATGCGATTACACTCCGAAGCGGGAAGGAGGTGGTTTCAAAATAGGACGAACCCATGGTAACTTCCTCCCCTCCTCCTCCTCCTATTTTATCTTCGAATTTACCTGCTACGTTAGCTCCGCGCGCTTCTACTTCAAATATTCCGTACCCATCTAAGTTTAAAAGCGAGAGCGCCGAAAAGAATTATAAAAAGTTTTTAGATATTTTAAAGCAAATTCACATTAATGTACCCTTCTGCGAGGCTATCTCTCAAATGCCTAAATATGCGAAATATCTTAAGGAGTTGCTCTCCAATAAGAAAAAATTAGAAGATATTTCGCATATTTCTTTGAACGCAGAATGCTCCGCGGTTGTACTCAACAAATTGCCTAGAAAAGTGAATGACCCGGGACGGTTCTCCATCTAGTGTTTATTTGGCAATACGTTAGTAAAACACGCTTTAGCGGATCTGGGAGCAAGTATCAATCTCATGCCTTTTTCACTATTTAAGAAACTAGGTCTAGGAAATCCAAGCCCCACTCGAATGAGTATTCAATTAGCGGATCGCTCTTTAAAATATCCGGTAGGAATAGTGGAGGACGTGCTCGTCAAGGTCGACAAGTTCATCTTCCCGGTGGACTTTGTCATTCTTGACATCGAAGAGGATGCCGAAGTACCCCTCATACTCGGCCGCCCCTTCCTTGCCACCTCCCGCGCCATTATTGACGTAAGTAACGGAAAGCTCCTCCTTCGGGTTGGAGACGATGAAGTTTCTTTCGGCATAAATTCCTCGATGCGGAATACATTAGAAAACGACGATTCGTGTTTTTACCTGGAAGAGTGTTTGGAATTTGATTCACCTCCCGAGTTAGTCTCCACCTCGAGTCACGAGTCCGAGCTCGCCGACCTCTTTTGTTTGGAAGAAGAAGAAGTCACTCGTTTCACACCACCCGAACCACTATTTTTAGAAAAATTGAAAATCAAAACTTCTTATGAAGAACCACCCGTTTTAGAACTAAAGCAACTTCCCCCTCACCTTAAGTATTTATTTTTAGAAAAAGAGTCGAAGCTACCCATCATCGTTTCATCCGAACTTAGCAACTCGGAAATTTCTGAGTTAGCTATTGTCTTAAGAAAGCACCGCCACGCAATTGCGTGGCAAATTTCGGATATTAAGGGTATAAACCATTCCTTCTGCACTCATAAAATCTTTCTCGAAGATAATTCCCGAAATTCGGTCCAACCTCAACGGCGGCTAAACCCTAACATGAATGAAGTCGTTAAGGCCGAAGTGATCAAACTATTGGACGCGGGAATTATCTACCCGATATCGGATAGTACTTGGGTTAGCCCAGTACAAGTCGTACCGAAGAAAGGTGGCGTTACGGTAGTAGCTAACGAGAATAACGAGTTGATCCCAACCCGTACTGTTACGGGTTGGCGGATGTGCATCGATTACCGAAAACTAAATGATGCCACCCGTAAGGATCACTTCCCTCTACCGTTTATTGATCAAATCTTAGAGCGCCTTTCAGGTCACTCCTACTACTGTTTTCTCGATGGTTTGTCGGGATATTTTCAAATCCCAATTTCGCCCGACGACCAAGAGAAAACCACTTTCACTTGTCCCTTTGGCACCTTCGCTTATCGAAGGATGCCATTTGGTCTTTGTAACGCGCCAGCTACATTTCAAAGATGTATGCTGGCAATTTTTGACGAGTTAGTAGAGGAGGTAATGGAAGTGTTTATGGACGACTTTTCCGTATTCGGAAACTCATTTAAAAATTGTTTAAAAAATCTTGAGTGTGTGTTGCAGCGATGCGAGGAAACGAATTTAGCACTTAATTGGGAGAAATGCCATTTTATGGTCAAGGAAGGATTAGTCCTTGGTCATAAAATTTCGGGCATGGGGATCGAGGTCGATAGGGCCAAGATTGAAGTGATTGAAAAGCTCCCCCCTCCAACAAACGTAAAAGCTATTCGTAGTTTCCTAGGGCACGCAGGGTTCAATCGGCGCTTTATACAAAATTTTTCCAAAATCACAAAGCCGTTAACCCATCTTCTTGAAAAGGAATCCTCATTTATTTTTAGCGATGAATGCCATTTGGCCTTTAAACTTATTAAAGAAAAACTTATAAACTCCTCGATTCTAGTCGCGCCGGATTGGTCGCTCCCTTTTGAAATCATGTGCGACGCGAGTGACATTGCGGTTGGTGTCGTTTTAGGCCAACGGGTGAGTAAGTATTTCCACCCTATTTATTATGCGAGCAAAACACTCACGTCGGCACAAGCGAATTACACCACTACCGAAAAAGAGCTTCTAGCGATCGTTTTTGCCTTCGATAAGTTTAGGTCATACATCACCCTCTCGAAAGTTATCGTCTTCACGGATCACTCCGCACTTAGGTATCTTTTAAGCAAATCGGACGCCAAGCCTCGTCTTTTGCGATGGATCCTCCTCTTGCAGGAGTTTGACTTAGAGATCCGGGACAAAAGAGAAGCCGAAAACTTGGCGGCCGATCATCTTTCTCGTCTAGAAAACCCCGCCTCGGAAGTATTGATAGAATCTGACATCGATGATAAATTTCCCGAAGAGCGCCTCCTCGCTCTCGAAAATATTAATTCATCATCTACCCCCTGGTTTGCAGATCTGGCTAACTATTTAGTAGCCCGGGTCCAGCCGAAAGAATTCTCGAGTCAGCAAAAGAAGAAATTCTTTTCTGATTTAAAGAATTACTTTTGGGAGGACCCCTTTTTATTCCGTGTATGCGCAGACCAAGTGGTGAGACGATGCGTCTCGAGTGAGGAGGGTCTTAAAATTTTACGACATTGTCACGAGGGACCATCCGGTGGTCATTATCATTCAAACCGAGCCGCGAGGAAGGCGCTGGAGGCGGGCTTTTATTGGCCCTCGCTCTTCAAAGATGCTCACACCCTTGTGAGTACTTGCGACAGCTGCCAGCGGTCGGGGAACATCTCTCGCCGGGATGAGATGCCCCAAAACATTTTCTTAGAATGCGAAATTTTCGATCTTTGGGGCATTGATTTCGTTGGTCCTCTCCCTCCTTCGTTTTCAAATAAGTATATTCTAGTAGCGCTCGACTACCTGTCGAGGTGGGCGGAAGCGCAAGCTCTCCCCACCAACAATGTGCGAGTCATCGTTAACTTTTTTAAAAAATTATTCTCTCGATTTGGCACTCCGCGCGCTATTGTGAGTGATCGGGGCACCCATTTTTGCAATACTCAATTCACAAAAATCTTAGCAAAATATGGTGTCACGCACAAATTATCCACTGCATATCACCCACAAACGAGCGGCCAAGTTGAAGTTGTTAATCGAGAATTAAAATGGATCTTAGAAAAAACGGTTTCTATTAATCGGAAGGATTGGGCAATAAAGCTCGATGACGCGCTATGGGCCTATGGATCGGCGTACAAGTCCGCTATCAGTTGTACACCATATCGAATGGTCTATGGCAAGGCTTGCCACCTCCCGGTTGAATTAGAACACCGCGCATTTTGGGCGCTTAAATTTTTAAATCTTAATTCTACTTTAGCGGGCGAACAAAGAAAATTTCAAATGAACGAATTGGATGAGTGGAGAGCGAATGCGTATGAGAGTAACAAATTATATAAGGAGCGAACAAAGTTTTATCATGACAAACATATAAAATTTCCAAAAACTTTTTCGCCAGGCGATCTCGTCCTCCTTTATAATTCTCGTCTTCACCTTTTTCCGGGAAAGCTGAAATCTCGATGGTCCGGACCTTTTATTGTTAAAGAGGTTTGGTCCTATGGGACAATTCTAATTTCCCACCCGGAAAAAGGTTTCTTCAAAGTTAACGGGCACCGCCTTAAATTGTATCTTCCGGGAGACTTACCTAATGACAAGAGTGATGCGATATTTCTTCATAATAGAACATGATCGGCAAGTGGGTCAAGCTACGCGACCTTAAACAAAGCGCTTTTGGGAGGCACCCCAAGGTTATCTTTTTATTATTTTCTCTTGTTTTTGTTCTTTCTTTAACATCTTTTGTAGGTAATCGCGGCTTCCCCACAAAAGCTTCAAAAAAAAATTAATTATCAGGGAAGCTCTTTTTCCTTCTTTCTTTTTCCTTGCATTTCTTTTTACCTTTTCTTACTTCATACTTATTTTTAAACATTGGGGACAATGTTTAACTTTAAGTATGGGGGTGTAAATAGCCCTTTGTAAATATTTGTAAATAGTTTTAAAAAAGAACATTTTCAAAAAAAAAATGAAAAATGAACAAAAAGAAAATTTTAATTTTGTTTCTATGTTTTCCTTTATTTAAGCACTTGCAAAAACCAAAAACTCAAAAAAAAATTAGAAAACAGAAAAATTTAAATCTTGGAAAGGGACATTTGGGATTTTATCCCATCACACCTCCTAGTACCTTGCGAACCCTTCACCGGGTAGCCCTTGGGAAGTCCAAGACTTAACAAAAATTGTTAAGTTTTAAAGCTAGTTTCTTTTCTTTGTAAATAGTTTTTAACGACAAAAACTCAAAAAAAAAAAGATAATATAAAAATTCAAAAAAATATATATGAAAAAACTTAAAACACAAAAAAAACTTTTATCTTATACCTCTCCTATTTGTTGTTTTTGTGATTTCTTAGAAATCTAGTTGAGAATGTTTATAAGCATGTTTAAGTTTTTAATTGGCTAAAATTTTGATTATCATAGTTTGTTAATTTTAAATTTGAGGTAATCTTGATTTAAGAATCATATTATGATTTTAAATTGATTAGAGAATTTTGTTAGCATGACTTCTCTTTTTATTTTTAAATAGCTTCATTTTGTAGTAAATTTCCTAAACCTCTTTAGATTTCAATTATATTTTCTTCTAACTTCTTAGATCTTAGGAATTTTAATTTTACTAGAATTTGCTCTCAATATGATTTAAAGCTAGCTAGATTTATTTTCCCCTACCCTACCCCCTTTGATGGCATAAAAAATGTATTAAAAGATCATATGTCATGGGAATAAGAGGATAAAATTCATTATTCCCTAAAACATATGCACCCAAAATATTTGAAAAGATTATATGGCATGGAGTAAGAAGATAAAATTCATTACTCCTAAACCATATACATTTTGGGTTTTTATTAGAAGAGAAAAAAAAGAGAAAGAACGAAAAAAAGGAAATTTCATGATAAATTCCATTTCCTCCATTCAAAAACGTCTCTTCTTATGCCAAATTTTATGAAATCCCCCTTAGCCAATTATCATTGTTCTAGTTTTAGTTGAAAATTATGGAGAGAGCAATATTTAGTAATTTACTTTTCCTTAAGTTTCGTTTAAGGTAGAGTTCTTATAATTTTAATTTAATTTAGTTTTATAATTTCTACAATTTTGTCAAACTACTTAATTTTCTTGAGAAGTTCTTGCCTAAACATTTTTCCCTCTTTTCAAATCATCATCATAATTTAGGACTTAACTCCCCCTTGAATTTACTCTTAATTTAACTTTTGGTTAAATGAAATTTTAGTTTTAAATTAAAAATTTTTAAGGATGTCTTATAAATTATGTCTCACACTTTTGCTCTGGAATAGCAAAACCTCAAGTATGGGGGTATTTGATAAGTGGTATTTTTATAACTTTTTAATAGAAAATTTTGTAAATATTTAATATGAATTTTCCTTTTATGTCAATTTTAGGTTATAAGTTAGTTCTTTTTGTAATTTTGATTCTAAAATAGCTTATTTTCAATATTTGCAGAATTTTGGGACAAATCGGGAAAAATGGCATGTCACGCCCTCGGTCACGCCCGTGACCAAGGGCGTGTAACCTAAAGATCAGTCCAGAATGATGCCGCGCTTTCTGAGCTAGCCCACACCAAGTCACGCCCCAGGTCACGCCCGTGACCCAAAGTCACGCCCGTGACCCAAAGTCACGCCCGTGACCCAAAGTCACGCCCGTGACCAAGGGCGTGTAAACTTAGAATCTTCCACGTGGAGCCGCCGTCGAGACGTGGAGATGCTGTCGAGAAGTCAACCTAAGTCATGCCCGTGACCCACATGTCACGGCCGTGACTTTCCAGCGTGATCTCTGCTTCGCCACAGCGCTGAATTCTAGCCCACGCCACATTTAATGCAGCCGTCCAAAGTCACGGCCATGACCCGACATGTCACGCCCGTGACATGTCACTTTTCGCCGCGCCGAATTCGAGCCCACGCCGCTGTCGGATCTGATGTGAATAGTGCAGTCACGCCCTTGGTCACGCCCGTGACCGAGGGCGTGTAATCTGAAATTTTTTCCTATAAATTCAGAGGTTCTCCTTGAGTCCAGGGTTCAGAATTTTGGAGTGGGGGAGGTGCTGTTGGAGCCAATCTTGAGTATTTTTTCACTTTCATGTTCATGTTCATGTGTCTTAACTTTCATGCTCTCTTCCTTTTCTCATGCAATGTACTAGCTTCCTTTCAATGCAATAGTTTAGTTTAAGCTTGTAACTTGTTTTTCCTAGCTTGCAATCTCTTCTCTTAAGACTTGTAATAGTTTTCATTTAAATAAAAATTAGTTGTTCTCTTTGTTTTGTCTCCTCCTTACTTAGTTAAATTTTCTTATTATGCATTTTTATTTTTTTTCCTCTTTCCCCTCCACCATGATTAACTAATCCTCATTAGTACTCGATCAAAATGATCCGAGGATGAGTTAGACAAGTTATGATTTTCTAAAGTTTTCTTTTTCCGTTTTTATAAACACTTGAATTACCCTTGATTTTTAATTAGTGAGGCCATATTTTCGATATATTGTTTTCGCTTATGTTTTCATACTTAGTTAGCCGAGAGGCTCAAAGTATGAATCGATCACTCAAGGGTAAAGAGAGTTGCACGCACTCCTCGAGAGAGGATGACGTAAATCTCCCGGATTGGAGTCAAATCCAATAGCAGGGTTCACTTCGTAAAGCAAGTTTTAGGTAATCGATTATAGGACGAGAGTCCGGTTGATTTTTCCTAAACTTAGTTGGGCATTAACCTCGAGAGAGGCATGTTCGAGCTTCGGGAACCTCCACGGTCAAGTAGTTCAATTTAAACGGAATTAGATTTAATCTCTTTTCACTTGTCTTTTCTCACTCCAAGGTGACTTTTGATTGAGTACTAGCTTCTTCTATCATCATCTAAACTCTAAATTTAGCTTGCAATTTCTTTTTTTCTAGCCAAGTAATTAAAACCCCAAAATATCGTTAGATAAGATAATAGCGACTTTCCTCAAAGTAGAAGTAATCAATGCGCCCCGTGGAATACGACCTTGATATTTCTTAATATCCTATACTATAGACGATAAGGTACACTTGCCTTTATCGGAAATAGTTTTGGAGAAAATCTCAAACCTTCGCTAAATTTCAAAACCGAGAAATCTATATCAATGAGCGGTGGGGATGGCCGGCTCATCAACAAGCGGCGCATTGATCACGTCGTTCTCGCTAGGACGACGTGCCTCGAATGGGGGGGGGGTGCATAGTCGGCGACCGCATTGAAGTACTCCTCATCGGTCAGATTGCAATGAAAGAAGATGTGCTCGGCGAAAGCCTTAGCGATCTTTCGTCGACCCTCGGACTCATTAGCGTCGCCGCCCATTTCAACAACCTGCGAGAAAGAAAGTAGAGCGAGAACGAGAAGGAGCGAGAGCTCTGAAGCGGAGGGGGGAGAAGGATAACAGTAAATGCGGTGGTTGACTCAGTTATGGCCGCCTATTTATAGCCAGAGTAAAAGGGCGGAAAGAAGTCCAAGCGCCGGCGAGCGCAGTTATCCAAAAGCATCACATCACGACCGCGGGCGAGAAGGGGCCGCGAGGTTAGTACAAGCAATATCTCTGCGAGAACAGCGCAAACAAACATAATGCCGCAAGAAGTGGGGAGGAGAGCCGCCACGAGTTACGTTCAGCGAGATCGGAGACCCCCGCGAACACAACATAGTGAGTAAATGAAATGGACATATTATTAACGAGCGAGAACTAAGAAAAAGCTAATAATTATTATCAGACGAGGTGAAACTAGTATATAAGTCGCAGACCATTGCGAGATCGTCTAAAGTAAAGGCACTTATTAACAGGTAATAATAGTTTGCGACAACGTAAGAGTTAGCGAGAGTCGTGGGGAAACCATTTCCATCTACCCCCACCTCGTGACCCGGAACGTGGTGGTACCCTATAATTATAGTAATCCTCGACCGTGCGGCCCTCCCGGTCAATGAGGAAGGCGTAATCCCTCATTCTCGCTATATGCGCCTCCGGCGTCGTGACGTTCTCATCATGATCACGTTGTCTCGCAGCCCGGAGCCTCGCACATTCCTCCATCAAAACGACATGCCTGTCCTCGACGGCTTCTCTGTCCCGTCTCGCCTGCATGTTAAGGTCCATCGGCATCCGACCATGTTTTCTCAGCAACTCCGCGGCTCGTTGTTTCATCATCTCCGGATCTCGCGGATCACCTAAGAAGTCTTCCACTTGGTCAGGAAGGGGGGACATCTCGTCGTCGCCCAACTCGGAATCGGTAGGAGGAATTTCATTATTCTCTGCGAAGTATTACGGAAAGGTCAGATAACGCGCTTGAGCTCGCGCAGGGCAAAGGGCTGTCAGAACGCTTACCCAGAGGGGGGAGAGAAGTCTCAGGGCGGCCCTGGAAGAGGTTGCCATAGTGAGGATAGAGAGATTTACCCAGGCCAGGAGGGCAGGCTTCGCTGTTGATCGGAGGGACCTTTGGCAGCATGGAGCCGTCGGTCTCCTCGCTGGTCAGGATTCGGAACCCCGGCTTATCTATAGTTTTGACGGGAGGAGGCGGAGATGGAGGCCGCAGTGCCTGGCGAGCCGGGGACTCACGGGGCGAGGCTATACAAAGCAGGGAATGAAGGTCAGATAGTTGACAAAAGGAGAGCTGGCATGCGAGATTATGGACGTACCTGCGACATTTTTCCCAGCAAGATTTGTATCCGCCGGTGGACTTTTGCGAGAGCCACCAGCAGGCTCGCCAGCGTCCTCATTCTGCAGTGCATCCTTCGAGTAGACATTAATCACAGGCAAGCTCATTGACTTAAGCTAGAGGGGTAGCTCATACCTTCTCGTAGGCACGGTTATCCGGGGAGGAGTCTGTTAAAATTTTTGAAATTGGACCGTTTAGGAGTAAGTAGGAGTTGCATCAACTGAGTTATAGCCAAACAATCACAATGCCACACAACAACACAAGAAACTTTATTGAAACACAATCTTCATTTAAATTGCGAGGCATACATGGCGATACATGATTCATCAGAATCACGGATATGAGAAGAACAAAACACACCAAAAAAGCAAAGCTGGCGGCTAGACAAGCTGAGACCGCACAAGCCGCACCACTCTGAACTCGTCCGGCTTGCCCTGAGATCGCACGAACAGAAACCGGACAGAAAGCCAGCACTGCAAGACCGCACCTCAGACTGCACGAACTAGAGCTTTATTGGAACAAAGAACTGAAGTTGTTGCCAGACCGCAACTCAGATCGCCTAACCGCTGAAGGTCGCCTGATCGCTGAGCTCGCTGCGAACAACACAAGAACGAACATAAACCAGCTCGCAGACAGACCGCTGCCGAGCTATTTATTCAAGCAGCTGGGAATCACCAAGGAAGAAGACCGCAACCTGCTGATCGCAAACCTGCAAACACAACAAACAGTCAGCTCGCTTCCGAGACCGCACGAATTAACCCAGGCTCAGTTCTTACAGTTCTCGTTAAGAATGACGGGCCATGCACACCTATTTATAGGCGGGTAAATGGATGTCGTCACCGCACAAACCGGGATACAGTCACCACCCGTCAGATCGCCAGCGGTCTCATAAGGCAGACCGCGCGATCAGACCACTTGGACGATCATCCGACCAAGACGCAGATCAGCAGACAAGATCACGCACAGGTCGCGCGAACACGAGACCGCGTACAAGCCGCGCGGTCACAAAGGTACTCCTTCCTTAGATCACCAGGAGCAAACCAGGAACCATCTGGCCGACTTAGGACAAGTCGCCAGATCGCCAGGACAGACCGCCCGGATAAACGGTCCTATAAGAACAACTCGCCCGGTCTTCCAACAAAGAAGACAGGCCAACCAAGCAGAGCAACTCGGGAACAGACTGCAGCGAACAAGAACAAACCGGCCAGTCAGCAGATCACCAGAACAGACCGGCAGATAACATACACAAGCCGCGCGGTCACCGCGGTCTCCCAAAACAGACCGCCCGGTCTCCTCCACACCACTTCAAAATTTCAACACTCCCCTTTGAAGTGGGAAGTGGAGACTAGCCCGAGTAAACTCCGCAACCGTGTGAACGGTCCCTTCGCCAGCGGCTTTGTGAAGATGTCTGCAACATTGTCCGCACTCAGAACATGCTCGACCATAAGAGATCCTCCCAACACCTTTTCACGAAAGAAATGGTGCTCAATCTCTATATGCTTGGTCCTTGCGCGACAGACTGGATTGTTAACTAGCTTGAGAGCACTCTCATTGTCCCCGCGTAGCATAGTGGGACCTCGAACCTCCTCATGAATGTCCTCCACCAACCTCCTAAACCAAACGGCTTCCTGAGCAGCCAAGGCCGAAGCCTTGTACTCCGCTTCTGTGGTAGATACGGACACCGAGTCCTGCTTTTTGCTCCACCAAGAGATAGCTGTGGGGCCCGTCATAAAGACATAACCAGACATTGATCTCCGATCATCTACGTCTCCCCCGTAGTCAGCATCCATGTATCCATGCAACTCCAAGCTTGACCCTCTCCTAAATAGGAGACCCAAATCAGAGGTCGACTTCACATACTTCAATATACCTTTCGCCGCTAGAAGATGAGGTTTCCGTGGCCCCGCCATGTACCGACTCACTTTGCCAACTGCATAAGCAATATCAGGCCTCGTGATGGTCAAATAAATCAAGCTCCCAACCAGAGCTCGGAACACCAACGGATCAGATAGAACTCTTCCCTCATCCTTCCGAAGTTTATGATGCTGTTCCAGAGGTATAGAGCTGCTCTTCCCTTCTTCCATGCCAAACCGTTGAACGATCCGCTCCGCATATCCTTTCTGAGAAATGAGCACTCTGCTCTCCCGCCTCTGGACCTCGAGTCCAAGGAAATGGTGAAGCTCCCCCAGATCCTTCATCTCGAACCTGATAGCAAGCTCGACTCTCAGTCTTGCTACCGCCTCCTTCGAGTTCCCAGTGACAATCATGTCATCCACATACAACAGCACAATAACCCGAAGCGCCCCCTCCTTCTTGACGAACAAGCTGGAATCAGAGTCTGAAGCAAAGAACCCGCAGAATAAGAGATACTCCGCGATTTTTCCATACTACGCCCGAGGCGCTTGCTTCAACACATATAAGGCCTTCTTCAATTTGCAGACGTAGTCCGGACGATCCTCCGAAATGAAACCCGGCGGCTGGATCATGAAGATATCCTTGTCAATCTCTCCATATAAGAAAGCATTCTTAACATCGAGTTGCCAAATCTCCCATCCACATGATGCCGCCAAGGCAATAACAAATCTAACCGAAGTCATCTTTGCCACAGGACTAAACGTCTCATCATAATCTTCACCATACTGCTGTGAGAACCCGCGAGCTACAAGATGAGCTTTGTATCGCTCGATCGTACCGTCAGCTTTCTTCTTGAGTTTATAAACCCATTTGTATGTCACAGGGGTAATGCCCTTGGGCCTGGGCACTAGAGACCAAGTCTCATTCTTCTTGAGAGCATCCATCTCCTCTTGCATAGTAATATCCCACTGCTTCACGCCTTTGGCTTTCTCAAAGCTTGACGGTTCCCTTTCATCCAAGGGACCAGCGAAGAAACATGAGACGAAGCTCACCATGTTTCCTCCTGTGTAACGATCTGGTGGCTTAATAGTCCTCTTCGACCTCCTAAGAGGTTGCACCTGACTAACTACCTCCTCAACTGCTTCTTCTATGCAAGCTCCTCTTCCAGATGAACTTGGAGCATCGCTCCCCCTGCTTTTAGAACCTGAAGCCTCCATCTCAGAGCTTGACACAACTGGAGCTCCTGGTGAAACAGGCAACTCCACTTGAAGACTTCCCGCAGCTTCCCCTGCTTCATCAATCCTGCTCTCTGGTAATTCAATTCCTGAACTCCCCTTGTAAGAAGCCACTTCATCGAACACCACATCCCGAGATACCACTGATCTCCGCGTCTCAGGATCCATGCATCCCCATCCTTTCATCCACTCATCATACCCAACAAAGACTAGCTTCCTAGCTTTTGCATCTAGCTTTGTCCGAAGAGCATCAGGAATATGCACATAACAGGTTGACCCGAACACCCGAAGGTGAGCAACACTCAGTTTCTCCTTGAACATCAGTTCGTGAGGGGTCTTCATGTTGATAGGACTTAGAGGCATCCTGTTGATGACATAAGCTGCACAAGACATTCCCTCCGCCCAGAAAGACTTTGGGATAATCTTGGCATGAAGCCAGCATTTGCAGGTTTCCGTCAGATGACGGATCTTCCTCTCCGCAACACTATTCTGCTGTGGAGTATGGGCACAAGTGAGCTCTCTATGAACGTCGTGTTTCCTGCAAAAACTAGAGAACTCACCAGAGGTGAACTCCCCACCATTGTCAGTTCTCAATTTTTTCACCCGCAGGCCTAACCGACCTTCTACCAGCTCCTTGAACTCAACAAACTTCGCAAAGGCTTCCGACTTCTCTTTCAGAAAATACACCCAGACATATCTGGTGTAATCGTCAATCAACACCAACATATATCTATTGCCTCCAAGGCTTGGGGTGGCAGTCGGTCCCATCAAATCACCGTGAATGCACTCCAACGGTACTTTGCATCTTGTTTGGGATTTATCAAATGGAAGTCGATGAGACTTACCAAACTGACATCCAGCACAAACATGACCATCTCCATAAGAGGACAAGCTAGGCAAGCCTTTGACAAGGACCCTTACCGCCATAACTTTCAATTTGTCCATTCCAACATGCCCCAACCTTTCATGCCAGATAGCCGTGCTATCGTTGGTCTTCATCTTATCAACATAGGTACTTGTCGATAACACGAACAAGTCCTTCATGTAAGGTTATAAGTATGCTGACTAATTTACCTAAAGGGGGGGGGGGGGGGGGGGGGGGGGTGAATAGGTCTCTTTTGAATTTCTTTAACGTAGACTATTAGTTTTCTGGTTTAGTTCAGGAAAAATATCAAACACAGAAAGCACACACTAATTTATAGTGGTTCCCCAAAGACAGTGTGTCTATGGGTAGTCCACTTTCCCCCTTCACCCTTCTAACAGAGTGTTAGATAGGGCCAACTCCTCCAAACTTCAATCTCAGCTTCTTGAGCTTACACCACAAGTTCCTCAGAACTTCTCAGATCAAGAATGATCCTACCTCAGGCACAGCAGCCCTACATTCAGGCTCAACAGCCCTACAGCTCGGGCACAGCAGCCCTACACTCAGGCACAGCAGCCCTACACTTAGGCTCAACAGCCCTACACTCAGGCACAGCAGCCCTACACTCAGGCTCAGCAGCCCTACACCTCAGAGTTATGAACTCCTACCACTCAGAAATCCCATAGATTTCCTACCCCAGACCTATCAAGAGGTCCTACCACTCAAGCTGTCAACACAGCTTTACACATAGGCTTGACAGCCTTTTTCTCAGGTAACAATGCCTTACAAAGATATAATAGAGTTTGAGTTGAACATAGAGGACAAAAGGATTACTCTTAGGTCTTCTGAGTCCTTTCTTCAGATCTGAAAACAGCAGCTTCAGATTTGTATCACTTTGATCTTCTTCTTTAGCCAAGCAAAAGATCAACTTGCCCTTCCTGAGTTGGTACAGGAAGAGCTATCTAATCTCCCTTAGAAGATTAACTTCAGCTTTAGAGAATGACTTCAACTGGCTGAAACGTGAGTACTCGTTTGCGGCTTGTCGCAAGAGCTCTTCAATCGAACGGTTGTTGTTGTTGTGCCCTAGCATCTCCTTTTATACCTCCATAGGGCTTCAATGGCTATATCGATCCTCCTGACACGGTATGGGGCTGATTGGACTTGCTTTTCCCTCTCATAAGTCTTTTGCGCCGAAAGTAGATCCCGTCAAAACATTTGGATCTATTTCAGCGGTTGGGCTGAGACAGCATCCAGTCTCAGCGGTTGGGCTGAGATAGCTTTCAGTCTCAGCGACAGCTCCATTCCCCTTCTCAGCGGTTGTTCCAGTCTTCTTCTCAGTGGACCCGCTGAGACGGCTCCTCGTCTCAGCGGTTGAGACCCATCATCTCAGCGGTTATGCTGAGACGGATCTTCATCTCCTTGTGGATGATTCCTTCTTGACTAAGGCCATGTTTGGCCCTTCCTTTTGAGTTACCTGTGTCTGTATATTCTTCACAAGTGTAGCTTTGTTAAATACAATATGTCCTTAGCATTAGGAGTGATGCCTCTTCAAATCAAGGTTATATTGAGGACAATATACCCAACAATCTCCCCCTATTTGAAGAAGGCAGAACATCCCCAATGCTAAGGTCCATTAACAATAAAAATCTTATCACAGAAAGAAAATGATCTTATAGAAAGTGATCTGTGAAGCATAGGACCTAACACTCTAAGCATAAGCATAAGCATCAGCTCTTTCTTCCCTTTCTCCAGCATTGGTACTGGACCTATCTCCCCATTTCTGCCTTGTTCAACCTTAATTTACTATCTCCCCCTTTAACTTGCTATGTATAGAGGGATAACATTTATAGATCCCTTTGGATCAATCTATAGGCTAACCTGTACACTCTTAGAATGTGCTAGCAACCCCTCAACTAAGTAAGGAATTTACTCCCCCTTTATTGGAGAGCTATTTCCTGTAATAGCTGAGCCATTGCAATCTGAACACTCTATTTAATCTACTGAATACTAGAGATAAAAAGTATATATCAATAGTAACAAACACGATATTATGATCAGAATATGAAATGTCATTTCACTTGAAATGTTCAGTACAGATATATAAAAGAAAATTCAACTAGTAGTTGTTCATTTAATCCAAGCCAAAGTGTCAAGTCTGTTGTTCTAAGATTAACCCTTGGAAGGGCTTCCTTTATTTCAGGTTCAGATCTGGGAACTCTTTCAGCTTTTAGGCTGTGTTCCCCTTCACTGGCACACCCATCATTATTTCCAAAGTGAGAGCTATGCTCCCCCTTACTCAGAGCATCCTTTTGTGGGGAGTTCTGTTTGGAGGCATTAAGTACACTTGACAGATTTGGGGGGGAAAGATTCCATTTGTTGCTCCCCCTCATTAGCCTACCCACTACTGTCTTCATGGGTTGGCCTATGCTCCCCCTTTCTTTCTTCTTTCCTGCATCCTGCATAACCTGCAACTGAATTCTAGCTTGTGTTGCATTTTTCAAGCTAAGCACACAAGTTGCAGGACACGTTATCAGCAGTTAAGAACAGAATATGGCAGTAATTGCATATATTAATAGCACAGGCATATGCCTTATACGCATTCATATATAAAAGTTCTTATACAAGAATTGTTTGTAACTAGGATCCGTCATATGACTGGACAAATTGTCTTAACATAATTCAAAACAACAAAGAAAAATAAATTCCTTTCAATCGAAGATAGGTGGGGTGTCTTTGCTGGATCTAGCTTCCTTTGTTCCCTTCTTCCTCTTTCGCCCATAGAAGTTTATTGGCTTCGGAATTTTCTTTGGTGGAGGAGGTGGACCGTGAGGAAAGGCCATCTTGTGTCTTGCTCTTTCTTCCATATCTTTCACGTGACGATTCCATTCGATAGATGAGTATGCTCTCTCATGGTCTTTCTGACCGTGTCCAAAAGCTATCCAAGATTCAGTGATTATTTTGGTTGAGCGAGGACTCCATTGGCTAGATTCCGGGTCCTGTTGAACTTCATTTTTTCTTCCTGTACTCTTCACAAGACGCTTTCCTTTTCTTTCTAGTTGTTGCTGATTCATCCGATTCGGTTTCAGAGTCGGAGGTGGAGGAGGGTTCAGTGGGTGTGTATTGAGAGGGGGTTACATGAAGCGCTTGCATTACCTGATTGCTTACCCATTTCGCTTGATGCAAGCAAGCAGCTATGCTTCCCTTGATTTCTTCTCGGATTTCTTCACCAATTCTCCTTTCCCCGTCTTGGATTACTTCTTTTACTGACGCCTGCAGTTCAGATATTTGCTCCAGAATTTCCTGATCTCCGACATCTGTGACATTTCTTACTACCTGGAGATGAGTGTCTAGGGATTGCTCCAGGTTAGTGATTCTGTTCAGGATGAGAGTTGTGGACTGCACATGTAGAGCTGTAAGTTGAGAGATGTCATCCTTCACTTCATCCTTCATTTTGGTTATAGCCTTTTCTACGAGAGTTTCTATTCGCTCCTACAGGGAGGTGATCGTCACAGTGGGGGGCATCTCACTGGTTCCTTTTTCATGTGACATTTTTCCTGGAAGATGAAGGGTTGGAGACGAAGAGTGTTAACGGAAAGTCACAGGGCAAATTTCCATCCTAGGCATTCACTCTATTTATAGTGGGAGAAGGTGAAGAGGCGCGCACCCTTTTGCATTTATCGAGGATTCGATGACTACCGTGTTGAGCGCCTCTGATTTGTGGAGTTTAACAATATTTCAAATATTTAAGCGTTGTTGATGATGCTATATTTATAGTTATTTTCACATAATATTTTATTTATAATTAATTTAATTTAATTTAGTTTTAGTTAATTTATCACTAATTTATCTTATTTTTGTATTTTCAGGTAATTTGGGCTGCCAATAGCAATTTCAAGCTCATATGACTAATCAGGAGAATATTTGGAGTATTTCTGCCGAAATTGCAAAGTACATGCCCTCGGTCACGGGCGTGACCTAGGGCGTGACATTTTGTCACGGCCGTGATCCAGCCCCGCGCATTCCAGTTGAAAGAAGTCAGCCGCCACGTCAGATTAAAATTACACGCCCTCTGTCACGGGCGTGACTAGGGCGTGACCTTAAAGTCACGGGCGTGACGCGCCCGGATTGCATTCATTTCAGCCAGCAATCAACTCCCGCCGTTTCTAGCTTACACGCCCTCGGTCACGGGCGTGACCGAGGCCGTGACTTTTCTGCAACCGCCAGATTAACTCCAGATCGCGGCGTTTCCCGCCGTTTCCAGACCCGTTCAAGACACGCCCTTGGTCACGGGCGTGACCGAGGCCGTGACCCGCCGTGCAATTGATTTTTGGCGGTTCCTCTTCCCCAACGTCCTGGGTTTTCATGACAGTAATTACGCAGCTTACACGCCCTTGGTCACGGGCGTGACCAAGGGCGTGACTCCCCGTTTTTTCATCTATAAAAGGCAGCAATCTCCAGAAGTCGGGGGTGTGCAATTTTGGAGCTTAATTTCAGCTTTAGTTTACTGTTTTTTTATTTTCTAGCTACTTTTTCCTAAAGTTGTAAGTTTTTATTATTGCTATTTTAATTCAAGTATTGTTGTTTTCTTAATCATGTCTTTTTCCTCTTCTACTTGTATTCCCATCACTATGATGAGTAGCTAAGTTTCCTTTAGCACTTGGTCATGATGAACTTTGGAATAAAATAAAATATGTTTTGAATCTTTCTAATTAGCAAACTCTCGTTTTGTTTATCTTCGATTTATCTTTGAATTATTTTATTTTGATTTCATATGTCCGGAATATGACTTTCAATCTATGATTCGTTTGCTAGTGATCGAGAGATCCATGCGAACGAGGAGATCACTCAAAGATAAAAAAGAGTTGTATGCATTCCTCGAGAGAGGGTGACACAAATCTTTCGGATTGGAGTCAAATCCAATAGTGGGGTTCACCGCTTAAAGCAAGCTTAGGGGGTTTCGACTGGCCGAGGGGTCTTAATCGATCAACCTAAGGTTAGGTGGTAGTTCTCTCGAGAGAGGCTCTACCATATTTTGGGAACCTCCACGGTCGAGGATATTTCAATAAGAGTTTGCGGTTTCATCTTTTATAAAATTATATTTTATTCCAAAGGGATTCAAGACCAGGTGCTAATCCTTTTAATCATAATCTTTCTTCGTAGTTAATTTTCTCCAAATTGTTTTTCCAAAACAAACCCAACTTTCGATCGATAAAATAATAGCTCTTCTTTGTGAGTAGAAGTACTCAACAAGCCCGGAAAAATACGACACTTGATTTTCTAAATCCTATACTATAAAGCGATAGGAACACTTGCCTTATCGAATTATACGTGGATAATATTTTAATTTTGCGCAGCCCGAATTTATCTCATCAAGTTTTTGGCGCCGTTGCCGGGGACTAATTGTTGATATTTTGAAAGCTTAGTTCTATTAATTTTATCATTTTTTTTTCTTTCTTCTCTCTTTTCTACGTTTTTTCTGTTTGGTGTATGACCCGAAGGAATCCGTCCGATCTTCTTGAATTGGATCTGGAAATCGAGCAAACCATTCGGCGACGCTTAAGATTCCAACGACCAAGTTCTCAAGATCCGATTGAGGAATCCGTAGGTGACACTTCCTTTCCGAATACTCTTCCTTCTTCATCTTCTTTTTCTTCCCCCTCCTTTTCTACCTCTTCTAATATGGGTGATCCAAATCCGGATGAGGTCGCGCAACGGACTATGTCCTATTATGCCTGGCCTAATCTAGAGGATACCACTTCTAGTATTGTTCGACCTGCTATAGCGAACAATAATTTTGAATTAAAGTCGAGCATCATTCAAATGGTACAACAATATGTACAATTTGATGGGCTTCAAGATGAGGATCCCAACGCGCATATTTTTAGTTTTCTAGAAATATGCGATACTTTCAAAATTAACGGGGTATCCGATGACGCAATAAGGCTTCGACTTTTTCCTTTCTCCTTGCGCAATAAAGCTAAGCAGTGGCTCAGTTCTCTTCCAAGAGGATCTATCACCACATGGGCCCAAATGACGGAACAATTTCTCACAAAATATTTTCCGCCCGCTAAATCGGCTCAATTGCATAAGGATATCATTTCTTTCTCCCAAGTTGAAACAGAAACACTTTATGATACTTGGGAGCGATTTAAGGAATATTTGCGCCGTTGCCCCCATCATGCAATCCTCGATTGGTTGCAAATTCACACATTCTATAACGGCCTAAATTCTCAAACGCGTCAAATGATTGATGCCGCCGTCGGTGGTACCTTGAATAACAAAACACCGGCAGGAGCGCAAGAGCTTTTAGAGAGTATGGCCATGAATACGTATCAATGGCGTACACCTCGGTCGCGCTCAAATAAACCGGCCGAGCTGTATGAAGTTGATGCAATTTCAAATTTATCTGTCCAGGTTGAGCTTTTAAATAGAAAAATAGAAGAGATGACTGCTTCCTCTTCTACACCTACCTGGGGATCCCCCTCCACCATTGCCGAACATGTGGATTACATGGGTAATCCGAATCGGCCAAACTTTAATTCGGGTAACACTCATTATGGTAACACATATCACCCGGGTTTCCGTAACCACCCAAATTTCTCTTGGAGTAATCCAGGGAATGCGGCACAACCCCCAAACACAATTCCACCTGGTTTTCCTCCACCACAAGCTCCAAAATCTCCCTCCCTTGAGGAGGTTTTCACCAAATATGCAGCAAATAACGATGCAAATATTCGAAATCTTATCGGATCTGTTCGCAATTTGGAGAATCAAATTGGGCAAATCGCGAAGATGCTCTCCGATCGCCAGCAGGGAGCACTTCCAGGCAATACGGAGCCCAACCCAAAGGAGCAAGCAAAGGCTATCACGCTACGAAGCGGGAAGGAGATAACTACCCCTTCACAATTGGTTGAACCAGAGGTAACAATTTCTTCATCTTCTCCTCCTCCTCAAGTTTCAACGCAAAATAAAATTAAGGAATTTCAACCACCACTTCCCTATCCGTCTAAATTAAAAAAGGATCGAAATGATGAGCATTACGGTAAATTTTTAGATATGTTTAAACAAATTCAAATTAATCTACCATTTTGCGAAGCTATCGCGCAAATGCCGAAGTATGCTAAATACCTCAAAGATCTTTTGTCTAATAAAAAGAAACTTGAGGATATTTCTACCATTCAATTGAACGATGAGTGCTCAGCAGTTTTACTTAATAAATTGCCTAAGAAATTAACCGATCCGGGTAGTTTCTCAATTCCATGTTTATTTGGCGATTTTTTAGTAAAACATGCGTTGGCAGATCTAGGCGCCTCTATAAATTTGATGCCTTATTCTCTTTTCCAAAAATTGGGTTTAGGAGAACCTAATCCCACGAGAATGAGCATCCAATTGGCGGATCGTTCCATAAAATACCCAATGGGTATTATCGAGGATGTGCTTGTCAAGGTTGATAAATTTATCTTTCCGGTAGATTTTGTCATCCTTGACATAGATGAGGACGCCGAGGTACCACTCATTCTCAGTCGCCCTTTTCTTGCCACCTCGCGCGCAATAATTGATGTTAGTAACGGTAAACTTCTCCTTAGAGTCGGAGATGAGGAAGTTACCTTTACTATAAATTCTTCTATGAAAAATACGCTCTCAAATGACGACTCTTGTTTTTTCTTGGAGGCTTCACCTGATGAAGACTCAATTTTATTTTCTGAATATATTTCACCGTCATCTTTCTATGATGAAGAATTTGAAAATCTCGAACTTATTTCTCATGAAATTATTGACGGCACGATCACTCACGAACCTATTTTTGAAATTTTAGAATTAGGTAGTGATCGATTAAAAACTTCTTATGAGGAACCTCCCGTAGTAGAATTAAAACAATTGCCTAATCATTTAGAATATTTATTTCTAGCGGAGGATTCTAAGCTTCCCGTAATCGTGTCGGCGTTTCTGTCCGATGAAGAAAAATTAAAATTATTAAATGTTTTAAAACTTTATCGCCGCGCAATTGCGTGGAAAATTACGGATTTAAAAGGGATTAATTTCTCCTTTTGTACGCATAAAATTTTATTAGAAGAAAATTCACGTAAATCTATTCAACCTCAACGCCGCCTCAATCCTAATATGAAGGAGGTGGTTAAGGCGGAGGTAATTAAATTATTAGATGCGGGCATCATCTATCCAATTTTGGATAGCTCTTGGGTTAGTCTGGTCCAAGTGGTGCCAAAGAAAGGAGGATTAACGGTAGTGCCAAACGAAAAAAATGAATTAATCCCAACTAGAACCGTTACCGGATGGCGGGTTTGTATTGATTATCGCAAATTAAATGATGCGACCCGTAAGGATCATTTTCCTTTACCGTTCATCGACCAAATCCTTGAACGATTATCCGGACACTCGTTTTATTGTTTTCTTGATGGTCTCTCGTGGTATTTTCAAATCCCAATTGCGCCCGAGGACCAAGAGAAAACAACCTTCACTTGTCCGTTTGGCACCTTTGCCTATCGTAGGATGCCATTTGGGTTATGCAATGCGCCGGCTACATTCCAAAGATGTATGCTAGCAATTTTTGACGAGCTAGTGGAGGATATTATGGAAGTTTTTATGGATGATTTCTCCGTTTTCGGATATTCATTTGATTTATGTTTGACTAACCTTTCCCGCGTTCTCCAAAGATGTGAGGAGACAAATTTAGTGTTAAATTGGGAGAAGTGCCATTTTATGGTACGGGAAGGTTTAGTTTTAGGCCACAAAATTTCTAGTAAGGGTATAGAGGTAGATAAAGCTAAAATTGAAACTATAGAAAAATTGCCTCCCCCTTCAAATGTTAAAGCCGTACGTAGTTTTCTTGGGCATGCCGGTTTCTATCGCCGGTTTATAAAAGACTTTTCTAAAATAACCAAGCCCCTCACTCACTTATTAGAAAAAGATGCACCATTTATTTTTGATGAAAATTGTTTGCATTCTTTTTCTATTATTAAAGAAAAATTAATAAACGCTCCTATTATGATAGCTCCCAATTGGGATCTTCCTTTTGAGATTATGTGCGACGCTAGTAGTTTTGCCGTTGGTGCAGTCCTAGGACAACGCATAAATAAAAATTTTCATCCTATTTATTATGCGAGCAAGACACTTACCGACGCACAAGAGAATTACACAACAACCGAGAAAGAGCTTTTAGCCGTGATTTTTGCTTTTGATAAATTTCGCTCTTATCTTACTTTATCTAAAGTAATTGTTTTTACTGATCACTCGGCTTTACGTTATTTGCTAACAAAAACTGATGCCAAGCCAAGGTTGATTAGGTGGATCTTACTTTTACAAGAATTTGATTTGGAGATCCGGGACAAACGGGGAGCGGAAAATTTGGCGGCGGATCATCTTTCTCGGTTGGAGAATCCCAATTCGGAGGAGCTCATAGAGGAAGAAATTAATTATACTTTTCCTGAGGAACGCCTCCTCGTTATTCATAAGGTAATAGATCTCCCCACCCCTTGGTTCGCCGATTTCGCAAACTACCTTGTTGCGAGATTTCTCCCAAAAGATTTTTCCTATCAAGAAAAGAAGAAATTCTTTTCCGATTTGAAAAATTATTTTTGGGAGGATCCGTTCCTTTTTCGAGTTTGTGCGGACCAAGTGGTGCGGAGGTGTGTATCTCATGAGGAGGGCGCTCAAATTTTAAAGCATTGCCACGAGGGACCCGCCGGCGGGTATTATAAAGCAAATCGGACTGCACGGAAGGTACTTGAAGCGGGCTTCTATTGGCCGAGCATCTTCAAAGACGCTCACGCACATGTAAGTCGTTGTGAACAATGCCAACGCTCAGGTAATATCTCCTGTCTTGATGAAATGCCCTTAAAATCTATTTTAGAAATTGAGGTTTTTGATTTATGGGGGATCGATTTTGTCGGCCCGCTACAAGTTTCTTCTGGAAATCGATATATTTTGGTAGCGGTCGATTACGTGTCTAGGTGGGCGGAAGCGCAAGCCCTTCCCACCAATGATGCCCGAGTCGTAACCCAATTTCTCAAAAAACTCTTTTCGCGATTTGGAGCACCGCGGGCGATAATTAGCGATAGGGGAACTCATTTTTGTAACGCCCAATTCACTAAAGTTTTATCTAAATATGGCGTTACACATAGGATGGCCACCCCATATCACCCTCAAACAAGTGGCCAAGTAGAAGTGGTTAACCGTGAATTAAAACGAATTTTAGAAAAAACGGTTTCCACCAATATGAAAGATTGGTCGCATAAACTCGATGATGCTTTATGGGCCTATCGGACCGCGTACAAGACCGCTATCGGTTGTACGCCGTATCGATTGGTCTATGGGAAAGCATGTCATTTACCGGTCGAGCTTGAGCATCGCGCCTTTTGGGCGCTTAAATTTCTTAATCTAGATAGCAATATTGCTTCCGAGCTCCGCAAGTTCCAACTTAACGAGCTCGATGAATGTCGCTCCCTTGCTTATGAAAGTAATAAATTATACAAGGAGCGCACTAAATTTTATCATGATAAGAAACTTAGGAATCCTAAACCTTTTCGACCGGGAGACCAAGTTCTCCTCTATAACTCGCGCTTACGACTTTTTCCGGGAAAACTTAAGTCCCGTTGGTCCGGCCCCTTTATCGTCAAAGAGGTTTGGCCCTACGGGACCGTTTCAATAACACATCCTGAAAAAGGTGAATTTAAAGTGAATGGGCACCGGTTGAAATTATTTTTCACCGGCGATAATTTTCATGAGCACCGGGAGGAAATTCACCTTCCGAACACCTAAATCGGCGTGCCACCATGGTCGAGCTCAACGACCATAACCAAAGCGCTCTTGGGAGGCAACCCATGTTTTATTTTATTTTATTTTCCGTTTAAAAAAAAATTCTAAGTATTTTTATTTTTAAAAAATATAACAAAAAAAAACATTAAAAAAAGAGATAAAAAAAATATTATTCTATTTTGAGGTTTTTGCAGGTTTGGAGGAGATTTGCGAGATAACGGTCCCTCGCACATACGCATGAAACCCAGCTCTCCAAGTCGGTACTTTATTTTTAGTATTTTTCTTTTTATTTTATTACCTTATTTTTGTTTTTATTTTGTTTTCTTTTTAAAAAAAAGATAAAAAAAATTACAAAACCAAACCAAAAACATTAAAAAAATATATTTATATGTTTCTGAAAAAATGTCACAGTCACGGCCTCAGTCACGGCCGTGACTAGGGTGTGGCGCGTTACGATTCGTTTTCCTGGCGAGTCTCTCAACGAGCTGCATCCCATTCCGCCTTCCGTAAAAGTCACGGGCGTGACCAACATTGGTCACGGGCGTGACATTAGCGGAAGAACATTTTTGCCCATCACGGCACTCACGGGCTCAACATGACATGTCACGCCCGTGACAACATGAGTCACGCCCGTGACATTTGAAGGTCACGGCCGTGACTCATCCAGATGGCATACCTCCACGACCGCGCCAAGTCAAAGATGTCGTTTGACTGTCACGCCCGTGACAGTCAAGTCACGCCCATGGTCACGGGCGTGACCCTGGGCGGTGACAGCCCGGGAACTGCTTTTTGACCATCGCACATTGGATTCCCGGCCCTCTTTGATTTCGCCAGTTACACGCGTGACCGAGGGCGTGACCTGGGAAAATCCGCTTTTTGACCGGTCAAGCCTCGGATTCCTCCCTCACGCCAGATTTCACGTGTCGCCCCTTACACGCCCTCGGTCACGGGCGTGACCGAGGGCGTGACACCTGAATTTTTCCCTATTTAAGTGCCCATTCCCCCTCTCTTTTTTCCAAACCTTGTCCCCCATCTCTCCCTTCTTCTCTCTCATCTTTGGCCGATTACTTCATTTCTTCCTTCCAAATGGCCGGCCGCCGCCGCAATCACGCCATTGGCGAGTCCTCCTCTTCACTCCCCGATGAAACTTTTGATGCGGAGGCTATGCTCAATTTTTCCCATCCCACTCATCAAGACCGAAGTACCCGCCTCCGTGGGAAAGAATTTGGAGTTTTCCGCGTCATCGATTGGAACGTTCTCACCACCCTCGGACAGGCGAACGCGGTGCGAGATCTACTCACTACTCCGGGGTGGGCTCCTTTCTTCTCCATTTCGGAGTCGGCGTACTACGAGCTGACGGTGGAGTTTTTCTCTTCGTTTGATTTCCACTGGGCCGGGGCCGACAACGTGCTTGAATTCCGAATGGGCGGGCTTTCGCAAACTCTTCCTTTGCGTCAGTTCAACGTTCTCATGGGCTTCTGCGACGAGGCCTTCACTCTTACGGAGGCCTACACCGCTCTCCCCCTTGATTTCCCTCGTGAGTATAACCTTCCCGGATTTTGGGCGGAAATCAGTAACGACCCCAATCCATATTCGCCTAAAAAATCCAAGGGTAGTCATCTCCTCTCCCCCGCCTTACGCTATCTCCACTACCTCCTCACTTTCACACTTTCCGCTCGCGGCGATAGCCATGGAGTGGTGACCCGCGCGGACCTGTTATATTTATATAGCATGCACGAACGAGTCCCCCTCAATCTTGGTTCGGCGCTAGCGATGTTTTTTCGGCATCAGGCCGAAAATCGGAGGCTTAGTGCGCTTCATGGCGGTTCGTTTGTTACTTATTTGGCCAAGCGTTTGGAGCTCTGGGATGCACTTCCTCCCATGTCTCCACTCCAAACGCCTGCGCCTATCACATTCCAAAACCTCCGAGCCCTTGGTTTGATGCGTCGGCGTGGCCGCGAGTACGAGGTCGTTCCTGGCGAAGTGGGTGGCGACCCGATCGATCTTGATTTCGAAGCTGATTCGGGTGGCGTTGCTCCAGCTCCGCAGTTTCCACAGCCGCCACAGCAGCATTTTCCCCCTGCGCCCGACTCATCCACTTATTTCGATCAGCAGTTTGGGCGGATCCACACTCGTTTGGATCAGATTCAGACAGAGCAGCTGTCCATGCGCACTCATTTTGACACACGTTTTGATACCCTCGAGCAGCGCCATGCTTCTTCTATGGAGCATCTGCAGCGGGAATTTGCTGATCTGCGTGCTTATTATCAGCAGGAGGACGACGACGATGATGCTTAGAGTTTTTTTTTATTTTTGGTCGTCTGTATCTTTTATTTTCTGTCCCGCACCTTTATTTTTGTTTTATTTCTCTTTTATTCCTGTCAAAATATTCAAAATATAAAAAAAAGAGTTTTACTTCCTGTTTTTCTTCAGGATGGCTTGGGTATTGATTTGCTCTTCATCAGGGAAGTTTCCTCTCCTTTACTCGCACTTCTTTCTAAAACATTGGGGACACTGTTTTATTTTAAGTATGGGGGAGGGTATTTCACGTCGGTTTTATTGCAAAGCAACACCCAAAATTTTTATCAAAAAAAAAAATTAAAAAATTAAAAAAATCTACAAAAAAAAACTATATAGTTTTCTTAATATTTCTATATTTACTTGTTTGCAAAATTCTTAGTAGATTTACTTTTACATAGTGTTGTAGAAAATTTTATATACTTTATTAGATTTTGAATTTTGGAGTAAAATTGTTGACTCGTGCAGTGTTCTAGTTACGCGCACGCGTTAGTAGGATCTCATGTCGAATTAACTATTCAGCATAAAATTAGATTTATGATTTTCTAACTGCGTAGAATATTTTTGTTTTACTTTTAATTTGAAATCGGTAGAATCCAAAAATGCTTTAAGTGAGTATGTAGAAGTTTACTGGAGAAATAGTACCCAATTTGAACGGAAGGGTATTCTTTCTCGATGTCTAGAACTTGCCTCTAGCGACTCTCAAGACATTTGCATAAGTTAGATTCATGAGCATGAAAATGATTTAGGCCATCTCTTGATTCGTTTGAGCCTTTGCATTCCATGCCATAAAATCTTAACCGTTGCTAGCCATTTTGTGCTTTTTACCGTTTCTTTTGTAAGCCCCACTTATTTTCACCAAAGCCAAATAGCCTGCCTATGGTGCACGCTTGAAATTTAGAGCTTTATTTGTTGCTAGCTTGTGTTTCTTATTTGTGAAAATGGTGATTTTAATTTTGCTATCATTTTGCTGCAAAAGAAGAAAAAAAAATGAAAAAAAAAATGAAGAAAAAAAAATGAGAAAAAAATATTGAGAAAAAATTTGCAGAGTGCATTTTTGACCCCTACCTTTATATTTCAAAATTATTTGGGGTGTAAAAATTATTTAGCATACAAGTTTTTGCAAAGCTCTTCTTTTTGTTTTAAGTGTGCCTTAACCCTTCACGTTTATCTTTTGATATCCGCACCTTGAACCTAAGCCACATTTCAACCTAATTAAGTCCTATTGATTCGTGCTTATGAGTTAAACTAGTGTCGTGGCGAGAGTGTGAAAGGGCAAGCCTATGGCCATCGTCATTGATGGATTTCTTTGGAGGCTATCACGAACTTTGATTTTGTGTAATATTGATCTTAGTAAACACGCTACCCGCTCCTTAAATATCATTTTAGGATTTACCGGATTTTCAATTTAAAAGTAGTAACAATATGTTATAACGCATTTTTGAAAATTATAAGCTAATCTTTATGCTGAATAGGTTTTTCTACTAGAATTTCTACACGCTTAGGCGCAAGACTTCGCATTTTTACTCTTTAGGTTCAAAATTCTTTTCTTGTATTTAAATTTTTCTACTCCTATGGAAAGTTGTTTGCTCGGGACTAGCAAACGAATAAGTATTGGGGTATTTGATGATGCTATATTTATAGTTATTTTCACATAATATTTTATTTATAATTAATTTAATTTAATTTAGTTTTAGTTAATTTATCACTAATTTATCTTATTTTTGTATTTTCAGGTAATTTGGGCTGCCAATAGCAATTTCAAGCTCATATGACTAATCAGGAGAATATTTGGAGTATTTTTGCCGAAATCGCAAAGTACACGCCCTCGGTCACGGGCGTGACCTAGGGCGTGACATTTTGTCACGGCCGTGATCCAGCCCCGCGCATTCCAGTTGAAAGAAGTCAGCCGCCACGTCAGATTAAAATTACACGCCCTCTGTCACGGGCGTGACTGAGGGCGTGACCTTAAAGTCACGGGCGTGACGCGCCCGGATTGCATTCATTTCAGCCAGCAATCAACTCCCGTCGTTTCTAGCTTACACGCCCTCAGTCACGGGCGTGACCGAGGCCGTGACTTTTCTGCAACCGCCAGATTAACTCCAGCTCACGGCGTTTCCCGCCGTTTCTAGACCCGTTCAAGACACGCCCTTGGTCACGGGCGTGACCGAGGTCGTGACCCGCCGTGCAATTGATTTTTGGCGGTTCCTCTTCCCCAACGTCCCGGGTTTTCATGACAGTAATTACGCAGCTTACACGCCCTTGGTCACGGGCGTGACCAAGGGCGTGACTCCCCGTTTTTTCATCTATAAAAGGCAGCAATCTCCAGAAGTCGGGGGTGTGCAATTTTGGAGCTTAATTTCAGCTTTAGTTTACTGTTTTTTTTATGTTCTAGCTACTTTTTCCTAAAGTTGTAAGTTTTTATTATTGCTATTTTAATTCAAGTATTGTTGTTTTCTTAATCATGTCTTTTTCCTCTTCTACTTGTATTCCCATCACTATGATGAGTAGCTAAGTTTCCTTTAGCACTTGGTCATGATGAACTTTGGAATAAAATAAAATATGTTTTGAATCTTTCTAATTAGCAAACTCTCGTTTTGTTTATCTTCGATTTATCTTTGAATTATTTTGTTTTGATTTCATATGTCCGGAATATGACTTTCAATCTATGATTCGTTTGCTAGTGATCGAGAGATCCATGCGAACGAGGAGATCACTCAAAGATAAAAAGAGTTGTATGCATTCCTCGAGAGAGGGTGACACAAATCTTTCGGATTGGAGTCAAATCCAATAGTGGGGTTCACCGCTTAAAGCAAGCTTAGGGGGTTTCGACTGGCCGAGGGGTCTTAATCGATCAACCTAAGGTTAGGTGGTAGTTCTCTCGAGAGAGGCTCTACCATATTTTGGGAACCTCCACGGTCGAGGATATTTCAATAAGATTTTGCGGTTTCATCTTTTATAAAATTATATTTTATTCCAAAGGGATTCAAGACCAGGTGCTAATCCTTTTAATCATAATCTTTCTTCGTAGTTAATTTTCTCCAAATTGTTTTTCTAAAACAAACCCAACTTTCGATCGATAAAATAATAGCTCTTCTTTGTGAGTAGAAGTACTCAACAAGCCCGGAAAAATACGACACTTGATTTTCTAAATCCTATACTATAAAGCGATAGGTACACTTGCCTTATCGAATTATACGTGGATAATATTTTAATTTTGCGCAGCGCAAATTTATCTCATCAGTTGTTCTGACGATACTTTTGTCGTTAAAGCACATCTAGGAAGTGCATTGTTTTTATTATTATTTTTTTTTCGCACCCACTGTCCAAGTACCAATTTGGTTCAGGCTGGTACTTGAACTATCTTGCACGAGGGATTTTAGTGATCCTTAGGAGCCCAAATAGCTTTGGGTCCTAGGTACTTGTTAGAGTCATAGAATGACCTTACATGAACTCCCCTCTTTGTAGGAAGGTTCATCTTTGCGTATGACATATTAGAGTTGTGCCAACAGTCTATGGCAAAGTGTCCCACCTTACCACAACACCAGCACTCATGGATATTATATCTCCTTTTCTGATCTCTTGTAAAAGGGGCAGTGGTCTGCCTTGGTTCAAAGTAGGTGGCATCCTTCTTTGAATCTATAGCTGAAGGAGGTGTGACAGCTGGTTGGGGTTGAGTTGCATGAGAGTGTTTCCTCAAGCTACTGACAAGTTTCAGCCTTTCATCTTTCATGCTGTTGGTGGCCTCAGAAACATTCTGATGTTGGTCAACCCCATGACAGCAGCCTGCCTTTTTCACAGCTGGTGCAGCCTTGGAAGAGCTGGCCTCAATTCCCTTGAGTGAAGGTGCTAAGGCACCAAATACAAATGGTTCAGATTGAGCCATCAGTATTTCCTCATGGGGTACCTTCAGAGTACTCGACTCAAATCTCCTTCTTCCACTGCTTGGAGTGTTCTCCTTGCATGGAACCTTGGCAATCTTCAATTGCCCACATATGCTGTTCTGGCCATACCCATTTGAGGGTAGCCACACCTTTTGGAAGGTGCTTTGCATCCTAGCTAGAGCTTTCCCTTTTCTATTGTTCCCAGTCCTAGCTGCCACATTATTGTTACATAATCCATTCTTACTAAATTGAGAGGTGAGGGTCCTAATGGTGGGTAGCTCAGATTTGGGTTTATTGAATTTGGCTACTATACTTTATTCTATGAGAAGTTGACTGTGAAGCTTCCTAATGTACACCCACATCTTTTGTTTCTCATCAAGGAGGTTGTCAATTACCTTCTGGAGCTCTATGGACTTTTGTCCATCTTGATGAAGAATGTCCATCTTGCTTTGTAGCTCAGCCTTATGTGATCTTATCTCTTTGAGCTCATCAGTTTGTTCTTTAACAAGCTTTTTCTTTTTGTCCAGGACATCAAGAAGAGCATCATACCTCTCAACTGAATGACCAACATTTATCTCAGATTCAGATCCATCCTCAGTTCTAGTCCTTGAGGATGCATCACAATCTGGGCTTGTACTATATTCAGAATTTGAAAGAGCAAAATGTAGAGTAGGTACCTCATCAACATCAAATGCTTTGCTCGATGATCCTTCAGATATGGCCATGACACTGTTGAGTTCTTCCTCTTCTTCTTCATCCACCTCATTGTCACTCTCAGGGTGAGAAAGAGGGGCCCGGATGCCCACCTTTGTTGCAGGGAGGTCCTCATCTTCCATAGCAGCAAACAACCCAATTAGGGCCTCTTCTTCATTATTTGAATCTGATGTTGAGGAATCAGATTCACTCCAGCTTCTTCCTTTCTTTGCTAGCAGGGATCTTTCTCCCTTCCTATTCTTATTGTGAAGATGCTTCTTATCACCACTTTCTTTTCTGTTACCCTTTGGGTGATGTCTTTCAGACTTCCTGCTATCTTTCTTGTAGTGTGATGATGAGGAGGGCATGTTCTCCCATTGCTTTCTCTTCATCATCTTCTTGAACTGCCTTGAAAAGGCAGCAAACCCTTCATCAGAGGAAGAGCTGTTAGAGGTGCTGACTTCAGGTTCAGCACTTCTCCTTGGAGGAGATGTCATCCTGCTCTTGTTTCTCTTGGAGCTGTCAGCTTTGAGAGCTACAGAATTTTCCTTGGCCTGTGTCCTGGTTGAGGTGTCCTCTTCCTTTCTAGCAGACAGCTGCATCTTATAGGAGAGCAGCTTTCCAAACAGTGTGTGAGTGGGGGTCTCACCAAGCCTGGCACTTCCCTGATTGCACAGATTTTTGTGTCCCAGTCCCTTGTTAGAGATCTAAGGAACTTATCATTCAGCTCATAGTTTGTGAATGCTCTCTCATAGGTTCTCAGCTCATTGACAGTTCTGAAGAACCTCTCATAGCATATGGAGATGCTTTCCCCACTGTGCTGTCTGAAGGCTTCATATTCCTGATTAAGGAGTGACTTTCTATCATCCCTTACTTCAGCTGTTCCCTCCATATATACAATCAGTGTGTCCCACATTTCCTTGGCAGTTGTGCAGTGTACCAAGTTCTGAAATGTGGAGTCATCAACAGTATTGACAATAATGTTCTGAGCCCTTTTATCCATGGTATATAGGGCAATTTCATCATTGGTCAGTTCTGAGAATACCTTCACCACTTTCCTGGTGGGGTCAATAGTTGAGACTTTCTCAAATGTGTAAGGACCATTTTTCACTGTTATGAAGATCCTTGGGTCTGAGGCTTCCATGAACAGCCTCACCCTTTGCTTCCATATACTAAAGTTTTCCTTTAAGCATATGGGCAACTTCATTGATCCTAACTCCTTCATTCCACTAGAGGCCATTTAATTTAGTGTCAGCAATACCTATTTGGGATCCAGTCGGACTGTTAAGTCCTTCTTGACCAACCTATCTTTGATACCACTTGTAAGGTTATAAGTATGCTGACTAATTTACCTATAGGGGGGGGTGAATAGGTCTCTTTTGAATTTCTTTAACGTAGACTATTAGTTTTCTGGTTTAGTTCAGGAAAAATATCAAACACAGAAAGCACACACTAATTTATAGTGGTTCCCCAAAGACAGTGTGTCTATGGGTAGTCCACTTTCCCCCTTCACCCTTCTAACAGAGTGTTAGACAGGGCCAACTCCTCCAAACTTCAATCTCAGCTTCTTGAGCTTACACCACAAGTTCCTCAGAACTTCTCAGATCAAGAATGATCCTACCTCAGGCACAGCAGCCCTACACTCAGGCTCAGCAGCCCTACACCTCAGGCACAGCAGCCCTACACTCAGGCACAGCAGCCCTACACTTAGGCTCAACAGCCCTACACTTAGGCACAGCAGCCCTACACTCAGGCTCAGCAGCCCTACACCTCAGAGTTATGAACTCCTACCACTCAGAAATCCCATAGATTTCCTACCCCAGACCTATCAAGAGGTCCTACCACTCAAGCTGTCAACACAGCTTTACACATAGGCTCGACAGCCTTTTTCTCAGGTAACAATGCCTTACAAAGATATAATAGAGTTTGAGTTGAACATAGAGGACAAAAGGATTACTCTTAGGTCTTCTGAGTCCTTTCTTTAGATCTGAAAACAGCAGCTTCAGATTTGTATCACTTTGATCTTCTTCTTTAGCCAAGCAAAAGATCAACTTGCCCTTCCTGAGTTGGTACAGGAAGAGCTATCTAATCTCCCTTAGAAGATTAACTTCAGCTTTAGAGAATGACTTCAACTGGCTGAAACGTGAGTACTCGTTTGCGGCTTGTCGCAAGAGCTCTTCAATCGAACGGTTGTTGTTGTTGTGCCCTAGCATCTCCTTTTATACCTCCATAGGGCTTCAATGGCTATATCGATCCTCCTGACACGGTATGGGGCTGATTGGACTTGCTTTTCCCTCTCATAAGTCTTTTGCGCCGAAAGTAGATCCCGTCAAAACATTTGGATCTATTTCAGCGGTTGGGCTGAGACAGCATCCAATCTCAGCGGTTGGGCTGAGACAGCTTTCAGTCTCAGCGGCAGCTCCATTCCCCTTCTCAGCGGTTGTTCCAGTCTTCTTCTCAGTGGACCCGCTGAGACGGCTCCTCGTCTCAGCGGTTGAGACCCATCATCTCAGCGGTTATGCTGAGACGGATCTTCATCTCCTTGTGGATGATTCCTTCTTGACTAAGGCCATGTTTGGCCCTTCCTTTTGAGTTACCTGTGTCTGTATATTCTTCACAAGTGTAGCTTTGTTAAATACAATATGTCCTTAGCATTAGGAGTGATGCCTCTTCAAATCAAGGTTATATTGAGGACAATATACCCAACAATCTCCCCCTATTTGAAGAAGGCAGAACATCCCCAATGCTAAGGTCCATTAACAATAAAAATCTTATCACAGAAAGAAAATGATCTTATAGAAAGTGATCTGTGAAGCATAGGACCTAACACTCTAAGCATAAGCATAAGCATCAGCTCTTTCTTCCCTTTCTCCAGCATTGGTACTGGACCTATCTCCCCATTTCTGCCTTGTTCAACCTTAATTTACTATCTCCCCCTTTAACTTGCTATGTATAGAGGGATAACATTTATAGATCCCTTTGGATCAATCTATAGGCTAACCTGTACACTCTTAGAATGTGCTAGCAACCCCTCAACTAAGTAAGGAATTTACTCCCCCTTTATTGGAGAGCTATTTCCTGTAATAGCTGAGCCATTGCAATCTGAACACTCTATTTAATCTACTGAATACTAGAGATAAAAAGTATATATCAATAGTAACAAACACGATATTATGATCAGAATATGAAATGTCATTTCACTTGAAATGTTCAGTACAGATATATAAAAGAAAATTCAACTAGTAGTTGTTCATTTAATCCAAGCCAAAGTGTCAAGTCTGTTGTTCTAAGATTAACCCTTGGAAGGGCTTCCTTTATTTCAGGTTCAGATCTGGGAACTCTTTCAGCTTTTAGGCTGTGTTCCCCTTCACTGGCACACCCATCATTATTTCCAAAGTGAGAGCTATGCTCCCCCTTACTCAGAGCATCCTTTTGTGGGGAGTTCTGTTTGGAGGCATTAAGTACACTTGACAGATTTGGGGGGGAAAGATTCCATTTGTTGCTCCCCCTCATTAGCCTACCCACTACTGTCTTCATGGGTTGGCCTATGCTCCCCCTTTCTTTCTTCTTTCCTGCATCCTGCATAACCTGCAACTGAATTCTAGCTTGTGTTGCATTTTTCAAGCTAAGCACACAAGTTGCAGGACACATTATCAGCAGTTAAGAACAGAATATGGCAGCAATTGCATATATTAATAGCACAGGCATATGCCTTATACGCATTCATATATAAAAGTTCTTATACTAGAATTGTTTGTAACTAGGATCCGTCATATGACTGGACAAATTGTCTTAACATAATTCAAAACAACAAAGAAAAATAAATTCCTTTCAATCGAAGATAGGTGGGGTGTCTTTGCTGGATCTAGCTTCCTTTGTTCCCTTCTTCCTCTTTCGCCCATAGAAGTTTATTGGCTTCGGAATTTTCTTTGGTGGAGGAGGTGGACCGTGAGGAAAGGCCATCTTGTGTCTTGCTCTTTCTTCCATATCTTTCACGTGACGATTCCATTCGATAGATGAGTATGCTCTCTCATGGTCTTTCTGACCGTGTCCAAAAGCTATCCAAGATTCAGTGATTATTTTGGTTGAGCGAGGACTCCATTGGCTAGATTCCGGGTCCTGTTGAACTTCATTTTTTCTTCCTGTACTCTTCACAAGACGCTTTCCTTTTCTTTCTAGTTGTTGCTGATTCATCCGATTCGGTTTCAGAGTCGGAGGTGGAGGAGGGTTCAGTGGGTGTGTATTGAGAGGGGGTTACATGAAGCGCTTGCATTACCTGATTGCTTACCCATTTCGCTTGATGCAAGCAAGCAGCTATGCTTCCCTTGATTTCTTCTCGGATTTCTTCACCAATTCTCCTTTCCCCGTCTTGGATTACTTCTTTTACTGACGCCTGCAGTTCAGATATTTGCTCCAGAATTTCCTGATCTCCGACATCTGTGACATTTCTTACTACCTGGAGATGAGTGTCTAGGGATTGCTCCAGGTTAGTGATTCTGTTCAGGATGAGAGTTGTGGACTGCACATGTAGAGCTGTAAGTTGAGAGATGTCATCCTTCACTTCATCCTTCATTTTGGTTATAGCCTTTTCTACGAGAGTTTCTATTCGCTCCTACAGGGAGGTGATCGTCACAGTGGGGGGCATCTCACTGGTTCCTTTTTCATGTGACATTTTTCCTGGAAGATGAAGGGTTGGAGACGAAGAGTGTTAACGGAAAGTCACAGGGCAAATTTCCATCCTAGGCATTCACTCTATTTATAGTGGGAGAAGGTGAAGAGGCGCGCACCCTTTTGCATTTATCGAGGATTCGATGACTACCGTGTTGAGCGCCTCTGATTTGTGGAGTTTAACAATATTTCAAATATTTAAGCGTTGTTGATGATGCTATATTTATAGTTATTTTCACATAATATTTTATTTATAATTAATTTAATTTAATTTAGTTTTAGTTAATTTATCACTAATTTATCTTATTTTTGTATTTTCAGGTAATTTGGGCTGCCAATAGCAATTTCAAGCTCATATGACTAATCAGGAGAATATTTGGAGTATTTCTGCCGAAATTGCAAAGTACATGCCCTCGGTCACGGGCGTGACCTAGGGCGTGACATTTTGTCACGGCCGTGATCCAGCCCCGCGCATTCCAGTTGAAAGAAGTCAGCCGCCACGTCAGATTAAAATTACACGCCCTCTGTCACGGGCGTGACTAGGGCGTGACCTTAAAGTCACGGGCGTGACGCGCCCGGATTGCATTCATTTCAGCCAGCAATCAACTCCCGCCGTTTCTAGCTTACACGCCCTCGGTCACGGGCGTGACCGAGGCCGTGACTTTTCTGCAACCGCCAGATTAACTCCAGATCGCGGCGTTTCCCGCCGTTTCCAGACCCGTTCAAGACACGCCCTTGGTCACGGGCGTGACCGAGGCCGTGACCCGCCGTGCAATTGATTTTTGGCGGTTCCTCTTCCCCAACGTCCTGGGTTTTCATGACAGTAATTACGCAGCTTACACGCCCTTGGTCACGGGCGTGACCAAGGGCGTGACTCCCCGTTTTTTCATCTATAAAAGGCAGTAATCTCCAGAAGTCGGGGGTGTGCAATTTTGGAGCTTAATTTCAGCTTTAGTTTACTGTTTTTTTATGTTCTAGCTACTTTTTCCTAAAGTTGTAAGTTTTTATTATTGCTATTTTAATTCAAGTATTGTTGTTTTCTTAATCATGTCTTTTTCCTCTTCTACTTGTATTCCCATCACTATGATGAGTAGCTAAGTTTCCTTTAGCACTTGGTCATGATGAACTTTGGAATAAAATAAAATATGTTTTGAATCTTTCTAATTAGCAAACTCTCGTTTTGTTTATCTTCGATTTATCTTTGAATTATTTTGTTTTGATTTCATATGTCCGGAATATGACTTTCAATCTATGATTCGTTTGCTAGTGATCGAGAGATCCATGCGAACGAGGAGATCACTCAAAGATAAAAAGAGTTGTATGCATTCCTCGAGAGAGGGTGACACAAATCTTTCGGATTGGAGTCAAATCCAATAGTGGGGTTCACCGCTTAAAGCAAGCTTAGGGGGTTTCGACTGGCCGAGGGGTCTTAATCGATCAACCTAAGGTTAGGTGGTAGTTCTCTCGAGAGAGGCTCTACCATATTTTGGGAACCTCCACGGTCGAGGATATTTCAATAAAAGTTTGCGGTTTCATCTTTTATAAAATTATATTTTATTCCAAAGGGATTCAAGACCAGGTGCTAATCCTTTTAATCATAATCTTTCTTCGTAGTTAATTTTCTCCAAATTGTTTTTCCAAAACAAACCCAACTTTCGATCGATAAAATAATAGCTCTTCTTTGTGAGTAGAAGTACTCAACAAGCCCGGAAAAATACGACACTTGATTTTCTAAATCCTATACTATAAAGCGATAGGTACACTTGCCTTATCGAATTATACGTGGATAATATTTTAATTTTGCGCACCGCGAATTTATCTCATCAAGTTTTTGGCGCCGTTGCCGGGGACTAATTGTTGATATTTTGAAAGCTTAGTTCTATTAATTTTATCATTTTTTTTTCACACAGGCTCGACAGCCTTTTTCTCAGGCAACAATGCCTTACAAAGATATAATAGAGTTTGAGTTAAACATAGAGGACAAAAGGATTACTCTTAGGTCTTCTGAGTCCTTTCTTCAGATCTGAAAACAGCAGCTTCAGATTTGTATCACTTTGATCTTCTTTTTTAGTCAAGCAAAAGATCAACTTGCCCTTCCTGAGTTGGTACAGGAAGAGCTATCTAATCTCCCTTAGAAGATTAACTTCAGCTTCAGAGAATGACTTCAACTGGCTGAAACAAGAGTACTCGTTTGCGGCTTGTCGCAAGAGCTCTTCAATCGAACGGTTGTTGTTGTTGTGCCCTAGCATCTCCTTTTATACCTCCATAGGGCTTCAACGGCTATATCGATCCTCCTGACACGGTATGGGGCTGATTGGACTTGATTTTCCCTCTCATAAGTCTTTTGCGCCGAAAGTAGATCCCGTCAAAACATTTGGATCTGTCTCAGCGGTTGGGCTGAGACAGCATCCAGTCTCAGCGGTTGGGCTGAGACAGCTTTCAGTCTCAGCGGCAGCTCCAGTCCCCTTCTCAGCGGTTGTTCCAGTCTTCTTCTTAGTGGACCCGCTGAGACGGCTCCTCGTCTCAGCGGTTGAGACCCATCGTCTCAGCGGTTATGCTGAGACAGATCTTCATCTCCTTGTGGATGATTCCTTCTTGACTAAGGCCATGTTTGGCCCTTCCTTTTGAGTTACCTGTGTATGTATATTCTTCACAAGTGTAGCTTTGTTAAATACAATATGTCTTTAGCATTAGGAGTGATGCCTCTTCAAATCAAGGTTATATTGAGGACAATATACCCAACACTTCACCCTCTTTCCAACATGGATAACATCTCCCCTTATCTCCGGTTGAGTTTTAAGAAACTTCACTTCTGTTGGGCCAAACAGAACGTGATAACCGGCATCGACCGCATTGGTCACAAAGAAGAGATTCTTCTTCATACCAGGCACGTGATAAACACTCCTCAAAGTGAGTGGACCCTTGATGAGTCCCAATTATATACACAATTTTGGACTCATTTGGGCTTGTTTTCATGCATTTGCACTTCACTTTTAATATGTTATTGCTTATATTTCATTGCTATACAATTCTCACATGGAATGCACATTTTGGTCCATTGTGGTGTGCAATTGCGCACTATTCTGCTGGGGGTAAGCACATGGTGCTCCACATATCTTTATTTTGTTGTTTTCAAGATCGCGCGGCCGTGCGTTTATCCTTCATGCACGATTTAATTGATCGTGGGTTTTCATTTCGCTCAAAATATCATGAAAATCTGCCGTCGGATTCTGCCAGTGCGTTTTCTTCATGCACGAGCCCAGCCCGTGCGTGAGTAAAACGCACGAGCAGATGCTGTTTTCTAAAATATTACATTTTTTTCTGCGCCTGTGCGATTCCTTCGCGCACGGTTGACTCCGAACGTGCGTTTGGTCGTGCATGAATGATTTTCTGACATGTTTTCTATTTAAGTCCCGATTTTTAGGTCATTTGAGCCGATTCAGCTCCGCCATTTCCGCCGCAAGGAGAGCTCCAGCTCCGTTTTCTTCCACCCTTCCATGAGGGCTTTGCCCTAGGCCACCTCCATCATCCTCAAGCTTCCAAGGAGGGGATTCTAGCCCTACACTCATCATTAAGAGAGGAAAGCTTCGCACCGGAGTAGATCGGGTCGTGAGACGAAGAAGATGGGTCCATTGGGAGGAAGTGACAGCCCTCCTCTACCCCGGACGTAGTTGCGGACCGAGCTAGGACGCAGATTGACAACCCGGCGATTCCTACCGTGAATCCCAATGAGGCTTCGGATGTGGTCGATTCTCTTGCACTCTTTCCTTTTGTTTTGATGAATGTAATTAGATTTCTCATATTTAGATGATGAGCACTATGAATCTTGCTTTGTAATGTTGATTTCATGTTTATGAGATTATATTTTGTTCATATGTGTATTCGAGGTGCGCCACCAAATCCATTCCGCCCCACTCCATTCCACTTTGCCAACCCGCCATTCCATTCCGTGTGCCTACTCTTCCATTCCGCTTGACTACTCTTCCACTACGTGAGCCTACTCTTCCATCCGCCAAGCTAAGCGGTGCTAACGGCCTGTGTAAACCATTCGCCTTACGAAGCAGCGCGCTCAAGGCCTGCACAGTTCGATTCCGCTTTCCTTCTCGTCCATCCACCCTTGCGAAGCAGCGCGTACAAGGCCTACCTATTTTCCACCCGCCCAGCGAAGCAGTGCGCTCAAGGCCTGCATAGGAGTAGTTGTTAGCTTTTTATTTTATTCTGTCATCAAACAAAGCCATCCTCCCTGCATAATTCCAACCATTGGGCTTCAATCTCAAGTCCTGCCTCGAAGGATAACTCCACCTTGCCGTGTTCCTTGAGAAATCGATACTTGGGGATAACTTCCCATTTTTATTACTTGTGAACGACCGGTACACTTGCCGTGAGTGCATCAAGTTTTTGGCGCCGTTGCCGGGGACTGCAAGCGTGTGTGATTTGTTTTTAATTGGAAATTTGTTTTAAGGTATTTTGTTCTCTTGTTGTGCGCTAATCCATTGTCTTGCAAGCAAGTCTACTATGACTTCTATCCAGCAACGTATGTATCAGGGAAGTTTGGACGATCTTAGAAATCAAGCTGCAACTAAATAATCTTGCATCCGAGATCTCCACTGATATCATTGAGTTTATTTCTGAGAATTGCAAATTCAGCGGGGATACACATGAGGATGCAGTATGTCATGTGCAGGAATTCTTAGAAGTCTATTATACACGTATTTTCAATGGAGTTGAAAATGACCAACAGAAGATCCTAGCATTTTCATTCTCTCTGCATGATAAAGCTAAAGGATGGTACCGGGATACCCGAAAGATGGAGATAACTTCTTGGAAGTAATTTGAAAGGAAGTTCCTGTTTGATTTTCAACACCGCATGCGAGGTATGAATAGGCATAAGGAACTTATTGCCTTCGGACAGAGAAAGGACGAGACATTAGTGGACGCATGGGTGCGTTTTCAATCCTTACATAGGGACTGTTACCGTGAGAATTTGTCAGAAGATTTTCTTAATTCAGATTTTCTATTTCGGCGTAACGGACAAGTTCCGTGTGCTTTTTGATGTTGCAGCTAGAGGCGCCCTATTTAATAAGTCGGGGAAGGAATCCTGGGAGATAGTGGCGAATATAGTGCAGACTAGTCAGTATTGGAGCCACTCTACTCACACTCCGAGCACTAGCGAAGTTAATGCAGTAACACTTAATGGAGCAGAGGAATGTCTTCTTGCAGACCAAGCAGAGCGGTTAGTTACCTTCGTGGGCAATATGCTGCTCAAAATGAATAAACAGTCCGCAGCAATCCAGCAGCTCGATTCTGCTATCAGTGCTCTTACAGATGTTTTCTCTGGGATTGTGGACCAGCCGCCCGAGTATGTGAACACCATGGAGTTAAGAAGTGGCAGGAGTGTAAAAAACCTCCCACATCAGAAAACGCCTCCAGCACCTGCGCTACAGGAACCGCTTACGAATCCTACGGACACGGCCGATGCAGATGTGACAACGAAGCTGACTCCTATCCCTACTATGCCGGATTCTGCGAGCGCGGCACAACCCTCAAAAATTATTGTTAGCCCTCATTTTCCTCACAGGTTACGGAACGAGAAATCAGAAAAGCAATTTCGCAAATTCCTGGAAATGATGAAGGGAGTACAAGTTAGCATCCCGCTGATTGAGGCCATCTCCCAGATACAAGGTTACTCAAAATTCCTGAAGAAGCTGATTTCAAAGCGAAAGGAACTGGAAGACCTCAAAACCATTGATCTCACCGAGGAGTGCTCCGCCATCATTGCCGACATTCCTACAAAGTGTAAGGATCCGAGCAGCTTTACTATCCCTTGCAAAATCGGTCGCCACCGATTCGGTCAGGCACTGTGTGATCTAGGAGCCTCCATCAATCTAATGCCGCTCTCCATCTTTCAAGAGCTAGGTGCGGGGATTTTGAAGCCGACACAAGTAATGCTGCAGCTGGCCGACAGAACGATCAAGAAACCGGTCGGGATTGTGGAAGACCTTACCATTGTGGTGAATGACCTCGCCTTTCCAGCTGATTTCGTCATCCTTGATATGAAGGCCGATGCTAAAGCTCCTATTATCTTGGGAAGCCCCTTTCTCGTGACGGCATGTGCCATCATTAATGTGGAGCAGGGAGAGCTCACTCTCAGATTGGGGCAGGATGCCATATCTTTTAATGTTCACAACCCGGCGCAACTATTTGAGATCACAGACTGCGAGCTGGCGGAGCCAACCGAGGAACCGGATAGTCAGTTTGATATAAGTCTGGGGGAGTGTGAAACTTTTTGGCAGCAGGAAGGCCCTGTGAGCAATGGAGGTTCATCCTCAGACAAGTCTGAGGATCCGCTTCCGATCAGAGAATCACTTATCATGCCATCGGATTCTGAACCCTCCCCAGCTCTCAAACAATTACTGAACTCTCTGAAATATATCTTCCTGGGAGAGAATACCACGCATCCGATGATTATTTCTGCAACTCTGTCTGAGGCCGACGAAGCTGCGTTGGTAAGGTTGCTAAGAAGATATCAAAAAGTCTTCAGACGATCCCTCGCCGATATTAAAGGAATTAGCCCCACCGTCTGCATGCATAAGATCCTTCTCGAAGATCAGTACAAGCCTTCAGTCCAACCACAAAGGCGACTAAATCCAAAGATGCAAGAGGTGGTGAAAGCTGAAGTGATAAAGCTTTTGGACGCTGGCATTATCTATCCAATTAGTGACAGCAAGTGGGTCAGCTCAGTTCAGGTTGTCTCAAAGAAGGGAGGGATCACCGTTGTTCCCAACGAGAAAAATGAGTTATTACCTACCCGTGTGATCACCGGATGGAGGGTCTGCATTGATTACCGCAAGCTAAATGATGCTACGCGCAAGGACCACTTTCCACTCCCTTTCATTGATCAGATGTTGGAAAAGTTGGCAGGGCAAGACTACTACTATTTTCTGGATGGATACTCCGGGTACAACCAAATCTTAATCGAACCTGCTGATCAGGAGAAGACGACATTCACTTGCCCGTCCGGTACCTTCGCGTTCAAGCGAATGCCATTTGGACTTTGCAATTCTCCTGCAACTTTTCAGCGATGCATGCTTGCAATCTTTGCTAACATGGTGGGAGATTTTCTCGAAGTCTTCATGGATGATTTCACGTTATTCGGCAACAGTTTCGATTCGTGCCTTGCCAATCTTGAGAAGACCTTGAAGCGGTGTGAGGACACCAACCTCATCTTAAATTGGGAAAAATGTCACTTTATGGTGCGCGAGGGAATCGTGCTGGGGCATAAGGTCTCCTGCCAAGGGCTTGAGGTGGATCAGGCGAAGATTAACGTCATCAAGAACCTTCCTCCGCCGTCTTCTGTGAAGGGTATCCGCAGCTTTCTCGGACACGTGGGATTCTATCGGAGATTTATCAAGGATTTCTCATCCATTTCAAAACCTCTTTCTCACTTACTTGGCAAAGATGTCCCATTCCATTTCGATAAAGCTTGTATGCAAGCATTTGAAACCCTACGGGGGCAACTGATCTCTGCCCCGATCTTGGTGGAACCTGACTGGAGTTTGCCTTTTGTGATCATGTATGATGCTAGTGACGTAGCCGTGGGTGCTGTGCTTGGTCAAAAGAAAGACAAAACCTTTCACACCATCGCTTATGCCAGTCGAACTCTAAATAATGCTCAAGCAAACTACACCACCACGGAGAAGGAGATGCTAGCCGTGATCTTCGCCTTCGAGAAATTTCACTCCTACTTGGTGCTCTCTGAAGTAATAGTGTACACAGATCATGCCGCACTGAGGTATCTATTCAACAAGAAGGAGGCCAAGCCGCGTCTGATCTGTTGTATCCTACTGTTGCAAGAGTATGATTTAGAGATTAAAGATAAGAAGGGGGTAGAGAATGTTATCGCAGACCACTTATCGCGGCTGGAGAGCGACATGGAGGCTAATTCTCCAAACAACAAAGAAGAGGAAACAACTGATTATTTTCCGGACGAGAAGCTATTCGCCATCACCACGCAACCGTCAGCAACTCCATGGTATGCTGACATAGCGAACTATCTCGCATGTAAAACTTTCTCGCCCAATCTTACGCCTCAGCAGAGGAATAAGCTGTTTTCTGACTTAAAGTATTATTTTTGGGAAGATCCATTGTTATTTCGTACTTGTAGCGACGGTGTAATCAAACGTTGTGTCTCGGAATCTGAGTTTAGATCCGTTCTCGAACATTGCCACGATAGGGAGGCTGGAGGACATTTGGGCGCCGCTAGGACAGCACGCAAGGTGCTTCAAAGTGGACTATTTTGGCCCCCACTGCACAAGGATGCTCACGCATACGTCTTAAAATGCAATGAATGCCAGAGAACTGGTAACATCTCGAGGAAAGACGAGATGCCGCTCAACAATATGTTAGTTTGTGAACTTTTCGACGTTTGGGGAATCGACTTCATGGGTCCATTCCACATGTCTCACAGAAAACATTATATAATAGTGGCAGTGGATTACGTCTCAAAGTGGGTGGAGGCGGAGGCTGTTGCTGCTAATGATGCCCATACAGTTTTGAAATTTATTCATACAAATATCTTCTCTAGATTCGTAGCTCCACGGACAATCATAAGTGATGGTGGTAGCCATTTTTGCAACCGACAATTTTTGCAATTACTAAAAAATATCGGCGTACATCATAAAGTCTCCTTAGCTTACCACTCGCAAACGTGTGGACAAGTGGAAGTTTCGAATAGAGAACTTAAAAGAATAATAGAAAAATCAATCCACTCGAAAAGAAAGGACTGGGCAACGAAAGTGGATGATGCCTTGTGGGCCTACCGTACAGCTTTCAAAACTCCTTTGGGAATGTCACCCTTCCAGCTTGTTTTTGGAAAGGCATGCCACCTACCATTGGAATTAGAACACAAGGCTTTGTGGGCAACTAAGTTCCTAAACATGGACATCGCAGTAACCGCGGAACGACGTCTCACTCAGTTAAATGAACTTGAAGAATTGCGTCATTCTGCCTACGAGAACTCCCGCATATATAAAGAAAAGACAAAGCAGTGGCATGATAGGCATATTAAACCAAAAGAATTCACTCCGGGAGATAGTGTTCTCCTCTACAACTCTCGTCTACGCCTATTCCCCGGAAAGTTGAAGTCACGATGGAGTGGACCATTCACTGTGACTGGTGTCTCTCTGTTTGGCGCTATTGAAATTTCTAGTGAAAAAGAAGGGAAGTTTAAGGTGAATGGACATCGCTTGAAAATCTATGAGGGCGGCACAGTTTTGAAGGACAGTGAAAAAGTGTATCTAGCGGAGTCAATTGTGTTAGAGTAATTTTCTCTTTTTGTCACTTTGTTGTATTCGATCGCGTAATTTGTATAATCTTGCTGAAACTATATCTCTTTTCTGCTGGTTATATGATTATATCTCTGGGATAATTCTGCGAAATTTTCGTTTTACTTTCTGGCTTGAACAATGTTTAATATAGGTATTTGGTCCACCTTAAAGGACGTTAAACAAAAGGGCTTCTTGGGAGACAACCCATGGGAACCACCCGGTTCCGTCTATCTTTTTAATCCTTTTGCGTATTGTTATTTCAGTTTTGCTAACATTGTAGGTGAAGTTATGCTCTCGCGTGGAAGGAGATTTATCTTTAAAGAAATTGGGATTACCGCACTTCTGGCTTGCTCCTTTGTGAGCATAGCTCAACTCTTCCCCTCTCTTACTTATGTTTGAATTGATTATTTTAGATGTTCTCAATCGAGTCTGGGGGAGAGAGCGAGCTGTGCATGTGCACCCACGTTGCATGACGTGCTAGAATGTGCTGAGTTAGGATTTATATTTTGTTGCATACACTTGCACCTAGTGAACGTGCACTTGATCACGCGTGCTTATTGGGTATCACTGCGAGGTTTTCCCGCTCATAAGAATTGAATTGTTAGTATTTGAGTGAGGAGTAGAGAACAATGTTGACTCGAGTAGTGCTCTAGTCATGTGCTCCCGTCACACCTAGAAATTCAATTAGGGTAGAATAAAATTCAGAGTTGTAATGTAATTATTTCTGTTATAGTAGATGAAATTTATTTTACTTTAGTGGTGAATCCAACGGTAGCAATAGGTCGTGTGTAGCAGGCTAGTAGTAGCTTATTACTAGGGTCGAAAGGAAGGACAACCTTTCTCGGTGGCTAGAACTTGCACTAGGCGACTCTCGACACGATTGTGTTGATGTACTCGTCATGAAATGTGATATAGGCCACCTCATGATCCGTTTGTGCTTTTGAAATCCTTACCTACGTAATCACCATTGCAAGCCCATTTGAGCCCACACTTCCTCCTTGTTTATCTCCACTAATAATGTAACCAAAGCCATACAGCCGAACCTATGTTCGCACCAACCGTTGAGCTGAAAGAAATTTCTTTCTCGATCGCATTTGGTGTCATCTATGTTGCGTATGGCAGCTTTAATTTAGCTAAAGGAGTCGTTTTATTGCGCTTAAAATTGTTCTTTTGCCGAAAAGAGAAAAGAAAAGAAAAGAAAGAAAAGAAACGAAAAATAAAAGAGTTGTGCAATAATAATTCTCTCTCGGCAAAATTTTCGTATATCTGGCTCAACACGCACCTATTGTTCAGTTGAAGTCCGGGGGTGCCGTGTAAATACTGAAAATGTTGTATGGGTGATTGTCATTCTCTTGAGTGCGACGGTTGTGTTGAGTGCGATTCCCATCGTCCTTCTACTTACCTAGCCTATACTCAACCTAAGCCCAATAATTGCCTATAAGTCCTATTGATTTTAGTTACGAGTCGTCTCACGCAGTAGAGAGGGTGTAAACGTGCAAGCCTATGGACACCGACTTTGATGGATTTCTTAGGAGATTGTCCCTAGCTTCGATTTGAGTAATACTTTACTCATTAGTCAGACTATTTTCCCTTTTTGCGCGACCGAAAGATTCACCGGGATTCACCATCCAAGTAATCTACTGTTTTAGAAATAATTAGATATAACCTTGAGTTTAATTCTGTTCTAATGTATTTCTACGTACAAGAGCATGCGACTTCGCATAATTCTCTACCGCTCAAACTTATGCTAACATTCAATTGTTCCGACAGGAGAGCTGAGTAGTTTGCCCGAGACGTGCAAATGGTTAAGTCTGGGGGTGTGATGAGTCTCATATATATATTTTTGGACTCATTTGGGCTGATATTCTAGTGTTTGCACCAAATTTTAGTCACGTTTTCATTTACATATACTATTCCATGCTAGGTGCACCATTAAGCCCATTTCGGTGTGCAATTGCATTCCTCGTTGTTGGGGGTAAGCATATTGTGCTCCCCTTCCCTTCTTTTATGTATCCCTGTGCTGGACGTGTATTCCCAGCTAGTATATCTTGTTTGCAGGTGACCTGATCGTTCCGTTTTCCCCCAAATGTAATTTCTGTGCATATCGCACGGTCGTGCGTTTCCTTGACGCACGGTCTGCGCGGTCGTGCGTTTGTGTCTGGGAAGAAAATGGAGCATCGGGGTTTACTCGTGCGTTTTAACGCACGGGCGAATCCGCCCGTGCGTGAGTAAAATGCACGGTCGACCTGTATCTTTGTGATCTCAGAGCGTCGGATTTTACCTGTGCGTTTGAACGCACGGGCGGCGTTGGTCGTGCGTGAACAAATCGCACGGGCGGCGCAGCGTATTCTACAGGCCATATTTCATCCGTTAATATCGCACGGTCTGCGCACGATCGTGCGTTCGACCGTGCGTGACCAATTTTCAGCCTGTTTCCTATAAAAAGCAGGAATCGAGGCAATCAGAAAGGAGGACCGGGAGAGGACGACCGGGAGCGATTCAGAGAGCGGGAAATCTCTTCCTTCCCGCTGCTCTTGAGGGTTGAAGGCTTCCCTTTCATCTCCTCCACCATTAAGGCCATTTCCGGTGATTTCCACGTCCATCCTTCCATCCGGGAGCATTAGGGAGCTTCATCCACCATTAGCTCAAGCATTCCTCGCCAAGGAGACCAAGGAAGCGCTGAAGATCGTAGGAGCAGTGACAGCCTCCTTCGAGCCAAGCTCACCATCTGAGGGCCGAGTCCGGAGAGAGCCCGACAACCTCTCATTCTGGCCGTGAACCCAAGACGTGACCTCTTCTTTGTGGTCCTCTCTAACCTTGAATCCTTTTACTTCATTTTGTATTGTATGAACATGTGTTAAGCTAATCCTAAGTAGTTTTGCTTTCCTTCATATGCACTGATGTTGTGGTGGCATGAATAGCCCCTTTGTTCCTAGTTATTTTCTGTGATTTGTTGTGGGTGAAGCCACTAGCAATTGCTAGTGGTGATGTTTTGAGAAGAGGTGCGTGCGACCCTCAACCGTCATAGTGATTTCCCGTCCACGCGCCTTCCGAAGCACGGCATCGCAGCCGTTGCACCCATCTCGCCGTGCGAAGCGGAGTTTTGACCCGCATCTTTCTTCATTCTGCAATAGCATAGGAAACCAAATCAACCCCCCCCCCCCCCCCCCCCCGTGGTTACTTATCATTCCTTTTAACTGATTTCCTGTTTAGAGCAAATCGTACAACCCAACTTGCAGTCCTTGAGAGATCGATACTTGGGGATAACTTCCCATTTTTATTTCTTGAGCGACTGGTGCACTGCCATCGTATCGCATTTCGTGCCTGCTAATTAGCAGTGCCGAAATAGCGCATCAACCCTTATCACTGCTCAGGGAGACAACACCTTCTTGTTCGACAGCATGAACAGAATTATCAGCCGTAATGATAGCATCGTTACCTGAGTAAGGCGCCAAAGAAGAGAACTTTGATTCATCCCCGGTGAGATGATGTTCACACCCTGAATCAACAATCCAATCCTCTTCGAAGTTGATGGCAGCCAAGGCCTTAACGGGCATCGCCGTCATATTAGCCGCAAAGGCTCCTCCCCATCCAGCTTCTTCAGACTTTGGCTTCTCCTTCTCTGCTACATGTCCCGACTGAAGATTAACCCGGCAATCTTTCTTGAGTGGCCGGTCTTATTGCACCTAAAGCACCTTGGTCCATCTCCCTTCTTCTTTCCATCAAACTTAGGAGCATAACCCCTATCCTGCTGACCTGAAGTAGAGGGTCCATCATAACCCGGCTTCTTCTTCTCCCACTTCTTCTTCTTCTTTCCAGAGAACAACACATCACTCTCTCCCCCAGAGATAGAAGTCCCCGCCATCTGTCTTGCCAAACTTTCTTGCGAAGCAAGTAAGTTCTCTAGCTCCAACAGAGATGGTTGATTTGCCCAACCTTGAACTGAAGTCACAAAGGCAAGATACTCCTTCCGCAACCTGCGAATGATATGCCTCTTCAGTTTTGCCTCCGAGATGGGCTCATCAGGGTCCAATGTAGAAATCTCTGCTGTAAGGTTCTTCATTTTGAGAAAGAAGGTAGAAATAGAAAGATCATCTCGAGAGGCTCTCGCCAACTCATTTTCAAGAAACTGTAGCCGAGCTACATTCTTCTTATTGAACAGTCCATCCAAGGACGTCCAAATCTCAGCAGCAGATTTACATCCGATGATGTGATCAAACAGCTCCGGTGAGATAGCCCTCTTGAGAGTGAACTCTGCCTTAGCATTCGTCCTCCTCCAAAGTCTCACCTCTGCCATATTATCTCCTGCTAGAAACACCTCTTGTGTGTCTTCTCCTCCAACTATCTCCCAAAGATCCTCGCCAAGTAAATAGCTCTCCATACACGACCTCCATTTCTTATAGTTAGTCGATGTAAGGAGTTCAATACCAAGCCCTCTTGCGAATCCGCCTTCAATGGCAATCTAAGTGGTCTTCTCTTCACAAAGACGATGGCAACTCAAGTTGATCACTGCTTATCCACTCCAAGAACCTCGCTTTGATACCATGTTAAAATTTTTGAAATTGGACCGTTTAGGAGTAAGCAGGAGTTGCATCAACTGAGTTATAGCCAAACAATCACAATGCCACACAGCAACACAAGAAACTTTATTGAAACACAATCTTCATTTACATTGCGAGGCATACATGGCGAGACATGATTCATCAGAATCACGGAGATGAGAAGAACAAAACACACCAAAAAAGCAAAGCTGGCGGCTAGACAAGCTGAGACCGCACAAGCCGCACCACTCTGAACTCGTCCGGCTTGCCCTGAGATCGCAAGAACAGAAACCGGACAGAAATCCAGCACTGCAATACCGCACCTCAGACCGCACGAACTAGAGCTTTATTGGAACAACGAACTGAAGCTGTTGCCAGACCGCAACTCAGATCGCCTAACCGCTGAAGGTCGCCTGATCGCTGAGCTCGCTGCGAACAGCAAAAGAACGAACATAAACCAGCTCGCAGACAGACCGCTGCCGAGCTGTTTATTCAAGCCGCTGGGAATCACCAAGGAAGAAGACTGCAACCTGCTGATCGCAAACCTACGAACACAACAAACAGTAAGCTCGCTTCCGAGACCGCTCGACCTCAAAGTGAAACCGCACGAATTAACCCAGGCTCAGTTCTTAGAGTTCTTGTTAAGAATGACGGGCCATGCACCCTTATTTATAGGCGGGTAAACGGATGTCGTCACCGCACAAACCGGGATACAGTCACCACCCGTCAGATCCCCAGCAGTCTCATAAGGCAGACCGCGCGATCAGACCACTTGGACGAATCCGACCAAGACGCAGATCAGCAGACAAGATCACGCGCAGGTCGCGCGAACACGAGACCGCGTACAAGCCGCGCGGTCACAAAGGTACTCCTTCCTTAGATCACCAGGAGCAAACCAGGAACCATCTGGCCGACTTAGGACAAGTCGCCAGATCGCCAGGACAGACCGCCCGGATAAACGGTCGTATAAGAACAACTCGCCCGGTCTTCCAACAAAGAAGACAGGCCAACCAAGCAGAGCAACTCGGGAACAGACCGCATCGAACAAGAACAAACTGGCTAGTCAGCAGATCACCAGAACAGACCGGCAGAGCCAGACCGGCAGATAACATACACAAGCCGCGCGGTCACCGCGGTCTCCCAAAACAGACCGCCCAGTTCTCCTCCACACCACTTCAAAATTTCAATAGAGTCCAGCAGCACGGATCCGTCCCCGGTTCGGCAAACCGCCTTCGCCTTCTTGGTCTTCGGCGACTGAGCGGGAGGTGGCCGGTTCATCCAGCCGGGCACCATGGTCGTGGAGGGTAGCCCGCCGGTCCTCACCGCCCTCAGGCGATCCTCGGCTTCTTCGGAAAGAGGCATCTCCAGGAAGCTACAATACGGGGAAAAGGAAAAGGAAAGGAAGTGGCAGTGCACGCCACTAAGGACTCGGGACGATATTTATAGCCCTCGGGGTGGGCCCCACCAAAGATTCCTGACAGATCATCAAGGGTTTGGCGAATACCAGGGGTTGGATGTTTCTTCGCAAGCATAAGTATCCTCACGAAGAGCGGGGATTGTGTACAACCCCGATATCCACCAGGCAAGGAGACTCGGTTCTAGAAGGCAATGGGATGAAGGAGGTGATAAGGAAGAGAGGCCTTAGTGTCAAAGACCTTCCCCCTCGGAGGGCTCGCTGAAGGGCGAGCGAGAAGGATCGGCGAGATAAATGCTCGCAGGCCGTTTCAGGAAGATTCCGGAGTTCGACGAAAGGAGCACTGCGTTCGACGAACTCTCCAGTGATCGTCGAGCTCACCTGACTCCGTCGAGCCCACCCCTGTTCGACAAAATCATCAGAAGTCGGCGAAGAGTTCTATGCTCATTAAAGCCAAAGGGACGGTCTCGCAAGGGGAGTCGCGAGACCCAGACCTCGGCAGATATCTTCGCGAGACCCAGACCTCGCTCCATTCTACGCTTGACAAATGTCGAATGGATCTCAGCATTCGTCGGACGGCGCCCGACGAACAAAATATATTCTACGGCAGCGCTCGGCTAGTTACAGCAGGGAAACAGTGGTCGGCGAACCGCCCGTCTAAGTGGTCAGCGAACAATTCAACGTTCTGCATTCGTCGAGCTTGTCTGTGATCGATGAAGTGCTCTGCGTTCGACGAAGGGCGTGTTGAGCCCGACAGAGCCAAGAGGAGGTCTCGCAAGAAGGCTCGCGAGACCGAACCTCGACAGATACCGCCAGAATGGGCCAGCGAGGTCCTCGCAAGACGATCGCCTAGAAGAGGCATCGCGAGCAGGGCTCGCGAGAAGGCCCGCGAGAGCTTCGGAAGGTTCTCGCAGTTCCTTGCCCATAGGGTGATAGGGCCAAATTAACCTTTTACCCTTGGTGGTCTGCCTTTAGCCTCTCCAAACAGCGGAGTTTGGCTGTTAGCAGACCCATTTGGGGTGCGGATAGTAAAATCAGAAGGCGGAATCCTGCTATTTGCAGGCCAGACTAGAAAACCTATAAATAAGGCCTCAAGGGCACCTTTGGAGAGGAGTTCACTTCAGCTTCTCTCTCCTCAGGCTTTCTTTGGTTAGCATTCCCAGAGATCTCCAGGGTGCCCGAGTCTCTGCTTTGGCTTGGAAGGGGAAGCGCTCAACGATCTTCCGGGTTAGTGAAGGGACCTCCTCGCTGCGACCAAGGTCTTAGTCTTTTTTCTAGTCTTCGATCTACCTTCTCCGAGGGATCAGTAAGGGCTAGCCGCCCCTCATTTCGGTGAGGGCCCTGAGCTCCACAAGAGACCAAGAAATCGGTTTCAACAATAGGGACCCTCCCAGTTGGGGTTGAGTTTCCCAACCGATGCTGACCTTCCTGCCGCGTCGACCTTCTTGAGAACAAGGTTCCCTTTTGCAAAGTGTTTAATTCGAATGTGTTTTTTGAAGTACCTTGCCATCCAGCTCTTGATCTCTTCCTGGCGAATGGTTGCCAGGTCCCGAAGCTCCTCCATGAGGTCAAGCGAGAGCCGTTGTTCTTCCTCATTCTCTACACTCCACTCATCATCTCCTTACCCTGCGACCACCACTTGAGGGGACCTCACCCCGAACTCCACCGGAAACACGGCCTCAGAGCCATGCGAGAGTTTGAAAGGGGTTTCCCTCGTGGTCGTGCGGGGAGTGGTTCTCAAAGCCCAAAGAATCGAGGGTAGCTGTTCCACCCAGTTACCCTTCAGGTTCTCTACCTTCTTCTTTAGCTGGTTCACTATGGTCTTGTTCGCTGCCTCTACTTGTTCGTTGCTCTGGGGATGATGGACGGACGCAAAGTGGAGATAGATGCCCAACTGACTGCAAAATTTGGTGAGCTTCTCGCTAGCGAGCTGCGGCCCGTTGTCTGTGATGATAGCTAGGGGCAATCCATGCCGACAAACTATCTCCCACCAAATGAAGTTTCGCACCACCGCGAGGTTGTCTTTGCCAGCGCCTTCACCTCCAGCCAATGGCCTGGGGGAACTGGCCTACCAGGTCCATTCCCCATATTACAAAGGGCCATGCTGCCGTGATGGTCTTGAGCCTTTGAGCTGGTAGGAGTTGTAGTGGGATGAAGAGTTGACATTTCTGGCATTTCCTTGCATATTCTGTCGAATCCTTGCTGATTGTGGGCCAGAAGTAACCTTGTCTTAGCACTCTTTTCTCCAAGGTCCGACTCCCAGTGTGACTCCCGTACTCTCCGGAGTGGATCTCCGCTAGAACCCTCGGGAACTCCTCCTCGGAGACACCCCTTGCGAGGAGTCCGGATAGGGTCTTCTGATATAAGGCTCCCTCCTGAAGTACATAGTAGGTGGACCTGTACCTGAATCTCCGCTTATACGAGACCTCCTTCCGGAACTTACACGAGGTCAGGAAAATGATGAAAGGGTCCATCCACATAGGTCGCCGATCGATCTCCATCAACTCGCCTTCTTCGATGGATGGTCGGAAAAATTCTATCATCGTCCCTCCTGCACGAGGACCATACTTTGCCAGGTAGTCTGCCTGAGTATTTTCCTCTCTTGGCACATATCGAATGGAGAAGGTTCGGAACAACCCGATGAGCCCCTTGACCTTCATCAGGTACTACTGGAGAGTCGACTCCCTAGTCTCGAATTCTCCCTTGATTTATGACGCTACCACCATGGAGTCTGTAGAGACCTTTACGCCCTAGACTCCCAGCTCCCTTGCCAAACGGAGCCCTACTATCAATGCATCATACTCGGCTTGGTTATTGGTAAGTGGAAAGTGGATGTCTATTGCTTGCTCAATCTTTGTCCCCTAGGGACTTATCAAGATCACTCCTCCCCCCAGGGAGTACCTTCCTGATGCCCCATCCACCAGCATCTACCAGGCAAAGTGCTCGGGAGATTGGGATCCTTCCACCTCAACCACATACTCTGCCAAGAAGTCAGCCATAGTCCGCGCCTTCATCGATAGTTGGGGTACGAAGGAAATTTCAAACACGCTCAGCTCCACCGACCATTTCGCCAACCTTCCTAAGTGCTCTACTCCTTCCATGATGTTGTAGAGGGGATGGTCGGACACTACTTTGACTGAGTGTGCCTGGTAATACGACCAAAGCTTTCTGGCCGAGATGAACAGGGCGAACGCCAACTTCCCAAGGATGGGGTATTTGAGTTCTGCTTTCTTCAAGACCGTGCTTACATAAAAGATGGGAAGCTACTTTCTGCCCTCCTCTCGAACAAGGACTGAGCTTACCACCTCAGCTCCCACTCCCAGGTAAAGAGCCATGTCCTCTCCCACATTAGGACCTTAGAGTAGGGGTGCCTGCGTGAGTTGCCTTTTTAACTACTGGATGGCCTCCTCGCATTCCAAAGTCCACTCGAACTTTGGACTTCCACTCAGCACCTTGAAGAAGGGCGAGCACTTCTCTCCCACTCGGGAGAGGAACCTGCTTAACCCTGCCAACTTTCTTGTCAGCCGTTGGACCTCCATTGCATTCCTAGAGGACTCCAAGTCTAGGATCGCCCTCACCTTATCGCTGTTGGGCTCTACCCCTGCAGAGGTGAGGAGAAGACCTAGAAACTTTCTCCTTCCTGCCCCAAAGACACACTTAAGAGGGTTAAGCCTCATTTTGAATTTCCGCAAGGTGGCAAAGGTCTCTGCTAGGTCTTGAAGGTGCAACCCTACGCCCCTGATTTTCACCATTAGGTCATCTACATAGACCTCTAAATTTCTCCCCCTTTGCTCCCTAAACACTCGATCCATCATTCTTTGGTACGTGGCCCATGCGTTTCTCAACCCGAAGGGCATCATTTTATAGCAATAGCACCCATCGTCCGTGATGAAGGAAATGTCCTTGACATCCAGCGTGTACAACCCCGATATTCTCCTAGAGGATGGGCAAACAAAAGAGAAGCAAGCCGGGTTGTTCGCAAGAAGGCTAGCGAGCCAGAGGCCCGTTGAATACCCGCAAGGAGGTGAGCTGATGATTAAAATTCCGCTTGCACGAAATAAAATCCGAACTAGCAATCCGAGAAGGCAAGTATACCTATCGAACTGTAGTATAGGAACACAAGTGTCGTATTAAAATCCGAGAACCGTTGATTACTTATACTCAAACGAATTACTATTATTTTATCTTAATAAATTTTTTGGAAGGTTTTGTCTGCTAAGTTGAAATAAAAGCTGGATAAAAGTACGGCTAAACGATGATTAAGAAATAGCACTCGATCTTGACTTACTTCGGCTTAAGTTGATCAAAATTCAAAAGCAAACTTAAAACTTAATAAAGTAAGGGTAGCTTGACCGTGGGGGTTCCTATAGTTTGAACATGCTTCTCTCGAAGATATGCCCAACTGAGTTTAGGAAAATCCGACCGAACTCTCGTCCCGTATTCGAATACCTAAAACTCACTTTAAGTGGTGAACCCCGCTATTGGGTTTGACTCCAATCCAGGAGATTTACGTCATTTTCTCTCGAGAAATGTGTGTAACTCTCTTTACTCTTAAGTGCTCACTTCAAACTATCGGCCTCTCGGCTAGCCAAGAATGAAAGCAAAGGTGTGGACTATACATCGATAATATAGCTCCACTTAATTATAATTAAGAGTAAATCTAAGGCCCAAAACTTTAGAAAGTGAAAGAAGACTAAAGGATCATAACTTGATCAACTCATCCTCAGATCATCAAGATCGAGTACTATGAGGATTTAGTTACTCATGGTGGAGGGGTAGGAGAGAGAAATGATGAAGATTTTAAGAGAACAAAAACATGCAATTTTTATTAAACAAAAGTTCAAATGAGATTGCATTTGCATGGAAAGCCTACTAAGCATTACTAATACACCATGAAAGGAAATTACAAAGGCATTACAACATTCATATGAAAACTAGAAAAGGAAATGCATTGAAATAAGAGAGAGAGAGAGAGAAAGAGAATAAAACAACATGAAAATCACTGAAAATAGAGTAGTAGCACTAGTTCTCTCTGCCAAAAACTGAATGGGGAAAGCTTGGAGGTCATTTCAATTTATAGAAATTTTTTTGCCTCGGTCACGCCCTCAGTCACGCCCGTGACTAGGGGCGTGACATTGTTTAATCAATTCTGCGGCTTGGATCAGGTTCGGCGCACGATTCTGACGCGATTTGATGGGTCACGCCCTAGGTCACGCCCGTGACTGAGGGCGTGACCATTTCGGTGGTTAGTCCGGTCATGGGCGCTGGCGGCGATCATGGGCGCTGGTGGCTGGCTGACGTGGCAGTCACGGGCATGACTGGAAGCACGCCCGTGTAACAGTGGCGTGACCAATTCGGTGGTCAGCTGGTCGAATCTGAGCTGTTCACGGGCTGGTCAAGGGCGTGACTTGCGTGTCACGGGCGTGACTTGTGTGTCACGGCCGTGTACTTTGGGCGTGTCTGACCAGATCTTCTGAATTATGGTGGCAGCAGCTTAACTGGAAACATCAACTTACACGCCCTAGGTCACGGGCGTGACCTAGGGCGTGACTTAGGAAATTTTGCATTTTTGACCTGAAAATTCAGAAAACTTAAGTTAGCACTAAAAATAGGAAAATGAACCAAAATTGCATTTAGTTAAACAACAATAAGCAAAAAGTAAGAGTAAATAACCTAAAAATAACCTAATTAAACTAACTAGATTTAGCATTATCATGAGCGAGTCAAGAACCCGCCGAATGCTCGCAAGGAGGCGAGCGAGTCAAGAACTCGACGATGGGTCACGAGAAGACAGGCGAGCCAGATTCCTCCCCGAGTCGCCGGGATCGGCCAAATTACCCTGTCACCCTTGGTGGTATGCCTTTAGCCTCTCCAAACAGCGGAGTTTGGCTGTTAGCAGACCCATTTGGGGTGCGGATAGTAAAATCAAAAGGCAGAATCCTGCTATTTGCAGGCCAGATCAGAAAATCTATAAATAGGACCTCAAGGGCACCTTTGGAGGGGATCTCACTTCGGCTTCTCTCTCCTTAGGCTTTCCTTGGTTAGCATTTCCAGAGCTCTCCAAGGTGCCCAAGTCTCAGCTTTGGCTTGGGAGGGGAAGCGCTCAACGATCTTCCGGGTTAGTGGAGGGACCTCCTCGCTGCGACTAAGGCCTTAGTCATTTTCTTAGTTTTCCGTCCATTTTCTCCGATGGATCAGTAAGGGCTAGCTGCCCCTCATTTCGGTGAGGGCCCCGAGCTCCACAAGAGACTGAGAAATCGGTTTCAACATTTTGGTGCGGTGAGCGTAGAGCGTGGCTGGTCCAAGAAAGTTCCGAAGAGCAGATATGACGGGAGGCGAGGATCAAGGCGAGGGGTTCAGCGAGCCACCAGAGGTGGTGACGCCGAGGATGTTCGCGGACTTCAGGCGGGAGGTGCTCGACACCTTCGGGCTCGCGGTCGCGGCACTGCGAAGCGAGTTCGCGACCCCGGCACCTCAGGCGACCCCTCCCCCAGCAGCGGTTGGCGAGAACGCCCCGGGGGGAAGAGCCGGAAAGGAAGTTGCAGGAAGTTCAGAGCAAGACTTAGAAGGGCGGGTGCTGTTCGCTAGCCCGGCGAGCTTCGTGTCGGCGAGCTCCATGCCTTAACGTCAGTAGACTGTGATAAAGGATAAGTTGCCTTAACATCAGTAAGCATCCCCTACGTGACGTGGCATCACAACGCATAGCTTTCCCTACTCTGATAGCATTTTAAATGTTGGGAAAATGCGGGTTGTGACAAGGGGGTCCTAAGATATACTTGCCCTTTTGAAAATAACGAGACTTGGACTTGTGAGCAAGATGCTTCTAAATATCCAACGCGACATTATAGGCGGTGCTTAAATCTGTGTGTTCATAACGAAGGAGTTTACCTTGAATGTCGGGGTTAAGCCCTTACGAAACCGTGAAAGGGTGACCTCAGATATCGCCCTAACATCGCACCTAGCCATCATGTCCTTCAGGAGGCCCATGTACTCCGCAACCGATCGATTCCTTTGTCTAAGGGAAGATAACTCATCAAACATTTGCGTTCGATGGTATGAAGACAGAGGAGGGGTTCGAATGGCTGAAAGTTGGGCCACCATTTCCCGAATCTCCCCCGTTGTTGATTCATCTCACGTCGAAAATCATCAACCCGCGAGTGGTTTCGATTTGGTTGTCGCACGTCACGAGGCAAAGTTGGGGTGTGATTAGCCATAACTTTGGCATACAAGTAATCTAAACGGGAAACATAAACGTCATGAGCCATACCCGAAGAGTATGTGTGTACTCGGGACCAGAACTAGTGAGCATGCAATGATAGAAAAATTTTGAATCTGAACTAGACAGATTTATAAAAGAGAATTTTATAAAGAGAAAAATTTTGAAATTCCAAAAAAATTTGAATTTCCAGAAATATTTGAATTTCAAAAATTTGAATTTTAAGTTTCAAAAATTTGAATTTGAAATTCAAAATTTGAATTTTGAATGTGAAAATCAGAAATTTGAATTTCAATTTATAATTTGAATTTGAATTTCAAACTTTTGAATTTGAATTTGACTTTCCAGAATTTACTTTTTTTTTGTTATTTTCGCAGAAAAAATAAAAATTTTAGGCCGCTATTCGTAGACCAGAAATTTTAAACAGGTCAAAATTTTATGAACGATAATTTTATTTCCACTTGATAACTAGGGTAATGAAAATGTTTTTTGATTTTCTTAGTGAGAAAAATATGTAGAATTTCCAGAATTTTATTTTTTTGATTTTCGCAGAAAAATAAAATTTTAGGCCACTATTCGCAGACCACCAATTAAAAATTTTGAAATTTTGAACACGAAATCGTGTGAAGATTGTGTGTGCCGGCGATCTAAGAAAACTATAGTAATGCGTCAATTAAGAAATTGACACGAACCTCTCTTTGATACCAAATTGATGCAGGCTACGGTCTTCGACACGATCGTTGCGAACAAACATGTGTTCCCTCTCAACGCTTCCAAGTTTTACACTCGCACAAAATTACTCGCAACGTACACTCAACGCAATATTTATCAATTAGATGCTAACGTACGGGTAGTCACGTCGCTAGAGGTTGAATAGATGGCTATATGCCAATGTTCTTCCCGACTAAAAGGACCCACCAGGTCCGAACGAGCTTGAGTTGTACTAAACGAGATCCACCAAAATTTACGATTTCAAAAGGGTTGATGTGCACCCATAAAGATGATACGTGATGTGGTCTCATAAAACGTTCAGGCAGTGCATTCAGGCAGTGTGCTAATGAACATCACTCGCTTCATTTGGTGGAGGAAATGGGGTTGACCAAGATAAACCCCACTATACCCGTAACCACTCATCATGGGGTGCAAATAGTAAAATCCCCCATCATCGGCTGCAAATAGTAAAAAACTCCCATCATGAGGGTGCAAATAGTAAAATCCCACATCATGGGGGTGCAAATAGTAAAATCCCCCACCATGTGGTGCAAATAGTAAAATCCTCCAACATGTGGGTGTAAATAGTAAAATCCTCCAACATGTGGGTGTAAATAGTAAAATCCTCCAACATGGGGGTGCAAATAGTAAAATCCTTCAATACGGTCTGCGTATAGCAAATAATATGGTTATGGTGTGCGCATAACCATATGCGTCATATGAATACATATCACCGCAAAACTATACAAACTGGTGTGTGTGTGTGTGTAGCTATATTCATGATAAGTGTGTGTATAACACATAAATTGGTTATGGTGTGCGAGTTGCCACATAACCACCATAACCACCCTAACCACCCATTTAATTACGAAATTGCCACCCTCAAAAACTATAATAAACCCCAAAGCATCTCTTTTTTCCATCTTCTCCTCCTCCATCTCTCCCTTTTTTGAGACTTTTCTCTCTCCGGCCGGGAAAATCCTCCTACGGATTTTCTCTCTCCTCCTTCCTTGCGCGCTCACAAGCGCGCCTCCTCCTTGCGCGCTCACAAGCACGCCTCCTCCTTGCGCGCTCGCAAGCGCGCCTCCTCCTTGCGCGCTCACAAGCGCGCCTCCTCCTTGCGCGCTCGCAAGCGCGCCTCCTCCTTGCGCGCTCACAAGCGCGCCTCCTCCTTGCGCGCTCACAAGCGCTCCTCCTCCTTGCGCGCTCACAAGTGCGCCTCCTCCTTGCGCGCTCACAAGCGCGCCTCTGTGCGCTCCGCTCAAAGCGCGCTCCCGTGCGCTCAGCTACAAACACGCCCACGTGAGCTCCGCTCCAAGCGCGCATTCGTGCACTCTGCTCCAAGCGCACCTTCATGCGCTCCGATCCAAGCGCACCTTCGTGCGCTCCGCTTCAAGCACACCTCCGTGCGCTCAAGAACAAGCACGCCTTTGTGCGCTCAAGAACAAACGTGCCAGCCACCGTCAAGACCAGCACTCCAAACTCCTCTCGCGCAGCAGGAGACAAGCCACAGAGACAAAGACACACAAAGCGCATTGATCCAACCTTCGAGCAGCATTCAAAGCCTCAAAAGCACTTAGAGCGCAACATTCCCCTCTGCAGCAGGTGGAAGACTTAGCTCCGTGAGCGGTGGCCTATCACCCTCCGAACACCTTTCTCTCTCTCTCTCTCTCTCTCAACAATTGTAACGAGAGGCGGTCTGTCGCCCTCGAGTTCTTCAAAAAAGCTCTGTACAACCAACAAATAGTGGAAGTTTTGGTCGGCACAGGCCCGACCGCGTGGTTTTTCACCCAGTTGATGGGTTTTCCACGTTAAAAAATTGTCTTGTCAACTTTCCCTTTTCTGTGATTGTGTGAATGCTCGAACGCTCCAGGGCTAAGACGGTTCAATTTAGTCCGATCTACAGGAGCCTTGAGTGGACCGCAACAGTTTGGCGCCGTCTGTGGAAACGCAGTTCCCCCAAAGCTTGAAGAAGATTCTGAAGATAGTACCCAGTGCACAACGACTCGTGATTAGAGATCATGGCAGGAAAACCGTCCGCACAAGTAATGGATCAATCCCCGGGGGGGGCATGCTGATCTAGCTCCCCTCTACTCGCTTATCAGCAAACCCGAAGGAGAACTCACCAGTACGAGTGTCCAAGACCGCGGGGCCCATCCTAACGGAGGACCTGAAGCTCTGTATCATCGCGACCGCCCTGAAACAGCATACCGTGAGCCCGTAGATGTAAGGCTCATGCATGAAGAAGTTCGTGAAATAATTTTCGAAGAGCACGAATGAGCAAGGCAGCATGCCGCTTTGGCCCCTCGCCCTCTCCATCGTCGCTCACTGTTCGCACCAGAGGTTCTGGCATATCAAATTCCCATTGGCTTCAAGCTCCCAAAGATTGAGACGTACAACGGAGCGGGCGACCCATCGGAGCACGTCAGGCACTTCGCAATCATGATGCAACTCTGTAATGCCCCAGATCCATTATTGTGCCAGGCATTCCCGACGACTTTGAAAGGACAGGCTCGCACCTGGTTCCTATCCTTGAAGGAGGGAGAAATCAAGGATTTCGCAGAACTGTCTCAACAATTCACGGACCAGTTCATCCTTAGGCGCAGGATAGTCAAAGATCCTTCCCACCTGTCCGGGATCCGTCAAGGCGAAAGGGAAACCCTTAAAGATTTCTTCCGTCGTTTCACCACTAAGGCACGACAAATCCCTGGGATAAGACCGGAGCTCCTGCGAGGTTTTCACCTTGGAGGGCTCCGCCCTGGTGGCTTCCACTCCACACTGATGCGGGAAACCGTGCCCAGCTATTCCGATCTCGTTCGACGGATCGACGCCCAGATCATCGCCGACGAAGCAATTGAAGCGCATCAACAACAATTTGATAGAGGCGTGAAAAGGAAAATGGAGCAAGAGGCTTCATAAGTCCTCAGGAGGAACAATGAATGTCATGGCAATCCACGACCTCGGCAGCACCAAAGAAACACCCCCCTCAATACCTCCAGAACCAACATATTTTACGCAATCAAAGGCAACGAAGTGCTCCGCAATCCCAGACCTCTCGCTAAAAACACGGGAGACCAGACAAAATATTGTGAGTTCCACCGTGGATAAGGACATGACACGGAAAACTGCTCCAAGCTTAAGGATGAAATCGAGCGACTCATCCAACAAGGCCTACTGAGGAAATTCCTATGAGGCTAGACACCGATTCAGCCAGCAGGAGATCAGCAAATGCCTCACCAAGAAGTAATGGGAGGCAACCCATAAGTCAGTCATCCCGGGAGAATGCTTCACACCTATTAGCAGGGCTCTACCCGCGCCTTTGAAATATTCTACCACCTTTATTTCTATAAGAACTTTGTGTAAATTGCCACTATAACTAATAGCTTTCAAAGTTGATCATTTCAGGCATGTCATCCAATACGCTATCGAAATTACGTATTCACTTTGCCCAAAGGAAAGGACGTCTATTTGAATTAACAACACCTGCCTTCGGGCAGTGCGCTAATGAACAGCACCTGCCTCCGGGCAGTGCGCTAATGAACAGCACCTGCCTTTGGGCAGTGCGCTAATGAACAACACATGCCTCCGGGCAGTGCGCTAATGAATAGCACCTGCCTTCGGGCAGTGCGCTAATGAACAGCACCTGCCTCCGGGCAGTGCGCTAATGAACAGCACCAGCCTTCGGGCAGTGCGCTAATGAACAGCAACTGCCTCCGGGCAGTGCGCTAATGAACAGCAACTTCCTCCGGGCAGCGCGCACACAACAATCTCTCACTGCCGTCGATTGAAGGTTCGCCCTTCTCCACCACAGTAAGGTCCCGACGTCGTAAGTGTTTGCCCCTCCTACGTTCGTACACGGTTTGAATACATACACTCTTCACCGACCAAACCGATCTTCTATTATGTAAAAATCCGTGAGCTTAGACTCGCGCAAACTTTATCTTTTACTATGTAAAAAGCCGTGAGCTCAGACTGGCGCAAATTTATCTTCTACTATGTAAAAAGATGCGAGCTCAGACTCGCGCAAATCTATCTTCTACAATGTAAAAAGCCGCGAGCTCAGACTCGCGAAAACTTATCTTTTACTATGTAAAAACACCATGAGCTCAGACTCGCGCAAATCAATCTTCTACTATGTAAAAAGCCGCGAGCTCACACTCGCGCAAATCTATCTTCTACTATGTAAAAAGCCGCGAGCTCAGACTCGCGCAAAATTATCTTCTACTATGTAAAAAAGCCGCGAGCTCAGACTCGCGCAAACTTATCTTCTATTATGTAAGAAGTCGTGAGCTCAGACAAGAGCAAACTTATCTTCTATTATGTGAAAGCACACTCATCCTTCAACAACAATTCCTACCCAAGGTGCCACGAAGATAGCAATGATCGAATCCGCCGCAGAAAAAATCAATACCTCCGAACTCCTCCGCATAGTAATTCAGACTTTGAAGGTTTGGGGGGCTTATGATGTGCACTCATAAAGATGATACGTGATGTGGTCTCACAAAATGTTCAGGCAGTGCATTCGGGCAGTGCGCTAATGAACATCACTCGCTTCATTTGATGGAGGAAATGCGGTTAACTAAGATAAACCCCACTATCCCCGTAACCACCCATCATGGGGTGCAAATAGTAAAATCCCCCATCATGGGGTGCAAATAGTAAAAATCTCCCATCATGGGGTGCAAATAGTAAAAATCCCTCATCATGGGGTGCAAATAGTAAAATTCCACATCATGGGGTGCAAATAGTAAAATCCCACATCATGGGGTGCAAATAGTAAAATCCTCCAACATGTGGGTGTAAATAGTAAAATCCTCCAACATGTGGGTGTAAATAGTAAAATCCTCCAACATGTGGGTGCAAATAGTAAAATCCTTCAATACGGTCTGCGTATAGCAAATTATATGGTTATGGTGTGCACATAACCATATCTGTCATATGAATACATATCACCGCAAAACTATACAAACTGGTGTGCGTGTAGCTATATTCATGATAAGTGTGCGTATAACACAAATTGGTTATGGTGTGCGGGTAGCCACATAACCACCCATTTAATTACGAAAGTATCACCCTCAAAAAATATAAATAGAACCTCAAGGCTTCTCTTTTTTCCATCTTCTCCTCCTCCATCTCTCCCCTCTTTTGAGACTTTCGCTCTCTCCGGCCGGGAAAATCCTCCTACAAATTTTCTCTCTCCTCCTTCTTCCTTGCGCGCTCACAAGCGCGCCTCCTCTTTGCGCGCTCACAAGCGCGCCTCCTCTTTGCGCGCTCACAAGCGCGCCTCCTCCTTGCGCGCTCACAAGCGCGCCTCCACCTTGCGCGCTCACAAGTGCGCCTCTGTGCGCTTTGCTCAAAGCACGCTCCCGTGCACTCCTCTCCAAGCGCGCCCCCATGTGCTCCACTCCAAGCCGCCTCCGTGCGCTCCGCTCCAAGCGCACCTTCGTGCGCTCCGCTCCAAGCGCACCTTCGTGCGCTCCGCTTCAAGCACGCCTCCATGCGCTCAAGAATAAGCACGCCTCCGTGCGCTCAAGAATAAGCACGCCTCTGTGCGCTCAAGAACAAATGTACCAGCCATCATCAAGACCAACACTCCAAACTCCTCTCGCGCAGCAGGACACAAGCCACAGAGACAAAGACACACAGAGCGCATCGATCCAACCTTCGAGTAGCATTCAAAGCCTCAAAAGCACTTAGAGCGCATCATTCCCCTCTACAGCAGGTGGAAGACTTAGCTCCGTGAGCGGTGGCATGTCACCCTCTGAACACCTTTCTCTCTCTCTCTCAACAATTATAATGGGAGGCGGCCTGTCGCCCTCGAGTTCTTCAAAAAAGCTCTGTACAACCAACAAATAGTGGAAGTTTTGGTCGGCACAGGCCCGACCGCGTGGTTTTTCACCCAGTTGACGGGTTTTCCACGTTAAAAAATTGTCTTGTCAGCTTTCCCTTTTCTGTGACTGTGTGCACGCCCGAACGCTCCCGGGCTAAGACGGTTCAATTTAGTCCGATCTACTAGAGCCTTGAGTGGACCGCAACAAGGGTAGATCTCTCCCAACAAAAAGTTAAGGTTCGCCAATCCTCTTCGAAAATTAAAAGAAATAAGAAAAGCGCACAAATCGATCGAAGAAAACCATGAATTTTCAAGTGATTCGAAGATCACGCCAAAATTACCACCACAAGAAATTAACAAGAGAGAAATCTCACGAGTAGAAATTTCGTTACCCCGCTTGAGATGGGATTATCCTCAAGCATGCACTCGCCCGAATCGTTCTTCAACGGATCCACCGGAGACGCGTCGTTTGGAGAGAAACTCGTCCACCGTATTCGCTTCACGCTAGATCCAAGATCCACACGAACTAACACCAAGCACCTTGAATGAAATCTTCAACGGGGAAGCCTTTAGGTTGGTCGAATTTCTTGAAGGTAAAAAGGATAGGAGATCCTTCGTGTTGTAAGCAAGAGAGAAGGAGAGAGGGATGTGTGAAAGAGTCGTAGAGGAGAACGAAAATGAAACAAAGAGAGGGAGAGAGGGTGGCCGAAATTTTGGAGAGGGGAGAGAGAGAGGGGCGGCTAGGAGGAGGGAAATCCAAGAGAAGAGATTAAGGTTTGATTTTTTTGGTCTTATCATTCAATAATAAAAATCTGAAAGTGAGGTTAGATCTTAAATTAACTCTAGCGGGGGGGGGGGGGGGGGGGGGGGGTGAATAGAGTATTAAATTTTTTTATTTGTTTTGTTGCGGAATTAAAAATACTTATATATATATATATGTGTATAGCAGAGTGATTTATAAGAAGCTGAAAATAAAACACAGCACAGCACAAGCACAGAAAAGTAAAGCAATCACAGAGGGCACAAGGAGCTATAGTAGTTCCCCAATAAACCTGGGTACGTCTACTCTTCTACCACACTTGGTAGGAATCCACTAGGATTTTTGATCAGGTGTCCTAACACCAATGAGCTTTTGATAAGGTGCCCAAAAACCAAACATGATTTTTTGATCAGGTGTCTTGCCACCAAGAGGTAAACTTTTGAAGGGAGTTTTAACCTTGTACAAGAGTGGGATAAAAAAGGGGTTTAGATGTTCTTCTCTGTCAATATGATGAGAGAAGACTCTAGTGGATTTGATGTTGAGAAGCTCCTCTGTATGATATGAAAATGTTTGACAGTGAATGGTTGAAGCTTTCTCTTGTATGAAATGATCTTCCTGTAGCTGATTAAACTGAGAGAATAATTTCTTCAGTTTGTTGTTGCTCTTTTGAAGATCTAAACTTGCAGCAGATGACTGAGAAAGTATTGTTGATGTTGTTCTCAGCGAATGAATGATGCTAGAGGAGGAAGTTCTATTAAGCTTTTTCTGTTTCTTCCTGTAACCTTCTTTTTTTTCTCTATACAGCTATTTTGATATGTTCTGTAAATCTGTCGTGTAAAAAACTATGGAATTAATAATCCTGCTGTATATCTTCTTCCTTTTTTCTCTTTTGAAATCTCTGACAGATATTAAATGCAAATCCCTTATATTAAGGAATATAATAATCTGAATAGATATTCTGGGAACTGTAAATCTGCTACGTCGTTTACCTTTTTCCTTTTCCATGGATATGTCCTTTTCCAAGAATATGTCAACGACTATAATCTTGAAATAATGAAAGGAAATATATTATCCTTACTTATCTAATATAATAAAGTCGTGGCTGTAGTCGATCTGAGTTCAGAGAATGAATAATATAATCTTCTGAAATTCTGAACTGAAATTATAAATTTCATCGATCTCAAGAATTTTTGTCGAACAAAATATTTAGTTCGTCGACCTCAAATGAATCTTACTGGAAGAATTAAATTTGTTGAACTGAGAAGATATTTCGTCGATCTGAAGGTATTCTTCGAACGCAGACTGAGTTCGTCGAACGCAAAATCGTCGACCGCTGAACTGAGCAAAATCGTCGACCGCTAAGACAGAATAAAAGTCGACCGCAGAGACTGAAGATCGTCGGCCGCTGAGAGCAAGCATGTTCGTCGAACGCAGAGAGCAGTTCGTCGAAGGCAGTGTGCAGTTCATCGAACGCAGAATCTGAATGATTTCTTGAGTTCTAATAGCCTAAACTCTTGACCCATTGACTATACATTGGGGTCAACTTGATCCTAGTCAACAGATAGTGATCCTAGCCCAAATCAGAAATAGGGTTGTTCCAACAATCTCCCCCTATTTGGGTTAGGACACTATTTGACAAAAATTAAAAACAAACAAAACAACAGAGCATATATATATCTGATATATTTTAAATATTTCATCAGATATAAAATAAATAATACTCTGAGTTCTGAAACATTTCAATAAAAAATAAAACTGATAAAAAAGCACAATCAGAACCTTTTCTTTCTCTGAATTCTGCTTTCTGTATTCTGAATTCTGATATTGTCTTTCTTTGATTTTTCTGAATTCTGATTAGCTGAGCTGTATTCTGAATTCTGAACTGTAGTTTTATAATCTGAATATGTTGTGCTACAAATCTGAATTTGAATATATCAATACTGAATTTGCAATATCTCCCCCTAAATCTGCAAACTGCCTGTTGTGGGCTTTTTCAGCAACTCCCCCTGCCTAGTTCATAGAATATCTCCACCTGAGCAATTGCATCAAATGGAGCTTGTTCATAAAACTTCTCCCATGCCTAGTTTCAGGAAGGCCTGAAGCTAGGCCCCTTGAAGAAGGGACATTTGATGGAGGTAAGGAAGGATGCCATCTTTATTTTGTTATTGTTCCTGCAAAATGAAATAGAGATCAAGTGCAAAGGGAACTAGAAAGAGAAGCAATTCTGTAGGCATTCAGATAATCAGAAAAACTTAGTTTGATATTGAAGTGAATGAGGGTATAAATAGAAGATTTAATTTTTAATTGATTGAATCTCCATCTATCATTCCTAGCTGATTTATAAAGAAGATATGTTTCTTTTCATCCAAGGGTTTGGTGAAAATATCAGCCCTTTGCAAATCAGTAGAGATGAATTGTAGGCAAATTTTATTTTTATCCACATTATCCCTAAGGAAGTGGTGCCTAATTTCTATATGTTTAGTCCTACTATGGAGAACTGGATTTTGTGCTATAGATATTGCACTAGTATTGTCACAAAATATAATTGAATTGTTTAAGTTGACACCATAGTCTAGGAGCTGATTTTGTATCCACAACATCTGTGAGCAGCAACTCTCTGCAGCTATGTATTCAGCTTCAGCTGTTAATGTAGACACAGATGTTTGTTTCTTACAAAACCAAGACACAAGCCTATCACAAAGAAACTGCCAAGTTCCTGATGTGCCTTTCCTGTCTACTCTGCATCCAGCATAATCTGAATCTGAGAATCCAGTTAATTCAAATTCAGATGTTGTTGGATACCAAAGTCCTAGATTTGGACAACCCTTTATATATCTCAAAATTCTTTTTAATAAAATTAGGTGAGATTCTTTGAGGTTAACTTGAAACCTAGCATAAATACAAGTAGTAAACATTATAACATGCCTACTTGCTGTTAAATAAAATAATGGGCCAACAATTGCTCTATATACCTTTTGATCAACAGGTTTCCCTGATTCATCATTATCAACAACAGCATTAGAGGGCATGGGTGTTTTCATGGTGGAAGAATCAGACATACCAAATCTTTTCACTAATTCCTTAGCATACTTAGATTGGGATATGAAGATTCCATTTGGAGTTTGCTTCACTTGAAGACCAAGGAAGTATGATAGTTCACCCATACTACTCATTTCAAATTTAGATTGCATTAGATTAGAAAATCTTTTGCATAAATTTGAATCAGTAGAGCCAAAGATAATATCATCTACATATATTTGAACTAGTAGAGTTTGATTTTTATGTATCCTAAAAAATAGGGTTTTATCTACTATGCCTCTACAGAATTTATTCTCTAAGAGAAAACTAGCTAATGTCTCAAACCATGCTCTGGGAGCTTATTTAAGACCATAGAGAGCTTTATTAAGCTTAAATACAAAAGAGGAGTAAGTTGGAGAGATGAAACCTGGTGGTTGTTCCACATAGACTTCTTCTTTGATTTCTCCATTCAAGAATGCACTCTTCACATCCATTTGATAAACCTTGAAGTTCTTGTATGCAACAAATGCAAGGAAGATCCTGATTGCTTCGAACCTTGCAACTGGTGCAAAAGTCTGATCATAATATATTCCTTCTTCCTGTGAGTATCCTTGAGCTACTAGTCTAGCTTTGTTTCTCACAATATTGCCATCTGCATCTAGCTTGTTCCTGTAGACCCATTTAGTTCCAATGACTGGATGATTCTTTGGTCTAGGAACCAATTCCCAAACTTTGTTTGTCTCAAACTGATTAAGCTCCTCTTGCATAGCAATGATCCAGTTGGGATCTTGTTCTGCATCTTGTAGGGATTGAGGTTCAATCTGAGAGAGAAAACAAGTGTGCATCAGATTCTGATTAGCTTGATGCCTTGTTTGGACACCAGTTGATATGTCTCCAATTATTTGAGATCTGGGGTGATCTCTAATATTGACATAATCAACAGGCATAGTGGGATCAACATTATTTGTAATTAATTCTTCTTGTGGAATGTTACTTAATGCTTCCTTTTCAGGTACAGTTTCACTGATTTCTTCATCACTTTCTTGACCATCCTGCTGTACAGGATTTAGAGATCCTTCCTTCTATAGAGCTAATTGATCTAGCTGCTCACAGAGTGTAGGTACCTGCAGGTTTTCTTTGGTAGAAGAATTCTTCTCCTTGTAAAACATGTTAGTTTCATCAAAAGAAACATGCACAGATTCAACAATTTTAAAAGAGGATTTGTTAAATATCCTATATGCTTTGCTGATTAATGAATAGCCTAAGAAATTTCCTTCTTCAGATTTTGGTTCAAATTTTCTAAGGTATTTTTTTCATTATTGTGAACAAAACATTTACAACCAAATGTTCTAAAATAGTTAACTTTAGATTTCTTCCCTTTAAGTAACTCATATAGAGTCTTACCCTTAAGTTTATGTATCAAACTCCTATTCAACACATAATTTACTGTGCTAACAGCCTCTGCCCAAAATGATAGGGGCAAATTAGCATCTGCAAGTAATGTTGTTGCTGATTCAATTAGGGTTCTATTTTTTCTTTCAACTACCCCATTTTGTTGAGGAGTTCTAGGAGATGAGAAGCAATGCCTGATACCTTCCTTCTCACAGAATTCTTGCATGAGAAGAGACTCAAACTCAGTGCCATGATCACTTCTGATCAATGCAACGAAAGTAGAATACTCAATTTGAATGCTCTTAAGAAAGTCTGTAAGAACTTTAAAGTTATCTGACTTTTCTCTCAAAAAGAACACCCAAGTGAATCTAGAGAAGTCATCTACAATAACTAGAGTGTATGACTTCCCCCCTAAACTCTTTGTTGTTATTGGTCCAAAAATGTCCATATGTAGCAAATATAAGATTCTAGGTGAATCTGAAAGTGCAATTGAGTATCAGTTGAAGGTGATTAATATAATCAACCTAAACCTCTGATACCAATTGAAAGTGAGGTTAGATCTTAAATTAACTCTAGAGGGGGGGGGGGTGAATAGAGTATTAAAACTTTTTATTAGTTTTATTGCGGAATTACAAATACTAATATATAGATATATATATGTGTAGCAGAGTGATTTATAAGAAACTAAAAATAAAACACAGCACAGCACAGAAAAGTAAAGCAATCATAGAGGACACAAGGAGCTATAGTAGTTCCCCAACAAATCTGGGTACGTCTACTCTTCTACCAGCCTTGGTGAGAATCCACTGGGATTTTTGATTAGGTGTCCTAACACCAATGAGCTTTTGATAAGGTGCCCAAAAACCAAACCGGATTTTTTGATCAGGTGTCTTGCCACCAAGAGGTAAACTTTTTAAGGGAGTTTTAACCCTGTACAAGAGGGGATAGAAAGGTTAGAATGTTCTTCTCTGTCAACAATCTGAGAGAAGACTCTAGTGGATGTTTATGTAGAAAAGCTCCTCTGTCTGATATGAATTTGTTTGACAGTAGAATGGCTGGAAGCTTTCTTTTGAATGAATGATCTTCCTGTGTAGCTGATTAAACTGAGAGAATAATTTCATTAGTTTGTTGTTGCTCTTTTGAAGATCTAAACTTGCAGCAAATGACTGAGAAAGTATTGTTGATGTTGTTCTTTGAGAATGAATGCTGCTATAGGAGGAAGATGAAGATCTGTTAGCTTTTTGTTCTTCTGTGTCTTCCTGTAATCTTTTTCTTTCTTTTTCTCAGTACATCAATATATGATATGTTCTGTAAATCTGTCGTGTATAAACTATGGAAGTAATAATCTGCTGTATCTTCTTCCTTTTTCTCTTTTGAAATAACTGACAGATATTAAATGCAAATCCCTTATATTAAGGAATAAATATATCTGAATATATATTCTGGGAAGTGTAAATCTGCTGCGCCGTTTACATTTTTCCTTTTCCATGGATATGTCCTTTTCCAAGAATATGTCAACGACTATAATCTTGAAACAATGAAAGGAAATATATTATCCTTACTTATCTGATATAATAGAGCCGTTGCTGTAGTCGATCTGAGTTCAGAGAATGAAATAATATGATCTTCTGAAATTCTGAACTGAAATAAGAAATTTCGTTGATCTCAAGAATTTTCGTCAAACACAATATTTAGTTCGTCGACCTCAATTGAATCTTGCTGGAAGAATTAAATTTGTTGAGCTGAGAAGATATTTCATCGATCTAAAGGTATTCGTCGAACGCAGAACTAAGTTCGTCGAACGGAAGGATTCGTCGACCGCTGAGCCGCTGAATAAAATCGTCGACCGCTGAGATGCTGAGCCGCTGAGACGAGCTTGAAGCAAGCCGTTCGTCGAACGCAGAGTGTAAGCCGTTCGTCGAATGTAGAGAGCAGTTCGTCGAATGCAGTGTGGAGTTCGTCGAACGCAGAATCTGAATGAATTCTTGAGTTGTAACAGCCTAAACTCTTGACCCATATACTATACATTAGTGTCAACTTGATCCTAGTCAACATATAGTGATCCTAGCCTAAATCAGAAATAGGGTTGTTCCAACAATCTCTCCCTATTTGGGTTAGGACACTATTTGACAAAAACTTAAAACAAACAAAACAACAGAGCATATATATCTGATATATTTTAAATATTTCATCAGATATAAAATAAATAATACTCTGATTTCTGAAACATTTCAATGAAAAATAAAACTGATAAAAACACACAATCAGAACCTTTTCTTTCTCTGAATTCTACTTTCTGAATTCTGAAATCTGATATTGTCTGAACTGATTTTTCTAAATTCTGAATAGCTGAGCTTGTATCTGCTATATTTCAGCTTTCTGAATTTGTTGAACTGAATTGAAACTTTATAATCTGAATTTGATATCTGCTCTAACTTAATCTGCTTTAACATTGTACAACCCGTATTAGCCGAGTGCCCCCCCCCCCCCCCCAGCCAACTAGCGAAACCTGGGTCGTCCAGATCATTCGCCAGGTCATTCACCCAGGCCAAGGAAGGTAAAAATGCCCCCGTGTTGGTGGGGGTAGGCCGTAGGAGAGAAGGCGCTAGGCGAGTGGTGCCCTCACGGACCACTCGCCCAGAAGCGTGGGCATTCGCCCAGCCAGGAGGGTGCCCAGCGAATGGTGCCCTCACGGACCACTCGCCCAAAGGGCTGTGAGGGGAAAATGACCATAATACCCCTGGTGGGCTGCAAATAGCCCTTCGGAACAGCGGAGTTAGGCTGTTAGCAGACCAATTTGGGGTGCTGTTAGTAAAATTAAAAGGCGGATTCGTGTTATTTGCAGACCAACCTAGGAAAATCTATAAATAGACCCTTAAGGGCACCTTGGAGGAGATCCGATTTTAGAGAATCCTCTCCTCTAGGCTAGTTTTGGTTGGCAGCCAGTGCCCTCCAAGGTGCCCGGTTGAGCTTTGGTTTGGGAGGGGAAGCTCTCTAAGATCTTCCGGGTGTGTGGCGGGACCTCCTTGCTTCAGCCTTGGGTCTATTCCGTTTCCAGCATCCACCGTCAAGAGAGTCTAGTGAGGGAGAAATAAGCATCGGCTACACCCCCAGTGGGTCCGAACTCAAGAGACCAGTTGCTGGTTTCAACATTTTTGGTGCGGTGAGCGTGGACCGTAGCCGGTGAAAGAAAATCCCAAGCCAGTTTTGATGACGGGAGATGGAGGAAATGGTTCTGACTCAGGTCACTCGCAGCCACCCGCGGCAGGGGAGTGGTTGGAGATGTTTGAGAAGTTCAAGCGAGAGGTTCTGCAGACAGTTCTCGCGGCAAGGAACGAGTGCGAGACCCCGGCGGTCCCAGTGGTCCCGCCTTTGCAGATCGGCGAGAACGCACCGGGGCAGCGGCCGGGGAAGGAGGTGCCAGCAGAAGGAAGTGCGCGAGATCTTCCCGGACGGCAGCTGTTCAGCAGTCCGGCGAGTGCTGAGGTGTGTGAGTTGGTCTCGCGCGAGAGGACCACTCGCCGAACAGGGGAAGGGAGCCCCTTTTGCGAGATGATCCTCTCGGCCCCAGTACCAAAAGGGTTTCGTGGGCCGGAGATGTCCTACTACACCGGCAAGGAGGATCCAGTTGTGCACCTGCAGTGGTTCGAGGACTTGACTTCAATCCTTCCCATGTCGGATTCTTTCCAATGCCGACTCTTCGCGACCACCCTGAAGGAGAAAGCAAGGGACTGGTTCCACCAGCTTCCCACAGGTTCCATCTATGCGTTCGATGATCTGCGCCGAAGCTTCCGACTGCGTTTCTCGACGTCAAAGAAGAGGAAGAAGTATGCGGAGGCTCTCTTCAAGATCAGACAGAGGGAGGGGGAATCCCTGGCCAAGTACGTGGACAGGTTCCAGGAGGAGATACACCTAGTGCAGGAGGTGCCGGGATTCGCCCTCCAGATGGCATTCATCGTAGGGCTGCGAGAGGGGTTCTTCAAGATGGACCTGAAGAGAAGACCTCCTGTATCCTTCGAGGAGTTGATGGAGAGAGCCGCGGAGGAGATTGAAGGGGAGGCGGTCAACCCCGAATTCTACAAAAGGTTGGCAAAGATGAGCGAGCCCGAGGCAAGGCAGCCAGAGGGAAGAAGGCGAGAGGAGCCCAGGGGCCAGGGGTTCGAAAGACCACCTCGGGTTTGGAGGAACCAAGAACCCAACAACAGGTTGGGCTGGAGGAACTAGGAAGGACCAGCGCGAGGTCAGGATGAAAGGTACCAAGGAAGGGAGGCAGGAGGAGTGAATCAGGGGTGGAGGCAGTGTCCCAGACCCCCTCACCCCCCGAGGGAGCAAGCCATGGCGATAGGCCGAGGGAGAAGAGGTAGAGGAGCAAGAGGAGGAAGAGGAAGAGCGGGAAGAGAGGACAGGGTGGCGTTGCCTTACTGTGACTTTCATCAGGAAGAAGGTCACGCGATCGCCACCTGCCCAGAGTTCTTGGAGATGAGGGAAAAAGGACAGCCACGGCGGCAGCAGGCCAGAATTGAGGAAGTGCTCCCAGAGGCAGAAGAGGACCGGTGTGAGGATAGGGCAGATACAGGAACCAGGGGGAATCGGGGTGATTCACGGTGGGGTTGGGATAGAGGCCTCTCGCAAGAGAAGCTTCCAGGCCATGTTCCGAAGGGACGTCGCGTCGACTTCCCAGACCCCACCCCCCTCTGAGAAGCTCACCTTCTCCTCAGAAGATATGCCAGATTATGAAGACCCATTCTGCGACGCCCTGGTGATCCAGACGGCGATAGAAAACTTCACGGTCTCCAGGATCCTGGTGGACAACGGGAGCTCGGTGAATGTGATCTTCAAAAAAGCTTTCGACGCGATGGAGGTAGAGAAGAAGAGGGTGCAGGCCTCCGACGGACCACTGTTTGGTTTCTCGGGGGAGCGGAAGGAGGTCGAGGGAGGCGTAGGTCTGCAGGTGACGCTAGGAGGAGTCCCAAGAAACTGCCGGTTCGTCGTTGTGGACGCTCCGAGCAGCTATAACGCCATCTTCGGACGACCCCTCATCAGCGCCTTCCGGTGCGTGCCCTCATCGTACCATCAGTGCTTAAAGCTCCATAGTGGAGGAGTCCAGATCCACGTCCGAGGAGATGCTAAGGTGGCAAGGCAGTGCTACGTGACTGCCGTCAACACCATTTCATGGATGGCGGATGCCGAGAAGATGGATGAAGAGATGGAGAGGCCGGAGGGGCCAGGAGAAGAAGTGGAGAAGAGAGAAGTAAGGGGAGAGGGCGATGCCCGAGAGGAGAATATGGAGGTCGCTCGTGAGGAGCAGGAGGTCGAGTTGTTGGAGGTCGCTCATGAGGAGCAGGAGGTCGAGTTGTTGGAGGTCGCTCATGAAGAGCAGGAGGTCGAGCCGGTGGAGGCGGAAGGAGCTGCAGGGGAAAAGGCCCGGAGGGAGAGGCGAGAAGCAAAAGGCCAGTGGGAAGAGCCGACCCGGCTCGAGGCGGCAGAAGAGGTGATAGAGATGGAGGTTACCACCCAAGCAGGAAGGGTGGAGAAGGTGCGGATCAGCGGGGGCCTCGGCCTGGAAGACCAGAGAAGGATGCTGGAGTGCATCCAGAAGAACGTGGACATCTTCGCATGGAGCGCAGCGGACATGCCAGGCATCGAGGCGGACGTGGCTTGCCATCGTCTCAATCTCGATCCAGAAGCCCGCCCCATCCGGCAGAAGAGAAGGACTATAGCTGACAAGCTCGAAGGACCGATCCGCGAGGAGGTGGCGAAACTCCTCGAAGCAGGTTTTGTAATGGAGATCCAGTATCCAGGCTGGGTCTCCAATGTCGTAATGGTAAAAAAGGCCGATGGCCGCTGGCGTATGTGTGTGGACTTTTCATTGTTAAATAAGGTCTGCCCTAAGGATTGTTATCCCTTGCCTCGGATCGACGCGCTGGTTGACTCAGCCGTCGGTTTTTCTGTGATGAGTTTTTTGGATGCTTTTTCAGGTTATCACCAAATAAGAATGCACCCCCCGGACGTCAGAGATGTCTCGTTCATCACCAGGGAGGGATGCTACTGTTATAAGATGATGCCCTACGGGCTGAAAAACGCAGGAGCAACCTACCACAAGATGATGGATCGGGTATTTAAGAAGCAAAGGGGAAGGAACCTGGAGGTCTACGTGGATGACCTTATGATAAAGAGCAAGTGTGTGAGCTCTCACATCCGGGATCTCGAGGAGACCTTTGCCACCCTACGCAAGTACAAGATGCGCCTGAACCCCCTGAAGTGTGTGTTCGGGGCCAGCAAAGGGAAGTTCTTGGGGCACCTTCTCACCCCCTGGGGGGTAGAACCTAACCCGGACAAGGTTAGGGCAATAATGGAGCTGGGGTCGCCACGGAATGCCAAGGAAGTTCAGCGCTTGACCGGAAGACTCGTCGGGCTGAACAGGTTTCTCTCCCGGGCCGGGGAAAGATGCTCCCCCTTCTTCAAAGCGATACGAGGCAACCAGAAGTTTGAGTGGACGAGAGAATGCGAGGAGGCCTTTCAGGCCTTGAAGAGCCAACTCACCAAGGCTCCGCTACTGCAAAGTCCCAAAGAGGGGGAGGATCTACATCTATATCTCGGGGTCGGGGCGGAGGCCGTAAGCTCCGTCCTGGTTCGGGAGGAAGGCAAGAAGCAGCTGCCAGTCTACTACGTAAGCAGGGTCCTGAGGGAAGCGGAGCTCAGGTACCCAATCGTAGAGAAGTTGGCCTTTGCCCTGGTCATCGCAGCGAGGAAGCTCAGGCCATACTTCCAGGCCCATTCGATCCAAGTAGTGACGGACCATCCTCTCCGCCAGATCTTCGAAGGAGTGGAGCACTCGGGAAGACTCGCAAAATGGTCAATAGAGCTAAGTGAATTCGACATTACCTTTGTCCCTCGATTATCTATGAAGGCGCAGGTGGTGGATGATTTCATGACAGATTTCCTGGCCGAGATGAAAGAAGACGGAGCCCCTCGTCACGTTCCGTGGAAGCTGCTGGTGGACGGGGCTTCGGGCAAGAATTCTCTCGGAGGAGGGGTGGTGCTGGAGAGTCCCCACGGAGTAAAGATAGAGCAGACACTAGTGATACACTTCCCAATCACCAACAACCAGGCGGAGTATGAGGCCGTAATCGCCGGTCTGCGGTTGGCCCGGGAGCTCGGGGTCCATGACGTGGAGGTCCTCACTGACTCCATGATAATAGCTTCTCAGATAAGGGGAGAGTTCGAAACAAGGGAACCTGTGCTCATGAGGTACTTAGCCAAAGTCAAAGGTCTCGTGGGGACGTTCAAAACTTTCTCCATCCGGCATGTCCCTTGAGAGGAGAGCACCCCGGCAGATCGGTTGGCAAAATCTGGTCCTCGAGCCGGAGGGACCCTGACGGACCTATTCCGTCCTTCGATTGAAGAGGGAGAGCTCATGGAAGTAGAACAGCGGCCCTCCTGGAAGGATCCCTTCGTCACCTTCCTTGCAATGGGAAAATTTTCGGAAGAAGTTTCGGACCAGAGGCGCTTCCGGTATAAGTCTGCCTACTACGTGCTCTATGAGGGTGACTTGTATCGGAAGACCCTCTCAGGCCTCCTGGCCCGATGCATCTCGGAGGAAGAGGTCCCAAAGATCTTGGAAGAAGTTCACTCCGGCGAGTGCGGCAGCCACTCGGGGAGCAGGATGCTGGAAGCAAGGATAATAAGGCAGGGATACTTCTGGCCAACCCTAAGTAAAGACGCGGCAGCCTTCGCCAAGAGATGCCAGAAGTGCCAAATGTTCGCCCCGCTTCAGCTCATGCCAGCTCAGAGGCTAAAGAGTATCACGGCGCCCTGGACATTCGCCATATGGGGAATGGATCTGGTAGGACCCTTCCCCCAGGCTAGTGGATAGAGAAGATTTCTCCTAGTCATGATTGACTACTTCACAAAGTGGTTGGAGGTCAAGGCGTTGGCTAAGGTCACCTCCCAGGTAACCCGCAACTTCGTATGGGGGGAGATCATTTGTCGACATGGGCTTCCGCAGGCCATAGTCACGGATAATGGGCCGCAATTTGCAAGCGAGGAATTCATCGGCTTCTGTGGCCAGTTGGGGATAGACCTTAGGTTTGCGTCCGTTCACCATCCCAGGAGCAACGGGCAGGTGGAGGCGGTGAATAAGGTCATCGTGAACTTGCTCAAAAAGAAGGTGGAAAATCTCAAGGGCAATTGGGTGGAGCAGCTCCCCTCGGTCCTTTGGGCTTTAAGAACCACCCCCAACACCGCCACGGGAGAGACCCCTTTCAAGCTCTCTCACGGTTGCGAGGTCGTCATCCCCATAGAGTTCGAGGTTATGACACCACGGGTGAAGGTCGCCACAAATGGTGAGGAAGATTGGAGAGCCGAGAACGAGGAGGAGTTGCGGCTCTCCCTCGACCTCATCGAAGAAGCTCGGGATCGAGCAGCCATCCATCAAGAAGAGGTCAAGCGGCGGATGGCCAAGTATTTCGACAGGCACGTCAGGATCAAGCAGTTCGAGAAGGGAGATCTGGTACTCAAGAAGGTCGACGCGGCTGGGAGGTCCGCCGCGGTGGGAAAACTTAACCCCAACTGGGAAGGCCCCTATGTCGTGGAAGAGGCACTAAAGTCCAGGGGGTATCGCCTTCAAAATGTGGAGGGCCAACCCCTCAGCCACACGTGGAGCGGCGACGACCTTAAACGTTTTTATCCTTAGTACCATGTAATAATGATGGTTTTTTGAATGAAAACATTTTGTTTAAACTATGTGTATGAAAATGATGCTACAGCTCGCAGGAGAGACCCTGGACGTTCAAAAGGTTGGCCCCGAGCAGACCCGATGTCCAGGCTCTCATCTAGCTGGCAGGTCCGAAGGCTCACTCGGTGGCAGGTTCAATGTTTCAGAGGTTGGCCCCGAGCAGACCCGCTGTCCAGGCTCTCATCTAGCTGGCAGGTCCGAAGGCTCACTCGGTGGCAGGTTCTATGTTCCAGAGGTTGGCCCCGAGCAGACCCGCTGTCCAGGCTCTCATCTAGCTGGCAGGTTCGAAGGCTCACTCGGTGGCAGGTTCAATGTTCCAGAGGTTGGCCCCGAGCAGACCCGCTGTCCAGGCTCTCATCTAGCTGGCAGGTCCGAAGGCTCACTCGGTGGCAGGTTCAATGTTCCAGAGGTTGGCCCCGAGCAGACCCGCTGTCCAGGCTCTCATCTAGCTGGCAGGTCCGAAGGCTCACTCGGTGGCAGGTTCAATGTTCCAGAGGTTGGCCCCGAGCAGACCCGCTGTCCAGGCTCTCATCTAGCTTGCAGATCCGAAGGCTCACTCGGTGGCAGGTTCTACGTTCCAGAGGTTGACCCCGAGCAGACCCACTGTCCAGGCTCTCATCTAGCTGGCAGGTCCGAAGGCTCACTCGGTGGCAGGTTCAATGTTCCAGAGGTTGGCCCCGAGCAGACCCGCTGTCCAGGCTCTCATCTAGCTGGCAGGTCCGAAGGCTCACTCGGTGGCAGGTTCAATGTTCCAGAGGTTGGCCCCGAGCAGACCCGCTGTCCAGGCTCTCATCTAGCTGGCAGGTCTGAAGGCTCACTCAGTGGCAGGTTCAATGTTCCAGAGGTTGGTCCCGAGCAGACCCGCTGTCCAGGCTCTCATCTAGCTGGCAGGTCCGAAGGCTCACTCGGTGGCAGGTTCTACGTTCCAGAGGTTGGCCCCGAGCAGACCCGCTGTCCAGGCTCTCATCTAGCTGGCAGGTCCGAAGGCTCACTCGGTGGCAGGTTCAATGTTCCAGAGGTTGGCCCCGAGCAGACCCGCTGTCCAGGCTCTCATCTAGCTGGCAGGTCCGAAGGCTCACTCAGTGGCAGGTTCTACGTTCCAGAGGATGGCCCCGAGCAGACCCGCTATCCAGGCTCTCATCTAGCTGGCAGGTTCGAAGTCTCACTCGGTGGCAGGTTCAATGTTCCAGAGGTTGGCCCCGAGCAGACCCGCTGTCCAGGCTCTCATCTAGCTGGCAGGTCCGAAGGCTCACTCGGTTGCTGGTTCTACGTTCCAGAGGTTGGCCCCGAGCAGACCCGCTGTCCAGGCTCTCATCTAGCTGGCAGGTTCGAAGGCTCACTCGGTGGCAGGTTCAATGTTCCAGAGGTTGGCCCCGAGCAGACCCGCTGTCCAGGCTCTCATCTAGCTGGCAGGTCCGAAGGCTCACTCGGTGGCAGGTTCTACGTTCCAGAGGTTGGCCCCGAGCAGACCCGCTGTCCAGGCTCTCATCTACCTGGCAGGTCCGAAGGCTCACTCGGTGGCAGGTTCAATGTTCCAGAGGTTGGCCCCGAGCAGACCCGCTGTCCAGGCTCTCATCTAGCTGGCAGGTCCGAAGGCTCACTCGGTGGCAGGTTCAATGTTCCAGAGGTTGGCCCCGAGCAGACCCGCTGTCCAGGCTCTCATCTAGCTGGCATGTCCGAAGGCTCACTCGGTGGCAGGTTCTACGTTCCAGAGGTTGGCCCCGAGCAGACCCACTGTCCAGGCTCTCATCTAGCTGGCAGGTCCGAAGGCTCACTCGGTGGCAGGTTCAATGTTCCAGAGGTTGGCCCCGAGCAGACCCGCTGTCCAGGCTCTCATCTAGCTGGCAGGTCTGAAGGCTCACTCGGTGGCAGGTTCTAAGTTCTCAAGAGATGATCTCAAGAGCATTCGCATAGACCACGCACCGGAGAGAGGATCACACCCCCACTCTCTTGACTACCTAAGCGAAACCCCGTGATACGCGAATGGTAAGGTTCACTTGGTAGCGAGAGATCGAAGGGGAACGACCGACCTAAGTCATCTTCGAGCATTCGCGGGGTGGCCAAGACAGTCGCATCACGACCTAACGTCCTAATGAGCCTAACGAGGTGTGGCGGCGAATAAGAAGAATCAACGTCCTAATGAGCCTAACGAGGTATAGCGGCGAATGAGAGGAAAGCTTAGAATAACACAAATTGTAGTCAATATATACATCTTTTAAAGGCACTCGCCCGTTCAAGATTACAGTCAAAATGATAAATGCAAAAAGAGAAAATACAAGAGGCCCTTCTCAAGGATCAGCAGATTTCTCGCTTGAAGATCCGTCGCTCTCGCCAGAGTCTGGGATGAGGGCGTCTTCTCGCGGCTCGACGTGGTGGTCCTCAGGAAAGGGGATTGGAATGTAAAGCTCGGGGATGACTTGGCGAACGGAAAGGCGTTCGGCTTCCACCTTCAGGTATCCCGCTCGCCGCAGCACCTGCAGCGCATGCTTGACAACATTCTGCGCGTTCTCTTGCATTAGCTGCTCCAACTCGTGATGGGGATAAAAATGGCCCCCGCTCCCCGGGTCGAGTGCTGACGCACCAGCCTCTCACAATCGCTGGACTTCGGCTTTGGCCAGACGGATTTCATCCTCAAGGCCGGCCACCCGAGCGCGGAGCATCTCGGCAACCGTGGTATCCTGAAATTAATAACAAGGGTAGTAAGAATAAAGTTGTCAATCGGCAACAAGTCACTCGCAGGAAAGGAGAAAACATACCTCTGCGACAGGGCGGTTGGCGAGAAGAGTCTCCGCAGCCGCCAGCTTAGTCCTAAGCTCCATCGCCTCAGTAGAAGCAACGGACCGGGACTCCTCAGCCGCCGCCAAGTCCCGCGCCAGTTTGACGCTCCGGCGTGAAGACATGTGCACGAGCTCGAGCGCCCACAGCATGGCCCTGGCACTCTCATGAGCGAGAACCTGGGTCATCTCGGCATCATAGACTTCGGCGTCTTCTCGGCCATAGAGGGCATACGCGATGGCGTAAGCCTCGCTGCTGGCGAGATCGCTCTCTATCCACGACGGATGGAGGGTGGAGAGCGAGACCCGGTTAGCATTCCTGTCCCACTTAACCAGGGGAGCCCCCGAGGGGTCCCTGTACTTCTCGCCGCTGGGGAAGTTCCGATGGTCCCTGGGAAGTGGGGGCGGCGGCAACGACAGTCCCGCGTGAGGGGTGGTCTCTCCTGGCGCACTCGTCCCCAGGGCTTGGATCTGAGCATCCGCCCCGACGGTCTCGTCCAGGACCTCCTTCCCTTTGGCGGAGGGGGGGGGGGGGGGGGGGGGGGGGGGGGGGGGGGGGTTTGGGCTTCTTGGAAGAGGAAGAGGTCAGCACTGCTGGCTTGCGCTTCTTTCCGCCAGGCTTGGAGGAAGAAGGTTCCTCCCGACAGGCATCCGCGGCGGCCTGTGCGAGAGAGAGGGTAGATCCGGAGGGACGCGGCGGATGAAGGGGGAAGTGGCGCACACCTGCATAATATAACCAATGGTTCTAGCGAATGATGTAAAAATCACAAATCGAAAGCGAATGAAGTCTCGAACACTTACCCTCGCCCTGCGGAATGGGTGGAAGCGAGTTGACGTTTCGCCGGAGATGGACGAGATCCATCCCGTGCTCCAGGATGTATTGGTGAAGTTTGGCCTCGTGCCCCCCTAGGGTCGGGGGGGCGGAAGGTTGACTCCTCCTCCTGCACCGGCGCGAGAAGAGTGTTCCCCAGGTTCCCGCTTACAAAAATAAAGCGGCGAACCCAGTCATGGTTCTTGTTCGGGAGCCCGTAGTGCTTTAGGGGGCTCAGTCCCGAGAAGAACGAGATACCATGGGTGCAACGGAAGGTATAGAGCTTGCGGAAGACGGGCAGCGAGAACTCGATTCCCTCCTCTCGCAGGTAGCTCGCGTACCCAACCAACATAGCGATGGAGTTGGGGTTGAGCTGGCCAGGCACGACCCCGTAGTACCTGAAGGTCTGGCGGAGTTCCGGCCAGATCGGGAGGCGAAACCCCACCTCGAAATGCTCTAGCGGGATCGCGAGAGCACAAGGCGAGATGGAATTCAGGCGCTCATCCGGCCTGGGCTTTCGCGCCTCGAAACCCGGCGGGACGTAGGCAGCGACGGCAGTCAGGTAGGCCTCCTCAGAGAGGTCGTAGGAGTCAAAGACGTGGTTGGCGAACGCGCTGGCGCACTTGGCCCTGCCTTCCGCATCGCCACCCATTTTTGCGAGTAAAGAAGGAAAGAGGAGCAACAGATAAGGAAGAAGCGCGAGTGCTAGCGCAAGGAAAGAGAGCGGATGGTTAGGTATTTAATACGGTGGTTGAAAGACCTATTTATAGAGGGACTAAACGACGTTTGGACTTTCGAGACCTCGGGTGTGCGGATAGCCATCGCGCCCTCCCGACACCTCGAAGCCCGAGCCGGTCCCTCTCGCCCATTAATGGCAAATGCCCTATGTCTATTCATTCCGCGGCTACGCAACGAGGTTGGAAGAGCATCCGGCTATAAGTTATCACTCGGCAATACCCAAGCAAAGCTATGAGATACGAAAAACGAATAAAGAAGCATTCGCAAAGCATAGAGAAATTATTACAGAAAAATAACGTTCAACATTCGCAGCATAAAGTAAGAAAAGAAAACAATAAGAGGGGTGGACGTTGGGTAGGTCAGGTCTCCTCCCAGATCCACCGACCTCGCTTTCGCGACCCAGCTTCCATGGGCATTCGCGGGGGGTAATAAGCGAGTATATTGGTGATCTCATGGGAAGCCAGTTGGAGTTGGTCCCGGGCTCGCGCGGCGTGTGTTCCGGGAGACAACTCCCCTCCCTCACCCCCTAGCCGCTCCACCTCCGCGAGAAGATGCGAGTGACTTCGTCGAAGGTCCTTCAACTCACGCGCGACTCTCAGCCGCACGTCGTCCACCTGGCTGGCCACGTTTTGCTGGATGTGGATGAGCTTCCCCAGGACCTCCGAGATCCGATCCTTCAGGGTTGCGTGGTCCGAGGAATCACCCAGGAAGTCAGCAAGATCCCTAGGGGAAGGGAGAGGCGAGAGCATTCCCTCTCCCCCCTCGTAGTAGGAGTCTAAGGGGGAGGCTTCTCGATAGCCTGCGGAATCACAACTAGGTTAGTGGTGATAAAGTATGCGAGTACAATAGAGGCGGGTGAGTGAACTGACCTGGGGTGGGGTCCGGGTGACCCGAAGGATGAGACGAATGGGGGTGCGTCCCAAACAGCCAGGCGGGAGGTAAGACCTTTCCCTTTCCTGGACGGTAAGGCTGTGAAGAAGGAGCCGGAGCATCCGCACGATCATCAGCACGGAGAGGCTGATCCAGCTCTCGCTCAGGGGAGACCCTCCGTTCATTCGCGGTGATAGCGGGGTTCACCTGAGCAGGGGGACTGGGAGGAATGGAGTCCCGCAGCGGGACGTCAGGGTTGAGGGCTGCGAAAAGGTAATGATTAGTAGCCGACAACATAAAAGGAAAAAGCGAGAAGGTTCACAACTCACGGGGTTGGGGTACAGTCTCCCCAGGAGGAGGCGGAGGAGCAAGATCCAGATCGGGAGGAGGTACCTCGTCCGCGGGAGGTGGCACCACCGCACTGCTCAAAACGGCCCCATGGCCGTCCTCAGGTACCAAAGCCCCCTGCGAATGGTCGGAATAAGCGCAGGGTAAGGGACAGGAACTAAATGGAGACAGGAAGAATCCTCATACCAGCACCGCGGGGTCCGGAAGGGCATCCGCCAGCGTGTTCGCCGGTGGAGTATCCGCCGGAGACTCTGAGGCATCCTCGCCTCTCTGACGATTCAGCCGAATCGTCTTGGCTCGACGCGAGACATAGGGGGCGCTCGGATCCCGTTTAGACATCAGCCAGGGAGCAAATTTGGATGCCCTGGGGGCCGTTGCAGCTTGAGCCGCAGCCAGGCGGTCGATCATCTCTCGCGAGAGGGGTTTCGCAGAAGGTTTGTGGAAAGACATGAGGAAGTGGAGAAGCTCCGAGCCGAGACGAGAGAGTGGTCCAGAGAAACCTGACATGAGGGTATATATATAAGGTGGCGGTGGGACCCACGGAATCTTATGGATCCAGTCAGCAAGCACTCACCGAATACATGGTTGGACTGTTCTTTACGACCGTAGGAACCGCTCGTAAATAGCGGGGATTGTGTACAACCCGTATTCGCCGAGTGGGCCCCCCCCCCCCCCAGCCAACTGGCGAAACCTGGGTCGTCCAGATCATTAGCCAGGTCATTCACCCAGGCCAAGGAAGGTAAAAATGCCCCCGTGTTGGTGGGGGTAGGCCGTAGGAGAGAAGGCGCTAGGCGAGTGGGGCCCTCACGGACCACTCGCCCAGAAGCGTGGGCATTCGCCCAGCCAGGCGGGTGCCCAGCGAATGGTGCCCTCACGGACCACTCGCCCAAAGGGCTGTGAGGGGAAAATGACCATAATACCCCTGGTGGGCTGTAAATAGCCCTTCGGAACAGCGGAGTTAGGCTGTTAGCAGACCAATTTGGGGTGCTGTTAGTAAAATTAAAAGGCGGATTCGTGTTATTTGCAGACCAACCTAGGAAAATCTATAAATAGACCCTTAAGGGCACCTTGGAGGAGATCCGATTTTAGAGAATCCTCTCCTCTAGGCTAGTTTTGGTTGGCAGCCAGTGCCCTCCAAGGTGCCCGGTTGAGCTTTGGTTTGGGAGGGGAAGCTCTCTAAGATCTTCCGGGTGTGTGGCGGGACCTCCTCGCTTCAGCCTTGGGTCTATTCCGTTTCCAGCATCCACCGTCAAGAGAGTCTAGTGAGGGGGAAATAAGCATCGGCTACACCCCCAGTGGGTCCGAACTCAAGAGACCAGTTGCTGGTTTCAACAAACATCTTCCTAAATCTGTCATAATCTGAATCTGAATCTGTATTGAATCCGTTGCTTCTTCATGCATCATTTATCTCTTTCATAAAATATGTTAGCCTAAGAGTATCTCCCCCTGAGAGTATCTCCCCCTGAGACTGGAGGTTCTTCAGCTTTCTCCCCTTGCCTAGTTCATAGAACATCTCCCCCTGAGCAACTGCATCAAATGGAGCTTGTTCATAGAACTTCTCCCTCTGCCTAGTTTCAGGAAGGCCTGATGCTAGGCCTCTTGAAGAAGGGACATTTGCTGGGGGTAGGAAAGGATGCCATATTTATATTGCTATTGTTCCTGCAAAATGAAATAGAGATCAAGTGCAAAGGGAACTAGAAAGAGAAGCAATTTTGTAGGCATTCAGTTAAAATGAAAATGATTTTGTTTATAATGACAGATCAGAAATAAAAAGCTTCATCAAAACTGGGTTCGACGAAAAATGAGTTTTCGTCGATCTCGGTTCGACGAACTTGATGACTTCGTCCATCTTCGTTCGACGAAAAATTGAATTTCGTCGATCTCAGTTAGATGAAGAATGGGATAAGTAGAAAACTTAATTTTTATCAGATTGAATCTCCATCTATCATTCCTAGCTATTTATAAAGAAAATGTGTTTCTTTTCATCCAAGGGCTTGGTGAAAATGTCAGCTCTTTGCAAATCAGTAGAGATGAATTGTAGGCAAATTTTATTTTTATCCACATTATCCCTAAGGAAGTGGTGCCTAATTTCAATATGTTTAGTCCTACTATGGAGAACTGGATTTTGTGTTATAGATATTGCACTAGTATTGTCACAAAATATAGTTGAATTATTTAGATTGATCCTATAGTCTAGGAGCTGATTTTGTATCCACAACATCTGTGAGCAGCAACTGTCTGCAGCAATGTATTCAGCTTCAGCTGTTGATGTAGACACAGATGTTTGTTTCTTACAAAACCAAGACACAAGCCTATCACCAAGAAACTGGCAAGTTCCTGATGTGCTTTTCCTATCTACTCTGCATCCAGCATAATCTGAATCTGAGAATCCAGTTAATTCAAATTCAGATGCTATTGGATACCAAAGTCCTAGATTTGGACAACCCTTTATATATCTCAAAATTCTTTTTAATAAAATTAGGTGAGATTCTTTGGGGTTAACTTGAAACCTAGCACAAATACAAGTAGCAAATATTATATCAGGCCTACTTGCAGTTAAATAAAGTAATGAGCCAACAATTGCTCTATATACCTTTTGATCAACAGGTTTCCCTGATTCATCGTTATCAACAACAGCATTAGAGGGCATGTGTGCTTTCATGGTGGAAGAATCAGACATACCAAATCGTTTCACTAATTCCTTTGCATACTTAGATTGGGATATGAAGATTCCATTTGGAGTTTACTTCACTTGAAGACCAAGGAAGTATGATAGCTCACCCATACTACTCATTTCAAATTTAGATTGCATTAGATTAGAAAATCTTTTACATAAATTTGAATCAGTAGAGCCAAAGATAATATCATCTACATATATTTGAACTAGTAAAGTTTGATTTTTATGTATCCTGAAAAATAGGGTTTTATCTACTATGCCTCTACAAAATTTATTCTCTAAAAGAAAATTAGCTAAGGTCTCATACCATGCTCTGGGAGCTTGTTTAAGACCATAGAGAGCTTTATTAAGCTTAAATACAAAAGAGGGGTGAGTTGGAGAGATGAAACCTGGTGGTTGTTCCACATAGACTTCTTCTTTGATTTCTCCATTCAAGAATGCACTCTTCACATCCATTTGATAAACCTTAAACTTCTTGTATGCAGCAAATGCAAGGAAGATCCTGATTGATTCTAACCTTGCAACTGGTGCAAAAGTCTGATCATAATCTATTCCTTCTTCCTGTGAGTATCCTTGAGCTACTAGTCTAGCTTTGTTTCTCACAATATTGCCATCTGCATCTAGCTTGTTCCTATAGACCCATTTAGTTCCAATGACTGGATGATTCTTTGGTCTAGGAACCAATTCCCAAACTTTGTTTGTCTTAAACTGATTGAGCTCCTCTTGCATAGCAATGATCCAGTTGGGATCTTGTTCTGCATCTTGTAGGGATTGAGGTTCAACCTGAGAGAGAAAACAAGTATGCATCAAATTCTGATTAGCTTGATGCCTTGTTTGGACACCAGTTGATATGTCTCCAATTATTTGAGATCTGGGATGATCTCTAATATTGACATAATCAACAAGCATAGTGGGATCATCATTATTTGTAATTAATTCCTCTTATGGAATGTTACTTAATGCTTCCTTTTCAGGTACAGTTTCACTAATTTCTTCATCACTTTCTTCACCATCCTGCTATACAGGATTTAGAGATCCTTCCTTCTGTAGAGCTAATTGATCTAGCTGCTCACAGAGTGTAGGTACCTGCAGGTTTTCTTTGGTAGAAGAATTCTTCTCCTTGTAAAACATGTTAGTTTCATCAAAAGAAACAGGCATAAATTCTTCAATTTTAAAAGATGATTTGTTAAATATCCTATATGCTTTGCTGATTGATGAATAGCCTAAGAAAATTCCTTCTTCAGATTTTGGTTCAAATTTCCTAAGGTATTTTTTTGTCATTGTTATGAACAAACTATTTACAACCAAATGTTCTAAAATAGTTAACTTTAGGTTTCTTCCCTTTAAGTAACTCATAGGGAGTCTTACCCTCAAGTTTATGTATCAAACTCCTATTCAACACATAATTTGCTGTGCTAACAGCCTCTGCCCAAAAAGATAGGGGCAAATTAGCATCTGCAAGTAATGTTGTTGCTGATTCAATTAGGGTTCTATTTTTCCTTTCAACTACCCCATTTTGTTGAGGAGCTCTAGGAGCTGAGAAGCAATGCCTGATACCTTCCTTCTCATAGAATTCTTGCATGAGGAGAGACTCAAACTCAGTGACATGATCACTTCTGATCAATGCAACTACAGTAGAATACTCAATCTGAATGCTCTTAAGAAAGTCTGTAAGAACTTTAAAGTTATCTGACTTTTCTCTCAAAAAGAACACCCAAGTGAATCTAGAGAAGTCATCTACAATAACTAGAGTGTATGACTTCCCCCCTAAACTCTTTGTTGCTATTGGTCCAAAAAGGTCCATATGTAGCAAATATAAGATTCTAGGTGAATCACTTTTAGATAATGATTTAAAACTATTTTTAGTTTGCTTGCCTAGTTGGCATGTCCTACAAAGACCTTCCTTCTTGTAAGAACCTGAGGGTAATCCTCTAACAAGATTTTCCTTAGATAATTTAGCAATGGTCCTAAGATTTACACGTCCTAATCTCTTATGCCAAAGTTCACTAGGTTTGCTTAATTGATTAAGTAAACAGATTTCTGATTTTGATGAGTTGAAATTTACTAAATAGATATTTCCTTGCCTAATACCTGATAAGACAGTAATATTATCAGAAGACTTAAAAAGGCATTTTGATTTATTAAAAGTTACCTGATACCCTTCATCACATAATTGGCTTATGCTGATGAGGTTGTGCTTCAGTCCCTTGACATAATCTACCACTTTGAAGGTGACTTCTCCAACCTTGACTTTTCCATATCCTTTTGTTTGTCCACAGTTGGAGTATCCAAATATCACTTTTGGTCCAAGCTTTGCCTTGTAGTTGTTCAGATTGACCTTGTTTCCTGTCATATGCTTTGAGCATCCACTATCAAAGTACCATTGTTCATTCTTGTTTGGATAGCTCTGTACCTGCAAAACAGAAAAATAAACTAGTTGTTTTTGACCCAGACTACCTTGGGTCCTTTTGATTTACCACAAAACTCTGAAATAAAAGACATTTCAGGTTGGTCCTTATAACCTTGTGGATGATATCTCCTTGGAGGTATTATCCATTCAGTGAAATATTGAGAGTACGTGAAGAATAAGAATTGTTAAAATTTGCTGTATATTTTCTGTTCGACGAACTGGGCTGAGTTCGTCGATCGTCGTTCGACGAATGGATGTGCTTTCGTCGAGCGCCGTTCGAATAATAACTATACAGGAAATCTGTTTTCAGAGTTCGTCGATCTCCGTTCGACGAAGTGAATTCATTTCGTCGAGCTCCGTTCGACGAATTCTGCTGAATTCCTTTATTCTTGACAGCCTTACTTGAAATGTTTTTATTTACATCTACAACCTCTTTGGTCTTAGCAGAAATGAATTTTATAGGTGTAGATAGTATGTTCTTCTTAATCAGAGGTGGCTCACTTGATGATGCACCCAAGCCTAGTTTGCCACTTAATCTGGCATTTACTGTGCTTGTAATGTCCATCAGTTTGATGCTTCTCCCATTTAGGGATTCTTCAAATTTCTTAGCCTCGGAAAGTTAATTCTCAATGAGAATAATTTGTTCTCTAGAGGCAGCCAAATCTTTCTTAAGATTGACATTTTCTTCACTTATTTGATTCATTTCAGCTAGCTTATTTCTGAGAGAGATTATTTCCTTCTCAGATTTGAGTAAGTCTAAGCAAAGAACCTTGAATTCATCTTTGAATTCAACTGAATTGAAATCAAAATTAGAAATTACCTGATCTGCATCATTGTCAGCTTCAGCTTCTGATTCTTCTTCTTCTGAGTTGTTTGCTGAGGCAATGATAGTCATCATGCAGAAATTCTTCTCTTCTTCATCATCTTAATCATCAAAAGAGCTGGATGAAGAAGCACTTGCTGACTCACTGCATGAGTCATAAATTGCCATAAGACACTGATCATTCTCCTTTGATTCTTCTTCATCATCAGATGAACTAGATGAATATTCTGATTCTGTTTCACTCCAAGTTTCTGCTACAAATCCTCTTCCCTTGTGTTTGTGCTTGTGGGAGGAAGATTTGTTGGAGTGCTTCTTGTCTTCTTTCTCTTTTCTTTCTTGTCCTTCTTGTTTTGATTCTCTGGACAGTCAGGTACAATGTGTCCTGGTTTCCTGCAACCAAAACATATAACTTCTTTAGATGGAGCTTTGTCATACCTTGGTTTTTCATAGCTCCTGGATGACTTTCTCCTGAAGTCTTTTCTTGCCATCTTGTAGAATCTGTTGGCAAGTAGACTCATCAACCTCTCATTGTCAAGAGTCTCTCCTTCTTCTTCTGTAGCTTTGAAGGCAATGTTCCTTTCCTTCTTTGTTGTTGGAGATGAAGTGGACTGTTCAGCTTCTCTGGATTTGACAAGCTGCTCATGGGATTTGAGCTTGCCTAAAAATGTCTCAGTAGTAATCTCATTGAGGCTTCTGGCTTCCTTGAAAGGCCAGATCCTAGAGTCCCATGTACTGTGGAAGCACATTAGGATCTTGTCATTGATCTCAATGATAGAGATCACTTTGTCCAAAGATTTCAGCTCATTAATTATGAGACTGAGCCTATTGTACATATCAGCCACTGTCTCAACTTCTCCTTTCTTGAAATTCTCATATTGAGAAATGAGATATGATCTTCTGGCCTTTCTTTCATCAGCAGATTCTTCAACCATATTGTTGAGAGAAGTCCATATCTCTCTTGCAGAAGTGCATTCCACCACTCTTTGAAAAATGTCATCAGACATTGTTTGAGCCAGAATGTTCATGGCTTTTGCATCAGCACTTCTTTGCTTTTTCTGGGCTTCAGTCCACTCAGGAGGTGGAACAGCATTGTTGGTAGTGGTGGTTTCAGCACTAGTTGTTGCTATGGGTGTTGGAGGCCCTATCAAAAAAACATTGAATATTTCTTCATCAATAGAGTTCATGTATAACCTAATCCTTGCTTTCCATAGTGCAAACTTATTTAGATTGCACATAGGAGGTCTTGTGCTTGAATACTCTTTGTTTTGTGCCATGAATTTTTAAAAAGAAAATTAAAAAAAAACTCTAAAAGAATTTAAGATCTAATTGATCTTTGTGATTCAGGTGTTAGCCTGTAAAGAATCAACCTACCTCTGATACCAATTGAAAGTGCAATTGAGTATCAGTTAAAGGTGATTAATATAATCAACCTAAACCTCTGATACCGATTAAAAGTGAGGTTAGATCTTAAATTAACTATAGAGGGGGGGTGAATAGAGTATTAAAACTTTTTATTAGTTTTATTGCGGAATTAATAATACTGATATATATATGTGTGTAGCAGAGTGATTTGTAAGAAACTGAAAATAAAACACAGCACAGCACAAGCACAAAAAAGTAAAGCAATCACAGAGGACACAGGGATCTATAGTAGTTCCCCAACAAATCTGGGTACGTCTACTCTTCTACCACCCTTGGTAGGAATCCGCTAGGATTTTTGATCAGGTGCCCTAACACCAATGAGCTTTTGATAAGGTGCCCAAAAACCAAACAGGATTTTTTGATCAGGTGTCTTGCCACCAAGAGGTAAACTTTTGAAGGGAGTTTTAACCCTGTACAAGAGGGGATAGAAAGGTTAGAATGTTCTTCTCTGTCAACAATCTGAGAGAAGACTCTAGTGGATATTGATGTAGAAAAGCTCCTCTGTCTGATATGAATTTGTTTGACAGTAGAATGGCTGGAAGCTTTATTTTGAATGAATGATCTTCCTGTGTAGCTGATTAAACTGAGAGAATAATTTCTTCAGTTTGTTGTTGCTCTTTTGAAGATCTAAACTTGCAGCAAATGACTGAGAAAGTATTGTTGATGTTGTTCTCAGAGAATGATTGCTGCTAGAGGAGGAAGATGAAGATTTGTTAGCTTTTTGTTCTTCTATTTCTTCCTGTAATCTTTTTCTTTATTTTTCTCTGTATAGCAATATGTGATATGTTCTGTAAATCTGTGGTGTACAAACTATGGAAGTAATAATCTGCTGTATCTTCTTCCTTTTTCTCTTTTGAAAACTCTGACAGATATTAAATGCAAATCCCTTATATTAAGGAATAAATATATCTGAATAGATATTCTTGGAACTGTAAATCTGCTGCATCGTTTACCTTTCTCATTTTCCATGGATATGTCCTTTTCCAAGAATATGTCAACGACTATAATCTTGAAACAATGAAAGGAAATATATTATCCTTACTTATCTGATATAATAGAGCCGTTGCTGTAGTCGATCTGAGTTCAGAGAATGAAATAATATGATCTTCTGAAATTTTGAACTGAAATAAGAAATTTCGTTGATCTCAAGAATTTTTGTCGAACACAATATTTAGTTCGTCGACCTCAATTGAATCTTGCTGGAAGAATTAAATTTGTTGAGCTGAGAAGATATTTCGTCGATCTGAAGGTATTCGTCGAACGCAGAACTAAGTTCGTCGAACGGAAGGATTCGTCGACCACTGAGCCGCTGATTAAAATCATCGACCGCTGAGCCTCTTAGCTGCTGAGCCGCTGAGACGAGCTTGAAGCAAGCCGTTCGTCGAACGCAGAGTGTAAGTCGTTCGTCGAACGCAGAGAGCAGATCGTCGAACGCAGTGTGGAGTTCGTCGAATGCAGAATCTGAATGAATTCTTGAGTTCTAACAGCCTAAACTCTTGACCCATAGACTATACATTGGGGTCTACTTGATCCTAGTCAACATATAGTGATCCTAGCCCAAATCAGAAATAGGGTTGTTCCAACAAAATCACTTTTAGATAATGATTTAAAACTGTTTTTAGTTTGCTTGCCTAGTTGACATTCCCTGCAAAGACCTTCCTTCTTGTATGAACCAGAAGGTAATCCTCTAACAAGATTGTCCTTAGATAATTTAGCAATGGTCCTAAGATTTACATGTCCTAATCTCTTATGCCAAAGTTCACTAGGTTTGCTTAATTGATTAAATAAACAGATTTCTGATTTTGATGAGTTGAAATTTACTAAATAGATATTTCCTTGCCTAATACCTGATAAGACAGTAATATTATCAGAAGACTTAATAAGGCATTTTGATTTATTAAAAGTTACCTGATACCCTTCATCACATAATTGGCTTATGCTGATGAGGTTGTTCTTCATTCCCTTGACATAAGCTACCTCTTTGAAGGTGACTTCTCTAACATTGACTTTTCCATATCCTTTTGTTTTTCCACAGTTGGAGTTTCCAAATATCACTTTTGGTCCAAGCTTTGTCTTGTAGTTGTTCAGATTGGTCTTGTTTCCTGTCATGTGTTTTGAACAGGCACTATCCAAGTACCATTGTTCTTTTATTCTTGGATAGCTGTGTACCTGCAAAAATAGAAAAGCAATCTATTTGTTCTTGACCCAGACTACCTTGGGTCTTTTTGAATTTCCACAAAAATCAGAAATAAATGATATTTCAGGCTGATCCTTATAGCCTTTTGGATGATATCTCCTTGGAGGAATTATCCATTCAGTGAAAGGATTCTTTGTATGTTTAGAATAAGAATTCTTTAAATTTTCTGTATAATTTCTGTTCGACGAACTGGGCTGAGTTCGTCGATCGCCGTTCGACGAATGAATGAGATTTCGTCGATCGCCGTTCATATAATGACTATACTGAAAATCTGTCTTCAGCTTTCGTCAATCTCCGTTCGATGAAGTGAATTCATTTCATCGAGCTCCGTTCGACGAATTCTGCTGAATTCTTTTATTCTTAACAGCCTTGCTTGAAATATCTTTATTTACTTCTACATCCTCTTTGCCATTAGCAGAAATGAATTTTATAGGTGTAGATAGTATGTTTTTCTTAATGATATGTGGCTCACTTGATGAAGCACCCAAGCCCAGTTTGCTATTAAGTCTAGCATTAACAGTGCTTGTGATGTCCATCAGTTTGATGCTTCTCCCATTTAGGGATTCTTCAAATTTCTTGGCCTCAGAAAGTTTATTCTCAATGAGAATAATTTGTTCTCTAGAAGCAGCCAATTCTTTCTTAAGGATAGCATTATCTTCACTTAATTTGTTCATTTCAACTAGCTTATTTCTGAGAGAGATTATTTCCTTCTCAAATTTGAGTAAGTCTAAGCAAAGTACTTTGAATTCATCTTTGAATTCAATTGAATTGAAATCAAAATTAGAAATTAACTGATCAGCATCATTGTCAGCTTCTTATTCTGATTCTTTAGAATTATGTCCTTAGGCATTGAAAGTCATCATGCAGAAGTTCTTCTCTTCTTCATCATCTTCATCATCAGAAGAGCTGGATGAAGATGCACTTGCTGACTCACTGCTTGAGTCATAAATGGCCATCAAGCATTGGTCATTCTCCTTTGATTCTTCTGAATCATCAGATGAACTGGATGAATATTCTGATTCAGTTTCACTCCAAGTTTCTGCTACAAATCCTCTTCCCTTCTTTTTGTGTTTGTGGGAGAAAGACTTGCTGGAGTGTCTTCTTTCTTCTTTTTCTTTTCTCTTTTCCTTCTTGTCCTTCTTGTTTTGATTCTCTGGACAATCAGGTACAATGTGTCCTGGTTTCCTGCAACCAAAACATATAACTTCTTTAGATGGAGCTTTGTCATACCTTGGTTTTTCATAGCTCCTGGATGACTTTCTCCTGAAGTCTTTTCTTGCCATCTTGTAGAATCTTTGGGCAAGTAGACTCATCAACTTCTCATTGTCAAGAGTCTCTCCTCCTTCTTCTGTAGCTTTGAAGGCCATGTTCTTTTCCTTCTTTGTTGCTGGAGATGAAGTGGACTGTTCAGCTTCTCTGAATTTGACAAGCTGCTCATAGGATTTGAGCTTGCCTAATAATGTCTCAGTAGTAATCTCATTGAGGCTTCTGGCTTCCTTGATAGGCCAGATCCTAGAGTCCCGTGTGCTGGGGAAGCACATTAAGATCTTGTCATTGATCTCACTGATAGAGATCACTTTGTCCAAAGATTTCAGCTCATTGATGATGAGACTGAGCTTATTGTACATATCAGCCACTGTCTCAACTTCTCCTTTCTTGAAATTCTCATACTGAGAGATGAGATGTGATCTTCTGTCCTTTCTTTCATCAGCAGATCCTTCAACCATATTGTTGAGAGAAGTCCAGATCTCTCTTATTGAAGTGCATTCTACCACTTTCTGAAAAATGTCATCAGACATTGTTTGTGCTAGAATGTTCATAGCTTTTGCATCTGCACTTCTTTGCTTTTTCTGGGCTTCAGTCCACTCAGGAGGTGGAACAGCATTGTTGGTAGTGGTGGTTTCAGCACTAGTTGTTGCTGTGGGTGTTGGAGGCCCTGCCAAAATAACATTGAAAATTTCTTCATCAATAGAGTTCATATATAACCTAATCCTTGCTTTCCATAGTGCAAACTTATTTAGATTGCACATAGGAGGTCTTGTGCTTGAATACTCTTTGTTTTGTGTCATGAGTTTTCTAAAACAAAAATAAATAAAAACTCTGAAAGAATTTAAGATCTAATTGATCTTTATGATTCAGGTGTTAGCTTGTAAAGAATCAACTACCCTCTGATACCAATTGAAAGTGAGGTTACATCTTAAATTAACTCTAGAGTGGGGTGAATAGAGTATTAAAACTTTTTATTAGTTTTATTGCGGAATTAAAAATACTGATATATATATGTATAGCAGAGTGATTTATAAGAAATTGAAAATAAAAAACAGCACAGCACAAGCACAGAAAAGTAAAGCAATCACAGAGGACACAAGGAGCTATAGTAGTTCCCCAACAAACCTGGGTACGTCTACTCTTCTACCACCCTTTGTAGGAATTCACTAGGATTTTTGATCAGGTGTCCTAACACCAATGAGCTTTTGATAAGGTGCCCAAAAACCAAACAGGATTTTTTGATCAGGTGTCTTGCCACCAAGAGGTAAACTTTTGAAGGGAGTTTTAACCCTGTACAATAGTGGGATAAAAAAGGGTTTAGATGTTCTTCTCTGTCAATATGCTGAGAGAAGACTCTAGTGGATTTGATGTTGAGAAGCTCCTCTGTCTGATATGAAAATGTTTGACAGTGAATGACTGAAGCTTTCTCTTGTATGAAATGATCTTCCTGTAGCCGATTAAACTGAGAGAATAATTTCTTCAGTTTGTTGTTGCTCTTTTGAAGATCTAAACTTGCAGCAGATGACTGAGAAAGTATTGTTGATGTTGTTCTCAGAGAATGAATGCTGCTAGAGGAGGAAGAAGTTCTGTTAAGCTTTTTATGTTTCTTCATGTAACCTTTTTTTTTCTCTATACAGCTATTTTGATATGTTCTGTAAATCTGTCGAGTAAAAAACTATGGAAGTAATAATCATGTTGTATATCTTCTTCCTTTTTCTCTTTTGAAATCTCTGACAGATATTAAAAGCAAATCCCTTATATTAAGGAAAATAATAATCTAAATAGATATTCTGGGAACTGTAAATCTGCTGCGCCGTTTACCTTTTTCCTTTTCCATGGATATGTCCTTTTCCAAGAATATGTCAACGACTATAATCTTGAAACAATGAAAGGAAATATATTATCCTTACTTATCTGATATAATAAAGCCGTTGATGTAGCGATCTGAGTTCAGAAAATGAATAATATAATCTTCTAAAATTCTGAACTGAAATAAGAAATTTCGTCGATCTCAAGAATTTTCGTCGAACAGAATATTTTGTTCGTTGACCTCAAATGAATCTTGCTGGAAGAATTAAATTTGTTGAGCTGAGAAGATATTTCGTCGATCTGAAGGTATTCGTCGAGCACAGACTGAGTTCGTCGAAAGGAAATTCGTCGACCGCTGAACTGAGCAAAATCGTCGACCGCTGAGACAGAATAAAATCGTCGACCGCTGAGCCACTGAGACTGAAGATTATCGACCACTGAGAGCAAGCTTATTCGTCGAACGCAGAGTGTAAGTCGTTCGTCGAACGCAAAGAGCAGTTCGTCGAACGCAGTGTGGAGTACGTCGAACACAGAATCTGAATGATTTCTTGAGTTCTAACAGCCTAAACTCTTGACCCATTGACTATACATTGGGGTCAACTTGATCCTAGTCAACAGATAGTGATCCTATCCCAAATCAGAAATAGGGTTGTTCCAACAAAATCTAATACAAGATGGTCTTTTATAGGCTAGCCAATAGACATGGCTAAATGCAGTCCGAAATTAAAATAACAAGGGTATGGCTAAACGCATTCCAAAATTAAAAAAAAAATAGGACATAAACAAAGTCCCAAAAAAAAGATAAAGCTTAATAAAATTTTAATTAATAATTATAATTATTAATTATTAATCTTGCTCCGCAGACGAAGGTTGTAACGGCGATGGCGTTCGTCATGACGTAGGTCTTTGGTTGGAGAGGCGCCATCATCCGTAAGCGCGTCGATACCAACATCTTCATGTTGAGAGCCGTCGTCGCCATCAACCTCGTCACAAAACACGCAACTAGCAATTGCTAATGCGATGTACAACGCAGCGGTGGAGTGGATGGTGGAATGGGGCGCTCCTCAACTCGCATAAACTGAAATAAATCTCATAAACATGAAATCACATTAACTTAAACAAGGGTTTATGCACATCATCCATAACAACATACATCCATAAGGAAGAACTAAAATAACACACAAGGGGAAAGAGTAAACCCAAGCTCGAAGACTCGCTGAAGGTTCTCGGTCGGAATCGTCGGGTTGTCAAGCCTCGTCCAAGCTCGGTCTTCAGTTGCCGTCCGGGGTTCAGAGGAGTTGTCACCTTCCTCTACGTTACCTGTCTTCTTCGTGGTTCAGCTCAAGCTAGGTCTTGTTGGAGACCCCGTGAATGTAGCAGAAATCTTCCATTAATGGTGTTTTTGAGCTCGTGGAAGATGGAGGAGGCTGAGGACGAAGCTTTGGCGGAAGATTTGCAAGGAAGCGATGGTTGGAGCTTCTCCTAGGTCGAGCGGTGGTGGAGCGACGAAAAGGGCGGAATGGAACTGAAATAGCTGGCTCTAAAAGTCTTCTCCGAATTCTCCCCAAGCCAGCAGATTTCCTGGCTTAAAAACTATAATGTCAAAAATTTGGTCACGCAAGGTCGAACGCACGACCGTGCGTAGACCGTGCATTATTAACGAAAAAAACAAGACTTGGAAGAAGAAGCAGCAACACCCGTGTGTTTTACCCACGCACGGTCGAAGCCGCCCGTGCGTAAAAATGCACGATCAATTCCAGATAGCCTTAAAACCAGACTTAACAGGTGATCGTGTGATTCCTTCGCGCACGGGCAACTGCCCGTGCGTAAAAATGCACGATCAAAGACAGAACATCGTTTTCCACCACAGATGAGTGCGCACGATCGCAGACGACCGTGCGTCAAGGAAACGCACGACCGTGCGATTTATGCAGACATGAAATCTGGGTAAAATTGGATGAACCGTCCACCTGCATAAACATCAACACAGCTGGGAATACCCCTCCAGCTCAATACGAATGCAGAAAAAGGGTTAGGGAGCACCATGTGCTTTCCCCCAACGACATGAAGCACAAAAGCATACCAAAACGGACATAAATAGTGCACATAGCGTGGAAGTGAATACAAGAGAAATACAAGCGATTATAGCTTGAATAAGACCTGCAAAAAGTGAAAACTAGCTCGGATGAGTCCATAAAATAGTATAAATATTGGACTCATCACACCCCCAGACTTAACCATTTACTCGTCCCGAGGAAATCATCCCTAATGCAGACGGGAAAAAGGACTAACTGGTTAACAATGACAAAAGCGGAGTACCATGCGAAGTCGCATGCTCGCGCGAATAGAAATGCAATAGAAGAAATTTTTAATTATACAAATAGTTTGTAATAATCTAAGAGCGTAATTATATATTATTTCTACTCAAAAATTGAATTACGGCGAATCATCTGGTTATGCGTAGGAAGAAAGTGAACTGATCGCTGAAGCGAACATTGCTCAAGATCGGTGCTCGGAATAACCTCCATTGAAATCCATCAATGTCGGTGACCATAAGCTCACCCGGTCACACTCTCTCCACGTCACTAGTTCAGTTCAATGCATGAGTCAATAGGACTTTAAGATAAATACGGGGCTTGGGATTCTGTAAGATACACAATGATAAACATGAAGGCAAACACACCAAACCCAAATGAGCTCACGCTAAGGAAATTATCCAAGCACTTCAATAAGCATGCGGGTGCATCACACCCCCAGACTTGAACCTGAAAACATGGGTGTGTGCACCGCCTACTCCCAAAACAAATTTTTTAATTGATTTTCAATTTAGCTCTTTTCTTAATCACATCTTTTTTCTTTTCTTTTCTTTTTATTTCTTTTTCTTTTCTCGCAGCTTTTTCAGCGAATATACCGAGGAAGTGCAAACCACACTTTCATATAATTTACACTGCATCAACACCCTCAATTGAAAATAATATAACACTAGAGCTCGGATTGGGTGTGACTAGGATTTGCTTTTAGGCTTTGGTGAAAACAGAGTGGAGCTGAATCAAGAGACGGGGTATGCACAAAGGGCTAGCAAGGATTATGATAGGGTCGGTATACAAAACTCAACCTGGCCAAAATGAAGGCCTACATCATGCTCACGATTTGAACTAGCTTATACCAATGCTTCGAGCGTCACTTGGGGCAAGTTCTTAGCCACCGAGAAAGATAATTCTTCCTCTCGACTCGAGCAATACAAACCTAGCAACCGTCTACAGACATTCCTACGCTACCGTCGGATTCACACCGGATTCACCACTTTTGAGTAGGATAAACAATTATTAAGTAAATAGAAAAAATACAAAACTATAAGCATAAAGAAAATTTTTTTCTACACACAATTCTATGCAAGACGCGAGTAGTTGACTAGAGCACTACAGGAGTCAACATTTTACTCTGTCTCACAATCCTAAGCCAGCACAACAATTTTTTCAATCCTACAAAAGAAACGAGTTAGACTCGTTACGTGCCTACGATTAAGTTCGCTCTATAGTGGGTGTTGTGGTGTGCGATGAAAATGATAATAAAAATAAGATTGTAACGCCTAGTTTGCTGTGCTTATGTGCACGTGCAAGCGGGTAATAACAAGTTATTCTCCCCCAGACTTAAATCTAACCATCACAGAGTGCATTGCTACAATTATGAAAAGAAGTAGGAGGAGAGATTACCCCATGCTCAGAAATGAGCATACCAGAAGATTGGCGTTAAACTGCAATATAGCTAAAAATGCATCCGCCATTGAAGTCGCCATACCTGCAAAATAAAATCTCGAGCAACCGCAGAAACATAACAAAACAACAAGATTGGGTCGTCTCCCATGAGCCCTTTAATTTACCGTCCTTAAGGTGGACCAAATACTTGTATTAACATTATATATAAAGAGGAGTTCCAGAAATTGTCCAAAAGATCACCAAGAAGCACACGCAAACAAACTAAGGACTAAAACAAAAGCAGAAAGAGCGAGCAGCAACCAAAAACCCGGAGACTCCGTCACGACTCAACTATATGCTGATTTGTGATGGTTCTCCCCTGCCACACGAGATGGAAAGGAGGTGAAGGCTTTAGGGCTCAAAGGATATATCTCTCCCTTTCCCCTAACCTCTTCCATCTCGTGCTGGAGGGCAGCAAAATGAGCAGTGCGAAGTAGTCTCTCTTGTTTAAGTTTTTCCACAGAAGGGGAGCGCCATAGGGCACAATATGCCAGATCACAGTCATAGTTCAGCAGTCCCAGAGCAGCCTGGGGCTTCATTTCTTTACCCACCACGGATGACAGATCCACCCAACAAACCTGTTTTAAATGTTTACATTTTACTTTAGTTTTGACGAAATCAATCAAAAGGTCTTTAGTCATGCCGACCATGGTAACTTCAGACTTCGCGGCCTCGCCGCCTTTGTTCTCAGCTTCTTCTTCATCCCTCACGTGTTTCTTCACTATCTTCTTTTCCTCCTCCTCTTACTCAGCATTTGTTTATTTGCTTTCCTTTTCCACAACTGTATTTAACTCATTAACAGATTTATCAGAAATGACAGGTAAGGAATTTAGATCCTTGGTCATTGTAGAGGGGAAAGTGTGGTGTGCCACTTTGGGTGACAAAGTGACACATCCCTTAGCGATGTGAAGAGTGGCACCACCCTCCTTCAAGAATGGAATACCCAAAAGAGGCATGGAAGTTTTTTCCATGGGTCCCAGAACCTGAAAGTTAGTGACAACTGCCGCTCCATCGACAACAACCTTAACATCCTTAATTTCTCCCTCTGTTTCCACCACCGTTCCATTTGCGAGGACAAGTTGTGTTCGATCGTCCACATTGATTTTTAAGTTTATCTTTTCAACATCTTGCAGTGCAAGAATGTTGCGTGACAATCCTGTGTCGCAAAGAGCAGTGGTTTCAACATTGTTTATCTCACATTTCAATATTAAGTCGCCCTCATTGCAACCATCTGCCTCGACTAGGCTCTTTCCCTCTCACGCGGATTTTTTTCCGTCGTGCTAGGGAGAGCACCTTGAGTTCGCTCAGAGAGAACTTGAGCCAATTGACCCAGTTGCATTTCTAAGTTCCTCATCGAGGCAGTTTGATTGGCCATATTTGCTTGGGCCACATCAACAAACTTTTCCATCATATCTTCCAACGTACTTTTTCTATGCACCGCAGCACCTTGATTATAACCGGGTTGAGGAGACCTCGGTTGGCTTCCGGACGCTTGAGCATCAAATTGATGCTGGCCCGGTTGCCATCTTTGGCCTACAGTGTTTTGGTTCCATGAGAAATTTGGGTGATTTCTCACACCCGGATTATAAGTATTCGAGAAAGGTGCAGTGCGATTTTGATTTTGAATGTAATTAACATTCTCTTCCATATTGAGATTAGAAAAATTGGAGGAGATTTCACAAGAAGGACATTCGTAGGTATGATGTCCGGAGTTCCCACATGCTTGACAAGATATATCCATCACCGGAGCCAGAGAGGAGGCAGGCCTCTTCAACAATGTTATGCTCACGTATGGTGACGGTGCTGCCTCTGCAGGTGGACCAGAAGTGTTCACTTCTAATAGTCCTCTTGCGTTCTGCGGGGTGTTCCGCCCTGTGGTCCAAATAGAACTATGAGTTGCGGTATCCTGCAAAATTTGCAAAGCTTCATCAGGAGTGTGATTTAGGAGAGTTCCATCGACGGTAGCATCAATCATGGCCCTGTAGTTAGGCTCTATTGCGAAGTTGAAATACTCCACAAGGTTCCAGGGTTGCAGCTCATGGTGAGGACACTTCCAGAGGAGTTCCATATATCTTTCGCAAGCTTCCGCATGGGTCTCCTGAGCGTGTTGCTGGAAGGTTGCAATCTCTCTCCTTAGGTTCACAGTTTTGTCCACTGGGTGGAACGTTGCAAAGAATTTCGCAGAAAGCAGCTCCCATGTGGTCACTGTGCCCGGCGAGATCGTATGGAGCCACACTTTGGCTTTATCGCAGAGGGAGAACGGGAACAGTCTTAATTGTTGAAAATGTTGAAGTGGAAGTTGGCGGCCTAGAGGGGTGTTCGCGCGGTCTGCCTAACCGCGTGATCTTGCGGTCTCCTTTTGCGGTCTGACCTATTCGGTCTAGTCGCTGGCTTATTCGGTCTGACTGCCGCTTTCTGTCCAAGGTGCCGAGGTGAGGCCGAGCGGTCTGGTTTGTGAGACCGCGTGGCGTGCTGTTATTTGTACCGTGCTGGTTAAGCTGTTAACCGCGCGGTCTGTTTTCTAGAAGGGGCACTCCGGTCTTGTGACTGTCCGGGTTCTTGGTGGTGCGCGCAGACTAAGGTCTTCTTAGTCGCGCAGTCTCCACTTTTGTGTTCGCATAGCCGATCTCTTGTCGATCTGCTGGTATATGCGGTCACTGGTGTTGGTCGACTTGGCGGGTTGTTTCCCTAGTCGGCTTGGCGGTGCTCGCGGTCTCTGGGGGAGGTCGTGTATTGGCGAACACTGGTGGTGGGCGACATGACTGTGCGAGTTGTTATGATCGCGCGGCTTCTTGGAGGAGTGGCGATCTCCAGTACGGGTTGAAGTCGGCGAGCTCACAGGCGCAGAGCGATTTTCTGCTGATCGCGCGGGTTGACCAATCTTGGTCGCGCGATCAGGGCGGTGACTTTATCTCATAGGGTGGTGACTGGATCAGGTCGCACACCTATAAATAGGAGTCACTGTAGCAGCTAAATCATCGCACCAAGTGTAAGCTAAGCTCGCGCCTAATTCTTGCGGTCTCTTTTTTGTGACCGGCCGGTTAGTTGATTGAACTTTCCTTGTGCAGCTTTTGCGGATTGTGCGGGCAGCAGCGGTCACCTTTTCTTCTAAGATGTTTGGGCGGTCTCGCGGCTTGCAGTGCGGGTTGCTAGAGTTCGGGAGAATCAGTGGAGTTCGGGAGGTTGTGGAGTTCTCAGTTGGTGCTGTTCAAGTCGCAGGCAGGTTGTTCGGGCGGTCTCGGTTTCTAGTCGCGCGAACTCCCAAGTCGGGCGGTCAGGCGGTCTCCGTATTCAGACCGCTGATTATCTTTCTTCAGCTGTATTTTTCTTCTTGGTTTTGTGTACTGGCGAAATCATGTCTCGCCATGTATACCTCGCACTGTAATGAAGATTTCTGCTATTATCAATAAAAATTGTGTTGCTTCATGTGCTTCTGGTTGTTGGCTATAACTTTGAGTTGTACGATTCCCGCTCACTCCTAGATCTACAGAAAAATTCACATGGTATCAAAGCCAGGTTGGAGTGGATAGAGCAGTGAACAACTCATAGTTGTCATCGCCTTTGTGAAGAAGGAACCAGTGGTAGAGCCATGGAAGCAGGTTTTGCAAGAGGTCTTGGAATTGAGATGCTCACATCGACTAACTTTAAGAAGTGGAAGTCGTGTATGCAGAGTTATCTTCTGGGTGAGGACCTTTGGGAAGTTGTTGGAGGTGATAGCACGGAGGAAGTTGTCCCAGTTGAGGATAATGGTCATGAGGTGAGGAATTGGAGAAGGATTAATGTGAAAGAAGAATTCACTCTAAAAAGGGCAATATCACCTGACCTATTCGATCACATCCTTGGGTGTGGATCAGCTGTCGAGATCTGGAGAGCCCTGGATGGGCTGTTTAACAAGAAGAATGTAGCGATGCTACAGTTCCTGAAAAATGAGCTGGCCAGGTCGGCTCAGGGAGATATTTCTATTTCTACGTTCTTCCTGAAGATGAAGAACTTGTGTGCCGAGATTTCAGCACTGGATCCTGATGAGCCAATTTCTGAGGCGAAGCTGAAGAGGCACATCATCAGTGGCTTGCGGAAGGAATATGTGGTCTTTGTGACGTCGGTGCAGGGTTGGGCAAATCAGTCGTCTCTATTGGAGCTAGATAATCTGCTTGCGTCGCAGGAGAGTCTGGCAAGGCAGATGACGAGGGTGTCAGTGTTTGGGGGAGATGGCGAGGTTCTCTTCACAGGAAGAAGAAGAAATGGGATAAGAAGAAGACCACCGGAGGCAATGGGCCTTCAACTTCGGGACAGCAGGAGAGGGGCTATGCTCCTAAGGCTGAAGGAGAGCATAAGGAAGAAGTACCCAAGTGCTTCAGGTGTGGAAAGCTTGGTCACATAAGGAAGGATTCCCAGGTGAATCTTTAGCTGGGGCATGCTGCTGCAGGAAAGGAGGAAGCTGAGGCCAGGCAAATTGATGGAGGATGGGGAGGAGCCTTCTCAGCTTTTGTCGGAGTTGCGGCTCCTATCAACTATCAGGAGGTCTGGATCGTGGACTCGGGGTGCCGTCATCACCTCACCGGGGACGAGTCAAAGCTTACTTCAGCGCAACCTTACTCAGGTAATGATGCCATCATAACTGCTGATAATACTGTGCATAGTGTCGAGAAGGTGGGGGTTGTTTCCTTGGGCAGTGATAGGGGGACACTAACTTTGAAGAGTGTCTATCATGTGCCCGGTATGAGGAAAAACTTCTTCTCTGTGACCAACGTTGTAGACGCTGGGTATCACGTTCTGTTCGGTCCAACAGAAATGAGGTTTCTACGAAACGTTGAGGCGGTAAAGGCAGATGTTGTTCATGTCGGGAGAAGGGCAAAAGACTTGTTCGTTTTATCGACAAGTTCTTATGTCGACAAGATGAGGACAAATGATAGTGTCGTTATATGGCATGAGAGGTTGGGGCATGTAGGAATGGATAAGCTGAAGGCTATGGCGGTTAAAGGTCTGGTCAAGGGCTTGCCTAGTCTATCTTCCTATAGTGACGGTCATGTCTGCGCTGGATGTCAGTTCGGCAAGTCTCATCGACTGCCGTTTGATAAGTCTCAGAAAGGAGTAGTGTGTCGTTGGAGTGTATCCACGGTGACTTGATGGGAAGACTGCTACCCCAAGTCTCGGAGGCAGCAGGTATATGATGGTGTTGATCGATGATTACACCAGATATGTCTGGGTTTATTTCCTGAAGGAGAAGGCGGAGGCGTTTGCCAAGTTTGTGGAGTTCAAGGAGCTTGTGGAGGGTCGGCTAGGCCTGCGGTTAAAGAAGCTGAGAACTGACAACGTGGGGGGGGAGTTCACCTCTGGTGAGTTCTCTAATTTTTGCAGGAAGGCGGGCATCCGGAAGGAGCTTACTTGTGCGCATACTCCACAACAAAATGGAGTTGCAGAGCGGAAGATCCATCATCTGACGGAGACCTGCAAGTGTTGGCTGCATGCCAAGAGTATTCCGAGGTCCTTCTGGGCAGAGGGAATGTCTTGTGCTGCCTACGTCATCAACAGGATGCCTCTCAGTCCCATCAACATGTTGACCCCGCATGAGATGATGTTCAAGGAAAATCTAAGTGTGGCACACCTTCGGGTGTTTGGTTCCACCTGCTATGTGCACGTTCTAGATGCTCTTTGGACGAAGCTAGATGCGAAAGCAAGGAAGCTAGTCTTCGTGCGATATGATGATCAGAAGAAGGGCTGCAAGTGCATGGACCCAGAGACCGGATATTTGTTGTATCTCGCGATGTCGTGTTTGACGAGGTGACATCTTACAAGGGAAGCTCTGGTGTTGTGTTACCAGAAAGCAGGGTGGAGGAGTCGGAGAGAGCTGTGAAAAATCTTCAGGTGGAGCTGCCTTTGTCACCAGGTGGTCCATCTACTTCTAGTTCTGAGACGGAGGCTTCTGGATCAGGAAGCAGGGGGAGTGATGCTCCTAGTACGTCTGGAAGGGGATCTAGAGAAGAAGCAGCTGAAGATAATGCGAGTCAGGAGAAGGTATTGAGGAGATCGAAGCGAACGATCATTGCTCCTGATCGCTATACAGGAGGGAACATGGTGAGCTTTGTCTCGTGATTCTTTGTTGGTCCCTTGGATGAGCGGGAACCAGTGAGCTTTGAAAAGGCCAAAGGCGTGAAGTAGTGGGATTCGGCAATGGAAGAAGAGATGGTAGCTCTTGAGAAGAATGAGACTTGGTCTCTGGTGCCCAGGCCCAAGGGTATCTCCCCTGTGACATATAAGTGGGTCTATAAGCACAAGAAGAAGGCAGACGGTAGCATCGAGCGATACAAGGGTCACCTTGTGGCTCGTGGATTCTCGCAGCAATACGGTGAAGATTATGAAGAGACATTTAGTCCGGTGGCGAAGATGACTTCAGTTCGGTTCGTTATTGCCTTGGCGGCTTTCTATGGGTGGGAGATTTGGCAGCTCGACGTAAAGAATCCTTTCTTGTACGGCGAGATTGACAAGGATATCTTCATGGTCCAGCCGCCAGGTTTCGTATCTGAAGATTTTCCAGACTATGTCTGTAAGCTGAAGAAGGCCCTGTATGGGTTGAAGCAAGCGTCGAGGGCGTGGTACGGGAAGATCATAGAATATCTCCTATTCTGTGGATTCGATGCTTCAGACTCTGACTCAAGCTTGTTTGTCAAGAAGAGCGGGGAGCTTCAAGTCATCGTGCTGTTTTACGTTGACGATATGATCGTGACGGGGAATTCGAAGGAGGAAGTAGCAAAGCTTTGGGCTGAGCTATCTATCAGGTTTGAGATGAAGGACTTGGGTGAACTCCACCATTTCCTTGGACTCGAAGTGCAGAGGAAGGGAAGTGGAGTGTAGGTGTCCCAGGCTGGATATGCGGAGCGAATCGTGGAGCGATTCGGCATGAAGGAAGGGAAATGCATCTCTACATCTCTAGAGAAGGCCATGAAACTTCAGAAGGATGAGGGGAGGATTCTGGAAGATCCGATTGTATTCCGAGCTCTGGTTGGGAGCTTGATCTATCTGACGATCACTAGGCCGGATATTGCGTATGCAGTTGGCAGGGTGAGTCGTTATATGGCGAAACCACGGATGCATCATCTACTAGCAGCCAAGAATATTTTGAAGTATGTCAAGGCGACCTCGGATATGGGTCTCCTATATAGGAGGGATGCGGGCTTCGAGGTGCATAGGTACATGGATGCTGATTACAAGGGAGATTCGGATGATCAGAAGTCGACGTCTGGATTTGTCTTCATGGTGGGCCCCACGGCTATATCATGGTGCGGTAAGAAGCAGGATTCCGTTTCTGTCTCTACCACGGAAGCGGAATACAAGGCTTCGGCCTTAGCAGCTCAAGAAGGCATCTGGCTTAGGAGGTTGGTGGGAGATGTCCATAAGGAGGTTCGCGGTCCGACTCTCCTCCGCGGCGACAATGAGAGTGCACTCAAACTGGTTACTAATCCAGTGTGTAACGCGAGGACCAAGCATATCGAGATCGAGCATCATTTCATTCGTGAGAAGGTGTTGGAGGGGTCTCTTTCGGTCGAGCATGTTTGGAGTCAGGACAACGTTGTTGACATATTCACAAAGGCGCTGGCGAAGGGGCCGTTCACTCGGCTGAGGAGTTTACTTGGGTTATTTTCAACTTCCCACTTCAAGGGGGAGTGTTGAAAATGTTGAAGTGGAAGTTGGCGGTCTGGAGGGGTGTTCGCACGGTCTGCCTAACCGCGCGATCTCGCGGTCTCCTTTTGCGGTCTGACCAATTCGGTCTAGTCGCTGACTTATTCGGTCTGACCTCCGCTTTCTGTCCAAGGTGTCGAGGTGAGGTCGCGCGGTCTGGTTTGTGAGACCACATGGCGTGTTGTTCTTTGTACCGTGCTGGTTAAGTTATTAACCGCGCGGTCTGTTTTTTGGAAGGGGCAGTCCGGTCTTGTGACTGTCCGGGTTCTTGGTGGTGCGCGCAGACTTAGGTCTTCTTAGTCGCGCGGTCTCAACTTTTGTGTTTGCATAGCCGATCTCTTATCGATCTGCTAGTATATGTGTTCACTGGTGTTGGTCGACTTGGCGGGCTGTTGCCCTAGTCGGCTTGGCGGTGTTCGCGGTCTCTGGGGGAGCTCGTGTATTGGCGAACACTGGTGGTGGGCGACATGACCGTGTGAGTTGTCATGATCGCGCGGCTTCTTGGAGGAGTGGTGATCTCCGATCCTGGTTGAAGTCGGCGAGCTCACAGGCGCAGAGCGATCTTCTGCTAATCGTGCGGGTTGACCGGTCTTGGTCGCGCGATCTGGGGCGGTGACTCTATCTCATAGGGTGGTGATTGGATCAGATCGCACGCCTATAAATAGGAGTCACTGTAGCAGCAAAATCATCGCACCAAGTGTAAGCTGAGCTCGCGCCTAAATCTTGCGGTCTCTTTTTTGTGACCGGACGGTTAGCTGATTGAACTTTCCGTGTGCAGCTTCTGCAGATTGTGCGGGCAACAACGCTCACCTTTTCTTCTAAGGTGTTCGGGCGGTCTCGCGGCTTGCAGTGCGGGTTGCTGGAGTTTGGGAGAATCAGTGGAGTTTGGGAGGTTGCGGAGTTCTCAGTTGGTGATGTTCAAGTCGCAGGCAGGCTGTTCAGGCGGTCTTAGTTTCCAGTCGCGCGAACTCCCAAGTCGGGCGGTCAGGCGGTCTCCGTGTTCACACCGCTGGTTATCTTTCTTCAGCTGTATTTTTCTTCTTGGTTTTGTGTACTGGCGAAATCATGTCTCGCCATGTATACCTCGCACTGTAATGAAGATTTCTGTTATTATCAATAAAAAAATGTGTTGCTCCATGTGCTTCTGGTTGTTGGCTATAACTTTGAGTTGTACGATTCCTGCTGATAAATAGTAAATATATGCATTTTTCTATATAATTCTTAGTATAATTTTAATTAGATTTCTAAATAATATATGTAAATTAATGAATAAAATGTTTGTTTTTGTTATTTTTGTTTTTAACTTAGTTTTATTTTAATTTTGTAAAGTTTTTGTAATTTTGTTAAGTCACGCCCTTGGTCACGCCCGTGTCCAAGGGCGTGTTCACTAATCCCTAACATTTTCTTTTCCCTGTTCTTTTTCCAACTCAAACATCAAGTCACGCCCTCGGTCATGCCCGTGACCGAGGCCGTGTACCTCGGTCACGCCCGTGACCGAGGCCGTGTACATCAGTCACGCCCGTGTTGAATGACCAAGCCCAGATTCGAGCCAAGATGTCAATGTCACGCCCAATGTCACGGCCGTGATCGGGTCACGCCCGTGACCGAGGCCGTGACTCAGCAAATTCTTCCAGAAGAACAAGGACACGCAAGGTGCCACGCCCAGCACACTGCCGACATCGAACACGCCCGTGTTACATGGAACACGCCCGTGTACTTCCGAAGTCGCCGGTCAAGCCTTCCAGATGCCTGCCTGGATCCAGCTGTTCTGGCTATTCGCACCCCAAGCCGTGTCACGCCCCCAGACACGCCCGTGTCCGAGGGCGTGTAATCCAAAATTTTTTTCTATAAATAGCCAGATTCAGCTGAGTCCAAGGGTTCAAAATTTTGGGAGCTTCTCTTAAGGTTTTGTTCCATTTTGCTAATTTTTGGTGTTTTGTAATTTTTGTAATTTTGCACTTTCTCTCTCTAGTTTTGTAACCCCTTTTTTGATGGAAATAAATTAAGCTTGTAATTATTGTCTCTCTTTGTTTTAGTGTGTGTGTGTTCTCTTTTTGTTCTTTTTCTTTTTATTTTTAGTTTTATGTAATTTTGTAATTTTTGTTAAGTTGTCATTTTAATTTGGGTGTGTGTGTGTATGAGTGTAATTTTCTTATTTTTAGCTTTGTTGTAATTTTTAGATGATTTCATATTAGTGTGTGTGAGTGTAGGAGTTTAAATAGTTTTTTTTGTTTTGTTTTGATTTGGTGTTTTTACTTTCTTTTTGCTTTTTTTGTAAGTGTGTGTGTGTATGAGAGTAGATTTTCTTTTGTTTTTAACTTAGTTTCATTATTGTTGTGTGTGTGAGTGTATGAGTTTAGATTTGTTTTATTTTAATTAGATTTCATTAACGTAGAGTGTGTGTGTGTATGAGTATAAAGTTTGCGCCTTTTTTGTAATCGAATAGTTTCCATTTCCGTCACGCATTTATTTCCCGCCTATCCGTTTGGATAGGACTTGCTCACGCATTTATTTCCCGCCTATCCGTTTGGATAGGACTTGCTCACGCATTTATTTCCCGCCTATCCGTTTGGATAGGACTTGCTCACGCATTTATTTCCCGCCTATCCGTTTGGATAGGACTTGCTCACGCATTTATTTCCCCTCTACCTATTTGGGTGGGGATCGCATTTCTTTAATTCCTGCAATTTACAGCTTTCATTTTAATTCTGTAGAGTGTGTGCGTTTTCAATTAGTGCGTCTTTTAGTTTTTATATATTTGCTTTTTGCTTAATTCCGCTACCCGCTCAATTGCTTATTATCGCCGTAGTTATCATTATCGTTTTATAAAACCCTAAAAAATTCTAAGCAAAACTACTTTTTAAATTAACGTTTTCGTTCTTTTTCTTTTCATCGCTTTTCTTGGTTTTTGCTAAACGCACACCAAGCCCGCGATAGTTATCATTTTCGTCACTAGCTTTTCTATAAAATCATAAAAATCAATTTCAAACTCTTCTCGATAAAATAATAGCGCGTTCCTAAGAAGTAGAAATAATCGATACGACCTTGGAAAAATACGACCTTGATATTTCAAAAGAAATATCCTATACTACTATCAATAAGGTCCACTTGCCTTTATTGATTTTAGTCCGGATAATTACATAAACCCAAAAGCTTTCTCTCTAAAGCACTTTTTAAAACTCTCTTTTAAAAACACTAAAAAATTTGTTGCAACACCTCTTTGGTTGTTGCAACTAGCTCAAGGTAAAAGAAGATATAAAACGCTCTTAAAGAATTGTTGCAACTACTCAAAAAATTGTTGCAACAATATTTTCAAAAAGCTTTCAATTTTAATTTCAACATAAAGCCCTTTTTCAATCTTTTCTACTTAGCTTTTGGCGACGCGGCCAAAGAGTAATCTTCGATATTTCGAAAGAGGAAAAGGCCGTTACTTCTATCTTTCGATAGGATAACGGGTAATTCTTCGAAGTAGGATTACTCGCGGGACTCTTCGAAAACGCCGCCGAATTCTAATAAAAGAAGAAAGCAAGGCTTCACACCTTTTTCAAAAAAACTAATTTTAACGTATCAAGTTTTTGGCGCCGTTGCCGGGGACTTGTGTCGTTATTTTGAAATAGGAAACGCTATTAATTTTATCTTATATTTCATCTCTTTTTCTATCTAAAAAACCAAAAACTAAAAAAAAAATATACTATCTAAGTAAAGAAAAATCAAATCAAAAAAAATTATATACATATATTTTTCAATTTTCCTTTTTTACATATATTTTCGAATATAGCTACATATATTTTCATATAAAAGCCCCACAAAAATCAAACCCAAAAATATATATATATATATATATTTATATATTTTACTTAAGTAAAGAAAAACCCAAAAAAATATATTATTCTCTTTTACTTTCTTTCCTTTCTTTTTCATCTTTGTAAAAATATTTCTAAAACAAAAACATCAAAAAAAAAATCTATAAAAGAAAAAAAAAACTCTTCAAAAAATTAATTAAAAAAATAGTGTATGACCCGAGGCGAATCTTCGGATAATCCAATATTACCTTTTGATCCCGAAATCGAGCGCACGCTTCACGAGCGCCGCCGATCTCATAATCAAAATCTACAAATAGATCCCGAAGAATCCGTCGGCGATATACATATAGGCGTGATGGGCGATCCTAATCTAAATGCGGCCCCACAACGGACCATGGCCTATTATGCTAGGCCAAATTTAGAGGATACAGGATCGAGCGTCACCCGCCCCGCGGTAGCTAATAATAATTTCGAAATCAAATCCAGTATAATCCAAATGGTACAACAGTCGATTCAGTTCGACGGTTTGCCAGATGAGGACCCAAACCAACACCTTAATAATTTTTTAGAAATTTGCGACACCTTCAAGATTAATGGCGTCAGCGATGACGCCATTCGCTTGCGCTTATTTCCATTTTCCCTGCGAACAAAGGCGAAATCGTGGTTGACTTCTCTTCCGAGAGGGTCCATAACCACGTGGGCCGAATTGACGGAGAATTTTCTAACTAAATATTTTCCTCCGTCAAAAACCGCTAAATTACGCACCGATATCGCATCCTTCATTCAATTCGATTCCGAGTCTCTCTACGAGACTTGGGAACGTTTTAAAGAATATTTGCGTAGGTGTCCTCATCACGCGCTACCAACTTGGCTTCAGGTACAAACGTTCTATAACGGCTTAAATTTCTCGACTCGACAAATGATCGACGCAGCCGTCGGGGGAACGTTAAACAACAAAACCCCGGAGGCCGCTCAAGCTCTGATCGAAGAAATGGCCATGAACGCGTACCAATGGAACGTGCCAAGGTTGCGTCCTCCTAAACCGGCTGGTATTTTCGAAGTGGATGTCACTACTCACTTAGCCTCGCAGGTAGAGCGGCTAAGTAAGCAAGTGGCGGAGATGACTGCTTCCTCCTCCACTCCCGCTTGGGCTAATAATCCTAATAATAATAATAATTTTAATAATCCTAATAATAATAATAATAATAATAATAATTTTAATAATCTCAATAATAATAATCTTAATAATAATATTAATAATAATAATAATTTATGCGAGGAATCGGTGGATTACGTGGGTAACCAAGTGCGGGCGCCCTTCAACCCATATAGTAATAACTATAACCCGGGTTGGAGGAGTCACCCGAACTTCTCCTGGAGTAACCCTAATAATGCGCAACGCCCTCCACCTGCGATCCCACAAGGATTTCCGCATGGATATCCCCAAGGATTTCAGCAGGGTTTTGCGCCTCCTCCTCCAAAACCTTCTCCGCTCGAGGAGCTTTTTGCAAAATACATGGCTTCCAACGACGCAAATATCCGGAATATAACCGGATCGCTAAGAAATTTAGAAATGCAGGTTGGACAGCTTGCAAAAATGGTCTCCGAGCGGCCACTTGGAGCACTACCGGGGAACTCGGAGCAGAACCCGCGTGAAAATGCCCACGCCATTACCCTTCGCAGCGGCAAGGAGGTCGACTCCCCATTGCGGGTTGAGCATCAGGTAACTGTTTCGCCTCCGACCCCTGCACCCTCGTCTTTTATTTTATTAGATACGGAAAAAAAATTAGCGTCGGGCATCTCGAGCCCGCAAATTCTGTACCCCGCAAAACTTAATAAAGAGAAGGAGGACGAAAATTACAAAAAGTTTTTACAAATATTTAAACAAATTCAAATTAACGTCCCCTTCTGCGATGCACTCTCACAAATGCCGAAATATGCGAAATACCTTAAGGAGCTCCTTTCTAATAAAAAGAAGCTCGAGGGTATTTCGCGTGTTTCCTTAAATGCGGAATGCTCGGCGGTCCTACTTAATAAATTGCCACCGAAACTAAACGACCCGGGAAGGTTTTCCATCCCGTGCCTATTCGGCAATTTATTAATAAAGTACGCCCTAGCGGACCTGGGAGCGAGCATCAATTTGATGCCCTTCTCCCTCTTTAAAAAACTGGATTTGGGTGTTCCCACCCCAACAAAAATGAGCATCCAACTCGCGGATCGGTCGATAAAATATCCTATCGGGGTAGTGGAGGACGTTCTGGTCAAGGTTGACAAGTTTATCTTTCCGGTAGACTTCGTCATCCTCGACATCGAGGAAGACGCCGAGGTACCAATTATCCTGGGTCGCCCTTTCCTCGCGACCTCCCGCGCATTAATTGATGTGAGTAACGGTCGCCTCCTCCTTCGGGTAGGGGACGACGAAGTTACCCTTCTTATTAATCCCTCGATGCGAAATTCTTTATCGAACGATGATTCTTGCTTTCACTTAGAATCCGCGTTCGAGGATGAGTGTTCTTCGCTTTATGAATTACTCGCTTTAAATTTAGACGAACCGGATTTGGCGGACCTCGCCCCTTTGGACGAGCTACCGCCAGATTCACCTTTCGAATCTTTTAATTCTAAAAGTTTAAAAATAACAACTTCTTACGAAGAACCCCCGGTCTTGGAGCTTAAGCCACTCCCCGACCATTTAAAATACGCTTTTCTCGCCGCGGACTTAAAACTCCCGGTTATTATTTCGTCTTCTTTATCTGATTCGGAAACTTCCGAATTAGTTAAAGTTTTGTCCACGCATCGCCATGCAATTGCATGGCAGATTTCCGATATTAGGAGGATAAATCCCTCTTTTTGCACGCACAAAATCTTCTTAGAAGATAATTCCCGCAAAACCATCCAGCCTCAGCGACGATTAAACCCAAATATGCGGGAGGTCGTTAAGGCTGAAGTAATAAAATTAATGGATGCGGGGATTATCTACCCTATATCCGACAGCACGTGGGTTAGTCCCATTCATGTCGTGCCTAAAAAGGGCGGTATAACGGTAGTGGCAAATGAACATAACGAATTAATTCCAACTCGTACTGTTACGGGTTGGAGGGTGTGCATTGATTACCGAAAATTAAATGATGCCACCCGCAAAGACCACTTTCTGTTACCGTTTATCGATCAAATTTTGGAGCGACTATCGGGTCATCCTTATTATTGTTTTCTCGATGGTCTATCGGGATTTTTACAAATTCCTATCTCCCCCGAAGACCAGGAGAAAACAACCTTTACGTGCCCCTTTGGTACCTTCGCGTACCGAAGGATGCCATTCGGCCTCTGCAACGCGCCAGCTACATTTCAACGATGTATGATGGCGATCTTTGGAGAGCTCATAGAGGATATTATGGAAGTCTTTATGGATGACTTCTCGGTTTTTGGAAGCTCCTTCCAAAACTGCCTCCAAAATTTAGATCGAGTCCTCCAACGATGCGAAGACACGAACCTGGTTTTAAACTGGGAAAAGTGTAATTTTATGGTTCGAGAAGGCTTAGTTCTCGGCCACAAAATTTCTGAAAGAGGGATGGAGGTCGACAAGGCCAAGGTTGAAATAATTGAAAAACTCCCCGCGCCCTCAAGTATAAAATCAATCCGTAGTTTTCTTGGCCACGCGGGTTTCTATAGGCGATTTATTCAAAACTTTTCCAAAATAACAAAACCGCTAACCCACCTCCTGGAGAAGGAATCTCCATTTATTTTTGATAACGCGTGCATAGAGGCATTCAATGCCATTAAAAATAAACTTATCCATTCTCCCATTCTGGTGGCGCCCGATTGGACCCTTCCGTTTGAGATTATGTGCGACGCGAGTGATATAGCGGTAGGGGCCGTATTAGGCCAACGCGTTAATAAATATTTTCATCCTATCTACTATGCGTCCCGCACGCTCACGGCCGCACAGGCTAATTATACGACAACGGAAAAGGAACTCCTTGCCGTCGTCTTCGCCATAGATAAGTTTAGGCCCTACGTCACGCTTTCAAAAATTATTATATTTACTGACCACTCCGCCCTAAAATATTTATTAGAAAAAATGGACGCTAAGCCCCGCCTTCTTCAATGGATCCTCCTATTACAAGAATTTGATTTAGAGATCTGCGATAAGAAGGGGGCCAAAAATTTAGCGGCCGACCACCTTTCTCGTTTAGAGCACCCAATCGCGGAAGCGCTCTTCGAACCGGAAATCGATGATCGATTTCCCGAGGAGCGTCTTTTAGCTTTAAATAATTTAAAAACTTCTCCCTCGCCTTGGTTCGCAGACTACTCCAACTATTTAGTTGCGCGGGTGCTCCCGAAAGACTTTTCAAAACAGCAAAAGAAGAAATTCTTTTCTGATTTGAAAAATTACTTTTGGGAGGACCCTTTCTTATTTCGCGTCTGCGTGGACCAAATCGTGCGGAGATGCGTTTCGAACGAGGAGGTTGCGCAAATTTTGCGGCACTGCCACGAAGGGCCGGCCGGGGGGGCATTATCAAGCCAACCGGACCGCGCAGAAGACGCTGGAGGCGGGCTTTTATTGGCCCGCTCTCTTCAAAGACGCTCACACTTTTGTGAGCGCATGCGATAGCTGTCTACGGTCGGGTAACATCTCTCGTCGCGACGAGATGCCCCAAAATTTTTATTTAGAATGCGACATTTTCGATTTATGGGGCATAGATTTCATAGGCCCCCTACCTCCTGCATATACAAATCGCTACATTTTAGTGGCGGTCGACTACGTATCTAGGTGGGCAGAAGCGCAAGCTCTCCCCACCAACGATGCGAGAGTCGTCGTCAAATTTCTTAAAAAATTATTTTCTCGCTTCGGTACGCCCCGTGCGATAGTTAGTGATAGGGGTACGCACTTTTGCAACGCCCAGTTTGCAAAAATATTAACCAAATATGGCGTCACGCATAAGCTCGCCACCGCCTATCACCCCCAAACGAGCGGCCAAGTGGAGGTAGTAAATCGGGAAATCAAACGCATATTAGAAAAAACCGTTTCAACTAATAGGAAGGATTGGGCACTTAAATTAGACGACGCGCTGTGGGCATATCGTACGGCGTACAAGACCGCAATCGGTTGTACGCCTTATCGATTAGTCTACGGCAAGGCATGCCATTTGCCCGTAGAATTAGAGCACCGCGCTTTTTGGGCGTTAAAACTCTTAAATCTCGATCATAATTTAACCGCCGAAAACCGGAAATTCCAATTAAACGAACTCGATGAATGGCGGCGAACGCTTACGAGAGTAATAAATTTTATAAGGAACGCTCGAAATTTTACCACGACCGCAAAATTAAATTTCCAAAATCATTTGCGCCGGGCGATCTCGTCCTCCTTTATAACTCACGTCTTCGTCTTTTTCCGGGGAAACTAAAATCCCGTTGGTCCGGCCCCTTTCAAGTGAAAGAGGTTTGGCCATACGGGACCGTCCTTATCACCCACCCGGAAAAAGGCGACTTAAAAGTTAACGGTCACCGACTAAAACTCTACCACGCGGGGGATCAACTGGGAGGGAAGTGAAATTCCATACCCCTCCCCCACCTCTAAAAAGATCGTACCCCGCCAACGAGTCAAGCTACGAGACGGTAAACAAAGCGCTTGTGGGAGGCACCCCCATATTTATCCAATTACGCTCTTTTTTTATAAAACCAAAAAAAAAATGATGAAATAAATTTTCATTTCAAACAAATAAAAACTTAAACAAAATAATAATAATAAATAATAAATAAAAAAAAACAAAACCAAAAAAAAAAAATATAATAATAATAATAATAAAATTAATAATTATGCATATTTTAAATTATCATTCTTTTTCAAAAAAGAAACATAAAACAAAATAAAATAATGCAAAAACTTTAAAACAAAAATCAAAAAGAATTTTGGGAATTTTAAGATAAGACAATAGGAAGTTTCTCAAAGTAGGATTACTCGACAGACCCGAGAGGGGATTTTTGTCGATATTTCGAAACGAGAAAACCCCGTTGCTTTTACCTTTTTATTTCTCTTCTTTCTTCCTTGGTTTTTATCTTAAAGCCTTTTCTTTATTTTACCTTATTTTATCTTTCTTAAAATTTAGATATATTTTAAAACATGCATATTTTAAAATTAAAACCAAAAAAAAAAAATATATACCTATAATATAAATAATCACATAAAAAGATGATAAAAATTTATTTTTATCATACCAAAAAATATATGTTTTTTTTTACTTCTTTTATACGTATTCTATTCGTGTTTTGTACATTTCGAAAAACTAAAACAAGCCAAAAAAAAAACAATTTTGTATATATTCGTGGAGTTCCTTTTTTTTGTAACTATCCTTGTATATATTTTTTCTCTATTTTTGTAATTAAAATCTTCATCTTTCCTTTTTTGTAAATATTTTCGTTCCTCACACTTACCTTCAACATTGAGGACAATGTTGGTTTTAAGTATGGGGGCGTGTTTTCCCTCTTTTTGTAATTATTTTTGCCCCTCCCATATTAGAAAAAATCCAAAAAAATCTTTAATTAACTTAGAAAAAAATTAAAAAACACACAAAAACAAAAAAAAAATTTATAAATGTTTTATGTTTATGTCTTTTATTTGTATATAAAAATCCTTATTTATAATAATAAATCAAAATCCAAAAAAAAATGATGAAAAAATGTACTTAAAAATTTGTTATAACAAAATTCATTTTGTCATAACACCAAAAATGTTTTTCCTTCTCTCTTTCCTTTTCTTTTCCTTTTTTTTCTATTAATGTACATATTTTTAACAAAATTAAAAAAATCAAAAAAATATATGATGAAAAAAATTTTCTTAGAAAAAAAAAAAAATCATAAATATTTTGTATATAACTTTTCTTAATTTTCTTCTTCCTCTTTTTTGGATTTATATATGTATTTTGTTATGAAAAATCAAAAATAAAAAAATATATCATATCTTAAAAAACTTCAAAAAATTGCTGAAAAACTTATCAAAAATCCAAAAATAAAATAAAACCCCTACTTAGCTTTTTGTTATTTCCAAGGCTAGGTTAGTTTTATCTTTAAGCGTTTTTCATTATTTATGATTTGCTAAATCAATTTTATTCATTTCATAGTTTGAAAAATTTAAATCGAGGAATTTTTAGTAGTAAAGAATATCTTGCGATCTTAATTTAATTTGAGAACAGAATTTTTAGCACTACCTCGGGTTTACCCTAAATAGATTCCTTTTTGTATTATATTGGCAAACCATCTTTAGATTCAATTATTCTAACTCTAAACTTGTGAAACTTTAGGAATGTTTTTAATCTACTAAACTTGCTCTCAAAAATCTTTTTTTATTAATCTAGAATTTCTCTTGAAACCCCCCTTATAAACACCCTTTAGCTTGGCATAAAAATAATAAAAGTAGGAGTTTTAAAAGAAATCCTGTGTCAATGGGAATAAAGAGATTCCGTAAACACAGGCACCCAATATTGTTAAAAGAAATCCCGTGTCAATGGGAATAAAAAATTAATAATTCCGTAAACACGGGCATTGGGTTAAGTTGAGAAATGATTTCAATTCCCCTGCGTAAACCAACGCTGGGAATCAAAGCAAAGGCCACCAAAAAGGTGGGGTGAGAGGATAAAATCTGTCACCCCTAAATCCAAGCACTCTTCTTTTTGCCAAGGCTACCTTTTTTCCCCTACCCCTTAGCCAATAAAATTGTACCTAGATTTTAATTTAAAAAAGTTTGAGAGAGCATAATTAGTAGGCTTTATTTATTCTTAAAAACTTTCTTAAAAAAGGTTATAGTTTTATATAATTCTATTCTAATTAAAAGGTACCAAAGACTGCAATAATCGACGCTATTTAGCTAACTTTAGAAGTCTCGCTAAAAATTTTTCGCTCTTTTTAAATTACTTTCATAGTTTTGGACTTACCTCTTTAAATACCCTAAATTAATTTCGATCTTACTTTTGATTTAATAAAAACTTTAGTAAATTAGAAATTTTATTAAACGTCTTATAGGTATCCCTTACTTTTGCTCTGGAATAGCAAAAGCTTAAGTATGGGGGTGTTTGATGAATAGTAAATATACGCATTTTTCTATATAATTCTTAGTATAATTTTAATTAGATTTCTAAATAATATATGTAAATTAATGAATAAAATGTTTGTTTTTGTTATTTTTGTTTTTAACTTAGTTTTATTTTAATTTTGTAAAGTTTTTGTAATTTTGTTAAGTCACGCCCTTGGTCACGCCCGTGTCCAAGGGCGTGTTCACTAATCCCTAACATTTTCTTTTCCCTGTTCTTTTTCCAACTCAAACATCAAGTCACGCCCTCGGTCACGCCCGTGACCGAGGCCGTGTACCTCGGTCACGCCCGTGACCGAGGCCGTGTACATCAGTCACGCCCGTGTTGAATGACCAAGCCCAGATTCGAGCCAAGATGTCAATGTCACGCCCAATGTCACGGCCGTGATCGGGTCACGCCCGTGACCGAGGCCGTGACTCAGCAAATTCTTCCAGAAGAACAAGGACACGCAAGGTGCCACGCCCAGCACACTGCCGACATCGAACACGCCCGTGTTACATGGAACACGCCCGTGTACTTCCGAAGTCGCCAGTCAAGCCTTCCAGATGCCTGCCTGGATCCAGCTGTTCTGGCTATTCGCACCCCAAGTCGTGTCACGCCCTCAGACACGCCCATGTCCGAGGGCGTGTAATCCAAAATTTTTTTCTATAAATAGCCAGATTCAGCTGAGTCCAAGGGTTCAAAATTTTGGGAGCTTCTCTTAAGGTTTTGTTCCATTTTGCTAATTTTTGGTGTTTTGTAATTTTTGTAATTTTGCACTTTCTCTCTCTAGTTTTGTAACCCCTTTTTTGATGGAAATAAATTAAGCTTGTAATTATTGTCTCTCTTTGTTTTAGTGTGTGTGTGTTCTCTTTTTGTTCTTTTTCTTTTTATTTTTAGTTTTATGTAATTTTGTAATTTTTGTTAAGTTGTCTTTTAATTTGGGTGTGTGTGTGTATGAGTGTAATTTTCTTATTTTTAGCTTTGTTGTAATTTTTAGATGATTTCATATTAGTGTGTGTGAGTGTAGGAGTTTAAATAGTTTTTTTTTGTTTTGTTTTGATTTGGTGTTTTTACTTTCTTTTTGCTTTTTTTGTAAGTGTGTGTGTGTATGAGAGTAGATTTTCTTTTGTTTTTAACTTAGTTTCATTATTGTTGTGTGTGTGAGTGTATGAGTTTAGATTTGTTTTATTTTAATTAGATTTCATTAACGTAGAGTGTGTGTGTGTATGAGTATAAAGTTTGCGCCTTTTTTGTAATCGAATAGTTTCCATTTCCGTCACGCATTTATTTCCCACCTATCCGTTTGGATAGGACTTGCTCACGCATTTATTTCCCGCCTATCCGTTTGGATAGGACTTTCTCACGCATTTATTTCCCGCCTATCCGTTTGGATAGGACTTGCTCACGCATTTATTTCCCGCCTATCCGTTTGGATAGGACTTGCTCACGCATTTATTTCCCGCCTATCCGTTTGGATAGGACTTGCTCACGCATTTATTTCCCCTCTACCTATTTGGGTGGGGATCGCATTTCTTTAATTCCTGCAATTTACAGCTTTCATTTTAATTCTGTAGAGTGTGTGCGTTTTCAATTAGTGCGTCTTTTAGTTTTTATATATTTGCTTTTTGCTTAATTCCGCTACCCGCTCAATCGCTTATTATCGCCGTAGTTATCATTATCGTTTTATAAAACCCTAAAAAATTCTAAGCAAAACTACTTTTTAAATTAACATTTTCGTTCTTTTTCTTTTCATCGCTTTTCTTGGTTTTTGCTAAACGCACACCAAGCCCGCGATAGTTATCATTTTCGTCACTAGCTTTTCTATAAAATCATAAAAATCAATTTCAAACTCTTCTCGATAAAATAATAGCGCGTTCCTAAGAAGTAGAAATAATCGATACGACCTTGGAAAAATACGACCTTGATATTTCAAAAGAAATATCCTATACTACTATCGATAAGGTCCACTTGCCTTTATTGATTTTAGTCCGGATAATTACATAAACCCAAAAGCTTTCTCTCTAAAGCACTTTTTAAAACTCTCTTTTAAAAACACTAAAAAATTTGTTGCAACACCTCTTTGGTTGTTGCAACTAGCTCAAGGTAAAAGAAGTTTTAAAACGCTCTTAAAGAATTGTTGCAACTACTCAAAAAATTGTTGCAACAATATTTTCAAAAAGCTTTCAATTTTAATTTCAACATAAAGCCCTTTTTCAATCTTTTCTACTTAGCTTTTGGCGACGCGGCCAAAGAGTAATCTTTGATATTTCGAAAGAGGAAAAGACCGTTACTTCTATCTTTCGATAGGATAACGGGTAATTCTTCGAAGTAGGATTACTCGCGGGACTCTTCGAAAACGCCGCCGAATTCTAATAAAAGAAGAAAGCAAGGCTTCACACCTTTTTCAAAAAAACTAATTTTAACGTATCACCTGCTAACTCCTAGATCTACGGAAAATTTCACATTAATTCCACTGTGTCGTCCGGTATACTGGCATGTCGGAATGTTCCGCAGATTTCTGAGAACTCTGCCAAGTGAAGATGGGGATCTTCACTTGCCATCCCAGAGAACTGGGCATTGTTGCGGATGATGTTCAGGATAGCCGGCCTGATCTCAAACTGGTTGTTCGTGATGGCTGGGCCAAAACCAGGATACACACTTCCCACAGTGGGAGTGGTGTAGTCTCGCATTGTTCGGGGCCTCGGCCGGGCCACCTCATTCTCATCAGCCACATGACCAGCAGCTAGCGCATTCTCTCCTTCAGGGTTAACTTCATTTCTGTTGATATTAAGATCCATAGCAGCACCAGCACGGTGACGCGCGCGTAGCGTCCTCTCTATCTCTGGGTCGTACTCTACTAGCTCTTCAGGGCCTTGCCCCTGCATAAACTTACACACAAAAAAAGAAAAATCAAAAACAACAAAGAACCTTTATAACAGCTTCCTGAAAGAAAAACTCATACAACGCTTGCAATCCCCGGCAACGGCGCCAAAAACTTGACACGCTTACGGAAAGTGCACCGGTCGTACAAGTAATAAAAGTAGGGAGAGACTCTCCGAATATCGTTCTCAAAGGACTGCAAGTTGGGGTGTATGATTTTCTTGCTAAGGAAGGCAATTATACAGATTTCTAAGTTAATAAAAAGGGGGGTTTGACTTGGGTTTCCTAATTTATCAACAATTAAAGGAAAATGCGGGCCTAAAGCACCGCTTCGCTTGGCGAGATGGGATGCAGGCCACAATGTCGTGCTTCGGTAGGTGGGTGGACGAGCGGATGGACGATTCGTAACCGGCGGAATGAGGGTTGTAAGCACCTCGTCACAAAACACGCAACTAGCAATTGCTAGTGCGGTGTACAACGCAGCGGTGGAGTGGATGGTGGAATGGAGCGCTCCTCAACTCGCATAAACTGCAATAAATCTCATAAACATGAAATCACATTTACTTAATCAAGGGTTTATGCACATCATCCATAACAACATACATACATAAGGAAGAACTAAAACAACACACAAGGGGAAAGAGTAAACCCAAGCTCGAAGACTCGCTGAAGGTTCTCGGTCAGAATCGTCGGGTTGTCAAGCCTTATCCGAGCTCGGTATTCAGTTGCTGTCCGGGGTTCAGAGGAGCTGTCACCTTCCTCTACGTTACACGTCTTCTTCGTGGTTCAGCTCAAGCTAGCTCTTGTTGGAGACCCCTTGAATGTAGCAGAAATCTTCCATTAATGGTGTTCTTGAGCTCGTGGAAGATGGAGGAGGACGAGGAGGAAGCTATGGCGGAAGATTTGCAAGGAAGCGATGGTCGCAGCTTCTCCTAGGTCGAGCAGTGGTGGAGAGACGAAAAGGGCGGAATGGAACTGAAATGGCGGTCTCTAAAAGTCTTCTCCGAATTCTCCCCAAAGCCAGCAGATTTCCTGGCTTAAATACTAAAATGTCAAAAATTTGGTCACGCACGGTCGAACGCATGACCGTGCGTTATTAACGAAAAAACAAGACAAGGACGAAGAAGCAGCAGCGCCCGTGCATTTTACTCACGCACGATCGAAGCCTCCCGTGCGTACAAACGCACGATCAATTCCAGATAGCCTAAAAACCAGACTTAACAGGTGATCGTGTGATTCCTTCGCGCACGGGCAACTTCTCGTGCGTAAAAACGCAAGATCAAAGACAGGACATCATTTTCCACCACAGATGAGAGCGCACGATCGCAATCAACCGTGTGTCAAGGAAACGCAGGACCATGTGATTCATGCAGACATGAAATCTGGGTAAAATTGGATGAACCATCCACCTGCATAAACATCAACACAGCTGGGAATACCCCTCCAGCTCAATACGAATACAGAAAAAGGGTTAGGGAGCACCATGTGCTTACCCCCAACGACATGAAGCACAAAAGCATACCAAAACGGGCCTAAATAGTGCACATAGCGTGGAAGTGAATACAAGAGAAATACAAGCGATTATAGCTCAAATAAGACGTGCACAAGAGTGAAAACTAGCCCGGATGAGTCCATAAATTAGTATAAATATTGGACTCATCACACCCCCATACTTAACCATTTGCTCGTCCCGAGGAAATCATCCCTTATGCGGACGGGAAAAAGGACTAGTTGGCTTAACAATTGCAAAAGAGGAGTACCATGCGAAGTCGCATGCCCACGCGCATAGAAATGCAATAGAAGAAATTTATAATTATACAAATAGTTTGTATTAATCTAAGAGCGTAATTATATATTATTTCTACTCAAAAGTTGAATCACGACGAATCATCCGGTTATGTGTAGGAAGAAAGTGAACTGATCGTTGAGGCGAACATTGCTCAAGATTGGTGCTCGGAACAACCTCCATTGAAATCCATCAATGTCGGTGACCATAAGCTCACCCGGTCACACTCTCTCCACGACACCAGTTCGGTTCAATGCATGAGTCAATAGGACTTTAGGATAAATACGGAGCTTGAGATTCGGTAAGATACACAATGATAAACATGAAGGCAAACGCACCAAACCCAAATGAGCTCACGCTAAGGAAATTATCCAAGAACCTCAATAAGCATACAGGTGCATCACACCCCACGACTTGAACCTGAAAACATGGGTGTGTGCACCGCCTACTCCCAAAACAATTTTTTAAATTGATTTTCAATTAAGCTCTTTTCTTAATCACATCTTTTTTCTTTTCTTTTTTTTTTAATTTCTTTTTCTTTTCTCGCAGCTTTTCCTGCGAATATACCGAGGAAGTGCAAACCACACTTTCACATAATTTACACTGCATCAACACCCTCAATTGAAAATAATATAACACTAGATCTCGGATTGGGTGCGACTAGGATTTGCTTTTAGGCTTTGGTGAAAACTGAGTGGAGTTGAATCAAGAGACGGGGTAGGCACAAAGGGCTAGCAAGGATTATGATAGGGTCGGTATACAAAGCTCAACCTGGCCAAAACGAAGGCCCCCCTCTTCCTTGGAAGGGTCCCCCGCCTTGGGTGAATCTGTTGGGTTTTTTATACATCAAGATGGACAACATATCATATATGTGCAGCGGAATAAACAAACAAGAACAACCCTAAATAGTTGGAAGGAACTTGTTATTTCATGAATCAATAAATAGGAAAGGTGACAAATGCGATGTACCTTTAGGGGATTGAGTCAATACTCAACCAAGATGCTCCAAGAAGTAATCTCGAAGACAAACTCTGAGTCTCAAGCTTAGAAATCGATCGGCGCCTCTAAGGAAGTCCACATGAATGTTGAAGAACCCTATCTTCTTGTCGCACAAGATCTAGGTCGAAGAAGAAGAGCCCTCTACATCTCCCACAGACTGCTAGGTCCGATGACAGGGAGAGGCGGCGACGGGATCGACCGGTCGGAACTCTTCCGTAGAAACTTTTCGCGGCACTCCTCTGTCTCTCTCAGAATCGCAAAAAGGATAATCTTATTTAGGGCATAAAATCGTGATCTATTTATACCCTAAGGAGAGAGAAAGGCTATCCGCACACCCATGACCAGAACTGGAGTAAACAGAATTCGTCGAGTATGGCTTATTCGTCGAAACCATTCGACGAATTTGTCAAAACCATTCGACGAATTCGTCGAGATAATTCACTGAATAGATTCGTTGAGGAGATCTGATTCGTCGAAACCATTCGACGAATTGACTTTACGAAAATATCCAATTCGTCAAGACATTTCGACAAATTGACATATTCGTCGAGACCATTCGAAGAACTATTTCGTCAAGTAGATCTAATTCGTCGAGACCAATCGACGAACCCTTTCGACGACTTGAGATATGTTTCGTCGAGACATTCTCAAAAACTAACCAACATACTCCATACAATATTCACAATACCTGTGAAGCATTCAGTCAACTCAACTCAACTCCAATAATTTGTAGGATTGTTCCTTCACTCATATCCTATATGAGTAAGGCCAACACAATTCTTCCTCCAACTTCTCCAAACACTCTTGTGTGTGGCCCCATAGACTCATATCGCGTTGGCAGTGAGACTAAATGCTTGATTATTTCTAGATCACATTGGAAACACCAACAGAATCCTCTTCCCTGACCATGAAGATATCATCCTAGTGGCCTCTATACTGGTCGGTTGATGGTTAGTTGATATCTTCCTCTGGGCTCCTGCCCCCGGGGGGCCCCTGGAACCCCCGCCTCCTTGGCTCCTCCCTTCTTCTTATCTCCTGCTGCTAGGATCCTCCTCCTCCTCCCTTCTCTTCTCCTTCGACCCACATGGCTATCTTTGCAACGAAAGCACTATTGGTGGCCTCCCCCTCGATCTCCCGCCTTGCCCGCTCGATCAATTCCTCATATGACAGAGGGTAATCTCGGGCAAGACCCATCATGAACAGCCCTTACCGCAGTCTGGGGAGAAGGCGAGTTGCAGGGTGTGCCCTGGCACCTCATGGAACAGGAGGACCTCTTCCTAGAACCGGTCCATGTAGCTTCCCAACAATTCTTCGGCCTTCTGCTGGATCAGAAAGAGAGCCTCACCCCCTTATTCCTCTTCTTCGATGTGGAGAAACGCAACAAGAAACTCCGGTGGAGATCCTCGAAGTTGTATATGGTCCCTGAAGGGATCTGGTGGAACCAGTCCCTCACCTTTCTCTTAAGGAGATGGAAAACAGCTTGCACTTGAAGGCATCTGTCATCTGCCTGATGGAGACGACGTCTTCGAACCACAGGAGATGCTGGAGGGGGTCATCTGTTCCCATGTAGTAGGACATGACAGGCTCTGCGAATCCCTCTGGAACGGGAGCTGATAGAATCAGCTCGTAAAACGGGCTTCCTGACCCTACTTGGCGAGCCGGGGGCACTCGAACAGTCTCCTCGCCTGGGTAGCGAGCGATCAGCGGGCTGGGAAACAGCACCCGCGCATGAATAGCTCGCTCATTCTCCCCTGCTTGTGACTCCTTCCCGAGTCGCCTGTTGGGTGCGTCCTCGCCAAGGTCTTGTGGGGCGTGTACTGGAACTGCAGGGGTCGAGCACTCGCCCGACGATGAGAGGGAGACGCGCAGCGTCTCCAGAATCGACTTTCTAAATTCGTCGAAGTCACTCTTTCTCACGAACTCTCCTGAAGGTGGCTAGCTCCCAAGGTCGCCTCCTTGCGCTTCACTTTCAGTCATTGGATCTCACTCGGGATTTTTCAAACAAACTACGGTTCACGCTCATCGCACCAAAAATATTGAACCAGGAAACCACGGTTCAACCTCTGATCCCGGAAACCACGGCTCAAGAGGAGTTCAGACTGGTGTAGTTTGCTCTTACTTCTCAAAGAAACTCACTCACAAAGGGTGGAAAACAAAGAATAGACCCACGAGATGCAGCGAGGAGGTCCCGCCACTAACCTGGAAGATCTAAAGAACTTCCCCTCCCAAGCCAATTGCTGAGCTGGGCACTGATGAGTCCTGATCATATACACATATTTGGACTCATCTGGGCCGATTTTCTAGTCTATGCACTACATTTTAGGCATGTTTTCGCTCATATTTGTTATTCCATGCTATGTGCACGTCTAGGCCCGTTTTGGTGTTATTTCTTGTTTATCTTCATTATTAGTTTTCATGCATGGTTAAGTGTCACTTTCACTGGTTTGATTAGTGTTGTATGCTGGAGCAGGAGTCGTGCAGGTGTTCCCGGCACAATTCTGTACAGGAACACAGCGCACGATCACTGGTTCTATTGCGCACGACCACTGGTCGTGCGCCACTGATCGTGTGCACTTAACCCCTGAAATCTGAGTTCTGTCTTTCTTATCGCACGACCACTTACGATAGCGCGCACGACCACTGGTCGTGCGCCACTGGTCGTGCGAACATTGTATTTTTATAATTTTCTTACCTTTCAGGCTCCGTCCAGTCAGGCGCACGATCACAGGATGCTAGTGCGCACGACCACTGGTCGTGCGCCAATGACCGTGCGCGCTGTTTATTCCAGCGCCTATATATAATCCTGCTCGCGAATTAGGTCGGGAACACCATTGGGAACTCCGTTCAGTCCGTCGTTTTCGCACTTTCCACAGGTTCTCCGCCCCCCTAAGCCTTCTCCATCATCCAAGAGCTTCAAGGAGGAGATTCCACTCATCTTCATCACCAAGCAAGGATTTCTTCGCATCGGACGTGGCCGGATTGTAAAACGCTGGAGAAGACGGGTCCATTGGGAGGTGTGACAGCCCTCCTCTACCCCGGACGCAGTTGGGACCGAGCTAGGACGCGGATTGACAACCCGGTGCTTCCTACCGTGAATCTACAACGAGACTCCAGATTCGGTCGTATCTCTTGCCTCTTTCTTCCACTTGTGTGGATGTATTTGTTTGTAATCTCTATATTTTGATGATGTGCACAATGAATCTTGTTATGTAATGTCTATTTCATTTATTTGAGATTATATTCTTCATATGTGTCTATGAGGTGCGCCCTCATCTAATTTCCATTCCACCATCGTGTTCGGTGCCGCACTAGCAATTGCTAGTGGCGTGTTTGTCGAAGAGGTGCTTGCGACCCTCATTCTGTTAGCCTACTCGTCCCTCCGCCCTTGCGACGCAGCGCGCTCAAGGCCTGCCTAGCCTCCATTCCGCCAAGCGAAGCATTGCATAGCGGCATTGCATAGGAGTAGTTGTAGTTGTTTTCTTGTATTTTCCAAAAGCCAAATCAAACCTCCCGCATTCCATCCAACTCAAGGACTTCGATCTCAAGTCCTTCCTCGAACGTTAACTCCACCTTACTGTGTTCCTTGAGAGACGGACACACGGGGATTCTATTCCCAACATTTATTACTTGTGCGACCGGTGCACTTGCCGAAATTATCGCATCAAGTTTTTGGCGTCGTTGCCGGGGAACACAGTCGTGTGAGTTCTCTGGAGAGGGAGAATCTGAGGTAGAAGCCCTTCCGTTTGTAAATTGCATTCCTTTGTTTAATTTCCTCGTATTCTGTTTCCTGTTTTTAATTAGGTTGCGTTAGTAATTTTTGTTAGGTGTGGTATTTCGCACATCAGTGTTCTTCTTTTTGAATCGTATTATCTTCACACTATGTGGGCACATCTCAATATCCGTTGTCGTTGGTGTAGAGATACCTCCCACTCTAGTGATGAATGCCCTACGGAGAATAGTAGGCATAATTCTTATAGCCCAGCATATGGAGCACCGACTTCATCTGGTACTTCATATGGTGCGCGTAAGTCTTATGGCTACTCTGCTGAGCCTTTACCGTCATACCTCTTTTCGACTTCAGCCCCCGCTGTGCCAAAGAAGGCCGTGAGGCAGTGCCGATTTTGTCGGAGCACTGATCATGTCTTGAAGGACTGTGCTGAGTATTTTCGCCAATTGGACGAGGATGACGAGCCGGATATCCGGATCGTCCCAACTCCTAACTCTGGCGGCACACCTTCAACATCCGGTTATGTGTCTTTGTCACCTTCACATCTTGAAGGGAATGGCATGGATACGGTCACTGGATGTGCGGCTGATCTATGCACCGACATTGCTGAGCCTATTCTCCATGTGCATCCACCACCTCTAGTGGATTCGATTCGTTGTGAGGAATCGGTGCTCGACTTTTATCCGAGCACTATTCTTCCCCCTGTTGTGCATACTACATTCGTCACTGATGACATTGTCGATGATGCGTCACAGGAGGAGGCGGTTGATCTGAGTATTGTGCCTACTCCTACGGAGGAGGACAACCTTCTAGGTGAAGAGGAGTTTTCCTCAGCACCGGTGGAGGAAGTCCAAATCCTAAGCCTGGCCACCGTTGATCCCACCAATTCTTGTAGCATTGATGACAATGCAAACATTATTTTACTTTCCCAACCTGAGGGGAGCGAGACCGGGATCACTCCCCCGATTGATGTTTATTTATGTTCTTCGTCTTCTTTATTTCTTGATCCCCTTCCTTCATCTGAGTTTGTGCAGGTTGAATCTTCACAGGTACTTCAGGAGGACTTGGAGCTTTTTGCTCAAGTCAATGATGAGAGCATCCTTTCATGTGAGGAGGATTATTCCCCTTCCGTTGAGGAAGCTCCACTCATTGCCTTCGCCTCCTGCTGTCTCCCTGTTGACGACACCTTGCTAGGCAAGGATGTGTTTGGTGAGTTGAGTGAGGATACCCCCCTCTCTTCTTATCTTCTGTTTCCTCTACCTGCGTTAAGTAGGTATTATCATTTGTGTAGAGGGAGTAACTGTTCTGTCGCCGTATCGGTACCCGCTACCGACACGCGTATTAGAACAGTTACCTGTTCATTTTCACTATCATACGCCTATCAGTTAATATACATCTAAACGTCTTAAATAAGTCCCGTTGGGGGGACATGTAGCCCAACAGTTATCTAGGATTAATCTTTTTCTTCGTATTTGCATTGTTCTCCTTTCTACCCTATTTTCTTACTTTAAATTAGTTTTTATTACGGCTGCGTTTGGCCCCTCATGCGCGGTGGACCCTGGAACGCTCATAGGGCGCGGTGGATTCAGTTTTCATGAAGAAGCTGGACGCCAGAAAATTTCCTTCGCGCACGATCGATGGTCGTGCGCATTATTTGTCGCGCACGATCATTGATCGTGCGATCGGCCCAGTTTCTTTATAAAAACCGGTTCGCCCGAGCCCTGTGTGCGCATCCTAGGTCTTCGCTTTCGTCGTCCTCTCGCTACTATTCGTGCGCCGTTTCCGCTGGGTGCTCGCCGATCGTGCGTCCTCCCTCCCTCCGGTGAGCCCATTTCGGTTCTTCCTCCTTCCCTTGCCCTAATCCCACCATGAGTTCCAGTACTCGCCTTTTCGCCAAGTCCCCCCACCTCCTGGCCGTGCCGCATCTTCATCCAGACCTCCGCCGTCCGTCGTTGTTTTAGATAGTGACAGCGACGACGAGTGATTTTTCCACCCCGTGTGCAGGCCAATCTCAGTCTTATCTTGTTCTTGCTGCTGTTTTTTTTTATGTCTCTTCGAGTCGTATGAGCTTACTTTATTTTGTTGTAATAATAACACTTTGATTCTGGATGCTCATCTGGGCATCATTTTGTGAATTTTGTTTTCATATTTCGTCCCTTCTGTTATGTGTGCATTTGCTTAATCTTATTCGCAGGAACTGGTTCACCTCCATGGGTGACAACCCAGATTTGCTGTTTTTGTTTTTCTAACTTGTTTCAATTCAGTTTTTATCTATTTTTGCTGCTTTTAGTTGTACCGTTTGCAGGTGTGCTTTGTACTTCGTGTTGGCGGATGCTGCGGATTGTGCACGAAATTAACGCCAATCTTCCGGTATGCTCAATTCTGAGCATTGGGTAACACTTCTCCCTCCTAGCTTTCAGTTTTGTGATGTAATGTGTAGATTAAGTCTGGGGGAGAGCATGTGTTATCCACTATGCGTACGAGTTGCACCGCATGCTAGAAGTTTGCTTATATTTTTCATTACCATCATCATTATTCCACGCTTCATGCACCACTTCACCCACATGAGCGCGCGCTTTCCTATTTGTGTTGTTTTCAAATAAACTATTTTGGTTAGGAATGTGAATTTGGGTGTTAGCTTAGGAATTACTATTTGGAGTGCGATGTTGACTCGAGCAGTGTTCTAGTCGCACCCGCATGCTGCAGTAGAATTTGAGTAAAACTAGATTATTTCTATGCGTTTAATTTATAATTAGTATTTTTTGCGTAGTTTTAGATTTGTTATACTCAAATGGTGAATGTGAACGAAATTGGTGATAACCCGGTGTTGTGTGTTCACGAGCACTAGTTGTGTGTTGCTCGAGTCGGGAGGAAGGTTTACCTTTCTCGTGGGCTAAGAACTTGCCCCAAGCGACTCTTGAAGCATGGGTGTGAGCGATTCTTTGAGTTAAATATGATATAGGCCACCTTTTGGCTAGTTTGAGCCTTAGCTTTCCGTGTCCTATTCGCTCACCTTTGCAAGCCAACATTTGTGCCTACCACTTCTTTGTTACAGCTCCTCCTCCATTCACCAAGGCCTGAAGCTTTGCCCACTTTCGCAACCAAATAGATATTTATCTGCACTCATGTTCTTGATTTGGTGTGATTTTTGGAATCTTTGTGATGTGATGAAGAAATAAATTTTATTTGCTGATTATGAACCAACCGGAGGATAAGAAAATATATATATATATATATATATATATATATGTTATTGAAATGAAAATCTTAAAGAAAAATTTGTATTGAAGAGAAATCCTTCCGAGCGTATTAGAAAATCTGTTGGTAATTGTGAAGTAGGCCGTGTGCACACCTAGTTCTCATAATAAGTCTGGGGGTGTGTCACACTAGCTTTGTGCGTGGTTTTGTGTGGTGCAGTGTTCCGTTGACTCAATTTGGTTGCGTAGCCTTCATTTTTATCATTGAATATCACGCCGCAACCTAAGCCCAACTTAATCCTAAAGTCCTATTGATTTATCTCGTGAGTTTGCTAGCGCCGTGGAGAGAGTGTGACCGGGCAAGCTTATGGCTCTCGACGCTGATGGATTTTAGCGGAGTTATTCCTGAATCCCGACCTTGCGTAACACCCTCCTTAGTGGCTTGTTACTTTCACACCGGGCATGATCGTTCAAGTTCTTCACGATTCACCAACTGAGTATTGACAAATCTTTATTTACGCTCTAATACTTTTGTAAATTAGTTAGCATAGTTAGAATCTTTTTTACTAAATTTCTATTTGCATGCTTCTGTTACTTCGCATTGAACTCCTTTGTGTAATTTTCGTTGTTAACTACCATTTTCACACTCCGCCGAATTCGTTTGCTCGGGACGCGCAAACAGGTAAGTCTGGGGGTGTGATGAGTCCTAATCATATACACATATTTGGACTCATCTGGGCCGATTTTCTAGTCTATGCACTACATTTTAGGCATGTTTTCGCTCATATTTGTTATTCCATGCTATGTGCACTTCTAGGCCCGTTTTGGTGTTATTTCTTGTTTATCTTCATTATTAGTTTTCATGCATGGTTAAGTGTCACTTTCACTGGTTTGATTAGTGTTGTATGCTGGAGCAGGAGTCGTGCAGGTGTTCCCGGCACAATTCTGTACAAGAACACAGCACACGATCACTGGTTCTATTGCGCACGACCACTGGTCGTGCGCCACTGATCGTGTGCACTTAACCCCTGAAATCTGAGTTCTGTCTTTCTTATCGCACGACCACTTACGATAGTGCGCACGACCACTGGTCATGCGCCACTGGTCGTGCGAACATTGTATTTTTATAATTTTCTTACCTTTCAGGCTCCGTCCAGTCAGGCGAACGATCACAGGATGCTAGTGCGCACGACCACTGGTCGTGCGCCAAGGACCGTGCGCGCTGTTTATTCCAGCGCCTATATATAATCCTGCTCGCGAATTAGGTCGGGAACACCATTGGGAACTCCGTTCAGTCCGCCGTTTTCACCCTTTCCACAGGTTCTCCGCCCCCCTAAGCCTTCTCCATCATCCAAGAGCTTCAAGGAGGAGATTCCACTCATCTTCATCACCAAGCAAGGATTTCTTCGCATCGGACGTGGCCGGATTGTAAAACGCTGGAGAAGACGGGTCCATTGGGAGGTGTGACAGCCCTCCTCTACCCCGGACGCAGTTGGGACCGAGCTAGGACGCGGATTGACAACCCGGTGCTTCCTACCGTGAATCTACAACGAGACTCCGGATTCGGTCGTATCTCTTGCCTCTTTCTTCTACTTGTGTGGATGTATTTGTTTGTAATCTCTATATTTTGATGATGTGCACAATGAATCTTGTTATGTAATGTCTATTTCATTTATTTGAGATTATATTCTTCATATGTGTCTATGAGGTGCGCCCCCATCTAATTTCCATTCCACCATCGTGTTCGGTGCCGCACTAGCAATTGCTAGTGGCGTGTTTGTCGAAGAGGTGCTTGCGACCCTCATTCCGTTAGCCTACTCGTCCCTCCGCCCTTGCGACGCAGCGCGCTCAAGGCCTGCCTAGCCTCCATTCCGCCAAGCGAAGCATTGCATAGCGGCATTGCATAGGAGTAGTTGTAGTTGTTTTCTTGTATTTTCCAAAAGCCAAATCAAACCTCCCGCATTCCATCCAACTCAAGGACTTCGATCTCAAGTCCTTCCTCGAACGTTAACTCCACCTTACTGTGTTCCTTGAGAGACCGACACTCGGGGATTCTATTCCCAACATTTATTACTTGCGCGACCGGTGCACTTGCCGAAATTATCGCATCAGGCACCTAGGAGAGTGCCAGAGAGCCCCCCTGCCTTCCCACCCGGAAACCACGGTGAGCAGCAAAAATGGACTCTCTGACCGACCAAAGCAAACCAGAGGAGAGAGAAGCTAGTGAGAGATTCTCACCAAAAGTGCCATTGGGGGTCTATTTATAGTTTTCCTGAAATGGTCTGCGGATAGCTGAATCACGCCTCTTGGTTTTACTAAAAGGAGTCCGAATTGGTCTGCCAACAGCGGAATCCTGTTATTTGGAATGGCTAACTGCAGGCCAAAATAGGATCGCCTGGTAAGAACAGACCACCAACCAAACAGGCGAGTCCACGCTGCCCTGAGTAGACTCGCCAGAGTGGCGAGTCCAAGCTGCCCTGAGCTGACTTGTCGGAGTGGCGAGTGCCCGATTGAGCGGGGACTCGCCACTCGCACCGAGCTGGGGGCGAGTGCCCGCTAAAGGCGAGTGCCTTCTAGAGGCGAGTGCCCGCTAGAGGCGAGTGCGAGCCGAGGCTCACCACTCGCCCGATTGACTCGGCACTTCTTGCTCCGGATCACCTGATGGCTTGATGAGCCCACTCGACAAACACGGGGTTGTAAAATTTTGAAAGTATTTAAAAATTTTGATATATGTGACCTACAAAGAAAGAAAATTGCATAAACTGGTCAACCCACATGCAAGTCAAACAATGAAACCTAAATTGCCAACAAAAGTGAAAGCACGCCCAAAAGAAAGTTTGAAGTTTTTTGAGAATTATTAATCCACAAAAATAGCCCCTTCATATTTTGATCATGTGTTTGAGGGATGAACAATAACAAGTTAAGACAAAAATGATTAAAACAGCAAAGAAAGTTACAATTACAAGGAGTGGCTTTCTTGAAAATGTGCACAAGCAAATGCCACCAAATATGCGTACACAGATCATTGATGTTATAGGCGATGGGCACTCCGGATACAGAGTTATTTGTATTGCTCAAAATATGGGAGATAATTGGATACAAGTACGACATGATCTTGCGGGTGAATTACATGATAAGGCATTGTTGTACATTGAAATATTTGGAACATTAAGTAGATTAGAATTATTAAAATCTATTTATTGTTTGGTGGTACCAACCCCACTTGATAAGTGAATGTCAACGTCCGACATGGGTCAATTACTTGCATCATGTTACAACATACAACAAGTTCATTTATCAAGTCAACAATTCTTCATATATGTTTCTATCACTAAATTCAGCTCCATCAGATACTCGAAGGGTTGTTCCTATGACATATATAAATGACAACCACTTCATTCAATTACGGATGAAAATGAATGTCCACTTTCGCTGGTATTTTCGATGTGGACAAAATATCATGAACAAATAGCAAAACAACGAGACGTTTCATATATTACACGGCTATTTTTTTTTTGGAAGGAGCCTATGGGTGCGGCGAGCACAACTCATAGGAGCCAATTTTATATAGAGAGAGGAACAATCAACAGACATAATGAGTGTGGGTGGTAGAACCATGAACCACCCAAGAAAATTAATTACAACAGCCCCAAATTATCCAAAATCCAAGCATGCCATGAAAGAATCCATTCCTGACACTCTAAGCTGGAGGGAGTCCGACCTGTCACTTATAATCAGTCTATGAATGCAGCGAGCAATGCATATATTCGAGAACCCACGGCTGATGTTATTATACGTCTAATTTAATCATAAGGTATGTTAATTTAGTTCAATTTTATTATAACCTTCGGCCCTTAACAATGTGTTAATATCCAATATAATTTCAATTTTGCAGAGTGCATGTTTAATATATTGGTGTTATTTTATCATTTGGGTTCTTCAAGTACCACTACTCATTATGTACGAAAATCGTAAGAAATTTACTTTCATGATTATTTAATTTTCTATTATAATTTTAATTCGAAGTAACTTCACTCGCATGAACACTTGATTTTGAGAGCGAAAGATATACGAGCTTAGGAATGATGAGTTTGTTTTGAAGGGAGCAATATATTTTTTTGGGAACTAATGATATCTTTTTTTTAACGTTACTATATGTTTTTTTGGAAATGAATTCTAAGTGGATGTCAATTTTATATTTTCTTAATGTTTCAAGTGTTTATTTTCAAATATATGATCTTTAAAAAAGGAGAATGAGATGCTCATTCTATGTTTGTTTCAAAATAAATCATCTATTTGTTTGCGAATAGTATTAATAGTTTTGGTTTATCTTTATTTTCCTTAATTTTATTAATAGCTTTGGTTTGGATATAACCTGTCCCGATGGGTTACTATCCAGGAATGTATTATTTTCTTTTTTCCCTAAATGCTGAAATGAGACAAGCCCCGCAAGAAGCTTTTCCGCCTCCTTTCATGGTATCTGTACAACCCCGATATTCGCCGAGTATAGGCAAGAGGTAGAGGCAAGGGGGACGAGCGATGAGGGAGGAAGCCTCCCGCTTGCCCGGCCTACATAGGGGAGCGAGAGGTGGAGGGACAAGTCCCCACCCCCAGGGGGGGGGGCGAGCCCGGGCTGCTGCCCGGGGGCTCGCCCCCGCTCCCACCAAGGGGGGCGAGCCCGGGCTGCTGCCCGGGGGCTCGCCCCCCTCTCACCAAGGGGGGGCGAGCCCGGGCTGCTGCCCGGGGGCTCGCCCCCGCTCCCACCAAGGGGGGGCGAGCCCGGGCTGCTGCCCGGGGGCTCGCCCCCGCTCCCACCAAGGGGGGGCGAGCCCGGGCTGCTGCCCGGGGGCTCGCCCCCGCCCCCAGCAAGGGGGGCGAGCCCGGGCTGCTGCCCGGGGGCTCGCCCCCGCTCCCACCAAGGGGGGCGAGCCCGAGCTGCTGCCCGGGGGCTCGCCCCCGCTCCCCCCAAGGGGGGCGAGCCCGGGCTGCTGCCCGGGGGCTCGCCCCCGCTCCCACCAAGGGGGGGCGAGCCCGGGCTGCTGCCCGGGGGCTCGCCCCCGCTCCCAGCAAGGGGGGCGAGCGCGGGCTGCTGCCCGGGGGCTCGCCCCCGCTCCCAGTAAGGGGGGCGAGCCCGGCTGCTGCCCGGGGGCTCGCCCCGCTCCCAGCAAGGGGCGCGAGCCCGGGCTGCTGCCCGGGGGCTCGCCCCCGCTCCCCCCAAAAGGGGGCGAGCCCGGGCTGCTGCCCGGGGGCTCGCCCCCGCTCCCACCAAGGGGGCGAGCCCGGGCTGCTGCCCGGGGGCTCACCCCTGCTCCCACCAAGGGGGGGGGGGGGGGGGGGGGGGGGGGGGGGGGGGGGGGGGCGAGCCCGGGCTGCTGCCCGGGGGTTCGACCCCATTCCCAGCAAGGGGGCGAGCCCGGGCCGCCGCCCGGTGATCTCGCCCCCGCCCCCAACATTAAGGGGCGAGAGGAGGAGGGGCGAGCCCCCCTCTCGCCCCCCGCGTCCAAGGAAGGGGCGAGCTTCTCTCGCCTCCACACCCAGTAGGGGACGAGCCCAGGAGGGCATTCGGTCTGCGTTTAGCACCGTGGAACGGCGGGATTTGGCTATTCGCAGGCCAAGTCCGGGGTATTTTGGTAATTTCACGGACCGGTTTTTGGTTATTCGCAGCCCAACTTCAGAAATCCTATAAATAGGACCAAGGGGGCACCATTTGGGGGGATCTCATTCTAGGCTAGCTCTCTCCCTCTCTCTCTCTCCCTCCCCAAGTCTCTCTAGGGGGTGAGGAGAGCCTCCAGTGGTGCCCAAGCTTAGTAGTGGCTTGGGAGGGGAAGTTCCTAGGGAACTTCCGGGTATGTGGCGGGACCTCCCCACTAAGCCCTTGGTCCAGTCCCTAGTTCCAACACCTTCAACCTAGAGCTCTCCCTTGGGAGGAGTAAGGATTGGTCGCCCCTCGGCTAGCTGAGGGGCCCGAACTCCACAGAGACTAAGTCTTGTTCGCAAGTCTCGGTTTCAACACATGGTGCGGTGAGCGTGGAGTGTGACCGATTCAAGAAATCCTCAAGATGAGTTCCATGGACAGAGGTGGAGGAAGATCAGACCCAAGCCACTCCCAGCCCCCGGTGGCTGGGGTGACGTTGGAGATGTTCGAAAATTTCAAGCAAGAGGTCTTACAGACCGTCCAGGTTGCTTTCGCCATGATAGTCAGAGGTAGAAGAGATGGTCCGGAGATCCCGCCCCAGCAGGTGGACGAGGGAACTCTCGGCCAGCAGTCCAGGAAGGAAGTACCGGTGGGGGAGGAGTGGGGAGGTGTCATACCCCCACTCGCCCATCACCATGGGGGGGGGGGGAGCTCAGGAGGGAGGCGCCCTCCCAGCTCGCCACACCCCTGCAAGGGGGCGAGCTCAGGAGGGGGCCGCCCTCCCAGCTCGCCCTGCCCCTGTTCCATGGGGGGGGGGAGCTCAGGAGGGAGGCGCCCTCCCAGCTCTCCCCACCCCTGCAAGAGGGCGAGCTCAGGAGGGGGCCGCCCTCCCAGCTCACCCCGCCCCTGTTCCAAGGGGGCGAGCTCAGGAGGGGGCCGCCCTCCCAGCTCGCCCCACCCCTGTTCCAAGGGGGCGAACTCAGGAGGGGGCCGCCCTCCCAGCACGCCCCGCCCCTATTCCAAGGGGGCGAACTCTGGAGGGGGCCGCCCTCCCAGCTCGCCCCGCCCCTGTTCCAAGGGGGCGAGCTCAGGAGGAGGCCGCCCTCCCAGCTCGCCTCGCCCTATTCCAAGGGAGCGAGCTCAGGAGGGGGCCGCCCTCCCAGCTCGCCCCGCCCTTATTCCAAGGGGGCGAGCTCAGGAGGAGTCCGCCCTCCCAGCTCGCCTCGCCCCTGTTCCATGGGGGCGAGCTCAGGAGGGAGGCGCCTTCCCAGCTCGCCCCGGCCCTTCTAGCCCCGTCCCGAAAGGGGGCGAGCGGGGAGGCATCCGGCCCCCACTCGCCCCACCACAAAAGAAATCGAGTGAAGGGTGGTGGGCGAGACCACCCCTGTAGGCGGCCATCCAATAGCCCCGCGGGCGCAGCTGCCAACAAGCCGACTCCACGAGGGGGGGAAAGGGGGAACCATAAAAGGAAAAGATCCAGCTGCCCGAAGTGGAGGCAGGGACCAAGGCCACCCCCTCCACCGCCTCCGCAAGCTATGGCGATGGGCGTGGGAAGGAGGAGAGCCAGGAAAGCCGAAAGAAGAGGAAGAGGAGGGGGTAGGGTGGAGTTATCCTACTGTGATTTCCACCAGGAGGAAGGTCACACGACATCCACCTGCCCCGAGTTTTTGGAAATAAGGGAGGCAATGGCTCCGATGCAACAACGACACTGGCCGAAGTGGATCGAGGAGGATGGGCCCTAGGATGTTGGAGGCAAAGAAAGGATATCCCGAGCTAAGTGGTGGCGACCAAAAACGCTTGTACCAGTAACTCCACGTAATGCGATGGTTTGTTTTCTTACTTAGGTTATTTTTCTCGCATGCAATATTATGACTAACAAGGTGTGATATATGTTGGTGCTGGAATGCCCCAGATCGATTCTGCTCCCGGGCTCTCATCTAGACGGGGGGTTCAGGTTGATCTCTGGAGAGGCTGGCATGGTGTGATATATGTTGGTGCTGGAATGCCCCAGATCGATTCCGCTCCCGGGCTCTCATCTAGACGAGGGGTTCAGGTTGATCTCTGGAGAGGCTGGCAAGGTGTGATATATGTTGGTGCTGGAATGCCTCGGATCGATTCCTCTCCCGGGCTCTCATCTAGACGGGGGGTTCAGGTTGATCTCTGGAGAGACTGGCAAGGTGTGATATATGTTGGTGCTGGAATGCCCCAGATCGATTCTGCTCCAGGGCTCTCATCTAGACGGGGGGTTCAGGTTGATCTCTGGAGAGGATGGCAAGGTGTGATATATGTTGGTGTTGGAATGCCCCAGATCGATTCCGCTCCCGGGCTCTCATCTAGACGGGGGGTTCAGGTTGATCTCTGGAGAGGCTGGCAAGGTGTGATATATGTTGGTGCTGGAATGCCCCAGATCGATTCCGCTCCCGGGCTCTCATCTAGACGGCGGGTTCAGGTTGATCTCTGGAGAGGCTGGCAAGGTGTGATATTTGTTGGTGCTGGAATGCCCCAGATCGATTCCGCTCCCGGGCTCTCACCTAGACGGGGGGTTCAGGTTGATCTCTGGAGAGGCTGGCAAGGTGTGATATATGTTGGTGCTGGAATGCCCCAGACCGATTCCGCTCCCGGGCTCTTATCTAGACGGGGGGGGGGGGGGTTCAGGTTGATCTCTGGAGAGGCTGACAAGGTGTGATATATGTTGGTGCCGGAATGCCCCAGATCGATTCCGCTCCCGGGCTCTCATCTAGACGGGGGGTTCAGGTTGATCTCTGGAGAGGCTGGCAAGGTGACTCATGTTGGCTAAGGCCCTGAGCAGACCCGCTGACCAGGCTGTCATCTAGCTAGCAGGTCAGAAGTCTCACTCGGTGGCAGGTTCTAAGTTTTCAAAGGTTGGCTCCAAACAGACCCGTTGACCAGGCTCCCACCTAGCTGGCAGATCCAAGGATCGCTCGGTGGCAGGAAAATCCCAAGTACTTAATCCCGATGCTGACCTGCTGACCAGGCTCCAACCCAGCTGGCAGGGTCAGGAACCGCTCAGTGGCCGAAAATTCTCTCAAGTATTTTTTTCCCCGAGGTGGCTCCGCTAGCCGGGCTCTCGCCAGCCGGCAGGGTAGGATGACCTCTCGGGGAGGCTAAGTATTTTTCCCCGAGGTGGTCTCGCTAGCCGGGCTCTCACTAGCCGGCAGAGTTGGAAGACCTCTCGGGGAGGCTATGTATTTTTCCCCGAGGTGGTCTCGCTAGTCGGGCTCTCACTAGCCGGCAGGGTTGGAAGACCTCTCGGGGAGGCTATGTATTTTTCCCCGAGGTGGTCTCGCTAGTCGGGCTCTCACTAGCTGGCAGGGTTGGAAGACCTCTCGGGGAGGCTATGTATTTTTCCTCCAAAGTGGTCTCGCTAGCCGGGCTCTCACTAGCCGGCAGAGTTGGAAGACCTCTCGGGGAGGCTATGTATTTTTCCCCGAGGTGGTCTCGCTAGCCGGGCTCTCACTAGCCGGCAGGGTTGGAAGACCTCTCGGGGAGGCTATGTATTTTTCCCCGAGGTGGTCTCCCTAGCCGGGCTCTCACTAGCCGGCAGGGTTGGAAGACCTCTCGGGGAGGCTATGTATTTTTCCTCCAAAGTGGTCCCGCTAGCCGGGCTCTCACTGGCCGGCAGGGATGGAGGACCTCTCGAGGAGGCGTTATGTTTTCTCTCAAAGTAACTCCGTTAGCCGGGTTCCCAACGACACTCGTCGAATATGCAGGGTTGGACATTTCTTTCCGAGCGTGAGCCACGCTCGAAAAGAGCGGGGATTGTGTACAACCCCGATATTCGCCGAGTATAGGCAAGAGGTAGAGGCAAGGGGGACGAGCGATGAGGGAGGAAGCCTCCCGCTTGCCCGGCCTACATAGGGGAGCGAGAGGTGGAGGGACAAGTCCCCACCTCCAGGGGGGGGGGGGGGGGGGGGGGTGAGCCCGGGCTGCTGCCCGGGGGCTCGCCCCCGCTCCCACCAAGGGGGGGGGGGGGGGGGGGGGGGGGGGGGGGGGGGGCGAGCCCGGGCTGCTGCCCGGGGGCTCGCCACCGCTCCCACCAAGGGGGGGCGAGCCCGTGCTGCTGCCCGTGGTCTCGCCCCCGCCCCCAGCAAGGGGGGCGAGCCCGGGCTGCTGCCCGGGGGCTCGCCCCCGCTCCCAGCAAGGGGGGCGAGCCCGGGCTGCTGCCCGGGGGCTCGCCCCCGCTCCCAGCAAGGGGGGCGAGCCCGGGCTACTGCCCGGGGGCTCGCCCCCGCTCCCCCGAAGGGGGGCGAGCCCGGGCTGCTGCCCGGGGGCTCACCCCCGCTCCCACCAAGGGGGGGCGAGCCCGGGCTGCTGCCCGGGGGCTCGCCCCCGCTCCCAGCAAGGGGGGCGAGCCCGGGCTGCTGCCCGGGGGCTCTCCCCCGCTCCCAGCAAGGGGGGAGAGCCCGGGCTGCTGCCCGGGGGCTCGCCCCCGCTCCCAGCAAGGGGGGCGAGCCCGGGCTGCTGCCCGGGGGCTCGCCCCCGCTCCCAGCAAGGGGGGGCGAGCCCGGGCTGCTGCCCGGGGGCTCTCCCCCGCTCCCCCCAAGGGGGGGCGAGCCCGGGCTGCTGCCCGGGGGCTCGCCCCCGCTCCCACCAGGGGGGGGAGCCCGGGCTGCTGCCCGGGGGTTCGACCCCATTCCCAGCAAGGGGGCGAGCCCGGGCCGCCGCCCGGTGATCTCGCCCCCGCCCCCAACATTAAGGGGCGAGAGGAGGAGGGGCGAGCCCCCCTCTCGCCCCCCGCGTCCAAGGATGGGGCGAGCTTCTCTCGCCTCCACACCCAGTAGGGGACGAGCCCAGGAGGGCATTCGGTCTGCGTTTAGCACCGTGGAACGTCGGGATTTGGCTATTCGCAGGCCAAGTCTGGGGTATTTTGGTAATTTCACGGACCGGTTTTTGGTTATTCGCAGCCCAACTTCAGAAATCCTATAAATAGGACCAAGGGGGCACCATTTGGGGGGATCTCATTCTAGGCTAGCTCTCTCCCTCTCTCTCTCTCCCTCCCCAAGTCTCTCTAGGGGGGTGAGGAGAGCATCCAGTGGTGCCCAAGCTTAGTAGTGGCTTGGGAGGGGAAGTTCCTAGGGAACTTCCGGGTATGTGGCGGGACCTCCCCACTAAGCCCTTGGTCCAGTCCCTAGTTCCAACACCTTCAACCTAGAGCACTCCCTTGGGAGGAGTAAGGATTGGTCGCCCCTCGGCTAGCTGAGGGCCCCGAACTCCACAGAGACTAAGTCTTGTTCGCAAGTCTCGGTTTCCACAGTATTAGAGGGACCCTAGATCTGTTGGTGACGACGCCACCGCGCGCTGCCGGAGCCGGATCTTCTTCCGCCGCACTCATCTGCTCCACCCTCTTCGATCATGGGGGATCCCATACCCAAGGCCTCCAGCACGCCAACCACGCCAACGATAATCCCTGGTTCACCGTTTTATCTCCACCCATCTGACAACCCTGGCGCCACCATCACTTCATGCATTTTAAATGGGGAGAACTATGACATGTGGGAGAAGGCCATGATGAATGCCCTCCGCGACAAGAACAAATTGGGTTTTATCTCCACCTTGCAACTCCATGTTGATTTCATGGATCTTCAACTCCATTGACAAATCCATCCAACCTAGTGTGGCGTACATGGATAATGCCAAAGCGGTTTGGGAGGATCTCAAGGACCGATTTTCTATTGGCAATGCCCCCCACGTCCATGAACTCAAATGCCAGAACACCTCTTTCCGTCAACATGGCTCTTCCGTGATGACCTATTACACTAAACTCAAAGGGATCTGGGATGAGTTGCATAGTTATTCCAAAGTCCCCACCTGCACTTGTGGTGCCGCACAAGAATTTGTCAAGGAACGTGAAGAAGAGAAACTCCATCAGTTTCTCATGGGCCTAGATGATGCTATTTTTGGAACAATTCGGTCGCAAATCCTCAGCATGGACCCCTTACCGTCCTTAGCCAAATCCTATGCTACTGTCACTCGTGAAGAACGACGTAGATTGATTGCACGTGGACACGATGAGAGCATTGGCGAGGTTGCTCTTGCAGCACAAGTTGCACAACGGGGGGGGAGGGATGGATGTGCATAGCCGGCCCCCTGCATTGAAAAGACTTGCACCCATTGTCACAAGTTTGGACACGATATCTCTGAATGCTTTGATATTGCTGGATATCCACCTTGGTACAAAGGAATAGGAGGTCATTATCGTGGAAGATCAGTGGGACGTGGACGGGTACATTCTCCTGCCCCTCTTGGTCGTGGTCAAGGTTTGGCTGCCCATATTACTCATCCTATTGGTACCACTACTAGCAACGGTACCACTCAACCGGGTGTTCCAGGTCTGTCTTCCGAACAGTTTCACCGTCTACTGACCTTCTTGGATCAACCCACTTCTGCCTCAGAAAAGTTATCGGGTATGTCTCGTCACTCATCAGATTGGGTGCTAGATAGTGGTGGCTCCAACCACATGACAGGGTACTTGATGTCTCTCCATGATATCCAGGAGACATCTCCATTGCTTATTACCTTACCAAATGGAGACAAAATTGCGGCTTCCAAAGTTGGTTGCGCATATTTGAGCCCAACCATGTCGCTACAAGATGTTCTTTTTGTCCCTCACTTGACTTGCAATTTGATCTCTGTTAGCCAGCTTACTACTACTCTCAATTATAATGTCATATTTATTAATCAGCTTTGTGTGATACAGGACCACACCTGGAAGAACCTGATTGGGATGGGTAAGCTGCAGGGGGGTCTATCTATACAAGCCGACAATCCACCGCCAAGCTTTGAAACTCCATAGTGAAACTCCATAGTAATATTCCTTAAAACATATGGCACCAACGGATGGGTCACCAATCATCTCAAAATTTGCTTTGTATTTCAGATATTAGTGTTTTGAAGCCTACTTCTGATGTACAATGTGTTGCTTGTTACCGTGCAAAGCAGACACACTCTCCTTTTCCTATTAGCCATAACAATGCAACTACTTGTTTTGACTTGATCCACTGTGATTTATGGGGCCCGTATAGGACTTCGTCGATTTGTGGCGCTCACTATTTTCTTACCATTGTTGATGATTGTAGTCGTGTTGTTTGGGTTTTTCTACTACAGGAGAAAAGTGAAGCCGCTAGACTGCTAATAGACTTCCACAAATTAGTTGAAACTCAATTCAACAAGACGATCAAGATGGTTCGCAGTGACATTGGATCTGAGTTCACATCTCGACAAATGCACCAATTTTACTAACAAAATGGTACCATACACGAAACTAGTTGTGTTGATACACCGCAACAGAATGGGAGAGTTGAGAGAAAACATCACCACATTTTGGAAGTTGCTCGTACTCTTAGGTTTCAGGCAAACTTACCCATCATGTTTTGGGGCAACTGCATTTTAACTGCAGTATATCTTATAAATCGAACACCCACTTCTACTCTTCATGGAAAGTCGCCACATGAAATTCTCTTTGGTGTAAAGCCTTCATACGACCATATAAAAGTGTTTGGTTGCCTATGTTACGCCCACAGTGGTCCTAAGCAGAAGGAAAAATTTGGATCAAGAAGTAGGCGTGCCATATTCATGGGATATCCACATGGAAAAAGTGGTTGGACACTATATGATCTCGAGAAAAATATCTTCTTCACCTCTCGCGATGTTTCCCTTCATGAGAATATCTTTCCCTTCAAGTCAAATCAAAACCAAAGCACTCAATTCCATGATGCGGTCAATGATCTCACTGGTCAATTACCTGATGATGACCAACTTCCTGAGATGGCCGCTAAAGAAAAGTTGGCTTTGCCCCTAGCCGAACTTGACACGGGAGGAGTTCTTGAAGAACCTGAAGGGCGACCTACTCTCGAAGAACCCGCGATGCCTGAAGGGAGAACCTCTCTCAAAGAACCTGTAATGTTGGCACGTCCTGTTCGACCCACACGAACTACCAAGAGACTAAAACATCTCGATGACTATGTTGCTTGCAATGCTTTCTCCAAAAAAATGGTGATCGTTTCCACTACCTCAAAAGTTACCCTGGGCAAGGAATCTTGTTGTCTGCCGACAATGACTTGATGTTAAATGCTTATTGTGACTCCGATTGGGCCAGTTGTCCAATCACACGCCGATCCGTTACCGACTATCTTGTCTTTCTTGGGCCATCTCCCGTTTCTTGGAGAATGAAGAAGAAAAGAACAGTGTCTCGATCATCCGCTGAGGCAGAGTACAGGGCAATGACTGCCACCACTAGTGAGTTGATTTGGTTGAAGTCTCTCTTAGCCTCGTTGAATGTTCATCATCGCTCTCCGATAAAGTTGCATTGTGACAGTTAATCTGCCATCCACATAGCTACCAATCCCGTCTTCCACAAACGGACTAATCATATCAAGATTGACTGCCATTACATTCGAGATCACATCGACGCCAAGATGATTGTGACCTCCCACATCAGATCCAAACTTCAACCGGCGGACATCTTCACCAAGGCCCTTGGTCGTCCTTAATTCCACTTCCTTTTGAGCAAGTTGGGCGTGGTTGATTTGCACACTTCAACTTGAGGGGGCGTATTAATAATTTTGGTTTATCTTTATTTTATTTTCCTTTATTTTATTAATAGCTTTGGTTTGGATATAACCTGTACTGATGGGTACTGTCTAGGAATGTATTATTTTCTTAGCCCCGCAAGAAGCTTTTCCGCCTCCTTTCAAATAGTGTATTTAGGTATGAATATAATTCTGGAGTACAAATATCAATGGGTAATAAATAACCATTTGTGGTCTGTGAATATCAACGTCCTTTAATATTTTTTATTTTTTTTATTCTCTTTTGTAAACCAGTCCTAGCTGAAACACAACGTGCCCTATTACTTTCATTCGCGACTCTCCAAAACTCATGCGCCAGATCCTTCCTCGTCACCGAACACACCTCCCTGGCGCATCTGCATCCATCGCAGATCCTGACCACAACAAATCTACCGGTCGTAGGTCCGCCTTTCGTTCGCGCGAAGGGTTACACGATGGTATCTCCTCCAACCCCATATTCGCGTAAAGAAGCAACCATTGTCGATCCCGGCCTCAGCGAATCTCCCAAAATCCTTGTCTACCTTTCTTTCGTGTGAAAGGTTCCCCGACGACGTCTCCTGAACGGCAAATCTCAGCCCAACGAGTTTGTGTGAAGGGAAAGATTGTTTTTTTTTCTTCTGCCTTTTTATGGTATTATATTTCTTGTAACTAGAGAAAAGAACTATAAGTTGTAAGCAAAATGTCAGCACCCCCTGCAGGAATCGTGTCTTGACTTTGGCTTGTTAGTTGTCTTGTGCAATGCCCGTAGACTGAATATGTAATAATCCATCGACGATGTTTTGGGCTACTAGAACCGGTACAATTGCAAGAAATAATGGCTTTTCTTTCAATGTTTTTTAATTTTTTTATTGATCTGTGAATAATAAAAATAATGAGTGGTGTTATATGTGTACCACCCGTAATTCGTCGAGATAAGAAAGGTCTAAGGAGACGCCTATTCGTAGACCTTGCCAGGCGAGTTGGGCGAGCAAGGGGCGAGTTGGGCGAGCAAGGGGCGAGCTGGGCGAGCAAGGGGCGAGCTGGGCGAGCTAGGCGAGCAAGGGGAGAGCTGGGCGAGCAAGGGGAGAGCAGGGCGAGCTGGGCGAGCAAGGGGCGAGCTGGCCGAGCAGAGGCGAGTATGGACGAGTATGGTCAGGTAACTACCCCTCCCCCCCCCCCCCCCAGGATTTGTCTATAAATAGACCCCCAGGGGTACAAGAAAGAGAAACTTTTGGACGAGGTTAACCCCTCAGGAGATACTCGCCAGGTCCCTGCCTTCCTTGTACCAAGCTCGGCCATTTTTGGTTTTGGAGGGGAAGACTCATTTGAGCTTCTGGGTACGTGGTGGGACCTCCCTACCGCAACACCTGGGATCCTGTTTGTTTCTCTTCTAGCTTCTTCGTCGTTGCCAGCCAAGTCATCTCGTTGGACTGCTGGGCGAGTAGTCTCCGGCTGCATTAATCCAAATTTTGGAGCCGGGATTTTCCAGGCTTCAACACTTTGGTGCGGTGAGCGTGGATCGTAGTCAAAGGAGGAAAGTCTAGCAAGAAGACATCATGGCTCAGGATGACGAGATGGAGGCCAAAGGCAGCAACTCGCGAGCATTCGACAAGTTGGGCGAGTTCCAGACGAAGACATCCTCAGGCGAGTTCCAAATGGCGAGAAGACGAGCGTATAATTGGCGAATTCAATTCTCGCCCATAGGTGAGTTGCATACTCGCCCACAGTCGAGTTCTAGTCGCAGGGAGACGAGACCGTGATAGGCGAGTCCATGCTGGCGAGATCCTTACTCGCCATAGGCGAGTTCCTGCAGGCGAGATCCAGAGATAAGTTCAGACCAGCGACTTTACTCGGAAGAGAGGCGAGCTTCCTGGGTAGTGGCGAGATCCTTCCTTACTCGCCATCCTTACTCGCCCATAGGGGAGCTTCCTTGTTGCTCAGCATAGGCGACTTCACGCAGGCGACGAACATCAAATTTGGCGAGATCCTTCTTTATTCGCCCATAGGCGAGCTTCCTTGTTACTCGCATATAGACGACTTCATGCAGGCGAGCAAGATGCTTCTTTACTCTCCCATAGGCGAGATCTCTACTCGCCCATAGGCGAGATCTCTACTCGCGAGGGTGACGAGACCTACTCGCAAGGTGGTGAGAACCTGGTGCCTAGTCCAGGGGCGCTGCCCCCGACCCCGCAAGGGGCGCTGCCCCCTTGACCCCCGTCCGCTGACCGGGCAGCGGAACCCCCGAACCCTCTGCGTAGGGGGTTTTATGTCAAAAGGGACACCCCTCCCCTCAGTTTTCTCCTTCTTCAATGCCAGTGATTTCCATACATGATCATACTTACGGGTGCTTTGGTAAAGCACGTGAGTGCTTTTGTCTGACTAACAAACAGGATGATTCATGACGAGTTCGCCACCAAGGGAAAGCACATAAGCTATTCCGCGACTCCATGTCACGATGGTCTTCTTCAACAACCTACTCGCGAGGTCTCCCAGCTGATGCTCGGAGAGCTCCTAGTCGCGATGGTTTTCAAAGCTGGTGTTCCGCGAGCTTCTACTCGCGATGATCTTCATGAAGGACTTATGTTCCACGAGAATGCTTACTCGTGACGTCTTCAAGCTTGGTAGTCCGCAAGCTCCTTATTCGCGATGAGCCCCTTCCATGAGCTATGTTCCATGAGGGGTCTTACTCATGAGGTATTCCAGTTGATGTCCTGTGGTAATATACTCCCGATGATCTCCTTCCGTCGGCTATGATCCATGAGGGGTCTTACTCATAAGGTGTTCTAGTTGGTATCCCGCGATGCTTTGTTCTTACTCGTATAGCCTTCAAGTTGATATCCCGCGACCACTCAACAGGTTATGTTATCTATAAAACCATCACCTCCCTGAAACATGGGAGATTGTGAGTCTTTTGTCTCTTTCAGCTAAGAGTTTTCAAAAGAAAGGAAGAAAGCAGGTGAAGTCGATCTCCACGACAGGTTGGTAAACGGGCCTCTGACTTGATTCTCGTAAGATCCAGAACGGATGATGGGACGGTGCCTCAGTAGTGCGTTCCCCTAAGACCAAGCCTCTACATTGACGGTCGAGATCAGCTCCCCCTTGCACGTTGGTCGCGGTTCCCACCGACTACATTTCTCATCCGACTGTAGAGGAAGATGACTGGACGCCGACCTCCCAATTCAACGAAGAGATGATCGACTTAACCGATCAGGGTACCCTTGAATAAAGGTTTCGTGTACCCTCGAGGGATAAAATCCCGTAACAAAGCGATTCGTTTCCGATTGTTTCCTCCAATCGTGTGAGTTAATGTGCTTAAGTGTGCTTAACTCCCCGTTTAATTGTTGAGCAACAGGAAACAGGTTGGGTCGGCATTCAACATCCAAGTAGGATGGAGACCTCGGGATGGTGTGTTCCTTTGGAACCTCCCCGACAGTCAGTCCCTACTTGTCGATCTCTTCAACAGCACCAACAATAGCAGTAGGATGGAGGGCTCGGGAGGGTGTGTCCCCTTGGACCTCCCCGACTGTCATTCCCTATTTTGTCCACTTCTTCATCAGCATCAAACATAGGGGTACCAGATGAAGTCTTGGGAGTACATGCCTCTAAAAACTTCTTCATATGCAGGTGCAAGTATGTAGATGCGAGTATGCATGTACGAGTATTCAGGGGCAAGCAGACAGGTGCGCTTAGCTATGTGCGAGCAAGGTATGATCGTCAATTGCACCAAGTACCTCCCAAGGTCGCAATTATTATTCCACGAGGATGCTTACTCGTGACGTCTTCAAGCTAGGATTCCGCGAGCTCTTACTCGCGATGATCTTCACCAAGAGCGTACTTTCCATGAGATGGTTTACTCATGACGCCTTCGAGCTGCTATTCTGTGTGATCCATACTCGCGAGGTGATCTCTTCCACAACTATGATGCTCACCTTCAAATTCACTAGTTCCATACTCGCGAGGTCGTCTCTTCAGCAGTTATAGTAATCTTTAATTCCACAAGCTCTTACTCGTGATGATCTTCTCCAACACCGACATTCCATGAGAATTCTAAAACTGGTCATGCTTGTGAGGTCATCGCTTCAACAACTATGCAGCTATATTATTCATCTAATCTCTTCAATGGCTCATACTTGCAAGGATATCTCTAACTACGCACCTCTATGAGATGAGGAACTGCTCAGAAGTACCTAAAAGCTCAACTGGGAGATCACTTGTCATCGAGAAGCTCGAACTGAACTAGGAAGGACCTTTCATCGTTCAAGAGGCATTCGAGACTGGCGGATACCACCTGCAGAATCATGAAGGGGAATTGCTTGGGAATACCTGGAGCGGCAATGACCTGAAGAGGTTCTATCCCTGAGTGGGAAGGTGTATTCTCCCCATCCTTGTGTTTATTCCATATGCATAAAAATTCCTCGCCCCCTGAAACATGGGCTGCGAGAGCTGTTTTTCTCTTCTGGAAAGAGCTTTTCGAAGTAGGTAAAGCTGATCTCCACGATAGGTTGGGAAACGAGCCTCCGACTTGATTCTTGTAAAACCCAGAACGGATGATGGGACGATGCCTCCGTAGTGCGTTCCCCTAAGACCAAGTCTCTGCATTGACGGTCGAGATTAGCTCCCCCCTTGCACGTTGACCGTGGTTCCCTCCGACCGCATCTCTCATCCGACTGGGGAGATTATCAGGAGAAAGTCTGGACGCCGACCTCCCAATTTGACGAAGCGATGATCGATTTAATTGACTGAGGGACCCTTGTATAAAGGTGTCATTTGACCTCTTGCGGCAAAGCCTAATATCTCTTATCATTTATTCCAATCATATGGGTTGGTGCAGTTATTCCCCTCTGATTGTTGAGTGACAGTATAAAGACTCTTCCGCAACCTGGCGACCGATTGGGGGACAGGCCTCCGACTCGACTCTCGTAAAAACCAAAGTCGGGTGGTGGGATAGCGCCTCAGGAGAGAGTCCTCCTAAGACCAAGCCTCTGCATTGACGGTCGAGATCAGCTCCCCCCTTGCACGTTGGCCGAGTTACCCCCTGACTGCACTTCCTATCCCACTGGAGAGGTTATCAGAGGAGAGTCCGGATGCCAACCCCCCACCCCCACCCCCCAAACTTGACGAAGAGATGATCGATTTGACCAACCAGCATTCAGCAAACGCAATAGGATGGATGCCTCGGGATGGTGTGTCCACTTGGACCTCCCCAACTGTCATTCCCTACTGGTCGACATCCAGCATCCGAGTAAGATGAAGGCCTCAGGATGGTGTGTCCCCTTGGAACTCCCCGACTGTCACTCCCTACTTGCTTTAACATGTTCTCACTCCTGTTATTATTACTGTAATTCTTGAAAATTTCTTAGCATGCAGAGTGGAGACCTCGAGTGTGTGTGTCCAGAAAGACCCCCCCCCCCCCCCCCCCCCCCCCCCCCCCCCCCCCCCCCCCCCCCCCCCCCCAGAGTCATGCCCTATCCTGGCAATGCGACAAAACTCCGGCGAAGAGGTCATTGATTTACGTGACGAGTGGATTAGAGGATGAGTATCCTGCTTAGCTCTCATAACATCCAGAGCGGGTGATGGGACAGTATACCGGGTTTTTTAATGCGTCCTCCTAAGACCAAGCCTCTGCACTCACGGTCGAGATCAGCTCCCCCCCCCCATGCACGCTGGCCGAGCTAGCCCACCCCCCCCCGATTGTACTTCTCATTCGTCTGGAGAGATTATCAGAGTAGAGTTGGAAGCCGCCTTCCTAGCCCGAAGTTGCTCACCCCCTCGAGTGAAAAGAAGTCATCGAGTTATGGAGTTGTCGTAATCCAGGCCTCTGGCTGATCCCTTCTCCAGCAAGTCGGCTACTTGCCTCCTCGGATGACTCTTTCTCTTCCACCTCCAGTTGAGCTCGGCTCCTGCGAGGTGTCGACCTTCTCTCCGCCTCTAGTTGAGCTCGGCTCCAAGAAGGTGTCGACCTTGTATCCGCCTCTAGTTGAGCTCAGCTCCTAGAAGCCGTCGACCTTCTCTCCACCTCTAGTTGAGCTCGGCTCCTAGAAGGTGTCGACCTTGTATCCGCCTCCAGTTGAGCTCGGCTCCTGCGGGGTGTCGGCCTTCTCTCCACCTCTAGTTGAGCCCAACTCCTAAAGGTGTCGACCTTGTATCCGCCTCCAGTTGAGCTCGGATCCTGCGGGGTGTCAACCTTCTCTCCACCTCTAGTTGAGCTCGGCTCCTAGAAGATGTCGACCTTGTATCCGCCTCCAGTTGAGCTCGGCTCCTGCGGGGTGTCGACCTGCTATCCACCTCTAGTTGAGCTCGGCTCCTAGAAGATGTCGACCTTGTATCCGCCTCTAGTTGAGCTCGGCTCCTAGAAGGTGTCGACCTTCTCTCCGCCTCTAGTTGAGCTCGTCTCCTAGAAGGTGTCGACCTTGTATCCGCCTCTAGTTGAGCTCGGCTCCTAGAAAGTGTCGACCTTCTCTCCACCTCTAGTTGAGCTCGGCTCCTATAAGGTATCGACCTTGTATCCGCCTCTAGTTGAGCTCGGCTCCTAGAAGGCGTCGACTATCTCTCCACCTCTAGTTGAGCTCGGCTCCTAGAAGGTGTTGACCTTCTTTCCGCCTCCAGTTGAGCTCGGTCCTGCGAGGTGTCGACCTTCTATCCACTTCTAGTTGAGCTCCCCTCCTAGAAGGCGTTGACCTTGTATCCACCTTTAGTTGAGCTTGGCTCCTGCGGGGTGTCGACCTTCTCTCCACCTCTAGTTGAGCTCGGCTCCTAGAAGGTGTTGACCTTGTATCCGCCTCCAGTTGAGCTCGGCTCCTGCGGGGTGTCGACCTTCTCTCCACCTCTAGTTGAGCTCGATTCCTAGAAGGTGTCGACCTTGTATCCGCCTCTAGTTGAGCTCGGCTCCTGCGGGGTGTCGACCTTCTATCCACCTCTAGTTGAGCTCGGCTCCTAGAAGGTGTCGACCTTGTATCCTCCTCTAGTTGAGCTCGGCTCCTAGAAGGTGTCGACCTTCTCTCTGCCCCTAGTTGAGTTCGTCTCCTAGAAGGTGTCGACCTTATATCCGCCTCTAGTTGAGATCGGCTCCTAGAAAGTGTCGACCTTCTCTCCACCTCTAGTTGAGCTCGGCTCCTAGAAAGTGTCGACCTTGTATCCGCCTCTAGTTGAGCTCGGCTCCTAGAAGGCGTCGACCATCTCTCCACCTCTAGTTGAGCTCGGATCCTAGAAGGTGTTGACCTTCTTTCCGCCTCCAGTTGGCTCGGTCTTGCGAGGTGTCGACCTTCTATCCACTTCTAGTTGAGCTCCCCTCCTAGAAGGCGTTGACCTTGTATCCACCTCTAGTTGATCTTGGCTCCTAGAAGGTGTCGACCTTGTATCCGCGTCTAGTTGAGCTCGGCTCCTAGAAGGTGTCGACCTTGTATCCACCTTTAGTTGAGCTCGACTCCTAGAAGATGTCGACCTTGTATCCGCCTCTAGTTGAGCTCGGCTCCTGTGAGGTGTCGACCTTCTATCCGCCTCCAGTTGAGCTCGGCACCTGTGAGGTGTCGACCTTTTCTCCACCTCCAGTTGAGCTCGACTCCTGTGAGGTGTGGACCTTCTTTCCGCCTCCAGTTGAGCTCAGCTCCTGCGAGGTGTCGACCTTCTCTCCACCTCTAGTTGAGCTCGGCTCCTAGAAGGCGTTGACCTTGCATCCACCTCTAGTTGAGCTCGACTCCTAGAAGGTGTCGACCTTGTATCCGCCTCTAGTTGAGCTCGGCTACTAGAAGGTGTCGACCTTCTCTCCACCTCTAGTTGAGCTCGGCTCCTAGAATGTGTCGACCTTGTATCCGCCTCTAGTTGAGCTCGGCTCCCGTGAAGTGTCGGCGTCCTCTCTTCCTCCAGTTATGCTCGGCGAGGTATCGACTCATTTTCCTCCTACAGTCGAGATCCCCTCCTGGGAAGGACCTCACCCATTTACTCGTCTGGTGCCCTCTCGCCGAACTACGGGTTCAACATTGTTTTTCCGACCTCGCGAGCGAGCTCGAAAAAAGCGGGGATTGTGTACCACCCGTAATTCGTCGAGATCAGAAAGGCCTAAGGAGACACCTATTCGCAGACCTCGCTAGGCGAGCTGGGCGAGCAAGGGGTAAGATGGGCAAGCAAGGGGCGAGCTGGGCGAGCAAGGGGCGAGCTTGGCGAGCAAGGGGCGAGCTGGGCGAGCAAGGGGGAGCTGGGCGAGCAAGGGGCGAGCTGGGCGAGCAAGGGGAGAGCTGGGCGAGCAAGGGGCGAGCTGGGCGAGCAAGGGGCGAGCTGGGCGAGCAAGGGGCGAGCTGGGCGAGCAAGGGGCGAGCAAGGCGAGCAAGGGGGCGAGCAAGGGGGCGAGCTGGGCGAGCTGGGCGAGCAAGCGACGAGCTGGGCGAGCAAGGGGCGAGCTGGCCGAGCAGAGGCGAGTATGGGCGAGTATGGTTAGGTATCTACCCCCCCCCCCCCCCCCCCCAGCATTTGTCTATAAATAGACCCCCGGGGGTACAAGAAAGGGAAACCTTTGGACGAGGTTGACCCCCTCAGGCGAGATAGTCGCCAGGTCCCTGCCTTCCTTGTACCAAGCTCGGCCATTTTTGGTTTTGGTGGGGAAGACTCCTTTGAGCTTCTGGGTACGTGGTGGTACCTCCCTGCCGAAGCACCTGGGGTCCTATTTGTTTCTCTTCTAGCTTCTTTGTCGTTGCCAGCCAAGTCATCTCGTTGAACTGCTGGGCGAGTAGCCTCCGGCTGCATTGATCCGAATTTTGGAGCCGGGATTTTCTAGGCTTCAACAATATGCACACCACTAATGACTGTGCAGCCAAATTCGTATATTTGCACAATGAGCCTATAATGACACATCAAAGTTTTTTTAAAATTTGCGAATCAACTAAAAAAATGACTTGATATATATTGTTCCGATCAAAGTAGAATGACTCTAATCATAAGAAGTGAAGATTTATGTCCATGACTTTTGCATGTAGCAATGATAAATTCAATCGATGTCAAATTCCTATCCGAAGACATTTTTTGCAGCAGATCAATTGGTTGCAAAGGACTTCCCCCAAAACCTTCCTAATCTCTTCTTCTCGGCCCTCTCCTCATGCTTCTTCCTCGTTCCCCTTTTTCTGTTGAAGCGAAGGCCTTGCTTCCCTTACAATTTTATATATTTACGGACACAATTGGTCAACTCAATTCTATTATTTATAATACAAATTTTATAAGGGTCTGTTCGTTTAAACAGAATTTGCTTTCTGGAATTGGCTTTGAAAGTGCACAGTGTTGGTGCCAAAAATGGTACCTCCAAAATTCACACTAAAGGGGACGGGAGAAAACTGCGAAGTGCAGGTTACTAAGACAGAAGATGCTGGAAAGAAGGGAAAACAATCGTAAAATGGCGATCACGAAAAAATGAGACCGCTTACACAGGTTGTAAGCTGGAGCCTCCCAGTCAAGTCCCCTTTCTGGGTACCCCTACCCCTCTATTTATAGACGAGGAGGCTGCCCAAACGGGCAGAACTAAGAACTACGGGCTGCCCGGGGTACAGGAGAGCCGGGGCAGAGATGAGGGGTGCAAATAGCAAAAAAGGAAGAAAAGGAGGAGACCGCTCAGGCTATCGATCTCGCACTGCCTTGACCGCTTAGGACTTGGAAAAATGCGGCTGAGAAGAGACTTGGCGGTCTGCACGATCACCATATGTTGAGACCGCTCAGACCAAAAAAAAGCTTTGGCCTGCAAGAAGAGGTCGCGGGCTTTCTGGGCAAACATAATCCCCGCACATTTTTAAGTTGCTCCAAAAACTTCGAAAATGTAAGCTTTGACCGCTGAGACCGCGACCGTCATAAATGCAGCTTGGTCTATAAATACTGGCTGAGATCTTCAGATTTCAAGACATTGAGAAATACCAAGTTCCAAGCGGTCTCTGAAAATTAGGTAGGCGCGGTCTCTTACGGAGATGACTATTCTTGATTTTATAAAAGCTCTTCCGCCAAAAGCAAACTCTCCTGGGAAGAAGGAGGATGTTAGTTCAAGAAGAGGAAAAAAGATGCCGAAAATATTAACGAAAGCGAGTGCTTCAAAGGAGACCGCCCGATCTCCCAAAAAGAAATCTGAACTTGAAAGTTCAGCTGCGCCGGTCTCTGTTGTTTCTGAACCTTCCAACACCTCTTCAGATCCTGTATTGAAAATGTCTGACTTTTCTATCTATTTTAATTGTCAGAAATCCCTGGAGGTATTGGATCAAAAGACTTCTCAGCCCCCTAAGATCGCCTCAACTGAGACCATTCTGGCTGGGCTACACCAGAAAAAGGCCGAGGCCGAAATTATTCGGCAAAAGATCGCCGAACTGGAGGCCGCTGCGAAAAATAGGAAAAGGAAAAATTTAAGTCCAACCAGTTTGATTTATAAGAGAAACAAAAGAAATGGAGATGGACAGGATGTGACCGCCCCTGAGACGATCACACTTCTTGATGACGCTGATCCGGAGGATTCCACTGCGGTTCAAAAGGTGAATACCGGAAGCGATCTCCTTCTTCATCCTGCGGTCTCAACTTCATTAGGGGAAGATGATTTCGAATTAATCGCTTATCTTGATGAAGTTTCTTCTAACAATTCATCTTTTTCATCGATGCAGGTGCTAGATCCCCTTGAGGCTTCATCTCTTCAAAACGCTGCTGTTGATATGGAGATCGCAGCCAGGGAGAAGGAGATCGCTGATGCGGCGGTCAAGACGATGGAAGAGGAAGAGAGAAAGAAAAAAGAGAGGGAGGAGAAAAAAAGGAGGAGGTGATCAAGATCGCTGAGGAGAAGAAGAAGAAGAAAGAGGAAGAGAAGAAGAAGGAAGAAGAGGAGAAGAAGAGGAAGGAAGAAGAGGAGAAGAAGAGGAAAGAAGAGGAGAAGAAGAAGGAAGAAGAGGAAAAGAAGAGGAAAGAAGAGGAGAAGAAGAAGGAAGAAGAGGAAAAGAAGAGGAAAGAAGAAGAGAAGGAGAAAAAGGAAGAAGAGGAGAGGAGGAAGAAGGAAGAAGAGGATAAGAAGAAAAAGGCGGCCAAGACCGCTGAGGAGAAGAAGAAAACGAAAGAGGAGGAAAAGAAGAAGAAAGAAGAGGAGGAGAAGAAAAAAAAAAGAGGCGGCCAGGACCGCCGAGGAGAGGAAACAGGCTCTTCTAGGAGGTGATCATTTGTTTTGAGACCGAGCGGTCTCTGAATTTTAAACATTTTGCCTTGTAATATTTTTACTATTAATGTTCCATCTATTTTCTGTTATTTTTGTGATTTCTTCCAATTTTTGTGCTTTGTGCGATCTTGATTGTTATAATTTGCGATCTCTTTTATGTCTGGATTGTGTGTTGCTGGTATTTTTATTCATCTGTATTCTATTTATTGGGACCGCAGATTAGCTATATAATCTAGCCCAGGTCGAGCGGTCTGGAGATTTTTGCTGGGCGGTCTGCCAAAAGTAATGATTACGAAATTATCCTTCGATCGCTATAAATAGTTGCCTTCATAACCTTCACTTTATGTTCTCTTGAATACGCGATAAATACCGATCTCAGCGACATCTCAAAATGGTGTCCGCTCGTGCTTCTTCTGCGATCACCTTCTTGGCGGCTAATCAAAAACAGGGACGCCTATCGAAAGATGAGTTTATATATTTTATAAAGAAGTATATGATCCAAACCCAGATTGTCGTGAGACCGCCGACCGAACAGGAAAAGCTGAATTTCGGAGAGGAAAATAAATATGTTATTCCTATCGATCACTTTGATCATGGGTTGAGAATTCCCCTTCCTTGGGAATGGATGGAAATTTTTGAATATTACAGTTTCGTGCTCGCCCAGCTGCCCCCGAACTCAGTCGGTCTGCTTAATGTATTCATCAATTACTTGAGATCGGAGAGGATAAGGTTTTCGATGAACCTGTTCCGTGGAACCTTTACTGCGAAGGTTCTGAAAGAAGGCCAGAAGAAAGAAGAATTCAAGGGACTGATGTACTTCTCTGCGGAAGGAGTAAAGATCTTAAACCTTCCCAACAAGATCTCTTTTTGGACAGAAAGATTTCTTGTCTTCGAGGGCGACCTCGGCGGTCTCAAGAGTTCGCCGTCTCCACGACCTGACAGTACCTTCAAAAAGATAAAGGTGCTTGCTGCTGAGGAGATAAAAATTTTAGCCTTCTTGGCGGGCAAGAGGCTTGACCTTGTTCACTACCTGGCGATCTGGGATGAGATCGCTGAGGTTACTCCTGATGAAAGTAAGCCCTTCCTGCGGTCTCTCCCGCGATCTCTTTTTGTTCATTTTTCATATCCTTTCTCCTAACGTTTTTCTTACCTCAGCGACCTTTAAGGTCCCTGAAAGAGATCCAATCTCTCCAGCAGCTGAAGTACTTACTCAAAGGGAGAGAAGGCTGAAGCGGGAGGCTGATGCGTTCGGGACCGCTGCTGAGACCGCAGATCAAGACTTCCCCCTGCATGGTTTCTTAAAGAATATGAAGGATATTAAAGGAAAACCCTTACTCAAATGGGCCGCAAAAGGGAAGTCTCTAAAAGTTTCCACTGATCTTCCCTCGTGGAGTGGAAAGGTGACCCGCCACGCTTATGCGGTCACCTCTGCATTGTATGGGAGAAAGAACGCGGTAGAGGCTTATAATCTCGAGACCGAGGATCTCCCCGATCTTTGTGCTCAGGTGACCGCTAGGAGCACGATTCTAAATCATCATATGGGGCGGTCTCTTCGTAGCGCCTTAAATGAGATTACTGCCCTGCGTGAAGCTCAAAAGGTAAAGGTTTGATTGCATTATATGAATGATTACCTGTGATCGCGCGATCTGATCTTTCCCTTTTCCTTTTGATAGCAATCTGAGCGGGTGGCCTATGATCCAGCTAATCCAGCTTTCCAGAAGGCCATGATGCATCATATTAAGGAGACCGCTGACCAGGTTCACCGGAGAATTCAAAGACATAACATTCTCAAAGCTTTTCCCGGATGCGGCTCAAAGGATTGAAGAGCAGTCAGAGACCGCTGAAGAGACCGCGGATGAAGCCGGCGATCAAGATGAGAACGTCGAAATTGAGGATGAAGATGAAAGTGGGAGCCGCTATACTCAAGGCCGGGATTCTAGTTCAGGCTCAAGCTCTGGATCTAGAATTCCGGTGAGTAAATCGGAGGAATCCTCAGCAGAGACCGATTCTTCTCTCTCTGCTGAGCGATCCTCCAAGAGACCGAAAAAAGATTGAGCTGTAACTTTCCTTTAGACCGGGCGATCTCGTTGTAACAGACATTTCTGAATATATATAAAATTTGATTTTTTGTTAGATCTATATTTGTTGAATGAGTTTGTTTCTGGTGTATTTATTCTATTTGTTCTCCTGAGCTAGAAATGACATTCGATCCCAATGCCTTAGGTTCATCACGTAATTTTTATATCGATATTAAAGAACTACAGATGGCGATCTCTTGAAAAAGACATCAAGGACTTTGAAGGAAAAACTGATACTTTTGCATAAATAGAACTATTCTGCGGTCTTGAGATAATCAACCCACTGAAAGAATATTTAGCAACTTAACTGTGATCAGAAAAATAACCAATTTATTTGCAACAGTTATGCGGTCTCATATTACACAGGTTGTGATATAAGAAAACTATATCTTGAAGATGATTTGAACTCATTGAACTCTGGGTGATCGGCGCCCAAATGACAGGAAATCCATTTGATGGCCCCTTGATAATCAAGACCATAAAAAGAATACCTCTCCATTAATCTCTAGTTCAGCGATCATATTTCATTCGGACCGCCCTTTTTTGAAGAAAAAACCCAACTCGATGGGAAACAGAGCATTCATTATTATTTCATGTAACTTTGAACAACGGGGAATGCCAGAATCTTGATCTCACTGAGACTGGGTCGAGCTCTGTCATGTCGGCATAAGAGCTTTCTGAATAGCGACCTCAATTATTCTGAAAAAGTCATGTCCGGAGATTATAAATGACTCAAATCACTTTTTGAAGAAAGTTGGAAAGAAGAACATGCGGTCTCACAAATTGCTGACCGCCCGATCCCAGTACAAAGGGATGAATAAGATTTTTCTTTTTGAAGCAAGAAGATATGAAAATAGGATCTCTAAGAATGATCCGAAAGGAATGTGTGGTCATGCCGCGGAGGCTATACCGACATTGCCTCTCTTTTTAAACCAAGGATTACCGGGTTTACTGCAAACATGCCAATCTAAGGTTCAGGCGACGGTCCTGGATGTTTCTGACCGACCCTTACTTAACCATGCTTCAACGAGTATTCGAAAGTTACGGATCAAAATGATCGGAAGGGCAGGTGTGGTCATGCCGCGGAGGCTATACCGACATTGCTTTCCCTGAAGGATCATTTAGATCGTAACAATGTCCTTCTTAATGCATGACAGAGCTGAGCCAGCCACCTAGACCCCCTTGAAATGCTGAGGTGTGCCAGATGTCAGCAAGGACCCGGTATCCTAAACTTCCACCGCTCAAGCTTGGCGAGCTACTGCTACACAGATTCGAAATCTCCCTGACATCTGTGGTCCTGGCAGAATTACACGTCGAGCTAACAAGTCGAGGGGGAAGATAGTAGGATCCGTCGATGTCTCACTTGACAGGTTTTTTGGCTTGTTTTTCAAAAAATCAACTTTATTTTTAAGACTCGTCACCCATCACCCGTATTTCGAATGCTTTGATAATACCTGCGTGATGTTTTGAGAGGAGAAAAAGTGAGGAAAAAGGAATGAATGAGTCAGATACGAACATCTTAAGAGAAGAAAAGCTTGAGATCATCTCCGCTCCATGAATGAGGCACCTTTGTTCCTTCATAAGTTTGGAGATGGTAAGCACCATTTTTAAGCACATTCTTTACCATGAACGGCCCTGCCCAGTTTGGGTTAAGCTTTCCAACTGAACCGGCTCTTGCTGCTGCATCTACCTTCTTCAAGACTAGATCTCCAACAGCGAATTCTTTGGTTCTTACGTTTTTATTGAACAGCCTCGCCATCCTTCTTTTCACCTCTTCTTGTCTGATGATTGTTGTATCTCTCAATTCTTCAATTAAATCAAGGCTGCATTTTAGCTCTTCATCATTTCCTTCCATCCAATCAATTTGATTTTGTTGTGCCAATAACACTCTTGGGCTTTTCACTTCAAATTCCACCGGAATAAGTGCTTCGGAACCGTGTGACAGTTTGAACGGAGTTTCTCCAATAGCCGAACTTGGAGTTGTCCTCAAGGCCCATAAGACGGAAGGTAGTTGTTCTGCCCAGTTGCCCCTAACATTTTCTACCTTCTTTTTCAAGAGATTTATGATGAGTTTGTTGGCGGCCTCTACCTGCCCATTGCTTCTAGGGTGATGTACGGAAGCGAAACGTAGTTCGATGCCAATTTGCTTACAGAAATCAATAAGAGTTGAATTATTGAACTGAGAACCATTATCTGTGATGATTGCCATTGGAATCCCATGTCGACACACTATCTCTCCCCAAATAAAATTTTTCACGGCTTGAGTGGTAATTTTGGCTAATGCTCTTGCTTCTATCCATTTGCTGAAATAGTCAATCATGACTATAATATATCGTCGTTGTCCACTCGCCATAGGGAAAGGTCCAATCAAATCCATTCCCCAAACTGCAAATGGCCATGGAGTTGCTATTGACTTGAGTTGTTGAGCCGGCTGATTTTGGAGAGGAGCAAACTTCTGGCACTTTACACATTTCTTAGCAAACTTTTCCGCATCCTTCCTTATCTGGGGCCAAAAATAGCCTTGCCTCAGAATTCTTTTCTCCAAAGTTCTAGCTCCAGAGTGACTTCCACATTCTCCAGAATGGACCTCCTGAAGGATCGCTGGAATCTCTCCTTCCGAAACACACCGTGCTAATGGTGATAGGAAAGTCCTCCTATAAAGTACTCCTGCAACAAGATAATAGTTAGCTGCTTTCCGCTTAAACCTTTTTCTATCTTTTATTGAAGAATGGAGCTCTCCATTTGAAAGATAAAGAACAAATGGATCCATCCAAGACGGATGTTGATCAATCTCCATGACCTCTCCTTCTTCAATCGCCGGGCGAAACAACTCCGAAGTTGTTCCTCCTGAGAGAAGCCCAAATTTTGCCAACTCGTCTGCTTCCACGTTCTCACCTCTTGGTATATGCTCGATAGCAAAACTTTTGAATTTTCCTACCTCGATTTTTACCAGAGTTAGATACCGCTTTAGATTGCTATCTCTAGTTTCGAAAGCTCCATTTACTTGAGAAGCCATCACCAAAGAATCTGTGAAGACTTTGACATCATCAATTCCCAGCTCTCTTGCAAACTTAAGGCCGGCTAATAAGGCTTCATATTCTGCCTGATTATTTGTTACTTGAAAGTAGAACTTCAGGGCCTGATCCAATCTTACTCCGTTTGGATTGATTAAGACAATTCCGGCTCCGGAAGAATTTTTCCCGGAGGCTCCATCAACGAAGATTTTCCAGGCAAGGGGTGCTCCGACCTTCTTCTGAGACTTAGCTTCTTTGGCATCCACCATGAAGTCTGCTAAAACTTGAGCTTTGATTGCTACCCTTGGAACATAGGATATATCAAATTCACTAAGCTCTATTGCCCACTTTGCCAACCTCCCTGAATGTTCTGGTTTTTCCAAGACACTTTTCAATGGAAGGTCAGTGACGACTAAAATCGAATGAGCTTGAAAATACGGTCTTAGTCTTCTTGCTGAAATTACGAGCATTAAGGCTAGCTTCTCTAGGATTGGATATCGAGTCTCTGCATTCTTCAAAATTCGGCTTACATAGTAAACTGGAAATTGTTTCTTTTTCTCTTCTCGGACCAAAACAAAGCTTATAGCATCGGCGCCAACTCCCAAATACAGGAAAAGATCTTCCCCTTCTCGCGGGCTTTGGAGTAGAGGAATTGACGTTAACTGCTTTTTAAGCTGACTGAAAGCATCATCACACTCTTGAGTCCATTCAAACTTGGCCCCTCCCCGGAGGGTCTTAAAGAAAGGTGCACTTTTATCCCCTGACCGGGAGATGAATCGACTCAAGCCTGCCATTCTCCCTCCCAACTGTTGAACTTCTTTTGGGGTTTTGGGAGGTGGCATTTCCAAAATAGCTTTTACCTTGTCTGGATTGGGTTCTAACCCTTCTGGAGTGAGGAGATGACCCAAAAATTTACCTTTGTTTGCTCCGAAAACGCACTTCAATGGATTCAACCTCATATTGAAGGTTCGTAAGGTTGCAAAAGTTTCCGAGAGATCTTTGAGATGAGAGGAGAAGGATTTGCTTTTCACCAAGAGGTCATCGACATACACCTCAAGGTTCCTTGCCTTCTGACTTTTGAAAACTGTATCCATCATTTTTTGGTAAGTTGCTCCAGCATTTTTCAACCCGAAAGGCATCACGAGATAACAGAAGCAACCATCATTTGTGATAAACGAAGTATGCGGTATATCCGGTTTATGCATCCTGATTTGGTGATAACCTGAAAAAGCATCTAAAAAACTCATAAAAGAATAACCTACCGCAGAATCCACTAAAGAATCTATCTGAGGCAAGGGATAGCAATCCTTGGGGCAAGCTTTATTGAGTTTGGTAAAATCGACACACATCCTCCACTTTCCACCCGACTTGGTTACCATTACAACGTTTGACACCCACTCCGGATATTGGATTGGTTGAATGAACTTTGCCTTCAGAAGCTTCTCTACCTCTTCACGAATAGGTTGAGCCAGAGTGGTTGCAACAGTTCACTTCTTCTGCTGGACCGGAATGACGTTTGGACTAATGTTGAGGTGATGGCAAGCAACATCCGGATTCACTCCAGGCATGTCGTCTGCCGACCAAGCGAAGATGTCTAAATTTTGTAGGAGACAAGAGATGAGCTGACTCTTGTCGGCTTCAGATAATTCAGCGTTGATGGAGAGGCTCTTGCTCTCATCTTCCTCGCTGATCTGAACATTTTGAGTTGCTTGGGCAGGTTCCAAGCGGATTCCATCTCTCACATCCTCCATTTCTTCTGTAACTTGAATTTGTTCAGGAACTTCAATGGATTCAGTCATCATAACTTCCTGGGGTGGAGAAGACACGATCATGTTGACCGTCTTTACATAGCATTCTCTAGCTTTCCTGGGGTCGCTCCTGATTCGATGTTGTTTGTCATTCAAGGCAAACTTCACCGCTTGATGATAAGTGGAGACAATGGCTTGATACCCTTTCAGAAAGGGTCTCCCGAAAATTGCGTTGTAGCTACTGGGAGCATCAACGACTATAAATTTGACCAGCCTTACTATCCCTCCAAGGATCACGGAGAGGGTGACGAGCCCTTCGACTTCTTTCTTCTCTCCTGAAAAACCATAAAGAGGTCCTTCAGTTGATAGGAGGGGTTTACCTGTCTTTAACGCCTCAAAGGCAGGCTTGAAAAGCACATTGACTGAGCTCCCCGTATCTATTAGAATTTTTTCCACCGTATAGTTTTCGATCACAGCTTTGATGACGACTGCATCATCAAAGGGATTCGCGGTCTGAGGAAGATCTTCATCTCCAAAAGTGACCGTCCCTCGAATCGGAGCCGAAGAAGTAGCGGCAACCTCTGATTAATAAACTCTCTTCAGACTTGCCTTTCTTGAGGACTCCGGGCCTGCACCCCCATGGATGCAGAAAAGGTTGCCCAAGGCACCCTCATCATTAGCGTCTACACATTCGCTGGGAAAACCGATGTTGCCCAGATGGCCAACATCATCTACTTCCTCGCACTCCCAGTGAACTTCTGCTACCTCCTTGGCCTTGGAAGTTGAAGCTTTGGCAGAGTCATTCTTTTGAATGAGATCGCGGAGCTTTCCCTCCTTTAATAGTTTCTCTAAAAATAGGCGGAGAGCTCTACAATCTTCTGTCAAATGCCCCATATCTCTGTGATACTCACGGTAGAGGGTTGGGTTTCTGGTTTTCGGATCAGAATTCAGCGGAGCTGGCCTCTTAAAAAAGGGCTGTTTCTGAAGAACTTGCAGCACTTCATTCATAGAAACACCAAAGTCCGTGAAGGACTCTTGGGATTCATTATAAAGTGAAGGAATGGGTAGAAGAGGAGGTTGAGTATACTGGATCTGGTGGATGGGGGTGACTTGCGGAGCAGGAGTAGCAGGAGTTTGAAGAAATGAATTTTGAGGTGGGAAAAATTGATTACCTCGGTTGAAGCGGTTGTTGCGGTAACCTCTCGGAGCTGGAGGCGGAAGCTCTTGTTTAGTTTTCGAGGAAGATGGAGCAGGATAGAATCCCGCAGAGCCTTTCTGAGTGGCTCTGTTGGTCAGATTGCTCACATAGGTGGGGTTGTTGATCTCCCCTTCTATATAGCGATTGGCAATGCTGATCAGCTCCTGATAGGAGCTAGGCTCTTTGGTTGTGACTTTGAACTTCAGAGGACCCTCCTGCAGGCCGCTGATCAAAGCCACCATATAGAGCTCGGGATCCATGTCTCTGACCCCCAGGATCTCTTTCTGAAAACGGTCAACGAAATGCGCTGCAGTTTCATTGTCTCCTTGCCTGATCTTGAAGAGGGTCGCAGGACCACTCTTCCTTTTCTTTGCAGTGGCGAACCTCAGGAGGAGCTCTTGCCTTAGGGCAGCAAAGCTTGGGATAGACTGACAAGGCAGCTTATAGAACCATTCCATGGCTGACCCATCGAAGGAGGTGACCATCAGCTTGCACCTCACTCCATATGAAATGTTCCTGAGAGCCACAGCGGACTCGAAGGCTTGAAGATGACACATGGGATCGGTCTCTCCCGTATACACAGGGAGTCGAGGTTCTCTAAACCCATGAGGAATAGGATCCCGACGAATTTCATCGGTAAAGGGGGAGGGCTCCCCTAACTCAGAAGGCCCCAGAGGAGGGAAAAAGGAAGCAGGAGGAGCTTGAGGGTAAGCAAACCCTTCTTCAAAGTTCAGGGCCTGAGCCGGAGTCCCCTGGGCTGCGGCTCGGAAAGAATTATGACGAGCGGCGAACTCCTCATGCTGAGATCGCTGAGGAGCTGCGGGCTGGAAGACGGGATGATCGCTAGGGTGACCGCTTGCTACTCGGTCAGGAGTAGCGATCTGAGAGGCTTGAGGAAGGATTTTCTGGGAGATCGCGGCTAGAACCTGGTTCATAGCCTCGATCTGCTTTGCAGACTCCTGCTGAGTCCGGACAACTTCTTGCCGATCTCGAGCGGCCTCTTGCTGAGACCGCGCGATCTCCTGCTGAACAGAAGCGGTCTCCTGCCTAGCTCGGGCGGCCTCGCGGAGAGCTTGCTCAACACGAAGCTCGAAACGGCGCTCAAGCGCTTCCAACGGGTTGTGATCGGAAGGGGGAACGCTAGGAGATCGCAGGGGACGACCTCTACGGCGATCAGCCATCTTGAAAGTCTAAGATTCACCTGACACTTCGAATCTGAAGGTCGCGTGTTCGTTCTGTTGGTGCCAAAAATGGTACCTCCAAAATTCACACTAAAGGGGACGGGAGAAAACTGCGAAGTGCAGGTTACTAAGACAGAAGATGCTGGAAAGAAGGGAAAATGATCGTAAAATGGCGATCACGAAAAAATGAGACCGCTTACATAGGTTGTAAGCTGGAGCCTCCCAGTCAAGTCCCCTTTCTGGGTACCCCTGCCCCTCTATTTATAGATGAGGAGGCTGCCCAAACGGGCAGAACTAAGAACTACGGGCTGCCCGGGGTACAGGAGAGTCGGGGCAGAGATGAGGGGTGCAAATAGCAAAAAAGGAAGAAAAGGAGGAGACCGCTCAGGCTGTCGATCTCGCACTGCCTTGACCGCTTAGGACTTGGAAAAATGCGGCTGAGAAGAGACTTGGCGGTCTGCGCGATCACCATATGTTGAGACCGCTCAGACCAAAAAAAAGCTTTGGCCTGCAAAAAGAGGTCGCGGGCTTTCTGGGCAAACACACAGTGTGCCTCTAAGAATCCTCTAGAGGGGGGTGAATAAAGATTTAAAAATTATACTTATTCTAACTGTGAGAACAATAAAATAATCTAAGGATTTATGCACAAACAAGATCTCAGGCAGAATAAACTTGTGCAGAAATATAAAGCAAAAATCAGTAAAGTAAACTAGCTATAGGGACAACACAGAAAATTAGCAACCATAAGACACACAAAATTTTTTATAGAGGTTCCCCAAAATATGGGTACTCCCCTCTTCTACCACCTTGTAGGGATGCACCACTGTGTCTGAGTCTTTTAGTAAGGAGACTCTTAGAACCAATGATCTTTTGACAAAGAGATCATGAACCACCAAATCTTTTGATAAGGAGATCTTGAACCACCAAATCTTTTGATAAGGAGATCTTGAACCACTGAATCCTTTGAAGAGGGATTAACAAAACTCTTTTACAGAAGGGAAGGAGAAAGAAGAAGAGGAAGGTTACAGGAATTCTGTTTTCCGAATTCTTATGATGGTTGTATGAAAAACAGCTTCTTGTCTTTTCACTGGATCTGCTCTTGATAAACTTCTGCTTATGATGGTGATGATTTGCAGAAGTTATGATTGTCAGATCCTTCTATCTTCTCTCTAATTGAACTCTGGTTGTTATATGATTGTGTTGTTAAGGAGCCTTGTTCTGTTCTGTTCTTTGAGAGAAGAAGAGCAGTAGAAATTCCTTCTCTGTATTCTTCTTCTGTTAGGGTTCCTGTAAGAGAGAGGAAGAGAAGGAGACCCAATAGAACAGTGTGGATGATTGTGATGAGTGTCTTGCTTTTCTCTTTCTTCTATTTCCATTTATTGTCCCGCAGTTGAATTTGAATTTGTTTTCCCTTTTAGGTATGTCCTGAAGGGTATATTTGTCTGGACAATAAAATCTTCCTTCCATCTTTAATTCCCGACCCGTCAACCAACATTTCAGCTTGTTTTCAAGAAATCTTTGCTCTGACCTCAGTTAATTCTTTATTCCATTTAAGGTAATTAATGAGCCGTTGGGGAACGGTCTTGAGAGAGGTGTGCCATGAGAGAGGGTCGAAAATGACAGCTGAAAAGGTTTCCCTTTTCAGACTGTATTAGACGTAGCGTCAAGTTCACTTCCTCTCCTATCGACGCACCTTCGAGTTCTTGTAGGAGCACCTTCGAATTCATCCTTGCTCTGACTGAACTCTGCTAGTCGACGTTGCGTCGATACCCAATCGACGTAACCGTCGAGTTGAAGATATGATTTGAGCTTCATTATCTGCGTCGAGATGAAGTCGACGTTACGTCGACTTTGAATGGCTCCGACAGATATTTCCTTCTGCGCCGAGTTGAAGTAGAAGTTGTGTCGACTTCTTCAAGTGCTCTGATAAGTCCATGTCCTCTGCGTCGATATCTATTCGACATAATATCGACTTGATCTACTCCGACAAAAAGAGTATGTTGTTTGGACCTCTTGTCAGAGTAGCGTCGACATCCATTCGATGTTGCGTCGATTTCTATTCGAGGCAAATATTAACTTCACCAAATTTGTGCTTCTCTTGATATGGTCTTGACACCCTAGGTTGAGTGTGACATCCTAAGACATCTAATGACCAGATTACCCTCACTATACAATGGGTAATTCAATCCTAGTAGTTAAAATCACTTTTATATAATTTGTTAAGTTAAGTCACAGGGTTTTCCCAACAATCTCCCCCTATTTATCTTAATAAATTTTACAATTTGTTCAAAGTGATTTTACACATTTCTTTGCAGACATAGAAATAATAACAAATGATATGGACCTAGAAATAAAATAACTGGAGTCATAAAAAAAATCTCCATATCACGAAGTGTTATTGTGTAGCATTGTTCTTCCCACCATAATATAGTTCCTCAGAAGTGAATAAGTCATATTATACCTATCACTCAGGAATCCTTCTCAGGGGTTCTTCTCTTCCTGGTGAAGAACTTTGGGATAATGTTCCTTTTGGCCATTCTTAGAGGCACATCTTCATCATCTTCTGGTTCTTCAGTATCAGTTTGTCCTTAGGAAGCTCCCCCTGAGTTTGTGTGTTGTGTTCAGCCTCCAAGGCAGCTTCCTGAGCAATCTGTGACACTTCTTCTAGCAAATTGTCATTCTGAGGTTTTTACTGATCATCTGCTGTACTTACAGCTTCCATTTCAATATCTAGATTTCTCTGAACATCTGGAGCAGGCTCCCCCTGAACAGCTGGTGCAGACTCCCCCTGAACTGCAGGCTTTCCAGAAATAAAATCATCCAACATTTGTGGGAGCTCCCCCTGATCTGCAGGCTCAAGGTTTAACTTTTCTGGGAGCTCCCCCTGAATCTGAGCACCCTGAAATGTGATCACTTTGTCAGGGGTAGGCTCATTATCAGCATTCCCTTGATCCTGTCCACTCATATCAAGGACAAGTCTTTCTTCCTCCAATATGTTCTCCCCCTTTTTGACCTTGCTGACCAGAGAGGTTAAGAACTATTTTGTCACCATGGAGGAAGACACAAATTCTTTTATTCCCTGGAGGGATCTCTTTGAATCTAGTAACTGAACCTCCATCTGGGAGTATTTTCTATCAAACTTTCTTGCCTGGGTGGCCACCAGGTCTGCAAAGGTGGAGGAGGCAAGGGACACAACTTTTGAAATGACCTGCTCAAGGTCAATTGGAGGGGTATGAGCTGCAGGAGGTGGATATGATGGAGGAAAGTCTTCAGGGATGAGAGAGAGAGAGAGAATGGTAGACATCAGGTGAGAAGTGAATTGATGGCGGTGGAGGTGGAGCAAACTGATGTTCAGGAATGTTGGTGGATGATAGTTGATGGGATGATTATGGAGATGGCTCAGGAACTGAAGTGGATGGGAACTGTTGTTGTTGTTGTTGCAGCTCTTGTTGTTGTTGTTGTTGTTGTTGTTCTTGTTGAGAAGAGTGTTGAGCTGAGGTATCATCCTGATGAGATTCTGGAGCAATGTCCAGTGGAGGGATATTATCCCTTAGGGGATCTGGTGTTTGCCTTTCAGACTCTTGAGGATGAGGAGATGGAGGAGGGAAGCTGGAGATTTACCAGGCTTTGATATTTGTCTGGTCCACTTAGAGAATATCCCTATGTTTATTCTCTTTTCAGGAGGAATATGCACTCCTTTGGATTTAGACACAGTTGGATATTGGTGAAACATTACCTGACTCATGATCCTCATGAAAGCATTTTCCTTGTTGGAATATTTGTGAGCAATCAGCTTATAAGGATGCACCTTCCCTAGTTAACCTTCTTCTGTAGAACAAGAATTCCCATAATCTGCAGCGGCTGCTTTGGAATTGCATCATGGGCTGAGATTTTGCACAGTAAAACTTTCCCAACAATGTCAGCTAGGAACCTGTATTCTTCTGCAACATCAATATTTTGAGATTGATTGGCTTCTCTTTCTTGAACTGCATTATCTCTAGAACATTCTTTACTTCTTCAGTTGTTAATTCATCTGAGTCATTCCCAGTGGGCAGATAAAAAGTTTGAGAGAGAATTTCCTTAGAAATACTAATGTCTTTGCCAGATATTGTCCCTTGGAGAGCCCCACCATCTGTCACTGACACAGTATCCTTAAATTTTGTAGCCATTTGTTTGAATGTACCTGCAAAAACAAAGAAATGAGAGAGAGAGAGGCACAAGAGAGCTGGAGAGCAAGAGAGTAAGAGAGAGAGAGAATTCGAAAGCGTAAATGTTTTGACGTAGTAATTATTTAAAAGCAGATGAATCATCGCTACTTAGGGTTTAGGTCGACGCACCGTCGATAACTCTTATTATTTGGCGCGCAAAGCTGTGTCGATATTGCTTCTATAAGTACTTCTGCGTGCGCTGAAAAATCGACGTTGCGTCGACTAGTACTCGACGTAGCTTCGAGACTATTCAAAGACCCTAAGTCGACGTAGTCCTGTCGACGTTACATTGATTTCCAATCGACGTAACTTCGAATTTAATCAGCAATTAATAAGTCGACATATGCGTCGATATGAACTTGACACTGCGTCGACTTCTATTCGAATTGTCTATTCTGAGTGCTTCTTGACGCTGGCGTCGAGTAGAAGTCGATGGTACGCCGACTTCTATTTGACGCACCTCTTAATAAATAGATCTATTTCTTTAGAAAATTCTTGCTAATTTTCTCAGCAATTTTTATTTATTGAAAATAGATCTTAATATAATGTAATAAATATTAAGGAGGATTCAAGATAGAAATTACTCCCTTGAATAGGTCTTGTAACTTAATCAAAATCTACATCTTTCTTCCCACTCAATTTTCTCCTGAGTGTGACCCTACCTCACCCTGCACAGGTAATTTAAACATTAGAGGGAACCCAGGTTACCTTGGGCCCTTTGCTTTTACTATTGTAGGGTTCAATGAAAGAATAGAAGGGTCTTTCATGATACCGTTTGGGATGATGGGGAATGGATTTCTCAAACCTCTTATCTTGATACTTGAAGTGAGTATAAAATGTATCAAAATATAACAAATCAGCAGAATGTTTGATTATCCTAGGTTTTGTTTTTTTTCTGTTGATTGTTGTTATTTAACTTCTCTAAATGATTCTTGCCTATGGGGTTTTCCCTTTTATTTAGGTTTGCCTTCTTAGTTTTGTCTATCCTATCTGGATGATTGTTATCTCTATCCTTGGGTGATACACTCTTCTCACTTGGTTGATATTCACTAGGTCTAACAAATGGCACTAGATTTTTCCAGGCTGGTTTCCTAGATGTTTCTGTGCTAGTGGAGGGCTCTGCTCCTAATCCTAGGTGATTAAATCTCATAGAGAGATTTTCTGTGATATCCTTGAGCTTCTGACTCCTCCCATTAAGTGAGTCCTCAAAGGCCTTTGTCTTTGCTAGCTCTTCTTTTAGATTTATATTTTCCTCTCTAAGCTTAATCAATTCTAACTCTTATTATTAAGTTCATTAGTTTGATTTTGATTTTTTAGGAGTGTTTCATTTTTCTTCAGATTCTCTAATTCAGTTCTATCTGTGTTTAGCTCTTTTTCTACCCTAAGATGTTCAATGCAAAAATCTTTGAAGCATGTTTTAAAATCTTCAGAAGTAAAGTCAAATTCATCAAAGACAGATGATACCTGATCATCTTCATCATCTGATGTCATCCCAAGAGCCATTATGCAGGTTGCTACTGCTTCTTCTTCATCATTACTTTCAGATAATGAGGAGTCTAGCTCTGCTTCAGAATCACTTCATGTTTCAGCAATGAAGCCTTTGGCTTTCTTCTTGTCCTTTCCTCTGAAGGATTTCTTCTTCTTCTTCTCCTCTTTGTTGTTGCTTCTTTCCCTCAGCTCTTGTGGGCATTCAGGGGCAATGTGCCCTGGTTTGCTGCAGGTATAGCAGATAACCTCCTTCTTTGGAGTCTTATCATACCTGGGCCTTGAATCCCTTTCTCTTCTCTTTGAGTCCCCAGTCTTCACCCACTTCTTGAATCTTTTTGCCAGCAAACTGAACATTTCATCCTCAGGAGTGGAGGATTCTCCTTCGGCAGCTTTCAGAGCAAGGGACCTTTGGACAGGAGCTGGAGAGGTCTCCCTTTCTTCAGCCTCAGCTCTGTTCTTCAGAAGCATCTCATATGACTTAAGCTTTCCTAGTAAAGCTTCAGTTGAGATCTCTCTGTGGAATCTGGATTCTCTGATTGCCCAGATCCTTGAATCCCATGAGCTAGGGAAGCACATGAGAATCTTATCATTAATTTCAGTCAAGGATATTTCCTTGTCTAAGCCTCTGAGCTCATTAATGATAAGGCTGAATCTGTCATACATATTGGCAACAGATTCTTCATCTTTCTTTTGAAAGTTCTCATACTGGGATATGGGAAGGGACTTTTTGTCCTTTCTTTCATCAGCACTTCCTTCCACCATGGTGGTGAGTGAGTCCCAGATTTCCTTTGCCGATTGGCACTCAGCAACTTTCTGGAAAATGTCATCTGACATTGTTGACACCAGAATATTCATGGCCTTGGCATCACATGCCTTGACCTTCTTCTCAGCCTCTGTCCATTCCTTTCTTGTAACAACCTCAGTTGTTGAGGTTTCTCCTTCCTTTTGTCTGACTGGAGTAGGAGGACCTGTGAGAAAGACATTATAGATGTCTTCATCAATTGAATTCATGTACAGCCTTATCCTGGCCTTCCAGAGTGTGAACTTGTTCAAGTTACACACTGGGGGTCTTGTGGAAGCATAATCTTTAGTACTCATTTTCTTTATAAACTATGTTTATAGAAAAGAAATAAGAGTAGGAGGTCTTTTTGATCAAGGTGTTAGCCTTTATTGATCAACCTCCCTCTGATACCAATTGAAAGTGCACAGTGTGCCACTGAGAATCCTCTAGGGGGGGAATAGAGATTTAAAAATTATTCCTATTCTAACTGTGAGAACAATAAAATAATATAAGGATTTATGCTCAAACAAGATCTCAGGCAGAATAAACTTGTGCTGAAATATAAAGTAGAAATCAGTAGAGTAAACTAGCTATAAGGACAGCACAGAAAATTAGCAACCAGAAGACACACATAATTTTTTATAGAGGTTCCCCAAAATGTGGGTACTCCCCTCTTCTACCACCTGGTAGGGATGCACCACTGTGCCTAAGTCTTTTGGTAAGGAGACTCTTAGAATCACCGATCTTTTGACAAGGAGATCATGAACCACCAGATCTTTTGATAAGGAAATCTTGAACCACCGGATCTTTTGATAAGGAGATCTTGAACCACTGAATCCTTTGAAGAGGGATTAACAAAACTCTTTTACAGAAGGGAAGGTGAAAGAAGAAAAGGAAGGTTGCAGGAATTCTGTTTTCAGAATTCTTATGATGGCTGTATGAAAAACAGCTTCTTGTCTTTTCACAGGATCTACTCTTGATAAACTTCTGCTTATGATGGTGATGATTTGCAGAAGTTATGATTGTCAGATCCTTCTATCTTCTTTCTGATTGAACTCTGGCTGCTATATGATTGTGTTGTTAAGCAGCATTGTTCTGTTCTGTTCTTGGAGAGAAGATGAGCAGCAGAAATTCCTTCTCTGTATTCTTCTTCTGTTAGGGTTCCTGTAAGAGAGAGGAAGAAGGAGACCCAATAGAACAATGTGGCCAATTGTGATGAGTGCATTGCTTTTCTCTTTCTTCTATTTCCTATTATTGTCCCGCAGTTGAATTTGAATTTGTTTTCCCTTTTAGGTATGTCCTGAATGGTATATTTGTCTGGACAATAAAATCTTCCTTCCTTCTTTAATTCCCGACCCGTCCACCAACATTTCAGCTTGTTTCCAAGAAAGTTTTGCTCTGACCTCAGTTAATTATTTATTCCATTTAAGGTAATTAAGGAGACGTTGGGGAATGGTCTTGAGAGAGGTGGGCCATGAGAGAGGGTCAAAAATGACAGCTGAAAAGGTTTCCCTTTTCAGACTGTATTCGACGTAGCGTCGAGTTCACTTCCTCTCTTATCGACGCACCTTCGAGTTCCTGTAGGAGCAGCTTCGAATTCATCCTTGCTCTGACTGAACTCTGCTAGTCGACGTTGCGTCGATACCCAATCGACGTAACGGTCGAGTTGAAGATATGATTCTGAGCTTCATTATCTGCGTCAAGATGAAGTCGACGTTGCGTCGACTTTGAATGGCTTCGACAGATATTTCCTTCTCCGCCGAGTTGAAGTAGAAGCTGCGTCGACTTCTTCAAGTTCTTCGATAAGTCCATGTCCTCTGCGTCGATATTTATTCGACGTAACATCGGCTTGACCTACTCCGACAGAAAGAGTATGTTGCTTGGACTTCTTGTCAGAGTAGCGTCGACATCCATTCGATGTTGCGTCGATTTCTATTCGACGCCAATATTAACTTCACCATATTTGCGTTTCTCTTGATATGGTCTTGACACCCTAGGTTGAGTGTGACATCCTAAGACAGCTAATGACCAGATTACCCTCACTATACAATGGGTAATTCAATCCTAGTAGTTAAAATCACTTTTATATAATTTGTTAAGTTAAATCACAGGGTCTTCCCAACAGGCTTTTCGACGAAAATCAATATCTACATGAATTGGCTTTGTACAATATTCCAATTTAGTTGTTCGGCTGTAAAATTAAATTCAGTCAACAGAATTGGAATTGAGGCACAAAAGTTGTTCGACTGAATGATGGAATTGGTATTGGAATTGACATTATACAATAATTTTATAAAACTTAAAATAGGCGTCAACGCCGAACACATTAAATTGCATAATATGTTTTAAGACGCGGGTTTTTCACCCAAGCACAATTTTTACGCCCAGGTACCCATTTTTTGTTCTCGGGCGCGCATTATTCTCCTGGACGCGTGTTTTTCGCCAAGGTGTGCGTTTTTTTGGCCCATTACCGCATTTTTCGCCCGATCGCGAGTTTTTCGGTTGGGAATGCATTTTTTGGCACGGAAGCACACTTTTTGTCTAAACGCGCATTTTTTTCCCGTGCGCGCATTTTTTCACTGGCGCATATTTTCGCCCGAGCTGGTGTTTTTCGGCCAAGTGTGCGTTTTGCGGCCCGGACAAAAAATGTGCGGTTTGTCAAAATTTCTGATTTGAATCGTTTAGGAGTAAGCAGCAGTTGCATTAACTGAGTTATAGCCAAACAACCATAATGTCACACAGCAGCACAATAGACTTTATTGAATCACAAAACTTTATTACAGTGCGAGACACGATTCATAAGAATCACGAAGGAGAGAAGAACAAAACACACAAAAAACAAAATTGGCGGCTTGCCAAGCAGAGACCGCACAGACCGCTGAACTCCAGAGACCGCCCGACTTGACCTGAGACCGCACGAACAGAAAACAGGCAAGATGACCTGTACTGCAAGATCGCCACCTCAGACCTCACGAACTGGAGCTTATTGAATTGGACAGAGAACAGAAGCTGTCGTCAGACCGCAACTCAGATCGCCTAACCGTTGAAGGTCGCCTGATCGTCGAGCTCGCTGCGAACAGCACAAGAACAACATAAACCAGTTCGCAGACAAGCCGCTGCCGAACTGTTTATTCAAGCCACTGGGAAATCACCAAGGAAGGAGACCGCAACCTGCTGACCGCAAACAGTTCTCATTGTGAATGACGGGTCATGCACCCCTATTTATAGGCGACAAGACGGATGTCGTCACCGCCGCAAGAGAGATACAATCACCACCCGTCAGATCGCCAGCGGTCATACAGAGCAGACCGCATGATCACACCACTTAGACAACACCTGTCCAAGACCGCAAGTCAGCAGCAAACCGCGCACAAGCCGCGCGAACACAAGACCGCGCACAAGACGCGCGGACACAAGAACACTCCTTCCTTAGACCACCAAGAGCAAACCAAGAACATCTGGCCGACTTCAGACAAGTCGCCAGACCACCCAGCATAAGCCGACCGGTCACAGCGGTCACACAAGAACAGACCGCCCGGTCTTCCACAAAGAAGATAGATCAACCAAGCAGAGCAAACCGAAAGAGACCGGAACATACAAGAACAAACTGTGAAATTTTTCGAATCTTTATGGAGTGAGCAGGAATCATACAACTTAGAGTTCACAAGCCAAACAACCAGAAGCACATGAAGGAAATATAGTCTTTATTGATAACAACAATCTTCATTGCAGGGAGAGGGATACATGGCGAGACATGATTTCCCCAGTACACAAAACCAAAGAGAAAAAAAACACAACTTGAAGGAAGATAACTGAGACCACTCCAGACCGCGCGGTCTCCTTGCCGATCTCTGCAAGCCGCCTAACCGCACAACACTGCCGGTGATAAATAGAAAATATACGCATTTTTCTATATAGTTTTTAGTATAGTTTTAATTAAATTTGTAAATAATATATGTAAATTAATGAATAAAATGTTTGTTTTTGCTATTTTTGTTTTTAACTTAGTTTTGTTTTCATTTTATAAAATTTCTGTAATTTTATTAAGTCACGCCCTCGGACACGCCCGTGTCCAAGGGCGTGTTCAATAATTTCTGATAATTTTCATTTCTGTCTTTTTTCCAGCTCAAATACTAGGTCACGCCCTCGGTCACGAAAAAAACTCCAAAAAAATAATGCCAAAAAAAAAAAAACTTATCAAAAAACTCCAAAAATAGAATAAAAACCCCTACTTAGCTTCTTGTTACTTCTAAGGCTAGGTTAGGTTTATCTTTAAGCGTTTTTCATCATTTTTGATTTACTAAAACCATTTTATTTTTATCATAGTTTGAAAAATTTAAATCAAGGAATTTTGGTAGTAAAAAATTTCTTGTAATCTTAATTTAATTTGAGAACAAAACTTTTAGCACTACCTCGAGTTAACCCTAAATAGATTCGTTTTTGTATTATATTGGCAAACCATCTTTAGATTCAATTATTCTAACTCGAACTTGTGAAACTTTAGGAATATTCTAATCTACTAAATTTTGCTCTCAAATACTCTTTTATTACTCTAGTTTTTCTTTTGAAACCCTCACCCCTTTAGCTTGGCATAAAAAAGTAAAAGAAGAAGTTTTTAAAAGAAATCCTGTGTCAATGGGAATAAAAAGATTCCGTAAACACAGGCACCCAATATTGTTAAAAGAAATCCCGTGTCAATGGGAATAAAAAATAAAATTCTGTAAACACGGGCATTGGGTTAAGTTTAAAAGATTTCATTTATCCCGCGTAAACCAACGCTGGGTATCAAAGCAAAACCACCAAAAAGGTGGGGTGAGAGGATTAAATCCATCACCCCTAATCCAAGCACTCTTCTCTTTGCCAAAGCTTTCCTTTTTCCCCTACGCCTTAGCCACTAAAATTGTAAGCTAGATTTTAATTTAAAAAGTTTGCGAGAGCATAATTAGTAGGTTTTATTTATTCTTAAAAATTTTCTTAAAAAAGTTAAAGTTTTATATAATTCTATTCTAATTAAAAGGTGCCAAAAACTGCAATATTCGACGCTATTTAACTAACTTTAGAAGTTTCGCTAAAACTTTTTCGCTCTTTTTAAATTATCTTCACAATTTAGGACTTACCTCTTTAAATCTCCTAAATTTATTTCGATCTCACTTTTGATTAAATAAAATTTTTAGTAAATTAGAAATTTTATTAACGTCTTATAGGTATCCCTTACTTTTGCTCTGGAATAACAAAAGCTTAAGTATGGGGGTGTTTGATAAATAGAAAATATACGCATTTTTCTATATAGTTTTTAGTATAGTTTTAATTAAATTTGTAAATAATATATGTAAATTAATGAATAAAATGTTTGTTTTTGCTATTTTTGTTTTTAACTTAGTTTTGTTTTCATTTTATAAAATTTCTGTAATTTTATTAAGTCACGCCCTCGGACACGCCCGTGTCCAAGGGCGTGTTCAATAATTTCTGATAATTTTCATTTCTGTCTTTTTTCCAGCTCAAATACTAGGTCACGCCCTCGGTCACGCCCGTGACCGAGGCCGTGTACTAGGTCACGCCCGTGTTGGTTGTTCAGCCAGAATTCGAGCCCAAACGCCCAATGTCACGGCCGTGATCTAGTCACGCCCGTGACCGAGGCCGTGACTCAACAAAGCTTCCAGAAAACCAAAGGACACGCCAGGTGTCACGCCCAGTTCAAGCTCAAGCCTGCCGACATCGAACACGCCCGTGTTCCTTAGAACACGCCCGTGTACTTCCAAAGTCGCCGATCAAACCTTCTAGATGCCAGCCTGGATCCAGCTGTTCTGGCTATTCGCACCCCAAGCCGTGTCACGCCCTCAGACACGCCCGTGACCGAGGGCGTGTAATTCCAAAATTTTGCCTATAAATAGAGGCCGACCCCCTCATCAATTCCCTCTCTTGGAACCTCTTGGAACCTCTTGGCTCCTAATGGATTGCCCTTTTTGGGTGATCTTCCACAATATTTTGTCCACTTTTTGTATTTTTTTATTTTCCTTTTTATGTAATTAATTAGGTGTTTATTTTATTTTCTTTTTGTAATATAAATGTTGTAATTAAATGTTTTTAATTTTGTAATTTTATTTCCTGTAAACCCCGTTATTATGGCAATAAATAAATTTAGTTTTTTTCGTGCATTCGTAGCGTAATTTCAAATTCTGCAATTTCATATTTCTGCACCGTATTTCAATTCATAACTTAGCTTTATTTCTGCACCGTATTTCAATTCATAACTTAGCTTTATTTCCGCACTTCAATTTTCGCAATTTTTCTTTAGCTAGATTTATTCGTCGCCATAAAATCGGTTTTCTCGCTTATATTTGAATTTATGCGTCGTCATAATTTTTCATTCTTTTCTTCCTTGACACGGTAGTTTAGAATGGGATATTCGGGCTGCGTTTAAAATCGCTTCAAAGCGAGCGTTTTTCTCTCGTAATGCTTTCTTCGTTTTCGTATTTTCACTTTATGTTTTTATTATTCGTGTTTTTGTTGTTTTATGTTTTAATCATTTTCGTTTCCGTCATTTTTTTTTTGTTGTCATTACTTTTTAATTCGTGTTTTTGTTTTCGTTATTTCGTTTAATAGCTTAGTTTTATTTCATTATTGCACTGCATTTATTTCCCGTCTACCCGTTTGGGTAGAACTTGCTCACGCATTTATTTCCCGTCTACCCGTTTGGGTAGAACTTGCTCACGCATTTATTTCCCCTCTACCTATTTGGGTAGGGATTGCATTTCTTTAATTCCTGCAATTTATCGCTTTCATTTCAATTTCGTAGAGTGTGTGCGTTTTAATTTAGTGCGTCCTTTTTGTCTTTTCTATCGCTTTTCTTGGTTTTTGCTAAACGCACACCAAGCCCGCGATTGTTATGTTATCAATTTTCGTTTTCAAATTAATGCACTTATTATTGTATTATCGCTTTTCTTGGTTTTTGCTAGACGCACACCAAGCCCGCGATTGTTATCATTGTTTTTAATTAATGCATAAACTTTCATCTATTTTTATATCGGATAAAACAATACGCGTAGCTCGAAGTAACAATACTCGACGGGACCCAGGACTAATACGATTATCTTATGATATTTATATCATATATATACTACACGCGATAGGTGCGCTTGCCTCTTAGCAAATTAAATAAAATTATTTTCTTACCGAATCTATTTCGGGAAAATAATTTTCCTATCAGCCGGTTACAGAACACCACCTCAGACCGCTGAGCAGACCGCACCCTCCTTATGAACTCCACTGATTCTCCCGAACTCCAGCAACCCACACTGCAAGCCGCAGACTGCCCGAACACTTTCAGAGGAAGAGGTGATCGCTACAGACCGCACTATCCGCAGAAGCTGCACAAGAAAAGTTCAATCAGCGGAACGCCCGGTCACAATAATACAGACCGCGGGAATTAGGATAAACTCAGCTTACACTTGGTGTGTCTTATTTGCTGATACAGTGGCTCCTATTTATAGGCGTGAGAACTGATCTAGTCACCACCCTATGAGATAGGATCACCACCCCCAGACTGCGCGACCAGACCGTTCAACCCGCGCAATCAGCAACAGTTCTTTCTGCTTCATTTGATGAGCTCGCCGGCTTCACTCCAGACCGCGGGAGATCGCCACTCCCTCAGTCAGATCGCGACTACATAAGGAGATCGCCAGACCGCCAAGAAGCCGCCCACCACCAGTGTTTGCTCGAGACCGCAAACACTGCCTATTCGCCACAAGACCGCGAACACCTGTTCGCATACCAGCCTCCTCCTGAGACCGCGAACCGAGACCTGTTCGCATACCAGCCTCCTCCTGAGACCGCGAACAGAGACCGCGCAACTAAGAGCCTTAGTCCGCAAATACCACTAGAAAACTTGGACAGCCACAGCTACCAGACCGGCTGCATGCACCACGCGGTCATAAGCGTCAGACCGCGCGACCTGAAGACGCCAACCCGCCACCCGATCACAGACAGACCGTGCGGCCTCACCTTCAACCGCCTTGGACAGATACCAGCGGTCATGCCAGGAGACTACGGCTAGGCAAGACAAGCCAGACCGCAGAACAGATCGCCAGGTCGTGCGGTCACACCAGACCGCCCGACCTCCTCTCAGACTGCCCAGATCCAAAAGCTCCGCAAACTTCCACTTCAACATTTTCAACACTCCCCCTTGAAGTGGGAAGTTGAAAATAGTCCAAGTAAACTCCTTAGCCGTGTGAACGGCCCCTTTGCCAGCGCCTTTGTGAAGATGTCAGCGACATTGTCCTGACTCCTAGCATGCTCGACCAAAAGAGACCCCTCCAGCACCTTCTCACGAATGAAATGATGCTCGATCTCGATATGCTTGGTCCTCGCGTGACAAACTGGGTTAGTAACCAGTTTGAGAGCACTCTCGTTGTCTCCGCGAAGCAGAGTCGGACCCTGAACCTCCTTATCAACGTCTCCAACCAACCTCCTAAGCCAGATGGCTTCCTGAGCTGCCAAAGCCGAAGCCTTGTATTCCGCTTCCGTGGTTGAGACCGACACGGAATCCTGCTTCTTACTGCACCATGATATAGCCATGGGGCCCGCCATGAAGGCGTATCCAGACGTCGACTTCCGATCATCTGAATCTTCCCGTAATCAGCGTCCATGTACCCATGCACCTCGAAGCCCGCATCCCTCCTGTAAAGGAGACCCATGTTCGAGGTCGCCTTGACATACTTCAGAATATTCTTGGCCGCTAGCAGATGAGGCATCCGTAGCTCCGCCATATACCGCCTCACTCTGCCAACTGCATACGCAATATCCGGCCTAGTGATTGTCAGATAGATCAAGCTCCCGACCAGAGCTCGGAAGACCAACGGATCTTGCAGAATCCTTCCATCATCCCTCTGAAGCTTCAAAGCTTTCTCCAGAGGTGTGGAGATGCACTTCCCTTCCTTCATGCCGAATCGCTCCACGATTCGCTCCGCATATCCAGCCTGGGATACCAGCACTCCACTCTCCTTCCTCTGCACCTCGAGTCCAAGGAAATGGTGAAGCTCACCCAGATCCTTCATCTCAAACCTGATGGACAGCTCAGCCCGAAGCTGCGCTACCTCCTCCTTCGAATTCCCCGTCACGATCATATCGTCGACGTATAGCAGTACGATGACTTGAATCTCCCCACTCTTCTTGACGAACAAGCTTGAGTCGGAGTCTGAAGCATCAAACCCGCAGAATAAGAGATACTCTACAATCTTTCCATACCACGCCCTCGGCGCTTGCTTCAACCCTTACAAGGCCTTCTTCAACTTGTAGACATGCTCCGGAAAGTCTTCAGATACGAAGCCTGACGGCTGGACCATGAAGATGTCCTTGTCAATCTCGCTGTACAAGAACACATTCTTTACGTCGAGCTGCCAGATCTTCCACCCCCAACACGCCGCCAAGGCAATCACAACCCGAACTGAAGTCATTTTAGCCACCGGACTGAATGTCTCTTCATAGTCTTCACCGTATTGCTGCGAGAACCCCCGAGCCACAAGGCGAGCCTTGTACCGCTCGATACTGCCGTCAGCCTTCTTCTTAAGCTTGTAGACCCACTTGCATGTCACAGGGGTGATGGGCTTGGGCACCAGTGACCAAGTCTCATTCTTCTCAAGAGCACTCATCTCCTCCTGCATAGCCGAATCCCACTGTTCCACGCCTTTGGCCTTTTCAAAGCTCGACGGCTCCCTCTCATCCAAGGGATCAGCGAAGAAACACGAGACAAAGCTCACCATGTTTCCTCCTGTATAGCGATCAGGGGCAATGATAGTTCGCTTCGATCTCCGCAACGCCTTCCTCTGACTCGCAGTATCCTCAGCTGCTTCTTCCATAGCTCACCTTCCAGACGTACTCGGAGCATCGCTCCCCCTGCTTCCTGAACCAGAAGCCTCTGTCTAGGAACTAGATATTGATGGACCACCTGGTGACACAGGTAGCTCCACTTGAAGATTTTTCCACAGCTTTCTCCGGCTCCTCCACCCTGCTTTCTAGTAACTCAACACCAGAACTCTCCTTGTAAGATGTCACCTCGTCGAACACGACGTCGCGAGATACAACAAATCTCTGCATCTCGGGGTCCATGCACTTCCAGCCCTTCTTCTGATCATCATAGCCCACGAAGACTAGCTTCCTTGCTTTCGCATTTAACTTCGTCTGAAGCGCATCTGGAACGTGCACATAGCAGGTGGAACCAAACACCCAAAGGTGTGCCACACTTGGCTTTTCCTTAAACATCAAATCATGCGGGGTCTTCATATTGATGGGACTAAGAGGCATCCGATTGATGACGTATGCAGCACAAGACATTCCCTCCGCCCAGAAGGACTTTGGGATACTCTTGGCATGCAGCCAACACTTGCAGGTCTCCGTCAGATGACGGATCTTCCATTCTGCAACTCCGTTTTGTTGTGGAGTATGTGCACAAGTAAGCTCCCTCTGGATGCCCGCCTTCCTGCAAAAAGTAGAGAACTCACCAGAGGTGAACTCCCCTCCGTTGTCAGTTCTCAGCTTCTTAACCCGCAGTCCAAGCCGGCCCTCCACGAGCTCCTTGAACTCCACAAACTTGGCAAACGCCTCCGCCTTCTCCTTCAAAAAATATACCCAGACATATCTGGTGTAATCATCGATCAACACCAGCATATATCTGCTGCCTCCGAGGCTTGGGGTAGCAGTCGGTCCCATCAAGTCACCGTGGATGCACTCCAACGGCACACTACTCCTTGTCTGTGACTTATCAAACGGTAGTCGATGAGACTTGCCGAACTGACATCCCGCGCTCACATGACTGTCTCCGTAGGAAGATAAACTAGGCAGGCCCTTGACCAGACCTTTCACCGCCATAGCTTTCAGCTTATCCATCCCAACATGCCCCAACCTCTCATGCCATATGACAACACTATCATTCGTCCGCATCTTATCAACGTAAGAACTTGTCGAAAGCACGAACAAGTCTTTACCTCTCCTCCCCACATGAACTACCTCAGCCTTCACCGCCTCCACATTTCGAAGAAACCTCACTTCTGTTGGGCCAAACAGAACGTGATACCCAGCGTCTACAACGTTGGTCACAGAGAAGAGGTTTTTCCTCATTCCGGGCACATGATAGACACTCCTCAACGTAAGTGGCCCTCTATCACTTCCCAAGGAAACAACCCCCACCTTCTCTACAGCATGCACGGGATTATCAGCAGTAATAATGGCATCATTACCTGAATAAGGCTGCGCAGAAGAAAGCTTCGACTCGTCCTCGGTGAGGTGATGACCACACCCCGAGTCCACGATCCAGTCCTCCTGATAGTTGATAGGAGCCTCAGCTCCAACAGAAGCCGAGAAGGCTCCTCCCCATCCTACATCAACCTGCCTGGCTTCAGCTTCCCCCTTTCCTGCAGCAGCATGCCCCGGCTGAAGATTTACCCGGCACTCCTTCCTGATGTAACCAACCTTTCCGCACCTGAAGCACTTGGGACCTTCCCCCTTCTTCTTCCCTTCAGCCTTAGGAGCATAGCCCCTCTCCTGCTGTCCAGAAGTTGAAGGCCCATTGCCTCCTCCAGCGGTCTTATTCTTATCCCACTTCTTCTTCTTCCCTGTGAAGAGAACTTCGCCATCTCCCCCAGACACTAACACCCCCGCCATCTACCTTGCTAGACTCTCCTGCGAAGCAAGCAGATTTTCCAGCTCCAGCAGAGACGGCTGATTTGCCCAACCCTGCACCGACGTCACAAAGACAACATATTCCTTCCGCAGGCCACGGATGATGTGCCTCTTCAGCTTCGCCTCAGAAATTGGCTCATTAGGATCCAGCGCTGAAATCTCGGCGCACAAGTTCTTCATTTTCAGGAAGAATGTAGAGATAGAAAGGTCACCTTGAGCCGATCTGGCCAGCTCATTCTTCAGGAATTGAAGTCTTGCCACATTCTTTTTGTTAAACAGCCCATCCAGGGCTCTCCAGATCTCTGCAGCTGATGCACACCCCAAGATGTGATCAAACAAATCAGGTGATATTGCCCTCTTCAGGGCGAACTCTGCTTTGGCATTAATCCGCCTCCAGTTCCTCACCTCATGATGGTTATTTCCAACCAGAAAAACTTCCTCCGTTCTCTCTCCTCCAACTACCTCCCAGAGGTCCTCACCCAGAAGATAGCTCTGCATACAAGACCTCCACTTCTTAAAGTTGGTCGAGTTGAGCATCTCAATTCTAAGACCCCTCGCTTCCATGGCTCTACCACTGGTTCCTTCTTCATAAAGGCGATGGCTACACTAAGTTGTTCACTGCTCTATCCACTTCAACCTGCCTCTGATACCATGTGAAAATTTTCGAATCTTTATGGAGTGAGCAGGAATCATACAACTTAGAGTTCACAAGCGAAACAACCAGAAGCACATGAAGGAAATATAGTCTTTATTGATAACAACAATCTTCATTACAGGGAGAGGTATACATGGTGAGACATGATTTCGCCAGTACACAAAACCAAAGAAAAAAAAACACAACTTGAAGGAAGATAACTGAGACCGCTCCAGACCGCGCGGTCTCCTTGCCGATCTCTGCAAGCCGCCTAACTGATGCGCTAAATTCGGCACTGCTAATTAGCAGTCACGAAATGCGATACGACGGCAGTGCACCGGTCGCTCAAGTAATAAAATAGGGAGGAACTCCCCGAATATCGTTCTCAAAGGACCGCAAGTTGGGTAGTACGATTTGCTCAACCTAGGAATTCAGTTAAAAGGGTTAATAAGTAACAACGAGAGGTTTGGTTTTGGGATCCTATGCTATTGCAGAAAAAAGAAAGATGCGGGTCAAAACTCCGCTTCGCAAGGTGAGATGGATGCAACGGCTGCGATGCCGTGCTTCGGAAGGCGCGTGGACTTTATTGAATCGTTTAGGAGTAAGCAGGAGTTGCATCAACTGAGTTATAGCCAAACAACCACAATGCCACACAGCAACACAATAGACTTTATTGAATCACAAAACTTTATTACAGTGCGAGACATGATTCATAAGAATCACGAAGGAGAGAAGAACAAAACACACCAAAAACAAAACTGGTGGCTTGACAAGCAGAGACCGCCGAACTCCAGAGACCGCCCGGCTTGACCTGAGACCGCACAAACAGAAAACAGGCAAGATGACCTATATTGCAAGACCGCCACCTCAGACCGCATGAACTGGAGCATATTGAATTGAACAGAGAACAGAAGCTGTCGCCAGACCGCAACTCAGATCGCCTAACCGCTGAAGGTCGCCTGATCGTCGAGCTCGCTGCGAACAGCACAAGAACAACATAAACCAGTTCGCAGACAAGCCGCTGCCGAACTGTTTATTCAAGCCAGTGGGAAATCACCAAGGAAGGAGACCGCAATCTGATAACCGCAAACAGTTCTCGTTGTGAATGACGGGCCATGCACCCCTATTTATAGGCGACAAGACGGATGTCGTCACCGCCGCAAGAGAGATACAGTCACCACCCGTCAGATCGTCAGCGGTCTCACAGAGTAGACCGCGCGATCACACCACTTGGACAACACCTGTCCAAGACCGCAAGTCAGCAGCAGACCGCGCACAAGCCGCGCGAACAAAAGACCGCGCACAAGCCGCGCGGACACAGGAACACTCCTTCCCTAGATCACCAAGAGCAAACCAAGAACATCTGGCCGACTTCAGACAAGTCGCCAGACCACCCAACATAAGCCGCCTGGTCACAGCGGTCACACAAGAACAGACCGCCCGGTCTTCCACAAAGAAGACAGATCAACCAAGCAGAACAAACTGAAAGAGACCGGAACATACAAGAACAAACCGGCCATCACAGCAGACCACCAGAGACAGACCGGCAGATAACCAACACAGAGATCGCGCGGTCTCTGCGGTCACCAATAAACAGACCGCCGGCCACCCTCCACTTCACTTCAATAATTTCAACACGGTTGGGCGAAAAATGCGCGCCAGAGCAAAAAATGAGTGCCCGGGCGAAAAATGCGCGCCCGGGAGAAAAATACGCGCACGGGCGAAAAACGTGCGCCCGGGCGAAAAACAGCGCCCGGGCGAAAAATGCGCGCCCGGGGGAAAACGTGCGCCCGGGCGAAAAACACGCGCCCGAGCGAAAAATGCGCTCTCGGGCGAAAAACACGCGCCGGGCGAAAAGCGCGCGACCAGCGAAAAACACGCGCTCGGGCGAAAAACACGGGCGTTGGAGAAAAACGTGCGCTCGGATTGAAAAATTTGCGCTCGCCTGAAAAATGCGCGTCTGGCCAAAAAACGCGCTCTCGGTTGAAAAACGCGTGTCCGTGCGAAAAAGAGCGCCCGGGCGAAAAATGCACGGCAGGCCGAAAACACCCGGTCGGCCGAAAAAGCGCCCTCCTGGGAGAAAAATACTCGCCCGGGTGAAAAACGCGCGCTCGAGCGAAAAATTGCGCTTCTGGCGAAAAACACCCGTCTGGGCGAAAAATGAACGTCCGGTCGAAAAACACGCGCCCGACCGAAAAACACGTGCCCGGCCGAAAAACACACCGTGCAGAAAAGCGCACTCCGAGCAAAAAACGCGCGCGTAGGTCAAAAAATTTTGGTGAAAACTCTCGATTATGCGGAAAACCCATGAACGGAGGTAATAATTGACGATTTGATTTTTTTAGTTCATAGTTAAAGTCATGAGTTTTCACATGAAAGTAAATATCCATATAAATTCCGTTGCGCCGAACATTAGAATTGAATATCTAATCGCCAATGTCAATTCCAGAAAGCCAATTCCGTTTAAACGAACGAACCCTAATAGAAATTTCATCTAATCTTGCTCTTAATATCAATTAATATTATACCGGTGGCATGGATTCTAAGAAAAACTTACAATTTTTTCTTGATTTTGTCATGTAATCATCTATTATAACCATTTCCATGTGCATGCTGGATTTGAAAAAAAAAATCCATAGAGCGCGGATGCTATAGTCCGCATGTTCTTCGCTAAGTGTTGTCGTTGGAAAGCCTTCTGCTGCACGGCACTAGCTGAAGATTAGGTTTCCAACACATGATTACAGCGCCATAGAATTGTTATGTTTTCAGTTCCGAGCAATTTCAAGCGGAGGGAGCACGAATTCTTGTGGAATTGAAGAAAAATGCCATGGAGTGATATTTATAGGAACACTCCCACCGAATCATTGCAAACTAGAAGATGCTATTTTACCAGAGCTTTTTTCGGCTCTAGAAGCCGCTGTCGGCGGAGGATCCGGGATGTAGGCGAGGATCCGGGTTGCAGGCGACATTGAAGGCAGGGGTGAGGGGGGGTCTCCAGCTATTTTACAGGGGGCGGAGCGACCACAAGGGGCACCGACGTCGAAGGCGATGCTATTTTACCAACGCGCGTCGAGAAGAAGAGGGGTGGGATCGGGGCGGGAAATTGAAATGAGATAAATTTTAAGTGTTTTTTTATATTATTTTATGGTGTGCATATAGTGTAAATTGGTGTGCCTATAACATCACCAAAATAATTATGATAAGAAAACTGAATCAATTTCAAGCTGTGACCAGGATAAATTTATAGCACAAAAGGACCCCCACTACTTATTTAATATTCAAAACAGTAAAATAATTGAGGGGGTATGGGGCCATCAGGTTTAAAACGATAGTAATAAAATATGTGCATTGGTAATCAAAATATAATTATATACATATTAGTACGAGACAAGTGGTGTTTGATAGTACAAGCCCTCCTTAGCTTTCCTGCGGGCTATTTTCCCGCTAATTGTCCTCAACATGAACGAATAAAGTGACGGACTCCTGTTATCAACAGTTCTACATCAGCTTGCCGTCAACGCCCTCGTTATATTTTTAATTAATCTCCGTAAATCTTACAAACATTATTCATACCTAAGATTATTTTTCAAAAATTTACTGAATATATATACCTTCCCTGATTTAAGTTTCAAATTAGAGTAATTTTTGTGTGGTCTGCGAATTTAAATAAGGTGGCCGTCAATTACAAAAGGTGATTTATATAAGCAGCCTTTGTTTGGTTGTTGGCAGCCCTCATTTCTATTAGTTATAACGCGCCTTTTAAAAATATGCATTATACATGCATATTTAGGAAAAGTGTTCAACATGAAAATTGTAGATCTCATCGAGATCTACAACTTTAGTGTTGAACACTTTTCATAAATATGCACACACAAAGCCCTAAAATCGACCTGATCGTAATTGTAGCAAATTTTTGACGCGTCTTTTGAAAATACGCTTTGTACATGTATTTTTAGGAAAATTGTTCAACACGAAAGTTGTAGATCTCGATGAGATCTACAATTTTTGTGTTGAACACATTTCCTAAATATGCATGTATAATGCATATTTTTAAAAGGCGCGTTATAACTCATAGAAATGGGGGCTGCCAACAACCAAACAAGGGCTGCTTATACAAATTCCCTTACAAAATCATATATATATATATCATATTTTTTAAAGAGTTTTTTTAGGTTGATTAAAATTATAGTTTTAAACAGAGTTTGTTAACAAATAGTTTCACTGCAAAGTCATTCAGACTTATTTAAGTCTAATAACCAAGCCCTTCCCAAAATGATGCATGAAGCAGGGCTGAATGCTCGGTGTCGATGTTTCCGACAGAATTTTCTTGGATGATCTCGCAATCATAAAAAATGATCGAAGAATTGTTGTGCAAGGTTATGCGTGTGATCACCTAAACATATATGGGACTTAAATTCAGAAACTATGCATGTGTGGGCAATTTAGCGTGGCCCTAATCCTGACAAAAACATCACATTATTGAAAAAACTCTACAAATAGCAAGCATGAAAATTGCTATATTTTCTTTTAAACCTAAAAATGCAATAATGAAATTGAGTTAGAAATATAGCCTAAATAAGACGGGCAATCACTATTGATGGGAAATTGGTGATCCAGGTGCCCGGAAGCAAACAATGCTGTTTGACAACTCTAGATTCAGCATACACAATTACCAGCACGACCCTTCAAGAAAACTATAAAAGACCCCAGACCTTCATTTGAGAGGAGGCAATCGAAGAGAAAGAAGAGAGCTTTGAGGTTTTCCGACGAGGACGTGGGACTTAGATCATTCCTCCGCTCTGGATTCCCTTCGCTTGCTCTCATGTCTGCTCACGCTCAAGGCTCCAATGGACACTCTCGCAAGCCCGCAAAGGAGCGGAAGAACGTTCTCGAAGACGCTCTATGGGCTTACTCATTTTTCCTCTTTTCTTTCTTTCAAAGCTTGTAAACGGAGAGGTGGTCTGTCATCCTCCTGGAATTGGAAACTCTTGTAACCTCAAAGGAACTAGTGGATTTCGGCCGACACAGACCCGACCACGTGATTTTTCACCATTTTCTGGTTTTCCAGGCTAAAACGTCTTGTGGCATTGTTGCTTGGTTTTCATTTGGCTGTTTGCGCACTCGGCTCACTCTCGAACTAAGATGGTCTGGTTCTCTAGACCGGGGGAAAATCGAGTGACCCGCAATAGTTTGGCGCCGTCTATGGGAAAGTGTTCCTAACTCTGCAACAATTTTCTGAGGAATATGCTTGCCCTGGACAAGCACCCGCCAACTGACAGCAATGACAAAGGGAGTGTTAGGTAATGAACGATCACCTAGAAGGAGGGGGGGTGATTAGGCTGTTTTGAAATCTTTTCACACGGAATGTCTATATTCTAAACACAACACAGAAATAGCACACAGAAAATCTTTTCACCTTAGCTTTTCCCGAGCTAGTAGTTCCCCCTTGATGTGATGTCTCTTTTCTTTACTCCCCATACTTTTGAGATCTCCTTTCTTTTTTCCTTTTCATCTGATTCCTCTGAACTCTCCCCCTTGACTAGCGCATCTTCTAGGTCATATTCTTTTTCCCAGGTTATATTCCCCCCCCCCCCCTTCTGACTTTTTCAATATAGACCATGTAATCACTGTTTTCAAGTGCTTGAGCCTGTGTCGTCGTTACCATTATTCGATATTTGTCTGACTTTGGAACTTGGTAGCCTTTCTTATCGGACTGCTTCAGCACTTGACCTGAGAGATCTTCTTAATTACTAACATACGAAGAATGATTAGTGAACTGTAAGTTGAAAATTACTCTACGTTTAACATCCCAAATTGGAAGTTGAAGAACTTAAATTTAACTTCATCTAGGGGCTTTGTGAATATATCAGCCACTTGTTTGTTTGTGGGAACAAACTCAAGGGTGATATCCTCATTCTCCAGATGCTCTCTAATAAAGTGATACCTGATTTCAATGTGCTTAGTCCTGCTGTGTGAGACATGGTTCTTAGCAATTGAGATTGCACTGGAAGAGTCACAAAACAAGGGTGTTTTGGTCATCTTTAGATTGTTGTCTTCAAGTTGATGCTGAATCCATAGCAGCTGAGCACAGCAGCTCCCAACAGAGATGTATTCTGATTCTGCTGTGGAGATTGCTACACTTATCTGCTTCTTGCTGCTCCAATAGATCAGCCTTCCTCCAAGGAATTGACATGTCCCTGAGGTACTTTTCCTGTCTTCTTTGCATCCTGCATAATCTGCATCTGAGTAGCCTGTCAGTTCACACCCATTATTCCTAGGGTACCATAGGCCAAGATTTGATGTACCCTTTAGGTATCTTAATATTCTCTTGACAGAGACATGATGGGATTCCTTAGGGTTCACCTGATATCTAGCACATACACATGTGACAAACATTATGTCAGGCCTACTTGCAGTTAGGTACAGCAAAGATCCAATCATGTATCTATACTTGGTTTCATCAAAGAATACCCTTCTCATCCTTGTCCAGAGATACATTGGTTCTCATTGGAGTCTTCATAGAAGAAGCACTCTCCAATCCAAATTTCTTGACTAGCTCTCTAGTGAACTTGGTCTGTGAGATGAATATTCCATCTTTAGATTGTTTCACTTGGAGACCTAAGAAGTATTTGAGCTCACCCATGCTGCTCATCTCAAACTTTCCCTGCATCAAGTTGGCAAACTTTTTGCAGAGATTGTCATCTGTAGAGCCAATGATAATGTCATATACATAGATCTGCACTAGCAAAATCTTACCCTTAACTTTCCTTAGGAACAATGTCTTATCAATCTTTCCCCTAGAGAATTTGTTCTCAATGAGAAAGCTTGACAAGTCTCATACTAGGCTCTAGGTGTCTGTTTTAAGCCATATATGGCTTTTCTAAGAAAATATACATAGTCGGGATAAGTAGAATCAACAAAACCTGAAGGCTGTTCTACATAGACTTCTTCTTTGAGGTCACCATTCAAAAAGACTGACTTCACATCCATCTGATAGACTATGAATCCTTGGTAGGCTGCATAGGCCAAGAACAGTCTGATGGCTTCCAGTCTGGCTACATGGGCAAAAGTCTGATCAAAGTCAATCCCCTCTTCCTGTATGTAGCCCTTTGCCACTAGCCTTGCTTTTATTCTTAGTGATGACTCCATTCTCATCCAATTTATTTATGTAGACCCACTTAGTTCCTATAATATTCTGTCCTTGGGGTCTTGGAACCAGCTTCCATACTTTGCATCTCTTAAATTGGTTAAGCTCCTCCTGCATTGCTGCAATACAAAATGGGTCCTGATTTGCTTCCTCAAATTTCTTGGGTTCAATTTGAGAGAGAAAACTCAGGTACAGTGCTTCATTCATAGCTCTGCTCCTTGTCAGCACTCATTGGTTGACATCTCCTATTATTTTCTCTTGAGGATGATCTCTCACTTGTCTCAAGGCAACTGGCAGTATTTGGGGACTTCTGCTGTGACAGGTTCTTCAGGTTGCATTTCTTCTGTTGTTTCTGAGCCTTCCACAACATCTTCTTCAATTTCAACGGTTATTGAGTGGTTTTTATCTTTAACTGAGGTCACAGCCTTGTCTTCAATGGATAGCTTTTCCATTTTCTCTGCTATACCTGCATTCACTAGAGAACTAGGCCAGCCTTTATGTATAAGGCTAGTCTCATCAAATACATGTACAGATTCTTCAACTGCTTGAGTATTGATGTTGTACACCCTATAAGCCTTGCTATAGGAGCTGTAGCCAACAAAAATACCCTCACTGCTTTTCTCAGCAAACTTGGTTAGTTTGACATTCCCATTATTAAGGACATAACATTTACTACCAAAGATTCTGAAGTAGGATAAAGTAGGTTTTCTGCCTTTCATCAGTTCATAGGGAGTCTTCTTGTGGTCTTTGATGATGGAGGCCCTATTTACCACATGACAAGCAGTAAATATTGATCTTGAACAGGTTTGAATTAGGATTTCTATTTTGCTTGCGCCGCTTAGCCGCTGTCGTCAGATTCAGCCTCATTTAAGGTAAGTAGAGATCCCTCTCTCTTGCAAGCATTGAATTTATTTAGCCTATCTGTTCTTATGATTTTATGACTTTGCTTTGAATACATGTATCATCAAATAAACTTAGTTCTTGAATGTCTGAATTTGACTTGTTAATAGATTGAGGTGTCACGTGTTTGGAATGTCACAAGTTGTGAACGTGAATGATGGTTACTTGAATTTTCACTTAGATGAATTGTGTCTCATTTGTTGGAAGAAGACGAGTTAGTGAACGAAAGTGGTTTTAATTGGATTTTCATTTAAATGAATTGCATCTCATTTGATGGATAAATGCAAGACTAGTAGACCTTTTCGAGCAGGAACATTAATTGCTGTAATAATAAATGTTAAGATTCCTGCTAGCAACTAGGTGAATTGTGTTTGATATAAAATCTTCGACTCGTACACATGGTTACTTAGAAGATATTCGTGTCTTGGAATGACGTAATCTAAAGGAATACTGGATATCCTAGAAAATGTTGTATAGTAATCTTATTACTCGTGAATACTTGAATCCACAAGTTTCAAAACTCTCTATCGAGTTCTCTGAGTCATCGAATCTTGTTTCCTATACCTGTCTGGTTCCAAGACTTGGTTAAATAACGTTCTATAACTTGATTCCTCCTGTTTCACATTTGTAAAATATACTCTTGTATATCTGAATCAGTATCTTGGTTACATGTCTTGATATGCTAGAATACACAAAATCCTGCGCTAAGACATTAATAACGTAAGTTAACATTGAAAGGTAGGGTTTAATTGATGAGACTCCTTGACTTGGGTTCCCTCTTGAATCCCTAATGGGAACAAAGGACCGGTCATAGCGAGCTTAAATTTCTGAATCACTTAGGTCCTGCGTGTCATAAGCAAATCTTGGAAGCTAGGGTTTAGGTGGTGCATCATCTTGACTGCATGGTCACGGTAAGCAGGAAATACTCTTATTCTAGTAAGACTTACACTTAAACTTTAGTGTGAACTATGTGCACCCAATATAAACACCTACGCATCTCAACGATTGCAGCTTAGGTCGTTACAAGAATGTTTATGTTATACTTTCGAGTAGGCTAATGTTTCCAGATAATTCTGCTTGTTTCAGTTACTTGCTTGTTTCACTGACTTGCTTCAGGATTAATTAGTACCTTAGAATTTCTAATTTCTTCCGCGTACCTAAATTTATAGCTTGTTTACTGTTGATTTTCAATGTTCTGAGGCTTTTCCTTCTTGTTTTGGAAATTACCTTAGCGTTCGTGCCTGCGTCGCTTGCTTCCTGAGCCGATCTGCGTCAAGCTTCAGGTTTTGTGTTTATGTTTCATTTCTTTTACTGTTGGATATTTCTGTTATGTAGTAATTACGATCAATCATTTTCTCCTGTTTCATGGATAACTGCTAGGCTAAATATTATATGTACTAGAATTTGACATATTTTGCATGCTCATTCATCTGCGATGATCACTGCATAAATTTCTGTTCCAAAACTTGTATCTTAAGCTTTTACTAAAATGCATGTGCACTTGTTTCAAGTTATCATATTTTAAAAAGTTTCTGCAATAAATCAATGTGTTTTACTCAAAAGTAACTCTTTTAAAACTTATTATCAGCTTCTCTGCTTCCGCCATAGCAGGTGTAACATCACCCAAACAACTAGACCCCTACAGTGGTTTTGTCATGACTAGGGCATGACAAAACCCTAGGAAGCTTGAAGAGATCACTTGGTCTTAGGCTTGAAGGAGAAGAGCACCTTGGTCTGCAAATAGCAATTTCCAGTTACCAAGCTTAGGGTTGGACTTTAGGGTCTCAGCTTGACCCTTTGACCCCACCATGGCACACCTAACCCTTTGGAGGGTCCCTTAGAGCATCAAGGACCCATTGGGGTCAACCAAAGAGGCCAAATTTGACCAAAGTCAACCCTAACCTTAAATTGGTCGAAGTAGCCTAATTAGGGTCAATTGGCCTCCACCATGCCAAATTGACCTTTCCCCTACCCTTATAAGGTTATTAGGGACTCAATGGACCAAAAAGCTTCATCATGGGGCCACCAATTTGGCCAATTTGACCTAAGTCAACTCTAGCGCTATTTGGGTCAAATTGCCCTAATGTGGGTCAATTGACCTCCACTTTGCCAAATTGACCCTACCTAGACCTTCCTAACCCTTAGGGGAGGCCAATGGGTCACTAACCACCCATTGGATCCAACCCAAATGGTCAAATTGACCAAAGTCAACTCCACCCTAAATTTAGGTCAAAATGACCTATTTTGACCTAATCAAGCCCAATCCACTTGGGCTAGACTTAATTGAGGTGGCCCACCACCTAATGGGGTTGGGAATTACTAAAATTGCCATTCAATTTTAGAGAATTCGGCCAGGAGAGAGAAAATCTCATTTTCCCCAAAAATTGAGGAGAGAGAAAGAGAGAAGTAATGGCGTTCATGGCCAAGGGGAGGCCAAAGGCTCTCCCAATTGATGAGGATTCATCTCCCCTGGATGTTACAAGAATTTTAGGAGTTTTTCCAGCCCACATGGGGGCTGAAATGGGGAGTTTTCACCATGGCCGAAATTAGGCTTAATGGACATTAATGGCCATGGCCGAAATTTCCCCACCTCAAATTCCCCCTATACAGCCCCCCATTCTCAAATCTAACTCCACCATTAGCTTCAAAAGGTGGATGGCAGTCAAAATCATATATTGGATCGAAGGTTTTGGTAGAAAATGGAGAGATCGGGCAAGCTCGCCGGAGAAGGGAAAAGCCATGTCCGAACACCGCCGCCATCGTCGTCGGGCTCCAAGAAGGCCTGGTTCTTCTCCTCTTCTCTAGTGGATAGATCTACATCAAAAATCAGCAAGGATTGGGGCCAATTGGTTCCCAATCCACATGGCCGAAATCTCTATTTTTGAAGGTTTTTCCTCTTGTCTAAACCCCCATTTCCGGCCACCACCGGCCGGCTAAGACCTCCCATCGTCGGCCACCACCTCAAGGAAGGTGGTGGTGGCATTGGACGTCCGAGGATGGGCGTGGGTGGCCGGGAAAGCCACTTCCAAAACCACCTAGGGTTAATACAAGTGAAAACATAAGAAGCTTAGGCATATGGGTAGATACCCATAATATTAAATGTCTTGAGAAAGGGAGCCTTGGGGTGTCATCCCATTATAGCTCCTAGTACCGTAGCGAGCCCCTAACAGGGTAATCCTCGGGAAGTTCAAGATTAACCATAAATCGTAGGAGCAAGATGTTGTATAAGAATAATTAATAACACACTCGCTCACACCCCGTGGTTACGGGTGTACTTAGCCAGTTTGGTCTTACGGGCGGTAGGCTCGGTGGTTGTAGCAGTAGACTAATTAGTCTGGTGAGCTTGTGGCTCAGTAATGTTTGTAGTGCCCGGGGGATTAGCCGGTGAGCTTATGGCTCAGAAATAGATGGTAAACATGTTTGCATGTGCATAAGGTGGTGGGTCCTTAGTGTTGATGGTCGTTGCACCGATATTAATACTTGGGCTCGGTAAGAGTGGATAAGCCTTTTGTTGGGAACAGTGCCCTGCAATGTTCTTGATTTGAAGAAGTGCTCAGCTCAATGATAAGTGCAAGTTGTATTTAATGTTCCATCTAGTTCATGCTTGCAGAGATAGACAATATGTCAAGTACTTTAGTTATTTCAGTAAGTACTATATCGTCGAGAAGAAGGAGATGTCGTCGACAAAGTATGCTTGTCGTCATAATGATGGGCAAAGCAAAAGCTGAGACTAGGCGAGTTCGTCGAACGCAGAATGTCGTTCGTCGAACGCAGAAGGAAGACCGTCGAACGCTGAGACTTGGCAAGTTAGTCGAACGCTGAGACTCGGCAAGATCGTCGAACGCAGAAGCAAGATCGTCGAACTCAGAAGGAAGATCATGGAACGCTGAGACTTGGCGAGTTAGTCGAACGCTGAGACTCGGCAAGATCGTCGAACGCAAAAGCAAGATCGTCGAACTCAGAAGGAAGATCGTCGACCGCTGAGACTTGGCGTGTTCGTCGAACGCAGAAGGATGCTCGTCGAACGCAGAAGGAAGTTCGTCGAACGCAGAGAAGATGTAAAGATATCAAAGGAAGGAATGTCGTCGAGAAGATGCAGCATCGTCGACATCATCAAAGAAGCCTTGTCGCTGAAAAGGCTAAGTATGACTGATGGCGTAGGACATCGTAGTAAAGAAGGCATGTCGTCAAGAAGACTGAAGAAGGACAGCTGAAGACAAGCAGTTGCTAAAGTATGATCTGTCGACATGGTATCACTCATGTCGTCGAGAGAGCAACGTGATTACGACGACAGTCTGCAAGAAAGAAGATCACGACGATACAGTCAGAGATAGCATATCGTCGTATATGCAGAAGCTCAAGAATGTCTCATATCGTCGAGACACCAGCATCAGAGGCAGAAGCAAGAAGAATTGAAGATCTACCAAGTTCAAGGCATCGACAAAGTCCTGTCGTCGAGATATCATCCATGTCATCATAACAATGGAAATATCGTCGAGACAGATTCAAATGTTGTGGATGCGCTGTCAACATTTAATGCCGCCGCCTAATTGTCCAATCAGCGCGTGCTCTTATGGAATGGGCGTCTGACATTAAAGGACATCACATGTGACCGTTATGCGGCTCATCTGTCCTATAAAAGGGAACAGTGATGCCCTAGAAAAAGAGTCTTGGAAAATAGAGAAAAAGAACATAAAAGAATCCCGCCGCTACACTTCAATAGAACAATATTTTCAGCGGAGAAGAAGAAGATCAAGTAGAGAACAAGCATCAAGTGTTCTCTGAAGAATCAGTCATCTCCATCGACTGAAAAGTAGTCGATCAACATCAGGCAAAAGAAGAGGAGGCTGAAGAAGATCCAGTGCTGAAACTCCAAATCAAGAAGCATCTTCTTCAACCTAAAGAAGCCGATCTTCATCAGGCTAAAGTTGCCGATCTTCATCCGGCAGAAGAAGCAGTCTTTCATAACTGTAATTTCTTGTAAGGCTTGCGGGCCTATTTGTCTAGCTTGAGGGCTGGAGAGTTGTGAGGATTGAGGGCCAGGGCAGTGGACTTGCGGGTCTGAGACCGTCTAGCTTGAGGGCTGGAGAGCTGTGAGGCTTAAGGGCCAGGGCAGTGGACTTGCGGGTCCGATCTTGTTGAGCTCGAGGGCTCGGTCGCAGTAGGGGCTTGCGGGCCTAGGCTGTAGGCACAGGACTTGCGGGTCTGTGTTGTGTAGGGCTTGAGGTCCTGAGTGTCGAGCTTGTGGGCTCGGGTGCAGTAGGGGCTTGCGGGCCTAGGCTGTAGGACTTGCGGGTCTGTGGTGTAAGGCTTGAGGGCCTGAAGTTTTTGGCGGCGTTTGCCGAGCCTAGCACACTACTAGGTAGGCGCAGAGGGAAAGAGGACTACTCAAGACACCCGGTCTTGAGGAACCTTTATACATCTTTGTGTGCTTTTCTGTGTTGTGCTTTCTACTATATAGATCTATTAACCAGAAATCAAGAACACCAAAAAGGGGATATTATAATTTGAAAAACCTATTCCCCCCCCCCCCCCCTCCTCTAGGTGATAAGTTGACACCCAATAAACAACAAGTGGTATCAAAGCGAGGTTGTTCAAAGAAAAGCTTAACAGCCTGAACAGATCTGCCATTGGGTGTCCAAATATCACAGCTATGGAGTCAAGGATAGTTGTTTGTTCTAGAGAGAACTTTGCTCTTTGGAAAGTTAGAGCAAGAATTTACATGGAGGCAATGGATCCCAGAATGTTTTTAATTACTCAAGAAGGATCCTCCATGACTATAATAAAAGATGAGATCCTCCTAGCCAGTTTGGACAAAGAAGCCAAAGATATTCTTGCTGGTGCAGTTGACAACTCAACATTTCAGAAACTATATAGCTCACTGCATAACATCAAAAGAGATGTTGGACTCTCTAACAATCCTTATGGAAGGATCAGAAGAAGAAAGAAGCAAAGCAGCTAAGAAGAAAGTCAGAACACTGAGTGACAGTGACTCAAGTTGTTCAGACTCGGAAGAGAAGACTCAGTTTGGATTGACTGTCCTATCTGAGTCAGAGGAAGAAGTACAGGATGAAGTCTCACCTGAACAGGTATGCATAAGAGCTCCTCTATCTACCTCAGACTCAGAATTGGAGACGAGCTCATCTGGTAATGATGATCGGTCCAAGTCATACAATGATCTCTTAGAAGATGTCAAGATGCTCAAGATATTGTGCAAGGAGCAGGATGAAAAGATCTCCTCTCTTCAAGCAAGAAATCTTGATCTCTCAAAGAAGGCTGAAAGGCTGACTCTAGAAAACGCAGATTTCTGCCAGCTCAAGAAAGACTACAATGCAAGCTCCAATCTTGACCTGATGAGCAAGTTTGGAAAAACCATGAAGGCACTGTGGAGAGCAGGGAAGCGTGCTACTCTCTCACCAAGGAGGTTATGCTTCTAAAGAAGGATAGAAATCAGGCTGGTCTCCTGAAGTCGAGGGTTAATAAAGTCAGAAACATGGAGGACAAATACTCCATCAAAAGAAACCCAGTAGAAAGCTCCTCCAAACCAGAGACCTCTCCTCCACTGGTAAATGGTTGCTGCTCCACTCAAAGAAGGGAGCAGGGATGCTTCAAGGAAGACATATCAGGCAGACCCTGCGGGATGAATGCTAGCTTGTGGAAGGTAAACTCACCCTCCATCAAGAAAGCTGGGCAATCCAATCTTGGGTATCTCAAGAATGGGAGCTCTACAAGTGGAGCAAAGAACATGCCAAAGACCTCAAAGGTACCTCAGAAAGTTATGAGGAGGCAGGAACTTGCTGAGCTAAGAGTAAAGAAGAAATCCTTAAAGAAGAATGACTCTAGAAGGGAAACTGTGAATGTCAGTCAGAAAAGGAGATACAACCGATTTGAATGCTGGTGCTGTGGAAAGACCGGGCACTTTGCAATTGATTGTTGGTACAATCCAACTGCTCCAAGGGTAACGAATACTAAACCTTCAAATCGTCTTATTCGTTATCATTATGCATATCCTGGAGTAACTAAATCCAGTATGCCCGTTAAAGCTAACAATTTCCTAGGACCCAAATTTATTTGGGTACCTAAGGGCTTGTGATCTTATCTTGCAGGCAGTCCAAGTGCCCACCAGAAGCAAATCTGGGCCTTGGACAAGTTGGTTGTTCTGACCCATAGGCAGAACAACAAAGTTTATTTACTAACAAAATTAGTGCAGGTCATCTTACTAAAAGGGGCCTAAAAGCTGAATAGATCTTGGAATCTAGAATCGTCGATATGGTACGACGACACAATAGACGTTACGACGACAAAGGATCAAGTTGGGAGGATGCATACCGTCAAAATATAATCGAACTATTTATCACAGGATTAGATAGGTTCATCGGAGCCGTCTGATCGCTCCTTCCTTCAAAAGTACGCACCTCTTCACCTACCAACAATATAAATAGAGTGAATGCTCGAAAATAAAAATTACGTTATCATTTGCCCTAAACTATTCCGTCGACAAACCCCCGCTTTGTCTCCTACGTACTGCCTTCCCTCATACTTCGAATCAATGGCTCCCAAGAAAGAAGAGGTGATCTCGGGTTATGAACTTCAGCGAGGAGGTTTCAATGCCTGCTCCGACGAAATAAGATCAGTAGTAGGATTGCTGGAGGCATCGGGACTAGAATATGTCCTATGTGAACCCTCGGTTCTTCTCCACCGGGAATTAGGCGAGTTCTTTGCCGAAGCAAAACTCGACCACACTGAATCACGGATAAAGTCCATGGTGGGAGGCAAGAAAGTTAAGATATCTGTGAAAAGCCTAGGGAAAGCGCTGCATCTACCAAGAATCCAAGGGGGGAGGAAGAAGAAGAGCTGACTTCGGAGAATGTGTCCGCGAGCTACACCTGGTGCGGCCACACAGGGAAGACCTACTGGTCCATTAAGAGAGCGGAATTCAATCAGAAGGGGAAGTTGATGGCCGACATCGTTGGCAAAGTTCTGCTATGCAAACCTGGGTCTCATGACCGAATCTCAAAGGACATGTTTGTTGTCATGGCCCGGATAATTCACACTAAGAAGACCAACTGGAGTGAGTTCCTCTTCCAGAGAATGAAGCACACCCTGAAGTCCCCCTCCTACGGAAGAATACTGTCCCTCTACCTGCTAAACACCCAGGGGGAAGTACTGAATAAGAAAATGAGAGTTTCTCTACACTACTTCAAGCGCCTGGATGCAAAAATGCTAGATCGATGGGATAGGTCTATCCCCAAACCATCATCTAATGTCCAGCCTGCTCCAAAGAAACATGCATCTCAAACAGACCACTCGGAAAAAGAAGATTCATCCAGCAGCTCCGATGATATACCATCACCCCCACAAATCCCTGGTGCAACTGAGGGGGAGACTTCCACCCAAAGGAACTGTCCAGAAACAGTACCAGAACCTGCTCCCACAGAGGTTATTGAAGAAAATAGAAACCCCAACTTGGGGAGTGTTCCTGCTGAGGGGGAGTCCCAACTTGGGAGCTCAGCCCAAGACGCAGAGATGTTTGATGGGGAGCTCCAAGCGGGAGGCTCAACTCAAGGTGATGCACAAGTTGAGGGGGAGACCCCACTGGGGCACTCTGCCCTAGAGGATCAAGGCAATGTGCCTGACCCCATGGAAGACCTCACTCTCTCAGACGACAGAGAACTAATAGTAGCAAGTAAGATTGTGCTCATATCTCCAAGTGAGACACTGCCAAAAAATGTCAAGGGGAAGGCTAAGGCAACAATACACCTCAGTGAAGAATCATCTGCAAGTATCTCTGAAGGAATTCCACTGGAAAGAGAAGAGGAAGATGAACAAACTGGTGAGCCATCCTCGGCTCAGTCAGGTTCTCTTTTCCACATGATGTCAGCCCTGCTAAATGCTCAGCGCAAACAACTAGAGCAATTCATAGTAAAAACTGTGGATAATCTAAGGGAAGAAATGAAGGGCGAGATCCAGAAAGTGAAGAAGGACATACTCCACCTCAACACCCAGTGCGCTCACTTCTACACACTGACAGCTCCGGCCATAGAGAAGATGAGCGAGGAAGTAAACAAAGTGGGACATCGAACCCACACAATCCTGAAAAAGCAAGGCACATTCTCAAACAATGTGTACTATGGTTTTAAGAGAGACAGATGCTGCAAATAACAGAAATCAAATTCTGAATAAGGTCAATGAGAACGCTCATACCTTAGATACCCATCTGCTTGAAATAAACAACAATTTGGATGTGACTGAACAAAACTTGCATGAAAAGCTGAATCTAGTCAGAGAGGGACTTGAGGAAAGGTAATTGAACAAGCCCTAAAGGGGGAGAAGGAAATAATAAACGCCAGTTCACATCAAGCGATGTGGATAACAAATCAAATAAAGCAGACAATGCAAAAACCCCCATCATTATATGAGGCTGCCAACCCTTCTGCAAGCACTGAATCAACTGAATATGGAATAGAATTTGGAGAATCAGCAACTTCCAGGAAGAGAAAGAGGAGTCAGAGCAGCCGATATCAGCAAAAGAGACTGAGGGAAGTTGAGCTGGATCCACAATCCGGAAGGTGGAGTCCAGTATCAACAGAAATAATAACAAAATCATGGATCCAGTTTGGATACCCTCAGGAGGACTATCAAAGAGTATACCAGACAGTTGAATGGGAGAAACATCTGAAGCAGCTAGAAAGGAGGAAGAACCACAAGCTAGCATTCCCACAAGATCCTCCTCCCTCTCCTAAGAAGATTCCCCTACCCATCAACTACTATCAGAGGCAAAGGCAAAAAACCAAAGGGGCAAGCAGCAGCAGACGCTGATGGGGCATCAAATTAAAATCTTAATGATTCTGTTGGGGCAAATGAATGTTAATCTTTATTCATGAACATTTAATCTAATTATATGTCTGGTATCTATTGTGAAGAACATTTAATCTGTTTATGAGATTGCTGCTTTATGTGTGATATTATTATCTGTAATATCTTTTCATGAGTGACATTTATCATTGAGGTAAGTTAGGGCTTCTTCAAATAGGGAGAGATTGTTGGGAACAGTGCCCTGCAATGTTCCTAATTTGAAGAAGTGCTCAGCTCAATGATAAGTGCAAGTTGTATTTAATGTTCCATCTAGTTCAAGCTTGCAGAGATCGACAATATGTCAAGTACTTTAGTTATTTCAGTAAGTACTATATCGTCGAGAAGAAGGAGATGTCGTCGACAAAGTATGATTGTCGTCATAATGATGGGCAAAGCAAAAGCTGAGACTAGGTGAGTTCGTCGAACGCAGAATGTCGTTCGTCGAACGCAGAAGGAAGACCGTCGAACACTGAGACTTGGCAAGTTAGTCGAACGCTGAGACTCGGCAAGATCGTCGAAGGCGGAAGCAAGATCGTCGAACTCAGAAGAAAGATTGTCGAACGCTGAGACTTGGCGAGTTAGTCAAACGCTGAGACTCGGCAAGATCGTCGAACGCAGAAGCAAGATCGTCGAACTCAGAAGGAAGATCGTCGACCGCTAAGAATTGGCGTGTTCGTCGAACGTAGAAGGATGCTCGTCGAACGCAGAAGGAAGTTCGTCGAACGCAGAAGGAAGATCGTCGAACGCAGAGAAGATGTAAAGATATCAAAGGAAGGAATGTCTTCGAGAAGATGCAGCATCGTCGACATCATCAAAGAAGCATTGTCGCTGAAAAGGCTAAGTATGACTGATGGCGTAGGACATCGTAGTAAAGAAGGCATGTCGTCAAGAAGACTGAAGAAGGACAGCTGAAGGCAAGCAGTTGCTAAAGTATGATCTGTCGACATGGTATCACTCATGTCGTCGAGAGAGCAACGTGATTACGACGACAGTCTGCAAGAAAGAAGATCACGACGATACAGTCAGAGATAACATATCGTTGTATATGCAGAAGCTCAAGAATGTCTCATATCGTCGAGACACCAGCATCAGAGGCAGAAGCAAGAAGAATTGAAGATCTACCAAGTTCAAGGCATCGACAAAGTCTTGTCGTCGAGATATCATCCATGTCATCGTAACAATGGAAATATCGTCGAGACAGATTCAAATGTTGCGGACGCACTGTCAGCATTTAATGCCACCGCCTGATTGTCCAATCAGCGCGTGCTCTTATGGAATGGGGGTCTAACATTAAAGGCCATCACATGTGACCGTTATGCGGCTCATCTGTCCTATAAAAGGGAACGGTGATGCCCTAGAAAAAGAGGCTTGGAAAATAGAGAAAAAGAACGGAAAAGAATCTCGCCGCTACACTTCAATAGAACAGTATTTTCAGCGGAGAAGAAGAAGATCAAGTAGAGAACAAGCATCAAGTGTTCTCTGAAGAATCAGTCATCTCCATCGACTAAAAAGTAGCCGATAAACATCAGGCAAAAGAAGAGGAGGCTGAAGAAGATCCAGTGCTGAAACTCCAAATCAAGAAGCATCTTCTTCAACCTAAAGAAGCCAATCTTCATCAGGCTAAAGTTGCCGATCTTCATCTGGCAGAAGAAGTAGTCTTTCATAACTTTAATTTCTTGCAAGGCTTGTGGGCCTATTTGTCTAGCTTGAGGGCTGGAGAGCTGTGAGGCTTGAGGGCCAGGGCAGTGGACTTGCGGGTCCGACACCGTCTAGCTTGAAGGCTGGAGAGCTGTGAGGCTTGAGGGCCAGGGCAGTGGACTTGCGGGTCCGATCTTGTCGAGCTTGAGGGCTCGGGCGCAGTAGGGGCTTGCGGGCCTAGGTTGTAGGCACAAGACTTGCGGGTCTGTGTTGTGTAGGGCTTGAGGGCCTGAGTGTCGAGCTTGCGGGCTCGGGTGCAGTAGGGGCTTGCGGGCCTAGGCTGTAGGACTTGCGGGTCCGTGGTGTAAGGCATGAGGGCCTGAAGTTTTTGGTGGCGTTTGTCGAGCCTAGCACACTGCTAGGTAAGCGCAGAGGGAAAGAGGACTACTCAAGACACCCGGTCTTGAGGAACTTCAATACATCTTTGTGTGCTTTTCTGTGTTGTGTTTTCTACTATATAGATCTATTAACCAGAAATCAAGAACACCAAAAAGGGGATATTATAATTTGAAAAATCTATTCACCCCACCCCCCCCCCCCCCCCCCCCCTCTAGGTGATAAGTTGACACCCAATAAATAACACCTTACCAAGGCAAGTCTGGTGGTCTAACCAGCAAGAGTACGCAGGAGCTCTGATGTTGTCTTCTTAGCGTCGAGGCGTACGTTAGGTCTAGGTTAGGTAGTGCAAATACCAACCTAGAGGTGGGCGAGGCCCAACCCACCGCTTCCGTTTGCCACTACGGGAGTATCCTGGGAGTTTTGCTAGCTCCAAAAAGGGGGAACTAAAGGTCTGTGCGCATAGAGTCGTAGTGTGTGAGTTGCACTTCTGTGAACATAACATTTAACAGCATACCTTGCATGACTTAGCATAAACATTGCATACCCCTACCCCTATCGTATAAGTTGGTTATGGGACTTTTTATACGATAGGCCATGCTAAACGACCCCTTGGTCTATAGGTTTGTGTGGGCATTCCTATAAATCAATGGTTACTTTTCTACTATATACTTGTCTTTACTTACTGCACTTTACTTGCTCTTTACCATGCTTTATATTACTGCTTCAATTATATATATACACATGTGTAGTGTAGACATTCCCTGTACCCCTGTCACCTGCTATTGTTTATACCCTTGCTGTCCTCCGCTTCATCCTTTCACACGGTGCCTAGGAGCCATTGAGGGTGGGGTGGGGAACATAAGGCTTAGTCTTTTTGACTAACGGTCGGTGGACCATATCATTTTAGGGGACCGAGGAGACGCAGCAGCACCAGAGGCCGGTGCAGACGGAGGCGGGCCAGTCTAGTACAGGATCATAGGATTCAGGATCAGTGAGTGATTAGTAGTTAGCTTCCGCGAGTGATCTTGTAGTGAGGACATGATGTACAGGGCATGAGCCCTTTATTATAATAACTTTGTTATTTCAGTTATACAATGTGAACATTTATTATATATAGCATGTGATTGTGGACTTAAACTTCTTTTTGTTCGTTTATACTTTTCTTCTTCTGTGATCGATATGGCCGGCAGGATCGGCGCTTTGTAGTGGCGACCTTCCCGAGCGAGGGTGTCACCGCAAAGCGGCGGTTCTGGGTATAAGATCCGGGTTTGAAAAAGAAAAAAATGGGGTCTTACAGCAGGCATGGTTTTCTTTCTGCCCATGTCTGTGACATCACGGCCCGCCCGAAGTGCACTCTAACTCTTGCCGAGACGGGTCGTGACAGTTGGTATCAGAGCTAGGTTTGTTTCTAAAGATAAAGTATTTTACAATTATCAAATATTTTGAATTTTATTTTATAAATATTTATACAAGCATCATTTCTTCACGCACCTTGTCATTATGTGTTGTTCGCGACTGAAACACGCACACACTCACTCATAAGCTTGAGTAGTATGCACATGAATGTTAAGGGAGTATGGGCAAACTTAACATTTTTGTGCATATGAATTTCCACTAAGGATATTCACGGCTTAGAATCATAATTGTATGGGCGGTTTAATATTTTCAAGTGCGTTGGCATTAGAATCACAATATGCATGACATGTTTATGAGCGCTTAACATGGCATGTGTATCCATTCATTGCATTCATATCATAAATCATTGCACAAGTGTGAAGTCAAGAACAATAATAATGATTGCACACGCATGGATTTACTATTTGCTTGACATTGCACACAATCTCATCGTTGCACTTACATGATCATTACCTAGAGTTGTCCAATGAAAATGATGTAATTATTACATAATTTATGTACCTGACAGTAGGAAATGTGTTAGAATCTCTAGTTTCAAAACCCCGGTATTTGTAATCAGTGCTTCTTGTTCTACTTTTCTATCAGTCTCATCTGATTCTCCAGTATCCCCTTCTAGTTAGCTCTTAAGCATCAACATCGCAAGTAAATTACCCCTTCGTGCAAAGATTTTTTTTCGCTCCCGAATTCTTGAGTCTTATCTCTCAATTTCGAGCTAAGTGAAGCAATTCCTGTGTTCCCTGAATCCAATCCTTCGTAGCTGGCCATACCCGCTAAGATCGTAGAGTATCAAGTACGCAAGCTTCTAAAGCAAACTCATCCTTTTGATAACTGTGTTTTGAATGCATGAAAAATCTTGAATAATTCTCTCGAGAACTTGAATCTGATATGCGGAGCAAGTATACGCAAATTTTCTCTTGATCTTGGTAAGTCTCATCGTTTGTTTTCCTTTCTGTTTCAGCATATTCATAATTAGCTTCCATGTCCTGATTTGCAAATCTTGTTTGGAATAAATGGCTTTTGAATCTTCGCCATAAGTTTTTCCATTCGGAAAATTCTCAGAAAGTTTCGGGACGAAACTTCCTAAGTAGGGGAGAATGTAACAACCAGTATTTTTCCTTATTTTGTCTAACTGCAACCCATATAACAAAAAGGGCATTTTAAAGGAATTAAAATGCTTTTAGTGGCATTTTTTGTAATTAAAGGGAGGTCTCCCCTTTTAATTCCCCAGTCGAGCCCCCCCAGGTTCAGGGATTTCGATCCTGACCCCGCAGGCCGCTCCCAATCCCGCTCCCCGATCGCTGCTCCAGTCGCTGCCCCGCTTCCGGTTCCGCCTCCAGCCGCTCCCATCTTTCGCTCCCGTCACGCACGCACGGCGCCTCCTGGTACTCCTCCTCCTGCCGGCGCCGCCGCATGCTGCTCCTCCTCCCTCTCTCCCTCCCGACGCCTCCTCCTCCTCTTCCTCTCATCCAGGGGGCCTGACTGTTTCCAATGCAGTCGACAACTCTCCTCCTTCTCCTCCTGGGCCAGCAGTAGGCAGCCCTAAACCCTCCTCTCCAAGGGGCCGACATCAGCCCTCCTCCTCCCCCTCTGCTTTTTCTTTCAGCTAGGGCCGATAGCAGCCCTCTTCCTTTCCATTTTGGCCGGGTTTTTGCGAAGGGGACGCCTAGGGTTTCCTCCCCTCTCGTCCTTGAGCCCAGAATCGACTTCCTTTGGGTAAGATTCCTCCTCTATTCAGATTTTCCCTAATTTTAACTTGAAAATTTTGACTCCAATTTTGCGTTCAACTTGTGTGGCAGATTTTTGGCCCCTTGCGATCGTCTAATCGTGGTTTGTTTGTGATTTCTGACATCGTTCGTCGAATCCCCCAGCGGAATCTCTCTAAGTCTTCTCCGATTTAGGGTTTCTCCAAGCCAAGCGCTGCCAAGTTCCCGATCCTTCGTGGTATCTCTTCTCCACTCACCCTTGAGGGAGGTAAAATTTCTAAGCCCTCTTTTGTTGTGGTGTGATTAGCAAATGTTTGTGCAAGCATAGAAAACTTCGCTGAGTCGAATATTATAAATACTGATCTTGAACAGGTTCGAATTAGGATTTCTATTTTGCTTGCGCTACTTAGCCGCCGCCGTCAGATTCAGCCTCATTTAAGGCAAGTAGAGATCCCTCTCTCTTGCAAGCATTGAATTTATTTAGCCTGTTTGTTCTTATGATTTTATGACTTTGCTTTGAATACATGTTTCAACAAATAAACTTAGTTCTTGAATGTCTAAATTTAACTTGTTAATAGATTGAGGTGTCACGTGTTTGGAATGTCACAAGTTGTGAACGTGAATGATGGTTACTTGAATTTTCACTTATATGAATTGTGTCTCATTTGTTGGAAGAAAACGAGTTAGTGAACAAAAGTGGTTTTAATTGGATTTTCATTTAAATGAATTGCATCTCATTTGATGGATAAATGCAAGACTAGTAGACCTTTTCGAGCAGGAACATTAATTGTTGTAATAATAAATATTAAGATTCCTGCTAGCAACTAGGTGAATTGTGCTTGATATAAAATCTTCGACTCATACACATGGTTGCTTAGAAGATATTCGTGTCTTGGAATGACGTAATCTAAAGGAATACTGGATATCCTAGAAAATGTTGTATAGTAATCTTATTACTCGTGAATACTTGAATCCGCAAGTTTCAAAACTCTCTATCGAGTTCTCTGAGTCATCGAATCTTGTTTCCTATACCTGTCTAGTTCCAAGACTTGGTTAAATAACGTTCTATAGCTTAATTCCTTCTGTTTCACGTTTGTAAAATATACTCTTGTATATCTGAATTAGTATCTTGGTTACATGTCTTGATATGCTAGAATCCACAAAAGCCAGTGCTAAGTCATTAATAACGTAAGTTAACATTGAAAGGTAGGGTTTAATTGATGAGACTCCTTGACTTGGGTTCCCTCTTGAATCCCTAATGGGAACAAATGACCGGTCATAGCGAGCTTAAATTTCTGAATCACTTAGGTCCTGCGTATCATAAGCAAATCTTGGAAGCTAGGGTTTAGGTGGTGCATCGTCTTGACTGCATGGTCACGGTAAGCAGGAAATACTCTTATTCTAGTAAGACTTACACTTGAACTTGAGTGTGAACCATGTGCACCCACTATAAACACCTACGCATCTCAACGATTGCAACTTAGGTCGTTACAAGAATATTTATGCTATACTTCGGAGTAGGCTAATATTTCCAGATAATTCTGCTTGTTTCAGTTATTTGCCTGTTTCACTGGCTTGCTTCAGGATTAATTGGTACCTTAGAATTTCTAATTTCTTCAGCGAACCTAAATTTATAGCTTGTTTACTGTTGATTTTCAATGTTCTGAGGCTTTTCTTTCTTGTTTTGGAAATTGCCTTAGCGTACGTGCCTGCGCCACTTGCTTCCTGAGCCGATCTGTGTCAAGCTTTAGGTTTTGTGTTTATGTTTCATTTCTTTTACTGTTTAATATTTCTGTTATGTAGTAATTACGATCAACCATTTTCTCCTATTTTATGGACAACTGCTAGGCTAAATATTATATGTATTAGAATTTGACATGTTTTGCATGCTCATTCATCTGCGATGATCACTGCATAAATTTCTGTTCCAAAACTTGTATCTTAAGCTTTTACTAAAATGCATGTGCACCTGTTTCAAGTTATCATATTTTAAAAAGCTTCCGCAATAAATCAATCTGTTTTATTCAAAAGTAACTCTTTTAAAACTATTTGTAGTATTTCTGCTTCCGCTTTAGTAGGCATGGATTCCTTTTCGCCCATGCCTGTGGCATCACGGCCCGCCCCGAAGCGCACTCTGACTTCTGTCGAGATGGTTCGTGACATGATCCTCTCAAGATTCATTAGACAGATTCAATCTGAATTCAATACTCAAGTTGCTGTGATAAGAAATGATCATGGTACTGAGTTTGAAAATCAGTTAATGTGTAGATTCTGTGAGGATGAAGGGATAAGACAGCTTTTCAGCTCCAAGAACCCCCCAACAAAAGGGGTGGCTGAAAGGAAAAATAGAACTCTGATTGAATCAAGAAGGACATTATTGGCTGAATCCAATTTGCCAAAGTCCTTTTGGGCTGAGGCAGTGAATACTGTCAACTATGTTTTGAATATTAGTCTCATCCACAAGACCAAGTTGAAGACTCCCTATGAGTTATTGAAGAGAAAGGTACCTATAGTCACATACTTTAGGATTTTTGGGTGTACTTGCTTCATTCTAAACAATGGAAAGAGTCATCTTGCCAAATTTGGCAAGAAGGCTGATGATGAAATATTTTTGGGATATTCCTCATCAAGCAAGGACTATAGGTGATATAATAAAAGCTCTCTAAAAATTGAGGAGTCAATGCATGTGGTATTTGATGAAACTAACATGTTTTACAAGAGGAAGGAAACTTCCACCAAAGATATAATGCAGGAAGAAGACCAACTTCCAGATCAAGTTGAAATGCTTAGCATCTTGGATCATCCATCAGACTGCCAGGACAAAGGCAAACAGAAAGATGACAATGATTAAAATGAAGTGTCTGCTGCAGATGAGGATGATATTAAAGTACCTGCTTTACCAAATACAGAGATCATGCTAGAGAATGAAGATGACGCTCCTACAGTTAATGAGCAAGAGGAAATTCATGAGGAGGTGAATCCGCTGAACAGTTCAACAAGAACCAGAATGACTCAAAAGGATCACCCTCCAACTCAGGTAATAGGAGATTTGACAGTGGGAGTGAAAACAAGGAATCAAATAACAAATGAAACTATGTTGTAATGCTTCCTCTCACAATATGAGCCAAAGAAGTTTGAAGAGGCAGAAAGTGACCGTCACTGGATAATTGTCATGCAAGAAGAGCTAACTTAATTTGAAAGGAACAAGGTCTGAACCTTAGTTGAGAGACCAAGGAATTATCTAGTTATTGGAACCAAATGGATATTCAAAAACAAGATGGACTCAACTGGAGTCATAGTCAGAAATAAGCCAGGCTTGTTGCTCAAGGATATAGACAAGAGCAGGGAATTGACTTCAACCAAACATTTGCTCCAGTGGCAAGGCTGGAAGAAATTAGGTTATTTCTTGCCTATGCAACACATATGAAGATAAAGGTTTATCAGATGGATGTGAAGAGTGCATTCCTAAATGGAACTCTTCAGGAAGAAGTATATGTGGAGTAGCCTCCAGGTTTTGTCAATCCATCTTATCCCTCTTCTGTTTATAGATTAGATAAAACACTATATGATCTCAAGCAAGCTCCAAGGGCTTGGTATGAAACCTTGTCCACCTTCCTTCTAGAACATTCCTTTGTAAGGGGTAAGGTGGATAAAACACTCTTCACTAGAGCACATAAGAATCAGTTACTTCTAGTACATATATATGTAGATGATATCATATTTGGCTCAACAGATCAAAGACTTTGCAAAAGCTTTGCTAATCTAATGCAGTCTAGATTTGAGATGAGTAGCATGGGAGAATTATCCTACTTTCTTGGTCTTCAAGTGAAGCAAACTGCGGATGACATTTTCATATCCCAATCCAAGTATACAAGAGAGCTTATCAAGATGTTTGGGATGGAAAATGCCTCTGTCATGAAAACCCCTATGACTACCAATGCCGTTCTTGATAGAGATGAGAAGGGTAAGTCCTTTGATCAGAAGACTTACAGAGCAGCCATTGGCTCACTCCTCTATCTGATAGCTAGCAGATCAGATATCATGTCTGCTACATGTAGATGTGCTAGATTTCAAGTTGACCCTAAGGAATCCCACATGAGCTCTGTGAAAAGAATACTCAGATACTTAAAGGGTACACCTGAACTTGCTTATGGTATCCTGCAGAATCTAGATTTGACTTAGTAGGCTATTCAGATGCAAACTATGCAGGATGCAGGCTGGATAGAAAAATCACCTCAAGAACCTGTCAATTAATGGGTGCTAGACTGATCTCATGGTTTAGCAAGAAGCAAACCTCAATCGTAACTTCTACAGCCGAAACTGAGTATATAGCTGCAGGAAGCTGCTGCTCACAAATATTGTGGATGCAAAATCAGTTGTTAGACTACAACTTTTCTCTTGACAATTCCACAATATTCTGTGAGAGCTCTATTGTTATTTCTATAGCTTCCAAACATGTTCTCCACAACAGAACTAAGCACATGGAGATAAGGCACCACTTTCTTAGGGACAATGTTGAGAATGGTAAGATCAATCTTCAATACATTTCCACTGATATTCAAAGGGCTGAAATCTTTACTAAGCCACTTGATGAAAGCAAGCACAAGTTCTTCATCACTGCACTGAGAATGCTTGATGGAGCTCTCTAGGACACCTTTATTACGTACTCAAGCCTATTTTTTATAGAAAGGTATTGCTGGGAAAAATAGCAAAAATTTAAAAAATATATATAACTATTTATTCAGAGTTGCGTCAAATACAAATCGACGCACCATCGATTTCTATTCGACGTTAGCTTCGAGAGCTGTCTGGGATAGTTCATTCGAATAGCACTCGACGTAGCGTCAAATTCATATCGACACCTACGTCGACATCATATTGGCAGATTATATTTGGAGCCACGTCGATTTCTTCTCGACGTTTCATTGATTTCCACTCGACGTAGCGTCGACATTGCAAAGCGTGTGCAGACTGCTTCTAGAAGCGACATCGACATGTTTTGGCGCGTTGAATTCATCTTTTTTCGATGTTGCTTCGAATACAACCTTAAGTTGCGACGATTCATCTACTCAAAGCAACTCAGACATTCGACTTATTGTGCTTTTCGAATTCTCTCCCTTTCGCTCTCCTCCATTTTCCTTTCTACTTCTCTATTTCTTTTTCAGTGCAGGTACCCACAGGTAATCAATGGCTTCTCCTCCAACTCACAGAGACCTTATCGAAGCAATTGATCTAGCTTTAGAGACATTGATATCTCAATTCAGTTCTCTCTATCTTGATTTCTCGAAAGACTGCTATCGAAAGCTTTGTGCTCAACATAGGAAGTTACAGAACCTCACTACTCAGATCAAAGCCATTAATAAAGAAGTAAGGTTGTCAGTACTGTCTGTTGATGCCTTTATATCCTTCCTCAACGATATAAAGCAGGGGGATAAGTGTGTCAGCAGGCCAGCTCAAGACTCAGTATGCACTACACCTCTCCCCTTGTCCTTTATTTCTGAAGGAGAGCCAGCCATCTCTTCCAAGCTTCTTCTACTCCCAACATCATTTTCTCCTCCAAGAACCCTGCCTTTAATTCAGGGGGGGTCATCAAAACAGGGGGAGAGTGATTTATTCTCAGATGATAATGACTACCTGAAGAGTCTGCAGGAGTCCAAAGATTGGACTGAGTTACCTCTCCCTGAAACACCTGACTTCAGACCCTACTCTGAAGAATCAACAACAATACCATCTCCAGTCAAGCATGCTGCAGGTCCCTGAATTTTCTCCATCCTCTCCACCACTAACTCAGCTCCCTCCTGATCCTACTCCAGCACCCACTCCAATTATCCAAGCACCAGCGTTCAGAGGAAGACCTCCATTCAGAGGAAGAGGACATAAAAGGAATTACAGAGGAAGGGGAAGAGATGTTAGAGGAAGAGGAAGAGATATACCTATTTGGGAGAGGTATACAAAAGAGCAAAGAAAACAGTTCAAGAAGGACAAATCCTGCTACAAAACTTATGAGAAGGTTGAAATCACTGAAAATAAAATGAAGGAGTATATTGATCCAAAGCTTGATAGTGCCCTAGATGAAATAAGAGAAAGAGATATAAATGAGTTTGAAGCATCTCAAAGAGAGCTTGAAGAAAAGAGAAGGTTGTTCATTGAAAGACTGCAGAAGGGTAAGCATGTTGTGGAAAAAGAATAACTCAAGGAGGCAATCCAAATTCCAAGCACACTCTTTGATCCTATAAAGTATGTTGCAGCATATCCTCAAGCAAAACTTTCTGAAAATAGAGGGCAACTTCACAAAGGAGGCTTTGGATGTGATCTGGATGAAGCAGAGAAGCCACTTCAAAAGAAAAGAAAGATTGTATTCAAGACTATTCCAACTTTTGGTAATCCACAATCAACATTCATTGTACGAGACCCTGATGCAGAAGAGCTAGATCTAGAAGAAATAAATTTGTTGTCTGCTAAAGTCATTGGTCTGGGGCTAAAACTAAATGATGTCTATCCTGAAGTTGAAGCTGACCTGGAGAAGCTCTTCAAGGGACATGAAAGAATTTGGAAACATCCAGAGAAGGTCATTCCAGCCAACTTTAAGTATGTGGAAAGAAAATTCAGAAAGGTCTATGAGGCTTTATCTACTTTTCTCAAAAAGAGAAAGTAGATCATTTCTTGGATAACTAACTCTGATAAACATTTATTTATATCAATCAGATGCTTTTTAGTTTACCATATCATTCAGTTTATGTCATGTATGTTTGTACACTATTTTTCATTTATGTATGACTGAAATCACTTAAACAAATTGTAAAATTTGTTGAGATAAATAGGGAGAGATTGTTGGAAAAAATACCCTATAATTTACCAAAACAAATTATATAAAAGTGATTTCATCAGTTATGATGTTTTGCCCACACTGTATAGAAAAGGTAATTTGGTCATTAGATGTCCTAGGATATCACACTCACATTAGAGCGTCAAGACCATGTCAAAATGAGCACAAATTCAGTTGAGTTAAAACTTGCGTCGAATAGAAGTCGACCCAACTTCGACTAGAAGTCGACGCAACTCTGACTGAAAGTCGAAGTAACTCAGACTGCTTGTCAAAGTATGAAGTGAAGTCGACACAACGTCGAAATGAACTCGACGTAGAAGGAAGAGCCTGTCGAAGCCATCTTAGAAGTCAGTGCAACTTCGATTTCAATTCGACGCAAAATATGAAGTTTAATTCCAAGTCTTCAACTCGACAGATACGTCGATAAGAACTCGACGCAACTGTTGTTTATTGGGTGTCAACTTATCACCTAGAGGGGGGGGGGGGGGTGAATAGGTTTTTCTAATTATATTATCCCCTTTTAGTTGTTCTTTATTTCTGGTTAATAGATCTAAAAATAGAAAGCACAACACAGAAAAGCACACAACGATGTATAGAGGTTCCTCAAGACAGGGTGTCTTGAGTAGTCCTCTTTCCCTCTGCGCCTACCAAGCAGTGTGCTAGGATCGGCAAACGCCGCCAAATCTTCAGGCCCTCAAGCCTTACAACACGGACCCGCAAGTCCAACAGCCTAGGCCTAGGCCCACAAGCCCCTACTGCGCCCGAGCCCTCAAGCTCGACAAGATTGGACCCGCAAGTCCACTGCCCTGGCCCTCAAGCCTCACAGCTCTCCAGCCCGCAAGCTACACGGTGTCGGACCCGCAAGTCCACTGCCCTGGCCCTCAAGCCTCACAGCTCTCCAGCCCTCAAGCTAGACAAATAGGCCCGCAAGCCTTTACAAGAGATTACAGTAATAAGACTGTTACTTCTGCCGAATGGGGATTGGCAACTTCAGCCTGATGAAGATTGGCTTCTTTAGGTTGAAGAAGATGCTTTTTGATCTGGAGATTCAGCATTGGATCTTCTTCAGCCTTCACTTCTTTTGCCTGGTGTTGATCGGCTACTTTTCAGTCGATGATGATGACTGATTCTTCAGAGAGCACTTGATGCTTGCTCTCTACTTGATCTTCTTCTTCTCCGCCGAGAATACTGTTCTATTGAAGTGTAGCGGCGAAATACTTTCTCGTTCTTTTTCTCTTTCTTCGAAGTTCCTTTTCTAGGGCATCATTGTTCCCTTTTATAGGACAGATGAGCCGCATAACGGTAACATGTGATGTCCTTTAATGTCAGACGCTCATTCCATAAGAGCACGCGTTGATTGGACAATCAGGCGGCGGCATTAAATGCTAACAGCGCGTCCGCAATATTTGAATCTGTCTCAACGATATTTCCATCGTTACTATGTCATGGATAATATCTTAACGACGGGACTTTGTCGAACCCTTACGCCTTGATAGATCTTCAGTTGTTCTTGCTTCTGCCTCTCATACTGGTATCTCGACGATACGAGATATTCTTTCTCTTATGTATAGACGACGATACGCCATCTCTGACTGTGTCGTTGTAATCACCTTGATTTCTCGACGACACGCCTTCTTTACGACGATGTTCGACACCATCAGTCATACTTAGCCTTTTCAGCGACAAGGCTTCTTCACGACGATGTCTGTTCTTTCTCGACGACAAGGCCACTTTGATGAAGTCGACGATATTGCGTCTTCTCTGCGTTCGACGATCTTGCTTTTGCGTTCGACGAACACGCCAAATATCAGCGGTCGTCGATCTTCCTTCTGAGTTCGACGAACTTGCTTCTGCGCTCGACGAACACGCCAAGTCTCAGTGGTCGTCGATCTTCCTTCTGAGTTCGACGTTCTTGCTTCTGCGTTCCACGAACACGCCAAGTCTTAGCGATCGACGATCTTCCTTCTGCGTTCGACGAACGACATTCTGCATTCGACGAACACGCCTAGTCTCAGCTTTTGCTATGCCCATCACTATGACGACAAGCATACTTTGTCGATGACATCTCCTTTTTCTCGATGATACAGTACTTACTGATATAACTAAAGTACTTGGCATATAGTTGATCTCTGCAAGCATGAACTAGATGGAACATTAAATATAGCTTGCACTTATCATTGACCTGAGTACTTCTTCAAATCAGGAACATTGCTGGGCACTGTTCCCAACAATCTCCCCCTATTTGAAGAAGTCATAACTCACTCAATGATAAATGTCATTCACATAAAAGGTTTAACATTTCAAGCATATAAGCATGTAATGATGATATTTCAGCTAAACATGAGTGAATTCAGAAATTTGGCAAAATATTACTTCATTTATAAATAGTGCCAAATGTTTTCAAAAGTTTTGACATTTCTACATTTAGCCCCCTTAAAGTTTTAGCCATCTATTTCTCTGGTGCTCTCATATCAGCATCATCCTTTGCTTTCTTGGTACTGGCTTCCTGCACCTTATCAGCTTTCCTGATGAAGTACTCAAACGGTTTAGGATGATATTTTAAAGGTTCAGGAGTGTCAGCTGGAATACTTCCTGCTTGCTTATTTCTTCGGTGTTCTCTCCTTACTTCTTCTTGATCTTCATGCTTAGCCCATTCTTGAGGATTGTATACATTGTATCTTTCACCTTTGTTAACTTTCACTTGCTCCCATGCTTTTAGAATGATGGTCCTGGATATAGGACTCCATCTTTCATAGTCATCCATTTTCTCCATTTCTTCCATGTACTTTCTCTTTCTCGGTTTTGTTTCTTCATCCTCCAGTGCTTCCTTTTCTTTACCTTTATCAGTAACATGAATATCTGTATGTTGCTCTTCAACATGCTCATCATAATATAGAGGAGGGAGATTCATTGCTTCTCTGATGGTGTTTGTGGTCCAGATGGCATGATCACAACTGGCCTTTATCATTGATCTCTCCCCCTTTATTACTTCTTCAGATATCCCTTTGTGGAGATTCTCCTCGGATGCCAGTATTTTTTTCTTGAGCATGTGGATACCTGCTTCCAAGTGATTCTTGGTTTCAAGCAGGTGACTGTCTAGATCTTTATTGTGTTGTTCTAGACTTTCTTTGAGACCAATTTTATGTTCAGCCATCCTCTTGGTGGATGCAATGTAGGCCTTTTCTATGCTGCTGACAATCATTGACTGATTAGCCCCTAGGTTAGATATACACTTGTGAGTACGGGCAGTGAATTCGTGCAGATTTTTCACATCATTACTTAGGGTTGCCGTTTCAGCAGACAGTTCTTTTCTCAGATCATTGATGGCAGAGGTGACATAACTTTCAAGTTTTAATCTTTGCTCTTCCAGGAGCATCTTTATCTGAGATAATAGTGGGAGCTCCACTGGACTAACCTCTGGAGGTGAACCATCTTGTTCCTCCTCTTCATCCCCTTCAATTATTGGAGATAGAGATTTTCTTATTGGTGAGTGGTTTGGCTCATTCTCCTTTTCAGCACTTTGCTGATCTTTGCTAGTTTCATCTGCATGGTTCTCTTGGTTGTACCCTGGCATTGCTGATTCAGAATGACCAGTATCCTTAGCTCTTATGATCTTATTGATCACTTCTTCCACTCGAGCAGGGAGCTCACTGTCCTTCTCCCCCTCAGTTTCAGCACTACCTTGATCTGATTCTGCTGTTGTCCTGGATCCCTGACTTGGAGTAGAGGTCTGGAGGACGTCGTTCCTTGTCTCCACAGCTGCCTCAGAGTTAGATGGAGGTGAGCTGTTGCCTGACTCACTTTCTTCAGACGAGCTTCCTACCTTCCTTTTCACATCTTCTGCAGTCTTCAACTTCTTGGGAGGCCTAGTCAGTACTTTTTCCCATCTCTCCAGTATTCTGATATCCATCCTTTTCATGTGATGGATTTTTACTCCATACTTTTTGTTAAAATTTTCAGGGTAGGAAAGCAGAAAGTATAGTGATAGAATTCTTCCCAGATTTGGGGCTTGAAGGCTTTCTTGTATCCTCTTGAAGATTTGCTGACCCCAGTTGGTCCTTTTACTTAGGATTATCCTTGCCACCATCTCGAACATAGGCTTGGATATCCTATCATGTGACCCTACCTTGCAGAGGAGGGCTTTTCCCACAATGTCTGCCAACAGCTTTCCTTGTTGATTTAAGCTTTTCCTTTCCAGAGATCCATAGGTTTTGCTCGAATGGCCGCACCAAGCCAGAGCCTTGACAATGTCTTCCTGAGTAATCTTTTCGTCTTCCTCCCCCTTGGTAAAGGCTGGCAACTGAAGAGCCCTGTTCAATCTTTTGCGATTCACCTTAACCTTTATCCCGTTAATTTTGCTCTTCACAGACGTTCCCTTCGATCCACCCTTGGCATTTGAGTAGAACTCCAGCACTTCTCTTTTTAATATTACTGTCGGCTCAGAGATGGCAAATTCCAGGCTGATGATCTCGAGCAGCTTAATGGTGCCCTAGATTTCTTCTGAACCTTCTGAGAATCCATTCCTCACCACTTCACTTCCTTCGAATAGAAAATCTTCCTTCTTTGGCGTCATCTTTTGCTTGACCCCAGAGGATTTCAGCACAGTCGACTCGTTCACTCTTAGAAGGCGTGGAGAACACGACGGCTTTTTAGGGCTAATGTAGAGAGTGTTTTAACCTTAAGACATTTGATCTTATTTATAGTGTCCGAGTTGGAAGTTGAAGTGTCATTTGTTAAATGTCTGACTAACTCGAGTTTAGCTGTAATGATTGAGCTTAGACCTAATTAAGAGTCCGCTGACACTTGGATATCGTCGTGATGCAGATCTTTCGACGATACCAATCATCATTCCGACGATATGGTTTTTGAAAATTACTTTTACAATATTAGATGAAGATGAGTTTATGTGTTAAACATTAACATGGTTACCTTCACCTTGGCCTCTAAGTCTCCTTGAGCTAGTGGCTCCCCCTCGATGGAATGTCCACTTATCTTTACTTCTAGCTCCTCCTAGATTAGTGCACCTTGGTATGTGGTAAGTTTTTCTTAGTCCAGAGCTGAGCCTGGAGCACTTATTGTCCATTAGCCTTGTTTGCATTTTAATGGCTAAATGGACTACCCTGCAAGACAGATTTAATATCCCTTAGGAACCCAAGGTGACTTGGGTCCTAGGTTCTTGTTAGCATAATAGGGAATCCCTCTACTCACCGCAGCCCTTCCAGGAGGTCTCTCCTTTGCATTAAGCACACTAGGGTTGTGCCAACAGTCGATGGCAAAGTGTCCCACTTTGCCACAACACCAACATTCATGGATGTTGTACCTTCTTTTCTGAACAATTTTTGAAGTATGTTCAGTAGAGAGGGCAACAACATTCTTCCTATCTCTCTCAGCCAATAGCTGACTAGCTGCTCTAGTATCATTGTTTCTTCTTGATTTTATCTGTTTGTCAGCAACAGATGTCAGCTTGGTACCTGACAGGGTGTTGATGGCATCAGATATGTTCAAGTGAGAATTGATCATACTGGGGCTACTAGTCTGCTTCTTATCTGGAAGAGATTGAGAAAATGTTGCACCTTTATCCTTGAGAGTGGGGGCTGGGACACCAAATACAAATGGTCCATGATGGGCCATTTGAATTTCCTCATGGGGAGCCTTTAATGCACTCATCCTCATGCCCTTTCTCTTTCCATAGTCAGGAGCATTTACATGACTAGTGGAGCTTCCATTCATCCAGTGACCATGGACATTGTCATAATCATACCTATTTGAGGGAAGCACTACCTTCTGAAAGGTGGTGTGAGGCTTTGCTTTAGTTTTGCCCCTTTCTCCATTCCCAGCATCTGTTGCCCCTTCATTGTAACCTAATCCCCTCCTATTTTTATAGGAGGAGAAGGTGTCAATGATGGGCAGAACAGTTTTGGGCTTAGAGAATTGAGCCACCAAGCTTCTTTCCTTAAGAAGATCATTCTTAAGTCTCTTGATAAGCTCTTCTCTTTGGCTTCTCTCATCATAAAGCTTGTCTATGATTTTCTTGAGCTCACTGGAGTTGGTGCCCTCATTGGGGGACATACCCATTTCCTTCTTCATCTCAGCCTTGATGGTCCTGAGTGATTCTAGCTCCTTAGCTTGCTTCTTACTCTCTCTCAGAGCTCCCAAGAGATCACCAAACTGTTCTATTAGATCAGCATGGTTCTTATTGTTGCATGATGAGCAGTCTTCTGCATAATCTTCAGAGGATGTACAATCACCTGATGCACTCTTGGTTTTCTTAATTGAAGCAGGTAGTAAAGATGTGTGAGTAATGCATACCTGATCATGATGTGATTCATCATGATTTTCTTTATCTGATAGAGCCATCAACCCACAGACTTCCTCATCCTCAGAGTTACAGTCTGTGAGAGTCAAAAGTGCTCTTATTCTTTCTCCTACTCCAGAACATTCTTCAACTTTTGATTCACCGTCTAAACTAGTCAGTGGTGCTCTGATACATACTTCTTCATGAGAGGTTTCTTCTTCAAGGTATTCCTCTGACCCTTCCATGAGGACTTCTAGAAGTCTGAAATGTCCTTTGCTGTTGTGCAACGACTTAGCTTCTGGTCTTGCCAGATCTACTGCACCAGCTAGAATGCTTCTTGCTTCTTTGTCCAAGCTGGCAAGAAGAGTCTCATCTTTTAACATCGTCATGGAGGGACCTTTTTGAACAATCAAAAACATTCTTGGATCCATTGCCTCCATGAATATTCTTGCTCTAACTTTCCAAATGGCAAAGTTCTCCCTGGAACAGATAGCTATTCTTGACTCCATAGCTATGATACTTGGACACCCAATGGCAGATCTGTTCAAGCTGTTAAGCTTTTCTTTGAACAACCTGGCTCTGATACCACTTGTTGTTTATTGGGTGTCAACTTATCACCTAGAGGGGGGGGGGGGGGGGGGGGGGGGGGGGTGAATAGGTTTTTCTAATTATATTATCCCCTTTTAGGTGTTCTTTATTTCCGGTTAATATATCTAAAAATAGAAAGCACAACACAGAAAAACACACAACGATGTATAGAGGTTCCTCAAGACAGGGTGTCTTGAGTAGTCATCTTTCCCTCTGCGCCTACCAAGCAGAGTGCTAGGATCGGCAAACGCCGCCAAATCTTTAGGCCCTCAAGCCTTACAACACGAACCCGCAAGTCCAATAGCCTAGGCCCGCAAGCCCCTACTTCCCCCGAGCCCGCAAGCTCGACACTCAGGCCCTCAAGCCCTACACAACACAGACCCGCAAGTCTTGTGCCTGCAGCCTAGACCCGCAAGCCACTACTGCGCCCGAGCCCTCAAGCTCGACAAAATCGGACCCGCAAGTCCACTGCCCTAGCCCTCAAGCCTCACATCTCTCCAGCCCGCAAGCTAGACGGTGTCAGACCCGCAAGTCCACTGCCCTGGCCCTCAAGCCTCACAGCTCTCCAGCCCTCAAGCTAGATAAATAGGCCCGTAAGCCTTTACAAGAGATTACAGTAATAAGACTGTTACTTCTGCCGGATGGGGATTGGCAACTTCAGCCTGATGAAGATTGGTTCTTTAGGTTGAAGAAGATACTTTTTGATCTGGAGATTCAGCACTGGATCTTCTTCAGCCTTCACTTCTTTTGCCTGGTGTTGATCGGCTACTTTTCAGTCGATGATGATGACTGATTCTTAAGAGAGCACTTGATGCTTGCTCTCTACTTGATCTTCTTCTTCTCCGCCGAGAATACTGTTCTATTGAAGTGTAGCGGCGGGATACTTTCTCGTTCTTTTTCTCTTTCTTCGAAGTTCCTTTTCTAGGGCATCATTGTTCCCTTTTATAGGACAGATGAGGCGCATAATGGTAACATGGGATGTCCTTTAATGTCAGACGCCCATTCCATAAGAGCACGCACTGATTGGACAATCAGGCAGCGACATTAAATGCTGACAGCGCGTCCGCAACATTTGAACCCGTCTCGATGATATTTCCATCGTTACGACGTCATGGATAATATCTCGACGACAGGACTTTATCGAACCCTTACGCCTTGATAGATCTTCAGTTGTTTTTTCTTCTGCCTCTCATACTGGTATCTCGACGATACGAGATATTCTTGCTCTTCTGTATAGACGACGATACGCCATCTCTGACTGTGTCGTCGTAATCACCTTGATTTCTCGACGACACGCCTTCTTTACGACGATGTTCGACACCATCAATCATACTTAGCCTTTTCAGCGACAAGGCTTCGTCACGACGATGTCTGTTCTTTCTCGACGATAAGGCCACTTTGATGAAGTCGACGATACTGCGTTTTCTCTGCATTCGACGATCTTGCTTCTGCGTTCGACGAACACGTCAAATCTCAGCGGTCGTCGATCTTCCTTCTGAGTTCGACGGACTTGCTTCTGCGCTCGACGAACACACCAAGTCTCAGCGGTCGTCGATCTACCTTCTGAGTTCGACGTTCTTGCTTCTGCATTTGACGAACACGCCAAGTCTTAGCAATCGATGTTCTTCCTTCTGCGTTCGACGAACGACATTCTGCGTTCGACAAACATGCCTAGTCTCAGCTTTTGCTATGCCCATCATTATGACGACAAACATACTTTGTCGATGACATCTCCTTTTTCTCGACGATATAGTACTTACTGATATAACTAAAGTACTTGGCATATAGTTGATCTCTGCAAGCATGAACTAGATGGAACATTAAATACAGCTTGCACTTATCATTGACCTGAGCACTTCTTCAAATTAGGAACATTGCTGGGCACTTTTCCCAACAGCAAAGTCGACATCTGAGTTCACTCAAAGCTGAGAAGGATTCTGAAGCTGCTTCTATAAGAACTCAGAGGTGCGTCGATATGAAGGATAATGAATTTGACGCAGCGTTGAACACAGACAGAAATAATATGGTTTCTACTGTCCTTTCTGTTGCTTTTCCAGAAGATCTACAAAGCTGAAATATGTTCTCTAACTGCTCGTTTATTGTCAAGAATGGAATGAAGTATTCCAGGGAAACAACAAAGACATTCTTGGAAGTTATTCAAATCAGACTTGACGGGTCGAGAACAGAAATAGGAGGAAACATTTATTGCCAATGGACATTCCTTCTAAGGTCAAACCAGAAGAAGAAAGAAATTCAAACACTAATGGTCAGAGAATAAGTATGCTGAGGAGGAGACACAGAGATAACAATTTAGGAATTCCTTTCTGTCTTCGTCTTCTTCCTCTAGTTCTCTCAGACAAGAAAAGAAGAACTTCTCTGTACAGAAATACAAGGCTGCTGCCACTTCTTCTACATCTCATAAAAGCAAGCCAACAAGAGTACATAGATTAACAGGATCACAAGCATTTAACCCTTGCATTCTTCTCTATCATAAGCAAGGGTTCATCATATACAGATCCTGAAGAATACCAAAACACAACATCCAGTATGATAGCTGTTATAGGATTCACACAACAGAATCTCAATCTTCTTCTTCTTTACTTCTCTATTCTTATTTTGTAACTGTAAAAGAGTCCTAAGAATCTCTCTCCAAAGGATTCAGTTGGTTCTAAGAATCTCCTTAGCAAAAGACTCAGTGATTCTAAGAGTCTCCTTAGCAAAAGACTCAGTGGTTCTAATAGTCTCCTTATCAAAAGACTTAATGAGTGGTTTTAAGAGCCTCCTTATCAAAAGACTCAGTGCTGGTTCTGAGAGTCTCCTTATCAAAAGACTCAGACACTTATAGTACGATCCTACCAAGGTGGTAGAAGAGTGGACTTCCCACATTTTGGGAAAGCACTATAAAAATTCTGTGTCTTCTGTGTTGCTTTTCTGTGTTGTCCCAGTTTACTATTTTATATTTTTCTGTGATTACATTATTCTGTATTGGTGTTGATGATTGCATAGTACTTAGTAGTTTTATTGTGTGTGCATATTAGGATAAAAGTTTTAAAACTCTATTCACCCCCATCTAGAGAATACTCAGAGGTCACACTGTGCACTTTCAGGGGGTGCGGCGCCGGCTGCACCTCCAGCCCGGTGTAGTGTCGGCTCTGGCCGCACCCCACTATGTCAGGTGCAGTTAGAGTCGTACCCCACTAAGTGGGGTGCGGCTTCGGCTGATGATGGCGGGGCGTGTCCGCGGACTCCGACTGACGTGGCGGTTGGTTCCCCACTCTTATTCATGGGAGTTAATACTCCCCCACTAACTCCACTCTCATGGTGGGGATCCAGCTAAACACACCCCCAAGTGGTTATATAAGCGGGTGCATATCAGTACCGATGCGGCATGTGGTACTGTCGCAGCAGCACGTGCGCACACATGTGCTTGTGTGTGTGTATGCACAAAAATACCTCTTTGGAGTAAATTTTCAGAGGGGTCTTTTTATGTATGTAAGAAGAGATTTTTGCAATTTCAAAGATAAAGGGATGGAATATGTAATTAAGTAAACATAGAGGGAGGTTCCAATAAATGACACTATATATATATATATATATATATATAATAAAGATATTTCAAGTTTGGCAGAGGACAAAAGTCCTTTGCAAATCAAGGTAGGGGAAGAGAGAGAGGGGGGTGGGGGAAGAGAGAGGAATGGGAGAGAGATAAAGAGTGGGAAGAAATCAAAATAATATACAAATGTAGCAGTGAAGAAATCAAGCACGGGTATACTATTTAATGAATTGCTTTCAAGAACGCAATGGTAAATATAGGGCTATGTGGTAAACATGTTCACGTCGTATGAATAAATTCAAAATATTCAACGCTCAGAAGCTAAACATAGTTTCAGGATTTACAAATGATAATTAAAAAAAGGTAATATACAGAGTGAGAATTTACAAATGATAATTAAAGAATCAAACTCATCGATCCTGCTTGAGGAGGACCAGCTGGAACGAGGCCAAGGAAGGCGGAACGGCAATGCCAATCACGGTTCTGCCTGGTCCCGCCTCCGTCGCACCGGCAGCAACCCCAAACAGGGCCACCGAGAACAGATTATACTTTTTCAAATCACTCCAGGCTAAATTTTCTATTCATGGCGCTCTTTTCTGGAGCTAGCTCTAAATTCAGTAAGAAATAGAAAAACAAAGTTTGAAATTTTCCAATGATCTTTTGTTTCAGCTTTATATTAATGTTCTCAACAGAGTAACAAAATATGCAATGGTGCTTTCAATGCAATTCTGAAAGTGCGTATTAAAATCGTCAAATAATAAAGCAGAAAATGAAATGTAATGATATTTCTATCTCCATGATCATCAATACTCCGCAGTGATATTTCTTTGCTGATTTCAAAATCATCCAAAGTGGTCATAGTAGCAAAAGTCATTGGAAGTTATAGTTTATATAACGGAATAATCTATTTTGTTATTAATCACTGGAGGAAATCGTAGTTTCGCGTTGTGGTTATGCCCGTAGCTTCAGTAGAATCAAGATTAAAAAAATAAATAAAGGGAAGAACACTTGAAAACACGGTGAAACTACGATTCTTCTAATTGCATAACCAAAAATTTGTCATAATTTTTATAATTGTAGCTAAATAATATCTTTAACGGAAGAAAAAAATCCAATCATTATTTAAAAAACCTAATGATTCGAAATGTTACAAGTGAAAAGTCACATCATAAAATTAATCATCATATAATGATTAATTTAAAACGCGCCAGAGCATAAAACGCGTGCTCAGACAAAACACACACGCTCGGGCGCAAAAAGCATGTCATGGAAAAAAACTCGCGCCCAGGTACAAAACGCAGACCCCGGCGACAATACGCGCGTCCGGGCGAAAATCGCACGCAAAGGCGAAATACGCGCGCCCAGGCGACAATTTGCACACCCGAGCAAAAAAAGTGCGCCCGGGCGAAAAACCACGCGCTCGGGCGAAAAACGGGCACCTGGGCGAAAAGCAGGCGCCCGGGAGACAAAAAGCTTGCCCGAGCGAAACACGCACGCATGAGCGACAAATAACACGCCCAGTCGAAAAATGGGTGCCTGGGCAAAAAACTGCACGCCCGGGCAAAAAAAGCGGTCCCGGGCGAAAAATGTGCAAGACCGACAATACGCGCGCCCGGGCAAAAAATGGGTGCCTGGGCGAAAAAAGGGCTCCCGGGCGAAAAACTACACGCCCGGGCGAAAAAGCGCTCCCGGGAAAAACAAGCGCCCGGGTGAAAAATGCACGCTTAGGCAAAAAAAACGCACGCCCGAGCAAAAAAATGCGCTACCGGGCAAAAAAACGCGCTCTCGGGCGAAAAAACGGGCGCTCGAGCGAAAAACGGGCGCCTGGGCGAAAAACCTGCGCCCGGGCGAAAAACGAGCGCCCGAGCGAAAAACGAGCGCCCGGACGAAAGCGCACTCGGGCGATATTACGTGCGCCCGAGCGAAAAATGGGGGCCGGGCGAAAAACGTGCGCCTGGGCGAAAAACTTGGTGGCCGAAAAAAACGCGCGCCAGGGCAAAAATATGCGCGTCATTGCTGGATCATCGGAAGATCGCGAGTCGCTGCTGGAAAGTGGAGGAGCCCTAGCGAGTCAGAATGTCGAGGAGGAATGAGAAGCGCAGTTAAGGAGTCATTGCTCCTCTTTTTTTATCGGGAGTAAATTGAGCGAGCCAGAATTGCCCATTTTCAATATGTCCAGCTAGATTTTGTGCCTAGGCTAAAATCAATTCCACGATATTCAACTCAAATTTCAATTATTAAAGCTACCTAAGAACCGAACATCGTAATTGGAATTCGTCAGCGAATTCCAAATCCAAGTTTTCAATTCCGTGCAAACGAACGCTTAGAGCTTTTAGAATATTTTTGCAAATGAAGGTATTTTGTGGCGTGAGTGTTTTCTCGGCCGTAGATACCGATGCGGCAGGTGGTACTGTCGCAACAGCACGTGCGCGCACCTGTGCTTGTGTGTGTATGCACAAAAATACCTTTTTGGAGTAAATTTGCAGAGGGGTGTTTTTATGTAGGTAAGAGGAGATTTTTGCAATTTCAAAGATAAGAGGGATAAAATATGTAATTCAGTAAACATAGACCTCCTACACCTACTATGGTAGACCTCCTAAACCTATTTTAAAATAATTTTTTGCTAAAATATAAATGTTTTAGAAAAAAATAATTACAAAATATTAATTAAAATTTTTGTGAGGTCATTTTGAGTACTCATATGTATATGTTGTGGGCGTAAGGACGAGCGAAGCCCGCCATCGTTGATCGGGTACTGTCGCGCTTGACAGTAGAGGCGGAGCCCCGTGCCTCTCACTCGTGTGTGTGTGTGTGTGTATTGGTAGAGGTGTGTGTGTGTATATATATATTTCAAGTTTGGTAGAGGACAAAAGTCCTTTGCAAATCAAGGTGGGGGAAGAGAGAGAGGGGGGGGGGGGGGGGGGGGGGGGGGGGGAGAGAGGAAGGGGAGAGAGAGAGAGAGAGTGGGAAGAAATCAAAATAATATACAAATGTAGCAGAGAAGAAATCAAGCACGGGTATACTATTTAATGAATTGCTTTCAAGAACTCAATGGTAATATAGGGCTATGTGGTAAACATGTTCACGTCGAATGAATAAATTCAAAATATTCAACGCTCAGAAGCTAAAACATAGGCTCCGTTTGGGGGACTTATTTTCACCGGTCAAGCGGTCACGACCGCATGAACCGCTTGACCGGTGAAAGTAAGTCCTCCCAAACGGAGCCATAGTTTCAGGAAAGAAAAAAGGTAATATACAGAGTGAAAATTTACAAATGATAATTAAAGAATCAAACTCATCGATCCTGCTTGAGGAGGACCAGCTGAAACGAGGCCAAGGAAAGCGGAACGGCAATGCCAATCACGGTTCTTCCTGGTCCCGCCTCCGTCGCACCCGGCTGCAACTCCAAACAGGGCCACCGAGAACAGATTATACTTTCTCAAATCACTCCAGGTTAAATTTTCTATTCATGGCGCTCGTTTCTGGAGCTAGCTCTAAGTTCAGTAAGAAATAGAAAAACAAAGTTTGAAATTTTCCAATGATCTTTTGTTTCAGCGAACAGAGTAACAAAATATGCAGTGGTGCTTTCAATGCAATTCTGAAAGTGCTTATTAAAATCGTATAATAATAAACCAGAAAATGAAATGTAATGAAATTTCTATCTCCGTGATCATCAATACTCCACAGTGATATTTCTTTGCTGATTTCAAAATCATCCGGAGGGCTCATAGTAGCAAAAGTCATTGGAAGTTATAGTTTATATAACGGAATAATCTATTTTGTCATTAATCACTGGAGGAAATCGTAGTTTCGCGTTGTGGTTATGCCCGTAGCTTCAGTAGAATCAAGATTGAAAAAAATAAAAATAAAGGGAAGAACACTTGAAAACACGGTGAAACTACGATTCTTCAAATTGCGTAACCAAAAATTTGTCATAATTTTTTTATAATTGTAGCTAAATAACATCTTTAACAGAAGAAAAAAATCCAATCATCATTTAAAAAACCTAATGATATTCGAAATGTTACAAGTGAAAAGTCACATCATAAAATTAAGGCAATTGTTAACCGCACCCCAGTTTTGGCTATCCGCAACCCATTTTTATAAAGTATTATGCATTTTTTTTGGAAATACGCCTTGTACAAACATTTTTTTGGAAATACGCCTTGTACAAGCATTTTTAGGAAAAGTGTTCAACACGAAAGTTGTAGATATCGTCGAGATCTACAACTTTCGTGTTGAACATTTTTCCTAAAAATGCATGCACAATGCGTATTTTCAAAAATTCGTTATAGTTACGCCCATGTTTCAATTCGAGCGGCAATATGTCTTGTGCGTGCATTTTTAGCAAAAGTGTTCAACACGAAAGTTGTAGATATCGACGACTTTCGTGTTGAACACTTTTCCTAAAAATGCTTGTACAAGGCGTATTTCCAAAAAAAATACGTAATACTTCATAAAACTGAGGTGCGGATAGCCAAAACTGGGGTGCGGTTAACAATTGCCAAAATTAATCATCATATAATGAACAGAAGAGCGACATACCTTAATTGATGCAACCGGATAAATGTCTTCTGAACCTGTAGAGCAAATTGTCACAGGCCGGAGAGCCATTAAGACGGCGTACTGTCAAAAGTAGAGAACTGTTAAAAACATTTGCCGCCATTTGTGAACGTAGCTAATTAATGTTCAGCTAACACACAAAAATCTAATTTGACTTTAGATATTAGTTCAACTTTCCGCCCTTTGGCATTCCTTTCGTCCCAAACCATCATCTGAAAGAATTTTTGCAAACCACTTGTACTTTTACATGAATAACTCACTCTCCTGCAGTGTACTACAATTATTTTATATTACTCTCACCCTCGTTATAGAAATATAGAAACCTCTATTAATATCAGGATTGCTTTTGCACGACGCAGAGAAACAAAAACTAGTGCATGGGATTCAAAAGCCTGGGCCTGAATCCATGGGAGGATCACCTGGGATACTGTTGGACTGTTCCAGAAGCATTAGAACAGTCCCCTTGGAGCAAGAAGAATGTGATTACATGAAATTCCACCGGTCACAGCAAGAAAATGAACTGATTCAGCGATAGTTCGCAGAAATTTCATGTCTTATCGTGGGAATTACTTTGGGGCAACCGTTGGAAGTTATCCTGCATTTTGTTTTTCTTAATCTAACCCAGGTTTGTTGAGAATAGCCTGCAACCTGCAAGTAGAAGCAATCATGTGCCTGCTAAACATACAGAGGAGAAGCTCCTGAAAGAAGAATAAATAGTGAAGATGTAGCCGAAATGAAAAATGTCATTGGTCTAAACCAAAGCCTTAGTTTTGTGTTGGGTTAACTTGTGAAAGCCTATATATATAGAGCCTCTTTTGATGAAATAAAAACTAAGTAGTAACGATTACTTCACCAGCTTTTTCTTTTTCTTTTCTTTGTTTTTGAGTTGCAATGCCTTCATTTTGTAAGATCTGGTATCAGAGCTTTTGTTAAAAAATTATGTATCATCATCAACCGATCATGACTTCATAGAGTTACTCCTCCTTCACATATTCTCAGGCAGGCCTGCCTGTATCAACGGACAGTTCTATGAATACTAGAGTATTCAAATGAAAACTCAGTTTTTATCACAAGGCCTTCAGGACCTCATACAACATGGCTTTCCAGGAACATCAATAATCAACCAGGAGATTTTGGATCCTGCTAGAAATAAGTAGTGGATCATCAAAAATCAGATGAGAGACGCCAAAGCTCTCGTATATTTGCAACAAGATGTAAGCCAGACAATCTTCCCCAGAATTATTGTTGCACAAACTTCAAAAGAGGCATGGGACCAACTACAAACCGAGATCCAGGGAACCTCAAAGGTAATTACAATCAAGCTTCAACCATCTTGGAAGAAATTTGATACCTTACTTATGAAAGAAAGTGAATCAATATAAAAATTCTAGATCTAACACCATAATTAACCAAATTAGAAATCTTGGTGACAACATTGAGGAAAAGAAAATTGTGTCAAAAATCTTGAGAAACCTAACTTCAAATTTTTATCATGTTGTGGTAGCCATAGAAGAAACTAAGGATCTTTCAAACTTAACATCCTTAGAACTCATGAGCTCATTAACTTCACATGAGGAAAAAATTGTTTCATAAATCATAGCCAGTCCCCCTCCCAGCCCACTTGCAAACCTGCCAGTCCCCCCTCCCTATTCTCTTCCAGCAGCCCCACCGATTCCCCTTCCACCCTCTCCATGTGGATCCACTTTCTCTCTGTCCTAAAATACTAGATCAGTCCAGATTTAGGGTTATCCACCCCCGATCCGTAATTTCCACCCTCATACATCACCCCCATACGCCAGATCCGTTATCAAATCATCGGATCTATCCACCCCCGTCCGGATCTCTACCCACGTGACCAGATCCATCCATTTCCAGCCCGTTTTCATATCCCACCGCCGAGGACAGCCACCACCATCATTTCCACGCCGCCGGTTCCAAATTCGATCGCCGTCCCAAGCATCCGGTTCCGAAATTTTCAGTGCTTCGGTCAGCCCACTACTTTGGTGAGTCTTTGTTGTACTGGACTATTATTTTTCAGCATATTTATGCTGGATTGGATCTTATACTCGTTTGGATATCTTGCATGATAGTTATTTGCTTTTAGTTCATTACTGTGATTTGCAGGATTTTATTCGCCGAACGCTCTAGTTTTCGCCCTCCACGTGGGGGAAAACCTAAACTTGTTTTCGTCCTAATAAAATATTATGTCTTGCTGTGAATTTATTTTGCGTGGGATGTTTTAAATTTATTATCTATCAGTGGCTTAACCGTCGGATTTGCATAGCATGTAGGGTTAGGTCACGATTTATCCGCCGCCTATAGATTCGTCCTGCGTCAAATAACCTAAAGAATTTTGGGCTGAAGCAGCTCCAACTGCTGTTTACTTAATCGATCTCTGACCGGAGCACTGCAATCAACTGCTCCATATGAAGCTTTGTTCCAATGAAAACCAGAGGCAAGCCATCTAAAAATCTTTGGATCAATTTCTTTTTCTCATATACCAAAGAAAAACAAAGAGAAGTTAGATAAGAAAGCTACTAAATTTGTGTTCATTGGTTATACTCTAAAATCAAAAGAATACCGACTATATGATCCTCATACGCAAAAACTAATATTTTTAAGAGATGTTAAATTCGATGAGAAGGGAGAATGGAAATGGGAAACCAGATCAAGTTCATCACCAACAAACACATCATTTAAAAAGGAAACAACTGACCGTGAGAGCATTGTTAACTCTCACGACTCCTCCCAGAATCCTGAAATAAATGATGACGTAGGCTCAAATTTTCTCAGTGATGAATCCTTATCGCCTACCCCCAAGAAAATGAGAACACTTGCAGGTCTTTACGAAAATTGTGATGTAGCACTTTTCATGTCCGAGCCAAGGAACTACTCAGAAGCTGCTCAAATTCCATCATGGGTAACATCAATGAATGAAGAAATAAAGTAAATAGAGAAAAACAAAAACCTAGAGCTTAATAGAAAAACCAAAAGACAAAGATGTCATAGGATTGAAATGGGTATACAAAACCAAACTCAATGAAGACGGTTCTGTACAAAAGCATAAGGCCTGTCTAGTGGCAAAAGGCTATTCACAGATCCCTGGAAGGGACTACGGAGAGACTTTTACTCCAGTAGTTTGAATGAAAATGATAAGAAGTGTTTTAGCTTTTGCCTCACAAAATTAACTACTTGTTTTTCAGCTCCATGTCAAGTCAACATTCTTTAATGGTGAGTTATCAGAAGAAGTGTTTGTGGAGCAACTGGAAGGTTAGGTTAGGGAGGAAGAAGAAAGGAAAGTCTACAAACTTCCTAAGGCTCTCTGCCGCATAAAAACAAGCGTTGAGGGTTTGGAATGCCAACATTGACCTTTACTTAAAAGAAAATTAATTTATTAGAAGTAAATGTAAGCCTTAAACCCAGAAATGAAATATAACAATCATTTGCATATACGTTGATGATCTTTTACTTACAGGAACAAATTCAGAATGAATTCAGTTAGTAAAAGGTGCATTACAATCATTTGCATGTATGAGATTTCAACGAACTCATTCTCGCAAAATTCAGAGACCGTTTGCTCACCCCAACGGACGCCAGAACACTCGTACGCGTAAGTGTCCCACCAGCACGCTCCCGCGCGAGGGAGCAGCCCCATACGTGCAGCAACAAGCATAAGGGAACACCCACATGCGCACCCGCGCGCGGGGAACTCCCTTCCGCGCGCTAGCGCGCAGGAGTGCCTCCCGCGCTCCCCTACACGCAAGGCGGACCCTCCTGCGCGCAGTTAGCACCCTCCCACGAGCTCAAGCACGCGGGGTGCGCACGTACACTCAAGGTGCACGCCCGGGCGCGGAAACGCTTACCCCGCGCGCGCCTGTGCGCATGGTGCGCGCTCCAGCGCGCATGATCTCCCGCCTGCATGCCTGCACGCGGGGATTGCTCTCCCGCACGCACCTACGTGCGGGGTGCGTGCTCTAGCACGCGGGAACTCCTTCCGCCTGAGCGCCCGCGCGTGGGGAGCACGGTTCAGCGCGAGAGAGCACTCCAGCACGCGGACCCCCATCCGGCACTCGCCAACGCACGGAATGCTCCCTGTGTGCTCCAGTGCGACTCTCTTGTTCGCCTCCCGTTACACCCTCTGTCACGCTCACCCTCGATCGCGCCACCATGACCAACGCAACTGCCTCCAAACGGCCAAATATGGGACTTTCTCATAACGCCTCTGCGCTCATGGCGCGCTCACAAGACCTTGTCGTTTGCGGAACTCTCAGAACGCCTCTGCGTCCGCGACACGCTAAGAACGCCTCCGCATTCGCGACAAGATCAGAACACCACCGCGTTCGCGGCACGCGCCGAATGCCTCCGAGTTCGCAACGCACTCAAAATTCCTCCGCGTTCGCAGCGCGCACGGTAATTAACTTTCTTTACTTCTCGATTGCAGGAATCGTTCGTTGCTATCATCACCGCAAACGGAACTGCCCGAGAGGCAAAACCGTCATATCGGCAAAAATGACGATCTATGTGCTCAAGAGCGTGCAATCTGATTCGCCCATCCGGTAGTTATGGTGGTCACAATGACACAATTACCAAGTCGCCCCTGTAAAAAACTATAAAAGGAGCAGAGAGCCCTCATTTGAGAGGACCTGACCTTCAGCGCCCGAGAGAGCTCCTTTGAAGATCCTTCAGAATTCTCTTTCGGCATTCAAAGAATCCTTTGAAGATCTCCTTCGACCTTCAAAGATCTCGTTCGAAGGCGACCTGAAGATCTCCCTTTAGCCTTGAAAGATATCCTTTCTCTTTGAGATTCTCTCTTTCTAATTTTTCTTTGCACCCCTACAACAAGCGGTGGCTTGTCACCATTTTGCATTCTACTACTTGCAATACTCAGAGATATAGTGAAATTTGGTCTGTACCGATCCAACCCCGAGGTTTTTCACCTTTTTTGAGTTTTCCACGTTAAAATGTCTCTTTGCCAGCTGTCAAGTCTTCTTTGTAATTGATTACGCACGGGGGGGGGGGGGGGGGGGGGGGGGGGGGGGGCACTCCCGCGCGCTCTAAGGCGCGGGAGTACCTCCCACGCGCGCCTACGTGTGTGGTGTGTGCTCCGGTGCATGGGAACTCCTGCTGCACGCACCTGCGCGCGAGGATCGCTCTCCCGCGCGCTCCAGCGTGCGATAGCGCCTCCCGCATGCTCCAGTGCACGGGCACCCCTCCCGCGCGCGCCACCACGCGGGAATTCCCCATGTGCGCTCCAACGCACCTCTCTCTCTCCCGCTTCCCGTTACACCCTTCGCCGCACTCACCCTCGACCACGCCTCCCCGACCAGCGCAACCGCCTCCAAACGGCCATGTATGAACCTTTCTCAAAACGCCACCGTGCTCACGACGCGCTCACAAGACCTCAGCGTTCGCGGGACAGAATGCCTCCGCGTCCGCAGCACGCTCAGAATGCCTCTACGTCCACGACACGCTCAGAACGCCTCCGCGGCCGCGACACACTCAGAACACCACAGTGTTCGTGGCACGCTCAAAATGCCTTCGCGTTCGCGGTGTAACACCCCACTTTTGAGAAATTTAGTTGAGTATGGAAGTACTGCCAAAAATCGTTTGAAAGGGCTTCAGTGGTCTCGACGAATCGTCGAATGGACTCGACGAATTGTCGAATGATCTCGACGAATTGGACTTAGTCGGCGGATTCTGATGTCTCGACTATCGTCGAATGATCTCGACGGATCGTCGAATGGTCTCAGCGAGTCTCGACGAATACTGGATTTCAACGAATTATTGAAGGGTCTCGAGTGGTCTCGACGAATCGTCGAAAGGGTTGTCGACGAATCGTCGAAAGGACTCGACGATTGTGACTCACTCGACGAATCCAGACAGAACGTTGTTTATGCCTATTTCGATTTTGACGGACGCGTAAGTGCCGATCTTTCAGCGTAGCTGTCCAGATCCTTATGAAAAGTGAATCTGACGGCTAGGATCTTTTCGAAATCCCTTAAAGGATGTTTGGGAGACAACTTTAGGGTTATTATTGTGTTCATTCTCTCTCTCCAACGTGAGAAGTTTGAGAGCCTAAGGAAGAAGGCCTTTTCAGCCATTGACGGAGCTCCGAAGCTCCGAATCGCAAGACGTTTCCAGATCCACGAAGAGCAGCCCGATGCGGTTCTTTCCATCCGATTGAAACCTCGAATTCATGGCGCCCAAGAGACCGGGAAGGGTAACGATCCTTCCTCCCGGTCTTAGGACGTGTTTGGTCCTTTTATTCTTTTTCTATGCATATTGAGGTTGTCTCTTTCACTAATTAGTGAAGTGTAGGACTTCTTATAGTTCTTTGGAACTCCGGGTAGATTGTGTCCGTCCCCAGCATATATTGCATGTAGAAATCCAGTAGATGAATGGATTTAGGCATTTTGTGTGAAGTCTACCCGTGGCCAAAGCCTAGATCGGTGATGTTTGAATGTGACGTGCATTTAGGTTAAGCCTAGAATGAGTTCTGGAGAATGACTTTGTGAGAAATGACATCGTATTGCGGTACTTGAGATTTATGTATCTTTTGGAGAGCCTAATAGAAACCCCATGCTTGGAATGTGGTTGAATGCGAATCTCCACCACGATATTCGAAGTGGAGCGGTCTTGTTCCTCCTTCATTGGATATTGTGTGCGAAGCCTAAGTCCTCTCGGAAGGATTAGGTGCGTAGCCATCGTTTTGTGTAGCACTTGAATGTGTTAAACCCTTACGGGCCGAGGCGAAGCCGTACCCGCGCCGTGTAGTAAGACCACGACGATTAGAGCACGGGCAAAGCTGAACCGAACCCATTCCTATGCAGATCGGTGAGAGGTGCCAACCTCTAGGACACCGTGTGATCATGGGAGAGGTCGTGGAAGGTGCTTACCTAGACTGGCCAAAAGCTCTTTTTCCCACATAAGATTGGGTTGCTTAGGGTGGAGTGTTTTATGGATTGATGTTGTGTTAGCCTCATGCGGTTGCTTAGGCAGTTGTGGAAATCCTCTGGGTGAACCCAACCAACATCATGTGCATACCTTGGTTCCCCTTACTTTGATGCTCAACCTAGAAGATTGATTGTGCTTGAAACCTCACCATGTGTAGTGTAGTTGTACTTTCTTTTATGATTACATATTGCATGTACGACTTGCTTGCAGGATTAGCGGTGACACGCCCCTGAGCTGGCTAGATGGACGGGGGGGGGGGGGGGGGGGGGGGGGGAGATTGTTGCGATGTTTGTGGTCAGCTCATAGCTGACCCTTGTTTACCTCTTATTGGATGTTGGTGCAGGTGCTGGTGAGCCAAGTGGAAAGTAGCGGGCTGAAGCCATATGCTGTGTTGGCACTTGGAGGCCAACCTCACTTTTACTGCTTTCCTTATATTGTCGGCATGTGTGTCGATGCATGTTTTGAGTTATAGACATTATGTGAATGTATGGCCTTAAGGCCGTAACTCTTTATCGTTTTATTCCTGGGATAGTGGACAATTCTGAAAGTGATGTATTTAATGCTTCCGTTTACGCTTATGTTACTCGCGTGTAGTTCTTTTCTGCTATCATCTTATTAACGTCTAGCTAGTGTGATCAATATGGCGTGGGGTCCAGGTCGAACCTACTATTATATAGTTCATACTGGCAGGATGTTACAATTTGGTATCAGACTTTAGAAGTCGATCCGTAGGTTAGCGAATTCGAGGCTGAATTTTTTTTAGGGGTGGTGTGCACGTGATGTGCGTTCACTCAAAACTATAAAAAACTAATAAGAATGTCCACTTAGGAATGAAAAACATGCTTGTTTGCGGAACCTGAGCGTTCCTTGCTTGTTTGTTGCTATGATTTTTGTCACTAAATTGTGTATTACACGATTATAGGTGACTAGGAGTGGTGCGGGATAGTCTCGACCTCGTAACACTGCTGAAAGTAATGCGTTCGCTGAGGTACCAGCGACCACTCTTTCTGTTGAGATGATTAGATTAGACGCCGAAGCGGTCTTCGCGATGATTAATAATCATCCAGGAGGTGGTACACAACTTACTACTCCTACTCCTGATGTGGCCCCGGTGCATGTTGTTGTTGTGTAACCGAGAGCGGAACCCGCGGTAGAGCCCAGGGTGAAACATAGAGTCGAACATGTAGTTGTGGGACGAGCGCGTGACCAGCAGTTGAAGCACTTTCTAAGCTTCAATCCTCCAACCTTTTCGGGGACCGAACCCCCAACAGAAGGAGAGGACTGGCTGTCAAGAGTAAAGAAAACTCTGAGGGCGACAACATCTAAAGAGGCAATGATGGTCACCTTAGCCACTTTCCATCTGAATGGAAAGGCGGCGCTTTGGTACGAAGAACTCGAAGCGCACCAGTTGGCCGGGAGAGATATCACTGACGTCTCGGTGGCAGAGTTTTCTAAACTGTTCCTCCAGAGGTTTATCCCCTCTGCACAGCGCATCGCATTGCAAAATCAGTTCTTGCGGTTAACATAAGGTGATCGTTCAGTAGACGACTACATGCATGAGTTTACTAGACTGAGTCGCTATGCGGGAGCTTTGGTGGAAGACGATGAGGTGATGACGAATAAGTTCTACGAAGGACTTCGAGATGAGTTAAGGCTGCTTCTAGCATGCCCAATGACGTTTGACCATCATGTTCTGGTGCAAATGGCCAGATCATTGGAATTGGATATGTAGACGGTGCAGTGGGCGAAAGGCCTCAATGCAAAGAAGCCAGAGTATCACGTGTCGACCTCTCAATCAAACCTGAGTTTAGAAGAAATGAGAGAAAGCCTAGGTTCGCGGAACCAACTCCCTCTAATGTATTGGGAGCAACTACTGCACAGGGCCCCATAACGTGTTTCACTTGTGGAAAGGTGAGACACAAAGCCCGAGTGTGTCGAAGTGGTCCCCCGAAGGCAGAAAACCGAGTAGTGGACTATGCTCATGTGGGTCCATCTTATGCGGAGAAAGACAAAGTTGCGGAGTCTTCGGCTTCCCAGCAACCTCCGACCCAACCGAGAGTCTACTCGCTTGGCCAACAAGAAGCCATCAGGCAGATTGACGTCGTCACAGGTATGAATTATAATTTAGCTTGTACAGCTTGACGTGATTTATACTTCGTGTGCGACTAGTCGTTTGTTGTCGTTACGCAATTAGGCTTCACCCTAATTTTCAAGTATCCGGCGAGAGCTCCTTTAAATACTGGAGCATCGCACTCCTCCTTGTCTAAGGACTTCGTGGTGCGAATCGGGGTATCGTCTACCCTGGTGAAGGGTAGTTTGGAGGTAGTGATGCCCAATGGATCTCGCATGAGCGTGGATAGGTTGAGTCGTGTAAAGGTGTGGATAGGGAATCAAGACTTCGACAAGGAAGCGTCATTACTGCCATTAACTTAGTTTGACATAATATTTGGCATGGACTGGCTCTCGAAGCAGCGAGTATGCATAAATTGCAATCGGAAGGAGATTACTCTGGGAAAGAACACCGGTGACGAGACCACGTTTGCTGGAATGCGAGAAGCGAGCAAGACGCTAATGTCTACTCTCCAGGTGGTCAAGGCGGTGAGAAAAGGTGCGGAGTTGTTCTTCACGTTGTTGGAGGCTTCAAAGCCTAAACCCAGTATAATTGATGTCCCGGTAGTGGCGGAGTACGTTGTCGTGTTTCCTAACGAACTCCCTGGGGCTCCCCCTCAGCGAGTGATTGATTTTGTATTGAGTTGGTACCAGGTGCCAAGCCCGTGTCACGCTCACCATACCGGATAGCGCCAAAAGAATTGGCAGAGTTAAAAGTTCAGTTACAAGGATTGCTAGAGCAAGTCTATGTACGTCCAAGTTCATCCCCTTGGAGTGCACCGGTCCTCTTTATGAAAAAGAAGGATGGGATCTTGCGGCTATGCATCGATTATAGAGAATTGAATAAGCTGACAGAGAAAAACCATTATCCGATTCCGAGAATCGATGACTTGTTCGACCAGCTGGTTGGGTCGACGGTGTATTCTAAGCTAGACTTAAGGTCCGACTACTATCAGCTGAGAATAAGGGAATGTGATATTCCGAAGACAGCGTTCAGTACCCGCTTTGGGCACTATGAATTCACGGTCATGCCGTTCGGTCTTTCCAACGTACCGTCGGTATTTATGGACTTGATGAATAGAACGTTCCGAGAGTACTTGGACCGATTTGTGATCGTCTTCATCGACGACATCTTGGTATACTCTTAGTCCGAAGAGGAGCATGCAGAGCATCTGCACGCAGTTTTGAGCACTTTAAGGAGGAATCAGCTATATGTCAAGTACTCAAAATGCGAGTTTTGTCTATCATCAGTTACATTCCTGGGTCATGTCATTAGTGGTGAAGGAATCGCGGTCGATCCATCGAAGATAGTGGCTATCCAAGAGTGGCCTGTGTTGAAAAAACGTGGCAGAAGTCCTAAGTTTCTTAGGACTTGCCGGCTACTATAGGCGCTTCATGGAGAACTTCTCGAGGATTGCACTTCCTCTCACTAAATTGACTAGGAAAGATCAGAAGTTCGCTTGGTCGCCCGAGTGCGCACGAGCTTTTGAGGAGCTAAAGAGTCGTTTGACCACAACGCCCGTTTTATGCTCGCCATGTGGAACGGAAGGATATGAAATATATAACGACGCCTCAGGGAGTGGCTTGGGTTGTGTCTTAGTGCAATTCGGGCAGGTAAATTGCCTATGGATCCTGACAGTTGAAGGTACATGAGAGGAACTACCCGGTCCATGACTTGGAGTTAGCGGCTGTGGTATTCGCTCTTAAGTTATGGAGGCATTACTTATATGGCGTGAAGATCGACATCTTTATGGACCACAAAAGCCTCAAGTACCTGTTGAATCAAAAGGAGTTGAATATACGACAAAGGAGGTGGATGGAGTTCCTTGGGGACTACACCTTTGACATACATTACACTCCCGGGAAGGGAAACGTTGTTGCTGATGCGTTGAGTCGTCGGGCTCCCGCGCAAGCAAATTGGATTTTGATGCATGATGAGCGTCTAATCCGTGATCTAGAATCCATGTGGATCACTTGTGTCGATCAGAGAGCGTCTACTTCTGCATGCTTGAACTGGACAGAGGTTCAATAGGACCTTGCCGACCGAGTTAGATAAGCTTTGGAGCTAGATGAAAGCATGAAACGTTACAAGGCGGAGACTGTGGATGGGTCTAACGCTGAATTCTCTTTCGACGATGGTCATCTATGGAAAGATGCTAGATTGTGCGTCCCGAAAGTGGCCAATATACGGGAAGTATTGATGTACGAGACTCACTTTACTAAGTACTCGATTCACCCTGTGAGCACAAAGATGTATATGGATATGAAGAAACTCTTCTGGTGGCCAGGAATGAAGAAATACATTGCTCTATATGTGACAATGTCATACTTGCGCGTTAGTGAAGGTTGAATGTCAAAGGCCTAGTGGGTTTCTCAAGTCTTAACCGATTCTGGAATGGAAGTTTAACGATATTTCGATGGATTTCGTGCACGGGTTAACGAAAGTATCGCACTTTATTCCGAACCGGAAAGATGACTCCATAGAAAAGCTGGCAAAGCTGTACATGGATAGTATTATACGACTGCACGGTGTTCCCCGTAGCATCGTGAATGATCGTGATGGACGTTTCACATCAAATGACTGGAAGCTGATCCACCAACTATTGGGAACCAAGCTAAAATTTAGCACGGCCTTCCACCCACAAATGGATGGGCAGACCGAAAGGACCAATAGGACGATGGAACATGCTCAAGATGTGCATCCTGGATTTCGGGAAGAGATGGGAGGACCACCTCTATATGATTGAGTTCACCTACAACAACAGCTACCAGGCAAGTGTTAAAATGGCTCTGTTTGAAGCCCTTTATGGTAGGAAGTGTTGTACGTCGTTGGCTTGGGCTGAAACGGGTGACACAAAGTTGTTAAAGCGCAAAGATGTGGATGAAGCGAATAAGTCAATTTGGGCAATTCGAGAGCGGTTGCTCATTGCCCAAGATAGGCAGACAAAGTACTACAATGCAAATCACTGGAACGTCGAGTTTGACGTTGGTGATTGGGTTTATTTGAAGATCAAACCGTTCAAGGGGGTATCAAGGATCCGACGCTTGAAAATGCTGAGTCCAAGGTACATAGGACCGTTTGAGATCTTGGAACGCATTGGCAAGCTGCCTACCGGCTTGCTCTATCTGCGGAGCTAAGCGGTCTTCATGACGTATTCCACATTTCAGTGTTGAGAAAGGCCATGAAAGAGCCTTCACTTATTGTTGCGGTTGACGAAGTGCCAATTGATGGTGGGCTAGAGACGAAAGTCAAGCCCATACGCATCGAAGACACCGAGGTGAAGTAATTGTGGAACAAATCCATCTGAATGGTAAAGGTCTGTTGGAACAATTGCGGGAGAGAGGAACTCTCTTGGGAAAGAGAGCAAACCATGCTTGCGGAGTACCCCAAGCTTTTCCTCTCAAGTATGATTTAAGTTTTTGTACCTTACTGTTTTTATAATTTTGGGCTGAAATTCTTTTAAGGGAGGTGGAGTTGTAACACCCCACTTTTGAGAAATCGAGTTGAGTATGGAAGTACCGCCAGAAATCGTTGAAAGGACTCTAATGGTCTCGTCGAATCGTCGAATGGACTCGACGAATCGTCGAATGATCTCGACGAATTGAACTTAGTCAGCGGATTCTGATGTCTCGCCGATCGTCGAATGATCTCAACAGATCGTCGAATGGTCTCTGTGAGTCTCGACGAATACTGGGTTTCAGCGAATTATTGAAGGGTCTCGAGTGGTCTCGACGAATCATCGAAAGGGTTTCAACGAATCGTCTAAAGGACTCGACGATTGTGACTCACTCGACGAATTTACATCCTCACTCGATGAATCCAGACAGAACGTTGTTTATGCCTGTTTCGATTTTGACGGACGCGTAAGTGTCGATCTTTCAGCGCAGCTGTCCAGATCCTTATGAAAAGTGAATATGATGGCTAGGATCTTTTCGAAATCCCTTAAAGGCTGTTTGGGAGACAACTTTGGGGTTATTATTGTGGTCGTTCTCTCTCTCCAACGTGAGAAGTTTAAGAGCCCAAGGAAGAAGAAGACCTTTTCAGCCATTGACAGAGCTCCGAAGCTCCGAATCGCGAGACGTTTCCAGATCCACGGAGAGCAGCCCGGTGCGGTTCTTTCCATCCGATTGAAAACTCGGATTCATGGCGCTGAAGAGAGCGGGAAGGGTAGCAATCCTTCCTCCCGGTCTTAGGACGTGTTTGGTCCTTTCATTCCTTTTCTATGCATATTGAGGTTGTCTCTTTCACTAATTAGTGAAGTGTAGGACTTCCTATAGTTCTTTGGAACTCCGGGTAGATTGTGTCCATCCCCGGCATGTATTGCATGTAGAAATTCGGTAGACGAACAGATTTAGGCATTTTGTGTGAAGCATACCCGTGGCCATTAGCCCGGATCGGTGATGCTTGATTGTGACGTGCATTTAGGTTAAGCTTAAAATGCATGCCGGAGAATGACTCCGTGAGAAATGACATCGTATTGCGGGACTTGAGATTTAGGTGTCTTTCGGAGAACCTAACAGAAGCCCCATGCTTAGAATGTGGTTGAATGTGAATCTTCACCACGAGATTCGAAGTGGAGCGGTCTTGTACCTCTTTTATTGGATATTGTGTGTGAACCCTAAGTCCTCTCAGAAGGATTAAGTGTGTAACCATCGTTTTGTGTAGCACTTGAATGTATAAAACTCTTACGGGCCGAGGCGAAGCCGTACCCATGTCGTGTAGTAAGACCACGATGATTAGAGCATGGGCAAAGCTGAACCGAACCCGTTTCCATGCAGATCGGTGAGAGGTGCCAACCTCTAGGACACCGTGTGATCATGGGAAAGGTCGTGGAAAGTGCTTACCTAGACTGGACAAAAGCTCTTTTTCCCACCTAAGATCGGGTTGCTTAGGGTGGAGTGTTTTGTGGATTGATGTTGTGTTAGCCTTATGCGGTTGCTTAGGCGGCTGTGAGAATCCTCTGGGTGAACCCAACCAACATCATGTGCATACCTAGGTTCCCCTTACTTTGATGCTCAACCTAGAAGATTGATTGTGCTTGAAACCTCACCATGTGTAGTATAGTTGAACTTTCTTTTATGATTACGTATTGCATGTACGACTTGCTTGCAGGATTAGCGGTGAGACGCCCCTGAGCCGGCTAGATGGACTGGGGGTGGGATCGTTACGCGGTTTGTGGTTAGCTCATAGCTGACCCTCGTTTACCTCTTATTGGATGTTGGTGTAGGTGTTGGTGAGCCAAGTGAAAAGTAGCAGGCTGAAGCCATATGTTGTGTTGGCCCTTGGAGGCCAACCTCTCTTTTACTCTTTCCTTAAATTGTCAGTCTGCATGTCGATGCATGTTTTGAGTTATAGATATTATGTGAATGTAAGGCCTTAAGGTCGTAACTCTTTATCGTTTCATTCCTGGGATAGTGGACAATTCTGAAAGTGATGTATTTAATGCTTCCGCCTATGCTTATGTTACTCGCGTGTAGTTCTTTTCTGTTATCATCTTATTAACGTCTAGCTAGTGTGATCAATATGGCGTGGGGTCCCGGCCGGACCTACTGTTATATAGTTCGTACTGGCAGGATGTTACACGCGACACGCACCGAACTCCTCTGCGTTCGCTGTGCCTTCGCGGTGCGTTCATGATGCGCTCAGAATGCCTCCGCATTCGCAGCACGCGCGACAGTTAACTTTCTTTACTTCTCAGATTGCAGGACGTGTTCATTGTTATCATCACCGCCAACAGAACTACACGAACTGCCAGAGGAGAAAACCGTAATATCAGAAAAAATGACGATCCCTGTGCTCCAGATCGTGCAATCTGATTCGCTCATCTGGTAGTTATGGTGGTTACAATGGCGCAATTACTAAGTCGCCCTTGTCAAAAACTATAAAGGGGCCCATAGTCCTCATTTGAGAGAACCTGACCTTCAGCGCCTGAGAGAGCTCCTTCGAAGATCCTTCAAAGTTCTCCTTCAGCGTTCAAAGAATCCTTCGAGGATTGAAAAGATTATTGAAGCAAGATTTGCAAGAGAAACTTGAGATATTCTTGTATATAGTTTTCAAGGGGAGTGACATTTTTAAATGTATTCGACTTAAGTCCCTCAAAGGAGAATTTGAAGTCATCCATATGAATGAGAATGAATGTTGTGGATCATATTTCTTGAATTTTAGTTATTGCAAACCAACTGAAGGTAAATGAAGATCTTCCATGGCATTCAGATTGTGGAGAAGATTCTAAGTTCATCGACTCTAGATGTTAAACATATTGTTATATCCATTGAAGAATCAAGTAACATTGAGACCTCACAATTGATCAATTGATGTGATCACTCCAAGTGCAAGAATAGAGGTTGGAGATGACTAAGGTCCATCCCATGAAGTGAGTTCTTAAGTCAATTTTAGAATAGAAGGTTGGAATGGCAGAAGCGAAGAGCATGGTCAACCTCTGAGAGATTACAACAATGGAAAGAATGAAGACTAGAGATGTAGTAATATAGATATTCGTGGCTAAAGTCGTGTTACCTGCATAAGAAGAGACTCAAATGAAAGAGGATGTGAAAGATTCTATAATGATCGAGACTCTAAATGTAATATTCAATGCTATAAATGTAAGAATTATGGTCATTATAGCTATGAATGTTGGTCAAAAATAAAGATGAGCACAATAGTGAGGGGAGTTGGCCTGAGAAAGAAGATAAATAGAATAATCATGCAGAAATAATATTCTTATTCATATGTTGAGGTGATAAGATCAATAATTTTACAACTTTCATATAAATAGGTTTAAAGGGGAGTATGTTGGTAATATCAAGTCATGTTTGATAAATTATTATGAGATGAGATGTACATTGAGTCTTGTTTTGAAGTGTTGCTTATTTTATGGAGTTGTTAGTGAAAAATTGTCTTTTGTGTTTGGATGTGTCTTTTGGTATGGTGGTGTCTCTTTGAAGGGTTGTGTTTGTTCAAAAGATTATCTCTTCAAAAAGTTGTGTCTAATGGATACATGGATATGTGAAAGAATCTTGTATGCATGTGAATAATCTTTTGAAAGACTATATAAATCCTTATTCAAGGATTCATCTTCTTTATTTTTTGTTCGACTATTGTTGGAATTATCAAGTCAATGCCGGTCTATTGGAGACTTTAGGTGTAGTGTGGTTTAGTCCCACATTGTTGTTTTAGGTTTGTGAGTCTTATTGTAATGCTATATATTCCCCCTATGTGGATGAATGAAATTGCATCGTCTAATTATTTCTCCCTTCCAACATGGTATAAGAGCAAGATTGTCCTCGCTGATTTTCTCGGCCCCGTCTAAGGGCCGCGATCGGGTTGTTTTGCTCTCGTGCCTTTCTCTCGCTGTCTGATGTCATCGTTGATTCTGTCTACTTCATGATCCCTTCGCTGATGTTATTGGCTCGCTCGATCCCGTCGAACCTTTGTTTTCAACGACCAGCATCTGTGTCAGTTGATAGGATCGGCTTCTAGGACCGTGACGCCTAGGGTTTCCTTCCGTAGATTCCATCAATGACCCCCTTTGACATTTTCGGTTGCTGCCAGAGGGAGCGGCGCTTGTAATCCACGTCTCCTGTGCCTATTTGGTCTCCCGTTTGTGTCATCGACGGAGGATCCCCTCGAGCTCATCTGCTTCAGCTTCCGTCGCTATTTCTTCCACAAATCTCGTTGCTCCCGTCTGCTTCCTGTTGCAGATCTGTTTGTTGCTCATCGACGGAGATGATTCTCCCTTCCGACTATGTGAATTCTGCGGCTATTCTTGTCGATGCTCTCTTGTGGTGATCCAGACGTCGAGCCCCTGCATCGACGACGAATCTTCTGTCTGCTGAGCCGAAGTTGATCTCTAGTCATCTTCCTCCTACGTTTGGACTGCCCTGCTTCCATCTGCCGCTTGTGCTTGCATCCATCTATGCCCAGGCTTCTACCCGCTGCTGCTCTCGTCTCCAACGACTGCTCACATGTCTCTTCAGCGGCCCGATGGCTTCTGCTGCTGCTGCGCCTGATGCAGTTCTCTTCTGAGTCGGTTCCTGTTGCTGATCTATTGCATATACTGATGTTTGTGTTTTTTTTGCTATCTTTTTTATGTGGCGTATGCTGTTTGTCTTATGTTATATGCCTATATGCACATGTTTTCCACGTGAGGGGGAGTGATTGGGATGAAGGCGAGTCAGATGATCTTTCCCAATTTTTTCACCTTCGTTCCACACGGCCTCTAGGCTTATGTTGTCTGTTGTTATGGGTCTCCCCATATTTCTTTCGATTGGTCGTGTGTTGGGACGCGATTGATGTTGGTGTTTTAATCTCAGCGGGTTGTGTCACGTGGGACCGTGTCGCGTGGGACTGTGACGTGTAGGACCGCCCTTTGTGCGGATTATCCCTGACGGATTATCCTCGGTTGCCCGTTTGATGATGTGCTCCACATCTTTCGTTCTCTTTCGCATGTTGTGTGTGTAGTTGATGTTGGTTGACCGGTTTCCAGCAAGTCCACGTCGTGTGTGGGTCCTGTGTCGTGTGCGGGTCAGCGTCGTGTGTGGCTATGTCCCCGGCTTGATTCCCCGGTTTGGAATTTCCCCTGGTGGCTCGTCTGATGTTTTGTCCCGCATCGCCTATCTCCATTGTCGTTATTTGATATGTCGTTATTTGATATGTTCAGCTTGAGGGGGAGTGTTGTAATTATCGAGTAAATGTCTGTCTATTAGGGACTTTAGGTGTAGTGTGGTTTAGTCCCACATTGTTGTTTTAGGTTTGTGAGTCTTATTGTAATGCTTACTTGGATTGATATAGCACTTCCCCTGGAGAGGAAAAAGCAAATAGAAAAAGCACCGGAACATCTGGCTTGGGTTCGATTCCTATATCAATCCAAGTCAACTGCCTCAGCAGCCACTCAACTACCGCTACGCGCCTCTTGTTCCATCTGAATTCTTCGGTACGCACAGAGACCGGTGATCCACTATGGCCTTTTCGTGTGAGCATAATATTGAACCTCTTCGAGCGTCTTTCATTTCCGGATCCGACCACCCAAAATTTGCTTGGGTTCCTTAAGCGGGAGATGAGAAAAAGCTGAATGAAACCGGAAAAAGGCGAGCGACAGCGAAGTTGAAACTTGAGAATTTTCTCGATCTGGAGAGGCACCTTTCCCACTCATAGCGGTAGGGCAATTAGCGGAGTCTGTTATCTATTATGAATGTCTTGGTTAATCACGCACGAAAGAACTTCTGAAACAAAGCTGACGAACTCTTGGACGGAAACCGCCCCGTGGGGTTCTTTCCCTAGATAGACGCTCCTCTTATCCTTCCTTAACCCGGCTCTTTCCCCTTGGGCTTGTCGGATGATCAACATTGAATCTCCATAGACCTCCAGAGGGTTTTCCATGAATCTGAAAGAAGCCTTCGATCGGATTTTCAGAAGAAGTCTAAAAGAAGCTAGTGCTCTAGGAAAGTTGCTAAGCGGGTGCAGGCTGCTAGGTTCCAATCAACGAGTCGAGCGAAGGTCGATGAGTCACGTAGTGACGAAGACGAGCGCCAGTGAATTGATCTGCCAACCTTGATGGATAGGATACCGCTCTGGTCTCTTGCATTTTCATGAGCTAGAAGTCTCCTAGTCTTTGCATACAATCAGAAAAGAAGAACCAGACATAGTAGCATCTCCTGCAGCCTTGAAGTCTCATAAATTCCATTCTCTCTTGATGATGATGCTGTCCCACGGCCTTTCTATACCCTCAACCTCAACCCGTGGGTTTGTTCGATGCTTCTGATGATCGCTAAGGCCAAGGTCTTGTGTCACGATAGAGAAAATGAAGACTCCTCAAGATGTCGAGTGCTTCTCAGATCCAGATCATGAGTGAATGCCCAACTAATTCATTCGGGCGAGACAGATTACGATGTCATGATGCGCCCATTCCTATGGCCATTCCTTTCATACTTCTGGCTCTCGGGAGTCTCTTTGTAGGATACTTGGCCAAAGTGTGACCCGTTAGCCCATAAGTCAGTACTGTGACGAAGCGGCTGTTGCTCACCCAACACGATCATACGAGGCGAAAGTGAAGTCACCCAACACGATCATCCGGGGTGAACAAGAATTGGGGATCGGATGCGGGCGAGATTCCCGCCAATGGCTGAGATGTTCAGTCGACTCCCTCCCCCTTAGTGGGGGGTCCGGACCCCTACGAGTGAGCAGAAAAGGGAGGAGGAAAGAGGCCCTGGTGAACCGTCATATTAAGTGAACAAGTGTAAGGGTTATGGAAGTTCCTGGATCGTGTGAAATCAGATTAGTACCAAAAGCAGCCTCTGATTTCAGAATCCTCTTTGGAAAATTGGCTATGGAGATGACGTGCGGTCAGAGATTCTTTCAGACAAAAAGGGGCCCTTCTTTCCAAGCAGGAAAGTCGTTTCGATCCAATCCATTCTTGGGGTCCGAAAAAGACACTGGATATGTCAGTGACTTTGCACGAAAAAGCGCTCTCCGAGGGCATGGAATGTCTCATTTTTTGGTCAGAATCTCGACAGTAATGTCTCTTTTCTATTCGGGGGTATATGAAGTAATAAGGGAAAACCCCATTCTTTTTTCGATGGAAACGGAGTTTTGCGAATTCTCCCCGGAACTGGAACGGAACTCCGCCTTTTCTCTCTTTGATTAGTAAAGTCGCTTCGCTTCGCACCTTTTCTTGCATGCAAAGGATTAGATTCAGCCTGGTCCCTCGGTCAACTTTCTGTCCAGCCCCAATTTTGCTTCTTTTCTCAAGAGAAACATTTTCTAATCCAAGCATCTTGCTTTTCGCTGACAGTGCGAGCAAGCTGCAGTTCGGTGGTACGGTAGGAAGCAGCTGTAGACTGTTTACCGGTTAGCTGTTGGCCAAGCAGCGGTAGTGAAAGGAATGGTTACATTAAGTTTCCTAGCGGGAAGAAGCGGTACGGTGAAGCGGCAGGAAAAGGCGTGAGATAGAGAACCGGGTCCCCCATCCACACGCCCAACGACCTGACTCCGTCAACCTGGGTTGGGTGTCTCAAGTTCAGATGGATCAGTCTCCTTCTCTATGACACTTCTGCGTGCCTGACTCCATCTATAGACCTTTGTGCCGCGTCTTTATATGCAGTGTCGAAGAACAAGAACGTTTTGTTCTCAGATGCGGTCTAATGCGTTAAGCGCGCAGTAATTGTAGGCTACTCTGACAGTTTCCTGTTGGAGTAGGTGGACTTCTAGGAGGTTCTTGTCTGAAAGTAAATCCCCGGATAAACTGACCAAAAGAAAAAAGAAAGAGGTAGTCTCCGCAAGATGAAACAGGTGGAGGCATTCATTGTCTATAAAGATAGATGTGCAACAGCAAGGACAAGGAAAAATGCCTGTTCTTCTCTCTATCTCAAAATGATCTTCCGGGTGCCACAAACACAGCTTGTACTGGCTAAATTGAAAGAAAGTCTAAAGGGGCCAGGCCTTATGAATGAAGAAAGGAACGAACTTCGCTACGCTCGCCTATGCTAAGTACTGAACCGAACAAGGGCGGTGAATGGCTTTTAGCAAGTCCCTCCTGGTCATTCGACCGATCAAGCGATACTAGTATCTATCTGTTAGGGAAAGAGCTTCTCGAGCGTTTGGCGTTCCGTAGCGGGAGTTTAGTGAACATATAGCGCTTAATGAACACATGCCAAAAACGATGAGTTCTCGTGGCAGAGCGGAGTGAACATATAGCTTTTGGCGGGTAGTCTAGACTTCGCTGTCGCTCGCCTCACAGGATTGGCAAATCTTTCTTTGTTAAGACAGAGGTAAGCGGCTTTGATCGACCAAACCGAAAGACAGATCTCATCACAGCACTTGTAGTAACCTCCTAGTCCCACCGTGTGAAATGCCAACGTTATGGAAGTTCCTGGATCGTGTGAAATCAGATCTCATCACGCCAGACAGATCTCATCCTATGACAGATCTCATCCTATGATGCTATATATTCCCCCTATGTGGATGAATAAAATTGCATCGTCTAATTATTTCTCCCTTCCAACATGGTATCAGAGCAAGATTGTCCTCCTTGATTTTCTCGGCTTCGTCTAAGGGCCGCGATCGGGTTGTTTTGCTCTCGTGCCTTTCTCCCGCTGTCTGATGCCGTCGTTGATTCTTTCTACTTCGTGATCCCTTCGCTGATATTATTGGCTCGCTCGATCCCGTCGAAACTTTGTTTTCAACGACCAACGTCTGTGTCAGTTGATAGGATCGGCTTCTAGGACCGTGAGGCCTAGGGCTTCCTTCCGTAGATTCCATCAATGACCCCCTTTGACATTTTCTGCTGCTGCCAGAGGGAGCGGCGCTTGTAATCCACGTCTCCTGTGCCTGTTTGGTCTCCCGTTTGTGTCATCGACGGAGGATCCCCTCGAGCTCGTCTGCTTCAGCTTCCGTCGCTATTTCTTCCACAAATCTCGTTGCTCCCGTCTGCTTCCTGTTGCAGATCTATTTGTTGCTCATCGACGGAGATGATTCTCCCTTCCGACTATGTGAATTCTGCGGCTATTCTTGTCGATGCTCTCTTGTGGCGATCCCGACGTCGAGCCCCTGCATCGACGACGAATCTTCTGTCTGCTGAGCCGAAGTTGATCTCTAGTCATCTTCCTCCTATGTTTGGACTGCCCTGCTTCCATCTGCCGCTTGTGCTTGCATCCATCTATGCCCAGGCTTCTACTCGATGCTGCTCTCGTCTCCAACGACTGCTCACGTGTCTCTTCAGCGGCCCGATGGCTTCTGCTGCTGCTGCGCCTGATGCAGCTCTCTTCTGAGTCGGTTCCTGTTGCTGATCTATTGCAGATACTGATGTTTGTGTTTTTTTTGCTATCTTTTTTATGTGGCGTATGCTGTTTGTCTTATGTTATATGCCTATATGCACGTGTTTTCCACGTGAGGGGGAGTGATTGGGATGAAGGCGAGTCAGATGATCTTTCCCAATTTTTTCACCTTCGTTTCACACGGCCTCTAGGCTTATGTTGCCTGTTGTTATGGGTCTCCCCATATTTCTTTCGATTGGTCGTGTGTTGGGACGCGATTGATGTTGGTGTTTTAATCTCAGCAGGTTGTGTCACGTGGGACCGTGTCGCGTGGGACTGTGTCGTGTGGGACCGCCCTTTGTGCGGATTATCCCCGACGGATTATCCTCGGTTGCCCGTTTGATGATGTGCTCCACATCTTTCGTTCTCTTTCGCATGTTGTGTGTGTAGTTGATGTTGGTTGACCGGTTTCCAGCAAGTCCACGTCGTGTGTGGGTCCTGTGTCGTGTGTGGGTCAGCGTCGTGTGTGGCTATGCCCCCGGCTTGATTCCCCGGTTTGGAATTTTCCCTGGTGGCTCGTCTGATGTTTTGTCCCGCATCGCCAATCTCCATTGTCGTTATTTGATATGTCGTTATTTGATATGTTCAGCTTGAGGGGGAGTGTTGTAATTATCGAGTCAATGTCTGTTTATTAGAGACTTTAGGTGTAGTGTGGTTTAGTCCCACATTGTTGTTTTAGGTTTGTGAGTCTTATTGTAATGCTATATATTCCCCCTATGTGGATGAATGAAATTGCATCGTCTAATTATTTCTCCCTTCCAACAACAATGATTCTTTCCAACAACTTTATTTCAAACCTGTTTACTCATTTACACTTAAACAGTAAGCATATTAACTTTTCTCACTATTAATTAGCCTCTCAATTTTCTTCCAATTTTTCACCACCACCAAAAATATTACTTATAAATAAATGGGGAACCATAAGAATGAAAGAACATAAAACATCGTTGAACATTCAATCCAAACATAAAAAATAAAGTTTGAGTTGATAGCGATCTACTGGGTAATCAAATTCACGTATGCCATGAATTATAATACAATTCAACCTTAAATTTAGCTTCAATTCAAGTAAGAAAAAGAATCTTGTTAGTAGACTTAAGATTCAAGTTCTTCTCCAAGTTGGTTCAACCTATTGTTGATTCCTGTATATTGCGCGTTAAGAGAATACTAGTAGAACAAGGTTCCTCGTATAGCGTTTGATGGGTGGTGTCAATATTCCAACTGTCGCAAGTGACTCCAGTACACAATGTTCGGTGGGAGCCAATACCTTTAGCTACAACTAGAGGTGCAACCCGGGTCATATCGGATAGATTCAACTCAAAATCAAGAACCAATTCATATTGGTTTGGTTCCAACTTTCAGAACTAGAAACCAAACTAACCAATGAAGTTGAAACCTAAAACCATGCCTGAACAAAAATTTATATTTGGCCCTCATTACTACCCAACACTAACACTCTTTAACTCCAAATTTTCTTTGAAAGTGTTCTATCAAGATTAATGTATAACAAAAATGCTTAAAATAAGGGCGTTGTTAATAGCAAACCTTGATATGAATGGGTTATTAGCACATAAAAAAACAGGTTGAGATAATTTATGTCCCTTTTTTCCTCCTAAAAAATCGTTACTAGCAAACCCTCAAGTTCACGATCGGGAGTCTCTACCATTGAAACCTAACTCTACGCTGCCTCCCCTCTTCCGCTCCAGCCGTCTTCGAGGAGGCCCGGCGAGACCCAGCGCTTCAGATCTCCTCCCTCCGTTTCCGTAGCAATCCTATTTTTTTTTTAGTTTCTCTGCAATTCTGCTTTATTAGAGACTCGGCATGTGCTTGTGATCGGCGCGGTCGATGATCCTGAGATGGTCGCCTATGAGGTTCACATGTAATTCCTCTCTCTCAGCTATCAATCTCTGGTTGTTGCTTTTGGCGTTCCTTTTCCGCAGAGCCGTCTCTATTTTCACATCTCTAGCTTGGATCCCTTTTCCAACTTTGCACAATGAGCAAAATTGTCCAGTTAAGTAGGCAGAGTTTGTTTCTGTCTATTATTGGGCATGGATCTGCATAGCCGAAGTTTGATTTGACTGCTATGCTTGTGTTCTTCTACAGTCATCATGAGGAAATCTGTGAGTACTCATAGTAATGTATGAATGAAGTTCTATAATGTGGAGATTATTAAATATTTGCTAATTAATTCTCTTCTATAAAATGCAATAGAATCGAAAAAGATCCCTTGCTTTTATGGACATATCCAACAATGTTTCAGTAGGCAGAGTTTGTTTCTCCGGTCCAGCTCCGGCACGGCGGCGATCAGAGACGTGCTTGGATGTTCTTGAATTTTTTTTAAATTTCTTAATAAATTGCTAATAACAAAAATGTTTGCTGATAATCATTTTCAAAATAGATGATTTGCTAATAGCCAAGGTTTGCTAATAGCGAAATGTGATTTGCTAACAACGCCCTAAAACAAATGCAACTATTGATGACAGAAAATAAATAGACGTACATTTTTGGTAGAAACAATAGTTTCATTAAAAACTAACTAGGGCACCGTTTGGCACAACGTTTTTGATCCGATCAGTTTGGCCAAAAATGCCACCGACATTGAATGTATGTTTAAAATAACAAAGGTTACGACCACCACCAAGAAAATAAAACTAGCTTTGAACATAAAGCGAATGAACTTCCTTAGGTGAGGTCGGCCGTTCACGAACGACGATTGCCGCTCCAAACGGAGACTAGATCTCTCATTCAAATTCCCAGGCCATATGATTATCAATGAAAAGGTGTGTAATCTCAGAGTAGGAAGATTTTTCTCGGAACAAGAGAAGTCCCCCCCCCCCCCCCCCCCCCCCCCCCCCTCTCAAGAAAAGAGGAATAATATTCATAAAGATTCTCAATCTGAAAAGTATCTAATCAGTGCTAATGAAAACTAGTTACTAAAAAACACAAAGTATTCTAATTCAATAAATGATGGATTATAAATAAGTCCAAAAATCTAAATAGTCTCCAACCAAAAATTTGAAGTCAAAGCAACTGGCTTATAAATATGTCTAGAAATACAAAATCAAATTCCTTATTAATAAGTCGGATCATGGGTTGGGTCATGAGAAGCCAACCCCAAGAATTGAGAACTGGCCCACAAGGGTAGGGGGTGGATTTTTATTACTCTTATAGGGAGAAACGGCTCTGGTAAGGTAGTGATTAAAAAAAATGTAGCTGGAGGAAGATAATGTTTGACACTCCCTTGTTGAAATTCCTGGATCAGCCCCTGTATAGGAGCAACTCTATTTTTTTTTAAAACCATACTCGAATCAAGAATCATTGGAATCGAACTGAATTGTTCATTTTTTAAATTAAATTTGTTTATAAACAGTACTCGGTTCTTCAACCATAGGTGCAACATGGCTTCCTCTTATGAAATTTGTTATTATTTATTTATTTTATTTATACTTACACCGTACAATAACCCTCCCTAAAACTTAATTATATAGTATAGATATAGATGAGCATGTAACAATAGGAAATGTGTGCCACTAGCATGTGCATTTCATGCCCTTATGTGTTTCCTGCGTGATATTCCTACTTCTAGATTGATTATATTTTCTTCGCTAAAAGTTCTGGTTAATTGGGAATTATTCTTATTTATTCATGTGCAAGATTGATAATTTTTGAAATGTCTTCTTATGTAAATCTCTCATTGTGCATGCAGTTAGCTTAATAGTTTTGTTATATGAATGATCCCTTTGATTTCTTTTGTTATACATCTACAATTATAGTTCTCTAATCATGTGTGTTACTAATATTTTGTTGAGTTTAGTACAAATTTTTTTCCAAGACATAATTTTCCATTAGCATGTTGTTTTACATGCTTCCAACTTCTTATGAATCATATCCTATTTTCATCTTAGAATTCACACTTTTTTTTCCTAAATTACAGTTTGTGACTATGGGTCTATTTGGGACAGCTCTGGCGGATTGAGAAGTGATTTTTCAACCGCCAGAGCTGTTATTTAGGTGTTTGGAAGAGCTCTCCTAAAGAGCTCTTTGGGAAGTGATTATTTTAAATAGCTCATTTTAGGGTCAATTGGAAAATCGGTTGGAGGCAGCTTTTCACGGTTTAGGAATCGCTCCCTCTTCTTCCCCGATCCCGCCCCGTCTCCGCTCGATCCCCCGTCTCCGTCTCCGTTTCCTTCATTTGAGATCTCACTCCTCCTCCTCCTCCGCCGCCGCAGTTCACCATCTTCAACCGCCAGCACTGTACTCCTTCCTCCAGCCCACCATCTTCGCCCTCCGGAAAAAACCTAGCCACTCTTCTCCTCCACCTCCTCCTCCCTGCAAAAACCTAACCCCACCCGACGCCTCCGCCCTCCGATCCGCGCTACAGCTCTCTCTTCTCTCCAACATCACCGAGGAGGCATGGAAATCCTTCAAATCCCTAGCTTCTTTGATTAGTGTGTGTGTGTATGATTTTGTGTGTGTATGTTTGTGTATATAAATTTGAGTGTGTGTAGGTGAAGAAAAATAAATGTGTATGAATTTGAGTGTGTATGTGAGTGTGTTTGTGTATTTGAGTTTGTATGAATGTGTGTGTGTGTTTGTATATGAATGTATGTGAATGTGTATGTGTTTATTATGAGTGTGTGTGTGTGGATGTGTATGTTTGTGTTTGTTTGAATGAGTGTATGTTTGTGTTTGTTTGAATGAGTGTATGTTTGTGTTTGGATGAATGAGTTTTTGCAGGTGAAGAAGAATGATTGAATAATATTGAACGAATGCACCGGAGAATTTGAGTGTGTGTATATTAATATTTTCGTTTAGAAAAAAACAGCTCTCAAAAAGTTGTTCTACCAAACAGTTTTATTTGAAAAAGCTCTGTTCAATCAGCGCTCATACACAGACCATCCAAACAGCCTGCAGTTTTTCAAAACAACTCCTCAAAGAGCTCTGTTTAAAGAGCTCTGTTCAATCAGCAGCTTTTCAATCCGCAGCAGCTCTCCCCAAACAGACCCTATGACTTTCATTTGCTGGATGCGTTGCCTTTTATGGGCATAGGAAACATATCACATTGTGACATTGATAGCCTTTCACAATTTAGTGAACAATTCGCTCATTTGAGAAGTGATACACACACACACAACAATAACTTATAAAATACTCAAATATGATGTGAGTCAAAAAACAATAACTTATAAAAATTCTCAAATATGATGTGAAAGTCAATTAAAAGAAGACCAGGTGAAATTAACTTTGAAGTAGACCAATTTAGCTTTTGAGTGCGCTCTCCTCAAATAAATTTTGATTTTGACATTTCCAATTGATCCGGAATTAAAATGTTCAATTTTATATTTACATAACTTGCTCCATCTTTACTCAATATCACCTATTTATGGGAGACCCTATAAATTAATAGGCATAAAGAGAGGCCTTCATCATGTTTTTTTTGGACAAAAAGTATAAGGCAAAGAGATATTTGTGTGATATTGAAAAACAATTCATTTCAAGTTCCATAGATAAGTGAAACCAAAGATTCAATTGTCTATCCGATAAGAAATTCCTTACGGAAATTCCAATTAGAAATTCCCTCTTTCCATGTATTTCATCTTTAGAACTGTAATGTTCATGAATATAAGCCGATTAATAATTGATATATATGCTAAGCAAATCTATGTGTGAAATAGACAATGGTCTCCTTGAAAAAATAACTAGGTATTATTGTAGAATTTTTCTTGATATATTCTTCATAATTATCATTATCAATAGTTTTATCCCAATCATTTGTGTTGTTTTCATAATTTTTTATTTTAATTTCGTAGCTATGGAGTGATGATAGAAGTGTTAAATCACATCATCATTAGCCTTATCCCAACTATTTGAGATAAAATTTTCATATATTGTATTTTATTCCAAAGTGGTTTTAACCTTACCAAATCAAATTGAACAACTCTAACTGACACACTATTTACCTAATGATCCACTATTTAATTAATGGCACACTAATTAATTTTTGTTGTGCATGCTCAAACCATCCAGCTCAATTTTCAATTATCTTTATTTTGATAGATGTCCCCAGCCTCCTAATAATGCTATTCATTATTTTTCTTTTATATATTTTTGCCATGCATCATTCTTATCTTTGCATTTATACTGCACTAAACTTGGGTATCAAAAAACATATTTTTACCGGACAAAACTTAGATTTATACAACTCGATCCGTCAATCTAATTACAAAGTTATAAAATTTCATGTAAATCTCCATAAGATCTCTAATCACATAACACACTCAGAACACCTGCCATACTCTAGAGGTTATATCCACATATCCCCATTCTTTTGAAGGATCAATTGAAGATACTTAAATCAACCATACCTTGGTGTTCTCGGTCTTAAAATAAAATAGAAAGATAATTGCTAATTTAATCCCGACAAAAAATGCATATTATATAAAAGATCTTTAAAGTGCCAATTAGAAATTCTCTATGCTCTCCCTATTGTTCTAATTTCATGTAATTGGGTGAATATCAAACAGACTAGAACTATTCATCTCCCAAAAATATACACACCAAAATACCTCGAGATATCTTTGTAGTAAATAAAATAGAAAGATAATTGCTAATTTAATCCCAACAAAAAAAATGCATATTATATAAAAGATCTTTAAAGTACCAATTAGAAATTCTCTATGCTCTCCCTATTCTTCTAATATCATGTAATTGGGCGAATTTCAAACTGACTAGAACTATTCATCTCCCAAAAATATGCAACAGTAAATAAGGACAAAATATTAAGTTTTGATGTAAGCTTAGGCTCCATTTGGCGCGGTTGTGGCGGCCGTGAACGCGGTGGTTATGAACCATCGTTCGTGACCCGGTCACACCTTATAAGGAACTCTATCCACTTTTATGTTCAAAACTAGTATTTTTTTAGAGAGTTTAGCTGTCCAATTCTCGTTATTCACACCCCAAAAATTGTAAAAAAAAATCATTATATTTGCAGTCCAATTCTCGCTAGCTAATCGCACCCCATCGAATAACCTCTTCGTCTCCATCTCTCTCCACTCGTTGCCCAAACCCTAGCCATAGTTCTATCGTCCGCGTCGTCTTTCCCCCTCTTAGATTCACTTTCTTCAAAAAAAGAAGGAAATTATCCAGCAAAAATCCAAAAAAAGTAGTCACTTTAGAGGAAGGTTTGCATGTCATTTAACTTGTTTTAGAGTTAATTCATCTATGCATGTCATTTAACTTATTTGAGTCATTAAGATGTTTCTCTAGACTTCTAGTGCTTAATAAATCAGCAAAGTGTTTCGCTTATTTAGGATGAGAGTGAGGTGAAAATATAATTTTGGACTACAAATAAAATTTATGGACTACGAATAACCAATTCCGGACTGCTAATATCAACTCTTTTTTTATGGCGCTGACAAACATTTCCATGTCAAACATGCAATCTATAATTGTGGTGTTTTTGTCCAAACTCACCCGAGCAAAACGCCACGCCAAACGGAGCTTAGGCTGTGCCTACAATATATGTTTTCAATAACTTCAATGTGCATCGAAAATATGAGTATATCATTTTATGTTACACATATATATAACTCTTTCTCATAAATTTGTTATTAAACTGACATATAATGAGTAATAGACGGAACAATTGCGGAACAACACGAAGCACCTGTACTGTGTTCTGGATTAATCATTAAAAATAAAATCAGTCCACGATCGCCTATGCAGAATAAAAAAATCAAAAAAATGGATGAATCTAGTGCTTCTGTCCTACGGATAAGTTTAAATGAAGAAAGAAAAATTGCATTATTTTTTTCTTCTTTTCTTTAATTCCACATTAATAATCAGAGTCGGCAGGATGCATGCACCACATGCCATCTGTGCGCTAGGAGATGTAGGTCGCAATCAAAACTATTTATTTCTCATTAATTAGCACTCATCACGCCCGTCGATAACACCGGATGATGAAATCAATCAACTATAAAGCTGTGAAAAGTCTAGCCAAATGGTTATCTACAGTATCATAAGGTTTATGGTAGCTGGTGTTTCTCGCCGACCACGTAAATTGCCACTAGTTATTGTGACAGTCCCCACTATGTTGTGGTGTCAACGTCCACATGAATTAGTCATGCAAAATAATATTAAATAAAAAACTAAAAGAGATTTATCTCGAGACCGGAGGAGGAAGAAGATGATGAAGAAGAAGAGGAAATCGCAGCGCAGAGAGTATAACAAGAGAGAAGCTCCATCGAATATAGGACTGTAGCTGTACATAAATATATGTAAGATCAAACCTGTCGTACGAAGTCACTGATAGCAGATCTGGCTAGCTATTGACAGCGGTTTCCTCTTCCGTTTGCCTCCATACATTCATTTTGCTGCCCGTGAAATCTAAAACACTAGAGAGAGAGAGAGAGAGAGAGAGAGAGAGAGTAAGAGAGAGAGAGAGAGTAAGAGAGAGAGATTAGGGCTTTCCATGGGTCGAACCTCATTAACGAAGACAGATCCTGTGCTTTCAAAGTAGATCTCCTTACCGAGGAGGAGCAGGAGTAGGAGCAGGAGCAGGAGAAGGCAAAAGGATTGGGTAAAGTGTAGATGGAGATGGGTGGGAGGACGGGTCACAGTAGTTGTGTTAGTTAAATCCGGCGCACGGACATGGCAGATGATGTGTACGAGTCCCGTTCTTATCTTCTCTCGCGATCTCCGAGGCTATTCATGAGCAAAAAGAGGAGAGGGTTGGAGAGCACATGTACACATTCATCTTCCTCCCACCTCCCATCTCAAAAGCCACGCCGCCTGATCACCGCTTTTCATCACCCACGCCATCCTCCACGCTTCATCAAAGAAAATCAAAAACAAAAAAGTTATGTGACAATCAAAATTTGGATCAAGGAAGCCGGTTATGGGGATATCTGGGAATCTGAGCGGGAGAAGGCGTATCCCAGGCGAGGCTGATCTTACACGTGAAGTAGCCACTTGCCATGTTGCAACAAATGTGATCTGTACGAGTCTTCTTGCTCTCCTCTGTCTCTCCTCTCTTTTTGTCTCTCCCCCCGTCGTCTCCTCCTTCGGAGTTCGGGGTATGATGAGAAAGCAGAGGAAAATATAAACCCTAAAGCAGGAAAAAGAAAGAAGGCAGGAAAAGGAGGCGGATCAATTAATGTGGCCTGGAAGACTGGCTGACAGATAGAGAAGTGAGCACGCAACGAGAACGGCATTCGTCGATGCAGTCTTCAACGCTGAGTGCTCACTCTCTTCTGTCACCCCTCCCTACTCGATTCATCATCATCAACCACAATAAAATAGAGAGATAGAGAACAGAAGAGGAAGAGGAAAAAGGAGCGCTGTCGTCGAAGCAGCGAGTTATAAAGGAGATCAGTTGCCGATCTGCTCTCTTCTCATCCAAATCCTCAGATCCTTCTCGCTTCGCCTGCTTCTACAACCATTTATATTGACTTCCCGACATATATAGCCGACTACACTCTCGTCGAAGAGCATTAGTTGTACCTCTCTGCCTCTCTCCTCTCTTTCTCTCCCCTCCCCATCTGTCTCTCTCATCGCTCAATCATGTTCTGCGTCCGCTCCGGTGAAGTCATGAGAGAGGAAGTGCAGATGGCAGCGCTGGGCCGCTCATCTCTTTCTCTCTCTCCTCTCTCTTTCCCCTCCTCTGCCTGCTACGCTGCATCAGATGGCCCGTCGGCATTAACAGAAAATTACGTAAAGAAGGGGAGTAAACAGTAAAAAAGTAAACTACTGTATATCATTTTAAAGTGTTGCGTGAAATCAGGTAAAATTAGGCCTGTAACGGTTTGGTTTGGTTTGGTTTGGTTTGGTTTTCAAGCAAAACCGCAAACCGAAGCACCCCTATGTGGTTCCAAAATTTTGGAACCGAACTGAACCGCTCAAACATTGTAACCGAACTGAACCGAGCCGAATGGGTCGGTTCGGTTCGGTTTGGTTTTGATGGTTTAAATAATATGTAATCTAAAAATGTTTTAAAATCACAACTACATTCACAATAAAGAGTTTATACTTAGAAATAAAAATAAATGCAAAACTTGCAAATTACTCTATATGAAACACAACATGTCATTTTAAATGATATGCAAAAACTCCACAAAGTCCGGGATTCTTATTTGGTATTTGTTGTCATCTAAAAGTCGTGAATTGAAAAAGGGATATAAATATATAATCAATTAATCATATAATAAAATTTTAAAAACACTAAAACAGTGACCAAAATATAATATACTATGGACATAACTAAATCAAAATATGGATATAGTTAATTACAAAAAAATATAAATGTAATTACATATTATTATACACTGCGGTTCGGTTCGGTTCGACTCGGTTAGGTTTGCCATGCAAAACCATGAACCGAACCGAACCGTATGATTTTTCTAAAATCAAAATCGTGACCGAACCGTGGCATAATGAAACCGAACCAAACCGTGCGGTTTGGTTTGGTTCGGTTCGGTTTCGTGGTTCGGTTGGTTTTTGCTTACAGGCCTAGGTAAAACTGCTGTATATGAGCCCATTTTAATCATTTTTCAAATAATAACGCGGGGCCAATAAATTTTTCCTATATTTATAGGTAATTGTTATGGGCAAACCTATTTAGATAGGGGCAAACCTATTTAGAATAAAAAAAATATTTAATAATATTATAATGTCCGGCGTTAAAAATATTGGGGCAAACCAAAAACGCGAAACCTAGCCGCTCTTCGTTACGCGAAACCTAGCCGCTCTTCCGCCAAGCACTTCCGCCTCCCGCCGGTTGCCGCCTTCTTCATCTCCAGTTCCGATCTTCAACTCCGGCGCCGTAAGTCCTCTGCCGCTGCACTCGGATTCTCCAACTGTTAGTTCCGATCGAAAGTTGCGACCTCTCCCGCTGCTCTCCGGCGTTAAAAAATTGCTGTTTGTCTGGCTCTCCTTCCCCATCTCCGGTAAAGCAACATTCTCTCTACCCATGTCAATAGTTCCAGATCTTTCTTAACTCGATTTTTCTGAACTTAATTTCTGATTTTTACAATCCCTCTCTACCTCTATCAAGTTGATGTTTACCGGCTTCTTCCATTCTGTGAGAATGATGGTCAGTTGTTTGTTCAGATGGAATTGTTTGAGTATATATGTTTCCTTTTAAAATGTTTTCTTTAATACAGTGATGGCCAACCTTGATCTGTTTAGTGATTGTGTTGAACATGATAATCTATGATGCTAATGGCATGTTTTAAGGCCAATGTCTCCCATTTTAGTTTGAATTTAATGTCTTTTAGCTTCTTATTAGGCTTGGTCTTTTCCAGCCTAAGATTTCTGTGATGTATCCTTTGTTCATGTGCATATCTTTGTTCATGTGAGCAAATGAGCTGTTCATTAATGTGTTAGTTTTGTTTAACTTTATTTGTGTAGAGCAAATGAGTATGAAAAGTTTGAAATTGTTAAAATTTTGATTAATACATATATAATTTTAATGCTATTTAATATTGTTATTGCAGGGGCCAAAATTGTTGATGCCATAATCAAAGATGTTTCCCGATCAATATATTACATTTACAGGTGCTATAGAATCGACACATTGATATTATATTTACATAAAAGTTAATGTTTTCAATCTTTAACACTATATTTGTTTGACAGGTGCAACAATTGGAGCAAAAATGGGTCACTCAAAGAGGATTTTGATGAAGAATTTCAAGCTTTTGTTATATGAAATGTTTTGTAATATTGATGATAACTACTAGTTTTATTATGTAGAAGTTTTTAGAATTATTTTATTTTTTGGTTTGCCCGTAACATTATGGTTTGCACGTATAATTTTTTGGTCTGCCCATAGAATTGGTTTGCCCATAACAATTACCTATTTATATGGTGGTGTTAACTATTAAGGGCAAACAAAATGGCTATATGCATATCAGTGATAAATACTTCATAAAAGAAAATTAAATATAGGCTATATTGTTAAATGCACATCAAATTTATAAAATTAAATTTTATTATAATTGCTAATTTAAAGTTTTTGCTTTAAATTATAGTTGCTGGTTTTATATTGAGATATAAGAATCCGAATTATTCTTTATATAGAATTTTTGGGCTTCTTACATGTAGTAAAAACAAACTAGAAAAATGTTCTGATATCATAAACCTTAAATCTCTAAGCTTAGAGAAGCTTCTATGTTTTAAAAATAAAATGCTTGCATAAGCCTCTACACTCCCAGTACAGAAAACCTCTATTTCAAGCATAGCATTGTCCCTACAATAACTATATAAAAAAAATCAAGTAACCAATGCATAGCAATTTTTGAGATATATCTACTATATTGTCTTAGGAATACATAGAAGCTCCTGCGTTAAAAAAATATAGTCTCAAAATTAGGTTCAAGCTAGCAAATCCTCTTAGGAATACATTTTACTAGCCAATAATCCTTTGTATTTCTTTCAAAGCCTAATACATTTCCTATTAATCTTTGTATGTGATTATCAGAGACTACTCAAGAAACATAGGAAAACCTAGGGGTGCAATTCAGATCGGTTTGGTTCCACCCAAAACCAATAACCGACCCATGTAAGTTTTGTTCCAAATTTTTGGAATCGGTGTTGGAACATGCTTTCCACATCTCTTGATTTGAGAATAACAAATCTCATTGTATTTGATCATACTTGTCATGTGTTTATAGTGCGCAGGAACTTCAACTTTCAAGCCCCTATGAGTACGAAAAAGAAAGACGACGATTCTCTATCATTACGACGCTCTGCTGCTAACGCGACACGTTAATGCTTCCGCTGGCAGTAGCGATGGCTTAATTGGAAATATCGTCGAGAGGGCTATATCACTGAGAATGGAATATCGACGTGACTCATATATAGCAAGTTCTACCGCGGCTCGTTAACGATACCGCTGGTGATAGCATCAGCATAATTGGAAACAACGTCGAGATGGAAATATCGTCAAGAAAGGAATGTCGACGGGACTTAGATATAACAAGTATTACCGCGACGCGTTAAGGCTAATGTCCGGCGGTAACTTATGGAAATCCCGCCACATGCCGCTGATTGAGGAGCAAAAGAGGAAGGAGATCCGACGGCTATGAATGAAATATCATTAACGTGGTGCGTTAGTAGTACCGCGGCGCGGTAGGAAGGGTTGTCTATTTTGGAGCAAGAATGTTGCCTAAGATGACTCAATCCGTGTGCCAGCATATTGCCTAAAGAGGCTACCGTCGGCGGTAGCACTACCGTTGGCGCTAGGATCCGAGTCTATTTAAAGAGCAGACCTCCTCCATTTAGCGGTGCCGATACACGAAGAATGAAAAGCTACAACTCCTAAACTTTCGTGTGAGCCTCCTCCTTGCAGCCAAGAGAACTCCATCAACGGCCGTGAATGCTAAGAACTTGAAGACGAATCGATCATGCGTACATCATCTTCAAGTTCAATATTTGAGGGAGTTTTTGATGTTTTAGTTTCTCTTATTTGATTGTAACTCTCATTTTTATCGGTAGAGAAATTCGCCCGTGTTGGCGACTAGGGATTTGCGAGGACAAGGAAGAATTTGCCACGTGGGTGTGGCGACTAGGTCTAGGGTTAGATCTATGGGTCGGCTCGAGGCCTCATTTGGGGAGAGATAGGCTAGAGCCAATCGGTCATTGGGAGAATGGTTGGTATATAAAATCAAAAGGGTTTTTACGCACGCATCAATTCCAAGCGTCATTGGGATCAAGTTTTGTAATTATTCTTAATGCAATAATATTATCATTTTCTCTAGTATTGATCCGATCTACATGATCCTTGAAATGTAAACGAAAAGGGAGTTCTCTGCCACTAACGTCGAGTGGTAACTTCTACCGCTGGCGGTAGCAACAGAGTCTCCATCTCTCTTGCTTTAAGTGCTACTGTCTCATAAAAGTATAAAGCATTGTCTTAAGTGAAATAATTGGTAAAATATTTTCAACATGTATCTGTAATTTCACTTAAGCTATAAAGTTTGTAAAACTCTTATTCACGCCCCTCTAAGGGCGCCTAAAGATCCAACAAGTGGTCTCAGAGCCAAGTTATTCCAAAACGGTCTAACAACCGGGAATAATGATGATCCATGATCTCGTTTTTCAGGAGGGGCACGGGATAAGTAGTCCTCTACATTTCACTGAAAATGATTATAATTACTAGAGAACACATATGAGTTATTTTCTAATGAATTTAGATTTAGATGTCTGAATTTGGGTTGAACAACGCTATATATACTACTTCTACATATGTAGTTGGAGATGTAATCATGGAAAAATTAGAGATAAATGGGATGATGTGGATAAAAGTAGATGCAAAACAACGCTAAAGCAATGAACACCTTATTTTGCGCTTTAGATAGAACTGAATTCAATCAAGTTAGTGCTTGCGAAAATGCTTACGATATCTGAAATTTATTGGAAATAACTCATGAAGGTACTTCGCAGGTTAAAGACTCAAAGCCATTTTAACTAGAGTCAGAGTTTGAAAGGTTCAAAATTGATTCATACGAGTGTTGGATCTGTAGGCGCCCTTAGGGGGGGTGAATAAGGGCTTTATGGATTTTATATCTTATTTAAAAATATCAGAGTCTGTGACCAAAGTTTCAGAATATTTTATAGAAATTTATATTTTAATATCTCAGATAAGGTTATATTGAAGATTACGTTTTAAAGAAAACAGAATTCTATTTTCTCCACTACCGCCTGCGCTAGTGCTAACGCCCGTCGCTAGTTCACAGAAGTTGAATTCCTCAAGCTAATGATCAAAACGAATCTTACAATAGATTTTGCTTTAATGCTTTAATGAAAACATAATTTAAAATATTTTATAACTTGGAATTAACATCAAGATAATAAGACAAAGAGGGACATGATTTTATTTCTCTTGAAATTGAAACAAAAATGTTTGATTTATATAATGGTAGAAATCAAGGCGAATATAAAAATCCCTTTTTGATGTTTCACCGGTCCTTCTCCCAAGGACCGGTTGGCTATAGTCTATCTTACCCTAGATAAGACCTCTAGACACCTCCTAGATCTAACCTAGACCTAGTTGCCACACACAATGAGGCAAATTCCCCCTAAACCTTGCAAGGCCTAGTCGCCAACAATTACGGCGAATTTCCCACGGAATCCCATCTTCTCCACGAACGATTTCTTCACACCCGTTGCAATACAATAAAATAAAAGAGACTACAAAATAGAAATAATGTAAGAGAAACTCCTCATGAAATTTTGAAGGTGAAGATGAATGTGATGTGGAAATCGACGTTTTTGATGCATTCGCCCTGTTGGATCGGTAGGCGCCCTTAGAGGGGGGGGGGGGGGTGAATAAGGGTTTTCAAAACTTTAGTGATATTTTTAAAAACTTTGTAATAATGCAAGATTAAGACAATAGAAAGTCAAGTAAAACAATTGAAATAAAGTAGAGACACGCTTTATTAATATTAAATACGGTTTTACAAAAGTTGACTTCTATGACGCTAGAAATCGGTGACGATGAATAGTAAACTCTTTTTAATTGAAATAAAGTAGAAACATGCTTTATTAATATTAAATACGGTTTTACAAAAGTTGACTTATATGACGCTAGAAATCGGTGGCGATGAATAGTAAACTCTTTTTGTTTTCTATCCCGACTCGCATCCCCACGAACCGGTGGCCCTAGCCTATCCTCCCCAGATTCGGCCTCAAGCCGCTCTAGCCAACCCTTCCCCGGATGTGGCCTCGAGCACCCCCTAGACCTAGCCTAGATCTAGTCGCCAACACGAGGCGAGTTTCCCCCTAAGTCCTACCCAGACCTAGTCGCCAACACGAGGCGATTTCACTAACCGTTTACAAGAAGAATATGAAATGAAAATAAATAAAAACTCCCTTCTGAAGTCGGAGGCGAAGATCCGTTGTAGAGTAAGCGTTGCAGAAGCGGACTTCGTTTGGATCCGGCATGATGAGATTCTCCTTCAGAAGTTTGCAGAACTTTGGTAGGACATCAACTTTCGGCCAAGATAGCCTCTGGAATTCTAGCACTCTATCTCTCTCTGATATCTCTCTAATGTATGTCTGAAATGAGAGGAGAGGAGTCCATTATATAGACTTAGCGCTAGCGCCTGCGCTAGCGCTACCGCTGGCGCTATCCCAAATTATCACATGTTTTGCGTGGCAGAATCTTCAATCCGAGGAAACAATTCTCCCTTGCCTTCTGTGTGTGTCGCTACCGCTGGCGCTATCGGCTACCGCTGGCGCTATCGGCTACCGCCAGGCGCTATCTCCTTCCATATGTGCTCCCGTAATTGCGCTATCATCGCTAGCGCCAGGCGCTAAGTGCTACCGCCGGCGCTAGTGGGAGTCTTGGAATTGCTGGCTCAAAATTGGGGGCAACCATCCTTGAGTCATGTGGACTTTGATTTCCTGCACACTTAAACACACAAGATCAAATACACATAGGATTTGTTATTCTCAAACCTAGGAGATGCGGAAGACCATGTTCCAACAAACTCCCCCTTTTGATAATAACAAATCCATTAATGATAAATCAGAGCATTAATAAATAAGCATGATGAAACTATATTTGTGTGTGTGAGAGTGATGACTTAGGATAATTATTGATTTTAGCATTTAGAATTGCTCCCCCTAAATACATGCTCCCCCTAAGTGAATGCTCTCCTAATATGTAAGCTATCATCTTAATTAAGCATTATAGTTTGATAGTAGATTAATATTTATCATGTTAGTTCTCCCCCTTTTGTTATTAGCAAAAGCGGGTAAGGAGACATCACTAAAAAGTCGATAATAGGATAAAGACATGACCGAGCTTGTAGATAATGAAATGAGAAGGAGTTTTAGAATTATTTTCATCATAATATTGTCATAAATCAGAGCTTGTAGCATAACCAAATATAAGGTAAATGTAAAGTTGCGGAAGACTTATAAAAACACAAGCAAACATCTTTTGTAAGACATGATGATTAAAAAATATAGGAGTTTAGTTTTATAAAGAAGATGTTTTGTAAACATTTTAAAATCAGTAATAAATTAACCAAGCATGAAATAATGATATCAGAAAGATAGTACTACAATGTTATGTTAATTCATAGTTTCAAAACATACTAAACATTGTAGAGAGCATGCTAGATTATCTAGTGCATTTCATAAGTAAAGAATAGTATAGAATTAGCATTAGGATCCAATACTCATGAGAAGAAGTGTTATGGAAGATAATGATGTGCACATAAGTGTATTTTTTAGTAGAGTAAACACATGTTTTAATCAAAAATACAAGTAATATGTAAAGTAAGAGCACAATAAAACACAAATAATTTTACTTCCACAAACTTCAATGCACAAAAAAATGTACAACAACCAAGGTGCTTTGCACACACAATGCTCATCAAGACTTATCAGGGTGCAAAGTAGTGCTTGGGGGATCACATAGTTTTATTCTTCAAGATTGATTTTTATTGTGATCCGGTGTACTTAAGAATAAGTGGTTTTTATTTTGAAGGAAAGTTATGGTTTGCACAAGATACTTTATTATTCTTTCCAAGGTGCTCAACCTCACAACGCTTATTAAGACTTATCATGAGATTCAAGTAGTGCTTGGTGGAGTTAACTTTGTTACTTTATTTTATGATTTTTGTTTTGTACAAAGTTCTCCGAATACACTTGTTTTGCAAACCAATATAATTTATGAGAAAGGTAACCACTTTTCTTAATTTTTAAAAGTGCAAATAAAGGAGTGTAGGTAAGATACTTGTGCAATTTTAATTCATAGTACTAATACAAAACATACACAAGCATTCTTAGATTAAGCACAAATGTAGACAATGCCAAAAGAAGTGAGTGAATAATGATCATTATCAAACATAAAACATTTACTCATACTTAGAGGCATGCTAAACTTATTTCTACACAACTTTCAATATAATTGATGCACATGGTAATAGATATATCAAAGCATGATGAAAACAATGTTCAAAGAGTTTGAAAAAATAAAGAGCAACATTATAGAAGTTCTAAAGAATAGATTAAATCATGCTTGATTTTCATAGGAAAATCCATATAGTTTTTTTTATAGTTTTAGTGTTTTATATTTTTGTATTTGATTTTATTTTGCGAAATGACATAACCTTTAAACAAAGAGCAAAACATATTTTTTGTAATTTGGTTTTTGTAAATTTGTATTTGATTTTTGCATAAGACACAAGAGACTTACAAAAACATAATTTTTTTTGTAATTTTAGCTTTTATATTTTTGTATTTGATTTTTGCATAAACCAAAGAAAAACATATTTTTTGTACTTTGTCTTTTGTATATTTGTATTTGATTTTTCAAAAATTAAATAGAATTAGAAGTGAAAAAATAGATAGTACATATAGAATAATATATTTTTAGGAATTTTTCAAAATTTTAAAAATACAGAAAAACACATAAGTACGCTAGCGCGGGAAACAGTACACGATTTTTCATGATTTTGAAATTTTTGATTTTTGATATTGATTAAGTGTCCCAATAGTAGTTTCATGCTGAAATCTCAGATTTTTAGGAGATGTTTTCGATGGTTAAAACTGGCAAGAATTGTGTTTTGTGAATGTGTTTTAACTCGAAAGATCTAGGACACCTAACTCAAGTCGTAATAATCGAAATCTTGCATCGGGAAGAGGTTTAGTAAATATGTCAGTGAGTTGAGAGTCCGTGCCATTGAAGCTTACTTTTACATGCTCTTTCTTAATGTGATCCCTAATGAAATGATGACGAACATCGATGTGTTTGGATCTAGAGTGGTGTACGGGGTTATATGTGAGGTCTATTGCACTTTTGTTGTCACATTTAAGATCAATGTTTTTAAGATGAAATCCAAAATCCTCTAGTGTTTGACTCATCCATAAAGCTTGTGCACAACAGCTACCAAGTGCGATATATTCGGCCTCTGTGGTGGAGAGTGCAACCGAAGATTGTTTCCTACTAGACCAAGCTACTAAAGAGGGTCCTAGAAAGTGACAAGTACCGCTAGTGCTTTTTCGATCTAGTGAACACCCGGCGTAGTCTGAATCGGAATAGCCGTGGAGAGTGAATGAATCATAGTGTGGATACCATAATCCTAATTTCGATGACCCTAATAAATAACAAAAAATACGTTTTATCGCTTTTAAATGAGATTCTTTTGGATTGGCTTGAAAGCGAGCACATAAACATACGACAAAATTATATCTGGTCTAGATGCACTTAAGTAAAGAAGAGATCCTATCATTTCTCTATATAACGTTTGATCAATTGAAATTCCGGATTCATCTTTTCCTAGTTTTAAAGAAGCACTCATAGGAGTAGAAGCTTGTTTAAGATTTTCAAATCCAAATCGCTTAAGCATATCGTGAACATATTTTGTTTGGCAAATAAAGATACCATCAGTTCGTTGTGAGATTTGAAAATCAAGAAAATATGATAGTTCTCCTACAAGACTCATTTCAAATTCATTTTTCGTTACTAAGACTACTTCATTACACAACTCTTCATTAGTGGCTCCAAAAATGATATCATCAACATATATTTGTAGAATAATTAGATCGTTATTATTATGCTTAATGAAGAGTGTGTTGTCGGCACTTCCCATAACATACCCGTGTTTAAACAAAAATGATGTATCAATCATACCATGCACGGGGCGCTTGTTTTAAACCATAAAGCGCTTTTTCTAATTTGTAAACATTATTAGGGAATTTTTCATTTATGGAACCGGGGGGTTGTTCTACATAAACTTCTTCTTTTATAAACCCGTTTAAAAAGGCACTTTTAACATCCATTTGAAATAATTTTATTCGTTTAAAACTCGCAAATGCCAAAAATATTCGTATAGATTCTAAGCGAGCAACGAGTGCAAAAGTTTCTTCAAAATCTACCCCCTCAATTTGAGAATAACCTTGAGCAACTAAGCGTGCTTTATTTCTTATAATCCTAGATTCACCATCTAATTTATTTTTAAGATCCATTTTACGCCGATAATTGGATGATTAGATGGTCTTTCTACTAGATTCCAAACTTTATTTCTTTCAAATTGTCCTAACTCTTCATTCATAGCCAAAAACCAAAATTCGTCATTTAAAGCGGTGGAAACATTTTTAGGTTCGATTTCGGAAATAAAACAAATATTTGAAAATGTTTCATGAAGAGAGGATCGAGTTCTTACCCCAGTAGAAGGTTCCCCAATGACTAGCTCTTTTGGATGATTTTTTGAGAAGTTCAACACACTTGGAGGTACATATTCAACTTCATTGGACTTCTCCTCCTCTTCTTTGGACGGTTCCTCTTCATCATGCTCCAAAGATGGCAAAGGTTCATCATTTGTACCTATAGAAGGCTTCTCTGCACATGGAATAAACTCATCAAATTTAACATTAATAGACTCTTCAACCTTACTCGATCTTTTATTAAATATTCTATAGGCTTTACTGGTTGAAGAGTAACCAAGAAATATTCCTTCATCACACTTCTCATCAAATTTTCCTAAAGTGTCTTTTGTATTAAGAATAAAACATTTACATCCAAATACTTTAAAATATGATACGTTAGGTTTCTTTTGAAAATATAGTTCATATGGTGTGAGATTTAGAGATGGGCGAAGCATAACTCTATTCATTACATACCATGATGTGCTTACGGCTTCAGCCCAAAAAGACTTAGGTAATTTATATTCAGATAACATGGTGCGTGCTAGTTCTTGGATTGTCCTATTTTTCCGTTCTACAACACCGTTTTGTTGAGGTGTGCGTGGAGCGGAGAACTCATGCTTAATACCTAACATATCACAAAAAGATTTAAAGTTTTCATTTTCAAATTCACCTCCATGATCTGAGCGAATGCATTTTATTTTTAAATCTAGTTCATTTTGAATGCGCGTACATAGTTTTGAGAATTCGTAAAATGCATCAGATTTGGAAGAGAGAAATAAAGTCCAGCAATATCTTGAGAAATCATCTATTAGAACGAAGGTGTATATTTTACCACCAAGACTTGCGGTGTTAACGGGACCAAAGAGATCCATATGAATTAGTTGTAATGGTTTTGAAGTAGAAATTTCGTTTTTGCTTTTAAAAGATGATTTTGTAAATTTTCCTTTTTGGCATGGTGAACATAGTGAAGATAAATTTCCATTCAACTTAGGCAATCCTCTAATCAATTCCCTTTTTGCTAGTTTTAAAATGAGCTTTATACTAGCGTGACCTAAATGTCTATGCCATAGTTCTAATTCATCATTTTTGGTTATAAAACATTTTATAGATGATTTGGAAAGATCATGAAACGAAACTATGTAAACATTGTGAATTCTAGGTGCAGTTAGTAACACATCTTTTGTTTTAGGATTAACTATTTTGCAAAGATTAGTGGATGATTCAAATAATACGTCTAATCCTTTATCACATAGTTGACTTATAGATATTAAGTTATGTTTCAAACCTTTAACATACAGAACATTTGAGATAAGAAAAGATTCGTTACCCACTGTACCAACTCCCATGATCCTTCCTTTACTGTTATCACAAAACATTACGATCCCTCCTTTCTTCTTTTCTAGGCTAAGGAATTTTGCTTTGTTGCCCATCATGTGCTTGGAGCAGCCTGAGTTCAAGTACCATACGTCCTCCGTTTCCTTAGCCTTCCTGCAGATCTAGAGAGAAGATGAGAGTAAAGATCCAGATACCCATGAGGTACCACCCATAGAGTAAGTGGATTTCTTAGGTACCCAGATTTGTTTTAAAGAACGTTGTTTTTTATTCCTGCAAGAGCTGGACGTGTGTCCAAACTTAAGACAATTAGCACACAAAATAAAGGGAGTTGAGACCCTTTTCTGAGTTTCTACGTTGCTCTTGTTGGATGATGTTTGAATATTAGAAAAAGCAGAAGATTTTTTAAAACTTGAGCTACCGCCGGCGTTAGTGGCTAGCGTTGGGCGGTAGGGTTCACTTTTATATCCGACCCCAAATTTTGCAGAACCATAACATTGGTTTCCCAAAATCATATCCAGGGATTTTTGACCAATCCCGAATTTTTTAATAGCTATATTGAGGTCATGATTTTGTTTTTTAAGAAAAGTATTTTCTTGTACAATCATAACACATTTATTTTCAAATCCCTTTTTGTTATTTTGAATTTGTAAAAGAGAGGTTTTTAGTTTTCTCTCTAAGTCCCCCTTTTCTTTTGCAATAGTTTTATTTTGTGAGAGGGCTTTAGAAAGAGAAACTTCAAGTTCTTTTGCCAAAGATAAAGAGTGCTCACACTCTTGACATGAAACCTTTCTCTTTTCAAGGGAAATCAATTTTTTTGTGAGCTTATGATTTTCTTTGATAATAGCTTCATTTTCATGATTTAATATAATGTTATCTTTTATACTTTGATCATAGGATTTGCAAGTTAAAACGAATTCATCGTAGAGTTCTTCGAAAGTAGGAGGAATTACCTTAGTGTCACTAAGAACACTGGTGTCGTCATCATTGCTCTTTGCCATTAAGCATAAGTTTGCTTCCTCCTCGCTACTTGACTCAGACTCGTTTGACTCTTCAGAGGAAGAATCATCCCAAGTTGCGGCTTTCAGTACCTTCTTCTTCTCTTTTGCTTTGTGTTGTTCTTTTTGCTCCTTTTGATATTTTGGGCACTGGCTCCGAATGTGCCCGGTCTTTCTGCAGTGGTAGCACTCTGGTGGTGGTCTTTCTTCTTCATCTTCGCTTCCTTTTCTTTCCTTGATGAAGAGGAAGATCCCTTTCGTCGAGTATCCTTTTGGAAGTATTTGCGGAATGTGTTCCTTCTTTCCGGATTCCTGATGAACTTCCTGAAGTTCTTCACCAGGAGACCTTCTTCATCTTCATCATCATCTTCGATGCTCTCCTTCTTTGACTTTAGTGCTAGCGCCTTTTTCTTTGGCTCTTTGTTGTATTCATCGTGTTGAATCTGGAGTTCTACCTCATGGGTTTTGAGATTCCCAATAAGGTTCTCGATCTGGAGCGTTCTTAAGTTGTGCGACTCCGAGATGGCTGTCACCTTTGGATTGAACCTTGGAGGTAAGGAACGAAGAATTTTCCTCACCAAGTCCCCGTCTGAGTAGATCTTTCCAAGTGCCTTTGAAGCGTTGACGATCTTGGTGAAGCGGGTGTACATCGAGTTAATGTCCTCTTCGGTATCCATCCTGAATTTTTCATATTCAGATTCCAGTTGGAATAGCTTTGCATGTTTCACCTGCGATGTACCTTCATGAGTAACTTCCAATTGATTCCAAATATCATAAGCAGTTGTGCATGCAGAAATTCTATTAAACTCAGTCCTATTTAAAGCGCAATATAAAGCGTTCATTGCTTTAGCATTATTTTTACACCTTAGTTTATCGTTATCATCCCATTTATCCTTAGGTTTTGCTAATGTTGCCTCTCCCACTACAGTTGTAGGAGGAGAGTACCAAACTTCTACCATGTTCCATACTTCTACATCCATGGTCATAAGAAAACACATCATTCGATTTTTCCAGTAGTTAAAATCTGACCCAGTAAAGAAAGGTGGTCGACTAACCCCTTAACCCTCCGGAAAAGCGAGATCATGAGACGCCATTATTCCCGGTTGTTAAGCCGATTGGAATAAAACCGCTCTGATACCACTTGTTGGATCGGTAGGAGCCCTTATAGGGGCGGGGGGTGAATAAGGGTTTTCAAAACTTTAGTGATATTTTTAAAAATTTGTAATAATGCAAGATTAAGACAATAGAAAGTCAAGTAAAACAATTGAAATAAAGTAGAGACATGCTTTATTAATATTAAATACGGTTTTACAAAAGTTGACTTCTATGACGCTAGAAATCGGTGGCGATGAATAGTAAACTCTTTTTAATTGAAATAAAGTAGAGACATGCTTTATTAATATTAAATACGGTTTTACAAAAGTTGACTTCTATGACGCTAGAAATCGGTGGCGATGAATAGTAAACTCTTTTTGTTTTCTATCCCGACTCGCATCCCCACGAACCGGTGGCCCTAGCCTATCCTCCCCGGATTCGGCCTCAAGCCGCTCTAGCCAACCCTTCCCTGAATGTGGCCTCGAGCACCCCTAGACCTAGCCTAGATCTAGTCGCCAACACGAGGCGAGTTTCCCCCTAAGTCCTACCCAGACCTAGTCGCCAACACGAGGCGATTTCACTAACCGTTTACAAGAAGAATATGAAATGAAAATAAATAAAAACTCCCTTCTGAAGTCAGAGGCGAAGATCCGCTGTAGAGTAAGCATTGCAGAAGCGGACTTCGTTTGGATCCGGCATGATGAGATTCTCCTTCAGAAGTTTGCAGAACATTGGTAGGACATCATATTTCGGCCAAGATAGCCTCTGGAATTCTAGCACTCTATCTCTCTCTGATATCTCTCTAATGTATGTCTGAAACGAGAGGAGAGGAGTCCATTATATAGACTTAGCGCTAGCGCCTGCGCTATCGCTACCGCTGGTGCTATCCCAAATTAGGACATGTTTTGCGCGGCAGAATCTTCAATCCGAGGAAACAATTCTCCCTTGCCTTCTGTGTGTGTCGCTACCGCCAGTGCTATCGGCTACCACCAGGCGCTATCTCCTTCCACATGTGCTCCCGGAATTGCGCTATCATCGCTAGTGCCAGGCGCTAAGTGCTACCGCTGGCGCTAGTGGGAGTCTTGGAATTACTGGCTCAAAATTGGGGGCAACCATCCTTGAGTCATGTGGACTTTGATTTCCTGCACACTTAAACACACAAGATCTAATACACATAGGATTTGTTATTCTCAAACCTAGGAGATGCGGAAGACCATGTTCCAACACGCCCTTCGTGTTGAATATGCGTTGTAGACCTTCTCATTCAAAATCTTCTTTTGATCTTCATGCTAGCCCAAAAGAGTTCTCTCAATGTCTGGAGACGAGCCTCTCTCAAAAGAATCGAAGTTGTATCTTTTGTGGATGTGAGAGCTCTCTCATAGATGGAATGATCCATCCTTTAAATAGACTCTAGAAGTTACTGCCTGAGGTACTATTACCTCGCCGCACTAGTGTATCGTGTAGTAATGTGCTCGACATTGTGGTGAACGTGCTAACCACAATAGATCATGCACCTACCGCACCGCATTAAGACCCAACGTGACGAGTTAGCTTCCATCACATCTTCGCTATGCAACCGTCTGTTGTCAGTTATCTGTCATCATCCCCTCTACCGCCAATGATAGTTGTTACTGCTCCGCGGTAGCTCTAAATACAGAGCACCATCATGTCTCCTCATTCAATCTACGCATGTACCTGTATAACCTACACACTATAAGCACACAAAATACAAGATCAAATACAACACGTTATTTGTTATTCTCAAACCAAGAGATGCGGAACATAGACTCCAACATTCTCCCCCTTTTGATAGTAACAAATATATGTACGTGAAATTAGTGAGTTTAAGACTATTTGTGTTTATAGATAAGCGCGGTAATAAGATATCCATGAATAACAGGTTAAGAGCATTTGGGTCAGGTTATTTGAGCCCCCCCCCCCACATAAGTGCTCTTATAATTTACTCCACATAAATATCTATTTTACTAGATTTCTCAATTTATTCTCCCCCTTTTGTTATTAGCAAAAGTGGGTAGAGATGAGTGTATATATATTAAGATTGATTAGGGATAACTTATTGGAAGGATAGTCATGATCGAGCAAAGAATAAAGTATGCACTTCCTATATTATTACTCCCACAACATAGATGCTTCCTATGAAATTTTTAATGCACTCTCCCTAAAAATTAGATTTATGCAATTTATGTTCTCCTTTTGGTAGTATCAAAAAAGGGTTTAGGTGAGTGTATGCAATAAAAATTAATATGTTCTATGTAGAGAATAAAAATTGGATGCAAAAGTAAGCTTGTTAAATACTACTTGTTGGAAAAAAATAAGCATGATAGAATATAGTAGTAAGAAACACAGCGGAAACTTATAAAGTAAGCATTTTTATTTTATGATACCACTTGTTTTTTTAAATAGTCATGAATGAGCTCAAGTAGTAATCATAACGGAAGAATATAATAAACACTCTTAAAAATAAATATAGTTTTAGAAGGTAAATGCATATAAAAGATAATTAGTTTTAAATTTGAAAAGTAGATGTTTGAGTTAAAGTTTCAAGAGATGCTATTTTGAAATAATATTGCAAGCATGATTTGAAAGTATCAAGAAAAGATAAGAACTACAATGTAAACTAATTTGCATTTCAAATAAAAGTAAACATTGTAGCGGTCATGCTTTATCATCTAGTGCATTTACTTAAGTTTGTAGAGAATTGAGTAGAAGTGCATTAGGATCCAGTTCTCATGAATAGAAATTTTATGATGGATAACCGAGATTCACGATTAGCAAACAAAAAAGGGTTCAAGTCTTTTTAGTCTTTTTTTTTTCAATTCTAAAAACCCTATATTAGCAAATCATTCTTAAGTTTTCAGAACTCCCAAAAAGCCGCTCCGCCTTCCTCATTCGCAAAACCCCCTTCCGCTCCCATCTATCGTGCGATGTAGGGTTTCCTCACCCTCTTATGACGCTGCCTCTTCCTCATGTCCGACGACCCCCTTCGACGACACCCTTCTTACGATGCTGCTCCCATCGACAATGCCCTTCTTCATCGTGTCCGACGCTGCTCCCATCGATGATGTGACACTGCCTCCCTTCTTCTTCGTGTCTGACGACGATGTACCGTTCAGGTATTTTCAACGACAACCTTCTTCTTCGTGTATTACCTCCCACAGATCTGCATTGAGGTCATAGATATGTATTCCCTCCTACAAATCTGCATTTAGTTTAGGTATTTTCGATGCCACAGATCTGTATTGCCTCCCTTCTTCTTCGTGTCAAAAGCCTAAAAAGATCTGTGCAATCAAACCTGTGAAATCCATTCTCAATTAGTCAGCGAAAGAAGAGCAATTTTTTCTCGGAAATAAAAAAAAACTAGGGAAAGATTTACAGACGTTGAGTTGTAGCTAAAAATACACGCTCCCTCTTCCTTCCAACAATCATCCAGTTAATTAGGTTAGCTTCTATTTCATACAACACCTCATTATCCTACAAGACCAAAGAATGTTCAAAATGTGTAGTTCCCAGCGAATTTTAGATCTGCATTGTTCTTCTCTATGTTAGATTGTTATTGTCAATGCACATAGATTGTTATTGTTAGTCAATTCAATGTTAGATCTGCATTTAGTTACTTCATTCAAACCCTAAACTAATGCAATATTCATTCAATTCCAAATTTTTGTTCAAACTTGCAGCGATCATTACTCTTGCATCATGGAGGATGAGGCGGAATGCGTAAATTCTACTGTGTTAAGGTATATTTTTATTGTTTTTAATTTTTTTAAAATGTTGTAGCTTAGTTGTTCCCTAAGTAGGTATTGCACATTATATTAGTTTACAGGTAAATTTTGGAGTTCACTTTCAAACTGAAACCAATTTTCATCCAGTGCTGAGTTAGTTGATTGGGTGCGGAATGTGGCCAAACGTCTTAGTTTTGTTATTACTATAAAAGGTTCTGATAAAATGAATGGTGCTAGAGCTAGACCACATTAAATGCTGAGTTGTGACAGAGCTAGATATTATCGTGATAATCAGTGTAAAAAGGTTGGGTAAAAAAGAATTTAAGGAAGACCACCTGCAAACGATGTGGTTGCACAATCCTACTTATTGGTCAAAAAGAAGCCTTTAGCGATGGGTGAAAACTTGCAGTAAATTGTGGAGCACATAATCATGACATGGTACACTTAGAGGCACATGCATTTACCGAAAGATTAGATAGTGAAGAACAAAAAGTAGTCCAAGATATGTATGCTTCTAACGTGAAACCACGGAAAATATTGTCTACTCTTAAAAAAAGAAATGTTGGAAACAAAACGGTCATGAGAACTATATACAATGAGAGGTTCAAATTTCACAAGAAGGAACTACAAGGTGGTGTTGAAATTGTTGAAGTGGAGTGAAAAGGAGTCCGGCCGGTGTGAAGGCTGAAGACCGCAGAGACCGCGCGATCTGCGCTGGTGCTCTGGCGGTTTGGTTCTGGCGATCTGGTGAGATCGGCTAGCTTGCTCTGGCGGTTTGGTCGTTGGCGACCTGTTGCGGGTTGTTTTCAGTCTTCTTCTGAGCGGTCTGCTCTTGGTAGATGCGGGTTGTTCCCGAGTAGGTCTGCTCGCTTGCCTGGTTCCCTTGTTGGGAGACCGGGCGGATTGTTCCTATATGACCGTCTACCCGGGCGGTCTTTCTTGGCGATCTGGCGACTTGTTTGAAGTCGTCCAGATGATCCTTGGTTGCTTCTGGTGTTCTAAGGGAGGAGCGTTGTTGATACCGCTCGGCTTGTGCGCGGTCTCGTGTTCACGCGGCCTGTGCGCGATCTTGTCTGCTGATCTGCGTCTTGGTCGGGTGATCGTCCAAGAGGTCTGTTCGCGCGGTCTGTCTTTTGAGACCGCTCGCGATCTGATGGGTGGTGACTGTATCCCGGTTTGTGCGGTGACGACATCCGTCCACCCGCCTATAAATAGGGGTGCATGGCCCGTCATTCCTAACGAGAACTGTAAGAACCACAGCCCGGATTGTTTCTTGCGGTCTCAATTTTGAGTTCGCGTGACTTGGATGCGAGTTGACCTTTGTTGTGTTCGCAGGTTTGCGGTCAGCAGGGTGCAGTCTCCTTCCTTGGTGATTTCCGGTGGCTTGAATAAACAGTTCGTCTGCGGTCTGTCAGCGAACTGGGTTATTGTGTTCTTGTGCTGTTCGCAGCGGACTCAGGGATCAGGCGACCTTCAGCGGTTAGGCGGTCTGAGTTGCGGTCTGGCAACAACTTCAGTTCTTTGTTCCATAAGCTTCAGTTCGTGCGGTCTGGGATTGCGGTCTGGCAGTGCAGTTTGTCTGCTTCTGTTCGTGCGGTCTCAAGGTGTTTCTGCGGTCTGACTGTGCAAGCGGTCTGGGAGTACAGCAGAACAAGCCGGGCGGCCTGAGCCTTTGTTGCAGTCCGAGCGGTCTCTTTCTGGCAGACCGTTGGTTTCTATTTTTTTGGTGTGTTTGTTCTTCTCATCTCCGTGATTCTTATGAATCATGTCTCGCCATGTATGCCTCGCATTGTAAAGCAGTTCTATTTCAATAAAGATTTCTTGTGTTGCTGTTTTGGCATTGTGGTTGTTTGGCTATAACTCTTGTTGATACAACTCCTGCTTACTCCTAAACGGTCCAATCAAAAATTCTAACATGGTATCAGAGGGAGGTTTCTGGAGTGGATAAGCAGTGATCAACTAGAGTTGCCATCGTCTTTGTGAAGAAGAGACCACATTGGTTGCCATGGAAGGCGGATTCGCAAGAGGTCTTGGTATTGAACTCCTCACATCGACTAACTTTAAAAAGTGGAAGTCATGTATGGAGAGTTACTTGCTTGGCGAGGATCTTTGGGAGGTAGTTGGCGGAGAAGACACACAAGAGGTGTTTCTAGCAGGAGATAATATGGCAGAGGTGAGACTTTGGAGGAGGTTGAATGCTAAGGCAGAGTTCACTCTCAAAAGGGCTATCTCACCGGAGCTGTTTGATCATATTATTGGATGTAAGTCTGCTGCTGAGATTTGGACATCCTTGGATGGATTGTTCAATAAGAAGAATGTAGCGAGGCTACAATTTCTTGAAAATGAGTTGGCGAGAGCCTCTCAAGGCGATCTTTCTATTTCTACCTTCTTCCTTAAAATGAAGAACCTCACGGCAGAGATTTCTGCTTTGGACCCTGATGAGCCAATCTCTGAGGCAAAGCTGAAGAGGCATATCATCCGCGGATTGCGGAAGGAGTATCTTGCTTTTGTAACTTCAGTTCAGGGTTGGGCAAATCAGCCGTCGTTGTTGGAGCTGGAGAACCTTCTTGCTTCGCAAGAAAGTTTAGCAAGACAGATGGCAGGGGTTTCTATCTCCGGGGGAGAGAGTGATGTGATGTTCTCTGGGAAGAGGAAAAAGAAGTGGGAAAAGAAGAAGCTGGGTCATGATGGACCCTCTACTTCAGGTCAGCATGATAGGGGCTATGCTCCTAAATCTGATGGGAAGAAGAAAGGAGAGGGACCGAGGTGTTTTAGATGCAACAAGACCGGGCACTTCAAGAAAGATTGCCGGGTGAATCTTCAGCCAGGACATGCAGTGGAGAAGGAGATGCCAAAGTCTGGTGAAGTTGGATGGGGAGGAGCCTTTGTGTCTAATATAACGGTGATGCCCGTTAAGGCCTTAGCTTCCATCAAGTATGAAGAAGACTGGATTGTTGATTCAGGGTGTGGACATCATCTCACCGGGGATGGATCAAAATTTTCTTCTTTGGCACCTTATTCAGGTAACAATGCTATCATAACGGCTGATAATTCTATTCATCCAGTAGAGCACGAAGGAGTCGTCTCTCTGAGCAGTGATAAGGGTCCACTCACGTTAAAGAGTGTTTATCACGTGCCTGGTATGAAGAAGAATCTCTTCTCTGTGACCAATGCGGTCGATGCCGGTTATCACGTTCTGTTTGGCCCAACAGAAGTGAAGTTTCTCAAAACTCAACCGGAAATAAAGGGAGAAGTTATTCATGTCGGCAAGCGGGTGAAGGACTTGTTCGTTTTATCGACAAGTACCTATGTTGATAAGATGAGGACAAATGATGGTGCTGCCATCTGGCATGAAAGGTTGGGGCATGTAGGCATGGACAAATTGAAGGCTATGGCGGTAAGGGGCCTTGTCAATGGCTTGCCTAGCTTGTCCTCCTATGGAGACAGTCATGTCTGCGAAGGATGTCAGTTTGGTAAGTCTCATCGACTTCCATTTGACAAATCGCAAACAAGGTGCAAAGCACCGTTGGAATGCATCCACAGTGATTTGATGGGACCAACTGCCACCCCAAGCCTTGGAGGCAATAGATATATGTTGGTGTTGATTGATGATTACACCAGATATGTTTGGGTGTATTTCTTGAAAGAAAAGTCAGAAGCCTTTGCAAGGTTTGTGGAGTTCAAGGAGCTGGTGGAAGGTCGTTTAGGCCTGCGGGTGAAAAAATTGAGAACTGACAATGGTGGGGAGTTCACTTCTGGTGAGTTCTCATGTTTTTGCAGGAAACACGGCGTTCGGAGAGAGCTCACTTGTGCCCATACTCCACAGCAGAATGGCATTGCCGAAAGGAAGATCCGTCATCTGATGGAAACTTGCAAATGCTGGCTTTATGCCAAGAATATCCCAAAGTCCTTCTGGGCGGAGGGAATGTCTTGTGCAGCTTATGTCATCAACAGATTGCCTTTAAGTCCTATCAACATGAAGACCCCTCACGAACTAATGTTCAAGGAGAAGCCGAGTGTTGCTCACCTTCGGGTGTTCGGGTCAACCTGCTATGTGCATATTCCTGATGCTCTTCGAACAAAGCTAGATGCGAAAGCAAGGAAGCTAGTCTTTGTTGGGTACGATGAGCGGAAGAAGGGATGGAGATGCATGGATCCTGAGACACGGAGGTCAATTGTTTCTCGGGATGTGGTGTTCGATGAAGTGACTTCCTACAAGGGGAGTTCAGGAGTTGAACTACCAGAGAGCAGGATTGATGAAGGAGGAAAAGCTGCGGGAAGTCTTCAAGTGGAGCTGCCTGTTTCACCAGGAGCTCCAGTTGTGTCAAGCTCTGAGATGGGGGCTGTAGGTTCTGGTAGCAGGGGGAGCAATGCTCCAAGTTCATCTGGAAAAGAAGCTTGCACAGAAGAAGCGGCTGAGGAGGTGGTTAGTCAGGTGCAACCTCTTAGGAGGTCGAAGAGGACTATTCAACCACCAGATCGATACACAGGAGGAAATATGGTGAACTTCGTTTCATGTTTCTTTGCTGGTCCCTTAGATGAAAGGGAGCCGTCGAGCTTTGAAAAGGCCAGAGGTGTGAAGGAGTGGGACATTGCTATGCAAGAAGAGATGACAGCTCTCGAGAAGAATGAGACCTGGTCTCTTGTGCCCAAGCCCAAGGGCACTACTCCTGTCACTTGTAAGTGGGTCTTCAAGCTGAAGAAGAAAGCTGACGGTAGTATCGAGCGTTACAAGGCTCGCCTTGTAGCTCGCGGGTTCTCACAGCATTACGGAGAAGATTATGATGAAACGTTTAGTCCAGTGGCAAAGATGACTTCGGTTCAATTTGTTATTGCCTTGGCGGCTTCGAGTGGTTGGGAGATTTGGCAACTCGACGTGAAGAATGCTTTCTTATACGGCGAGATTGACAAAGATATCTTCATGACTCAACCGCAAGGTTTCATCTCGAAGGAGTATCCGGACTATGTTTGTAAATTGAAGAAGGCCCTGTATGGGTTGAAGCAAGCGCCTCGGGCGTGGTACGGGAAGATTGCAGAATATCTCTTATTCTGCAGATTCGTTGCTTCAGACTCTGATTCAAGCTTGTTCATCAAGAAGGAGGGGGTGCTTCGGGTGATTGTGCTGCTGTACGTGGATGACATGATTATCACCGGGAACTCGAAGGAAGCTGTTGCAAGACTCAGGGCTGAGCTTGCTATCAGATTCGAGATGAAGGATCTGGGGGAGCTTCACCATTTTCTTGGACTCGAGGTCCAGAGGCGGGAGAGCGGAGTGCTCATTTCTCAGGAAGGATATGCGGAGCGAATTGTGAATCGATTTGGCATGGAGGAAGGAAAGAGCAGCTCTATACCTTTGGAGCAACATCATAAGCTTCGAAAGGATGAGGGGAGAATCTTATCTGATCCGTTGGTGTTTCGAGCTCTGGTTGGGAGCTTGATCTACTTGACGATCACAAGGCCGGATATTGCTTATGCAGTTGGCAAGGTGAGCCGGTACATGGCGGAACCACGGAAACCTCATCTTCTAGCGGCTAAAGGCATCTTGAAGTATGTGAAGTCGACCTCTGATTTGGGTCTCCTATATAGGAGAGGGTCAAGCTTGGAGTTGCATGGTTTCATGGATGCTGATTATGGGGGAGACGTGGATGATCGGAGATCAACGTCTGGTTTTGTCTTTATGACAGGTCCCACAGCTATTTCTTAGTGTAGCAAGAAGCAAGACTCGGTGTCTGTATCTACCACAGAAGCGGAGTACAAGGCTTCGGCCTTAGCTGCTCAGGAAGCTATTTGGCTCAGGAGGTTGGTAGAGGACGTTCATCAGGAGGTTCGAGGTCCCACTATGCTACGCGGGGACAATGAGAGTGCTCTAAAGCTGGTTAACAATCCAGTCTGTCACGCGAGGACCAAACATATAGAGATTGAGCACCATTTCATTCGTGAAAAGGTGTTGGAAGGATCTCTTATGGTTGAGCATGTTCGAAGTGCGGACAATGTCGCAGACATCTTCACAAAGCCGCTGGCGAAGGGACCGTTTACACGGCTAAGGGAGTTGCTCGGGCTAGTTTCGACTTCCCACTTCAAGGGGGAGTGTTGAAATTGTTGAAGTGGAGTGAAAAGGAGTCCGGCCGGTCTGAAGGCTGAAGACCGCAGAGACCGCGCGATCTGCGCTGGTGCTCTGGCGGTTTGGTTCTGGCGATCTGGTGAGATCGGCTAGCTTGCTCTGGCGGTTTGGTCGTTGGCGACCTGTTGCGGGTTGTTTCCGGTCTTCTTCTGAGCGGTCTGCTCTTGGTAGATGCGGGTTGTTCCCAAGTAGGTCTGCTCGCTTGCCTGGTTCCCTTGTTGGGAGACCGGGCGGATTGTTCCTATATGACCGTCTACCCGGGCAGTCTTTCTTGGCGATCTGGCGACTTGTTTGAAGTCGTCCAGATGATCCTTGGTTGCTTCTGGTGTTCTAAGGGAGGAGCATTGTTGAGACCGCTCGGCTTGTGCGCGGTCTCGTGTTCACGCGGCCTGTGCGCGATCTTGTCTGCTGATCTGTGTCTTGGTCGGGTGATCGTCCAAGAGGTCTGTTCGCGCGGTCTGTCTTTTGAGACCGCTCGCGATCTGATGGGTGGTGACTGTATCCCGGTTTGTGCGGTGACGACATCCGTCCACCCGCCTATAAATAGGGGTGCATGGCCCGTCATTCCTAACGAGAACTGTAAGAACCAGAGCCCGGATTGTTTCTTGCGGTCTCAATTTTGAGTTCGCGCGACTTGGATGCGAGTTGACCTTTGTTGTGTTCGCAGGTTTGCGGTCAGCAGGGTGCGGTCTCCTTCCTTGGTGATTTCCGGTGGCTTGAATAAACAGTTCGTCTGCGGTCTGTCAGCGAAATGGGTTATTGTGTTCTTGTGCTGTTCGCAGCGGACTCAGGGATCAGGCGACCTTCAGCGGTTAGGCGGTCTGAGTTGCGGTCTGGCAACAGCTTCAGTTCTTTGTTCCATAAGCTTCAGTTCGTGCGGTCTGGGATTGCGGTCTGGCAGTGCAGTTTGTCTGCTTCTGTTCGCGCGGTCTCAAGGTGTTTCTGCGGTCTGACTGTGCAAGCGGTCTGGGAGTACAGCAGAACAAGCCGGGCGGCCTGAGCCTTTGTTGCAGTCCGAGCGGTCTCTTTCTGGCAGACCGTTGGTTTCTGTTTTTTTGGTGTGTTTGTTCTTCTCATCTCCGTGATTCTTATGAATCATGTCTCGCCATGTATGCCTCGCATTGTAAAGCAGTTCTATTTCAATAAAGATTTCTTGTGTTGCTGTTTTGGCATTGTGGTTGTTTGGCTATAACTCTTGTTGATACAACTCCTGCTTACTCCTAAACGGTCCAATCAAAAATTCTAACAGGTGGTACACCCATACAATTTCTATATAATTGTATAACTGAAAGAGGATATGTTAGTTTCAGTAGGGTGAATGATGGGAAGCACAATTTGGAGAGTTTGTTTTTTGCACATCTGACATCGATTAAATTATGCAAAATGTTTTCCAATGTCTTCTTTCTTTATTGCACATACAAAATAAATAGATATAAAATACCGATATTATCCATTGTTGGTATGACATCGACTCAGCAATCATTTTTCTCAGCCTTTGTGTTCTTGTCAAATGAAACTGAGAACAGTTATAAGTAGGCACTTGGACATTTCAAAACCATCTTAGATAAAAATTCATTACCACTTGTGCTTGTAACTGATAGAGAATTGACATTGTTGAATGCCATAAAATATGTATTTCCTATTTCTAAGCATATTTTATGTCAAGTGCATGTGCATAAAAATGTTTTGGCAAATTGCAAGAAGTATTTCAAAGAAGGCAATGAATGTGAAAAGATTCTTGGAGTATGGCAACGATTAGTAGATGCTAGAACAGAAAACGAATTCCATATGCACTACAATGCTATTATATCATCATATTCAGCAAATTACCTCAAAGTTGTGGCATATGTTAGTGTACATGTGTTGAACCTTATAAGGAGTACTTTGTGTCAGCATGGATTGACAAATACCTTCATTTGGGGAACTCAACAACAAATCGTGTATAGGGTGGACAAAATCACTTGAAAAAATTTCTTGAAGTATCTATTGGCAGCTTGAGCACAGTTTGGAGGGATTTTGATCAGATGATTACACTACAACATACAGAAATTAGAAGGGCATTTGGTCATAGTTCAATACAATTGAGTTATGAGTTCAAGAGTTTATTATATTCAGATCTTGTTGGGCGTGTATCACTAAATGCATTGTTTACAATGAATGAAGAAGAAAAAAATTGACTAACAATGATTATCCGCGTGAAGAAGAATGCATACACACAACCCGAAACACATTAGGATTGCCTTGTGCTCATGAGTTAAGTGTTTATATCACTCAAAATAAGGCATATCCCTTATGGTTAATTCATAAACATAGGATACAATTGAGTATAGAAGACATGGAAGATGAGTTTAAACAAACAAAACAATATGAAAATAACGAGAAATGTGACATAGACATTGAGATTGAGGGTATCATAAGAAGGTATCTAAAAACCTATCAACATCAACAATTGGAGATGAAGAGAAAATTATGCAAAATTATGGATCTGGGTTCAAGTTTAACATTAGAGCCATACATGCCGAGCATGTCAAAGAGAAGACCAAGAGGAAGTACAAAAAAGTTTAAAGAAGATTTAAAGAGTACAAAACGTGAGCCTTCACACTTTGAGCATGTTTTGTTGGATGCTCCATATATGTTTAAAATTTTGAAGAAGTCATCTAGGTCCCATACAACACAAACAAATACATTTTATGACCGGGTACGACGCCAACTACCACCACAAATAGCAACTAATGTGGTATATGTTTTCAATGCGGCCTCCGATGGACATTGCAAATATCATGTTATTGCGGAAGCTTTGAACATTTCAGAAGGATGGACTAAAGTTAGAAGAGATCTTTCTAATGAGATTAGTTAAAAAGAACCTCTTTATGGTCACATTTTGGGCAACTCAAGGTGCAAAGAATTATTCCATTCCCTTGATTGTGTTATTGTACTCGCACCATTATGAAAGTGGATGTCCATGCTGGACATGGGTTTGGTTACATCATCTTGCTACAATGTTGGAGTTGTTCTATTCTCAAAGGCTCAAAGTATAACTTTTTTCCCATTGGATTCACCGGTACCTCCAATGCATAATATAATTTTCATCGGATTTATTAATAACAATCACTTTGTGGGGTTAAGTATGAAAGATGGATGCCTACTACCACAAATCTATAATCCTTGGAGTAGGTATCATCATCCAATTTCAAGTTCATGGGAGAGCATCTATGCTTCACGCTTCCAATGCTAAAGAACAATGATAGGTGAGTCATATGCAAAATTCTTTGATTTTTTTTAAGTTTCTACTTCATTTTGATAATATTTTGAATGAATTTTATGCAGGAAATTTCTCAATTTCTTGGAATGGAGAAGGGTTTTGATGTTTGAATTATGAAGACTGTATTTTTTTGGAAAATGATAAGCAAGAATACTCTAAGAAATGTTGTTTTTTGGACATTTTTTTTGAATGGAGAAGGGTTTTGATGTTGGCTATTTTTTAAAATTTTTGCATGGTTTGCTAATAACAAAACTATTTGCTAATAGCCATTTTCAAAATTCATGGTTTGCTAATAACCATGGTTTGCTAATATCGTAACATGGTTTGCAAATAACAATGTCCTTAATCAAAACACATGACATATATAATGAAATAACACAACATTAAAAATACACAAATAATATTACTTTCACAATATTTCAATGCACATGAAAGAGAGTACAACTACTAAGGTGCTCTGCACACACAATGCTTATTAAGACTTATTAGGGTGCAAAGTAGTGCTTGGGGGATCACATTTATTCTTCTTACTTTTTAATTTCATTTTTGTGTTCCGGTGTACTAAGAGAAGTGATGTATAAATTTTTTGCTACAAGACACTTTACAATTCTTAGCCAAGGTGCTCAACCTCACAATTCTCATGAAGACTTATCGAAAGGGTGAGTAGTGCTTGGTGGAGTTTTCCTTGTCATTTATTATTTGCCTTTTAGTTTAGTGACAAAGGACTCTGAATTCACTTGTTTTGCAAACATAACATTTTAATTTTAAACCACATTTCTCTAAAGAATAAGTGCATGAAAGACAAATAATTATAATAACCTTTCACTGTTGTGTAGGTAATCTATTTATGCATTTTAATTATTTATGTTATTACACTACACAATCACGCAAGTATAAGACTGTAAACACATGTAGATTATCAAAAATAAGTGAGTGAATAAATCATTATCAAACATAATACATTACTCGTACTTAGAAGCATGCTAAGCGTTCCTACACAAGTTTTCTATAATCAATTTCATTGCACATAACAAGATGATTTTCAAGACATGACAAATAAAAAAAATAATGTTTTTAAGAAACCTAAAAATTAAATTAAACATTGTATTTAATCTTTAATTGATATAATTAATCATCCTTGACAATGATAATGAATAACAATCAGTTCTTATGAATTTGTGAAGTTTTACACAAATACAAAAAATAAGAACTCATAAAGGAAAAACATATTTTTGTTCTTTTAAATTGTTTTGTAATTTGTATTTGATTTTTAAGTATTCAAATTTAAATATTTTTTTGGAAAACATAGAAGTCTTTAATAAGCCAATCAGTAAATGATATTCTATGCCAGAGAAAATGAAAAGAAAAGAAAAGATTTTGATTTTCTGCTATCGCCAACGCTAGTACAATCGCGTGGCGCTAACAATATAGAATTTTTCTTTTGCTTAAAAAACACAGTTTTTGATAATTTTTCGTTCTGGTTTTTCTTGATTCATGTTTTCTAAGAAAAGTGACATCAATTACCACAAAGACTTTTGAATGATAATGAAAAGTTATGGATTTAGGAATTTTGCCTAAGGTGTCAAAAATATGTTAATTTTCAAAATGTTGTGTTTTGAAAATCATGAAAGCTCAAAAATAGATGTAATATGCAAAACACAAGATAAATATGTTTGAACAAAATATGCATGATTGAAATGATCATATGAAATAATATTCATATAATGTATATAATATAAGTATGTCTAAGATAAATATACCCTAGCTATATGTCTACACCCTAGCCCCAAACTAAATGACAGATGAGTATGAGGAGCTGCACACATGTCGTAGGTTGGGGTGTTAATCCCATATGCATACAAAAGATGACCTCAACCAAGCACTCTTTCCCCCCAGTGCCTCGCAAGGCCCTACTGGAACCCTCCCCAGTTTAGGACTGGATATGACTTAGAGGTTATGTCACTAATGCACACAATCCTACTCCCTTGCTATTGTGAGACACATAATGCGGGTGAAAGATCTTGGACATACTAAGCATTTAATCCTATGGAAATAGTTTATAAACTTTGGCTTTTATGCGAAATTGATTTCTAATTATAGTTGATTTTAAGCAGCATAGTTATTATGAATTTTAACTTTCAAATTTCTACTTTTAATTTAGCATGTTATTATATTGATAAACCTAGCATATATACTAAATTGAGCATATACTAAGAGCTGATGCTGGGATAATGAATCGGGATGCAATATTATGGTAAATATGATAAATATATATAAATGGTTTGCATGTATTTAATCTTGGAGTTTTGATCTATAGACCTAGAATGAAGTGACAATTTTATTTGATTTCATCTTGTTGATACTAAGTTCATTCTAAGGTCTAAATATAATGAGATGCATGCAATCATAAAATGAATGTATTTATAAAATGATTTTGAAATTAAAAGAAACTATTCCATTTGATTTCAAATGTCAATTTTATGTGATTATTTGAAAGATTATTTAAAATAGAAATGAATTATCTTTTTCTTCATCACAAAACAAATTTATTAAACATGATTAGAGTTTGAAAAGTATGAGAAATTAAGTTGAGTCATAATCCTGTGAACAATAATGATGCATGGTGGTGTATGTGTGAAGTTCATATACAACCTTTTTAATTTTTTTAGTTAAGGCTTATTAGGTGAATATGATATATGATGAATTATTTTTTAGGTTTCGCTGCAGGAAAAGCTTTTGTTGATGACGATAGAATTCAACAGGCATTTTCGAGGTGTCTCGCGAGGACTCCTACTTCGAGAAACTAACCATTATCCTATCGAGATATAGAAGTAATGACCTTTCCTTCTTTCGAAATATCGATGATTACGCCGCGACGACGGCGCCGAAAACTTCAATGAATTTTAGAAAAGAAAAGAAAGCTTTCTGCTGAGTTTTTGTATCGTTTATCCAAACTACTCTTTCGATAAAGACAAGTATACATTATCGCGTATAGTATAGGATATTTTTAGAAAATTATCAAGTTCGTATTTAGATCTGGGTCTGTCGAGTACTTTTACTTTGAGAAAATGGTCAATTGTTCTATCAAAAGATTGAGTGAATTAAAACTAACTAAAACTGAAATGAAAATAAAAACAAGTAAACAAAACATTAAAATGAAAGCAAGAAAGGAAATTATAGAAAATGTAGTTGCATAATTAAAACAAAAATTAAAATTACATAATTGAAAGACAGAAGTGCAATCTCTACCTAGATAGGTAGAGGGGAAATAAATGCGTGAGCGAGTTCTACCCAAACAGATAGATGGGAAATAAATGCACTGCAATAAACTAAAACTAAGTTATTGAAGGAAATTGCATAAGCTATTAAAAATGAAACTAAAACCAAAACAAGAAAATGAAATTGCAAGAAATTAGAATCTAAGCTAGGAATGAAAATTTACGAAAACATAAATCAACGAAAATGGAAATAAACGAAAATAGAAATCATCAAAAATGGAAATAAATGAAAACAAAAATCGCTTTGAAACGAAAATAAACGAAAACATAATATTCTGCTCTAATATTTATCACGCGTTAAGGAAGAAAAGAATGAAAATATCGAAGACAAATAAATTTGTACCAAAGAGAAAAAACCAATATTACGACAATAAATAAACTTAGCTAAAGAAAGTAAAAATACAGGAATTGAAATTGCAGAAATTTGAACCTAAGCTAGGAATTAAAATTGCATGACAGAATTGAAACTAAATTAGGAATTAAAATTACATGACAGAAAGGAAATTGCATAATTGAAACTACGCAACGAAATTGAAATTGCAGAATTGAAAATGCACGAAATAAAAACTAAACTTATTTTTTCCATAATAATGGAGATTATAAGAAATAAAAGACAATTACACTAAGAAATAAAATTACAAAACATTTAAAAAGAAATATAAAAAATATATATATAAAAAGTGGAGAAATATTGTGGAAGATCACCCAAAATAGGGCAATCCAAGAGGGGGAATTGATGAGGGGGTCGGGCTCTATTTATAGGAAAAATTTGGAATTACACGCTCTCGCTCACGACCGTGACCAGGGGCGTGAATATAAGTGTGTTGAAGAAGCCGGGACAGCTAGCCTTTTGGGTGGTTCTGGAAGGTTTTAACTAAAGAGGTGTCCGAACACAGGCATGACCTAAATGTCACTAGTATAACCTTGATCAGCGGGCAGCAGCAGCAGCTGGGCGTGATGGCTGGCATGTATGTTTGATTCTGGAAGATTTTGGCATGTCATGGGCGTGACATATTTGACACGGGCGTGACTTTGCAAAGTCGTCGAGACATCGAGATGATCGGCTTGAAGGCGCAGCATGTCGTCTTGATCAGGAGTACACGGGCGTGACTTGCTACATGGCCTCGGTCACGGGCATGACCGAGGGCGTGACTGGACAAATTCGTCGAGACATCTTCTAAAATTTGCTGAGAGCTAGAAATTGGCACTTGAGTTGACACGCCCTTGGTCACGTGCATGACCGAGGGCGTGACCTAACAAAAAAAATAGTAAATTTAGGAAAAATTAAGTTAGAAATGAAAATAAATAAAAACAAGCAATTTATTCATTAATATATATATAAAATTCATAATTTTAAATAAAACTATACAAAAACTATATAGAAAATACGTATGAATAACTATTCATCAATATATAATGAGAAAAAAAATAGTTTTGGTGATTTTGAATTGTTTTGTAAATTTTCTTTTTGATTTTGATTTGTAGAAATTAGACAAAACAAATACAAATTATTTGAAAGTAGAAAATAATTTTCAGAAAATAACTTTTAATGAAAATCAGAATTTTTCAAGAAAAATGGGCTATCATCGGCAGTAAGAATTATCGTCGGGCGTTATCAACAGAGATTGGTTCTTTTAGGAATTAAACATAATTTTTGTAAATTTTCAATTCCAATTTTTCTAGATTATGATTTTCCATTATAGGAGCTATCATATGCTGCAATGAAATTAGACAAATATACAAAAAAGTTGCTTAATTAATATTTTAGCCTAAGACCCATAATAGCCCATTTAAATCCATTTTCCAAATTAATTTCATTGGTCTTGATAATATCATATAACAAATTTTGTATTCAATTTATAATGATAATATAAGACTTTTATATATAATGGATTTAGAAGGATAAAACTAAAAAAGGATAGATAAGTCACTTAAGAAATGATATGACTTTTTATTCAATTTGATTCATTAATGAATTTTGGCTTAATGTGAAAGTCATGTCATAAGTTATATAAAGTGACCATAGCGTGTTGGTTCAAGAAAAAGACAAAAAAAAAACAAAAAAAGGAAATTAAGCATATCATGAAGTAGAGCATTGATATTTCATTTTTAATTATTTAAACTTTATGCAATTCAATGATTCCTAGTGAATAAGTGATTTAGGTATCCAAAGGGGACCAAGTGGGATGGTTCCTTTGGGTACCCAAATATAACGTGTAGACTTATGGGGCGATAATGATGAATGGGACCTTACAAGTGGAGTTAGTGTTTCATTTATAATTTTGGACTTCCATTCATACTTTGGTTGATTGTCTTTCAAATTTATATAATGATTATATGATATCTTTTTGTGGTGATAGTTGGTTGTAAAACAATTCATTTGGGAATTATGTTTATTGATATTGTTTTTCAAAATATATTGATATTGATAATCATAAAGAGTATTAGAATAATCATTCTTACAAAATTTATAAGAGTGATGGTCTTTCTTAAGAATTGAATGTTGAATGAGTGAGTGAATTTGGGCATTAGATAAAAAGTTCTTATTTACTTGTTGATTTTCATTTCCACTCTTTCTTATAGACTTACTCTCATAATGTGAAGTTAAACTTTTGGACCTTTGATGATTTGATAAACTAGGAATAAGAGATTTTCTTAATACTTGAAAACTTTTGAATAATTATTTTTAATGATTCTAGTTTATCCATTAAAGTATAATTTTCTTTTATCAATTTTTCATTTTGCTATTTTTGAAGTTAAAAGATCTTTTTCCAAAACCTCAAGTTCTAATTTATAAGTATTTTAATCAAAACAAGGTTTAGCAATTTCAACTAAAGAGCATGAAAGAGAGTTTAACACATCAATACTTGATTCTACTTTAACATTTGCTTTTAAAGTTTTATTTTCTTAATGTAGTTTGGAATAAATAATTTTCTAATTTTTAATTCCACATTTCGCAATTTCAAGCAAATGTAGTGTAGAAATAGAATTTCTTACAAAAAGAGAAGATTTTGATTTTCTTACATTGCTATGAAATGAGACAAGATTTGAACATAAGGTTCTTTTGACATCTTCTTGGCATTTCTCTTCCATAGTTGAGTTTCCATCTTCTCTTTCGCTTGATGTGTCCTCCATTTCCTTTTCACTTTATGTGTTGCCATTATTTTAGTCCAATATTGTGACGTTGCATTCTTCTCTCTTAGATAGATCCGTTGGATCTGCAGGCGCCCTTAGAGGGGGGGGGGGGGGGGGACGTGAATAAGGGTTTTAAAACTTTTAGGTTTAATGGAAAATTTTTGATATTTTATTAGAAATAAATTGAATCAAAAGTAAAGTGCTAGAAATTGAAAATCAAATCAATTTTATTGAACAAGTAAAGACATGATTGTCATTTATAAAATTGATTACAAAATTAGATTTCTATCACGCTAGAAATCAATGCGAAAAATATGAAAACTCTTTTTGTTTTCTATACCAACTCTTCTCCATAAGAACTGTTGGCTTTAGTCGATCTATCCCCAGATATGGCCTCAAGCCGCTCTAGCCTCTCCCAGAGGGGCCTCGAGAACCCCTTGATCTAATGCCAAGACCTAGTCGCCTCGCCCACATGGCGAGTTCTCCCTAGTCCTCACAAGGCCCTAGTCGCCAACACGGGCAAATTTCTCTACCGATGAAAATAAGAGTTACAAGATAGAATAAAACTAAAAGACAAACTCCCTTATATGTTGAACTCGAAGATCTTGTCAAAGGTGTGCCATAGAAATCCTTGGAGTTGATGCGTACGGCCTTTGTGAGATCAATCCTTTTTCGAGTTCTTTACGTTCACAAACGTTGATGGAGTTGTCTTGGATGTAAGGAGGCTTCTCACAAAGTTCAGGAGTTATAGATTTTATGCATCGTCAAATCAGTGCTCCAGAATGGAGGAGGACGGGTCATTAAATAGACTCGGATCCTAGCGCCAGCGGTAGCGCTATTGCCGAGCGGTAGCCACTTTAGGAATATTTGCTGGCACGCGGATTGAGCCAACTTTGGCAACATTCTGTTCCAAATATGGTTGCCCCTCCTACCATGCCGGGGCAACTCTAATGCGTCGCGTTAGCAAAATATCATTCCTTACCATCAGATCTCCTTCCTTTTTTGCTCCTTAATCAGCAGCGAGATGGCGGGACTACCATAAGCTACCGTCAGGCGTTAGCCTTAATGCGCCGCGATAGAACTTGCTTTTTCTATGTCCCATCGACATTCCTTTCTCGACAATGCATCCTTCTCGATGTTGTTTCCAATTATGCAGATGCTACCGCCTGCAATAGTGCTAGCGCGCCGTGGTAACTAACAGAGTACCGTATTGATAGAGGATCGTCGTTTTTCTTGTTTGTACTCATAGGGGCTTTAGAGATAAAGTTCCTGCACACTATAAATACATGACAATTATGATCAAATACAATGTGATTTGTTATTCTCAAACCAAGAGATGTGGAATGCATGTTCCAACAAACTCCTCCTTTGATAATAATAAATCCACTTAGAAAGAAATACTTCAATTATGAGAAATGTGTTTATAGTTAATGATAAGCTTGATAGTATGGAATGATGCATTTGCTCCCCATATATGAATGCTCCTCCCATATGAATGCTCCCCTTATATCAAAGCTTCCTATGAATTTGACTCCCCTTAAATGCGTGAATTTCTTTCAAGAGTTATTCTCCCCCTTTCGGTATTATCAAAAGAGGGTGGGGAGAAAAAAATAGCGATTAAGAGTGCAATATTTGTCAAGAGAAAGGGAATGAGCATAAGAAAGATTTATTATACCACATGGTGAAGGTAGAAAAGCTAATGGAGTTGAAGGAATGAAGTATCATTAGTTTAGTACACAAGACCACTTGTTGGTTAATACAATAGCCATGATCGAGCTTATAAGTAGTCAAGTAAAGTGGAAAGCATGTTTCAAGATTTTGGAAAAAACAAATGAACATCTATATATGAGTTTTAAGCATAGTAAATGATTAAGAATTGTAGTCTAGTAAAAATAGATGTTTTATCAATTTGAAGTCCAAGATCAAAATATCACTTGTATCAAAATATAATAGCTCTTGTTTAGAGAGTAAATAAGCAAGATTTAGCATACAAGGCGTAGAAGATTAGTTCAAAAATAGTATAAGCACTCTTTAAAGAAACATCCTTTTAGAAATTTGCAATCAAAGAAAATAAACAAGAGTGGTAGTTTTTAAAATAAGATGTTTGTGATTTTGAAATAAAAGATATGCTTTTGGTAGACAAAAGTAATTCAAGCATGATTTAATTTAACAAGGCAAGATAGGAAACTATAATGTTTTACATTCACAATTCAAGTATACTTATACATTGTAGAGATCATGCAATGTTATCTAGTGCATATGCTAAACAGTTTAGAAAGAAAATGTAGATATGCATTAGAGTCCAATACTCATGAGTAGAAGGATAATAAGAGATAATGATGTGTGCAAGTAGTGTTTTTGATAAGAGTATACAAATGATTTAATCAAAACACATAACATGTATAATGGAATAAACACAACATTATTGAAATGCGTTTTTAGAATTACTTCCACCCAAAAAGCTATATTTGATTTCAATGCACATAAAAATAGTACAACTACCAAGGTGCTCTGCACACACAATGCTCATTAAGACTTATCAGGGTGCAAAGTAGTGTTTGGGGGATCACATATATTATCTTTTCTTTTATTTAATTGTGATTCAGTGTACAAGAAGAAGTGGTGTATAGAAGTGTTTGCACAAGACACTTTATAATTCTCTCCAAGATACTCAACCTCACAATGCACATTAAGACTTATTAGGAGGGTGAGTAGTGCTTGGTGGAGTTATCTTTGTCATTTATTTATTTGATTTTTAGCTTAAAGACAAAGGTCTCCGAATTCACTTATTTTTGCAAACATTGAGTTTTTTTGATTGAAACACACTTCTTCAAATATGGGTGCATGAAAAAAATGTTTATGTGGTGTAGGTAAACTAAGCACACATCTAATAATATTAAGTTGTTACACTACACAATTATGCAAGAGTACGATTAAAATCTTATGTAGATTATCAAAGAGGTGAGTGAGTAAATCATTATCAATTATAAAACATTACTCATACCTAGAGGCATGCTAAGCAATCCTACAAATAATTTCTATAATCCATTTCATTGCACATTACAAGATAATATTCAAGGCATGACACAAAATGATATTTTAAGATACTTGAAATTTAGAATTTAACATTGTATTTTAATCTTAAAAAGATAAACCTAATCATCCTTGAAACATTTAAATGAAAAGCAATCAGTTTTATGATTTTTGATTTTTAGTAAACACACATAAAGAAAAAAAAACATATTTTTGTTCTTTGAAATTATTTTGAAATTTTGTATTTGTTTTTCAAATTTAAATATTTTTTGGAAAACATAGAAGTCTTTAACAAGCCTATCAGTAAATGATATTCTATGACAGAGAAGATGTAAAGGAAAAGGAAAAAAAGATCGATTTTATGCTACCGCCAACGCTGGTACTATCACGTGTCGCTATCAACAGAGATTTAGTGTTTTTCTTAGAAAACATTATTTTTGATAATTTTTCTTTCTAATTTTTCTTGATTCTTGTTTTCTAAGATAAGAGACACTAAGTACCGTAAAGAGTTTTGAATAATAGTGTGAAAGATGCGGAAAAAAGATTTTTGTCTTAAGGTGTCAAAATACTCTTTCAAAATACTTATGTTTTTCAAAATCATGAAAGTCCAAAGAGTATATAGTATGAAAAAACATAAGATAACATATATGTACAAAAATATGCATGAGTGAAATGATCATAAAGAGTGAAATAATTTTCATGCAATGTATATAATATGAGTATATCTAAGATCAAGATACCCTAACTACATGTCTACACACTAGCCCCATACTAAGTGACGGATATGCATGAGGAACTGCAGACATGCCATAGGTTGGGGTGTTAATCCCATATGCATACAAAAGATGACGCTCAACCTAGCACTCTTTCCCCCAGTGCCTCGCAAGGCCCCACTAGAACCCTCCCCGATTAAGGACAAGACATGACATAGAGGTTAGGTCTCAAATGCACACAATCCTATGCCCCCGCTATTGTGATACACATAATGTGGGTGAATGATCATGGATAAACTAAGAATTTAATCCTATGGAAACAATTTATAAACTATGGCTTTTATGCGAGATTGATTTCTAATTTTATTTAATTTTAAAGTCACATAGTTATTATGAATTTTAACTTTCAAATTTTCTATTTTAAAATTAATTCATTATGGCAATAAATGATAACTAGCATGGATGATAATATTTATTAGTTGATAATTCTAGAATGATGAGTTTAAATGCAATGTTATGCCATAAGATTAATTTTGATAATGATGCATGTATTCAAAGATAACATTTAAATTTATAGACCTAGAATGAAGAGATGATTCTATTTGATTTATTCTTATGGTATAAAGATGATTTTAGAGTTTATATATAAGTGAGATACATGCACACACAATACATAATACATTCACATAATGATCATGATAACAAACTATATGTTGGAAGCAATAGAATCTTTTTGTAGTTATGTTTAATGTTTGAATTAAAGGATCTTTGATTTTTTGTGATTATTATAAATGATCATTAACTTTAACACATAGAAGTTAAGTACTCCTAATTAATTATTCATGATGATGTAAGTGAAGTATTATATATGAACAAAATTCATATTCATCCTTTATAAATTATTAAAGAGAAAGATTGTAAGGTGAATAATGAATATCAATATAATGAGAATATATTTTTGGTTATTTTGAAAGATTTTGTAAATTTTCTCTGAGTTTGAGGATTAACCACACCATATATATATAATTTTCTGAAAACACATTGATGATTAAAGTAGTAGGATAATCTTTCAGAAATTAATAATTAGAGAAATCAGAATTTTTTAGGAAAATTGTGCTACTGCAGGCGTTAGAAACTAACGCCAGGCGCTAGCAACAGAGTTGAAATTTTTGTTTATAACATATGATTTTTGTGATTTTTTAGTTCCAATTTTTCATTAAACAAGATAGGTACTATCAAATGACGCAAGGATATTAAATGAATAAGCAAAAACTTGCGTATTTTATACTTTTATCCTAAAACCCCTAACACTCCTTTAAGTCCATTTTTTGCAATTATTTCATTTGTCTTGATAATATCATATAAAAAATTTAGTATACAATTTATAATGATAATATAAGACTTTTATAGGTAATGTATTTAGAGCACATAGAAACCAAGGAATAAATAAGCCACTTGAAAATGATATACATTTTGGGTTTTTGTTTGAAGAGAATTAAAAAAAAAGATTATATGGCATGGAAAATGAGAGGATAAAATTCATCATTTTCCTAAACATATACAATTATGAATTTTTGAGTGAGGTTTAACCACCTCCAATTCAAGAACTCTTCATTTTGTCATTTTGAAAAAAAACCCATTCTTAGCTAATTTTATTGGTTCTAGTCCTAAATTGAATTTTTAAGAGAGCAATATTTTGGTAGTGTCCTTTTCCTTAAACCTCTTTTATGTTAGAGTGTCTATAATTTCAACCTAATTTAGTTTGAAAATTCCTATAATTTTGTATGCTAAATAGTTATCTTGAGAAGTACTTAGTTAAACATGTTTCTCTTTTTAAATTAATACCATAACTTACAACTTAATTCTTGAATTCCTAGAATTTCGTTTTAACATACTCTTGGTTTAATGAAATTTTAGTTAGTTAGAATATTATCAATGTCTTGTAAATTATCTCTCACTCTTTTGCTCTGGAATAGTAAGAGCTCAAGTATGGGGGTATTTGATGAGTAATTTATAAACTCATCTTTTAGTATAGTTTTAGCTTTATTTAATATGAATTTATATTAATTATATGAACTATCTCAATTAAATAGTTTCCTTTCATTTCTAGGTACTAACTTAAGCTCATTTCACATTTTTTTCAGGTTTTTGGACACTTAGAGCAAAATGAGTACACGCCCAAGGTCACGGGCGTGACCAAGGGCGTGGCAGCCCAAGATGTGTTCCAGACCTGCTGCGGCCATCCTGGGCTCATTCCGAGAAGATTCGCCAAGTATACACCCAAGGTCACGGGCGTGTAAACATAAAGTACGGTTCTAGCTCAACAGGACGTGATCCACAGCCTTGACATGCAATTTGCCAAATACACACCCGTGATACATCAAGTCATGTCCGTGTACTTCTAAGGTTATGGGCGTGTACTTCCTTGCCTCCAGGATAATGCACCAGCTCGCCGAAGACTTCACGTAAGACACAATTGAGAGGACCCAGCGCAACCAACTGCACCAAAAGCCTAGACTGTTGGTGAAGGCGCAATTTGATCTTTATATCAACGGAAAGGCGCTACGGGTCAAGTGAAGGAACGCTGGACCCAACAATCCCCCCCAGCGTCCAGCACGACCTGCAAGCTCAGAGGTGATCCACATGGCCCGCAAGCTCAGAGGTGGCTTGACACATGGATCCGGCCGCCTGATCCGCCAGGACCCACACAGGTAGAGAGAATTTCAGGAATTATCAGCGCCCCCCCCGGTCTCGAACCTGCAACCTGCTTTGATACCAATTGAGAGGACCCAGTGCAACAAACTGCACCAAAAGCCCGGACTGTTGGTGAAGGCGCAACTTGATCTTTATATCAACGGAAAGGCTTTACGGGTCAAGTGAAGGAACGCTGGACCCAACAATAATTTTAAGATTACATGCCTTAGGTCACGGGCGTGACCTAGGGTGTGACGTGCACATAACGCCTGCAATGAATCCAGAAGGTGTCTCTCCCACACCAGCTTCGATCACGCCCTTGGCCATGGGCATGACTGAGGGCGTGTAACCTCAACTTTTCACCTATCTAAGGGCAGCTTCTTCAGAACTTCAAGGATGAATTTTGGGAGTTCAATCCTTCATTTCATGCATTATTTTCCTATTTTAAGCAATTCTTGTACTTCTCTTTCTCTTGCGATTGTAAGCTTCAATTCTTGTACTTTTCTTTTTGCAATTGTAATTTTCAATTCAATAGCTTGTAGTGTGCTTTTACTAGAAATAAAAAAATTGCTTTCTTGATCTCTCATTCTCCTCTTCTTCCATCATGCACTCTTTTATTTTCGTTGATTCCGTAATCTCAATGAGTAGCTAAATTTCTATTAGTACTCGATCGAGATGATCGAAGGAATAATAATCGTCATGAATTAATTTAGTCTTCTTTTTCTCTTCTTTAAAATGCTTAAGATTTATCTTTGATTTTATTGAGTTGAGATTATATTTTCGATATATAATTCTCATTCTTTTTTTTCGTAATCTAGTCGCCGAGATGCTCACAATTTGAATCGATCATTCAAGGATAAAGAGAGTTACATGCAACCCTCAAGAGAAGATGACATAAATCTCCCGAATTGGAGTCAAATCCAATAGAGGGGTTCACCTTCATAAAGCGAGTTTTAGGGGTTTTTAATTCTAGAATGAAACTTCGGTTGGTCAACCTAAACTCAGCTTAATGTATCCTCGAGAGAGGTGCGTTTTGAATTTGGTAACCTCCACAGTCAAAGCGATTTTCTTAAGAGAATTATAATTTTTATCTATTCTATTTTACTTTCATTCCAAGGTGATTCAAGATCAACTGCTATCTTTCTAATCATTGTGTAATCTTTATTTTAATTCACCATGTTTTCTTATAACCAACAACCGAAAGTTCTATTGATAGGATAATAGAGATTTTCTCGAATTAAAAGTATTCAACTCGCCTGGATTTTTATACGACCTTGGTTTTTATAAACCTAAAATACTTCCGACACGGTACACTTGCCATCGTCGTTTGCGGCATAGTTTGCATCCATCATTATTTACCAAACCTCACCCTTTGCTAGTCTTGGTAGGGCTCTTATACACCTCCTTCGACCATCAGAGGGAGGTTTTTTCTGGATAAATATTCTCCTCATACCACCAGTGAATTGGTAACTACTAATGGCCTTTCTAGGCTCATTGGAGAGCCCCTCAAGGTCAGGAAGGACTCTCCAGTCCTTCTCGAAGGACCTTGAGGTTCCACCGCCGCCTGAATATCGAGCTCTAAGCGGTGGAAGATATTATCCTCTCAATTTTAGCTTTTACGGCAAGGCCTTATGGCAGTCAGCCACCAGACACCCCCTAAAGATTTGCCATCCTCAGACGAGTCATTTGGGGGCACTGGTGCTGCGAAAGGATCACCAGAGAGCGGCAAAGAATGATAGAATGACCTCCAATGATGATTTTATTATAGTCAAACCAGAGCCATCAGATCAGAGGTTGAAGATGATGTAATTGTCGTTGACATCTTTAAATATGCTAAAACAATGATTGATCAATTCTTCACAGCCGATCGAAAATGGATTCACTGTATGGAAAGCTCAAATTATCTGTAGCTGGTTCCAGAGCTGCCAGATGGCTTCAAGATGAGTACGACAACTTATATAGTTGATTTATTATAATGTCTTACAATATAGTTTATGTATATTAAATTAATCTATGACAGAAACATTTAAGCTATTTTTGAGATACTTCTAGAAAGATTCATGGGAAGTGCTGTTGGGAATCTTGCTCACATGATTCCTGATTTGAAGAAGTCACCAAGTCAAGAAAACTTCACTTTGTATTTGATCACTTCTCTAGCTCATAATCTCAGGAAGTTAAAGGAATGTCGCCGAGAAGAATAGGAGATGTCGTCGACAAAGTATGCTTGTCGTCATCATGATGAGCAAAGCAAACGCTGAGACTTGGCGAGTTCATCGAACGCAGAATGCAGTTCATCGAACGCAGAATGAAGTTCGTCGAACGCAAAGACAGGGCATAAGCAAGCGCTGAGACCTTGCGAGTTCGTCGAACGCAGAATGCAGTTCGTCGAATGTAGAATGAAGTTCGTCGAATGCAGAGTCGGGACAGAAGAATGAAGTTCGTCGAACGCAGAGACGGGACTGAAGAATGAAGTTCGTCGAACGCAGAATGCTGTTCTTCGAACGCAGAATGAAGATCGTCTAACGCAGAGAAGACATGAGATATCAAAGGAAGGAATGTCATCGAGAAGATGCAGTATCGTCGACATCAACAGAGTACCCCTGTCGTCGAGAAGAATAGACATCTTTGTAAAGAAGGCATGAGTCGAGAAGACTGAAGAAGGACAGCTGAAGACAAGCTGTTGCTAAAGCATATTCTGTCGACATGATATCACATGTCGTCGAAAGATCAAAGTGATTACGATGACAATCTGCAAGAAAGAAGATCATGATGACATAGTCAGAGATAACATATCGTCGTATATGCAGAAACGCCAGAATATCTCGTATCGTCGAGATATCAGCATCAAAGGCAGAAACTAGAAGACTTGAAGATCCACCAAGGCCTAAGGCATCGACAAAGTCATGTCGTCAAGATATTATCCATATCATCATGATGCTGTTAGTATCGGCATGAAGCTGGAAATATCGTCGAGACGGAATTCAAATGTTGTGGACGCCTGATTGTCCAATTAGCGCGTGCTCTTAAGGAATGGAGTGTCTGACACTTAAGGAACTTTTCAGAAGACCGTTGGGGCCTCACAGTATTATAAGAGAGATAAGAGGATGCCCTAGAAGAAATCAATCTTAGTGAGAAAAGAAAAACAAAAAACAATCCCGCCGCTGCTTCTCAATACAACAGTACATTCTGCGGAGAAGAAGAAGAACAAGAACAAGTAGAGAACAAGATTCAAGCGTTCTCAGAAGAATCAGTCATCTCCATTGACTGATAAGGAGCCGATCAACATCAAACAAAAGAAGAGGAGGCTGAAGAAGATCCAGTGCTAAAAATGACAAATCAAGAAGCATCTTCTTCACGTCTAAGAAGCCGATCTCCATCAGGCTAAGTTGTCGATCTTCATCAGGCAGAAGAAATAGTCTTCATCACTGTAATTTCTTGTAAGGCTTGCGGCCAAACTTGTAAGATCTGTTTTCAGATCTGAGTGTCTAGCTTGCGGGCTGGAGAGTTGTGAGGCTTGAGGGCCAGGGCAGTGGACTTGTGGGTCCGACTTTGTCTAGCTTGAGGGCTGGAGACCTGTGAGGCTTGCGGGCCAGGCAGAGGCTAGACTTGTGGGTCTGAGCTATGTAGGGTTTGAGGGACTGATTGTCAAGCTTGATGGCTTGAGACCTGTGAGGCTTGCGGGCCAAGGCAGAGGCTAGACTTGCGGGTCTGAGCTAGGTAGGGCTTGAGGGCCTGAGTGTCGAGCTTGCGAGCTCGGGTGCAGTAGGGGCTTGCGGGCCTAGGCTGTAGGACTTGCGGGTCCGTGTTGTAAGGCTTGAGGGCCTGAAGATTTGGCAGAGTTTGCTGAGCCTATCACACTGCTAGGTAGACACAGAGGGAAATAGGACAACTTAAGACACCCGGTCTTGAGGAACCTCTATATATCATTGTGTGCTTTTCTGTGTTGTGCTTTCTACTCTATAGATCTACTAATCAAAATTCAAGAACACCTAAAGGGGATAATATATTTTGAAAAACCTATTCACCCCCCTCTAGGTGATAAGTTGACACCCAATAAACAACAAGTGGTATTAAAGTGAGGTTGCTCAAAGAAAAGCTTAACAACTTGAACAGATCTGCCCTTGGGTGTCCATTCGTCATAGCTATGGAATCAAGGATAGCTGTTTGCTCCAGGGAGAACTTTGCCCTTTGGAAAGTAAGAGCAAGAATATACATGGAGGCAATGGATCCCAGAATGTTCTTAATTGTTCAAGAAGGACCCTCCATGACTATGATAGAAGATGAGATCCTTCTAACCAGCTTGGACAAAGAAGCCAGAAGTATTCTAGCTGGTGTAGTAGATCTGCCAACACACCAGAAGCTGAGTCATTGCACAACAGCAAAGGACATGTGGGACTCCCTAGGAGTCCTCATGGAAGGGTCAGAGGAAGATTTTGAAGAAGAAACCCCTCATGAAGAGGTATGCATCAGAGCACCACTGACTACATCAGACAGTGAATCAGATGATGAAGAATGCTCTGGAGCAGGAGAAAGAATAAGAGCACCCTTGACTCTTACAGACTGTGATTCTGAGGATGAAGAGGTTCATGGGCTGATGGCTCTATCAGATGAAGAAAATCATGATGAATCACATCATGATCAGGTATGCACCACTCACACACCTTTACTACATGCTTTATTTAAGAAGACTAAGAGTGCATCGGGTGATTGTACATCTTCTGAAGATGATGCAGAAGACCGCTCATCATGCAACAATAAGAACCATGCTGATCTAATAGAGTAGTTTGGTGATCTCTTGGGAGCTCTGAGAAAGAGCAAGAAGCTTGTTGAGAAGCAAGCTAGGGAGCTAGATTCACTCAGGCCCATTAAGGCTGAGATGAACAAGGAAATGGGTATGTCCCCCAATGTGGGCACCAACTCCTGTGAGCTCAAGAAAATCATAGACACGCTTTATGATGAAAGAAGCCAAAGGGAAGAGCTTATCAAGAAACTTGAGAATGACCTTCTTAAGGAAAGAAGCTTGGTAGCTCAATTCTCTAAGCCCAAAACTATACTACCCATCATTGACACCTTCTCCTTCTATGAAAAAGGAGGGAATTGGGTTTCAATGAAGGGGCAATAGATGCTGGGAATGGAGAAAGGAGCAAAACTAAAGCAGAGCCTCATACCACCTTTCAGAAGGTAGTGCTTCCCTCAAATAGGTATGATCAGGATAGTATCCATGGTCACTGGATGAAAGGAAGCACCATTAGTCTTGGAAATGCTCCTGACTATGGGAAGAGAAAGGGCATGTGGATGAGGGCAATAAATGCTCCCCATTAGGAAATCCAAATGGCCCACCATGGACCATTTGTGTTTGGTGCCCCAGCCCCCACTTTCAAGGATAAAGGAGGAACATCTTCCCAATCTCTTCCAGATAAGAAGCAGACTGGTAGCCCAGTATAATCAATTCTCACTTGATCATATCTGATGCCATCAACACCATGTCAGCTACCAAGCTGACATCTGTTGCTGACAAACAGATAAAGTCAAGAAGAAATATTTATACTAGAGCAGCCAGTCAGCCCTTAGCTGAGAAAGATAGGAAGAATGCTGCTGCCTTCTCTACTGAACATAAACATTGTGATTCTCCAACCACCTCAAAAATTATTCAGAAAAGAAGGTACAATATCCATGAATGTTGGTGCTGTGGCAAAGTGGGACACTTTGCCATTGACTGTTGGCACAACCCAAGTGTGTCTAGTACAAAGGAGAGACCTCCTGGAAGGGATGAGGAGAGTAGAAGAATTCCCTATTATGCTAACAAGAACCTAGGACCCAAGTCACCTTGGGTTCCTAAGGATTATTAAATCTGTCTTGCAGGGTAGTCCATTTAGCCAATCAAAAGCAAACAAGGCTAATGGACAATAAGTGCTCCAGGCTCAACTCTGGACTAAGAGTAAAGATAAGTAATCATCCCATCAAGGGGGAGCTACTAGCTCAAAAAGACTTAAAAGCTAAGGTGAAGTGTTGAAATCCTTCTGGATTAAGCATCAACTTGAAGACTACAATCTAAAGATGACCAAAACACCCCTATTTTGTTATTCTTCAAGTGCAATCTCAATTGCTAAGAACCCTGTCTCTCACAACAGGACTAAGCATATTGAGATCAGGTATCACTTCATCAGGGAGCATGAGGAAAATGAAGATATCACCCTTGAGTTTGTCCCAACAGACAAACAAGTGGCTGATGTATTTACAAAGCCCCTAGATGAAGCTAAGTTTAACTTCTTCAAATTCCAATTGGGGATGTTAAACTTAGAGTAATCCTTAACTTATTCTTCACTAATCTCTTTCTACATGATTGGTTAGAAAATCTCTCAGGATTTGGATGAACTATATCTGAGTAAGGGGGAGCTTGGACTATTGTCTACCTAAAGGAGAGCTGCAGAAAAGAAGTCAGAAAGGGGGAGAAATGGCATCAAGATGTTCAAGACAAGATGCTCAAGAAGACCTCAAAGATAAGGGAGTAAAGGAGTAGGGGAGCCATAAAAGAAGAGACATCAAATCAAGGGGGAGCTACAAAATTGATGTACTCATAAGTTCAGCAAAAGGTAAGTAAAATCTTAAATGCTCATGCCTTCCATTTAAGAATATAACATTTATTTTCAAGTGAAATTAGTCTTAAATTGAGATTCTAACTTCTTCAAAAAGGGGGAGATTGTTGGGAATCTTGCCAACATGATTCCTGATTTGAAGAAGTCACCAAGTCAAGAAAACTTCACTTTGTATTCGATCACTTCTCTAGCTCATAATCACAGGAAGTTAAAGGAATGTTACCGAGAAGAATAGGAGATGTCGTCGAGAAAGTATGCTAGTCGTCATGATGATGAGCAAAGCAAACGCTGAGACTTGGCGAGTTCATCAAACGCAGAATGCAGTTTGTCTAACGCAGAATGAAGTTCGTCGAACGCAAAGACAGGATAGAAGCAAGCGCTGAGACCCTGTGAGTTTGTCAAACGCAGAATGGAGTTTGTCGAACGCAAAATGAAGTTCGTCGAATGCAGAGCCGGGACAGAAGAATGAAGTTCGTCGAACGCAAAGACGGGACTGAAGAATGAAGTTCGTCGAACACAGAATGTTGTTTGTCGAACGCAGAATGAAGATTATCGAACGCAGAGAAGACATGAGATATCAAAGGAAGGAATGTCGTCAAGAAGATGCAGTATCATCGACATCAACAGAGTAGCCCTGTCGTCGAGAAGAATAGACATCATTGTAAAGAAGGCATAACGTCGAGAAGACTGAAGAAGGACAGCTGAAGACAAGCAACTGCTAAAGCATAGTCTGTCGACATGATATCGTACATGTCGTCGAAAGATCAAAGTGATTATGATAACAATCTGCAAGAAAGAAGATCACGATGACACAGTTAGAGATAACATATCGCCGTATATGCAGAAACGCCATAATATCTCGTATCGTCGAGACATCAGCATCAAAGGCAGAAGCTAGGAGACTTGAAGATCCACCAAGGCCTAAGGCATCGACAAAGTCATGTCGTCAAGATATTATCCATATCGTCGTGATGCTGTCAGTATCGGCATGAAGCTGGAAATATCATCGAGATGGAATTCAAATATTGCGGACGTGCTGTCAGTAATTAATGCCGCCGCCTGATTGTCCAATCAGTGCGTGCTCTTAAGGAATGGGGCGTCTGACACTTAAGGAACTTTTTCAGAAGACCGTTGGGGGCCTCGAAGTCTTATAAAAGAGATAAGAGGATGCCCTAGAAGAAATCAATCTTAGTGAGAAAAGAAAAACGAAAAAGAATCCCGCCGCTGCTTCTCAATACAACAGTATATTCCGCGGAGAAGAAGAAGAACAAGTAGAGAACAAGATTCAAGCATTCTCAGAAGAATCAGTCATCTCCATTGACTGATAAGGAGCCGATCAACATCAGGCAAAAGAAGAGGAGGCTGAAGAAGATCCAGTGCTAAAAACGATAAATCAAGAAGCATCTTCTTCAAGTCTGAGAAGCCGATCTCCATCAGGCTAAGTTGCCGATCTTCATCAGGTAGAAGAAACTGTCTTCATCACTGTAATTTCTTGTAAGGCTTGCGGGCCAAACTTGTAAGATCTATTTTTCAAATTTGAGTGTCTAGCTTGAGGGCTGGAGACCTGTGAGGCTTGCGGGCCAGGGCAGAGGCTAGACTTGCGAGTCTGAGCTAGGTAGGGCTTGAGGGCCTGATTGTCAAGCTTGAGGGATTGAGACCTGTGAGGCTTGTGGGCCAGGGCAGAGGCTAAACTTGCGGGTCTGAGCTAGGTAGGGCTTGAGGGCCTGAGTGTCGAGCTTGCGGGCTCGGGTGTAGTAGGGGCTTGCGGGCCTAGGCTGTAGGACTTGCGGGTCCGTGTTGTAAGGCTTTAGGGCCTGAAGATTTGGCGGAGTTTGCTGAGCCTAGCACATTGCTAGGTAGGCGCAGAGGGAAAGAGGACTACTCAAGACACCCGGTCTTGAGGAACCTCTATATATCATTGTGTGTTTTTCTGTGTTGTGCTTTCTACTCTATAGATCTACTAATCAAAATTCAAGAACACCTAAAGGGGATAATATAATTTGAAAAACCTATTCACCCCCCCCTCTAGGTGATAAGTTGACACCCAATAAACAACAAGTGCCCAAAATGAAAATGTTTGGCACTATCTCCTCTTTCATAAATTGGGTGGCACACTTTTTGTTGACCACTGTATCTCTCGGTAGAGCCCATTTTATGTGCCTATGACAATTTGGTGTGAAGGATTAAATTAATGAAATGTTTCACTCATTAGTAATGATATGGCCAATAAATCTGTTAGTTAGGTCATTACCCAACTCTCCAAAATTGATAAAAAATTTGAGGAAATTTTTCCCTATAGTTTTGATTTAGATTCACTAATTATTTAGTGGTCATTTAATAAAACTATTTGAGTATATCATATTATTTTGCTGTTAACTTTTGGGATATTGTTTATTTGTGACATATACTTTGGGAAAAAATATCAGGGCATTTGGATGATAGGAAATGGAAAATTTAAATTGGTCAATTTATGTATTATAATTCTTAATTAAATGAATATGATTAATCATGATGATGAAAATATGACCCCTTATCATTATGTCACTTAATTGGTCCTTTAATCAGAGATTTTGGATGAGTTAATTTGATGCACTTTGCTGGTCTTAAGTTATGAATATTACACAAAACACCATAAGACCTAAATAGTGTGATTTTAACATATTTAGGTCATGTAGAGTTATTCGTTATCATAACCATCACCTTTGCATGGAAGCAAGTTTTTAGGGTCTTGGTTGGGTGATAAATTTTTGATTGGGGTTTAATCAGTAAGGTGGGACCACAATTCCACATTTAGGTTTGTTCCTTCTATTTTAGATCACCTTAGTGATAAAGGGTGTGTCTTGGACTCATGTTTATACATCATAGAGTCATGATAAGATTTTGGATTTTAGGTATGGGTGTCTTAGGTGATAACCCTAGTGTTATTTGGGAGTGATAGTATGTTCCCTAATAATGCTACCCACCTTTGGTGGTGGGAGTGAGTGTGAGAGTTGGATTACCCAAAGTATTACCCTATGAGTGTGTTAGACACTATGCATTGTGAAGAGGACTCTAAATAATCCTAGTGTGGATACTTTAGACCTTGTAGGGTCCTAGTTAGAGCCTATGGATTAACCCTATCTTGCCTTAGCATGTTTATGTCAACCTTTAGGATTGCCTGGTTATGCTAGAGTCAGGGCTTCACCGGGAGTGTTCCCCACAATACCTTCACACTCGGGTAGTTCCAATGCACTTATTGTTAGTCTTCAAGTGTTCTTCTTATTTCCAATAAGTCCAGGAGTGGGTGAGGAAGTCCAAGTGTGGGTGTCTTGTATGGTTGAGGTTTAGGCTTGGGTGAAGAATGGAACAGATAGCTGAACCAGTAGCTCACCGCCTTAAGAGGTTGTATTATTACTTATAACCACTAATACTATAATGGGGCGTTGAGTAATTTGTTCAGTAGTCTATTATATATTGGTGTTATATTCACCCACTAGATGTTAGTGCTGTGTAAATGGTTGTTGTGGTAGGTCTACCAACTCTTACAAATAGAGCTCACTGACAGGGAGTTGTGATATAAGATCATAATAGAGGGTATCTGCCTTGTAGGTATCTAGGTTAGCTACATAGTGTTGAGCCTTGGTAGGCCACACATTCTAGATTATTTTAGAGAGGACATCACTGACAGGGTGGTTGTTACTCCAAAAAGAGTACATGCTTATGATTGTACTACAAAGGATTAAGTTGTAGTGAGTCATAGTCCTAGAAGCAAGAATGACCATCCCACTGTCTTCGTCTTTTTATGACGATGAGGCCCGCATTGATAGCTACCCGCTTAACAAATGGTTGGGTCTTTGGCAACATAGGAGTGTGTGAGTTAATATTGCATAATCATTTCATTCACTACATTACATGGCGTTTGTCGATCCTCATCATATAAGTCTGTATGTGATTATATCATGAGTTACATGTCTCTACTTTATATATAACTAGATCCCTAACATATAAGTTTATATGGCCATTTTATATGTTAGGGTACTTTACTCAGCTTGCTTTACAATATCTTTCTTACTGTACCTTACTTTACTTCACTGCTAGAGATTATCGTAGATTTTAATTCTTGCTTAGATAGCTATTAATATCTCTTGATAATTGCTAACACTTACATCTACCTTATCCATCCTTCTGCTGAGTGCTTTAATATGCACATGGGGAGAGAGGTAAACCACTTAGTTATTTTATGACTAACTATTTATATGATACCACCTCAGGACCACCGCCACCAGAGGCTCCACTTGGAGGACAATAACGACTTAGATACTATGACACCCACCACCCTTTGGGTCCACTCCGATGATCACACATGAATATTAAGTGAGAGATATGAGAGTTTAGTCTCAAGCTTATTTATGATGGATATTGTAGGGCAATGTTCTTAGCCCCTTTTCATTTAAGCACTTGATTCTCCGTGGACTCAATTTATTATGTGATATGATGGTTATTACTTCTTCGTTACTTTCATAATCTTTCATACTTTATAATGTAATGTTAGGTTGATTTGCCTTACAGGGTAGGCATCATATGGTGGGATTTACCCTTTGTGCACTACCGTTATGCAGCTTCTCTAGGCATAGGATCCCCCTTGGTCATGCCTAATTCACATCATTTCAATTGATGCTAGTCATATGTGCTCCAAATTGGTCCCAAAAGATCTCATTTAGTTCGTCTTGACTCCACAAGTCCAATGTAACTAGTTGTGGTCAAATCAGAGGTCGTTTACTCAAGATCACAATTTTGCATTATTATTTTAGTAAATTTAACCTAATTTTATTAACTTCTCTAATACTCATCGGAATGAGGCTAAACCAGTGGTGTTGTATTCGTATTGACTCCATGAGTCAAACACAACTTGTTGGAACCAAGAAACCAATTCTCAAAAGTTTGGACCAAATGGTAGCCTGAGGTTAGTGATCCCGCATTCTGACTCTACAGATCTGATGGCTAGAGCGAGAGAGATAAAGAGAGAGAATGTGGACTATCTACAAACATGACACGAGTGCCACAATGTGGAGATCCTGCCATGTACCCAAAAGTCAAAAAGAACTTCCCCTCCAAAGTCGAAAAGAACTTCCCCTCCAAAGGCAAGAGACGAGCTAGGCACAAGGAAGGTACGAACTTGAAGAGTAGAGAACTTGGGGGGGGGGGGGGGGGATAAATGTGCATTTTCTTGCACCCATGAGATCTTATTTATAAACATTCCAACCGGGGGATTGTATTGGTCTGCGAATAGTCTCCCTCACAAAATACTTAATCCGTCTGACGGGTTAGAGAAAATCAACAAGATGGTTGGTGCTACTTTAAAACGGACCGCGCCACCGAGAATTGGTCTCACAAGAGCATTCTCCTGGGATATAGAGGGACTCGCCTATGGACAAGTTAAAAGTGATCATGCCTATGGAAGAGTGCCAGGGAGATCTCGCCTATAGGAGAGCACCAAAGCGATCTCACCCACGGGCAAGTACCCGAGAGATTTTGCCTATGGAGAGCACTAAAAAGATCTATCCCACGGGCGAGTACAAGAGAGATCTTTCCGATGGGAGAGAACTAAAGAGATATCTCCTACTGGTGATCATTTTGATTGCTTACATGTTACGATGGGTCCACCCTCGACAAATATGGCTTGTACATAAACCTCACCCTTTGCGAGCTCTTAAAAAGCTTGGAAAGAAACATTCAACCCGTATTTGATGAGCTGCACCACCAGGATTGATCTTTGCTGAGTAGCAACTTGTAACACCTTAGAACCCTATTTCATTGGAAGGTGTTAGGGTCCGAATGAGCCTAAGGTCACCTCGTGCATTTTTGGGACTGTCCGGAGGCATTCTGGAGGATTTTTGGGTTGGTCGTGCAATTTTAGCCACACACTATCGTATGCCTTAAAAATGCATGGTCGTGCATGTGCCCACCAAAAAAAACTGTTCTGTCATTTAATGTACGGTCGTGCATCATAAAAATGCATGGTCATGAGAATCCTCACAGAAAGCACCATTCTATTATTTTACGAACAATCATGCAATTTAGAAACACACGATCGTGCACTCCGGTCCGTGAGCAATTTTAAGCCCCAAATCCGAGTCGTTCGATGGATGTATTTGAGATATGATGACTAGGATTCTCCCCTGAACCTATTAGGTAGAGAATTATAGTATTTCAAGCTCATTTCTATCATTCCATTTTCTCACCGAGGTTTGATAAGGAGGAGAGCAAGGAGGAGGAATAAGAGGAAGATCCCACTATTGGAGGAGACCCAATTGTCACGGACTTGTCTTCTTACAAGCTCCCGTGCGGCCTTAGCTCCTCTGTGCCACTCCATGTAGCCAAGCTAAGTCAGCCTATCCCTGCAAGAACTAGGTGGTGATGAAGAAAAGAGTGGGAAATAACACAAGAGAAAGCTCACAAGTGAAAGAACTCCAAAAGATCTCTATTGCTCTCCAAAACTTGGATGATTACAAATGAGGGGCCTCTTCCCCTTTTATAGGCCCCAAAGAGGTTTCCCTCCAAAACATAGAAGATTCTAGACTACTACTATTCTAGAGTGTTCTATACAAATCTAGTATATACATGATCAAGAATTATCTAGAGATTTCTAGCATCTACCATATACAAGATTCTAGATTTCTCTGGATTCTTCTCGGGCTATTAACCCCCAAATGCACTCAGATGCAGATCAGTGACATCCTCCCCCACCTATCCTGGTGACGTCCTCGTCACCTCGTACTGCTGAAGGATGTCCTTGAATTGCCATAAGTTTTCTAATGTCTCCCATGTAACTTCGGACTTTGGCAATCCCTTCCACTTGATCAGATATTGTGTGCATGGTGACACACCTCTTCTTCGAACCACTCTCTTTGTGAGCACCTCTTCTACTTCCTTGTCAAAAGACTTTGTCACCACTAGAGGTGCCCTCTTTGACTATCCTCTTTGAAGGTCTTCATCATCTCCATGGTATGGCTTGAGCATACTTGCATGAAAAATCGGATGGATCTTCAACGAGCTAGGTAAGTCAAGGCGATAGGAAACCTTTCCCACCTTTGCCACTACCAGGAATGGGCCTTCATATTTCCTCACCAAGCCTTTGTGTACACTGCGCAAGGCTTTAAACTATTGGGGTAAGAGTTTTACCATCACCATGTCTCCCACTATATACTCCACCTTCCTTCGCTTTACATCAGCCCACTTCTTCATCCTCTTGCGGGCCTTCTCTAAGCATGATCTGGCTAAGTCAGCAAGCTCCTCCCATGACTTAGCCATCCTCCAAGCTCTTGGGCTTCTCCCATCATTGGTGGTAGTCGCTAATGTATGCGGTGTGAGAGGCTGTCTCCCCGTGGCAAGCTCAAATGGACTCTGCCCCGTGGCTTCGCTCCACTGCAAATTATAGGAGAATTGTGCCGCATCCATAATTTTTGCCCAATCCTTTTGATTGGCACTCACAAAGTGTCGTAAGTAGCATTCTAACAAGGCGTTTATCCTCTCTGTTTGCCCATCTGATTGTGGGTGGAAGATGGTAGAGAAGTTTAACTCCGACACAAGCAATCTGAAAAGCTCCGTCCATATCTTCCCCATGAAGCGAGGGTCCCGGTAACTCACAATATTCTTCGGCAACCCCCAATACTTCACTACATGTTTGAAGAATAGCCGCACCGTCTCTTCTGCTGTTGCATCTTTCACACTTGGTATAAAAGTACTGTATTTAGAGAAGCGGTCTACCACAATCAAGATAGAACCGCAACCTTCAGATTTGGGAAACGCTTTGATGTAGTCAAGCGTCACCGTCTCCCATGGATACTCTGCTATAGGTAGTGGCTCCAAGAGTCCTGCCGGATGTTTGTTCTCCACCTTGTCTTGTTGGCAAACAAGACATGTCTTCACGTAAAGCTCAATGTCGTCCCTCATCTACGACCAATAGTAAGAATCCTCAATCAACGCTAGAGTACATTTTTGCCCCGGATGTCCAGCCCACTTGGTGTCGTGGCACTCCTTGATCAAATCCCTTCGCAGGTTTCCCCACTTTAGGATGTATAACCTTCCTCCTTTGGTGTAGAGTAGCTCATCCTCTACCCAAAATCTCATTGTTCGACCTTCTTTATCTAAGAGCATGAGTTCCTTAGCCACTGAATCCTCATTCAACCCACTCTTCACCCGCTCCAAGAGATCGCACTTTGCTATTGAGATTGCCGCCAGCTCTGCCTTGCAGATTAGTGCGCCTGCCACCACATTGGCTTTGCCAGGTTTATGTTCCAGGACAAAGTCAAACTCCGCCAGGAAATCCTGCCACCTAGCTTGCTTGGCCGACAATTTCTTCTGTGTTTGAAAGTAGGTAGTCTCCACATTGTCGGTCTTGATCATGAACTGTGCTCCCAGCAAGTAATGCCTCCATACCTGTAAGCAATGTATGATCGCTGTCATCTCCTTCTCTTGCACGGTGTAGCGCCGCTCCGTTTCATTCAACTCGCAGCTTTTGAATGCAATCAGGTGTCCTTCTTGCATCAAAACCCCTCCAATAGCAAAGTCTGATGCATCTGTATGTAACTCGAACTTTTCCCAAAGTCTGGTAGGGCAAGTACTGGCTCCGTACTTACTGCCTTCTTCAAGTCCTCAAAAGCTTGCTGGCATTCCACCCTCCAGCTCCAAGCTTTCTCCTTCTTGAGCAGATCTGTAAGCGGCACCGCCCTCTTTGAGTATCCCATGATGAACCGTCGGTAGTAGTTCACTAAACCCAGGAATGATCTCAACTCTGTCACCTTTGTTGGAGGATCCCATTCGACGATTGCCTGCACCTTGTCCATGTCCATCTTCAATTGTCCATGTCCAATGACATGCTCGAGGAAATGCACTTCTTCCTGTCCAATGGAACACTTTGACCGCTTGATAGATAGTTCGTTCTCCCGCAACACTTGGAACACTAGGCGAAGATGTTTAGCATGCTCCTCCATTGTATTACTATAGATGACGATGTCATCCAAGTTTACTACTACAAACTTGTCCAAGTAGGGATGGAAGATCCGATTCATCAAAGTACAAAATGTAGCGGGTGCGTTGGTTAGGCCGAATGGCATCACCAACCACTCGAATGATCCGTACCTTGTCACACATGCAGTCTTTGGCTCATCTCCTTCGGCAATCTGTACTTGGTGGTAGCCCTTTTGTAGATCCATCTTTGAATATATCCTTGCTCCTCCAAGTCGATCGAACAAGTCAGCAATCAACGGTTGATGCGCAAATCTTAGCACACCACTATAGGCGGTAGCAAGACTGCGGTATGAAATGACAGTGTACCGATCGTTCAAGTAATATAAAATGTGGGAGTTAATCCCCAAGTATCGATCTCGAAGGAATACAGTAAGGTGGAGTTTACTTTTAAGGAAGGAATTGAGATTAAAGTCCTTAAGTCGGATGGATTGCGGGAGAGTTGATTTGGCTTTTGGAAAATAAAAGAAAACAACTACAACTACTCCTATGCAATGCCGCTATGCAATGCTTCGGCAGGCGGGATGGAAAACTACGTAGGCCTTGAACGCACTACTTCGCAAGGGCGGATGGACGAGTAGGCAAGCGGAATCGAACTGTACAGGCCTTGAGCGCGCTGCTTCGTTAGGCGAATGGATTACACGGGACGCTATGCCACGCTTCACTAGGCGGATGAACGAGTAGGCTTGCGGAATGAGGGTCGCAAGCACCTCATCATAAAGCTCACACCTAGCAATTGCTAGTGCAGCCAAACCACACACTCACACCCACACTACCACAAGAGCTCACCTCAAGTACTCATACACAAATAATATCATTGCATAACAACGAAATACAAATTAAATCAAGTGCAGAGTACAAACATCATCAAATACAGAAGATTACACTAACAACAATAATCTAAGAAGAGAAAAGTGTAAGAGATACAACCGAATCCGGAGGCTTGCTGTAGATTCACGGTAGGAATCGTCGGGGTGTCAACCCGCGTCCTAGCTCGGTCCCAGCTATCGTCCGGGGTAGAGGAGGGCTGTCACTTCCTCCCAATGGACCCATCTTCTCCGGTAAACTACAATCCGGCCACGTCTGATGCGAAGAACTCCTAGCTTAGCGATGAAGATGAGTGTAGAATCCTCTCCTTGAAGTGCTTGGATGATGTGAGGTGGCCTTTGGCAAGAGGTGGAGGAAGGAGGGGGAAAGAACGGAGCTGGAACTCCCTTTGCGGCGGAAAAATTGCAGCTGTACGACCCTCCGATTAGGTTGAAAACTGCAACTTTTATAGAAAAAGATCAGAAATTTGGTCACACACGGTCGAATGCACGACCGTGCGTTGCCCGTGCGTTATTTAATGAATAAATTGACATGAGGAAGAAGCAGTAGCGCCCGTGCATTTCCTTCGCGCACGGGTGAATCCGCCCATGCGTAAAAACGCATGGATAAATTCAGATTGGCAATAAACAAGGCTAAACAGGTCGATCGTGCGATTCCTTTGCACACGGGCAACTGCCCGTGCGTAAAGATGCACGATCAATGGCAGAACATCATTTTCTACCCAGATGAAGGCGCACGACCGCATCCGTCCGTGCGCCAATAAAATGCACGACCGTGCGTTATACACAATCATGATTTCTGGGCAAAAGGGGATGCTTCGACCACCTGTGAGCACATCAACCCAGCTGGGAGTATACCCCCAGTTCCAACATAAAAATAGAAATATGTTGGGGAGCACAGTGTGCTTACCCCCAGCAATGTAGTGTGAAATTGCACACTACAATGGGCCTAAACATGCACTTCAAGTAAAAGCATGAACATGGTGAATATAAACAAATACTAACAAAAACTGAAGTACAAATGCAGGAAAAATAGCACGGATGAGTCCGAAAATCAGTATATAAATTGGACTCATCACACCCCCAGACTTACCTATTTGCACGTCCCGAGCAAACAATTCCTAAGCAGGCGGGAAAATGAAATAGCTAACTTAAAATTACAAAATGGAGTACCATGCGAAGTCGCATGCTCATGCGCATAGAAAAATAATAGAGAATATTTCTAATTATACATATGGTCTATAAATTTCTAAAAGCGTAAATTAATATATCTTCTACTCAAAATGGGAGTCACGGTGAATCATTCGATCACACATATGGAGAAAGTAAAATAATCGCTTAGACAAGCATTGCCAATGCTGAGATTCTGGACAAACTCCACCGAAATCCATCGGCGTCGGAGACCATAAGCTCACCCGTTCATATTCTTTTCACGACACTAGAGTGGTTCATAGCGTGAGTCTAGGACTTTTAGGTTTTAAATGGGGCTTGGGTTAAGGTGAGGTAAACAAAGATAAACAAGAAGGCTTGAAACACCTAGACACAAATGAGCTTTATTACAACTTCTCGCACACCAACATCGAATGCAAGTGCACCACACCCCCATACTTAGATTTTTTGCAACATGGGTATGTGCACCGCCTACTCACAATCATAAATTTATACAAATATTTTTCAATTAAGCACCTCTTTTTTTTCTTTTCTTTTCACTTCTTTCTTTTTCTCAATTTTTCTTTTCAAAACATTTTCAGCAAATTTAGCAATAACGCACAACCACATTATTACAAAAGAAACTCACCACATCAACACCCCAATAATGAAAATGCAACACGACTACAGCTCAGATTTGGGTGTGCGACTAGGATTGGCTTTAAGGCTTTGGTGAGATAAAAGTGGAGCTGGATCAAGGAACGGGTAGGCACAACTAGGCTAGCGAGGATAGAACGATAGGAATGGGCACAAAGGCTCAACCAGGCCAAAATGATGGCCTACGTCATTCTCACGCACTAAAACTATCTTATGCCAATGCTTCAAGAATCGCTTGGGGCAAGTTCTTAGCCACCGAGAAAGATTATCTTTCCTTCCGGCTTGAGCAATACACATCTAACAATCATTTACACACATCCCTATGCTACCGTTTGATTCACACCAGATTCACCATTTGAGTGGAGTAAACAATATTTATTCTAACAAAAATGTATAAAGCTAAGAGTATAAAAAGAGATCTAGTCTACATAAATCCCTATACTCATATGAGTAACTGACTAGAAACACCGGAGTCAATATTTTATTCCACTACATAATTTAAAAGCCAGCACAATCATTTTTCCAAATGCAAAAAGAAATGAGTTATACTCGTGACGCACTAAAGGTTAAGCACGCGCTCAAGTGGGTGCTTTGTTTGCAGACTAAATAAAAAAAATAATTTAGATAAAAGCTTCTAGCATGCTAAGTGATTGTGCACGTGAGTGAGTACAAATAGGTCTCCCCAGACTTAAACTATACAATTCAAAACAGTTTATCATTAAGATATTCTAAAACAAAGCTAGGGGAAGAGAGTACCCAATGCTTAGCAAGTTAGCATACCAGAAGATTGGAGTGAAGCCCAACAAAAGCTGCCCTACGAAGAATCACAACCACCGCCTTCACAAATAGAAAATACCTGCAAGGGGTGGTCTCCGCAAAAGCAAACTAAAATAACATATAACTAACTAATTTTCGACAGCGATAAAATAAAAGACAAGAAAAAGTAAGATAACTACTGGGGTTAATGTCCTCCCAGCACGACTTATTCAGGAAGCGGAGGGTCTTAGCTAATGGGAGTATGGAAGGAGAAGTGGACATGCAACTGTTCTAATATCCGTGTCGGTAATGGGTACCGATACGGTGATAGAACCACTACTCCTCTACCTAAATAATAATACCTGCTCGTCACAGGTAGAGGAGAGAGAAAGAAAGAGGTGGAGGGAGAGTCCTCCACTCTACTTTCACCAAAATAAATTTCCTTGCCTAGCAAGGTGTGATCTTCAGGGTGGCAGCAGGAGGGGAATACAATACATGGCAGGTCCTCTGTGGAGGGGGAATTAAACTCCTCACACAAGAAGATGTGCACATTATTTAATTGTGCAAATTGCACCAAGTCCTCCTGCATTGCCTGTGAAGGCTCAACCTGCGTAGGCTCAGAAAAAGAAGAAGGTGGGTTAAGGAATAAAAGAGAAGAAAAACATAATTGATCTAAAATTGGGGGAGTGGTCCCGGTCTCACTCCCATCAGGTTGGGGAAGTAACATAATGTTGGCATTGTCATCAATGCTACAAGATTCGGCGGGATCAACAGTGTCCATGCCCAAGATTTGGACTTCCTCCACCGGTGCTGAGGAAAGCTCCTCTTCACCTAGAAGGTTGTCCTCCTCCATAGGAGCAGGCATAACATATAGATCGCCAGCCTCATCCTGCGACACATCCTCAATAATGTCGTCATAGACAAATGTAGTATGCACAATAGGGGGAGGAATAGTGCTTGGATAAATGTCAAGCACTAATTTCTCACAAAGAATCGAATCCATGCATGGTAATATATGCACAGGGGAGATGGGCTCAGCCCTGTCAGAGCCTAGATCAGCCACAAATCTGATGAACGTGTTTGCATCATTCCCTTCAAAATTTGAAGGTGATATATCAACGTAATCAGAGGTGGAAGGTGTGCTGCCAGAGTTAGGAGTTGGGATGATCCGGATATCCGGCTCGTCATCCTCGTCCAATTGGCAAAGAAATACAGCACAAGCCTTCAAGGCATGATCCATGCTCCGACAGAACAAGCACTATTTTGCATTTTTCTTCGGCTCAAATTGGACCGGAGATGGATGTAAAAAGGGCACGTGCGGAGCGGAAGAGTAGCCATAGGACTTACGTGCACCTTATGGAGTACCAGACAAAGTCGGTGCTCCATATGCTGGGCCTTGAGTCTTAGGGCTACTATCTCCCTTTGGACATCTATCACTAGCATGAGAGATATCTCCACACAAACGACGACGAATATTAAATGAAGCCCACATTGTGTGAAGATAACAAGATTCAAAAGAAAAATACTATTGTGCAAATTAATACACCCAACAATAATTTACTAAGCAACCTAATATAAAACAGGAAAACCGAATACAAAGAAATAAAACAAAAGGATGCAATACACAAATGGAAGGGCTTCTCTCTCGGATTCTCCCTCTCCAAAAAACTCACATGACTGTGTTCCCCGGCAACGGCGCAAAAAACTTGATGCACAAATCTTAGCACAACGCTATAGGCGGTAACAAGACTACAACACGAAACGGCAGTGTACCGATCGTTCAAGTAATATAAAATGTGGGAGTGAATCCCCAAGTATCGATCTCGAAGGAACACAGTAAGGTGGAGTTTACTTTTAAGGAAGGAATTGAGATTGAAGTCCTTAAGTCGGATGGATTGCGGGAGAGTTGATTTGGCTTTTGGAAAATAAAAGAATACAACTACAACTACTCCTATGCAATGCCACTATGCAATGCTTCACTAGGCGTGATGGAAAACTATGTAGGCCTTAAACGCACTACTTTGCAAGGACGGATGGACGAGTAGGCAAGCGGAATCTAACTGGGCAGGCCTTGAGCACGCTTCTTCGTTAGGCGAATGGATTACACGGGCCGCTATGCCACGCTTCACTAGGCAGATGAACGAGTAGGCTTGCGGAATGAGGGTCGCAAGCACCTCGTCACAAAGCTCACACCTACCAATTGCTAGTGCAGCCAAACCACACACTCACACCCACACTACCACAAGAGCTCACCTCAAGTACTCATACACAAATAATATCATTGCATAACAAAGAAATACAAATTAAATCAAGTGCAGAGGACAAACATCATCAAATACAGAAGATTACACTAACAATAATAATCTCAGAAGAGAAAAGTGCAAGAGATACAACCAAATCTGGAGGCTTGCTGTAGATTCACGGTAGGAATCGTCGGGGTGTCAACCCGCGTCCTAGCTCGGTCCCAGCTATCGTCCGGGGTAGAGGAGGGCTGTCGCTTCCTCCCAATGGACCCGTCTTCTCCGGTAAACTACAATCCGACCACGTCTGATGCAAAGAACTCCTAGCTTAGCGATGAAGATGAGTGTAGAATCCTCTCCTTGAAGTGCTTGGATGATGTGAGGTGGCCTTGGGCAAGAGGTGGAGGAAGGAGGGGAAAGAACGGAGCTGGAACTCCCTTTGCGCTGGAAAAATCGCAGACGGCCCTCCGATTAGGTTGAAAACTACAGATTTTATAGAAAAAGATCAGAAATTTGGTCACGCACGGTCGAATGCACGACCGTGCATTGCCCATGCGTTATTTAATGAATAAACTGACGTGAGGAAGAAGCAGCAGTGCCCGTGCGTTTCCTTCGTGCACGGGTGAATCCGCCCGTGCGTAAAAATGCACGGATAAATTCAGATTGGCGATAAACAAGGCTAAACAGGTCGATCGTGCGATTCCTTCGCGCACAGGCAACTGCCCGTGCATAAAGATGCACGATCAATGGCAGACCATCGCTTTCTACTCAGATGAAGGCGCACAACCGCAACCGTCCGTGTGTCAATAAAACGCACAACTGTGCTTTATACACAATCATGATTTCTGGGCAAAGGGGATGTTTCGACCACCTGTGAGCACATCAACCCAGCTGGGAGTATACCTCCAGTTCCAACATAAAAATAGAAATATGCTGGGGAGCAGAGTGTGCTTACCCCCAGCAATATAGTGTGCAATTACACACTACAACGGGCCTAAACATGCACTTCAAGTAAAAGCATGAACATGGTGAATATAAACAAATACTAACAAAAACTGAAGTACAAATGCAGGAAAAATAGCCCGGATGAGTCTGAAAATCAGTATATAAATTGGACTCATCAACGGTACAGGATACTTGTTTTTGTTAGTTACCTTGTTCAATGCCCGATAGTCTATGCATAACCGCAAGGTTCCATCCTTCTTCTTTTGAAAGAGCACCGGTGCCCCAAAAGTGCCTTCGACGGTCTGAACATTCCAGCATCGAGCAGTTCATGTAGCTGCTTCCTCAGCTCCTCGAGCTCGGGGGGAGCCATCCGATATGGTGCCTTTGCCGGGGCTTTTGCTCCAACCTCCAATTCAATCTTGTGGTCTACCTCTCTACGGGGAGGCAACTTCTTTGGTAGTTCGCTAGGCATAACATCCCCGTTCTCCTCGAGGACTTTCGCAACAAATAGAGGCACCTTCTCCATGATCTCGCCTGCTTCCTCCTTCAAAGTCGCCAAGAAAGTAGGTTCCCCTTTCTTCACGCCCTTGGATATTTGCATAGCCGATAGCTATTTTGCTCCACAGCTTGGTGGCCTTTCCACCACAGGTACCATGCATGTTGCACCTTTCTCCATAATGCACACCGAGCGGTAAGTTAGCATGACAATGACACTCACCGCATCTAAGAATTCCATGCCCAACACTAGCTTGTGATCATCCATGACTGCTACCGAGAAGTTCACCTTTCCTTTCCACGTACCCAAGCGAAGCTCCACGCCACGAGCCACCCCAGCTAGCAGTCTCGCCTTCCCGTTCACGGTCTTTAGTCATCCATCACACTTGGTCACTTGGAGGCCAAGTCTTCTTGCTTCTTCCTCTGTCATAAAGTTATGTGTGGCACCCGTATCCACCAAGGCTTTGGGGGACTTGTTGTCGATCATGACTTCCATGTACATAAGCCCCTTGCTAGCCACCTTCTTAGCTGGTTTCACATTCAAAGCACTCAGAAGTTGCAAAGAACATATTTGGTTTGTACCTTCCTCACCTTCGGGTCCAATTGTATCATCCTCCTGCAGTGTTGTGAGTGAACCAAGCTTTGGGCACTTGCTCATCATGTGCGGTCCCTTGCATAAGTAGCATCCTCCTTTTGGCGTAAATCTCTTGATTGCCCCATCCGTGTCCCTTTCATAGTTGGGGTTCCGATATCCCCTAGGTGGTCTCCGCGACCCTGGTCCTTCTCCCCCACCTTTTGGGTGGTCATTCTTATGGCCTTTCTTAGTAGTAGTATCCGCTGGCCTTTGGAATTCTTTCATCGCCTCGGCCGCCGCAATGGCCTAATCAAGTGTCTTGGAATCCCTTCGATGTACTTCCTGCTTCACCCAATTCTGGAGACCATCTTTGAAGTTAAAAAGTTGGTCGTCCTCAGACATACCTGGTACCATCAGCATCAAGGTTTGGAACTCCTTCACGTACTCCATGATTGACCCCTTCTGCTTGAGTTCCTTTAGATTCTTCCTTGCCTCATTTGCGACATTCGCTGGGTAGAAGTGCCGCTTAAGCTCAATCTTAAACTCATCCCATGTGTCCAAGTTGCATGTTCCCTTCTTGATATCTGCAAGCTTCCGTTGCCACCAAAGAGATGCAATATCTGAAAGATAGTATCTAGCCGTCTTTACCCTGAGTACTTCCTCAGTGAGGTTACATCCTTCAAAGTAGACCTCCATTTGATAAAGGAAGTGTTCAACTTCCTTAGCATCCCTCTTTCCGGTGAAATGTTTTGGCATAGGCACATCGATCCTTGAGTTAGCCACAACCCCATTTCTACCATCAGCAATGGCCTTTCTGCACAAGGCCAATTCCTCCTCCAATTTGGTGATCCGCTCCTCATAGTCATCCTCAAGTTGATCATACCTTTGGGTAAGCTATGCATTTGCGCCAAGACATGCTTGGACTTGGGCCTTCAAAAGTTCCAGCTCTCCGCGAGCCGGTAGCGCTTGTTTGACAGCTTCTAGTTCTCCGCGAACATATGAGTGGTCTTCGTCCACCGCCGTCATGCGCTCCTCCCATTCAGCTAACATGCGGTCCGCGTGCGCTTCATCCTGATATTTGTTATGGCTCCGCCTCTTCTTCTCTGACTGGACCAGCGACTCCCTACCACGCTCATCCACCACACATGAGTTGTTGTTCCCTTCACCAGCCATCTAGTCTTCTCGGACACCAACCACGAACTTGAGCAACCTGGCTCTGATACCAACTATCACGGACTTGTCTTCTTATAAGCTCCCGTGCAGACTTAGATCCTCCGTGCCACTCCGCATAGCCAAGCTAAGTTAGCCTCTCCATGCAGGAACTAGGTGGTGATTAAGAAAAGAGTGGGAAACAACACAAGAGAAAGCTCACAAGTGAAAGAACTCCAAAAGATCTCTATTGCTCTCCAAAACTTGGATGATTACAAATGAGGGGCCTCTTCCCTTTTATAGGCCCCAAAGAGGTTTCCCTCCAAAACATAAAAGATTCTAGACTACTACTATTCTAGAGTGTTCTATACAAATCTAGTATATACATGATCAAGAATTATCTAGAACTTTCTAGCATCTACCATATACAAGATTCTAGATTTCTCTGGATTCTTCTCGGGCTATTAACCACCAAATGCACTCAGATGCAGATCTGTGACACGATGCTCCTAATGCCAAGGCGAGTCCCAATCAACGGAGAGGAGTCCATTGCGGTCGATTATATCCGACTCTTTCATCCTTCCATGGCACCAAAGCAAGTTCCAAGAGTAAAGATCTTTCTCTCTGGTATTTGGACGTTAATTGTCTATTTTATTCTTTATTTTTTCTTGCATAGCAAGAGTCGCCGTTGGTTTGCTAGAACCCTGAGTCAATTGTGTCCATCCCCATCATGAAATGCATTTAGAAATCCAGTAAGACTTGCAGATTTAGACATGGTGTGTGAATCCTACCCGTGGTCATAGTCATGGATCAGTGATGCTTTGAATGACGTTGCATTTAGGGTTGACCTAGTATGCATTCCAGATAATGTCTCCATGAAATGCACTATATTGTTTGTGGGGTTTAGGAATGTGGAAACCCTTGGTGTTCTTGTCAAAATAACTAGGTTCTCGGCCTCCTATTTGGCCCTTAGATGTTACCAGATCGCGAATCGTACCCTTTTAGTAGTCGAGGTCCGATGACCTTAAAGTGAGAATGTACTTGTGGTAGAACTCAAACCTTCACCGCATTTTATAATGGTGTTGACTTGGACCTCCTATGTTGGGATGTGCATATGAAGTCTATGTACTCTCGTGTGGATTACGTGCGTAGTATGATATTGTTTGTAGTGCATGTGAATTAAGCCTATGTCCTCTCGTGTGGATTATGCATGTAGAATGATATTGTTTGTAGTGGATACAAAGCCTATATCCTTAGTGTGTGCTAAATGCTTTTGGGCCGAGGTAAAGCTGCACCCACATCGTGTAGTCGATCATGGTGACTTGAGCAATGGACATAAGCTGAACCAAGCCCAAACCATGCATTTTGGCATGAGGTTAACCCTCATGAATGCCGATGGATCATGGGATAGGTTGTGTCTGGCGTGATTGTCCAAACCAGTAAATGCTTAATAGGTATCTTGGGACTTTAGGTCCTAGATTAATTGAAATGCTCGTGTTAGAGTCGACCTTGTCCTCCTTACTGAATACTCTGTGTGCTAGAACTCGTGTGGTCATGAGTACCCGCGAATGTTTTATTAATGAATGATGATGTGTTAGCTTCATGTGATTGTTGGACATGTGTGTCACATCCCTTTGTTTGAGAATAACAAATCCCATATTATATTTGATATTGCTTGTAGTGTGTGTATAGTGTGCAGGAACTATAGGTGTAATACTCCACAGGTAGAAGGCAGCATGGAATCAAACTTTCTGAATGGAGCACTACCGCCAGCGCTAGAGGTTAACGCAGGCGCTAGCGCTACCGCCAGCGCTAGCGCTAATGCCAGGCGCTAGCTCAAGATCATCTCAGTGGTTTTTGTCTCAGCGGTTCCGTCTCAGCGGTTCCTTAATGCTACCGCCAGCGCTAGCGATACCGCAGGCGCTAGCTCAAGATTGTGCACAGCGCCACGCCGCCGAAGGTTTTGCAACCGCTCCACATGAACGATACCGCAGGCGCTAGCTCCAAGGTCTATAAATTGAAGCCAACTTCGATCATTTTCATATCCATCCCAGAGAGGTTGCTTGTGCCACAATTCCAGTACTGTTATGCTACCGAAGATGGATCTCCCACAAAAAGCTTAAGGAGAATTCTGGAGGAGGACTACGTCACGCTACATCCGAAGGACGATCGCTTCAACCTCGCTTATGATACAACGATCCTTCATCCTCGACTCCAGATATCTCATATAAGGAGTTTTATTATTGTTTTTCATTATTTCCATTCCATACTTTTTGTAACCGCTTAGAGAATTCGCCTTGTGTTGGCGACTAGGTATGGGTAGGACTTAGGGGGAAATTCGCCTTGTGTTGGCGACTAGTTCTAGGTGATTAGATCTAGGGGGTGCTCGAGGCCATATCCGGGGAAGGATTGGCTAGAGCGGCTTGAGGCCATATCCGGGGAAGGATTGGCTAAAGTCAACCGGTTTGTGGGGATACAAGTCGGTATAGAAAAGGAAAAGAAATTTACATTTGTACGCCTCCGATTTCTAGCGATATAGAAATCAAATTTATGTAAACACTTTTTGCATATAATATAATCATGTCTCTTTTGTGTTTACTTGATTTCTATCATTTGGCGTAATTTCTATTATATTGTGTTCTAAGTTTTTCAATTATAAATCTAAATTGTTTATTTCAATCTCTTTCATCATAAAACAACTTAGTACTTGTTTCTAAAATTGCAAATCATAATTTTCTATTCATTTAGCTAAATAGTTATTTTACCTTCGCATATTATAAAACAATTTAGTAATTTTCTTAAAATTATAAAAAGAATTTTTATTCCCTTATTCACCCCCCTCTAAGGGCGCCGTAAGATCCAACAAGTGGTATCAGAGGGCAGGTTATTCCAAATCGGTTTAACAACCGGGAATAATGGCGTCTCATGATCTCGCTTCTACTAGTGGGGGAAACTTTCTTTTAAATGAAAAATCTTTAGCACCACCTTTATTTGAAGGCAAAAATTATAATGCGTGGAAATTTCTTATGGAAAAGTTTCTTAAATCTTTGGATATTAAAATATAGAATATTACAATTAAAATGCCCCAAGTATTCTTAATAAAAATGAAATGTTTTTAAATGCCAAATCAATGAAGAGTCTATATTATGCATTAGATCAAAATATTTTCAAACTTATTTATACATTTCCTACTGCTTATGAAGTTTAGAAATTTCTTGAGAATTCTTATAGTCTTCCTTCCACAGATGATGAACAAGAGGAATTCCTTATGGATCCAAGAGAAGAAATCGATGAGGACTCATGCTTGAAGGAAGAAGAATACAAAGTCACAATGTTGGACTCATTTGATGACCAAACATCAAGCGAAAGAGAAGATGGAAATTATAGCAATGTAAGAAAATCTAAAGCTTCTCTTTTTGTAACAAATTCTATTTCTACATTTCGTGTGCTTAAAATTGCTAAACGTAAAATTTTAAAGTTGAAACATGCTAATTCCAAATTACGTTTAGAAAATAAAACTTTAAAAGCAAACGCTAAAGTAGAATCTAATATTTATGTGTTAAATTCTCTTTCATGCTCTTTAGGTAAACTTCCTATTCCTTGTTTAGATTGCAATCTATTAAAAGAAAAATTCAAGGATATTGAAAAAGAGCTCTTAGTTTCTAAAGAACATAATGATAAAATGATTGTTGAAAATGATGCTTTAACTTATAAGTTAATACAATTAAAATCTTTTGTTGAAAAATTTCAAATGTCATGTAATGAATTTCATCATAAGATTTTGAATAACAAGGATAAATTAACTTACAAAATCATTTCTAAAAAGGGCCATTTTCACACATTAAATCAAAAGGAGTTTAGTTTCAAAAAGAATTATGATCCTCACAAAATTCTTAAGAGTCATTATTATAAGTCTCAATATATTTTCAATCATGACTCAAATTTAAAAACTCCTTTTCATGAAAATCAAACTCTAAAATATTATCCTTCATATTATAAGAGTATGTCTATAAGAAAGAGTGGAAATGAAAATTATCGAAATAAGAATCAATCATTTAAAATATATAGTAACCCACTCTTTCAACAATCATTTCTTAAGAAAGACAATCACTCTTATAAACTTTCAAAAAATCTATATAATAAAATTCATTATGATTATCAACATCAATCTATTTTGAAAAATAATTTGAATAAACATAAATCCCAAATGAATTATTTTTCAAATAAATATAATCATATAAAGATGTCACATAATCATAATATAAATTTAAATGATAAACAACCAATGTATGAATGGAGACCCATAAAGAAAAATGATGTATCATCTTTAATTGATAATGCCCATTCATCATTGTCCTCCCAAAAGCCATCACGATGTATTTGGGTACCCAAAGGAACCATCCCACATGGTCCCCTTTGGATACCTAAATATCTTATTAATTAGTATCCAATCATTTGCATGAAGTAGAAACAATTAAAAATGAAATATCAGTACTCTACTTCATGATATGCTTAATTGCTTTTTTCTTTTGTTTAGTTTTTATTTTTGAGCCAACACGTTAAGGTCACTTAGATATATTATGAAATATGACTTTTACATCTTAAGCCAAATGTTTATCAAATCAAATTGAATTAAAATTGAACATAAAGTCATATGATCTTAAAAGTGACCTACCTTTCATCTTTTAAAATTGCTTATATATATATATATCCTTATAAATCCTTTACCCATCTATGTCTTGAATTAACATTATAATTTGAATATAGAAATTATTTTCAAGACTAATGAAATTATTTTTAAAAATGGATTTAAATGGTTTATTAAAGGGCTTAGGCTAAAAATTAAAATGCGCAACGTTTTTGATTCTTGTCTAATTTCTTTGTTGCATATGATAGCCCCTATTTTGAATAATCATAATCAAGAAATATCGGAATCAAATGATAAATATACAAAAAACCATGTGTTTTTAAATCAAAAATTGTAACTTAAAATTGTAAATCAAAAACCATGAGTTGCTAACGCCAAGCGTTATCACTAACACCGACGATAGCTTATTTTTATAAAAAATTCCGATTTCTCTAATTATTATTTTCTGAAAAATTATGTTAAGTATCGTTATCCTTTTCTTTCAGATATCTTGTATTAAGATCAAAAAGAAAAATTTACAAAACAATTCAAAATAGCCAAAATATTTTTTTTGTCCTTTATATATATGTAGTATAATATTCACTTTACAAGCAGTCACTACATATTAAAAGGGACGAATATAAACTATATAATCACCACCATGATCTATTAATATCATATGCTAAAATTCACTATAATCATATATCATAATTCATGATCTAATAGGAATCATCTTAAATCATCTAATATTATCAACATTAGGAATTATGAAATATGTGATGGCTATTGATATTATAGTTTCATATCTTATTTTGTGTGTGATATGTATCTCTATTATTTTCATGTATCTCATTATATCTAAGAATAAACTTGATATCAAGAATATGAAATCAAATAGAATAATCATTTCATTCTAGATCTAAAGAAAACTAATTTGAAAGTTTCTCATATTACATGCAACACTATCTCCATTAAATCATATATAATAACATTGCACTCAAACTCATTACTCTAGCATCACTTCTTAGTTTATGCTTAAATTTATATGCTAGGTATAACATTTACAATGTTATTAAGATATCATGATAACTATGTGATTTGAAATTATATAGAATACTAAAATTTCAATAAACACATAGTTTATGGATTAATCATTAGAATATATATGAATATTGTATCAAAAATCATATATTATCATGCAAAACCAAAGATCAATAGATTCAATTATTGAATGCAAATTTTATTATAAATGTCAAAACACTCTATATATGATCTTTGTCTTTAATATGATTACATGATCATCATTTTCTAGACTTAAAAATCAAACATGCTTATTCAAAAGAAATTCACCAAATCATATTGTCGTAAGTCTAGAAAGAATAGAAATCACATACATCATGATGATCTAACATATATTCTATGCAAAATTCTCTATAATCATAAATAATAATTCATGTTCTATCAAGAAATATCTCAAATCAATAATAAGAATTATGATTCTTATGATAAAATATGAATATTGCTTTCTTTACATTAGTTGGTGTATGGATATGCTTTGATATTGATTGCATGTATCTCACATATATATAGATTCTAGAACCAACCTAGGAATAATAAAGATACATCAAACTTAATCATCACTCTATTCTAGATCTATAACTTAAAATTCTATTTTGGAATACATACAATATTAATATTAATCTTATGACATGACATTAAACCCAAAACTCATCATACTAGCTTTATCACTTATTGAATATTAGTAATTGTGCTAGTTATCACATATCGTCATCTCATAAAAGTAGAAAAACTATGCGGCTTTATAACTCATCACATTAAACAAAACCCATAGTTTATAAATCAACCCATAGTTTAAAAAGCATAGGTTGTCCAAAGATTATTCACCTTTGACTTCATATCTCACAATAGCGGGGGCGTAGGGTTGTATGCATTAGAGACCTAACCTCTAAGTCATGTCTTGTCCTTAACCGGGGAGGGTTTCAGTGGGGCCTTGCGAGGCACTGGGGGGAAAGAGTGCTAGGTTGAGTGTTCTCTAGTTTGTGCATATGGGACTGACACCCCAACCTACGACATGCGTGCAGCTCCTCATGCCCATCCGTCACTTAGTACGGGGCTAGGGTGTAGACATTTAGTCGGGGTAGTCTTTAATCTTAGGACATACTTATATTACTCACTGCATGAACATTTTTATTCACTTATTACTTAAATCATGCATATTTTGGGTTGTTGAATAAAAAATGTCCTCTTGTGTCTTCATAACTTATCTTTTCATGATTAAATGGTTTTGTAAAACACAAGAATTTGAAAAAGCTAAAGTTTCATGCAAATTTGATCCACCTAGAGATCTCCAAAAATTCTGAAATTTCAGCATGAAACTTCTCTAAGGACACTTAATCAAAATAAAAAAAATCAAAAATTTAAAATTCTCAAAAAATAGTGTACTATTTCCAGAGCTAGCCCTAGCACCGGCGCTAGCGTGGGTGTTGGAATTTTCTGATTTTCAAAATTTCTAAAAATCACTTAAAATATTTTAGTCTATATGTACTACTTTGTTTTTGTATTTCTGACATTTGTTATTTTTGTTTTATTCATATTATGAAAAATCAACTACAAAAATTAAAAATTAAAAATTACAAAAATTTTTTTTTGTGTTTTATTCATATTATGAAAAATCTACTACAAAAATTCAAAATTCAAAAATTACAAAAATATGTTTTTGTGATTTTCTGTTTTTTTTATTTGATTTAAAAATGACAAAACAAAAAAAACTGTATGATCTTTATTGCCAATATCAAGCATGTATAAATTCTATTATTTAGAATTATTTACAATGTTAAAACATATTCTTTCAAATTACTATGAACATTGTTTTGCTTATCATGCTTTGATATATCTATTTAAAGTGCATCAATTGTATTGAAAAAGGTGTAGAACCAAGCTTAGCATGCCTCTAAGTATGAGTAAATGTATTATGATTGATAATGATACCTTTCACTCACTTATTTTTGGTAATCAACATGTGTGTTTAAATATAAAAATGCTTGCTTGTGTATTGTATTTGTACAATGAATTAAAACTTGCATAAGTTTATTGCCTACACCACATTTGAATTGCACTTATGAAATTTAGAAAAGTGGTTAAAGTTAAAAAATTGGGTTTGCAAAACAAGTGTTTTCGGAGAATGTTGTCTCACAAATGTAAACAAAAAATTATATATGTAGACAAATATAACTCCACCAAGCACTACTTGAACCTCCTGATAAGTCTTCATAAGCATTGTGAGGTTGAGCACCTTGGAAAGAATAGTAAAGTGTCTTGTGCAAACTTTGATTATTACACCACTTTGTTAAAAATTATGTGCATTAAAAGTGTGTGAAAGTAATTTACTTATGTTTTATTGTGCACTTTACTTTACATATGTCTTGTATTTTGATGATTTAAATCCATTGTTAACATTGCCCAAAATACACTTATGTGCACAACATTATCTTTCATAACACTTCTTCTCATGAGTATTGGATTCTAATGCTTTATTTATACTACTCTTTTTATAAGAAATGCACTGGATAACCTAGCATGATCTCTACAATGTTTTGGTATGTTTTGAATTTAAAATTAAGTAACATTGTAGTATAATCTCTCTTTGATATGTTCATTTCATGCTTGGTATCTTTATGAAAAACTTTGAGATTTTAAAAGGTTAAAACATCTTTCAATTTTGAACTAAAACTCATATTTTTACTTATGCTTTTCATGCTTACAAAAAGATGTTTATTATAATCTTCCGCTTGCTTACAACTCTTATCTGTATATTTGAAATCTCTTATATATGCTATGCTTAAACTCTTTATCATTATCTATATTTCAAAAAGCTCGATCATGCTTTATCATTTATAATAAATGCCTCCTTACTACCCTCACCCCACCTTCTTTTGATAATACCAAAAGGGGGAGATTAATTGAAGAAATCTATATAGGAGAAATATAGAAGATTAAGGGGAGAATGTAATCTATCATTTAGGGGGAGTAACACATAATTGCATTTATGTAGGGGGAGCATTAAGATAGGAGGAGTATGCACATTATCATGCATATCATTTACTATAGTTGCACTTTTATCTTGCTTATCTTATCTATAAACACTATTGTTGATTTCTTGCTAGGAGGATTTGTTATTATCAAAAGGGGGAGATTGTTGGACATGTGTGTCACATCCCTTTGTTTGAGAATAACAAATCCCATATTGTATTTGGTATTGCTTGTAGTGTTTTATAGTGTGCAGGAACTATAGGTGCAATACTCCACAGGTAAAAGGCAGCATGGAATCAAACTTTCTGAATGGAGCACTACCGCCAGCGCTAGAGGTTAACACAGGCGCTTGCGCTACCTCTAGTGCTAGCGCTAACGCCAGGCGCTTGCTCAAGATCATCTCAGCGGTTTTTGTCTCAGCGGTTCCGTCTCAGCGGTTCCTTAACGCTACCGCCAGCGCTAGCGATACTGCAAGTGCTAGCTCAAGATCGTGCACAGTGCCACGCCGCCGATGATTTCGCAACTGCTCCACACGAACGATATCGCAGGCGCTAAGTACTACCGCATGCGCTAGCTCCAAGGTCTATAAATTGTAGCCAACTTCGATCATTTTCATATCCATCCTAGAGAGGTTGCTTGTGCCACAATTCTAGTGCTGTTATGCTGCCGAAGATGGATCTCCCACAAAAAGCTTAAGGAGAATTCTGGAGGAGGACTATGTCACGCTACATCCGAAGGACGATCGCTTTAACCTAACTTATGATACAGCGATCCTTCATCCTCGACTCTAGAGATTCATATAGGGAGTTTTATTATTGTTTTTCATTATTTACATTCCATACTTTTTGTAACCATTTAGAGAATTCGCCTTGTGTTGGCGACTAGGTCTGGGTAGGACTTAGGGGAAATTCGCCTTCTGTTGGCGACTAGTTCTAGGTGATTAGATCTAGGTGGTGCTCGAGGCCATATCCGGGGAAGGATTGGCTAGAGCGGCTTGAGGCCATATCTGGGGAAGGATTGGCTAAAGCCAACTGGTTTGTGGGGATACAAGTCGGTATAAAAAAGGAAAAGAAATTTACATTTGTACGCCTCCGATTTCTAGCGATATAGAAATCAAATTTATGTAAACACTTTTTGCATATAATATAATCATGTCTCTTTTGTGTTTACTTGATTTCCATCATTTGGCGTAATTTCTATTATATTGTGTTCTAAGTTTTTCAATTATAAATCTAAATTGTTTATTTCAATCTCTTTCATCATAAAACAATTTAGTACTTGTTTCTAAAATTGCAAATCATAATTTTCTATTCATTTAGCTAAATTGTTATTTTACCTTCGCATATTATAAAACAATTTAGTAATTTTCTTAAAATTATAAAAAGAATTTTTATTCCCTTATTCACCCCCCCTCTAAGGGCGCCGTAAGATCCAACAGTGATGTTGCTTAGTAGGTTATGGGAAAACCTTTGGGTGAACCCAGCCATCATCACTTACTTTTCTAGGTCCCCCATTTTGATATGTTTAACATAGAAGATAGATTGTGCTTGAAACTCCATCTTGTGTTGTTTAGTCACACTTTCTTTATTTTTCTACATATTACTTATTGTGACATACTTGTATGTGAGCGGTGTCCCGCCCCGCAGTTCATTAGGATGGCCAGGGGGAGGGGGATGGATCATTAAGTAGTTTATGATCACCTCATAGTTGAACCTCGTTTACCTCTTTTTTGTGTTTGGTGCATATATCACAGAGCATAGCGGGAACTAGCGGGCGTAAAGCCCAAAGCTGAACTGAAAAAGAAATGTCATGTCTCTTACTCTATTCATTAGCCAGCTTGTCTGTCGATGTTTTGTGTTTGTAATTTTGATGTGTTATACACTTAATGTGATGTAAGGCCATAAGGGTGAAACTATTTATGAAATATTTCTTAGTAATTATGGATTATTCATATTTGGATTTTAATCAAAGCTTATACTAGTTTTTACATGCTTTAGTATTTTTATTTCTTTATGCCTGATAATAATGTCTAGCTTGTGTTTGTGGTATGTTGTGGGGTGCTGGTCAGACCCATGCTATATTGTTTGAACAAGCAAGATTATTCATTTTGGTATCAGACTTTAGGGCATCGATCTGTAGTCTTTAGATTCGTGGATGAACCTTTTTAAGGAGTGAAGTGCACATGTAGTGTGTTAACCTAAAATGACTAGATTTAGAGATGAATGTCAACTTAGGAATGAAAAACATGTTTGTTTGCAGAATCTAAGTGTTCAATGATTGATGTTTTGCTAATTTTTGGTCACTAAAGTATGTGTTTTGAAAGTGGACAGTGAGTCCTCTGAGTATTATCTAGGGGGGGTGTGGGTGAATAGAGTTTAAAAAATTTTTCACTAATAGATATGCAAAACAATAACAACTATGCATTCAACTTTCCAATACAGAATAAAATAATCATAGAGTGCAAAAATAAAATAATTGGACAACACAGAAAATCACAGCACAAAGAGACAAGAGCTATAGTGGTTCCCTAAAACTTATGGGTACATCCACTCTTCTACCACCTTGGTATGAATACACTATCCAGTGCATGAGTCTTTTGATAAGGAGACTCTTAGAACCACTGAGCCTTTTGGTAAGAAGACTCATATAACCAACAACTGAGTCTTCTGACATGAAGACTCTTAGAACCACTGAGTCTTTTGGTAAGGAGACTCTTAGAACAACACTAGATCTTTTGGTATGGAGATCTTGAACCAACTGAATCCCTTGGAGCGAAATTCTTAGGACTCTTTACTCAGATTACAATAGTGAAAAGAAAAGAGTAAAAAGGAAAAGAAGAAATGAAGATGTTCTTCTGGTTGCATGCTCCTTCAATAATCACTGAGGATTCAGGCACTTAGTGTTGTTGAGTGATCTATATTCAAGTAGATGAGTCCTTACTGAGAGAGAGAGAGAGTTGCAAGGACTATTCAAGCTTTGATTCCAAAATCTCTGTATTCTTGTAGGCTTCTTGCTGTGTGAGAAGATGAGGAAGAAGAAGCCGTAGAACTATTCTTGTACAGAGAATAGTTATTCTGTCTTTTTGAGAGAGAGGGAGCTTGAGGAAGAAGAAGATGATTAATCGAATTGTTGTTGTATGAATCTTCCTCAATACCCATATTCTTCTGTAGAAAGAATTCAAATTCATTTCATTTTCTGATGTATCCCTAGTAGGAAAGTCCACAGGATAATAACATTCTCTTTCTATTTTGATGACCCGTCAAACCCTTTTTGAATACCTTCCAGAAATATCTGTATTGCCTCTCTGTAGTCCTTCTTTCCATTCTTGGATATAATCGACCCGTTAGAGATCCAAACTATTCCATCTATAACCTCTGAATCATCTTTTAGAAAAGAATACATGAGAAATTCTAATTCAATCTGTATTCGACGCAGCGTCGAATACATTTCCCTTCTTATCGACGCAAATCTGATTTCTACTGGAAGCTGCGTCGAAATCCTCCTCAGATTAAAAATGATCTCTACAGTCGACGTTGCGTCGAATAGTTATCGTTGTGTCCATCAAGATGAAATCCTGAACTCAAAGCTTCTTCCTTCTGCGTCGATTATAAGTTCAAGTTGTGTCAACTTCAAATACTACAACGATTGACTCCGTCTTCTGCGTCGAGTTCAACTTATACATTGACTTCAGTTTGAGTTAATGTTACTTCTATTCGAAGTTACTTCGACTTGCAGTTGAAGCTGCATCAACTTCTATTCGATGCAAATTTAACTCAACTGAATTTTGGACTCTTTTGGACTGGTCTTTGACACTGTAATATGAGTGTGACATCCTAAGACATCTAATTACCAAATTACCCTTTCTATACAACATGGGTAATACATCCTAGATAATGAAACCACATGTATATAATTTTTGAGATAAATCAAATGGAATTTTCCCAACAATCTCCCCTATTTATCTTAACAAATTTTACAAATAATTTAAGTGATTTCAATCACACTGAGACATGAAATTGAAGATGAGCAAATATACAATGAACAATAATGACATTAAACTAGAACTTCAGATAAATATAAATGAAAATTCATAAGAATTGGTTACCCAAAAGAAGTTCTACTTTCTCTTTTTGAGAAACATTGATAGGGCTTCATAAACCTTTCTGAACTTTCTTTTAACATACTTGAAATTTGCTGGTTTGGCCTTCATAGGATTCTGCTGAATTCTATCATGTCCTTTGAATAGCTTTTCCCGGTCAGATTCTGCATTAGGATAGACATCTTGAATTTTGAATCCAAGGCTTATGATTTTTGTAGTCATCTCATTTAGTTCAACCAGATCTAACTCTTCTAAATCAGGATCTGGTACAATGAATGATGATTATGGGTTCCCAAAAATTGGAGCTGTCTTGAATACAATCGTCCTTTTCTTTTTATATGGTTGATCCTCCATCTCTTGATTACATCCAAGACCCCTTTTGTTGAGTTGTCCTATGTCTGTTAGGACTTTAGCTTGAGGATTCTTGGCAGCTTATTTAGGGTAATCAAATAGAGTGCTATGAATTTGAATTGCCTCTTTTAATTGTTCTTTTTCCACATCATCTTTGCCCTTTTCAGCCTTCTAATTATTATCATTCTCTTTTCATCAAGTTCTCTTTGAGATGCATCAAATTCATACTGATCCCTTTCTCTGATTTCATAAAATTCATACTGATCCCTTTCTCTGATTTCATCTAGGGCTTTGTCAAGCTCTGGATCATTATATACCTCCATCTGATTTTTAGGTATTTGAACCTTCTCATAGATTTTATAATATGACCTATCCTTCTTGTACTGTTTTCTCCGTACCTTTGTATATCTTTCCCAAATAGGTGTGTTTCTCCTATATCCCCTTTCTTTATTATCTCACTCATATCCCCTTCCTATGAATAGATGTTTTCCTATGGGAGCTGGTGCTGGGATTGTTGGAATAGATGCTGGGTTTTTTGGAGTTGGTGCAAGAGGGAGCTGTGCTGGTGTGGAATTAGGAGAAGAGGGGGAAGAATTAGAAGAAGAAGCCGACTGCACTGCAGGTGGCGCTATTATTGACTCTTTAGAATAAGGCCTGAAGTCTGTTGTCTCAGGAATGGGTGAATCAACCCATTTTGAGAACACCTTCAGACTTTTCTAGTAATCATCATCATTTGAAAATAGATCATCCTCCCTGTTGGGAATATTGCCCTCAATGTTCCCTTGATTTGAAGAGGCATCACACTCAATGCTAAGTACATATTGTATTTGATAAACCCTATTTTACTTCATGTATATGCATGGTTAGGTTATTCCAAACAATGGAATAGTCCTGTGGTTTTACTGTCAAAACCACTGAGACGGCAGCTTGGTCTCAGCTGAACCGCTGAGGCGCAGCTAGAGCCACTGAGAAGGAGTCTGTCTCAGCTGAGCTGCATTTAGACAGAATCCACTGAGAAGACTAACTGTCTCAGTGGATCTGCTGAGACAAAGAAAAATTCAGTCGCTGAGATTGAAGATTGTCTCAGCCCAACCGCTGAGACAAATTCACATTTGAATAATGCACTAACGGGACCTGCTTTTGGCGCAAGTGGCTGGAAAGCAAGATAACATTTTCTAATCCTGTCCATGTCGTGTCTGGGCCCTCTTCAGAGCTGTTGCATATTAAAGGGAGTATAAAAGAAGATGTTAGGGCATTATAGAACGTGTGGAAAATATTCTGAAAGCAAAGCTACTGTGCCATTGATGGCTTCCACAGTTATTTCTCAGCTTGCTTCCTGAAGCTACAAGCAAGCACCTGAGATAAGATAGCTCTTCCTGATTAGATCCTGAAGAGCAAGTAGATCATTCTTCATCAACTGAAGAAGAATATCAGATAGAGGCAAGGACTGAAGCTACAACCATTCAACCCTGCTTCAAGACAGCACCTGCTGTGCATCAACAACAGAAGACCAGAGATGAAGGTTAAACCTTGTCTGTCCTCTGTTGTATAATCAAACACTATTATCTCTGTAAGAACATTATTGTTCTGAGTTTTTAGGGTTGTTGAGCCTGAGTGTGTAGGGTTGTTGAGCCTGAGTGTGTAGGGCTGTTGAGCCCGAGCTTGTACAACTGTACTCCCAGCTTGAGTGTAGGATCTCTGAGGAGATATGAGGTAGGACTTCATGATAGGCCTGAGGTAGGAAATCGGGAGGATTTCTGAGGTGTAGGAGTTGGAGCACTCTGGGAGGTAGGGTTGTTGATCCTGAGGTAGGGCTGTTGAGCCTGAGGTAGGGTTTGGAGCAAACCTGAGAGATCCCGAGGGATCTGAGTTGTAAGCTCTTGGAGCTGTGTTTTTGGAGTAGGTTGCCTTATCTAACACAATGTTAGAAAGGTATGGAGGGAAAGTTGACTACCCATAGACACATTGTCTTGGGGAACCACTAAAAATAGCTGTGTGTTTTCTGTGTTGTGCATTTACATTATATAATCTCTAACAACAGCTAGTAGTAACTAAGAAAAATCAAAGAAACCTATTCATGCCCCTCTAGGTAAATTAGACTACTACCTAATAAACTATCAAGTGGTATCAGAAGGAGGTTGGTCAATAAAGACATAACAACCTGACCAGATCCTATAAGGAGTAGTCAAGTCTGAATCCAATGGCCGCCACTGGAGGTCAGAAGGAGATGGGATCAATGAAGTTTCCCATATGCAGGAAGGAGACTTTTGGCATATGGAAGCAAAGGGTAAGGTTATTCATGGAAGCCTCAGACCTTATGATATATATAACAGTTAAGGAGAGAGATTTTTTCTTCACAAAGCCCTCCACTATAGATCCAACTAGGCAAGTGACCAAGTCATATGCTGAAATGACTAAGGATGAGATTGCACTTGCTACTAAGGACAACAGAGCACAAAATATAATAGTAAATGTAATTGAAGATTCCACCTTCCAGAACTTGGTGCACTGTGAGACATCCAAGGATATATGGGATACACTTATAGTGTATATGGAAGGCACTGAAGAAGTGAGGGATGATAGGAAATCCCTCCTCAACCAGGAATATTTAGCCTTCAGGCAACACAGCCTGGAATGCATAGCTGACTGATATGAATGGTTCTTTAGAGTGGTGAATGAGCTGAGGACCTATGGAAGGGTCTTCAGCCATTATGAGCTAAATGATAAATTCCTAAGATCTCTAACTAGAGATTGGGATACAAAGATATGTGCCATCAAAGAAGTGGCAAAGCTGGGTGAGACTCCTCCCTATACACTATTTGGAAAGCTGCTCTCATATGAGATGTAGCTGTCTGCAAGGAAGGAGGAGGACACATCCACCAGGCCTCATGCAAGGGAGAGAGCTGTGGATCTCAAAGCTGAAAGCACTCAGAAGAGCAAAGCAAGAATGCCTTCTCCACCATGAAGGGCTGCTGACTCAGAAAATTCTGAGCCCAACACAACTGACAGCAACTCATCAGATGATGAGTTTGCTGCCTTCTCAAGTCACTTCAAGGAGATGATGAGGAAGAAGTAGTGGAAGAACAAACCTTCCTCCTCCTCACATCCCAAGAAGGAACATAACATATCAGAAAGGCATCACCCCAAGGGTGACATGTATAAACATGTTAAACATTTCAAATAATGTTATATATTATTGCTGCAGCAAGCCTAGACATGTCATTGCTGACTGTCCAATCAAGAGAAAGGAAAGAGGTGATTAGAAGCCTCATCACCAGAAGGGAAGGAAAGGTGAAAAATCCTTTCTGGCAAAGAAGGAGAAAAACTGGAGTGAATCCGAGTCTTCATTCTCTGATTCTGAAGAAGAAGAAGAAGAAGAAGCCTACATTGGGTTATTTGTAGCTGCAGAAGATGATGATTGTCGAGCTGCTAAGGTTGGCATTAGGGCCCCTCTGTCACATTCAGATAGCGACAATGAGGAGGATGAAGATGAAGATAAATGTTATGGCTTAATGGCCATGTTTGATGATGAAAAAAGTCAGGATAATCCTAATAAGGTATCAACTCCTCTCCTTCCCTCTTCTGATAATGGGTTAGTACCAGAATCTGAAGCATGCTCATCTAATGTTGAGAGTGGTTCATAATCTGAAGTGGATGTCAATCAATTGATTGACAAGTATGGTGCTCTTTTGGAAGCTCTGAAAAAGAGCAAGAAGCAAGCCAAGATGCAAGCTCTAGAGATTGCTTCCCTTCAGCAGACAAAGCCTGAGTGCACTGAGTCATCTACCCAAATGGCTCAGATGAGTAAGGAAATAAGTCAGCTGAAGGGAATTACAATATTCCAATTAAGCACCATTAGTCAAAAGAATAATGTCATCAAGGACCTTGAGGAGAAGCTTCTCAAAGAGAAGAGCTTGGTGGCTCAATTCTCCAAACCCAAATCCATACTGCCCATTATTGACACCTTATCCTCCCAAACTAATAGGAGAGGGCTAGGTTTCAATAAAGTGGCAGTAGGTGCTGAGAATGGAGGAAAGGGTAGGCTAAAGCTAAGCCTCATACCACCTTTCAAAAGGTGTTGCTTCCCTCCAATAGCTATGACCAGCACATCATGTATGGACACTGAAAAAATGGAAGTTCCTACAGGATGGAAAATACTCCTTACTATAACAGAAGAAAGGGCATGGGGATGAGTGCTTTGAATGCTTCCCATGAAGAAATTCAAATGGCCCATTCTGGACAATTGTATTTGGTACTTCAGCCCCTTCATTCAAGAATAAGGAAGCTGGTTCTTCCAAATCCCACTTAGCAAAACACATGGCTGTTGTCAAGCCTATAATCAAGTCAAACAACACAATATATGCTGCCATCAACTCTTGCTTAGCCAACAAGCTAAGACCATCTGATGTCACTCAGATAAAGTCTGCTAAGACTAACTATAGACACTCAACCAGCCAGGTTATTGCTAATGTTGGAGCATGCGTTCTGCACTCGTCCGGTTTGAGAGTAACAAATCCCGAATGTATTTGATCCTATTTTTGATTAGTGTGCAGATAACAGGTGCAAGAATAACATGTTTTCAATTGGAGCAAAATATCAATTTTCCAGATTTTGGAGCTATCGGATTTCCGACAACCTTATCGGATTTCTGACAGCGCGTTTCTCCGATCTCTGCTCAACGGTTAAGAGCTGTCGGATTTCCGATATCGCTAACGGATTTCCGACAGCCCACGATCTTCCAATAACACCAGGACGTGCAGCAGTTACCTTAGCTAACGGATATCCGACAGTGCTATCGGATATCCGACAGCCCACGTCTCAACCACGACCTCAACTTCATGCAGAAACTTCATTTTAGTGGGACACGTGGCAGCTTCTGGAGATATCGGATTCAGGCGATAGTAGCTATCAGATGGCGACAGCTCTTTTTCTTAAAAGAGTTCAAAACTTCGTGGAATGAACTTCTTGAAATTTCCAGGGCTTTCTTCCAGAGTGCATACGCACCAAAAAGTTCAAGAACACCATCAATTCCCATTTGTGCAAAGAAGGATTGAGATTGAAGACGAGATCGGACGCACTTCTACATCAACGATCATCTCGAGGCTTCAACCTTCCTTTCAGAGATCTGAATTTCTAGGGAGTTGTTCTTTTCATTTTGTATGTCATTCACATTTACTTTTCACTTTGTAATCGTTGTAGAAATCATCGTCTTGTGTGCGGCGTCTAAGTCCTTGCGCGGCTTAGGGGAAAATCGCTTCCTTGTGCGGAGCGTCCAAGTCCTTGCGTGGCTTGGTAGGAAATCGTGGCCTTGTGTGCTACGTCTAGATCTTGGGAAGATCTAGAGGGTAGGCTTGGGCTTGATCTAGGGAGAGACAAGTGACAGACTTCCGATCCTTGGGAGAAGGATTGGTAAAATCAAAATTATTGAAATTTATATTACCATATTTGTGCATTGATCTTAAGCATTGTTAAGATCATTTTATTGTATGTAAATTTCATGATTAATATAATTATGCTTCTTTCATTAATTGCAAATTTGGTTGCTTAATCTTTAACTTAGAAATTTGTGTTTGGTTTAATACAAAAATTACATTGGTTTGAAATTGTTTACAAGTAATTTTTTAGAAAAGTAAAAATCTGTTTAAAAAAATTATTAAGTAAAAATTATATTTTAAACACACCCTTATCCCCCCCCCCTCTAAGGGAGTCACACGATCCAACAAGTGGTATCAGAGGAAGGTTACTCCAAGACAGTTTTACCACCGGGAGTAATGGCGCACAACGATCATGCGTTCGTTGAGGGGCAATGCATAAGTAGACCACCTTTATTCACGGGCACAAACTATAATTATTGGAAAACACGTATGCGTTGTTTTCTAATTGCGCTAGATATAGAAGTCTGGAATATGGTAGAATCTAGTTACACTTCTCCAACATTTGTTGTAGGAGATGTAACTATGGATAAACCCAAAGACAAGTGGGATGACAATGATAAATTAAAATGTAAGAACAATGCAAAAGCCATGAATGCTTTATTTTGCGCACTAGATCGCACTGAATTTAATAGAGTTTGTGCTTGTCATACTGCTTTTGATATTTGGAATCTCTTAGAAATTACTCATGAAGGTACATCATAGGTAAAGGATTCAAAGCTATTTCAACTGGAGTCTGAATTTGAAAGGTTCAAAATGGAGGTAGATGAAGAGATTGATACGATGTACACACGATTCAAAAAAATCGTGAACGACACAAAGGTGCTAGGAAAGGTGTTCTCTAATGGAGACTTAGTAAGGAAAATCTTAAGATCACTTCCCCCGAAGTTCAATCCTAAAGTGACTGCAATTTCTGAGTCACATGATCTTAAGACCTTACAATTGGAGAGCCTCATTGGGAATTTGAAAACTCATGAAGTTGAATTGAAAATTCAACAACAAGAGTATATGGAGCCAAAGAAGAAGGGATTGGCTCTAAGATCTAAGAAGGAGGAAAGTAGTGATTCTGAGGAGGATGAAGAAGATGAAGAAAGTTTATTTGTTAGAAAGTTTAGAAAATTTATGAAAAATCCAGAGAGGAGGAATTCATTTAAGAAATATTTTAAGAAGGAGACGTTTAGGAAGAAAAAAGGAAAGGAAGACGATGAGGATGAAGAGAGACCGCCACCAGAGTGCTATCACTGCAAGAAGTTAAAACACATCCTAAGCAAGTGACCAAAGTACTTAAAAGAACTTAAAGAAAAGAAGCACAAAGGGTCGAAGAAGGTGTTGAAGGCGGAAACATGGGATGATACTACTTCTGAGGATGCAAGCAGTTCAAGCTCAAGTAAAGAAGATGAGGCCAACATGTGCTTAATGGGAAAGAGCATCATATCTGATGTCGAATGCAGTGTCCAAAGTGACACTGAGGTAACTCCTCCAACCTACGATGAATTATTTTCTGAATTTTTAAAGACTTGCAAATTTTTTGAAAAGAGTTTAAAAGATAATGATCTTCTTAAATCTGAAAATGAAATTTTGCTTAAAGAAAACAAAAAATTGTTAAATGAAATTAAGACTATTGGAAAAAGAGATATTTCCTGCCAAGAGTGTGATCACTATTTGGGAAGAATTAAAGAACTTGAAGAATCTCTTTCCAAATCTCATTCTACAATAAAAATTCTTACTAAAAAGAATGAGATTTTAGAGAGAGATCTGAAATCTTCAATTTCCAAAGTCCATGAGGGAAAGAAATCTTTTGAACGTAGATGCGTAAATCTAGTATTTGAGAATACAGAAATGAGAAACCAGATTCATGACTTAACACTAGCCATGAAAAAATTTGGAATGGGTCGAAGATCACTGGATATGATCTTATGATACCAACGCCATGGATCTGGAAGGTTTGGACTCAGATACACGTCAGGAAGCTATCGCCTGGCGACAACCACTGTCGCCGGCGACAGTGGAAAGTCCAGAAAATCTATTTTTACAAATTCTGAAGTTAATAAATTGTCTAATACTGCATCCTCATCCAGTAAAAGTCCAGAAAAGTTATACTCATCTCAATACATTACATGTGCCAAATGCAATAGATTTGGTCACACTATGGACTCTTGCTGGAGGAAAGGAAAAAGTAAAATTAAACAAATCTGGGTGCCTAAGGCTTCTACCTATACTATGGGTGGAACCACTTAGGTAACAAGATCTTTACTCACCTCTTCTTTCTAGGTGTGTTGGCAGGCTAAGGACAAAGAAGACGTGTGGTACTTGGACTCGGGTTGTTCAAAGCACATGACGGGCAATAAAGAGAAGTTCCTTAGCCTGGAGATGAAGAAAGGAGGAGTTGTTACATTCAGAGATGATGGAAAAGGAAAAATCATCGGCATCGGAGTTGTGGGTAACAAATATTTTTCAATTTCAAATGTTTTATTTGTAGAAGGATTAAAGCATAATTTGATTTCTATTAGTCAATTATGTGATAAGGGTTTAGATGTTTTATTTGAATCTTCTACAAATTTGTGCAAAATTATTAATTCTAAAACAAAATAAATTGTTTTTACCGCACCTAGATGTCATAATGTATATATGATTAAATTTCTTGATTTTTCAAATTCTACATTAAAATGTTTTTTTCAAAAAATGATGAATTAGAATTATGGCATAGGCGACTTGGACATACTAGTGCCAAGTTAATTACAAAACTTTCAAAAGATAAATTAATTAAAGGTTTACCATTGTTAAATGGAAATTTATCTTCTTCACTATGTGTGCCTTGCCAAAAAGGAAAATTTTCAAAATCATCCTTTAAAAGTAAAAATATTATTTCTACCACTAGGCCACTTCAATTAATACATATGGATTTATTTGGGCCAAGTGGAATTTCTAGCTTAGGAGGTAGAAAATATACATTTGTATTAATCGATGATTATTCTCTTTTTTGTTGGACTTTATTTCTAACCTCCAAATCCGATGCATTTTCAAAATTTTCAAAATTATGTTTGCGTATTTCAAAATGAATTTGAGTTAAAAATTAAACGCATACGATCGGATCATGGAGGAGAATTTGAAAATGAAAAGTTTATTTCTTTTTGTACGGAGTTAGGAATTAAACACGAATTTTCCGCTCCATGCATACCACAGCAAAATGGTGTAGTGGAGAGGAAAAATAGAACTCTTCAAGAGTTAGCCCGTACGATGCTATCTGAGATTAAATTACCAAAATCTTTTTGGGCTGAAGCGGTTAGTACGACATGTTATGTAATTAATAGAGTAATTCTTCGCCCTATTTTAAAATTAACTCCTTATGAATTAATTTTTAGTAAAAAACCAAATGTTTCTTATTTCAAAGTTCTTGGGTGTAAATGTTTTATTTTGAATTCTAAAGATTCCTTAGGAAAATTTGATGAAAAATGTGATGAAGGTATTTTTATTGGCTATTCTTCAACTAGTAAAGCTTATAGAATTTTTAATAAAAGAACAAAATAGTTGAAGAATTTATTCATGTTAGGTTTGATGAGTTTGTTTCATGTGTAGAAAAGAAAATCACAGGAAAAGAAGATGAACCCCTCCCTTCGGTGGAGAATGATGATGAAGAACTTGGAGAAAATGAAGAAGAAAAAGAAGAAGAGAGAGAAGGAGAAAGAGAAGAAGATAGAGAAGGAGAAGAAAGAGAAGAATATGTGCCTCCCAGTGAATTGAGGTTTTCAAAGGATCATCCAAAGGAGCTTATCATTGGAGATCCGCAAAAAGGGGTTAGTACTCGTTCATCGTTACATGTTTTATTTTCAAACCTTTGTTTTGTCTCTGAAATAGAACCAAAAGATGTTTCCACCGCTTTAAATGATGAATTTTGGTTTTTAGCTATGAATGAAGAACTTAATCAATTTGAACGTAATAAGGTTTGGAATCTTGTAGAACAACCCAAAAATCATCCTGTCGTTGTAGTTAAGTGGATTTTCAAAAATAAATTGGATAGTGAATCTAGAATTATTAGAAATAAAGCCAGATTAGTTGCAAAAGGTTATGCACAAATTGAAGGGGTGGATTTTGATGAAACTTTTGCACCCGTAGCAAGATTAGAAGCGCTTAGGATATTTCTTGCATTTGCTTGTTTTAAAAGATTTAAATTATTTCAAATGGATGTCAAAACCGCATTTTTAAACGGGTATATAAAAGAAGAGGTTTATGTAGAACAACCCCCTAGTTTTATAAATGAGAAATATCCAAATTATGTTTATAAATTAGATAAAGCGCTTTATGGATTAAAACAAGCGCCTCGTGCTTGGTATGATCGATTTACTCAATATTTGTTAAAGCATGATTATAAAATAGGAAGTGCCGATTCTACACTCTTCATTAAGCAAATTGATCATGATTTAGTTATTTTGCAAATTTATGTTGATGATATTATTTTTGGAGCCACTAATGAAGAGTTGTGTAATGAAATAGTTCAAATTATGAAAAATGAATTTGAAATGAGCATGGTAGGAGAACTTTCATATTTTCTAGGTTTTCAAATTACACAAAAACATGATGGTATCTTTATATGTCAATCCAAATATATTCATGATATGTTAAAAAGATTTGGATTTGAAAATCTTAAGCATGCAAACACTCCTATGAGTACTTCACTAAAATTAGGAAAAGATGAAAGTGGTGTTTCAATTGAGCAAACCCTTTATAGAAGTATGATAGGATCTTTATTGTATTTAACTGCCTCTAGACCTGACATTATGTTTGCCGTTTGTTTATGTGCTAGATTTCAAGCTAATCCCAAAGAGTCACATTTAAAAGCGGTGAAATGCATCTTTCGATATCTTATAGGAACATCTAAATTAGGATTATAGTATCCTCATAATGATTCCTTTATTTTACATGGCTTTTCGGATTCAGATTATGCGGGATGTTCTTTAGATAGGAAAAGCACTAGTGGCACTTGTCATTTTATCGGCCCTTCACTTATTTCATGGTCGAGTAAGAAACAGAATTATGTTGCCCTGTCTACTTCCGAGGCCGAATATATTGCACTAGGTAGTTGTTGTGCCCAAGCTCTTTGGATGTCACAAACATTAGAAGACTTTGGCATGCAACAAAGCCGTGTAGAATTAAAGTGTGATAATAAAAGTGCTATAGACTTAACTAATAATCCCATATTACACTCTAGATCTAAGCATATAGATGTCCGACATCATTTTATAAGGGATCATATTAAGAAGGGTAATATAAAAATCAACTTTATAGGCAAGGAAAATCAACTAGCGGATATATTCACTAAACCGTTACCGGATTCCCGTTTTTCCATGCTTAGGCTAGAATTGGGAATCCTAGACTTTTCACAATGATTATATCACTACTTAAAACCTATAAAAAATTGAAAACATCACAATAGCCTTACATTTTAAAAAGAAAAACTAAATGTTAACATAAACATTCACCACATCAATCATGTCCAAATCTTAAAAATTATTACAGAATTTTAATAAAAGGGTACTTAAAAAGACTCAAAATAGAAGTTCACAAAATTAGGAAGAGATCTGGGATGGGCAGCTGTCGGATGGCAACAGTGAGCTGTCAGATGGCGATATCCCCCAGAACTCTGTTTCAATCCGATTCCTCCTCATTCCGACTACCTGCTCCACTGCTTTCAGGAATATCAAAATCTGATCTCCTTACTACTGTCTTCCTCCGTCGACCCTGACTGACTGATTGGAGACGAAGCTCCTCCTATGCAGGCATTTCCCATTCCGCGGCTTCAGCAGGTGTAGGCTTTAATTTAAGTCCCTTAACAAGGAACTTCATAAATTTCTGCATCCGCGTCCGATCTTTCTTCACCTCCACCTAGTGTTCTTCAAATGACCTTCTATGCTCTTGGAAGTCATCTATATGTTTATCCAACTTAGTTTGGAACGAGTCGAGTGCCTCCCGCATAGAACCTTCACGTCCAATAGGAGGCTCTCTCATTTCCATAGTAGGCGACTTCCGTGGATTTTTCTTACCTATAGCCGTCGTTTGATATATCTCCGGGAAACAATCTCCATTATAAAAATTTTGATCTATCCAAGCGTATTTCTTGAATAGGATATGCTGGATAATCGCACCAAAAGGGAGAGTGTGTGCCTTTTTCCACTCCGGATTTTTGAGGCGATATGTATAACGAATCATAGATAAAAGAAGATCGACCACATCAAATAACTCCTTCTCCACTCTAAAATAAGTCACAAGACTAAGTTGAGCCGTAATACTATGAGTATCACCGGACTTCAACATAATCGTGTGCCTTAGTATATCTTGAACAAGATGAGCATCGTCTGTCAATGTCGTCATAGTGGATATAAGGTTTTTTGTGGAATTTCCATGCAAAGACATGTTCATTAACGTCCAATCTCTCTCAAGTCTATAGTTTTCCACTATGTCCAAGACATTCTCACTTTCCATTAAACCAAATTCACTTCTTAAATCAAATGGAGTGATCTCCACATATTGCCCTTGAATTTTGGATCTCACTCCTCCATTCAAATCGGTATATGACGGATCCTCAAGATGATTATAAAATTCACGGACTAAAAATGAGGAGAAAATGTCTTGGATAATAACCGAGTGTATACCTGCCTCAGCAAGCATATAATAGACTCGTTCATGTCTTGGGAGATCAAATTCTACAACCTTTGAACTCCAATTTGGGCCTTTTCTATGCCCGGGAAACTTTGATAAGAAGAATAAGTGTCTCCCGACTCACCCCTTCTCGATCTCCAACTGGAAGACATATCTGCATAAGAAGTAAAGAAAATTTTAAAAAAAAATCACTGGCACTGTCGGATTTCCGATACCCCCTATCGGATATCCGATAGCTGCAAATTATGGATCCGACTAATTTTTTCACAAAAATTCTTCCTATCACAAATCCACACAGTTTTCTCACAAAAAAAAAAAATCTTCAACATTTATATTATTTTTGAAAACTCAAAATACACTATTCATCATCTTCTTCCTATAACACTTCAAAATTTTTTTGTCATCATTTTTTTTCCTAAATCTGATAACTATAAACTTCTAGATATACACAAAAACAACACGAAAGAAAGGAAAATCATGTTTAAAAAAAACACAGCAAAAATTTCTACTTTTCTTAAAAAAAACACAAGATCTAACATCTCTTATACAACCCAAGATCTAAAATGCCTAGATCTACTACAACTTCTACATTTTATCTTCACAAAACTCCAAGAAAATCTAGAGGAATATGAAACTAACAAAACTAGTGGAGAAATTTTAACCAAAACTTGAAAACACCACATATCTCACCTTAGATCTAAAGTTTTCCGGCACCCGGAGCTCTAGATCTCGAAAGCTCTCCTAAAAATGAAGTGAAGTGTCGGTCAAAAGACGAAATGCGTCTTTTTATCCTTTCTGAGCTGTCGGATGGCGACAGCTAATTATCAGAAATCCGATAGCTTCCAAAAAAAAACACAAATAATACTTAATTAAAATTCTGTTTTACATTAGTTTGTTCAATACCTGATTCTATAAATGTTCATATGAGATTTTTTGTATCTTGCATAAAGGATTCTTCTTGTGTTATTATTCAAAACAATAGCTTACCACATGATTATGATGTTCAATCTTAACTTATCATTGTGATGACACTTTCATATAGTAATTACGAATTGTTTTCGCATGCCTCTAAGTATAAGAAATCTTTTATCTATGACAATGAGCAATCACAAACACTTACTTTGGTAATACATGTTAATGAAATTTATTTTATACATACATCATGATTGATCGAACATAACAAAATACATTTCATAAATGTCACCTTCACCTTTGATACTTTGCACTTATTCAAATTTTACCATTTATGGCATGCAAGTGAATTTGGAGATCCTTCACATCTATGAATCCTCAAAACAAAAAAAAAGGAGGAAAATTCAAATGCAAAACATTCATTTTGCCAAAAATGTTGAAAGACATAAAAAAAATTGAAAAGGATCCTCCACCAAGCACTACTTAGCCTCCTGATAAGTCTTAATGAGCATTGTGAGGTTAACACCTTGGAAAGAATTGTAAAGTGTCTTGCAAAAAAAAAGGTCCTTTTATGTATATTTGCAAAGTTTCTGGTTCAAAAGTATGGGCTTTATGCATATTTATGTTATGTTTACCAATTCCATGGTCATGTATATTTTAAATATATTCATATGTATTCTTTCTCAAAGTATCACTACTACACTTCATTGTTATTTATAAAATTTCTTCTTATGAGAATTGGACCGAAACGATTCAATATTCTATATCCTCCTGTGTCTCTCTCTGATAATTGAAATTGAATCTCATCATGGTTAAGTATATTGGCTTCTATACATTATAACACATTACTAGAATGCTTAGCCTCATCTCTATGATTACTTATCTCAATATTCTATCACTTACAAAGCTTCAGCCAGTATACTTCGACTCTCCTTATATTCTTTCTTATTTTCTAAAAGATCTCTATAATCCTCTTTCCTCGTCTCTATTAACATCTTTTGCTAATATCAAAGGGGGAGAAGATAATAAGAAATCAATTAAATCACTTAAAATACTAAATTAATTAAGTAAGCATACATGTAGGGGGAGTTTATATGTAGGGGGAGAATATTTTTAGAAGGAGCTAATATTAAGGGGGAGATCATATTAAGGGGGAGATCTTAAGCTCACACTTGTACACACACAATGTACTTTTCACTATCTCAATAGGATTTATTCGATTTCTTTTTATAAGGATTTGTTATTATCAAAAGGGGGAGATTGTTGGAGCATGTGTTCCGTACTCGTCCGGTTTGAGAATAACAAATCCCGAATGTATTTGATCATATTTTTGATTAATGGTGTGCAGATAACAGGTGCAAGAATAACATGTTTTCAATTGGAGCAAAATATCAATTTTCCAGATTTTGGAGCAATCGGATTTCCGACAGCCCTATCAGATTTCCGACAGCGCGTTTCTCCGATCTCTGCTCAACGGTTAAGAGCTGTCGGATTTCCGATATCGCTAACGGATTTCTGACAGCCCATGATCTTCCAATAACGCCAGGACGTGCAGTAGTTACCTTAGCTAACAGATATCCGACAGTGCTATCGGATATCCGACAGCCCACGTCTCAACCACGACCTCAACTTCACGCAGAAACTTTGTTTTAGTGGGACACGTGGCAGCTTCTAGAGATATCGGATTCAGGCGACAGTAGCTATCGGATGGCGACAGCTCTTTTTCTTAAAAGAGTTCAAAACTTCGTGGAATGAACTTCTTGAGATTTCCAGGGCTTTCTTCCAGAGTGCATACGAACCAGAAAGCTCAAGAACACCATCAACTCCCATTTGTGCAAAGAAGGATTGAGATTGAAGACGAGATCGGATGCACTTCTACATCAACGATCATCTCGAGGCTTCAACCTTCCTTTCAGAGATCTGAATTTCTAGGGAGTTGTTCTTTTCATTTTGTATTTCATTCACATTTACTTTTCACTTTGTAATCGTTGTAGAAATCGTCGTCTTGCGTGCGGCGTCTAAGTCCTTGCGCGGCTTAGGGGAAAATCGCTTCCTTGTGCGGAGCGTCCAAGTCCTTGCGTGGCTTGGTAGGAAATCGTGGCCTTGTGTGCTACATCTAGATCTTGGGAAGATCTAGAGGGTAGGCTTGGGCTTGATCTAGGGAGAGACAAGTGATAGCCTTCCGATCCTTGGGAGAAGGATTGGTAAAATCAAAATTATTGAAATTTATATTATCATATTTGTGCATTGATCTTAAGCATTGTTAAGATCATTTTATTGTATGTAAATTTCATGATTAATATAATTATGCTTCTTTCATTAATTGCAAATTTGGTTGCTTAATCTTTAACTTAGAAATTTGTGTTTGGTTTAATACAAAAATTACATTGGTTTGAAATTGTTTACAAGTAATTTTTTAGAAAAGTAAAAATCTGTTTAAAAAATTATTAAGTAAAAATTATATTTTAAACACACCCTTATCCCCCCCTCTAAGGGCATCATACGATCCAACAGCTAATAGGAATAGGAAGAATGCTGCTACCTTCTCCTTTGAACATAAGCATTTTCATGCTCCATCCACTTCAAAGAATGTTCAGAAAAGAAGGTACAACATCAATGAATGGTGGTGTTATGGTAAAGTAGGACACTTTGCTATATATTGTTGGCACAACACTAGTGTTCCTAATGCAAAGAAGTGCTTTCCTACAAAGGCTGCAGTAGATGTGAGTCAGTCTGTTTATGCTAACAGGAACCTAGGGCCCAAAAACAATTAGACTCCTAAGGGAAAATGAATTGCATTTTGCAGGATAGTTCAAGTACAAGCATAAGGAAAATATGGTACTTGGACAGTGGGTGCTCAAGTCACATGACAGGAATAAGGAGTCTTCTCCAGGATTACACTCTTGTGAAGAATGGACCAAAAGTTATCTTTGGAGGTTCTGAAAAAGGAGTCACCAAAGGATATGGTATGATCTCAAATGGCATAGTTTCAATAACAAGGGTAGCTTATGTTGAAGGGTTACAGCACAACCTTGTAAGCATAAGTCAACTATGTGACTTGGGCTATGTCATTGAATTCCACAATGATAAGTGCTTGATCAAAAATTCAATTAACATAGAGATCATTCTCTCACGCACTAGGAGTGGGAATGTTTATTGCTTAGATTTTATTTACAATAATTCTTTATCTCCTGTATGTCTTGCAGCTAATGAAAGTGAATATCTTTGTGTTCAATGACACAAGAGACTTGCTCACATTAACTACAAGACAATGTATAGACTATTTTCTAAAAATCTTGTTAGGATTAGTCCAAATTTGAAATATATTAAAAGTGGTCCCTGTCATGCATGCCAAATGGCAAGCAAACTAGGGCCACCTTTAAAAGTGTTGCCTCCAAAGACACTAAAAGATGTCTATATCTATTGCACATGGACTTGTTTGGTCCTTTGCCCATTCAGAGCCTAGGTGGGAAGTTGTATACTTTAGTGATTGTTGATGATCACTCAAAATATACATGGGTATTCTTCCTGAAGAAGAAATCAGATACTTTAGATATCTTCATAAACTATGTCAAGGCACTCCAGAATGAACTACAATGTACTGTGGTCAGAACTAGAACTGACCATGGTATAGAATTTCAATCTGGGGCCATGACAAAGTTTTGTCAAGAATTTGGTATTACCCAAGAGTTTTCCTCCCCAAGGACTCCACAACAAATGGTGTGGCAGAGAGGAGGAATATGAACTTGATTGAAGCTGGGAGAACATTGCTTAGTGACTCCTCACTCCCAGAATACTTCTGGGCTGAGGCAATCAACATTGCTTGTTATGTTTTAAACAGAGCTTTCATCAATAAGGCCCTTGGAATAACCCCCTATGAGATTCTGAAAGGCAAACAACTAACAATTTCATACTTTAGAATCTTTCATTGCAAATGCTATATTTTAAATAATGGAAAATCCCAACTAACAAAGTTTGCTGAAAAATGCAATGTTGGGGTTCTTGTTAGATATAACTCATATAGTAGAGCCTATAGAGTATTCAACAAGAGGACTCATGTTGTAGAAGAGTCAATGCATGTTGTATTTGATGAGACCAGCCTACTTTATAAGGGTTGGTCCAGTTCTCCTATTTTGACAAATAATGAACAAAAGATACAAGAAATGTCTATCCAAGACATACCCAGCACCGGCAAAATTAATTCAGAGTGTGTTGTTCTTGAAGATGAAGATCAACAGGATGCTGAAGAACATGCTACTCCAGAAGAAGAGTTGCAGAATGTTGACAGATTTCCTACAGCAACCAGGAATCTGAGGGATCATCCAAGAAACTAGATAATTAGAGATGAAAACCAAGTGCTGATCACCAGAAGTAGGGCTCACAATGGAGCTTTATTTCTGAGCTTTCTATCTCAGAGGGAGCCCAAGAAGTTTGAAGAAGCAAATAAAGGTACATTCTGTATTCAAACAATGCAAGAAGAGCTTCTACAATTGAAAAGGTGCAAAGTATGGAAGTTGGTGCCAAAACCTCAAGGACACAACATCATTGGCACCAAATGGATCTACATAAACAAGCTAGATGAGAATGGCATCATCATCATGAATAAGGCTAGACTGGTAGCCAAGGGATACATGCAAGAAGAAGGTATTGACTTTGATCAAACCTTTGCCCCAGTTGCAAGGTTAGAAGCAATAAGGTTATTCCTTGCCTATGCTGCCCACAAGGGGTTCAAGGTATACCAGATGGATATCAAGTCAGCCTTCCTAAATTGAGATTTGAAAGAGGAGGTATATGTGGAGCAACCATCAGGTTTTGTACATCCAACTCTTACCTCCCATGTTTATTTACTTAAGGAAAAGCATTATATGGTCTAAAGCAAGCCCCTAGGGCTTGGTATGAGACCTTGTCTAGCTTTCTCATCAAGGACAAGTTCTTGAGGGGAAAGATAGATAGTACATTGTTTCTTAGGGAAACAAAGGGCAAGTGTCTCCTTGTCCAAATTTATTTTGTTGACATAATCTTTGGGTCTACTGATGACAACCTTTGCAAAAGGTTTGCCAACCTTATGCATGGGGAGTTTGAGATGAGTTGTATGGGAGAGCTCAATTACTTTTTAGGGCTCCAAGTGAAATAGTCTGATGAGGGGATATTCATCTCTCAGACCAAGTACACTAGGGAGCTTATCAAGAAGTTTGGGATGAATCTGCTTCCAACATGAAAACTCCCATGTGGTCAAATATTTCCCTGGGCAAGGATGAGAAGGGAAAGCCCTTTGATGAATCCATGCACATGTGTATTATTGGATCCCTATTGTATCTGACTGATAGTAGACCAGTCATTATGTATGCTACATGTGTTTGTGCTAGGTACCAAGCATGTCCAAAGGAATCTCACTATACAACTGCAAAGAGGATTTTGAGATACCTTAAGGGCAGCCAATATCTTGGCCTTTGGTACCCTAAGAATAATGATTTTGAACTAACTAGCTTTTCAGATGCAGATTTTGCAGGATGCAAAGAAGATAGGAAAAGAACAAGTGGAACTTGTCAATTCTTAGGAAGGAGGTTGATCTCTTGGAGAAGCAAGAAGCAGACTAGTAGCAAGAAGCAGACTAGTTGATGTGCAAACTGCTGTGGATACAACACCAATTAGAGGACTACAACCTCAAGGTAAGTAATTCTCCACTATTTTGTGACTCATCCAGTGCTATCTCTATTGCTAAGAATCATTTCTCTCTTAGCAGGACTATGCATATAGAGATAAGGTATCATTTTATTATAGAACATGTATAATGTAAAGATATCTGCCTTGAACATGTCCCCAATGACAATCAAGTTGCAGAGATATTTACAAAGCCATTGGATGAGGCGAAATGTAATGGTTTCAAAATTGATCTAGGAATGTTGAACTTAGAATAGGCCTCGACATTTCATTTTGTCTATCATGTTTGTTATTTTATTCCTCAAGCTTTGCTAAAAGATAGTCATGCTATAAAACACTTAGTGACATGATTAGGGGGTAAAAAATCAAATTTAAAAGGGTTCACTGCTAGGCAGTGAGTTCAGCGTAGACAATTTCAACTGAACTGCTGAGACAGCTAAGTCATCGCAGCGATTAGGTTTCCTTGTCTAAGCGGTTAAGCTTTCCATCTCAGCGGATCCTCTAAGATGGGATTGCTTAATTAAAACATCAATTAATTAAATCTAATCAACATATCACTTTAAGAATAAATTGTAATACAACAATAAATATTGCTATGTTGATTAAATCATACTTTCCACATTCTAAACCCTAACTAGCCGTGGAGATGGCCCTTCCTTTCCCGCCGACTCAGCGACTCGTTTTCTTCAAAAATGACGCCAAAAAGCTCAAAGGATCTTCTTGAAGGGTATGAAATAATCAGAAATGGATTTCAACATGCTAGTGCTGAGAATAAAGAAGTGATTCAACTTCTGGAAGGTCAAGGGTTAGAATATCTACTGTCAGATCCACCTGTTATTCTCAAAACTGAAGTTCTGGAACTATACAGTTAAGCAAGGCTCTCAACTTCCAAGTCCTCATTAAAGTCCACAATTGGAAGCTTGAAGATTAAGATATCTCTAAGGAAGCTGTAGAAAGCATTTCAACTGCCATCATGCAGTAATGAGGAGGAAGACATTGTGTCTGAAAAAGACAAAGAAAAAGCCCTCAAATGGTGTGAGTATAGCGATGCCAAAACTGGCTCACTGAAGAGTAAATATTTCAATCAGAGAGGGAAGCTACTATCAGATATAGTAGGCAAGGCATTACTATGCAAGCCAGGGTCACATGATACAATCTCAAAGCACATGTTTGAGTTGATGACAAGAGTTATCTTGAAGAAAAAGACCTCCTGCGCTGCTGTAATATTCCAAAGGATAAACGAATGTTTGCAGGTTCTCAACCTAGGCAAAATTCTTTCTCTCTACCTTCTGAACACATATCTTGAAGAATTTAATAGCTCAAAAGGATCCAACCATCATTATCTTAAAAGAATGGATATATGGACATTGGACAGCTTCTCAAGGGTGCTCCCAATGAGTCAGCCCTCTGAGATAAAGGAGAAGAAAAAGAAATTAATCAAAAGACTAAAGAAGGCTAGAATTATATGCTTTGATTCTGATACAGATGCTGCAGATAATGCCCCTGCTAATGATGATCAAGGATCTGACAACATTCTAGACAAAGATGCTCATGTAGAGCATGCCAATGAATATCATTAGGATGTTGCTGCTGCTGTAGAGAATGAGAAAAATGATGTTGCTGCTGCTGTAGAGCATGAGAAAAATGAGGATGTTGTTGCCGTTGAAGAGAAATCTGATGGAAATGAAGGAGATCATACTCAAAGTGATGCTCCTAATCCTCAAGTAGCTGATTCTGCAAGAAATGACGAGGAGCAATCTGATTCTCCTGGTGACTTGCAAAGTAAGATTGAAAAACTTATTTTTAATCTTGAAAGAAAGATTAATCTAATAACTGATAACTCCCCAGATTTCTGGGATTCCACTGATCCAGAAAGGATGGATGCCCTATCTGAGGGGGAGGAGCAAGTGAACTTATCAGGTGATGAAGAAGTCAACATTGCGAGTGAATATGGAATTGTTGTTGATCACACTGATCAATATGCAAAGGCTGCTGAGAAGAATGATCAAGCTGAGGGGGAGCATGGTATCCCTGCTCTGACTAAGGGGGAGCATGAAGTGCTTGTAATGGAGCCATCCACTCTAAATGAGTGTGAGAAATAAGCCCTCTAAGAGAAAAGCATACCCACTGTCGTAGCTGAAGTACAACCCTCCACCTATGCAATGTCAAATGAACTCATCCTAAGTTCAATCAACACACTTATTAATGGTCATATGACATCAATAAAGGAATATATTGATAGGTCTGCCTCTTCAGTCAAGGGTGAGCTCATGTATGAAATATAAGTAATAAGGGAAGAAACCTCTTACCTTAATAGGTAGATGACCAAGTGGTTTGATCTAGCTGAAAAATCAGTTGTAGCACAAAATACAATACTGAGATCAATGGACAAGCATCTGCAACTCTCAGAGCAAGACATGACCTATTTCAAAAATTATGTGAGTAAGACTGATGAGGTCATAGAGAAGGCCTCAAACTATATTGAAGAATATGTATGGTCTACTGCAACAATAATGATTAGAGAGGCAGAAAAGATGAAAGATGAACTGAAATCAGACCTAGAGAATGCCTTCCAAACCCTATCTAGGTCAGTTGCTGCTGTCTCTCAAAGTCTAGAACAAACATGGTTGAAGAAGCCAGAAAGGGGGAGGAGACCAATGCTGAGACCAATTCTGAGTTGACCCTCAAAGTTCTGCAAGGATAACACCGAACACTGGATAATCTAAGAAAAGAAGATTTTGATTTTGAGGCTGAAGCTAAGGTTGCTCAAGATGCCAACTTGCAGTAAGGAGGAAAAGAGAAGGTTTCATGCTAGCTAAAGAATTCATGACAAAGAATAGAAGTGAGCAGGCCAAGGATCCTGATTATGAGCATTGGAGTGATGACTCCAAGGGTATCATTCTGAATGCATGGCTGCATCATGGCCAGATCTGCAAAGATATTGAAAGAATATATCCTGCAGAGGAATGGATCAGGCACCTTAAGAGGAATTCCTAGAGGGAAAGGGTATTCAAAGAGAATCTTGTAAGGAAGGACAATCTAAAGAGTATACCTTCAAGATATATTCCCAAGGCATATCTGTATTTCAAAAGGCAAGAGAACAAGAGAAAAATAGCCGAGATATAAGATGCAGCTCCAAAACAAGAGACTAATGAAGGAGGTGCAGAAAGCTCAAGTGCAGCAAAGAAAAGAAAAACTTGAGCTAATGTATTTAATTTTTCATATGAATCAAATGTAAACTGAAAAATGTATTGACAGTTGATCATTACTGAAATTATTTCTTAATGCTTGAAATGATATCTTCTGTTAATATGCCAACATTATTCAAGCTTAATATTGTTCTATATTAATGCTTTATATATACTGTGGTGCCTATATGTAGTTAACAATGTTATTGTTACGTCGTCATGATTATTATTCATAATTTGTCATGATATCTTTTATGATGCCTATATTCAGTTAACAATTAGTTGTTATGTTATCATGACTGTTATTTCATATATTGTCATGATATGTTTTTGTGGTTATGTATCTTAGCATTGGTGTATGTTCTGCCTTCTTCAAATAGGGGGAGACTGTTGGGAATATTGCTCTCAATGTTCCCTTGATTTGAAGAGATATCACACTATATTTTACATCATGTATATGCAGAGTTAGGTTAATCCAAATAATGGAATAGTTCTGTGGTTTTACTGTCAAAACCACTAAGACGACAACTTGGCCTCAGCTGAACCACTGAGACGCAACCAGAGCCGCTGAGAAGGAGTCTATCTCAACTGAGCTGCATTTAGATAGAATTCGCTGAGAAGAATAACTGTCTCAGCAGATCTGCTGAGACGAAGATAGATTCAGCCGCTGAGACTGAAGACAATCTCAGCCCAAACGCTGAGACAAATTTGAATTTGAATGAAGCACTGGCGGGATATGTTTTAAGCGCAAGTGGCTGGAAAGCAAGATAACCTTTTCTAATCCTATCCATGCTGTGTCAGAGCCCTCTTTAGAGCCGTTGCAGATTGGAGGGAGTATAAAAGAAGATGTTAGGGCATTATAGAACGTGTGGAAAATATTCTAAAAGCAAAGCTACTATGCCATTGATGACTTCCGCAGTTATTTATCAACCTGCTTCCTGAAGCTACAAGCAAGCATCTGAGATAAGATAACTCTTCCTGATTCAATCCTGAATAGCAAGTAGATCATTCTTCATCAACTGAAGAAGAAGATAAGATAGAAGCAAGGACTAAAGCTACTGCTATTCATCCCTGCTTCAAGACAACACCTATTGTGCATCAACAACACTATTATCTCAGTTGTATAAGCAAACACTTTTATCTTGGTAAGAACATTATTGTTCTGAGTGTGTAGGGTTGTTGAGCCTGAGTGTGTAGGGTTGTTGAGCCTGAGCTTGTAGAGCTGTACTCCCATCTTGAGTTTAGGATCTCTGAGGAGATCTGAGGTAGGTCTTCTTGATAGGCCTGAGGTAGGAAATCAAGAGGATTTCTAAGGTGTAGGAGTTGGAGCACTCTGAGAGGTGTGGCTGTTGAGCCCGAGGTAGGGTTTGGAGAAAACCTGAGAGATCATGAGGGATCTGAGTTGTAAGCTCTTGGAGCTGAGATTTTGGAGGAGGTTGCCTTGTTTAACACACTGTTAGAAAAGTGTATAGGGAAAGTGGAGAACAAATAGACACACTGTCTTGGGGAACCACTATAAATAGCTGTGTGTTTTTTGTGTGTGCATTTACATTATATAATCTCTAACAACAGCTAGCAGTAACTAAGAAAAATCAAAGAAACCTATTCACCCCTCCCTCTAGGTGAATTAGACTACTACCTAATAAATTATCACTCCACCTGTTGTGATGACTCCACCTGGATTGAAGAAAGGGTTCTGGGAGGAGAGGATGTTGCAGGTATTAAAAAGAACTTGTTGGTGATAGCTGGTTCTCCTTCAAAATCATAAGGAGAGGGGAGATTTGCAGTGTATACTGAGTTTGGAGGGGGCCTGCTGTCACATTTCTCTCCCTGCTTTATATATTTGAGAAAGGATATAAAGACTTCAGCAGGTAGCCCTGATAATCTTAATTCCTCTTCTATATCTTTCTTCTGGGCATAGAGTTTTTGAAGCTTTTGATGTTGAAGACACAATTTTTGATAGCGATTATCTGAGAAGTTGAGATGTAAGAAAGAGAACTGAGACAACAATATCTTTAGGGACAAATCAACTGCATCTAGTACATCTCTTTGATCTTTTGTTGGCTCCATCGAGTATCAGTGTATACCTGTAAGAAAAGGAAAGGAAAGGAAAGAGATAGAGATGTAAAAAAGAACGAGAGCGAGAGGGATAAAATTTGAATACACAATAAAGTCTAATGGCTATATTGCTTTGAGAAGATGAATCGTAGCAATTTAGGGTTGCATTCGAAGTAACGTCAAAAAGGGGTGGATGCAGTGCACCAAAACTTGTCAAAGTAGCTTATAGAAATTAAGTCTGCGCACGCTTTGAGAAGTCGACGTGGCGTCGAGTAGAAGTCGACGTGGCTTCGAATGAAAACAACAACTGTTATGTCGACGTAAGCGTCGATAAGAATTCAACGCTGCATTGAGTGCCATTCGAATGAACTTTCCCAGACATCTCTCGAAGTTGGTGTCGAGTAGAAAAAAATCGATGGCGCATCGATTTGTATTCGACGCAGCTTTGAATCAGCAGTTATGTTTTTCTCAAAAATCTTGCTATTTTTCCCAACAATATTTTTCTATAGAAAATAGATCTTATTACATATTAAATGTGTCCTAAAGTGCTCCATCAAGCATACCCAATGCAATGATTAAGAAACTGTGCTTTCTTTCATCAAGTGGCTTAGTGAAGATGTCAACCCTTTGATTATCAGTGGAAATGTATTGAAGATTGATCTTAGCCTTCTCTACATTATCCCTGAGAAAGTGGTGCCTTATCTTTTTATGCTTAGTTCTTCTATGGAGAACAAGATTGGAAGCTATAGAAATAGCACTAGAGCTGTCACAGAATATTGTGGAGTTCTTAAGACTATATTTGTAATCTAACAACTGATTCTACATCCATAATATTTGTGAGCAGCAGCTTCCTGCAGCTATATGCTCAGCTTCAGCTATAGAAGTAGAGACTGAGGTTTGCTCCTTGCTAAACTAGGAGATCAGTCTAGTACACAGGTACAAGTTCCTGAGGTGCTCTTTCTATCAAGCCTGCATCCAACATAATCTGCATCTGAATAACCCACTTAATCAAATCTAGATTCTGTAGGATACTACAAGCCAAGCTTAGGTGTACCCTTTAGATATCTGAGTATACTTCTTACAGAACTCATGCGGGATTCTTTGGGGTCAACCTGGAATCTAGCACATATGCATATAACAAACATAATATCTGGTCTGCTAGCAGTAAGGCTGAGAAGTGAGCCAATGATTGCTCTGTAAGTCTTTTGATCAATAGACTTACCCTTTTCATCTTTATCCAATACAATATTGGTAGCAATGGGGGTTTTCATGATAGAGGCATTTTTCATCCCAAACTTCTTGATAAGCTCTTTGGTATACTTGGATTGGGATATAAAAATGTCATCTACATTTTGCTTAACTTGGAGGCCAAGAAAGTATGACAGTTCCCCCATGCTACTCATTTCAAACTTAGAATGCATTAGGCCAGCAAACCTTTTGCAAAGTCTTTGGTCTGTTGACATCACTTCATTTAGAAGTGATCTTGCTCCTTATTTTGTTATAAATTTTGATCTAAATGATAGAAAAAGGCGTTAAATGAATAAAAATATTCCTTATTTATAATTATGTCCAATGCTGATTTATGTTGACATTTTCCATTGTTTCTTGTTAGATTTATCGAAGGATCTGAATCCATGGTAATCTGGGTCGAGCTATGTAGTTTTGCTGAATTATGACAAAGGTTTGCAACACCAAAATCGGGGTGTTGCAACACATCTACAAATTTTTAAATCCGAAATACATATTTGTAACTGCCGAAATTTTGAATTATGGGATGCGTCCCTTCAGTTTTGTGGGAGTTATTTGGCCAAATTTGAGGTTGGAAAAAGAAAAACCAGAGGGGGGCTTTTGGTAGTCGGTCTTGGAGTTGAGTTTTGGAGAGAAGAGGAGAGGGTTTCGACCACTTTGAAGGAAGGCTTCTTGGAGACAGATTGGTCGGCCATCAAGGGAGAAGAAACACTTGAATCGGATCCCTACAGCGCGCAAATTTATCTAATGATGGCTAGTAAGATCTTTCCGATTGTATGGTTAAACATTTTCTCCACGAACTAATTTTTCAATGTCTTGTATGATGTGAGTACCGTGTTTGTTGTGATGGATTGATGTTAATTTCCTCTTCATGGTTGAATAATCTTCTTTCTTTATTGGATTTATGTTCATTATTGTGGATATTTTGAGCAAGTATTCTTCTTCTATTTAGCATGACGAGATTCAAGAGAGGAGTTGCACTAATCTAGGGTTGAATCCTCTTTTATACGTTGCGAGATTCGAGAGAGGAGTCACGTATTTCTTAAATCAAATTTCCATCTTTTTACTATGATGCAAGCTTCGAGAGAGGAGTGGCGTAAGTATAGCATGAAGATCCAATTTAGTTGTAAGAGAGAAAGAGATTTCCTCTTGGGCTAGCAACTGTTATTTTTGGCACTTTATGTTGTTCTTTTTCGTCCTAAGTTAGAGATGACTAGGGGGATTTGGAATAACAGATATCAGAGATCGAGAGATGATGATATCCAATTAAAAATTGTTGTAGGAAAGGGATTGATCAATTCATGAGGATTATGTTTGAAATCTCATCATAATAGGCACGGGAAAACAAAATGCAAGACTATCTTTCCAAAATTTGAAACCAAAGGTCTAGTAATAATAATCGATTAGTTTTATGTTCACTTTGTAGTCTAAAAATTAATCTCGAATTTCACCTTAAAGTTGTCACTTGAATTTAGAGAAAAGATCAATCTAGTAATTGCAATCACTAATTCACTCACTTCCTTAAGGGAACGATCACTTCTCACTCTTTATTACTTGGTCCGGCACGTGCACTTGCATAATACTATTTTCCGCATATCATATCTTAAACTAAATATTATATCATCTACATATATATCTGTACTAGAAGTAGATGATTTTTGTGTGCTCTAGTGAAAAGTGTTTTATCCGCCTTACCTCTTACAAAAGAGTATTCTAGGAGGAAGGTGGATAATGTTTTATACCAAGCTCTTGGAGCTTGCTTGAGACCATATAATGCTTTTTCTAGTCTATAATCAAAAGAGGGATGAGATGGATCGACAAAACCTGGTGGTTGCTCCACATATACTTCTTCCTGAAGAGTTCCATTTAGGAAAGCACTCTTCACATCAATTTGATATACCTTGATCTTCATATGTGCAACATAGACAAGAAACATTCTTATTACTTCTAGTCTAACCAGTGGAGAAAATGTCTGACTGTTGTCAATACCCTCCTCTTACCTGTATCCTTGAGCAACAAGTCTAGCATTGTACCTGACTATGACTCCATTTGAGTCCATCTTATTTTTATATACCCACTTTGTTCCTATGATTGGGTAATTTCTTGGTCTTTCAACTAGAAACCAGACTTTGTTTCTTTTAAACTGTGCAAGTTCCTCTTACATGGCAGCAATCCAGTGGGGGATCACTATCTGCTTATTCAAACTTCTTGGGCTCATACTGTGAGAGGAAGCACTACATCATAGTTTCATTTGTGATCTGGTTCTTGGTCTTCACTCCCACTATTATATCTCCTATAACTTGAGTTGGAGGATGATCCTTGAGGGTCATTCTATTTCTTGTTAAGTTGTTCGGAGGATTGATATCCTCATGGATTTCCTCTTCTTCATTGATTGCGGGTACACCATTTTCATTTTCTAGAACAATTTCTGTATCTGGCAGAGCAGGTGCATGAATGTCATTATCATCTGAAGCAGAGTCTTCATTTGATTCGTTATCAGTGGACTGTTTACCTTTGTCCTGGCAACCTGATGAGTAATCTGTGAAGCTGATCCTTTAAACTTGATCAGACAGCTGGTCTTCTTCCTGCAAGATGACATTGGTGGAAGTTTCAGTCCCCTTGGAGAACATGTTAGTCTCATCAAACACTAGATGCATTGACTCCTCAATCTTGAGAGAGCTCTTATTATAACACATATTGGCCTTGCTTGATGAGGAGTATCCCAAGAATATCCCATCATCAGTTTTTTTGTGAAATTTTACAAGTTGGCTCTTTCCATTGTTCAGAATGAAGCAAGTACACCAAACAATTCTAAAGTATGTGACTACATGTGTCTTTCCCTTCAATAACTCGTAAGGATTCCTTAACTTAGTTTTGTGGATGAGACTTCTATTCAGAACATAGTTAGTTGTATTCAATACCTTAGCCTAAAAGGACTTTGGCAAATTGGATTCAACTAATAATGTCCTTCCTGATTCAATTGGAGTTGTATTTTTCCTTTCAGCCACCCCATTTTGTTGGGGGTTCTAGGAGTTGAAAAGCTTTGTCTTATCCCTTCATACTCACAGAATCTATAAATTAATTGGTTTTCAAAATTAGTACCATGATCACTTCTGATTACAACAACTTGTGTATTGAATTCAGATTGAATCTGTCTAATGAATCTTAAGAGGATCTTGAAGGTTTCTGACTTAGCTCTTAGAAAGAACACCCAACTAAATATAGAAAAGTCATCTACAATGACTAATGTATAAGACTTGCATGCTAAGCTTTGAGTGGAGACAGGACCAAATAGATCCATCTGCAATACGTAAAGGGTTCTAGAGAATCATTCTTACCAATTGGTTTGAATGATGATTTGGTTTGTTTTCCTAGTTGGCAGGCTCTACAGGGATGGTCTTTCTTAAACTTACCAACTGGTAAGCTGATGCGCAATTTCAGCAATGCCAATTAGCGAGCATGAAATGCGATACGACGGCAGTGCACCGGTCGCTCAAGTAATAAAATAGGGAGGAAATCCCCGAATGTCGATCTCAAAGGACTGCAAGTTGGGTACTGTGAATAGCTCTGCCTGGAAATTAGAGAAAAGGATTACTAACTAATAATAAAGGGGGTTGTGATGTGGTTCCTAGGCTAGTGCGGAAAAGAGAGATGCGGGTCAAAACTCCGCTTCACAAGGCGGGATGAATGCAACGGCCGCGATGCCGTGCTTCGGGAGGCGCGTGGACGGAAAGTAACTGTGACGGTTGAGGGTCACACACACCTCTTCTCCAAGCATCACCACTAGCAATTGCTAGGGCTTCACACACAACGAGCTCAGAAAATCACAACAAGGAAATGCTACTCTCACACCACCGCATCATTGCACATGAACATACTAAAAGATCTATGACATTAAGCTAAATAATAGTTCATTACAACAACAACACAAAGAGAGCACAAGCATTCAAGTTTAGAGAGGAACAATAGGAAGATGTCACCGCATCTTGGGTTCTCGGCCGGAATGAGAGGTTCTCGGGCTCTCTCCGGGCTCGGCGCTCAGATGGTGTGCGGACTCAATGGAGGCTGTCACTGCTCCAATGACCTGCAGCACTTCTATGGCTTCCCACGATGAGGAATGCTAGAGAACTTGATGGAGAATGCTCGCTAACGCTCCCGAATGGAAGAATGGTGGTGGAAATCGCCGGAATATGGTCTCCTTGGTGGTAGAGGTGAAGGAGAAGCCTTCAGACCTCAGAAACAGCGAGGAGGATCTGATTTCCCTCTCCCCCTCCAGATCTCCGTTGACTGCGACGTAACCTGCATTTTATACTAAACAAGCAGAAAAATGGTCACACACGGTCGAACGCACGATCGTGCGTGAACCGTGCGTTATTAAATGATAAAATCTGACTTGAGGGAGACGATGCGCCACCCGTGTGTTTTACTAGCGCACGGGCAAATCCGCCCTTGCGTGCCAACGCACGGGTAAATTCAAAATGACCAAAAACAAGAGGAAACAGGTCGATCATGCGTTTTACTCACGCACGGGCAAATCCTCCCGTGCGTAAAACGCACGACTAAACTCAGATTATCTAGTTTCTGCCCAGATACAGATGCATGATCGCTCTGTCCGTGCGTCAAGGAGATGCACGACTGTGCGATATGCATAGGCTAGATTCTGGGGGGAAAATGGGACGATCCGGCCACCTGCACAATAAGAACCAGCTGGGAATACACCTCCAGCACCAAATAAACATAGGAAAAGGATTGGGGAGCACCATGTGCTTACCCCCAATAATAAGGAGCGCAATTGCACACCGAAACGGGCCTAAGAGTGCACCTAGCAAGGAATAGCAAATATGATCGTAAACATGCCTAAAGTGTGGTGCATTGACTAGAAATACGGCCCAGATGAGTCCATAAATGTGTATATAAATGGGACTCATCATAAGCCTCTTACTAAATTATGTTGGATAGTTTAGCTGTGTTTTAGAGTTTAAGTGACTGAGTCTCCTTGCCACAACTCATTATTTTCTAAGTTTGAATTAAACAGACAGATTTTAGATTTTGTGTAGTCAAAGTCTACTACATATACCTTACCTTTTCTAAGTCCTGTTAATACAATTTGATTAGTTGCAGAACTAACTATATGACATAAGGACTTAGTGAATACAACTCTGTATTCTCCATCACATAATTGATTAATACTAATAAGATTATGTTGAAGTCCTTCAACATAAGCTACCTTAGAAAAAGAGATTTTTTTAACTCTGAGCACACCATATCCTCTGGTCTGCCCAGAGTGGGAGTTACCAAAAATTACCTTAGGACCTTCCTTGGCCTTGTAGTTTTCCAATGCCTCTTTTGCTCTAGTCATATACATGGAGCATCCACTGTCCAAATACCATTACTGGTTTGTGGTAGAACAACCTCCTTTCTGCACATAAATTGAAACATTAGTATAGACCCTCACTTGCTGGGGTCCCTTCCTCCTAGCATCATATGGGGTCATGAAAGAATACGTTGGTCTTTCTGGATACCCCTTAAGTTGTAGAAGTGCTGGTTTATTATGCCAGCCGTGTTTGGCCTTGTGCTCAAATTTGGAGCAATAAAAGCATATTGAATTATAATAAGAAGTAGGAGAAAGACGTCTATATGTTTTATAATTTCTTGCTGGAAACATATGCTGAGAAGAATTCGACCCATTTCTAGAATTGCGTTGAGTGGAATTTGACGCGTTTGCATAATTACGTCGATAATAAGTCAACACAGAGTAGTGTTTGCGTCGAGTGTAATTCAATGCACCTTCATACCTACGTCGAATTGATGTCGAAGCATATGTAGAGCTCCATTGAGTTGCATTCGACGCATCTTTAAAAGTGCATCGAGTTCTATTCGACCATAATTCCTTTAATTAGTAATTTGTTAATCTTTGATTGTGTTTTCTGAGGGGTGCTTACCTAGAATTTCTTTTTGATAAGTACTAATTACCCTATTGAATACAGTGATCTTATTAGGGTTGTTATTAGATTCTTCACTAAATTCAAAGTGATTATTAGATTGTTTCTCACTATTTCTAATGAACGCTAAAGGATTTTCCCAGGCAGGTTGGCTAGGGATTACTATGCTAGAGGATTGATCTGCTCCTAAACCAAGGTGCTTGAACCTCATAGAAAGATTTTGTGTAATATCTTTGAGCTTTTGACTCCTCCTAATGAGTGAGTCCTCAAAGGATTTTTGCCTTTGTAAGCTCTTCTTTTAAAGTTGAATTTTAATTAGTTAGCTCAGTTAGTTCTGTTTCCTTTTTATAAATTTGATTCCTTAAATCATAATTAGCTGAATACAAATCATTTCTCTCAAAGTCTTCTAATTCTTCCTTAATTGTATCTATTTCTTTTTGAACCTTAAGATAATCATTGCAAAATTCCTTAAAACAAATTTTAAATTCTTCTAAACTAAAATCAAAGTCATCAAAGGGAACATCTCATCGTGTGGTTGGTGCGGGCTGGGGTGCTGGAACTGGTTGGGGTGCTGGGGCTAGAGGTGTATGTCGAGGCTAAGGTGCCTACCTGTAGGGCTGGTGGCGATGAAGCTGCCTCCTATTTCAGTCCTACCATCGAGTGGCAATCCCTCTCTCTCATCCCTGGGCCCGGTGGACCTCCACCTATCCTCTCCGCTGCTGGAACATCATCCGTTGGTCCATCACTAACGCGACGGCATGCGTAGCAATCGTGTGAAAGGTTGACTGTGAAATCATGATCAGGGCCTGTCGTAGGTTATCGCACAGTCCTCGGTAGAACCTGGCGGCTCTATCTCTATCTGTGGTTTCCAATGTCCCCGTGAAGCGGGCTAAGTGAATGAACTCATGCTGGTATTCTGTCATAGTCCTGCCTCCCTATCAAATGTGAAGGAATCGCTCCTGGAGTGCGACTCAGTCGGAGATGAAGTGCTCCAAGAAGGAATCGGAAAATTCTCCCTAGAGAATCGTGCTAAGTGGTCGCCCTCTGAATGTGGAGCGGCTAGCTGCCTCCACCAGTCTTGAGCATAGACTTCTAATAACATCACCACTAGGGACACTACGACAATGGCAGGGCACATCATGCCAACTAGTAGTTCCTCAACCCTTTCCACCCACTCCTCTGCCTGCATAGCGGATTCAGTGCCTTGAAAGATAGGATTCCTTAGCCATCGAGAGGTTGTCAGAAGGTCCTTGGGAATGGTAAGCTACTGGGGTGGCTGTAAGATGGCAGTCTGAAAGGTGGCCAACAGTGTTGTCAACATCCGTCCCAGGTTCATCTCGATGAATGGGACTGCAGCTGGAGCAACTGGTTCTAGTGGTGGGGTAGTAGGGTAGTACTGGTCCCTAGAGGATGATCTCCCGTTACCGGACTCTGATATTTAGAGAAGTAACAGAAGAAGACCAGTACTTGCAAAAGTTAGGGAATTTTGCAAAAAAACTGACTGAAATGGAAGCGAAGTGTGTGTGGGTGTGCTATTGTCCTTAAATTTCAATCCTAAGTGTCCACCAAGCTTCCGCTGCGTGGTTAGTACCAAACCAGGAAATGAAATATGGGAAGGAAGGATCCAAAGACTGCCCATGTGGACGGATCGTGATAGCTCTGATCCATTTATAAGGTTCCCCGTAGAACTGAACCCAGGTCGGGAGAGGAGGTTCTTACTGCCCAAGATGGCCACTCAGTGCTTCCCGGGTGGCAATGAACCACCCTCTCAAGCACAAGGTTCTCGCCTTATCAGGCAAGAGAATAAACACATTACATTAGATCACAGTGCGGAAGAAATCATGAGGAAAACTAATAAGCATACGTATATACATAAGCAAAAGGCCGTAGCCAAATGTGTACATGGGTGGCCCTGTGGGCTAAGGATAACTACTACAACCCCCACATTCCATACATAGTCCTATACCCTAGGACTCACATTATGGAAGACGGGAGGTGAGGCAGGTGTATCTGATTAGGCAATCTCAAAAGCCGGTATGATGTCATGCGGTATGGGGGATTCACACTGTCACATCTCCTGTGAATGGTTATATAAAAAACCGTTTGTCACAGAGCTAAGTGGAAAACAAATATCCTCCCCAGAACCGTATCCTGGGACAAGCTTAAGCACCCAAACAATAAATAGATAACCGAAGCAAAATGGGGTTAGCATCATGTAAATATCCGGAAGCCATAATAATATAATCAGTTAAAAAAGAATAGCTTAGTTAATAGCTGTAATAACACTAGTGACCGCAATTTGCAAACACACTGCAAGTGTTCAAAACCTACTTACACAACTCTATGGCGACACAGTTTGGACCGCTTCTCTTCCAGCATGGTAGCAAACCCCGCGTGCCTCACTGATGTGGCTTTCAGTGAAAGTGGTCAGTCCCTCCACTTCTGGGTGTGATTGTACCACACCACCCAGGCCTTACTGTACAACTCAATGTACTCCTAGGATTTGAGCGACATCTGGCAATTCCGAAATTTAGGCCGACCAGTGGAGGCAAATCAATAGGTATGGAATGGTGATCACCCGCGGTACGCATCTCCCTAACGCCATGAGTTGTCAACTCTTCTGCACCGTTATGAATAGTCTGCGGGAGTGACCGACCAACCACTTTAACCACAAGTATTTCACAAATAGTTAATTAAATAGTAAGGATATACTTCAGGTATTCCACGACCATCCTACATCCACCGTCTGCTCAACTTTTGGCTGGGAGGCGCAGTGGGCAAAAGGGCACATTATTTGGGGCTAACCCTAGATGAGATACTCGACTCGCGGTTATACCCAACTAATGCTCTACCAAAAAGAATCGACCGCTCGTCAGAGCAGGACTCGGGCTAGAACCGTAGATATGATAAATTGTCGTTATTGTGTGCAGTAAAATAGTGATATAAATAAGCTGCAGGAATGAAATACTGAATAGTAAAAGAAGTAAATGAAAGAACGGAAGTAAAGATCTGAGATAACGGGACCTGTACGAGACTGGAATAGTACTGAAAAGAAAGTGAAGTAAAGAGATGAAATAATCAGACTAGTATGAGACTGGAGAAAAAGAAATTGCAATAGAATAAAAGGGTTAGTAGTACTTCACTCTATATTTAGGAGGCTTCGGTTCCATCTCCGTTCATAGGAGGAAAGTTCTGTTCTATCTCCGTTCATAGGAGTTTCTTCATAATTCTGCCTTTTTATCATAGTCCGACCATGAGTTTTAATTGCACCTTTTAAGCATGACATAAGTGGATTTGAGGAACGATAATATGAGTTCCTTAATTTCCCCAAAAGTGGCGACTTCCAATGTCCGGGAATTATTCTAAACACACCTCGTTGAGTTGTAAAAACCCTACATTGCTTCGAGCTTGAGTTTTCATTTTTATTCATCGAGTCATCATTTTGTTGTAATATCATCCAACGATTATAACGCGATTGCGTGCTACAATCACTTCTCCCAACTTTTAGAAAATTTGATAATTTTAAACTCGTTCGTTTTACCCAAAAGTTCGGTGATTACACCATTTACCTCTAAATGTCACAATATTTTGATAGTACACTCAAGATAGTCAATTAAGAACCTATAACTTTTCCAAAAATTTTCCAACCCTTTTAGGGGGTTTATTTTGTCCAAACAAGTCTTTATTAGGCCTTAAAAATACACATTCAAATTATAAAAATCCCCAAAATTGATAGTACCCCCAAGAGGCCCTTTTGAGAGTATAGAATTTTTTCTAAGATTTTCCAAGATATTTATAGCATTTGTTCTGTCCAAACAAATCTTGTAAATGCCTTTAATAATAGCAAATCTCTTTAGAAAAATCCCAAAATATTACTGGAGAAAGCCCTCATGGTTGGGAACATTTTTCATGTTCAAACAATTTTGCCTAGAGGCATATATGTTCCTCAGAAAAATTAGTAACCTATTAGAGGAGAGTGGTCTGTAGTTAGAGGATTTGAAGAATGACAGGGCACCAGATCGCGCGTATCTTTTTGTCCCCACAGTGGATCTGGAGATGATCCACTATGGGGGCGCATATGTTGAGGCAGCAGTAGGATTAAGGTACTCTGGCCATCCGATATCATCATGGAGATCGGACGTGCCCTGCCACACATCACCATACTTGACGTGGCAGCCACTACCACCCCCAGGAAGCGGCTTCCAAGCATCGGCGCCGCCCCCAGTCAACTCATTGGGGGTCGGCGAGCCATTTGGTGGTGGTCTGGCGCCCTGCCGCCAATGGCCATCGCCGACCACCGTCAGATAACTGCAATTGAGGGTGGGTGGCATGACTTGCACCATTATCATTGGTGTCATGCTACCCTTCCCTCACTGGTGGCCATGTCCACTACCCCCGACAGACTCGTTGAGGTTGGGCTTGCCTCTGGCAGTGGTCCGGCAGCCTGGCACCCCCGGCCGCCGCTGGAATAGCTTATCAGAGGGGATACAATAAAGGGGAGCCCGTGGGTACCGCTGGAGATGCGTTCTCCGACGGCACCGCCGCTTTCCAGAGGGATCCCCTGGTGGAATACCAACCTTCCAGCGCCACCACCGGCGCTGGGAGTGGTGTGCTTTGTGTGGCCACCACCCAAGCCTAGGGTTGGCTCGAGTGGTGATGGCGGCAGTTCGGCGGATGTGGGGCACATGCAACACGTCGACAGGGTCGGGGGGGGGGGGGGGGTGAGAAAGGAGAAGGAGAGAGCTTCCACCTAATGAGGGAGGGTTTGGGTGGTGATGGGTTGGGCTGTCATGGGAGGTGGCGGAGGTGGCATGAGGGTGGCGGGATTTTCTCTGACGAGGCAGAGTGGGGGTAGGTTGGTTGGGAAATGTGTTCCAAGCAGAGGGGTGGGGCTGCCTTTATAGGGAGGGGGGGGGGGGGCTCGCTCCCTTCTCCCTGATGTGGGACTAAAGGGGGTGTGAGAAGGAGATTTTACCCCTCCTCCAGCTATCTTAGATTGCTGGCCACCTCATGATGGGTGGTGGTACACCCTCCTAGGTGCCTAAATGAAACCATAAGCCACCCAAGGTCTAGCTTGAGGGGAGGGTTTGGATTTTCTTTTGGAAGGAGGGAGAGTCCCTAGCTTTTTGGCTTGCATCAAGGTCCCTTTTTGGCTTGCATCAAGGTCCCATTGGAGTCTATGCGGGGTATGGGAGGTGGGGCCCAAGTGACTTGGGGTGTTGGTTTGTATGAGCCTCCCCTCAAAATTTCTAAAACTCATGATTTTAAGGAAGTTTGATCGAAGTCAACTCTAGGGTGGGGGTCCCCCATGTGAGTTAAGGCCATAGTTGGTCCAAGTCATCGGGTGATTGGTCAATGTTGTAGTACTAAATCAATACGGGTGCGCGCACACTTTTTAGTGTATCATAAAGCTTGATTTGACCGTAGTTTGACATTACGATGTCAAAATTGGTTATAACAAACTCTGTTGGTCTTGTTTTGACTTTAGAAGTCCAATGAAACTGACCGTGATCGATTCCGAGTTGGTTCGTTTAATATTTAAAAAGTGCGTCGTGGCGGGCTACAAAACCGAACATGGTCATATTTCTCACACAACCTCTGATTGTAATGAAATGAGTCCTGTTGCACTCATATGGACTGTATGAGTCTAACACAACTGATGGAAATCAATTCAGAGTACGTATGCTCACTATACCAAAACGTCGTCGTCGTGATGCACTACGATACTCAAAATGGTTATTTTCTATAAATGACCTCGGATTGGAATGGAACGAGTTCCTTTACACTCGTATTGATTATACGAGTCTAACACAACTGACAGAAGTCGATTTGGAGTACGTATGATCACTATACCAAAACGACGTCGACATGACGCGCTACGATACTCAAAATGGATGTTTTCTCTAAACGACCTCGGATTGAAATGAAATGAGTTCTGTTGCACTCATATTGATTATACGAGTCTAATGCAACCGACAAAAATCGATTTGGATTACATATGATCACTATACTAAAACAACATCGTTGTGACGCGCTACGATACCACAAATGGTTGTTTTCTCTAAATGACCTCGGATTGGAATGGAACGAGTTCCATTGTACTCGTATTGATTATATGAAACTATAGGAACTGACAGAACCCAAATTGGGCTTCCCTGGCACAATATCCCAAAAATCAGGTTATTCCGATCTTTTATGTTTTGGGGGTGGGAGATTGGGTTACTTTTATTGGGTCTACTAGGGTCTAGTGACCCAATAAAAGTCCGGATGTTACATGATAGCCACACTATTTAATTAAGGCCCGAGCGATATGATCAAGCCTTGGGAAAAGGTTGTGTGCCCAAATTATTTGCGTCAAATAAGGCAAGAGACCGCTGACTCGAGTTGCAGGCTTGTTCTCTAATTATAATCCTTGTAAATTGTTTTGCAGTTAAAGTGACGGGTCGGTCATACCCATTATCTGTTCTTACCAATATGGGAGGGATGATGACTTTGGACACTAGGGTGAGTGAAACCTGGGAGCTTGCCTCTTTGTTTTATACCCCACTAGGTCCCACCGTAATGTTAGTTGGATTCTTGTTTCGCCAGAATTTTGAGTTGACCTGGAGATGGGGTGTTCCTTCAGGGTCAACTGTAAATAATGTTGAACTCGCCGCCACTCTCGAGTAGAACAGGTAGATCAAGGTTTGGCTTTTATTTTAGATTGGCGTATTAATTTAGATTTGACCTGGAGATGGGGTGTTCCTTCATGGTCAACCCTAAATAGTACTGAAATGGACGCCACTCTCGAGTAGAGCAGGTAGATCGAGGTTTGCCTTTATTTCAGATTGGCCTATTAATTTAGAGTTGACCTAGAGATGCAGTGTTCCTATAAGGTCAACCCTAAATAGTACCGAACTGGACGCCACTCTCGAGTAGAGCAGACATATCGAGGTTTGGCTTTTATTTCCGATTGGCCCATTAATTTATAGTCATGATTGATATGGTTTAATGCGGCAGAGAGAATGATGACACTCATACAGGTCTTGAGTATTAGGTTTTCGTGATAATTAATCTTCCGCTATAGACTACGTCTTCCGCTAAGTGCTATAAGGTGCACTCATTAATGTTAACCTACCGCTTGAAATATGCTTCCCTACTCCGCTGGTGTAGTGATATTTGCTTAACATCACACATGATGCATGCCAGCGGAGTATTCAAGGAAAGGGGTTGTAGAAGGAAGTGCTTTCACCCATCGTGGTCGCTTCGGTGTCATGCATAGATAGTAGTGTGTGATAAGATCCCCTGGTCAGACCGCTAATTCTGAGGGGGGGGGGGGGGTCTTACAAATGTATCAGAGCACAACCGGTCCTTTCGACCAATGGTACTCACAGAAACTTCTCTTGCTCCACCGGACAGTGTAGCATGGTTCGGGATGAACCACTACAATGGAAGCGGTGGTGGACCTTAATGGTTAATATATACCCACAAATATGCTCAAATTACTCTCAAGTAGTTAGGTCTTTTGAATGGAGTTTTAGTAATACCAATTGTTATAACTCAAATCGACACTATGATGTCTTTACCACATTTGATCTTAACTATATTGTCTTACTTCCCATAAAACATATTTATTGAAACCTATAAATGACCATCTCAAATTTTAAGCCACGGGTTTTAGCCTCATTTTTTATTTGGATTATACTCTGATTTTCAAAATTTTAACTGAGGTAAACTAATCAAATGGAATTTTGTGTGTAGAATGAGAGATTACTTTAATGATTTCAAACCCTGGGTTTAAGCTTCCCTATTTTATTGGGATTATACCCTCTTTTTCAAAACTCTATTGAAAACAAATAGGGTTCAAGGTAAACTAATCAGATAGCATTTTGAGAGATCACTTTGATAAGAGATTTTGCTCTAATCTTGCCATAATACTAAATCCCTTAGACATCTCAGATGCGTCTAAAAGTTTGAAACAACTTGGGATGCTCCCAAAGAGGATTATATTTTTGTTCTTCAAAATGTGCACGGTTACTTTTATGGTGGATCATGCTAGTTCTACCAACAAGGAGACCGAACCGGGCACTAGGGAGTGTATGAACCCCGGGAGGCTATTATCCCACTAGGTCCCTCCGCTAGGTAGTCGGCTTGATGTAATTTGGGAACTAGGGAGTTTGTGAACCCCGGGGGCATTTACCCCGCGCTGGGTCCCTCAGCTAGATGACTAATTTAAAATATTCCAGGATGTTATTTACATCCCCGAGTACATCACGATGTACCCTGAGGCCTAGGTAATGATGTACAAGCATACCCAGAAGTTAAGAGACTGGCCATTGTCACTGTGTTGCCCGATGGTGAGGCCCAGAGGGATAGCTACCCCACTGGAAGAAATGGTCAAACTACGTCGCCATATGGTGCAAACTGGTAAACAATTGTATGTGATTGTTGTGGCAGGTCAGTCATGACCAGGGACTGTTCGTACCGACATGGGAAAGTTTTACGACTCATGGCACACTAGGGAGTGTGTGAATCCTAGGATGTTATTTATTATTTCCCCGAAGGGTCCCTCCGCTAGTTAGCCAGATTTCATAATTGTCAGATGTTGCTCACATCCAGGAGTACACCTTGTTGTACATTGGGGGACCTGGGTAGTATGGTATGAACACACCTAGAAGTGGCAGGACCGACCACAGTCATCGACGGCCACATCGGTGAGGCCCATAGTGTTGGATCGGTAGGCGCCCTTAGAGGGGGGGGGGGGGGGAGGTGAATAAGGGTTTTAAAACTTTTTCTTATATTTTGAATATCTTGAAATAATACGTGATTAAGAAGGTGAGAAATCAAACAAACTAAGTGAAATAAAGTAGAGACATGCTTTATTAATATGAAATATGGTTTTACAAAAATTGATTTCTATAACGCTAGAAATCGGTGGTGAATAATAATAAACTCTTTTTGCTTTTGATCCCGACTCGCATCCCCACGAACCGGTGGCCCTAGCCTATCCTTCCCCATATTCGGCCTCAAGCCGCTCAAGCCAATCCAACCTCGAATATGGCCTTGAGCCCCCTAGACCTAACCTAGATCTAGTTACCAACACGAGGCGAATTTCTGCCCTAAGTCCTACCCAGACCTAGTCTCCAACGCTAGGCGAATTCTCTAACAGTTTACAAAGAATATGAAATCATAATAATAAAAAAACTCCCTCTTGAAGAACTTCTAAAGTTGGAGACGATGATCCGCTGTAGGATAAGCGTTGTTGAAGCGGACGCCGTTTGGATTCGGCATGAAGAAGTCCTCCTTCAAAAATTTGCAGAGCTTTGGTGGGAGATCAACTTTCGGACAAATCAGGCTCTGGAATTCTAGCACTCAACTTCTCTCCCTGATGGTTGTCTGAAACAAGAAAATAGGGGTCCTATTTATAGCCTTAGCACTAGCGCCTGCGCTACTGCTACCGCCGGCGCTATCCCATATTAGGACATATTCGGCGCGGGAGAATCTTCAATCCGAGGAAACATTTTCGTCTTGCCTTCCGTGCTCCGCGCTACCTCCTGCGCTATCCGCTACCGCATGGCGCTAGCGCCTTCTAAATATACTCCCAGAATTGCACTAATCATTGCTAGCGCTGGGCGCTAGGTGCTACCAGCGACGCTAGTGGCCATGTTGGATTTGTTGGCTCAATTTTGGGTGAAACCTTCTTATCTTATCCTTGAGTCATATGGACTTTGTTTCATGCACACTTGAACACACAAGATCAAATACACATATGATTTGTTATTCTCAAACCTAGGATATGCGAAAGACCATGTTCCAAAAAATCCCCCTTTTGATAATAAAAAATCCATTAATGATAAATTAGAGCATTAATATATAAGCATGATGAAACCTACTTGTGTGTATGTGAGAGTGATGACTTAGGATAATTATCGATTTTAGTATTTAGAATTGCTCCCCCTAAATACATGCTCCCCCTAAGTGAATGCTCCCCTAATATGTAAGCTATCATCTTAATTAATCATTTTAGTTCTCCCCTTTTGTTATTAGCAAAAGTGGGTAAGGAAGCAAAACACATAAAAGTTTTGATAATAAGATGAAGGCATGATTGAGCTTTGAGAGAGAAAGAAATGATAAGGAGTTTTAGAATAATTTTCATAGAAATAAATTAGAGTTTTTAGCATAAGTATGTTCATAGAAATAAATCAGAGTTTTTAGCTTTAAAAGGAATAATATAACATTTACAATGCAAGTCTACCATTTGGAAAAAAAATTTGAGTTAGAAAACTTGAGATAAGCATGAAAAGAACACAAGGTAAACGTAAAGTTGCAGAAGACTTATATAAATACAACAAACATCTTTGTGCAAGGCATGATGATTCATAAAAAGAGATGTGAGTGAAGGTCGAAAAATGAACAAGATATTTTTGTAAATCATTGATTTTTTTAAATCTTTAAAGATGATTATGAAGTAACCAAGCATGAAAGAGATATATTAAAAAGAGACTACTACACTGTTATTCCAATTCATAAAGTCAAAACATACCAAACATTGTAGAGAGCATGCTAGGTTATCTAGTGCATTTAGATATAAAAAAGTATTATAGATTGAGCATTAGAATCCAATACTCATGAGAAGAAGTGTTATGAAAGATAATGATGTGCACATAAGTGTATTTTGAAAAGAGTAAACAAATGTTATAATAAAAATTCAAGACAAATGTAGAGTAAAGTGCACAATAAAACACAAATAAGATTACCTCCACACACTTTTTATGCACAAAAAAATGTACAACTTCCAAGGTGCTTTGCACACACAATGCTCATTAAGACTTATCAGGGTGCAAAGTAGTGCTTGGGGGATCACACAATTTTATTTTTCAATATCAATTTTTTTTGATCCGGTGTACTTAAGAATAAGTGGTGTAAAATGAAAGGTTTGCACAAGACACTTTACTAATCTTTCTAAGGTGCTCAACCTCACAACGCTTATTAAGACTTATCAGGAGGTTCAAGTAGTGCTTGGTGGAGGTAACTTTGTCAATTTATTTCATGATTTTTTTTATTTTGTACAAAGTTCTCCAATTACACTTGCTTTGCAAACCAATTGAATTTTGAAAGTACAACCACTTTTCTTTATATTTAATAGTGCAAATAAATGTAGTGTAGGTAAGATACTTGTGCAAATTTAATTTATTGTACAATTACAATACAATAGCAAGAAACCTTAGATTAAAAACACATGTAGACTTAGCCAAAAAGTGAGTGAAGAAATATTATTATCAATCATAAAATATTTACTCATACTTAGAGGCATGCTAAGCTTGGTTCTACACTACTTGTACAATATAATTGATGCACATAAGGGATATATCAAAGCATGAAAAGAACAATGTTCAAAGTAGTTTGACAAGATAAATTGGAACATTGTAGAAGTTCTAAAGATAGTTTAAAACATGCTTGATTTTCACAATAAAGTCCATACAGTTTTTTTGTTAGTTTTTGTGTTTATATTTTTGTATTTGATTTTTGCATTTAGAAATAGAATTTAAACAAGTGAACAAAAACAAATAGTAAAATAAATATTTTTTGTAATTTTGGCTTTTGTATATTTTTGTTTTAATTTTTCAAAAATCAATTCAAAACATAACTACAAAACTTAGTACATATAATTGAGCATAATTTTAGGTATTTTATAAAAATTTTAAGAATACATAAAAACAGACAGGTACGCCAGCGCCGACGCTAGCGCTAGCGCGGGAAACAATACACGATTTTTTAGGATTTTGAAAAATTTAATTTTTGATATTGGTTAAGTGTCCAAAGATTAGTTTTTTGCAGAAATTTCAGAGGATGTGAAGATGTTTAGATATGAAAAAATTGCATAAAACTATTGCATTTTAAGAATGCATTTTAACCCGAAAGATCAAAGACACATAATTCAAGTCGTAATAATCGAAATCTTGCATCAGGGAGAGGTTTAGTGAATATGTCAGCAAGTTGGGAGTCCATACAAATGAAACTTACTTTTACATGCTCTTTCTTAATATGATCCCTAATGAAATGATGGCGAACATCTATGTGTTTGGATCTAGAGTGGTGTACGGGATTATTTGTAAGGTCTATGACACTTTTGTTGTCACATTTAAGATCAATGTTTGTTAGATGAAAACAAAAATCCTCTAGAGTTTGACTCATCCATAACGCTTGTGCACAACAACTACCAAGTGTTATGAATTCGGCCTCCGTGGTGGAGAGTGCAACCGAAGATTGTTTCCTGCTAGACCATGCAACTAATGAGGGTCCTAAGAAGTGACAAGTACCGCTAGTGCTTTTTGGATCTAGTGAACAACGGGCGTAATCCGAATCAGAATATCCATCAACTGTAAATGAATCATTGTGTGGGTACCATAATCCTAATTTAGATGACCCTAATAAATAACAAAACAATATGTTTTACCACTTTTAAATGAGATTCTTTTGGATTGGCTTGAAAGCGAGCACATAGACATACGACAAACATTATATCTGGTCTAGATGCACTTAAGTAAAGAAGAGATCCTATCATTCCTCTATATAAAGTTTGATCAATGGAAATTCCAGATTCATCTTTTCCTAGTTTTAAAGAAGCACTTATATGAGTAGAAGCTTGTTTAAGGTTTTCAAATCCAAATCGTTTAAGCATATCGTGGACATATTTTGTTTGGCAAATAAAGATAACATCATTTCGTTGTGAAATTTGAAAACCAAGAAAATACGATAGTTCTCCTACAAGACTCATTTCAAATTCATTTTTCATTACTAAGACTACTTCATTACACAACTCTTCATTAGTGGCTCCAAAAATTATATCATCAACATATATTTGTAAGATAATTAAATCGTTATTATTATGCTTAATGAAGAGTGTGTTGGCGGCACTTCCCATAACATAACCATGCTTTAACAAAAATGATGTAAGTCTATCATACCAAGCACGGGGCGCTTGCTTTAAACCATAAAGCGTTTTTTCTAATTTATAAACATGATTTGGAAATTTTTCGTTTATAAAATCGGGGGGTTGTTCTACGTAAACTTCTTCTTTTATAAACCCGTTTAAGAAAGCACTTTTAACATCCATTTGAAATCATTTAATATTTTTAAAACTTGCAAATGCCAAAAATATTCGTATAGATTCTAAGCGAGCAACGGGTGCAAAAGTTTCTTCAAAATCTACCCCCTCGATTTGAGAAAAACCTTAAGCGACTAAGCGAGCTTTATTTCTTGTAATCCTAGATTCACCATCTAATTTATTTTTAAAGATCCATTTTACACCAACAACAAGATGATTAGATGGGTGTTCTACTAGGTTCCAAACTTTATTTCTTTCAAATTGATCTAACTCTTCATTCATAGCCAAAAACCAAAATTTGTCATTTAAAGCAGTTGAAACATTATTATGTTCAATTTCAGAAATGAAGCAAATATTTGAAAATGTTTCATGAAGAGATGATCGAGTTCTTACCCCAATAGATGGTTCCCCTATGACTAGCTACTTTAGATGATTTTTTGAGATGTTCAAGATGCTTGGGGGGCACATATTCTTCTCCCTTGGCCTTCTCCTCCTCTTATTTGGAAGGATCCTCTTCGCCGTGCTCCAAAGATGGCAAGGGTTCATCATTTGTACCTGTAGGAAGTCTTTCTACACAAGAAATAAATTTATCAAATTTTACATTAATAAACTCGTCAACCTTACTTGTTCTTTTGTTAAATATTCTATAGGCTTTACTAGTTGAAGAGTATCCAAGAAATATTCCTTCATCACATTTTCATCAAATTTCCTAAAGACTCTTTCGTATTTAGAATAAAACATTTACAACAAAATACTTTAAAATATGATACGTTAGGTTTCTTTTGATAATATAGTTCATATGGTGTGAGATTTAAAGATGGACGAAACATGACTCTATTCATTACATAACATGATGTGATTACGTGTTCGGCCCAAAAGGACTTAGGTAATTTATATTCAGATAGCATGGTACGTGCTAGTTCTTGGATTGTCTTATTCTTTCTTTCTACAACACCATTTTGTTGAGGTGTGCGTGGAGCGGAGAACTCATACTTAATACCTAACATTTCATAAAAGGATTTAAAATTTCATTTTCAAATTCTCCTCCATGATCTGAGTGAATGCATTTTATTTTTAAATCTAGTTCATTTTGAATACGAGTACATAATTTTGAGAATTCGCAAAATACATCAGATTTGGAAGAGAGATATAAAGTCCAACAATATTTAGAGAAATCATCTATTAGAACGAAAGTATATATCTACCACCAATACTTGCGGTGCTAAAGGGACCAAAGAGATCCATATGAATTAATTGCAATGGTTTTGATGTAAAGATTTCATTTTTGCTTTTAAAAGACGATTTTGTAAATTTTCCTTTTTGGGATGGAGAACATAGTGAAGACAAGTTTCCATTCAATTTAGGCAATCCTCTAATCAATTCCTTTTTGGATAGTTTTAAAACGAGCTTTGTACTAGCGTGACCTAAACGTCTATGCCATAGTTCTAACTCGTCATTTATAGTTATAAAACATTTTATAGATGATTTGAAAAGATCATGAAACGAAACTATATAAACATTGTGAATTCTAGGTGCAGTTAGTAAAACATCTTTTGAGTTAGGATTAAATATTTTGCAAAGATTAGTAGATGATTCAAATAATACATCTAATCCTTTATCACACAATTGACTAATAGATATTAAGTTATGTTTTAATCCTTTTACATAAAGAACATTTGAGATGAGAAAGGATTTTTTACCCACTGTACCTACTCCCATGATCCTTCCTTTACCGTTATCTCCAAACGTTACGATACCTCCTTTCTTCTTTTCTAGGTTAAGGAACTTTGCTTTGTTGCCCGTCATGTGCTTGGAGCAGCCTGAGTCTAAGTACCAAACGTCCTCAGTTTCCTTAGCCTTCCTGCAAATCTAGAAAGAAGATGAGAGTAAAGATCCAGATACCTAAGAGGTACCACCCATAGAGTAAGTGGATTTCATAGGTACCCAGATTTTTTTAAAAGATCATTGTTTTATATTCCTACAAGAGCTAGACATGTTTCCAAACTTAAGACAATTAGCACATGAAATTAAGGGGATTGAGACCCTTTTCTGAATTTCTACATTGTTATTGCTGGATGATGTTTGAACATTAGAAAAAATAGGAGATTTTTTAACTGTTGAGCTACCGCCGGCGTTAGTAGCTAGCGTCGGGTGGTAGGGCTCACTTTGATATCCAAGCCCAAACTTTCCAGAACCATAACATTGGTTTCCCAAAATCATATCCATGACTTTTTGACCTATCCCAATTTTTTTATGGCCATATTGAGATCATGATTTTGTTTTTTAAGAGATGTATTTTCTTGTACAATCATAACACATTTTTTTCAAAGCCCTTTCTGTTATTTTCAATTTGTGAGAGAGAAGTTTTTAGTTTTCTCTCTATGTCCCCCTTTTCTTTTGTAATAGTTTTGATTTATGAGAGGGCCTTAGAAAGAGAAACTTCGAGTTCTTTGGCCTTACATAAGGAGTGCTCACATTCTTGACATGAAACCATTCTCTTTTCATGGGAAATTAATTTTTTATTAAGCTTATGATTTTCTTTGATGATAGATTCATTTTCATGATTTAAAATAATAGTATCTTTTACACTTTTATCATAGGATTTGTAAGTTCAAACAAATTCATCATATAGTTCTTCGAAGGTGGAAGGAGATACCTTAGTGTCGCTAAGAACACTGGTGTCGTCGTCGTTGCATTTTGCCATTAAGCATAAGTTTGCTTCCTCCTCGCTGCTTGACTCAGATCCACTTGATTCTTCAGATGAAGAGTCATCCCAAGTTGCGGCTTTCAATACTTTCTTTTTCTCCTTCACTTTGTATTGTTCTTTTTGCTCCTTTTGATACTTCGGGCATTGGCTCTAAATGTGCCCGGTCTTTCTGCAGTGGTAGCACTCCGGTGGTGGTCTTTCTTCTTCGTCTTCACTTCCTTTTTCTTTCTTTGATGAAGAGGAAGATCCTTTTCGTCGAGCATCCTTTTGGAAGTATTTCCGGAAGGTGTTCCTTCTCTCCGGATTCCTAATGAACTTCATGATGTTCTTCACCACGAGACCTTCTTCATCTTCATCATCATCTTCGATGCTCTCCTTCTTTGATTTTAGTGCCAACGCCTTTTTCTTTGTCTCTTTGTTGTATTCATCGTGTTGAATCTGGAGTTCTACCTCATGAGTTTTGAGATTCCCAATAAGGTTATCGATCTGGAGCATTCTTAGGTTGTGTGACTCCGAGGTGACCGTCACCTTTGGATTAAACCTTGGAGATAGAGAGCGAAGAATTTTCTTGACCAATCCCCGTTTGAGTAGATCTTTCCAAGTGCTTTTGAAGCGTTGACGATCTTGGTGAAGCGAGTGTACATCGAGTTGATGTCCTCTTCGGTATCCATCCTGAATTTTTCATATTCAAACTCCAGTTGGAATAGCTTTGCATCTTTTACCTGCGATGTACCTTCATGAGTAACTTCCAATTGATTCCAAATATTATAAGCAGTTACACATGCAGAAATTCTATTAAACTCAGTTCTATTTAAAGCGCAATGTATAGCGTTCATCGCCTTAGCATTATTTTTGCACCTTAGTTTATCGTTCTCATCCCATTTATTCTTAGGTTTAAGTAACGTCGCCTCTCCCACTACAATTGTAGGAGGAGAGTACCGAACTTCTACCATGTTCCATACTTCCACATCCATGGTCATAAGAAAACACATCATTCGATTTTTCCAGTAGTTGAAATCTGACCCAGAAAAAAGAGGTGGTCGACTAACACCCTGACCCTCCGAAAAAGCAAGATCATGAGACGCTATTATTCCCAGTTGTTAAGCCGATTGGAATAAAACCCCTATGATACCACTTATTGGATCGGTAGGCGCCCTTAGAGGGGGTGAATAAGGGTTTTAAAACATTTTCTTATATTTTGAATATCTTGAAATAATACGTGATTAATAAAGTAGAGACATGCTTTATTAATATGAAATATGGTTTTACAAAAATTGATTTCTATAACGCTAGAAATCAGTGGCGAATAATACTAAACTCCTTTTGTTTTCTATCCCGACTCGCATCCCCACGAACCGGAGGCCCTAGCCCATCATTCCCCGGATTTGGCCTCAAGCCTCTCTAGCCAATCCAACCCCGAATATGGCCTTGAGCACCCCATAGACCAAACCTAGGTCTAGTTGCCAACACGAGGCAAATTTCTGCCCTAAGTCCTACCCAGACCTAGTCACCAACATGAGGCGAATTCTCTAACAGTTTACAAAGAATATGAAACCATAATAATAAAAAACTCCCTCTTGAAGAACTTCTGAAGTTGGAGACGATGATCCGCTGTAGGATAAGCGTTGTTGAAGCGGACGTCGTTTGGATTCGGCGTGAAGAAGTCCTCCATCAGAAATTTGCAGAGCTTTGGTGGGAGATCAACTTTCGGCCTAATCAGGCTCTGGAATTCTAGCAATCAACCTCTCTCCCTGATGGTTGTCTAAAATGAGAGAAGAGGGATCCTATTTATAGCCTTAGCGCTAGCGCCTGCGCTACCCCTACCTCCTGCGCTATAGCTACCGCTTGCGCTATCCCATATATATTAGGACATATTCGGCGTGGGGGAATCTTCAATCCGAGGAAACATTTTCATCTTGCCTTCTGTGCTCCGCTCTACCATCTGTGCTATCCGCTACCGCCTGGCGCTAGCGCCTTCTAAATGTACTCCTGGAATTGCGCTAATCATCGCTAGCGCCGGGCGCTAGGTGCTACCGCCGGCGCTAGTGGGCATGTAAGGTTTGTTGGCTCAATTTTTTGGGCAACCTTCTTATGTTATCCTTGAGTCATATGGACTTTGTTTCCTGCACACTTGAACACACAAGATCAAATACACATAGGATTTGTTATTCTCAAACCTAGGAGATGCGGAAGACCATGTTCCAACACGTAAGGTTCACTATCTTGATGGAAGAGAAGCGGTCAAACTATGTCGACATAAGGAGTTGTGACGAGTCATGAGAACTCATTGTGCATGGCTTGCATAAGCATCATTTACAAATTTTATCTGTTCCGCTAACATATAACCTTCGTATGGGAGTTGGTTATATGTTAATGGGTTTATACTGCTTACCTTCAGGACACAACTCATAGTTTTTTGCATTTTAGTTGTGCATACATTGGTGGGATTTGCTTATATATGCTAGAATTACTTACTCATTATAATTATCTAAGCTAGTAATTCATTATGCATTTAACTTGTTTGCGCGAAATGTTCTCATGAACAATATTAGAGTTATGCATAATAAGAATAACTACGGTAAAACTATCCTCTATTTTACTTAATCTACTTATTACATTACACGATAGAAGCCATCAACATAGCTCATTAGATAAAGTCAAATGTATAAACCCTTGAAATTTTGGGATCATTCGACACTTATAGTTGTCTACAATACGTCCCGCTTGAGAACCCCTTGACCCACTTGCATTTTCCGGGACAAAAATTATTATTTATTTTATTGGTTTGTAACATCCCAACTTTAAAAGGGGGCCAAGCCAGGTTCAATTGAACCCAATTAGGATCTTAGACTAGGTCATAGAAAAACACGACCCGACCTCCACCACATAATGGTGGACATTTAGAGAAAATGATTGTTTTGGGTAGCATTGTGCTTTGCCACAATGCCAAAGTAGCTTAATGAGCAAACGTGCTCTGAGGCGACTTCCGTTGGTTGCATTAGACTTGTATGGTCAACACGAGTGCAACATAACTCGTTTCGTTCTAATTCGAGGTCATTTGGTGAAAGTGATCATTTTGAGTTTCGTAGCACGTCACAGCGATGCCATTTTAGAATATTAAGCATGCGCCCTTGGAATCACCTCCATCAGTGGAATTAGACTTATAGGGTCGATACGAGTGCAATAGAACTCATTTCGTTCCAATCCGAGGTCATTTGGTGAAGGTGACCATTTTGAGTATCATAGCGTGTCACAACGTCGCTGTTTAAGTATATTGAGCATACGTACTCCGTATCGATTTCCGTCAGTTGCATTAAACTTGTATGGTCTATATGAGTACAACGAAACTCATTTCTGTCCGATCCGAGGTCATTTGGTGAAAGTGAGCATTTTGAGTATCGTAGCGCGACACGACGACGTCGTTTCAGTATATTGAGCATACATGCTCCGAATTGACTTCTGTTAGTTGCATTAGGATCGTATGGTTGATACGAGTGCAACAGAACTCATTTCATTCCAATCCAAGGTTATTTGGTGAAAGTGACCATTTTGAGTATCGTAGCGTGTCACGACAACGCCGAGTTAATAAATTGAGCATACGTGCTACGAATCGACTTCCGTCAATTGCAATAGACTCATATAGTCAATACGAGTGCAATAGAACTCTTTTCATTCTGATCCGGTGTGATTTAGAGAGAATAACCATTTTTTAGTTTCATTGTGGGTCACGACAACGTCGAGTTAATATATTGTGCATACATGCTCTGAATCGACTTTCGTCAGTTGCATTAGACTCGTATGGTCAATACGAGTACAATAGAACTTGTTTCATTTCGATCCAAGGTCATTCAGTGTAAACGACCATTATGAGTAATGTCGAGCATTGCAACGAGCCAAAATCGCTTAGTGAGCAAATGTGTTGGGAAATTAATTTATCTTAACCCCTTGAAATGAGTAGAAAATGAGTTATCAGAGCAGAAAATTGGTTTAAGTAAAATATGCGTCGAATAGTAATCGACGCAACGTCGAAGTGCAGTCGACATTCTTCTCAAAATGAGTCGAAGTAATTCTAAACAGAATTCGACGTAACCAAAGTCGACGTAACTCCGATTTCTAGTCGACGTGCCCAGTAAAGTCGACGCACCTCTGTCGATGCTCTTTCCATATTTTCCTCTCCACGTCTAGCCAGGTTGAAATCGATGCTTACGTCGAATAGTAATCGACGCACGTTGATTTCTGTGACAGATTCAAAAGCACGCCAGATCTCTTTCCTTCTTTCCGTAGATCTGAATTTTATGGAATTATATTATTCTTTTCTAGCCGTTCTGAATCAATCTTTCCTTCTGAATGATTCTTGGCTAATTTGATTAAGATTATTATGAACATTATTTGAAAATAGAATGATCTTTTTCCTTCTACAGATATAATGATTATGGAAACTTTTCACTCTTACTATTTCTCTGACTGCTAATTGATTATTCTCCTATAGCAATATTTTGAATAAATAGAGCTATAAATACACAAGGAGGTCGGCAAAGAAAAACAAGAAGTGATCCACTCCATCAATTTGAAAAAGAGGAAAAGCTCCCAAGTGAAAAGTGAGAAAGCTGAGAAAAGTGAAAGAGTGCTGCAGCAAAGAAAAAGCCTTCTTCTTCTCCTCCTTCTAAAGCCATACTGCTACCATTTCTGAAAGCTCTCACTGAAAGAGAAAAAGTCCTACAATCTCCTTCTCACTATAGAAGAGAGATTTCAAATTCACTATACTTGTGTTTCTAATCTTCTTGCTAGGAAGAAGATTCTTTCTTGCATTAGTTGTTTTTCTTCTACTTCTTCTTCTTATTCTTATTTCATTTTCAAATTGTGTAAAAGAGTTTTTAGAATCTCTCTTCAAAAAATTCAGTTGTAGTGGTTCTAAGAGTCTCCTTATCAAAAGACTCAGGGTGGTTCTAAGAGTCTCCTTATCAAAAGACTCAGTGCAAGATAGTGAATTCCTACCAAGGGGGTAGAAGAGTGGACTACCCAAAGTTTTGGGAACCACTATATTTTCTTGTGTTGTGCTGTGATTTCTTTTCTTGCATTTACTTTCTTTATTTGTTTAATTCTTGTTGGTGTGTGTGGAAGCTCTAATCTGTGATCATACACATATATATATTTACTTTGCACAAAATATTTTAAATCTCTATTCACCCCCCCTCTAGAGAATTCTAGTGAGGTTAACTGTGCACTTTCAATTGGTATCAGAGGCAGGTTGATCTAAAAAGGTTAACTCCTTGATCAAAAAGATCATACCTCTTGTATTTATATATATATTTTTAACTACTTTCATGGCACAAATCAAAGATTATGCTTCCACCAGACCACCAATGTGCAATCTTGAAAAGTTTGCAGTTTAGAAAACAAGAATCAGAATTTATATGAATTCCATTGATGCTGACTTGTTTAATATTATTGTGACAGGTCCCCCAAAGCCCTATAGAAAGGATGCAAGTGGCAATGTCACACAAACACTTGTTCCAAGATCTGAGTGGACAGAAGATGAGAAGAAGGCTAGAACATATGATCTAAAGGCCATGAACATACTTGTCTCAACTCTCTCAGATGACATCTTTCAAAGGGTTGTTGACTGTGAATTATCCAAAGAAATTTGGGATGCTCTTACAAAGATGGCGGAAGGAAGTGCTGATGAAAAGAAAGATAAGAAGGCCCTATTGATCTCCCAATATGAGAACTTCCAAAAGAAGAATGAAGAGAGTATCTCTGAGATGTATGACAGATTCAGTCTAATCATCAACCAATTGAAAAACTTGGATAGAGAGATCTCCCTCACTGAGATTAATGACAAATTGCTAATGAGTCTCCACAGTTCATGGGACTCAAGAATATGAGCAATAAGAGACACAAGAGGACAAAAAGAAATCTCTATAGATGCTCTCTTAGGAAAACTCAAATCCTATGAGCAACTGCTGAAAACTAGAGAAGAGAAGAAAAGAAGAGAAAACACTCTAATCTCCTCAAAAGACAGGAACATAGCTTTAAAGGCAACAGAAGAAAGGACTCCTGTCACTGAAGAAGAACTATTCAGTTTCCTAGCTAGAAGATTTAAGAAATGGGTCAAGACAGATGGACCAAAAAGTAGGGAGTCAAAACCAAGGTATGACAAAACTCCCACTAAAGAAATTATTTGCTATTCTTGCAGGAAACCTGGACATATTGCCCCAGAATGTCCAGAGAATGCTGAAACAAAGAAAGATCTGAAAAGAAAAGATCTCAAGAAAAAAGGGAAGAAGAAAGAAAGAGGCTTTATTGCAGAAGCCTGGAGTGAAACAGACTCTGAGGACAGTTCATCCTCTGAGAGTGACAATGAAGAATCTAGGCAAGAAGACCTATGCTTGATGGCCTTTGAAGGCCCCAAGAATGATGATGGTGCTAAATCTTGGAGTGAGACAGGATCAGAAGAAAGCATATCTTCTGAAGATGAAAAAGAAAATGGCCTTATTCTCATAGGAATCTGAGGATAAGGATGAGGTAAGCATCTTTGATGAAATAGATTTTCCAAGTGATAAATTCAGAAATGATTTTATGGGAATGTGTCTAGATCAATTAAAAGCTAAACAAGAAATCAAGGACCTAAAAGAACAAATTCATATGGTCAAGAACCAAAGAAATAAAAAGGATATAAGCTCAATAGATCATGTATTAAGGGCTAACATAAGAGAGAAGGAAATAGAAAGGGCTAGAATAGAAAATCAGTTCCTTAAGGATAAGGTTTCTCAGGCAAAGACCTTTGAAGAATCAATAAAAATGAGAAGCCAAACTCTTAAAGAAATCGCTGAAAAAAAACAATAAGACACAAAAATCTTGGGCTAGGGGCTGATCCATCAATCAGTCTAATTCCATCCAACAAGCCTGCATGGATGAGCCCTGTAAAATTCACTAAACCCATCCAATCAGCAAACCAAGAAAAAGAATCACAACATAAGAAAGAACACTTCTTCAAGGAAATAAAGGAATTTGATGAAACATCATATTATTCAGCTGATGACTCACAAACTTCATCTGAAGAGACAACTAAACCAAAAGAAACAACATACAAAGGAGTAAAAATAGAAAAAGATAAAATGAAAATTTATGAAGACACAGTCACGTCGACTTCATATCGACGCATGAATGATAATGCGCCGACTTCTACTCGACGTACCCTCTTAGATGCCTCGACCTCTACTCGACGCTTGAATAAAGATACGTCGACATCCAATCGACGCAACTTCCTCCATGCGTCGATACCAGATCAACGCAATCTAAGGAATGCGCCGAATATAAATCGACGCAACTATCAACATGCGTCGAATAGATATCGACGCACAAAAGTTCAGAGCAACTTAAATACCTTTCCTCCAAAAGCCTTTCATCCTAACCCATATTCAGGACCCATTCATCCCAATCATGATTTCTATCCTAATCAACACCTCTATCATGATTTCTACCCTAAACATGGTAACCAAAATTCCCATTTTAACCAAAATTTCTATCCTAACCAAAATAAAACTTTCTATCCTGATCAACCCTTCTATTCTTCTCTAAACTCAAATTATCATAATAATAAGATAATCAAGTGCCATATATGTAACAAAAGTGGCCACCTTGCCAAACAATGCTGGTACAACCAATCAAACTATCTGTAAAAATTAGTCCAAGGCTGACTTAGAACTAGACACCTAGAATTCTTCAGGAAAATTAAAAGTCACGTCGATCTCTAATAACGCACCGTCGATAACTCAACTCAATAAGTAAAATCGACGCATGCGTCGACTCCACTCGACGCATACGTCGATAGGAAACCCTATCATCCCAAATCAGACTATATCGATGCTCACGTCGAATTCCACTCGACGTAACGTCGACTTCATGAAAACAAGCGGCAATACCAAAATATTTTCGGTCACATCCACGGAAGTACCGAATAAGCCTCGACTTGAGCCCAGTTTCGACGCTTCACCTAACTTAAATAGTCTCTTCAGTTGGAAGCCCTCACTACTCTGCATCTCTCATCCTTCTTGCTCCTCAGACCAGCCGACTTCTTCCTCTCTCTTTCATTAACCTAAAATGGCTCCAAAGACCAATTCAGGCTTCGACATTGACCTTGAGTCCTTCCAAGCAGCCGCAGAAAACTATAAGAGCATCATTGCTCTCTTTACTGAAGCAGGACTGGACAAGCTAAACTCCACTAGGTGCAAGCTCCTGGAATCAGAGCTCACAGAGCTAATAACTCATGTTCAGATATCTGAACAAGGAGAAATCCAGGGAACACTATATGAGACACCAGTCTCAATCTCAGCAGAACATATTAGGGCCACCTTTGATCTACCATCAGGTATATCCTAATATCATCTTTGTTTAAATGAAATAAGGAAAGAAAAAGAGCCTCTAAAAAGAATGACTAAACAAGTCTTAATTATTTCCCTATTAGGTGATGAATCCATTGAACTCACACCTGATAAAATCAAGCACTTGCTCACCACCATGAATTTCTCAAAAGATAGGCCAATCCATCTGAAAAAAATAGACTTTTCTGATGAGTACAGATTGCTGGCAGATATAGTAGGGAAGATACTACTATGCAAGATATCAGCCCATGATGCAGTGCCCAAGCTGCAACTGAACATCATGGGGGCCCTTGTGCTGAAGAAGAAGGTGGACTGGGCCAGCTGTCTTCTCAAAATGATAGCTTCCAAATACTCTCACAAGGAAAATGCCTACATGAGAATCATGAGCCAAGTACTCTTCCACTCCTTCCTTGACCTATGTAGTTCAAAAGGAATCACCATTCCTCCAGGGAAGAGGATGTCAATTGCTCTCTTTTCTAAGTGGACCAGACAAATCCCTAAGCCTGGTTCCATCCCTGAAAGAACTCCTTCTCCTCCTTCTCCTCCTCCTCCTCAAAGAGACAACCCTTCTCTACCACCATCATCCACTCAAATACTCTCTACTACCCTCACAACTCCTACTCTACCTACCTCTTCTCAAACACCTGTTCAAACAGAAGTTTCTCCTTCTCTTCCTCCTCAAAATTTCCCATCTTCTCTACCTCCATTATCACCCATACCACATGAATCAACTCACTTCTCTCCTCCTCTATCACCTCTTCCTCCTCCATCACCTCCTCACCTTTCACACCATGAAACATATTCATCCACTGAGGCTCTCATCACTCAGTGCATCAAATCAGCAGCTGAAAAATTCCAAGTGATGCTGGATGAGCATTGCTCCCAAATTCATTCCTCTATCCTTCACATGCACACCCAAATAGATGGGGTCAGTGCCTCTGTGCAAGGCCTAAAGACCTCTCTCTCTTCCTCTAGAGTGACAAGGTCTTTCTTAACTTCCCTGGCCAAGAAGGTCAAGAAGGGGGAGAATCTAGATGAAGAGCAGCCCTCCAATCCTAAATCTCTCTCACAAATTCCCTCCTTCTTCAAAATCTAACAAAATCCTTGGGAATGAGATAGTACCTGAGCAACACAATGATGAACAAACTATAGAGGTACTTCATATAGCAAGAGAGGCTGCAAGTTAAGTAGTACTATTACAAGGGGAGGCAAGCAGAGAAGTGATGAGTCCTGATCATATACACTTTTATGGACTCATATGGGCCGTTTATTTAGTCATTTCACCGCACTTTAGCCCTGTTATAGTTCATATTGATCATTCTATGCTAGGTGAACGTTTGACCCATTTTGGTGTGATTTCGTGCTTAACTTCGTTATTAGTTTTCATGTGCTGTTAAGTTCCACTTTCAGTGGCTAGACCGGTATTGTATGCTGGAACAGGTGTCGTGCAGGTGTTCCCGGTACAATTCTGTAAAGGAACACTGCGCACGATCACTGGTTCTATTGCGCACGACCACTGGTCGTGCGCCACTGATCGTGCACACTTAACGCCCTTTTTATGAGTTCTGTTTGGCTTATCGCACGACCACTTACGATAGTGCGCACAACCACTGGTCGTGCGCCACTGGTCGTGCGAACATGTATTTTATAATTTTCTTTCCTCGTAGGGCTCCGCCCAGGCAGCGCGCACGATCGCAGAATTCCAGTGCGCACGACCACTGGTCGTGCGCCAATGACCGTGCGCAGTATTCATTTCAGCGCCTATATATAAGCCTGTTCCGCTTTTAGGTCAGATCCAGCCACCGGGAGCGGATTTCCCAGTCCGTACGCCACCGACTACCCTTCTTGGACACCTCCACTTCATCTCCTACGCAAGGGGAAGTCTTCTCCAACCATTCCAAGCTTTTCTTCATTGTCCGGGAGCGTTCTCCACCATCCGCAAGCCCTGAAGCAACTGTTTTCCATTCCAGTCCGGCGAGAAGAAGAGTAAATCTGAGGAAGAAGACGACAGAACTACGTAGAGAAATCATGACAGTTTCTCTACGCCGGAAGCATTGTCCGCCCGAGTCCGGAGGTAGCCCGACAACCTACCATTCCGGCCGTGAACGGCCGCTAGTCTTCACCCATCGGTTATCTCTTCCTTCTTTCCTTCGTTGTAATTGTTGAATCTTGTAAACCTGAATAGTATGATGTTAGGTTTATTTGAAATGAATGTTTCTTTGCACTTCATCATTGCTTGCTTGTGAATCACTTCGTTTCCACTCACTCACTCACTCACACACACAAGGTGTTCGATCCGCGTTAGCAAGAGCTAACGGCATTTGTGAAGAGGTGTTTGCGACCCTCACCTTCTCGCACTTGAGCACGCTCCATCCGCCTCTCGAAGCACGGCATCGCAGCCGTCGCATCCATCTCACCTTACGAAGCGGTGTTTTCGACCCGCAATTCTTTTACTGTTGTTAAGAGTAGGAAAAACCAACCAAAGCCCCCTTTTTTGTGTTTGTTAACGCTTGTGTAACAATAGTCACACTACGCGATTCGATCACCCAACCTGCATTCCTCAAGAGACCGACATCCGGGGATTCCATTCTCCACATTTATTACTTGACAGCGACCGGTGCACTTGCCGACACGCATCAAGTTTTTGGCGCCGTTGCCGGGGAATGCAGGCGTGTATCGTCTTGTGTTGTGACTCTCGTTATACGAGCAGTTGTTTTTGATTTTCTTTGTTTTTCTTTTTGTTTGTGATCGTGCATGCAGAGACAAGCCGTAGGGGAACTCGTACCCTTTGATCCGGAAATCGAACGGACCGCTCGCGCACGAAGGCGCACTGCTGCCGTACAAGCGGCAATGGGTGATCAGGTAGACCCAAATGATGTTGATGCGAGAGTGCCCAACGAGGGGCAACACCAGCCTGGAGATGAGCAGGAGGCGGTTAGGCCTTGACCCCGCACGATGAGAGACTACACCACTCCAACTGCTGGGAGTGTGTATCCTGGGTTTGGGCCCAATATTATGAACAATCAGTTCGAGATCAAACCTGCGATCTTGAACATCATCCGGAACAACGCTCAGTTCTCTGGGTTGGCCAACGAAGATCCGCATCTGCATCTGGCGGAGTTTTCTGATATTTGCGGAACCTTCCGCTACGCAGGGATTACTGACGACACGGTCAAGCTTAGACTGTTTCCCTTCTCACTCCGCGACAAAGCCAAGGTGTGGCTCCACTCCATTCCCCCCGGGACTGCTGCGACTTGGGATGCCCTCGCATCCAAGTTCCTTGCTAAATTCCACCCTGTGGATAAGATCGTGAGCTTGCGGCGGGAGATCGCCACCTTTCGCCAACTTGACCAGGAGACCCTTGCTGAGGCGTGGGAGCGCCTTAGCGATCTTCTCCGCCGTTGTCCGAACCACGAGCTTCAACCGTGGAATGTGGTCGAAACATATTACTTTGCGATCGAGCCCAACTACAGGGCAATGATCGATGATGCGGCAGGTGGTACTTTAATGAACCACACTCCAGAGGAGGCCCTTCGGATTCTGCGCGACACCGCCTCCCACAGTACATTCTGGACTGCAGGGAGAAATGCTCCAAGAAGCGGCCGTGGTCTCTTTATGGTTGACTCACTTCCTCCTACTCCCGCGCCTGCTGCTGTCATTACTTGCGAAGGATGTGGAGGCGGAGGCCACCACGCGTATGAATGTTCAGGGAACAACGTAGCAGGTGACTTCACGCACTTAACCTTGAATGAATCTGTTAATTATGTAGGAAATCAGCCTAAGGGGGCGCCTTTTAATAATGCTTATAATCCGGGAGCGAGAAGTCACCCGAACTTCTCGTGGAACCCAAACACGCCTGGCCAACGATGGGCACTGGGGCAGCATCAAAACGATGCTTACGCCTCCGGGAGCCAACCGAGGCCACCACACTCGGATTATAACCAAGCCCCCCTGCCCAAAAAAGGAGTAACCTGGAGGAGATGATGGAGAAATTCATGCAAGCGGCTACCTCGAATATGGTGAACCAAACCGCATCCATGCAAAACTTGGAAACGCAGCTGGGCCAATTGGCCCAAGTGCTAACTGAGCGGTCGCAGGGGACCCTTCCTAGCAACACGGAAAAGAACCCAATAGATCAGGGGAAGAGTCTTGGTGATGTGGTAGAGGCTGATCCAAGTGAGTTGGTGATTTCCTGTTCCATCAACAATATTGAAACGAAAGCTCTATGCGATTCCGGTTCCTCCCGCAACGTCATTGCGTTGCAAGATGTTGCTAAACTACAACTTGAGATGAACACGGAGGAAAGGAAATCCCTTATGCTTGCTAATGGGACTGTTATACAATCTGAGGGGGAAGTGAAAAATGTAGAGGTGATAGTTGAGGGGACGATTGTGGTTGCTGATTTTCAGGTGTTGGGCCCTCAGGAAAATCACTCTATCCCTATCTTGGGGGTGCCGTTCTTGAAAGAGAGCGGTGCCACCCTTGATTTCTCTACGGGGTGTGTCTTCCTACCCAATAAGGTGCCGCAACCCACTTGCCCCGAAGCTACAACTGAAACATCCACTCCTCCCCCTCTTTTTATTTTTGATGAATCTTTGAGCTGTGCAGGACATGAAGAAGTTAAAGAATCAATTGAAGGAGAAAAGGAGGAGCACCTATCTAGTGAGGAAGAAGAAGTTGATCTTCAGAGAGAATTTGGTTCCGAGACGGAAGAAGACTGCATTTCGAAAAACGTTGACTTGAATTTAGTTCGGGATAATGTCCCATTATCTTCTTGTTTTGATTCCTGTAATAAACAATTTAAGCACTCCATCTCCTGGGCCGATCCGGTAGTCACCGCGATGCCGGAAGTGACGCCACCCGCCTCCAAGGCGGAAAAATCTGAAAACTTTCAACGGTGGCAGTCCCCGACTATCACGAAACTTAAACAGGAGAAACTTCTGCACGACGCTCGCGCTGCCGCTCTCCGTGGAAAGAGGGCGGAGGTTAGGGGAACACTGGGTGACACCAGTGTTGGCCCTAAAGCCCTCACCTCCCGCCTACGCGCTACGGGAGACGCGCACCATAAGAGCGCTTATAGCTGATTTGTGTGATCTGAGTTTGTGAAACTGCTTGTGAACTTCTTTTATGTAATTCCTGCACTATATAAACAATGTTAATATAGGTATTTGGTCTAGCTTAAGGACATTAAATAAAAGCGCTACTGGGAGACAACCCAGATTTCCTGATTTTATTTCTTTTCTAACATGCTTAGTTCAGTTTTTATATTTGCTTTTTGCTATTTTTAGTTGTATGCTTGCAGGTGTCTTGTGTTCTTTGGTGCGGACGCTGCGGACTGCGCTTGATCTTGAACGCCAATCGTCTGGTATGCTCAATTCTGAGCATTGGGTAACACTTCTTCCCCTCCTTAGCTTCCAATTTCTGTGATGTATTGTTTAGACTAAGTCTGGGGGAGAGTATGTTGTCATCCACTTTGCACGAGTTGCACTGCATATTAGAAGTTTGTGTATTATTTATTTTCATCATTATCATTTTCATGTTTCTCGCACCACTTCACCCACATGAGTGCGCGCTTACCTATTTGTCTGTTTCTGAAAGACCTATTTTGGTTGGAATGTGAAATAGGATGTTAACGCAGGAATTACTATTAGGAGCGCGATGATGACTCGTGTAGTGTTCTAGTCACTTCGCATGCTATGGTAGAATTCGAGTAAAACTAGATTATCTTTATGCATCTAATTTATGTTTAGTATTTTTGCGTAGATTTAGATTTATGATACTCAAGTGGTGAATGTGAATGAAATTGATGATAACCCGGTGTTGTGTGTGTACGAGAACTAGTCGTGTGTTGCTCGAGTCGGGAGGAAGGTTTATCTTTCTCGTGGGCTAAGAACTTGCCCCAAGCGACTCTCGAAGCATGGGCGAGAGCGATTCGTCGAGTTAAACGTGATGTAGGCCACCTTTTGGCTAGTTTGAGCCTTGTATTTCCCTGTCCTTTTTGCTCACCTTTGCATGCCAAATTTGTGCCTACCACTCCTTTGTTCAGCTCCTCCTCATCCACCAAAGCCCGAAGCTTATCCCACTGTCGCAACCAAATAGATGTTATCTGCACTCATTTTCTACATTTGGTGTGATGTATGGAATCGTTGTGATGAGAAGGGGAAATTAATGCCATTTCGCTGAAATTGTACCAATTGGGGGATAAGTAAAAGAAGAAAAGTATATTGTAAAATAAGAAGAAAAAATCTGGAAAAAGTATATTGAAAAGAAATCCTCCCGAGCTAAATAGAAAATTTGTTGGTGATTGTGAAGTAGGCCGTGTGCACACCTAGTTTTCATGATAAGTCTGGGGGTGTGTCACACGAGCGTTGTTTTTGGTTCTGTGTGGTGCAGCGTTCCGTTAGCTCACTTGGGTTGCGTAGCCATCGTGTTTAAATTTGAATATCATACCGCAGCCTAAGCCCCATTATACTCCTAAAAGCCCTATTGATTTGACTTGTGAGTTTACTAACGCCGTGGAGAGAGTGTGACCGGGCGAGCGTATGGTTCACGACGTTGATGGATTTCAGCGGAGTTATTCCTAAACCCCGACCTTGTGCAACACCCGCCTTAGCGTCTTGTTACTTTCACACCGGGCATGATCGTTCGAATTCTTCATCATTCACCAACTGAGTTTTGATAAATCTCTAGTTACGCTTTAATACTTTCGTAAACTAGTTAGCATAGTTAGAATCTCTTGTTACTAGAATTTATACTCGCATGAGTATGTTACTTCACACCGTACTCCTCTGTGTAATTTTCTATGTTAACTACCATTTTCACACTCCACTGGATTCGTTTGCTCGGGACGCGCAAACAGGTAAGTCTGGGGGTGTGATGAGTCCTGATCATATACACTTTTATGGACTCATCTGGGCCGTTTATTTAGTTATTTCACCGCACTTTAGCACTGTTATAGTTCATATTGATTATTCTATGCTAGGTGCACGTTTGGCCCGTTTTGGTGTGATTTCGTGCTTAACTTCGTTATTAGTTTTCATGTGCTGTTAAGTTCCACTTTCAGTGGCTAGACCGGTGTTGTATGCTGGAACAGGTGTCGTGCAGGTGTTCCCGGTACAATTCTGTACAGGAACACTGCGCACGATCACTGGATTGCGCACGACCACTGGTCGTGCGCCACTGATCGTGCACACTTAACGCCCTTTTTATGAGTTCTGTTTGGCTTATCGCACGACCACTTACGATAGTGCGCACGACCACTGGTCGTGCGCCACTGGTCGTGCGAACATGTATTTTATAATTTTCTTTCCTCGCAGGGCTCCGCCCAGGCAGCGCGCACGATCGCAGAATTCCAGTGCGCACGACCACTGGTCGTGCGCCAAGGACCGTGCGCAATATTCATTTCAGCGCCTATATATAAGCCTGTTCCGCTTTTAGGTCAGATCCAGCCGCCGGGAGCGGATTTCCCAGTCCGTACGCCGCCGACTACCCTTCTTGGACACCTCCACTTCATCTCCTACGCAAGGGGAAGTCTTCTCCAACCATTCCAAGCTTTTCTTCATTGTCCGGGAGCGTTCTCCACCATCCGCAAGCCCTGAAGCAACTGTTTTCCATTCCAGTCCGGCGAGAAGAAGAGTAAATCTGAGGAAGAAGATGACGGAACTACGTAGAGAAATCGTGACAGTTTCTCTACGCCGGAAGCATTGTCCACCCGAGTCCGGAGGTAGCCCGACAACCTACCATTCCGGCCGTGAACGGCCGCTAGTCTTCACCCATCGGTTATCTCTTCCTTCTTTCCTTCGTTGTAATTGTTGAATCTTTTAAACCTGAATAGTATGATGTTTGGTTTATTTGAAATGAATGTTTCTTTGCACTTCATCATTGCTTGCTTGTGAATCACTTCGTTTCCACTCACTCACTCACGCACAAAAGGTGTTCGATCCGCGTTAGCAAGAGCTAACGGCGTTTGTGAAGAGGTGTTTGCGACCCTCACCTTCTCGCACTTGAGCACGCTCCATCCGCCTCTCGAAGCACGGCATCGCGGTCGTCGCATCCATCTCACCTTGCGAAGCGGTGTTTTCGACCCGCAATTCTTTTACTGTTGTTAAGAGTAGGAAAAACCAACCAAAGCCCCCTTTTTTGTGTTTGTTAACGCTTGTGTAACAATAGTCACACTACGCGATTCGATCACCCAACCTACATTCCTCAAGAGACCGACATCCGGGGATTCCATTCTCCACATTTATTACTTGACAGCGACCGGTGCACTTGCCGACACGCATCAAGCAGAAACTGAAAAGGAAGATATGGCAGTTGGGAAGAAAGATAAAGAAACTACAAATCAGGGGGAGCTGGATACTGATATGAATAAAGCTGGAAATGAAAAAGGACAGCTAGATGCAACTGGAGCTGGAGATGATATAGAAATAAAAGAAGTAGAAAGATATAAAGCTGGAAATGAAAAAGGACAGCTAGATGCAACTGGAGCTGGAGATGATAGAGAAATAGAAGAAGTAGAAAGATTAAAGGAAGTTCCATCCCAGGGGGAGCAATCTGCTCAGGGGGAGCTAGGTGAACTTCCTACAAATGAGAAAGAGAAACCCTCCTCTCCTAAAATAGTAGTATTCAAGAGAAAGAGAAAGACCCCTCCTACCCCTCCTGAGTAATATTTGAAAACAATGCTGATATATCTTACCCTATAGTTGAATACTACTTGTTATGAACATGAAATCTGTTTATATGATTCTGAAAATTTGTTTATATGATCTTTTCTTCTAAATTTCACTTTTAATTGAGTGACATATTTCTTTTCTATACAAATGCCGTGCTGGGTTGATTTTATGCTAATACAATTTCTCTCTAAGTAGGGTTAAGACAAATAGGGGGAGATTGTTGGGAAAATGATTTCTCTTAACCCCTAGAAATGAGTTAAAGAAGAATTATATGAATGAAAAATAAGGCTAAGTAAATATGCGTCGAATAGTATTCGACGCAACGTCGAAATGTAGTCGACGTTTCCTTCAGATTGAGTCGAAGTAACTCTAGGAAGATTTTGACGTATGTGTTGTCGACGTTACTCTGATTTCTAGTCGACGCATCTAATATAGTCGACGCACCGTTGTCGATGCACCTTCCTTATTCTCCTCTCGACGTCCAGCCAGGATGAATTCGACGCTTACGTCGAATGGTAATTGACGCACGTCGATTTATGTGACAGATTTAAATATGCGCCAGATCTCTTTCCTTCTTTCAGTAGATCTGATTTGTATGGAATAATGTTAATATTTTATAGCCGTTCTGAATCATTCTTTCCTTCTATTTGATTCTTGGCTAATCTGATTAACTCTACTTTGGATATTATTTGAAATCAGGACTCATTCTTTCCTTCTACAGAAAATGTCATTATGGAAATATTTCTTTCTTTCTATTTGTCTGATTGCTAATTGATTTTCCTCCTATAGTATTATTTGACTAAAACAGAGCTATAAAAAGAGGAGGTCGGCAGAAAAATGAATATGAGTGATCTACCACATACATTTGAAATAAAGGAAAAGCTCCCAAAAGAATAGAGAGATAAGCTGAGAAAAGTGATAGTGTGCTGCAGAGACAAAGCCTTCATCTTCTCCTTCTTCTTCTGAAGCCACTCTGCTGCAAATTCTGATAGCTCTCACATAAGAGAGAAAAGCTACAAATCTTCTTCTCTCTATAGAAGAAAGATTTAATTCACTTCTTGTGCTTCCAATCTTCTTGCTAGGAAGAAGATTCATTCTTGTTTTAAATACTTCTTTTCCTTTTTCTTATTTTCATTCTCATATATTTTAAAAGAGTTTTTAGAATCACTCTTCAAAAAATTCAGTTGTACTGGTTCTAAGGGTCTCCTTATCAAAAGACTCAGTTGGTTCTAAGAGTCTCCTTATCAAAAGACTCAGTGCAAGATAGTGAATTCCTACCAAGGGGGTAGAAGAGTGGACTACCCAAAGTTTGGGGAACCACTATATTTTTTTGTGTTGTGCTGTGATTTCTTTTCTTGCATTTACTTTCTTTATTTGTTTAATTCTTGTTGGTGTGTGTGTGGAAGCTCTAATCTGTGATCATACATATATATATATATTTACTTTGCACAAAATATTTTAAATCTCTATTCACCCCCCCTCTAGAGAATTCTAGTGAGGTTAACTGTGCACTTTCAGTAGGGGCCTCAACGATGCACGGAACGGACTAGAACATGTCCAAATGAGAGTAAAGAGAATCGTTACCCTTGACGTGCATTATGGATCCATTGGAACTTTCACGAACTTGGCCTCCACTCGATGATTTGAGCTTTGCATAGAATTTCTGCAGCGGTTCTCGGAAAGTCATGATCAACTTTCCCACGATAAAGCCTTGGTCGTCATCCTCTTCACGACAAGGGGGTCGGCAAAGGCTCTTCTTACTTAGCCACTCACACAGAGCTTGCCCTCCTCTCAGTTTGGACAAAGACGATGGCTGCTAGTCGCGAGCCCTAGAGGTCGGGGATGGAAAGACACGATAGCAAGCGGTTTCCCTCTGTCTCTCTTACGACCGACAATAGGGAAGCAGGGGGGGGGGGCGACGAGCTTCTCGGTGCGACGGGCGATCTAGGGGTCGGGAGCGGTGAGCAGGAAGGACTAGGGCGGCTCCACCTCTTTTCTCCTTCCTCGATGGCACACACAAAGAGAGGGGGAAGCCCCGACGGAGGCTCGCGGCTAGGCATCCGCAGCAGCCCTAGTCGAAAGAGCGAAAGGGAGAGATCAGGAGGGGAGAGATAGACTTCCCTGTGCGGCGGCCTGAGCGAAAACGAGAGAGAGGGAGCGATCGGGAGAGAGGGGGGGGGGGGGGGGGGGGGGGGGGGGGGCTTTGGGGTTTTTATTAAAACCCTAAATTAAAATTGATATCCGCACACCACTTGGCTATTCGCACACCAAGCTCTCTACTTGCACCCCCAAAGCTCCTAATCGCAGACCACGCCCCAAATTCGCTAAACGTCGAAATATTGGGGGCGTTACAAAGGCAATCCTGGAGATAACCTCGTCGAAAACCGCAAAGGAATTTCAAAGCTTGACTGGAAGGCTGGTAGGTCTTAGTCGCTTCCTGTCAAAGGTCGGGGAGATGTGCTCTCCATTCTTCAAGATGCTCCAAAAGAATGAAGGTTTTGAGTGGTCCGAGGAATGCGAGAAGGAGTTCGAAAGGCTGAAGGAGCAGTTAACCTAGATACCTCTCCTTCAAAGCCCGATGGAGGGCGAAGACCTACTCATCTACCTAGAAGTAGGGGTGGAAGCAGTAAGTTCCGTGGTAGTGCGAGAAGAAGGGAAGAAGCAGCTACCCATCTACTATGTTAGCTAGTTGCTGAAGAAGGCAGAGTTGAGGTATCCAATCCTGGAGAAGCTTGTCTTCGCATTGGTGGTGTCGGCGCCGAAGCTCTGACCTTATTTTCAAGCTCACTCCACCCAGTTCATGACGGATCACACTCTTCGAAGTATCCTAGAAGGGGTCGAGCATTCAGGAAGGATGACAAAATGGTCGGTAGAACTCAGTGAGTTTGACATTTCTTTCTCGCCCCGGGTGGCGATCAAAGTGCAGGCAGTGGCGGACTTCTTAGCCGACTTCTTGGTAGAAGCAGAGCCGGGAGAGGGAGCTTCTACTCCAATTCCTTGGAATATGTTTGTGGACGGAGATTCATGTAGAAGCTCTGTGGGAGTGGGCATCATGCTTGTCAGCCCGCAGGGAACCAGGATCAAGTAAGTCGTTGAGATCCTCTTCCCCATCACAAACAACCAAGTGGAGTATGAGTCCATAGTGGCAGGCTTGCATCTTGCGAAGGAGTTAGGGATCTGAGATATCAGGGCTTTCACTGATTTGATGGTTGTCGTGTCGCAGATTCCGAGAGAGTTTGAAGCGCGCGACGCTGTCTTGCAGAAGTACATTGTCAAAGTAAAGGGATTGATCAGAGGCTTTCAATACTTCTTCGTCGAGCATGTACTGAGAGAGCAGAACTTAGCAGCAGATCGTTTGGCCAAGTACGGGCCGAGGGCCGGAGGAACGATCACTGAGTTATTTTGGCCGTCCATCAAAGAAGGGGAGTTGATGGAGATCGACCAGCGCCCTTCGTGGATGGATCCGTTCGTAGCATTCCTAACCACTGGTCAGATCCCGGTGGGTAACGGGGACCCGAGAAAGTTTCGGTACAAAGCGGCATATTACTTATGATAGGATGGGGAGCTGTATCGTAATACTATCTCGGGTCCTCTGGCCAAATGCATCTCGGAAGGGGAAGTACCTCGAGTCCTGGATGAAATACACTCGAGAGAGTGCGGAATTCATTCGGGAACTCGCACTTTGGAGTAGATAATCCTAAGGCATGGTTACTTCTAACTTTTTATCTGTGAGGATGCGGAGGTCTTCTCGAAGAAGTGCCAGAAGTGCCAGCTGTTCGCCCCCCATCAGTTGCAGCCAGCTCAACAACTTCATTCAATCATCGCCCCATGGTCATTTGCAAGTGGCTAGAGGAAGTTTGTTCTCATCATGATCGACTACTTCGCCAAGTGGATCGAGGCCAAAGCTCTGTCCAAGACCACCTCTCAGGTCGTGAAGAACTTCATCTGGGGAGAAATCGTCTGCGAATTCGGGATCCCCCTCGCCATCGTCACCGATAATGTTCCCCAATTCGCCAGCTTGGAGTTGGAAGTTTTTTTCAGGCAGCTCAGAACTGATCTTCGGTTCACCTCAGTACATCATCCTAGGAGCAATGGACAAGTGGAGGCCGCCAACAAGCTGATCATCAACCTCTTGAAGAAAAAAGTCGAGAACCTAAGAGGTGTTGGAACATGGTTTTTTGCATCCCTTTGTGTTGAGAATAACAAATCCTACTTGTATTTGATCTTATTTGCCATTGTGTTTTTAGCATGCAGGTTTGGACAGATATGACACCAGGTTGCTTCAACAATGGTCTGTCACTAACCACAAGCTGAAGGATTGAAAGCTGTTTAACGCCAGGCGTTAAGCTTAACGCTGGGCATTAGCGCTAGACGAAAATGCCATTCGACGAAATTGTGCTCGACGAACTGAAAGCTCCATTCGACGATCTGCATGCTCTACCACTGCATTCGACGAAAATTCCATCCGACAAAATTGTGCTCGATGAATTGAAAGCTCCGTTCGACGATCTACATGCTCTACCCCTGCGTTCGACAAAAATTATGTTCGACGAAATGGAGGTCGACGAAATGAGAAGCCGTTCGACGAAATGGCGTGCCAGCTGATTAAAGAAAGAATCTCAACGCCAGGCATTGGTCTTAACGCTGGGTGCTATCCGGTCGACGAATTTGTCAAGGAGAAAGCAGTCGTGATTGCAGGAGGATCTTTAGGAATGATTTGCCCAACGCCCCGCGTTAGTCTAACGCCGGCGTTAGTATTGCCTAAAATAAAACATTTCCTAAAGTGCAGAATCTCCTTCCTTTTCTGAAGATCCGAGCCATCAATATGTTGTTATACATGGTCAACGCCCGACATTATCTCTTAAAGCCGGCGTTAGCTCAAAGTCTATAAATTGGATGATTTCGATGTCTCCAATAACTGATTGCCAAGAGCCCTATTCCAGCACTTCAGTAACTTTGTGAGGTTCATATTTCCAGACCAACACATCTCCCGCTCATATTTCAAAAGGAGGAATCAAAGTAGGCTTGGATCAACACGCTAACTCAATGCGAAGAACGCACACTTGGACTTCAACGATCTTCTTCGATTCTTCGGCGTCTTCTTCAGATTACCTCATGGGAGTTTTATATTTGTCTTTTGTATTTTTCTTTTATTTTTATCTTTGTAATCGGTTCGTGAATTCGTCTCGTGTTGGCGACTAGGTCTGGGCAAGACTTAGGGAGGAATTTGCCTCGTGTTGGCGAATGGGTCTAGGGAGTAGATCTAGGGGGTGCTCGAGGCCTTTCTGGTGATAGATTGGCTAGAGCGGCTTGAGGCCGTATCTGGGGAGAGATCGGCTAAAGCCAACCGGTTTGTGGGGATACGAGTCGGTATAGAAAATAAAAAGAGTTTTTATATTAGTCTCCTCGATTTCTAGCGACATAGAAATCAAATTTTGTAATCAAGTTTATTAATGATAATCATGTCTTTTTCTATTTAATAAAATTGATTTGCTACTCTTTGTTTTATATTCACTCCTATTCAAATAAAATATCAAAAGTTTTCCATTAAAGTTTAAAGTTTTTAAAACCCTTATTCACCCCCCCCTCTAAGGGCGCCTCAAGATCCAACAAGTGGTATCAGAGCCAGGTTATTCCAAATCGGCTTAACAACCGGGAATAATGACGTCTCTTGATCATGATCTCGCTTCTACTAGTGGGGAAAATTTTAATATTAATGAAAAAGTATTATCACCACCTTTATTTATGGGCAAAAATTATAAAGGGTGGAAAATATTAATGAAAAATTTTCTTAAGGCCTTAGTTGAAAAAGTTTGGAATATTACTATTGAAAAGCCATCTAGCGTACTAACTAGAAACGAAATTGTTTTAAATGCAAAATCTATGAATAGTATATTTTGTGCGTTAGACCAAAATATTTTCAAACTTATTTATACTTTACCTACCGCTTATGAGATTTGGAATTTTCTTGAAAGAACTTATGATTCTCCTTCTGTAGGTATGGAACAAACACAAGAATTGGAGAACATACAAGCTTGCACAAATTTTCAAGAAAGCTACTCAAATGATGGATCCATAGAATGTTCATCAAGCGGAAAGGATGATGGAAACTCTTGTCTGGAAAAGGAAGATGAAGAAGACAAAGGAACAATATGTTCAAATCTTGCCTCATCCACAAGCGCTGTAAGGAAATCAAAATCACTTATTGTATGTAATTCTATTTCTTCATTACAATTGCTTCAAACTACAAAGCGCAAAATTAAGAAATTAAAAAATGCTAATAAACATTTGCGCTTAGAAAATAAAAATTTAAAGGCAAATATTAATGAAGAATCAAATCCTAATTTATCTTGTTCTACTCATGGCTCCTTAGTTGAAAACATTACACCTTGTGTAGAATTTAATGATTTAAAAGAAAAATGCAAGGAACTTAAAGGAACTTCTTTTTATAAAAGAACAAAATGAAAGATTATGTTTAGAAAATTCATCTTTGGAAAATGATTGTGCTAAGTGTAAAGAATATAAAATTGAAATTAAAGAGATGGATGAAACATTTGATGAATATAGAAATAACTTTCAAGATCATATTGATTCAATTGTTTCCACTCTTAAAAATAGGACAATCACATATAATAAAGCTAGACATAATTTAAAGATCAAGAATGATGAATTAAAATAAAAAAACAACTTGCTTATGAAAATTGTAAATACAAATTCACAATATCAAACTATATCTAAAAACAAGTTGAATATGAATATGAACATCTTAACTAAGTTTAATAATGGGAGTAAGGAACATAAAGGATTTGTAAATCAAAATAAAAATCACCATTATTTACAAAATCATGTTTCTCCCAACCTAATATTAAATGTTCACAAATTTCCTATAAATAATGTTTTGCAAAATCATCATGGAAATTTGACAAATAAAAATAATATTAAACCAAGATTTGAATGGAGACCCAAAGTTAAAGATTAGACACAAACTCAAATCAAAAGAGTTCATTCAATCATATCTCCCCAAAAGCAAATACGATGTATTTGGGTACCCAAAGGAACCGTCACACCCGGTACTCTTTGGATACCGAAATCTCTCATTTATTAGTATCCAATCATTTGCATGAAATAGAAATTAACTGAAAATGAAAAATCATTATTCTACTTCATGATATGCCTAACCTACTTTTTGTTTGTTTATTTTTCTTTTTGTTGAACCATCATGATATGATCACTTTATATAACCTATGATATGACTTTCACATATTAAACTAAAATTCATAAATAAATCAAATTGAATAAAGTTGAATATAAAGTCTTATCATTTTTCAAGTGATCTACTTATCCTTTTTATGTTTATCCTTCTAGATCCATTTCCAAAAAGTCTTATAAAATTTGAAAAACTAAATTTGTCATATGATATTATTAAGACTAAATGAAATATGTGTCAAAATGGATTTAAAAGGTATTTTAGGGGTATTAGGCTAAATTTATAAAATGCGCAAGTTTTGCTTAGGTATTTAATATATTTGCGTCATTTTGATTACCCCTGGTATGTTTAATCATAATCATGTCAAACCGGAATTGAAAAATTGCATGAATATTATTTCACTTATTTATGATCATTTCACTCATGCATATGTTGTGCAAAACTCAAGAATTAAGGTCTAATGAATACGGAGCTTTAATGAATATGAAACCCATGTACTAAAATTTTAACTTCCATAACTTTTTGTGATTTCTTCTCGTCTTTTCACTTCATTAGACAGGCCTTACACTGCACAAACATAATTAAGAAAAATCGGAAGCAAAATTGAAGAAAATCTAGGCTATATGATTAAAATAAGCACTCTCTGTGAGCTAACGCAGGCGCTAGGACCTAACGCTGGCGCTAGCTCAAGTATCCGATTTTCTGTAATTTTAAAATTCTGGAAAATCACTAAAAATATATGTTTTTGTTTAATATACAAAAACCAAAGAGAAAATTTATAAAACCTTTCAAAAATAACAAAAAATAGTTTCTCATTGTATTCATCACTCACCTTGCAATCTTTCTCTTTACTATTTTGAAAAGGTTGAATATGAATTGTTTTATATATTTTACTTACAATAATTAATTATGAGTATCAAAATCTCTATGTGATAAAATTAATGATCATAATTATATAATGTAATATCAAAAGATCTTTTAATTCAAACATTACACATAACTACAAAAGATCATTTTGGTTCTTTCATAAAATTGGTGATCATGATAGTTGTTGAAACCAGTTTTCGGGTCTCAGCGTTCGAAAGGGGGTTGCGACTAACCCTTACTTGACCTAAGCCTAGACCCTTGACAGGTCACTAGGAACTGAAAGACTTGGACTTGATGAACACTTGAATCCACAAATGGACCCCTTAAGCTGCAGCGTGGAGGTCCCACCACACACCCGGAAGCTCACTCGGAAGTTCCACTCCCAAGCCAATGCTGAGCCTGGGCACCTTGGAGGGCACTAAGAACCACCTCAATGTTAGCTGAAGGATGACAAGGGAGGGGTGGGGTGCTTGCTCACAAGACACATGCGGGGGGGGGGGGGGGGGGGGGGTGACCAACCCTTCCCAAGGTGCCCATGGAGGTCTATTTATAGACTTCCCAAAAAATGGACTGCGGATAGCAAAAATCCTGCTATCCGCAGTCCAACCATGACCGCAATCAACCACGCATGAGAGGGGCGAGTGGGACTCAAAGTGCCCACTCCCCCCCTCACGGGAGGTCATACCGACCTCCCCACCCATGCCGGGCGAGTGGGAGGACCCCTCGCACTTGCCCCCAAGATGGCCGGCGAGTGGGGGTGTCCCTCCCACTCGCCGGGCGAGTGGGAAGGCTCTCCCACTCAACCGGCGAGTGGGAGGGCTTCTCCCACTCGCTCGGGGAGTGGGAGGGCTTCTCCCACTCGCTCGGCGAGTGGGAGGGCTTCTCCCACTCGCTCGGCGAGCGAGTGGGAGGGTTCCTCCCTCTCGCCGGGGTGAGTGGGAGAGGTCCTCCCACTCCTCCCGCAAAGGGCCGGTGAGTGGGAGGATTTCTCCCACTCACCCAAGGGTGACTGGCGAGTGGGAGTTTCCTCCCACTCGCCCAAAGAGTGGCTGGCGAGTGGGAGGATTCCTCCCACTCGCCCGAAGGGAGTCGGGGCAGCGGGTGCTCCCTCCGTCTCTCCCGCGGATTTTCTTTGCCTTAATCAGTTACGCCGTCTCCACGCGGTCGTTTTGTCCGTCTCGGTCACCTTCACTGTCTTGGTCTCATCCGGGTCGGGTCACACCAACTCAGGAAATATGAGGGTTGTACACAATCCCCGCTCTTTGCGAGCTTGTCCCAAGCTCGGAAAGAAAGTCCAACCCACCTATTTGACGAGTAGGTGGGACCTTAGGGGAATCCACGAAGGGATCTGCCATTGGGGAAACTCTGCCAAGCCTTTCGGCTGAAGCCATCTTGAGACGAAGGGTGACCCCTTCCCCACTAAACACCGCTCCGGTGAGCCGAGCTCGACAGGAGGTGGAGAAAGCTCAACACTGATGAGTCCTGATTATATACACTTTTATGGACTCATCTGGGCCGTTTAGTTAGTCATTTCACTGCACTTTAGCCCTGTTTTAGTTCATATTTGTTAATCCATGCTAGGTGCACCTTTTGGCCCATTTTGGTGTGATTTCATGTTTATTTTCATTAGTGGTTTTCATGCACTGTTAGGTGCCACTTTTAGTGGCTGGATTTGTGGTTGTACGCTAGAACAGGAGTCGTGCAGGTGTTTCCGGTGCAATTCTGCACAGGAACACTGCGCACGATCACTGGTTCTATTGCGCACGACCACTGGTCGTGCGCCACTGATCGTGTGCACTTAACGCCTTTTTCACGAGTTCTGTTTGGTGCAGTGCGCACGACCACCAACGCCAGTGCGCACGACCACCGGTCGTGCGCCACTGCTCGTGCGCACTGACCATTAATTTCTGAGTTCTGTTTCATCTATTGCGCACGACCACTGACGCTAGTGCGCACGACCACCGGTCGTGCGCCACTGGTCGTGCGAACATTTTATTTTATAATTTCTGTCTTTGCAGGTTCCGTCCAGGCAGAGCGCACGATCACAGGATTCTAGTGCGCACGACCACTGGTCGTGCGCCACTGACCGTGCGCACTGTTTAATTCCAGCGCCTATAAATTCCCTGCTCGCGATTTTAGGTCATGATCTCGCTTCCAGCCGCCGTTTTCCGCCCGGTTCCGCCCAGTTTCGCCCCTCCACCGTCGCCCACCATCTAGAGGTGCTCCGGGCTTGCTCTTCACGCCTATCTTGAGCCGGAGTTTCCTCTCGGCCTCCTCCTTCATCCACGAGCTCCAAAGGTAGACCTAGCCGCCATTACCTTCAAGCAAGAGGAAGTGTTGCAACCTCTACCGGATCGTGACACGAAGAAGACGGGTCCATTGGAGAGTCGTGACAGCTCTCTCTACCCCGGACGTAGTTGTGGACCGAGCTTGGACGCGGATTGACAACCCGGCGATTCCAACCGTGAATCTTCAACGAGCCTTCGGATTCGGTCGATTTCTTGCCTTGTTCTCCTTTTATTGATGTATTTGCAACTAGATCTAACATTATGATGAAGCGTGCTTGATTATTAGTATTTTTACTTGATTATGTCTATGTGATTTGAGTATTCTTGCTTATTATTTTGAGGTGTGCCTTGTGGTGTGGATTGTTGATTGTGTTGTGCCGCCCTAACAATTGTTAGTGGTGTGCTTGTCGAAGAGGTGCGTGCGACCCTCATTCCACTAGCCTACTCGCCCATTCGCCTACCGAAGCGTGGCATCGCGGCCCGTAATCCATTCGCCTATCGAAGCAGCGCGCTCAAGGCCTGCATAGTTTGATTCCATTAGCCTTCTCGTCCATCCGCCCTTGCGACGCAGCGCGCTCAAGGCCTGCCTAGTTTCCATCCCGCCAAGCGAAGCTTTGCATAGCGGCATTGCATAGGAGTAGTTGTTAGCTTTTATTTTGTTTTCCAAAAGCCAACCCAACTCCCCCGCAATCCATCCGATTTAAGGACTTCGATCTCAAGTCCTGCCTCAATAGTAAACTCCACCTTATTGTGTTCCTCAAGAGACCGACACTCGGGGATTTATTCCCAACATTTATTACTTGAACGATCGGTACACTGCCGTTTCGTGTCGCAGTCAAGCTACTGCCTATAGCGGTGTGTGAGATTTGCGCCATCAAGTTTTTGGCGCCGTTGCCGGGGAACACAGTCGTGTGAGTTTTCTGGAGAGGGAGAACCTGAGAGAAAAGCCCTTCCATTTGTAAATTGCATTTTCTGTTATTTTATTTCTGTTCTTTTTATTCCATTTTCTTGTTTTTATTAGGTTGCTTTAGTAAATTTTTGTTAGGTGTAGTATTTTGCACATTTTGTCTGAATCGTATTATCTTCACATTATGTGGGCACATCTCAATTTCCGTTGCCGCTGGTGTGGAGCTACTTCCCACTCTAGTGATGAATGCCCTACGGAGAATAGTAGGCATAATTCCTCTCGCCCAGCATATAGAGCATCGACTCCGTCTGACACTCCATATGGTGCGCGTAAGTCTTATGGCTACTCTGCTGAGCCATTACCGTCATACTTCTTTTCGGCTCCAGCCCCCGCTGTGCCAAAGAAGCCTGCTAGGCAGTGCCAGTTTTGTCGGAGCACAGATCACGCCCTGAAGGATTGTGCTGCTTTTCATCGCCAATTGGATGAGGATGACGAGCCGGATATTCGGATCGTCCCAACTCCTAGCTCTGGCGGCACACCTTCAACATCCGGCTATGTGTCTTTGTCACCTTCACATTTTGAAGGGTATGGCATGGATACGGTCACCGGATGTGCGGCTGATCTATGCACCGACATTGCTGAGTCAATTCTCCATGTGCCTCCACCACTTCTAGTGGATTCGATTCTTTTCCCTATTGTGCATACTACACTCGTCTCTGACGACATTGTTGATGATGTGTCGCAGGAGGAGGCAGTTGATCTGAGTGTTGTGCCTATTCCTATGGAGGAGGACAACCTTCTAGGTGAAGAGGAGTTTTCCTCAACACCGGTGGAGGAAGTCCAAATCCTTAGCATGGCCACCGTTGATCCCGCCGACTCTTGCAGCATTGATGACAATGCTAACATTATTTTACTTCCCCAACCTGATGGGAGTGAGACCGGGACCACTCCCCCGATTAATGTTTATTTATGTCATTCGTCTTCTTTATTTCTCGACCCCCCTTCTTCATTCGAGCCTGTGCAGGTTGAGTCTTCACAGGTATCCCAGGAGGACTTGGAGCTTTTTGCTCAAGTCAATGATGTGAGCATCCTCTCATGTGAGGAGGTTTATTCCCCCTCCGTAGAGGAAGCTCCACTCATTGCCTTTTCCTCCAGCTGCCTCCCTGTTGACGACGCCTTGCTAGGCAAGGATATTTTTGGTGAGTTGAGTGAGGACCAGGCCTCCTCCTCTTCTTACTTTCTCTACCCTCTACCTGTGAGGAGCAGGTATCTATATTTAGGTAGAGGGGTGACTGTTCTATCTCCGTATCGGTACCCGCTACCGACACGCATATTAGGCCAGTTACCTGTCCACTTCTCCTTCCATAGGCCCATTAGCTAGAATCGTTAAGATTTTGAATAAGTCGTGCTGGGATGACAATAACCCCAGTAGTTATCTTTCTTTTCTGCATTTTTATTTCCTCTAATCATGTTTTGTTAGTAGTATTTTCTTTTCAGTTTTCTTTTGTCTTTTGTTTTTGCGGAGCTGACCCCTGCAGGTATCTTTTCTGGATGACGGACGCTGCAGCTTAGTCCAAGTTTTCACGCCAATCTTCTGGTGTGCTCATTTCTGAGCACTGGGTACTCTCTTTCCCTAGCATTATTCTGAATTTTATAGCTGCATTTTGCGCATATTGTTTAGTTTAAGTCTGGGGGGAGTGTACCGAGTGTTCACTACACGTGTACACGTTTTTGCATATCAGAAGTGTATTTTTATTATTGCATACACCACAACACCCACTTGAGCGCGTACTCATCTGTTTGTTCGCTCTGCTGTGAATTTAATTCTTCCGCTTATTTGGAAAAATCTAGGTGATGGTTTAGAATTATGTAGCAGAGTAAAATGTTGACTCTAGTAGTGCTCCTAGTCGAGTGCTCGGTTGCATAGAATTTCGTGTAGAGTAGATTTCTTTTTATGCTATGGTTTTATATTTTTCTTATTAGTGTAAATGTTGTTTACTCTACTCAAATGGTGAATCCGATGGAATCAAACGGTAGCATAGGGATTTGTGTACACGATCGTTAGATTCGTATTGCTTGAGTCGGGAGAAAGGAGAATCTTTCTCGGTGACTAGAACTTGCCCCAAGCGATTCTTGAAGCATTGGCATAGGATAGTTCTAGTGCGTGAGAATGACGTAGGCCATTATTTTGGCCCGGTTGAACTTTTTATTTCATGCCTATCGTCTACCCTTGCTAGCCCCTTTGTGCCTACCCTTTCCTTGATTCAGCTCCACATATATCTCACCAAAGCCTAAAAGCCTAACCTAGTCGCACACCCAAATCTGAGCTTTAGTTGTAGTTTCATTTACATTTTGGGGGGTGTTGATTGTGGTGTTTATTATGTGAACCTGTGGATATGCTCAATTGAAAATTTGCTGAAAGAAAAAGACAAGAAAAAGAAGATTTAAAGAAAAAGAAAAAAAAATGAAAAGAAAAAGAGAAAAAGAAAGGTGTGTTTTATTGAAAATCTTGTAGAAAAATTATGTATTGGGAGTAGGCGGTGCACACACCTATGTTGCAAAAGTCCAAGTCTGGGGGTGTGGTGCACTTGCATTCGATTTTGGGTGCACGGGTAGTTATTCTTAAAGCTCATTTGGGTTAGGTGTTTTAAGCCGTCCTGTTTATCATTGTTTACCTCACCGTAACCCAAGCCTCAATCAAAACCTGAAAGTCCTACTGACTCACGTCTTGAACCAATCTAGTGTCGTGGAGAGAATGTGACCGGGCAAGCCTATGGTCACCGACACTGATGGATTTCAGTGGAGTTTATCCGGCATCCCAATCTTGAGCAATGCTCATCTCAGCGCTTCGTTTACTTTCTCCGTATGCATGACCGAATGATTCACCGTTGTTCACCATTTTGAGTAGTTGTAATATGCTTTTACTCTTTTAGAAATTTATAAACTGTTTGTATAATCAGTAGTCTTTTCTACTAATTTTCTTATGCACGTGAGCATGCGACTTCGCATGGTACTCTGTATTGTAGTTTTAAGCCATCTACTGTTCTTTCCTAGTTCGCTTAGAATTTGTTTGCTCGGGACGCGCAAACAGTTAAGTCTGGGGGTGTGATGAGTCCTGATTATATACACTTTTATGGACTCATCTGGGCCGTTTAGTTAGTCATTTCACTGCACTTTAGCCCTGTTTTAGTTCATATTTGTTAATCCATGCTAGGTGCACCTTTTGGCCCATTTTGGTGTGATTTCATGTTTATTTTCATTAGTGGTTTTCATGCACTGTTAGGTGCCACTTTTAGTGGCTGGATTTGTGGTTGTACGCTAGAACAGGAGTCGTGCAGGTGTTTCCGGTGCAATTCTGCACAGGAACACTGCGCACGATCACTGGTTCTATTGCGCACGACCACTGGTCGTGCGCCACTGATCGTGTGCACTTAACGCCTTTTTCACGAGTTCTGTTTGGTGCAGTGCGCACGACCACCAACGCCAGTGCGCACGACCACCGGTCGTGCGCCACTGCTCGTGCGCACTGACCATTAATTTCTGAGTTCTGTTTCATCTATTGCGCACGACCACTGACGCTAGTGCGCACGACCACCGGTCGTGCGCCACTGGTCGTGCGAACATTTTATTTTATAATTTCTGTCTTTGCAGGTTCCGTCCAGGCAGAGCGCACGATCACAGGATTCTAGTGCGCACGACCACTGGTCGTGCGCCACTGACCGTGCGCACTGTTTAATTCCAGCGCCTATAAATTCCCTGCTCGCGATTTTAGGTCATGATCTCGCTTCCAGCCGCCGTTTTCCGCCCGGTTCCGCCCAGTTTCGCCCCTCCACCGTCGCCCACCATCTAGAGGTGCTCCGGGCTTGCTCTTCACGCCTATCTTGAGCCGGAGTTTCCTCTCGGCCTCCTCCTTCATCCACGAGCTCCAAAGGTAGACCTAGCCGCCATTACCTTCAAGCAAGAGGAAGTGTTGCAACCTCTACCGGATCGTGACACGAAGAAGACGGGTCCATTGGAGAGTCGTGACAGCTCTCTCTACCCCGGACGTAGTTGTGGACCGAGCTTGGACGCGGATTGACAACCCGGCGATTCCAACCGTGAATCTTCAACGAGCCTTCGGATTCGGTCGATTTCTTGCCTTGTTCTCCTTTTATTGATGTATTTGCAACTAGATCTAACATTATGATGAAGCGTGCTTGATTATTAGTATTTTTACTTGATTATGTCTATGTGATTTGAGTATTCTTGCTTATTATTTTGAGGTGTGCCTTGTGGTGTGGATTGTTGATTGTGTTGTGCCGCCCTAACAATTGTTAGTGGTGTGCTTGTCGAAGAGGTGCGTGCGACCCTCATTCCACTAGCCTACTCGCCCATTCGCCTACCGAAGCGTGGCATCGCGGCCCGTAATCCATTCGCCTATCGAAGCAGCGCGCTCAAGGCCTGCATAGTTTGATTCCATTAGCCTTCTCGTCCATCCGCCCTTGCGACGCAGCGCGCTCAAGGCCTGCCTAGTTTCCATCCCGCCAAGCGAAGCTTTGCATAGCGGCATTGCATAGGAGTAGTTGTTAGCTTTTATTTTGTTTTCCAAAAGCCAACCCAACTCCCCCGCAATCCATCCGATTTAAGGACTTCGATCTCAAGTCCTGCCTCAATAGTAAACTCCACCTTATTGTGTTCCTCAAGAGACCGACACTCGGGGATTTATTCCCAACATTTATTACTTGAACGATCGGTACACTGCCGTTTCGTGTCGCAGTCAAGCTACCGCCTATAGCGGTGTGTGAGATTTGCGCCATCAAACACCTGAGGTCGGACTAAGCCCAACCGAAGGTGGATGAAAACCTGATACCTCTAGTCGAGCTGAACTCGACCCGAGGTGGGGAACGAAACTTTCTCCACTAAACACCCCTCCAGCGAGCCGAGCTCGACAGGAGGTGGAGAAAGCTCAACACCTGAGGTCGGACTAAGCCCAACCGATGGTGGGGGGAAACTTGACACCTCTAACCGAGCTGAACTCGGCCTGAGGTGGAGGAAAAACTCAGCACTTCTGGTCGAGCCGAGCTCGACCTGAGATGAGAGGCAAACCTTTCTCCACTAAACACCCCTCCGGCGAGCCGAGCTCGACTGGAGGTGGAGAAAGCTCAACACCTTAGGTCGAATTGAACTCGACCTGAGGTGGAGGAAGAACTCAGCACCTCTAGTCGAGCCGAGCTCGTCCTGAGGTGGGAGGCAAACCTTTCTCCACTAAACACCCCTCCGGCAAGCCGAGCTCGACTGGAGGTGGAGAAAGCTCAACACCTCAGGTCGAATTGAACTCGGCCTGAGGTGGAGGAAGAACTCAGCACCTCTAGTCGAGCCGAGCTCGACCTGAGGTGGGAGGCAAACCTTTCTCCACTAAACACCCCTCCGGCGAGCTGAGCTCGACTGGAGGTGGAGAAAGCTCAACACCTTAGGTCGAATTGAACTCAACCTGAGGTGGAGGAAGAACTCAGCACCTCTAGTCGAGTCGAACTCAACCTAAGATGGAGGGAACTCAACATCTCTAGTCGAGTCGAACTTGACCTGAGATGGAGGGAACTCAACATCTCTAGTCGAGTCGATCTCAACCTGAGATGGAGGGAGCTCAACATCTCTAGTCGAGTCGAACTCAACCTAAGATGGAGGGAACTCAACATCTCTAGTCGAGTCGAACATGACCTGAGATGGAGGGAACTCAACATCTCTAGTCGAGTCGAACTCAACCTAAGATGGAGGGAACTCGACATCTCTAGTCGAGTCGAACTTGACCTGAGATGGAGGGAACTCAACATCTATAGTCGAGTCGATCTCAACCTGAGATGGAGGGAACTCAACATCTCTAGTCGAGTCGAACTCAACCCAAGATGGAGGGAACTCAACATCTCTAGTCGAGTCAAACATGACCTGAGATAGAGGGAACTCAACATCTTCCAGGGAGCAGAGCTCAACTAGAAGTGGAGGCAGCTCAGCAAGAGCCCGCTGATGGCGCGAATCTCACACACCGCTATAGGCGGTAGCTCGACTGCGACACGAAACGGCAGTGTACCGATCGTTCAAGTAATATAAAACGAGGAGTAATCCCCGAGTATCGAATCTCAAAGGAACACAGTAAGGTGGAGTTGACTATTGAGGAAGGACTTGAGATCGAAGTCCTATAATCGGATGGATGCAGAAACAGGGGTTTTGGATTGTGAACAATAAAGAGAAAATACTATAACTACTCCTATGCAATGCCGCTATGCAAAGCTTCGCTCGGCGGGATGGAAGACTACGTAGGCCTTGAACGCGCTACTTCGTAAGGGCGGATGGACGAGTAGGAAAACGGATCGAACTATGCAAGCCTTGAGCGCGCTGCTTCGTTAGGCGGGATGGAATACACGGGCCGCGATGCCACGCTTCGATAGGCGGAGGGACGAGTAGGCTAACGGAATGAGGGTCGCAAGCACCTCTTCGACAAGCACGCCACTAGCAATTGCTAGTGCGGCACCGAACGTGACGGCGGGATGGAGGATGGAATGGTGGCGCACCTCAAGCAACTCAAACAACAAGTATTTCACATAGACATGAAATATATAAAAATACAAACAAGTTTGAGTGCAACTTCATCATAATAATGGCTCTAACTACATATACATCAATAAGAGAAGAATAAGGCAAGAAATCGACCGAATCCGAATGCTCGTTGTGGATTCACGGTAGGAAGCACCGGGTTGTCAATCCGCGTCCTAGCTCGGTCCGCAACTACGTCCGGGGTAGAGAGAGCTGTCACTACTCTCCAATGAGCCCGTCTTCTTCGTGTCACGATCCGGTAGAGGTTGCTAACTTCCTCTTGCTTGATGGAGATGGTGGCTAGATCTCCTCTTTAAGCTTTAGGATGAAGGAGGAGGCCGAGAGGAAACTCCGGCTCAAGGTTGGCATGAGGAACAAGCCCGGAGCACCTCCAAATGGTGGGCGGCTGATAGTTTATTAAGAGTAGTCAATATTACCTAGAGGGGGGGGGGGGGGGGGGGGGGGGGAATAGGTTTTACTTATTTTTAGTTTATGAGAGTCTAGCTACAGAAGTATTGCACCCAGAAAGCACACAAGTATGTATAGAGGTTCCTCAAGACAGGGTGTCTTGAGTAGTCCTCTTTCCCCCTTCACCTCTCTAACAGTGAGTTAGATAAGGCCACCAACTTCAATCTCAGCTCCTTGAGCTTACACCTCAAGTTCCTCAGAACTTCTCAGATCAAGAGTGATCCTACCTCGAGCACATCGACTCTACACTCAGGCTCAACAGCCCAACACTCAGAGTTATGTATAACTCCTACCTCTCAGAAATCCTACAGATTTCCTACCTCAGACTTGTCAAGAAGTCCTACCACTCAAGCTGTCAATACAGCTCTACACAGGCTCAACAGCCTTTTTCTCAGGCAAGCTGCCTTACAAAGATGTAAATGAGTTTGTATTGAGTTCAGATGACAAAAGATTTACTCTTAGGTCTTCTGGTTCCTTTCTTCAGATTTGAATCACCTCGATCTTCTCCTTCAGCGAGGCAGAAGATCAACTTGCCCTTCTGAGTTGGAACAGGAAGAGCTAACTAATCTTCCTTAGAAGATTAACTTTAGCTTCGGAGAACTGCTTTACTTTGCTAGAACGAGAATGCGCGATTACGGCTTGCAGCAAAAACTTCTTAATGGAACAGTTTTAGATGATATGCCCTAACATCTTCTTTTATACTTTCAGAGGGCTTCAACGGCTATCTTTATCCTCCTGACACAATATGCGGCTGATTGGACTTGCTTTTCCCTTTCAAATATTATTTGCGCCGAAAGCAGATCCCGACAAAGACTTTGGATCTGTCTCAGCGGTTGGGCTGAGATGACTTTCAGTTTCAGCGGCTGCTCCAGTTTCCTTCTCAGTGTATCCGCTGAGACTGCTCCTCGTCTCAACGGTTGTGGGCATATTGCTGCTAGAACTATTCCTTGTCTTGGAATAACTTAACCCTGCATACTTATGGAATACACGTAGGGTTTATCAAATACAACTTGTACTTTGTATTTGAGTGTGGGGGCCTCTTCAAATTAAAGGGACATTGAGGTTCAATTCCCAACAATCTCCCCCAATTTGAAGAAGGCAGAACACTCTCAAATGCAAGAGTACATTACTTATAAAGTTGTGGTATATATATCAATACAGCAGTGAATCCGTCATGTTAAGCAAACAGAGTTTATAGCAGATGATCAGTAATATATATACACAGCAGATCACAATGAATAGAAAGATATGACAATGCATCTCATAAAAGCAAAATCAATAACACTAATGTAAGACTTAGCTAAATCTTAAATTAGTGATTCAAGTAGAGCAATATTTAAATAGCTTCAGTTTGCATAAAGTAATTTAGACAAATTCTAGTTCAAACCACCCTTTGATTATTCATAGGAGTTTTTATACATCTTATCAATGTTTGCTTTTCTTAGAGGATGAACATTCAGCAACAACTTCTTCTTGGACTGCAGGCTCCTTGTCTTTAGCAGGTGCAGAAGTATTTTTATTTAGATTTGAAGTTGCCTTATTTTCTACAAACTTTCTCTTGATCTCTTGCCTTTTAAAATACATGAAAGGTTTTGGGATGTACCTAGATGGCATTCTTTGGGGGTTCTCCTTCTTGACTAGGTTTGCTTTGAATACCTTTTCTCTTTTAGTATTTCTTTCAAGATGTTTTATCCATTCCTCAGCTGAATATAATCTATCAATGTCTTTACACAACTGACCATGACTTACCCAAGCATTCAGAATTATCTTTTTGGAATCATCACTCCAATATTCAAAGTCAGGATCTCTCCTGTTTTCATCCCTTTGGGAGGCCATGAATTCCTCAGTGAGCAAAACATGCTCTCTTTCTCTTTTCTTTTTCAATCTTTCATTTTGTGCTATTTCTTCTTGATGTGGAAAGTCCCAGTCTTCTGCCCTTTCTGCATCTAGTAATGGCAGGTTCAAAGCAATCCTTGTTCCTTTGAGAACTTTCAGTGACAGTTCAGAATTGATGTCTGCATTTGTATTCTCCCCCTTTCTGGCTTCTTCAAAAATCTGTTGATGGATATCTTGCTTTGCTGCTGTGATTGTGCCAGAGAGGGTTTGGAAGATATTTTCATAGTCAGCTTGAAGATCACTTTTTAATCTGCCAACTTCTTCAGTCAGATGAAAAGAGGTGGCTTTTGTCTCAAGAGTTTGAGAGAGATGTGCAATATCTCCTTTGAGTTCTTCCTTGTAGCTATCAGCAGCTTCATTTAACTGCATTGCAGTGGAGTAGAAGTACTCTTGAAGATGATTGGCTGACTTCACAATGACTTCATCAGTTGTACTAACATAGTTTTTGACATAGGAAATGTCTTGGGCAGATAGGGCCAGGTCCTTCTGAATAGACTTGAATATCTTTCCTTGACAGTCCACAGTCTGCTTGGCTGAGTTAAACCATGTAGTCATTTGCTGATTAAGGAATGTGGAATCCTCTTTGAGGATCTTTATTGCAGTCATTACTTCATGCCTTACAGCAGAGACAGATTGGAGAATCCGTTCTCTGATTGATGCAGTCGACCTATCAACGTGCACTTGCACAGATTGAAGGTGTGCGGCTAGTAGGGGTTGTATGGTTAAGTCAATGGATCTATCAACATACCCTTTCATAGATGCAAGGTGTGCATCTAGCATGGACTGTATTGAGCCTAAGATGTGCTCATTTTTCTGAGAAGAGGAGGCAAGGGCCTGATGTTCTACTGTTTCTGCCTGTGTGAACCGCTTCGGAGAACTGGGTGGAGGAACCACATCTGTAGGTGGTGTGAGGATGTTTGGTTCAGACACCGCAGCAGGAGGAATCACGGGATCCAGGTCCTTTGAAGCTGCACCCCCTTGGTGTGCAGCATGTGGGGCAGGATTATCTACAAGGTCTGGATGGTCTTCATCATTATCATTGAAATTCATAACATCTGCATCTTCCTCTTCAGACCCAGCATGCTGCTCCCCCTCAGATGGTGCACCAAGTTTTTCAGGGGTAGGGTCGTTTGATGATGCTGTTGGGTCAGGTGCCCCTTCCTTGTTCAGCATCTCCCCCTCAGATGGAGTATTTAATATCTCTGCGCATGCTTTGGAAAGGATCACAAGTGAGTCAGGTGCCTGTTCTCTTCCAGAATCAGCTGGCACATGTTGTGCATCTGCATTATATTTGGTGGAGGAGACATCCTCGTTATCTACCTCCATATGGGTCCGTGCAGAGTCATTGTCAGCTCTATGAGACACCTCATTGTCAGACCCAATTGATTTGGATGGTGAGGCAGGTTTCTGCTTTGTGGGCTTTTTCTCCTTGTCCTTTGCCATGGATGACTGGCTCATAGGAAGCACTCTGGAGAATCTGTCCAGAGTTTTAATGTCCATTCTTTTGAGGTAATGAAGATTTACCCCCTTTGAGTTGGCAAAGAACTCTGAATAACTATTCTGTAGATACAGAGATAGTATTCTGCCCATATTGGGAGCATTTAGACATTCTTTTAGTCTTTGAAAGACTACCTCCCCCCATGAGGTTTTCTTGGCCATAATTATCCTGGTCATAAGTTCAAACATGGACTGGGAGATAGTGTCATGTGAACCTGGCTTGCAAAGAATGGCATTGCCCACTATATCAGACAGTAGCTTTCCCTGTTGATTGAAGAATTTTCTCCTGAGATAGCTAGTCTTCGATTCACTGTACCCTGTCCATTTTAGGGCAGTTTGTTTTCCTGGTTCAGTTGAGAGTCTTCACAGCTGATCCATCTGAACATCCTTCTGAAGATTTGGTAAGGTGAAGACCAACTGTAGATTTGTAGATTAAGCAGATGCCCTAGACATGTCACTAAGGTGTAGTGGGAAATGTAGAGCTTTATTGTTCATAATGTGGAATCAACAGGAGTGACATTTATGACTCATATATTTAGAATTATTCCATACTAAGCATGCCAAGATCAATTTTGAAAGCATTGAATTTGGATTCATCCAGTGGTTTAGTAAAGATATCAGCTATTTGTTTGTCAGTGGTGACAAATTCAAGACAGATATCTTTATTTTCTACATGTTCTCTAATAAAATGATATATTATCTCTATGTGCTTAGTTCTGCTATGAGAGACAGGATTTTTAGCTATAGAGATTGCACTTGATGAATCACAATATAAAGGAGATTTTCTTACCTTGAGGTTGTAATCCTCCAACTGATGCTGTGTCCAAAGGAGTTGTGCACAACAGCTACCTGCAGCAATGTATTCAGACTCAGCTGTGGATATGGCCACACTAGTTTGTTTCTTGCTGCTCCATGATATCAGTCTTTTCCCAAGAAACTGACAGGTACCACTTGTACTCTTCCTGTCTTCTTTGCAACCTGCAAAATCTGCATCTGAAAAGCCAGTTAGTTCAAAGTCATTGTTCTTAGGGTACCAAATGCCAAGATGCAAGCTGCCCTTAAGGTATCTCAAAATCCTCTTCACAGAGGTGTAATGAGATTCCTTAGGACATGCTTGATATCTAGCACAAACACATGTAGAATACATAATGTCTAGTCTACTAGCAGTTAAGTATAAGAGAGATCCAATGATGCATCTGTACATGGACTCATCAAAGGCCTTCCCCTTTTCATCCTTGTCTAATGATACATTTGACCCCATGGGTGTGCGCATGGTGGAGGCTGATTCCATTCTGAATTTCTTGATGAGCTCCTTAGTGTACTTGGTCTGGGAGATGAAGATTCCATCATCAGACTGTTTCACTTGGAGCCCAAGGAAATATTTGAGCTCACCCATACTGCTCATTTCAAACTCCCCCTGCATTAGATTGGCAAATCTCTTGCAGAGGTTGTCATCAGTAGACCCAAAGATTATGTCATCAACATAAATTTGGACTAAGAGACACTTGCCCCTTGTTTCCCTAAGAAACAATGTGCTATCAATCTTGCCCCTCATGAACTTGTTCTTGAGAAGAAAATTGGACAAAGTCTCATACCAAGCTCTTGGAGCTTGCTTGAGACCATATAATGCTTTCCTAAGAAGATAAACATGAGATGTTAGGGTTGGATGCACAAAACCTGAAGGTTGTTCAACATATACCTCTTCCTTCAAGTCTCCATTGAGGAAGGCTGATTTGACATCCATTTGATAGACTTTGAAACCTTTGTGGGCAGCATAGGCAAGGAATAGCCTTATTGCTTCCAACCTTGCCACTGGTGCAAAGGTTTGATCAAAGTCTATTCCTTCCTCTTGCCTGTATCCTTTGGCTACTAGTCTGGCCTTGTTTTTGATGATTGTTCCATTCTCATCAAGCTTGTTCCTGTATACCCATTTAGTGCCAATCACATTGTGTCCCTGAGGTCTTGGCACAAGCTTCCATACTTTGCATCTCTTGAATTGTAGGAGCTCCTCCTGCATGGCTTCAATCCAGAAGGTGTCTTGATTGGCCTCTTCAAACTTCTTGGGCTCCATTTGAGAGAGAAAACTTAAGAATAGGGCCTCATTGTGAGCTCTGCTTCTTGTTAATATGCCTTGGGTATGATCTCCAATTATTAGATCTCTTGGATGATCTCTCAGATGCCTTGCAGCAGCAGGAAGAGGGTCTTCTGGTGGCTGTGTTTGTTCTACTGGTTCAGCTGTGCCTTCACCATATTGTACTTCTTCCTCTTCAGGAATTGCAGCAGCTGTTTGTGTTTTGCTGCTGCTGGGCTTGTCTTGGACAGTCAACTCCTGCATCCCTTCTGCATTTTCTATCAAAATAGAAGAACTAGACCATTCTTTGTAGAGAAGGTTGGTCTCATCAAACACAACATGCATAGATTCTTCTACAACCTGGGTTTTCTTGTTATAAACTCTATAAGCTCTACTATGTGAGCTATATCCAACAAGAATTCCCACATTGCATTTTTCTGCAAACTTTGTTAGTTGAGATTTTCCATTGTTTAGGATGTAGCATTTGCATCCAAAGATTCTAAAGTAGGAGATTGTAGGTTGTTTGCCTTTCAGAATCTCATAAGGGGTTTTGCCAAGGACCTTATTGATGGAGGCTCTATTGAGAACATAACAAGCTGTATTGACTACCTCAGCCCAGAAATATTCTGGGAGTGATGAGTCACTAAGCAATGTTCTCCCAGCTTCTATCAAGGTCCTATTCCTTCTCTCAGCCACACCATTTTGTTGTGGAGTCCTTGGGGAGGAGAACTCTTGGGTGATACCAAATTCTTGACAAAATTTTGTCATGGCTTCAGATTGAAATTCTGTGCCATGGTCAGTTCTAGTCCTGACTACAGTACATAGTAGATCATTCTGAATGGCTTTGACAAAATTTATAAAGACATGTAAGGTATCAGATTTCTTCTTAAGGAAGAATACCCATGTATACTTTGAATGATCATCTACAACTACCAAGGTATACAGCTTCCCACCTAGGCTCTGAATTGGCAAAGGACCAAACAAATCCATGTGCAACAAGTATAAGCATCTTTCAGTATCCTTGGAGCTAATACTTTTAAAGGTGGTCCTTGTTTGCTTACCCATTTGGCAAGCATGACAGGGACCACTTTTAACACATCTTAATTGAGGACTATTTCTGACAAGGTTTTTAGAAAATAATCTATACATTGTCTTATAATTAATGTGGGCAAGTCTCTTGTGCCATTGGACACAAAGAGACTCACTTTCATTAGCTACAAGACACACAGAAGAAATAGAATTATTGCAAATAAAATCCAAGCAGTAAACATTTCCACTCCTAGTGCCTGAGAGAATGGTCTCCAAGTTGTTGGATCTTTTGATCAAGCACTTGTCATTGTGGAATTCAATGACATAGCCTAGGTCACATAGTTGGCTTATGCTTACAAGGTTGTGTTGCAACCCTTCAACATAAGCTACCCTTGTGATTGAGACTATGCCATTGGAAATCATACCATATCCTTTGGTGACTCCCTTTTCAGATCCACCAAAGATTACTTTGGGTCCATTCTTCACTGGATGATAATCCTTTAGAAGATCTTTAGTTCCTGTCATGTGCCTTGAGCACCCACTGTCCAAGTACCAGATTTGGTTGAGATTGGTACCTGAACTAACCTGCAACATAAAATTTAATTGTCCTTAGGAACCCAACGGTTTTTGGGTCCTAGGTTCATGTTAGCACCATAGGGAATCTTCCCAGAGAGGGCTGGTTTGGCTTGAGGTACAGTCCTTGCCTTTGTCACATTGGGGTTGTGCCAGCAATCAATTGCAAAGTGTCCTACCTTGCCATAGTACCAACAATCATAAATATTGTATCTCCTTTTCTGAACAGTTCTCTGAATTGGTACAGCACTTTGTATATGTTCAGCAGAAGAGATATCAGCATTCTTCCTATTTCTTTCAGCAATAATCTGACTGAAGGATAATCTGTGGACAGTCTTGCTGCCCTTTGTCCTGATGGCCTCAGCTTGCAATGACTTGGTGGCCATACAAGATTTGATGGAATCAGACACTGGACAGCAAGGCTTGTTAACAGATTCTACAGCAGTTTTGCTTTTTGCTGAATCAGATTTGGAAGATCTTGCTTCCACATTCTTGATTGAAGGTGCTGAGACACCAAACACAAATGGTCCTGGTTTAGCCATTTGTATTTCCTCATGTGCAGCTTTCAATAAACTCAATCCCATGCTCTTTTTATTTCCATAGCTGTAAGCATTCTTGCTCAAGTTAAAGGAACTTCCATTTAATAAATGACCATGAATACTTTCTTGGTCATACTTATTTGAGGGCATCAAGACTTTCACAAAGGAGGTCTTAGATTCTTTTGAGTCTTTCACCTTTCCCTTAGTGTTGCTGGATGATGCCTCATTATTGAAGCCAACTCCCCCTTTATTAAGGGGGGTGAAAGTGTCAATGATAGGCAGCACTGTCTTGGGCTTAGAGAACTTAGCCACTAGCGTCCTTTCCTTGAGGAGCTTTTCTTCAAGATCCATAATGATCTTGTTCTTGTGGCTTATGGTGCCCAAATGGACGATTGACATTCCCTTCAGTTTGCTAATCTCCTTGCTCATTTGTGTAGCATTCTCAAGGCATTCAGTATTTGATTGCTTTAGGGAAGTGATCTCTTGTGCTTGCCTCTTGGCAAGCTTTTTGCTCCTTTTCAGAGCTTCCAGGAGTGCACCATAACTATCAATCAATTGATTGACATCCACCATAGAATTTGATTCCCTTTCAACTTTAGATGAAGGAGATTCAGATTCTTGACCTGTTTCATAATTGGAAGAAGAAGAAGAGATGCAGTGTATCAATACCTGCTCATGTTCTGAATTGTTATGGTTGTCCTCATCTTCAGTTATGGACATCAGCCCATGGTCATCTGGAATGATTTCATTCTCCTCTTCATCACTATCTGAATGTGATAGAGGGGCCCTAATTTCTATCCTGGCAGCAGGATAGTTTTCTTCTTTCAGATCAGCAAATAGCCCCAAGTAGGCTTCCTCCTCACCATCTGAATCTGAAGGTGAGGATTCAGATTCACTCCAGCTCTTGTCTTTCTTAGCTAGGAAGGATTTTTCACCTTTCCTCTCCTTCTGGTGATGATGCTTCTTATCACCTCTTTCCTTTCTCTTGACTGGGCAGTCAGCAATGACATGTCCAGGCTTACTACAACAATAGCAGATGATGTTAGTTGAAACATGTTTGCTGGGTTTAGAGTCATACCTGTCCTCTTTGGAATGTTGCCTCTCAGATCTGTAATGATCCTTCTTGGGATGAGAGGAGGAGGAAGGTTCGTTCTTCCATTGTTTCCTCCTGATCATCTTCTTGAACTGCCTTGTGAAGGCAGCAAAATCCTCATCAGAAGAAGAGTTGTCTGAATTGCAGCTTTCAGATTTCACAAATTCAGCCGCCTTCCTTGGAGGTGACTGTACTCTACCCTTGTTCTTCTTAGAGCTTTCAGCTTTGAGAGCAACTGATCTCTCCCTTGTGTGGTCCCTGGAGGAAGTGTCTTCCTCCTTTCTTGCAGAAAGCTGCATCTCATATGAGAGCAGTTTCCCAAATAGTGTGTGAGTAGGGGTTTCCCCAAGTCTTGCTCCTTCCTTGATTGCACATATTTCGGTGTCCCAATCTCTAGTTAGAGATCTAAGGAACTTGTCATTGAGTTCATAATCAGTAAACACCCTCTCATAGGTTCTCAGTTCATTTACTATTCTAAAGAACCTTTCATAGCACAGGGAGATATTTTCCTGGCTCAGCTGTTTGAAGGTTTCATACTCCTGATTAAGGAGTGACTTTCTATCATCCCTTACCTCAGCTGTTCCCTCCATATAAACAATCAGTGTGTCCCACATTTCCTTGGCAGTTGTGCAGTGTACCAAGTTCTGAAATGTAGTGTCATCAATGGAATTTACTATTATGTTTTGGGCTCTCTTATCCATGGTGTACAATGTAATCTCATCATTGGTCAGCTCAGAGAATGTCTTGAGGACTTTTCTAGTGGCGTCAATAGTAGAGACTTTTTCGAAGGTATAGGGACCATTTTTGACAGTAAAAAAGATCCTTGGGTCTGAGGCTTCCATGAATAGCCTTACCCTTTGCTTCCATATGCCAAAGTTTTCTTTGGAGCATATGGGCAACTTCATTGACCCCAACTCCTTTTTCATTCCACCGCTGGCCATTGGATTTCAGATTTGACTACTCCTTTAGGAATCTGATCAGACTGTTAAGTCCTTTTGATCAACCTAGCTCTGATACCACTTGATAGTTTATTAAGAGTAGTCAATATTACCTAGAGGGGGGGGGGGGGGGGGGGGGGGGTGAATAGGTTTTACTTATTTTTAGTTTATGAGAGTCTAGCTACAGAAGTATTGCACCCAGAAAGCACACAAGTATGTATAGAGGTTCCTCAAGACAGGGTGTCTTGAGTAGTCCTCTTTCCCCCTTCACCTCTCTAACAGTGAGTTAGATAAGGCCACCAACTTCAATCTCAGCTCATTGAGCTTACACCTCAAGTTCCTCAGAACTTCTCAGATCAAGAGTGATCCTACCTCGAGCACAGCGACTCTACACTCAGGCTCAACAGCCCTACACTCAGAGTTATATATAACTCCTACCTCTCAGAAATCCTACAGATTTCCTACCTCAGACTTGTCAAGAAGTCCTACCACTCAAGCTGTCAATACAGCTCTACACAGGCTCAACAACCTTTTTCTCAGGCAAGCTGCCTTACAAAGATGTAAATGAGTTTGTATTGAGTTCAGATGACAAAAGATTTACTCTTAGGTCTTCTGGTTCCTTTCTTCAGATTTGAATCACCTCAATCTTCTCCTTCAGCGAGGCAGAAGATCAACTTGCCCTTCTGAGTTGGAACAGGAAGAGCTAACTAATCTTCCTTAGAAGATTAACTTTAGCTTCGGAGAACTGCTTTACTTTGCTGGAACGAGAATGCGCGATTACGGCTTGCAGCAAAAACTTCTTAATGGAACAGTTTTAGATGATATGCCCTAACATCTTCTTTTATACTTTCAGAGGGCTTCAACGGCTATCTCTATCCTCCTAACACAATATGCGGCTGATTGGACTTGCTTTTCCTTTTCAAATATTATTTGCGCCGAAAGCAGATCCCGACAAAGACTTTGGATCTGTCTCAGCAGTTGGGTTGAGATGACTTTCAGTTTCAGTGGCTGCTCCAGTTTCCTTCTCAGTGTATCCGCTGAGACTGCTCCTCGTCTCAACGGTTGTGGGCATATTGCTGCTAGAACTATTCCTTGTCTTGGAATAACTTAACCCTGCATACTTATGGAATACACGTAGGGTTTATCAAATACAACTTGTACTTTGTATTTGAGTGTGGGGGCCTCTTCAAATTAAAGGGACATTGAGGTTCAATTCCCAACAGCGGCGATGGAGGGGCGAAGTCGGAGCTCTGGAGCGAGAAAACGGCGGTCTCGGGCGGAAGAAATGCAAGGATCTCGACTTAAATCGCGAGCAGGACAATTTATAGGCGCTGGAATAAATAGTGCGCACGGTCATTGGCGCACGACCAGTGGTCGTGCGCACTAGCATCCTGTGATCGTGCGCCTGTCTGGACGGAGCCTGCAAGGAAAGAAAATTATAAAATACAATGTTCGCACGACCAGTGGCGCACGACCAGTGGTCGTGCGCACTATCGTAAATGGTCGTGCGATAAGCCAGACAGAACTCATAAAATGGGCGTTAAGTGCGCACGATCAGTGGCGCACGACCAGTGGTCGTGCGAAATAGAACCAGTGATCGTGCGCAGTGTTCCTGTACAGAATTGTACCGGGAACACCTGCACGACTCCTGTTCCAGCATACAACACCAATCTAGCCACTGAAGGTGACACTTAACAATGCATGAAAACTAATAGCTAAGATAAACAAGAAATAACACCAAAACGGGCCTAGAAGTGCACATAGCATGGAATAACAAATATGAGCTAAAACAGGGCTAAAGTGCAGTGCATAGACTAGAAAATCGGCCCAGATGAGTCCATATATGTGTATATAATTGGGACTCATCACACCCCCAGACTTACTTGTTTGCGCGTCCCGAGCAAACAAATTCTACGCGAATGAGGAAAGATAAGTAGATGGCTTAAAATTACAATACAGAGTACCATGCGAAGTCGCATGCTCACGTGCATAAGAAAAATAGTAGAGAAGATTTCTCATTATACACAAACAATTTATATATTTCTAAAAGAGTAAAAGCATAATCCAACCACTCAAAATGGTGAACAACGGTGAATCATTCGGTCATGCATACGGAGAAAGTAAACTAAGCGCTGAGACGAGCATTGCTCAAGATTGGGGTGTCGGACAAACTCCATCGAAATCCATCGGTGTCAGTGACCATAGGCTCGCCTGGTCACATTCTCTCCACGACACTAGATTGGGTCATAGCGTGAGTCGGTAGGACTTTAGGCTAGAGATGGGGCTTGGGTTACGGTGAGGTAAAGAAAGATAAACCTGGAGGCTACGCACACCTAACCCAACATGAGCACAAGATAGAGCTACCCGCACGACGATAATAAACAAATGCACCACACCCCCAGACTTGGACTCTTGCAACATAGGTGTGTGCACCGCTCGCTCCCAATACCAAAATTTCGAAATTTTCAATTCAACTTTTTTCAAAACAATCCCCCTTTTTTTATCTTTCTCTTCTTCATTCTTCTTTTTCTTTCTTTTCTTTTTCAGCAAAAATATCAATGAATACACCCACAATTTCCACTATAAAAATTACCACATCAACACCCCCCAAAATGTAAACATAACTATAATTTAAAGCTCAGATTTGGGTGTGCGACTAAGTTAGGCTTTTAAGCTTTTGATGTGATAAAAGTGGGGCTGAATCAAGAGGAAGGGGTAGGCACAAAGGGGCTAGCAAGGGTAGATGATAGGCATGAAATAAAAGCTCAACCGGGCCAAAATAATGGCCTACGTCATTCTCACGCACTAGAACTATCCTATGCCAAAGCTTCAAGAATCGCTTGGGGCAAGTTCTAGCCACCGAGAAAGATTCTCCTTTCTCCCGACTCAAGCAATACGAGTCTAGCGATCGTTTACACACATCCCTACGCTACCGTTAGATTCCACCGGATTCACCATTTGAGTAGAGTAAACAACATTTACACTAATAGAAAAAAAATATAAAACCATAAGTATAAAGAGAAGTCTAATCTACACAAATTCTATGCAACCGAGCATTCGACTAGGAGCACTACTGGAGTCAACATTTTACTCTGCTACATAGTCCTAAGCCATCGCTTAGACTTTCCCAAATGTGCAGAAGAATTAAATTCACAACAGAGCAAGCAAACAGATGAGTACGCGCTCAAGTGGGTGCTGTGGTGTGCAAGGAAGATGAACAACAATTTTCAATAAACTAAAATAAAAGTACTTCTAGCATGCTATGCAATCGTGCACGTGAGCGGGCACAAAAACTGCTCTCCCCCAGACTTAAACTAAACAATCTAATGCAGAATATGACTATAGAATTCAGAATAAAGCTAGGGAAAGAGAGTACCTGATGCTCAGCAAGTGAGCATACCAGAAGACGCGTGTAAACCATGAAAAACTACAGCATCCGCCATCCAGACGAAGGATACCTGCAGGGGTCAGCTCCACAAAAACAAAAGAAAAATAGAAAACTGAAATAAAGTGCAATTAACTAAATAAAATTAGAAAAGACATGAAAATGCAGGAAAAATTAAGATAACTACTGGGGTTATTGTCATCCCAGCACGACTTATTCAAAACTTTATAATATCTAGCTAATGGGAGTATGGAAGGAGAAGTGGACAGGTAACTAGCCCAATATCCGTGTCGGTAGAGGGTACCTATACGGAGAAAGAACAGTCACGCCTCTACCCGAATATAAATACCTGCTCCTCACAGGTAGAGGGAAAAGAAAGTAAGAAGAGGAGGAGGCCTGGTCCTCACTCATCTCACCAAAACTATCCTTGCCCAGCAAGGTATCGTCCACAGGGAGGCAGCAGGAGGCGAAGGCAATGAGTGGAGCTTCCTCTACGGAGGGGGAATAAACCTCCTCACATGAGAGGATGCTCTCATCATTGACTTGAGCAAAAAGCTCCAAGTCCTCCTGAAGTACCTGTGAAGATTCAACCTGCACAGACTCAGATGAAGGAAGGGGATCAAGAAATAAAGAAGACGAAGAACATAAATAAACATCAATCGGGGGAGTGATCCCGGTCTCACTCCCATCAGGTTGGGGAAGTAAAATAGTGTTTGCATTGTCATCAATGCTACAAGATTCAGCGGGATCAACGGTGGCCAGACTTAGGATTTGGACTTCCTCCACCGGTGCTGAGGAAAACTCCTCTTCACCTAGAAGGTTGTCCTCCTTCATAGGAATAGGCACAACACTCAGATCACCCACCTCATCCTGCGACACATCATCAACAATGTCGTCGGAGACGAGTATAGTATGCACAATAGGGGGAGGAGTAGTGCTCGGATAAAAGTCGAGCACCGATTCCTCACAAAGAATCGAATCCACTAGAGGTGATGGATGCACATGGAGAATAGGCTCAGCAATGTCGGTGCATAGATCGACCGCACATCCGGTGACCGTGTCCATGCCATTCCCTTCAAGATGTGAAGGTGACAAAGATACATAGCCGGATGTTGAAGGTGTGCCGCCAGAGTTAGGAGTTGGGATGATCCGGATATCCGGCTCGTCATCCTCGTCCAATTGGCGAAGATACTCGGCACAGTCCTTCAAGACATGATCAGTGCTCCGACAAAATCGGCACTGCCTAGCGGGCTTCTTTGGCACAGCGGGTGCTGAAGCCGAAAAGAAGTATGACGGTAAAGGCTCAACAGAGTAGCCATAAGACTTACGCGCACCATATGGAGTATCAGACGAAGTCGGTGCTCCATATGCTGGGCTATAAGAATTATGCCTACTATTCTCCGTAGGGCATTCATCACTAGAGTGGGAGGTAGCTCCACACCAACGGCAACGGAAATTAAGATGTGCCCACAAAGTGTGAAGATAATACGATTCAAAATAAAAAAGCTATTGTGCAAAATACTACACCTAACAAAAATTACTAAAGCAACCTAATTAAAACAGGAAAATGGAATAAAAAGAAATAAAACAAAGAAATGCAATTTACAAATGGAAGGGCTTCTCTCTCAGGTTCTCCCTCTCAAGAAAACTCACACGACTGTGTTCCCCGGCAACGACGCCAAAAACTTGATGGCGCGAATCTCACACACCACTATAAGCGGTAGCTCGACTGCGACACGAAACGGCAGTGTACCGATCGTTCAAGTAATAAAAACGACGAGTAATCCCCGAGTATCGAATCTCAAAGGAACACAGTAAGGTGGAGTTGACTATTGAGGAAGGACTTGAGATCGAAGTCCTATAGTCGGATGGATGCAGAAACGGGGGTTTTGGATTGTGAACAATAAAGAGAAAATACTATAACTACTCCTATGCAATGCCGCTATGCAAAGCTTCGCTCGGCGGGATGGAAGACTACGTAGGCCTTGAACGCGCTACTTCGTAAGGGCGGATGGACGAGTAGGCAAACGGATCGAACTATGCAGGCCTTGAGCGCGCTGCTTCGTTAGGCGGGATGGAATACACGGGCCGCGATGCCACGCTTCGATAGGCGGAGGGACGAGTAGGCTAACGGAATGAGGGTCGCAAGCACCTCTTCGACAAGCACGCCACTAGCAATTGCTAGTGCGGCACCGAACGTGACGGCGGGAAGGAGGATGGAATGGTGGCGCACCTCAAGCAACTCAAACAACAAGTATTTCACATAGACATGAAATATATAAAAATTCAAACAAGTTTGAGTGCAACTTCATCATAATAATGGCTCTAACTACATATACATCAATAAGAGAAGAATAAGGCAAGAAATCGACCAAATCCGAAGGCTCGTTGTGGATTCACGGTAGGAAGCACCGGGTTGTCAATCCGCGTCCTAGCTCGGTCCGCAACTACGTCCGGGGTAGAGAGAGCTGTCACTACTCTCCAATGAGCCCGTCTTCTTCGTGTCACGATCCGGTAGAGGTTGCTAACTTCCTCTTGCTTGATGGAGATGGTGGCTAGATCTCCTCTTTAAGCTTTAGGATGAAGGAGGAGGCCGAGAGGAAACTCCGGCTCAAGGTTGGCGTGAGGAACAAGCCCGGAGCACCTCCAGATGGTGGGCGGCGATGGAGGGGCGAAGTCGGAGCTCTGGAGCGAGAAAACGGCGGTCTCGGGCAGAATAAATGCGGGGATCTCGACCTAAATCGCGAGCAGGATAATTTATAGGCGCTGGAATAAACAGTGCGCACGGTCATTGGCGCACGACCAGCGGTCGTGCGCACTAGCATCCTGTGATCGTGCGCCTGTCTAGACGGAGCCTGCAAGGAAAGAAAATTATAAAATACAATGTTCGCACGACCAGTGGCGCACGACCAGTGGTCGTGCACACTATCGTAAATGGTCATGCGATAAGCTTGACAGAACTCATAAAATGGGCGTTAAGTGCGCACGATCAGTGGCGCACGACCAGTGGTCGTGCGAAATAGAACCAGTGATCGTGCGCAGTGTTCCTGTACAGAATTGTACCGGGAACACCTGCACGACTCCTGTTCCAGCATACAACACCAATCTAGCCACTGAAGGTGGCACTTAACAATGCATGAAAACTAATAGCTAAGATAAACAAGAAATAACACCAAAACGGGCCTAGAAGTGCACATAGCATGGAATAACAAATATGAGCTAAAACAGGGCTAAAGTGCAGTGCATAAACTAGAAAATCGGCCCAGATGAGTCCACATATGTGTATATAATTGGGATTCATCACCCGCGCGCCGGTTTCTCTTCTCGCCTGCTGAAGACCAAAGACAGCTAAGGGAGAAAGGATAGAGAAAGAGGCGAACCTTCGAGGGCAGCGACGGCTGCCCCACCTTGCCCTGCTGAAGCCGAGTGTACTCGCAGGAGGATTGTGACGTCAACGACCCAAGCCCTGGGGAGTCGTCTTCATGAGGCGGATGCTCTCTGAGACAGCTGGAGGGGAGTCTCTGCCGATGACTTCCTGCATGAGTTCTCCCCTTCTCCTGCGCGACCCGACTCGTCCCCTTGCAGCGGTGGTTATTCCCCCTGAATGTGAGGGTGGCCAGGGACTTCTTCTCTTCTTTGGATCCTTGTAGGAGCCATGTATCTCCTGCATACCTATTTCCTTTAATCCTGCATGCACCAATAGGGGTGAAGTAATGACTAATGTAACATATGTTATCACTGAACCAGTTACCATTGTAATGAATTTCTTAGCTTACTTTCTCCCTTTACTGCTTGAGGATTTGATACCTTACTTGAACCGATCATTGGGTAGTTAATCGATCCGATGAGCCTCCCATCTGCCGACATGACTGAGCCCGGAGAACGGTCTGTAGTCAGGGATCTTATCGATTGGAGGCGGAAGTACCCGCCTTCGTCCTGGGTGCTTACCTTCACCTGGAGGCAGAGGAACTCAATGCCTTCCCAATCTGACTGGAGGTGGAAGTACCCATCCACGTCCTGGGAGTCTTAGCTCAACCAGGGGTGGAGGAACTCAACGCCTTCCAAATCCGACTGGAGGTGGAAGTACCCATCCACGTCCTGAGAGTCTTAGCTCAATCAGGGGTGGAGGAACTCAACGCCTTCCCAATCTGACTGGAGGTGGAAGTACCCATCCTCGTCCTGGGAGTCTTAGCTCAACCAAGGGTGGAGGAACTCAACGCCTTCCAAATCCGACTGGAGGTGGAAGTACCCATCCACGTCCTGGGAGTCTTAGCTCAACTGGGGGTGGAGGAACTCAACGCCTTCCCAATCTGACTGGAGGTGGAAGTACCATCCACGTCCTGGGAGTCTTAGCTCAACCGGGGGTGGAGGAACTCAACGCCTTCCCAATCTGACTAGAGGTGGAAGTACCCATCCACGTCCTGGGAGTCTTAGCTCAATCGGGGTGGAGGAACTCAACGCCTTCCAAATCTGACTGGAGGTGGAAGTACCCATCCACGTCCTGGGAGTCTTAGCTCAACTGGGGGTGGAGGAACTCAACGCCTTCCCAATCTGACTGGAGGTGGAAGTACCCATCCACGTCCTGGGAGTCTTAGCTCAACCGGGGGTGGAGGAACTCAACGCCTTCCCAATCCGACTGGAGGTGGAAGTACCCATCCACGTCCTGGGAGTCTTAGCTCAACCGGGGATGGAGGGACTCAACGCCTTCCCAGTCTGACTGGAGGTGGAAGTACCCATCCATGTCCTGGGAGTCTTAGCTCAACCGGGGGTGGAGGAACTCAACGCCTTCCCAATCAGTTATTGAACCGCGAGTCGACCTGACGAGTCCCCCATCTACCGGCATGACTGAGCCCGGCGGAGGACCTCCAGTCAGAGATCTTAGATCGGGGTATTACCCCAGAACCCTTTTTTTTCATTCCTAGTTTGTCTATTACAACTTCACTACCATACGCCCCTCCAGGGCACTTCATTACACCTCGCCCTTCTTGGGCACTTCACTTACATCTCGCCCTTCTTGGGCACTTCTCTTACACCTCGCCCTTCTTGGGAGCTTCACTCGGCCGCATGCTCCTTGTTCCTTCTCTTTCCTCCGGGGGCTCTGGGCAGGCGGATGTCGCGTGATCCCTTTGCTGATGATAGTCACGGTACGGCAATACCTGCAGCCTTGCTTCCTTCCCTGCACGACCCCTCTTCTTAATTCCCCTTTTCCGGCCAATCGCCATCGCCTGCATGAGCTGGGGTTGCAACGGGCTTTGGTCTGATTGCCACCCTGCGGGGTTGAAACATCTTTGCCTCCCCTGGAGGTTCCCTCCCCCTTGGAAGTGGCCTCCTCCCTGGCCCCGAGAGGGTCCTCCTGGAGGCCTCCATGTTGGACGGGTGGCTGGAGGTTGAGACGTCCAACCCTGCTCCTTCCCAACGGGGGGTCCCTGGTGTCCCTGACTCTTCATCTCACCCCTCCTTCTTCCTCTATGCTCCTTCCTCCTCTTCTTCGAAGTGGAGAACCTTAACAAGAAACCTCGGCGCAGGTCCTCGAAGCTGTAGATGATACCCACCGGGAGCTGACGGAACCAATCCCTCGCCTTTCCCTTGAACGTGACGGTGAAGAGCCTGCACTTGAAGGCATTTGACATCTGCTTGATCGAGGACATGTCTTCGAACCTCTGAAGATGCTGGAGAGGATCACTATTCCCTTCATAATAGGACATGGCGGGCTCGCGGAACCCATCCGGAATGGGGGCTGACATGATCAGCTCGCAGAAAAGACTTCGCCATCCCCATTGGTTGGACGGAGGCGTTCCTGTCGAGCACTCACCGCGAGTGGAGGGTGCGACCTGCAGGAGCTACAGGATCCTTTTGCTGAACTCATTGAAGTCACTTTTCTTCACATACTCACAAGGCGGAGGCGGGTCTCCCAACTCATCGCTTCCAGCCATGAGACTTGGCTCAGAGTTTTCCAAACTAGTCGCTTCCACGCTCACCACACCAGAATGTTGAAACCAATTTCCCGGTCTCACCGTTCGAAAGGGGGTTGCGACTAACCCTTACTTGACCTAAGCCTAGACCCTTGACCGGTACCTAGGAACTGAAAGACTTGATGAACACTTGAATCCACAAATGGACCCCTTAAGCTGCAGCGTGGAGGTCCCACCACACACCCGGAAGCTCACTCGGAACTTCCCCTCCCAAGCCAATGCTGAGCCTGGGCACCTTGGAGGGCACTAAGAACCACCTCACTGTCAGCTGAAGGATGACAAGGGAGGGGGGGTGCTTGCTCACAAGACACATGCGAAGGGGGGGGGGGTGGTAGCGACCAACCCTTCCCAAGGTGCCCATGGGGGTCTATTTATAGACTTCCCAAAAAATGGACTGCGGATAGCAAAAATCCTGCTATCCGCAGTCCAACCATGACCGCAATTAACCACGCATGAGGGGGGCGAGTGGGACTCGAAGTGCCCACTCCCCCCCTCACAGGAGGTCATACCGACCTCCCCACCCATGCCGGGCGAGTGGGAGGACCCCTCCCACTTGCCCCCAAGATGGCTGACGAGTGGGGGTGTCCCTCCCACTCACCCGGCGAGTGGGAAGGCTCTCCCACTCAACCGGCGAGTGGGAGGGCTTCTCCCACTCGCTCGGCGAGTGGGAGGGCTTCTCCCACTCGCTCGACGAGTGGGAGGATTCCTCCCACTCGCCGGGGTGAGTGGGAGAGGTCCTCCCACTCCTCCCGCAAAGGGCCGGTGAGTGGGAGGATTTCTCCCACTCACCTAAGGGTGACTGGCGAGTGGGAGTTTCCTCCCACTTGCCCAAAGAGTGGATGGCGAGTGGGAGGATTCCTCCCACTCGCCCGAAGGGAGTCGGGGCAGCGGGTGCTCCCTCCGTCTCTCCCGCGGCTTCTCTTTGCCTTAATCAGTTTCGCCGTCTCCACGCGGTCGTTTTGTCCATCTCGGTCACCTTCACTGTCTTGGTCTCATCCGGGTCGGGTCACACCAACTCGGGAAATATGAGGGTTGTACAATAGTTATATGGATAAATTATGTATTGTGATTGCATGTACCTTACTATATCTAGACCTTAGAATCACCTTGATATCAATAACATCAAATCAGATCATCACTTAATTCTAGGTCTTCAAATTGAAAAAAAGACATGCAATATTCTTATGGCATAATATGAACTCATCATACTAGCATTATCAACTAATAAATATTATCATTCATGCTAGTTATCAAAAATGCCATAATGAATCCATCTTAAAGTAGAAAAATTGAAAGATAAAATAACTATGTGACTATAAATTGTTTCCATAGTACAAAATGCTTAGGATGTCCATGATCGTTCACCCACATTATGTGTCTCACAGTAGCGAGGGTGTAGGATTGTATGCATTAGAAGACCTAACCTCTAAGTCATGTATTGTCCTTAACCGGGAAGGGTTCCAGTGGGGCCTTGCGAGGCACTGGGGGAAAGAGTGCTAGGTTGAGCATTCTCTAGTGTGTGCATATGGGATTAACACCCCATCCTACGACATGTGTGCAGCTCCTCATGCCCATCCATCACTTAGTACTGGGCTAGTGTGTAGGCATATAGTTAGGGTATTATTTTCTAAGACATTCCTATATCGTATTGTTTGCATGCACTCTTTATGACTATATTATTCATGCATTCTTGTTTTGATCCAACATGCTTATCTTGTGTTTTGCATATTTTATCATTTTTGAGCTCTAATGATCTTGTAAAACACAAATATATGAAAACCAAATAAAAATATAAAAATCACTTTTGAACAAATGAAACATGCTTGAATACCCTTCTAACCATTTCCAACGTCTCTGAAATTTCTACCCTAAGAAGGTCTACATATATACAATCTATGACAAAAGAAATTTTTTCAAAAAATCTCAAAAATCGAGTACTGTTTTGGCGTTAACTACTTAACGCCAGGCGTTAGCTATTTTGGCCAAATTGAATTTCTGATTTTGCCAAAATATTTCTAATATTTTTTCTAATGATTTTTCTCTGTTTATTTTCTCATATTTGAAATTATTATATTATTAATTTGGTTAGTTTATTCCAAAATACAAAAAAAAATTCAAAATGATCAAAAATCTGCTTTTGTTATTTTTTTTGCTTTAACTCTTTACAAAATTATAGTTTGACTATAAAATTTCACAAGAGCAAACATCTTAATTATTTTTGTTTCAAAAGGTCAAAATTGTTTTTGGCATACACTTAAAGATAGCCTTCAATGTCTAATTTTAATTTCAAATTTCCTAAACATTATTTTATTGTCATGCCTTGACTTTAATCTGATTATGTGCAATGAAATAATCTATAGATAATTGTGTATGACTGCCTAGAATGATTCTAAGTATGAGTAATGCTTTATGTTAATCAATGAATTATACACTCACTATTTTGGCAATTTACATGTGCTCATAATCTTAGTCTTGCATGATTGTGTAGTGTAATAGTTTTAACATATTAAGTTGTATGTCTAAATTACCTACATCGTCTTTCAAAAATAAATTTCATGCACAATATAGAAGTGTTATTTCAATAATATAAATGTTTGCAACAACAAGTGTATTCAGAGACCTTTGGCCCAAAATAAAAATCTGAAATAAAAATCCAAAGATAACTCCACCAAGCACTACTCACCCTCCTGATAAGTCTTAATGAGCATTGTGAGGTTGAGCACCTTGGAAAGAATTGTAAAGTGTCTTGTGCAAACACATTCATCTTTTATCACTTCTATTTGTACACCGGATCACTAAAAATAAAAATCAATCAAAATGCTTATGTGATCCCCCAAGCAATACTCCGCTCCCTGATAAGTCTTAATGAGCATTGTGTGGGCGAAGCACCTTGGTAGTTGTACGTATGTTATGTGCTTTGAAATTCTATGATTACAATCTTAATGTTGTTGTTACTATTTCACTACATATGTCATGTGTTTTGATTATTTCACTTGAATACTTTTATCAAAACACCTTATGCACACATCATTGTTTTTCATAAAGCTTCCACTCATGAGAATTGGATCCTAATGCAAAATTACATAATTCTCTAAAACCTTAAGTAAAAGCACTAGATTGCAATGCATGATTTCTACAATGTTTCTTTATTTGAAATATGAATTGGGTACATTGTAGTTATAATCTTTTTGAATATGTTGATTCATGCTTGCCTATTTGGTATGAAAATTTTCAAAGTTAAATGCTCAAATGTGAAGAGTCTAGACATATTGTTGGAATGGTCAAACTATAACAAAAATACTACTCTTATTTGTTTTATTTTTGTTTTTCCGCAGTTCTCTATTTAATCATGTATCCTTATATCATGTGTTCTCATGCTTATTTCTAAGGATTTGTCGTTCACTTGTACTTGTCAAACAATATTGCATCCCTTTTTACAAGTGGTACAAACAAGTAATATTCTTCTTAAAAATTAATTTGAAAAACAAGTGGTAGAATTCTCTTGGTAAAATCATGGAATGTTGTTCTTTCACGCTTATCATATATTGTTTTCGCTGTGCTACTCTCTCCTTAGCTCGATCATGACTTATTTTATGTTTACACAAAACTCTTATTCCTCTCTTAGTTATGTCCTAACTTTGTCGTTTATTCTAGTTTTGTTTCACTCCACCCTCTTTTGTTAATAACAAAGGGAGAGAATAAAATGCTAAATCATATTGATTAACGGAGTAGGATTCACTAGATTAAGGGGGATCATGTATCTAGTTTATGGGAGTATACACTAAGGGGGAGCATCTTTGTAGGGGGAGCACTATGTTCACTGATTGTTGAGTGTAATAATCAATTATCATTATCTTATAATTGCTGAGTGTCATATATCTTTATAAAAACACAAATTCTTTATCTATGAATCTGATTTATCTCTAATTGGATTTGTTATTATCAAAAGGGGAGATTGTTGGAACATGGTTTTCTGCATCCCTTTGATTTGAGAATAACAAATCCTACTTGTATTTGATCTTGTTTTCCATTGTGTTTTTAGCATGCAGGTTTGGACAGATATGACACCAGGTTGCTGCAATAATGGTCTGGCACTAACCACAAGCTGAAGGATTGAAAGTTGTTTAACGCCAGGCGTTAAGCTTAACGCTGGGCGTTAGCGCTAGACGAAAACAGCGCTCGACGAAATTGTGCTCGACGATCTGAAAGCTTCGTTCGACGATCTGCATGCTCTACCACTGTGTTCGACGAAAATTCCATTCGACAAAATTGTGCACGACGAACTGAAAGCTCCGTTCGACAATCTGCATGCTCTACCACTGCGTTCGACGAAAATTCCATTCGACGAAATGGAGGTCGACGAAAGGAGAAGTCGTTCGACGAAATGGCGTGCTAGCTGATTAAAGAAAGAATCTCAACGCCAGGCGTTGGTCTTAATGCTGGGCGCTATCTGGTCGACGAATTTGGAAAGGAGAAAGTAGCCGTGATTGCAGGAGGATCTTTAGGAATGATTTGCCCAACGCCCCACGTTAGCCTTAACGTCGGTGTTAGTATTGCCTAAAATTAAACATTTCCTAAAGTGTAGAATCTCCTTCCTCTTCTGAAGATCCGAGCCATCAATATGTTGTTATACATGGTCAACGCCCTGCGTTATCTCTTAATGCCGGCGTTAGCGCAAAGTCTATAAATTGGATGATTTCGATGTCTCTAATAACTGATTGCTAAGAGCCCTATTCCAACACTTCAGAAACTTTGTGAGGACCGTATTTCCAGACCAACACATCTCCCGCTCATATTTCAAAAGGAGGAATCAAAGGAGGCTTGGATCAACATGCTAACTCAACGTGAAGAACGCACGCTTGGACTTCAACGATCTTCAGCGATTCTTCGGCATCTTCTTCAGATTACCTCATAGGGAGTTTTATATTTGTCTGTTGTATTTGTCTTTTATTTTATCTTTGTAATCGGTTCGTGAATTCGCCTCGTATTGGCGACTTGGTCTGGGTAGGACTTAGTGAGGAATTCGCCTCGTGTTGGCGACTGGGTCTAGGGAGTAGATCTAGGGGGTGCTCGAGGCCTTTCTGGTGATAGATTGGCTAGAGCGGCTTGAGGCCGTATCTGGAGAGAGATCGGCTAAAGCCAACCGGTTCGTGGGGATACGAGTCGGTATAGAAAACAAAAGGAGTTTTCATATTAGTCGCCTCGATTTCTAGCGACATAGAAATCAAATTTTGTAATCAAGTTTATTAATGATAATCATGTCTTTTACTATTTAATAAAATTGATTTGCTACTCTTTGTTTAATATTCACTCTTATTTAAATAAAATATCAAAAGTTTTCTATTAAAGTTTAAAGTTTATAAAACCCTTATTCACCCCCCCCCCCCTCTAAGGGCGCCTCAAGATCCAACAAGAGGGACTTGGGCGGAATAGCTCTCTTTGGTCTTGTGGGCTCTGAGGACCACTCCTAGCTCGGCCATGGGAGAGACTCCCTTCAAGCTCTCTCATGGGTCTGAATCCCTCATCCCCGTAAAGTTCAAAGTCAGAAGCCCCAGAGTAGTTGTTGTTGAAGACGGAGACAAAGAATGGCGACTAGAGAATGAGGAAGCTCAAAGGCTTTCTCTCGACTACATCAAAGAACTCCGAGACCTGGCCTCCGCTAGGCAGGAGGAAATCAAGCGCCAAATGGCAAGATACTTGGACAAGCACGCCCGCCTCAAGCATTTCCAGGTGATCTCGTCCTGAAGAAGGCGGACACGGCGGGAAGATCAGCGGTTGTTGGAAAGCTCAACCCAAATTGGGAGGGGCCTTTCATCGTCTACGAGCCGCTTGCGATAGGAGGATATTGCCTGCAGAATCATGAAGGGGAGCTACTAGAGAACACCTGGAGCGGCGATGACCTGAAAAGGTTATACCCTTGAGTGTATACGTCCCTCTTCTGTAAATTTATTTTTATAAATAAATTTCTTCACCTCCCTGAAATAAGTTATAGCAAATGGTTCTTTTATCTGTCCCGACAGGATGTTTTAAAAAAAAGGATTAAAAGCAGGTGAAGCCGATCTCCACGCTAGGTTGGGAAACGGGCCTCCAACTTAATTCTTGTAAAACCTAGAACAAATGATGGGACAGTGCCTCGGTAGTGCGTTCTCTTAAGACCAAGACTCTGCACTGATGGTCGAGATCAGCTCCCCCTTGCACGTTGGCCATAGATACACTCCGACTGCATTTCTCGTCCGACTGGAGAGATTATCAAGAAGAAGTCTGGATGCCGACCTTCCAATTCGGCGAAGGGATGATTGACTTAACCTATCAGGGGACCCTTGAATAAAGGTGTCGTATACCCTCAAGGGATTGCTAGTGGTTCTTTTATCTATCTCGGAAAAATATCTTTGAAAGAAAGGAAGGAAAGCAGGTAAATCCGATCTCCGCGTTAGGTTGGGAAACGAGTCACCGACTTGATTCTCGTAAAACCCAAAACGGATGATGGGACAGTGCCTCGGTAGTGCATTCTCTTAAGACCAAGCCTCTACACTGATGGTCGAGATCAGCTCCCCTTTTGCACGTTGGCCGTAGATACCCTCCGACTACATTTCTCATCTGACTGGAGAGATTATCAGGAAGAAGTCTGGACGCCGACCTCCAAATTTGACGAAGCGATGATTGACTCAACCTATCATGGGACCCTTGAATAAAGGCGTCGTGAGCCCTCGAGAGCTGAAAGCTCGTAGCATAGTGTTTTGTTTATGATTATTTCGCCCAATCTTTTGAGTTGGTGTGCATAATCCCCTCTGATTGTTGAGTATATCATGAAAAAGTTAATCTCATCAACATTAACATCGCAGTAGGACGGGGACCTCGGGATGGTGTGTCCCCTCGGACATCCCCACTGTCATTCCCTACTTCTAGATCACCTAATCAACACTCAACATTATGGTAGGACGGAGACCTCGGGGCGGTGTGTCCCCTTGGACCCGCCCGACAGTCATTCCCTACCTTCTTTCCTCTTAACTCCATTATTATTGCAACATCTTGGAAACTCTTCACCAAGTACAAAACAAGGCCTTGAGAGCGTGTGTCCCTCAGGACCCCCAAGCTTCCTTCACAGCTCTACTCTATTAAGGATTTTGAAAGAGGCGAGCATGCAGGTGCGAGTACGTACATGCGAGTATGCAGGTGCGAGCACGAGCGAACGAGTAGCTACTTGCGAGTAAGGTACGATCGTTGACTGCGGCGAGTATCTTCCAAGGTCGCACTAACCACCATAGAGAGCACTCAACCTCACCTCGTGCCTAAGGGCCTAATCAGCATACAAGTAAGAAAGCAAGTATGGTAGAAAAAGGCAAGCAAAAAATCTGTCTTCACTTCATTTACATGTTCTGAATTACGTCTTCCAAAAAATCCTTTACATATCCTTGAGCCATCAAAAAAGAGCCCCGGGCGACTATACATAAACCTTGCCTCCATCTTCGTGCTCGCCTCTCCATCAACGTCGACATCTTCCTCAGCGAGCAATGCCGGAATGATGTCCATCACTGTCAGGTTCATAGCCTTCGGCTTCAAATGGCCTTTAGCTTTCAACCGACTCAAGACAAACATACAGTTGCTCATGCGATCTCCCAGCGGATGTGTGGCATGTCATCACCGTGCATCCTGATCTGCTTGACGACCATGGAGGGGTCCTCCTCCGAAGGCTATTGCTCGATAGGATGAGTTTCCAGCTCTGCGATGCGGACTTGGGCAGCATCCAAGGCCATCCGGGTGTCTTCCGGATCCTTCTCCAGCTGGGACACCTTCTTCGCCATTTCAATCTCGTCATCCTGCAAGCATGAGAAGAGAAGGTTAGTGGGATAGTTGGCACAATAGGCGAGTATTCGAGAGGCGAGAAAAGCGGCGAGAAAGTACCTCATACTCTTTGCAGTTGGCGGCCTGTTGCACAAGGAGTTGACTTTCTTGCTTTGCGCCTTGATCATCTGCTCATGCTTGAGTAGGCGCCTCGCTGTCACATGGCATAGCTCGGCAGATTGCAGCAGAGAGCACGAGCTCTGGTGGGCTAGATACTCGACGGATCCCTCCTGCAGAACCTCGGCATCCGCGCGACCATAGATCGCAAACATTACATCGAATGCTTCGCCTCTATCTTCCCAATCCTCCGACCACCGGGGAGTTTAGTGTTGAGGCTCACCTCATTGGCACGCTCCGCCCAGGTAACCAGCGGGCGACCATAAGCATCCTCGCTACGGAGGCCTTCGTTGAAAAGCGGATGGTTGTGGGGCACGCCAGCCGCCAAAGGATCCGCCTTCTCCATCAGGTCCCTTTGCGAGACCTGCTTCTTCTTCCTCGCGGGCTCTGGGGCTCTGCCCTTGCCCTTCCTCTTCTTGGAGGTCCAGGCCTCATCTTCGGCGACCCTTGGCTCATCGCTGACCGGCGATAAAGCAATCGGGGAGGAACCCCAAACCTCGCGCGCCGAGGTCCCCGCACCCCCTTGGGAGGGAGCTGCCTCCTTCTCCACTGGGAGAGGCTCGCGCGGCAATGTGCGAATAACTACAAAAGATAGAAGATAAGCGATTAGCCGCTAGCTGAAGACAAAAGGCGAGTATAACTGATACTCGCTTAGAAGATTACCTTCACCCGAAAATACCTCTGCGAGTATGTCTACTCTCCTCCTCCATAAGACCACATCAAGACGGCGAGTCCGGAAGGAGTTGAGAAGCTTCTCCCTGGTCTCCTCCAGGTAAGGAACAGAGAAGACACTCTCCGGCAGCTGGGGATGGCCCCAAAATCGCCACTGACGACGACCAGCCGCTCGCCCCAGTGGTGATTTTTGTTCGCCATGCCGACCAGCGTGCAGACGTGACTGCACAGGAAGACGATGCCCTCGCCTGTCACCATAAAATGAAAGACTCTCCTGAAGACGGAGATATCAAAGTCAATCCCCTCTTCTCGTAGGAAGTAGAGGAACCCAATGATCATCGCCACACCATTAGGGTTGATCTGGGATGGGACTATCCTGAAGTAGCTCAGAATCTGGCACAATTCTGTCCACAATGGTAGTCGCAGGATGACTTTGAAGTGGTGAATAGGGAACACCATCTCGGTGGGCGAGAAGGTGTTCAGTCGCTTGCTTGGGTGAGGAAGCCTAGCGACATATCCCGGGGATAAATATTTTTCCCAAAGAACTCCTCCAAGTCCTTCTCCCAGGTAATAGGCTTCTTGAAGGACGTCACTGCAAAGTTTTTCGCATGATTCGCACGCCGAATGGTCGCCTCATTAGTCATCCTGAAGAAGAAGTGAGAGAGGAGCGAGTATCGAAAATGTGAGAAGAGGAGCAATCGGAAGATACTCGCTGGCAAGGAAGGATGATCGCCAAAAGCATAATTAATACTTATCCACCCCACCCCCACCCCTATTTATAGGGATCACGGAACTTGGCGTGTCGGCTACGACACTGCGATTACGAATAAGGGGGTGGCGAGTATTAAAGGAAGCCGCTGAAGCTACAACATGCATCAAATTGCTGACCTTCAGCGCACGAGAACTTGCATCACCATACAAATAGCTCACCGAGTATACGCGATATTCAACCACTACTCGCGGGAATAAAGAAGATAGAAAAATTCAGACATCATCACAACACACAAGCAAGAAATGAAAGGCGAGATTTAAATACTCGCCAAATAATAATACATAAATAGAATTGTCATGATTACAAATACTCGCCAGATGGCATTGCACTCAAGAAAGAAAAAAAACTACTAAGGACCCTGAAGATTCGCCTGAGTATCGGGGGGTTGCGGATGTCGCCCAACCCAGCCCATGCTACGAGCTCGCTTGAAATGCTCGAAGGCCAGGTCATCGCATCCTCGCTCTGCCGTAGCTAGTCCTCGATCCTCGCCAGCCGTCCGACTGTGCCCATGCTCGCGCGCATCCCGACCAGCTCATCCTGGCGCAACTGCTGGCAATGCTCAATCTTAGCGACCCGGCGCTCCAAGTGTCTGACAGACTAAAGCCGAGATTCCGCACCAGCCAGCCAAGTATCGAACTCTTCCAGCCTGGATACGCGCACCTCCAGCTCGGCCAGGCGACGATGGGGCTCGCTGACCGCCAAGCGCTCAATCTTCGCCTCCAGCTCCAGAATGGCGCGAGTTGCCCTCTCCTGGTACTCTCGGGAAGGGAGCCTGATGGCTTCAATCAAGTCCCCCACCGGAGTATGGGCATGAGCTACAAAAGAAAGGATTGGCAGAACATTAATTATGAGCATATAATGAAGATCGTAGCAACCACCACTAGCAAAATGACCAATTACGAGGGCGATGAGCATTGTTCCTCATATCGCGGCGAGTACTGCAAGATCGCCGACAAGGAGAGCTCCTTGCTCGATGTAAAGATAGTTTGCGATGGCCAGTATCTTGTCGGCCGAAGTGAGATCCGTCGGCGTGCTCCCTGCTGGGTGTCACATTCCCCCGGCCGCGACCATCCACTAGTCGCCCTCCTCCCCTCGGGGAGAAGAACCCGGAAGAACTCCCAACCCTACCTCGATGCGAGGACTCCGCTAGATGGGTTGAGGGAGTGGTAGAAGTCCAAGGGTGATGATCGCCTGGAACCTCACCTAGAGGAGGAAGCCTCCTTCTCCACCGGGAGAGGCTCGCGCGGCAATGTGCGAATAGCTACAAAAGATAGAAGATAAGCGATTAGCCGCTAGCTGAAGACAAAAGGCGAGTATAACTGATACTCGCTTAGAATATTACCTTCACCCGAAAACACCTCTGCGAGTATGTCTACTCGCCTCCTCCATAAGACCACATCAAGACGACGAGTCCGGAAGGAGTTGAGAAGCTTCTCCCTGGTCTCCTCCAGGTAAGGAACAGAGAAGACGCTCTCCGGCAGCTGGGGATGGCCCCAAAGTCGCCACTGACGACGACCAGCCGCTCGCCCCAGTGGTGATTTTTGTTAGCCATGTCGACGAGCGTGCAGACGTGACTGCACAGGAAGAAGATGCCCTCGCCTGTCAACATAAAATGAAAGACTCTCCTGAAGACGGAGATATCAAAGGCAATCCCCTCTTCTCGTAGGAAGTAGAGGAACCCAATGATCATCGCCACACCATTAGGGTTGATCTGGGATGCGACTATCCTGAAGTAGCTCAGAATCTGGCACAATTCTGTCCACAATGGTATTCGCAGGACGACTTTGAAGTGGTGAATAGGGAACACCATCTCGGTGGGCGAGAAGGTGTTCAGTCGCTTGCTTGGGTGAGGAAGCCTAGCGACATATCCCGGGGATAAATATTTCTCAGAGAACTCCTCCAAGTCCTTCTGCCAGGTAATAGGCTTCTTGAAGGACGTCAACGCAAAGTTCTTCGCATGATTCGCAAGCCGAATGGTCACCTCGTTAGTCATCCTGAAGAAGAAGGGAGAGAGGAGCGAGTATCGAAAACGTGAGAAGAGGAGCAATCGGAAGATACTCGCTGGCAAGGAAGGATGATCGCCAAAAGCATAATTAATACTTATCCACCCCACCCGCCCTATTTATAGGGATCACAGAACTTGGCGTGGCAGCTACGACACTGCGATTACGAATAAGGGGGTGGCGAGTATTAAGGGAAGCCGCTGAAGCTACAACATGCATCAAATTGCCGACCTTCAGCGCACGAGAACCTGCATCACCATACAAATAGCTCGCCGAGTGTACGCGATATTCAACCACTACTCGCGGGAATAAAGAAGATAGAAAAATTCAGACATCATCACAACACACAAGCAAGAAATGAAAGGCGAGATTTAAATACTCGCCAAAAAATAATACATAAATAGAATTGTCATGATTACAAATACTCGCCAGATGGCGTTGCACTCAAGAAAGAAAAAAAACTACTAAGGACCCTGAAGATTCGCTTGAGTATCGGGGGGTTGCGAATGTCGCCCAACCCAGCCCATGCTACGAGCTCGCTTGAAATGCTCGAAGGCCAGGTCATCGCATCCTCGCTCTGCCGCAGCTAGTCCTCGATCCTCGCCAGCCGTCCGACTGTGCCCATGCTCGCGCGCATCCGGACCAGCTCGTCGTGGCGCAACTGCTGGCGATGCTCAATCTTAGGGACCCGACTCTCCAAGTGGCTGACAGACTAAAGCCGAGATTCCGCACCAGCCAGCCGAGTATCGAACTCTTCCAGCCTGGATACGCGCACCTCCAGCTCGGCCAGGCGACAATGGGGCTCGCTGACCGCCAAGCACTCAATCTTCGCCTCCAGCTCCAGAATGGCGCGAGTTGACCTCTCCTGGAACCCTCGGGAAGGAAGCCTGATGGCGTCAATCAAGTCCCCCACCAGAGTATGGGCATGAGCTACAAAAGAAAGGATTGGAAGAACATTAATGACGATCATATAACGAAGATCGTAGCAACCACCACTAGCAAAATGACCAATTACGAGGGCGATGAGCATTGTTCCTCGTATCGCGGCGAGTACTGCAAGATCGCCTGTGAGGAGATCTCCTTGCTCGATGTGAAGATTGTTTGCGATGGCCAGCATCTCGTCGGCCGAAGTGAGATCCGTCGGCGTGCTCCCTGCTGGGTGTCACATTCCCCCGGGCGAGACCATCCACTAATCACCCTCCTCCCCTTGGGGAGAAGAACCCGGAAGAACTCCCAACCCTACCTCGATGCGAGGACTCCGCTAGATGAGTTGAGGGAGCGGTAGAAGTCCAAGGGTGATGATCGCCCGGAACCTCACCTGGAGGAGGAAGCCCCCCCCCCCCCCCCCACGGGCAGTTGTAAGTTTCCCGCCAGTTCCGGTGGCAATGAAGGCAGTGGCGGTGGAGGCACACTACTCGCTGAGGAAGCCCCTTACTCACTCATAGGCCTTTTCTCTGTGGAAGAGCTATGAAGAATCCGCACTAGGAGACCACGACTTAACCCCCTCTGTACAACCCTCATATTATCTGAGTCGGTGTGACCCAACCCGGACGAGGCCAAGATAACGAAGGTGACCGAGATGGACAAAATGACCGCGGGAGAGACGGAGGGAGCACCCGCTGCCCCGACTCCCTTCGGGCGAGTGGGAAGAATCCTCCCACTCGCCAGCCACTCTTTGGGCAAGTGGGAGGAAACTCCCACTCGCCAGTCACCCTTGGGTGAGTGGGAGAAATCCTCCCACTCGCCGGCCCTTTGCGGGAGGAGTGGGAGGACCTCTCCCACTCACCGCAGCGAGTGGGAGGAACCCTCCCACTCGCCGAGCCAGTGGGAGAAGCCCCCCACTCGCCGAGCGAGTGGGAGAAGCCCTCCCACTCGCCGGTTGAGTGGGAGAGCCTTCCCACTCGCCGGGTGAGTTGAAGGGACACCCCCACTCGGCGGCCATCTTGGGGGCAAGTGGGAGGGGTCCTCCCACTCGCCCAGCATGGGTGGGGAGGTTAGTATGACCTCCCGTGAGGGGGGGAGTGGGCACTTCGAGTCCCACTCCCCCCCCCCCCCCCCCCCCCCTCATGCATGGTTGGTTGCGGTCATGGTTGGACTGCGGATAGCAGGATTTTTGCTATTCGCAGTCCATTTTTTGGGAAGTCTATAAATAGACCCCCATGAGCACCTTGGGAAGGGTTGGTCACTACCCCCCCCCCCTTTGCGTGTGTCTTGTGAGCAAGCACCCCCCCTCCCTTGTCATCCTTCAGCTGACAGTGAGGTGGTTCTTAGTGCCCTCCAAGGTGCCCAGGCTCAGCATTGGCTTGGGAGGGGAAGCGCTCTAAGATCTTCCGGGTATGTGGTGGGACCTCCGCGCTACAGCTTAAGGGGTCCATTTGTGGATTCAAGTGTTTATCAAGTCCAAGTCTTTCAGTTCCTAGTGACCGGTCAAGGGTCTAGGCTTAGGTCAAGTAAGGGTTAGTTGCAACCCCCTTTCGAACGCTGAGACCGGGAAACTGGTTTCAACCCCCCCCCCCCCCCCCCCCCCCCCCCCCCCCCCCCCAGCTTCAGGCGCGACCATCGGGGATGATCATATAGGGGTGACGTACAGATGCCCGCCTGACATTCCAGTAGACGGCAGATCTGTAAATAGAAGAAAGAGACGTCAGAACATCGCCAACAACCTCAGGATAACGACATATCAAGGCGGCGAGTATGGGAATCCTACCTCGCAAAGGAGCAAGATTGGGTTAAGTCTGGGTCTAGTTCCTAGTGGTTCCCACCTCATAGGTGACCTCGGGTGAAGAATGCGTGGAGACAGGCTGCTCGCCCTCTTTGGATAGGCCCAGGTCGCTGAACAGCTGCCTGGTGGTCGCTGGAATCCCCCACTACTTGGAGGAAGGTTCGATGTGTTGGATCTTGTGGCGCCCTTAGAGGGGGGGGGGGGGGGGGGGGTGAATAAGGGCAATTTAAAACTTTGATAATTTTTGTAACAAACGAAACAATATATGAATATAGAGACAAATAATTGAATTTAAAAACAAGATTTTATTTCATCAAAGATAATGAGTAGAAATAATTCCAATAAAGCTTTGAATCAAAGGCTTACAATTAATAAAATCTCTTGTCTCTTTTCACCGGTCCTTCTCCTAAGGACCGGTTGGCTATAGTCTATATCTCCCAGATATAGACACTAGCCTCCCCCTAAATCAAATCTTGATATAGACGCAGCACACACGGCGGCGATTTTCTCCCAAGCCACGCAAGGACTTGACACCGCACACAAGACGATGATTTACCCTAGGCCACATAAGGATCTAACACCACACACAAGGTGATGATTTCCCCTAAGCCTCACACGGACTTAGACGTCACACGCAAGACGATGATTTCTACAACGATTACAAGATGAATGTAAATATAAATGAAATACAAATTTAAAACCCCCTTTAGAATTTCTGGACCAAAGCAGCGAAGAACCCTTGAGAAAGTCTCCTTGGAACGCGTGTACAATCTTCGGCTTCGCTCTCTCTTTTCTTCTTCAAGGATGGGGATTTTCGTTCTCTGGAGCTCTTTGGACAATAACACTCAGGAAGAAGGCTTGAAAGTCTGAAAGCATAAAATCCACGAAGTTCTGGACCCTTTAAATAAAAAAAAGCTGTCGCCGTCCGTTAGCTAGGTATCGCCAGAATCCGATATCTCCAGAGGCTGCCACGTGTCCAACTGATTCGATGTTTCTGCGCGAAGTGGAGGTCGTGGCTGAGACGTGGGGTGTCGAATATCCGATATCACTATCGGAAATCCGTTAGCTTGCGTAACTGCTGCTCGTCGCATTGTTGCGGTAAGATCGTGCACTGTCAGATATCCGATATCTAGCTATCGGAAATCCGATAGCGCCAAACCGTCGCATAGAGATCGGAGAATGGAAGAAATCGTGGGCTGTCGGAAATCTGATATTGCTGTCGGAAATCCGATAGCTCCAATTTCTGGAAAATCGTTATTTTGCTCCAATTAAAAACATGTTATTCTTGCACCTATTATTTGCACACCATTAATCAAATATAGGATCAAATACATTCGGGATTTGTTATTCTCAAACCGGACGAGTGCGGAACGCGTGCTCCAACAATCTCCCCCCTTTTGATAATAACAAATCCTTATAAAAAGAAATCGAATAAATCCTATAGAGATATTGAAAAGTATATCATTTGTGTACAAGTGTGAACTATTGATCTCCATGATCTCCCCCTTAATATGATATGATCTCCCCAAAATATTCTCCCCGACATATAAACTTCCCCTACATATAAACTCCCCCTACATGAATGCTCACTTAATTAATTAAGTATTTTAAGTGATTTAAGTGATTTCTTAGTATCTTCTCCCCCTTTGATATTATCAAAAGTATTATGAAATGAATTAGTAGTTCTTAAGGGAAGAGATAAGACAGAGAAAATAAGAGTAAGCGGAAGCACTTGTCTTCTGTTTTCATTCGTCGGAATTCGTCGGGAGTTCTCGAGAACATTCGACGAATTGACTTCTGTCTGCGTTCGTCGATATTCGTCGGGAGTTCACGTGAACAATCGACGAATAGACTTAGCCGAAGAAATTTCTTCTTTAAACTAGAAAGTTGGCTTCTGTCTGGATTCGTCGAGATTCATCGGAACTTCACGAGACATCTCGAGAACATTCGACGAATTGACTTAGCCGCACATTTTCTTCTTTGAACTAGAAAGTTGGCTTCTGTCTGGATTCGTCGAGATTCATCGGAACTTCACGAGACATCTTGAGAACATTCGACGAATTGACTTAGCTGCACATTTTCTTCTTTGAACTAGAAAGTTGGCTTCTGTCTGGATTCGTCGAGATTCATCGGAACTTCACGAGACATCTCGAGAACACTCGACGAATTGACTTGGCAAAAAATTTCTTTTGAAATCCAACAAATAGTAATATGCCATAATATTGAATAAACTCATGAAGAGATGGTATAGCCATATGAAGTAGTAGAATAAAAAAAATAACTTAAACATGAGTAATGTCATTTCAAAGTATCATAGAAAGACACAATTGTGTATAGAAATTTGGAATCTTTCGGTCCAATTCTCATGAGATGAATGTTTATATAACATAATGATGTGTACAAGTGATGCTTTGATCAAACATATGAAATTATTTAATTTACATGATCATTGGAATAGAAAAACATAATATAAGCATATAAAGACAACTTTGATCTTGAAGATATAGCACATGTAAGAATAGAATACCAATTTTCTTTTGCACAAGACACTTTACAATTCTTTCCAAGGTGCTCAACCTCACAATGCTTATTAAGACTTATCAGGAGGGTAAGTAGTGCTTGGTGGAGTATCCTTGTCCTCAATTTTATCTTTTTGTTGATCACATATGTTGTGATATCTTAACTTGGAGATAGTTATAATTTTTATTTTTAATTGACCAAGGATCTCCGAATTCACTTGAATCGCAAAAGATGGTGTATATTTGGTTGTGCTAACAAATCAAGGTTGAAAGTAGTATTTAAGAAGTGATATTGTATTATGTTAAAGCAAATATGATTCATGTATATATTAAATAGAAAGACATATGTATGGATCAAAAGAAGTGAATGTGATAGTTCATAGTATATATAAACAATTTCTCATACTTAGAGGCATGCGAAAATAATTTCCAATAGTCTAAACAACTTAGTAGGAGTGTCAATACGATGATAGAGTGGAAATGAATTCATATAATCATGTAAATTGCCATTTTTTAAAAAAAGAATAAAAAACACATGGTTTGGCATCAATTCATGAGTTGTAGCATTAATAATGACATATAACTATTGTAAAGCATCATAGAGACAAAAATTGAAGATATTTTTAATTTTATAGGCCATAAGTAGTGATATAATCAGTATGAAATGTCTAGGATTCCCAATTCTAGCCTAAGCATAGAGAAACGGGAATCCGGTAACAGTTTAGTGAATATATCCGCTAGTTGTGAATTCGTTCCTATGAAGTTGATTTTTACATTACCCTTCTTAATATGATCCCTTATAAAATGATGTCGGACATCTATATGCTTAGATCTAGAGTGTAATACGGAATTATTAGTTAAGTCTATAGCACTTTTATTATCACACTTTAATTCTACACTACTTTGTTCCATGCCAAAGTCTTCTAATGTTTGTGACATCCAAAGAGCTTGGGCACAACAACTACCTAGTGCAATATATTAGGCCTCGGTAGTACAGAGGGCAACAGAATTCTGTTTCCTACTCGACCATGAAATAAGTGAAGGACCGATAAAATGACAAGTGCCACTAGTGCTTTTCCTATCTAAAGAACATCCCGCATAATCTGAATCCGAAAAGCCATGTAAAAGAAAGGAATCATTATGAGGATACCATAATCCTAATTTAGATGTTCCTATAAGATATCGAAAGATGCGTTTCACCGCTTTTAAATGTGACTCTTTAGGATTAGCTTGAAATCTAGCACATAAACAAACGGCAAACATAATGTCAGGTCTAGATGCGGTTAAATATAATAAAGATCCTATCATGCTTCTATAAAGGGTTTGGTCAATTGAAACTCCACTTTCATCTTTTCCTAATTTTATTGAAGCACTCATATGAGTGTTTGCATGCTTAAGATTTTCAAATCCAAATCTTTTTAACATATCATGAATATATTTGGATTGACATATAAAAATACCATCATGTTTTTGTGTAATTTGAAAACCTAGAAAATATGAAAGTTCTCCTACCATGCTCATTTCAAATTCATTTTTCATAATTTGAACTACTTCATTACACAACTCTTCATTAGTGGCTCCAAAAATAACATCATCAACATAAATTTGCAAAATAACTAAATCATGATCAATTTGCTTAATGAAGAGTGTAGAATCGGCACTTCCTATTTTATAATCGTGCTTTAACAAATATTGAGTTAATCGATCATACCAAGCACGAGGCGCTTTTTTTAATCCATAAAGTGCATTATCTAATTTATAAACATAATTTGGATATTTCTCATTTATAAAGCCAGGGGGTTGTTCTACATAAACCTCTTCTTTTATATACCCGTTTAAAAATGTGGTTTTGACATCCATTTGATATAATTTAAATCTTTTAAAATAAGCAAATGTAAGAAATATCCTAACCGCTTCTAATCTTGCTACGGGTGCAAAAGTTTCATCAAAATCTACCCCTTCAATTTGTGTATAACCTTTTGCAACTAATCTGGCTTTATTTCTAACAATTCTAGATTCATTATCCAATTTATTTTTAAAAATCCACTTAACTCCAACTACAGGACGATTTTTGGGTAGTTCTACAAGATTCCAAACCTTATTACGTTCAAATTGTTTAAGTTCCTCATTCATAGCTAAAAACCAAAATTCATCATTTAAAGCGGTGGAAACATCTTTTGGTTCTATTTCAGAGACAAAGCAAAGGTTTGAAAATAAAACATGTAACGATGAACGAGTACTAACCCCTTTTTGCGGATCTCCAATGATAAGCTCCTTTGGATGATCCTTCGAAAATCTCAATTCACTTGGAGGCACATATTCTTCTCTTTCTTCTCCTTCTCTATCTTCTTCTCTTTCTCCTTCTCTCTCTTCTTCTTTTTTCTTCTTCATTTTCTCCAAGTTCTTCATCATAATTCTCCACCGAAGGAAGGGGTTCATCTTCTTTTCCTGTAATTTTCTTTTCTACACATGAAACAAACTCATCAAACCTAACATGAATAGATTCTTCAACTATTTTTGTTCTTTTATTAAAAATCCTATAAGCTTTACTAGTTGAAGAATAGCCAATAAAAATACCTTCATCACTTTTTTCATCAAATTTTCCTAAGGACTCTTTAGAATTCAAAATAAAACATTTACAACCAAAAACTTTGAAATAAGAAACATTTGGTTTTTTATTAAAAATTAATTCATAAGGAGTTAATTTTTAAATAGGGCGAAGCATTACTCTATTAATTACATAACATGTCGTACTAACCGCTTCAGCCCAAAAAGATTTTGGTAATTTAAATTCAGATAGCATCGTACGGGCTAACTCTTGAAGAGTTCTATTTTTCTCTCCACTACACCATTTTGCTGTGGTGTGCATGGAGCGGAAAATTCGTGTTTAATTCCTAATTCCGTACAAAAAGAAATAAACTTATCATTTTCAAATTCTCCTCCATGATCCGATCGTATGCGTTTAATTTTTAACTCAAATTCATTTTGAATACGCAAACATAATTTTGAAAATTCTGAAAAAGCATCGGATTTAGAGGTTAGAAATAAAGTCCAACAAAAACGAGAATAATCATCAATCAATACAAATGTATATTTTCTACCTCCTAAGCTAGAAATCCCAATTGGCCCAAATAAATCCATATGTATTAATTGAAGTGGCCTAGTGGTAGAAATAATATTTTTACTTTTAAGGATGATTTTGAAAATTTTCCTTTTTGGCAAGGCACACATAATGAAGAAGATAAATTTCCATTTAACAATGGTAAACCTTTAATTAATTTATCTTTTGAAAGTTTTGTAATTAACTTGGCACTAGTATGTCCAAGTCGCCTATGCCATAATACTAATTCATCATTTTTTGATAAAAAACATTTTAAAGTAGAATTTGAAAAATCAAGAAATTTAATCATGTATACATTATGATATCTAGGTGCGGTAAAAACAATTTCATTTGTTTTAGAATTACAAATTTTGCACAAAATTTGTAGAAGATTCAAATAAAACATCTAAGCCTTTATCACATAATTAACTAATAGAAATCAAATTATGCTTTAAACCTTCTACAAATAAAACATTTGAAATTGAAAATTTTTGTTACCCACAACTCCGATGCCGATGATTTTTCCTTTTTCCGTTATCTCCGAATGTAACAACTCCTCCTTTCTTCATCTCCAGGCTAAGGAACTTCTCTTTATTGCCCGTCATGTGCTTTGAACACCCCGAGTCCAAGTACCACACATCTTCTTTGTCCTTAGCCTGCCAACACACCTTGAAAGAAGAGGTGAGTAAAGATCTGGTTACCCAAGTGGTTTCACCCATAGTATAGGTAGAAAAGCCTTAGGCACCCAGATTTGTTTAATTTTACTTTTTCCTTTCCTCCAGCAAGAGTCTGTAGTGTGACCAAATCTATTGCATTTGGCACATGTAATGTATTGAGAAGAGTATAATTTTCCTGGACTTTTACTGGACGAGGATGCAGTATTAGACAATTTACTAACTTTAGAATTTTTAAAAACAGAATTTCTGGACTTTTCGCTATCGCCGGCGACAGTGGTTGTCGCCAGGAGATAACTTCCTGACGTGTATCCGATTCTAAACCTTCCAGATCCATGGGATTGGTATCCTAAGATCATATCAGTGATCTTCGGCCCATTCCAAATTTTTTCATGGCTAGCGTTAAGTCATGAATCTGGTTTCTCATTTCTGTATTCTCGGATATTAGATTTACACATCTACGTTCAAAAGAATTCTTTCCCTCATGGACTTTGGAAATTGAAGATTTCAGATCTCTCTCTAAAATCTCATTCTTTTTTGTAAGAATTTTTATTGTAGAATGAGATTTGGAAAGTGATTCTTCAAGTTCTTTAATTCTTCCCAAAAAGTGATCACACTCTTGCAAGAAATTTCTCTTTTTCCAATAGTCTTAATTTCACTTAACAATTTTTTGTTTTCTTTAAGCAAAATTTCATTTTCAGATTTAAGAAGATCATTATCTTTTCAAATCTTTTCAAAAAATTTGCAAGTCTTTAAAAATTCAGAAAATAATTCATCGTAGGTTGGAGGAGTTACCTCAGTGTCACTTTGGACACTGCATTCGTCATCAGATATGACGCTCTTTCCCATTAAGCACATGTTGGCCTCCTCTTCTTTACTTGAGCTTGAACTGCTTGCATCCTCAGAAGTAGTATCATCCCATGTTTCCGCCTTCAACACCTTCTTCGTCCCTTTGTGCTTCTTTTCTTTAAGTTCTTTTAAGTACTTTGGACATTTGCTTCGGATGTGTCCTAACTTCTTGCAGTGATAGCACTCCGGTGGTGGTCTCTCTTCCTCCTCATCGTCTTCCTTTCCTTTTTTCTTTCTAAACGTCTCTTTCTTATAATACTTCTTAAATGAATTCCTGCTCTCTGGATTTTTCATAAATTTTCTAAACTTTCTAACAAATAAACTTTCCTCATCTTCTTCTTCGTCATCAGAATCACTACATTCCTCCTTCTTAGATCTTAGAGCCAATCCCTTCTTCTTTGGCTCCATATACTCTTGTTGTTGAATTTTCAATTCAACTTCATGAGTTTTCAAGTTCCCAATCAGGCTTTCAATATTAAGAGCTTTAAGATCATGAGATTCAGAAATAGCCGTCACTTTGGGATTGAATTTAGGGGGGAGAGATCTAAGAAGTTTTCTCACCAAATCACCATTTGAAAAAAAAATTCCTAAAACTTTTGAGTCATTTACCAACTTAGTGAATCTTGTGTACATGGTATCCACATCCTCATCTACCTCCATCCTGAACTTTTCGAATTCTGACTCCAATTGGAAAAGCTTTGAATCCTTCACGTGCGAGGTACCTTCATAAGTAATTTCCAATAAATTCCAAATTTCATATGCAGTTTGACATGTGCAGGTTCTATTAAATTCAGTTTTATCAAGAGCACAAAATAATGTGTTCATTGCTTTTGCATTATTTTTGCATTTTAATTTGTCCTGGTCATCCCATTTATCTTTGGGTTTCTCCATGACAATATCACCAATTGTAAAAGTAGGATGAGTATAATTTGTTTCTATCATATTCCACACTTCAATATCTAATGATATTAAAAAACACCTCATCCTAGTTTTCCAATAATTATAATCGGAACCCGTAAATAATGGTGGTCTAGTTATTCTTTGCCCCTCGGAAAATGCATGATCATGGTGCGCCATAATTCTAGGTGGTTAAACCTTATAAGGAATTAACCTACCTCTGATACCACTTGTTGGATCTTGTGGCGCCCTTAGAGGGGGGGGGGGGGGGGGGATGAATAAGGGCAATTTAAAACTTTGATAATTTTTGTAACAAACGAAACAATATAAGAATATAGAGACAAATAATTGAATTTAAAAACAAGATTTTATTTCATCAAAGATAATGAGTAGAAATAATTCCAATAAAGCCTGGAATCAAAGGCTTACAATTATAAAATCTCTTGTCTCTTTTCACTGGTCCTTCTCCTAAGGACCGGTTGGCTATAGTCTATATCTCCCAGATATAGACACTAGCCTCCCCCTAAATTAAATCTTGATCTAGACGCAGCACACACGGCGACAATTTTCTCCCAAGCCACACAAGGACTTGATACCGCACACAAGACGATGATTTACCCTAGACCACACAAGGATCTAACACCACACACAAGGTGATGATTTCCCCTAAGCCTCACACAGACTTAGACGTCGCACGCAAGACGATAATTTCTACAACGATTACAAGATGAATGTAAATATAAATGAAATACAAATTAAAAACCCCCTTTAGAATTTCTGGACCAAAGCAGCGAAGAACCCTTGAGAAAGTCTCCTTGGAACGCGTGTACAATCTTCGGCTTCGCTCTCTCTTTTCTTCTTGAAGGATGGGGATTTTCGTTCTCTGGAGCTCTCTGGACAATAACACTTAGGAAGAAGGCTTGAAAGTCTGAAAGCATAAAATCCACGAAGTTCTGGACCCTTTAAATAAAAAAAAAGCTGTCGTCGTCCGTTAGCTAGGTATCGCCAGAATCCGATATCTCCAGAGGCTACCACGTGTCCAACTGATTCGAAGTTTCTGCGCGAAGTGGAGGTCGTGGTTGAGACGTGGGCTGTCGGATATCCGATATCACTATCGGAAATCCGTTAGCTTGCATAACTGCTGCTCGTCGTATTGTTGCGGGAAGATCGTGCACTGTCGGATATCTGATATCTAGCTATCGAAAATCCGATAGCGCCAAACCGTCGCGTAGAGATCGGAGAATGGAAGAAATCGTGGGCTGTCGGAAATCCTATATTGCTGTCGGAAATCCGATAGCTCCAATTTCTGGAAAATCGTTATTTTGCTCCAATTGAAAACATGTTATTCTTGCACCTATTATCTGCACACCATTAATCAAATATATGATTAAATACATTCGAGATTTGTTATTCTCAAACTGGACGAGTGCGGAACGCATTCTCCAACACGATGATACCCTCCGCGGGGTCATTCATCTTCTTCTTCTCCGCAAGCTTCTTCCTCTTTTTAGATGCGAGGAAGTGCTCAAGCTTGGCATCAATGCGAGGAGGTGCCCGAAGGGGCATCAACATGCCTAGGAGGTCGGCCATGTCATCATCAACTTCCCCGGCATGACTGCACGACATCTTAAGTGAGATCAGAAAAGTAGTTCCATCAGAGACCCCCCCCCCTCTATATATTGAATCTGTGCGTCGGCCAGCGAGATGCCGACTATAGCCCAATATTCGCCAGTATGATAGCTCAGAGAATAAAGGTTGGATGATTCTTTCTGAGCAACTGTGTTGCTCGCAAAGAGCGGGGAATGTGTACAACCCTTATTCTCCGAGGGTGGAGCCCATTCAAAGCCATGTAGGTAGAAGTCAAAGTCAAAAGATCAATACAGAGGCCAGAGGCCGAAGACTCACGACAACTCAACTAGCAGGAGTAGCGGAAGGCCTGGGCGAGCATGTGCGAGCATCCCCTTATACTCGCCAAAAGGTGGGCGACCATAGGTGATGCTCGCCTGTTCCGAGTGAGGTCGCCTCAATGTCGCATATTCACCGGGCTGAGTGGGGTATAAATAAGACACCCCCCTTTGGTTTTCCTATAAATAGGACCCCATGGGTACTTGGATTGAGACCTAAACTTGAGCTTTCAGAACCCAACTTTTGAATTCTTGGAACCGTCATCCTTGGTCGTTACTCTTGATACTCTCCAAGCCGGTTCCTTCCTCGTACCCTGCTCGGCCATCTTTGGTTGTGGAGGGGAAGTCTCTTCTGAGCTTCTACGTACGTGGTGGGACCTCCCTGCCGCAGCGCATGGGGTCCTGTTGTTCCCATTCTAGTTCCTTCGTCATCGCCAGTCAAGCCATCTAGTTGGATCGCTGGGCGAGTAGCCTCCGGCTGCATTGATCTGAATTTTGGAGCTAGGATTTTCCTGACTTCAACACCGATGTTTTGCGTTTGTAATTTTGTTATGTTGATACACTTGATGTGATGCAAGGACATTAGGTCAAAACTCTTTATGAAATATTCCTTAGTAATTGTGGATGATTCATATTTGGTTTTTAAAAAAGCTTCCACTAGTGTTTACATGCTTTGAGTTGTTTTATTTCTTCATGCCTTATACTAATGTCCAACTTGTGTATGTGGTATGTCATGAGGTCTTGGACATACACATGTTATATTGTTTATACATGCAGGATGTTACATAAGTCGTAAGTTCTCTATTGATTATAAATAGAGCCCCCCCCCCCCCCCTTAAGTGTGTTCCTATCGACCGGTTGGCGATATGAGTACTGCTCCATCTAAAGTTACTGCAAAGACTACTAGCTTCCTGAATATCTTGAAACACCATATCCCTATCACATACAAGGACATGAGAGAGGTGAGAAGAGGGGTCATAAGAGGAGGACTTCTCGCATGCCCTCAGAGATGGATACACTAGTGGACAGAGGGCCTTCAGAGAGGAGCGAGCCAACAAATTTGGAAATGATTTGCGAAGAACTGGTTCTTGCCAGTGTAGGGTCAAATGTTGATATCCCTGCATAGGTTCACCCTGAGGTCGCTCATTAGGTCGACTCGCGTTCTCTATATTTTAGTGTGAAACGTTGTTTCTAGACACTAACAACATTTGCTTCTAAACTCATGTAGATCCTGCCCTCGACAAGATGGATGAGGACCTTCTTCTGGTGGAACTCCCTTTGTAGAGGCCAGCATCATCACACCTTCTCACAAACTTCCTGGGTGTCGAGACCCTCAGAAATAAGATCTCAAGGTGATGGCGCTGCCCTCAGCCCAAACCGGTGTGAGGTTTTCCCTCTACGAGACCTTGGAACTGCTCCTCCGCAGGAGGTTTCTACCACTCTGACCTTACCAATGAAAAGTAAGCTTTCAGAGACCCTTCCCATGACTCCTGCAGTTCACCTCCCGACGAACACAATTTGAATTGCCAAGACTTCTAGCCATCCTCCATCGTGTGCTTCTGCATGATCTCCAGCAACGGAGATTACTGCAGGCGCATCTTCTCAAAAGTTTCCTGCCCGAGGGAAGGATCAACTGATGGATTTTAGGTCAGTGCGGGGTGAGAGCTCGAGAGGTTTGTCTCCACCGTGGGATCTTTCTCCTCCGCGAGATCGTTCTTATCGCCACGATCGGCTGAGGCCTATCTATGATTCGCCTCGCCACAGGGCGAGGAAAACTTACTCACGTCCGGGTATAACTCTATGGAAAATACCTTGCTTTTTGAAGGAGGTTTTTATTATGCTGTATATAAATATTTTAGTTGGTCGCGCCACCTCGCCTGGTGCTACTTTTGATGATTCCATCGGCACTCCCCTGGGCGAGTTCCATATTTGACTCACATTGTCCAATCTTGCCCTAGAGGCAAAGTCAATCATCTAATCGCATGTGAGCCAAACCGCCGACTCTCCCTGTTAGAAGTTCGAGCGGAAAAACTGAAAGAGTTCGAGCAATGCTTGGAGGGAGCCAAGACAAAATATTATTTCATTAACGATCTGGATAGAAGAGCAACTCATTTGGAGCATTGGTAGAATTTACTTCAAGATGACAACCATGGGCTTTGCGCGAGCATGGGTACAATCAACACACTTTCAAGAATTGAAGACCACATCTGCCGCATTGAGGAGCATATGACGCGAACAAATGAGGAACTCAGGATGGATCACGAGTTGGGATGGTAGGTCGCCACACTCAGACCTCGAATCACCACAATAATCTGCCCATGATTTAGTTTGCTTAAATTTTATCGGTTTGTAATGTATGTAAAATTTGTTTGGCGAGTCCAACAACTTTTAACTCTATTGTTATGATAAATCATTTGTAGGTGAGTAGATTTGAGAACTTTCTTATCATTCTTGTTTATTTATTTATCTTGATTGGATGCTTCTAAGTTTTTTTTTCAATTTGCTTTTTCTTGCGGGTCCATCTGTTTTCTCTAGAATCAGAAGGATTGAACTTGAGTCATGCTTTGATGAGAAAGGCGTGTTTTCATACGAGTCAGGGTCTTAACTCGCAGGTGTCAATGGATATAAATTCTCACATGTCGATCGCAAAACCTCTCTGCACTCGCTTTGCGATGAGTCCCCCTTCCCTTCGCCTATAAATAGATGGGCCCAAGTTTGAAATATATGTGTCATTTCATTCGATCCATCTTATACTCATTCCAGCTCATCATGGCTGCTCCGTGGAAAGAGGATATTTTTTTCCTCCATTGCACAACAAAGTTTTCTTCGGTTCACTTTATGAATCAATAAGTCCTGAAGAAGAGTTGGAGGCTCGTAAGGCTCAATTCCTACCTCCATCCTACCAGGCGAGGTTGCCCAGGCAACGCGAGTACATAAACACCTTCTCTCAAGATCAACTCGCTTTCCCCCTTCAACATTTTAAAGTGGGACTGCGCCTTCCTACGTGGCCAGAGTTTTCCCAATTTCTTCAATACAATGGACTGATTCCAGCACAGATCAACCCCAATGGTATCGTGAACATCATTGGGTATCTGTGATTCCTCCATGGGAAGGCAATCACTTTCGTCCTTATGGTCTTTCGCATGGTATTTTGCATGCGGGAGAATAAGGAGGGAGTCACATACTTTGGAAGTCACACTTGCTTGATAGTGGGGACCTCGATCAAGGTCTATCGGTGGAATGAGAGGTTTATCTTCATCCAAGGAGACTTCAACAATGTTCCCATCAACCACAACCGGCAGGGCCTGAAGTCTTCATTCCTCCCATCCTGAGTGAGCAGAGACTCAATCTCCGACTCTCCTTTATGAAAATAAAGTTCGACATTGTTCGCTCCTGAATTCAAGTTGATTAGCTCGCCTATATTAAATCTAGCAAAGGTAAATTTTGTTAAGAGTGAAGAAATTTTTGCAAATTGGTTTTTGTCTCACCCTTTCTCTGTGCTTTTGTGAATACATCTTTATGCTTTGTTTACTATATTAACCCGCACGACTCCTGCGTTTGTCCTTCCTCCTGCCGGCGAGGTGACCCCACCCGCGCCTAGCGAGGAGACGAGGGTTCTTCCTGTCACCCTGGCGAGGTGACTTCCAGACAATAGGCCGAGTATGTTGATCTAGATGCTCAAGAGGAGATTCTTGTTGAATCGCCTCTATGATTCCAGGCGGTGATTCTACTGTTGTCTAGTTGCAGGGATTTTCTATAAAGTTCAAGGAGAAGTTAGCAGCCACTTAGGTGTGGTTGTTTGAAGCCGAAGCGAAGATGTCTGAAGAGAAATCCTATGAAGCTGTCTGAAGAGAAACTGTCGAGAAGCTCGCTCCCATTATTCTACTCACCAATACCTTCATACTTTCTTTAACTTTTTGATGAATTAAAAAGGGTAATTATATTTGCAGGCCCTATATGGATATTTGCAGCCCAATTTTTACGAGTTATTACGCGCCTTTTGAAAATACTCTTTGTTAGGTGCATTTTTAGGAAAAGTGTTCAACATGAAAGTTGTAGATCTCGTCGAAATCTACAACTTTGATGTTGAACACTTTTCCTAAAAATGCACCTAACATTGCGTATTTTCAAAAGGGGCGAAAAATTTCACAATAGTCTCGCGCCTTTTGAAAATACGCAATGTTAGGTGCATTTTTAGGAAAAGTGTTCAACATCAAAGTTATAGATTTCGACGAGATCTACAACTTTCATGTTGAACACCTTTCCTAAAAATGCACCTAACAAAGAGTATTTTCAAAAGGCGCGTAATAACTCGTAAAAATTGGGCTGCAAATATCCATATAGGGCCTGCAAATATAACCACCCATTAAAAACTCACAGGAAGCTGGGCTTCTAACAATTGGGAGGATTTTGAAGCTGGGGAAGGACTTGGATGACAACCAAGCGGCCTTAGAGTCTTCCCACATTTGGATAGCTGAGCTAGAATCTCAACTTACATCTCAGCGAGCCCCTAAGGCGAGTACTTATTGTGGTAAGAAGGACATTTATATGTCCAATGTGAAGCTCAATGAAATGCGCTAGGAAATACCGAGCAGCGCGGGTCACTTAATTCTCGCCACAATGAAGGAGCAGAGCTTACTCACCATGGAGGGTTTGAAGAAGACGACAAAAGATATTTTGCCGGAGATATTTGCCATGAATATGGGCATGAATTCCATCTTGGAGGGATGTTCCCCATCCCCTCCTCGCTAGGGTTGTGTTGATCTCAGTCGATCGTGATGCGAGAACCTTAGTTGCTCAATCAACCCAAAATTTCACCTCTTCATTTTTTTTTATTTCAAGAAAATATTATGTGCATAGGGCAAATCATTCACCCTTTTTGTTGTAATTTTTGCCACAGGTGATATTTAAGAAAGCATTTGTACATACTTATTTGATTTATATCAAGTTTTTATTATCCACAAACTCGCTAGGATATTGGGAATGATCGAGCTGAGAATTCGCTAAGCTCTTAGGAATGGGCGAGCCGAGACCTCACTAGGCTCTTAGGAACATGCGAGCCGAGACGTCACTAGGCTCTTAGGAATAAGAGAGCCAAGAGCTCGCTAGACTCTTAGGAACGAGCGAGCAGAGACCTCGCTAGGCTCTTAGGAATGAGCAAGCAAAAGCCTTGCTAGGCTCTCAGGTACGAGCGAGTCGATACCTCTGTAGGCTCTTAGGAACGAGCAAGTCGAGACCTTGCTAGGATCTTTAGGATATCTACTCCAACTAAATTTATTTGAGCGAGAGGCAATCGAGGGGTTTGAAGGCCAGCTTACAAGTGGGGAGATAATCTCTACCGACCTTGTAGAGACATGGACTTAAATGGACTCACAATGCTCAAGGCATTGCCCAATGGACTGTTTAATACGTACAATCGGTATGGAGAGGTAGTCGACGGGTCCTAAGTCCAACATGCAAGTGGGGAGCTGATCTCGACCAAACTCGCAGGGGTCTAGACTTAAGTGGCCTCACAGCACTCGAGGCATCGCCCCTTGCCAAGTTAAACAAAAAATATAATTGGAAGGGAGAGGAAGTCGAGGGGTCTGAAGGCCAACATGCAAGTGAGGAGCTGATCTCGATCGAACTCATAGAAGTATGGACTTAAATGGACTCATAGTGCTTGAGGCATTTTGACATGTCCTGTTTAAAATGTGCAATCGGGAGGGAGAGACAGTCGAGGGGTCTGAAGGCCAACATGCGAGTGGGGAGCTAATGTCGACAAAGCTCACAGGTGTCTAGACTTAAGTGGACTCGTAACACTCGAGGCATTGTCTCTTTCTCTATTCAAAATATACAATCGGTAGGGAGAGGAAGTCAAGAGTTCTAAAGGCCAATATGTAAGTGAGGAGCTAATCTTGATCGAACTCGTAGAGGTCTGGACTTAAATGGACTCGCAGTGCTTGAGGCATTGTCCCATGCCCTATTTAAAATTTATAATCGGAAGGGAGAGATTATTGAGGGGTCTGAAGACCAACATGCAAGTGTTGAGATGATCTCGATGTAACTCACATGTGTCTGGACTTAAGTGGACTCACAACAGTCGAGGCATTGTCCCTTGCCCTATTCAAAATATATAATCAGAGGGGAGAGGTTGATAGGTAAAATTTAAGAGATGTTTCTATGATTCTACGAGCTATAGGGAAGTGTACTTATCGTTCATAGCATAGGATATTTAAAATGATTATCAAGTGTTGTATTCCACGGGGCTTGTTGATTACTTCTTCTCATGCAGTTAATGTAAATTTATCTGTGAAATAGAGTTGGGGGGTTGATCTTGAAAATGATAAATGTGAAGAAAAAGAGCATTTGATCTAGAATTCTTCTAAAGTAAAACAATTAGTAATTCTAACTAATCATAAGCGTTTGATAAAAATAAGTCAATCGTTGAGGTTACAAAATTATGATAGCACCTCTCTAGAGGAATACTACCACCTAACCATAGGTTGATCGATTAAGATCTCTTGACTAGTCGAAGTCCCTAAGCATATTTTACGAGGAGAACGTCACTATTGGATTTGAATCCAATCTGGAAGATCTATTCCATTCTCTATCGAGGGGTGCATGCAACTCCTTTCACCCTTGAGCGATCTCCTCGCATTCATGGACCACTCATCCAACTACAATATGGATCATGGATTGAAAGACATATGCCAACAATATGCAATCAATATAATTAAAATAAAAGGTAAATCGAGATTTTCATTCAAAGCTTATGGAAAAAGAAATTACATAACTAAATTACTAAAGAGATTATCTGATTAAATGCTAAAAGAACTTAACTAAACATGATCGGATGAAAATACGATTTTATAAGAAAAGGAGACATGAAAATAAAGAGCAGGGATTGTAAATAAGAAGAAAAGCAATTTCATGTAATAATAAGTGAGAGGTACAAATACATCAAAGTAAATTCTTTGCAAGGAAAGGAAAAGTGCGATGATAAAGTAAAATTGAAAATATGATTCTAAGCTACTTTGCAAGACAAGAAAATACAGTAAGAAAAAAACATAAAAGAGCTGAAAATGATCCAATCTAAAGAAAGGACCGGATGGTGGACTCTTGGCAGAATATGACTTTTTATAAGTAAAATATCCAATTACATGCCCCAGGTCCACGACTTGAAATTGGTTTTGATATTCTTCAGGATCTGTATAAGATGAACTCTTGCTTTTGATACTGATGAATGCAAGGTTTAAAAGCTTTCAATCCTTGTGATCTCTGTACTCTTATTTTTCTTACTGTTGTATGATTTGAAGAAGAAGAAGAAGTGGTAACAGCCTTGTATCTGTACAGAGAAGTTCTTCTCTTTCTATCTTAGAGAACTTCAAAAGAAAAAGATGACCGAAAAAGATGAATTAGTTGTTTATGTCTTCCTTCTTCTGAATACTTATTCTTTGTCGAATATTGATTGATTTTCTTTCCACTTCTATTTTGTCCTTTTAAGGAATATCCATTGGACATTTAGTATTTCCTTTTATTTATCTTTCCTGACCCGTCCATTTGATTTGAATAACTTCCAAGAATGTTTTTGTTGTACCTCTGAAATACTCCATCCCATTCTTGGCAATAAACGAGCCGTTGTAATTCAAATTTCATCTTTGGAATACTTTGGAGAAGGATCAGAAAGGATATCAGAAAACATACTATTTTTGGCTGTATTCGACGCTGCGTCAAATTCAATATTCTTCATATGGACGCACCTCTGAGTTCTTATAGAAGCACCTTCGAATTCCATCTTTTCTCTGACTGAACTCAGATGTCAACGTTGCGTCGAATACTTATCGATGTATTTGTCGAGTTAAAGACTTTGGCTTTGAACTTCATCATCTGCGTCGACTTTAAGTAGCAGTTGCGTTGACTTCAAATATTGCTTCGACTGAATCTGTCTTCTGCGTCGAGTACATCTCAACGTTGCTTCGACTTCAACTAATGCATCGAATCCTAGTCGACATTGCATCAACTTCTAGTCGACGCATAATTACTCTAGATAGATTTCTTCATGATTTCAGCTTGCCTTTCTCATTACTTTGACTCAGCTGACTTCCTAAGACTTCTATAACTAAATTACCCATACTCTACAACATGGGTAATTCCCATAGAGAGTAAAACCACCTATAGTTAATTTATTAAGTTAAATCAAAAGGAATTTTTCCCAATAATCTCCCCATATTTATCTTAATAAATTTTACAGATTGTTTATAGTGATTTTACAGAATTAAGGAAGAAAATAAAGAAAAGTTGTAAGCCGAAAGAAGAAACCATGAGCATGCAAGTGAAAACTTTTGTATTCAAGGTTGAATATTAAACTTTGCCCTTTACCAATTCAGCATCAGCATTCAACCTTTGTTTCTTTGTTTGTGTATCAACTTATTGTGATACTACCTTGAGAGATAACTTCCTATTTCTGTGAAGATTCTTTTAAAACTTTGGAAAGAAATGGCTTGCTTCTCTATTTCTGAATGTCTAACACAGATAGCTCTTATTGCAATTTTAGAGGTGACTCCTCTTCATCATATTCAAGTTCAGTGACTTGATTAGGAGTTTGATTATCATCTTCCTCCCACTAAATATGTGCACCATGTTCAGCATGTTCAATCTCAATCTCCCCTTGAAATTGTGCACACCGACCTATTCAGCATGTTCAATCTCAATCTCCCCCTTGTTTATCAACATGATCCTCCTTCTGTTTCTCCCCCTTCTTAACCTCATTAGCATGGGAGGATAAGAAGGACCTAGTCACAGAGGAGGAGGACATTCTTGACTATAAGGACTGCACAGAGATAGTGACCTCAGCAAACTGTGTTTGCATGGTTTCAAAGGTTGTTTCACTTTTGATAAGTATTCTCATCCATATTGAGATTGTGTTAGTGACCATTTGTACTGCCTAGTTTGATGAAATAGAGGGCTCTATACATGGCATCATGTCCAGAGATTTTGGATAACAGTATTTTCCCAACAACATCTTTTTTATTTCTCTGTTAGATAGCTGTGCTTCGGTTCTCCAGAAAGAAGAACAAAGGTACATCCTACACATGTAACACCTTTAACTAAAATTAAAGTCCATTATATCTACATTACCATTCCTTTCGTTGGGATGCTCTATGTTATTTATCATGCGGATCTAAATCAAATATTAGTGGGAACCCAGATTACCTTGGGCCCATAGCTTCTACCTTGAAATGGTGAAATGAAAGTGTAAGCAGGCCTTTCATGATACCCCTTAGGATGGTAGAGTCATATTTTGTTAAACCAACGAGTTTTAGTATTGCATCCACCTTTATAGCAATAATAACATTTAGAATTAAAGAGTGAGTTTGCACGAGAGAATGTAGAACTGAAATTTCTTAAGAAGTTTTTTGGACACTTACGTAGAGTAGAAGTCGACGCATCAATAGGGTTGCGTCGAAAGGAATTCGATGTGTCAGCAAAGTTGCATAGATATGCAGTCGACACAGGTTTCTGGTTGCGTTGAGTATAATTCGATGCACCTTCAAACCTACTTCGAATTGATGTCAAAGCATTTGCAGAGTTCCGTCGACTCAGATTCGACGTAACTTCAAAGTTGCGATAATTTCTATTCGACGCAAGTTTCCTTTTGTTAAAAACTTGATTGTTGATTATGGAATGTCAAAAAAATATTTGTCTAATATTCCTTGTTAATTATTAATGTTCACCCTATTGAATATTGTAACTTTATCAGGATGATCATGTAATTCTTCACAAATTTCAATGTTTTCATTTACTTGATTCTCACTAGATTTAACAAATAATATTGGATTCTCCCATGCAGGTTTGCTAAAATATTCATTACTAACTGCAGGATCTTCTCCTAATCCAAGTTATTTGAACCTCTTAATGAGAGTCTCAGAGATTTCTTTTAGTTTTGGACTTCTCACATTCAGAGAATTTTCAAAGGCTTTTTGCCTTTGTGTGCTCTTCCTCGAGAGTTTAATATTCAACAGTTAATTTATCTATCTCAGTTTACTTTTATATACCTTATTCCTCAATTCATAATTCATAGAATATAGATCTTCTTCCTTGAGATCTTCTAATTCTTTTCTTAGTGTTTTAATTTCTTTTTGAACTTTTAGATGATCATTGCAAAATTCATTAAAACACTTTTTGAATTCATCTAAAGAGAAATCGGAATTATCAAAGAGAGATACTTGATCTTCCTCAGAGGAATCTTCCAAAGCCATCAGGCAGGCTTCTTTAGTTTATGTTTCCTTCTCACTTTCTGAGGAACTGTTGGAGCTAGATTTAGTATCACTCCAGGTTTCTGTTGGATCTGTAGGCGCCCTTAGAGGGGGGGGGGTGAATAAGGGTTTTAAAAACTGTAAACTTTACAAGAAAACTTTTGATATTTTTGTCGAAGTTAAATCAAAATTAAGAGATAATGAAATTAGAAATGAAATCAATTTTATTAAACAAGAAAAGACATGATTATCATTTATAAAATTGATTACAAAATCTGATTTCAATGACGCTACAAATCGAAGCGAATAATATGAAAACCCTTTTTGCTTTCTATACCGACTCGTATCCCCACGAACCGGTTGGCTTTAGCCGATCTCTCCCCAGATACGGCCTCAAGCCGCTCTAGCCAATCTATCACCAGAAAGTCCTCGAGCACCCCCTAGATCTACTCCCTAGACCAGTCGCCAACACGAGGCAAATTCCTCCCTAAGTCCTACCTAGACCTAGTCACCGTGTGGCGAATTCACGAACCGATTACAATGATAAAACAAAAGTGTTAGAAGATAAGATAATGGAAAAACTCCCCTCTAAGTAGAACCCTTGATGTAGATGTCGTTTTGCTTGCAAAGGTTTGATCATTGTGGCTTGAGAGTCTTCCTCTTTGATGTTCTTGAGATCCTTGGATGTCTCCAATTGATTAGAGATTGATGCAGCGAGAACACTCCATGTGTATGTTGAGAGAAGGCTTCTTGATCACCGTTTTGATAGCCTTCAATCCTTGCGCATGATTTTCTTTTGATCTCATCTGAAGAACTCTCTCTTATTATGAGTGGGAAACACCTCTCACTTTTCTCTAGATGGCTAGGGCTTTCAGCCCTCGAAAATTTTGTCCAAATCCGTCAACCGAAACTCTTTTTTGGGCTATTTTAAATAGAAGTTTGCTGTCCAGGAAAGCTAGCGCCGGCGGTAGTTCTATAGCGGGGCGGTAGCAGCGGTGAGTAGTTTCCTTCCTTATATTCTCATCAATTTCATGGGTTTGACTTCTATCTTTGGAAATACATTATTCCCCATGAAAATATGATATATTCTTGCCTTCATAATGATATTGCATGATCCTTTTGGTTTCTTAATTAAATCTTGATTGATTGGAGTTTCCATATCTTGACTAATCAAATCTTGATTGATTGGAGTTTCCAATTCTTGATTAATTGGTTTCATAATGATATTGCATACTCTTGATTGATTATTCCTTCCCGCGAGATCTCCTTCCTCATTTGCTCCTCAATCAACATCATGATGGCGGGACATCCAAAAGTTAACGTCGGGCGTTAGCATTAACGCGCCGCGATAGTAGTTGCCAAAATATCGTCCCGTCGACATTCCTTTTTCTCCACAGTTTCCACCCAGTAAATTGTTTCCATTTATACTAGCGCCAGCGGTAGAGCACATCTCTTTTTGTCGGGCGCATCTTCATCGAACTGGCCTCACATTTCATCGAGCGCAGCTTTCATTTCGTCGAATGAACACAAGCGCCAGCGGTAGTTCAAACGCGGCAGTGGTAAAGCATACATTTCGTCGAGCGCCGCGGTAGAGCATGTAGATCGTCGAACGGAGCTTTCATTTCGTCGAACGGAGCTTTCATTTCATCGAACGGAGATTTCATTTTGTTGAACGCCAGTTCGTCGAACGGAGCTTTCATTTCGTCGAACGCCAGTTCTGTTCTCAGCGGTTTCCATCTCAGCGGTTTCCTTCTCAACAGTTTCTGATTTGCTAGCGTCAGCGATAGTGTTACCGCGCCGCAGTAAGAACATATAATCATCCTGATGTCGCTTTGACGTCTTTCTTTTTCACACTCCTTTGGGGATTGAATGTTGATGATTCTGCACTCTATAAACACAATGCAAGTATGATCAAATACAATAGGATTTGTTATTGTCAAACCAAGAGATGTGGAAAGCATGTTCCAATAAACTCCCCCTTTTGATAATAACAAATTCCTTTAGAAAGAAATAGTTCAAAAGATAGGAATTATATTTATTAAAAAGGATAAGCATGAATTTTAAGACATGTGCAAATGCTCCCCCTAAATGAATGCTCCCCCTAAGTGAATGCTCCCCCTACAACAAAAATTCCTATGAACTTGACTCACCAAACATGTGAATTTCTTTCAAATTTATTCTCCCCCTTTTGGTATTATCAAAAGAGGGTGGAGAGAAAGTTAAACGGGAACGTGCGCAATAAATGTGTAGAGAGGGAATGAACATGATAAAGTGATATAAGCTTAGAAAAAAATATAGGAGTGTAAAAGAAATGTGAAGAAATAGTCATAAAGAAACCACTTGTTGGAAAAACGTATTCATGATCGAGCGTACAAGTAGTAAAGATGTGGAAAGCATGAAGAAATATATTTTTGAGGCGAACATCTATATAAGAATGGTGAAGCACAGTAGATGATTAAGAGTTGTAGATATAACAAAAATAGATGTTGTAGTAATTTAAGTACACAAAGGATTTTGCTTTATAAGAATGTTAAGCATAAAAAGGTAACGATTTCCAAGTAACCAATCTACCCAGACAATATGTCTACACCCTAGCCTCGTACTAAGTGAAGGATGTGCATGAGGAGCTGCATACATGCCGTAGGATGGGGTGTTAGTCCCATATGCAAACACTAGACAAAACTCACCCTAGCACTCTTTCCCCCCAGTGCCTCGCAAGGCCCCACTGGAACCCTCACCAGTTACGAACAAGACATGACTTAGAGATTAGGTTATCTAATGTCTACAAACCTACGCCCCCGCTATGGTGAGATATGAAGTCATGGATAATAATTATTGGAAACATTTAAGTGTTTTAAATGTAATGATAAGGTCATAACTTATGGGTTTATTATATTTTTTATTTGAACTTTTACAGAAAAGGTCACACAACTAATTTGAAATCCATTAGTAACTCAGAGTTTTAGCATTGCAATATTTTCATGTGTAGTGGAGTGTTTTTAGCATACAAATTTTCATTGAAATAGATCAGAGTTTTTAGCACAAAAGTGATATATGTGTTAGAATAACCAATATGAATTTTACCAAGCAAGTCTACCATTTGTTGAAAAAGGAATTTTGATATTTAAGACTTGATATAAGCATGCAAGCGCAAGGTAAAAATATATGGAGATGATGCGGAAGACTTTATAAAAATACAAGAAAACATCTTTTTATAAACATGACGATTCATAAGAAGATATGTGAGTTAAATTCCAAAAATGAAGATGTTTTTGTAAATCAATTTACACTTAAAATCTTTAAGTTAGATAATAAAGTAACCAAGCATGAAATAATGTTTTCAAAAAGAAATTACTACAACGTTATATTAATTCACAAATTCAAAACAAACAAAACATTGTAAAGAGCATGCTAGGTTATCTAGTGCATTTCATAAATAAAGTGTAGTATAGAATTAGCATTAGGATCCAATACTCATGAGAAGAAGTGTTATGGAAGATAATGATGTGCACATAAGTGTATTTTGAGTAGAGTAAACAAATGTTTTAATCAAAAATACAAGAAATATGTAAAGTAAAGAACACAATAAAACACAAATAATTTTACTTCCACACACTTCAATGCACAAAAAAATGTACAGCTACAAGGTGCTTTGCACACACAATGCTCATTAAGACTTATCAGGGTGCAATGTAGTGCTTGGGGGATCACATGTTTTATTTTATTTTAATATTGAGACCAGTGATACGGTGTACTTAAGAGTAAGTGGTTTTTTATTTTGAAGGAAAGATAAGGTTTGCACAAGACACTTTACTATTCCTTCCAAGGTGCTCAACCTTAAAACGCTTATTAAGACTTATCAGGAGGTTCAAGTAGTGCTTGGTGGAGTTATCTTTGTCACTTTATTTTATGATTTTTGTTTTGTACAAAGTTTTCCGAATACACTTGTTTTGCAAACCAATATCATTTATGAAAAACATAACCACTTTTCTTAACTTTTAAAAGTGCAAATAAAGGTAGTGTAGGTCAGATACTTGTGCAATTTTAATTTATTGTACTATTACAAAACATACACAAGCATTCTTAGATTAAAAACATATGTAGACAATGCCAAAATAAGTGAGTGAATAAATATCATTATCAGACATAAAACATTTACTCATACTTAGAGGCATGCTAAGCTTGGTTCTACACAACTTTTACAATATAATTTATGCACATGTGTTTAGAAGTATCAAAGCATGATAAAGCGATGTTCAAAGTAGTTTGAAAATATGAGTCACAACATTATAGAAAGTCTTAAATGATTGAAGAAATCATGCTTGATATTTACAATAGAGTCCATACAGATTTTTTTGATATTTTTTGAAAAATAATTTTAATTTAACGTTTGAACTCTTATAATTTGATCTTGGACTTCCCGAGGTCTACCATGTGAGAGGTTCGCCCAGTACTAGGTGATGTGATGGGATGATAGCCCAAATCACCCTTTCGCAAGATACATAGAAAAGTTAAGTTCAAAATAATATTTTTTTGATACTCGTTTTTTTTTATTATTTTGTATTTGATTTTTGCATATAGGAATAGAAATCAAACAAATACCCAAAAAAAATTTTTTTTTTAATTTGCCTTTTGTAATTTTGTATTTTAATTTTTCAAAAAAAATTACACGCAGAATTGCAAAAATGAGTAGTACATATAAAATTATATATTTTTAGTGATTTTTCAGAATTTTAAAATTACAGAAAATTGGATACTTGAGCTAGCGCCGGCGTTAGGTCCTAGCGTCTGCGTTAGCTTACAGAGAGTGCTTATTTTAATCATATAGCCTAGATTTTCTTCGATTTTTCTTAATTATGTTTGTACAGTGTAAGGCATGTCTAATGAAGTGAAGAGACGAGAAGAAATCGCAAAAAGTTGCTGAAGTTAAAATTTTAGTGCATGGGTTTCATATTCATTAAAGCTTCATACTCATTAGACCTTAATTCTTGAGTTTTGCACAACATATGCATAAGTGAAATGATCGTAAATAAGTGAAATAATATTTATGCAATTTTTCAATTCCGATTTGACATGATTATGATTAAACATACTAGGGGTAATCAAAAATGACGCAAATATATTAAATACCTTGCGCATTTTATAAATTTAGTCTAACACCCCTGAAATACACCTTTTGAATCCATTTTGACACTTATTTCATTTAGTCTTAATAATATCATATGACAAATTTAGTTTTTCAAATTTTATAAGACTTATAGGAAATGGATTTAGAAGGATAAAAATAAAAAGGATAAGTAGATCACTTGAAAAATGATATGATTTTTTATTCAACTTTATTCAATTTGATTTATTTATGAATTTTGGTTTAATATGTGAAAGTCATATCACAAGTTATATAAAGTGATCATATCATGATGATTCAACAAAAAGGAAAATAAACACAAAAAAATAGGTTAGGCATATCAAGAAGTAGATTGATGATATTTCTTTTTTAGTTGATTTCTACTTCATGCAAATGATTGGATACTAATGAATGAGAGATTTAGGTATCCAAAGAGGACCGGGTGTGACGGTTCCTTTGGGTACCCAAATACATCGTGTTTGCTTTTGGGGAGATAGTGATGAATGAGCCATTTTGAGTGGAGTTAGTGTTTCATCTTTAACTTTGGGCCTCCACTCAAACCTTGGACAAACATTATTTTTAGTTTTCAAATTTTCATAATCATTTACTTGAATATTTGGATCAAAATGATTTTTGAATTTATAATTTGAAGGAAATTTGTTTGCATTTAATTTTAGGTTGGGAGAAACATGATTTTGTAAATAATGGTGATTTTGATTTACAAATCCTTTATGTTCCTTACTCCCATTATTAAACTTAGTTAAGATGTTCATATTCATATTCAACTTGTTTTTAGATATAGTTTGATATTGTGAATTTGTATTTACAATTTTCATAAGCAAGTTGATTTTGGATTTTAATTCATCATTCTTGATCTTTAAATTATGTCTAGCTTTATTATAAGTGATTGTGCTATTTTTAAGTGTGGAAACAATTGAATCAATATGATTTTGATAGTTATTTCTATATTTATCAAATGTTTCATCCATCTCTTTAATTTCAATTTTCTAGTCTTTACACTTAGCACAATCATTTTTCAAAGATGAATTTTCTAAACATAATCTTTCATTTTGTTTTTAATAAAAAGAAGTTCCTTTTCAAGTTCCTTGCATTTTTCTTTTAAATCATTAAATTCTACACAAGGTGTAATATTTTCAACTAAGGAGCCATGGGTAGAACTAGATAAATTAGAATTTGATTCATCATTAATTTTTGCCTTTAAAATTTTATTTTCTAAGCGCAAATGTTTATTAGCATTTCTTAATTTCTTAATTTTTTGCTTTGTAGTTTGAAGCAATTGTAATGTAGAGATAGAAGTACAAAAAATGGAATTTGATTTCCTTACATTGCTTTTGGGAGAGGCACGATTTGAACATATCGTTTCTTTGACATCTTTTTGGCACTCCTCTTCCGAAGATAGTATTTCTTCTTCTCTTTCACTTGATGTGCACTTCATGGATCCGTCATGAGAGGAGAATTCTTGAAGACTTGTGCAAGCTTGCATATTCTCCGGTTCTTGTGATTGTTCGATACCTGTTGAAGGAGAATCATAAGTTCTTTCAGGAAAATTCCAAATCTCATAAGTGGTAGGTAAAGTATAAATAAGTTTGAAAACATTTTGGTCTAACGCACAAAATATACTATTCATAGATTTTGCATTTAAGACAATTTCGTTTCTAGTTAGTACGCTAGATGGCTTTTCAATAGTAATATTCCAAACTTTTTCATTTAAGGCCTTAAGAAAATTTTTCATTAATATTTTCCACCCTTTAAAATTTTTGCCCATAAATAAAGGTGGTGATAATACTTTTTCATTTATATTAAAATTTTCCCCACTAGTACAAGCTAGATCATGATCAAGAGACGCCATTATTCCCGGTTGTTAAGCCAATTTGGAATAACCTAGCTCTGATACCACTTGTTGGATCTGTAGATGCCCTTAGAGGGGGGGGTGAATAAGGGTTTTAAAAACTTTAAACTTTACTAGAAAACTTTTGATATTTTGGCCGAAGTTAAATCAAAAGTAAGAGATAATGAAATTAGAAATGAAATCAATTTTATTAAACAAGAAAAGACATGATTATCATTTAAAAAATTGATTACAAAATCTGATTTCAATGACGCTAGAAATTGAAGCGAATAATATGAAAACCCTTTTTGTTTTCTATACCGACTCGTATCCCCACGAACAGGTTGGCTTTAGCCGATCTCTCCCCAGATACGGCATCAAGCCACACTAGCCAATCTATCACCAGAAAGGCCTCGAGCACCCCCTAGATCTACTCCCTAGACCTAGTCACCAACACGAGGCGAATTCCTCCCTAAGTCCTACCTAGACCTAGTCGCCGTGTGGCAAATTCACGAACCGATTACAATGATAAAATTAAAGCGTTACAAGATAAGATAATGGAAAAACTCCCCTCTAAGTAGAACCCTTGATGTAGATGTCATTTCGCTTGCAAAGGTTCGATCGTTGTGGCTTGAGAGTCTTCCTCTTTGATGTTCTTGAGATCCTTAGATGTCTCCAATTGATTAGAGATTGTTGCAGCGAGAACACTCCATGCGTATGTTGAGAGAAGGCTTCTTGATCACCGTTTTGATAGCCTTCAATCCTTGAGCATGATTTTCTTTTGATCTCATCTGAAGAACTCTCTCTTATTATGAGTGGGAAACACCCCTCACTTTTCTCTAGACGGCTAGGGCTTTCAGCCCTCAAAAATTTCGTCCAAATCCGTCAACCGAAACTCATTTTCGGGCTGTTTTAAATAGATGTTTGCTGTCCAGGAAAGCTAGCGCCGGCGGTAGTTCTATAGCAGGGCGGTAGCAGTGGTGAGTAGTTTCCTTCCTTCTATTCTTATCAATTTCGTGGGTTTGGCTTCTATCATTGGAAATACATTATTCCCCACGAAAATATGATATATTCTTGCCTTCATAATGATATTGCATGCTCCTTTTGGTTTCTTAATTAAATCTTGATTGATTGGAGTTTCCAAATCTTGATTAATCAAATCTTGAGTGATTGGAGTTTCCAATTCTTGATTGATTGGTTTCATAATGATATTGCATACTCTTGATTGATTATTCCTTCCCGCGAGATCTCCTTCCTCATTTGCTCCTCAATCAGCATCATGATGGCGGGACATCCAAAAGTTACCGTCGGGCGTTAGCATTAACGCGCCGCGATAGTACTTGCCAAAATATCGTCCCGTCGACATTCCTTTTTCTCCATTGTTTCCTCCCAGTCAATTGTTTCCATTTATACTAGCGCCAGCGGTAGTGCTAACGCTCCACGGTAGAGCACATCTCTTTTCGTCGGGCGCATCTTCATCGAACTGGCCTCACATTTCGTCGAGCGCAGCTTTCATTTCGTCGAACGAACACAAGCGCCAGCAGTAGTTCTAACGCGCCGCGGTAAAGCATACATTTCGTCGAGCGCCGCAGTAGAACATGTAGATTGTTGAATGGAGCTTTCATTTCGTCGAATACCAGTTCGTCGAACGGAGCTTTCATTTCGTCGAACGCTAGTTCCGTTCTCAGCGGTTTCCTTCTCAGCGGTTTCCTTCTCAATGGTTTCTGATTCGCTAGCGCCAGCGGTAGTGTTATCGCGCTGCGATAACAACAGATAATCATCCTGATGTCGCTTCAACGTCTTTCTTTTTCATACTCCTTTGGGGATTGAATGTTGAAGATCCTGCACACTATAAACACAATGCAAGTATGATCAAATATAATAGGATTTGTTATTGTCAAACCAAGAGATGCGGAAAGCATGTTCGAACAGTTTCAACATCAAATCCTCTCTTTTTCTTCTTATCCTTCCTTTCATCTGAGCTTCCGTCAACTATACTTGAGAGAGAATCCCAGATTTCCTTAGCTGACAGGCATTCAGCCACTGGCTGAAATATGTCATCTGACATAGTTGATGCTAACATGTTCATAGCCTTAGCATCACAGGCCTTTAATTTCTTCCCAGCTTCAGTCCATTCAGATCTGGGAACCAGTTCTTGTGTAACAGTCCCACTTGCATCTTTTCGGAATGGTACTAGAGGACCTGATACAATGACATCAAATATGTCTTCATCAATAGAGTTCATATATAACTTTATTCTGGCCTTCCAGAGTGTAAACTTGTTAAGATTACACACTAGTGGTAATATAAAATATGAGTAAGGAGATCTTTTAATCATGATGTTAGCATTTTTATGATCAACCTCCCTCTAATACCAATTAAAAGTACACATTGTGCCTCAGAGTATTCTTTAGAGGGGTGAATAGAGTGTTAAAAACTTTTACCCTAAATATGCACACACAATAAACTACTCAAACAACTATGCATTCAGCAATTCCAACCCCGAATAAAATAATCACAGAAAATAGAAAACAATAATAAGTAAGGGTACAACACAGAAAATCAAACATAGAAGACACAAAAATTTTTATAGTGGTTCCCCAAAATATGGGTAGTCCACTCTTCTACCCCCTTGGTAGGATTGCACTAAATATGCCCGAGTCTTTTGATAAGGAGACTCTCATATCCAGCACTGAGACTTTTGATAAGGAGACTCTTAGAACCGCTGAGTCTTTTGATATGGAGACTCTTAGAACCACTGAGTCTTTTGATAAGGAGAATCTTAGAACCAACTGAGTCTTTTGATAAGGAGACTCTTAGAACCAACTGAATCCTTTGAAGATAGATTTTTAGGACTCTTTTTCAGTTACAAAATAAGAACAGAGGAAAGAAAAAGAGAAAGAAGAATATGATTCTGCTGTATGAATCCTTCAGTAGTTGTGAGGTTTTGATATTCTTCAGAATCTGTATATGAACTCTTGCTTATAATAGTGATGAATGCAAGGTTTATAAGCTTTTGATCCTTGCGATATATGTACTCTTGTTTTTCTTGTTGCTGTATGATTTGAAGAAGAAGAAGATGTGGCAGCAGCCTTATATCTTTACAGAGAAGTTCTTTTCTTTCTATCTTAGAGAACTTCAAAAGAAGAAGATGACCAAAAAAATGAATTAGTTGTTATGTCTTCCTTCTTCTGAATAATTTATTCTTTGTCGAATACTGTTTGATTTTCTTTCCACTTATGTTCTGTCCTTTTAAGGAATATCCATTGGACATTTAGTATTTCCTTCTATTTATGTTTCCTGACTTCTATGACTAAATTACCTTTACGATATAAGATGGGTAATTACCCTAAAGAGTAAAATCACATATAGTTAATTTGTTAAGTTAAATCAAAAGGAGTTTTTCCCAACATAGCTCCACTGCCTAGTCCTAGATCGTGACTAGTGTGAGAAGAAACAACTCAAAAAATGGGCGTGACAGTCTGAATTTGGCAGTTTCTAAAGCAGTCACGTCCTCAGGTCACAACGTGACTTGAGGGCGTATAATCTTAATGATGTGCTGGAGGGATCATGGGTTGAATGAGAGCAGTGTAGGGCGTGACTCAGTTACACGGCCTCAGGTCACACTGTGACCTGAGGTCGTGTAATATTAAAAAAAATGCAAGCCATGAGCTCCAAATTGCTATTTGCAACCCAGTTATTCCTGAAAAATGCAAAAAGAGATATATTAGACTATTATTAAGATACACTAATATAAAAAAGAATTATTTAATTTATAAAAATTATAATAAAATATAGATAAATATTATACTATCAAATATCCTAATACTTAAGCTTTTTCTATTTCATAGCAAAACTAATTCATAAGTATGAGGAGAATTCATAGAACACTTCAAGAAGAATTACTACTAATTATGCACTTTGAATTATACATGAATCATGCCAAAATATGTTTTGAAATAAGATCTAGATTCATATGAGAAAATTCATAATTCATATATTTATATGAGAAGAATAAATATTAGTTTAGAATTATCTATTCAAATCTCCACAAATATGATTGTATTGAATTAAGCAAAACAATTTAGGATTAAATTTATAAAAACCTTTAAAATAGTAGAAACTTGCTAGAGAACAATAAGTTATTAATATACTCTCTTATCAAATTAATTTTCAAAAATAATTAAGTGATCACTAGGACTTGAAAATTATATTGGTTTAGGTTTAGTAGGGTGAGCAGAAAATTGGCAAAGAAGGGTCTTTAGGAGAATGTGATGAATTTTATCCTCTTACCCCTTATATAGAAGGATGAATTTTATCCTCTCATTTTTAGTTCAATATGTTTTCAAGTGTGGATGATGCATTTTATTCTCTCATCCCAAACATATTTTTTTCCTTTTTCAAAAGAAGGAGATGATGAATTTTATCCTCTCATCTCCACATTTTTTTAATTTTGCCAACAAAAAGGGTAAATAAGATAAGGTGGAGGGTAAAGGGTAAAAGGCTAAAAGATGGCCTAGATCATATCATAATCCTAAATCTTGAAATACAAATTTATTTTAAGAGTATACCAAATAAAATAAGTAATCATAAGAATCCATGAGTAAAAGTGAATATAATCAAAATCTAAAGATGTCAGCACAATTACAACGAAATTGAATAATTATATTTTAAAAAGATAAATAGAAACTAAGAAATTCTATAACAAATAAGATAATGAAAATCTCATTAATTCAAATTTATCTAAAAATTAAATCTAGCAAATTATGACAACGAGACATAATAAAACAAAGGTAGCATAAAAAGAAAACTTTTAAAATGCTTAAAAATCTAACCCATAATTAAATTAGTTAAACTCAATTAAAAATAAAGTAGGGAGAAATCTAATATTACCATTTTTTTTAAATTTAATTTTTTTAAAGAAGTTTTTCATTTTTTGTATTAATTTTTAATTTTTCTTAATAAAAGAAAACAGAATAAAAACATAAATAGATAAATTTTATAATTCTTGAACTTCCCAAGGAATACCCAATGACGGACTCTCTATGGTACTATGCAGTTTTGTGGAAAGAAAACCCAACACGACCCTTTCACAAGAAAGTATAATTTTGGAATTTTCTATAATAAGGTTTGGATTTTAGTTTGCTTTGAAAAGGAAACAAGACAAATAAAATTAAAAATTTGAAACAAAATCAAATGAAAATGATTTTTAATATTTTGGAAATTTTTCTAAACAAAATTGAAAACAATGAAACAAAAGACAAATTTTTCATAATTTTTGGAAGTTTTATATTTTTTTGATAAAAACAAAACATATGTGAATACAGTCACATACTTAAAAATAAACACGGTCGCCCTATGTTTATAAAATAAGGGGAAAACATGTAAAGACATGAAAATAAATGAGCAAAGAAAATAAATATAATCTAGGGGTGCCTCGTAAGAGCGCTTTGTTTAACGACGGCGAGCTCGGTGTTAATGATTAACTAAAAGGATATTTAAATTGAAAATGGACTAGCAACTCCCTTAATTCACGTTGAGGCAAAATATCGATGTCCGATGTCCGGCAACTCCTCCGCTATATTTTGGATTCTTTATTTGTCAGTCAGCTTGAAATTGTAAATCAAAATTACCCATACGGATACTTGAGGTAAATTGGATTGCTAGAGATGAGCAACAAATGGATTGTCAAAACATTTTGCTGCAACGGATTATCATCTAAGATATGATCATTAGTGTAAAAAGAATTACATATAAGCGAGTCAGAAAAACTTTCACAAGGAGGAGTTTCTTGTGAAAATAAATGATTAAGTAAAGTTTGTCTAATTTTCAAGTAAAAAGTGTTATCCGAAAATGCATTTGGTGTACTAAGTATAGTAAATTCATGGGATAAAATATTTTGATGATCTTCATTATCAAAATAAGTAATTGGTGGGGGCGTAGATATATGAAAAATAGGCATAAATTCGGACGGAGTAAGTTCAAAACAATTATTTTCAATTACTACTTTGTCTAGTGTACCCATAAATTTTTAAAATTCTTGGTACAAATATCATCTTATCTCGGGAATAACTATTCAAATTTTTAATAGGAAAATCATTAGAATGCCCAAGATTAGATGCAAAGATTTGTTGGGTAAAAGTGGAGGAATGAAAAGTCAGAAAAATAGAATTATTTTGGTGATCTTGCAACCACGAGTAATCAATATTGGAGCAAGAAGTAATTTTGCCAAAATGAGAAGTGCTAAAAACATTATGCTAGAAAAATGAGTGGTAGAATCTGGGTGATCTTGCCACCATGAATTGGTACAAGATATAAATTCTTGATAAGAATATTCCTTAGAAAAATATTACAGTTAGAAGAACTTGGTAAATAAAATAAATAACATCCCTCGCTAAGATGAGTATTTTGACCACATAAATTACAAAAATATCACGCTTAATTACGGCTTTCATAACTTCAATTTATTGTGTAAGAGCGACAACATGAGAGACTAAAACAGATAACATTTTTATTAAAAAAAATAAAGCTACCTTTGCTTAAATGAATGGAATTTTTGAAAAAATAAAAAGAAAAACAAGAAATGAAAATTTATAAAAGCAAAAGAGAGTTGGGGTTTGCAAATAAAGAAAATATAAAGTGAAGAAAAAGAAAAATGATAAATTAATAGCGTATTCACTTTCAAAATATCAACAAATATTCCCCGACAATGGCATCAAAACATGATAGGTAAAATTTAAGAGATGTTTCTCCGATTCTACTAACTACATGGAAGTGTACCTATTGTTACTAGCATAGGATATTTAAAATAAATATCAAGCATCGTATTCCGCGGGGCTTGTTGATTTCTTCTACTCTCACACTTATTATTATTTTATTAGCGAAATAGTATTGGGGTTGATAAAAAAGAGCATTTGATCTAGAATTTTTTTTAAGTAAAACAATTAGTAATTCTAACTAATCATAAGCATTTGATAAAATAACTCGACCGTGGAGGTTTCCAAATTATGATTGCACATTTCTAAATGAATACTACCACCTAACCATAGGTTGATTGATTAAGATCTCTCGACCAGTCGAAACCCCTACGCTTGTTTTACAAGGTGAAACCCACTATTCGATTTGACTCCAATCTGGTAGATTTATGTAATCCTCTCTTAAAGAGTGCATGCAACTCCTTTCATCCTAGAGCGATCTCCTTGTATTCACAGACCTCTCGGCCAACTAGAATATGGATCATGGATTAAAGACATATGCCGATAATATGTAACAACACAGTTAAAATCAAAGGTAAATTGAGATTTTCATTCAAAGCTTAGGGAAAAAGAAATTGCATAATTAAATTACTAAAGAGATCATCAGATCAAATGCTTAAACAACTTAGCTAAATATGATCAGATGACAATACGATTTTATAAGAAAAGGAGACATGAAAATAAAGAGCAAAGATTGCAAATAATAAGAAAAGCAATTTTATGTAATAATAAGTGAGACATACAAGCACATGAAAGTAAATTCCATGTAAGGAAAGGAAAAGTGCGATGCTAAACTAGAATTGAAAATTGAGCAAATCATCTCTAAGGCTGTAGCTCTTTGATGAGTCCTCATCATATACACTTTTATGGACTCATCTGGGCCGTTTAGTTAGTCATTTCACTGCACTTTAGCCCTGTTTTAGTTCATATTTGATACTCTATGCTAGGTGCACCTTTTGGCCCATTTTGGTGTGATTTCTTGTCTATTTTCATTAGTAGTTTTCATGCACCGTTAGGTGCCACTTTTAGTGGCTGGATTTGTGGTTGTACGCTAGAACAGGAGTCGTGCAGGTGTTTCCGGTGCAATTCTGCACAGGAACACTGCGCACGATCACTAGTTCTATTGCGCACGACCACTGGTCGTGCGCCACTGATCGTGTGCGCCTAACGCCTTTTTACGAGTTCTGTTTGGTGCAGTGCGCACGACCACCAATGCCAGTGCGCACGACCACCGGTCGTGCGCCACTGCTCGTGCGCATTGACCATTAAATTTCTGAGTTCTGTCTTGGCTATTGCGCACGACCACCGACGATAGTGCGCACGACCACCGGTCGTGCGCCACTGGTCGTGCGAACATGTTATTTCATAATTTCTGTCTTTGCAGGTTCCGTCCAGGCAGAGCGCACGATCACCGAATTCTAGTGCGCACGACCACTGGTCGTGCGCCACTGATCGTGCGCACTGTTTAATTCCAGCGCCTATAAATCCGCTGCTCGCGATTTAGGTCAAAGATCTCTCGCCCGACTCCGCCGTTTTCGTCTCCCGTTCGCCCAGTTTCGCCTCTTCATCGCCGCCCACCTTAGGGAGGATCTCCGGGCAAGCTTTCAACGCCAAATCTTCGCCGGAGTTTCCTCTCGGCCTCCTCCTTCATCCAAGAGCTCCAAAGGAAGACCTAGCCGCCATTACCATCAAGCAAGAGGAAGTTTGCAACCTCTACCGGATCGTGACACGAAGAAGACGGGTCCATTGGAGAGTAGTGACAGCTCTCTCTACCCCGGACGTAGTTGCAGACCGAGCTTGGACACGGATTGACAACCCGGCGATTCCAACCGTGAATCTACAACGAGCCTTCGGATTCGGTCGATTTCTTGCCTTATTATTCTCTTATTGATTGTTGTAATAGCTAGATCTATATATTTTGATGAAGTTGCACTTAGACTTGCTTCTATTTATATAGATTTCATGTTTGTGTGAAATGTTTTTGTGGTCTATGTGTTTATGAGGAGCGCCACCATCCATTTTCCACTTCACCACCGCGTTCGTGTGCCGCACTAGCAATTGCTAGTGGCGTGCTTGTCGAAGAGGTGCTTGCGACCCTCACTCCGCTAGCCTTCTCGTCCATCCGCCTATCGAAGCGTGGCATCGCGGCCCGTATTCCATCCCGCCTAACGAAGCATTGCGCTCAAGGCCTGCACAGTTCGATTCCGCTTGCCTACTCGTCCATCCGCCCTTTCGACGCAGCGCGCTCAAGGCCTGCCTAGTCTCCATCCCGCCAAGCGAAGCATTGCATAGCGGCATTACATAGGAGTAGTTGATAGCTTTTATTTTATTTTCCAAAAGCCAACCCAACTCCCCCGCATTCCATCCGATTTAAGGACTTCAATCTCAAGTCCTTCCTCAAAACCTAACTCCACCTTACTGTGTTCCTCAAGAGACCGACACTCGGGGATTTTCCCCATTATTATTACTTGCGCGACCGGTGCACTTGCCGAATCATCGCATCAAGTTTTTGGCGCCGTTGCCGGGGAACACAGTCGTGTGAGTTTTCTTGAGAGGGAGAGCCGAGAGATAGTAGTTCTTCCAGTGTGTATAGTCGCTTTATTATTTTTGTTTGCCTTTTAATTATCTTTTGTTTGTTCTTATTTTTTTTCACCCCTATTTTAAAATTTTAGGCAAATTTAATCTAAGGAGTTTTATTAGTTTGTGTAGATTTTACTTGCAAAGAATTCCTGTTCATTTTATCTGCTTCTTTTATTGAAAATGTCGTCATGGGATATTTCGCCTAGCTTTAATGACAAGATGGTTTATTATATAGACCAAATGAATGAGTTGAATGCTAGGCAGTGTAGGAACGTTGTTTGCTTGTTGTGTCGAGGAGAGGGTCATGAATTGAAGGACTGTCCTAGTCTTTTCAAGCCTGACCGCCGCTCCTCCACTCAGGACGACATTGTCCCTATCACTCATTCCTTACCCATGGAGGCAATTGTGCCCTCTACCCCCGAGCCTGTCTCATGCATGGACTCCTCACTCCCTGTGTATGGCTTCACTCCTAGTGATGATGATCACTCATCTGTTAGCCAACAAGGAGAGGAATGGGAGCTCCTAGATGCACCCGATTTTGATGAGGAAAGTATTCTTTCCATCGGGGAGGCGTTAGCAGATCTTTTTGCGGAGGAACCAAATCCTTTTGTTCCTCCAGTTTCTTTGCAAGATTTTTCTACACATATTCTTTATGATCCTATCGAAGTAAAGGAGTGGGGTGACGCTTCTGACTTGGAGGGTGCTCCAAAGTGGGATGAGGATGTCATTTTCCCTGAAGGGGAGAATGAATACTTTGAACACAATGATGCACCTCGGTGGGATGAGGAGGATACTCTCTCTGATGAGGAGGTTTGCACTTCTTCACGGGACGAGGAGGTCCAAATCACCACTGAGGCCCCCGAGTTCTCAAGTCCCCCCTGCTATGATATTTACGATGATGATAGTGGTCTACCCTTAGATCATGCCGGGAGTGAGACCGGGATCACTCCCCCTATTTTTGATTATTTATGTTCTTCGTCTTCTTTATTTCTTGATCCCCCTTCTTCATTCGAGCCTGTGCAGGTTGAGTCTTTACAGGTGCCCCAGGAGGACTTGGAGCTTCCTGCTCAAGTCAATATTAATTGCGTCCTTATATGCGAGGAGGTTGATCTCTCCTCCATTAAGGAAGCCTCATTCGTTGCCCTCTCCTCCTGCGGACCTGTTGTTGACGATACCTTGCTAGGCAAGGATGTTTCTTGTGAGACGAGTGAGGACCAGGCCTCCTCCTTTTCTTACATTCTTTTCCCTCTACCTGTGATGGGCAGGTTTTATCTATATTCGGGTAGAGGCGTGACTGTTCTGTCGCCATATCGGTACCCACTACCGACACGCGTATTAGAACAGTTGCCTGTTCATTTTCTCTTCCATAGGCCCATTAGTTAGAACCTTTAGTTTTTAAATAAGTCGTGCTGGGATGACAATAACCCCAGTAGTTATCTTTCTTTTCTGCATTTTTATTTCATCTAATCATGTTTAGTTAGTAGTATTTTCTTTTCAGTTTTCTTTTGTCTTTTGTTTTTGCGGTGCTGACCCCTGCAGGTACTTCTTCTGGATGGCAGATGCTGCAGCTTAGTCGTGGTTTAAACGCCAATCTTCTGGTGTGCTCATTTCTGAGCACTGGGTACTCTCTTTCCCTAGCTTTTTCTGATTTTCATGTCATATATTCTGTGGATTGTTTAGTTTAAGTCTGGGGGAGAGCAGTTTTTGCACCCACTCACGTGCACTCATGCATAGCATGCCAGAAGTATTTTAGTTTCAGTTTTATTATTTGTTCATTTTCATTGCACACCACATCACCCACTTGAGCGCGTACTCATCTGTATGCAAGCTCTGTAGCGAATTTAATTCTTCTGCTTATTTGGGAAAGTCTAGGTGATGGCTTAGGACTATGTAGCAGAGTAAAATGTTGACTCTAGTAGTGCTCCTAGTCGAGTGCTCGGTTGCATAGAGATTTGCGTAGATTAGATTTCTTTTTATACTATGGTTTTATATTTTTCTCTATTAGTGTAAATGTTGTTTACTCTACTCAAATGGTGAATCCGGTGTGAATCAAACGGTAGCATAGGGATGTGTGTATACGATCGCTAGATTCGTATTGCTTGAGTCGGGAGAAAGGAGAATCTTTCTCGGTGGCTAGAACTTGCCCCAAGCGATTCTTGAAGCATGGGTATACGGTTAGTCAATTGTGTGAATGTGATATAGGCCATCATCTTGGCCCGGTTGAGCCTTTGTGCCATTCCTATTATCATTTCCTCGCTAGCCCAGTTGTGCCTACCCCATTCTTTTGGTTCAGCCCCACTATTGTTCACCAAAGCCTAAACACCAATCCTAGTCGCACACCCAAAAAGCAAGCATTTTGTTTAAATTTCAAATTGGTGGTGTTGATTGTGGTAGTACATTGTGAAAATGTGGTTGTGCATCTTTAAAAATTTGCTGAAATTGTTAAAGAAAGAAAAAGAAAAGAAGAAAAAAGATTTGAAAAAAAAAAAAAAAAAGAATGAAAAGTTTGATTGAAAAAAAAAATCTGTTTGAGATTTATATTTGGGAGTAGGCGGTGCACACACCCATGCGTCTAAGTTCAAGTCTGGGGGTGTTGTGTACCCGCGTGTTTGTGTGGTGATTGAGGATAGTTTCCTGCATTAGCTCATTTGGGTTTAGTGTTTGAGCCGTCGTTTTTATCTTTGTTTATCCTCACCTAAACCCAAGCCCCATTTAAAACCTAAAGTCCTATTGATTCACGCATTTGAGTCAAACCAGTGCCGTGGAGAGAATGTGACCGGGCAAGCTTATGGTCACCGACACTGATGGATTTCAGTGGAGTTTTTCCCGCATCCCGATCTTGAGCAATGCTCGTCTCAGCGCTTAGTTTATTTTCTCCGTATGCATGACCGAATGATTCACCGTTGTTCACCAATTGAGTAGTTGTAATATGCTTTTACTCTTTTAGAAATATATAGACTATTTGTATAACTAGAAATCTTTTCTACTATGTTTCTTATGCTCGTGAGCATGCGACTTCGCATGGTACTCTGTATTGTAATCTTAAGCCATCTACTTTTCTTTCCTAGTTCGCTTAGAATTTGTTTGCTCGGGACGCGCAAACAGTTAAGTCCGGGGGTGTGATGAGTCCTCATCATATACACTTTTATGGACTCATCTGGGCCGTTTAGTTAGTCATTTCACTGCACTTTAGCCCTGTTTTAGTTCATATTTGATACTCTATGCTAGGTGCACCTTTTGGCCCATTTTGGTGTGATTTCTTGTCTATTTTCATTAGTAGTTTTCATGCACCGTTAGGTGCCACTTTTAGTGGCTGGATTTGTGGTTGTACGCTAGAACAGGAGTCGTGCAGGTGTTTCCGGTGCAATTCTGCACAGGAACACTACGCACGATCACTGGTTCTATTGCGCACGACCACTGGTCGTGCGCCACTGATCGTGTGCACCTAACGCCTTTTTACGAGTTCTGTTTGGTGCAGTGCGCACGACCACCAATGCCAGTGCGCACGACCACCGGTCGTGCGCCACTGCTCGTGCGCATTGACCATTAAATTTCTGAGTTCTGTCTTGGCTATTGCGCACGACCACCGACGATAGTGCGCACGACCACCGGTCGTGCGCCACTGGTCGTGCGAACATGTTATTTCATAATTTCTGTCTTTGCAGGTTCCGTCCAGGCAGAGCGCACGATCACCGAATTCTAGTGCGCACGACCACTGGTCGTGCGCCACTGATCGTGCGCACTGTTTAATTCCAGCGCCTATAAATCCGCTGCTCGCGATTTAGGTCAAAGATCTCTCGCCCGACTCCGCCGTTTTCGTCTCCCGTTCGCCCAGTTTCGCCTCTTCATCGCCGCCCACCTTAGGGAGGATCTCCGGGCAAGCTTTCAACGCCAAATCTTCGCCGGAGTTTCCTCTCGGCCTCCTCCTTCATCCAAGAGCTCCAAAGGAAGACCTAGCCGCCATTACCATCAAGCAAGAGGAAGTTTGCAACCTCTACCGGATCGTGACACGAAGAAGACGGGTCCATTGGAGAGTAGTGACAGCTCTCTCTACCCCGGACGTAGTTGCAGACCGAGCTTGGACACGGATTGACAACCCGGCGATTCCAACCGTGAATCTACAACGAGCCTTCGGATTCGGTCGATTTCTTGCCTTATTATTCTCTTATTGATTGTTGTAATAGCTAGATCTATATATTTTGATGAAGTTGCACTTAGACTTGCTTCTATTTATATAGATTTCATGTTTGTGTGAAATGTTTTTGTGGTCTATGTGTTTATGAGGAGCGCCACCATCCATTTTCCACTTCACCACCGCGTTCGTGTGCCGCACTAGCAATTGCTAGTGGCGTGCTTGTCGAAGAGGTGCTTGCGACCCTCACTCCGCTAGCCTTCTCGTCCATCCGCCTATCGAAGCGTGGCATCGCAGCCCGTATTCCATCCCGCCTAACGAAGCAGTGCGCTCAAGGCCTGCACAGTTCGATTCCGCTTGCCTACTCGTCCATCCGCCCTTTCGACGCAGCGCGCTCAAGGCCTGCCTAGTCTCCATCCCGCCAAGCGAAGCATTGCATAGCGGCATTGCATAGGAGTAGTTGATAGCTTTTATTTTATTTTCCAAAAGCCAACCCAACTCCCCCGCATTCCATCCGATTTAAGGACTTCAATCTCAAGTCCTTCCTCAAAACCTAACTCCACCTTACTGTGTTCCTCAAGAGACCGACACTCGGGGATTTTCCCCATTATTATTACTTGCGCGACCGGTGCACTTGCCGAATCATCGCATCACTCTTGCCTCCTCCACCTTTGCTGATGTGGTTGTTAACCAGTCTAGGAAGTTTGACAGGAAATATTCACAGGTAGAGGCTGAGATGCTAGATACCAAGTGATCCCTCCAGGGATTAAATGAATTTGTCTCTTCCTCTATAGTTACAAGAGAATTCTTAACCTCCCTTGCCAGAAAGGTCAAGAAGGAGGAGAATATCATAGAGGAAGAGGGTCCTAACTTAGGGGGAGAAGTTCAGGGTGATGTTGATAAAGAGCCTGCCCCTGACAAGGTAACTACTTTTTAGGGAGCACAGATCCAGGGGGAGCTAGCAGATCAAGGAGAGCTCCCAGGTATTCAAAGGTAGCCTCAAGATGAGGATATGATAGTTGAAATAGCAAAGATTGCACAGGAAGATGTAATGGAGCTTGATCATACTACACAGAACCAGGGGGAGCCAGTCCCAGACATTCAGAGGAACCTGGATGTGGAAATGGAAGTTGTAAGTACAACATCTGTTCAAGAAACTGACAAGAATGTTGATGATCAGGGGGAGCTGACAAAAGAGAAAGAGGATGCTGGAGCAACTAATGATGATGAGCCTTTAAAAGTAGCTCAAAGAAAAATTCCAAAGGTGTTCTCAAGGAAGAGAAGGACTCCTGAGAAGGACTCTTAATTAAGAGGTATTATGTGATTAATTCTTATGAAGACAAGTATATATACTGGGAAGAACAGTGTGATACAATTCTTACTGCCTGCAACTGAATGGAAATATTCATAATTTTTAGTCTACATTATTTTATATGAAATGTATTGTTGGTTATAAAAATTGTATAAAATCACATTGAACTAAATGTAAAATTTGTTAAGATAAATAGGGGAGATTGTTGGGAAAAACCCTTGTTTTTGTTGGAACATGGTTTTCCGCATCCCTTTGATTTAACAAATCTTACTTGTATTTGATCTTGTTTGTCATTGTGTTATTAGCATACAGGTTTGGACAGATATGACATCAGGTTGCTGCAACAATGGTCTGGCACTAACCACAAGCTGAAGGATTGAAAGCTGTTTAACGCCAAGCGTTAAGCTTAACGCTGGGCGTAAGCACTAGACAAAAACTGCGTTCGACAAAAATTCCGTTCGACGAAATTGTGCTCGATGAACTGAAAGCTCCATTCAACGATCTGCATGCAAATAGCAGCCAAAGTTTGATCAGAAAGAAGAGAAAAGATCTGACAATCATAGCTCCTGCAAACCATCACAATCATAAGCAGGAGTTTATCACTAGCAGATCAAGCAGAAGAAAAAAGAAGTTATTTCTTTGAGATAGGGCTTTATAAGAATTCTAAGAACAGAATTCTTCCTCCTCCCCCTTCTTCTTTCTCCATCTCATTCTCATCTGTAAAAGAGTTTTAAGAATCCCTCTTCCAAAGGATTCAGTGGTTCAAGATCTCCTTATCAAAAGATCTGGTGGTTCAAGATCCCCTTATCAAAAGATCTGGTTGGTTCATGATTTCCTTATCAAAAGATCAGTGGTTCTGAGAGTCTCCTTGTCAAAAGACTCAGGCATAGTTAGTGCATTCATACCAGGTGGTAGAAGAGAGGACTACCCACATTTTGGGGAACCTCTATAAAATCTTTGTGTCTTCTGGTTGTTTATTTTCTGTGCTGTCCCGTATAGTTCAGATTTATTTTATTGTTTTTCTGTTTCCTATTTCAGCTCTTTAGTTTTATTCTGTGTGGGATTTGTCAAAGCATAAACACTTAGTGTTTTATTGTATTTGCACAAATAGGATAGAAATATTTTTAAATCTCTATTCACCCCTCCCCCCCCCCCCCCCTCCCCCTCTAGAGGATTCTCAGCGGCACACTGTGCACTTTCAATTAGTATCAGAGGGAGGTTGCTCATTAAAAGGTTAACAACTTGATCAAAAAGACCTCCTACACTTTTTCTTTATAACAACTAATATTTTAAAAAGAAAATGAGTTCTAAGGATTATGTTGGAACAACCCTATTACTAATTTGGGCTAGGATCAATATCTGTGGTTAGGACTCAAGTTGACCCCAATGTATAGTCTTAGGGTCAAGGTCTAAGTCTGTCTAAGTTAGCTGAAACTTAGGAAAATTAAAAAGTTTTTTGTGTTCGACGAACGTCTTCCTGTGTTTGACGAACGCCGTGTATCAGTTCGACGAACTTGATCTCCAGCTCGACAAAATCAATCTTCCAAGCCAGTTCAATAGATTCTATGTCTCAGTTCGATGAACTCCTGATTGAGATCGACGAACTCAGTGTTCTGTTCGACGAATGAGTAACTCAGTGTTCAGTTCGACGAACTCAGCTTTCTGCTCGACGAACTCAGCTTTCTGTTCGAAAAAATTCCTCTTGAGCTTGACGAATCCTAAAGACCAGTTATTTCCTTCTCTGAACTCAGATCGACTATTCAACAACGAATCTATTCAAATATTTGGATTTATTCATATTCAGATAAGTCAAGATTTCATCTTTCCTTTTTATATATCCATTCTATTCTCTTCTTTCGAGAATCTAGCAGTTGACATATATTAGAAAAGGAAACTTTCATAGAAATGGAATTAAAGTATTTTGCAGAATCAGAAATTTGCTATTGCAGTCCCAAGAAAGATTTATCTCAGTTTATTCTATTCCTTATCAGAAGATTTGAATTCTTAAATCAGATTATTTTATCTAAAAAAAGGATGAATCAGTATATAAGATATATACAAGAGGATATACAGATATAGAAGATATACTTGTGAGATACACAGAAAAAAAAAGATACATAAATCTTCATCTATAGCAGCATCTTCATTCTCTGAGAATAACTGACATCTTCTCTCAGAAGCATCTGTTGATTCTTAGTCTTCTACACCCAAGAGAAAGCTTCACCAACTGTCAACAAACTCTACCAGACGGGGGGAGCTTTACAACAACAGCAATCCATTAGTCTTCTCTCAGATCTTATTGAGAGAGAAGAACTTCATAAACTCTTTTTGTTCATTCTTTTTACCCCACCTTGTATAGGGTTTTAACTCCCTTCAAAAGTTAACCTTTGGTGGCAGGGCACCTGATCAAAAACCTATGGTTTGGTTTGAGCACCTGATCAAAAGCTCAGTGGTGATAGGGGACCTGGTCAAAAACCTAAGTGGATTCCTACCAAGGGTGGTAGAAGAGTGGATTACCCAGGTTGATTGGGGAACCACTATAGATCCTTGTGTCTTTGCTGTGTTTGTATTATTTTCTGTACTGTGCTGTGTTTATTATTTTGTTTTTTTTACTCACTCAATTACATATATATATATATATCATTATTTTAATTCCACTATAAAATAAGCTAAAACTTTTAATACTCTATTCACCACCCCTCTAGAGTAAATCTAAGATCTAATACCTGAATCCAAAGATCAATTAGATCTTAACTTATTCTAGAGTTTTCTTTTTCTAAAATAAAGAAAAATTCATGGCACGGAACAAAGATTACTCAAGCACAAGACCTCCTATGTGCAATCTTAACAAGTTTGCATTATTTAAGGCAAGGATCAAACTATATATGAACTCTATTGATGAAGATATTTTTAATTCTATGAAAACACCCATGCCCTCCAATGCTGTTGTAGACAATGATGAATCAGAGAAACCTGTTGATCAAAAAGTGTATAGAGCAATTGTTGGCTCTTTACTTTACTTAATAGCTAGTAGACCAGACATAGTGTTTGCTACATGCATTTGTGCTAGGTTCCAAGTTAACCCCAAAGAATCTCACCTTATTTTATTAACAAGAATTTTGAGATATATAAAGGGTTGTCCAAATCTAGTACTTTGGTATCCAACTGCATCAGAATTTGAATTACCTGGATTCTCAGATTTCGATTATGCTGGATGCAGAGTAGATAGGAAAAGCACATCTGGAACTTGCCAGTTCCTTGGTGATAAGCTTGTGACTTGGTTTTGTAAGAAATAGACATCTGTGTCTGCATCAACAGCTGAAGCAGAATATATTGTTGCTGGTAGTTGCTGCTCACAGATTCTGTGGATACAAAATCAACTCTTAGATTATGGTATCAACTTAAATAAATCAATTATATTTTGTGAAAATTCTAGTGAAATATCTATATCACAAAATCTAGTACTCCATAGTAGGACTAAACACATAGAAATTATGGACCACTTTATCAGAGATAATGTGGATAAAAACAAAATTTGCCTACAATTTATTCCTACTGACTTACAAAGGATTGATATTTTCACCAATCCTTTGGATGAAAAGAAGCACATCTTCTTTATAAATCAGCTAGGAATGATAGATGGAGATTCAATAATTTAAAAAAAAATTACTTATCCCCTCATTTCGTCGAACGGAGATCGACGAAAATTAGTCGTTCGTCGAACGGTGATCGACGAAACCTATTAGATCCAGAGATCGACAAAGCCAGCTCGTTAGTCAAAAAGAGATCGACGAAAATTTATCTTTCGTCGAACGTAGTTTGACGAAGCCCAAGACTCTTCGACTTCTGTTTTATTAGGTTTAGCCGAACCCCGTTCAACGAAAGCTTGCGCCTTCTCCGAACCCCTTCTTTATAATCAAATTTTGATTCCATTTCATTTTTGCGCCTACAAAAGTTGCTCTTGCCTCCCTCCAGTTCCTTTGCACTTGATCATTTTTCTCTTGCAGGTACTCATGGCAATCTCTCAGTCAGTGCTTTCCTCAATGAAGTTCGATGTCGGATTCAACATCGATATGAAATCTTTCGCTCATTCAGATCAGATTTTCCAGGATATTCTTCAACTCTTTGAAGAACAACAGTTGAAAAAGTTTTGACAACAAGGATAAAGCTTCCAGTTGCTGAGATTAGGAATGGGTACACACTCTTCAGACACTGAATGCAACATCTATCTCAGGAACTATTTTAGGCAATCAGGTTCCTTTTTCCCCTGAAATTTTATCATAGATTTTTGGATTGATAAATGGTGAAGATGATCTGGACATCACCTCTGATGAATTCAATATTCAATTTGATAAGATGGGTCACTCCGCTGGAAACCCTAACCATCTTCTGAAGAAGAATGTTGGCAAGGTTTTGCTGGGAAAAACCTCTGCACGTGATTAAATTACAAGGCACCAATTCTGTTGATGGTGGCCTTAGTGGAAAAGAAGCAGGTTAACTGGGAAATGATTATTTTTGAATCTATCAAGAAGAAGCATAGCAAAATGAGTGTTTGCTATGGCAAAGTTTTAGGAATTGTTCTTCAAAAGAAATGCCCAAAGATGCTGGTGTCACCAACAATTTTTATCAATGCAAGCAAGAGGCTAACTCCAGCACTCTTTGGCAAATGGGAGAGAGTAATACCCAAAAGGACTCCAAGGGCAGAAACATCCAGGCAAGCTTTTGAGAGCACAAACACTGACACAGTCACTCCCTCAGCCCTACAGGAAGTTCCTCCCATTGTATCTTCAACTCCTATCCCTTCTCAACCTCTTCAGACCACTACTACTGAAGAAGTTCTTCCTTCCAGCACTCCCATAGACACATCTTCCCCAATGCCTTCTTCTCCTCCTCTACTGGCTAATCAGTCTGCAGAGTTTCCATCCTCATCAATTCCAGATGATGATTCTCTTCCCCCATTCATCCCACCTCCTTCATTTGACCTTTTGTCTCCTCAACAAAACTCTCCACCTCAATCACCCATCCATGAGGATAATCATCCACCCATCCCAGATGCTACAAACATCTTCCTACCATCCTCTATGTGTACCAACCAGGCTCACACCTCTATTCCCTCTTCTTCCATTCCAACATCCACATCCTCTCAGCATACATCTGACTATGTGTATGTTGATTTTTCCTCCATTACTGATCAAATCTTCAATCATATCTCTCCCAAACTGACAGCTCTTCTGGATGAAAAGCTAGCTCAAGTTCTTCAAGCCATCTCAGAACTCACTTCCAAACTTGCCTCCTTCCATACCTCCTCATCACTTGTCCCTTCTTCTAGGGGCTTAGATTCAGGTCTCCCTGAAACTAGGCAGGGGGAGATGCTCAATGAAGAAGCTCCAGATGATACAGATTCAGTATGGTTATCAGATATGGTTATTGATACAGTTAATATATATTCAATTGCAGCTTCAGAAATAACTATTCTAGTTATTGATTCAGTAAATAATATCTCTATTAATCCTTCAATAGATATTCTCTCTTTATTATCAAAATTCAATTTAGTTTTCAGTTGTCTGCCTAAGCCTCAAAATATTTCAAAGGCTATAGTTCCTTATTCAGCTCCTATAGATACAATTTTATTAGAACAAATCATCAAAAGTATTTCAGTTCCAGTTGCAGTTGCAGAGGAAGTTGGCTTGGTGAATTCACCGCCTACATTTATTTATGATGATTCCCCTCTATCACCTCCAACATTTGTTTATGATGATTCCCCTATATCAGAGCATGATGAGCAAGATGTTGATAATTCTCTTAAAGATCTTGATGACTTGTATGATAAACCTGCACAGCCTTCTGATGATGATGATGATGATTCTGATGATTCATCTTCAAAGAAAAGGAAATCCAGAAGCAAAGTTAAGGCTGCTCCCAAACCTCCTTCTTCTACCAATGGCATTCCCTACTACATTTTGAAAAACATCACTCTCACCAAAGACTCTCCAGCCTGGATGAGATTCTCAAGGAATGAGAATAATAGGAGAAAGAAAATGAAGAAAACTGGGTTCTATTCTGACAAACCAATCAAGTTTAATCCTCCTCCTCCTCCTCCTCCAGTAGCTGGATCTACAGGCATGTCCTCTTCATCTCAGAAACCTTCCCCTAAGCACTCAAGGAGATCAAGGGAGAGTCATGGAAGTTCCAGTGGCTCTTACAGTTCAAGATCAACTAGAGCTCCACCCTCAGGATCTGCTAGAGCTCCATCTTCAGTTTAAAAATATCATATCTCTGATGGATCTATGCACAGGAAAAGAAATTCTCAAGATCAATAATCTTCCTATCATTCTAGTGAACTTGATGAAAGACCTTCATCTCCCATTAATCCAGATTTAGAAAAGAATGCTCGCATGGCCAGATATAGAGAAACAATTGCTACTGCTCAAATTAATAAAGTCAAAGCTGAAGGAAAAGATTATTCACAGTTTACAACTATGTCAGAATTCAGAAGACAAGAGTTTGAAAGATACAGTTCAAGGCATCTCTTCAATGCTGAAGACTACCTGAAGTTGCACCCAGCTACAGTTGTTCCTCATGCTTCATCTCAAACCCTGCTGGGAGCAAATTACCTTTATACGAGCAAGAGAGAATCTGAAAATCCCAACAGAGAAATCATATTCAAACCTTCTTCAAAGAAAGAGAAAGACTCCTGATTTTTGGTTTTACTAAATTCTGATTACAGTGTAAACCATTCTAAACTTAGAGTACTATATTTTTTATCTGCTGAAATGAATTTTAAATTCTGTCATATATACATGCTCTGTGTTTATTGTTGTTTGTTTTACTTTTTTTGTCAAGTAGTAGCCTAACCCAAATAGGGGGAGATTGTTGGAATAACCCTATTACGAATTTGGGTTAGGATCACTATTTGTGGTTAGGACTCAAGTTGAACCCAATGTATAGTATTAGGGTCAAGGTCTAAGCCTGTCTAAGTTAGCTGAAACTTAGGAAAATTCCAAGTTTTCTGTGTTCGACGAACGTCTTCCTATGTTCGACGAACGTCGTGTATCACTTCGACGAACTTGATATCCAGCTCGACGAAATCAGTCTTCCAAGCCAGTTCAACAGATTCTATGTCTCAGTTCGACGAACTCATGATTGAGATCGACGAACCAGTGTTCTGTTCGACTAATAAGTAACTCAGTGTTCAGTTCGACGAACTCAGCTTTCTGCTCGAAGAACTCAACTTTTTATTTGACGAAATTCCTCTTGAGCTTGACGAATCCTGAAGACCAGTTATTTCCATCTCTGAACTCAGATCGACTATTCAGCAACGGATCTATTCAAATATTTGGATTTATTCATATTCAGATAAGTCAAGATTTCATCTTTCCTTTTTATATATCCATTTTATTATCTTCTTTCGAGAATCTAGCAGTTGACATAAATTGGAAAAGGAAACTTTCATTGAAAAGGAATTAAAGTATTTTGCAGAATCATAAAGTTGTTATTGCAGTCCCAAGAAAGATTTATCTCAGTTTATTCTATTTCTTATCAGATGATTTGAATTCTTAAATCAGATTATTTTATCTAAAAAGGATGAATCAGTATATAAGATATATACAAGAGGATATACAGATATAGAAGATATACTTGTGAGATACACACAAAAAAAGAGATACAGAAATATTCATCTATAGCAGCATCTTCATTCTCTGAGAATAACTGAAATCTTCTCTCATAAGCATCTGCTGATTCTTAGTCTTCTACACCCAAGAGAAAGCTTCACCAACTGTGAACACACTCTATCAGACAGGGGGAGCTTTACAACAACAGCAATCCACTAGTCTTCTCTCAAATCTTATTGAGAGAGAAGAACTTCTTATACTCTTTTTTTTCATTTTGTTTACCCCACCTTGTATAGGGTTTTAACTCCCTTCAAAAGTTTACCTTTGGTGGCAGGGCACCTGATCAAAAACCTGTGGTTTGGTTTAAGCACCTGATCAAAAGCTCAGTGGTGATAGGGGACCTGATCAAAAACCTAAGTGGATTCCTACCAAGGGTGGTAGAAGAGTGGATTACCCAGGTTGATTGGGGAACCATTATAGATCCTTATGTCTTTGCTGTGTTTGTATTATTTTCTGTACTGTGCTGTGTTTATTATTTTGTTTTTTTACTCGCTCAATCACACATATATATATATCATTATTTTAATTTTGCTATAAAATAAGCTAAAACTTTTAATACTCTATTCACCCCCCCCCCCCTCTAGAGTAAATCTAAGATATAATACCTCACTTTCAGATTATGCTTCTACAAGACCCCCAGTGTGTAACTTGAATAAGTTCACACTCTGGAACGCCAGAATAAGGCATTATATGAATTCCATTGATGATGACATCTATAATGTTCTTCTCTTAGGTCCTCCAGCTCCAGTCAGACAAAAGGCAGGAGAATCTTCAATAACTAAGGCTGTTCCAAGAAATGAGTGGACAGAAGCTGAGAAGAAGGTCAAGGCATGTGATGTCAAGGCCATGAATATTCTGGTGTCAACAATGTCAGATGACATTTTCCAGAAGGTTGTTTTATGCCAATCAGCAAAAGATATCTGGGATTCTCTCACCAAAATGGTGGAAGGGAGCTTAGATGAAAGAAAGGGCAGAAAGTCCCTTCTCATATCCAGTATGAGAACTTTCAGAAGAAAGCAGAAGAATCTGTTGTTGATATGTATGACAGATTCAGCATTATCATTAATGAGCTCAGAGGCTTAGACAAGGAGATTTCCTTGATTAAAATTAATGATAAAATCCTTATGTGCTTCCTTAGCTCAACGGATTCAAGGAGCTGGGCAATCAGAGAATCCAGGTGCCACAGTGAAATCTCTACTGAAGCTTTGCTGGGAAAGCTTAAGTCATATGAGATGCTTCTAAAGAATAGTGCTGAATCAGATGAGAGGGAAAATACTCCATCTCCTATCCAAGGAGCCTAGCTCTGAAAGCTACTGAAGGATAGCCCTCTACTCTTGAAGATGAAATGTTCAATCTCCTAGTAAGGAGATTCAAGAAATGGGTCAAGAATGAAGACTCAGGGAGAAGAGAAAGAGACTCAAGGCCCAGGTCTCCAAAGAAGGAGATTATCTATTTCACTTACAACAAACCAGGGCACATTGCTACTGAATGCCCACACGAGCAAAGGGAAATAAGCAGCAACAAAGAGGAGAAGAAGTCCTTCAGAGGAAAGGACAAGAAGAAAGCAAAGGGTTTCATTGCTGAAACCTAGAGTGATTCTGAAGCAGAATTATGCTCCTCATTATCTGAAAGTGATGATGAAGCAGTGGCAGAAATAGCCTGCATGATGGCACTAGGGATGTCATCAGATGATAAAGAGGAACATGTATCAGTTTTTGATGAGTTTGATTTTAGCTCTGATGACTTTAAATTCTGTTTTAAAGATTTCTGTATTGATCATCTTAGGGTAGAAAAAGAATTAGTCACATCTAGGACTGAATTATAAATCTTAATAAAGATGAAATATACCTCAGAAATCAAGATCTAACAAATGAAATTAATAATAAAGAGTCAGAATTGATAAAACTTAAATAAGAAAACATAAGACTAAAGGAAGAGCTAGCAGAGGCAAAGGCCTTTGAGGATTCACTCAATGGGAGGAGTCAGAAGCTCAAAGACATCACAGAAAATCTCTCTATGAGATTTAGTCACCTAGGATTAGGAGCGGAGCCCTCCACCAGCACAGAAGCACCTAGGAAACCTGCGTGGAAAAATCCAGTATCCTTTGTTAGACCCAGTGACTATGAATCATGCAAGGACAGTGAAAATACCAAGGATCAGGAAGTCAATACACCAAAGAAAACATCTAAAGATAAGAAAACAAATCTCAACAAAGGAAAGAAATCTCAAGAGAAGAAGAAAGCAGAAAAAGCATACAATCAAAGTGTAAAATCAAAACCTAGGATAATAAGACATTCTGCAAACCTTCTTTATTTAGACCCATTCCTTATCATCCAGAAGGGTATCATGAAAGACCCTTCTATTCCTTCATTGAACCCTATAATGGTAAAAGCAAAGGGACCAAGGTAACATGGGTCCCTTCTAATGTTTGAACTACTTGTGCAGGATTAGGTAGGGTCCCACTCAGGAGAAAATGGAGTGGGGAGAAAGATGTAGGTCATGAATAAGGAACAATCTTCATCTAAGGGAGTGATTTCTGCCTTGTTTTTTCCTTATAGATTATAAAATTAATATTATAATCAAATTTCAATAAATATAATTGCTGGAAAAAATAGTAAGAATTTTCTAAGGAAATAGATCTGTTCATTCAGAGGTGTATCGAATAAAAGACCACGTACCATTGACTTCTACTCGACGCCAGCGTCAAGAAGCATTCAGAGTGAATAATTCAAATAGATCTCGACTCAACGTCGAGTTCTTATCAACGCATGCGTCGTCTTATTGGTCGCTGATCAAAATCGAGGTTGCGTCGATTGACAATCGACGTAACGTCGACAAGACTACGTCGACTTAAGGGATGCCGAACAATTTCTAGAATGTTACTACGTCGACTGGATTACGTCAAATTCGACGCAACGTCGATATTACTGCGCGCTCAAAATTGCTTTTAGAAGCATTCTCGACTTATTTTTTCACGCCAAATACTAATCCTTATCGACGGTGCGTCGACATAAACCCTAAGTTGCGACGAATCATCTTCTTTTAAGCAACTTCAGCGTCGAGATCATTGCGCTTTCAAATTCTTCTCTCCTTGCTCTCTTGCTATCTTGTTCTCCAGCTCTTCCGTACCTCTCTCTCTCATTTTCTCTTTGTGCTTGCAGGTACCATCGATCGAATGGCTCCACCTAAGGTTAACTCAGGATTTGATGTGGATGTTGATATCGAACTGATAGAGTTTAAAGACAGTGCTCAGATAGGAGAGTATGGTTCTCTTAAGGGAAAGTGTACGACACAGATGTACAGATAACAGAGGAGTTACTAAATCAAACATTTGATCATCCAACTGGGAATGAACCAGATGAATTAACAGGGGATGAGACCAAGAGGGCCCTGGAACTGATGCAGTTCAAAAAGCACAAGCCCATCAATCTGAAGAAGATTGATCTTGGGGAAGAACACAGGTTCTTGGCAGATATAGTAGGTAAGGTGTTGTTATGTAAAATTTCAGCACATGATGTTGTTCCAAGGTAACATCTTCAAATTATGGGAGCTTTGGTTCTGGAAAAAAAGATAAACTTGGAGAAGTTACTCCTAAGAATGATTGGGCGTAAGTATGCCCATAAAGAAAATGCTTATATGAGAATCATGAGCCAAGTGCTCTTCCAACACTATCCAAGTATCTGCAAATCAAAAGGAGTTCCCATTCCTCCTGGGAAAAGGATTAATATTGGGATCTTCTCCAAGTGGGCCAGGCAAATCATGAAGCCTCGTTAAGATCCATCTCCACCTCCAATTCATATCTCTCTAGAAACCTATCATACTCTCCCCTATCAAAGAAGACTTCCCTCCATCACCTCCTCCATCTACCTCTCATATCCCCACAATTGATCTTGCAAATCATCTCCAAGGCAGTTGGTCTTGCCTCCTCCACCTTTGCCGACTTAATAGCATCTCAGGCAAGGAAATTTGACAGAAAGTATTCCCAAATGGAGGTTGTGTTATTAGATTCTACAAGATCCTTCCAAAGCCTTAAGGATTTTGTGTCTTCCTCCATGGTCACAAAAGAATTCTTAACCTCTCTTCACAGCAAGGTTAAGAAGGGGGAGAATGTTTTGGAGGAAGAAAGGCCTATACTAGATGAGAGTGACCCTAATAAAGGAAAAGATGATGAAGACCCTGGGAAAGTGACCCTCTTCCACATCCAAATGTTCAGGAGGAGTTAGTTCAAGAGCATCAAGAAGGGAATGATAAAGTAAATGAGCCTGAAAATCAAGTGGATCCTACTGCAGATAATCAGGGGGAGCTCCCATCTACTCAGGGGAGCCTGCTCCAGAAGTCTAAAGGAATTTGGATACAGAGATGGCTGATGTTAGTACAGCAATAGTTCAGGGGGAGCCTCAGAATGATATTCTGAATGAGGTAACTCAGATTGCTCAGGAAGCTACCCATGAGGCTGAAGAGAATGCACATTCTCAGGGGGAGTTTCTCAAGGACAAGAGCACTGAAGAAGCAGAAGTATCTCTAGATCCAGATGGTGAAAACCTTCCTGAAGATGATGATGCGCATCTGAAGATGGCACAAAGGAAGGTGATTCAGAAAGTTTTCTCAAGGAAAAGAAGAACTCCTTAGAAGGATTCTTAAGCTCGGGTATTATATAAAGTCCTATACTTTCTGGAAAACAGTTGTGGAGATATATATTTCTTGAGCATATAAAAGGAAATTGCTTGTGAATTCAGTCTTCATTCTCTTATGTCTATGATGCCTTGAATGTATTTTTGTTTTTGTAAAATGAATGTGTAAAATCACTTCGAATAATCTGTAAAATTTGTTAAGATAAATAAGGGGAGATTGTTGGGAAAAACTCCTTTGATTTAACTTAACAAATTACCAAAAAAAATGATTTTATCCATTAGGTTATATTACCCATTATATAGTGACGGTAATATGTTCATTACATGTCTTAGGATGTCACACTCAACTTAAGGTGTCAAGACCAGATCAAGAGAAGCTCAATTTGGACAAAGTTAACATTTGCGTCAAATAAAAATCGACGCAACATCGAGTTAATGTTGACGCTACTCTGACTAGAAGTCCAAGTGGTTCAACCCCTCTGTCGAAGTAATTCAAGTCGATGTTACGTCGAATAGATATCGACGTAGAGACCATGGACCTATCGAAGTACCTTGAGAAGTTGACGCAGCTTTTACTTCAACTCAACGCAGAAGGAAGTATCTGTCGAAGCAATCTAAAGTCGACGTCGACTTCATCTCGACGCAGATAATGGAGTTCAGAGCCATGTCCTCAACTCGACAGTTACGTCGATACGATATCGACGCAATGTCAACTAGCAGAGTTCAATCAGAGCAAGGATGAATTCAAAGCTGCTCTTACAAGGACCCAAAGGTGCGTCGATAAGAGAGGAAGAGAACTCGACGTTACGTTGAATACAGTCTGAAAAGTAAATCTTTTCAGCTGACATTTTTGGACCTTCTCTCATGGACCATAACAATGAAGACCGTTCTCCAGCGGCTCCATAATTGCCTCAAATAGAATGAAGAATTAACAGACGACAGAGAAAAGCTTTCTTGGAAATTTGCTAATAGTTGGTGGACGTGTCAGAAATTAAAGAAGGAAGGAAAGAGAAATTGTCCTGTGGTGAATACCTTTTCAGGACTTACCAGGAGGGGAAATAAATTCAAAAGGGATAATAAAAGGAAATAAAAGAAAGAGAAAGTTAGCTCATTCATTACTTTCGGCTAACAGATTTCTATTAGGGCTCCATCTTCTTCTTCCTCCTCAAGGAACCCTAATAGAGAAAAACACAGAGAAGAAAGAACAACTGATCTTCATCTCTTACTGCAGAACAACTGCAGGCTGCTCATCATCACAATCAAATACGAAACAAAGTTTGATCAGAAAGAAGAAAAAAGATCTGACAATCATAGCTCCTACAAACCATCACAATCATAAGCAGGTGTTTATCACTAGCAGATCAAGTAGAAGAAAATATAAGTTGTTTCTTTAAGACAGGGCTTCATAAGAATTCTAAAAACAGAATTCTTCCTCCTCCCCCTTCTTCTTTCTCCTTTCATTCTCATCTGTAAAAGAGTTTTAAGAATCCCTCTTCCAAAGGATTCAGTGGTTAAGATCTCCTTATCAAAAGATCTGGTGGTTCAAGATCTCCTTATCAAAAGATCTGGTTGGTTCATGATCTCCTTATCAAAAGAACAATGGTTCTGAGAGTCTCATTGTCAAAAGACTCAGACATAGTTGGTGAATTCCTACCAGGTGGTAGAAGAGAGGACTACCCACATTTTGGGAAACCTCTATAAAATCTTTTTGTCTTCTGGTTGTTTATTTCTGTGCTGTCCCATATAGTTCAGATTTATTTTACTATTTTTCTATTTCATATGTTAGCACTTTAGTTTTATTCTGTGCGGGATTTGTTGAAGCATAAACACTTAGTGTTTTATTGTATTTGCACAAATAGGATAAAAATATTTTTAAATCTCTATTCACCCCCCTCTAGAGGATTCTCAGAGGCACGCTGTGCACTTTCAGCTCTTTTTTGCATTAGGCATATTAGTGTTGTGCCAACAATCATTGGCAAAGTGTCCTACTTTACCATAGTACCAACATTCATGGATGTTGCACCTTCTTTTCTGAACACTTCTAGAGGTGGAAGGAGCATCAGGATGCTTATGTTCAGTGAAGAAGGTAGCAACATTCTCTATATTCCTGTTACCAATCACTTGGCTGACTGTCTATAACTTGTCTTAGCAGACTTTATCTGAATGACCTCAGCTGGTCTTAGTTTGGCAGCTAAGCATGATTTGATGGCATCAGATATGGTACTATTAGACATGACTATAGGCCTGACAGCAGCCATGGGTTTTGCTGGATGGGATTTAGAAGAGATAGCTTCCTTACCCTTGAATGTTGGGGCTGAAGTACCAAATACAAATGGTCCATGATGGGCCATTTGAATTTCCTCATGGGGAGCTTTCAAAGCACTCATCACAATGCCCTTTCTCCTACTATAGTTAGGAGTATTCCCCTTACTATAGGAGCTACCATTCTTCCAGTGACCATACATGTCATCCTGGTCATACCTGTTAGAGGGAAGCAATACCTTTTGAAAGGTGGTATGAGGCTTAGCATTATCCTGCCCCTTTCCTCCATTTCCAGCACTTACTGCCTCTTTATTGAAACCCAGTCCTCTCTTATTTATTTGGTATGAGAAGGTGTCAATGATGAGCAGTATTGATTTGGGCTTAGAGAATTGAGCCACTATGCTTTTCTCCTTGAGAAGCTTCTCTTCAAGATCCTTAATGACCTTGTTCTTTTTGCTTATGGTGCTTAGTTGGAAGATTGTAATTCCCTTCAGCTGACTAATTTCTCTACTCATCTGGGTCAGTTGGGTACCTGACTCAGTGTATTCAGGTTTGCCTGCTGAAGGGAAGCAATTTCTAGAGCTTGCCTCTTGGCTAGTTTTTTGCTCTTTTTCAGAGCTTTCAAGAGGGCACCATACTTGTCAATCAATTGATTGACATCCACCTCAGTTTCTGAACCACTTTCATCATTAAATGAAAGTGTTTCAGAATCTAGAATTGACTCATAATCAGAAGAAGGAATGAAAAGAGTTGATACCTGATCAGGATGATCCTGACTATCTTCACCATCAGATATGACCATTAAGCCATAACATTCTTTGACATCTTCATCCACCTCTATGTCACTATCTGAATGTGATAGAGGGGCCCTGATGCCTATCTTAGCAGCTGGATAATCTTCATCCTCAGCAGCTGCAAATAGCCCTATATAGTCTTTCTCTTCTTAATCAGAATCTGAAGATGAAGATTCAGATTCACTCCAACTCCTTTCTGTTGGGAAAAACTCCTTGGATTTAACTTAACAAAATATCTAAAGTGATTTTAACTCTTAGGTTTTAATTACCCAATGTATAGTGAGGGTAATTTGGTCATTAGATGTCTTAGGATATCACACACAACTTGGAGTGTCAATACCAGAGCAAGACAAGCATAAATTGGGTTAAGTTAATAATTGCGTCGAATAGTATTCGACACAACTTTGACTTCATATCGACGTAACTTAGACTAGATGTCCAAGCAACTCAAACCCTCTGTCAAAGTATATCAAGTCATCGCTACGTCGAATATAAGTCGACGTAGATAAAGGAGCATATCGAAGTTATCTTAGAAGTCGGCGCAACCTCGACTTCAATTCGACGCAGAAAGAAGTATCTGTCGAAGCCATCTGGAGTCAACGCAAACGTCGACTACAATTCGACGCAGATGATGAAGTTCAAAGTAAAGCCTTCAACTCGACGGTTACGTCGATAAGTAATCGACGTAACATCGACATCAGGGTTTAACCAAAGCTTGAAGGAATTCGAAACTGCTCTTACAAGAACTCGAAGGTGCGTCGATAAGAAGGAGAATGAAGTCGACGCAGCGTCAAATACAGTCTGAAAAGGAAACTTTTCAGTTGCTTCTTTTGCACACTCGCTCAGGGCCCACAACACTAAAGACCATTCTACAATGGCTTGTTTATTGCCTAGAATGGAGAGGAGCATTCAAGAAGACTGAAAAAGCTTTCTTGGAAAGGATTCAAACAGTTGGCAAACAGGTCGTGAACAAAAGAAGGAGGAGAGATTAATTGTCCAAGCAAATATACCCTTTCAGATAGACCCAAATGAGGAAAGGAATTCAAATAAAATCATGGACAATAAATAAGAATAGCAGAGAGAATAACAGTAGAGAAATGATCATAATTGTCTGCATCTTGTCGATTAGGGCTTCCTCCTTCTTCTTCTACCTCCTGGAACCCTAAAAGACAGAAAAAAAACAAGAACTGCTCTCTCTCTCTCAGAACAGAATAACTGAAGGCTGCTCTTCATCAATATCTCATAGCAATCATATTTCGATTAGAAGAAAGTTGAAAGGATCTGAAGATTATAACCCTTGCAAATTATCACAATCATAAGCAAGGGTTCATCATTAGCAGATCCAGCAAAAGAAAAGAAGCTGAAGGGTTCAATAGAATTCTGAGAGAAGAATTCTTCTTCTTACTTCTTCCTCTTCCTTCTCTCTTCACTTCAACTGTAAAAGAGTTTTAAGAATCCCTCTTCCAACGGATTCAGTGTTTCAAGATCTCCTTATCAAAAGATCTGTGGTTCAAGATCTCCTTAACAAAAGATCAGTGGTTCAAGATCTCCTTATCAAAGATTTGTGGTTCAATATCTCCTTATCAAAAGTTCTTTGGTTCAAGAGTCTCCTTATCAAAAGACTCGGGCACAGGTTGTGCTTTACTACCAGGTGGTAGAAGAGGGGAGTATCCACATTTTGGGGAACCTCTATAAAAATTTGTGTGTCTTTGCTGTGATTTTCTGTGTTGTCTCATTTTCTTTTTCAGCATTTATTTCCAGCAGTATTTATCTTATTTATTCTGCCTTTGGTTTTGTTTGTGTGCATAATACCTTAGTAAGTTTTATTGTTTTCATAGTTAGGATAGAAAAATCTTTAAATCTCTATTCACCCCATCTCTAGAGGATTCTCAGAGGCACACTATGCACTTTCACTTACCTTCTTTGCCAGGATGGATTTTTCACCTTCCCTTTTCTTGTGGTGATGAGGATTCTTATCACCTTTTTCTTTTCTCTTGACTGGACAGTCAGTTATGACATGTCCAGGCTTGCTACAACAATAATAGATAACATTATTTGAGTCATGTTTAATAGGTTTAGATTCATACCTGTCACCCTTGGGGTGCATCCTCCCTGATTTGTTGTGTTCCTTCTTGGGATGTGAAGAGGAGGAAGGTCAGTTCTTCCACCGCTTCCTCCTCATCAACTTCTTGAAGTGCCTAGAGACGGTAGCAAATTCCTCATCTATTGAATTGCTGTCAGATGTGATGTGCTCAGAGTTTTTTGAGTCAGCAGCCCTTCTTGGTGGAGAGGGCATTCTCTCCTTGCTCTTCTTAGAGATCTCAGTTTTTGAGCAATAGATCTCTCCTTGGCATGAGTCCTGGTAGTGGTTTCCTCCTCCTTTCTTGCAGATAGATGCATCTCATATGAGGCAGCTTCCCAAATAGTGTGTGGGGAGGAGTCTCATCGAGCTTTGCCCCTTCCCTGATGGCACAAATTTTGTATCCCAGTCTCTAGTTTGAAATCTTAGGAATTTATCATTCAGTTCATAATGGCTAAAGACCCTCTCATAGGTCCTCAACTCATTGACCACCCTGAAGAATCTTTCATAGCAATCAGCTATGCTTTCCAGGTTGTATTGCCTGAAAGCTTCATATTCTTGGTTAAGGAGGGATTTCCTATCATCCCTCACTTCATCAGTACCTTCTATATACACTATAAGTGTATCCCACATATCCTTGGTTGTATCAATTACATTTACTATATTGTTTTGTGCTCTCTTATCCATAGTAGCAAGTGCAATTTCATCCTTGGTCATTTCAGTATAGGCCTTGGACACTTGCCTAGTTGGATCTATAGTGGAGGCCTTTAGGAAGAAAAAATGACCTTCCTTTATTGTGATGTATATCCTAGGGTCAGAGGCTTCCATAAGCAGCCTTACCATTTGCTTCCATATGCCAAAGGTCTCCTTTTTGCATATGGGAAGTTTCATGGATCCCATCTCCTTCTGACCTCTAGTGGCAGCCATTGGATTCAGAATAGACTACTCCTAGTAGGATCTGGTCAGACTGTTAAGTCCTATTTGACCAACCTACCACTGATACCACTTGATAGTTTACTTGGTAGTAGTCTAACACACCTAGAGGGGGTGAATATGTTCCTTTGAATTTTCTACTTACAGCAAGTGTTTTTAAGTGATTGAATAATGTAATAGCAAAGACACAGAAAACACACAACTATTTATAGTGGTTCCCCAAGACAGTGTGTCTATAGGTAGTTCACTTTCCCTCTACACCTTTCTAACAGTGGGTTAGACAAGGCAAACTCCTCCAAATCTCAGCTCCAAGAGCTTACAACTCAGATCTCTCAGAATCTCTAAGGTTTCCTCCAAAACCTTACCTCAGGCTAGCAGCCCTACCACTCAGAGTTCCCCAACTCCTACAACTAAGAAAACCGCTTGGTTTCCTACCTCGGGCCTATCAAGAAATCCTACCTTAGATCTCCTCTGAAATCCTACAACTCGGGTTGGGAGTACAACCTTACAAACTCACGCATAAAACTATACACACTCAGAACAATGAAGTTCTTACAAAGTTTAAAAGTTTTACTATTACAACAGGAGACTGTATAGATTAAACCTTCGACGTAGATATTCTGTTGTTGAAGCACAACAGATGTTGTCTTGAAACATGGCTGAATAGCAGCAGCTTCAGGCCAAGTTTCTTCTAATATTCTTCTTCAGTAAAGGAAAGAAGATCCACTTGTTCTTCTGGATAGAATAAGAAAGAATAACCTTATCTCTTTGGAAGTAATCTGCTTGCAGCTTGAGAAGTGTCTTTTTAGGAAGCAGATAGAGATGATCTTATGGAAGATGGAACTTTCTTCAATAAAATAGTAGCAGCAATTTCAGTTCTTGTCCACTGCTCATCCACTGACCTAACATCTTCTTTTATACCTCCTCCAATCTGCAATGGCTCTTAGGAGTGCCCTGTCACTGTATGGACACAAATAGAAAATATTATCTTTGCTTTCTAGTCACTTGCGCCAAAAATGGATCCCAAAAGGAAATATTCAAATATGAATCTGTCTCAGCGGTTGGGCTGAGACAGGCTCCAGTCTCAGCGACAGAACAGACTCCGTCTCAGCGGATCCAATGAGACAAATAGTCTTCTCAGTAGTTTTCCTCTATATGGAGCTCAGCTGATACAGACTCCTTCTCAGCGGCTAAACACATGCGTCTCAGCGGTTCAGCTGAGACCAGGCTGTTGTCTCAGTGGTTTTGACAGTAAAACCCAGAGAACTATTCCAATGTTTGGAATGAACTAAGCCTGCACAAACATGATACAAAAGAGGGTCTATCAAATACAATATGTACTTAACACTGAGTGTGATGCATCTTCACATCTAGGGAACATTAAGGGACAATAATTCCAACACTCAGTTTAGGCATATGGGGATGTGCAATTGCGCACTATATTGTTGTGGGTAAGCACATGATGCTTATTTTGTATTGTGCCATCAATGTTCCTAGATTTGAAGAAGGAACACAAGTATAGATAAGCCAAGTTGTTTTTGATGTATGTTTTAGTTCATGATGTGACAGGTATGTCAAGACTATATATTTAGTATCAAGACTATATATTTTGTATCAAGACTATATCTTCAGTATCAAAACTAAACAAGAAGTGAAAAATCACTAAGTCAAATATCCGCTTGAGTCTTAGCTGACATATCGTTGAGAAAGGAAACATATCGTCTAAACAGTTTCAATGATATCATTTTAAAGAAGTTCTTGTAACACCCTCCCTGTTCATAGAATATAGCAGTAGGTCCGGCCGGGACCCCACGACATATTAAACGAACATAAGAGTGTGTTACTTAATTAGTTTTAAATAGTTTATCAGAAAACCATTCCAGCACACAGAGTCACACAACAGAAGCATTTATTATATTAAGGTAAAACCAGTTCACAACTTGTCCACTTTAACAACTAGGAATGAAAATACAACAAGGTTTGTTAATAAAATGTTTACATCAAAGTGGCTTCCAAACATCGACACGCAGGTCGGCCACACATGAAAACAGTAAACAAAACACTTTGGCCTTCAAGGGCCAGCAAAGCTCAGCAGTTGGGATTCCACCCCGCTATTTCTCACTCGTCTCGTCAGGACCTGTGCAAACAAATCCACCAAAGAGTGGGAAAACAAGCAACCGGTTAGCATTAGCTGACCAAGATTATAATGACCCCACCCCCATTCTCGGGGCGGTGGTACTCCTTCCCTGCAGGCAAGAGTTAGCAGCATATATACACATATATCCGCAATCAACACTAGCGTAGGAATTCACAGTCGTCTGCTTCGTGCTCTCAAGGAACACTTTGGCATACTCCCCGAGTTACGCCTCCACGCTAAGTCTTATTTCAACTTAGTCAACTATGAGCTATACTGTCATGACCGCCTCATCCTATAGTTCCTTTTCCACCAAAATTCCCTCAGTGAAATGGAGGTGCAACCTCATCACTGACTGGCTAAGGGACAGTTTCGGTTCAGCTAGGCCCGTGCTCACTCATCGTGATCAACTCTGCACGATGCGGGTAAGATTTTACCTTGTGCCCATTACTCGAAGCTAGGCTCTCCAGGCCCTTCAGCTTCTGATGTGCACACCCAGTGCTACACATGCTTCATTGGTTTCGACCAGGAGCTATTGTCAGCATTAAGGTTAACGCTGGGCGTTAACTAACAGAACCCAGTTCTGCTAACATTTTTCAGGTATTTTTTGGGAAACCCCTCCAGAACTCCTTGCAGCACGCCTCAGTACTCAGAACCCGAAAAATACAGCATATGACACGGAGTTTTATCTGTCACGCAACAAGCAATAAACATCACCAATCCAGACCAACCTATCCAGATGGGCTTCACACAGCATGCATATGTCCGTACCTCAAATCCGGACTGTATACGCAATTTCTGTGGGGATAACATCAACCCACTGGAAGAACCCATCTACTAATTAGTAGAAGTCTTCCAAAAAATATGCAAATAAATGGACGCACATGTCCAAAAATTAAGGAGGAGAATTGTTACCATTGATGCTCGTTTTGGTGCCATAGAACTGAGATTGCACCGGCTGAAATTTGTGAAACAACTTTCTCTCCACGTAGTCAATCGATGGCACAAGCACACAAGCAGTCTCCTCCACGGATTTGCCCTCAAACAACTGGCCAAAAATGCACTCCTTCCTCTTCCTGATCTCTGCCTTTGCCTTTGGAGAGAGTCTAAGTAAGGAAAGTGAGGAGAATCCACGGATTTGAGGGTTATATATATAATACCGCTAACGCTGGCGTTAGCCCCTAACGCTGGCGTTAGCCCAAAGACGGTGGCCGAACTTATCAACAGCCGTTTAAGGAAATCAACGGGAAACCTAACGTCAGCGTTAGCTCTAACGCCAATCGAGTTGAGATCCCATCGATCGGGTTACTGTCCCATCGATCGGGTTGCGATCCCATCGACCCGTCGATCGGTCTGCGATCCCGTCGATCGACCTTCGATCACGTCGATCGGCCTTCGATCCCGTCGACTCGTTGACACGCCTAAGTCTTCTTGAACTCCAATGCCTGGCTCTATGCCTAACGCTTGGCGCTAGCTCTCAGACTTCACCACATTTTGAATTCAATGCACTTGAAACCTGGGGTCTTACAATTCTCTCCCCCTTAAAGAAATTTCGTCCCGAAATTTTAACAGTGCAAAGAAACAAAAAGATACAAAATATAACTTGTACCTTGATGAGTCCTCATCATATACACATATATGGACTCATCTGGGCCGTTATTTAGCCAATATCACGCACTTTAGCCTTATTATAGCTTATATTTGATAACCCATGCTAGGTGCACATTTAGGCCCACTCTGGTGTGTTTTTCGTGTTTATTATCTTTAGTAGTATTCATATGCTGTAAGTGCCACTCTCAGTGGCTAGATCTGTGTTTGTGCTGGAATAGGAGGCGTGCAAGTGTTTCCGGTGCAATTCTGCACAGGAACACTGCGCACGATCACTTGTTCTAGTGCGCACGACCACCGGTCGTGCGCCACTGATCGTGCGCACTTAATCCCTTTTCGCGAGTTCTGTCTGGTGCAGTGCGCACGACTATCGACTCCAGTGCGCACGACCATCGGTCGTGCGCCACTGCTCGTGCGCATTGACCATTAAAATTCTGAGTTCTGTTTCATCTATTGCGCACGACCACCGACGCTAGTGCGCACGACCACCGGTCGTGCGCCACTGGTCGTGCGAACATTTTATTTTATAATTTCTGTCTTTGCAGGTTCCGTCCAGGCAGAGCGCACGATCACAGGATTCTAGTGCGCACGACCACTGGTCGTGCGCCACTGACCGTGCGCACTGTTTAATTCCAGCGCCTATAAAATCCGCTGCTCGCGATTTAGGTCGGATCCCTCGCTTCCAGCCGCCGTTTTCCGCCCGATTCCGCCCGATTTCGCCCCTCCACCGTCGCCCACCATATAGAGGTGCTCCGGGCTTGCTCTTCACGCCTATCTTGAGCCGGAGTTTCCTCTCGGCCTCCTCCTTCATCCAAGAGCTCCAAAGGAAGACCTAGCCGCTATCTCCATCGAGCAAGAGGAAGTTGGCAACCTCCACCGGATCGTGACACGAAGAAGATGGGTCCATTGGAGAGTCGTGACAGCTCTCTCTACCCCGGACGTAGTTGCGGACCGAGCTTGGACGCGGATTGACAACCCGGCGATTCCAACCGTGAATCTTCAACGAGCCTTCGGATTCGGTTGATTTCTTGCCTTGTTCTCCTTTTATTGATGTATTTGCAACTAGATCTAACATTATGATGAAGTGTATTTTGATTAAATAGCATTTTTACTTGATTATGTCTATATGATTGAGTATTTTTGTTTATATTATTGAGGTGCGCCTTGTGGTGTGGTTTGTTGGTTGCGTTGTGCCGCCCTAACAATTGTTAGTGGTGTGCTTTTTGAAGAGGTGCTTGCGACCCTCAATCCGTAAGCCTACTCGCCCATCCGCCTACCGAAGCGTGGCATCACGGCCCGTATTCCATTCGCCTATCGAAGCAGCGCGCTCAAGGCCTGCATAGTTCGATTCCATTAGCCTTCTCGTCCATCCGCCCTTGCGACGCAGCGCGCTCAAGGCCTGCCTAGTTTCCATCCCGCCAAGCGAAGCTTTGCATAGCGGCATTGCATAGGAGTAGTTGTTAGCTTTTATTTTGTTTTCCAAAAGCCAACCCAACTCCCCCGCAATCCATCCGATTTAAGGACTTCGATCTCAAGTCCTGCCTCAATAGTAAACTCCACCTTATTGTGTTCCTCAAGAGACCGACACTCGGGGATTTATTCCCAATATTTATTACTTGAACGATCGGTACACTGCCGTTTCGTGTCGCAGTCAAGCTACCGCCTATAGCGGTGTGTGAGATTTGCGCCATCAAGTTTTTGGCGCCGTTGCCGGGGAACACAGTCGTGTGAGTTTTCTGGAGAGGGAGAACCTGAGAGAAAAGCCCTTCCATTTGTAAATTGCATTTTCTGTTATTTTATTTCTGTTCTTTTTATTCCATTTTCTTGTTTTATAGTAGGTTGCTTTAGTAAATTTTTGTTAGGTGTAGTATTTCGCACAATAGTGTTTGTCTTTTTGAATCGTTTTATCTTCACACTATGTGGACACATCTAAATTTCCGTTGCCGTTGGTGTGGAGCTACCTCCCACTCTAGTGATGAATGCCCTACGGAGAATAGTAGGCATAATTCCTCTCGCCCAGCATATAGAGCATCGACTCCGTCTGATACTCCATATGGTGCGCGTAAGTCTTATGGCTACTCTGCTGAGCCATTACCGTCATACTTCTTTTCGGCTCCAGCCCCCGCTGTGCCAAAGAAGCCTGCTAGGCAGTGCCAGTTTTGTCGGAGCACAGATCACGCCCTGAAGGATTGTGCTGCTTTTTGTCGCCAATTGGATGAGGATGATGAGCCGGATATCCGGATCGTCCCGAATCCTAACTCTGGCGGCACACCTTCAACATCCGGTTATGTGTCTTTGTCACCTTCACATCTTGAAGGGTATGGCATGAACACGGTCACCGGATGTGCGGCTGATCTATACACCGACATTGCTGAGCCCATTCTCCCAGTGCATCCACCACCTCTAGTGGATTCGATTCTTTGTGAGGAATCGGTGCTCGACTTTTATCCGAGCACTATTCCTCTCCCTATTGTGCATACTACATTCGTCTCTGACGACATTGTCGATGATGTGTCGCAGGATGAGGTTGTTGATCTTAGTGTTGTGCCTATTCCTATGGAGGAGGACAACCTTCTAGGTGAAGAGGAGTTTTCCTCAACACCGGTGGAGGAAGTCCAAATCCTTAGCCTGGCCACCGTTGATCCCGCCGACTCTTGCAGCATTGATGACAATGCTAACATTATTTTACTTCCCCAACCTGATGGGAGTGAGACCGGGACCACTCCCCCGATTAATGTTTATTTATGTCATTCGTCTTCTTTATTTCTCGACCCCCCTTCTTCATTCGAGCCTGTGCAGGTTGAGTCTTCACAGGTATCCCAGGAGGACTTGGAGCTTTTTGCTCAAGTCAATGATGTGAGCATCCTCTCATGTGAGGAGGTTTATTCCCCCTCCGTAGAGGAAGCTCCACTCATTGCCTTTTCCTCCAGCTGCCTCCCTGTTGACGACGCCTTGCTAGGCAAGGATATTTTTGGTGAGTTGAGTGAGGACCAGGCCTCCTCCTCTTCTTACTTTCTCTACCCTCTACCTGTGAGGAGCAGGTATCTATATTTAGGTAGAGGGGTGACTGTTCTATCTCCGTATCGGTACCCGCTACCGACACGCATATTAGGCCAGTTACCTGTCCACTTCTCCTTCCATAGGCCCATTAGCTAGAATCGTTAAGATTTTGAATAAGTCGTGCTGGGATGACAATAACCCCAGTAGTTATCTTCCTTTTCTGCAATTTTTATTTTTATCTAATCATGTTTAGTTAGTAGTATTTTCTTTTCAGTTTTCTATTTTCTTCTGTTTTTGCGGAGCTGACCCCCTGCAGGTTTCTTTTCTGGATGGCGGACGCTACAGCTTAGTCCAGGTTTAAACGCCAATCTTCTGGTGTGCTCATTTATGAGCATTGGGTACTCTCTTCCCCTAGCCCTATTCTAGTTTTCATGTCATATATTATGCGGATTGTTTAGTCTAAGTCTGGGGGAGAGTAGTTTTGTTTACCCGCTCACGTGCACTATTGCACTGCATACTAGAAGATTTCATTTTAAAATATTTTGTTTATTTTCATTGCACACCACATCACCCACTTGAGCGCATACTCATCTGTTTGCCTGCTCTGTTGTGAATTTAATTCTTCCGCTTATTTGGAAAAATCTAGGTGATGGTTTAGAATTATGTAGCAGAGTAAAATGTTGACTCTAGTAGCGCTCCTAGTCGAGTGCTCGGTTGCATAGAATTTCGTGTAGAGTAGATTTCTTTTTATGCTATGGTTTTATATTTTTCTTATTAGTGTAAATGTTGTTTACTCTACTCAAATGGTGAATCCGATGGAATCAAACGGTAGCATAGGGATGTGTGTAAACGATCGTTAGACTCGTATTGCTTGAGTCGGGAGAAAGGAGAATCTTTCTCGGTGGCTAGAACTTGCCCCAAGCGATTCTTGAAGCATTGGCATAGGATAGTTCTAGTGCGTGAGAATGACGTAGGCCATTATTTTGGCCCGGTTGAACTTTTTATTTCATGCCTATTGTTTACCCTTGCTAGCCCCTTTGTGCCTATCCTTTTCTTGATTCAGCTCCACATCTTTCTCGCCAAAGCCTAAAAGCCTAACCTAGTCGCACACCCAAATCTGAGCTTTAGTTGTAGTTTCATTTACATTTTGGGGGGTGTTGATTGTGGTGTTTATTATGTGAACCTGTGGATATGCTCAATTGAAAATTTGCTGAAAGAAAAAGACAAGAAAAAGAAGATTTAAAGAAAAAAAAATGAAAAGAAAAAGAGAAAAAGAAAGGCGTGTTTTATTGAAAATCTTGTAGAAAAATTATGTATTGGGAGTAGGCGGTGCACACACCTATGTTGCAAAAGTCCAAGTCTGGGGGTGTGGTGCACTTGCATTCGATTTTGGGTGCACGGGTAGTTATTCTTAAAGTTCATTTGGGTTAGGTGTTTTAAGCCGTCCTGTTTATCATTGTTTACCTCACCGTAACCCAAGCCCCATCTCTAACCTAAAGTCCTACTGACTCACGCTATGAACCAATCTAGTGTCGTGGAGAGAATGTGACCGGGCAAGCTTATGGTCACCGACACTGATGGATTTCAGTGGAGTTTGTCCCGTACCCCGATCTTGAGCAATGCTCATCTCAGCGTTTAGTTTACTTTCTCCGTGTGCAAGACTAAATGATTCACCGTTGTTCACCATTTTGAGTAGTTGTAATATGCTTTTACTCTTTTAGAAATATATAAACTGTTTATATAATCAGAAATCTTCTCTACTATTCTTCTTATGCACACGAGTATGCGACTTCGCATGGTACTCTATATTGTAGTTTTAAGCCATCTACTTTTCTTTCCCCGTTCGCTTAGAATTGGTTTGCTCGGGACGCGCAAACAGTTAAGTCTGGGGGTGTGATGAGTCCTCATCATATACACATATATGGACTCATCTGGGCCGTTATTTAGCCAATATCACGCACTTTAGCCTTATTATAGCTTATATTTGATAACCCATGCTAGGTGCACATTTAGGCCCACTCTGGTGTGTTTTTCGTGTTTATTATCTTTAGTAGTATTCATATGCTGTAAGTGCCACTCTCAGTGGCTAGATCTGTGTTTGTGCTGGAATAGGAGGCGTGCAAGTGTTTCTGGTGCAATTCTGCACAGGAACACTGCGCACGATCACTTGTTCTAGTGCGCACGACCACCGGTCGTGTGCCACTGATCGTGCGCACTTAATCCCTTTTCGCGAGTTCTGTCTGGTGCAGTGCGCACGACTATCGACTCCAGTGCGCACGACCATCGGTCGTGCGCCACTGCTCGTGCGCATTGACCATTAAAATTCTGAGTTCTGTTTCATCTATTGCGCACGACCACCGACGCTAGTGCGCACGACCACCGGTCGTGCGCCACTGGTCGTGCGAACATTTTATTTTATAATTTCTGTCTTTGCAGGTTCCGTCCAGGCAGAGCGCACGATCACAGGATTCTAGTGCGCACGACCACTGGTCGTGCGCCACTGACCGTGCGCACTGTTTAATTCCAGCGCCTATAAAATCCGCTGCTCGCGATTTAGGTCGGATCCCTCGCTTCCAGCCGCCGTTTTCCGCCCGATTCCGCCCGATTTCGCCCCTCCACCGTCGCCCACCATATAGAGGTGCTCCGGGCTTGCTCTTCACGCCTATCTTGAGCCGGAGTTTCCTCTCGGCCTCCTCCTTCATCCAAGAGCTCCAAAGGAAGACCTAGCCGCTATCTCCATCGAGCAAGAGGAAGTTGGCAACCTCCACCGGATCGTGACACGAAGAAGACGGGTCCATTGGAGAGTCGTGACAGCTCTCTCTACCCCGGACGTAGTTGCGGACCGAGCTTGGACGCGGATTGACAACCCGGCGATTCCAACCGTGAATCTTCAACGAGCCTTCGGATTCGGTCGATTTCTTGCCTTGTTCTCCTTTTATTGATGTATTTGCAACTAGATCTAACATTATGATGAAGTGTATTTTGATTAAATAGCATTTTTACTTGATTATGTCTATATGATTGAGTATTTTTGTTTATATTATTGAGGTGCGCCTTGTGGTGTGGTTTGTTGGTTGCGTTGTGCCGCCCTAACAATTGTTAGTGGTGTGCTTTTTGAAGAGGTGCTTGCGACCCTCAATCCGTAAGCCTACTCGCCCATCCGCCTACCGAAGCGTGGCATCGCGGCCCGTATTCCATTCGCCTATCGAAGCAGCGCGCTCAAGGCCTGCATAGTTCGATTCCATTAGCCTTCTCGTCCATCCGCCCTTGCGACGCAGCGCGCTCAAGGCCTGCCTAGTTTCCATCCCGCCAAGCGAAGCTTTGCATAGCGGCATTGCATAGGAGTAGTTGTTAGCTTTTATTTTGTTTTCCAAAAGCCAACCCAACTCCCCCGCAATCCATCCGATTTAAGGACTTCGATCTCAAGTCCTGCCTCAATAGTAAACTCCACCTTATTGTGTTCCTCAAGAGACCGACACTCGGGGATTTATTCCCAACATTTATTACTTGAACGATCGGTACACTGCCGTTTCGTGTCGCAGTCAAGCTACCGCCTATAGCGGTGTGTGAGATTTGCGCCATCATACCTCAATGGAATAATTCGGGGAACTCGTCACACATGGTTTGCTCATGCTCCCATGAAAGCTCCTCACGACCGCAATTGTTCCAACAAACTTTGACCATCTTGATCAGTTTATTCCGCAGCTGCTTGACATCTGTGTCTTCGATGCAAATAGGCATGACCATCATATTCATCCCATCATCGACCGGCCCTTGATTTGCCCCCAATACCTGGCTAGGCTCTGGCACAGCTTTCCTCAGCACAGAGATGTGAAAAACATCGCGCAAACCACTCAGCTCCGTCAAAAGAGCGAGCCGATAGGCAGCTTCACCAACACGGTCCAGTATCTCAAACAGTCCAAGGTATCTCAGACTCAGCTTTTTCAAGCGTCGAATCCTTGACACACCTTTGAAAGGCTTAATCTTGAGATACACCCAGTCGCCCACGGTGAACTCAACATTTCTGTGTTTGGCATTGTAGTATTTTGCCTGCCTATCTTGCGCCACCAACAATCGCTCCCAGATTGTTCGGATAGTCGAATTCAGTACATCTTCAACTTCCTTCCGCTTAAACAGCTTCGTCTCGCCTGTCTCCGCCCAAGCCAAGGGAGTACGACATGCTCTACCATAGAGGGCCTTGAAGGGCGCCATCTTTATACTTGTTTGATAGCTGTTATTGTAAGCGAATTCGATCAGTAACAAATGGTCTTCCAACTTTTTACCGAATTCCACGATGCACATGCGGCGCATATACTCCAAAGTTTTGTTAGTAAGTTCAGTTTGTCCATCCGTTTGAGGGTGGAAGGCAGTACTAAACTTCAACTTTGTGCCCAACAACTGGTGGATTAGCCTCCAATCTTTCGAAGTAAAGAGCCCATCTCGGTCACTTACGATGCTACGGGGCACATCATGCAAACGTACAATGCTATCAATGTATAGCTTTGCTAACTGTTCCACTGAATCGTCCTGCCGGTTCGGAATAAAGTGGGCTACCTTCGTCAAGCGATCCACGATCACCCAAACAGCATCATTCCCACCCTGCGATCTCGACAAACCGTGCACAAAATCCATAGAAATGTCATTGAATTTCCATTCCGGAACAGGCAATGACTTCAGGAACCCACCTGGTTTCTGACATTCAGCCTTCACAAGTGCGCAAGTTTGACACTTTGCTACGTAAAGGGCGATGTCCTTCTTCAAACCTGGCCACCAAAATAGCTTTTTCATATCTTGGTACATTTTTGTGCTCCCCGGGTGAACTGAGTACATTGTAAAATGTTTCTCGTACATACATTCCTCCCGCAATTTGCCCACGTTTGGGACGCACAACCACCGTCTTTTCATATAAGACCGTCGTCCAACACAAACTCTGCAGCAGACCAAAACCCAGTCTCTGCCAAGTAGCGTTGCATGCTCGAATCAAGCCCTAGGGCCTATCGTATCCTGCCTGCAAGGTCGTATTGCACCTCCGTACAGTTCAAGCATGCACTTGCACTAGAACTCCTCTCCACACAGGAGATCTCTAAGGCTTCCAATTCAATGATCAGGCACGAATCATACATCTGAATCCAGCTGGCCTGCACAGAAGCTCTCTGGCTCAAAGCATCTGCGATGACATTTCCCTTCCCGAGAGTATAGCGTATCTCGAAAGTGTAGTCCCCCAGGAACTTCATCCACCTTCGCTGTCGTATATTGAGCTCTTTCTAATTTAGCAGATATTTTAGGCTCTTATGGTCTGTAAAGATATCAACATTCACGCCATACAAGTAGTGCTGCCACAAATTCAGAGCGAAGATCACGGCCGCCAACCCCAAATCGTGGGCCGGATAATTCCGCTCATGCACATTCAACTGGCAAGAGTCATAAGCTATTACTTGACCATTCTGAAGAAGTACGCAGCCTAACCCGTTCCCTGACACATCGTTGTATATTTCATAGCCTTTTGTACCACAGGGCAAACATAAGATTGGTGTCGTGGTCAGACAACTCTTTAACTCCTCAAAATCTCATGCACGCGTTGGTGACCAAATGAACTTCTAATCTTTCCTTGTCAAGGTTGTGAGAGGAAGAGCAATCCACGAAAAGTTCTCCACAAAGCATCGATAGTTGCCGGCATGTCCAAGGAAACTCCTAACTTCTGCTACTGTCGTTAAAATGGTTCACTCATGGATAGCAACTATCTTTGCCTGATCCACCGCGATACCCTCGCCACTAACCATATGACCAAGGAACGTCGCTGAGGCTAGCCAAAACTCACACTTGGAGAACTTGGCATAAATTTGACTTCATCGTAGGGTCTCCAAACCTACGCATAAATGAATCACGTGTTCTTCTTCTGATTGAGAGTATACCAGAATATCGTCAATAAAGACAATCACAAACCGGTAAAGGCACTCTCTAAAGGGCCTATTCATCAGATCCATGAGCACTGATGGCGCATTCATCAGTCCAAACGGCATAACAGTAAACTCATAGTGCCCGTAGCGGGTACTAAATGCCGTCTTTGGAATGTCGCACTCCTGAATCCGCAATTGGTAGTAGCTAGACTTAAGATCCAACTTCGAATACACCGCTGATCCGACTAGCTGGTCAAACAAGTCATCGATTTGAGGAATCGGATAATTTTTCTTCTCGGTTAGCTTGTTCAATTCACGGTAGTCTATGCATAGATGCAGACTTCCGCCCTCCTTCTTCACAAAGAGGACCGGAGCACCCCAAGGGGATGTACTTGGGCAAATATAGCCTTGCTCTAGCAACTCTTGTAACTGAACCTTCAACTCTGACATCTCATTTGGCGCAATCATATACGGAGAGCGTGACACAGGCTTGGCACCTGGCACCAGCTCTATTATGAAGTCAATCTCTCGCTGACGTGGCGCCTCGGGAAGATCTTTAGGAAACACATCAGGATACTCCTAAATGACAGGAATGCCACTCAGACTGGGCTGAGCCTTTGCAGCCCCCACTAGCACAAAACACAATTATGTGCCTTGCCGAACTGCCTTGACTACTTGGACAGCAGACATCAACGTCTGGCTCAATCCATGCAAACCAGCAAACATAGTCGCACGCTCGGTATTCCGCCCTGTGTGACCTCCTTAGAAGTGCAATCAATGTATGTAACATCCCAGTTTGAGCTAGACTCCTCGGGAGTGTGTTGTGTCGCCTAGAGTTAACTCGGGCTCGGTAGAAGCCCTAAGGCCCTGAGGTGGTCAGGTTTGAGTCACGGTTAGCAGAGGTAGGATAGGTTAGTCCACTCTAATTGTAGTGTTGTATATGTAAGTATGTCCTGGCAGTCCAGAAATAGGCCTTGGCAGAGAGGTGGGATAGGTTAGTTTAGAAAATTTGGGAAAATAAATCTTTTAAGTCAAAATTGACTGGTCATCCTGTCGATCGACGGACCATCCCATCGATCAACGGGAGCTCCCGTCGATCAACAGGAGCTCCCGTCGATCAACGGGAGCTCCCATCGATCCTTGTCATCGGATGGGAGAGGTGGCCTTTTAATCTTTAAAGTCAAAGTTGACTGTGCATCCCGTCGATCGACAGACCATCCCTTCGATCGACAGGAGCTCCCGCCGATCGTTGCTTTCAGCTTGAAGCTAACACCAGTGTTAGCTTCTGTTAACACCGGCGGTAGCGGCTAATTTTGTACCCGTGAATTTTCCCATGGTGGGTGGCTTAAATGGCATAAAATAAGGTTGCAGTGGACTTGATGTCCAATAAGGAGCTGACACCTAACTTTGGAGTTCCAAGGCATTGCTTGGAAAGTTGGGTTGCATTTAAAGGCTTATTAATGCAAATCAAATCACAAACCCTCTTCTCTCTTAAGCCAATAGGGCTGATCACTTCTCAGATGCATCTCCTTCTTCATCTTCTGATTCTTCTCCTTCTTTTTCTTCAACTTCTTCCTCACACCTCAAGGTTTTAACTTAGGGTTCTTGAAGGAGCAAGCTTGGAGAAGGATTTGGAGCTTGGCCGACCACCACCCGGCTGCCATGAAGATGAGCTCCAACCATTCCTGAAAAATAAGGTGACTTCCGACCCCTCTCCCTTGGTGCTAGATCTTTAGATCTATTCAGGAGAGATATCGAGCTCAAAAGAGCTTGATTTTGTAAGATTAATGGAGTTTCGTAGGAAGAGGTCAAGCTAGAATTTATGTTCTAGGGTGTCATTCGCCGAGAAAATGTCTTCGATCAACGCCTCTCTTCAATACAAAGTTAAAGGAGTTGATTTCGTGAAGATCGGTGGCCTAATGAGGAAATATTGGAGGACAGAAGGTGAAATGACCTAATTCTTTTTTGGGGAAGATGATGAATAGTCCCAGGGAAAGTGGGTTATGATATTTTAATGGGTTATAATATTTTAAAATTAAGTTGGATATTGTTAACATTTCTCTGGATGAGGAGTCCCATGTTAATGGGTTATGATATTTAATTGGGCATTTAATTAATGGGGCCCATGAATAGTGGTGAAAGTACAGCAACTAAGGGAAGAAAGGAATTGATCTTAAATTGGAGCTGAGATTTCACGGGAAGAAAACTGGAGGTGTTTAACAGAGGATTTGTTCTTTATTAGCTAACGCCCGGTGGTAGCTCTACCGCCAGCGTTAATCTGTCGACACTTGGTGTCGACAGGAAGGGTTGGTGTCGACGGGAAGAGCTAACTTCCTGTCGATCCCTTTATAGTCGACGGGAAGGGTCAACTTCCCGTCGACCCCCTTGCAGTCGACGGGAAGGGTTAGCTTCCCGTCGACATTGACGGGAAGGGTTAGCTTCCCATCGACATCGATGGGAAGGGGTGTCGTTTGGATCGCTAATGCCTGGCGGTAGTGCTACCGTCAATTGAATGAGGAATTGAGAGGATATGATTATATAGATGCTCCCATCATTTGATAATCTATCGGATGATTAGATTTGTGATAACAATATGTACACCCCTGTTTGATTTCATAATTTTTGGATAATTAGTAATAGAGATGTTGTCGTTTCATTTGATAACTTGAAGGAGACATAAAGGCTGAATGTGAACGCCGATTGGGCCAAAATTTCATATGAATCATGTACATGCTAATGTGGACCTGAAATAATAATTTCAGATTTATTCTGTTGAGATGTCTCCTTAAATGAACCTTCAATTATTAGTTTTATGTGGAATCGTAAAAGGACATGTTTATATAAATGCACACATCATTTGACAATCTATCGGATGTTTAGATTGGTGATAACCTCTCAATAAGGTTGATAGCTTTAATCGTGTTGGAACACGATGTGATTTGTGCATGAGTATTGGATTTTTGTGATATGTTCGGGCTTACTTATGTAGTAAAATATGAATATGTCTCTATGCGCACAAGTAGTCCTGCAGTATCTTGTAGAGTAATTTTCACGTTATACGCACACCAACACACAAGAGTTATAACAACTCGGCATGGGTAGCATTGATGGCTGATGCGATGATTCGGCAAGTGCACCGGTCGCGCAAGTAATAATAATGGGGAAAATCCCCGAGTGTCGGTCTCTTGAGGAACACAGTAAGGTGGAGTTAGGTTTCGAGGAAGGACTTGAGACTGAAGTCCTTAAATCGGATGGAATGCGGGGGAGTTGGGTTGGCTTTTGGAAAATAAAATAAAACAACTATAACTACTCCTATGCAATGCCGCTATGCAGTGCTTCGCTTGGCGGGATGGATGACTACGTATGCCTTGAACGCGCTACTTCGTAAGGGCGGATGGACGAGTAGGCAAACGGATCGAACTATGCAGGCCTTGAGCGCGCTGCTTCGTTAGGCGGGATGGAATACACGGGCCGCTATGCCACGCTTCGGTAGGCGGATGGGCGAGTAGGCTAACGGAATGAGGGTCGCAAGCACCTCTTCGACAAGCACGCCACTAGCAATTGCTAGTGCGGCACACGAACGCGGTGGTGAAGTGGAAAATGGATGGTGGCGCTCCTCATAAACACATAGACCACAAAAGCATTTCACACAAACATGAAATCTATATAAATAGAAGCAAGTCTAAGTGCAACTTCATCAAAATATATAGATCTAGCTATTACAACAATCAATAAGAGAAGAATAAGGCAAGAAATCGACCGAATCCGAAGGCTCGTTGTAGATTCACGGTTGGAATCGCCGGGTTGTCAATCCGCGTCCAAGCTCGGTCCGCAACTACGTCCGGGGTAGAGAGAGCTGTCACGACTCTCCAATGGACCCGTCTTCTTCGTGTCACGATCCGGTAGAGGTTGCAAACTTCCTCTTGCTCGATGTAGATGGCGGCTAGATCTCTCTTTGAAGCTCTTGGATGAAGGAGGAGGCCGAGAGGACACTCCGGCTCAAGATCGGCGTGAAGAACAAGCCCGGAGCACCTCTAGATGGTGGGCGGCGATGGAGGGGCGAAGTCGGACGAACTGGAGCAGAAAACGGCGGAATGCGGCGGGGGTCCTGACCTAAATCGCGAGCAGCGGATTTTATAGGCGCTGGAATTAAACAGTGCGCACGGTCATTGGCGCACGACCAGTGGTCGTGCGCACTAGAATCCTGTGATCGTGCGCTCTGCCTGGACGGAGCCTGCAAAGACAGAAATTATAAAATAACATGTTCGCACAACCGGTGGCGCACGACCGGTGGTCGTGCGCACTGGAGTTGATGGTCGTGCGCACTGGAGCAAACAGAACTCGGAAATTAAATGGTAAGTGCGCACGAGCAGTGGCGCACGACCGGTGGTCGTGCGCACTGGCATTGATGGTCGTGCGCACTGCACCAAACAGAACTCATGAAAAAGGTGTTAAGTGCACACGATCAGTGGCGCACGACCAGTGGTCGTGCGCAATAGAACCGGTGATCGTGCGCAGTGTTCCTGTGCAGAATTGCACCGGGAACACCTGCACGACTCCTATTCCAGCGTATACCACTAATCTAGCCACTGAAAGTGAGACTTAACAGCGCAAGAAAACTAATAACAAAGAAAGATACGAAATTACACCAAAATGGGCCAAGACGTGCACATAGCAAGTGATAACAAATATAAGCTAAAACAAAGCTAAAGTGCAGTGGAATGACTAGATAAACGGCCCAGATGAGTCCATAAAAGTGTATATGATCAAGACTCATCACACCCCCAGGCTTAACTGTTTGCGCGTCCCGAGCAAACGAATCCGGTGGAGTGTGAAAAAGGTAGTTGGCAAAGAAAATTACGCAAGGGAGTACAATGCGAAGTAACAAAAGCATGCAAATAAAGATTTCGTAAAAAGAGATTCTAACTATGCTAACTAATTTACGAAAGTACTAGAGCGTAAATAAAGATTTATCAATACTCAGTTGGTGAATTGTGAAGAATTTGATGATCATGTCCGGTGTGAAAGTAATAAGCCACTAATGAGGGTGTTGCAAAAGATCGGGGTTCGGGAATAACTCCGCTGAAATCCATCAACGTCGGGAACCATACGCTTGCCCGGTCACACTCTCTCCACAGCGCTAGCAAACTCGCGAGATAAATCAATAGGACTTTTAGGATTATATTGGGGCTTAGGTTGCGGTATGATAATCAAAGGTAAAAACGAAGGCTACGCAACCAACATGAGTCAACGGGACGCTGCACCAAGCAAAACCAAAAATAAAGCTCGTGTGACACACCCCCAGACTTATTGTGAAAACTAGGTGTGCACACGTCCTACTCCACAAATACCAACAGATTTTCTAAAACGCTCGGGAGGATAACTTTTCAATACACTTTTTTCAGATTTTTATTTCAATACCATATTTTTCTTTTTCTTTTTCTTATCCTCCGGTTGATTCAAAATCAGCAAATAGAGTTTATTTCTCCTTCACAACACGACAATTCCAAACATCACACCAAATCTAAAACATGAGTGCAGATAACATATACTTGGTTGCGACAGTGGGATAAGCTTTAGGCCTTGGTGTATGGAGGAGGAGCTGAACAAAGGGAGTGGTAGGCACAAGTGTTGGGAAGCAAAGGTGAGCGAATAGGATATGGAAAGCGAAGGCTCAATCTAGCCAAAAGGTGGCCTATATCACATTTATCTCAACGAATCGCCCGCACCCATGCTTCAAGAGTCGCTTGGGGCAAGTTCTTAGCCCACGAGAAAGGTAAACCTTCCTCCCGACTCGAGCAACACACAACTAGCGCTCGTATACACACAACACCGGGCTATCACCAATTTCATTCACATTCACCACTTGAGTAGAATAAATCTAAAACTACGCATAAATACTAATCATAAATTAAAAGCATAGAAATAATCTAATTTTACTCAAATTCTATTGTAGCACGCGGATGCGACTAGAACACTGCTCGAGTCAACATTGCGCTCCCAATAGTAATTCCTAAGCTATCATCCCAATTCACATTCCTAACCAAGATAGTTTGTTCAGAACAAAACAAATAGATAAGCACGCGCTCATGTGGGTGCTGTGGTGTGCAATGAAAATGAACAAAACATTTTAAATGAAATCTTCTAGTATGCAGTGCAATAGTGCACGTGAGCGGGTAAACAAACTACTCTCCCCCAGACTTAAACTAAACAATCCGCATAATATATGACAGGAGAATCAAAATAGAGCTAGGGAAAGAGAGTACCCAATGCTCAGCAAGTGAGCATACCAGAAGATTGGCGTTTAAACCACGACTAAGCTGCAGCATCCGCCATTCAGAGAAGATACCTGCAGGGGTCAGCTCCGCAAAACAAAAGAAAAAGACAACTAAAATAAACTACAGCTAACTAAACATGATTAGAAGAAATAAAATGCAAGGAAAAGTAAGATAACTACTGGGGTTATTGTCCTCCCAGCACGACTTATTTAGCATTTGTACAGTTCTAGCTAATGGGCCTATGAAAAGAAAAGTGGATAGGTAACTGTTCTAATATGCGTGTAGGTAGCGGGTACCTATACGGAGAAAGAACAGTCACGCCTCTACCCGAATATAGATAAAACCTGCCCATCACAGGTAGAGGAAAAAGAAAGTAAGAAGAGGAGGAGGCCTGGTCCTCACTCATCTTACCAAAACTATCCTTGCCCAGCAAGGTGTCGTCTGCGGCAGGTCCGCAGGAGGAGAAGGCAATGAGTGGAGCTTCCTCTACGGAGGGGGAATAAACCTCCTCACATGAGAGGATGCTCTCATCATTGACTTGAGCAAAACGCTCCAAGTCCTCCTGAAGTACCTGTGAAGATTCAACCTGCACAGACTCAGATGAAGAAGGGGGGTCAGGAAATAAAAGAGAAGAATGACAAAAATAATCTGAAATCGGGGGAGTGGTCCCGGTCTCACTCCCATTAGATTGGGAAAGTAAAATAATGTCAGCATCATCGACAATGCTGCAGGGCTCGGTAGGTTCATCAGTGACCTCCTCCCCGATTTGGACTTCCTCCACCGGTGCTGAGGTAAAATCCTCGTCACCTTGGAAAATATCCTCATCCATAGGAATAGGCACAACACATAAATCACCTGCCTTATCCTGCGAAACATCCTCAATAATGTCATCGGAGACGAGTGTAGTATGCACAACAGGGAGAGGAATAGTGCTCGGATAAAAGTCGAGCACCGATTCCTCACAAAGAATCGAATCCACTAGGGGTGGTGGATGCACATGGAGAATAAGCTCAGCAATGTCGGTGCATAGATCAACCGCACATCCGGTGACCGTGTCCATGCCATACCCTTCAAGATGTGAAGGTGACAAAGACACATAACCGGATGTTGAAGGTGTGCCGCCAGAGTTAGGAGTTGGGACGATCCGGATGTCCGGCTCGTCATCCTCGTCCAATTGGCGAAAATACTCGGCACAGTCCTTCAAGACATGATCAGTGCTCTGACAAAACCGACACTGCCTAGCAGGCTTCTTTGGCACAGCGGATGCTGAAGCCGAAAAGAAGTATGACGGTAAAGGCTCAGAAGAGTAGCCATAAGACTTACGCGCACCATATGGAGTACCAGACGAAGTCGGTGCTCCATATGCTGGGCTATAAGAGTTATGCCTACTATTCTCCGTAGGGCATTCATCACTAGAGTGGGAGGTAGCTCCACACCAACGGCAACGGAAATTAAGATGTGCCCACATAGTGCGAAGATAAAACGATTCAAAAAGAAGAACACTATTGTGCAAAATACTACACCTAACAAAAATTACTAAAGCAACCTAATAAAAAAAACAAGAAAACAGAAAATGAGGAAATAAAACAAAGAAATGCGATTTACAAATGGAAGGGCTTCTCTCTCAGATTCTCCCTCTCCAGAAAACTCACACGACTGTGTTCCCCGGCAACGGCGCCAAAACTTGATGCGATGATTCGGCAAGTGCACCGGTCGCGCAAGTAATAATAATGGGGAAAATCCCCGAGTGTCGGTCTCTTGAGGAACACAGTAAGGTGGAGTTAGGTTTCGAGGAAGGACTTGAGACTGAAGTCCTTAAATCGGATGGAATGCGGGGGAGTTGGGTTGGCTTTTGGAAAATAAAATAAAACAACTATAACTACTCCTATGCAATGCCGCTATGCAGTGCTTCGCTTGGCGGGATGGATGACTACGTATGCCTTGAACGCGCTACTTCGTAAGGGCGGATGGACGAGTAGGCAAACGGATCGAACTATGCAGGCCTTGAGCGCGCTGCTTCGTTAGGCGGGATGGAATACACGGGCCGCTATGCCACGCTTCGGTAGGCGGATGGGCGAGTAGGCTAACGGAATGAGGGTCGCAAGCACCTCTTCGACAAGCACGCCACTAGCAATTGCTAGTGCGGCACACGAACGCGGTGGTGAAGTGGAAAATGGATGGTGGCGCTCCTCATAAACACATAGACCACAAAAGCATTTCACACAAACATGAAATCTATATAAATAGAAGCAAGTCTAAGTGCAACTTCATCAAAATATATAGATCTAGCTATTACAACAATCAATAAGAGAAGAATAAGGCAAGAAATCGACCGAATCCGAAGGCTCGTTGTAGATTCACGGTTGGAATCGCCGGGTTGTCAATCCGCGTCCAAGCTCGGTCCGCAACTACGTCCGGGGTAGAGAGAGCTGTCACGACTCTCCAATGGACCCGTCTTCTTCGTGTCACGATCCGGTAGAGGTTGCAAACTTCCTCTTGCTCGATGTAGATGGCGGCTAGATCTCTCTTTGAAGCTCTTGGATGAAGGAGGAGGCCGAGAGGACACTCCGGCTCAAGATCGGCGTGAAGAACAAGCCCGGAGCACCTCTAGATGGTGGGCGGCGATGGAGGGGCGAAGTCGGACGAACTGGAGCAGAAAACGGCGGAATGCGGCGGGGGTCCTGACCTAAATCGCGAGCAGCGGATTTTATAGGCGCTGGAATTAAACAGTGCGCACGGTCATTGGCGCACGACCAGTGGTCGTGCGCACTAGAATCCTGTGATCGTGCGCTCTGCCTGGACGGAGCCTGCAAAGACAGAAATTATAAAATAACATGTTCGCACAACCGGTGGCGCACGACCGGTGGTCGTGCGCACTGGAGTTGATGGTCGTGCGCACTGGAGCAAACAGAACTCGGAAATTAAATGGTAAGTGCGCACGAGCAGTGGCGCACGACCGGTGGTCGTGCGCACTGGCATTGATGGTCGTGCGCACTGCACCAAACAGAACTCATGAAAAAGGTGTTAAGTGCACACGATCAGTGGCGCACGACCAGTGGTCGTGCGCAATAGAACCGGTGATCGTGCGCAGTGTTCCTGTGCAGAATTGCACCGGGAACACCTGCACGACTCCTATTCCAGCGTATACCACTAATCTAGCCACTGAAAGTGAGACTTAACAGCGCAAGAAAACTAATAACAAAGAAAGATACGAAATTACACCAAAATGGGCCAAGACGTGCACATAGCAAGTGATAACAAATATAAGCTAAAACAAAGCTAAAGTGCAGTGGAATGACTAGATAAACGGCCCAGATGAGTCCATAAAAGTGTATATGATCAAGACTCATCAATGGCTTGATGTGGGTTAAAAGATATGGTTATATCTTACGGTGAAATGTTAAGGGCCCGGTTGTTGGGGGCCTTGGATGTTAATCTGCATCGATTGAATTGGTATGATGTGAAAGGTAAGAAGGCTCCATCCATAGGTTCTTGGGTGCTTGATAGCACAGATTATGCATGGGAATTACATGAAGGTGCATGGTTTACACATGGTGGAGTAATGATCCTGTTTGAAGGATTGCTTGTGGCAGATCTACGGGCTCGCAGTCGTCACACCGACGAGAGCTGGCAGATAGATCTTGGCCGGTTGGGTTGTGCTCTGTGTTTACTTCCAAAGACCCCTTTCGTGCATAGCGACCGATTGGGTTGTGCTCTTGGTGTTTACTTCCCAAGACCCTTTCCGAGTCCAGTACGTAGGTGCTCCGCTGTTGTGTTCTTAGCGTTGGGGCGTACGAAAGGCCTAGGTCTGGTAGTATGCATACCCACCTAGTAGTGGAGAAGCCCGTTCCATTGCCACCGTCTGGCGACGAAGGGGGCGCCTGAGAGGTTAGCTACCCTCAAAAAGTGGGAACAACAGGTCTATGTCAACATAGCAAATATGCATGGGTGTGTCATCATATGTTAATCATTGCATTGCATTCATCCTTTCATGATCATAGCATTGCACTGTATTGGATCCTCATCATATAAACTTGTATGGGCACCTTGATATGATGGGTTACTTTATGTTCAGTTACTTAACTTATAAGCTTGTATGGGCATCCTTATAAGTTAAGTTCAATTCACGTATCTATATACTTTGCTTGCTTATACTTTGTCGCTGACCATACTATACTGCTAGATGTTCTTTCATACATGCTAGTATTTCTTGATGCTTACATATACATATGATGCTCTCGTATTATATTATCATATACCACCTGTTGTATTGTATTTACTGTTTATATTGCAGATTCACTTCATTCCCTTCTGCCCGGTGCCTTGGAGTCGTCGGGGGAGAGGATGTGAAGCCACTTAGTCTTATGACTAACGGTTGTTACACCACTACATTTAGGAGCGCACTCAGGTGGAGCAGCAGCGTATGACACAGGAGGATAGTCAGGCCAGGGTGACGGGGTTGGTGATTACGATACCTTGGCTATCGTCAGTGGCAAATGTGGGCGAGTGGTTGAGATTTAGCCTTAGGGCAAGTTTGTACTCTGATGTTTAACAGGAGCTTCTGTAGCTACCTGTCCTTTTGTACTGTATGGACATTTTTACTTAGTTATGAATAAATGGATTCTATTGTTTTTCTATAATTGATGGGTTGGCATGATGATATGTGAGATCAACCAGCAGAATAGGCGTCTTGTGGAGGGGGCTAGCCCGTGTATTGGCACTTCCGCAAGGTGGCTGTCCTGGGCATATGACTCCCCTTGGCCATGTCTTGTGTTCCGGGAGGGGGGTCTTACAATGTAGGTCTGCTGCGCCGGCAGCCAGTCCATACCAAAGATCACATCGAACTCCTAAAGCGGCAGTATCAGTGCTTCCAAATCAAAATCTTGACTTCTGATTCGTACCTTTACAACACAGCCTCGATCCGCATGAATAGAACACCCATTTGGTAGCATCACATCTAACCTTTCCTTTATTAATGACGAAGGCACTCTAAGTTGTTGTATGAAGGCCTCCGATAGAAAGGAATGTGAAGCGCCCATATCAAACAGTGCTCTCGTCGGAGAGTTAAATATTAGGACAAAGCCTAATACACATAAGGTTAACAAGCAATGTACAAGGTATGAAGTATAAAAAGAAACAAAAGTTGTATACTAACGCATATCAATCACTGCATCACTTTGCTTTATGGACTCCTGCTGTCCAAGATTGAACACCCTAGGCTGCGCTGGAGCAGCATGGGATGCGATTGACTCCACTGCCATTCCTTTCTCCGTTGTCTTCCCTTTCTGGGAACCGCTGCGACATTCACGAGTATAATGCCCGGGCTTGCCACAGTTATAACATATGAGTGGGCCTCACCCAGTCATCACTCCCTATACAGCAGATTGAGCTGGCCCAGAAGGTCTTGCTCTTTTCCTCCATTTGCCTTGCCCAGACCTCACAGAGCTCGGTACTTTGAACTCCGTATTTACCACACCCAAGTCCTTTCTTCTTTGGGACCGCTTCATGTCCTTCTCCAAGGAACGAGCCATATTTACCAGGGTCATAAACCCTTGCGTCATTTGCGCCGATAGAAGGAACTGCAATTCTTCCCGCAGACCTTCGTAAAATCGATTGGTCTTACGATCTTCATCTGCAAAATTCGCGCTTGTGTACATCCCCAACCGGGTAAACTCGTGCAGATAGTCATCAATCATACTATCACCTTGAGTTAGATGGTTGAACTGATTCTCCATCTCAATCTGTTGAGTAGGTGGGAGATACCGCGCCAAGAACATTCTCGAAAACTCTTCAAAAGAGATGTTCGTTATTGGCCTTCCTGCTAGCTGATGCAACTCCAACTCGTCCCACCACAGCTGCACCTCCCCATCAAGAAGGAAGGTTGCTAATGTAAGATTCTGACATTCCTCCGTATCAGAGGCCTTCAAGGTTTTCTCACTCTCGATAGCCAATCCTCAACTTGAGTCGGGGTTCCTGCCCCCGTGAACGTCGGAGGGTGGAAACTTAGAAAGTACTGCAGCTGTTGGTCCGGAGCTCTTCGTGCCCCCACCGACACTGACCTTTCGACCACAGGTTCAGCTGCCACAACCGACATCGGAGCCACCCCGAGGGTAGGAGTCTGTCCAGGGACATGCCCTCCAGGTTGTGTAGTGAACATAGCGAACACTGCTTCAGCTACCATACTCACTGTCTCAGCAGAAGGAGGAGTAGGCACCTCAGCTGGTGCACTGCTCATAGTCGAACGCGGGGGTCGAGACGGTCCCGCTTCACTCCAAGCCGCATATTCATGTGCACAAAACACAATTAGCGACTACAAGATAGCATGGATCAACAAAGGAACACACATGTTCCATCACAATGCTACAATCATACTTGTAATTTATTCCTAAAGTGGATACCTAGTGGTTATTTACATGTCTTAACGGCGACGCACACACGTGCTCACCACCCATTAAAAGAATTTGACCACGAATTAAAACGGAAAGGGAATGAGACCCGTGGCTGATACCAATTTGTAACACCCTCCTAATTACATAGAATATAGTAGTAGGTCCGGTCGGGACCCCACGCCATATTAAACGAACAGAAGAGCGCGTTACTTAATTAGTTTTAAATAGTTTATAAGAAAACCATTCCAGCACACAGAGTCACACAACGGAAGCATTTATTACATTAAGGTAAAACCTGTTCACAACTTGTCCACTTTAACAACTAGGAATGAAAATACAACAAGGTATGTTTATAAAATGCTTACATCAAAAGTGGCTTCCAATCATCGGCACGCAGGCCGACCACACATGAAAAACAGTAAACAAAACACTTTGGCCTTCGAGGGCCAGCAACGCTCAGCAGCTGGGGTTCCACCCCTCTATTTCCCGCTCGTCTCGGCAGGACCTGTGCAAACAAATCCGCCAAAGAGTGGGAAAACAAGCAACCGGTCAGCTTTAGCTGACCAAGATTATAACGACCCCACCCCCATTCTCGGAGCGGTGGTACTCCTTCCCTGCATGCAAGAGTTAGCAGCATATATACACATATATCCACAATCAACACCATCATAGGCATTCATAGTCACCCGCTTCGTGCTCTCAAGGAACACTTTGGCATTCTCACCGAGTTACGCCTCCACGCTAAGTCTTATTTCAACTTAGTCAACTATGAACTTTACTGTCAGGACCACTTCGTCCTACAATTCCTTTTCCCCCAAAATTCACTCAGTGAAATGGAGGTGCAACCTCATCACTGACTGGCTAAGGGACGAGTTCGGTTCAACTAGGCCCATGCTCACTCATCGCGATCAACTCTACACGATGCGGGTAAGATTTTACCTTGTGCCCATTACTCGAAGATAGGCTCTCCAGGCCCTTCAGCTTCAGTTTTGCACACCCATTGCTACACAGGCTTCACTGGTTTCGACCAGGAGCTATTGCTAGCGTTAAGGTTAACGCTGGGTGTTAAGTAACAGAACCCAGTTCTGCTAAATTATTTGGGTATTTTCTGGGAAACCCCTCCAGAACTCCTTGCAGCACGCCTCGGTACTCAGAACCCGAAAAACACAGCATATGACACGGAGTTTTCTCCGTCACGCAACAAGCAATAAACATCACCAATCCATACCAACCTATCCAGATGGGCTTCACACAGCATGCCTATGTCTGTACCTCGAATCCGGACTTTATATGCAATTTCTGTGGGGATAACATCAACCCACCGGAAGAACCCATCTACTAATTAGTAGAAGTCTTCCAAATAATTTGCAAATCAATGGACGCACGTGTCCAAAGATTAAGGAGGAGAATCGTTACCCTTGGGGCTCGTTTTGGTGCCATAGAACTGAGATTGCACCGACTGAAATTTGCGAAACAACTTCCTCTCCACTGAGTCAATCGATGACACAAGCACGCAAGCAGTCTCCTCCACGGATTTGCCCTCAAACAACTAGTCAAAAAGGCTCTCCTTCCTCTTCATGATCTCTTCCTTTGCCTTTGGAGAGAGTCTAAGTAAGCAAAGTGAGGAGAATCCACGGATTTGAGGGTTATATATATAACACCGCTAACGCTGGCGTTAGCCCCTAACGCTGGCGTTAGCCCAAAGGCGATGGTCGAACTTATCCACAGCTACTTAAGGAAATCAACGGGAAACCTAACGCCGGCATTAGCTCTAACGCCAATCGAGGTGCGATCCCATCAATCAGGTTACGGTCCCGTCGATCTGGTTGCGATCTCGTCGACCCGTCGATCGGTCTGCGATCCCGTCGATCGATCTTCGATCCCGTCGACTCATCGACATGCCTAAGTCTTCTCGAACTCTAACACCTAGTGTTATGCCTAATGCCTGGCGCTAGCTCTCAGACTTCACCACATTTTGAAATTCAGTGCACTTGAAACCTGGGGTCTTACAGTTCTATAGTTGAGAAAGCTAAGTTCAGGTATCTAGATGATATTGTCTTGAAGAAGACATATCGTCTTGAAGATTGAAGACATATTATATAGAAGGAAACATCTCGACGATATCATCTAGAAGAATCAGTATTGTTGAGATATCAAGTAGAGTCTTGAAGAAAGAAGTATGTCGATGATATCGTCGTGAAGATTACATATCGTCGATACGATCAACACGATATCGTCTTGACAGATGCGGAGCTGCATTTAATGCACAAATTTTCTTGGAAATTAGTATTCAGGGAATGTGCACGCCGCCTATCTTGCGCATCAATCATGGAATAATTAATGATATATCTTCTGCAGAATATATCCGTTTACACATCATTCAAGAAAAATATTACATATTTCCAAATATTGCAAGTTCAAAAAAGGAGAGAGCATTTATGGCAGTTTATTCTGCCGTTTCAGTCTATATCCTTTAATGGCCTAACTAATTAAAGAAGGAATTTATTGAGGGCCTTTATGCATAAGTGCGGAGGAATATAAATAGATTTTATTTTCGAAATCAAAAGGACTGGTCATTCTCACTCTCACATTCAATCAGAAAAGAAGAAAGTGTTGAAAAAGAAATCTTCATTTTGTTGTGTTGTGAAGACTACAAGAAAGAATCTTCTTCCTATAAAAGAAGCTTAATATGGTATATTTAGAAGAAGATTCAAGAAGGACTTGGTGATTCAAAACTCACTGAGCATACATCTGCAAGAAGTAGAAGGAAACTATACTGTGAAAAGTTTTATCTTTGAAGCCTTCTCTTCTTCAACAGCAAAAAACCTTCGCATATTGTAGGGTTCTTTGTGGGCCTGAGCTTGTAAGATCTTATAATAGATCTGAATGTTGGATGGGTTCTGTGTGAGCCTGAGCTTGGTAGGGTTCAATGTGAGCCTGAGTTTGGTAGGATCTTGGTGAAGATCTGAGTTATTGTAAGACTTGTAAAGTCTGAGTTTGGTAGGGTTCTGTGTGAATCTGAGTTGTAAGATCTGATTATTGAGAAGAGATCTGAGTTGGAGAAGTTTCCTAGTCTAGCACATTGCTAAATAGGTGGGAGGGACAGTGGAGTACCTCTTGACACATTGTCTTGAAGGGAACCACTATAAATCCTGTGTGTTTTTCTGTGTTGATTCTGTGATGTGATAGCTAGATTTTTAAAGTAGCAATTAACATTGAAAACACCTAATCACCCCCTCTAGGTGTATTATAGACAACCCATATCTTTCAATTGGTATTATAGCGATGTTGAGTTCAAAGGCTTAACAGCTTAGAACAAGATCTACAAGTTTAGTGGGTTGTGATAAATCAATGGATGGTGAGCAGCATAAGGAAATGAGCTCAATGAAGCCGCCCATCTGCACCAAAGAGAACTTTGCTATCTAGAAGCAGAGAATCAAGTTATACATGGAAGCTTCATACCCTAGAGTCTATTTGGCAGTTGAAGAGGGACCATATGTTCCAATGAATATCCTTGTGGACCCAACAACAGCTCCTACACCAAAAACCCTATCCCAGTTCACCAAGGATGAAGTAGCATAGGTCACCATGGACAAAAGGGCTAAGAACATCATTGTAAATGCAATTGATGATTCAACATTTCAGAATCTAATTCATTGTAAAACAACAAAGTAAATGTGTGATTCCTTGGTTGTATACCTGGAAGGAACATAAGAGGTTAGGGATGACAGAAAATCTCTTTTGAATCAGGAGTATGAATCCTTCAGGCAAGACAAGAAGGATGACATAGCTGCCTACTATGAAAAGTTCTTCAGGATTGTAAATGGGTTCAAAACTTATGAAAGAGAGTTCACCAATTATGAGCTCAATGACAAGTTTTTGAGATCTCTAAATAAAGGATGGGATATGAAGTCGTGTGCCATCAGGGAAGTTGGAAATCTGGGAGCTATAGAGCATCAACAACTATATGGCAAGCTTCTATCATATGAGCTGCAATTAAATATCAGAAATGCTGAAGAGGAAGGTTCCAAAGCTCACAGTAGAGAGAAGGCAGTGGCCTTTAAAGCTGAAGGTTCAAGAAAGCACAAGACTGTGGAGTCTGTCTATGTCTCAGAGGAGGAGACCTTAAGCAACTCAAGTTCAAAGTTCTCTAATGGAGATCTCTCACAGGTCACCAAGCAGTTTAAGAAATTGATGAGAAACAGAAGAAGAGGGAACAGAAGATATGAAACTTCTCCCTCTAGTTCCAGGAGAGAAGACAAGCCTGGGAGCAGACACAGATCAGACAGGTATGAGTCCAAACCCAATAAACATATTTCCTCTAACATTGTCTGTTACAGTTGCAAAAAGCATGTACATATCATTGTTGAATGACCATTCAAGAGGCAAGAGAAGTGTGGTGAGAGAAAGCACTTAAGGAGTAGGAAGACTGAGAGGAGCCTTGTGACTAAGAAAGTGAGAACACTTAGTGACAGTGACACTGAGTGCTCCTCATCAGAATCAGATAGCCATATAGCTTATGGTCTGCTCAGATGAAGAATGTTGTGATGATCTCCATCACAACCAGGTAATCCCTAAGGCTTCTCTTACCATATCTGACACAGATTCAGATGCTAGCTCCTCTTCAAGAGTAAGAGAAGATGACTCTGATTAAGTTGAGAAATTGGTGCTCTGCTTGAAGCTTTGAAGAAAGCAGAAGCTCTTTGTAAGGCACAAGCAGCTGAGATCATCTCCTTGAGTGATAAGAGAGATCAATTGCTTGAGAAAGTAACTGAGCTTGATCAAGACAAGACCAAATTATCAATTTCTCCACTAAGCACTAGCACTTTAACTGAAGTTATTAAACATAAGAATATTATAATCAAAGAGCTAGAGGATAAGCTCTTAGTGGAAAGGAGAATTGTGGCTAGTTATTTTAAGCCACAAATTGTTCTTCCTTTGATGGATTTTCACAAACAAATAAGAAAAGTTTGGGCTACTCTCAAAGTGAAAACAGTGGGTAATCTGCTCAAGGAAAGATAGTTTATAGAAAGGTGATCATACCCACAAATTCATATGATCACAGTAGGATCTATGGATGCAAAGAGAGCAAGGAGACAGAAAGTGGTCTTAATCTCCCTTCTACTTGGCTCAGCAAAAGACAATCTTTCTTTGGGAAGAGTGCACTATCTACACTCCAAAAGAATCCTCCTGCGAAAACTTTCAGAAACTCTCATGCTGGGGAAAGGTCTTCAGCTTCAAAGAAGAAAGGGTTAGCTGCCAAGCAATAGCCTAACCCAGTCAGACCAAGCACAACAAGAAGATATAGATATAATAGATTTGAATGTTGGTGTTGTGGTAAAGTAGGGAATTTTTCCTTAGATTGTTGGTTCAATCCAACTGTGCAGAAGGATCCCCAAATGAGAATGAGAATGCAGGTTGCTAGTTTTTCATTTAGTTCTTTTCATAACAAGCACCTAGGACTCAAGAAAGCATGGGTTCCTAAGGAGGTGTAGCTGTCTGCAGGTATGTCCAAAATCCACCAAGACTCCTGTGTGGTATTTGGACAGTGGGTGTTCCAAGCACATGACTGGAACTAGAAGCCTCTTGACGGAGTTTACACCTGTAGAAGATGGACCCAAAGTCAAATTTGGAAGATCTGACAGAGGTGTAGTCAAAGGCTATGGTAAGATTACTAATGGTAGTATCACTATCACAACTGTATCTTATGTTGAATAGTTACTGTTGGAGCTTCTGCAGTGATCCGGAAGAAATCAAGCAGTTAGTCTCTCTGCCAACGCGATATGAGCCTATAGGATCGCACATAAGAGCATTTTGAGAAATGGGAGAAAATATTGTGATGGTCTTGCTCATATTGGATATGAGTGAAGAACCAATCCTAAGACTAATTGGAGTATTAGTGGTTAGATTAATTGCTCTTTGATATAGTGTATATTGTATGGAGCATGTCGTCGGGATCACAAGGAGATCTTGCCAATATTGACTTTTGATCAGTGTCATAAAGATATCTCAATGATTTTGTTGAGAGTCAATATGATGACTCGACGATTCGTCGATTGATATCGTGATGACACGATAATTAATCGTAATGTCTCGACGAATCGGTCGAAAGGGTTTCGACAAATTTGTCGTGATGTTTCTAGTGATGGAGATATCTGAACGATCCGAATTCATCGAGTGGGACTCGTCGAATCATCGTGATGTCTCGACGAACCTGTATTTGTCGAGTGGGACTCGGCGATTCATCGTGGTGTTTCAAAAAAACTGTTGAAAAAGGTTTCGGCAAATTCGTCGTGACGTTTAGAGAGTTATCGTGATGTCTCGACGAACCTGTAGAAAGTGTTTCAACGAATTCGTCGTAATGACTCGATAAATCTGTTCACTCCGAATTTCCTTTTAACTCCAATTTTAGGTCTACGGATAGAGGGACTTTATCTGCTTTATATCTACGGGTATAAATAGTCCAGATTTAGGTTTCAAGAGTGTGAGAGATCGGATCTTCTCATTCGGCCAAAACTTTGCGAAAGGGTTTACGATCTTGAAAGAGACGGAAGAGTTCACCTCTTCTTGGTTCCCGCCGCTCAGGCGACTACCACCGGCGCCACCTCTCCCGTGTATGGATCGGGTAATCTGTGGAGACGTGGAGAACTTTCTCATTCTCTGACTTAGACCTTGTGTGAAAAGGTGCTAGGGTTCTTCGGCACTTGTGTGGACTTCTATAGAGGTGTGGACTTATTTTTACACTAGATCTTGACAAAGCCGAAGGAAGCACAAAGGAAGAACTCGGAATAGGATTCTGATTTCAAGTAGATATTTCTTGGAGCATCCGGTTGAGTATTGACTCAACTCCGCAAAGGTAATTTTATTAGTGCTACAATTTCTTGATTCATGGTTCTAGCAAGATCCGTTTATTCTTTTGGGTTTTTCTCATATATTCCGAGGCGCACATTCTGATGTGTATACCCTTGAGGAAAACCCAACAATGGTATCAGAGCTAGGTTGGTGATATTTCCATGTTTCAGAAATTGTTCCCTTTTGCAGTAACCGACTGTCTCTATGTTAGTTTGTGAAACTAAAGACATAGAGAGACAAGCTTATCTACTGCTATAAGGATGTTTGCCTGTGCTAGCATCCGATACATGTAAATCTGAAGATTTAGAAATTTTTAAATATTCATATTTAGTCCATATCATCAAATGTTGATGATCTTGTGCATCTGGAATGTATTCGGGTTATGCTTGTTGTTTATTTCATGAAATTGTGTCAAGATTAAAACTAATTAAATGTTAATCAAGATTAATTGTTAATCAAATATCATGAAAATCCCTTAAAATAAATATTAAGTATTCGGATGCCTTCCGATGGATGACACTCTTACTGCCTCGATCGATGAAATGTGGGTTTGCCAAAGCAAGGTGCATTAATTTATCTTGGCAAGAGTGCGAGAGGATAATTATTATATCCACTATCGACATCGGGTCCAACTAAACTAGGTGACCTCAAAGGTTGAGTGTCTAGAGGCATAGGGTTGGCTTGCACCATATGATGGATGCGAATAAAGAGTTATTCACCAACCATATAAGAGTTGCATAGTGATGCAATTGGCAAATGTTGCCAACCTTGTTGGATCAATAGGCTCCCTTAGAGGGGGGTGAATAAGGGAATAAAATTCTCTATATAATTTTAAGAAAATTACTAAATTGTTTTTTAGTAAGAGAGAGCAAAAATAACAATTTAGCAAAAAGTAATTTGCAATAATAAAATTTACGCCAAATGAGAGAAATCAAGTAAACACAAATAGAGACATGATTGTATTATATAAAAAAGTGGTTAAATAAATTTGATTACAATATCACTAGAAATCGGAGGCGTACAAATGTAAATATCTTTTCCTTTTCTATACCGACTCGTATTCCTACAAACGGGTTGGCTTTAGCCTATCCTTCCCCGGATATGGCCTCAAGACGCTCTAACCAATCCTAACCCCGAATATGGCCTTGAGCACCCCCAATAACTAATCACCTAGACCTAGTCGCCAACTCACGTGGCGAAGTCCCCCTAAGCCCCGCAAGGATCAAGTCGCCAACACAAGGCAATTAAACTACAATGATTAACAATAAAAAATAATACAAATAAAAACTACCTCTTATGAGTATTTCTGGAGTTGATGATGAGGTGCCGTTGTAGCATAAGCGAGGTTGAAGCGATCGTTCTTCGGATGCAGTGTGATGGTTTCCTTCTCCAGAAATCTTCTTTGGCTTTGAATGGGAGATGAACTTTCGACAGAGTTACAGCTCTTGAATTTTGGCATAGGAGTTCTCTCTGGGATAATCAATCAAAACGAGAGAGAAGCCATCATTTTATAGACTTGGAGATAGTGCCTGCGGTATCTCCTAGCGCCTGCGGTAGCGTTTGTGTAGAAGCGGTTATGAAACCGTCGCGGCGTGGCATTGTGTGCACGAACCGGAGCTAGTGCTAGGCGGTAGCGCTAGCGCCTGTGGTAGCGTTCGTGTAGAAGCGGTTACGAAATCGTCGCGGTGTGGCATTGTGTACACGAACTCAAACTAGCTCCAGGCGGTAGCTCCAGCGTTGGCGGTAGCGCTGGCGCCAGGCGGTATCCCTAGCGCTGGCGGTAACACTCCTTTAAAGAATTTGATTTGAAGTTGCTTTCTACCTGTGGAGTATTGCACCTGTTGGGAATATTGCCCTCAATATTACCTTGATTTGAAGAGGCATCAATCACAATGCTAAGGACATATTGTATTTGATAAAGCTATACTTGTGTAGGATATACAGGCACAGGTGACTCAAAAGGAAGGACCAAACATGCCCTTAGATGAGGAGAAATCATCTACAAGGAGATGAAGATCTGTCTCAGCAGAACTGCTGAGACGAAGGGTCAAAAACCGCTGAGAAGAGCCCACTGTCTCAGCAGAATCGCTGAGACCAGTACAGGAGCCGCAGAGAAAGCTTATGCGCAAGCTGAGCTGCAGATAGCCAAGAATCCGCTGAGACGAGATCGCTGTCTCAGCGGATCTACTGAGACGGGAAAGGAGCAGCGTGCAGATTGGAAAGAATGGCGTGTTCGTCGAACGAAGAGTGTCGTTCGTCGAACGCAGAATACAGTTCGTCGACCGCTGAGACAAGATAGAAGAAACAGCTGATAATTGGCGTGTTCGTCGAACGCAAAGTGCCATTCGTCGAACGCAGAGACAAGGCAGATCGTTGAACGCAGAGCTTGGCGTGTTCGTCGAAAGCAGAGTGTCGTTCGTCGAACGCAGAGACAAGGCAGATCGTCGAACGTAGAGCCAAGGCAGATCGTCGAACGCAGAGTTTGGCAATATCGTCGAGCGCAGGATGCAGCGGGTTCGTCGAACGCAGAGTGTAGCACGTTCGTCGAACGCAGACCTTCTCTCAGATAAGTAGGGCGGCGGGACCTGCGGCTAGGGCAAGTTACAGAAAAGCTACAGGGGACCACCAATCTCTCCCATACTTCTCGGGAGATCAAATTAGAGCCGTTGAAGACAAAAGAAGTATAAAAGAAAGAGTTAGGGTATTTTCTAAACCCCCGACCAGTTGCGTGAAAAATCTCGATTCGCCATTGACGGCTGCTGCTCTCGTTTTTCTTCCTACTCACTGAAAGAGAAGAAGAAACAGAGAGAAGAAGATAGCTCCTCCACCAGAATGGGCAAGGTGATCTTCCATCATTCTATTAAAGAGGAAGATCAAGTGGTAGTTGTTATCAACATCTTCAGCTACAGGAAAGCACAAACTGTGCGGGATCTACAGGAGAGTATTTCTGCTGTAGAATATTTCTAAAAATATCTTTTCCTGTAAGGCTTTTTACCTGAGTTTGTAGGGCTGGTTTGCCTGAGCTTGTAGGTCTGGTTTGCCTTAGTTTGTAGGAGATGGTGATAGCTCTGAGTTGTAAGGCTTGTTGCCTGAGGTAGGAATAGTAGGTGTTCTGAGCTGTAGGAGGTGGATTCCTCTGAGTTTGTAGGGCAGCAGTGCCTGAGGTAGGAGCTGGTGATAACTCTAAGTTGTAGGGACTTTTCTCCTGAGGTAGGATCATCTTTGAACTGAGAAGTTCTGAGGAACTTGTGCTGTAAACTCTTTGAGCTGAGATTGGAGGAGTTGGCCCTGTCTAACACACTGTTAGAAGGGTGAAGGGGGAAAGTGGACTACCCATAGACACCCTGTCTTGGGGAACCACTATAAACACTTGTGTGTTTTTCTGTGTTGCTTTATTCTCTGATTAGAATATTTTAACAGGCCATAATAATCAAGTAAAACTCAAAAGACCTATTCACCCCCCCCCCCCCCCTCTAGGTGAATTAGTTAGCATACCTATATTCTTTCAAGTGGTATCAGTGGTAGGTTGGTCAAGGAGGACTTAACAGTCTGACCAGTTCCTAAATAGGTATTGATGATTCAAAATCAAATGGCCTCCAGTGGAATGAAGAAAAAGCTGGTGTCAATGAAGTTGCCCATATGCTCCAAAGAAAACTTTGGCATATGGAAGCAAAGAGTGAGGCTGTTCATGGAAGCCTTAGACCCAAGGATCTATGTAACAGTCAAGAATGGTCCTTATACCTTTGATAAGGCCTCCACTATTGACCCTACTACCAAAGTATTCAAGGTATTTTCTGAGCTGACCAATGATGAAATTGCACTGTACACATTGGACAAAAGGGCCCAGAACATAATTATTAATGCAATTGATGACAATACATTTCAGAACTTGGTACACTGCACAACTGCCAAGGAAATGTGGGACACATTGGTTGTATATATGGAAGGAACTGCTGAAGTGAGGGATGATAGAAAGTCTCTCCTCAATCAGGAATATGAAGCCTTCAGACAGCAGAGCCAGGAGAACATCTCCATGTGCTATGAAATGTTCTTTAGGATAGTAAAGGAACTAAGAACCTATGAGAGGGTGTTCACAGATTATGAGCTAAATGACAAGTTCCTTAGATCTCTAACTAGAGATTGGGACACAAAAATTTGTGCAATCAGGGAAGGGGTAAGCCTTGGAGAAACCCCTACCCATACACTGTTTGGGAAATTGCTCTCATATGAGATGCAACTGACTGCAAGAAATGAGGAGGATACTTCCTCCAAGGCTCACACAAAGGAGATAACTAAAGCTCTCAAAGCTGATAGCTCAAAGAAGAGCAAGAGCAGGTTGCAGTCACCTCCAAGAAGGAATGCTGAATCTGAGAAGTCTGAGAGCTGCTCTCCAGACTGCTCTTCTTCCGATGAAGAGTTTGCTGCCTTCTCCAGGCAGTTCAAGAAGATGAGGAGGAGGAATCAATGGAAGAGCAATCCCTCCTCCTCATCACACTCTAAGAAGGATCACTTCAGATCTAAAAGGCAGCACCCCAAAGGGGACAGGTATGATTCCAAAATTAGTAAACATGCTTCAGATAACATTGTTTGCCATTGCTGCAGCAAGCCTGGGCATGTCATTGCTGACTGCCCAGTCAAAAGGAAAGAAAGAGGTGAAAAGAAGCCTCATCACAAGAAGGAGAGGAAGGGAGAAAAATCCCTTCTAGCCAAGAAAAGCAAGAGCTGGAGTGAATCTGAATCTTCATCTTCAGATTCAGATGAAGAAGAGAAAGCCTACATTGGGCTTGAAAGTGGAGGTTAGATCTTAAATTAACTCTAGAGGGGGGTGAATAGAGTTTAAAACTTTTTCCCTTAGTTTTATTGTGGAATTAAAAAAATAGTAATATATATATATATATATGTGTGTGTATAGAGAGTGAGTAATAAAAACTGAAATAAAATGAGTAATAAAAATAGCACACAACACAAAAAAAATCAAACACAGAAGACACAAGGAGCTATAGTAGTTCCCCACTAAACTTGGGTACGTCTACTCTTCTACCACCCTTGGTAGGAATCCACTAGGATTTTTAATCAGGTGCCCTCACACCAATGAGCTTTTGACAAGGTGCCCAAAAACCGACTAGATTTTTTGATAAGGTGTCTTACCACCAAGAGGTAAACTTTTGAAGGGAGTTTTAACCCTGTACAGAATGAGATAAAGAGGGGTTTAGATGTTCTTCTCTGTCAAGATGTATAGAGAAGACTCTAGTGGATGTTGATGTAGAAAAGAACTCCTCTGTCTGATATGAGATGTTTGACAGTTGAATTTGCTGGAGCTTTTCTTTGAAAGAATTGATCTTCCTGTAGCAGATAAATCTGAAAGAGAGAGTTCTTCAGATTTCTTGTTGCTCTTTTGAAAGATCTACACTTGCAGTTAATGACTGGGAGAATAAAGTTGATGTTGTTCTCAGTTGAAATGAAAATGCTGCTGTTGAGGAAGAAGAAGTTGATGTTCTTTTTGTTCTTCTTTCTCTTCTCTTCCTGAAGCTTTCTCCTTTCTTGATTCTTATTTTGCAGCAGGAAATCTGAGAGATGGTGTATCTGTTCTCAGAAAATGTGTGCTGCTAAAAGAGGAAGACGATGAAGTTCTGTTCTCTGAAGAATGCTTGAGGAGGAAGAAGAAGTGATTTTTAATTTCTTTTCTTCATGTATATTTCTTTCTTTCTTTTTCTCTATCTATTCTGTACAGCAAAAAATCTGTATTTGATCTGTCGTCAAAGTTGTATATTAATCTGTAATATCTTCTTTCCTTATTTTCCTTTTCTTTTTCAAAATCTCTGACATACATTAATTGCACATTCCTTATATAAAGGAATATATTATTCTGAAAGCATATTTCTGGGAACTACAAATGTCACGCCTTATTATCTTTCCTTTTCCATGAATATGTCCTTTTCCGAGGAAATGTCAACGGCTATAACTTAAATAATAAAGGAAATATATTTTCCTTACTTGATCTGATGGAAAGAGCCATTTCTTTCGTCGATCTGAGATCAGAGAATGAAACGAATATAATTCTTCAGAATTTCTGAGCTTAAATAAGAAATCTTTGATCTGAACAAAATTTGTCGAACACAGACTGGAGTTCGTCGAACGGAAAGATTCGTCGACTGCTGAGCCTGGATAAAATCATCGTGCGCTGAGCTTAGACAAATTCTTCGACCGCTGAGACGGGTTCATCGACCGCTGAGAACAAGTCTGTTCGTCGAATGCAGAAGGCTTGCCGTTTGTCGAACGCAGAGAGCTTGCCGAATGTCAAACGCAGATAGCCATTCGTCGAATGCAGATAGCCGTTCGTCGAATGCAGAATCTGAATGAAATTTCTAGTTCTAACAGCCAAAACTCTTGACCCATAAACTATACATTGGGGTCAACTTGTCCTTAGTTAACATATAGTGATCCTAGCCCAAATCAAAAATAGGGTTGTTCCAACAATCTCCCCCTATTTGGGCAAGGATACTATTTGACAAAAATTGAAAATAAACAAATGCTAATACAGAAAAAACAACAGAGCATGAATATATCTGATATATTTTATCAGATATAAAATAAATAGTACTCTGAGTTTTTGAAATTACATTTCAATAAAAATAGAAATGAAAATACAATCAGAACCTTTGATTTTTCTGAATTCTGCCTTCTGAATTCTGAAATTGTCTGAACTGTATTGTTCTGAATTCTGATCTGTACTGAACTGTATCTGCTATGTAAATCAGGTATCTGAATTTGTTCTGAACTGAATTTGTCTAAATTCTGATTTTGTCTTTCTCTGATTTCTGAATTCTGATTAGCTAAGCTGTAGCAATAGCTGATACTGAATTTGCTAAAACAAAATTCTTCTTCTGAGTTGTACTGTATCTGCATATGAACTTTATTATGAGTTGTATCTGAATTTTTCTGAAACAGAAATTTGCAATCAGCAAACTACTGTAAGCTTTATCAAGCTTCTTCATACAGCAACTCCCCCTGAGACTGGAGGTTCTTCAGCTTTCTCCTTTTTGCCTAGTTCATAGAACAACTCCCCATGAGCAAAGCAGTGCATTAAATGGAGTTTGTTCATGAAAACTTCTCCCCCTGCCTAATTTTCGGAAAGCCCTGAAGCTAGGCCCCTTGAAGAAGGGACATTTGATGGAGGTAGGGAAGGATGAAAGATTGTCATTGCTATTGTTCCTGCACAATAAAATAGAGATCAAGTGCAAAGGGAACTAGAAAGAGAAACAATTCTGTAGGCATTCAGCTAATAAAAAATATTTGATTAATGATGACAGGCTGAAATAAAAAGCTTCAATTCAATGAGGAGATGGGTAAGTAGAAAACTTAATTTTTTAACAGATTGAATCTCCATCTATCATACCTAGCTGATTTATAAAGATGATATGTTTCTTTTCATCCAAGGGCTTGGTGAAAATGTCAGCTCTTTGCAAATCAGTATAGATGAACTTTAGGCAGATTTTGTTTTTATCCACATTATCCCTAAGGAAGTGGTGCCTAATCTCTATGTGTTTAGTCCTACTATGGAGAACTGGATTTTGTGTTATAGATATTGCACTAGTATTGTCACAAAATATAATTGAATTATTTAAGTTGACACCATAGTCTAGGAGCTAATTTTGTATCCACAACATCTGTGAGCAGCAACTGCCAGCAGCTATATATTCAGCTTCAGCTGTTGATATGGACACATAGGTCTGTTTCTTACAAAACCAAGACACAAGCCTATCACTAAGAAACTGGCAAGTTCCTGATGTGCTTTTCCTGTCTACTCTGCATCCAGCATAATCTGAATCTGAGAATCCAGTTAATTCAAATTCAGATGTTGTTGGATACCAGAGACCTAGATTAGGACAACCCTTTATATATCTCAAAATTCTTTTTAATAAAATTAGGTGAGATTCTTTGGGGTTAACTTGGAATCTAGCACAAATACATGTAGCAAACATTATATCAGGCTTATTAGCTGTTAAATAAAGTAAAGAGCCAACAATTGCTCTATATACTTTTGAATCAACAGGTTTCCCTGATTTATCAGCATCAACAACAGCATTAGAGGGCATGGGTGTTTTCATGGTGGAAGAATCAGACATACCAAATCTTTTCACTAATTCCTTAGCATACTCAGATTGGGATATGAAGATTCCATTTGGGGTTTTGCTTCACTTGAAGACCAAGGAAGTATGATAATTCACCCATACTACTCATTTCAAATTTAGATTGCATTAAATTAGAAAATCTTTTGCATAAATTTGAATCAGTAGAGCCAAAAATAATATCATCTACATATATTTGAACTAGCAAAGTTTGATTTTTATGTATCCTGAAAAATAGGGTTTTGTCTACTATGCCTCTACAGAATTTATTCTCTAAAAGAAAACTAGCTAAAGTCTCATACCATGCTCTAGGAGCTTGTTTGAGACCATAGAGAGCTTTCTTAAGCTTATATACAAAAGAAGATTGAGTTGGAGAGATGAAACCTGGTGGTTATTCCACATAGACTTCTTCTTTGATTTCTCTATTCAGAAATGCACTCTTTATAACCATTTGATAAACCTTGAACAGCTGGTATGCTGCAAATGCAAGGAAGATTCTGATTGCTTCTAACCTTACAACTGGTGCAAAATTTTGATCATATTCTATTCCTTCTTCTTGTGAGTATCTGATGAGTCCTCATCATATACACTTTTATGGACTCATCTGGGCCGTTTAGTTAGTCATTTCACTGCACTTTAGCCCTGTTTTAGTTTATATTTGATATTCTATGCTAGGTGCACTTTTAGGCCTATTTTGGTGTGATTTCATTTCTATCTTCATTAGTAGTTTTCATGTGCGGTTAAGTGTCACTTTCAGTGGCTAGATTAGTGTTGTACGCTGGAACAGTAGTCGTGCAGGTGTTCCCGGTGCAATTCTGCACAGGAACACTGCGCACGATCACTGGTTCTACTGCGCACGACCACTGGTCGTGCGCCACTGATCGTGCGCACTTAATGCCTTTTTCATGAGTTCTGTTTGGAGCAGTGCGCACGACCATCGATGCTAGTGTGCACGACCACCGGTCGTGCGCCACTGCTCGTGCGCACTTATCATTAAAATTCTGAGTTCTGTTTGCTGTATTGCGCACGACCACCGACGATAGTGCGCACGACCACCGGTCGTGCGCCACTGGTCGTGCGAACATGTTATTTTATAATTTCTGTCTTTGCAGGTTCCGTCCAGGCAGAGCGCACGATCACAGGATTCTAGTGCGCACGACCACTAGTCGTGCGCCACTGACCGTGCGCACTGTTTAATTCCAGCGCCTATAAATTCCCTGCTCGCGATTTAGGTCGGGGATCTCGATTTCCTGCCGCCGTTCTCTCGCTCCAGGCTCCGATTTCGCCCCTCCACCGTCGCCCACCATATGGAGGTGCTCCGGGCTTGCTCTTCACGCCAATCTTGAGCCGGAGTTTCCTCTCGGCCTCCTCCTTCATCCAAGAGCTCCAAAGGAAGACCTAGCCGCCATTACCATCAAGCAAGAGGAAGTTTGCAACCTCTACCGGATCGTGACACGAAGAAGACGGGTCCATTGGAGAGTCGTGACAGCTCTCTCTACCCCGGACGTAGTTGCGGACCGAGCTTGGACGCGGATTGACAACCCGACGATTCCAACCGTGAATCTTCAACGAGCCTTCGGATTCGGTCGATTTCTTGCCTTGTTCTCCTTTTATTGATTGTTGTAATAGCTAGATCTATGTATGTTGATGAAGTTGCACTTGAACTAGTTTGTATTTCCATATATTTCTTGTATTTGTGAAATGCTTGTTATTTGAGTTGCTTGAGGAGCGCCACCATCCCTTTTCCACTCCACCACCGTGTCCGGTGCCGCACTAGCAATTGCTAGTGGCGTGCTTGTCGAAGAGGTGCTTACGACCCTCATTCCGCTAGCCTACTCGCCCATCCGCCTACCGAAGCGTGGCATCGCGGCCCGTATTCCATCCCGCCTAACGAAGCAGCGCGCTCAAGGCCTGCATAGTTCGATCCATTAGCCTACTCGTCCATCCGCCTACCGAAGCGTGGCATCGCGGCCCGTATTCCATCCCGCCTTACGAAGCAGCGCGCTCAAGGCCTGCATTGTTCAATTCCGCTTGCCTTCTCGTCCATCCGCCCTTGCGACGCAGCGCGCTCAAGGCCTGCCTAGTCTCCATCCCGCCAAGCGAAGCTTTGCATAGCGGCATTGCATAGGAGTAGTTGATAGCTTTTATTTTATTTTCCAAAAGCCAACCCAACTCCCCCGCATTCCATCCGACGTTTAGGACTTCAATCTCAAGTCCTCCTCGAACGTTAACTCCACCTTACTGTGTTCCTCAAGAGATCGATACTTGGGGATTCATTCCCATTTTATATTACTTGAACGATCGGTACACTGCCGTTTCGTGTCGCAGTCGAGCTACCGCCTATAGCGGGGTGTGAGATTTGCGCCATCAAGTTTTTGGCGCCGTTGCCGGGGAACACAGTCGTGTGAGTTTTCTGGAGAGGGAGAATCTGAGAGAGAAGCTCCTTCATTTGTAAATTGCATCCTTTAAATTTTATTTCTGTTCTTTTTATTCCGCTTTCTTATTTAATATTAGGTTGCTTTAGTAATTTCTGTTGGTATAGTGTCTGCATAATAGCATTCTTATCTTGAATCGTATTATTTTTACACTATGTGGACACATCTCAATATTCGTTGCCGTTGGTGTAGAGATACTTCTCACTCTAGTGATGAATGCCCTACGGAGAATAGTAGGCATAATTCTTATAGCCCAGCATATGGAGCACCGACTTCGTCTGGTACTCCATATGGTGCGCGTAAGTCTTATGGCTACTCTGCTGAGCCTTTACCGTCATACTTCTTTTCGGCTCCAGCCCCCGCTGTGCCAAAGAAGCCCGCAAGGCAGTGCCAGTTTTGTCGGAGCACTGATCACGCCCTGAAGGATTGTGCTGCTTTTCGTCGCCAATTGGATGAGGATGACGAGCCGGATATCCGGATCGTCCCGAATCCTAACTCTGGCGGCACACCTTCAACATCCGGTTATGTGTCTTTGTCACCTTCACATCTTGAAGGGTATGGCATGGACACGGTCACTGGATGTGTGGCTGATCTGGGCACCGACATTGCTGAGCCCATTCTCCCAGTGCATCCACCACCTCTAGTGGATTCGATTCTTTGTGAGGAATCGGTGCTCGACTTTTATCCGAGCACTACTCCTCCCCCTGTTGTGCATACTACACTCGTCTCTGACGACATTGTTGATGATGTGTCGCAGGAGGAGGCGGTTGATCTGAGTGTTGTGCCTATTCCTACGGAGGAGGACAACCTTCTAGGTGAAGAGGAATTTTCCTCAGCACCGGTGGAGGAAGTCCAAATCCTAAGCCTGGCCACCGTTGATCCCGCCGAATCTTGTAGCATTGATGACAATGCAAACATTATTTTACTTCCCCAACCTAATGGGAGTGAGACCGGGACCACTCCCCCGATTTTTGATTATCTATGTTCTTCATCTTGTTTATTTCTCGATCCCCCCTCTTCACCCGAGCCTGTGCAGGTTGAATCTTCACAGGTACTTCAGGAGGACTTGGAGCTTTGTGCTCAAGTCAATGATGAGTGTGTCCTTTTATGCGAAGAGGTTGATCCCTCCTCCATTAAGGAAGCCTCATTCGTTGCCTTCTCCTCCTGCGGACCTGCTGTGGACGATACCTTGCTAGGCAAGGAGGTGTTCTGTGAGATGAGTGAGGACCAGGCCTCCTCCTCTTCTTACTTTCTTTTCCCTCTACCTGTGAGGAGCAGGTATTTATATTCGGGTAGAGGCGTGACTGTTCTTTCACCGTATCGGTACCCGCTACCGACACGGATATTAGGCCAGTTACCTGAGCACTTCTCCTTCCATAGGCCCATTAGCTAGAACTGTACAAATGCCAAATAAGTCGTGCTGGGATGACAATAACCCCAGTAGTTATCTTACTTTTCATGCATTTTATTTTATTCAATCCTGTTTAGTTAGCTGTAGTATTGTAGTTTATCTTTTTCTGTTTCTTTTGTTTTGCGGAGCTGATCCCTGCAGGTATCTTCTCTGGATGGCGGATGCTGCAGCTTAGTCTGGGTTTAAACGCCAATCTTCTGGTATGCTCACTTGCTGAGCATTGGGTACTCTCTTCCCCTAGCCCTATGCTGATTTTCATGTCATATGTTTTGTGGATTGTTTAGTTTAAGTCTGGGGGAGAGTAGTTTTGTTTACCCGCTCACGCGCACTATTGCACTGCATGCTAGAAGATTTCATTTAAAATGTTTTGTTTATTTTCATTGCACACCACATCACCCACTTGAGCGCGTACTCATCTGTTTGCTTGCTCTGTTGTGAATTTAATTCTTCTGCTTATTTGGGAAAGTCTAGGTGATGGCTTAGGATTATGTAGCAGAGTAAAATGTTGACTCTAGCAGTGCTCCTAGTCGAGTGCTCGGTTGCATAGAAATTTGTGTAGATTCGATTTCTCTTTATACTTATGGTTTTATATTTTTTTTTCTATTCGTGTAAATGTTGTTTACTCTACTCAAATGGTGAATCTGGTGTGAATCAAACGGTAGCGTAGGGATGTGTGTAAACGATCGCTAGATTCGTATTGCTTGAGTCGGGAGAAAGGATAATCTTTCTCGGTGGCTAGAACTTGCCCCAAGCGATTCTTGAAGCATGGGTATACGGTTAGTCAATTGCGTGAATGTGATATAGGCCATCATCTTGGCCCGGTTGAGCCTTTGTGCCATTCCTATCATCATTTCCTCGCTAGCCCAATTGTGCCTACCCCATTCTTTTGGTTCAGCCCCACTATTGTTCACCAAAGCCTAAACTCCAATCCTAGTCGCACACCCAAAAAGCAAGCATTTTGTTTAAATTTCAAATTAGTGGTGTTGATTGTGGTAGTACTTTGTGAAAATGTGGTTGTGCATCTTTGAAAAGTTGCTGAAATTGTTAAAGAAAGATAAAGAAAAGAAGAAAAAGATTTGAAAAGAAAAAAAGAATGAAAAGTTTAATTGAAAAAAATCTGTTTGAGATTTATATTTGGGAGTAGGCGGTGCACACACCCATGCGTCTAAGTCTAAGTCTGGGGGTGTGGTGCATCCGCGTGTTTTGTGGCCGCTTGGATAATGTTATGCATTTGCTCATTTGGGTTTAGTATTTGAACCATCGTCTTTATCATTGTATACCTCACCTAAACCCAAGCCCCATTTAAAACCTAAAGTCCTATTGATTCACGCATTTGAGTCAAACCAGTGCCGTGGAGAGAATGTGACCGGGCAAGCCTATGGTCACCGACACCGATGGATTTCAGTGGAGTTTTTCCCGCATCCCGATCTTGGGCAATGCTCGTCTCAGCGTTTAGCTTACTTTCTCCGTATGCATGACCGAACGATTCACCGCTGTTCACCATTTTGAGTAGTTGTAATATGTTTTTACTCTTTTAGAAATATATAAACTGTTTATATAATCAGAAATCTTCTCTACTATTCTTCTTATGCACGTGAGCATGCGACTTCGCATGGTACTCTGTATTGTAGTTTTAAGCCATCTACTGTTCTTTCCTAGTTCGCTTAGAATTTGTTTGCTCGGGACGCGCAAACAGTTAAGTTTGGGGGTGTGATGAGTCCTCATCATATACACTTTTATGGACTCATCTGGGCCGTTTAGTTAGTCATTTCACTGCACTTTAGCCCTGTTTTAGTTTATATTTGATATTCTATGCTAGGTGCACTTTTAGGCCTATTTTGGTGTGATTTCATTTCTATCTTCATTAGTAGTTTTCATGTGCGGTTAAGTGTCACTTTCAGTGGCTAGATTAGTGTTGTACGCTGGAACAGTAGTCGTGCAGGTGTTCCCGGTGCAATTCTGCACAGGAACACTGCGCACGATCACTGGTTCTACTGCGCACGACCACTGGTCGTGCGCCACTGATCGTGCGCACTTAATGCCTTTTTCATGAGTTCTGTTTGGAGCAGTGCGCACGACCATCGATGCTAGTGTGCACGACCACCGGTCGTGCGCCACTGCTCGTGCGCACTTATCATTAAAATTCTGAGTTCTGTTTGCTGTATTGCGCACGACCACCGACGATAGTGCGCACGACCACCGGTCGTGCGCCACTGGTCGTGCGAACATGTTATTTTATAATTTCTGTCTTTGCAGGTTCCGTCCAGGCAGAGCGCACGATCACAGGATTCTAGTGCGCATGACCACTGGTCGTGCGCCACTGACCGTGCGCACTGTTTAATTCCAGCGCCTATAAATTCCCTGCTCGCGATTTAGGTCGGGGATCTCGATTTCCTGCCGCCGTTCTCTCGCTCCAGGCTCCGATTTCGCCCCTCCACCGTCGCCCACCATATGGAGGTGCTCCGGGCTTGCTCTTCACGCCAATCTTGAGCCGGAGTTTCCTCTCGGCCTCCTCCTTCATCCAAGAGCTCCAAAGGAAGACCTAGCCGCCATTACCATCAAGCAAGAGGAAGTTTGCAACCTCTACCGGATCGTGACACGAAGAAGACGGGTCCATTGGAGAGTCGTGACAGCTCTCTCTACCCCGGACGTAGTTGCGGACCGAGCTTGGACGCGGATTGACAACCCGACGATTCCAACCGTGAATCTTCAACGAGCCTTCGGATTCGGTCGATTTCTTGCCTTGTTCTCCTTTTATTGATTGTTGTAATAGCTAGATCTATGTATGTTGATGAAGTTGCACTTGAACTAGTTTGTATTTCCATATATTTCTTGTATTTGTGAAATGCTTGTTATTTGAGTTGCTTGAGGAGCGCCACCATCCCTTTTCCACTCCACCACCGTGTCCGGTGCCGCACTAGCAATTGCTAGTGGCGTGCTTGTCGAAGAGGTGCTTACGACCCTCATTCCGCTAGCCTACTCGCCCATCCGCCTACCGAAGCGTGGCATCGCGGCCCGTATTCCATCCCGCCTAACGAAGCAGCGCGCTCAAGGCCTGCATAGTTCGATCTATTAGCCTACTCGTCCATCCGCCTACCGAAGCGTGGCATCGCGGCCCGTATTCCATCCCGCCTTACGAAGCAGCGCGCTCAAGGCCTGCATTGTTCAATTCCGCTTGCCTTCTCGTCCATCCGCCCTTGCGACGCAGCGCGCTCAAGGACTGCCTAGTCTCCATCCCGCCAAGCGAAGCTTTGCATAGCGGCATTGCATAGGAGTAGTTGATAGCTTTTATTTTATTTTCCAAAAGCCAACCCAACTCCCCCGCATTCCATCCGACGTTTAGGACTTCAATCTCAAGTCCTCCTCGAACGTTAACTCCACCTTACTGTGTTCCTCAAGAGATCGATACTTGGGGATTCATTCCCATTTTATATTACTTGAACGATCGGTACACTGCCGTTTCGTGTCGCAGTCGAGCTACCGCCTATAGCGGTGTGTGAGATTTGCGCCATCAGTATCCTTTAGCTACTAGTCTTGCTTTTTTTCTCACAATGTTGTCATCTGCATCTAGCTTATTCCTGTAGACCATTTAGTTCCAATAACTGGATAATTCTTTGGTCTAGGAACCAATTCCCAAACTTTGTTTGTCTCAAACTGATTGAGTTCCTCTTGCATAGCAATGATCCAGTTGGGATCTTGTTCTGCATCTTGTAGGGATTGAGGTTCAATCTGAGAGAGAAAATAAGTATGCATCATATTCTGATTTGCTTGATTCCTTGCTTGCACACCTGCTGAAATATCACCAATTATTTGATATATTGGGTGATCTCTAATATTGACATAATCAACAGGTATAGTGGGATCAGCAATGATTTTCACTTGGGGAATTTGTTCAGCTGTTGTATCATGTGGAAAATGATATGTTGTTATCTGATTTAAACTGTCAGCAAAATCTGGGTGATTTTCTTCTTTACTTTCTTCAGCATTCTACTTTACAGGATCCAGAAATCCTTCTTTATGTAGAGCTAATTGATCTAGCTGCTCACTTAGCTTTTCACATAGATCTGATACCTGCAAAGTATTTATGGTAGAGGTGGTATTCCTCTCCTCATTTAATAGGTTTGTTTCATCAAAAGAAACATGCATGGACTCCTCTATCTTAAGAGTAGATTTGTTGTAGACTCTATATGCTTTACTAGATAGAGAGTATCCAAGGAATATGCCTTCAGCTGCCTTAGCTTCAAACTTCCTTAGATATTTCTTATCATTGTTATGCACATAGCATTTACAACCAAAAATCTTAAAATAGCTAACCTTAGGCTTTTTATTCTTGAGTAGTTCATAGGGAGTTTTACCCTTAAGTTTATGTATCAGGCTTCTATTCAACACATAATTTGTTGTGTTCACTGCCTCTGCCCAAAAAGAGAGTGACAAATGAGCATCAGCAAGCAATGTAGTTGCTGATTCAATTAGTGTTCTATTTTTCCTTTCAGCTACCCCATTTTGTTGAGGGCTTCTGGGAGCAGAGTGATGCGTATTCGGCAAGTGCACTGGTCGCTGTCAAGTAATAAATTTGGGAATCGCTTCCCCGAATATCGTCTCTCAAGGAATGCAGGTTCTGGTGAACGAAACGCGTGGTGGATCGATCGTTACACGAGCGAATAAAGTAAAAACAAGGGCATTGTGATTTGGTTCCTAAGCTAATGCGGAAAAGAGAGAAGCGGGTCAAAACTCTGCTTCGCAAGGCGGGATGGATGCAACGGCCGCGATGTCGTGCTTCGGTAGGCGCATGGACAGAAAGTAACTGTGACGGGCGAGGGACGCACACACCTCTTCTCCAAGCATCACCGCTAGCAATTGCTAGGTGGCTTCTTCACACAACGAACTCAGAAAATCACAACAAGGAAAATGCTATTCTCACACCACCGCATCATTGCACATGAACATCATAAAATATCTATGACAATAAGCTAAAGAATAGTTCATTACAACAACACAAAGAAAACACAAGCATCAAGTTTAGAGAGGACCAAACAGAAGATATCACCTCATCTAGGGTTCTCGCCGGAATGAGAGGTTGTCGGGCTCTCTCCGGGCTCGGCCCTCAGATGGTGTGTGGACTCGATGGAGGCTGTCACCACTCCAACGACCTACAGTACTTCTATGGCTTCCCACGACGAGGGATGCTTGAACACTTGGTGGAGAATACTTGCTAACGCTCCCGAATGGAAGAATGGTGGTGGAAATCTCCGGAAAATAGTCTCCTTGGTGGTGGTGGTAAAGGAGAAGCCTTCAGACCTCAGAAACGGTGGGAGGGACCTGATTTCCCGCTCCCTCTAGGGCTCTCCCCATTGAATGCGGCTTATCCTGCTTTTTATACTAAACAGGCAGAAAAATGGTCACGCACGGTCGAACGCACGACCGTGTGTGAACCGTGCGTTATTAAATGATAAATTCTGACTTGAGGGAGACGTTGCGTCGCCCGTGTGTTTTACTCACGCACGGGCAAATCCGCCCATGCATAAAAACACACGGGTAAATTCAGAATGACTAAAAACAGGAGGAAGCAGGTCGACCGTGCGTTTTACTCACGCACAGGCAAATCCGCCCGTGCGTAAAAACGCACGACTAAACTCAGATTGTCCATTTTCTGCCCAGATACAGACGCACGATCGCAACCGTCCGTGCATCAAGGAAATGCACGACCGTGCGATATGCGCAGACATAAATTTTGGGGGAAAATGGGACGATCCGGCCACCTGCACATAAGACATACCAGCTGGGAATACACCTTCAGCACCAAATAAACACAGAAAAAGGATTGGGGAGCACCATGTGCTTACCCCCAATAATAAGGAGCGAAAATGCACAACGAAACGGGCCTAAGAGTGCACCTAGCAGGGAATAACAAATATGATCGTAAACATGCCTAAAGTGTGGTGCATCGACTAGAAATACGGCCCAGATGAGTCCATAAATGTGTATATAAATGGGACTCATCACACCCCCAGACTTAACCATTTGCATGTCTCGGGCAAACTACTCCGCTCTCCTATCGGAACAATTGGATGTTAGAGTATGATTGAGTGGTGGAGACTCATGCGAAGTCGCATGCTCACAGGCGTAGAAATACATTAGAATAAAATTTAACTCAAAATTATATTTAACTATTTCTAAAACAGTAATTTGAAATCTAATTTACTTGGATGGTGAATCCTGGTGAATCTTTCGGTCGCGCAAAAGGGAAAATAGCGTGACTAATGAGTAGAGTTTTACTTGAATCAAAGCTCGGGAAAAACTCCTAAGAAATCCATCAAAGCCGGTGTCCATAGGCTTGCACGTTCACACTCTCTCCACTGCATGAGACGACTCGTATCTAAAATCAATAGGACTTATGGGTTAGGATTGGGCTTAGGTTGAGTTTAGGCTAGATAAGTAGAATGACGATGGGAATCGCATTCAACATAACTGAGCACTCAAGAGAATTACAATCACCAATACAACATTTTCAAGAAGTACACAACACCCCCAGACTTCAACTGAACACTAGGTGTGTGCTAAGCCAATCATACTTTGAATTTGTCGAGAGAGTATAATTGAAAGTTCGTTTTGAACATTTTTTTTCTTCTTCTCTTTTTTTTTCTTTTTTCTTTTCTCGACAGAATTTCTTTTGTAGGCACACTAAAAACTTCTCCTTCAGCTTTTTCAAAGCTATCATACAACACGGAGATGACACCAAACAAGATAGATATATAAATTTCTTTCAGCTCATTTGTTGGTGCGAAAATAGGTTTGGCCGTATGGCTTTTGTGAAATTTTTGTGGAGCTAAACAAGGAGGAAAGGTAGGCTCAAGTGGGCTTGCAAAGGTGATTACATTGGTAAGGATTTCAAAAGCACAAATGGATCATGAAATGGCCTATATCAAACTTTATAACGAGTACTTCAACGCAATCATTTCAAGAGTCGCCTAGTGCAAGTTCTAGCCACCGAGAAAGGTTGTCCTTCCTTCTGACCCTAGTAATAAGCTACTACTAGTCCAGCTACACTCGACCCTATGCTACCGTTGGATTCACCGGATTCGCCACTAAAGTAAAATAAATTGCAGCTACTATAATAGAAATACTTAAATTACAACATTGAATTTTATTCTACTCGAATTGAATTTCTAGGCGTGACGGGAGCACTCGACTAGAGCACTACTCGAGTCGACATTTTTCTCTACTCCTCACTCCTACACTAACAATCCAATTCTTACGAGCGGGGAACCTCGCAGCAATATCCAATAAGCGCGCGTGATCAAGTGCGCGTGAACTAGGTGCAAGTGTATGCAATTTGTGCAACAAAATAATAAATCCTAACTCAGCATATTCTAACATGCTATGCAAAGGGTGTGTTCGTGCATAGCTCGATCCCTCCCCCAGACTTGATCAAAACTAAATAAAATAGGGAATTCTGGAATAAGGAGAATAGGGGTAGAGTGGACCTATGCTCATAAATGAGCATGCCAGAAGTGCGGTAATTCCTTCTTTAAATTTTTCTCCTTCCGCATCCACCAAGCGAGAGCTTTAACCTGCGATGTTAGCAAAAAGAAAAATAACAGGACTAAAAGAAAATTGACTAAGCAAACGGAACCGGGTGGTTCCCATGGGTTGTCTCCCAAGAAGCCCTTTTGTTTAACGTCCTTAAAGGTGGACCAAAAACCTGTATTACAGTTTGATAGCAGCAGTTATAAACTTGTTCCATACTTAATAAAAACACAACACAGCAATGTAATATAACATAGCACAAAATCAGACAGAAGAAACAACACAAACAAAACCTGGAGACCCCATCACGCATCAGTTGTATGCTGATTTGTGGTGGCTCTCCCCAGCCACGCGAGATGGGAAGGAGGTGAAGGCTTTAGGTCCCAAGGAGGATGTCTCCCGCTTGCCCCTATCCTCCTTCTCGCGTTGGAGGGCAGCAGAGCGTGCTCAGCGCAACAACCTTTCTTGCTTCAGCTTCTCCACAGTTGGAGAGCGCCACCGTTGATAGTCGTCAGAACTTCCCACCTTGGTGGTCAGTGGCATCACTTCCGTTGTCGCCGAGACAACTGGATCAGCCCAATGGACCTATTTAAAATGTTTATAGTGGTCGTTATGACTCAAAAAACTGTTCATAAGGTGCTTTGCTCTGCCTTCTCTCTCATCATTCAACGCTTGGGTCTCACCGCTTTCTCCTGCCTTTATCACCTCTTCATTCACGACCCGCAACTTCTCTTCTTTCTTCTCTCCTTCTAGCGATCTTTTTTCTTTCCTTGCTTCTGCGTCACTAGATGATTCATCAGTGATAACAAGGGGAGAGTGGATTACTGCTTCGGAAACAATCTTGTGGTAAGTGGGGGTGTTACCTTACAAGGTAAGACAACACACCCCTTAGAAAAATCTAAGGTGGCACCGCTCTCTTTTAAGAATGGTACTCCCAAGATGGGAATAGATTGATTCTGACTTGGTCCCAAAACTTGGAAGTCGGCAACCACAATCGTCCGTTCGATTGTAACTTCCACATTCCTTACTTCTCCCTCTGCCTGAATGACAGACCCATTATCAAGCACTAGGGATTTTCGATCATCTGTGTTCATTTCAAGTTTTAATTTAGCAACATCCTGCAATGCAAGGATGTTGCGAGATGAACCGGAATCACATAGAGTCGTCGTTTCAATATTATTAATGGAGCATGAGATCACCAACTCATTTGGGTCACTCACTCCCGCATCAGAGAGACTCTTCCCTTGGTTAATTGGATTTTTTTCAGTATTACTGGGAAGGGTCGCTTGCGAACGCTCGGTTAGCACTTGAGCCAATTGGCCCAATTGCGTCTCCAAGTTACGCATGGACGCGGCTTGGTTCGCCAAACTAGAGCTGGCGACTTCCATGAACTTCTCCATCATTTCTTCCAGATTACTTTTCTTTGGGGCTGGGGCGCCTTCATTATAACCCGGATGAGGCGGCCACGGTTGGCTTCCGGACGCTTGAGCATCGTATTGATGCTGGCCTGGTTGCCATCATTGGCCTGCAGTATTTTGATTCCAGGAAAAGTTCGGGTGATTCCTCACACCCGGATTATAGGCATTGCCATAGGGTACCCCCTAGCTTGGTTTCCTACAAAATTTACTGATTCATTTAAATTAAGCTGAGAGAATTCACATGATAGCCCGCTACCTGGGCACTGGTATGCGTGGTGACCACCGCCTCCGCATCCTTCTTAAGAAATGTTAGTCGCAGGCGCAGCAGCGAGAGGTAATGAGTCCACCATGAACAGTCCCCGAGCGCTTCTCGGGGCATTTCTCCCAGCGGTCCAGAAGGTGCTGTGTAAGGCAGTGTCCTGCAGAATTCTGAGAGCTTCCTCCGGCGTATGGTTCATCAGGGTCCCTCCTGCAGTAGCGTCAATCATTGCCCGGTGGTTGGTCTCGATGGCGAAGTAGAAGGTTTCCACGATGTTCCACGGCTGGAGCTCGTGATTTGGGAATTTGCGAAGGAGGTCGCCAAGACGCTCCCAAGCTTCTGCGAGAGTTTCTTGCTCAGCTTGCCGGAAAGTGGCGATCTCCCGCCGAAGGCTCACAATTTTGTCCACCGCGTGGAATTTGGCGAGAAATGTGGACGCAAGCGCGTCCCAAGTGGCAGCAGTTCCTGGAGGGATAGAATAGAGCCAAACTCTGGCTTTGTCACGCAAAGAGAAAGGGAATAGTCTCATCTTGACTGTTTCGTCAGTAATTCCTGCATACTGGAAGGTACCGCAAATGTCGGCGAACTCCGCCAAGTGAAGATGTGGGTCTTCACTAGGCATCCCCGAGAACTGAGTGTTGTTGCGGATGATGTTCAAGATGGCTGGTTTGATCTCAAACTGGTTATTCATGATGTTAGGCCCAAATCCTGGATACACACTTCCAACTGTTGGAGTGGTATAATCTCTCACGGTCTGGGGCCTTGGTCTAACCGCCTCCTGCTCATCCCTTAGATGATTTTTCCCCACATGGGGTACTCCAGGATTCACTTCTTCCCGATCATTGGGTACTCTCGGCATACCTCCAAGTTCCATATTATCTCCCATAGCCGCTTGCACGGCTGCAGCACGCCTTAGTGCGCGCGCAGTACGTTCAATCTCCGGATCAAAGGGTACAAATTCCCTTTCGGCTTGCCTCTGCATACACAAAAAGAAGACACAAAGAAAAACAAAAAAAAACAACTGCTCCTATAACAAGGATTCACAACAAAAAGCGTTACACGCCTGCATTCCCCGGCAACGGTGCCAAAAACTTGATGCGTAAGTTCACCGGTCACTGTCAAGTAATAAATTTTGGAATCGCTTCCCCGAATATCGTCTCTCAAGGAATGCAGGTTCTGGTGAACGAAACGCGTGGTGAATCGATCGTTCCATGAGCGAATAAAGTAAAAACAAGGGCATTGTGATTTGGTTCCTAAGCTAATGCGGAAAAGAGAGATGCGGGTCAAAACTCTGCTTCGTAAGGCAGGATGGATGCAACGGCCGCGATGCCTTGCTTCAGGAGGCGCGTGGACGGAAAGTAACTGTGACGGGCGAGGGTCGCACACACCTCTTCTCCAAGCATCACCACTAGCAATTGTTAGGTGGCTTCTTCACACAACGAACTCAGAAAATCACAACAAGGAAAATGTTATTCTCACACCACCGCATCATTGCACATGAACATCATAAAAGATCTATGACATTAAGCTAAACAATAGTTCATTACAACATCACAAAGAAAACATAAGCATCAAGTTTAGAGAGGACCAAACAGAAGATATCACCGCATCTTGGGTTCTTGGCCGTAATGAGAGGATGTCGGGCTCTCTCCGGGCTCAGCCCTCAGATGGTGTGCGGACTCGTTGGAGGCTGTCATCGCTCCAACGACCTACAACACTTCTATGGCTTCCCACGATGAGGGATGCTTGAACACTTGGTGGAGAATGCTTGCTAACGCTCCCGAATGGAAGAATGGTGGTGGAAATCGCCAGAAAATGGTCTCCTTGGTGGTGGAGGTGAAGGAGAAGCCTTCAGACCTCAAAAACGGCAGGAGGGACCTGATTTCCCGCTCCCTCTAGGGCTCTCCCTGTTAACTGCGGCTTATCCTGCTTTTTATACTAAACAGGCAGAAAAATGGTCACGCACGGTCGAACGCACGACCGTGCGTGAACCGTGCGTTATTAAATGATAAATTCTGACTTGAGGGAGACGCTGCGCCGCCCGTGCATTTTACTCACACACGGGCAAATCCGCCCGTGCATAAAAACGTACGGGTAAATTCAGAATGACTAAAAACAGGAGGAAACAGGTCGACCGTGCGTTTTACTCACGCACGACTAAACTCAGATTGTCCATTTTCTGCCCAGATACAGACGCACGATCGCAACCGTCCATGTGTCAAGGAAATGCACGACCGTGCGATATGCACAGACATAAATTTTGGGGGAAAATGGGACGATCCGGCCACCTGCACATAAGACATACCAGCTGGGAATACACCTCCAGCACCAAATAAACACAGAAAAAGGATTGGGGAGCACCATGTGCTTACCCCCAATAACAAGGAGCGCAAATGCACACCAAAATGGGCCAAAGAGTGCACCTAGCAGGGAATAACAAATATGATCGTAAACATGCCTAAAGTGTGGTGCATCGACTAGAAATACGGCCCAGATGAGTCCATAAATGTGTATATAAATGGGACTCATCACAGAGAAACACTGCCTGATCCCTTCTTTTCCACAGAATTCTCTCATCAGAAGAGACTCAAACTCAGTGCCATGATCACTTCTGATCAATGCAAATACAGTAGAGTACTCAGTCTTGATGGACCTGAGAAAGTCTATTAGAACTTTGAAGGTGTCAGACTTGTTCCTAAGAAAGAACACCCAAGTGAATCTTGAGAAGTCATCTACAATAACTAGAGATTAATGCTTCCCTCCTAAGCTCTGTATAGCAGTAGGTCCAAAATGATATAATACAGCAAATACGGAATCCTAGGTGAATCACTCTTGGATAAAGATTTGAAACTACGTCTAGTCTGCTTACCTAATTGACAAGCCCTGCAAAGTCTTTACTTCTTGAATGAACCAGAAGGCAGTCCTCTGACAAGATTGTCCTTAGAAAGCTTAGAGATAGTTCTAAGGTTAATGTGTCCAAGCCTTTTATGTCATAATTCATTTGTCTTACTTATTGAATTAAATAGACAGATGTCTGAATTGGCAGAGTCAAAATTGACTAGATAAATGTTTCCTTATCTAATACCAGATATTACATTTATGTTTTTATTATTGGTAATAAGACATTGGGAAGGGTTAAAGGTTACCTGATAACCTTCATCACATAACTGGCTTATGCTGATGAGATTGTGCTTGAGACCTTTGACATATGATACTTCTTTGAAGGTGACTGCTCCAATCTTGACTTGTCCATATCCTTTTGTCTGTCCACAGTTGGAGTCTCCAAAGACAACTTTGGGTCCAGCTTTGCCTTATAATTGCTCAGGTTGGCCTTGTTTCCTGTCATATGCTTTGAGCATCCACTATCCAAGTACCAATATTCCATTATCTTTGGATAGATGTGTACCTGCAAAGACAGAAAAATAAACTAGTTGTTTTTGACCCAGACTACCTTGGGTCCTTTTGTCTTACCACAATATTCAGAAATAAAGGATATTTCAGGCTAATCCTTATAGCCTTGTGGATGATATCTATTTGGAGGTATTATCCATTCAGTGAAAGGATTTTTAGTTTGTTTTGAATTAGAATTCTTGAAATTTTCTGTATAATATCTGTTCGACGAATTTGGGTAAGTTCGTCGATCGCCGTTCATGCTATAACTATACTGAAAATCTGTTTTCAATTTTCGTCGATCTTCGTTCGACAAATTGAAGTCTTTTCGTCGAGCTCCGTTCGACGAATTCTTCTGAATTCTTTTATTCATAACAGACTTGTTTGAAATATCTTTATTTGCTTCTGCAGCCTCTTTGCTTTTAGCAGAAACTAATTTTATAAGTGTAGATAATATATTCTTCTTAATTAGAGGTGGCTCTCTTGATGAAGCACCCAAGCCCAATTTACTATTAAGTCTAGCATTTACTGTGCTTGTTATGTCCATCAGTTTGATGCTTCTCCCATTAAGGGATTCTTTAAACTTTTTGGCTTCAGACAACTTGCTCTCAATGAGAACAATATGTTCCCTGGAGGCAGCCAAATCTTTCTTACGATTTACATTTTCTTCACTTATATTTTTCATTTCAGCTAGCTTACTTCTGAGTGAGATTATTTCTTTCTCAGATTTTAGTAAGTTTAAGCAAAGAACCTTGAATTCAGCTTTGATTTCAATTGAAGTAAAATCAAAGTTAGATATTACCTGATCTGCATTATCTTCTGCTTCTAGTTCTGATCCTTCTTCATCAGAATTATTGGCTGAGGCATTGATTTCCATCATGCAAAAGTTCTTCTCTTCTTCATTATCTTCATCATCAATGGATGATGATGCATTTCCTGACTCACTGCCTGAGTCATAAATTGCCATCAGGCACTGATCATTCTCTTTTGTTTCTTCTTCATCATCTGAAGAGCTGGATGACTGATCTGATTCAGTTTCACTCCAAGATTCTGCTACAAATCATCTTCCCTTCTTTATGTGTTTGTAAGAGGAAGACTTGCTGGAGTTTCTTTTCTCTTCTTTGCCCTTTTTCTTTTCTTTCTTCTGGTTTTCTGGACAATCTGGTGCAATATGTCATGGTTTCCTGCAGCCAAAACATATAATTTCTTTAGAATTGTTTTTGTCATACCTTGGCTTTTCATAGCTTCTGGATGACTTTTTCCTGAAGTCTTTTCTTGCCATCTTGTAGAATCCTTTGACAAACAGACTCATCAACTCCTCATTGTCAGGAGTCTTTCCTTCTTTTTCTATAGCTTTGAAGGCAATATTCCTGTCCTTCTTTGTTGAAGAGGAGATGCTCACTTGTTCAGCTTCCCTTGTCTTGATGAGTTGCTCATAGGATTTGAGCTTTCCTAGTAGTGTCTCAGTAGTTATCTCATTAAGACTTCTAGCTTCCTTGATAGGCCAGATCCTAGAATCCCAAGTGCTGGGGAAGCACATTAGGATTTTTTCATTGATCTCAGTTAATGAGATTTCCTTGTCAAGTATTCTGAGTTCACTTATGATTACACTTAATCTAGTGTACATATCTGCAACTGATTCTTCTTCACCCTTCTTGAAGTTCTCATACGGAGAGATCAAGTGAGATCTTCTGTCCTTTCTTTCATCAGCAGAGCCTATAACCATATTGTTGAGAGAGGTCCATATCTCTCTAGCTGAGGTGCAACCCACCACTTTCTGAAATATGTCATCAGACATTGTTTGAGCCAGAATGTTCATGGCTTTTGCATCAGCACTCCTTTGCTTTTTCTGTGCTTCTATCCATTCAGGAGGTGGGACAGCATTGTTGGCAGTTGTGGTTTCAGTACTTGTTGCTGTTGTAGGTGTTGGAGGTCCTGTCAATATAACATTAAAAATTTCTTCATCAATTGAGTTCATATAAAGCCTAATCCTTGCTTTCCACAGTGCAAACTTACTGAGATTGCACATAGGAGGTCCTATGCTAGAATACTCTTTGTTTTGTGCCATGAGTTTTTAACAGAAAATAAATAAAATAAAAACTCTAAAATAATTTAAGATCTAATTGATCTTTGTGATTCAGGTGTTAGCCTGTAAAGAATCAACTTCCTCTGATACCAATTGAAAGTGGAGGTTAGATCTTAAATTAACTCTAGAGGGGGGGTGAATAGAGTTTAAAACCTTTTCCCTTAGTTTTATTGTGGAATTAAAAAATAGTGATATATATATATATATATGTATAGAGAGTGAGTAATAAAAACTGAAATAAAATGAGTAATGAAAATAGCACACCGCACAACACAAAAAAAAATCAAACACAGAAGACACAAGGAGCTATAGTAGTTCCCCACTAAACTTGGGTACGTATACTCTTCTACCACCCTTGGTAGGAATCCACTAGGATTTTTGATCCGGTGCCCTCACACCAATGAGCTCTTGACAAGGTGCCCAAAAACCAACTAGATTTTTTGATAAGGTGTCTTGCCACCAAGAGGTAAACTTTTGAAGGGAGTTTTAACCCTGTACAGAATGGGATAGAGAGGGGTTTAGATGTTCTTCTCTGTAAAGATGTATAGAGAAGACTCTAGTGGATGTTGATGTAGAAAAGAACTCCTCTATCTGATATGAGATGTTTGACAGTTGAATTTGCTGGAGCTTTTCTTTGAAAGAATTGATCTTCCTGTAGCAGATAAATCTGAAAGAGAGAGTTCTTCAGATTTCTTGTTGCTCTTTTGAAAGATCTACACTTGCAGCTAATGACTGAGAGAATAAAGTTGATGTTGTTCTCAGTTGAAATGAAAATGTTGCTGTTGAGGAAGAAGAAGTTGATGTTCTTTTTGTTCTTCTTTCTCTTCTCTTCCTGAAGCTTTCTCCTTTCTTGATTCTTATTTTGCAGCAGGAAATCTGAGAGATGGTGTAGCTGTTCTCAGAAAATGTGTGTTGCTGAAGGAGGAAGACGATGAAGTTCTGTTCTCTGAAGAATGCTTGAGGAGGAAGAAGAAGTGATTTTCAATTTCTTTTCTTCCTGTATATTTCTTTCTTTCTTTTTCTCTATCTGTTCTGTACAGCAAAAAATCTGCATTTGATCTGTCGTGAAAGCTGTATATTAATCTGTAATATCTTCTTTCCTTATTTTCCTTTTCTTTTTCAAAATCTCTGACATACATTAATTGCACATTCCTTATATTAAGGAATATATTATTCTGAAAGCATATTTCTGGGAACTGCAAATGTCACGCTGTATTCTCTTTCCTTTTCCATGAATATGTCCTTTTCCGAGGAAATGTCAACGGCTATAACTTAAATAATAAAGGAAATATATTTTCCTTACTTGATCTGATGGAAAGAGTCGTTGCTTTCGTCGATCTGAGATCAGAGAATGAAATGAATATAATTCTTTTGAAATTTCTGAGCTTAAATAAGAAATCTTTGATCTGAACAAATTTTGGCGAACGCAGACTGGAGTTCGTCGAACGAAAAGATTCGTCGACCGCTGAGCCTGGATAAAATCGTCAAGCGCTGAGCTTAGAAAAATTCTTCGACCGCTGAGACGGGTTCGTCGACCGCTGAGAACAAGTCTGTTCGCCGAACGTAGAAGGCTTGTCGTTTGTCTAACGCAGAGAGCTTGCCGAATGTCAAACGCAGATAGCCATTCGTCGAACGCAGATAGCCGTTCGTCGAACGCAGAATCTGAATGAAATTTTTAGTTCTAACAGCCAAAACTCGTGACCCATAAACTATACATTGGGGTCAACTTGCCCTTGGTTAACATATAGTGATACTAGCCCAAATCAGAAATAGGGTTGTTCCAACATGGTTGTTTACTGCTCAGGAGGATGAAGACTATCCTGCTGCTAGGACAGGAATCAGGGCCCCTCTATCACACTCAGATAGTGATGAAGAGGAGGATGAAGAAGACTGTGTTCTGCTATGCCTTATGGCCCTCACTGATGAGGAAGGGAGTCAGAATATGTCTGACAATGATCAGGTTTCAATCCATTCCACTTCTATTTCTGATCATGATGTATGTCAAGAATCTGAAGCACAGCCATCACATGATGAAAGTGTTTCAGAAGTTGAGGTAGATGTCAATCAATTGATTGACAAATATGATGCATTGGTTATTGCTCTAAAAGAGAGCAAGAAGCTTGCCAAGAGGCAAGCCCAGGAAATTGCCTCCCTTAAGAAGACTGAAGGTGACTACACTGGACCTACCTCCCTGGTGGCCCAGATGAGTAGACAAATAAGTCATTTAAAGGGTATGACAAGTGTTCAATTGAGCAATATTTCCCTGAAGAACAAGGTCATCAAGGACCTTGATGAGAAGCTGGTGAAAGAGAAGAGCCTGGTGGCTCAATTCTCCAAGCCCAAATATGTGCTTCCTATTATTGACACCTTCTCCTCTCAAACCAATAGGAGAGGACTTGGATTCAATAAGATGGAAGTAGGATAAGGGAGTGGAGTAAAGAGAAAGGAGAAGGCTAAGCCTCAAACCACCTTTCAAAAGGTGCTACTTCCCTCCAACAGGTATGGCCATGAAAGTATTTATGGTCACTGGAAGAATGGGAGGTTCTATAGGAAGGAAAATACTCCTTCCTATAGTGAAAGAAATGGCATGGGATTGAGTGCAATGAAAGCTCCCCATGAGGAAATACAAATGGCCCAATCTGGACCATTTGTGTTTGGTGTCTCAGTGCCTCCAGTCAAGAACAAGGAAGCAAGCACTTCCAAATCAGCTTCAGCAAAAAGCAAGACTTTTGTCAAATCTGTTAACAAGGCCTGCTGCCCAGTGTCTGATTCCATCAGATATTGTATGGCTGCAAAGCCAAAGCAAGTTGAGACTAAAAGTGCACAATTAACCTCACTAGAATTCTCTAAAGGGGGGGTGAATAGAGATTAAAAATACTTTGTACAAATATATATATATATATATATATATATATATATATGTGTGTGTGTGTGTGTAATAATCACAGATTTAAGCTTCCCATACACCAACAAGAATTAAGAAAGTAAAGAAGAGAAATAAAAAGAAGAAAAACACAGCACAACACAAGGAAATATAGTGGTTCCCCAAACTTTGGGTAGTCCACTCTTCTACCCCCTTGGTAGGAATTCACTAACTTGCACTGAGTCTTTTGATAAGGAGACTCTTAGAACCAGACTGAGTCTTTTGATAAGGAGACTCTTAGAACCACTACAACTAAATTTTTTGAAGAGAGATTCTAAAAACTCTTTTACACAGTTTGAAAATGAAGTAAGAAAGAGAAGAAGAAGTAGAACAAGTAGAAGAATAGAAGACAATATATGTAAGAGGGAATCTTCTTCCTAGCAAGAAGATTAGAAGCACAAGTATAGTGAATATGATCTCTCTTCTATAGTGAGAAGGAGATTGTAAGCTTTTCTCTCTTTTGTGAGAGCTTTCAGAATTTGCAGCAGAATGGCTTCAGAAGGAGGAGAAGATGAAGGCTTTTTCTTTGCTGCAGCACACTATCTCTTTTCTCAACTTTCTCACTCTTCACTTGGGAGCTCTTCCTCTTTTTCAAATGTATATGGTGGATCACTTCTTGTTATTCTTTGCCGACCTCCTCCTTATTTATAGCTCTGTTTAAAATATATTGCTAAAGGAGAATAATCAATTTAGCAGACAGAGAAATAGAAAGAGATAAGAGTTTCCATAATCAATATTTTTGTAGAAGGAAACGAATCCATTCTAATTTCAAATAATATCCATAATAATCTTGATCAAATAAGCCAAGAATCAAATAGAAGGAAAGGCTGATTCAGAACGGCTATAAAAGAATAATATCATTCCATAAAAATCAAATCTACAGAATGAAGGAAAGAGATCTGGCGTGTTTTTGAATTACTTATAGATATCGACGTGCGTCGATTACTATTCGACGTAAGCGTCGATTTCATCCTGGCTGGACGTCGAGAGGAGAATAAGGAAGGTGCGTCGACAAAGATGCGTCGACTTTATCAAATGCGTCGACTAGAAGTCAGAGGTACATCGACTATGATTACGTCGAGTTCTTCTAAGAGTTACTTCGACTCATTCTGAGAGAGACGTCGACTATAATTCGACGTTGCGTCGAATACTATTCGACGCATATTTACTTAGCCTAATTTTTCATACTCAGAATTTATATTCTTCCTAATTCTAGGGGTTAAGATAAATCATTTCCCCAACAATCTCCCCCTATTTGTCTTAACCCTATTTAGAGAGAAATTGTATCAGCTTTTAATTAATCAAAGCAAAGCTTTTATATAGAGAAGAAATATGCTAAGCAATCAGAAGAAAATAGAATAAGAAATTATATAAAAAACTTTCATGTTCAGTTGAGTAATCAGCATTTAAGCATAAACAATTGTTCAAATGGAGTATATCATTATTGTTCAGGGGTACGAGGAGTTTTTCTTTTCCTAGTGAATACTTTTGTGGGTTGCTCCTTCTCAGCAGCAGGTGATTCCCTCAGCTCCCCCTGAGTCTCAGCAATTTGCTCCCCCTGAGTCAAAGTTGTTTGCTCCCCCTGGGATGGAACTTCCTTTGGGCCTTTTACTTCTTCTTCAGTTTCTCTTTCATCTCCAGTTTCAGGTATACCAGCAGCTGGCTCCTCCTGAGCGCCAGCTTCAGCTTCATTCTCTGCTCTACTTGCCTCCCCTTGCAATAGATCCACTTGTTGTGCAGCTTCTCTTGCTATAATCAGTACATTTGATATCTGCTCTTCAGTATGTAGCTCTGGTACTACTTCATTCCCAATGGTCTTGAGTAGAGCTAAACTGTCAGATTTTGAAGAGTGAGGGGTTTTGTGAGAGGGAATTTTGTGGCTGGAGAGCTGCTCTTCCTCTAACTTCTCCCCCTTCTTGACCTTCTTATCCAAGGAGGTGAAGAAAGACTTGGTGACCCTAGATGAAGAGATAGAGGATTTCGGACTTTGCACAGAGGCATTGACCCCATCTATTTGGGTTTGCATGTGCATGAAGGAAGAGTGAAGGTGAGAGCAGTGTCCATCCAGCATGTCCTGAAATTTTTGGGCTGCTGACTGGATACACTGGGTGATGAGGTTTTCAGTGGAAGGAGATGGTTTAAATGTGTTGGAGGAGGAGGAATCAATGGAGGAGGAGGTGTTGAATGTGATGAAGGTGGAGAGGGGACTGTATCATTTTGATGAGGTGTATTGGATGGAGAAGGTGGAGGAATAAAGGAAGGTTGAGCAGGAGACTGAGTTGGTATTTGTGAAGGTGTGGATGATGGTGGTACAGAGGAGATGTCTGTATGAGGAGGAGGAGGAGAAGAAGATGAATGAGCAGGAGAGATAGGAGGAGATGGAGTCCTTTCAGGAATGGCACCAGGCTTGGGAATTTGCCTGGTCCATTTTGAGAAGAGAGCAATGGACATCCTTTTGCCTGGAGGGATAGGGATTCCTTTTGACCTACATAGGTCAGGGAAGGAGTGGAAGAGTACTTGACTCATGGTTCTCATATAGGCATTCTCTTTGTGAGAGTATTTGTAGCCTATCATTTTGAGCAGGAGGCTGGCCCAGTCTACCTTCTTCTTCAGCACAAGGGCCCCCATGATGTTCAGTTGTTGTTTGGGTACTGCGTCATGGGCAGAGATCTTGCATAGTAAAATTTTTCCTACTATATCTGCCAGTAATCTATATTCATCAGAAAAGTCAATTTTCTTCAGGTGGATTGGTCTATCTTTTGAAAACTTCATGGTGATTAACAGATTCTTGATTTCATCAGGAGTGAGTTCCACAGGTTCATCACCTGATAAGGGAATGATGAAGGAGACTTTTTTAGTTGCTCTTTAGAAACTGATTTTCTTTCCCTATTTGAGTTGAACAAAGATAACATTGGAATGTACCTGATGGAAGATCAAAGGTAGTCCTAATGTGTTCTACAAAGATTGAGACAGGTGTCTCATGGATTGTTCCTTGGATTTCTCCTTGTTCAAATATCTGAACATGAGTCATGAGCTCTGTGAGTTCTGTCTCCAGGAGCTTGCATCTTGTGGAAATGAGCTTGTCTAATCCAGCTTCAGTAAACAAAGCTATGATGCTCTTGTAATTTTCTGCGGCGGCTTGAAAAGATTTGAGGTCAATGTCAAAGCCTGAGTTGGTCTTAGGAGCCATTTTAGGTCAGTGAGAGAGAGGAAGAAATGGTTGTGTTGGACATGTGTGTCATATCCTTTTGTTTGAGAATAACAAATCCCATATTGTATTTGATATTACTTGTAGTGTGTTTATAGTGTGCAGGAACTATAGGTGCAATACTCCATAGGTATAAAGCAGCTTGGAACAATCTTTTGAAAGGAGCAACGCTACCGCCAGCGCTATCGCTAACGCCAGCACTAATGCCAGCGCTATCGCTAACGCCAGGCGGTAGCTCAGTTGGTTTCGTCTCAGTGGTTTCCTTAGCGCTACTGCCAGCACTACCGCCCAGCGCTATCTCCACTACCGCCAGCGTTATCGCTACCGCAGGCGCTATCTCAAGTTCGTGCACAGAGCCACGCCGCCGACGGTTTCGCAACCGCTCCACACGAACGCTACCGCCGGCGCTAGCCGCTACCGCCGGCGCTAACCACTACCGCAGGCGCTAGCTCCAAGATCTATAAAATGATGTGTTCTCTCTCGTTTTGGTTAGAACTTCCAGAGAGGTTGCTTGTGCCACAATTCCAGTGCTGTTATGCTGCCGAAGTTGGATCTCCCACAAAATGCTTAAGGAGAATTCTGGAGGAGGGTTACGTCACGCTACATCCAAAGGACGATCGCTTTGACCTCACTCATACTACAGCGATCCTTCATCCTCATCTTCAGAAATCTCATATAGGGAGTTTTACTATTGTTATCTTTATCTTTTATTCATTCCATACTTTCTTTGTAACCGTTTAGTTAATTCGCCTTGTGTTGGCGACTAGGTCTGGGTAGGACTTAGGGGGAAATTCGCCTTGTGTTGGCGACTAGTTCTAGGTGATTAGATCTAGGGGGCTCGAGGCCATATCCGGGGAAGGATTGGCAAGAGCGGCTTGAGGCATTATCCGGGGAAGGATAGGCTAAAGTCAACCGGTTCGTGGGGATACGAGTCGGTATAGAAAAGGAAAAGATATTTTCATTTGTACGCCACTGATTTCTAGCGATATAGAAATCAAATTTATGTAAACACCATTTTTATATAAATACAATCATGTCTCTATTTGTGTTTACTTGATTTCTCACATTTGGCGTTATCTCTAAAATATTGGTTACAAAGCTTTCAATTCAAATCACTTTGTCTAAATTATTTATCTTAATCTATTTCATCATATAACAATTTAGCACTTATTTCTAAATCCTAAACTTGCAAATTATGATATTTTCTTCCTTTAGCTAAATTGTTATTTTGTGTTCTAATATTACTTTAAACAATTTAGTAATTTCCATAAAATTATAAAAAGATTTTTATTCCCTTATTCACCCCCCCCCCCCCCCCCCCCTCTAAGGGCGCCGTAAGATCCAGCAAGTGGTATCAGAGGGTAGGTTATTCCAAACGGTTTAAAAACCAGGAATAATGGCGTCTCATGATCTCGCTTCTACTTGTAAGGGAAATTTTCTTATAAATGAAAAATCTTTAGCACCACCTTTATTTGAAGGTAAAAATTATAATGGGTGGAAAACTTTTATGGAAAAATTTCTTAAATCTTTGGATATGGAAGTATGGAATATTATAATTAAAATGCCCCCAAGTATTTTAAATAAAAATGAGATGTTTTTAAATGCCAAATCTATGAATAGTCTATATTGTGCATTAGATCAAAATATTTTCAAACTTATTTATACACTTCCTACTGCTTATGAAGTTTGGAAATTTCTTGAGAATACTTAGAATCTTCCTTCTACAGATGATGAACAAGAGGAATTCCTTATGGATCCAATAGAAGAAATCGATGAGGATTTATGCTTGGAGGAAGAAGAATACAACGTCACAATATTGGACTCATTTGTTGGCAACACATCAAGCAAAAGAGAAGACGGAAACAATAGCAAGGTAAGAAAATCTAAATCTTCTCTTTTTGTAACAAATTCCATTTCTACTTCTCGTATGATTAAAATTGCTAAACGTAAAATTTTAAAGTTAAAATTGCTAATTCCAAATTACGTTTAGAATATAAATCTTTAAAAGCAAACGATAATGTAGAATCAAATATTGATGTGATAAATTCTCTTTCACACTCTTTAGTTAAAATTCCTATTCCTTATCTTGATTGCAATTTATTAAAAGAAAAATTCAAGGAAATTGAAAAAGGGCTCTTAATTTCTAAACGGCATAATGAAAAATTGTTAATTCAAAATGATGTCTTATCTTGTAAGTTAATACAATTAAAATCTTTTGTTGAAAATTTCAAATGTCATGTAATGAATTTCACCATAAGATTTTGAATAACAAGGATAAATTAACTTACAAAATCATTTCTAAAAAGGATCATTTTCATACATCTACTCAAAAGGAGTTTAGTTTCAAAAAGAATTATGACCCTCACAAAATTCTTAAGAGTCACTATTATAAGTCTCAATATATTTTCAATCATTACTCAAATTTAAAAACCCCTTTTCATGAAAATTAAACTATAAAATATTATCCTTCATATTATAAGAGTATGTTTATAAGAAAGAGTGGAAATGAAAATTATCAAAATAAGAATCAATTATTTACAACACTTTGTAACCCACTCTTTCAACAATCACTTCTTAAGAAAGACAATCACTCTTATAAACTTTCAAAGAATCGTTATAATAAAATTCATTATGATTATCAACATCAATCTATTTTGAAAAATAATTTGAATAAACATAAATCCAAAATGAATTATTTTTCAAACAACTATCATTCCAAAAAGATGTCAAATAATCATAATATGAATTTAAAAGAAAAACAACCAAAGTATGAATGGAGGCCCAAAATTAAAAACGAAACACTAACTCCACTTATAAAGGCCCATTCATCACTATCTCTCCAAAAGCCTACATGATGTATTTGGGTACCCAAAGGAACCATCACACTTGGTGCCCTTTGGATACCTAAATCTCTCATTCACTAAGAATCATTGTATTGCATGAAGTAGAAAAAAATTAAAAATGAAATATCATTACTCTACTTCAAGATATGCTTAATTGTTTTTTCTTTTGTTTATTTTTTATTTTTGAGCCAACACGTTAAGGTCACTTAGATATATTATGAAATATGACTTTTACATCTTTAGCCAAATGTTTATCAAATCAAATTGAATTAAAATTGAACATAAAGTCATATGATCTTAAAAGTGACCTACCTTTCATCTTTTAAAATTGCTTATATATATATATCCTTATAAATCCTTTACCCATCTATGTCTTGAATTAACATTATAATTTGAATATAGAAATTATTTTCAAGACTAATGAAATTATTTTTAAAAAATGGATTTAAATGGTTTATTAAAGGGCTTAAGCTAAAAATTTAAAATTCGCAACGGTTTTTATTCTTGTCTAATTTTTTTGTTGGCTGCATATCATAGCCCTTATAATGAAGAATATTATCAAAAAATATTTGAAACAAAAATTCATATAAACGCATGTTTAATCTTTCAAAAATGCAAGTTTACGATCAAAACTTCAAACATCCATATCTTTTGATCCGCTCGCCTGATTTTCGTGTTTAGTATATTTTCGGAAAGAGCACAAAAATCTCCATCCAACGGCAAACTAGGCTTGCTCATTTGAGTTCTTTTGGTGCTGTCAACTTGCCCAATTTCGACTCCGTTTTAAAAGCTATCTTAGTTTGCTTGATTTGGAAATTTCTGTGTCTATGGATTTTTTTTATCACATGCTATCCTTAGTATAATTATTTCATATATTAATTTAGATATTATGTATGTGATGTGTGTCACCTATGTTTGCATGTAATTTAGACCTTAGAATCATCTTGCATCATTATGATCAAATCAAAAGATTAATCATTTCATTCTAGGTCTAAAGAAAATTAATTTGAAAACTTCTCATATTACATGCAACATAATCTCCATTAATCCTATGTAATAACATTGCATTCAAACTCATCATCCTTGCATTGCTTCTTGGTCTATGCTTATATATTTATGCTAGGTATAACATTTACAATGTTATTCAAATATCATGATAACTATGTGATTTGAAATTATATAGAATACTAAAATTCCAACAACCACATAGTTTATGGATTAATCATTAGAATATTTGTGAATATTGTTTCATGAATCATATATTATCATGCAAAACCAAAGATCAATAAATTTAATTATTAAAAGCAATCTTATAAAATTCAAAAACTTTATATATATGATCTTTGTCTTTTATATGATTGAATGATCATCATTTTTTCTAGACTTCCAAATCAATCATGTTCTTTCAAAAGAAAATCACTATATCACTATATCATAAGTCTAGAAGGATTAGAATTCACATACATCATGATGATCTAACATATATTCTATACAAAATTCTTTATAATCATAAATCATAATTCATGTTCTATCAAGAAATATCTCAAATCGATAATAGGAATTATGAATCTTATGATAAAAATTATGAATAATGTTTTCTTTACAATATTTGATGTATTGATTTGCATGGCTAGTGATTGCATGTATCTCTCATATTTGTAGACTCTAGAATCAACTTTGTAATAAAAGTATAAATCAAACTAAAATCATCACTCCATTCTAGATCTATAATTTGAAACTCTATTTTGGAATACATGCAATATTGATATTAATCTTATGACATGACATTAAACCCAAAACTCATCATACTAGCTTTATCACTTATTGAATATTAGTAATTGTGCTAGTTATCACATATCGTCATCTCATAAAAGTAGAAAAATTATGCGGCTTTATATAACTCATCACATTAAAAAAACTCATAGTTTATATATCAACCCTTAAATTTAAAAGCATAAGTTGTCCAAAGATTATTTACCTTTGACTTCATATCTCACAATTGTGGGGGGGGGGGGGGGGTAGGGATGTATGCATTAGAGACCTAACCTCTAATTCATGTCTTGTCCTTAATCGGGGAGGGTTCCAGTGGGGCCTTGCGAGGCACTAGGGGAAAGAGTGCTAGGTTGAGCGTTCTCTAGTGTGTGCATATGGGATTAACACCCCAACCTACGGCATGTGTGCATCTCCTCATGCCCATCCGTCACTTAGTACGAGGCTAGGGTGTAGACATTTAGTCGGGTAGTCTTTAATCTTAGGACGTACTTATATTACTCTTTGCATGATCATTTTATTTACATATCACTTAAATCATGCATATTTTGGGTTGTTTAATAAAAAAATGTCCTCTTGTGTCTTCATAGTTTATATCTTCATGTTTAAATGGTTTTGTAAAATATAAGAATTTGAAAAGCTAAAGTTTCATGAAAATTTGATCCACCTAGAGATCTCCAAAAAATCTGAAATTTCAGCATGTAACTACTTTAAGGACACTTAATCAAAATCAAAAATTTAAAATTCTCAAAAAATCACGTACTGTTTGCCACGCTATCACTAGCGCCGGCGCTAGCGTGGGTGTGTGATTTTTCTGTTTTTTAAAATTTTTAAAAAATCAACAAAAATATGTTAGTTTATTTGTGCAAATTCATTTTTGTGTTTCTGTCTATTTTATTTTTGTTTTATTTGAATTATGAAAAATCAACTATAACAGTTCAAAATACAAAAATATGTTTTATGGTTTTCTGTTTTATTCATATTATGAAAAATCAACTACAAAAATTCAAAATTCAAAAATACAAAAATATGTTTTTTGATATTTGTGTTTTATTCATATTATGAAAAATCAACTACAAAAATTCAAAATTTAAAAATGACAAAAATATGTTTTTGTGATTTTCTATTTTTTTAATTGATTTTAAAATGATAAAAAATTATATGATCTTTATTGCCAATATCAAGCATGTATGAATTCTATTTAGAATTATTTACAATGTTAAAACTTATTTCTTCAAATTACTATGAACATTGTTTTGCTTATCATGCTTTGATATATCTATTTAAAGTGCATCAATTGTATTGAAAAATGTGTAGAACCAAGCTTAGCATGTCTCTAAGTATGAGTAAATGTTTTATGATTGATAATGATACATTTCACTCACTTATTTTGGTAATCAACATGTGTGTCTAAATCTAAAAATGCTTGCTTGAGTATTATATTTGTGCAATGAATTAAAACTTGCATAAGTTTATTGCCTACACTACATTTGAATTGCACTTATGAAATTTAGAAAAGTGGTTAAGTTAAATTTTTTTTGGTTTCCAAAACAAGTGTATTCGGAGAATGTTGTCTCACAAATGTGAATAAAAATTTATAAATGTAGACAAATATAACTCCACCAAGCACTACTTGAACCTCCTGATAAGTCTTCATAAGCATTGTGAGGTTGAGCACCTTGGAAAGAATAGTAAAGTGTCTTGTGCAAACCTTAGTTATTACACCACTTTGTTAAAAAATTATGTGCAGTAAAAGTGTGTGAAAGTAAATTACTTGTGTTTTATTGTGCACTTTACTTTACATATGTCTTGTATTTTGTTGATTTAAATCAATTGTTAACATTGCCCAAAATACACTTATGTGCACATCATTATCTTTCATAACACTTCTTCTCATGAGTATTGGATTCTAATGCTTTATCTATACTACTATTTATATAAAAATGCACTAGATAACCTAGTATGATCTCTACAATGTTTTGGTATTTCTTGAATTTACAATTAAGTAACATTGTAGTATAATCTCTCTTTGATATGATCATTTCATGCTTGGTATCTTTATGAAAAACTTTGAGATTTCAAAAAGGTTAAAACATCTTTCAATTTTGAACTAAAACTCATATTTCTACTTATGTTTTTCATGCTTACAAAAAGATGTTTATTATAATCTTCCGCTTGCTTACAACTCTTATATTTATATTTGAAATCTCTTATATTTGCTATGCTTAAACTCTTTATCATTATTTATATTTCGAAAAGCTCGATCATGATATATAAATGCCTCCTTACTACCCTCACCCCACCTTCTTTTGATAATACCAAAAGGGGGAGATTAATTGAAGAAATCTATACATGAGAAATATAGATAAATAAGGGGAGACTAATTCATGAAATCTATCATGTAGGGGGAGTAACACATAAATTGCATTTATGTAGGGGATCATTAAGTTAGGGGGAGTATGCACATTATCATGCATATCATTTACTATAGTTGCACTTTTATCTTGCTTATCTTATCTATAAACACTATTGTTGATTTCTTGCTTAAAGGATTTGTTATTATCAAAAGGGGGAGATTGTTGGACATGTGTGTCACATCCCTTTGTTTGAGAATAACAAATCTCATTTTGTATTTGATATTGCTTGTAGTGTGTTTATAGTGTGCAGGAACTATAGGTGCAATACTCCATAGGTATAAAGCAGCTTGGAACAATCTTTTGAAAGGAGCAACGCTACCGCCAGCGCTGTCGCTAACGCCAGCACTAACGCCAGCGCTATCGCTAACGCCAGGCGGTAGCTCAGTTGGTTTCATCTCAGTGGTTTCCTTAGCGCTACCGCCAGCACTACCGCCTGGCGCTATCTCCGCTACCACCAGCGCTATCGCTACCACAGGCGCTATCTCAAGTTCGTGCACAGAGCCACGCCGCCGACGGTTTCGCAACCGCTCCACACGAACGCTGCCGCCGGCGCTAGCCACTACCGCAGGCGCTAGCTCCAAGATCTTTAAAACGATGTGTTCTCTCTCGTTTTGGTTAGAACTTCCAGAGAGGTTGCTTGTGCCACAATTCCAGTGCTGTTATGTTGCCGAAGTTGGATCTCCCACAAAAAGCTTAAGGAGAATTCTAGAGGAGGGCTACATCATGCTACATCCGAAGGATGATCGCTTCGACCTCACTCATACTACAGCTATCCTTCATCCTCATCTTCAGAAATCTCATATAGGGAGTTTTACTATTGTTATCTTTATCTTTCATTCATTCCATACTTTCTTTGTAACCGTTTAGTTAATTCGCCTTGTGTTGGCGACTAGGTCTGAGTTGGACTTAGGGGGAAATTTGCCTTGTGTTGGCGACTAGTTCTAGGTGATTAGATCTAGGTGGGCTCGAGGCCATATCCGGGGAAGGATTGGCTAGAGCGGCTTGAGGAATTATCCGGGGAAGGATAAGCTAAAGCCAACCGGTTCGTGGGGATACGAGTCGGTATAGAAAAGGAAAAGATATTTTCATTTGTACGCCTCCGATTTCTAGCGATATAGAAATCAAATTTATGTAAACACCATTTTTATATAAATACGATCATGTCTCTATTTGTGTTTACTTGATTTCTCACTTTTGGCGTTATCTCTAAAATATTGGTTACAAAGCTTTCAATTCAAATCACTTTGTCTAAATTGTTTATCTTAATCTATTTCATCATATAACAATTTAGCACTTGTTTCTAAATCCTAAACTTGCAAATTATGATATTTTCTTCCTTTAGCTAAATTGTTATTTTGTGTTCTAATATTACTTTAAATAATTTAGTAATTTCCATAAAATTATAAAAAGATTTTTATTCCCTTATTCACCCCCCCCCCCCCCCCCCCTCTAAGGGCGCCATAAGATCCAACAGGTTGGACTAAGGAGCAAGAAGGATGAAAGATGTAGAGGTCGTGAAGGTTTCTAACTGAAGAGTCTATTTAAGTCCGGTGAAACGTCGAAACGAGGCACAATTCGAGGCTTACTCGGTACAACAGTGGATGTGACCGAAAATATTTTAGTATTGCCGCTCGTTTTCATGAAGTCGACGTAACGTCGAGTGGAATTCGACGTGAGTGTCAATATAGTCTGGTTTGGGATGATAGGGTTTCCTATCGACGTATGCGTCGATTGGAGTCGATGCATGTGTCGATTTTATTTATTGCACTGATTTATCGACGGTGCGTCGATTCGAAGTCGAAGTGACTTTATTTGACAGATTCTGGGTTTTCCTGAGAGATTCTTTCTTCCTAATCCTAAAGTTTTCTAAGTTATCCTAGGACTAGTTTTATGAGCAATTTGATTGATTATGCCAACACTGTTTGGCAGTGTGGCCAATTTTATTGCAAATATAACACCTGATTTTCTTTTGACTAAGAGAATTTGAGTTTAGAGAGGAATAGGGATGTTGATTTGGATAGAAATTTTGATTAGGATAGAAATTTTGGATAGGATAGAAGTTTTGATTAGGATAGAATTTATGATCAGGATGAATGGGTCCTGAATGGGGGTTAAGATGGATGGTTTTTGGAGGATGGAAGTGTTCTGTCTTTATGTTGCTCTGAGTTTGTATGCGTCGATATCTATTCAACGTATGTTGATAGTTGCGTCGATTTATACTCGGTGCTTTCTCCAGCTTGCGTTGATCTGGAATCGATGCATGGAAGAAGTTGCGTTGATTTGAAGTTGACGTACTTTTTTTCAAGCATCGAATTGAGGTCGAAGCATCTGAGAGATTACGTCGAGTAGAATTCAACGCACTATCATTCATGCGTCGATATGAAGTCGACGCAATTGTGTTTTCACAAATTTTATTTTTCCCTTTTTTCTGATTTTATTTCTTTATGAGTTGTTTCTCTTGGCCTAGTTGCCTTCTCAGAAGAAGTTTGAGAGTCATCAGCTAAATAGTATGATGTTTCATCAAATTGGTTTATTTCCTTGAAGTCTTCTACCTTATTTTGTGAGTCTTCTTCTTGGTTTGTTGATTTGATGGGTTAAGTAAATTTAACAGGGCTCATCCAAGCAGGTTTGTTGGATGGAATTAGACTAGCTGAGGGATTAGCTCCTAGCCCAAGATTTTTATGTCTTCTTGTTTGTTTTTCTGTGATTTCTTTGAGTGTTTGGCTTCTCATTTTTATTGATTCTTCAAAAGCTTTTGCTTGGGATACCATATTCTTGAGTCCCATGAACTTGGGAGACTCATTAACAGTTTGTCATTGATCTCTGTGAGAGAGATCTCTCTATCCAGGCTCCTTAATTGATTGATGATCAGACTGAATCTGTCATACATCTCAGATATGCTTTCTTCATGCTTCTTTTGAAAGTTCTCATATTGAGAGATCAATAGAGCCTTTCTATCTTTCCTTTCATCAGCACTTCCTTCTACCATCTTTGTAAGAGCCTCCCAGATTTCTTTGGCTGATTCACAGTCAACTACCTTTTGAAAAATTTCATCTGAGAGGGTTGAGACAAGAATGTTCACAGCTTTTGCATCACATGTTCCTGCCTTTTCTCTTCAACTGTCCACTCAGCTTTTGGGACAAGTGTTTGAGTCACTTCACCACTTGAGTCTCTTCTATAAGGCTTGGGAGGACCTGTCAAGATAACATTAAATAATTCTTAATCAATAGAATTCATATAAATCCTAATTCTTGTTTTCCAAATTGCAAACTTTTCAAGATTGCACATTGGTGGTCTAGTGGAAGCATAATCTTTGATTTGTGCCATGGGAAAATAATTTTTAGAAATATATATATATAAGAGGTAGGATCTTTGTGATCAAGGAGTTAACCTTTTTAGATCAACCTCCCTCTGATACCAATTGAAAGTGCACAATTAACCTCACTAGAATTCTCTAGAGGGGGGGTGAATAGAGATTAAAAATACTTTGTGCAAATATATATATATATGTGTAATAATCACAGATTTAAGCTTCCCACACACCAACAAGAGTTAAGCAAGTAAAGAAGAGAAATAACAAGAAGAAAAACACAGCACAACACAAGGAAATATAGTGGTTCCCCAAACTTTGGGTAGTCCACTCTTCTACCCCCTTGGTAGGAATTCACTAATTTGCACTGAGTCTTTTGATAAGGGGACTCTTAGAACCAGACTGAGTCTTTTGATAAGGAGACTCTTAGAACCACTACAACAGAATTTTTTGAAGAGAGATTCTAAAAACTCTTTTACACAGTTTGAAAATGAAGTAAGAAAGAGAAGAAGAAGTAGAACAAGTAGAAGAATAGAAGACAATATATGTAAGAGGGAATCTTCTTCCTAGCAAGAAGATTAGAAGCACGAGTATAGTGAATATGATCTCTCTTCTATAGTGAGAAGGAGATTGTAAGCTTTTCTCTCTTTTGTGAGAGCTTTCAGAATTTGCAGCAGAATGGCTTCAGAAGGAGGAGAAGATGAAGGCTTTTTCTTTGCTGCAGCACACTATCTCTTTTCTCAACTTTCTCACTCTTCACTTGGGTGCTCTTCCTCTTTTTCAAATGTATATGGTGGATCACTTCTTGTTATTCTTTGCCGACCTCCTCCTTATTTATAGCTCTGTTTAAAATATATTACTAAAGGAGAATAATCAATTTAGCAGACAGAGAAATAGAAAGAGATAAGAGTTTCCATAATCAATATTTCTGTAGAAGGAAAAGAATTCATTCTGTTTTCAAATAATATCCATAATAATCTTGATCAAATAAGCCAAGAATCAAATAGAAGGAAAGGCTGATTTAGAACGACTATAAAAGAATAATATCATTCCATAAAAATTAGATCTACAGAAAGAAGGAAAGAGATCTGGCGTGTTTTTGAATTACTTATAGATATCGACGTGCGTCGATTACTATTCGACGTAAGCGTCGATTTCATCCTGGCTGGACGTAGAGAGGAGAATAAGGAAGGTGTGTCGACAAAGATGCGTCGACTTTATCAAATGCGTCGACTAGAAGTCAGAGGTACGTCGACTATGATTACGTTGAGTTCTTCTAAGAGTTACTTCGACTCATTCTGAGAGAGACGTCGACTATATTTCGACGTTGCGTCGAATACTATTCGACGCATATTTACTTAGCCTAATTTTTCATACTCAGAATTTATATTCTTCTTAATTCTAAGTGTTAAGATAAATCATTTCCCCAACAGAGACCATCAGGACAAAGAGCAGCAAGACTGTCCACAGATTATCCTTCAGTCAGATTATTGCTGAAAGAAACAGGAAGAATGATGCAGTCTCTTCTGCTGAACATGTGCACAGTGATGTACCAATTCAGAAAAATGTTCAGAAAAGGAGATACAATATTCATGAGTGTTGGTGCTGGGGCAAGGTGGGACACTTTGCCATTGATTGTTGGTACAATCCCAATGTACCTAATGCAAAGAAGAGCTTTCCTGCTAGAAGTGTAGCTAGTGTGAGAGTATCTCATCAAACTAACAGGCACCTAGGACCCAAAGCTTTTTGGGATCCTAAGGATAACTAAATCTTTCTTTGCAAGGTAGCTCAAGTACCAGTCTCAACCAAATATGGTACTTGGGCAGTGGGTGCTCAAGGCACATGACAGGAACTAGGAGTCTTCTACAGGATTACAAGCCGGTGAAGAATGGACCCAAAGTTATATTTGGGGGAGGTGAAACAGGAGTCACCAAAGGCTATCGTATGATCTCCAATGGCATAGTTACAATCACAAGGGTAGCTTATGTTGAAGGGTTGCAACACAACCTAGTAAGCATAAGTCAATTATGTGACTTAGGTTATGTCATTGAATTTCACAATGACAAGTGCTTGATCAAAAAGTCAAATGACTTAGAGACTATTCTCTCAAGCACTAGGAGTGGAAATGTTTATTGCTTAGATTTCATTTGCAGTAATTCTTTTACTTCTATTTGTCTTGTAGCTAATGAGAATGAGTCTCTTTGTGTTCAATGGCAGAAGAGACTTGCTCATATTAACTACAAGACAATGTATAGACTTTTCTCTAAAAATCTTGTTAGGAATAGTCCAAATTTAAAATGTATTAAAGATGGTCCCTGTCATGCATGCCAAATGGGTAAGCAAACTAGGGTCACCTTTAAAAGTATTGGCTCCAAAGACACTGAATGATGTTTTTATCTCTTGCATATGGACTTGTTTGGTCCTTTGCCAATTCAGAGCCTAGGTGGGAAGTTGTATACTTTGGTGATTGTTGATGATCACTCAAAATATACATGGGTATTCTTCCTTAAGAACAAATCTGATACTTTAAATATCTTTATCAATCATGTCAAGGCAATTCAGAATGATCTACAATGTGCTGTGGTCAGGACTAGGCCTGATCATGGCACAGAATTTCAATCTGATGCAATGACAAGATTTTGTCAAGAATTTGGTATCACCCAAGAGTTCTCCTCCTCAAGGACTCCACAACAAAATGGTGTGGCTGAGAGGAGGAATAGGACCTTGATAGAAGTTGGGAGAACACTGCTTAGTGACTCCTCACTCCCAGAATATTTTTGGGCTGAGGCAGTCAATACAGCTTGTCATGTTCTCAATATAGCTTCTATCAATAAGGTTCATGGGAAAACCCCCTATGAAATTCTGAAAGCCAAACAACCTACAATTTCATATTTTAGAATTTTTGGCTCCAAATGCTACATTATAAATAATGGAAAATCTCAATTAACAAAGTTTGTAGAGAAATGCAATGTGGGTGTTCTTGTTGGCTATAGCTCTCATAGTAGAGCTTATAGAGTATACAACAAGAAAACTCATGTTGTAGAGGAGTCTATGCATGGTGTTTTTGATGAGACCAGCCTAATATATAAAGGCTGGTCTAGATCTTCTGTTTTGACAGGAAATGAACAGGAATTGGAAAGGATGTCTATACAAGACACTCCCAACTGTAGCAAAACAATTTCTGATGCTGCCATCCCTGAAGAGGAAGAAGTCAACCTTGATGAAGAAGTTGTTGAACCTGCAGAAACAGCACAGCAAGCTGAGAACAGAATGTTTGGAGCTACCAGACATCTAAGGGATCATCCCATTGAGCAGATAATAGGGAATGTTCAGCAAGGTGTGACAACTAGGAGCAGGGCTCACAATGAGGCCTTGTTCCTCAGTTTTCTGCACAGGTAGAGCTTAAAAGGTTTGAAGAGGCCAACATGGATCCATTCTGGATTCAGGCTATGTAGGAAGAGCTTTTGCAATTCAAAAGATGCAAAGTATGGAAGTTGGTGCCAAGACCAGAAGGACACAACATCATTGGCACCAAATGGATATTCAGAAATAAGTTAGATGAGAATGGGACAATCATCAAAAACAAAGCAAGGCTGGTTGCAAAAGGATATAGGCAAGAGGAAGGAATAGACTTTGACCAAACCTTTGCCCCAGTTGCAAGGTTGGAGGCCATAAGACTATTCCTTGCATATACTGCTCACAAGGGCTTCAAAGTCTACCAGATGGATGTCAAATCAGCATTCCTGAATGGAAATCTAAAAGAGGAAGTATATGTAGAGTAGCCATCAGGTTTTGTACATCCTACTCTTAAATCTCATGTCTATTTTCTTAGGAAAGCCATGTATGGTCTTAAGCAAGCTCCAAGAGCTTGGTATGAGACTTTGTCCAGTTTTCTCCTCAAGAACAAGTTCATTAGGGGAAAGATTGATAACACGTTGTTTCTTAGGGAAACAAGGGGCAAGTGTCTCTTAGTCCAAATTTATGTTGATGACAAAATTTTTGGGTCTACTGATGACAACATCTGTAAGAGATTTTCTAATCCAATGCAGGGGGAGTTTGAGATGAGCAGTATGGGTGAGCTCAAATATTTCCTTAGGCTCCAAGTGAAACAGTCTGATGATGGAATTTTCATCTCCCAGACCAAGTACACTAAGGATCTCATCAAGAAATTTCGGATGGAATCTGCCTCCACCATGAGAACACCCATGGGATCTAATGTATCATTAGACAAGGATGAAAAGGGGAAGGCCTTTGATGAATCCTTGTACAGGTGTATCATTGGATCCCTGTTGTACTTGACTGCTAGTAGGCCAGACATTATGTATTCTACATGTGTTTGTGCTAGGTATCAGGCATGTCCTAAGGAATCTCACTACACCTCTGTGAAGAGGATCTTGAGATACCTCAAGGGAAGCCTAAATCTTGGCCTTTACTACCCTAGGAACAATGATTTTGAATTGATAGGCTACTCAGATGCATATTTTGCAGGATGCAAAGAGGACAGGAAAAGCACAAGTGGCTCCTGTCAATTCCTAGGGAGGAGGCTGGTCTCATGGAGCAGCAAAAAGCAAACCAGTGTGGCAATGTCCACTGCTGAGTCAGAATACATTGCAGCAGCTAGCTATTGTGCTCAAATTCTGTGGATCCAACATCAGCTGGAAGATTACAACATAAAGTTAAGACAATCTCCTCTGCTGTGTGACTCATCCAGTGCAATTTCTATTGATAAAAATCCTGTTTCCCATAGCAGGACCAAGCACATAGAAATTAGGTATCATTTTATTAGAAAACATGTAGAGTGTGAAGATATCAAACTTGAATATGTCTCTACAGACAATCAAGTAGCTGATATCTTCACTAAGCCACTGGATGAGGCCAAGTTTAATTCTTGTAAAATTGACTTAGGCATGTTGAATTTAGAATGAGTACATTTCTGAATATTTATTCTGTGTTAAACTGCTTATGCTGTTATTTGTTCAATTCATCATAAAATGTAATGTTATGATATATTAATATCTGAATTGATCTCCCCTCAATAGGCATAATCCACAGATAGGATAGACAATCTCCCTTAGTTGTTAATTGTAGAATAGATTAAAGTGATCAGTTGGATCAGAAACATCTGGATCAGCTGAAATTCCATTTTCTGTTAATCAGCAGGGAATTGTCTGGGTAAATATAGCTCTCTAATTGAGAGGGAGCATATTCCCTGCTCAAGTTGAGGGGGGAGATAGAAAATGCTAAGAGTGTATAGTTTGTCCTATAAGTTGATCCAAAGGTATCTATAGATGTTGCCTCCCAATCCATAGAGGGATAAATAGTTGAAGAAACCAGAAAGGGGGAGATAGGGCCAATGCTTAGGATAGTCCAATGCTAGATAGGGCCAATGCTTAGGGTGTTAGGGCCAATGCTAGATAAGGCCAATGCTTAGGGTGTTAGGGCCAATGCTAGATAGGGCCAATGCTTAGGGTGTTAGGGCCCATGCTATACAGATTATTTCTGTGATATGTTTTTGCTGTTAATGTACCTTAGCATTGGGAATGTTCTGCCTTCTTCAAATAGGGGGAGATTGTTGGGAATATTGCCCTCAATATTACGTTGATTTGAAGAGGCATCAATCACAATGCTAAGGACATATTGTATTTGATAAAGCTATACTTGTGAAGGATATACAGGCACAGGTTACTCAAAAGGAAGGGACAAACATGCCCTTAGATGAGGAGAAATCATCTACAAGGAGATGAAGATCCGTCTCAGCAGAACTGCTGAGACGAAGGGTCAAAAACTGCTTAGACGAGCCCACTATCTCAGCGGAACCGCTGAGACCAGTACAGGAGCCGCTGAGAAAGCTTATGCGCAAGCTGAGCTGCAGATAGCCAAGAATCCGCTGAGACGAGATCGCTGTCTCAGCGGATCTGCTGAGACGGGAACGGAGCAGCGTGCAGATTGGAAAGAATGGCGTGTTCATTGAACGAAGAGTGTCATTCGTCGAACGCAGAATACAGTTCGTCGACCACTGAGACGAGATAGAAGAAACAGCTGATAATTGGCGTGTTCGTCGAACGCAGAGTACCATTCGTCGAACGTAGAGACAAGGAAAATCGTTGAACACAGAGCTTGGCGTGTTCGTCGAACGCAGAGTGTCGTTCGTCGAACGCAGAGACAAGGCAGATCGTCCAACGCAGAGGCAAGGTAGATCGTCGAACACAGAGTTTGGCAAGTTCGTCGAGCGCAGGATGCAACTGGTTCGTCAAACGCAGAGTGTAGCGCATTCGTCGAATGCAGACCTTCTCTACAGATAAGTAGGCGGCGGGACCTGCGGCTAGGGCAAGTTACAGAAAAGCTACAGGGGACCACCAATCTCTCTCATACTTCTTGGGAGATCAAATTAGAGCCGTTGAAGACAAAAGAAGTATAAAAGAAAGAGTTTGGGTATTTTCTAAACCCCCGACTAGTTGCGTGAAAAATCTCGATTCGCCATTGACGGCTGCTGCTCTCGTTTTTCTTCCTGCTCACTGAAAGAGAAGAAGAAACAGAGAGAAGAAGATAGCTCCTCCACCAGAAGGGGCAAGGTGATCTTCCATCATTCTATTGAAGAGGAAGATCAAGTGGTAGCTGTTATCAACATCTTCAGCTACAGGAAAGCACAAACTGTGCAGGATCTATAGGAGAGTATTTCTGCTGTAGAATATTTCTAAAAACATCTTTTCCTGTAAGGCTTTTTGCCTAAGTTTGTAGGGTTGGTTTGCCTGAGCTTGTAGGGCTGGTTTGCCTGAGTTTGTAGGAGCTGGTGATAGCTCTGAGTTGTAAGGTTTGTTGCCTGAGGTAGGAACAGTAGGTGTTCTGAGCTGTTGGAGGTGGATTCCTCTAAGTTTGTAGGGCAGTAGTGCCTGAGGTAGGAGCTTCTGATAGCTCTGAGTTGTAGGGACTTTTGTCCTGAGGTAGGATCATCTTTGATCTGAGAAGTTCTGAGGAACTTGTGTTGTAAGCTCTTTGAGCTGAGATTGGAGGAGTTGGACATGTCTAACACACTGTTAGAAGGGTGAAGGGGGAAAGTGGACTACCCATAGACACCCTGTCTTGGGGAACCACTATAAAAACGTGTGTGCTTTTCTGTGTTGCTTGATTCTCTGATTAGAATATTTTAACAGGCCATAATAATCAAATAAAACTCAAAAGACCTATTCACCCCCCCCCCCCCTCTAGGTGAATTAGTTAGCATACCTATATTCTTTCAGCACCTATAGTTCATGCACACTATAAACACACGACAAGCAAGTTCAAATACAATATGGGATTTGTTATTCTCAAACAAAGGGATGTGACACACATGTCTAACAATCTCCCCCTTTTTATAATAACAAATCATTTTAGCAAGTAATCAGCAAAGGTGTTTATAGTATATAATAAGCGAGATAAAAGTGCAACTATAGTATTTGATAAGCATGAGAATGTGCATACTCCTCCTATCTTAATCCTCCCCCTACATAAATGCAATTTATGTTTTACTCCCCTTAAATGATACATGAATTAGTCTTCCCTTAATCTTCTAGATGTCTCCTCTAGATTTCTTCAATTAATCTCCCCCTTTTGGTATTATCAAAAGAAGGTGGGGTAAGGGAAGTAAGGAGCCATTTTTTAGGAATTATAAATTATGATCGAGCTTTTGTAATATATGAAATGATAAAGAGTTTTAGCATAGTATATAAGAGATTTCAAAAAAATAAACAAGAGTTTTAAGCAAACGAAAGATTATAAGAAACATCTTTTTGTAAGCATGAAAATCATAAGTACAAATATGAGTTTAAAATCAAAATGTAAAGATGTTTTGACATTGTTGAAATCTCAAAGTTAGACATAAAGATACCAAGCATGAAATGAACATATCAAAAAGAGATTATACTACAATGTTACTTAATTTCAAGTGCAAGAGATACCAAAACATTGTAGAGATCATGCTAGGTTATCTAGTGCATTTCTTATATAAAGAGAGAGTAGTATAGATAAAGCATTAGAATCCAATACTCATGAGAAGAAGTGTTATGAAAGATAATGAAGTGCACATAAGTGTATTTTGAGCAATGTTAACAAATGATTTAAATCACAAAATGCTAGACATATGTAAAATAAAGTGCACAATAAAATACAAGTATATTAACTTTCACACACTTTAATGCACATAATTTTTAACAAAGTGGTGTAATAACCAAGGTTTGTACAAGACACTTTACTATTCTTTCCAAGTAGTACTTGGTGGAGTAATATTTGTCGATATTTTTTGTTCACTTTTGTGAGACAACAATCTCCGAATACACTTGTTTTGCAAACCAAACATAATAATTTTTTAAAACTCAACCACTTTTCTTATTTTTTAAGTGCAATTCAAATGTAGTGTAGATAATAAACTTAAGCAAGTTTTAATTCATTGTACAATTACAATACACAAGCAAGCATCTTTAGATTTAAACACACATGTAGATTACCAAAATAAGTGAGTGAAAGGTATCATTATCAATCACAAAACATTTACTCGTACTTAGAGGCATGCTAAGCTTGGTTCTACACATATTTTTCAATACAATTGATGCACGTATTTAGATATATCAAAGCATGATAAGCAAAACAATGTTCATAGTAATTTGAAGGAATAAGTTTTAACATTGTAAATAATTCTAAATAATAGAATTCATACATGCTTGATATTAGCAATAAAGATCATACATTTTTCTTTTGTTGTTGTTTTAAAAAATTTAGTGAAGAAAAAAATAGAAAACCACAAAAATATATTTTTGTATTTTTGATTTTTGAAGTTTTGTAGTTGATTTTTCATAATATAAATAAAACAAAAATAACAAATGTCAGAAACACAAAACAAAGTAGTACATATAAACAAACATATTTTTATTGTTTTTTAGAAATTTTGAAAAATAGAAAAATCAAACACCCACTCTAGCACCGACGCTAGTGCTAGCGCGGAAAACAGTAAGGGCCCGTTCGTTTGGACGAAATTGGAATTCGATATTGGAATTGAATATTAATGAATATTGTGGAATTAAATATTGGTGACTAATTCCAATTCCAACGTTCGCCTAATAAACAATATTGTTGAATATTGTGGAATTAATCAATACTTTTGTTCGTTTGTTAAATAAAATTCAATTTAAGAATTGAAAAATATTACAAAGAAGCTAATATTTATCACATATATCATAAACAAATGTATGTCATAGCGACGATTTCTTCGCCCGAGCGCGATTTTTTCCGCCCTGGCGCAATTTATTCACACAACCGTGTTTTTTTCGCCCGTGCGCGCATTTTTTGCTCGGGCTCATTTTTTTCGCCCGGGCGCGATTTTGTGTCTCGGGCACGATTTTTTTGCCCGGGAGCAATTTTTTTTCCCGGGTGCGATTTTTCCACCCACCCGGCTGAAAAAAACTCGCATAGGCGATAAAAGCGCATCCCGTCAAAAAACGGCTCCCCAGTGAAAAAATAGCCCCCGAGCAAAAAAATCTCGTAGGGCGAAAAAAACTCAACCGAGCAAAAAAGCGCTCCCGGCCAAAAAAATCTTGCCCGGGCGAAAAAATTACGCATGGGCGAAAAAATTACGCGCAGGCAAAAAAATCGCTCCCTGATGAAAAATCGCGTTTGAGCGAAAAAATCGCGTCGGGGCGGGAAGAAAAATTCGCGCCCGGGCGAAAAATTCATGTCCGGCCGAAAAAATCGCGTCCGGCCGAAAATATGCTCTCGGGGGAAAAAATCGCGCCCGGGTGAAAAAATTGCGCCCAGGCGAAAAAATCGCGCCCGGTCGAAAAAATCTCTCACAGGCAAAAAAATCTCTCCCGGGCAAAAAACGCGCGCCCGGGCGAAAAATTTGCGCCCAGGCAAAAAATTGCCCGCCCTGGTGACAATACATGCCCTCGGGCGAAAAATGCGCCCCCGGGCAAAAAATGTGTGCTAGGGTGGAAAATTTCAGCTCGGTCAAAATTTGGGCGTCCGGGCGAAAAACGCGCGTTCTGGCAAAAAAACTCAAGTCCGTGCGAAAAACTCGCGCTCGGGCGAAAAATTGTGCGCCCGGGCGCATAAACACTCGCCTGGGCAAAAAACGTGATAAATCGAGCGTGCCAGACTCGCCCAATTCCGATATGTCTAGCTAGATTTTGTGCTTAGGCTAAAATCAATTCCATGATATTCAACTCAAATTTCAATTATTAAAGCTACCTAACAAGTGAACGACGTATTTGGAATTCGACGTCGAATTACAATTCCAAGTCTTCAATTCCGTCCAAACGAACGGGGCATGAGTGAATTTTTGAGAATTTTAAATTTTCACTTTTTGATCTTGATTAAGAGTCCTTAGAGTAGTCTTATGGAGAAATTTTGTAATTTTTGGAGATGACTTGATTGCTCAAATTGCATAAAACTTTAGTGTTTTTCAAATAAGTCATTCTAAGATGTCTAAGACTCCTAATTCCAACCTTAACATTTGAAACCTTGCATCGGGAAGAGGTTTAGTGAATATATCAGCAAGTTGAGAGTCTGTGCCAATGAAACTTATTTTAACATTTTCCTTTTTAATGTGATCCCTTATAAAATGATGACGTACATCTATATGTTTGGATGTAGAATGGTGTACCGAATTATTTGTAAGATCAATGGCACTTTTGTTGTCATATTTTAATTCAATATATTTCAGATGAAAACCAAAGTCCTCTAGAGTTTGGCTCATTCATAGTGCTTGTGCACAACAACTCTCTAATGCAATGTATTCGGCCTCCGTGGTGGAGAGTGCAACCGAATTTTGTTTCCTACTAGACCATGCAACTAATGAAGGTCCTAGAAAATGGCAAGTACCGCTATGCTTTTTCTATCAAGTGAGCATTCGGCGTTGTCCGAATCGGAATAGCCGTGAAGTGTACATGAATTATTATGCGGGTACCATAATCCTAATCTAGATGACCCAATTAGATATCTAAAAATTAGTTTTACCGCTTTTAAATGAGATTCTTTTGGATTGGCTTGAAATCGAGCACATAAGCAAGCGACAAGCATAATATCGGGTCTAGTTGCACTTAGATAAAGTAGAGATCTTATCATATCTCTATATAAAATTTTATCAATTGAAATTCCCGATTCATCTTTTCCTAATTTTAGTGATGCACTATTGGTGTAGAAGCTTGTTTAAGGTTTTCAAATCCAAAGCGTTTAAGCATATTAATGACATATTTAGTATGACATATAAAAATACCATCATTTCTTTGTAATATTTGAAAACCAAGAAAATAAGAAAGTTCTCCTACTATACTCATTTCAAATTCATTTTTCATCACTAAAATAACTTCATTACACAACTCTTCATTAGTTAATCCAAAGATTATATCATCAACATATATTTGCAAAATAATCAAATCATCATTATTGTGCTAATGAAGAGAGTATTATCGGCACTTCCCATAATATAAACGTGTTTTAAGAAAAATGATGTAAGTCTTTCATACCATGCATGGGGCGCTTGTTTTAAACCATAAAGCATTTTTTCTAGTTTATAAACATGATTGGGAAATTTTTCACTAATAAAACCGGGGGGTTGTTCAACATAAACTTCTTCTTTTACAAACCCGTTTAGAAAAGCACTTTTTACATCCATTTGAAATAGTTTTATTCTTTTACAGCTTGCAAATGCTAGAAAAATTTGTATAGATTCCAATCTAGCAACGGGTGCAAAAGTTTCATCAAAATCTATCCCCTCGATTTGAGAATATCCTTGTGCTACTAAGCGTGCCTTATTTCTAATGATTCTAGACTCACCATCTAATTTATTTTTTAAAATCCATTTTACACCTACAACCTGGTGATTAGATGGTCTTGCTACTAATTTCCAAACATTATGTCGCTCAAATTGTTCTAACTCTTCATTCATAGCCAAAAACCAAAATTCATCATTTAAAGCGGTAGAAATGGTTTTTGGTTCTATTTTGGAAACAAAACATATATTTGAATAAGATTCATGAAGAGAAGAGTGAGTTCTTACCCCAATAGATGGTTCACTAATTATTAGCTCTCGTGGATGATACTTTGTAATTTTCAAGGCGCTTGGAGGTACATAATCATCTTCCTTGGCCTCCTCTTCTTTGGAAGGTTCCTCGTCACCATGCTCCAAAGGTGGTAAGAGATCATTCTCTTTGCATGCGGAAAGTCTTTCTACATGAGGAACAAGCTCATCAAATTTCACATTAATCGACTCTTCAACTTTACTAGTTCTTTTATTAAAAATTCTATAAGCTTTACTAGTTGAAGAGTATCTAAGAAAAGTTCCTTCGTCGTATTTTTCATCAAACTTTCCCAAGCTATCTTTAGTATTCAAAATGAAACATTTACAACCAAAAACTTTGAAGTAGGATACATTAGGCTTCTTTTGAAAATAGAGTTCATAAGGTGTGTGATTAAGAGATGGGTGAAGCATGATTCTATTCATAACATAACATGATGTATTTATGGCTTTGGCCCAAAAGGACTTAGGCAATTTATATTCACATAGCATAGTGTGTGCTAGTTTTTGAAGTGTCCTATTCTTTCTTTCTACAACACCATTTGGTTGTGGTGTGTGTAGTGCGGAGAACTCATGTTTAATGCCTAACATATCACAAAAAGATGTAAACTTTTCATATTCAAATTCTCCTCCATGATGTGAGCGAATGCATTTAATTATTAAATCACTTTCATTTTGAATACGAGTACAAAATTTTGCAAATTCGCAAAATGCATCGGATTTGGATGAGAGAAATAATGTCCAACAATATCTTGAAAAATCATCTATTAAAACATATGTATATAATCTACCACCAAGACTTGCGGTGCTAATGGGACCAAAAAGATCCATATGAATTAATCGCAAGGGTCTTGTAGTAGAAATGAAATTTTTACTTTTGAAAGAGTATCTAGTTAATTTACCTTTTTGACATGATGAACAAAGTGAAGGTAAAGTTCCATTTAACCTAGACAATCCTCTAATTAAATCACTTTTGGCAAGTTTTACAATAAGCTTTGTGCTATCATGTCCTAGTCGTCTATGCCAAAGTTCTAATTCATCATTTTTAGTGATATAACATTTTATAGATGATTTAGAAAGATCGTGAAAAGAAACAATATAAACATTATGTATTTTTGGTGCAGATAGTAAAATATCTTTTGTAGTAGGATTGGATATTTTGCATAAATTAGTGGATGATTCAAATAAAACATATAATCCTTTATCGCATAATTGACTAATAGAAATAAGATTGTGTTTTAGCCCTTTCACATAAAGAACATTAGATATCGTAAAGGATTCGTTACCAACTGTACCAATTCCCATGATCCTTCCTTTTATGTTATCACCAAACGTCACGATCCCTCCCTTCTTCTTTTCTAGGCTAAGGAACTTTGCTTTATTTCCCTTCATGTGCTTGGAGCATCCAGAATCCTAGTACCACACGTCTTCATTGTCCTTAGTCTTCCTGTACATCTAGAAAGAAGATGAGAGTAAGGATCCGGATACCCAAGCGGTACCACCCCTAGAATAAGTGGAAGCATTAGGTACCCAGATTTGCTTTAAAGTATTTTGTTTTACTTTCCTGCAAGAACTAGATGCGTGACCTAACCTATAACAGTTTGCATACGAAATAAAGGGGGTTGAGACCCTTTTCTGGAATTTTTTCTTGCTGGAAGGAATTGGATTTACAGAAGAAAAAGACTTTGTAAAAGAAAATACTGGATTTTTGTATGAGGTGCTAGCGCCGACGTTAGTGGCTAGCGTCGATGTTAGTGGCTAGCGCTGGGCGGTAGCTCCCTCCCCGATATCTGAGCCCAAATTTTTGAGATCCATGGTACTGGTTCCCTAGAATCATATCCAGTGATTTTTACCTATTCCAAATTTTTTAATGGTCATGGTGAGATCATGAACTTGTTCTTTAAGTGATGAATTTTCTTTCACAAGCATGACACACCTATTTTCAAAACATTTTTTATTATTTTTAATTTGCAAAAGAGAGGCTTCTAATTTTCTTTCTAATTCCCACTTCTCTTTTGTAAGAGTTTTGGCATGGGAGAGGGCTTTAGAAAGAGAATCTTCAATTTCTTTTTTCATCTTAATGGAGTGATCACACTCTTGGCAAGAAACCTTTCTTTTTTCTAAAGCAATTAATTTTTTGGAAAGCTTTTGATTTTCTTTAATTAGAGATTCATTTTCACGATTCAATAAAATACTATCTTTCAAATTTTTATCAAAAGCTTTGCAAGTTTCAAGAAATTCATTAATCAATTCTTCATAAGAGGGAGGAGTTACCTTAGTGTCGCTAAGAACATTGGCGTCATCGTCATCGTTTCCATGTCCCATAAGGCACATGTTTGCTTCCTCATCTTTGCTTGATGAAGACCCGCTTGATCCTTCGGAGGAGGAGGAGTCATCTCATGTTCTAGCTTTTAGCACTTTCCTCTTTTCCTTCCCTTTATGCCGCTTTTCTTTTTTCTCCTTCAAAAACTTTGGGCACTGGCTCCGTATAAGCCCGGTTTTCCTGCAATGATAGCATTCTGGTGGAGGTCCTTCTTCATCATCATCGCTCTCCTTTTCCTTCCTTGAAGATGACCCTTTCCACCTTGCATCCTTTTGGAAATATTTCTGGAAGGAGTTTCTCCTTTCCGGATTTCGCATGAACTTTCAGAAGTTCTTTACCAAAAGGCTTTCTTCATCTTCATCATCTTGGCACTCCATTGATTTTAGTGAAAACACCTTCTTCTTTGGCTCCTTGTTGTATTCATCATGTTGGATCTTGAGTTCTACCTCATGGGTTTTGAGATTCCCAATGAAGCTATCAACTTGGAGCGTTCTTAGATTGTGCGACTCCGAGATAGTTTTCACCTTTGGATTGAATTTTGGAGGAAGGGATCGAAGAATCTTTCGGACCAAGCCGCCATTGGAGATGGTCTTTCCAAGAACTTTGGAGGCATTGATGATATTGGTGAAGCGCGTGTACATGGCATCAACATTTCCGCTTTCATCCATTCGGAACTTTTCATATTCTGAATCAAGTTGGAAAAGCTTTGAATCTTTAACCTGCGATGTACCTTCATGAGTAATTTCCAAATGATTCCAAATATCATATGCAGTACTACATGCGGAATTCCATTAAATTCATTTCTATCTAACACACAAAATAAAGCATTCATGGCCTTGGCGTTATTTTTGCATTTAAGTTTATCCCTATCATCCCACTTATCCTTAGGTTTTTCTAATGTTACTTCTCCAACTACAATTGTAGGAGGAGAGTATTCCTCTTCTACCATATTCCATACCTCAATATCTAGGGTCATAAGAAAACATCTCATCCTATTTTTTTCCAATAATTATAATATGACCCAGTAAATAGTGGAGGTCTACTAATTCCCTGTCCCTCGGAAAAAGCGAGATCATAAGACATCATTATTCCTGGTTTTTAAACCGTTTGGAATAACCTGCCTCTCATAGCACTTGTTGGATCGATGGGAACCCTTAGGGGGGTAAATAAGGGAATAAAATTCTCTTTATAATTTTAAGAAAATTACTAAATTGTTTTTTAGTAAGAGTGAGCAAAAATAACAATTTAGCAAAAAATAATTTGCAATAATAAAATTTATGCCAAATGAGAGAAATCAAGTAAACACAAATAGAGAAATGATTGTATTATATAAAAGTGTTTACATAAATTTTATTTCAATATCGCTAGAAATCGGAGGCGTACAAATATAAATATCTTTTCTTTTCTATACCGACTCGTATCCCCACAACCCGGTTGGCTTTAGCCTATCCTTCCCCGGATATGGCCTCAAGCCACTCTAGCCAATCCTAACCCCGGATATGGCCTCAAGCCGCTCTAGCCAATCCTAACCCCGGATATGGCCTTGAGCACCCCTAGATCTAATCACATAGACCTAGTCGCCAACTCACGCGGCAAATTCCCCCTAAGCCGCGTAAGGACCTAGTCGCCAACACAAGGAGATTTAACTACAAAGATTCACAATCAAAAATAATACAAATAAAAACTCCCTCTTATGAGTATTTCTGGAGTTGATGATGAAGGACCGTTGTAGCAAAAGCGAGGTTGAAGCGATCGTTCTTCGGATGCAGCGTGATGGTTTCATTCTCCGGAAATCTTCTTTGGTTTTAAGTGGGAGATGAACTTTCGGCAGAGTAACAACTCTTGAATTTTGGCACGGGAGTTCTCTCTAGGATAATCAATCAAAATGAGAGAGAAGCCATCATTTTATAGAACTTGGAGATAGCGCCTGCGGTAGCTCCTAGCACCTGCGGTAGCATTTGTGTAGAAGCGATTACAAAACTGTTGTGGTGTGGCGTTGTGTGCATGAACCCGAGCTAGCTCCAGGCAGTAGCATTAGCGCTTATGGTAGCGTTCGTGTAGAAGCGGTTATGAAACTGTCGCGGTGTGGCGTTGTGTACACGAACTCGAGCTAGCTCCAGGCGGTAGCTCAAGCGCTGGCGTAGCGCTAGCGCCAGGCGGTATCCCTAGCGCTGGCGGTAGCTCTCCTTCAAAGAATTTGATTTGAAGTTGCTTTCTACCTGTGGAGTATTGCACCTATAGTTCCTGCACACTATAAACACACGACAAGCAAGATCAAATACAATATGGGATTTGTTATTCTCAAACATGGGGATGTGACACACATGTCCAACAAACCTAAATAGCCACATTGTGGGTGATCAGCCAAAGTTGACTTACGATGATGGTGAAATACGGATCTTGTCCACTAAGAGAGTAGCTCGCATAAACTCTCCGAATTGATATTAAGGGTTATCAATTTGAATAAAATAGTGGGAGATTTTAATAAAAGTCCTTATTAAAATAAGATGAATTTTGAAATATAGTACTGAAAATGGTTTGCAAATCTATTGTAGAATTTCCATGGCAAGCACATCACACTCCACCATGTCCCAGAGAGCCATTCTTGAGAAGGACAAGCTCAATGGGACGAACTTCCTTGACTGGTATAGGAACCTGAGGATTGTCCTCAGACAAGAGCGCAAGCTCTATGTCTTGGAAGGGGAAGCCCCACAGTGCCGACTGGAAATGCTCCTTGAGTAGACAGAGATGCTTACAAGAAGTATCAGGATGATACCCTGGATGTGAAATGCCTCATGCTTGCTACCATGTCCTCTAAGCTTCAGAAGCAACACGAGAGCATTTGTAGTTATAAGATAATCGAGCAACTCAAGAAAATGTTCGAGGGGCATGCTCGACAAGAGAGGTTTGATATATCCAAGGCATTATTTCAGTGCAAAATGGGAGCTCGAGACTCGGCAGGGACTCACTTACTCAAGATGATTTGGTATATAGAGAACCTTGAAAGACTGGGTTTTCTCTTGGGCCAAGAGTTGGCCACTGATCTGATCCTGCAATCGTTGTTGGACAGTTATGAGCAGTTTGTCTTGAACTATAACATGAATGAAATAGACAAGACACTGCTCGAGCTCCTAGGTTTGTTGAGAACTGTCGAGAACAACATGAAGAAGGTCAAGCCTGCTAGCCCCATATTGATGGTGCATAAAGGCAAGGGCAAGACGAAGGGATTCAAGAAGACTAAGGTGGGACCTAAGTCATACCTTGATCCCAAATCTTCTGCACTGAAAAAGAAAGGTATGGTGAAGGAAGGAAAGTGCTACCACTGCGGTAAGGCAGGGCATTGGAGGAGGAACTATCCCCTCCATATTGAGGATATGCAAAAGAAGAAAGGAAGTGTGACTTCTACTTCAGGTATTTAGGTTATAAAAATAAACCTTTCTGGTCCTTCATCTTTGGTATTGGATACCGGATGCGGTTCTCATATTTATATAAATGTCAAGGAGCCGAGAAGGAGAACAATGCTGGGTAAAGGGGAGGTAGACCTGCGCGTAGGAAATGGCACAAGAGTTGATGTCGTTGTCGTTGGTGTCTATCGTATTTCTTTGCCCACTGGGCTTGTAATAGAACAAGATAACTGTTATTTTGTTCCAGCCATAACTCGAAACACTATATCCATTTCATATCTTGACATGAAAGGTTTTTCATATATAATTTAGAATAATTATTGTTCGATTTTTATGAATGATGTTTGTTATGGTGTAGCCCAATTGTTTAATGATTTATATGTTTTGAACTTAGACCGTCTGATCTATAATGTAGAAAATACTAAAAGACTAAGAACAAATGACTCGAATCCTACGTACCTTTGGCATTGTCGTTTAGGCCATATAAACGAGAAACGCATATCCAAGCTCCATAGAGATGGACTACTTGACTCATTTGATTATGAATCATTTGAGAGATGCGAGTCTTGCTTATTAGGAAAAATGACTAAAGCTCCTTTCACTGGTCATACTGAGAGGGCTGATGATCTTTTGGGTATCATACATAGTAATGTGTCCAGACCTATGAGTTCTATGGTTAGAGGTTGGTTCCACTACTTCATTATGTTTACTTATGATTTCAGTAGATACAGATATGTGTATCTTATGAAGAACAAATTCGGATCCTTTAAAAAGTTCAAGGAGTTTCGGAATGAAGTACAAAACCAACTAGGAAAAAGAATGAAAGCACTCCAATCTGATCGAAGTGGAGAATATCTGAGTCATGAGTTTCATGGTCATCTGAAAGCGTGTGGTATTGTATCATAGCTCACTCCGCCTAGAACACCACAACATAATGGTGTGTCTGAGAGGAGGAATCGTACTTTGTTAGACATGGTACGTTCAATGATGAGTCATGCAGATTTGCCCATTAACTTTTGGGGTTTTGCTCTAGAGACTGCTGCTTTCACACTAAATCGAGTTTCGACGAAGACAGTTCAAAAGACACCATATGAGATATGGACTGGGAAACGTCCTGGTATGTCTTTCATTAAGATTTAGGGCTATGAGGCATATGTATGACGTCGAATGTCTGATAAGCTGGAACCAAAATCAGATAAGTGTTATCTTGTGGGATTTCCCAAGGAAACTAAAGGGTATTACTTCTACCTACAATCAGAGGGCATAGTGTTTGTCGCGAGGAGTGGTGTTTTTCTAGAGAAAGAGTTTCTGTTTAGAGAAAACACCAAGGTAGAACTTGAAGAAGTTCAAGAACCACAAACAATGAATGAACCAGAATTGGAACCTGAGCAAGGACTACAATCTGTTGTAGCTAGAGAACCTGCTCAAGAAACACAAGTCCTACGTAGATCTAGTAGACCTAGAGTTGAGCATGAGAGATATGGATTTCTCATGTCTCAAATAGGTAGTGTGTTGCTTATGGATCATGATGATGAACCTGCAACCTACCAAGAAGCTATGAATGGACCAGACTCCGAGAAGTGGCTTGAGGCCATGGAATTTGAAATGGACTCCTTTTATACAAACCAAGTTTGGACCTTGGTGGAACCACCTGAAGGGGTAGGACCCATAGGGTGCAAGTGGGTCTTCAAGAAGAAGACCAACATGGATGGGAATGTACAGACATTCAAAGGTCGGCTGGTGGCTAAAGGTTTTAGGCAAATTCGTGGTGTTGACTATGATGAAACTTTTTCCCCTATTGTTATGGTCAAGTCCATCAGAATTCTACTTGTTATTGCTGTGTATTATGACTATGAGTTCTGGCAAATGGATGTCAAAATGGTTTTCCTTAATGGAAACCTCCTTGAAGAAGTGTATATGACACAATCCGAGAGTTTTGTATCTCCAAATGAAGCCACTAAAATATGCAAGTTGAATCGGTCCATTTATGGGTTGAAACAAGCTTCTCTAAGTTAGAATCTGTGTTTTGATGAGAAGATCAAAGAGTTTGGTTTCATCAAGAACGAAGATGAGCCTTGTGTTTACAAGAGAATTAGTGGGAGCATTATCATTTTCCTGATATTGTATGTGGATGACATACTGCTAATCGGGAATGACATTCTGACCCTGCAAGTTGTTAAGAACAGACTAGGGAACTGCTTTTCAATGAAAGACTTAGGTGAAGCGACTTACATACTTGGTGTTAAGATCTATAGAGATTGATCGAAGAAGTATATGTAAGCTAGAAGAGTTCCAATCAAGAGATAGTTGAGACGTTCCATGCTTCCTTAAACCAAAGACCTTCTCAGTTATCGGTGCCACGGAAGAACTGGATGAGTGTATTCAGGAGATTGTCTCCTCCATCTTTCAAGGGTACGGAGACAGCAGCTTAGATGGAAGAGTGGTTGGACAGAGTTCAGGAGCTACTTATGGGCACGAGGTGCCCAATTGATATGATTGTTACTCTGGTCGTCACTTTGCTTGAGGATTATGCTCGACAGTGGTGGAGGTCTGTTTATATGTCTACTTTTTGAGGACGTTTTCTCCCCAAAATTGGTTGGGAAGAATTCTCTTTTATGTTCCTGGATCACTTTATACCTGTTATGGATAGAGAAGAGTTACAAGAGAGATTCCTTCACTTTCGAGAAGGGAAACTCTTTATGATGGAGTATCAGCGAGAGTTTTGTCATCTAACTCAATTTGCGGGCAATTACTCTCTTTCTGACTGGGATACTACTAAATGCTTTTATTGGGGTTTGCGAGACTCTTTGAGGAAGCCACTCATAATGAATACAAAATCAAGTTTCATGCATATTATGAAGCTTTCCAAGGCTTTGGAACTAGACCAAATGCCAGTTTATAGCCAGAAAAAGAGATCTGGAGAGACCTCTGCACAGACAGTGCCAGATCAGAAGCTCAACAAGAAGAAGAAGTTTCCTCAAGACCGTAACAGATTTTGTGGCAATTGGAAATTTGGAGGGCAAGGTCGTCCTCAGGAGAAGCGGGAGAAGAAGTCTCCAGTTGCAGTGCCTACTCAACAGACTTAGCCTCCTCCTCAGAAGAATGTATCTCTTAGAGGAAATTATTATCATTGCCATCAACTGGGTCATTTGAGGTCCTAGTGTCCTCAGAGGATTGTCCATCAGGATAATATTATGACACCTCAGGTTAAAGGAAGAGTTCGTGGCAATGGCTGTAACGCCCCTGAATTTCGGATAATTATTTTAATCTTGTTAATGGCATAATATTGTTGTAATGGCGTTATGTTTGCGCGGAGTATTTTAGGTTTCGTGGATTTTGGGGGTTGGAGTGTGTAGCCCTAACCTACCTTTCGAAAATTTGTTAGCGCGGTCTTCTCTTCGGCCGATCCTTGGCGTGGAGCGCGTAGGAATTGGAAAGAGGAATATTTGAGGCAAGTGATGGATTCTACCTTATCTTTCATTTCCCCGTTATTTTCCTTAGGCGTAGGGTTATGGTACATTTACTTCATGGAGTTAGGCTTTACAGATTTTCGGTTTCAATTGAGTGGTTATGTCAAATTCGTCGAGTGATTTAGTCGAATTCGTTGAGTGCGTAGATTATTCGTCGAGTGATTGTGTGAGCTTAAGTTGAATTTGTCGAATAGATTCGTCGAGTGCTTATCCAATTCGTCGAGTGATCCCGCCGAATTCAACATGTGGTCTTGACGAATTCGTCGTGTAAGGCTGTTTTACATGGAATTTTTATGGGTTTTGTTCTTTTCGTTTTGAAAAGTTCGAAGGACCCAACCCAATACCGCTTGGTGAACCGAATTCTTTTGAAGGTTCAAGCCACTACAATCTTTACCCTCGAACCCAGTAGAATAATTAGTTCCACTTTATTCAATGGTGTTTTTTGGATAATTATCTAGTTTAAAATTTTTATGTTGTTTGTTATGTTAAGACAATTTTTATTTGGGTTGAACCATATTGGACAAGCCATAGGTCCTCTTAGTTCAAGTTGGTTTGAGTTTTTTATTTTAATTCATGCACTTTATATTTGGCCAAAGATGTTGAATGGCCAAGATTTTATCCCTAGGATGAATGGTTGTGAGAGACTGTTGTAACTCTATTTATATCTCTTTTTAGAGATGAAAACCTAATGAGAATCTTTTTGAGAACTTCAAATCAGACCTCCTTTGGGTGTGCCGCCCCCTTCCTCTCTCCTAGAGGAAATTTCATCCCACTCTCTCTTGGAGGAGTGGCCATCTTCTTCGGTGTGAATCTGGTAGGATCTGTGGTAGCGTGATGCTCCACAACCCCTTTGTGAGACTCATTGGGTAACTTGTTTTTATCTCTCTTTCTTGGTATGTAATTCTTCTAAATCTTCTCCTTGCTAGAAATTTTGGTGGAATTAAAGTTTAGTGTTACCTACGAAACTTTTGATTTAATCGCTTGCAATTCAAAAATGTGAATGTCCCTCTTATTTTTACGGATTTTAAAATGCGATTAGACTCTTTCAGTTCTCTTCTTGTTGGGGTATTGTTTTACTAGATCTGAATCTTACATTTTAAAACGGACTCTTCTCTTGCAAATTTTCATCTACTTAAAGATCATATTTTGATAGCGATGTTATTTAGATGTGAAGATGTTGATCATGTTTTGTTGAGAAAAATCCGAATTTTTGTATCATTCAAAATCATTGGGAAATGAATTAGATCTACATCAATTTAATTAGATCTACATCAATTTGGTATCAGAGCTAGGCGTACGAGTTTCTTAACTTCTCACTGATCTTTCTTTGAGTTTGATCTATAATTTATCATGAGCGACGACAGAGTTTAACCAAAAAAAATCAAATAAAAAAAAGACGAAACAAAGCAAGAAAAAAACAAAATTTAGGGTTGATAATTGTTTCCAATTGAGCACCCCTTGGTGTTTTATTTTTGGTAATTTTATTTCTAAGCATTTTTTGAATTTTAAAGAAAGCCTTAGAAGCCTACCCAAAAATTTACATAATTTTCAAGATTTGTTTCTTTGTCCAACAAAACCAACACTTTTAATGGTTTGATATTTGTTTCCTAGTTTGCACCCCTTCCTGTTTTATTTTTAGTATTTTTATTTCTTAATGTTTTGGGCTGAAATTTTATCTGAGTATTAAAGGCACTCTCACAAACACAGACAAATTTCCATAATTTTTCTACCTTATTTCGTTGTCCAAATAAATTCGTGAACCGTTACCATATCAAAAGATTTCCTGCACTGGCCAGATTTTTAGGTGTCCAGTATTTTAGCCATAACTTTCTCAATTTAACTCCGAATTCAAAAATTCAAAAATTCAAAATTCTACAGTTCCGTGTTTGAGTCCTCTACACATTTTATGTTCATCATATTTTCCAAATCTGCGTTAAATCAGGTCATAAAATTCATTCATTCCCACACTCTATGCACATTAGATCCGGTCAAGAATGTTGGAACATGCTTTCCACATCTCTTGGTTTGACAATAATAAATCCTATTGTATTTGATCATACTTGCATTGTGTTTATAGTCTGCAGGATCTTCATCATTCAATCCCCAAAGGAGTGTGAAAAAGAAAGACGTCCTCAACGGTTTCTGATTCGCTCATCAAATTGGACAGAGTTCATAATTAAAGAAAATCAAAAGAAAATCAAAAGCTTTCCAAAAAATTAAAGAAAATCAAAAGCTTTCCAAAAAATTAATTGCTTTAGAAAAAAGAAAGGTTTCTTGCCAAGAGTGTGATCACTCCATTAAGATGAAAAAAGAAATTGAAGATTCTCTTTCTAAAGCCCTCTCCCATGCCAAAACTCTTACAAAAGAGAAGTGGGAATTAGAAAGGAAATTAGAAGCCTCTCTTTTGCAAATTAAAAATAATAAAAAATGTTTTGAAAATAGGTGTGTCATGCTTGTGAAAGAAAATTCATCACTTAAAGCACAAGTTCATGATCTCACCATGACCATTAAAAAATTTGGAATAGGCCAAAAATCACTGGATATGATTCTAGGGAACCAGTACCATGGATCTCAAAAATTTGGGCTCAGATATCGGGGAGGGAGCTACCGCCCAGCGCTAGCCACTAACATCGACGCTAGCCACTAACGTCGGCGCTAGCACCTCATACAAAAATTCAGTATTTTCTTTTACAAAGTCTTTTTCTTCTGTAAATCCAATTCCTTCCAGCAAGAAAAAATTCCAGAAAAGGGTCTCAACCCCCTTTATTTCGTATGCAAACTGTTATAGGTTAGGTCACGCATCTAGTTCTTGCAGGAAAGTAAAACAAAATACTTTAAAGCAAATCTGGGTACCTAATGCTTCCACTTATTCTAGGGGTGGTACCGCTTGGGTATCCGGATCCTTACTCTCATCTTCTTTCTAGATGTACAGGAAGACTAAGGACAATGAAGACGTGTGGTACTAGGATTCTGGATGCTCCAAGCACATGAAGGGAAATAAAGCAAAGTTCCTTAGCCTAGAAAAGAAGAAGGGAGGGATCGTGACGTTTGGTGATAACATAAAAGGAAGGATCATGGGAATTGGTACAGTTGGTAACGAATCCTTTACGATATCTAATGTTCTTTATGTGAAAGGGCTAAAACACAATCTTATTTCTATTAGTCAATTATGCGATAAAGGATTATATGTTTTATTTGAATCATCCACTAATTTATGCAAAATATCCAATCCTACTACAAAAGATATTTTACTATCTGCACCAAAAATACATAATGTTTATATTGTTTCTTTTCACGATCTTTCTAAATCATCTATAAAATGTTATATCACTAAAAATGATGAATTAGAACTTTGGCATAGACGACTAGGACATGATAGCACAAAGCTTATTGTAAAACTTGCCAAAAGTGATTTAATTAGAGGATTGTCTAGGTTAAATGGAACTTTACCTTCACTTTGTTCATCATGTCAAAAAGGTAAATTAACTAGATACTCTTTCAAAAGTAAAAATTTCATTTCTACTACAAGACCCTTGCGATTAATTCATATGGATCTTTTTGGTCCCATTAGCACCGCAAGTCTTGGTGGTAGATTATATACATATGTTTTAATAGATGATTTTTCAAGATATTGTTGGACATTATTTCTCTCATCCAAATCCGATGCATTTTGCGAATTTGCAAAATTTTGTACTCGTATTCAAAATGAAAGTGATTTAATAATTAAATGCATTCGCTCACATCATGGAGGAGAATTTGAATATGAAAAGTTTACATCTTTTTGTGATATGTTAGGCATTAAACATGAGTTCTCCGCACTACACACACCACAACCAAATGGTGTTGTAGAAAGAAAGAATAGGACACTTCAAAAACTAGCACACACTATGTTATGTGAATATAAATTGCCTAAGTCCTTTTGGGCCAAAGCCATAAATACATCATGTTATGTTATGAATAGAATCATGCTTCACCCATCTCTTAATCACACACCTTATGAACTCTATTTTCAAAAGAAGCCTAATGTATCCTACTTCAAAGTTTTTGGTTGTAAATGTTTCATTTTGAATACTAAAGATAGCTTGGGAAAGTTTGATGAAAAATACGACGAAGGAACTTTTCTTAGATACTCTTCAACTAGTAAAGCTTATAGAATTTTTAATAAAAGAACTAGTAAAGTTGAAGAGTCGATTAATGTGAAATTTGATGAGCTTTCATCATTCAATCCCCAAAGAAGTAACACTACCGCTGGCGCTAGCGAATAAGAAACCGTTGAGAAGGAAACCGCTGAGAACCGAACTGGCGTTTGACAAAATGGAAGCTCCGTTCGACGAACTAAAAGCTCCGTTTAATGAACTGAAAGCTCCATTCGACGATCTGCATGCTCTACCGCGGCGCTCGACGAAATGTATGCTTTACCGCGGCGCGTTAGAACTACCGTTGGCGCTAGTGTTCGTTCGATGAAATGAAAGCTGCGCTCGACAAAATGTGAGGCCGGTTCGACAAAGATGCGCCCGATGAAAAGAGATGTGCTCTACCGCGGAGCGTTAGCACTACCGCTAGCGCTAGCATAAATGGAAACAATTGACGAGAAGGAAACAGTGGAGAAAAAGGAATTTCGACGGGACGCTATTTTGGCAAGTACTAACGCGGCGCGTTAAGGCTAACGCCCGGCGGTAACTTTTGGATGTCCCGCCATCTTGATGCTGATTGAGGAGCAAATGAGGAAGGTGATCTCGCGAGAAGGAATAATCAAACAAGAGTATGCATATCATTATGAAACCAATCAATAAAGATTTGAAAACTCCAATCAATCAATATTTGATTAATCAAGATTTGGAAACTCCAATCAATCAAGATTTAATTAAGAAACCAAAAGGAGCATGCAATATCATTATGAAGGCAAGAATATATCATATTTTCGTGGCGAATAATGTATTTCCAAAGATAGAAGCCAAAACCACGAATTTGATGAGAATAGAAGGAAGGAAACTGCTCACTACAGCCACCGCCCCGCTATAGCACTACCGTCGGCACTAGCTTTCATGGACAACAAACCTCTATTTAAAACAGCCCGAAAATGAGTTTCCCTTGACGGATTTGGACGAAATTTTCGAGGGCTGAAAGCCTTAGTCGTCTAGAGAAAAGTGAGGGGTGTTTCCCACTCATAATAAGGGAGAGTTCGTCAGAGAAGATCAAAAGAAAATCATGCGCAAGGATTGAAGGCTATCAAAACGGTGATCAAGAAGCCTTCTCTCAACATACACATGGAGTGTTCTCGCTGCAAAATCTCTAATCAATTGGAGACATCCAAGGATCTCAAGAACATCAAAGAGGAAGACTCTCAAGCCACAACGATCGAACCTTTGCAAGCGAAATGACATCTACATCAAGGGTTCTACTTAGAGGGGAGTTTTTTCCATTATCTTATCTTGTAACGCTTTTATTTTATCATTGTAATCGGTTCGTGAATTCGCCACACGGCGACTAGGTCTAGGTTGGACTTACGGAGTAATTTTGCCTCGTGTTGGCGACTGGGTCTAGGGAGTAGATCTAGGGGTGCTCGAGGCCTTTCTGGTGATTGATTGGCTAGAGCGGCTTGAGGCTGTATCTAGGGAGAGATTCGCTAAAGCCAACTGGTTCGTGGGGATACGAGTCGGTATAGAAAACAAAAAGGGTTTTTATATTATTCGCTTCGATTTCTAGCGTCATTGAAATCAGATTTTGTAATCAATTTTATAAATGATAATCATGTCTTTTCTCGTTTAATAAAATTGATTTCATTTCTAATTTCATTATCTCTTTACTTTTGATTTAACTTCGACCAAAATATCAAAAGTTTTCTAAAAAAGTTTAAAGTTTTTAAAACTCTTATTCATCCCCCCCCCCCCCCTCTAAGGGCGCCTACAGATCCAACAAGTGGTATCAGGGCTAGGTTATTCCAAATCGTCTTAACAATCAAAAATAATGGCGTCTATTGATCATGATCTCGCTTCTACTAGTGGGGAAAATTTTAATATAAATGAAAAAGTATTATCACCACCTTTATTTATGGGTAAAAATTATAAAGGGTGGAAAATATTAATGAAAAGTTTTCTTAAGGCCTTAGATGAAAAAGTTTGGAATATTACTATTGAAAAGCCTCCTAGCATACTAACTAGAAACGAAATTGTTTTAAATGCAAAATCTATGAATAGTTTATTTTGTGCATTAGATCAAAATATTTTCAAACTTATTTATACTTTACCTACCGCTTATGAGATTTGGAATTTTCTTGAAAGAACTTATGATTCTCCTTCTACAGGTATAGAACAATCACAAGAACCGGAGAATATGCAAGCTTGCATAAGTCTTCAAGAATGCTCCTCTCATGACGGATCCATGAAGTGCACATCAAGTGAAAGAGAAGAAGAAATACTATCTTCGGAAGAGGAGTGCCAAAAAGATGTCAAAGAAATGATATGTTCAAATCGTGCCTCTCCCGAAAGCAATGTAAGGAAATCAAATTCGATTTTTTGTACTTCTATCTCTACATTACAATTGCTTCAAACTACAAAGCGAAAAATTAAGAAATTAAAAAATGCTAATAAATAATTGCACTTAGAAAATAAAATTTTAAAGGCAAAAATTAATGAAGAATCAAATTCTAATTTATCTAGTTCTACCCATGGCTCCTTAGTTGAAAACATTGCACCTTGTGTAGAATTTAATGATTTAAAAGAAAAATGCAAGGAACTTCTTTTTATTAAAAAACAAAATGAAAGATTATGTTTAGAAAATTCATCTTTGAAAAATGATTGTACTAAGTGTAAAGACTATAAAATTGAAATTAACGAGATGGATGAAACATTTGATGAATATAGAAATAACTATCAAAATCATATTGATTCAATTGTTTCCACTCTTAAAAATAGCACAATCGCTTATAATAAAGCTAGACATAATTTAAAGATCAAGAATGATGAATTAAAATCAAAAATCAACTTGCTTATGAAAATTGTAAATACAAATTCAAAATATCAAACTATATCTAAAAACAAGTTGAATATGAATATGAACATCTTAACTAAGTTTAATAATGGGAGTAAGGAACATAAAGGATTTGTAAATCAAAATCACTATTATTTACAAAATCATGTTTCTCCCAACCTAAAATTAAATACAAACAAATTTCCTTCAAATTATAAATTCAAAAATCATTTTAATCCAAATATTCAAGTAAATGATTATGGAAATTTGAAAACTAAAAATAATGTTTGTCCAAGGTTTGAGTGGAGGCCCAAAGTTAAAGATGAAACACTAACTCCACTCAAAAGGGCTCATTCATCACTATCTCCCCAAAAGCAAACACGATGTATTTGGGTACCCAAAGGAACCTTCACACCCGGTCCTCTTTGGATACCTAAATCTCTCATTCATTAGTATCCAATCATTTGAATGAAGTAGAAATCAACTAAAAATGAAATATCATCAATCTACTTCATGATATTCCTAACCTTTTTTTTCCTTTTTGTTGAACCATCATGATATGATCACTTTATATAACTTGTGATATGACTTTCACATATTAAACCAAAATTCATAAATAAATCAAATTGAATAAAGTTGAATAAAAAGTCTTGTCATTTTTCAAATGATCTACTTATCCTTTTTATTTTTATCCTTCTAAATCCATTTCCTAAAAGTCTTATAAAATTTGAAAAACTAAATTTGTCATATGATATTATTAAGACTAAATGAAATAAGTGTCAAAATGGATTCAAAAGGTGTTTTTAGGGGTATTAGGCTAAATTTATAAAATGCGCAAGTTTTGCTTAGGTATTTAATATATTTGCGTCATTTTTGATCACCCCTAGTATGTTTAATCATAATCATGTCAAACCAGAATTGAAAAATTGCATGAATATTATTTCACTTATTTATGATCATTTCACTCATGCATATGTTGTGCAAAACTCAAGAATTAAGGTTTAATGAATATGGAGCTTTAATGAATATGAAACCCATGTACTAAAATTTTAACTTCCGCAACTTTTTGCGATTTCTTCTCGTCTCTTCACTTCATTAGACAGGCCTTACATTGCACAAACATAATTAAGCAAAATCGGAAGCAAAATCGGAGAAAATCTAGGCTATATGATTAAAATAAGCACTCTCTGTGAGCTAACGCAGGCGCTAGAACCTAACGTCGGCACTAGCTCAAGTATCCTATTTTCTGTAATTTTAAAATTCTGAAAAATCACTAAAAATATATTATATTATATGTACTACTCTTTTTTGCATTTTTGCCTATAATTGATTTTTTGATAAATTAAAATACAAATTTACAAAAGCCAAATTACAAAAAAAAATTATTTTTTTTCTTTGGTTATTTGTTTGATTTCTATTTCTATATGCAAAAATCAAATACAAAAATATAAAACAAAAATAAGTATCAAAATTTATTATTTTGAACTTAACTTTTCTATTTACATGTATCTTGCGAAAGGAAGATTTGGGCTATCATCCCATCACATCACCTAGTACCAGGCGAACCTCTCACAGGGTAGACCTCGGGAAGTCCAAGATCAAATTATAAGAGTTCAAACTTTAAATTATTTTTCAAAAAATATCAAAAATACTGTATGGACTTTATTGTGAAACTCAAGCATGATTTAATCCATCATTTAGTCCTTCTACAATGTTACAATTCATTCCTTCAAACTACTTTGAACATTGTTTGTTTCATGCTTTGATACTTCTAAAACTCATGTGCATAAATTATATTATAAAAGTTGTGTAGAACCAAGCTTAGCATGCCTCTAAGTATGAGTAAATATTTTATGTTTGATAATGATATTTATTCACTCACTTATTTTGGCATTGTCCACATATATTTTTTTTTAATCTAAGAATGCTTGTGTATGTTTTGTAATAGTACAATGAATTAAAATTGCACAAGTATCTTACCTACACTACCTTAATTTGCACTTTTAAAAGTTAAGAAAAGTGGTTATGCTTTCATAAATTATATTGGTTTGCAAAACAAGTGTATTCGGAGAACTTTGTACAAAACAAAAATCATAAAATAATGTGACAAAGATAACTACACCAAGCACTACTTGAACCTCCTGATAAGTCTTAATAAGCGTTGTGAGGTTGAGCACCTTGGAAAAAATAGTAAAGTGTCTTATGCAAACCTTATCTTTCTTTCAAAATAAAAACCACTTACTCCTAAGTACACCGGATCACTAGTCTCAATATTAAAATAAAATAAAATATGTGATCCCTCAAGCACTACTTTGCACCCTGATAAGTCTTAATGATCATTGTGTGTGCAAAGCACCTTGGTAGTTGTACATCTTTTTATGCATTGAAGTGTGTAGAAGTAAAATTATTTGTGTTTTACTGTGCTCTTTACTTTACATATTTCTTGTATGTTTGATTAAAACATTTGTTTACTATATTCAAAATACACTTATGTACACATCATTATCTTTCATAACACTTCTTCTCATGAGTATTGGATCCTAATGCTAATTCCATACTACTCTTTATTTATGAAATGCACTAGGTAATATAGCATGCTCTCTATAATGTTTTGTGTGTGTTGGATTTGTGAATTAATATAACGTTGTTGTAATTTCTTTTTTGAAAACATTATTTCATGCTTGGTTACTTTATTGTCAAAATTAAAGATTTTAAATGCAAAATGATTTACAAAAAACATCTTCATCTTTGGAATTTAACTCATATTTCTTCTTATGAATAATCATGATTATAAAAAGATGTTTTCTTATATTTCTATAAGTCTTCTGCATCATCACCATATATTTTTTACCTTGCGCTTTCATGCTTATATCAAGTCTTAAATATCAAAATTCCTTTTTCAACAAATGGTAGACTTGCTTGGTAAAATTTATATTGGTTATTCTAACACATATATCACTTTCATGTTAAAACTCTGATCTATTTCAATGATAATTTTTATGCTAAAAACATCCTCTTATAAGTTAATTTCAAATCTTTTTTTTTTTTGCTAAAAATGTTATTTCTTCCGCAATAACTCTGATTCATTAATGGATTTCAAAATAGCTATGTGAGTTGTTTGTTTAAAAAAATTCAAATAAAAATATAAATCCATAGGCTATGTACCTATCATTAAATTCAAACGCTAAATGTTTCCAATTATTTTTATCCCATGACTTCATATCTCACCATAGCGGGGGCATAGGGTTGTAGACATTAGATTACCTGGCCTCTAAGTCATGTCCTGTCCTTAACCGGGGAGGGTTCCAGTGGGGCCTTGCGAGGCAATGGGGGGAAAGAGTGCTAGGGTGAGTTTTTGTCTAGTGTTTGCATATGGGACTAACACCCCAACCTACGACATGTATGCAGCTCCTCATGCCCATCTGTCACTTAGTACGGGGCTAGGTTGTAGACATATTGTCTGGGTAGATTGGTTACTTGGAAATCATTACCTTTTTTGCTCTTAAAACTTTTATAAAGCAAAATCCTTTGTGAACATAAATTGCTACAACATGTAATTTTGTTATACCTAAAACTCTTAATCATCAACTATGCTTCACCATTCATATATAGATGTTCTCTTCAAAAATATATTTCTTCATGCTTTCCACCTCTTTACTACTTGTACGCTCGATCATGAATACGTTTTTTCCAACAAGTGGTTTCTTTATGACAATTTCTTCACATTCTTTTTTCACTCCTATTTTTTTACTCTAGTGTTTAACTCCTTATCATGTTCATTCCCTCTCTACACATTTATTGCACACATTAACGTTTGACTGGCTCTCCACCCTCTTTTGATAATACCAAAAGGGGGAGAATAAATTTGAAAGAAATTCACATGTTTGGGGAGTCAAGTTCATAGGAATTTTTGTTGTAGGGGGAGCATTCACTCAAGGGGAGCATTCATTTAGGGGGAGCATATGCACATGTCTTAAAATTCATGCTTATCCTTTTTAATAAACACAATTCCTATCTTTTGAACTATTTCTTTCTAAAGGGATTTGTTATTATCAGAAGGGGGAGTTTGTTGGAACATGCTTTCCGCATCTTTTGGTTTGACAATAACAAACCCTATTGTATTTTATCATACTTGCATTGTGTTTATAGTGTGCAGGATCTTCAACATTCAATCCCCAAAGGAGTGTGAAAAAGAAAGACGTCGAAGCGACATCAGGATGATTATCTATTGTTACCGCGGCGTGGTAACACTACCGCTGGCGCTAGCGAATCAGAAACCGTTGAGAAGGAAACCGCTGAGAAGGAAACCGCTGAGAACCGAACTGGCATTCGACGAAATGGAAGCTCCATTCGACGAACTAAAACCTCCGTTCGATGAATTGAAAGCTCTGTTCGACGATCTGCATGCTCTACCATGGCGCTCAATGAAATGTATGCTTTACCTCGGCGCGTTAGAACTACCGCTGGCGCTAGTGTTCGTTCGACGAAATGAAAGCTGCGCTCCACGAAATGTGAGGCTGGTTCGACAAAGATGTGCCCGATGAAAAGAGATGTGCTCTACCGCGGAGTGTTAGCACTACCGCTGGCGCTAACATAAATGGAAACAATTAATGAGAAGGAAACAGTGGAGAAAAAGGAATGTCGACGGGACGCTATTTTGGCAAGTACTATCGCGGCGCGTTAAGGCTAACGCCCGGTGATAACTTGGATGTCCCGCCATATTGATCCTGATTGAGGAGCAAATGAGGAAGGTGATCTCGTAGGAAGGAATAATCAATCAATAGTATGCAATATCATTATGAAACCAAACAATCAAGATTTGGAAACTCCAATCAATCAAGATTTGATTAATCAAGATTTAATTAAGAAACCAAAAGGAGCATGCAATATCATTATGAAAGCAAGAATATATCATATTTTTGTGGGGAATAATGTATTTCCAAAGATAGAAGCCAAAACAACGAATTTGATGAGAATAGAAGGAAGGAAACTGCTCACTGCAGCCACCGCCCGCTATAGCACTACCGCCGGTGCTATCTTTCCTGGACAGCAAACCTCTATTTAAAATAGCCCGAAAATGAGTTTCCCTTGACAGATTTGGACGAAATTTTTGAGGGCTGAAAGCCTTAGCCGTCTAGAGAAAAGTGATGGGTGTTTCCCACTCATAATAAGAGAGAGTTTTTCAGAGGAGATCAAAAGAAAATCATGTGCATGGATTGAAGGCTATCAAAATGGTGATCAAGAAGTCTTCTCTCAACATACACATGGAGTGTTCTTGCTGCAACAATCTCTAATAAATTGGAGACATCCAAGGATCTCAAGAACATCAAAGAGGAAGAATCTTAAAACACAATGATCGAACCTTTGCAAGTGAAATGACATCTACATCAAGGGTTCTACTTAGAGGGGAGTTTTTTCCATTATCTTATCTTGTAACGCTTTTATTTTATCATTGTAATCGGTTCGTTAATTCGCCACACGGCGACTAGGTCTAGGTTGGACTTAGGGAGTAATTCATCTCGTGTTGGCGACTGTGTCTAGGGAGTAGATCTAGGGGTGCTCAAGGCCTTTCTGGTGATAAATTGGCTAGAGCGGCTTGAGGCCGTATCTGGGGAGAGATTGGCTAAAGCCAACCGGTTTGTGGGGATATGAGTCGGTATAGAAAACAAAAAGGGTTTTCATATTATTCGCTTCGATTTCTAGCATCATTGAAATCAAATTTTGTAATCAATTTTATAAATGATAATCATGTATTTTCTTGTTTATTAAAATTGATTTCATTTCTAATTTCATTATCTCTTTACTTTAATTTAACTTCGGCCAAAATATCAAAAGTTTTCTAGTAAAGTTTAAAGTTTTTGAAACCCTTATTCACCCCCCCCCCCCCCTCTAAGGGCGCCTACAGATCCAACAAAGAATACAATACCTCTTCTCCTTCTAGTATGGCCGACGACCAACCTACAAACCAAGATCCTAATCATATAGCTATACAACGACATGAGATGAACCATCAGATGGATGAACTTCGGGGAATGTTCGCTCAATTTATGACCAACAGGCATCCAGATCCTCCTCGGGGTAATCAACACCATAATTGTCAAGTCCCCAATGTTGATGATAATGCCCGTGATGTTTCCCCATGTGCGAGGTAGCATAACCATGGTAATGAACATGAACCTGATCTTACAAAACAAATTAAGAATGACGCTCCTACTTTTGATGGTCTCGGTGATCCCCAAATTTCTAAATTTGATCCTAGACATTGAATGTTATTTTGATTGGATGAACTTCGGGGTATTTTGAACACCCCTCGCACATTATCAGAGTATTCATGAATGTTGTGTCTAAAAATGCAGTTGTTAGAATGAAGCTTACAACTGAACCTCACCCAAATCCATATCATGTTGCTTGGTTCAATAAAACATCAATACCAATCACATCTAGATGTCTTGTCCCACTAACCATTAATGAATACTTTGATAAAATCTGGTGTGATGTCATTCCAATGGATGCTTGTCATGTACTTTTGGTTCGCCCATGGTTATTTGATAATGATGTTACTCATTTTGGGAGAGCTAATGTATATGAATTTAAATTCAATGGAAAGAAAATTACTTTAAAGCCAACTCAACCCAAGGATCAATCTAACAAAACAAAAGACACCACACTACCAGCTGAGAAGAAAACATTAAGCTTGATTAGTAAAAATAAATTTTTCACGTGACGTATTTTCTGGTGGAATTGTCTATGCTTTAATTTTATTATAATCTTCTGGTGTTCAAGAAAATATTGATGTTTTGCCGCCAAAATTAAAAGAACTACTGGAAGAATAAAAGGATTTTTATCCTGATGAGCTACCTTTTGATTTACCTCTGCTTAGGAATATCCATCATGTCATCGATCTCTTTCTGGGATCTTCTTTGCTCAATCTGTCGCACTATAGATTAAACCCTACTGCACATCAAGAGTTACAAAATCAAATTTCTGATCTTTTAAATAAAGGCTTCATTACACACAGTATGAGTCCATGTGCAGTCCCTGCCTTATTGTCACCCAAAAAGGATGGCACTTGGAGGATGTGTGTTGATAGTCGTGTCATTAATAAAATTACCATTAAATATTGATTCCATATCCCACGTTTAGATGACTTATTGGATATGCTTACCAGTGCCACCATATTTTCCAAATTATATTTTAGGAGTCATTACCATCAAATTAGAATTCGAGAACGGGCTAAATGGAAAACAACATTCAAATCTAAAGAGGGCTTATATGAATGGCTAGTAATGTCATTTGGACTTTCTAATGCACCAAGCATATTTTCTCGAATGATGACTCATATCTTCCAACCCTTTATGGGTAAGTTTGTTCTGATTTATTTTTATGATATTTTGGTATATAGCACCTCTACTTCTGACCACCTCTCTCATTTGAAAGATATATTTACTATCTTCCGCAAGGAGAAATTATTTGTTAATCTGAAAATGTGCACTTTTTATCGAATTCTGTTGTATTTTTGGGATATATTGTGAGCTCAGAAGGCATCCAAGCGGACCCTGAAAAAGTTAGAGTCGTTAAGGAATGGTCTGACCCTAATAACATTAGAGATGTACGGAGTTTCCATGGATTAGCAACCTTTTATAGACGTTTTATTCGTGATTTTAGTAGCATCATGGCCCCTATCACGGAGTGCATGAAAAAGGGTGAATTTGTTTGGACTAAATCTGCTAATCATGCCTTCTAAACTATAGAAGATAAGATGACTGGATCTCATGTCCTTCGCTTGCCAGATTTTAATAAAGTTTTTGAAATATCATGTGATGCTTCAGGGATAGGTATTTGTGGGGTTGTAAGTGAAGAGGGCACCCAATTGGTTACTTTAGTGAGAAACTTACAAGTCCCAAGCTTAATTATTCAAATTATGATAGGGAATTTTATGCCTTAGTTCAAAGTCTTCATTATTGGAGACATTATCTCCATCCTAAAGAATTTGTACTATTATCTGATCATGAAGCACTTAAATTTATCAATTCCCAACATAAGGTTAGTCCTCGACATGCTAAATGGGTCTCTTTTCTCCAAGAATACACATTTGAAAGTGCACAGTTAACCTCACTAGATTTCTCTAGAGGGGGGGTGAATAGAGATTTGAAATATTTTGTGCAAAGTTAATATATATATATATGTATGATCACAGATTAGAGCTTCCCACACACACCAACAAGAATTAAAACAATAAAGCAAATGTAAGAAAGAAAATCCACAGCACAACACAAGAAAATATAGTGGTTCCCCAAACTTTGGGTAGTCCACTCTTCTACCCCCTTGGTAGGAATTCACTAACTTGCACTGAGTCTTTTGATAAGGAGACTCTTAGAACCACCCTGAGTCTTTTGATAAGGAGACTCTTAGAACCAATACACTGAATTTTTTGAAGAGAGATTCTAAAAACTCTTTTACAATAGTGAATAAGAATGAAAAAGAAAGAATGAAATAAAGCCAATAATGAATCTTCTTCCTAGCAAGAAGATTTGAAGCACAAGTTAAGAATTGAATCTTTCTTCTATAGAGAGAAGAAGATTTGTAGCCTTTCTCTCTTTTAGTGAGAGCAATCAGATTTTGCAGCAGTGATCAGTGAGCAGAAGCAGAAGTGGAAATGGATGGAAGTTGCTGCAGAGCTTTTTCTCAATGTCTCTCTTTTCTTTTGGGAGCTTTTCCTCTATATCATAAATGTGTGGTGGATCACTCCTCTTCTATTTCCTGCCGACTTGCTCTTTATTTTATAGCTCTGTGTAATAAGATAGTACTATAGGAGAGGAATCAATTAGCAGCCAGAGATTTAGGTAGAGAGAAATATTTCCATAGCAGATTTAATCATAAATGGAAAATGTTAATTTAGATTTCAAATAATATCCAAAACAGATTTCATCAATTTAGCCAAGAATCAAATAGAAGGAAAGAATGATTCAGAACGGCTATAAAATATTAACATCATTCTATATAAATCAGATCTTCAGAAAAGAAGGAAAGAGATCTGGCGCAGATTTAAATCTGTCAAACAAATCGACGTGCGTCGATTACTATTCGACGTAAGCGTCGAATTTATCTTAACCCAACGTCGAGAGAGATATAAGGAATGTGCGTCGACAAAGGTGCGTCGACTTCTTTGTATGCGTCGACTAGAAATCAGAGTAGCGTCGACAGGACCTACGTCGAAATCTTCCTAAAGTTACTTCGACATATCCTGAAGAAGACGTCGACTCTATTTCGACGTAGCGTCGAATACCATTCGACGCATATTTACTTTGTCTTTGTTATTCATTCATAAAACTCTTTCTTTAACTCATTTCTAGGGGTTAAGAGAAATCATTTTCCCAACAATCTCCCCCTATTTGTCTTAACCCTTTTTAAGGAGAAATTGTCTTAGCATAAAATCAACTCATATCAAAATAATTTGCATAAATGAGAAATATATTGTTTGGAAAAGAAAGTTAATAAAGAGAGCTTATGACAAGTATTTGTCTTAAACTAGAAACTTCTTTTTGTACATGAAGTTGACAAAGGCAGAATAAAGTTTCCTAGACAAATCATTAATAGCATCAAAAATGTATCCCCTGGCTCTATCAGGTCTTTCTTGGACATTCCTGATGATGGTATGCAATTTTGCCAAGAGCTTATCACCCTCAGGGATGGTGTCATTTAAGGAGTAGCCCTTGCTGATAATGATTGCTGCCTTTTCATCAATCATTTCAATAGTAATATTGTGAGATTCTTTTTGAGCAGGTTTGGGCTCAGGAGGTCCTTTGTTGTCAACCTTTGGCCTATAGGGTTTCTTCTTTTCAGGTTCTTGTTTCTCAGGGACTTCATGCATTTTTCCTTTTCCTTTCCATGGAGAGTTGAGCCATTTGTCTAGCCTTGGAGGTTTTGATGGCTTTTTGTAGGGTATGTATGTATCTTCTGTACATCCTATACCTTTCTTGTTCATTTGACCTTTATTCAGAGTAATCCCTGCTTGAGGATTCTTCTTTTGATAGGCTTCAACATCAAACAATTTATTTGGAATTTTGATAGAAGATTCAGCAAGGATTTGTTCCTTAGTCATTCCTTTGTTGATCTTTTCCATCCAAGCCCTCCTTTTATCTTCCACTTCTTTCCTAGCTGCTTCATATTCATATGCTTCTCTTTCTCTTATCTCTTCATGTCTCTTTTCCATGTCAGGATCATGATAGTCCTTTATAGGATTAGAAGGAATGGGTACCTTCTCAAATCTTTTTATTTCTTCAATAGCCTTTCTATATTTCTTTTCTTTTGCATACTCCTTCCTTTCTTCTTTAGAGAAATTTTGCCAGTGAGGAGTGACTTCCCTTTTTCTTTTTATCTGTCCTCCTGCACTCTGCCTAGGAGTTATTTGTTTAGAGAGTCTTGCTGCTTGAGGAGGTAGAGGTAGCAAAGGAGGTAGAGAAGAAGGTAAGGGAGGAAGAGGAGGAGATTTCTTTTTGGGTGGAGAAGGAGTTATTTCAAGAAGAGTTCTTAGATGATCTGTAATAGAGGGCAGAGAAATATTTGGTAGGTTGATTTCTGTAGATGAATGAATGTCTCCTCCAGACTCTTTTGTAGGGATATCCTCAAGCAAAGGAGTCTTAAGCTTGATATAACTGGCCGAGAAACCAGGAGAATGATGCTGAAGTTCTTCCTCGCATAAGGGTGTGTCAATCCATATTTGCCCATTCCAATCATCAGAGATGGCTGCTTCTTCCTCCCCCTGGATTACTGGCAGATTCTCTACAGGAATCTCCCCCTGGATACTAGGAATATCAATTCTGAATGCTGAATCCACAGCATGCTCCCCTTCAGTGTTGTAAGAGGAAGATTCACCAAAGTGTTTGTTAAAGGTGTAGTCAGAATGATTTGAGAGGACTGGAACCTGGTGAGAGGGGTTTCTGGAGCAACTCTCCCCCTGGTTTATATCCTGTATGAAGGATGTAAACCTTTGTGGCGACAGAGGAACTTCTCGAAGAAGGATATGCAGCTCAGGAAGAGATGCAGATAGAGTGGCCAGCTTTGCTTCACAGTGGACGATCATATTGGCACATTCATCAGAGAAGCTTTGTAGACGAGTCTGAAAGTCTTTAAGGAGATTTTTCAGAGCAGCATGTATTGCTTGGACGTGGTCGGCTTGAACAGGAGTAGGTGCCATTGTAGAGAGAGAGAGAGGTAGACGAAGAAGTTTTTGGCGGGTTCAGAGATGTATTCGTTATGAAATACGAGGTGCTATTTAAAGTAGATGAAGCGTCGAGAAAGGAAACATAAATCGAGGAATTCAATAGGCAGAAAAAGGAAGTAGGGATTTGATTCTAAATGTAACCTGAAATCGATGTTGCGTCGATTTAGATGTCAGCGTAAGCATAGATATGGATTTGATATCTTCAAGCTTTGTTGAGATATGCGTCGATGAAAATTCGACGGTACGTCGATGGATAGTCGACGTATCAGTAACTGAAGGAGGTCAGTATTAGCGTCGAGATCAACTCGACGGTGCGTCGACTTTGATTCGACGCATCTCCAGTAAGTTTTTCTTAGAAGCTCTGATTTGTTTAGATTTTCTCAGCAATCATGCTTTACAGACTTCCATCAAGCATTCCTAGGGTGTTGAGGAAGAAATTATGCTTGGTTTCATCCAAAGGTTTTGTAAAGATATCTGCTCTTTGACTGTCTGTAGGTATATATTCTAAGGTTATCTTACCTTTTTCTACATTGTCTCTAAGAAAGTGATGTCTAATTTCTATATGTTTGGTTCTGCTATGAAGAACTGGGTTAGATGCTATGGATATAGCACTGGAGCTATCACAGTAAATTTTAGAGTTATTGACTTCTAGTTTGTAATCAAGGAGCTGATTTTGCATCCACAGGATCTGTGAACAACAGCTCCCAGCAGCTATATATTCAGCTTCAGCTGTTGAGGTGGAGACTGAGGTTTGTTTCTTACTAAACCATGAGATTAACCTGTCACCTAGGAATTGGCAAGTGCCAGAGGTGCTTTTTCTATCAACCCTACAGCCTGCATAGTCTGCATCTGAGAAACCTGTTAGCTCAAAGTTGGTTTCTGCTGAATACCATAGCCCTAGTTCAGGAGTTCCCTTAAGGTATCTAAGAATCCTTTTAACAGAGGTGAGATGGGATTCTTTTGGATCAACTTGGAATCTAGCACATATACAAGTGGCAAACATTATATCAGGTCTACTGGCTGTTAGATATAGAAGGGATCCTATGATTGCCCTATAAGTCTTTTGATCCACTGATTTTCCTTTATCATCTTTTTCTATAATGGCATTGGTTGCCATGGGTGTTTTCATGGTGGAGGCTGACTCCATACTAAATTTTTTGATTAGTTCTTTAGTATATTTTGATTGTGAGATAAAGATTCCTTCACTACTTTGTTTCACTTGAAGTCCTAGGAAGTAGGAGAGTTCACCCATGCTACTCATTTCAAATTTTGATTGCATTAGATCAGCAAATCTTTTACAAAGTTTAGGATGAGTGGAGCTAAATATGATGTCATCTACATATATTTGAACAAGAAGGAGTTGGTTTTTATGAGTTCTAGTGAAGAGTGTTTTGTCTACTTTTCCTCTTTCAAAAGAGTTTTCTAAAAGAAAGTTAGAGAGAGTGTCATACCAAGCTCTGGGAGCTTGCTTAAGACCATATAGTGCTTTGTTAAGCTTATAAACAAAAGTAGGAGAAGAAGGATTGACAAAACCTGGTGGCTGCTCTACATATACCTTTTCTTGAAGGTCACCATTCAGAAAAGCACTCTTGACATCCATCTGATATACCTTCATCTTCATAAAGCTGCATAGGCAAGGAAGAGCCTAATTGCTTCCAATCTGGCTACTGGAGCAAAGGTTTGATTGTAGTCTATTCCTTCTTCTTGTCTGTATCCTTGTGCCACAAGTCTTGCCTTGTTCCTGACAATTATTCCAGTGGAATCTAGCTTGTTTCTATATACCCATTTTGTGCCAATCACTGGGTAGTTACTGGGTCTTTCTACTAACTTCCATACTTTATTTCTCTCAAATTGGCCTAGCTCTTCTTGCATGGCCAAAATCCAATGAGGATCACAGTTTGCTTCTTCAAACTTCTTTGGTTCAACTTGTGATAAGAAGCATTGAAGCATTACTCCATTTGAAACTTGATGCCTTGTTTTTACTCCAGTATTGAGGTTTCCAATTACTTGAGATTTTGGGTGATCTCTCAAATTGATCCCTGTTCTCCTGGGATCTGCTAGTTGTTCTTCTTCTTCATTCTCAATGTGATCATTATCAAACTGTTCTTCCTGGACCAAGTTTTCTTGTGGAGATTGGTTTTGAAAGCTTCTCTCTGAACTTTCTTCATGTTCTTGTTCAGATTCCTCACTTGGTTCCTTTAGCTGGTATTCTCTTTCATTTTCTTTGTTCTCTAGAGCTAGTTGCTCAAGCTGGATTTCTATGCTTTTGCTTTCCTGTGAAAAAGAGTTGGTGGGAGTATCCTCCCCCTTAATCAACATGTTAGTTTCATCAAACACAATGTGCATAGATTCTTCAATTTTCAGAGTTCTCCTGTTATAGCACCTATAAGCTTTACTGGATGATGAATATCCCACAAATATTCCATCATCAGACTTTTTGTCAAACTTTGCAAGATGATCTTTTCCATTATTTAGAATAAAGCAAGCACACCCAAAAATTTTAAAGTATTTGACAATAGGTGTTTTTCCCTTCAGGAGTTCATAAGGAGTTTTTAACTTAGTTTTATGAATGAGGCTTCTATTTAGAACATAATTTGCAGTATTGACTGCTTCAGCCCAAAAGGTTTTTGTTAATCCTGATTCTGCAAGCAAGGTCCTTCCTGATTCTATTAAAGTTCTATTCTTCCTCTCAGCAACTCCATTTTGTTGAGGAGTTCTAGGTGCTGAGAAATTTTGTTTGATTCCTATTTCATTACAGAAACTACTCATAGCCTGATTTTCAAATTCAGTTCCATGGTCACTTCTTATTATGGATACCTGACTGTTGAATTCAGATTGAATTTGTTTTATGAATTTTGAGAGAGTCTGATGGGTTTCAGACTTGGCCTTTAGAAAGAATACCCAACTATATCTAGAGTAGTCATCTACAATAACTAGGGTATAGGATTTTCCTCCCAAGCTTTGAGTGGATATGGGACCAAAGAGGTCCATGTGGAGCAAGTGAAGGATCCTTGGAGAGTCATCCTTACCAATTGGTTTGAAGGATGATTTGGTTTGTTTTCCTAGTTGGCAAGGTCTGCATGGAGAATCCTTAGAGTATCTACCCTTTGGTAAGCCTCTCACTAGGTTATTTTTTGCTAGTTTACTAATTGTTTTGTAGTTTAGATGACCTAGTCTCCTATGCCATAATTCACTTTTATCAATAATATTATTGAATAAACATATTTCTGTGGGAGAGGAACTGAAGTCTACTACATATACTTTACCTTTTCTAATTCCTTTAAGTACTGTGGCACCAGTCTTGATATCAATAATATGGCAGAGTAGTATGGTGAATTTTACCTCATACTTACCATTATCACATATCTGACTTATACTTATCAGATTATGTTTTAGTCCTTTGACTACTGCCACATTCTTGAAGGTGACCTTCCCTTCAATGAAGTCTCCAAATCCCTTGGTTTGGCCACAGCTAGAGTCTCCAAAGGTTACTGATGGTCCAAGTCTGTCCTCAAAGTTGTTTAGCAGGTTTTTGCATCCTGTCATGTGCATGGAGCATCCACTGTCCAAGTACCACACAAGCCTGGAGATGTGGTACATCTGCACATAAAAATTTTAAACATTAGTTTGAACCCTGCTCAGCTGGGGTCCCTTCTTATAATCAGAACTAATGAAGGAATAAGTAGGTTTTTCAGAATATCCTTCCTCCTTTTGGGGCATTGGTCTATCATACCAATCTGTTTCGGTGATGTCACAGAAATAGTGTTCATAGTGTAAGGAAAGAGAGGGAGACTTTTTGAACAGAGAGACATTTTTGTCAGATTGATTGCGTCGATATGAATTCGACGTGCGTGGAGAGGAAGTCGACGCCTTTTGGCATAAGCGTCGATTAAAAATCGACGTACGTTGATAACGATTCGACGCAGATTGATTGCGTCGATATGAATTCGACGTAGATTCAAAATTCTTGTTAGGATTCTTTCCTAAGATTCCTTTATTTATAATGGGATTAGATTTGTTGAAAAGAGTGGTTGTTTCTTGACTTTCTTGTGATCTTGCTTCTTCTAGATGATTTTCCCTGGTGAAGTGAATGGGGTGTTTCCAGACAGGTTTGCTGGGTGCTTTAGACTTAGATGCTTCATTAGCTTTCAGTTTTAATTGATTAGATCTATTAGTGAGATTTTCAGAGATTTTTTTTGATTTTCTGATTTTTTCCATTTAGAGAATCCTCAAAGGCTTTAGCTTTTGCTAGCTCTTTTCTTAGTGTTAGATTTTCTAAATAGATTTTGTTTAGGTTTTCCTCTGAGAGTTCTAGATTGAGTTTATAATTTTTATGGTATGTGTTTACTTGCTTTAGTTTTCTTAACTCCATCCTTAATTCTTTTACCCCTTTTTCAGATTTGATTAGATCTAAACAGAATTCTTTGAAATCTTGTGCAAAATTAGTGGAGGAGAAATCTATACTATCTAGTATATTTACCATAGATGTATCTTCAAGCTTCTCAGTGGCCATCAGACATGTTTCTTCTTGCTTGACATCTTCTTGATCAATATCTGATGAGGTGTTTTCTTCAGATTCTGAATCACTCCAGGATTGAGCAATCAATCCTCTTCCTTTCTTCTTCTTCTTTGGATCTGTACTTTTCAGATCTTTCTTGCTGCTGTTCTCCTTAGGACAATCAGGAGCAATGTGTCCAGGTTTCCTGCATGTGTAACAGATAATCTCTTTAGAGGGTTTTTTGTTATACCTGGTTTTTGATTCTCTTCTTCTGGATTCTTCTGTTTTGATCCATTTCTTGAACTTTTTAGCCAGCAAGCTGATCAGCTCATCATCACTAGTTGATGATTCACCTTCAATAGCCTTCAATGCAATACTCTTTTCTTTTGAGAGTGGAGATGCCTTTTCTTTCTCAGCTCTGGTTTTCAATAGCTGTTCATAGGATTTCAGTTTACCCAGTAGAACATCTGTTGATATTTCTTCTTGACTCCTGGAGTCTTTAATTGGCCAGATTCTTGAATCCCAAGTGCTGGGAAAACAAGTCAGCAATTTATCATTTATCTCAGTGAGAGATATGTCCTTTTCAAGTGACCTCAATTCATTAATTATGAGGCTGAATCTTGAGTACATGTCAGCAACACTTTCACTTTCTTTCTTTTGGAAGTTTTCATATTGAGAGATTAATAGGGCCTTCTTGTCTTTCTTTTCATCAGCACTTCCTTCTACCATTTTGGTGAGAGCTTCCCATACTTCCTTAGCTGACTCACAATCAGCAATCTTTTGAAAGATTTCATCTGAGAGTGTTGAGACTAGAATGTTCATAGCCTTGGCATCATGTCCTTGGGCTTTCTTCTCATCCTCTGTCCATTCAGTTCTTGGAGCAAGTGTTTCAGTCACTTTTCCACTTGAGTCCTTCCTGAATGGCTTGGGGGGACCTGTCAAAATAGAATTAAACAATTCATCATCAATAGAGTTTAGATAAATTCTAACTCTTGTCTTCCAAAGTGCAAACTTTTCAAGGTTGCAAATTGGTGGTCTGGTGGAAGCATAATCTTTGATTTGTGCCATGTGAAAAATAGTTTTGAAAAATATATATATATGGGGTAGGATCTTTTTGATCAAGGAGTTATCCTTTTTAGATCAACCTCCTCTGATACCAATTGAAAGTGCACAGTTAACCTCACTAGATTTCTCTAGAGGGGGGGTGAATAGAGATTTGAAATATTTTGTGCAAAGTTAATATATATATATATATGTATGATCACAGATTAGAGCTTCCCACACACACCAACAAGAATTAAAACAATAAAGCAAATGTAAGAAAGAAAATCCACAGCACAACACAAGAAAATATAGTGGTTCCCCAAACTTTGGGTAGTCCACTCTTCTACCCCCTTGGTAGGAATTCACTAACTTGCACTGAGTCTTTTGATAAGGAGACTCTTAGAACCACCCTGAGTCTTTTGATAAGGAGACTCTTAGAACCAATACACTGAATTTTTTGAAGAGAGATTCTAAAAACTCTTTTACAATAGTGAATAAGAATGAAAAAGAAAGAATGAAATAAAGCCAATAATGAATCTTCTTCCTAGCAAGAAGATTTGAAGCACAAGTTAAGAATTGAATCTTTCTTCTATAGAGAGAAGAAGATTTGTAGCCTTTCTCTCTTTTAGTGAGAGCAATCAGATTTTGCAGCAGTGATCAGTGAGCAGAAGCAGAAGTGGAAATGGATGGAAGTTGCTGCAGAGCTTTTTCTCAATGTCTCTCTTTTCTTTTGGGAGCTTTTCCTCTATATCATAAATGTGTGGTGGATCACTCCTCTTCTATTTCCTGCCGACTTGCTCTTTATTTTATAGCTCTGTGTAATAAGATAGTACTATAGGAGAGGAATCAATTAGCAGCCAGAGATTTAGGTAGAGAGAAATATTTCCATAGCAGATTTAATCATAAATGGAAAATGTTAATTTAGATTTCAAATAATATCCAAAACAGATTTCATCAATTTAGCCAAGAATCAAATAGAAGGAAAGAATGATTCAGAACGGCTATAAAATATTAACATCATTCTATATAAATCAGATCTTCAGAAAAGAAGGAAAGAGATCTGGCGCAGATTTAAATCTGTCAAACAAATCGACGTGCGTCGATTACTATTCGACGTAAGCGTCGAATTTATCTTAACCCAACGTCGAGAGAGATATAAGGAATGTGCGTCGACAAAGGTGCGTCGACTTCTTTGTATGCGTCGACTAGAAATCAGAGTAGCGTCGACAGGACCTACGTCGAAATCTTCCTAAAGTTACTTCGACATATCCTGAAGAAGACGTCGACTCTATTTCGACGTAGCGTCGAATACCATTCGACGCATATTTACTTTGTCTTTGTTATTCATTCATAAAACTCTTTCTTTAACTCATTTCTAGGGGTTAAGAGAAATCATTTTCCCAACAACATTTAATATAAAACACCTTAAAGGTTCTCACAATTGTGTAGCTGATGCTCTTAGCCGCATATCCTTACTATTGACCACAATGCAAGTCAAAGTTATTGGCTTTGAAAAAATTAAAAATGAATACGCGGATTGTCCGAATTTTAATGACATCTATTTGAGTGTTACAAGTGATTCTCCTAATTTAACTTCTGAATATTACATTCGAGATGGATATTTATTCAAAGGTTCTAAACTTTGCATCCCATGTTCTTCTCTTCGACACTTTCTCATTTGGTAATACTATAGTGGTGGGCTCGGTGGACACTTTGATCATGATAAGACAATCTCTTTAGTAGAAGATATGTTTTTTTGGCCTAGATTGAAATCACTTGTAGGAAAAATTGTTAGTAGATATAGAACGTGCCAACTTGCCAAAGGTAATAAGACAAATGCAGGCTTATACACACCTCTTCCTATACCATCCATTCCATGGGAAGATGTAAGTATGGATTTTATCCTAGGCCTTCCTCCAACCATTCGTAAGCATGATTCCATCTTAGTTGCTATGGAAAGATTCTCTAAAATGTCTTATTTTATTCCTTGTAACAAACTAGTGATGCATCTCACATTGCCAAATTTTATTTTAAAGAGGTTGTTAGTCACCGTGGTGTGCCAAAAATAATAGTTTCTAATAAGGATGTTAAATTTACAAGTTATTTTTGGAAACCACTTTGGCAATTATTGGGTACTAAACTTCTATTCTCGGCGGCTTACCACCTCCAAACGGATGGGCAAACCGAAGTTGTTAATAGAAGTTTAGGCAATCTTTTGTGGTGCCTTGTGGGCGACCACAAGGGTACATGGGATTTACTACTTCCTCATGCCCAGCTTTCTTATAATAATTCAAAAAATAGATCTACTGGTCTTTCTCCCAATGAAATTGTTCATGGCTACAAAGCAGTTGTGCCTCTTGACTTGATTCTATTACCGCCATCATACAAAATAAGTCAATTTGCACAAGATTTTGCTCAACATATTCATGAATTACATAAAAACATTCAAAAAAAACTAGCTTTTACATATGATCTGAAAGTGCACAGTTAACCTCACTAGAATTCTCTAGAGGGGGGTGAATAGAGATTTAAAAATACTTTGTGCAAAGTTAACAAATATATATATATGTGTGTAATAATCACAGATTTAAACTTCCCACGCACACCAATAAGAATTAAGCAAGTAAAGAAAGTAAAATAGCAAGAAGAAAATCACAGCACAACACAAAGAAATATAGTGGTTCCCCAAACTTTGGGTAGTCCACTCTTCTACCCCCTTGGTAGGAATTCACTATCTTGTACTGAGTCTTTTGATAAGGAGACTCTTAGAACCAGCCTGAGTCTTTTGATAAGGAGACACTTAGAACCAGTACAACTGAATATTTTGAAGAGAGATTCTAAAAACTCTTTTACACTGTGTGAAAATGAAATGTAGATAAGAAGAAGAAGTATAAGAAGTAATTGAAACAAGAAAGAATCTTCTTCTTAGTAAGAAGAGTAGAAGCACAAGAAATAGTGAATGAAATCTCTCTTCTATAGTGAGAAGGAGATTAGAGGCTTTTTTCTCTTTCAATGAGAGCTTATCAGAGATTACAGCAGTATGGCTTCAGAGAGAGAAGCAGAAGAAGGCTTATTGTTTGCTTCAGCACACTATCACTTCTCTCAACTTTTCTCACTATTCTCTTGGGAGCTTTTCCTCTATTTCAAATGTATGGAGTGGATCACTTCTCATTCTGTTCTCTGCCGACTTCCCTCTTATTTATAGCTCTGTTTATTCCAAGAATACTATAGGAGAATAATCAATTAGCAGACAGAGAAATAGTAAGAGAGAAAAGATTCCATAATCAATATTTCTGTAGAAGGAAAGAGATCATTCTGATTTCAAATAATATCTAAAATAAACTTAATCAATTTAGCCAAAAATCATTTAGAAGGAAAGACTAGTTCAAAACGGCTAGAAAAGAATAATATCATTCCATAAATTTCAGATCTACAGATAGAAGGAAAGAGATCTGGCGGGTTTTTGAATTTGACATAGAAATCTACATACGTCGATTACAATTCGACGGAAGCGTTGATTTCAGACTGACTGGACGTCGAGAGGAGAATATGGAAGGTGCGTCGACTAAGGTGCGTCTACTTCACTAGATACGTCGACTGGAAATCAGAGTTACGTCGACATAGCTTACGTTGAATTCTGTTTGGTGTTACTTCGACTCATTCTGAAAGGAACGTCGACTACACTTCGACGTTGCATCAAATACTATTCGACGCATATTTACTTAGACTAATTTTTAATTCTTAGAATTTCTATTCTACTTATTTTTAGGGGTTAAGATAAATCATTTCCCCAACAATCTCCCCCTATTTGTCTTAACCCTATTCAGGGAGAAATTATACCAGCTTTTAATCAACACAGCAAGACATTCATATATAGAAAAGAAATATGTTAAGTAATCAGAAGAAAGTAGAGAAATAAATCATATAACATGTAAGTATCTTTCACAAGATTTAAACTAAGAACTTCTTGTTATACATGAAGTTGACAAAGGCAGAGTAAAGTTTCTTAGATAAATTTTCAATAGCTTCAAAAATGTAGGGCTTGGCTTTATCAGGATGCTCCTGAACATTTCTGATAATTGTATGCAGCTTTGCCAGGATCTTTTCAGCATCAGGAAGGGTGTCATTTATGGAATAGCCCTTGCTAATGATAATTGCTGCCTTTTCATCAATCATTTCTACTGTAATGTTATGAGGTTTCTTTTGTGTAGATTTGGGCTCAGATGGTCCCTTGTTGTCAACCTTGGGCCTATATTTTCTCTTCTTCTCTGATTCTTGTTTCTCAGGGATCTCAGACACTTTTCCTTTCCCTTTCCAGGGTGAACTATGCCATTTGTCTAATCCTACTGGCTTTTTAGGCTTTTTATAGGGAATGTAGATATCTTCTGAACACCCTACACCCCTTTTGTGCTTTTGTCCTTTGTCTAGGATAAGCCCTGCCTGAGGATTTTTCTTCTGATATGCTTCAACATCAAATAATTTCTTTGGAAGTTTGATGGAAGATTCAGCAAGAATTTGTTCTTTGGTCATCCCCTTCTTGATCTTTTCCATCCAGATTTTCCTATTATCCTCTGTCTCTTTCATTGCTGCTTCAAATTCATACAACTCTCTTTCTCTTATTTCTTCATGTCTCTTTTCCATGTCAGGATCATGGTACTCCTTTACAGGACTGTTAGGAGTGATATTAGGCATTCTTTCAAACCTTTTTATCTCCTCAACAGCCTTTCTGTATTTCTTTTCCTTTGCATAGTCTTTCCTTTCTTCTTTGGAGAATTTATGCCAATGAGGGATGGCTTCTCTTCTTCTTTTCATTTGTTCTCTTGGTCTTTCCCTAGGTAGCATTTGTGGAGGTAAAGGTAGTAGAGGAGGTAGAGAGGGAGGTTGAAGTTGTGGTAGAGGCAGAGGTGGAGATGTAGTTTTCTCTTTAGAAGAAGAAGGTGGGGAAGGAACTTTTGTAGGAGAGGGAATTTGTTCTGTAGCAGGAGGCAAAATGTCCTCTGGTAGAGTAGACTGTGCTGAGGAATGTTTTTCTCCTTCAATTTCTTCTGAAGGGATATCCTCAATTAGGGGTGTCTTGAGTTTGATATAGCTAGCAGATAAACCAGGAGAGTGATGCTGACATTCTTCCATACACAGGGGTGCATCAATCCAGACTTGCCCTTTCCAGTCATCTGAAGTGGCTGCTTCTTCCTCCCTCTGGACTTCTGTATTTTGTACTACAACAGTCTCCCCCTGAACATATGGGGCACCTGCTTTGAATGCTGATTCCACAGCATGGTCTCCTTCTGTATGGTAGGATGAAGATATATCAAAGGGGTTCTTCTCCTTGAAGGTGTACTCAGAGTGAGTGGAGAAGATTTGTGCCTATAGTAAGAAATGGTGTTTAGGGTTTAGAGATTGCAGAAGAATTAACCCTGAGTTTCAGAGTAATAGAGAAGAATATGAAGCTTAAGAGTAATAGAGAACCTGATTGGAGGGGTTTCTGGAGCAACTCTCCCCCTGGTTTATATCCTGCAGAAAGGATATAAACCTTTTTGGCGACAGAGGTTGTTCTTTAAGGAGAACATGAAGCTCAGGAAGAGAAGCAGAGAGGTTGGTCAGTTTGGCTTCACAGGTAGTTAGCATGGCGGCACACTCATTTGAGAAGTTGTTCAGTCATGTATGAAATTCATTCACGAGTTGTTCAAGAGCATCGTTGATTGCTTGGATGATGGCAGATTGAGCAGGAGTCGGCGCCATTGATGCAGAGAGAAAGGTAGAAGGTGAAGTTTTTGGCGGTTTAGGAGAGTAGGAGTTATGAAATATAAGGTATTATTTAAAGAAGATGAGAAGTTGAAAAGGAAACAGAAATCGAGGTATATTAGGTAATCCAATCGTCAAAAGAAGAAGGAAAGATTTATTTCCAGTTTTATCATGAAGTCAACGCATGCGTCGATAGGGAGTCGACGCTCCGTCAAATTTTTGTTAGCCTAGGGACCTGTCGACGTGTTCACAGATATGCGTCGATATCAAGTTGACGGTACGTCGAGAAGGGATCGACGTATCTTTGTCTGTAAGAAATCAATGCCAGCGTTGAGTTCTTTTTGACGGTGCGTCGATAGGTAATCGACGTTTCTTCAAGTGCTCTCCTCTTTTAGATTTTCCCAATCAATGATGTTTACAAGCTTCCATCAAGCATTCCTAAGGTGTTGATGAAGTAAGTATGCTTAGTTTCATCCAAGGGTTTGGTGAAAATGTCTGCTCTTTGGCTATCAGTAGGAATATATTCTAAGGTTATCTTGCCTTTTTCCACATTGTCTCTAAGAAAGTGATGTCTGATTTCTATATATTTCGTTCTACTATGACGGACTGGGTTGGATGCTATGGATATAGCACTAGAACTATCACATTAGATTTTAGAGTTATTGACTTCCAATTTATAGTCAAGAAGCTGATTTTGCATCCATAAGATTTGTGAACAACAGCTTCCAGCAGCTATATATTCAGCTTCAGCTATTGAGGTTGAGACTGAGGTTTGTTTCTTACTGAACCATGATATTAATCTGTCACCTATGAATTGGCAAGTACCAGATGTGCTTTTTTATCAACCCTACAACCAGCATAGTCTGCATCTGAGAAACCTGTTAATTCAAAGTTGGTTTCTGCTGAGTACCATAGACCTAGTTCAGGTGTTCCCTTTAGATATCTAAGAATTCTTTTTACAGAGGAGAGATGGGATTCTTTTGGATCAACCTGAAATCTAGCACATATGCAGGTGGCAAACATAATGTCAGGTCTGCTAGCTATTAGATAGAGAAGGGATCCTATGATTGCCCTATAGGTCTTTTGATCTACCGATTTTCCCTTATCATCCTTTTCTATGATGGCATTAGTTGCCATAGGTGTTTTCATGGTAGATGCTGATTCCATACCAAACTTTTTGATTAACTCTTTAGTGTATTTAGATTGTGAGATAAAGATCCCCTCACTGCTTTGTTTTACTTGTAGCCCTAAGAAATAAGAGAGTTCTCCTGTATTACTCATTTCAAATTTAGATTGCATTAGATTAGCAAATCTTTTACAGAGTTTGGGATGAGTTGAGCCAAAGATGATGTCATCTATATAGATTTGAACAAGCAGGAGTTTATTCTTGTGGGTTTTAGTAAAAATTGTTTTATCTACTTTACCTCTTTCAAAAGAATTTTCTATCAGGAAGTTGGAGAGAGTTTCATACCAAGCTCTAGGTACTTGCTTAAGGCCATAAAGAGCTTTGTTAAGTCTATAAACAAATTTAGGAGAGGAGGGATTAATAAAACCTGGTGGTTGCTCTACATACACCTCTTCTTGAAGGTCACCATTCAGAAAAGCACTCTTGACATCCATCTGGTAGACTCTCATCTTCATGAGAGCTGCATAGGCAAGAAAGAGTCTGATTGCTTCCAATCTGGCTACTGGAGCAAAGGTTTGATTGTAGTCTATTCCTTTTTCTTGTCTGTATCCTTGTGCTACAAGTCTTGCCTTGTTCCTGATAATTACTCCAGTGGAATCTAGTTTGTTTCTGTATACCCACTTTGTACCAATAACTGGGTAGTTTCTTGGTCTCTCAACTAAGTTCCATACTTTGTTTCTCTCAAATTGGCTTAGTTCTTCTTGCATTGCTATGATCCAGTGAGGATCACAATTTGCTTCTTCAAACTTCTTTGGTTCAACTTGTGATAAGAAGCATTGGAGCATCATCCCACTAGAGACTTGGTGTCTTGTTCTTACTCCAGTATTGGGGTCTCCAATTACTTGGGATTGAGTATGATTTTTCATATTGATCCCTGTCCTGCTTGGATTTGTCAGATGCTCTTCTTACTCATTAACAATGAGATCATTGTCCAACTGTTTCTCCTGAACCATGTTCTCTTGTGGGAGTTGGTTTTGATTGCTCTTTTCTGAACCTTCTTCATGTTCTTGTTCAGACTCCTTACTTGGTTCCTGTAGCTAGTTTTCTTTCCCAGTGTCTGTGTTCTTTAGAGTCAGATGTTCAAGCTGAGTCTCTATGCTGCTGTTTTCCTGTAGAAAAAGACTGGTGGAAGTTTCCTCCCCCTTAAACAGCATGTTAGTTTCATCAAATATAATGTGCATGGATTCTTCAATTATGAGAGTTCTCCTGTTATAGCATCTATAAGCTTTACTAGACGATGAGCACCCCAGAAATATTCCATCATCATACTTCTTGTCAAACTTGGCAAGTTGATCTTTCCCATTATTTAGAATAAAGCAAGCACATCCAAAAATTTTAAAGTATTTAACAATGGGTGTTTTTCCCTTCAGGAGCTCATATGGAGTTTTTGACTTAGTTTTATGTATGAGGCTTCTATTTAGAACATAGTTTGCAGTGTTGACTGCTTCAGCCCAGAAGGATTTTGGTAATCCTGATTCTGCAAGCAAGGTCCTTCCTGATTCTATTAAAGTTCTATTCTTTCTTTCAGCAACTCCATTTTGTTGAGGAGTTCTAGGTGCTGAGAAGCTTTGTTTGATACCTACATCCTCACAGAAACTACAGATTAACTGATTTTCAAATTCAGTCCCATGATCACTTCTGATTATGGAAACATGAGTATTGAATTCAGATTGAATCTGTCTTATGAATCTTGATAGAACCTTGTGGGTTTCAGACTTAGCCCTTAGAAAGAATACCCAGCTAAATCTAGAATAGTCATCCACAATGACTAGGGTATAAGACTTTCCACCTAAGCTCTGAGTAGATATGGGACCAAAGAGATCCGTGTGCAGTAAGTAGAGAGTCCTAGGGGAGTCATCCTTACCAATTAGTTTGAATGATGATTTGGACTGTTTTCCTAGTTGGCAAGGTCTACATGGAGAATCCTTAGAGTACCTACCCTTTGGTAGGCCTCTGACTAGGTTATTCTTTGCTAGTTTACTAATGGTTTTGTAGTTTAGATGACCCAGTCTTCTATGCCATAATTCACTTTTATCAATAATATTGTTGAACAAACAAACTTCTGTGGGTGTGGAGCTAAAGTCACTATATATACTTTCCATTTTCTAATTCCATTGAGTACTATGGCACCGGTCTTGCATCAATAATATGGAAAAATAGTGTGGTGAATTTTACCTCATACTTACCATTGTCACATATCTGACTTATACTTATCAGATTGTAATTCAGTCCTTTGACTACTGCCACATTCTTGAAGGTAACTTTCCCTTCTTTGAAATCTCCAAAGCCCCTAGTTTGCCCATAGCTAGAGTCTCCAAAGGTCACTGATGGTCCATGTCTATCTTCAAAGTTGGTTAATAGATTGTTGTACCCTGTCATATGCATGGAGCATCCACTATCCAAGTACCACACCAGCCTGAATGTGTGATACATCTGCACATAAGATGTCAAACATTAGTTTGGACCCTGCTAAGCTGGGGTCCCTTCCTCACTACAAAAAAAGGTTCAATGAAAGAGTAAGTTGGTTTTTCAGAGTACCCTTTCTTCTTTAGGAGTGTTGGCTTATCATACCAACAGTCTTTAGTAATATTGCAGAAATAGTATTCATAATAAAAAGAAATGGATTGAGAAGACTTTTTGGAAAAAGAGATATTTCTGTTAAATTGGTTGCGCCTATATGAATCCGACGTATGTTTAAAGTTGCGTCGAGTCGAAGTCGACGCTTCCTTCATTTTGTGTTCTCTTTTAGTCGAAGCATAGGAGAGGTTGCGTTGATTGGGAGTCGACGTATTATTTGAGTTGCGTTGAGTAGAATTCGACGCACGTCGATACTGATTCGACACAAATTTGTTTCTTTTCAGAGGATATTTACCTAGGATTCCTTCATACATAGTGAAATTATTTTTATTGAAAACAGTAGTTGTTTCTGGATTTTCTTGTGATTCTTCTCCTATGAGATTATTCTTCCTAGTGAAGTGGATAGGATGTCTCCAGACAAGTTTGTTGGGTGACTGAGGTCTGGGTTCTAAATTAGTATTAAACTCTAGTTGTCTAAATCTATCAGTGAGATTTTCAGAGATTTTCTTGAGTTTTTGACTTCTGCCATTTAGGGAATCTTCAAAGGCTTTTGCCTTTGCTAGCTCATTTTTCAGTGTTTGATTTTCAGTATTTATTTTATCTAGTTGCTCCTCTGATCTAGAGAGTTCTTGACTAAGCTCATCGTTTTTATATTGTGTATCCATTTGTTTGAGATTGTTCAATTCATTTCTTAGTTCTTTTATTTCCTTTTCAGATTTGACTTGATCTAAACAACATTGTTTGAAATTATTTTTGAAATCAGTAGAAGAGAAATCTATATCATCAAATATATTTACCATAGATTTATCTTCAGGCTTCTCAGTAGCCATCAAACAGGTTTCCTCTTGCTTAGCCTCTTCTTGATCATTTTCAGATGAGGTACTTTCTTCAGATTCTGAATCACTCCAAGATTGAGCAATGAATCCTTTTTCTTCCTTCCTCTTCTTTAGATCTGTTCTTTTCAGATCTTTCTTGTTACTAATCTCTTTAGGACATTCAGGTGCAATGTGTCCAGGTTTCCCGCAAGAGTAGCAGATAATCTCTTTAGTAGGAGTTTTATCATACCTGGTTTTTGAATCTCTCCTTCTGGAACCTTCTGTTTTGATCCACTTCTTGAACCTTCTGGCCAGTAGACTGATCAGCTCCTCATCACTTGTAGAAGGTTCACCTGCAGTAGCTTTTAGAGCAATACTCTTTTCCTTTGAGAGTGAAGGAGTCTTTTCTTTCACTTCTTTCTCAGCTCTTGTTTTCAGCAACTGTTCATAGGATCGTAATTTACCCAACAGAACATCTGTTGAGATTTCATTTTGGCTTCTGGAGTCTCTAATTGGCCAAATTCTTGAGTCCCAAGAGCTAGGGAAGCAAGTTAGCAATTTGTCATTTATCTCAATGAGAGATATGTCATTCTCAAGTGTTCTTAACTCATTTATTATGAGGCTGAATCTGGCATACATGTCAGCAACATTTTCACTATCTTTCTTCTGAAAGTTTTCATATTGAGAGATGAGTAATGCCTTTCTATCTTTTCTCTCATCAGCACTCCCTTCTACCATTTTAGTGAGAGCATCCCATATTTCCTTAGCTGACTCACATTCAGCAATCTTTTGGAAGGTTTCATCTGAGAGGGTTGAGACTAAGATATTCATAGCCTTGGCATCACATGCATGAGCTTTCTTTTCTTCATCTGTCCATTCAGCCTTTGGAGCAAGTGTTTGTGTGACCTTTCCACTTGAGTCCTTCTTGAATGGCTTGGGAGGACCTGTCATAATAACATCAAATAATTCTCCATCAATAGAGTTTAGATAAATTTTAATTCTTGTTTTCCAAAGTACAAACTTTTCAAGGTTGCAAATTGGTGGTCTGGTGGAAGCATAATCTTTGATTTGTGCCATGTGAAAAAAAGTTTTTAGAAATCTATATATATATATGAGGTAGGATCTTTTTGATCAAGGAGTTACACTTTTTAGATCAATCTGCCTCTGATACCAATTGAAAGTGCATAGTTAACCTCACTAGAATTCTCTAGAGGGGGGTGAATAGAGATTTAAAAATACTTTGTGCAAAGTTAACAAATATATATATATATGTGTAATAATCACAGATTTAAACTTCCCACACACACCAATAAGAATTAAGCAAGTAAAGAAAGTAAAATAGCAAGAAGAAAATCACAGCACAACACAAAGAAATATAGTGGTTCCCCAAACTTTGGGTAGTCCACTCTTCTACCCCCTTGGTAGGAATTCACTATCTTGTACTGAGTCTTTTGATAAGGAGACTCTTAGAACCAGCCTGAGTCTTTTGATAAGGAGACTCTTAGAACCAGTACAACTGAATTTTTTGAAGAGAGATTCTAAAAACTCTTTTACACTGTGTGAAAATGAAATGTAGATAAGAAGAAGAAGTATAAGAAGTAATTGAAACAAGAAAGAATCTTCTTCTTAGCAAGAAGAGTAGAAGCACAAGAAATAGTGAATGAAATCTCTCTTCTATAGTGAGAAGGAGATTAAAGGCCTTTTTCTCTTTCAATGAGAGCTTATCAGAGATTGCAGCAGTATGGCTTCAGAGAGAGAAGAAGAAGAAGGCGTGTTGTTTGCTTCAGCACACTATCACTTCTCTCAGCTTTTCTCACTATTCTCTAGGGAGCTTTTCCTCTATTTCAAATGTATGGAGTGGATCACTTCTCATTCTGTTCTCTGCTGACTTCCCTCTTATTTATAGATCTGTTTATTCCAAGAATACTATAGGAGAATAATCAATTAGCAGACAGAGAAATAGTAAGAGAGAAAAGATTCCATAATCAATATTTCTGTAGAAGGAAAGAGATCATTCTGATTTCAAATAATATCCATAATAAACTTAATCAATTTAGCCAAGAATCATTTAGAAGGAAAGACTGATTCAAAACTTCTAGAAAAGAATAATATCATTCCATAAATTTCAGATCTACAGATAGAAGGAAAGAGATCTGGCGGGATTTTGAATTTGACATAGAAATCGATGTACGTCAATTACTATTCGACAGAAGCGTCGATTTTAGACTGACTGGACGTCGAGAGGAGAATATGGAAGGTGCGTCGACTAAGATGCGTTGACTTCACTAGATACATCTACTGGAAATCAGAGTTACGTCGACATAGGTTACGTTGAATTCTGTTTGGAGTTACTTCGACTCATTCTGAAAGGAACGTCGACTACACTTCGACGTTGCGTCGAATACTATTCGACGCATATTTACTTAGACTAATTTTTCATTCTTATAATTTCTATTCTACTCATTTTTAGGGGTTAAGATAAATCATTTCCCCAACATGATCTTTATCAATCAAATGCTAACTTGCATAGAAGGGCTCAAGTTTTTAAAGTTGGAGATTTGGTTTTAGTATGCCTAATCTCTGAACGGATGCCTTCAGGCACCATAAAGAAGTTAGACAAAAAGAGGGCAGGTCCCTTTAAAATTCTAAAAATATTTGGTGATAGTGCTTATGTTTTAGAATTGCCAGTTGATTGGAGAATTTCTCCATTTTTTTAATGTTTTGGATTTAACACCTTATTTATCACCACCACCTGAATTACTTTGTCCCCGTTTTCTTCTTCTACTGAAACTATTTCTCTTGGGGTGGGAAGTGAATCTATTTCAGAGCATACTCATAATATAGATCCTTTCGTTGTTACACATGGACACATTATACAAGATGATATTTCAATTATTACTAATGCATTTCCAAGGTTTCCCAAAACCTCCTTTGTGCCTGACAGGACTTTGGATGATGAAATTACTACCGCTATTGATGGTGGAATTCATCGCTACCTTGTTCGTTGGAGAGATCGACCCATCTTAGATGATTCATGGATTACTGAAGCCGAGTTGGAAAGACTTAATGATGCTCTACTACAACAATACCTCTTGGACCACTCACCGGTGATGAGTGCTTTTGAGCGGGGGACGATTGATGGAGCCAACCCAATACTGCTTGGTGAACCAGATTCTTGTGAAGGTTCAAGCCACTACAATATTCGCCCTCGAACCCAGAAGAATAATTAGTTCCACTTTATTCCATGGTTTTTTTTTTGGATAATTATCTAATTTAAAACTTTTATGTTGTTTGTTATGTTAACACAATTTTTATTTGGGTTGAACCAATTTGTACAAGCCATAAGTACTCTTGGTTCAAGTTGGTTTGAGTCTTTTTATTTTAATTCATACACTTTATATTTGGCCAAAGATGTTGAATGGCCGAGATTTTATCCCTAGGATGAATGGTTGTGAGAGATTGTTGTAACTCTATTTATATCTCTTTTTAGAGATGAAACCTAATGAGAATCTTTTTGAGAACTTCAAATCGTCCTTCCTTTGGGTGTGCCGCCCCCTTCCTCTATCCTAGAGGAAATTTCGTCCCTCTCTCTCTCTTGGAGGAGTGGTGTAGTTTATTGGGTGTCAACTTATCACCTAGAGGGGGGTGAATAGGTTTTTCAAATTATTTTATCCCCTTTAGGTGTTCTTGATTTCTGATTAGTAGATCAATAAATTATAAAGCACAACACAGAAAAGTACACAGTGATCTATAGAGGTTCCTCGAGACAGGGTGTCTTGAGTAGTCCTCTTTCCCTCTGCGCCTACCTAGCAGTGTGCTAGGCTCGGCAAACTCCGCCAAATCTTCAGGCCCTCAAGCCTTACAACACCGACCCGCAAGTCCTACAGCCTAGGCCCGCAAGCCCCTACTGCACCCGAGCCCGCAAGCTCGACACTCAGACCCTCAAGCCCTACACAACACAAACCCGCAATTTCTGTGCCTACAGCCAAGGCCCGCAATACCTTACTGCGCCCACTGATGAGTCCCATTTATATATACATTTTTAGACTCATTTGGGCTGGTATTCTAGTCTTTGCACCACATTTTAGGCACATTTTCATTCATATGTACTATTCCATGCTTGGTGCACTTTTTAGCCCATTCCGGTGTGCAATTGCGCTCCTTGTTGTTGGGGGTAAGCACATGGTGCTCCCCTTCTCTTCTTCTATGTTTTTCTGATGCTGGACGTGTATTCCCAGCCATTATATCTTGTATGCAAGTGACCTGATCGTCCTGTTTTCCCCAGAAGTCATTTCTGTGCATATCGCACGGTCGTGCGTTTCCTTGACGCACGGTCGGTTGCGGTCGTGTGTTTGTGTCTGGGCAGAAAATGGAGCCTCGGAGTTTACTCGTGCGTTTTAACGCACGGGCGGGTTCGCCCGTGCGTGAGTAAAATGCACGGGCGCATTCCTTCTTCTCCTACACGCCTGATGCGCTTAAGTATCGCACGGTCCACGCACGGTCGTGCGTTCGACCGTGCGTGACCAAATTTCTGACGTTTTCCTATAAAAGCTGTAGCTTCGACCTAAATCGGGAGACAACTATTCTGCTCCGCCGTTTTTGAGCTCTCTTCGCCTCTTCCGCCCCCTGCATCATCTTCCACCACCAGGAGGTGCTCCGGGCTTGTTCTTTATGCCAATCTTGAGCCGGAGCTTCCTCTCGGCCTCCTCCTTCATCCTAAAGCTTAAAGAGAAGATCTAGTCGCCATCGCCATCAAGCAAGAGGAAGTTTGTAACCTCTACCGTATCGTGAGACGAAGAAGACGGGCTCATTGGAGAGTAGTGACAGCTCTCTCTACCCCGGACGTAGTTGTGGACCGAGCTTGGACGCGGATTGACAACCCGGCGATTCCAACCATGAATCTACAGCGAGCCTTCGGATTCGGTCGATTTCTTGCCTTGTTCTCCTCTTATTGATTGCTGTAATAGTTAGATCTTTTGAATTTTGATGAAGAACACTATAGAACTTGCTATTTAAAGTTATTTCATGTCTATGTGAAGTACCCTTTTGTTTATCTGTGTGCTTGAGGTGTGCCCCATTCCATCCTCCATCCCGCCGTCACGTTTGTGTGCCGCACTAGCAATTGCTAGTGGCGTGCTTGTCGACGAGGTGCTTGCGACCCTCATCTGTATGCCTACTCTTCCATCCGCCTAGCGAAGCGTGGCATAGCGGCCCGTGTAATCCATTCCGACTCTCCCGGTGCAAACCATTCCATCCGCTATCCTTCTCGTCCATCCACCTAGTGAAGCGTGGCATAGCGGCCCGTGTAATCTATTCGCCTAACGAAGCAGTGCGCTCAAGGCCTGCATAGTTCGATTCCGCTTGCCTACTCGTCCATCCGCCCTTGCGACGCAGTGAGATCAAGGCCTACCTAGTCTCCATTCCGCCAAACGAAGCATTGCATAGCGGCATTGCATAGGAGTAGTTATAATTGTTTTACTTTATTTTCCACAAATCAAATCCCCCGTTTTCTGCAATCCATCCGCTCGAAAGGACTTCAATCTCAAGTCCTTCCTCGATAATAAACTCCACCTTACTGTGTTCCTTTGAGATCGATACTTGGGGATTCATTCCCATTTTATATTACTTGAACGATCGGTACACTGCCGTTTCGTGCCGTAGTCTAGCTACCGCCTATAGCGGTGTGCGAGATTTGCGCCATCAAGTTTTTGGCGACGTTGCCGGGGAACACAGTCATGTGAGTTTTCTGGAGAGGGAGAGTTGTAAGATAGAAGCCCTTTTCCCTTTGTTTATACCATTTCTTTTGTTTATTTTAGTGTTAAAATTTGATATTTCTATTTCATTTCTTCCTTTAACTAGTTTCGGCTCTTCTATAGCAGGAGTTCATTCAATTCTGGTTGCGTGTAGTTTTATTTTGCAAGGAATTGTTGATTTTTGTTTTATTCACATATTTCTGTGATGTATTCTGAAGCCGAGTGTCGCCTCTATGACACTTTGCGTCGATACATCGACGCCATGACTGCTTTAAAACGCTGAGCATTGTATTAGGTGCTTGTTATGTCAAGGTTTAGGCCATATGTTGAAGGATTGCCCTCGTCTGTGCGATCCTTCCCCCTCTGAGGACGTGTACGCAGCATCCCCCCGTTTACGGGAGACTACTGCGGACAGGCCCACCAGAGTGTTGCCTGGCCCCTACACTGACATCGCACATCTTGCTCGATCTTTGCCCTTGGAGATTACCGAGGAATCTCTCGCCGCGTACTGTTCTTTCATGGGTCCCTCAATCCCCTTTTATGAGCTTCCCTTGAGTGACGATGTGCACTCATTCGATGGTCAACAGGGACAGGATTGGGAACTCATGGATGCACCAGTATGGTGTGCAGATTCTGGTTCTTCCTGCGGGGAGGCGTCTGTGGATATTTTCGCGGAGGCGACTGCTCATTTATTTTCTGATCATGAGAGCAATCCGGTTCCTCCGCATTCCTTGCAAAATTCATCTACTCCTATCTTTAGTGAGTCGGCTGATGATGTCGTGCGGGTGGTTTATTCGGCGCCTGAGGTTGCGCCAAAGTGGGACGAGGATTTCATTCTCTCTGATGGGGAGTGTGATACCTTTGAACACGATGACGCACCGCGGTGGGATGAGGAGGACTCTCTTTCCGAGGAGGAGGTATTTACTTACTTCTTGGATGGGGACATCCAGCTCACCACCGAGGACCCCAAGCTCCTGGGTTCCCCTCGTTACGACTCATATGATACCGACAGTGATCTATGCTTGGATCCTGCCGCGAGTGAGACCGGGATCACTCCCCCGATTGATTTTTATTCATGTTCATCTTCCTTTTTATTTCTTAATCCCCTTTCTCTATCTAAGCCTGTGCAGGTTGAGTCTTCACAGGTACTTCAGGAGGACTTGGAGCATTCTGCTCAAGTCAATGATGAGTGCATCCTCTTCTGTTAGGAGGTTGATCCTTCCTCCACAGAGGAAGCCTCATTCATTGCCTTCTCCTCCTGCCGCCCCCCTGAAGACGGTACCTTGCTAGGCAAGGATGTTTTTTGTGAGTTGAGTGAGGATATTTCCTCCTCCACTTACATTCTCTACCCTCTACCTGTGAGGAGCAGGTATCTATATTTAGGTAGAGGGGTGATTGTTCTATCACCGTATTGGTACCCGCTACCGACACGGATATTGGGCCAGTTACCTGTCCACTTCTCCTTCCATACTCCCATTAGCTAGAACCGTTTTAATTTAGAATAAGTCGTGCTGGGAGGACAATAGCCCCAGTAGTTATCTTAATTTTTCCTGCATTTTCATTTCTTTTCTAATTCTGTTTAGTTAATTGCACTTTATTTTAGTTTTCTATTTTCTTTTATTTTTGTGGAGCTGACCCCTGCAGGTTCATATTCTGGATGGCGGAAGCTGCTCTTTGTCTTAGTTTTCATGCGTCTTCTGGTATGCTCATTTCTGAGCATGGGTAACTTTTCTTCCCCTGGTCTTTTATTCGATTTTCATGATTACATCATTCGTATCGATTGCTTAGATTAAGTCTGGGGGAAAGCCGCTATATGTGCCCACTCACGTGCACTTTTGCATAGCATGCTATAAGTATTTTATTTCAATTATTTTATTTGTTCATTTTCACCACACACCACTACACCCACTTTAGCGCGCACTCGCTTGTTTGTATGCTCCTGTATATTCAATTCTTGGTTGTGATGTAGATATTGCTGTATTAGCCAAAATAATTGCAAGATGGAGTGGAATGTTGACTCCTGCAGTGCTCTAGTTGAGTACTCGTGTTTGCATAGGGATTTGAGTAGAATTAGTTTCTATTTATGCTTCTAATTTATAATTAGTAAATTTGCGTAGATTTTAGTTTATTTTACTCAAAATGGTGAATGTGGTTGAATCTAGTGGTAGCATGGTATTGTGTGTAAGCGAATGCGAGGTTCGTGTTGCTCGAGTCGGGAGGAAGGATTACCTTTCTCGGGGGCTAAGAACTTGCCCCAAGCGACTCTTGAAGCATGGGTGCGAACAATTTGCAAGTTGAGCGTGACGTAGGCCATCTATTTGGCAAGCTTGAGCCTTGTTTTACCATTCCTATACACTAACCATTGCTAGCCCATTTTGTGCCTACCCGATCTTTTGATTCAGCTCCACCATACTTCACCAAGGCCTAAAACTAATCCTATTATCGCAACCAAAAATTAAGCTAAAAGCATTTATGAATTGTAATTGTCCAATGCGGTGCGGTGATGCGAAACTTCAGTGTTGATGTGGAAGTTTTAAAAATGTCTATGTGCTGAAATTTGTGTTATTTGATCTGGGGATGAAAAGAAAAGAAAAAGAAAAGCAAAGAAAAAAATAGATGTATACCCCCAGCGTTTTAATTGAAACATCTAAATGGTATTGATTGTTGTAGGCCGTGTGCACACCCGGTTTCAAAGTCATGTGTGGGGGTGTGTTACACGTGTATTATTGAGGCTGCTATGATTTAGCATTTTTGTGTGCTCAATTGGGTTGCGATTAGCCTTCACGTTTATCTTTGCATTTCAAACCGTAACCCAAGCCTCATGTAAACCTAAAGTCCTATCGATTTGTCTTGTGAGTTCACTAGCGCAGTGGAGAGAGTGTGACCGGGCGAGCTTATGGTTCTCGACGTTGATGGATTTCAACGGAGATAATTCCGAGTTCCGGTCTTGGGTAACATTCACCTTCGCGACTTGCTTACTTTCGTACTACGCGTGACCACGAGATTCACCAACATTCCATTTTTGAGTAAAAATAAATTTCTTTTTACGCATTTACACTTTTATAAATTAGCTAGCATATGTAGAAACTTCTTATAATGAACTTCTATGCACACAAGTATGCAACTTCGCATTCTATTCCATGTTTGCAATTTTTGGCTAGCTATGCTTTTCCTGCTCCGCCGGATTTGTTTGCTCGGGACGTGCAAACAGGTAAGTCTGGGGGTGTGATGAGTCTCATTTATATATACATTTTTGGACTCATTTGGGCTGGTATTCTAGTCTTTGCACCACATTTTAGGCACGTTTTCATTCATATGTACTATTCCATGCTGGGTGCACTTTTTAGCCCATTCCGATGTGCAATTGCGCTCCTTGTTGTTGGGGGTAAGCACATGGTGCTCCCCTTCTCTTCTCCTATGTTTTTCTGATGTTGGACGTGTATTCCCAGCCATTATATCTTGTATGCAGGTGACCTGATCGTCCCGTTTTCCCCAGAAGTCATTTCTGTGCATATCGCACGGTCGTGCATTTCCTTGACGCACGGTCAATTACGGTCGTGCGTTTGTGTCTGGGCAGAAAACGGAGCCTCGGAGTTTACTTGTGCGTTTTAACGCACAGGCAGGTACGCCCGTGCGTGAGTAAAACGCACTGGCGCATTCCTTCTTCTCCTGCACGCCTGTTGTGCTTAAGTATCGCACGGTCCACGCACGGTCGTGCGTTCGACCGTGCGTGACCAAATTTCTGACGTTTTCCTATAAAAGCTGCAGCTTCGACCTAAATCGGGAGACGACCATTCTGCTCTGCCATTTTCGAGCTCTCTTCGCCTCTTCCGCCCCCTGCATCATCTTCCACCACCAGGAGGTGCTCCGGGCTTGTTCTTCACGCCAATCTTGAGCCGGAGCTTCCTCTCGGCCTCCTCCTTCATCCTAAAGCTTAAAGAGAAGATCTAGCCGCCATCGCCATCAAGCAAGAGGAAGTTTGCAACCACTACCGTATCGTGAGACGAAGAAGGCGGGCTCATTGGAGAGTAGTGACAGCTCTCTCTACCCCGGACGTAGTTGTGGACCGAGCTTGGACGCGGATTGACAACCCGGCGATTCCAACCGTGAATCTACAGCAAGCCTTCGGATTCGGTCGATTTCTTGCCTTGTTCTCCTCTTATTGATTGTTGTAATAGTTAGATATTTTGTATTTTGATGAAGAACACTATAGACCTTGTTATTTAAAGTTATTTCATGTCTATGTAAAGTACCCTTTTGTTTATCTGTGTGCTTGAGGTGCGCCCCATTCCATCCTCCATCCCGCCGTCACGTTCGTGTGCCGCACTAGCAATTGCTAGTGGCGTACTTGTCGACGAGGTGCTTGCGACCCTCATCCGTATGCCTACTCTTCCATCCGCCTAGTGAAGCGTGGCATAGCGGCCCGTGTAATCCATTCCGACTTCGCCGGTGCAAACCATTCCATCCGCTAGCCTTCTCGTCCATCCGCCTAGTGAAGCGTGGCATAGCGGCCCGTGTAATCCATTCGCCTAACGAAGCAGTCGCTCAAGGCCTGCATAGTTCGATTCCGCTTGCCTACTCGTCCATCCGCCCTTGCGACGCAGCGCGCTCAAGGCCTGCCTAGTCTCCATTCCGCCAAACGAAGCATTGCATAGCGGCATTGCATAGGAGTAGTTATAATTGTTTTACTTTATTTTCCACAAATCAAATCCCCCGTTTTCCGCAATCCATCCGCTCGAAAGGACTTCAATCTCAAGTCCTTCCTCGATAATAAACTCCACCTTACTGTGTTCCTTTGAGATCAATACTTGGGGATTCATTCCCATTTTATATTACTTGAACGATCGGTACACTGTCGTTTCGTGCTGCAGTCTAGCTACCGCCTATAGCGGTGTGCAAGATTTGCGCCATCACCCACGCCCTCAAGCTCGACAATATCGGACCCGCAAGTCCACTGCCCTGGCCCTCAAGCCTCACAGCTCTCCATCCCTCAAACTAGACGGTGTCGGACCCGCAAGTCCACTGCCCTGGCCCTCAAGCCTCACAGATCTCCATCCCTCAAGCTAGACGATGTCGGACCTGCAAGTCCACTGCCCTGGCCCTCAAGCCTCACAGCTCTCCAGCCCTCAATCTAGACAAGTAGGACCTCAAGCCTTCCAACAATAAAAGGTTTACAGTAACGAACACTGTTTCTTCTGCCTGATGAAGATCGGCAACTTAGCCTGATGGAGATCGGCTTCTTGATGTTGAAGAAGATGTTTCTGATTCTGATCTTTAAAGCACAGTTCTTCTTCAATCTCTTTTCTTAGCCTGATGAGGAACGGTTTCTTATCAGTCGATGGAGATGACTGATTCTTCTAAGAACGCATGATTCTTGTTCTCTACTTGATCTTCTTCTTCACCGCAGAATGTACTGTTCTATTGAAAAGAACCGGCGGGATTCTTTTTCGTTTTTCTCTCTCACATTCTTGTTTTCTGGGTCATCACTGTTCCTTTTATAGGATGGGTGAGCCGCTTAACGGTCACATATAATGTCCTTTACTGACAGACGCCCATTCCTTAAGAGCACGCGATGATTGGACAATCAGGCGGCGACATTAAATGCTGACAGCGCGTCCACAACATTTGAATCTGTCTCGGCGATATTTCCACTATTACGACAACATGGATAATATCTTGACGACAGGAATTTGTCAATGCCTTAGGCCTTGGTGGATCTTCCAGTCTTCTAGCTTCTGCCTCTGACGCTGATGTCTCGATGATACGAGATATTCTGGCATTTCTGCATATACAGCGATATGCTATCTCTGAATGTGTCGTCGTGATCTTCTTTCTTGTAGCCCATTGTCGTAATCACTTTGTTCTTTCGACGACATGAGCGATATCATGTCGACATACTATGCTTTAACAACTGCTTGTCTTCAGTTGTCCTTCTTCAGTCTTCTCGACGACAAGGCTACTTTGTTGATGTCGACGATACTGCATCTTCTCGACGACATGCCTTCCTTGGATATCTTCATGTCTTCTCTGCGTTCGACGAACTTCATTCTGCGTTCGACGAACTTTATTCTTCTATCCCGTCTCTGCATTCGACGAACTTTATTCTTCGTTCGACGAACTCCCTTAGTCTCGGCATTTGCTTAGGTCCTGTCTCTTCTTTCGACGAACTTCATTCTGCGTTCGACGAATTGCATTCTGCGTTCGACGAACTTCATTCTTCGTTCGACAAACTTGCCAAGTCTCAGCGTTTGCTTTGCTCATCATCTTAGCGATGTGCCTGTACTTGTCGACGATATGTCCAGCCTTTTTCGGCGATATTATACTTGGGCTGAAGTACTGGACATATTGTCTCATCTCTACAACCATGAACTAGATGAAACATTAAATACAACTTGCATTTATCATTGAGATGAGCACTTCTTCAAATCAGGAACATTGATGGGCACTGTTCCCAACAATCTCCCCATATTTGAAGAAGTCATAACCCACTCAATGATAAATGCCACATAAATAAAAGGTTTAATATTTTAAGCAAACAAGCATATAATGATGACATTGCAGCTATAATTGAGTGAACACAGAATTTGACAAACATTACTTCATTTATAAATAGTTCCAAATGTTTTCAAAAGTTTTGATATTTCTACATTTAGCCCCCTAAGTATTTAGGCATCTATATCTCTGGTGCCCTCATATCAGCTTCACCCTTTGCTTTCTTGGCACTGGCTTCCTGTTCCTTTTCAGCTTGTCTGATGAAGTACTCAAACGGTTTAGGATGATACTTTAGAGGTTCAGGAGTGTCAATTGTGAGAGGACCCAGCGCAACCAACTACACCAAAAGCCCGGACTGTTGGTGAAGGCGCAACTTGATCTTTATATCAATGGAAGGGCGCTACGGGTCAAGTGAGGAGACGCTGGACCCAACAATCCCCCCCCCCCAGCGTCCAGCACGACCCGCAATTCAGAGGTGCTCCACATGGCCCGCAAGCTCAGAGGTGGCTTAACACATGGCTGCAGCCGCCTGACCCACCGGGACCCACACAGGTAGAGAGAATTTCAGGAATTATCAGCGCCCCCCCCCCCCCCCCCCCCCCCCCCCGGTCTCGAACCCGCAACCTGCTTTGATACCAATTGAGAGGACTCAGCGCAACCAACTACACCAAAAGCCGGACTGTTGGTGAAGGCGCAACTTGATCATTATATCAATGGAAGGGCGCTACGGGTCAAGTGAGGAGACGCTGGACCCAACAAGCTGGAATTCTTCCTGCTTGTTTATTCCTTCTGTATTCTCTCCTTACTTCTTCTTGATCTTCATGCTTAGCCCATTCTTGAGGACTGCATACATTGTATCTTTCACCTTTATTAGCTTTCACTTGCTCCCATGCTTTTAGAATGATGGTCCTGGATATGGGACTCCATCTTTCATAGTCATCCTTTTTCTCCATTTCCTCCCTGTAATTTCTCTTTCTCATTTTTATTTCTTCATCCTCCAGTGCTTCCTTTTCTTTACCCTTATCAGTATCAGGAATATCTGTATATTGCTCTTCAGCGGGCTCGTCATAATGTAGAGGAGGGAGATTCATTGCTTCCCTGATGGTGTTTGTGGTCCAAATGGCATGATCACCACTGGCCTTTATCATTGATCTCTCCCCCTTTATGACTTCTTCAGATATACCCCTTTGGAGATTCTCCTCGGAGGCCAATATCTTGTTTTTGAGCATGTGGATTCTTGCTTCCAAGTGATTCTTGGTCTCAAGCAGATGATTGTCTAGATCTTTATTGTGGTGATCTAGACTTTCTTGGAGATCAGTTTTGTGTTCAGCCATCTTCTTGGTGGAAGCCATGTAGGCCTTTTCTATGTTGCTGACAATCAATGTCTGATTAACCCCTAGGTTAGATACACCCTTGTGAGTACGGGCAGTGTATTCTTGCAGATTTTTCACATCATTTCTTAGGCTTGCCATTTCAGCAGACAGTTCCCTTCTTAGCACATTGATAGCAGAGGTAACATAGCTTTCAAGTTTTAATCTTTGCTCTTCCAGGAGCATATTTTTCTGAGATAATAGTGAGAGCTCCACTGGTCTATTCTCTAGAGATGAACTATCTTGTTCCTCTTCTTCATTCCCTTCAATTATTGGAGATAGAGATTTTCTTATGGGTGAATGGTTTGGCTCATTTTCCTTTTCAGGACTTTGCTGATCTTTGCTAGTCTCATCAGCAGGGTTCTCTTGGTTGTCCTCTTGCATTGTTGGTTCAGAATGACCAGCATCCTCATCCCATATGATCTTATTGATCACTTCTTCCACTTGAGCAGGGAGCTCATTGCTCTTCTCCCCCTCAGTTTCAGCACTTCCTTGATTTGTTCCTGCTGTTATTCTGGATCCCTGACTTAGAGCAGAGGTCTGGAGGGCGATATTCCTTCTCTCCACAGGTACCTCAGAGTCAGATGGAGGTGAGCTGTTGCCTGACTCACTTCCTTCAGATGAGCTTTCTTCCTTCCTCTTCATATCTTCTGCTGTCTTCAACTTCTTGGGAGGTATAGTCAGAACTTTCTCCCACCTTTCCAGTTTCCTGATATCCATCCTTCTCATGTGATGGATTTTTACTCCATACTTTTTGTTAAAGCTTTCAGGGTAGGATAGCAGAAGATACAGTGATAGTATTCTTCCTAGATTTGGAACTTGAAGGCTGTCTTGAATTCTCTTGAAAATAATCTGACCCCAGTTGGTCTTCTTCCTTAGGATTATCCTTGCCATTGTCTCGAACATGGGCCTAGATATCCTTTCATGCGACCCTATCTTGCAGCGGAGGGCTTTTCCCACAATGTCTACTATCAGCCTTCCTTGTTGATTGAAGCTTTTCCTTTCCAGAGACCCATAGGTCTTGCTCGAATGCCTGCACCATGCCAGAGCCTTGCCAAGGTCTTCCTGGGTGATCTTTTCATCTTCCTCCCCCTTGGCAAAGGCCGACAACTGAAGAGCCTTGTTCAATCTCTTGGGATTCACCTTGACCTTTATCCCATTGATTACGCTCTTCACAGACGTTCCCTTTGAGCCACCCTTGGCATTCGAGTAGAACTCCAGCACTTCTCTTTTTAATATTATTGTTGGCTCAGAGAGGGCGAACTCCGTACTGATGGCCTAGAGCAGCTTAATGGTGCTCTGGATTTCTTCTGATCCTTCTGAGAACCCATTCCTCACCACTTCACTTCCTTCGTACAGAAAATCTTCCTTCTTTGGCGCCATCTTTTGCTTGATCTAGGAGGATTTCAGCACTGTCGACTCGTCCACTCTTAGAAGGCATGGAGAACACGACGTCTTTTTAGGGTGCTAATGTAGAGAGTGTTTTAACCTTAAGACATTTGACCTTATTTATAGTGCCCGAGTTGGAAGTCAAAGTGTCATTTGTTAAATGTCTGATTAACTCGAGTTTAGCAGTAATGATTGGTTAAGCACAAGTTTGTTTAAGAGTTCGCTGATGATTGGATATAGTCGTGATGCAGTTCGATGTCGAGGAGTCATTTCGACGATACCAATCATCATTTCGACGATATGGTTTAGGTTCACTCTTTTGTATGACTAGTGTAATGCTTTTAGCAGTGTCATACATATGTGCTCCTTGAATGATAACTTTTACTTACTTAAGTGAAAAATACTTTTACAAAATGATAAAGATGAGGTTATGTATTGAGCATCAACATAGTTACCTTCACCTTAGCTTTTAAGTCTTCTTGAGCTAGTAGCTCCCCCTTGATGGGATGTCCACTTAACTTTACTCTTAGCTCCCCTTAGATCAGTTCACCTTGGCATGTGGTGAGTTTTTCTTAGTCCAGAGTTGAGTTTGGAGCACTTATTGTCCATTAGCCTTGTTTGCTTTTGATTGGCTAAACGGACAACCCTGCAAGAAAGATTTAATAATCCTTAGGAACCCAAGGTGACTTGGGTCCTAGGTTCTTGTTAGCATAATAGGGAATTCTTCTACTCTCCTCATCCCTTCGAGGAGGTCTCTCCTTTGCACTAGGCACACTAGGGTTGTGCCAACAGTCAATGGCAAAGTGTCCCACTTTGCCACAGCACCAACATTCATAGATGTTGTACCTTCTTTTTTGAACAATTTTTGAAGTATGTTCAGTAGAGAAGATAGCAGCATTCTTCCTATCTCTCTCAGCCAAGAGCTGACTAACTGCTCTAGTATGATTGTTTCTTCTTGACTTTATCTGTTTGTCAGCAACAGATGTCAGCTTGGTAGCTGGCATGGTGTTGATGGCATCAGATATGATCAAGTGAGAATTGATTATATTGAGGCTACTAGTCTGCTTCTTATCTGGAAGAGATTGGGAAGATGTTCCTCCTTTATCCTTGAAAGTGGGGGCTGGGGCACCAAACACAAATGGTCCATGATGGGCCATTTGGATTTCCTCATGGGGAGCCTTTATTGCACTCATCCCCATGCCCTTTCTCTTCCCGTAGTCAGGAGCATTTCCTTGACTAATGGAGCTTCCATTCATCCAGTGACCATGGACACTGTCCTGATCATACCTATTTGAGGGAAGCACTACCTTCTGAAAGGTGGTATGAGGCTCTGCTTTAGTTTTGCCCCGTTCTCCATTCCCAACATCTATTGCCCCTTCATTGAAACCCAATCCCCTCCTATTTACATAGGAGGAGAAGGTGTCAATGATGGGCAGTACAATTTTGGGCTTAGAGAATTGAGCCACCAAGCTTCTTTCCTTAAGATGGTCATTCTCAAGTTTCTTGATAAGTTCTTCCCTTTGGCTCCTTTCATCATAAAGCTTGTCTATGATTTTCTTGAGCTCACAGGAGTTGGTACCCACATTAGGGGACATACCCATTTCCTTGTTCATCTCAGCCTTAATGGGCATGAGTGAATCTAGCTCCCCAGCTTGCTTCTTAACAAGCCTTTTGCTCTTTCTCAGAGCTCCCAAGAGATCACCAAACTGCTCTATTAGATCAGCATGGTTCTTATTGTTGCAAGATGAGCAGTATTCTGCATCATCATCAGAAGATGAACAATCACCTGATGCACTCTTGGTTTTCTTAAATGAAGCAGGTAGTAAAGGTGTGTGAGTGGTGCATACCTGATCATGATGTGATTCATCATGATTTTCTTCATCTGATAGAGCCATCAGCCCATAGACCTTCTCATCCTTAGAATCATAGTCTGTGAGAGTCAAGGGTGCTCTTATTCTTCTTCTGACTACAGAGCATTCTTCATCTTCTGATTCACTGTCTGAAGTAGTCAGGGGTGCTCTGAGGCATACCTCTTCATGAGGGGTTTCTTCTTGAAAATCTTCCTCTGACCCTTCCATGAGGACCCCTAGGGAATTCCACATGTCTTTTGCTGTTTTGCAATGAGTCAGCTTCTGGAGTGTTGGCAGATCTACTGCACCAGCTAAAATACTTATGGTTTCTTTGTCCAAGCTGGCTAGAAGGATCTCATCTTTAATCATAGCCATGGAGGGTCCTTCTTGAACAATTAAAAACATTCTGGGATCCATTGCCTCCATGTAGGTTCTTGCTCTTACTTTCCAAAGGGCAAAGTTCTCTCTAGAACAAACAGCTATCCTTGATTCCAAAGCTGTGAAAAATGGACACCCATGGGCAGATCTGTTCAAGCTGTTAAGCTTTTCTTTGAACAACCTCCCTCTGATACCACTTGTTGTTTATTAGGTGTCAACTTATCACCTAGAGGGGGGGTGAATAGGTTTTTCAAATTATTTTAGCCCCTTTAGGTGTTCTTGATTTCTGATTTGTAGATCTATAAATTATAAAGCACAACACAGAAAAGCACATATTGATCTATAGAGGTTCCTCAAGACAGGGTGTCTTGAGTAGTCCTCTTTCCCTCTGCGCCTACCTAGCAGTGTGCTAGGCTCGGCAAACTCCGCCAAATCTTCAGGCTTGTAAGCCTTACAACACGGACCCGCAAGTCCTACAGCCTAGGCCCGCAAGCCCCTACTGCACCCGAGCCAACAAGCTCGACGCTCAGGCCCTCAAGCCCTACACAACACAGACCCGCAAGTCCTGTGCCTACAGCCTAGGCTCGCAAGCCCTTACTGCGCCCAAGCCCTCAAACTCGACAATATTGGACCCGCAAGTCCACTGCCCTGGCCCTCAAGCCTCACAGCTCTCCAACCCTCAAGCTAGACGGTGTCGGACCCGCAAGTCCACAGCCCTGGACCTCAAGCCTCACAGCTCTCTAGCCCTCAAGCTAGACGGTGTCGGACCCGCAAGTCCACTGCCCTGGCCCTCAAGCCTCACAGCTCTCCAGCCCTCAAGCTAGACGATGTCGGACCCGCAAGTCCAATGTCATGGCTCTCAAGCCTCACAGCTCTCCAGCCCTCAAGCTAGACAAATAGGCCCTCAAGCCTTACAACAATAAAAGGTTTACAGTAACGAACACTATTTCTTCTGCCTGATGAAGATCAGCAACTTAGCCTGATGGAGATCGGCTTCTTGAGGTTGAAGAAGATGTTTCTGATTCTGATCTTGAAATCACAGTTCTTCTTCAATCTCTTTTCTTAGCCTGATGAGGAATGGCTTCTTATCAGTCGATGGAGATGACTGATTCTTCTGAGAACGCTTGATTCTTGTTCTCTACTTGATCTTCTTCTTCACCACAGAATGTACTGTTCTATTGAAAAGCAACGGCGGGATTCTTTTTCGTTTTTCTCTCTCACATTCTTATTTTTCTAGGGCATCATTGTTCCCTTTTATAGGATGGGTGAGCCGCTTAAAGGTCACATATAATGTCCTTTATTGGCAGACGCCCATTCCTTAAGAGCACGCGTTGATTGGACAATCAGGCGGCGGCATTAAATGAAGACAGCGCGCATCCGCAACATTTGAATCTGTCTCGACGATATTTCCATTGTTATGAGGACATAGATAATATCTCGACGATAGGAATTTGTCGATGCCTTAGGCCTTGGTGGATCTTCAGGTCTTCTAGCTTCTGCCTCTGACCCTGATGTCTCGACGATACGAGATATTCTGGCATTTCTGCATGTACAACGATATGTTATCTCTGACTGTGTCGTCGTGATCTTCTTTCTGTAGTCCGTCGTCGTAATCACTTTGTTCTTTCGACGACATGAGAGATATCATGCCGATATACTATGCTTTAGCAACTGCTTGTCTTCAACTGTCCTTCTTCAGTCTTTTCGATGACAAGGCTACTTTGTTGATGTCGATGATACTGCATCTTCTCGACGACATGCCTTCCTTGGATATCTTCATGTCTTCTCTGCGTTCGACGAACTTCATTCTGCGTTCGACGAACAGCATTCTGCGTTCGACGAACTTCATTCTTCTATCCCATCTCTGCGTTCGACAAACTTTATTCTTCGTTCGACGAACTCCCTTAGTCTCGGCGTTTGCTTCTATCCTGTCTCTTCATTCGACGAACTTCATTCTGCGTTCGATGAACTGCATTCTGCGTTCGACGAACTTCATTCTTCGTTCAACGAACTCGCCAAGTCTCAACGTTTGCTTTGCTCATCATCTCAACGATGTGCCGATACTTGTCGACGATATGTCCAGCCTTTTTCGACGATATTATACTTGGGATGAAGTACTGGACATATTGTCTCATCTCTACAAGAATAAACTAGATGTAACATTAAATACAACTTGCATTTATCATTGAGCTGAGCACTTCTTCAAATCAGGAACATTGCTGGGCACTGTTCCCAACAAGTGGTCGTCTTCTCTGGTGTGACTTCGGTAGGATCCGTTGTAGTGTGATGCTCCACAACCCCTTTGTGAGACTCATTGGGTAACTTGTTTCTATCTCCCTTTCTTGGTGTAATTCTTCTAAATCTTCTCCTTGCTAGTAATTTTGGTGGAATGAAATTTTGGTGTTACCTACAAATTTTTTGAATTAATCGCTTGCAATTCGAACATGTGAATGTCCCTCTTATTTTTACGGATTTTAAAATGCGATTAGACTCTTTCAGTTCTCTTCTTGTTGGGGTATTGTTTTACTAAATCTGAATCTTACATTTTAAAATGGACTCTTCTCTTGCAAATTTTCATCTATTTAAAGATCATTTTTTGATAGCGATGTTATTTAGATGTGAAGATGTTGATCAAGTTGGGTTTTCGATACATCTAATGTAGAATGCATATCACATATGCGCAGCGGAAATAAAGAACAAGAACAACCTCAAACAGTTCAAGGAACTTGCGATTTCATGAATCAAGAAATAGGGGAAGAAACACATTGCAATACCTGAAGGGGATTGAGTCAACACTCAACCAAGGTGCTCCACAAATGAGATTCCGAAGAACGATCATTGAGTCCCAAGTGCTGAATTAGATCGGCGCCTCTACGGGAGTCCACACGAGCGATGAAGAACCCAAGCTTCTTGTCGCACAAGAACTAGGTCGGAGAAGAAGAGCCATCTATGTCTCCCACGAACTGCTATGTCCGACGACAGGGAGAAGCGACGATGGCATCGGGGTGCGGGAACAGTCGATCGGAACCCTTTCATCTCTCTCGTTCTTTCGCAAAAGGAGATCGCACTTTTAGGTCATAGAATCGCATTCTATTTATACCCAGGAGAGAGAGATGCTATCCGCACACCCATGACATATATTGGAGTAAACATAATTCGTCGAGTGAACCTTCACTGAAGAAATTCGTCGAGTAACAAACTGAATTCGTCGAGTAAAACAGAATTCGTCGAGTGAACCTTTCACAAAGAAATTCGTCGAGTAACAAATAATTCGTCGAGTGAACCTTTCACTTGAAGAAATTTGTCGAGTCATTAATTTGTCGAGTTCGTCGAGTCATTAATTCGTCGAGTTCGTCGAGTAATCATAAATTCGTTGAGTCATTATGATTTCGTCGAGTCATTATGATTTTGATCATTCGACGAACTGAAGTAAGAGTCGTCGAGACACTCTCGATGACTCGACTCAAAAAATTGTCAACACGCTCCATACAATATTCACAATATCTGTGGAGCATTCAGTTGACTCGACCCAACTTCAATAAGTCTTAGGATTGGTCCTTCACTCATATCCAATATGAGTAAGGTCAACACAATTCTTCCTCCAACTTCTCCAAACACTCTTGTGTGTGACCCCATAGGCTCATATTGTGTTGGCAGTAAGACCAAATGCTTGATCACTTCTAGATCACCTTGGAAACACCAACAGATCATGTTTTGTTGAGAAAAATCCAAATTTTTGTATCATTCAAAATCATTGGAAAAAGAATTAGATCTACATAAATTTAATTAGATCTGCATCAAAGTTATTTTTGGACTGTTGGTTGGGTTGGAATGGATGACCACCACTGCAGTGTCTGTTGGTGAATCATTGTATACGGTGGATTTATGGCGGACTGTAGGATGGGTTGCAAATGGCTGAGTCCGCGTCAGTGCCGTTTTATGTCCGGTATTAATGATTCATTCTTCTTTTAGAGCTGATCAGTCACTTTTATTTATATATATATACAAGATTAAATTATGAATATTCATCGCACTTGGTGCAAGACTTCTCTCTTATATAATTAAATCCTACTGATTATTTATGCATATTGTTCATATGATTTTTGTTTGTTGATGTTTCATAGTTACTCTTGTTGGGTTGATAATCCTCTTAACTTTTTAATCCTTTAATCTTCGTTTGAACTGCCATTTACGTCTTTGTGCCGAGGCATTCTTCTCTTTTGAATGCCTCTGGTTCGGAGCAGTAGCAGCTAGAGCTGACCAAGCAATCTTTTCCAGACTGTAGTAGTTGATTTCTTTTTCTTGTTGGTGAGGCTTTGTTAGTTGTATTTATCTTTGACAATGCAGTGTTTCTTAATTACATTCTGGATAGTTCTATGGGTTCGTGTCAGATTATTGACACTCATAGCTTGTTTCTTTGGCGTGGACTCTTTACTTGCTCTTCCCACTACTTACTGATGTTGATGCATTGCTCTTTGGGGAGGTTTTATGCTAGGGTACATAATAGTTATTTTATGTATATAAATATGGGCATTCTTACTCATACTCATTGCATTGTTTCAATCAAATGTCCCTCTAATTTAAAGACCGTAAAAGCTCTTTTCTACTTATATATTCTAAAAAGATTTGAATTTAAAAACCTAAAGCAAGCTAACACACCAATGAGTGCATCGCTACTCCCGCCAATGATTTCATTTGAAAGTGTTGTGCTAGTTGTCCCATTGATACGTACACTACAGCTAGCGATAGGTGCTACCACGTCGCGGTAGGTCAATATTCAGAGAATCGATTCAATTTCCACATCATATTTCATGTAAGCATTCAAGGCGGTATTATACTTGCATATCATGCACATTATAAGCAGACAACAAGTTTGATCAAATACATAAAGGATTTATTATTCTAAAACTAAGAGATGTGAAACGCATGTTCCAATAAGATTTAAGCCTTCATTTGGCGCAGCGGAGACGGGCGGAGACGGCGGGTCGATCCGCGGGATTGGAACCAGAGGGGGGTAGCGGGGGTTGGAGACGGAGCGGATCTGCTCCTTTTCCTCTTTTCCGAGGGTCCAAAGGCTGCAAAAGCCCCAAACGAAGCCTTATACTGTGTTTTGTCTATGATCTAAGACATATTATCATTGATGCATTGAGTTCTATTTTACATAAGTCAGAGTATAAGTATAAAGACATATATTGATATATCATTGCAGTCTGTATATATCAACTTACGTCTACAAGATGCCAGAGTTCAAGAGGCCTTGTGTCGGCTTCTATGAATAATATTTTTGAGTGAAGCTTGAACAGATTAGCAGTGATTCAGATTTAATTATAGTCGTTGAGATCTGATTAGGGAAGGCCTTGATATTGATTAATCACTTTTGGCAAGAGATTATTCCAGCACTTTATATATATGTACTTTCCTATTCATCACAACTGTAGACAGAATACCAAAAGTAATTGTGAAGAAGACGGCTTGCGCTCTCTATCCATCTCATTTCCTTCTTCTTCTTCCTCTTCTCTCTCAAGAAGTTTTGATAGAAGTATAACAGCCGACAAGATCATCTTCTCTAGATCTAAAGACCGGTTACTTGGAAGGATTCAACAGGCTTCATCAAAGATCATTCCTCAATAGATTTTATCTTTTCATTGTTGAATCTGATCTCTCAAGAGGAATCAATAACAAATTCTATTTGCTACAATACAATCCACACAGTGTTTTCAAATAACCAAGTCATTAGAGATTGCTAAAGAGAATAACCTTGTGGAAACGGATTTCCTTCAACAACTTTTTGATATAGTTTTGAGAATCTCTCTTCAAAAGATTCAGTGGTTTAAGAGCTACCTTATCAAGAGGATCTTGTAGTTGTTTTGAGTCAACCTTATCAAAAGGCTCTCAGATTGGTTTAGCCACCTTATCAACTGGCTTCTGGTTGGAGATACCTTATCAAAATCTCATTTGGTTCTTTGAATCGCCCTAACAAAAGATTCACTTGTAACTGGTTCTAAGAGCCTTCTCATTAAAAGACTCGGCACTGTTTAGTGAATATCCTACCAAGGGGTAGAAGATGAGACGTACTCATATTTGAAAAATCTCTATAAAATTCTTTTTGCCTTTTGGTTTGCATAGATCTCTATAACTTTATTTGTTTTATTTATTTACTCTATAATTTCTGATGCAAACAAACAAATCAATTTGTGCATGTGCTACGAATGATTAAAAGATAGAAAGAAATTTTAAATATTCTATTCATCCCCTCTCTAAGGTAATTCTTAGCAGCATACCCTACCTTTCAACTATATTATGGATTATAGTTCTAGGAAGACTGCATTACATGTCACAAGAATTTTAATCGTCCAAATAATATAAAATGAAATAAATAAAATATACAAAAATAAATGAAAATATAAATAGTGAGGTAAAAACAAAGCAATAAAAAATACAATAAAATAAGAAAAAATTAAATGAGAGAAAAACAAAAATGCGAACGTGGCACATAAAAAATTATTTACGAGAAATCTGCCCATATACTACACTCTATTACTAGAGATTATTTTGGATATTTGTGCGTTAGCGGTGAGCCGGAGTTATTGGGAAATCGAGAAACGGCAAAAGTGATCGGACGAAAAAAAATCCCATTATGAAGGGGCGCTCAGAACAGAAGATCGGACGGCGATCTGTTAGCGGCACAATAGATCCATCCCCATGTTGCACACAGAAAATCATATCTCGGCCATTACTGGAGCGATGGCCCACCACGAGCAGCTCCAACGGCTATGATTCTCTTCAGAGAATGATCAGTGGCTTAAAAACAATAGTGGTTTGATCATTGATGGTACAATAAGATATTCTCAAGATAATCTTGGGATCTGAATCCTGGAGAGAGAAGTACTGCAGAAATAGGCGGCGGGCAGAGAGCTATTAAAAACAATATATTATATTATTATAGCACTAAATAATAAAGGGCCCATAATAAATACTGTATTCATGAATCATCAATGTCGTAGAAATTTTGTTGGTGCGTTGATATTCACTCCTCTATCTGAGTTAATGTGATTTTTACATGTTAAATCATATTTTTTTTACTTTATAACAATACAATTTTACAAATAAAATCACAAATTATTAATGTTTATATTTTTATGGTCATTTTAACTACCATATTACTCATATTTCGATTATAACTGAAAAAATTATGACCGTATTGTAATCGAAAAATGAAAATATGATCGTAATGTATGATTTTATCACCATATTTTTTCAATTGTAATTAAAATATGGGTAATATGATACTTAAAATAAGCATAAAAATACAAACATTAATATTTTATGATTTTTAAAAAAAAATTGAAGTAAAAAAATGTGATTTAGTGCATAAAAATCACCTTAGCGCAAATAAATGAGTGAATGTTGAACGCACCAAAAAATTCTCCATAACTTCATTGGGACTACCCAGATTTTAGAGTAAAATGCAAAAAAGCATCACTCTTCTGTCACATTATGCGAGTAGTTAAGGGTTCGTTTGGCTCGGCTTATTTGTTCCGATGAGTTTGGACAAAATCGTCATTGTCATAGAAAGTATGTTTGGTATGACAAATGTTACTATCATTATCAAAAAAAGAAACTAGTTATAAGCATAAAATGTTTCGTATGACAATGACGTTTTTGTCCAAACTCACCGGAGCAAATAAGTCAAACCAAACGAAGCCTACTGTACATTGGATATCTGCATCTTCTTGAATCCTACTGTATTATAAAGTTTGCTCATGGCGAGTTCGGTGGAAGAAGCATGGAGCGATGGTTGAAGCCCAAAATAGAGAAGGGCGGCTAACGGGTAGTGTGTCGTTCTGTGTTTCACTATGCTGAAGTCGACTAAATTGTAGGGGGAACTTGGGCTACATAAATATTTTTGAACAAGAAAGTGATAGTTAGGGTTGTCGAACTGTAGTTGAAATAACTGTGGGAGGAAAAGGGTCGTGGTTGATGCACAAAGAACTGAAAGAAGGTTATGTAATCACAGTTGACGCATGAAAGTATAGAACAATGAGGGTTAGGTCGCAATAAAGGGAGCTGCGCACCAGGCATGCTTACAGGTGGAATCGGTTGATTCCTCAACGATCCGCTCGAGGTTGTCGAACACAAACTTGTTGTCGACGAGGTAATGGAGATATATATACCACATGGAGCTAGTGGAGTCGACACATTCGTCGTCACCATCATCGATCTCACTCGCCGGGTGGGTTTTGGAGAACGGGTGGATTTCGTCGGGGATGACAATGTGCATACAAATCTGGGAGAAATCCATAATGCAAGACAACACCGATGGGCAAGAATATCTCTAACAATCAGAAACAGAGGTTTCACGTGCGCTTTTCGGGAGCGCGAAAAAGAAATTTTTAGGGCAGGAGTGGAATTAGGCAAGAGTGAATAGATGAAATTTTTGGCCGGCTAATTTTTTCGTTCAATTTACAATTATTTTTATTATATATCTCTATTATGATTTTTTTTTTAAACGCTGTCAAAAAGAAATATTTACAATAACATTTTCAGATAGCGTCGCAAAAGTCTATTTTTCTTGGGATGTTGTAGGAATTGTAGCAAATAATGGCGTTGTAGACCCATTTTCTTGTTGTGTTCTCTCAGGATATATCTCTAGTGGTGTTGGGATCCAACGCTGGAATTAGGGATGCAAACGAGTCGAGCTCGAATCAAGCTTGGCAAAATTAAATTATCAAGCATGAGTCGAGCTTGGCAAATTTTCAAGCTCGAGTTCTTTTTTTTTTTCTGGCTCAAGCTCGAGCTCCTGGCTTACTTATTGAGCTCGAGTTTCGAGCTCGAGCTGCTCACGAGCTTTTAAGCTCATGAGTCTTATTTTCTTTATATTTTTAATTTTTTTAAATGTAGAAATAAAAAGCTCGACAGCCTACTCACGAGCTCATAAACGATAATATGTGAGCTCGACTCATAGTCGAGCTCGAGCTCCACAGGATCGAGCTCGAGTCGGCTCAACTCAACTTGCACTCCTAAATGGAACAACTACAAAGGGAGATTCGGAGGTGGAGACTCCGGTAGGGGTGTAAACGAGTCGAGCTCGAGTCGAGCTTGGCAAAAATCCCAAACTCGAGCTCATCCCGCTTGGCTCTAGCTCGAGCTCGAGACCAGTATATTGAGCTCGAGCTCGAGACCAGTATATTGAGCTCGAGCTCGATCTTTCGAGCTCGCGAGCTCGAGCTGCTCGCAATCTTTTTGCTCATGAGCATATTTTTATTATTATTTATATATATATTTTTTAAAATACCAAAAAAAAACTCGCGAGCTCATGAACAAGAGCAATCGAGCTCGAGCTCGGCTCGAAATCGAGCTCGAGTCGAGCTTTTTTCGAGCCGGCTCATCGAGCTCGATCACGAGCCGACTCGACTCAACTTGCACCCCTAGACCCGGGGTAGATTTTGCCAAAGGATGCGAAAGGGAGGACAGTGATGATGTAAGACGCATCAAGGTAGATTGTCTGCTCGATGAGGGCTGTGATCGCTAGGAGCGGAGGTCACGGGAGGGAAGACCTAGGCTCTATTTGGCGTGTCATTTTTAATCCGGTGAGTTTGGGCAAAAACACCACGTCGTAGAATGTATATTTGGCATGAATGGTTATGACCGCCACCAAGAAAAGAAACTAGTTTTCGACATAAAGGATGAAATTTCTCATGTGAAATCTGTTGTTCACGGACGAAAGTTCATAACCACCGCGTTTATGAACGCTACCACCGTGCCAAACGTAGCCCTAGTCATTGGCTTCGATGGGGGCTGAGATCGTGAGGGATATGAGGATGAATATGGCTTGATATCACTCTGATATAGGTTTTAATTTATTTTTTGAAAATAAATTTGAGAATTTCAAAATCAAATTGTGTTATTTTAGATGGATGGCCATGGTTTTTTTGATGGTCGTATATGCCTATCATGGTTAAGGAAACATACGCCACAACAATTAAAATCTACATCGACCTTTTTAACAATGCCACAAAAAACGTTGTCATAGACATCCTCTCTTGTAGTACATCATTAGAGCAAAAGAAAGTTTCACCTTCACACATGAGGCATGGAGCTTCGCCGCCTTTGCACAGGGAGCCGTCGTGGATCTGTTTGCCTTCGCACGAGCGAATAACCGAAGGTATCGGGCTTCCAACTAGGGCATAAATGGATTGATAGATGGATAGGGTTTTAATATTGAATGATGAGAATAGTAACACAATACAACATATTAAAACTCTATTTAAGTAAATTTATAGTTAGTAAAAAAAGCTTAATAATTTCAAGAATTTATATTAGTGACCAAGGGCTGTAGAAGCATTGACTAGCCTCTTCTCAATTTTTGATCGTTTCTTGGTCTCAATTACTCTTAGAAGTGCGGGGAAGAGTCATTTGACCATTGTCAACAACGACTTTCATTTATCCCAAATCTTCGACCTAACATGCACAATGCCTTCAACATCCTCCGACGGCGCGGAGCCCATGCCTAACTGCTAGTATAATAAATAACTTTTTACTACAGATGTATAATCGCTAATATAAATCAATTATTTTTGATAACACTGAATATGCACTTATCATCGGTGATTATTATACAACTAGAGCCAACAAAATTAAATACATGGACGAATATTAATTAGTCACCATCACAATAATTACCTTATCCATATGTGTTTCAATTGAGACTTATTAACTTCTAAATATATAAATAATTAACCTAATCGTAACATGTGATGTGTTGAATTATACTGGACCCAAATTACGTATAAAAATTAATATTTAAATATTAATTTTGTGTGCATGGTATGAATAAAATGGTTGCATTTTAGATAATTATGGCTAAAATATTAGTCACGAATTAAGTAACCGTGGCTAATATTGTTTAATTAGCCATACATATTAATGGTTGCATTTTAGATAATTCGTTATTTTCTATCACGAATTAGACATTCATGGCTAATAATTGTCTATTAGCCACGAATTAGTGGGGGTGTCTAATACTTCATTATTAGCAATAATTTTTGACTCACGGCAAAATAAAATACGGGTAAAAATCACTTATTCAGTAGTGACATGAACACCTCAAACCCTCAACAAGATGATGGATGAGGGAAAGAAAAATTCAAAGGCATTACAATTATCAATTAACATCAACAATTTTTGAATGTGTTGTCGTCGCCTCATGCAAACATATTGTTTAATAAAAAAAAAGTAATTTACTGCATGGAGACCATTTGTCCCGTTTGTCTCTGCTTTTGATTGCGAAAGACTCATAGTTGCAATGTAACCATGCATCTAGTAATGTTCACTCAGTATGAATAGAGAGTGAATTGGAACCATATGGAATCACATGGAACCTGACCGAACTACTAGCTAGTGCATAATTTGATTTTTTTTTCGTTTTTGTTGAAAGGAAAACCTATGCACGTCGGTTTCAAAAGTTATGCTAGAATAGAAACCGGAACCTGTCAAACTAAATAAAGTTATGATTATAATTTAAAGAACCAACCTTGATTATTCGATTCAGGATTTTAATAGAAAGTCAACAGTTCTACATCTATCTCATTAATTAGATAATTATATTATGTTTTTAGTTCGAACTTCAAAGAAGACTTTAGCATTACCGATCAACAGAATTTGAACAATCGAAATAATATAAAATAAAATAAATTAACTATACAAAAATAAATGAAAATATAAACAGTAACGTAAGAACAAAGCAATAAAAATACAATAAAATAAGGAAATAATGAGAGAAACAAAAAATCTTCAAATAAAGCAAAATAAATTTAAAGAAAGAAAAATAAAATAGAAAAAATATAAGAAAATTTTAGTATTTTCACATGAAAAAATTGTGTATGGTGAAAATATTTTTTTTTATTCGATACTATATATTTCGAATTGTTTTTGTTGGAGCAAAGAAAATCCTCGCTTTATATATATTACTATTCTTCTTCTTCCTCCCTGGCTATCGAGCCAGAATTTTCGAGAGAGAGAGAAGGTGGGTGAGAGTGTGGTTTCCGTGAGCTTTTTGTCGCCGCCGCCAGAGCTCCAGTGCTCGAAATCATCGTCGGAGCATAGATTTGGAAAACCCTCGCCGTGCTCTTCGCGTGCGTGGTAAATTTTGTCCGTGTCGTAGATTTTTGGCGCTAGGGTTAGCGGCTCTAACTTTGTTTTTATCCAAATCTTCGTAGTTTCTTCGTGCCTAGCCGTGATTGAGCTGATCCTTGGCATGGAGGGCTTGAGAGGCCATTTTTCTGTAGCTCAAGATTAAGGCAAGTGGTGGTTTGCTTCCCCTTTGATCTCTTTTGATCTTCTTAAATTCTTGTTTCTTTGATTCTTTTCTTCTTTTTTGTTAGCCTATTAACCCCCCCCCCCCCCCCCCCCCCCCCCCTAAATTTAGCTTTATATATTTATGCTTTGGTGCCTAAAAGACCTAAGTTTGAAGTAACTTTCTTATTTCTTTTTGCTGACCTGTAGCCAAAGATATATGACTTTGTCCTATAGCAAAAAGCCCTTGTTTAAATCCTATCAATTTCTTGTTTAATATTTGTGTCCTCTTTCCCAACCTTAGTGTGGAGTTTATTTCTCTTGATATGGTCTTGATCTTTATTCTGGAGTTTAAATTTGAGTTCTGGAAGAGTTTCGTGCAGGTAATTTTGGCTTGAGTTCTGGTGGAGCTACCGCACGGCGCTAGCGCTACTCCCGGCGCTAGCGTCCCTTTGATATCGTCTTGTCCTTATCAGCTCGTCTATATCGTCTATACTATCTCGACGATATGGTCCTCCATCTCGACGATATGGTCCTCCATCTCGACGATATGGTCTTCCTTTTCGGCGACATAAAGCCATTCAAAGGCTAGCGCTAGCGCTACCACCGGCGCTAGCGTCCGTTCGATATCGCCTTGTCAATTTCGTCTCATTGACATCGTTGTCTTTGTCTCGACGACATTGTCTCTGTCTCGACGACATGGTTGTCTCCGTCTCGATGATGTGGTCCTTCTCGACGATAATCTTCAAGCCTATAAAGCTACCGCCCGACGCTAGCGCTAGCGTCGACGCTAGCTTCTGGTAGCCTATTTTCTCTGCCTTTTGAAGGCTAGGGTGTTTCACCTAATTTCAAGTCTGGCATGATGCCAGTAGGCTATTTGGTTATTCTTTTCTAAGGATAATGATTATTTATGATGTTTGGGACCTCTCGTCGATTTTCTCCTTTTCCTTGTTGCAAAACTTTTTCTTGTCTTGTTCTCTTCTCCTTTGATGCAGGTAGCCTGATTTTTTTTCTTTGTTTATCTAGAGTGGGATCTTGATTCAGGTAATGATTTCAGTGAGGAGTAATGCTTTATCCTCACTGTCTTTAGTAGTCTGGCTAGATGTAAAGATTTTTTTAGTGGTTATGAGCTGCAAGCAGTAGTTTTTCTCTTTGATGACTTTTTCCTGAAATCTAGTTATGCTAGGCCCGCCTGTTAGCAGTGTTCACCAAGTAGTAGTAGTCCTATTTGGCTTGATTTGCTGTGCGATTGAAAGTCCTTTTCAGTCTTCTCCCTTTTCCTTGTATGCACAATCTGTTGATTTTAGCTTAGTGACTGTTACTTTCCTTATGGGTCTTGATTGGTTGTTTCTTGGTTTCTTGATGCCGGCTGTCATCCCCTTGAAATCTGGATAGTTTCTCTGCATGTTTTGTTGTGCTTCTAGTAGTCTGTTAAGAATCCCTTAATCTTGGTATTTAATTGCTAGTCATTTCAAAGGACCCGTTGCTGGAGTAGTCTTGTTATTTTCCCCCTTTTTGCTGTGTTCAATGAACTGTTGTTAGACTTGGGTGAGTTCTGATTATTTCCGTCGACCTTGTTGTGTCTTTTCGTCGACCTTGTTGTGTCTTTCCGTCGAGTTCATCGTGCTTTTTGAATTGATCCATCAAAACTTTAAGTCCTTTTGTCAGGTGTTCTCGGGTATCTTAAATTGCGTTGTCAAGTGTTTTGAGTTTATTCGTTGAGACTTCAGGTGAAGTTATGACTTATTCGTCGAGATGTTCTATAATGTTAAGTGATCATTTATGGTGTTATTTTGTGACTTTCATCGTATTGTTGCTAGAAGCTCGTTGGGAGTCAAGTTTGGACTCACCGAGTGTTTTCTAATGATCCGTTGAGTATTTTCTGGTGTTTGGCCTTCGTGTTAAGCTTATCTTTATCATGTTCCGACGCCAAGTCTTGTATGGTGTCGGCTGGCAGAAATCTTCAACCTTTTGTTTTATAAGTCGAATGTTGACTTATGTGTTAAGTTGATGAGTACTTTTTGTACTCATCCTTTAATATAATTTTAATGATATTTTAATATGAATTTGTATAAATTGCATGAATTATCTCATCAAATTCATTTCTTTTTATTTCTATAAACTAACTTAAGCTTTTTCTGTGTGTTTTCAGGTTTTCTCGGAACTTTGAGCAAAAATGTCAAGTGCACGCCCAAGGTCACGGACGTGACCTAGGGGCGTGACAGCCTATGATGTTTTCCAGACCCGCTGCTGCTACCCAGGCTCATTCTGTGAAGTCTCGCCAAGTACACACCCCAGGTCACGGGCGTGACCTAGGGGCGTGACCCAATGTCATGGCCGCGACCCACCTCATGCAGCCAGATCAGCCTGCCGCGTCATTTAAAGTTACACGCCCCAAGTCACGGGCGTGACCATGGGGCGTGACATCCTGGTCACGGGCGTGAACCCTCCCTTGCTCCTTCCCGCCGAAGCTTCCCGCCAGAAGCCAGTTTGAAGGTTACACGCCCTCGGTCACATTCATGACCGAGGGGCGACACGTACGAAATGCCTGCATTGAAGCTAGACGACGGCCTTACCGCAGTAGCTGATCATGCCCCTTACATGCCCTTGGTCACGGGCGTGACCAAGGGGCGTGTAACCCAATTTTCTCAGCTATTTAAAGCCAGCTCCACCAGAAGTTCAAGGAATAATTTTTAAGGAGTTAGATTCTTCATTTCTTATATTATTTTCATGTTTTTAGTAGTTCTTGTAATCTTTCTATCTTTCTTGCAATTGTACTTTCAATTCAATAGTTATAATTTTTATTTCAATAGCTTGTATTTCTCTTCTTGCAAAATCAATAAAATAGTTTGTTCTTATTTTCTTATTCTCTTCTTATTTCATCATGAACTCTTTTATTTTTATTGATTCCCCCATCTCCATGAGTAGCTAAATTTTTATTGTACTCGGTCGAGATGATCCAGGGAATAATAAGCTTCATGAATCTAATTTAGTTTCTCTTTTTCCCTCCTTAGAATACTTACGATTTATCCTTGATTTTAACATAATGAGATCATATTGTCGATATATGATTATCGTTCTTGTTTTCGTTCTTTAGTTAGCCGAACCAGCTCGTAAGGCGAATCGATCATTCAAGGATAAAGAAAGTTGATCGCAACCCTCGAGAGAGGATGACATAAATCTCCCAGAATGGAGTCAAATCCAATAGAGGGGTTCACCTCGATAAAATGAGTTTTAGGGGTTTTGATTCTAGAGCAAAAGCTCGATTGATCTACCTAAACACAGCTGGGCGTATCCTCGACCCAAGGTGCACTCAGAATTTGGGAACCTCCATGGTCTAAGCATTTCTTTGAAGGAGAATTAGAGTCTTATTTTATTCTTATTATTTTTATTCTAAGGTGATTCAAGTCTGAGTGCTAATCGTTCTTATTATTGTTTTAATCGCTATTCTAAATTACCGCACTTTTCTTATAACCAAACCAATCCCAAGTTTTAATTGATAAAAAATAGAGATTTTTCGAAGTAAGAATATTCAACGTCTAATATGACCTTGGTTTTATAAACCTATACTACATTCGATACGGTACACTTGTCGTTGTCATTTACAGTTAGAGTTTTGTGCATCATAAGTGCTGAATCATATGCCTATTGTTCCTCTTGTCATGAGTTGTATTTAAATCCATCTGTAATCTTGTTTTCCTGCCTGACACTATTCTATTGGAGCATGTTGTCTGTGTGAGCTATATTTGCTCCGTTGGATCCTGTTGGCTATGTGAGCTATATTTGCTCTATTGGAGCCTGTTGGCTGTGTGAGCTACGTTTGCTCTGTTGGGGTCTGTTGGTTGTGTGAGCTAAGAGTCACCACCACATTTCCTGTGTTTGGGTTGTTGGTTTATGTGGACTGGAGCCACCGCCACAGCGCCCCTGTTGGTTTGTAGGGTTGTGAGCGTTAGTGGAATGTACCACCGTTGCAGTGCCTTTTCTGTTGTTACTTGCTGGTTATTTCACGTACTTGCTCTCTGGGAAGTTTTATGTTAGTATGCATGAGATATTTTATTTATAGCAAATGGCTTTCTTGCATAGCATAATTTTAAGTAAATGTCACCAACTTTGAAGATCGTAGAAAACCCTTTCTTACTTATACTAAATCTAGAGATATGCATATCATTGCTGGAATGTTCGATCTTCATTGTCATGTAGGATAAAATGAACTTATTTTTCACTGCGTATGTATAGTTTTCTACCCGTGGACTAGTTGATCCACTGGATCGAGGGACACGGTCTTAAGATACAAAAGTTAAACTCTCTTTTTAACTCAAACAGAATATGTCTATTATAATTTTTCGTGAGTAGTGGCTGCCTGAGCGTCTGTAGTTGTCCCCTGCATGATGTGGCATCATAACGCGTATTTTCCCCTTGCTATGATAATATTTATTAAATTCATGGGAAAATGCGGGTTGTGATAGTTGGTATCAGAGGGAGGTTTTGCAAGAGGGCTGGTTGGTCTAGCAAGTAAGTCGGACGACCCTTCCTCTTAAGAAAAATTCTAGCCATGTCATTTCATTGCATACACACACTAATATGTCATCAGTATGTCTTGATGGAAGCATAAACACTACACTCATAAGCATGATAAGACGTATACGGGGCATATTATGTAGTATGGGATGCATAATATGTGGTTGTATATGGATCCTCAAAGGAAGCACCATGTGACTATTATGTAGTATGGGATGCATAACAGTCATCACATAAATGCCCATTAGATGTTATTTTTTATTACATGGAATGCTATGTAGTATGGGATGCATAATATTGCATGTGTGCGCCGCTCATAATATGCATTAAGGCTTTTATTAGAATGCATAGCACAACATATACATCACATCATAGCATCAACACACGTGTCAAGTTAATGATCTACGTGATGACATATGTACACGCATGATTTAGAAGGAAGATGTTAAGCATTCATGCATCCATGTTGTATGCACAAGAGTCAATATGATGAAGATATATCATCCTAAGTCGAAAGTATATCATCATTTCATGAATTCCCAGAGCAAGGTAACAGCAAGAGCAAGTATCTACACTTTTCTGATCTGTATCGAGTTAGGAAATTCTAGTTTCTAGTTGTTGTGTCTCAAGCTAGGTGTAGTTGAGCGGTTCATTCATAATGGCAGTAGATGACTCCAGAGTGTAGTGCGTCGGAGGCGGCTCTCCGGTTAGAGGATGAATCCTTAGGTGCACGCAGTGAGGCAACGATTGAAGAGTTGCGTCAGAGTATCGAGGCAAATGGTTGTGATGCAGGAGCAGATTCATATTTTGCTGGCAGCTACTTTTGGGCAGCAACCTAGGGTGCAGAACCCTATTGTGGGTCAGGTTGCGGTGTCGAGGAAGGAAGGGAGGAAAGCTGATGATAGTGACAACCCTGCTCCAAGTAAGAAGGGCAAGCTTGTGTGTGGTTTTTGTGGCCGTATGGGCCACCCGTTCGAGAAGTGCTTCATGAGGTTGGGTGCGCAGAAGCAGTCTCAGGAGCTTGCGATCCATGGTGCACCTAATGGAGATCTTGCTTTCACCTTTTGCCAAAAGAAGGGGCATGAGGTTGCCCTCTGTTGGGTGAAGAATAAATCGTGCTTCCAGTGCGATCAGAGGGGCCATTTGAAGGCTAATTTCCCGCAGGCCCAACCCCCGTTGCATGCGGTTCCCTTGCAGACTCTACCACCGCAGTCGCAGCAACTGGGCAGGGAAGGGGGTGGAGCTAGATGTGCTGACCAAGGAAGAATCTCAATTTTTGTTCCCAGGTGTTTTCATGTTAGGTTTTGACCTAGTTATTTGTTGGCTTGCGGTTGTGGATTTAGATTTTCGATATATTGATTATATGCGAGTTTAACGTGGAGGGTAATGAGCGTGCGTTCTTTACGATTCAAGTTCTGCTTGATCTTTTCTTTTGGCTAGAGAGTTTCGTAGACGGTTATCGTTAGGTTGTCGATCGATTAGCGGATCCCCTTAGTGTTAAGTTTCCCCTAGACACTCAAGGACGTTGGTTCAGGGCATTCAGGGTTGTCCTTTCCTCTCAAGTGATTCCCTCGCTTAGGTTAATTGGGAGGTGTTGGATTTGGGAGACTTTGTTGTAAACTTTGATCAGGGATTTGGTGATCTATTTTGAGTGCTGCGAAGAAATTTTATCCGCATCCGTTCTCCTAGCCCTCTTCGGTTAGCATTTTTATCCAGCGAATGTTAGCTTATCTCTCCTTTTTGCCCTTTTTATTCGTTTGCATTCTAAGTTTCAGTTCTAAGTTTCGGGATAAAACTTCCTTTTTGGTGGGGTGACTATAACGCCTCTGAATTTTTAGGAATTATTTTAATCCTTTCTTTAACGTCATTAATGACGTAAGGGCGTTACATCAGTGCGGAGTTAGCAGTGCGTCGTCGTTTGAGCATTTTTGCGTCCGTTCGGTTAAGTCGACCAAATTTTGAAGTGTGCCAGAGTGGGAAGATTTTGCGTTAGAAAGTTAAATTAATTAATTTTAGAAAGGCTCGTCGAATTTTCGTTGTGATCCGAGCATTATTAGAGCCCCGGTGATTTTCTAAGGATTTGTAGAATTATTGTTCTCCATAAGCTTCGAAAATTTATATCTTGAGATTGACTCGTTGGATTCGTAGCTCGAGATTAAGACAAGTGGTGGTTTGCTTCCCCTTTGGTCTCTTTTGATCTTCATAAATTCTTGTTTCTTTGATTCTTTTCTTCATTTTTGTTAGCCAATTAACCCCCCCCCCCTAAATTTAGCTTTATATATTTATACTTTGGTGCCTAAAAAACCTAAGTTTGAAGTAACTTTCTTATTTCTTTTTGCTGACCTGTAGCCAAAGACATATGACTTTGTCCTATAGCAAAAAGCCCTTGTTTAAATCCTATCAATTTCTTGTTTTATACTTGTGTCCTCTTTCCCAACTTTAGTGTGGGGTTTTTTCTCTTGATATGGTCTTGATCTTTGTTTTGGAGTTTAAATTTGAGTTCTAGAAGAGTTTCGTGCAGGTAATTTTGGCTTGAGTTCTGGTGGAGCTATCGCCCGACGCTAGCGCTACCGCCGGCGCTAGTGTCCCATTGATATCGTTTGTCCTTATCGCCTCGTCTATATCGTCTATACCATCTCGACGATATGGTCCTCCATCTCGACGATATGGTCCTCCATCTCGACGACATTGTCTTCCTTTTCGGCAACATAAAGCCATTCAAAACTACCGCTAGCGCTAGCGTCTCTTCGATATCGCCTTGTCGATTTCATCTCGTTGACATCGTTTTCTTTGTCTCGACGACATTGTCTCTGTCTCGACGACATGGTTGTCTCCATCTCGACGATGTGGTCCTTCCCGACGATAATCTTCAAGCCTATAAAGCTACCGCCCAACGCTAGGTTCCTGTAGCTTGTTTTCTCTGCCTTTTGAAGGCTAGGGTGTTTCACCTAATTTCAAGTCTGGCATGTTGCCAGTAAGCTATTTGGTTATTCTTTTCTAAGGCTAATGATAATTTATGATGTTTGGGACCTCCCGCCGATTTTCTCCTTTTCATTAATGCAGAACTTTTTCTTGTCTTGTTCTCTTCTCCTTTGATGCAGGTAGCCTGATTTTTATTCTTTGTTTATCTAGAGTGGGATCTTGATTCAGGCAATGATTCTCAGTGAGGACTAATGCTTCATCCTTACTGTCTTTAGTAGTCTGGCTGTATGTAAAGGTTTTCTTAGTGGTTATGGGCTACAAGTAGTAGTTTTTCTCTTTGATGACTTTTTCCTGAAATCTAGTTATGTTAGGCTCGCCTAATAGCAGTGTTCCCCAAGTAGTAGTCCTCTTTGGCTTGATTTGCTGTGTGATTAAAAGTCCTTTTCAGTCTTCTCCTTTTCCCTTGTATGCAAAATCTGTTGATTTTAGCTTAGTGGTCGTTACTTTCCTTATGGGTCTTGATTGGTTGTTTCTTGGTTTCTTGATGCCTGCTATCATCCCCTTGAAATCTGGATAGTTTCGCTGCATGACTAGTTGTGCTTCTAGTAGTCTGTTAAGAATCCCATAATCTTGGTATTTTAATTGCTAATCATTTCAAAGGACCCGTTGCTGGAGTAGTCTTGTTATTTTCCCACTTTTGTTGTGTTTTATGAACTGTTGTTAGACTTGGGCGAGTTCTGATTATTTCTGTCGACCTTGTTGTGTCTTTCCGTCGAGTTCATCGTGCATTTGGAGTTGTTCCATCAATACTTTAAGTTCTTTTGTCAGGTGTTCTCGGGTATCTTAAATTACATTGTCAAGTGTTTTGAGTTTATTCGTTGAGACTTCAGGTGAAGTTATGACTTATTCATATAGATGTTCCGTAATGTTAAGTGATCATTTATGGTGTTATTTTGTGACTTTCATCGTATTGTTGCTAGAAGTTCGTTGAGAGTCAAGTTTGGACTCACCGAGTATTTTCTAATGATCCGTTGAGTATTTTCTGGTGTTTGGCCTTCGTGTTAAGCTTATCTTTATCGTGTTCCGACGCCAAGTCTTGTATGGCGTCGACTGGCTGAAATCTTCAACCTTTTGTTTTATAAGTTGAATGTTGACTTATGTGTTAAGTGTTGAATCATGTGCCTATTATTCCTCTTGTCACGAGTTGTATTTAAATCCATCTGTAATCTTGTTTTCCTGCATGGCACTCTTCTGTTGGAGCATGTTGGCTGTGTGAGCTATATTTACTCTGTTGGAGCCTGTTGGTTGTGTGAGCTATATTTGCTCTGTTGGAGCTTGTTGGTTGTGTGAGCTATATTTGCTCTATTGGAGCCTGCTGGCTGTGTGAGCTACGTTTGCTCTGTTGGGGTCTGTTGGTTGTGTGAGCTAAGAGTCATCACCACATTGCCTGTGTTTGGGTTATTAGTTTGTGTGGACTAGAGCCACCGCTACAACACCCCTGTTGGTTTGTTGGGCTGTGAGCATTAGTGGAATGTACCACCGTCGTAGTGCCTTTTGTTTGTGGATCATAGACCCGAGGCCTTGTGAATTGCCCAACGTTAAATGATGCCCTTTTCTCGAGCTGATCAATCTCAAGTGCTTAAAGATTATATATATAGGTATCAGTATAATATATATGGCCATTACTTTTGGTGCATTTATTTCTCTTACCGAGTGCACTCGATTGAGCTGACTCGGGTTGTTTCAAGCTAATCATTGTTGATCTGTTTAAATCTCTATTCCTACAAATTTGTTATTTGATTTGTTGTTAACCCTTATTTTTTGAAAATTTTGGCTTTATTTCTTGTTGTCGCTTGCCCTTTCTTGCTGAGACATTCTTTTCTTTTGAATGTCTCAGGCTCGGAGCTGTAGTTGTCTGGGTGGTAGAGTTGGTGTTTTTCGGAGCTGCGGTTTGTTGCAGTGGTCCACTTTCCCCTCACTGTTGTGAGGTGGTTGTTTCTTAGCTTTAGCTCTAGTTTTCCATTATTAGTTTACTTGCTAGCTTTTCTACTGTTACTTGCTGTTTATTACGCTTACTTGCGCTCTGGGAAGTTTTATGTTAGGATGCATGAGATATTTTATTTATAGCAAATGGCTTTCTTGCATAGCATGATTTTAAGTAAATGTCACATACTTTGAAGATCGTAGAAAACCCTTCCTTACTTATACTAAATCTAGAGATATGCATATCATTGTTGGAATGTTCGATCTTCATGCTCATGTAGGATAAAATGAACCTATTTTCCGTTGCGTATGTATAGTTTTCTACTCGTGGACTAGTTGATCCACTGGACCGAGGGACATGGTCTTAAGCTAAAAAATGTAAACTCTCTTTTTAACTAAAACATATTATGTATGTTATATTTTTTGTGAGTAGTGGCTGGCTGAGCGTCTGTAGTTGTCCCATGTATGGAGTGGCATCATAAAGCATATTTTCCCCTTGCTCTAATAATATTTATTAAATTCGTGGGAAAATGCGGGTTGTGACAACCACGATGGAGGCGTCGAAAGAACCACTGCTCGCCACACAAATTTCTCAAGCAACACTGAGTAGGGTATCCCCAAGGTATCTCGGGAGGCCCTAAATCAAGTAGGGCTATCCAACGAACACGAGCATATCGCATCTGAGATTCTTATAACCCTAATGTCGGAGAAAGAAACCGCGAGAACTCCGGATGAGGCCCAGACTCAGGATCTGCCTAATCCCGTCTTGCGAGGTTAAAACCTGCTCCTCTGGTCTGACAATAAAGCCTATTTATGTTACTCACAGTAACATTGATTTCCCTTTTTCACGCAGTTTCGACAGCGTGAGGAACTTTAGATGCGTTGAGTTCGTCTACCCCTGCCGAGATTCCTCAAGATGCCGCTCCTCTGCGATCTACCCTGCCGAACACTACCTTGTCCTCATTAAGAAATGAGGGTAGTAATGTCATGCACTTTTTCCTGGGCAGCAGGAAGGTTCGCCCTGGGCGGGTTCTTCATCCTCCAAGAGGACCAGCCTCCCTATGAGCCCTGCGAGTAGTGTGCCTGCTCTCATTGTAGATAAGCTTCCTCCACCACATCCTATTCCCACGGGCATCCACCATTCCATGATGTTCACGCCAGTCTCCCTTCCTACGATGTCTTCCTTTGGCGGGGGCGGTGTATGACCTTCAATGTTCACACCCCCTGCGAGTGGGGTGTCTTCCAAAGTCATCCAACCGCCGGAAGGCACCGTGGAGTCACCTTCTTGGCGGACTGACACCTTGCGCCAGTAGTTATGGATCATACTCATTGCGGGGCGATCGAGGGGTCTGCGGAGATCGCCTCTCCTAAGCCACTCTCTTCACCGATCTCTGCCATCTCGCCTCTCTCCGATGCCTCGTCGCTATTCGCCATCTCGTTACAATTCGCCGCCTCGACAAGGGCATAAGCCCCTTACCTCGCGTTCTGGTACTGAACTCTTTCACTCCACCATTCATCTTATTAGAAAATTCTCGCACTCTAACCAAATTTTTTCCATAGCTAGGGCTACTTCTTCGGGAGCTGCTCTCATAGACGCGATCGGTTTGCCACTGTGCGAGTATCAAATAAAAACAGTCGCCGTCTACCTCGAGTTTGAAGCCAAGATCGATCACCTGCTAGCATGCAAGTTCAATCACAGAGTCATCATGCTAGAGGGGCGGGTATCTCAAATTGAGGAATTTAAGCATCGTCTGGAATGCTCGGAGGAAAAATATTACACGATCATGGAGCTGGATAGGCGCATTGTGGACTTAGAGCACAGACATGATCTTCCTCATACCGAACTTCCCATAATTCAGGCGAGTATGGGATCCGTGGGTACTCTTACCCGGATGGAAGATCATATCCTCCGAAGCGAGGATCATGTGACGAGGGTGAATGATGAACTCCCCCTAGCGAACGAGCTTGGATGGACTGGGCATCATGTGCAGACCTAGGATAGGCGTGGGAATCTACCCATGCTTTAAACTGGTGACTTTATTATTTGCAATTTGTACAATGTACTTTGAATCTATTTAAATTTGAATTGATTTCTAACATTTTCCATTTATTGCGAGCATCTTTGATATTATTTCTTGTTGCGAGTATGCTGGACTATATTGTAGGTAACCCGAATCTGTTTCTTGTAGTATTTTGGCATAAGCGAGTTGTGTAGTTACCTGTTAGAAGATTATGCGTGTAAGCTTTGTTCATATGAAGGGTTTTGCGAGCTACGATAGCACTCTCCATGCGACTTACGCCAAGCCCCCCCCCCCCCCTCCGATGTCTATAAATAGGGGGGTATGGTCTGAAAATGGCACGCTTTCTATGATTGAGTATCCTTCAGCAAGTTACGACGCACAAGTTTACAGTATTGTTTCTTTCTCACAAACCCAATGGCACCAATAGATGAAGCTACAACTCGTCGCCTGAGCTACACGCATACTTTCACTACGACGAAGTTCAAGAAGTCAATTACTCGCCAAGATGAGCTAGAAATCTTCATCCACCGATTTCTCTTGGAGGGCTACAAGGCAAGGTTGGTCGGGAAGGTTGAGCGAGTAAACACCTTCTTCACCGACCGGCTCCCATTCCCTCTTAACCACTTTTAAGTAGGGCTGCGACTTTCCTTGTCGCCGGAGATCTGCCAGATCCTCAGCTACTACGGATTGGTGCCCGCGCAGATCAATACCACTGGTATAGTAATTATCGTTGGGTATTTGTCTTTCCTTCACGTAGAGAAGATTTCGTTTGACATGAACATATTCAAGAAGGTCTTTTATGCTGGCACAACTTAGGATGGCGTGCTCTACTTTAGCAGCCATATGTACTAGCTTGTCAGCATGTCGAACAAGATTCACCGCTGGAACGAGCTATTTATCTTCATTGTCATTGAAGGGTCGAAAATTCAACGTCCTCTTCTGGCGACAACGAGTAGACCAACTCCACTATCTCTCGCTCGGGGAAGGTATGTGAGTTTACGACCCATAGATCTTAGCCTTTTTCATCGTGGATTAATGATTATTGTTTTTAGAAACCCGCACCATTCTAGCGACCATCGTCCCTATAGCAATCGAGGCTACTCCTTCAGCAACTTCTGGCGGGAACACTCATCCGCGAAGTGCCGAGGAGTCCTGCAACTGCCCGGACGAGGTGTCTTCAACCCAAGAAGATGATTTGTCCAATCTCGTCATTCCTGCCGAGATTCTTCAAGAAGTACAACGACCAGAACAGTTCAAGCCTCCACAAAAGAAGAGTAAGATATGGCAGGGAAAGGCGGTTGCTCGCAAGGGTGTTCAAGAGGCCGCGAGCGAGGATTCATCCAACAATCCTTGTGTGTATCCTAATTTTGGAAAAGGGCCGAGGAACAATAACCTTTACGGTCAACTGCTTCTCGACTGACACCAGCAAAAAAAGAGGTCCGCCTCAGCTCGCGCCTTCCTTTATGGATCGAGGATGGCGAGCCGAACGACGATGCGTATTGTGTCTCATTCAGTTTATATGGGCGCGACGATGCGAGGATCCTAGAAGAGGCCACTCCTCGCTACCTTGCCGACCATGGTTCGTGGGCTCACCTGCGAGCGATGGAACTCATGCAACGCATTACCTGGAATCTCTTTGCATCAGAGGAGAAAAACAAGGTCTTTGCGGAGATGCTACTCCAATTGGAGAAGTCACAAGACGTAGAAGAGAACACACAAGCCGCATCTGAGAAGAGGTTAGCTACGGTCGATGATAAGGCCTCCGCCAGCAAAGACTATGGGGTGAATTTGGTAGTTTGTTATCCATCTTCTCTTATCCATGCTTTTCTTGTAGTGGCATTATTTTGATGTTTGTGACTTTATTACTCATAGGAAGCCGAGCTCGTGACCGCCGAGAATATCTCCAAATTTGAGTAAGACTTGGGAGACAGCCAGACATCACTGGAGGAGGCCCACCTTCGCATAACCAGGCTTGAGTCCCAGGCTCTGATGCGATGTTCGGCAAGTGCACCGGTCGCGCAAGTAATAAATGTTGGGAATAGGATCCCCGAGTGTCGGTCTCTTGAGGAATGCAGGTTGGGTGAACGAATTGCGTTGTGTGACAATTGTTACACAAGCGGGAACAATCACAGAAAATGGGGTTTTGATTTGGTTTCCTACCGTTAACAACAATAAAAGAAATGCGGGTCGAAATCACCGCTTCACAAGGTGAGATGGATGCAACGGCCGCGATGCCGAGCTTCGTGAGGCGGATGGACGGTGCGCATGCGAATGAAGTGATCACTAGTGCGGGGAGTGAGGGTCGCAAACACTTCTTTGCAAATCGCCGTTAGCTCTTGCTAACGCGAATCGAACACGATGAGTGCGTGAGTGAGTGAGTGAAGGTGAGACGTATCACAAGCAAATACTGAAGAACGGATAAGAAACAACCATTGCATCTAAACTAAACATCATGATATTCAAGTTTAAATGATTCAAAGGAGTACAACAAGGGGAGGAAGAAATCAACCAATGGACGAAGACTAGCGGCCGTTCACGGCCGGAATGGTAGTTTGTCAAGCTACCTCCGGACTCGGGCGGACTGTGCTTCCGGCGTTGAGAGACTGTCACGAGCTCTCCACGTGCTTCCGTCGTCTTCTACCTCAGGATGACTATTCTTTTCACCGGACCGAACTGGAGATAACTTGCTTGAGTGCTTGCGGAGGGCGGAGAATGCTCCCGAACGATGGAGGATTGCTTAGAATGGCTGGAGATGACTTCCCCTTGCGGAGAAGATGAGGTGGAGGTGTCTGGAAGTGGAAAACGGCGGCGTACGGACGGCAAATCGCGCTCCCGGAACCCCCCGTATCCCTAATCTGCGGATCAGGACCTTATATAGGCGCTGGAATAAATACTGCGCACGGTCATTGGCGCACGACCAGTGGTCGTGCGCGCTAGAGTTCTGTGATCGTGCACCTACCTGGGTGGAGCCTGCAAAGTAAGAAATTTATAAAATACCATGTTCGCACGACCAGAGGCGCACGACCGGTGGTCGTGCGCACTATCGTAGGTGGTCGTGCGCACTGGTCGAAACAGAACTCATGAAATTGATGTTAAGTGCGCACAAACAGTGGCGCACGACTGGTGGTCGTGCGCACTATCGTAGGTGGTCGTGCGCACTGTCCGAGACAAAACTCAGAAAAAGGGTTAAGTGCACACGATCAGCGGCGCACGACCAGTGGTCGTGCGCAATTGAACCAGTGATCGTGCGCAGTGTTCCTGTACAGAATTTTACCAGGAACACCTGCACGACTCCTGTTTTTACAGAAATGCTAATCAGGCCACTGAAAGTGGCACTCAACAAAACGATAAAGGCTATTAAAAGGGAATAAGCATAAAACACACCAAAATAGGCTACGAAGTGCACCTAGCATAGAAAGACAAATATGAGCTGAAACAGGGCTAAAGTGCAGTGAAACGACTAGAAAACCGGCCTAGATGAGTCCAAATATGTGTATATGATCAAGACTCATCACACCCCCAGACTTACCTGTTTGCACGTCCCGAGCAAACAAAATCTAAGCAGACGGGGAAAATTAACTAGCTGACAGAGAAATTGCGACACCGAGTACCATGCAAAGTCGCGCTCGCACGCATAAAAATATAACAGAGGAAATTTTTAAATATGCATAATAGTTTGTACTTTTATCAAATGCGTATCAAAAATTTATTACTACTCAAAAATAGAATCACGGCGAATCATCCGGTCACGCGTAGGGAGAAAATAAACTAATCGCAAAGGTGAGCATTGCCAAAGATCGGGGCTCAGGACAACCTCCAAAGGAATCCACCAATGTCGGTGACCATAGGCTTGCCTGTTCGCACTCTCTCCACGACACTGGTTTGGCTCACTCACGAATCAGTAGGACTTTAGGTGAAGATGGGGCTTGGGTTTCAGTGAGGTAAACAAGGATAAACATGGAGGCTACGCACCAAACCCAAATGAGCTAGCATAAACAAAAATAATAATCTATCCGCTAACCCAAATATATGCGAGTACACCACACCCCGAGACTTAACTTTTTAACAATGGGTGTGTGCACTGCCCACTCCCAAATACAAATCAACAATTATTTTCAATTAAACTTTTTCTTTCTTTATCCATTTTTTTTTCAATTTTCTTTTTCTCTTTTCTATTTTTTTTTCTTTTCTTTTCACAACAAAATCTTGATGCCAAAAACTTGATGCGATGTTCGGCAAGTGCACCGGTCGCGCAAGTAATAAATGTTGGGAATAGGATCCCCGAGTGTCGGTCTCTTGAGGAATGCAGGTTGGGTGAACGAATTGCGTTGTGTGACAATTGTTACACAAGCGGGAACAATCACAGAAAATGGGGGTTTTGATTTGGTTTCCTACCGTTAACAACAATAAAAGAAATGCGGGTCGAAATCACCACTTCACAAGGTGAGATGGATGCAACGGCCGCGATGCCGAGCTTCGTGAGGCGGATGGACGGTGCGCATGCGAATGAAGTGATCACTAGTGCGGGGAGTGAGGGTCGCAAACACTTCTTTGCAAATCGCCGTTAGCTCTTGCTAACGCGAATCGAACACGATGAGTGCGTGAGTGAGTGAGTGAAGGTGAGACGTATCACAAGCAAATACTGAAGAACGGATAAGAAACAACATTGCATCTAAACTAAACATCATGATATTCAAGTTTAAATGATTCAAAGGAGTACAACAAGGGGAGGAAGAAATCAACCAATGGACGAAGACTAGCGCCCGTTCACGGCCGGAATGGTAGTTTGTCAAGCTACCTCCGGACTCGGGCGGACTGTGCTTCCGGCGTTGAGAGACTGTCACGACCTCTCCACGTGCTTCCGTCGTCTTCTACCTCAGGATGACTATTCTTTTCACCGGACCGAACTGGAGATAACTTGCTTGAGTGCTTGCGGAGGGCGGAGAATGCTCCCGGACGATGGAGGATTGCTTAGAATGGCTGGAGATGACTTCCCCTTGCGGAGAAGATGACTTGGAGGTGGCTGAAAGTGGAAAACGGCGGCGTACGGACGGCAAATCGCGCTCCCGGAACCCCCCGTATCCCTAATCTGCGGATCAGGACCTTATATAGGCGCTGGAATAAATACTGCGCACGGTCATTGGCGCACGACCAGTGGCCGTGCGCGCTGGAGTTCTGTGATCGTGCGCCTACCTGGGTGGAGCCTGCAAAGTAAGAAATTTATAAAATACCATGTTCGCACGACCAGAGGCGCACGACCGGTGGTCGTGCGCACTATCGTAGGTGGTCGTGCGCACTGGTCGAAACAGAACTCATGAAATTGATGTTAAGTGCGCACGAACTGGTGGTCGTGCGCACTATCGTAGGTGGTCGTGTGCACTGTCCGAGACAGAACTCAGAAAAAGGGTTAAGTCCACACGATCAGCGGCGCATGACCAGTGGTCGTGCGCAATTGAACCAGTGATCGTGCGCTGTGTTCCTGTACAGAATTTTACCAGGAACACCTGCATGACTCCTGTTTTTACAGAAATGCTAATCAGGCCACTGAAAGTGGCACTCAACAAAACGATAAGGCTATTAAATGGGAATAAGCATAAAACACACCAAAATAGGCTAAGAAGTGCACCTAGCATAGAAAGACAAATATGAGCTGAAACAGGGCTAAAGTGCAGTGAAACGACTAGAAAACCGGCCTAGATGAGTCCAAATATGTGAATATGATCAGGACTCATCAGGCTCCGGCGTGGCCACCTTCCGAGGCCAAACCTGCTCGCCGGCTGAAGGAGGTGCGAATGTCGCTGATCGAGCTGTCCAAGATGCGGCGAGAAATCGCCAACGCGGTTGGCGACCTAGTACTGACCAAGCTACTGGTAGCCGACTACCTTACCCTAGAAGGAGAGAACTTGACGATGGAGGATCTCATTCCCGAGATTTTTGCTGAGGAGGATGACAGTCCTCTTTTTTCTCGGACTACACGTCGTCATACAGTTTGTGGTACTGTGTGATTTTTTGGTAGCTGCAACACTTTTTCGTTCACGACACTTTTTTGTAATGTATAGTCATAACTTTTGTTTTAATATAATGTTTCAACTCACATTAATTTATAAGAAATAGGAACATTATTCATGCTCGGTTGTTTTTTTTTTGTGTCTTGTCGCTTGCTTATTTTTTCTCTGCTGGTGCGAATTGATACTCGCTAGGCTCTTAGGATTGCATGAGATGAGTGCTCTCTAGGCTCTTAGGCTCGACCGATACGAGTAATCGCTAGGATCTTAGGCTCAAATGCGACGACTGCTCGCAAGGCCCTTAGGCTCGAACATGATCTATATGGATTACTCGCATTTATACCAAGCGAGTAAGTCGCTTACTCGCCTATTGGTATTTGAGAGTTATGCGCATACTCGCCTTTGGCATTCCTGCTACCATACAGAGTATCTGGGGAGGGAAAGGCTTTTGGGAGGTCTATCAGGGACATCCTACAAGTGAGGAGCCGATCTCGGCCTACTTTGAGAGGTATGGTCTTAAAAGGATGCACTTCACACGAGGCCTTCATCCTAACCCCTGCTACGATTAATTAAGTGGTCGGTGTTGCCATAAGACTGTCTACTCCATTTTTGGAGGCTTTTTTCCATGCCACTAAATAAGTAAAAGAGATTAACTGTATTGAGTTTTTCAACTGTATACATATCAAATTTAAACCTGAGATTTTGGGTGGAAATTCACTGAGATTCTATCATTTCGGAGTTTAAGGTACCTTTATTGATGTAGGGCCCTATATTAAGCAAATCAATCCCCCTGTCGGGTTGGTGGACGACTCCTGACTCTCTCTTGATAACTCCTCCATACGGATGAGAATTGCACTCGAGGAATCGTCGGCCAACATGCTAAAGGGGGAGTTGATCTCGGTCATCAGTGCATAGGCTTGGACTTATGATGATGTGATATTATCTCGAGACACCATCCGATCACCCGTCATGGGCTTTATGAGAGTTGAGTCGGAGGTCCACCTCCCAACCCATCTCTGGGGATAGATTTTTTTTCTCTGAAATATACTTGAGCCATTTATAAAAACATGATAAATCTCAATATTTCAGGGTGTGGATGAGTAATTTTATATATATACAAAGGATATCCATAACCTTACCCCTTATGGGTAAAACCTTTTAAGGTCATCTTCGTTCCTTGTGTTCCCGAGGAGTTCCCCTTTGTGATTTTATATGTGGTATCCTCCAGTTTTGAGCGCTTTATGCACGATGAACCACCCTTCCCAATTCATGTCTAGTTTCCCGACGGCTGCGAATCCTCCTACCGTATCAACTTTCTTCAAGACGAGATCGTCTGGCTGGAATTGCTTGATGTGAACATGCTTGTCGAAGTGCCTCACCATCCTTCTCTTGACCTCTTCCTGTCTTATCGATGCAAGATTTCGAAGCTCTTTAATGTAGTCAAGTGATACTCTTTGGGCTTCTTCATTTTCAAGGCGCCATTCCTCATCTCCCCCTTCTGCCGCAACTACTCTCGGGCTTCTGACCACAAACTCCACTGTGATGAGAGCCTTTAAGTCGTGGGATAATTTGAAAAGTGTCTCCCTAGTGGCTGAGTTGGGAGTGTTTCTTAGAGCACATAGGACTGAGGAAAGCTGCTCCGCCAAATTCCCTTTTAGATTCTCGACCTTCTTCTTCAGAAGGTTGATGATAAGCTTATTTGCATCTTCGACCCGACCATTACTTCTAGGATGATGAATTGTCTACAACTAGCTGCAGAAGTCAATCAGCTCCAGACTGGCAAAATGCGGACCATTGTCGGCGATTATCGCTAGAGGGTTCCCAAATATACCGACAATTTCTCCCCAAATGAAGTTCTTCACAATCTGTGTTGTTGTATTGTCCAGCACCTTGGTTTCAATCGACTCGAGAAGTAGTCAATCATTACCAGAATAAACTTCCTTTGTCCGCTTTCCCGAGGAAAGGGACCAAGTAAATCCATTCTCCAAATGGCATATGACCATGGGGCTGTGATCGAACAAAGCTGCTGAGCCGGTTGTAGTTGAAGAAGAGCGAATAGTTGACACTATTGGAAATCCTTGGAGAATGACTCTGCATCCTTCCTGATAGTAGGCCAGAAGTAGCCCAACCTCAAGATTCATTACTCCAGAGTGTGAGTCATCGAGTGACTTCCACGCTCCCCCGAATGAATCCCTTCGAGCACTTGTGGAACTTTGACCTCTGATACACATCTGGCTAAAGGGCCCGAGATGGTCTTGCGATACAACTCCCCACTGTGGTGTAAGTTATAGGCTGCCTTCTATCGATATTTCCTCTTATCTTCAACCTCTGCTGGAAACTGGCCAGTATTGAGAAACGCCACAAATGGATCTGATGCGCAAATCTTAGCACACCGCTATAGGCGGTAGCAAGACTGCGGCACGAAACGGCATTGTACCGATCGTTCAAGTAATATAAAATGTGGGAGTGAATCCCCAAGTATCGATATCGAAGGAACACAGTAAGGTGGAGTTAACTTTCGAGGAAGGACTTGAGATTGAAGTCCTTTATGTCGGATGGATGCGAAAGGGGGTGATTTGGTTTGTGGAAATAAAGAAAAAATACTACAACTACTCCTATGCAATGTCGCTATGCAATGCTTCACGAGGCGGGATGGAGACTACGTAGACCTTGAACGCGCTACTTCGCTAGGGCGGATGTACAAGTAGGGAAACTGAATGAGGGTCGCAAGCACCTCGTCGACAAGCACGCCACTAGCAATTGCTAGTGCGGCACACGAACATGACGGCGGAATGAAAAATGGATGGCGGCGCACCTCATACACACATATAAACAAAAGATGATTTCATACAAATGAAATAAGCATTACATAACATGGTTCATAGCGTACATCATCAAAATATAAGAGATCTACTAACAACAACTACCAATACAAAGTTAGAGAGAGCAAGAAATCGACCGAATCCGAAGTCTTGTTGAAGATTCACGGTTGGAATCGTCGGGTTGTCAATCCGCATCCAAGCTCGGTCCTCAACTGCGTCCGGGGTAGAGAAGGCTGCCACTACCCTCCAATGGCCAGTCTTCTTCGTGTCACAATCCGGAAACGACCTAGCTTCCTTCTCCTTGGATCTTGGTGGATGTAGGGTTGAATCCCTCTCCTTAGAGCTTGAGGATGATGGAGGAGGCCCAAAGGGATGAAACCTCAGTGGAAGTGGTGAAAACGGCGCAGCTGTACGGCGTGTACGGTCTCTCTATTAGGTTGAAAACTGCAGCTTTTATAGAGAAAGATCAGAAATTTGGTCACACACGGTCGAACGCACGACCGTGTGTTGCCCGTGCAATATTAATAATAGAGAACATCGCAGGAAGACGACCTGGAGCGCTCGTGCGATTTACTCACGCACGGGCAAATCCGCCCGTGCGATTTACTCACGCACGGGCAAATCCGCCCGTGCGTCAAAACGCACGGGTAAATTTAGAAAAGCTAAAAACAAGGCTAAACAGGTTGATCGTGCGATTCCTTCACACACGGGCACTGCCCGTGCGTAGAGACGCACGATCAACAAAAGAACATCGTATTCCACCCCAGAAGAGAACGCATGATCACCTGTGACCGTGCGTCAAGGAAAACGCACGACCGTGCGATATGCGCAGTCATGAATACTGGAGAGAACTGGATGAACTGTCCACCTGCATCAGCCACAACATAACTGGGAATACCGTTCCAGCTCCAACAAAATGAGAAAAATACAATGGGGAGCACAATGTGCTTACCCCCAATAATAAAATGCGCAATTGCACATAACAACGGGCCTAAACATGTACTTCAAATAAAAGCATGAACAAGGCGAATATGGATAAAAATTGAAGTACAAATGCAGGAAAACTAGCCCAGATGAGTCTGAAAATGTGTATATAATTGGGACTCATCACACCCCCAGACTTACCTGTTTGCACGTCCCGAGCAAACAAATCCTAAGCAAGCAGGAACATGAAATAGCTAACTTAAAATTACAAAATGGAATACCATGCGAAGTCGCATGCCCATGTACGTACAAGAATACTAGAGAAGATTTATAATTATACACATAGTTTATAAATTTCTAAAAGAATACATAAGTGTTACTTCTACTCAAAATGGAAATCACGGTGAATCATCCGGTCACACATATGGAGAAAGTAAAATAAATGCTGAGATAAGCATTGCCAAAGTTGGGGTTCTGGACAAACTCCACCGAAATCCATCGGTGTCGGAGACCATAAGCTCACCCGTTCACATTCTCTCCACGACACTAGATTGATTCATAGCGTGAGTCGGTAGGACTTTAGGTTTAAAAATGGGGCTTGGGTTATGGTGAGGTAAACAAAGATAGAAAGGGCGGCTCAAACACTAAACCCAAATGAGCTTTAACATAACTCCTCGCGCACCGACATCGAATGCAAGTGCACCACACCCCCAGACTTAGACTTTTGCAACATGGGTGTGTGCACCGCCTACTTCTACTCACAATTTTACACAGATTTTTTCAATTAAGCTCATCTGCCTCTTTTTTTTCTTTTCACTTTTTTTTTTCATTTTTCTTTTCTCTTTTTTTTTTCAGCAAATGAACAATGAAGCGCAACTGGGCTAACAAGGATAAGACCACATCAACACATTTTCACAAAATATAACACCACATCAACACCCCAATCCTGAAATAACAAATAACTAAAGCTCAATTTTGGGTGTGCGACTAGGATTGGCTTTTAGGCTTTGGTGTGATAAAGGTGGAGCTGAATCAAGAAACGGGTAGGCACAACTGGGCTAACAAGGATAAGATGATAGGAATGACACAAAGGCTCAACCGGGCCAAAATGATGGCCTACGTCATTCTCACGCACTAGAACTATCCTATGTCTATGCTTCGAGAATCGCTTGGGGCAAGTTCTTAGCCACCGAGAAAGATTATCTTTCCTCCCGGTTCGAGCAATACACATCTAACAATCATTTACACACATCCCTATGCTACCGTTTGATTCACACCGGATTCACCATTTGAGTAGAGTAAACAATATTCATACTAATAGAAATGCATAAAGCTAATAGCATAAAAAGAAATCTAATCTACATGAATCCCTATACTCACACGAGTACTTGACTAGCAACACCGGAGTCAACATTTTATTCCACTACATAATTTAAAAAGCTAGCACAATCATTTTCCCAAATACAAAAAGGAATGAGTTATACTCGTGACGCACTAAAGGATAAGCACGCGCTCAAGTGGGTGCATTGTGTGCAGACAAAATAAGCAAAACAATCTAGATAAGAACTTCTAGCATGCTAAATAAATGTGCACGTGATTGGGTACACAAACAGGTCTCCCCCAGACTTAAACTCTGCATTAAGATATTCTAAAATAAAGTTAGGGGAAGAGGGTACCCAATGCTCAGCAAGTAAGCATGCTGGAAGCCTGGAGTGAAGCCCTACGAAGAATCACAACCACCGCCTACACAAATAGAAAATACCTGCAAGGGGGGTGAGCTCCGCAAAAACAACTAAAATAAAACACAACTACTAATTTTTACAGGCGGTAAAATAAAAGACAGGAAAAAGTAAGATAACTACTGGGGTTATTGTCATCCCAGCACGACTAATTCAGAAAGGCGAGGGTCTTAGCTAATGGGAGTATGGAATGAGAAGTGGATAGGCAACCGTTCTAATTTCCGTGTCAGTAGTGGGTACCGATACGGTGATAGAACCACTACTCCTCTACCTAAATAATAATACCTGCTAGACACAGGTAGAGGATGAAAGACTTTAATTAAGGGTAGCAAATCACCTAGAGGGGGGGGGGGGTGAATAGGTTATTTAAAAATTATTGATGTTCTTGATTATAACCAAGATAAAAATGATCAGAGCTTTCAAGAAATAAAAACACACACAGAAAAGGACACACATATTTTTATAGTGGTTCCCCTTATCTTAGGTAATCCACTTTCCCCCTTCTCCCCTTCTAGCAGTGTGCTAGATAGGGTTTATAGCTCCTCCAGATCTCAGACCACAAACAGGTCTTACAACTCAGATCACAACAGATCATACAGTCTCAGATCTCACAGATCTTACTAACTCAGATCACACAGATCCTACCTCAGCCATTATAACTAGGCCTACTGCTCAGATTCACCCCTGAATCCTACAACTCAGATCACACCTGATCTTACAACTCAGATCCTTGACAGATCCTACACTTAGATCTGACAACTCAGATCCTACAGGAATTTATAAAGAGAATAACAAATACTTAGACTCAGATTTGAGATTGTTGAGCATTCTTGATCTGCCTGAATGATCAGACAGAAAATTTCAATAGAACAGCAACAACAAATGATCTTCTTGATTCGACAGGCTATGATGACTGTTCTTCTTCTTAGGAAGACAGATTCTTCCTTCTTGATCTTCTTCTTTCAGAAAGAGGTATCAGCACCAGATTGCTGAATGAAATTTTCAATTTAGATTGGTTCTGAAAGGGAAGACGACTTCTCCAGATTCTTCACTCAAACTTTCTCTCAAACTGATGGAGACGGTAATGGCTTTTGAAAGATAGGAAACACTTTTCTAACTTAACTTTTCTTCACTTCATAACCAATATGTCATGCCTTCTATTTATAGCCCGCCATCTGCAATGTCTGTTACGCTCCTCCACGTCAGCATGACGTGACGTCTTCAACGGTCTTTAATGGAAACAATGGCTCAGCTAGCTGTAGAAGATATTCCTCAGTTCAGAGTATTTGTAGAAGAGGCGTTGAGCACTTAACATCTCTGTCGACGCTTTTTCAATTAGGCATCGAGCGATATTTAGACGCTCGACGCATACTCCTTAGACTGAAGCTCTCGACTCCTCCTTATCAAGCGTTGAGCAATCATCACTTAGTCGACGCTTTTTATCTGAAGAAGTTGAGCAACGACAGGAGCTCGACGCTTCTTAACTATGCCTTTTTATCTCGACACTTCTAGTTGGCGCTGAGCTAACTGAAGTTAAGTCGACACTTCTCTTTCCAAGGCGTCGAGCGATATAATATGGCTCGACGCTTCCAAACTTGGTCTCAGAACTTCAGCGGCGACCTTGTCTATTTGAGTAGTAGACATGAGTCAACGCTTCTGGGTCACAGGCGTCGAGCAATGTATGATGTCTCGACGCTTGTGAACTTGAATGAATTCCATGAACTTTTTGCCTGACCCGATCTCCTGCACATTGATTCTAGAGAGTATATCAAATACATTCTGAGATATATCTTTGACTTAAGAATGGACTTCTCCAAATCTAAGACATTGTGGGCAATGATCCCAACAATCTCCCCCTATTTGAAGAAGTCATAATCTCAGTCAATGATATATCTCTCTTTTCAAAGATAAACAATGTGTTCTAATCTCTATACAGGTAATCAAAATAAAGAGTATCAAACTTTATAAAATTAGATTACCAAAACATTCTATCCACAGAAATTATCTCAGACATGATTTCTCATATAAGCATAAAAACATAAGCAATTCAGAATAAGACATGTCATGAAGAGAGACAGAATCACATCACAGGCATATATATATATATATGATCATGAAAAATAGTTAACACTGGAATTCATCAAGATTATTCAAAAATATATCAATTACATTCTTCTGAAAGTAAAAAATAAAGATTAAATTTCTAAAGCTGCCCAGGATCCTTGAATTCAATTCCTCTTTTGGCTCTTTTGGAGAGTGCTTCAGCAACATCCTTTCTCCTCTTGAAATAGCCAAATGGCTTTGGAAAGTATCTGATAGGCTCCATTTCTCCTGCCTGGACCTTTCCAGCCATTTTGTCAGCCTTGAATTTGATCTTCAGTTCCTCTTGATCCCTATGCTTTAACCATTCAGCTTCAGAATACCACTTTTCTCTTTCCTCTGGGTAATTTTTCACAGCTTCCCATGCCGACAGAATCAATTCTCTGGAAGATGGAGACCAATGTTCAAAATCAACTCTTGATTGAACCTCTTCTCTGGACTTTCTTTTACTTGATTCTACTTGCTCACTAGTAAAATTCTCTCTTTTACTTTTATCCTCAGGACTATATATTTTAGCAATCTGCTTTTGAACCTGAGTAAGAGAGGCTGGCCTTATCTCAGAGACTTGATCATTCTCATAGTCTATGGGAGGATATCCAAGAGTTTCTCTTATAGAGTTTGAGGTACACACATCATGTTCAGAACTAGCTTGAATCATTGACCTCTCCCCCTTAGGACTTCTTCAACAATGAGATCACTCAAAGTATTCTTCTGAAATCTGGCTTGACCTTCCAAGTGATTAACTCCACTTTCAATTGATTTCTTTACTTTAAAGAGATGATCATCTATAGTATGTGCATGCAACTTTGCTTGATCTTTTAGAACTGTGGAGCTCTCATCAATTTTAGCCAAGATATCAGCTTTCTGCTGTTGCAGTCTAGCTTCAATCTTAATTGTACCTGTTAAGATTTGTGCTACCTGTTCTTTATACAGAACTTGCATATTGCTACTTAGTATTCCTTGGTTTGTCTGAACATCATCCACTGTCCTTATAATTCCAGCTTGAGATTCTTTAATAACCTTTGATGTTTCTTTGATTACATCAAGCTGTTCAGTTGTATAATCTACTGAAATACCAGCTCTCTTAAAGAACTTTACCATCTCCTTTCTCAATGCAGATATCTGATGATTGACTTCAAATCTAACCAATTTTAGTTGGAAATCTACCTCATTTTTCATTTTTGTATTATTCTCCTCAATATATTGTTCTAATAATCTTCTTTGATTATTCAGCAACACCTCCAGCTGAGGTAGAATAGGACTAAGATCCACATGGATTTGCTTTTCCATTTCAACACCTTTGCTGCTCTCTTCTCTGATTAAGGAATCATCTCTCTGGCTCATATGGGAGCTAGAGGATTCTATCTTGATAACCTTCTCAGTAGGTTTCTTTGGTGCTTCAGGCTCTCCTTCTACCTCCATATCATCAATTACAGAATTCTCTTTGGCAGGGATCTCAGCCTGAGACTCCCCCTCAAATGGTGCATTATCTTCAGCTGGGAATTCATCTTGAGGCTCCCCCTCAGTCTCTGCATTGATCAGATCAATTTTATCCTGAGCAGGGATCTCATCCTGAGCCTCCCCCTCAACTGCTGCTTTGCTCATTTCAGAATTGTTCTGAGCAGGAATCTCATCTTGAGTCTCTTTCTCATTTAGAAAAACCCCTTCAAGTCTAGCAGGGGATACATGAAAACTTCCTCTTTCTTCTTCTCCTTTCTCACTCTCATCCTTTAGAGTATCAGGAGAACTGTCCCTTGCATTGTTCCCTTCTTCATCTTTTGATGTTGTAAGGTTTGGATCATGAATTGGAGTAGCTTTAGATTTTCTTTTGGAGGAGGATGAGGACCATGGGGAAAAGCCAATTTGTGATACCTCCTTGCATCCAGCTCTTTCTGATGTTGATTCCATTCTATTGAAGAGTATACTCTTCCATGGTCGACCTGAGGATGTCCGAACGCGATCCACGATTCTGTGATGATTTCCCTTGAATGGGGACTCCATCTACCGGCTTCGGGATCCTGTTCAATCTCACTTAGCCTTTTCTTCCGGTACTCCACACTGGATGTTCTTCTTCTCTTCTTAGATGAAGATGACTCATCCGAATTGCCTCCATAAGCATCAGAGTCGTAGCTTGAAGAGGGTTCAGTGAGTGCATATTGACACGGGGTCACATGAAGCGCTTCTTTTACTTGATTACTCACCCACATTGCTTGGAGTGAGCAGGCACATATATTTTTATTACCTACCTCCTTGATCTCCTCCTTAACATTCTCCTCCATCTCCTGGATGTCTTCAGATAAGGAGTGTTGCAGTCCGACTAATTGCTGCAAGGCTACCTGATTTCCTGCATCCACGAAGTCTCTAACTTCCAACATACGGGCATTCAAATTTGCTCATGGACAGTGATCCTGTTCAGAATCAGTTCTGTGAAGTGGACATGTTGAGTGTTGAAATTAAGGACTTCCTTCTTTATTGAATCTATCTCTGTTTTGGTCTCATTCCTAAATTCACTTATGATCTTCTGTATAAAATTCTCTATCTGTTCTTTCTGAGTGGCTAGAAGAGTTGAAATACAGTGGAGGAGAGGGTCATTCTGAGCTAAGGATTTTCCTGATCCGGGGATGCTGCCTTCCTTTTCCATGGGGGTGAGAGGATGAATCGACGGAGACAAAGAAGAGAATTGGAAGAGTCGATAGCTTGGACTATAGGTAGTCGTTCTATTTATAGTGCGGGAAGGTGAAGAGTCGCTCGATACCCGTGAATGTTTGTATTTATCGACAAACTGACAGTAGTCGCGTCAGGTGTCTCTAATGTATTGGATTACTAGCGTTTTATTTAATTTAATATCTCTTCGTTATGACAGGTATTATGATGTTAAAATATTTTACAGAGACATGATTCCTTCGCTTGTCTGTTTCAGACAATTTTCGCCCCTTCCCAGAAGACTTCTTATTCCAGACATGTTCATGGAGCACCCACTGTCCAAGTACCAGATTGGAAGCTGATTGGTCTTTGGACAACCCTGCAAAAAGAAATTACCTTTTCTTAGGAGCCCACACCAAGTTGGGTCCTAGAATCTTGTTAGTATGAGCTGGAACATTTAGTTGTTGAATAATCCTTGGTGCTGTGAGAGTTGCCATAGGTCTGAATACTGGTCTCCCAGAGTTGAATTTTGGAACAGTTGGATTGAACCAACAGTCAAGTGCAAAATGCCCAACCCTTCCACAGCACCAGCATTCATATCTATTATATCTCCTTGGAGGTCTTCTTACTTCTTTATATTGACTTATATTTTGCTTAATTGCCTTATTCACAGGAGCTATGTAATTTGTTTTAGTAAATTTTATTGGTTCAGTTTTCTTTCCATCAGTGGTTTTTTACTTCAGTTCTTAGTTCCTTTCTTTTGAATTTAGTATTTGCTTTAAATACAAAGGAGTCATGATGAGTTAATACTTTTTCTTTGCATAGAGGTTTGGCATTATTGTTACTTGGTTGAATTAAATCATCTTTGCTATTAGAACATTCACCCTTATAAAACTTATGCACACCTTTTTGATCATGCTTGTTTGTGATAGGCATGGCTTTGTTAAACTTTAAAGGTTGTATAGGTGCATTGTCATTACTTTTAGGGTTTTTATCTGCATTCCTATCATATCCTATGCCATATCTGTATTGTGCAGAAAATGTGTCTATTATAGGAAGAATAGTTTGTGGTTTTGAGAACTTTGCTACAAGTTTCCTTTCTGCTAGAAGTTTTGCTTCAAGTTCTTTTATTAACTTTTCCTTAGTGCATAAAGTTTGTATGTGAATAATAGACATGACTTTTAGTTTGCTAAGTTCCTTACTTGTCTGATTCAGCCTCTCATCTGTCTCAGAGTTTTGAGAATCAGTTTGCTTTAATTCAGATATTTCTTTTTGTAACCTTTTATTATGTCTTTTGCTCTTCTTAAGTGCTTTGAGAATTAATTGATATTTTTCAATAATTTCATCTACATGAAGTTTAGATTGTGAGTCATTTTCATCAGAAGAGAATGAATCTATTTCAGGTTCAGAATTAGAATCAGATAGAGGAGTTTTATCAAGTACCTTTATATCAGTAGTTGTCTCCTGATTTTCTTGATCACTCAATGCCATGAGTCCTGCATTTTATTCTTCATCCTCTTCACTATCAGACCTTGATAGTGGGGCTATTATCATAGGTCTATCATTTAGACTGTCTTTATTTTCATTGGCAGCCATCAGAGCTATGAGTGCCTCCTCACTATCTGAGTCTGATGACTGAGATTCACTATCACTAAGAGTGACCTTGCCCTTTTTGGCTATTAGACTCTTCTTATGTCTCTTGTCAGATTTGTGCTTTCTTTCATCAGATTTCTTGTTGTTCTTTCTCTTTGAAGGACAATCAGCAATCATGTGTCCTGATTTCCTGCAACCAAAACACACAATTTCTTCTGAATTAATTTTATTGTGTTTAGAATTGTACCTGTCCTTCTTGGAGTCTTGTTTGAATCCCTCTGAAGAATTTGAATGCTTCTTAGATCTGGATAACTGAGAGGGTCTAGTTTTCTAGTGTTGTTTTCTTCTCAATATTCTTTTTAGCTGTTTGGTAAAGAGTGCCAATTCACCATCTGATATTTCAAAATCAGAATTACTGGTTTCTGATTCTTCTGATTCAGATAGAATCCTGGGGGATAATGACATTCTTTCTTTGCTTTTCTTGGAGCTTTCTGCTTTCAGAGCAATAGGATTTTCCCTGCTGTGTCCTTCCTCAGCTTTTTTGGTATTCAGATGAAGTTCATGGGACAAGAGTTTCCCATATAAATTTTGTGGCTGAATGTTTCCCAGATTTCCCATTTCTCTGATTGCACAGATCTTGATATCCCATTCTTTGTTCAGTGATCTTAAGAATTTATCATTCAGCTCATAATCTGTGAAAGTTCTTCCATAAGTTTTTAGACCATTTACAATCTTCAAGAATTTTTCATAGCAGACTGCTATTGAATCTTTCTTGTCTTGTCTGAAGTCTTCATATTGCCGATTTAGAAGTGACTTCCTGTCATCTCTGTCTTCTTCAGTCCCTTCCATATAGACGATAAGAGATTCCAACATTTCTTTGGCAGTTTTGCAATGGACTAAATTTTGGAAAGTTAAATCTTCAATAGCACTAACAATGATGTTCTGAGCTCTCTTATCCATGGAGGCCAGAATCACTTCATCTTTGGTCATCTCTGAATAGGTTTTAGGAGTCTTTATACTTCCATCTGTAAATGAAACTTTCATAGGAACAAAAGGTCCCTCTAGAACAGTTATGTAAATCCTAGGATCAGATGCTTCCATGAAAAGTCTGACCCTTTCTTTCCAAATCCCAAAGTTTTCTTTTCTGCAGATTGGAAGCTTCATAGATGTGAAATCTTTGCTTCCTTCTGTATTAGCCATCACGACTTCAGAAATCTACCCTTAGAAGATCTTGTTCAGGCTGTTAAACCTTTTCTTGAACAACAACCCTCTGATACCACTTGAAAGATTTTAATTAAGGGTAGCAAATCACCTAGAGGGGGGGGGGGGGGGTGAATAGGTTATTTAAAAATTATTGTTGTTCTTGATTATAACTGGGATAAAAATGACCAGAGCTTTCAAGAAATAAAAACACACACAGAAAAGGACACACAGATTTTTATAGTGGTTCCCCTTATCTTGGGTAATCCACTTTCCCCCTTCTCCCCTTCTAGCAGTGTGCTAGATAGGGTTTATAGCTCCTCCAGATCTCAGACCATAAATAGGTCTTACAGCTCAGATCACAACAGATCTTACAGTCTCAGATCTCACAGATCTTACTAACTCAGATCACACAGATCCTACCTCAGCCTTTATAACTAGGCCTACAACTCAGATTCACCCCTGAATCCTACAACTCAGATCACACCTGATCTTACAACTCAGATCCTTGACAGATCCTACACTCAGATCTGACAACTCAGATCCTACAGGAATTTATAAAGAGAATAACAAATACTTAGACTCAGATTTGAGATTGTTGAGCCTTCTTGATCTGCCTGAATGATCAGACAGAAATCTTCAATAGAACAGCAGCAGCAAATGATCTTCTTGATTCGACAGGCTGTGATGACTATTCTTCTTCTTAGGAAGACAGATTCTTCCTTCTTGATCTTCTTCTTTCAGAAAGAGGTATCAACACCAGATTGCTGAATGAAATCTTCAATTTAGATTGGTTCTGAAAGGGAAGACGACTTCTCCAGATTCTTCACTCAATCTTTCTCTCAAACTGATGGAGACGATAATGGCTTTTGAAAGATAGGAAAAACTTATCTAACTTAACTTTTCTTCACTTCATAACCAATAGGTCATGCCTTCTATTTATAGCCCGCCATCTGCAATGTCTGTTACGCTCCTCCACGTCAGCATGACATGACGTCTTCAACGGTCTTTAATGGAAACAAAGGCTCAGCTAGCTGTAGAAGATATTCCTCAGTTCAGAGTATTTGTAGAAGAGGCGTTGAGCACTTAACATCTCTGTCGACGCTTTTTCAATTAGGCATCGAGCGATATTTAGACGCTCAACGCATACTCCTTAGACTGAAGCTCTCGACTCCTCTTTCTCAGGCGTTGAGCAATCATCACTTAGTCGATGCTTTTTATCTGAAGAAGTCGAGCAACGTACAGGAGCTCGATGCTTCTTAACTATGCCTTTATATCTCAACACTTCTGGTTGGCGCTGAGCTGATTGAAGTTAAGTCGACACTTCTCTTTCCAAGGCGTCGAGCGATATAACATAGCTCGACGCTTCCAAACTTGGTCTCAGAACTTCAGCGGCGACCTTGTCTATTTGAGTAGTAGACATGATTCAACGCTTCAGGGTTACAGGCGTCGAGCGATGTATGATGTCTCGACGCTTGTGAACTTGAATGAATTCCATGAACTTTTTGCCTAACCTGATCTCCTGCACATTGATTCTAGAGAGTATATCAAATACATTCTGAGATATATCTTTGACTTAGGAACGGACTTCTCCAAATCTAAGACATTGTGGGCAATGATCCCAACAGAGGAGAGAGAAAGAAAGAGGTGGAGGGAGAGTCCTCCACTCTAGTTTCACCAAAATAAATTTCCTTGCCTAGCAAGGTGTCATCTTCAGGGAGGCAGCAGGAGGGGAATACAGTACATGGCATATCCTCTGTGGAGGGGGAATTAACCTCCTCACACAAGAAGATGTGCGCAACGCTGAATGGTGCAGTTTACACCACCTCCTGCATAACCTGTGAAGGCTCAACCTGCATAGGCTCGAAAAGGGAAGGGTGATCAAGAAATAAAAGGGAAGAATGACATAAACAATCAAAAATCGGGGGAGTGGTCCCGGTCTCACTCCCATTAGATTGGGAAAGTAAAATAATGTCGGCATTGTTGACAATGCCGCAAGGTTCGTTGGGATCAATGGTGACCTTCCCCAGGAGTTGGACTTCCTCCACCGGTGCTGAGGAAAAATCCTCTTCACCTAGAAGGTTGTCCTCCTCCATAGGAATAGGCACAACACAAAGATCGCCTGCCTCCTCTTGCGACGCATCTTCAACAATGTTATCAGAAATAAATGTAATAGAATGAAAGTGGAGGTTTTAGTTCTTATTTATCTTATTAAAAGATCTTGTTTAAGTTTACTATCAAAGTAAGTGATATATCTTATTTATATATATAAGTGAGTTTGCAGATTTCTGATTTCTGTATGAGTAATAAACCTAAACAGTTAAAGTGCATCTAGATAAATACAGTACACAAGGTAAAACAGAAAGATAGAAACAAGCAATCCACAGATGACACAAAATATATAGTAGTTCCCCTCAACTGGGTACATCTACTCTTCTACCCACTGGTAGGAATCCACTAGAAGGTTGTTGATAAGGTGCCCTCACACCAGGTGAGCTATTGATAAGGTGCTCTAACCAAACTGCAGGTTTTTGCTAAGGTGCCCTGTCACTGGGATTAACTTTTGAAGGGAGTTATAACCCTATACAGGATGGGGTAAGGAAGTAAGAATGAAAAACATAAGTTATATTGTTCTTCTCTGTATAAGAAGACTCTTGAAGATCCTGATTTGAAGTTGAATGGATCTGAATATGATGTTGAAGAAGGCTCCCCCTGTCTGATGAGAGTTGATGACAGCTTGTGGATAGAGCTTCTTCTTTTAACTACTTCTTCCTTCTTTTGCAGTGATGATCCTGAGCAAGTAGTTGTGATTTGTGTCTCAGGATGTTTGTAATCTGCAGGAAGATGTTAGCAATGAAGAACAGATGAATTTCTCTTTATTTCTGTCGTGTGTTCTATATTTTGCTTTCTTTGTAACTGTCCTTTTATAATCTGAGAACCTTTTCTCTTAATTTGAATTCTTCTCTTGGGAAGAAGGAAAGAGCTGAGGTCTCCATCAATGCTTTGACTCCTCGAGAGGATAACCTGCCATTTCTTTTCTTTAAAGCAATTTGCAATGGCTAATAGTATTGATTGATTTGCAACGGCTAAGATGAATAGTCAAAAGACAGTGAAAAAGATATTAAAATAATTCAGAAAGAAATTCGTCGATCCCAACTCGACAAATGACTGGTTGAGCTCGCCATCTGATGTGCTGAGCAATTGTCTCTATCTTGGGATTCGTAGACCGCTGAGATGGCTGAGTTGAGTTTGTCGAGCGCCGTTCTGAGAATGCCTGACCGCTCCAATTGTTCTGACTGGATTCGTCGGGCGCAGTTCGCCATTTGTCGAACACAGAGAGCTTGTATTATTTTCTTATGTATATTCTCCGATTCGATCGCATCATATTTAATTTATGTTTTCTTAGATTTCTAATTTATTTAGATGACTTATTGATAAGAGGATGGATCCTAACTCAAATCAAAAGCTAATGTTCCAACAATCTCCCCCCTATTTGAGTTGGGATCAAGATTCAAGTTAAAACCTAGTAATCTGGAAATCTTCTTTTAGTCAAAACAGTTTTTGATTGAAAATTTTCAAGTGCAACAGATTATTTCTTGAATTAAAATTTTCAATTGCAGCAACCTATGTAATCAGAGAGATTAAATCTTGTGGTCTGGTAATCTCCTCTATTTGGTTAGGATGCTAGCAGTTTTAGTTTTTATTTTCTCCTTTTCTCTCTCACTTGGTTTCTCTGAATTTCTCATTTTCTTTCTCACTTGAGCTTTAATAATTTTTGTTCTTAAATTATTTGAGCAACTCTGCTTTCCTAGACATTGATTTCTAAGGATCTGAGTTAAAATTTTCAATTGCAGCAACCTTTAATGGATTCTAAGGAATGAAAAACTTTGTCTGATACATTCCTTCTTAAGAATCCCCTTATCAGAAGAGACTCACACTCAGTGCTTCTGATTATTTCTAATCAATGCAACTCCAGTAGAATGCTCAACATAATTTGGAGAAAGTCTGTAAGAACATTAAAGTTATCTGACATTGTTTTTGAATGAGTTTTATGCTTGCTTATTAGGAATGGAGTTTAATGGTGAAAAGCTTTTTAATATTATTTGAAAGTTCTTTTAGAAATATATGTCTTAAGAACTTTGAAATCTGATTTCTGATACTAATTGAAAGTTTTCTTTTGTAGTCATTGAAATATATGTTTGAAATTATTATTTTAAAGTTTTCTTGATAATCATTATGTAAATTAGTCTTAATTGATTTATTTTGAGCTTTTGTATTTTCTTTAGGTTTATTATTTTCAGAAGCTAAATAATTTATGTTTGTTATCTTCTTTATAATTTCTTTGTTTGATTTTACTAAATCTGTAACTGTTATTTTAAAAATAGTTTTAGAGGTAGAGTTATGATTAGGTTTTACCTCATTTACCTTTCCTAACTCTGCTTCTGCATTTGGATTTTGGTATGATCCATTTATGGACATCATGCAGAAAGCTCTAGCTCCTTGCTCCTTTTCTTTTTCTTCTTCACTCAGATTTATTGATGGTTCTGCATCATAAATACATTTAGTTAGAGTAATGGAAGAGGAGGGTTCATTTACCATTCTAGAGAGGGAGTTCCAGATTCCTCTTGCAGAGGTGCAGTCTTCAACTCATTGAAGAATGTCTTTTGACACAGATTGAGTCAAGATCTGCATAGCTTTGGCATCTGCATCTGTTGAGTAGTCTGAAGATGGGGATGGTTCTGTAGATGGGGAAGGTCCTTTATGTTTATCAGTCTGCCCATCATCAGTACCAGCTTTGAATTTATCTGGCTTTATTTTGCAAACACGGGCAGTGTCATCGGTTTCTCTGTTGGTAGTCTTCTTTGAAGAAGATATATCAGCACCAACATAAACAGGCCCTTTCATTGCTCTCGAAGGAGACTTGAGACTCGTGGAACTAGGTAATGCAGGTGTAGCTGCCTTTGATGATATGAGGGGAGGTCCTGTCAAAATAGATTTGTAAATTTCTTCATCTATAGCATTCATGTATAATTTAATTCTAACTTGCCATAATGAGATATTATCTAAATTAAATATGGGTGGATCTGAGATCAGAAAGGTTTTGTGCCATTTTGAAAACCTTAAGAACTAAAAGTGATCTTTGTGATTTCAGGTGTTAGCCTGTGTGAGAAATCAACTCCTCTGATACCAATTGAAAGTGGAGGTTTTAGTTCTTATTTATCTTATTAAAAGATCTTGTTTAAGTTTACTTTCAAAGTAAGTGATATATCTTATTTATATATATAAGTGAGTTTGCTGATTTCTGATTTCTGTATGAGTAATAAAACTAAATAGTTAAAGTGCATCTAGATAAATACAGTACACAAGGTAAAACAGAAAGATAGAAACAAGCAATCCACAGATGACACAAAATATATAGTAGTTCCCCTCAACTGGGTACATCTACTCTTCTACCCACTGGTAGGAATGCACTAGGAGGTTGTTGATAAGGTACCCTCACACCAGGTGAGCTGTTGATAAGGTGCTCTAACCAAACTGCAGGTTTTTGCTAAGGTGCCCTGTCACCGGGATTAACTTTTGAAGGGAGTTATAACCCTGCACAGGATGGGGTAAGGAAGTAAGAATGAAAAACAGAAGTTATATTGTTCTTCTCTGTATAAGAAGACTCTTGAAGATCCTGATTTGAAGTTGAATGGATCTGAATATGATGTTGAAGAAGGCTCCCCTGTCTGATGAGAGTTGATGAAAGCTTGTGGATAGAGCTTCTTCTTTTAACTACTTCTTCCTTCTTTTGCAGTGATGATCCTGAGCAAGTTGTTGTGATTTGTGTCTCAGGATGTTTGTAATCTGCAGGAAGATGTTAGCAATGAAGAACATATGAATTTCTCTTTATTTCTGTCGTGTGTTCTATATTTTGCTTTCTATGTAACTGTCCTTTTATAATCTGAGAACCTTTTCTCTTAATTTGAATTCTTCTCTTGGGAAGAAGGAAAGAGCTGAGGTATCCATCAATGCTTTGACTCCTCGAGAGGATAACCTGCCATTTCTTTTCTTTAAAGAAGTTTGCAACGGCTAATAGTATTGATTGATCTGCAATGGCTAAGATGAATAGTCAAAAGACAGTGAAAAAGATATTAAAATAATTCAGAAAGAAATCCGTCGATCCCAGCTCGACAAATGATTGGTTGAGCTCGCCGTCTGATGTGCTGAGCGATTGTCTCTATCTTGGGATTCGTAGACCGCTGAGATGGCTGAGTTGAGTTTGTCGAGCTCCATTCAGAGAATGCCTGGCCGCTCCAATTGTTCTGACTAGATTCGCCAGGCGCAGTTCGCCGTTTGTCGAACACAGAGAGCTTGTATTATTTTCTTATGTATATTCTCCGATTCGATCGCATCATATTTAATTTATGTTTTCTTAGATTTCTAAGTTATTTAGATGACTCATTGATAAGAGGATGGATCCTAACTCAAATCAAAAGCTAAGGTTCCAACATAGAATGCATAATAGGAGGAGGAATAGGGCTTGGAAAAGAGTCAAGCACCGATTCCTCACAAAGAATCGAATCTATGCATAGTGATATATGTACAGGGGAGGTGGGCTCAGCTATGTCAGAGCCTAGATCAGCCACACATCTAGTGACTGTGTCCACATCATACCCTTCAAAGCTTGAAGGTGAAATGGGCACATAACCATATGTTGAAGGTGTGCTACCAGAAGTCGGAGTCAGGACGATCCGGATATCCGGCTCGTCATCCTCGTCCATTTGGCGAAGGAATGCAGCACAATCCTTCAAGGCATGATCAATGCTCCGACAAAACAAGCACTGTTTTGCATTTTTCTTCGGCTCAAATTGAACCAGAGATGAATGCGAAAAGGGCATGTGCGGAGCGAACGAGTAGCCGTAGGACTTACACACACCATATGGAGTACCAGACGAATTCGGTGCTCCATGTACTGGGCGTTGAGTGCTAGGGTTACTATCTCCCTTTGGACATCTATCACTAGCATAAGATATATCTCCACAAAAGCGGCAACGAATATTAAACGAAGCCCACATAGTGTGAAGATGAAAAGATTCAAAATAAACATGCTATTGTGCAAAATAATACACCCATCAAAAATTTACTAAGCAACCTAATAAAAACAGGAAAAACAGACTAAGAAGAAATAAAGCAAAAGAATGCAATACACAAATGGAAGGGCTTTAATATCAGATTCTCCCACTCCAGAAAACTCACACGACCGTGTTCCCTGGCAACGGCGCCAAAAACTTGATGCACAAATCTTAGCACACCGCTATAGGCGGTAGCAAGACTGCGGCACGAAACGACAGTGTACCGATCGTTCAAGTAATATAAAATGTGGGAGTGAATCCCCAAGTATCGATCTCGAAGGAACACAGTAAGGTGGAGTTAACTTTTGAGGAAGGACTTGAGATTGAAGTCCTTTATATCGGATGAATGCGAAAGGGGGTGATTTGGTTTGTGGAAATAAAGAAAAAATACTACAACTACTCCTATGAAATGCCGCTATGCAGTGCTTCGCGAGGCGGGATGGAGACTACGTAGGCCTTGAACGCGCTACTTCGCTAGGGCGGATGGAGGAGTAGGCAAACAAAATGAGGGTCGCAAGCACTTCGTCGACTAGCACGCCACTAGCAATTGCTAGTGCGACACACGAACATGACGACGGAATGAAAAATGGATGGCGGCGCACCTCATACACACATATAAACAAAAGATGATTTCATACAAATGAAATAAGCATTATATAACATGGTTCATAGTGTACATCATCAAAATACAAGAGATCTACTAACTACAACTACCAATACAAAGTTAGAGAGAGAGCAAGAAATCGACCGAATCCGAAGTCTTGTTGAAGATTCACGGTTGGAATCGCCGGGTTGTCAATCCGCATCCAAGCTCGGTCCTCAACTGCATCCGGGGTAGAGAAGGTTGTCACTACCCTCCAATGGCCCATCTTCTTCGTGTCACGATCCAGAAACGACCTAGATTCCTTCTCCTTGGATCTTGGTGGATGTAGGGTTGAATCCCTCTCCTTAGAGCTTGAGGATGATGGAGGAGGCCCAAAGGGATGAAACCTCAGTGGAAGTGGCGAAAACGGCGCAGCTGTACGGCATGTATGATCTCTCTATTAGGTTGAAAACTGCAGCTTTTATAGAGAAAGATCAGAAATTTGGTCACACACGGTCGAACGCACGACCGTGCGTTGCCCGTGCAATATTAATAATAGAGAACAGCGCAGCAAGACGACCTGGAGCGCCCGTGCGATTTACTCACGCACAGGCAAATCCGCCCGTGCGTCAAAACGCACGGGTAAATTCAGAAAAGCTAAAAACAAGGCTAAATAGGTTGATCGTGTAATTCCTTCACTCACGGGCACTGCCCGTGCGTAGAGACGCACGATCAACAACAGAACATCGTATTCCACCCCAGAAGAGAACGCACGATCACCTGTGATCGTGCGTCAAGGAAAACACACGACCGTGCGATATGCGCAGGCATGAATACTGGATAGAACTGGATGAACCGTCCACCTGCATCTGCCATAACATAACTAGGAATACCATTCCAGCTCCAACAAAATGAGAAAAATACAATGGGGAGCACAATGTGCTTACCCCCAACAATAAAATGCGCAATTGCACACAACAAAGGGCCTAACCATGTACTTCAAATAAAAGCATGAACAAGGCGAATATGGATAAAAACTGAAGTACAAATGCAGGAAAACTAGCCCAGATGAGTCCAAAAATGTGTATATAATTGGGACTCGTCATTGTGGTGTAAGTTATAGGCCGCCTTCTATCGATATTTCCTCTTGTCTTCAACCTCTGCTGGAAACTGGCCAGTATTGAGAAACGCCATAAATGGATCCAACCAAGAAGCTTGTTGCTCGATCTCCATCATTTCCCCTTCTTCATTCGACGATCAGAGTAACTCGGTCATCGTGTCTCCTGCTCTTGGGTCATACTTGGCTAGTTAGCCCACCATCGAGTTCTCTTCCCTTCACACATGTTGATTGAAGAAATATTTGAAAGTTCCTATTAGTCCTTTTACTTTCATCAGGTATCACTACATAATTCCATCCCCAACCTCAAACTCCCCACATATTTGGGATGCGACCACCATCGAGTCAGTGAATGCCAGAAGATCATGGACTCCTAGCTCCTTTACCAGGCGAATCCCTACAACTATGGATTCATACTCTGCCTGATTGTTCGAGACATGGAACAATATTTCGACAACTTGCTCGATCCTCATCCCTTGTGGGCTCACTAGCACGATGCCCACTCCCACAGAGTTCTTTTTTTGAAGCTTGTTGGGAAAAATCTCTTTATGATTTGATATATCTGGTTATCAATGTGGATATACAGAAATGGTTCTGGTTCATGTCATATTCAAAATCATACTCAGTTTGTATAAAGGCATTTATAAAGAACTCTCTTAAAATGTCGACATGCAATATTCTAGATGTCGACGTACATGCAGTGGAACCATGTGAAATGGTGAAATATATTGATATACAGATATTATTTACTTTGACATTGCGCTAAATGTTGAGACAGTGTAAAGGTTGAAGTCAAAGTTTTATTAAAACAAATGTCGAGACGCTGCTTATTGTCCCTCAATGTTTTCTTACTTATTCGGTCAAACTTTTCTTTCTTTCTCTATCGACTTACTATGATATGGAGTCAAAGTGTAAGATTTATTCAATCTCATTACAATGTTTATGAGATTGAATTATAGCCCTTATGATTCTATTATGGAAGGTTCCTTACATCCATCCGCTAGACATGATATACAAGGATATCTACTCCTTTCAGAAAACATAATCAATGGAAAACATTCAATAAGCTCTTCAATTTCTTTCCGGCTAATGATCTTCTTGCAGAACAAAGAAAAAGGGAATCAATCTTCTTCACCTCTCTTCTCTTGAGGATTCGAAGAAGAAGAGTAGTCTGAAAGGATCTCCTCTCTCTCTCTCTCAATCCAGTGACTGTTACATTTTGAAGAACAAATTAAGGGCTTTAACAAATTATTTTCCTCAATAGATTGATCTACTTTTCTCGATTGAATCTGAATTTCAAGGGGAATCATCTGCTCTTCTCGTGGTAGATACTCTTCATTAAGTTTAAAGAGTTCTTGAGATCACTCTTTAAAATATTTCGTGTGGTGGTTTATCCTCCTTATCAAAAGGATCAGTGGTGGTTGATCTTCCTTATCAAAAGGATCAGTGGTGGTTTAGCCTCCTTATCAAATGGCAATTGATTTGAGAAACCTGATCGAAATCTCATTTGGTTCTAAGAATCTCCTTAACAAAAGATTCAGAAGTTTTCGGTTCTAAGAATCTCCTTAACAAAAGATTCAGTTTTTGTGGTTCTAAGAATATCCTTAGAAAAAGATTTCATTGTATTAGTTCAAGAGTCTCCTTATCAAAAGACTCAAACACTGTTTTAGTAGAATTCCTACCAAAGGGGTAGAAGAGGGGACGTACCCAAATTTTGAAAACCTCTATAAAATTTTTATGTCTTGTGGATTGCATTTACTATATCTGTGATTATGTTTGTTTGTTATTTTATTTTCATTGTGCTTAACATAAAAAACATTTATTTCTATGATTGTTTGATTATTGAGAATAGTCCAAAAAAATTAGCACTATATTCACCCCCCCCCCCCTCTAGAGTAAATCTCAATCGTCTGCCCTACCTTTCAATTGGTATCATAGATTGGTTGATCTTAATAAGGCTAACCCCTTGATCAAGATCCAAAAAGGGTATTGAGAAATTTTTGACTTTAATCATGAGTTCCTCACAAAAAAGAGACTATGCATCCATTAGACCTCCAATGAGCAATTTAGAAAAATTTCCTTTATGGAAATCTAGAATAAAACTTTATATGAATTACATTGACGAAGACATGTTTGATTCTATTATTACAGGACAAACTAATATTAAAAAGGTCAGATGTGAATGGAAAGTTAGTACAGATTCCAAATAATGAACTAACCGATGATCAAAAGAAGGCAAAGGCTTGTGATGCCAAGTCAACGTGCATTCTTGTATCTACAATGTCATATGACATTTTTCAAAAGGTGGCTAATTCTAAATCAACAAAAGAGATATGTGATTCTCTGACTAATATTGTAGAAGGAAGTTCTGATGAAAGAAAGGACAGAAAGTCTTTTTTGATTTCCCAATATGAGAACTTCAAAAAGAGTGCAGACGAATCTGTGGCTGACATATACTCAATATTAATCCTCATAGTCAATGAACTAAAGGGATTGGAAAAGGAAATTTCTATAACAGAGATAAATAATAAACTCTTGATGTGCTTCCCAAGTTCATGTGATGCTAGAATCTTGGTCGTTATAGAAACCAGATGTCAAAAATAAATCATTTTAGAAGCTCTCCTCATAAAGCTCAAATCACATGAGCATAAGGAGAAACAAAAGGAAGATCTTCTACAATCTTTGAAGAAATATCAATAGCTCTTAAAGCTGATGATGAAAGTCAGGGCGCAGATGATGAACTAATGAGTCTTATTCTTGAAACCGATTTCTCGGTCTCTTATGAAGCTCGGGCCCTCAACAAGTTGAGGGGCAGCTAGCCCTTACTAGTCCCTCGAAAGGAGCAGACCTGAGACTTGAAAACTGACTAAAACCTTAGTCATAGCGAGTAGGTCCCACCACAAACCCGGAAGATCGTTGAGCGCTTCCCCTCCCAAGCTAAAGTTGAGACTTGGGCACCTTGGAGAGCTAGAGAGCCGAACCAAAATAACCGAGGAAGAAGAAGCTCAGAGAATTGAGATTGGAATCCCTCCCAAGGTGCCCTTTAAGGTCTATTTATAGTTTTTTGTTCCTGGTCTGTCAATAGCAGAATTCCACCTTTCGGTTTTAATAAAACACCCCAATTTGGCCTGCTAACAGCCAGACTCTGCTACTTGGATGAGCTAACGGCAGACCATCGGGGGTAGAGGAGTAACTCCACCTCTTTAGTCTATGGACGAGTGGTTTATGAGAGCATCACTCGCGAGAGAGGTGAATTCTTCGAACGGGTTTCGTCGAACGGAAAGATGAGTTCGCCGAACGGGTTTCGTCGAACGGAAAGATGAGTTCGTCGAAAGGGTTTCGTCGAACGGGGAACAGAATTCGTCGAACGTTGAACTAAGTTCGACGATCTCAACAAATGCTCGGCGTTCGTCGAACGCAGGACGGATCTCGTCGAACCCTAAAACTTGGAAGGGATCCGACTCGCTTGCCTTCTTGCGAACAGCCGGCGAGTACCCGACTCGCCAGCCTTATTGCGAGCAGCCGGCGAGTACCCGGCTCTCCAGCCTTCTTGTGAACAGCCGGCAAGTACCCGGCTCGCTCGCCTTCTTGTGAGCAGCCGACGAGTACCCGGCTCGCTCGCCTTCTTGCGAGTTGACCTTGAAGCTTGGGCTCGCAGGGAAATGACTCGCACGCCTTACTGCGAGTGAACCTTGAAGCTCTGGCTCGCCTTCTTTGTTACCTCTTCCATCTGTTGGATTTACAACCCCCGTTGGGCGAGCGGCCTGCGAAGACCTCGCTCGCATTCTTACCGGTGATGCCCATCGATGCCGGGTCTCGCGCTTCGTCCTGCGAATTCTTCCGCTGAGACAGGATAGAGGTAGCAGCTGAGACGGCCGTCGCACTGAGAAGCAAATTCGTCGAACGGACAACGGAGTTCGTTGAACTCAGGAAAGGGTCGACCGCTGAGCTGGGGTAAAAACGTCGACCGCTGAGCTTGAGTAAAAGCGTCGACCGCTGAGCTTGAGTAAAAGCGTCGATCGCTGAGCTTGAGTGAAAGCGTCGACCGCTGAGCTTGAGTAAAAGCGTCGACCGCTGAGTTTGAGTAAAAGCGTCGACCGCTGAGCTTGAGTAAAAGCGTCGACCGCTGTAACAATCTGTTCGTCGGCCGCTGAGCTGAGGCGGGATCGTCGAGCGCTGCTTGGATTTCGTCGAACGCAGCATTGAACCTTTTCATCGACCGCAGAGCACCGTTCGTCGAACGCAGGTAGCCGTTCGTCGAACGCAAAGAACATATGTAAATTTTATTCTTTCTCTTATTTTCTGCCTATTAATATATGTTCCTCCCACATTACTTTTGCTTGTTGGTTATTCCTCGGTCTTTGTTCACCTCTAGGAGAATATCGGGGTTATACACAATCCCCGCTCTTTGCGAGGCTTTTTAGGCTCGCGAAGAACCGTCCAACCCCTAGTATTCGCCGATCCCCTGGTGACGTGGTGAGAATCTTTCGGTGGGCCCCATGCCCACTACTATAAATACCACCCTTCCCGGCCGGCATTCAGACTTTTTTATTCTTCTCTCCCTTTTCTTACTCGCCGCGAGCCCCAACGCGATGTCTAAAAAAGAAGAAATTTTGGCTCTCCTGAAGGCCTCACAAGCGGCCTAGAAGGGAAAAGCTGCCGCCATCGCCTCCTGGGTTTCTCCGCGGCGCTCTCCACCTCCGCCCTCCATCAAAATAGCAAAGGCCATCCAGCGCTTGACCGGCGAGGGTGGGTCCTCTCTTTCACCGCACTCCCCCCCTGACGTGCTCGCCTTCCATGTACTACCGTCAAGTTCGCTGATTTAATGCCTTCTTATTTTGACCTTACTTATCCTACTCGCAGAGTGCCTCCCGGGTGAGAATGCTCTGGGGAGACCAATCTCAGAGACCCACATCCCTTCTACGGGCGGGGCTGACGCTCTTCTCGTAGATGCGAGGGCCGCCAACCTAAGGGACTCGCCTTCGCAACGAGGTGAGTGATTTACCTTGTCTTCCTTCATATCTCTTGACTTGCCAAATCACACCTACTCCTTGTGCATCGTCCCCTCTCGCAGACCTGGAGGAGCAAGTCCCTCCCCACGCGGACTCGCCTACCCCGCCGAACCAGACCATCATCACTCCTGGATTCGGCCTCTTGGGACAAAGGAGCCCTGGAGGGACGTTGATTGCCGAGCCCGGGCTCGCTCCTGGTCTTGGTAAGGCCTTCACCCCGGCCTTTGTTGAAGCATTCCGGGGCCAGCCAGACACCTCTCGCCAGTGGCCCAGTACGCAAATTCCTCCACTAGGTTAGACCGTCGCAATAGAATGTCATTTCCCGCCTTCTTGCTGATTTATATTTCGCAGGTGATTCCATGACCCCGCTCACCGAGTCGGAGTCTAGAGCGTTGGAGATATCTCCACCCCCCTCGCCGAGTTAGGTCGCAGATTTCCTGGGGGACCCCAGTGATCCGGCGCGAATGAAGAGGCGGGTCACCGAGATATTCCAGAAGCATACCGCCTTGCTGCGGGATCTACACGAACAGAATCGGTTGGACCGGCTCGCGAATGAGGAAAGATTCGCCGCGATGGAGGACGTGAACGCGCGCATCCTCGCCGAGGTGCGGCCGATCGATCATGGCGATGTGACCTCCCCCGGGGTGTACATTGCCCGAATTGAAGATTACACGTGGCTGACGAACGAAGTGATCCAGTCGCTTCGCGAGTATCACTACCCGCGAGTCCCCCCTCGCTCTGGGGTATGGGGTCGCGGTCGTTGGAAATGATTGCGATATTAAGAATCCTTGCCTCACGGTTTGCATTTTATTATTTTTCTTCCCCCACCCCTTCATAGGGAGGGGTGTGAACAATTTTCAGAAGTTTGTAATAATGATACTTTGACTCGCTTGCGAGCCCTTACTTTCCATGTTTATTATCTTTTCTTTCGCTATGCCTGGCTTGCTTATTCGTTGGTTACTTTTATGCCTCTATTACTCGCACTCGCATCCTGCCTTCGCATTTTGCCTTGTTTCATTGTCCAACGCTAGCTCGCCGACGATTAACGGGAGGAAGTTAGGCAAGGTGTTGACTCGCCGGGAGCGAATAGGACCCCTGGAGGCGGAAGAATACCGCGCGAATCCACTACCCGCAGACACAGGCGCTTCGACTTCTTCCCACCTTTTTTATTTCTATAAATAGTCGGTCTTTTCTCTTTTCAACCACCGCATTTACTATTTTTCCTTCGCGCTTCTTCTCTTTCTAACTCACTCGCAAACCTAGCTCGCTCTCGTGACTTTTGTAATTCGCAGCTTTAGAACATCATGGTCGGCGAAGCGGAAGCGGAGGGGCGGGCCAAGTGCTCCGGGGCCTTCCTCGGGGGCCTTTTCTTCTGCGCAAACTCATGAAGGAGGAATACCAAGCTACCGTCGAACAATACATCCACTCCGGATTCGTGGCTCGCTGCCCTACTGAGCGAGACACCATCAACGACCCGCATCCCGACGAGCTCGCTATCCCCATCGCTCACTTCGAGAATGGGCTGCGACTCCCTCTTTGGCCGGAAGTGCGCCAAGTATGTTTGTTTCTTGACCCTTATATTTCTGACTCGCTTTGCGAATGATGCCCTAACCTCTATCGACTTTTCTAGGTGCTCAGGTACTTCGGCATTCTGCCGAGCCAGCTGACGCCGAACGCGATCGCCATGGTGGTCGCGTTCGCCAGCTACCTTAGGGCGGAGAGCATCGAGTTCAGCCTGCTCGTCTTCCGCAAGGTGTTCTCGTTCCGCGCGTACAAGGACGGGATGGATCATTTCGCAAGCCAGCATGTCACCGTCTGCGAGACGGTGAACAAGTCCCACTATTGGATGCAGAAGTTCATCCTGGTGAAGGGCCCTTTCGGCAATATCTCTTACATCCCCACCCAGCGAGACGAGGCCGCTTATCGCCCTCCGGCCTCGCTAGGGGGTTATGATGCGAGCCTGTACCCGTATCTCAAAGGAAAGAACTTTGAGGATGCCTTCCTTCGAGAGCGGGCGGACCTGTTGCCGCCTGTCCCCCAAGGAGAAGGTTTGACTCACGCTCGCCAATCTCCCCACTCCCCTCTCCTTCGATTAGCTAACAGTCTTAGTTGTCTTTGCAGGAGAGCGTGAACTTCCACTCAACCCTCCGCACGCGCCTCCTTCCTCCCTCACCTCTGGCCCGCTTACGAGCGTGGCCGCCGAGGCCTTCCGCGACGTCCCGGGCTCCTCGTCGGGGAAGAAGCGATCCCTTCCTCCACGCCGGCCCGCCTCAAAGGGGGCGGCGAAGAAGACCAAGAAAGCCCCCTCCGCCGCCAAGGCGTAGGAGGTCGTGGACCTCTCCGAATACGTTCTCCCCTTTTCTCCTGCAGCGAATCAGGAGCCCGCCAAAGAGGGTGGCGAGCCGGGGGAGGCGGCCTCCAAGCCCAAGCCGATGAGCCACACGAACTTCGGGCTCGGCATGAAGCTTGCAGACGCGGTTGGCGAGCCGGTGCTCGCATAGAACCTTGATCAGAACAAGATCGTCTGCTCCTCACTCCTCCCTTCCTGGGTGGAGGGTGACAAAATCGGGGGTGAGGCGTTCGCCCTCGCCTTCGGGCTCTACGGTCGCGAGGACGCCTCCCTCTTCCGGGCCTATACCCAGAAAGGGCTCGTGTACGAGGCCATGCGGGCCAAGTTCCGGGCGACGGAACTTACCCATATGGTGGGTCGCCGCTACTTCACTGCGGACAAGGAAATCAAAGAGCTCAATGTTGAGCTCCGGAAGTCCGATGACGAGACCGCGGAGCTTAAAGGCAAAGAGGCTTTGTCCGAGGGCCTCCTCTCCAGCCTTCAAGGCGGACTGGTGAGCAATGTTTTGCAAAAGTCTTTTCCTGTGTCGCTTCGCTTTTCTTTTGTTAACTGGTTTTTCGCAGGATGCCGAGTCTGTCAGCCAGCTTCACGCGAGGATCGCCGACCTGGAGACAGAGAACACCTGCCTCAAGGCCCAGGTTCGCGATCTGACCCTGGCGGTGCTTCCCCCCTCCTCCGCGAGCTGGAACTCGCGGTCAGTCGCGAGAGGAAAAGGAAGCCGATCGCAAAAGGTCGATGGAGATCGTGGGGCTCGTCCTCGACACTCTTAAGGGGGCGGACATGATCATTCCCGATGCCATGGAGTTCACCGCGGAAGAAGTCGTCCCCAACTTGTTTGCGCCGATCTCCGGGGTAGAGGATCGCGAGAGTGACTAAAGAGCTACCCGGTGAGCCGCCTCATTTTTTTGTTGTTTATAATGTAAAAAAATTTCTTTTTGTCGGCGAGCTCGCCGTTGGATTGTAATCTTTTGTGAGGAATGAAAAAAACGTTTGGTCTATCTTTCCAATGTTATTGCCTTATTTCTTATTCACATGCGCTCTTTCATTCGTGCTCGCGCGATCCTGATTTTCTTACGCTCGTGCCTTTAAAACTTTCGTTTGATGCTCGCGCCCGCATCTCTTTAATTGATTATTCTCCCTTCACCGTATTGTTCCTAGGTCGCTCTCGCCTCCTTCTCTTCTGCGGCGACGGCAGGACTCAGGTTGTACAACCTTATCCTTGCTTGGGATGTACCCTGTTGGGGAACCTTGCTTGCGGGGCCAGTATTTGCCTGCCTCGCTCGCACTCACCTTTTGCGAGCTCTTATCGTTATCCATGGACCACCGCGAAGAAGGGCCATCTCTGGATCGCCATCTTTTACTCGCGCCACTGAAATTCACAATTAACTTCTCGAACAGCGGACTTAGTCGCTCTGCCGCGATCTATTCCCTTATGCGAACGGGCCCCTGGTCTCGCCTCGCCCGGGATTTGAGGTCGCTTGCGAGCCAAGTCTCTCACTATGAGTAACCTATCTGCCTGCCTCCCCAGAGATCAACCTGACCCACCGTCTATATGAGTTGGGCAGCGAAATCGATTTGGGGCATTCCAGCACCAAACCACTTGAAACATTGCCAGCCTCTCCATAGTTCAACCTGACCCACCGTCTATGAGAGCCCAGCAGCGGAATCGATCTGGGGTATTCCAGCACCAATCCACTTGAAACTTTGTCAGCCTCTCTAGAGATCAACTTGACCCACCGTCTATAAGAGCCCGACAGCGGAATCGATCTGGGGCATTCCAGCACCAATCCACTTGAAACCTTGCCAGCCTCTCCAGAGATCAACCTGACCCACCGTCTATGAGAGCCCGGCAGCGGAATCGATCTGGGGCATTCCAGCATCAAACCACTTGAAACATTGCCAGCCTCTCCAGAGATCAACCTGACCCACAGTCTATGAGAGTCCGGAAGCGGTATCGATCTGGGGCATTCCAGCACCAATCCACTTGAAACATTGCCAGCCTCTCCAGAGATCAACCTGACCCACCGTCTATGAGAACCCGGCAGTGGAATCGATCTGGGGCATTCCAGCACCAATCCACTTGAAACCTTGCCAGCTTCTCAAGAGATCAACTTGACCCACCGTCTATGAGAGCCCGACAGCGGAATAGATCTGGGGCATTCCAGCATCAAACCACTTGAAACATTGCCAGCCTCTCCAGAGATCAACCTGACCCACCGTCTATGAGAGCCTGGCAGCGGAATCGATCTGGGGCATTCCAGCACCAATCCACATGAAACATTGCCAGCCTCTCCAGAGATCAACCTGACCCACCGTCTATGAGAGCCCGGCAGCGGAATCGATCTGGGGCATTCCAGCACCAATCCACTTGAAACCTTGTCAGCCTCTCCAGAGATTAACCTGACCCACCGTCTATGAGTGCCCGACAGCGGAATCGATCTGGGGCATTCCAGCACCAAACCACTTGAAACATTGCCAGCCTCTCCATAGATCAACCTGACCCACCGTCTATGAGAGCCCGACAGCGGAATCGATCTGGGGCATTCCAGCACCAAACCACTTGAAACATTGCCAGCCTCTCCAGAGATCAACCTGACCCACTGTCTATGAGAGCCCGGCAGCGGAATCGATCTGGGGCATTCCAGCACCAATCCACTTGAAACCTGCCAAAGAATTACTCCAGAGTACATGTATTGAGTAGGGAATATTCAAAAAGTCAGTTACAAAATTGCTAATGATAAAACCTCTTCAAATCATCCCCATTCCTAGCTCAGCCGAGAGATACCCCTTCCACATCTCGGAGGTGGTACCCTCCTGACTTGATCACTTCACTTACAATCTAAGGACCCTCCCAATTTGGCTCTAGTTTACCGACCGCGACTCCTCTTCCGGCCGCGTCAACCTTCTTTAGTACTAAATCTCCCTTTTTGAAGTGCTTTATCCTGATGTGCTGGTCGAAGTACCTGGCCATCCGCCTCTTGACTTCTTCCCGTCGGACAGTAGCGAGGTCTTGGAGCTCCTCCACCAGGTCCAGGGACAACCTTTGCTCTGCATCATTCTCTATTAACCATTCTCCATCTCCTTTGCCCGCGGTGACCACCCTTGGGGTTTTGGCTTCGAACTCTATGGGGAGAATGACCTCGGACCCATGGGAAAGTCTGAAGGGGGTCTCCCCTGTGGCCGTGCTTGGAGTAGTTCTCAAAGCCCATAGGACCGAAGGTAGCTGCTCCACCCAATTGCCTCTAAGATTCTCTACCTTCTTCTTTAATAGGTTGACAATTATCTTGTTCGCCGCCTCCACCTGGCCATTACTCCTTGGGTGGTGGACCGACGCGAACCTGAGGTCTATGCCGAGTTGGGTGCAAAAACTTACAAACTCCTCACTGGCGAATTGGGGTCCGTTATCCGTCACGATGGCTAGGGGGAGCCCATGCCTGCAAATAATTTCACCCCAAACGAAATTCCTCACTACCTGGGATGTTACCATGGCCAGCACCTTCACTTCGACCCATTTGGAAAAATAGTCTATCATCACCAATAGGAACTTCCTTTGGCCGCTTGCCTGGGGGAAAGGTCCTACCAAATCTAATCCCCATATAGCGAAGGGCCACGGAGCTGTGATGGTCTGGAGCCTTTGAGCTGGGAGGAGTTGGAGTGGAGCATAGAGTTGGCACTTTGAACACTTCCTTGCGAATTCCGCTGCATCCTTGCTGAGGGTAGGCCAGAAGTAGCCTTGCCTCAGCACTCTCCCCTCCAAAGTTCGGCTCCCGGAATGACTGCCACACTCCCCCGAGTGGATTTCCTGAAGGACCCTCGGGACCTCCTCTTCAGACACGCAACGAGCCAGGAGCCCCGAGAGTGTTTTTCGGTATAGCGACCCTGCATGTAAGGAATAATATGCAGATTTGTACCTGAACCACCGCTTGTCAACATCTCCCTCGGGGAACTTTCCCGATGTTAGGAAGGTGAAGAGGGGATCCATCCATGACGCTCGCTTATCCACCTCCATCAGCTCCCCCTCTTCAATGGAAGGTCGAAAGAGTTCCGACACTGTTCCTCCTGCTCGAGGACCGAACTTGAATAGTAGGTCCGCCGGGGTGCTCTCCTCCCTTGGCACATGTGTGATGGAAAAAGTGTGAAACTGGCTGATGATCCCCTTGGCCTTCTCTAGGTAGCGTTGGAGGGTCGGCTCCCTTGCATCAAATTCTCCCCTGATTTGGCATGCCACCACCATGGAGTCCGTAGAGACCTCCACGTCTTGCACCCCTAGCTCCCTAGCTAGCCGCAGGCCCGCTATCACTACCTCGTACTCGGCTTGGTTGTTGGTAATGGGGAAATGGATGCTCAGGGCCTGCTCAATCTTTGTTCCTTAGGTGCTTATTGAAAGTGTACAGTTAACCTCAATAGAATTCTCTAGAGGGGGGGGGGGGTGAATAGAGATTAAAAATATTTTGTGCAAAGTTAATATATATATGTGTATGATCACAGATTAGAGCTTCCCACACACCAACAAGAATTAAACAAGTAAAGAAAGTAAATGCAAGAAAAGAAATCACAGCACAACACAAGAAAATATAGTGGTTCCCCAAACTTTGGGTAGTCCACTCTTCTACCCCCTTGGTAGGAATTCACTATCTTGCACTGAGTCTTTTGATAAGGAGACTCTTAGAACCACCCTGAGTCTTTTGATAAGGAGACTCTTAGAACCAACTGAGTCTTTTGATAAGGAGACTCTTAGAACCAGTACAACTGAATTTTTTGAAGAGTGATTCTAAAAACTCTTTTACAATATGTGAGAATGAAAATAAGAAAGAGAAGGAAAAGAAGTATTTAAAACAAGACTGAATCTTCTTCCTAGCAAGAAGATTGGAAGCACAAGAAGTAGTGAATTAAATCTTTCTTCTATAGAGAGAAGAAGATTTGTAGCTTTTCTCTCTTATGTGAGAGCTATCAGAAATTGTAGTAGAGTGGCTTCAGAAGCAGGAGAAGAAGAAGTGCTTGAATATTGCTGCAGGACAATTTCTCAATTTTCTCTCTATACTTGGGGGCTCTTCCTCTTTTTCAAATGTAAAAATGGTGAATCACTTGTTCAACTTTTTCTGCCGACCTCCTCATTATTTATAGCTCTGTTGATTCAAATAATACCATAGGAGGATAATCAATTAGCAGTCAGAGAAATAGAAAGATGAAAATGTTTCCATAATATTTATTTCTGTAGAAGGAAAGAACTAATTCTGATTTCAAATAATGTCCAAATAAGTTTAATCAAATTAGCCAAGAATCAGATATAAGGAAAGAATGATTCAGAACGACTATAAAATATTGACATTTATTCCATACAAATCAGATCTACTGAAAGAAGGAAAGAGATCTGGCGCATATTTAAATCTGTCATATAAATCGACGTGCGTCGATTACCACTCGACGTAAACATCGAGTTCTTCTTGGCTGGACGTCGAGAGGAGAATAAGGAAGGTGCGTCGACTAAGGTGCGTCGAGTTCTCCATATACGTCGACTAGAAATCAGAGTAACGTCGACAACACATACGTCGAAATCTTCCTAGAGTTACTTCGACTCAATCTGAAGGAAACGTCGACTAAATTTCGACGTTGCGTCGAATATTATTCGACGCATATTTACTTAGCCTTATTTTTCATTCATAGAATTCTTCTTTAACTAATTTCTAGGGGTTAAGAGAAATCATTTTCCCAACAATCTCCCCCTATTTGTCTTAACCCTATTTAGAGGGAAATTATACTAGCATAAAATCAATCCAGCACAGCATTTGTATAGAAAAGAAATATGTCAAATAATCAGAAGAGAAAGTGGAATAAGAAAGCATATGACAAGTATTTGTCTTTCACAAAAGTTTAAACTAGAAACTTCTTTTTGTACATAAAGTTAACAAAAACAGAATAAAGTTTCCTAGATATTTTTCAATGGCATCAAGAATGTATCCCCTGACTCTATCAGGTCGTTCCTGGACATTCCTGATGATTGTATGCAGTTTTTCCAATAGTTTATCACCATCAGGGATTGTGTCATTTATGGAGTAGCCTTTGCTGATGATGATTGTTACTTTTTCATCAATCATCTCAATTGTAATATTTTGAACTTTCTTTTCAGTAGGCTTGATCTCAGGTGGTCCCTTGTTATCAACCTTGGGCCTATATATTGTTCTCTTTTCTGATTGCTGCTTCTCTGGAATGTCAGCCATTTTCCCTTTCCCTTTCCAGGGTGAGGCATGCCACTTGTCTAATTTTATAGGTCTGTTGGGCTTCTTGTAGGGAATATAAGTATCTTCTGTACACCCTACACCCTTCTTGTCTTTTTGACCTTTATCTAGGATGATCCCTGCCTGAGGGTTTTTCTTTTGATAAGCTTCAATATCGAACAATTTCTTTGGAATTCTGATAGAAGATTCAGCAAGAATTTGTTCTTTAGTCATTCCCTTGTTGATCTTTTCCATCCAGGAAATCCTTTTATCTTCCACTTCTTTTCTAGCTGCTTCATATTCATTCAATTCTCTTTCTCTTATCTCTTCATGCCTCTTTTCCACGTCAGGGTCATGGTACTCCTTCACAGGGCTGTTAGGAGTGATAATAGGCATCTTTTCAAATCTTCTTATTTGCTCACAAGCTTTTCTATACTTCCTTTCTTTTGCATACTCTCTCCTTTCTTCTTTGGAGAAGTTTTGCCAGTAGGGAATGGCTTCTCTTTTCCTTTTCATCTGTCTTCCTGAACTTTGCCTAGGTAGGATTTGTTTGGAGAAGCTTGCCACTTGTGGAGGTAGAGGTAGCAGAGGAGGTAGAGAAGAAGGTTGAAGTGGAGGTAGAGGTAGAGGTGGAGATGAAGGAGAGTGAGTTTTCTCTTTGGGTGGAGAGGGAACAATATCAAGAAGAGTCTGTTCTTCAATAGAAGGCAGAATGACTTCAGGTAGAATGATCTCTGCTGAGGGATGATTGTCTCCTTCAAGCTCTTTTGTAGGGATGTCCTCAAGTAGAGGTGTCTTCAGCTTGATGTAACCGGCAGAGAAGCCAGGGGAGTGATGTTGAAGTTCCTCCTCACATAAGGGTGCATCAATCCATATCTTTCCATTCCAATCATCAGAGGTGACTGCTTCTTCCTCCCCCTGGATTTCTGGGTTCTTTACTACAGGAATCTCCCCCTGGTTATATGGGTTATCAATTCTGAATTCTGAATCTACAGCATGCCCCCCTTCAGTGTTGTTAGAGGAGGATTCACCACAGTGTTTGATGAAGGTGTAGTCAGAGTGATTTGAGAGGAGTGGAGCCTATAATGGAATTGGAGTAATAGTTAGAGAGAATACTTAGAGTTGGATAGAAGAGAGTTAAACCTGAGCTTTTAGTGAGATCAAAGACCTGGCAAGAGGGGTTTCTGGAGCAACTCTCCCCCTGGTTTATATCTTTCAGGAAGGATGTAAACCTTTGTGGCGACAGAGGTTCCTCTCGAAGAAGAGGATGAAGCTCAGGAAGAGAGGCAGATAGGGTGGCCAATTTGGCTGCACATGAGGTGATCATATTGGCACATTCATTGGAGAAGTTGGTTAGACGTGTCTTGAAGTCGTTGAGAAGATTTTCCAGAGCATCGTTCATCGCATTGATAAGGGCAGTTTGAACAGGAGTAGGCGCCATTGATGTAGAAAGAGAGAGAGGTAGAAGGCAAAGTTTTGGCGGGTTCAGAAAGGTATATGTTATGAAATAAGAAGCTTTATTTAAAGAAGGTGAAACGTCGAGAAAGGAAGCAGAAATCAAGGTAATCCAATCGTCAAAAGAGGAAGTAAGGATTTGATTCTCATTTTAATTGGAAGTCGACGTTGCATCGAATGGATGTCGACGTTTGCATGGAGATTGGCCGGCCTGGTGTTTTATCGACGTGATCATACTCTTGCGTCGATATGAATTCGACGGTATGTCGATAAAGGATCGACGTAGCATTGTCTGATGGAAATCGATGTCAGCGTCGAGTTTGTCTCGACGGAGCGTCGACATGTATTCGACGTATCTTCAAGAAATTTTCTTAGATTGTCTGATGTCATTAGAGTTCCCCAACAATAGGGTTTACAAGCTTCCATCAAGCATTCCGAAGGTGTTTATGAAATAGTTATGCTTAGTTTCATCTAAAGGTTTTGTGAAGATGTCTGCTCTTTGATTGTCTGTGGGAATATATTCTAAGGTTATTTTACCCTTCTAAACATTGTCTCTAAGGAAGTGATGTCTGATCTCTATATGTTTGGTCCTACTATGAAGGACTGGGTTGGATGCTATGGATATAGCACTAGAGCTATCACAATAGATCTTAGAGTTATGTATTTCCAATTTGTAGTCAAGAAGCTGATTTTGCATCCACAAGATTTGTGAACAACAGCTCCCAGCAGCTATGTATTCAGCTTCAGCTGTTGAGGTTGAGACTGAGGTTTGTTTCTTACTAAACCATGAGATCAATCTGTGACCTAGGAATTGGCAGGTACCAGATGTGCTTTTTCTATCAACCCTACATCCAGCATAATCTGCATCTGAGAAACCTATTAATTCAAAGTTGGTTTCTGCTGAGTACCATAACCCTAGTTCAGGGGTTCCCTTTAGGTATCTAAGAATCCTTTTTACAGAGGTGAGATGGGATTCCTTTGGGTCAACCTGAAATCTAGCACATATGCAAGTGGCAAACATGATATCAGGTCTGCTAGCTGTAAGATATAGAAGGGATCCTATGATGGCCCTATAAGTCTTTTGATCTACTGATTTTCCTTTATCATCTTTTTCTATAATGGCATTGGTTGCCATGGGTGTTTTCATGGTAGATGCTGATTCCATACCAAACTTTTTGATTAGCTCTTTAGTATATTTTGATTGTGAGATAAAGATTCCTTCACTACTTTGTTTTACTTGTAGCCCTAGGAAGTATGAGAGTTCTCTCATACTACTCATTTCAAATTTAGATTGCATTAGATTAGCAAATCTTTTACACAGTTTAGGATGAGTTGAGCTAAAGATAATGTCATCTACATATATTTGAACAAGGAGGAGTTGGTTTTTATGGGTTCTAGTAAAGAGTGTCTTGTCTACTTTTCCTCTTTCAAAGGAATTTTCTAGAAGAAAATTTGAGAGAGTTTCATACCAAGCTTTAGGTGCTTGCGTAAGACCATATAGAGCTTTGTTAAGTCTATAAACAAAGTTAGGAGAAGAGGGATTAACAAAACCTGGTGGTTGCTCCACATATACTTCTTCTTGAAGATCACCATTTAGAAAAGCACTCTTGACATCCATTTGGTAGACTTTCATCTTCATGAAGGCTGCATAGGCAAGAAAGAGCCTGATTGCCTCTAATCTGGCTACTGGAGCAAAGGTCTGGTTGTAGTCTATCCCTTCTTATTGTCTATATCCTTGTGCTACAAGTCTTGCCTTGTTCCTCGTAATTACTCCAGTGGAATCTAGTTTGTTCCTGTATACCCATTTTGTACCAATTACAGGGTAGTTTCTTGGTCTTTCAACTAGGTTCCATACTTTGTTTCTCTCAAATTGGCCTAGTTCTTCTTGCATGGCCATAATCCAGTGAGGATCACAATTTGCTTCCTCAAACTTCTTTGGTTCAACTTGTGATAGGAAGCATTGGAGCACCATCCCAGTGGAGACCTGGTGTCTTGTTCTTACTCCTGTATTGGGATCTCCAATTACTTGAGTTTGTGGATGATCCTTCAAATTGATCCATGTCCTGCTTGAACTTGTCAGTTGTTCTTCTTCTTCATTCTCAATGAGATCATTGTTCAATTGTTCTTCCTGAACCATGTTCTCTTGTGGAAATGGGTGTGGAATGCTCTTTTCTGAGTTTTCTTGTTCAGACTCCTCACTTGGTTCCTCTAGATGGTTTTCCTTTCCATTTTCTGTGTTCTCTAGAGCTAGTTGCTCAAGCTGGGTTTCTATGCTGTTGTTTTCCTGTGGAAAGGAACTGGTGGGAGTCTCCTCCCCCTTAAGTAGCATGTTAGTTTCATCAAATACAATGTGCATAGATTCTTCAATTTTAAGAGTTCTTCTATTGTAGCACCTATATGCTTTACTAGATGATGAGTATCCCAGAAATATTCCATCATCAGACTTCTTGTCAAATTTGGCAAGATGATCTTTCCCATTGTTTAGAATATAGCAAGCACATCCAAAAATTTTAAAATATTTAACAGTGGGTGTTTTATTTTTCAGGAGCTCATATGGAGTCTTTGATTTAGTTTTGTGTATGAGGCTTCTATTTAGAACATAGTTTGCAGTGTTGACTGCTTCAGCCCAAAAGGTTTTTGGTAATCCTGATTCTGCAAGTAGGGTCCTTCCTGATTCTATTAAGGTTCTATTCTTCCTCTCAGCAACTCCATTTTGTTGAAGAGTTCTAGGTGCTGAGAAGCTTTATTTAATACCTTTTTCCTCACAGAAACTACAAATCAGCTGATTCTCAAATTCAGTCCCATGATCACTTCTTATAATTGAAACATTGGAGTTGAACTCAGATTGAATTTGTTTTATGAATTTTGAGAGAATTTTATGGGTTTCAGATTTAACCCTTTGAGAGAATTTTATGGGTTTCAGATTTAACCCTTAGAAAGAATACCCAGCTAAACCTAGAATAATCATCAACAGTAACCAAAGTATAGGATTTTCCACCTAAGCTCTGAGTGGATATGGGACCAAAGAGATCCATGTGTAGTAAGTATAGGGCCCTGGGAGAGTCATCCTTACCGATGGGTTTGAAAGATGATTTGGTCTGTTTTCCCAGTTGGCAAGGTCTGCATGGAGAGTCCCTAGAGTACCTACCCTTTGGTAAACCTCTGACTAGGTTAGTCTTTGCTAGTTTACTAATGGTTTTGTAGTTTAGATGACCTAGTCTCCTATGCCATAGTTCATTTTTATCTATGATATTGTTGAATAAGCAAACTTCTGTGGGTGAAGAGCTAAAGTCCACTACATATACTTTTCCTTTTCTAGTTCCATTTAGTACTGTAGCACCAGTCTTGATATCAATAATATGGCAGAATAGTGTGGTGAATTTTACCTCATACCTACCATTTTCACATATCTGACTTATACTTATCAGATTGTGCTTTAGTCCTTTGACTACTGCCACATTCTTGAAGGTGACTTTCCCTTCTTTGAAATCTCCAAAGCCCTTGGTTTGGCCACAGCTAGAATCTCCAAAGGTTACTGATGGTCCAAGTCTATCCTCAAAGTTGATTAATAGGTTTTTGCATCCTTTCATGTGCATGGAGCATCCACTGTCCAAGTACCACACCATCCTGGAGATGTGATACATCTGCACATAGAATTTTAAACATTAGTTTGGACCCTGCTGAGCTGGGGTCCCTTCCTCTCATTAGTAAAAGATTTAATAAAAGAATAAGTGGGTTTTTCAGGGTATCCTTCCTTCTTATGGGGTACTGGCTTATCATACCAATCTTCTTGGATGATATCACAGAAATAATGTTCATAATAGAAGGACATGGATTGAGAGACCTGTTTGGAAACAGAAAATTTTCTGTCTGAATTATTGCGTCGATAGGGATTCGACGTAGACTTATGGTTGCGTCGATATGACTTCGACGTAGGTTTTTGGTTGCGTCGATATGGAGTCGACGCTTTCTTCATTCTGAGTCTACTTTCAGTCGAAGCATGAGAGAGGTTGCATTGAGTAGAAGTCGACGCATTTTGGTATAAGCATCGATTAGTACTTGACGCATGTTGGTAAGAATTCGATGCATGTTCAAATTTTTTCTAAGGATATTTTCCTAAGATTCCTTTATCTGTAATGGGATTAGGTTTATTAAAAACAGTGGTTATTTCAGGACTTTCTTGTAATCTTTCTCCTGTTAGATAATTCTCCCTAGTGAAGTGAATTGGATGTTTCCAGACAGATTTGCTGGAAGTTTGAGGTTTAGATGCTTCATTAGTATTCTGATTTAGCTGTCTAAATCTATTAGTGAGATTCTCAGAAATGTTTTTGAGCTTCTGACCTTTCCCATTTTGAGAGTCTTCAAAGACTTTAGCCTTTGCAAGCTCCTTTCTCAGTGTTAGATTTTCTGAATAGATTTTGTCTAATTCCTCTTCTGAGAGTTCTAGATTGAGCTTATAATTTTTATGATGTGTATTTTCCTGTTTGAGATTTTTTAATTCAGTTCTTAATTCTTTTACTTCTTTTTCAGATTTGATTAGATCTAAACAGAATTCTTTGAAACTTTGTTTGAAATCAGCAGAAGAGAAATCTATATTATCAAGTATATTTACCATAGATGTATCATCAGGCTTCTCAGTGGCCATCAGACAGGTTTCCTCTTGCTTGACCTCTTGCTGATCATCATCTGATGAGGTACTTTCTTCAGATTCTGAATCACTCCAAGATTGAGCAATGAATCCTTTTTCTTTCTTCTTCTTCTTCTTCAGATCTGTTCTTTTTAGATCCTTCTTATTGTTGATCTCTTTAGGACAATCAGGTGCAATGTGTCCAGGTTTCCTGCAAGAGTAGCATATAATTTCTTTAGTAGGTGTTTTATTATACCTGGTTTTTGAATCTCTTCCTCTGGATCCTTCTGTTTTGATCCACTTCTTGAACCTTCTGGCCAGTAGACTGATCAGCTCCTCATCACTTGTAGAGGGTACTCCTTCAACAGCCTTCAAAGCAATACTCTTTTCTTTTGGGAGTGGAGAAGCCTTTTCTTTTTCTTCTTTCTCAGCCCTTGTTTTCAACAGTTGTTCATAGGATTTTAATTTACCCAATAGGACATCTGTTGAGATTTCTTTTTGACTTCTGGAGTCTTTGATTGGCCAGATTCTTGAATCCCAAGAGCTAGGGAAGCAAGTCAGCAATTTGTCATTTATCTCAGTAAGAGATATATCCTTCTCAAGTGTTCTCAATTCATTGACTATGAGGCTGAATCTTGAATACATGTCAGCAACACTTTCACTCTCTTTCTTTTGGAAGTTTTCATATTGGGAGATGAGTAGTGCCTTTCTGTCCTTTTTCTCATCAGCACTTCCCTCAACCATTTTAGTGAGAGCTTCCCATACTTCCTTAGCTGACTCACACTCAGCAATCTTTTGGAAGATTTCATCTGAGAGAGTTGAAACTAGGATATTCATAGCCTTGGCATCATATGCTTGGGCTTTCTTTTCCTCTTCTGTCCATTCAGCCTTTGGAGCAGGTGTTTCAGTTGCTTTTCCACTTGAATCCTTTTTGAATGGCTTGGGGGGACCTGTCATGACAACATTAAATAATTCATCATCAATAGAGTTTAAATAGATTCTAATTCTTGTTTTCCAAAGTGCAAACTTTTCAAGATTGCAAATTGGTGGTCTGGTGGAAGCATAATCTTTGATTTGTGCCATGAAAATAATTTTGTAGAAAAATATATATATGAAAACAAGAGGTAGGATCTTTTTGATCAAGGAGTTAACCCTTTGTAGATCAACCTACCTCTGATACCAATTGAAAGTGCACAGTTAACCTCAATAGAATTCTCTAGGAGGGGGGGGGGGGGGGGGGTGAATAGAGATTAAAAATATTTTGTGCAAAGTTAATATATATATATGTGTATGATCACAAATTATTGCTTCCCACACACCAACAAGAATTAAACAAGTAAAGAAAGTAAATGCAAGAAAAGAAATCACAGCACAACACAAGAAAATATAGTGGTTCCCCAAACTTTGGGTAGTCCACTCTTCTACCCCCTTGGTAGGAATTCACTATCTTGCACTGAGTCTTTTGATAAGGAGACTCTTAGAACCACCCTGAGTCTTTTGATAAGGAGACTCTTAGAACCAACTGAGTCTTTTGATAAGGAGACTCTTAGAACCAGTACAACTGAATTTTTTGAAGAGTGATTCTAAAAACTCTTTTACAATACGTGAGAATGAAAATAAGAAAGAGAAGGAAAAGAAGTATTTAAAACAAGAATGAATCTTCTTCCTAGCAAGAAGTTGGAAGCACAAGAAGTAGTGAATTAAATCTTTCTTCTATAGAGAGAAGAAGATTTGTAGCTTTTCTCTCTTATGTGAGAGCTATCAGAAATTGCAGCAGAGTGGCTTCAGAAGCAGGAGAAGAAGAAGTGCTTGAATATTGCTGCAGGACAATTTCTCAATTTTCTCTCTATACTTGGGGGCTCTTCCTCTTTTTCAAATGTAAAAATGGTGAATCACTTGTTCTACTTTTTCTGCCGACCTCCTCTTTATTTATAGCTCTGTTGATTAAAAATAATACTATAGGAGGATAATCAATTAGCAGTCAGAGAAATAGAAAGATGAAAATGTTTCCATAATATTTATTTCTGTAGAAGGAAAGAACTAATTCTGATTTCAAATAATGTCCAAATAAGTTTAATCAAATTAGCCAAGAATCAGATATAAGGAAAGAATGATTCAGAACAGCTATAAAATATTGACATTTATTCCATACAAATCAGATCTACTGAAAGAAGGAAAGAGATCTGGCGCATATTTAAATCTGTCATATAAATCGATGTGTGTCGATTACCACTCGACGTAAACGTCGAGTTCTTCTTGGCTGGACGTCGAGAGGAGAATAAGGAAGGTGCGTCGACTAAGGTGCGTCGACTTCTCCATATGCATCGACTAGAAATCAGAGTAACGTCGACAACACATACGTCGAAATCTTCCTAGAGTTACTTCGACTCAATCTGAAGGAAACGTCGACTACATTTTGAAGTTGCATCGAATACTATTCGACGCATATTTACTTAGCCTTATTTTTCATTCATAGAATTCTTCTTTAACTCATTTCTAGGGGTTAAGAGAAATCATTTTCCCAACACTTATCAGGATGATTCCCCCTCCACAGGAATGCTTCCCTGATGCACCATCCACTAGCATCTTCCAGGCGACCAGGGGAGGTGATTCATGTTCCCCTACTTCAGTTGCATAGTCCACCATGAAGTCCGCCATCGCTTGTGCCTTGATTGGCGTCCTAGGCACAAATGCGATGTCGAACTCGCTTAGCTCCACGGACCATTTGGCTAGCCTCCCCGAATGCTCCACTCCTTCCATGAATTTGCGAAGCGGGTGGTCGGTCACCACTTTGATCGAGTGTGCTTGGAAGTATGGCCTAAGCTTCCGGGCCGATACCACCAAGGCGAACGCCAACTTCTCCAAAATTGGGTATCAGAGTTCCACCTTCCTCAGCACTCGGCTGACGTAGTAGATGGGGACCTGCCTTCTCCCCTCTTCTCGGACCAACACCGAACTGACTGCCTCCGATCCTACCCCTAAGTATCAGGATAGTTCCTCCCCTTGCCTTGGCCCCTGGAGTAGCGGGGTCTGACTGAGTTGCCCTTTCATAGCTGGGAAAGCTTCCCCACATTCTGAGGTCCATTCGAACTTCTTGTTTCCTCGTAGCACCTTGAAGAAGGGGGCACACTTCTCGCCCGCCTTGGAGAGGAACCTGCTGAGCCCGGCCAATTTTCCCGCGAGGCGTTGAACATCCTTCGCGTTTCTTGGCGACCCCAACTCTAAGATTGCCTTAACCTTATCGAGGTTAGGCTCCACCCCTATCGGGGTGAGCAAGTGGCCTAGGAATTTTCCCCTGCTAGCCCTGAAGACACACTTCAGGGGGTTGAGCTTCATCTTGTACTTCCGCAAAGTCCCAAAAGTCTCTTCAAGATCTTGGAGGTGAGACTTGAGGTCCCGGCTCTTTACCATGAGGTCATCAACATAGACCTCCAGGTTCCTTCCCTTTTGCTCTCGGAAGACCCTGTCCATCATCCGTTGGTATGTATCCCCTGCATTCTTGAGCCCAAAAGGCATCATCTTATAACAATAGCATCCATACCCCATGATGAAGGAGACATCTTTGATGTTGGGAGGGTGCATGCGAATTTGGTGATAACCTGAAAAAGCATCTAGAAAAGACATTACAGAGAAACTGACGGCTGAGTCAACCAGCGCGTCGATTCTAGGCAAGGGATAACAATCCTTGGGGCATGATTTATTTAGCAATGAAAAATCAACGCACATCCTCCACTTACCATCCCCTTTTTTCACCATCACTACGTTGGAGACCCAGCCTGGGTACTGAATCTCCGATACAAAACTGGCCTTGACGAGTTTGTTTACCTCCTCCCGAATAGGTGCCTCCAGCTTGTCAGCAGTGGACCTCTTCTTCTGGCGGATGGGGCGAGCACCAGGATCGAGATTGAGGCGATGGCACGCCACATCCACGTCAATCCCCGACATCTCCGCGGCACTCCATGTGAAGACGTCCACGTTGTCTTGGACGCAAGCCGAGACCTTCCTCTGGTCCTCCGGCCTGAGCTCCCCGCTGATCCTGATTTTCTCAATTGTTCCGGCCTTGGTGGTCACCTCTACCTCCACCACTTCCTCCACTGCTTCCAACCTGGATCGCTCCCCCCAGGCACCGTCCTCCTCTCCGCCACGAGCGAGCGCTCTGAATCCTTCCGCCTTCATTTCCTCTTCCACCGCCATCAACTCTTCCGCCCTCTCTCCCGCCCCTCCTTCTGGGGCCTCTTCTTCTTTTTTCTCCCCCTCTCTCCCCTCCTCCGCCCTGGGCCCCTCAACGACCCCTTCCCGGGCATGAACTATTTCATCTGTCCTTCCTTCCGACCTCTCCTCCTCTTCGGCCTCGGCCACCTCTTCCATCACCTTGTCCCACTCCTCCGCTTCTCCCATCCAAGAGATGGTGTTCACGGCAGTCACATAGCACTGCCTTGCCACCTTGGGGTCTCCCCGGACCCGGACCTGGATTCCTCCGGTGCTGAACTTGAGGCACTGGTGGAAGGTGGATGGGACGCATCGGAACGCGCTGATGAGAGGCCGTCCGAAGATGGCACTGTAGCTGCTCGGGGCATCCACTATCACGAAGCGGCAGTTTCGGGACTGCCCACCCAAGGTCACATGGAGTCCCACTCCCCCTTCTACCTCCTTCCTCTCCCCGGAGAATCCGAACAATGGACCGTCTGAGGCCAACACCCTTCTGGCCTCCACCTTCATTTCGTCGAACGCCTTCTTGAATATGACGTTGACCGAGCTCCCATTGTCCATGAGAATTTGGGATGCCGTGAAGTTCTCGATGGCGGTTTGGATGACTAAAGCGTCGCAGAAGGGGTCCTCATGACCCGGCATATCCCTTTGGGAGAAAGTAATCTTTTCTGCTGGGGGTGGAGCCGTGGATGTCGAAGCCACGCTCCGACGGTAGATGGAATGGAGGCTCTCCTTGAGGGTTGCCTCTACCCCTACTCCCCCATGGATCACTCCGATCCCTCCTCGGGTCCCCAAATCAACCCTGTCCTCACACCTCTCCTCCTCGTCCTCCCGAGGCAGGACTTCTTCGATCCTCACTTGTTGCTGCTGCCGCGGCACCGGAACCCTAGCTCTTTTTGTCTCCAAGAACTCGGGGCAGGTGGTCGTTGCATGACCTTCCTCATAATGGAAGTCACAGTACGACAACGCCGCCTCTCCCCTCTCAGCCTCTACTGCCCTGTTTCCTCTTCTCTTCCCCACTCCTGCTTCCACTACTTCTCTCCTTCCTCTTCCTCCTCCTCTTCCTCTTCTGATCGCCATAGCCTGCTGAGGCGGGGGAGGCATCTGCCTCGGACCCTGCCTCCATCCTAACTGTTGGGCTCTTCCTTGCTCTCCATAGAAGTTACCCCCTCCTGGGGCGTAGCCTCTTCCTTGGCCTTTCATCCCCCCGCCATGTTGCCTCCATCCCCCTTCCGGGGCCCGGGGTTCTTCCATTCTCCTTACCTACTGCTGCCAGACCTCTGGATCAGTGAGCTTTGCTAGCCTCTTGGTGAGCTCTGGATTGGCCTCCTCACTCTCAACCTCCTCCGCCACTCTCTCCATCAACTCCTCGTAGGAGACGGGGGCTTTCCTCTTCAAATCCATCTTGAAGAAACTCTCCTTCAGCCCCAACGTGAAGGCTAGCTGAAGAGCAAACTCGGGCATCTCCTGGGTGATCAGAACTTCCTCCTGGAACCGATCTACATAATGAGCTAGCGATTCCCTGGGCTCCTGCTTCACCTTGAAGAGGGACTCGGCATCCTTCTTCCTCTTCTTCGAAGTCGAGAACCGCAACAAGAAACTTCTACGCAAATCCTCGAATGCATAGATCGATCTGACGGGAAGTTGGTGAAACCACTCCCGAGCCTTCTCCTTCAGGGTGACGATGAAGAGCCGACACTTGAAGGCGTCCAACATCGGCCTGATGGAGACCGAGTCCTCGAACGACTGCAGGTGCTGGACCGGGTCGTCCTGACCATAGACCTTGTCCCACTCCCTGAACCCTTCCGGGACGAGTGCGAAGAGCACCAACTCGCAAAAGGGGCTTCCTCCCCCTGCTACCCTTTCCTCCTCTGCTCGCCCCCTGAGCTCTCTCGCTAAACTACAGCTCGCCGGGGCCAAGCTCGCGAGAACCACTGTTGCCGGACTGCCCCCCGCGGGCGCCACGCCCACCAGAATTGCATTTTCCGGCACCGCGCCTCCCTGTTCCGCGCTCGCCTGCATTGCACTCATTGGCACCAAGGTCGCCGGACTAGCGAAAGGCACTCGCCCCTCCAGGTCCAACACTGACCTCGCCGACCGCTATGAGAAGATGCGACGTCGAAAACATCGGGGTCGCGAACTCGCTTCACAACAACGCGACCACGAACCCGAGGGTCTCGAGGACTTCTCTCCGAAAGTCTGAGAACATCCCTGGCTTCACCACCAGGGGCGACTCATTGAGCTCCTCGCCTTGCTCTTCGTCTCTTGCCATGTTCCTGTCTTGGAATCTTCCTGGACCAGCCGCGCTCCAGCTCACCACGCTAAAATGTTGAAATCGATTTCTCGGTCTCTTGTGAAGCTCGGGCCCTCAACAAGTTGAGGGGCAGCTAGCCCTTACTAGTCCCTCGAAAGGAGCAGACCTGAGACTTGAAAACTGACTAAGACCTTATTCATAGCGAGGAGGTCCCACCACAAACCCGAAAGATCGTTGAGCGCTTCCCCTCCCAAGCCAAAGCTGAGACTTGGGCACCTTGGAGAGCTAGAGAGCTGAACCAAAATAACCGAGGAAGAAGAAACTCAGAGAACTGAGATTGGAATCCCTCCCAAGGTGCCCTTTAAAGTCTATTTATAGTTTTTTGTAGCTGGTCTGTCAATAGCGGAATTCCACCTTTCGGTTTTAATAAACACACCCCAATTTTGCCTGCTAACAGCCAGACTCCGCTATTTCGATGAGCTAACGACAGACCATCGGGGGTAGAGGAGTAACTCCACCTCTTTAGTCTATGGACGAGTGGTTTATGAGAGCATCACTCGCGAGAGAGGTGAATTCGTCGAACGGGTTTCGTCGAACGGAAAGATGAGTTCGTCGAACGGGTTTCGTCGAACGGAAAGATGAGTTCGTCGAACGGGTTTCGTCGAACGGGGAACAGAATTCGTCGAATGCTGAACTGAGTTCGACGATCTCAACAAATGCTCGGCGTTCGTCGAACGCAGGACGGATCTCGTCGAATCCTAATACTTGGAAGGGATCCGACTCGCTTGCCTTCTTGCGAACAGCCGGCGAGTACCCGGCTCGCCAGCCTTCTTGCGAGCAGCCGACGAGTACCTGGCTCTCCAGCCTTCTTGCGAACAACCGGCGAGTACCTTGCGAGCAGGCGGCGAGTACCCAGCTCGCTCGCCTTCTTGCGAGTTGACCTTGAAGCTTGGGCTCGCAGGGATATGACTCGCGCGCCTTCCTGCGAGTGACCCTTGAAGCTCTAGCTCGCCTTCTTTGTTACCTCTTCCATCTGTTGGATTTACAACCCCAGTTGGGCGAGCGGCCTGCGAAATCCTCGCTCGCATTCTTCCCGGTGACGCTCATCGATGCCAGGTCTCGCACTTCCTCCTGCGAATTCTTCCGCTGAGATAGGATAGAGGTAGCCGCTGAGACGGCCGTCAGACTGAGAAGCAAATTCGTCGAACGGACAACGGAGTTCGTCGAACTTAGGAAAGCGTCGACCGCTGAGCTGGGGTAAAAACGTCGACCGCTGAGCTTGAGTAAAAGCGTCGACCGCTGAGCTTGAGTAAAAGCGTCGACCGCTGAGCTTGAGTAAAAGTGTCGACCGCTGAGCTTGAGTAAAAGCGTCGACCGCTGAGCTTGAGTAAAAGCGTCGACCGCTGAGCTTGAGTAAAAGCGTCGACCGCTGAGCTTGAGTAAAAGCGTCGACCGCTGAGCTTGAGTAAAAGCGTCGACCGCTGTAACAATCTGTTTGTCGGCCGCTGAGCTGAGGCTGGATTGTCGAGCGCTGCTTGGATTTTGTCGAACACAGATTTGAACCTTTTCGTCGACCGCAGAGCGCCGTTCGTTGAAGGCAGGTAGCCGTTCGTCGAACGCAGAGAACATATGTAAATTTTATTCTTTCTCTTATTTTCTGCCTATTAATATATTTTCCTCCCACATGACTTTTGCTTGTTGGTTATTCCTCCGTCTTTGTTCACCTCTAGGCGAATATCGGGGTTGTACACTTATGGCAAGGAGATTCAAGAAGTGGATTAATACTGAAGATCTCAAGAAATTATTTGTTATTCTTGCAGGAAACTAGGACATATTGCTCCATAATGTCCATAACAAGATAAGAATTAAGCTTCAAAACAGAAAAAGATCAAAAGAAGAATTATGATCCTATAAAAAATAGTGAGAAGAAAGGAAAATGTTTCATTGCAGAAACCTGGAGTGAAATAGAAGAAAGTTCTTGAAGCTCTAATGAAGAAGAAATCAAAGCAGAAGTATCCTGCTTAATGGAATTTGAGCTAGATGAAAAAGAACATGGTTCCTCAGAGCAGGATAATAAAGTAACTTATTTTGACAATGTTGATTTCACTTATGAAGATTTTATAACTGCATTTAAAGGATTCTGTCAAGATCAATTAGATGGAGAACATCAAATAAAAATTTTGAGAAAAGAAATAGCTCATCTCACTGAAAGGTTGAGAGAGGAAAATGAGTGTGTAGTTAACTCTGAATTGATAATTCAAAAGAATTGGCTTAGAGAGAAGAAATTGCTTCCTTAATAATCGAAAATGAAAATTTGAAATCTAAGCCTGACATAGTTGTTTCATCAAATAGTTTAACTTTGAAAGAGCCTATAAAACTCACAAATGATAAGGCTAAGGGCCAAGCATATTCACTAGTTGATATTCCCTCAACATCAATGATGGTGGAAGAAACAACTCCAAAATCATGAAAATAGTGATTTAAATAATGAACAAGGAAAACAACTTTCCTTGAAGAAAATGATAGGATCCGTGGAAATAAAAAAAGGTATGAAAATATCAACATATATCAACAAGATTTGAATTTGTCAAAACAAATGATGGGTTATCGATCTAATATCTTAACTAGAAATCAACCTATTTTTGATTCAAATCAAAATCAAAGGTTTAGAACATTTCGTACAAGTCATTCATCATATACAACTTATAATAGCGATAGGAATATGTATAATAAAGGAAAATGCCATCATTGCAACAAAATAGGACATTATACAAAGGATTACAGGTATAATCAACTAATAACCTTCCATCCTAAGGGGTACAAGGACAAACTTCATACTCCTTTGTAACTGCTCACACTGGAAGAAATGTACGCAAGGTAACCTGGGTTCCACCTAATCTCTAAATGATGTTGCATGCAAGAAGTTGTCCATCCGCAAACCAGCTGTGGTATTTGGACAGTGGCTGCTCCAGGCATATGACTAGAGATAACAATTGTTGGAGAATTATAAAATAAAGCAAGGAACAAAAGTCATGTTTGGTGATTCCAGTTTTAGAATAACATATGGCTATGGATCAGTTAAACTCGGAACAATTACATTTGATAAAGTTGCTTATGTAGATGGACTAAAACATAACTTGATCAGTATCAGACAATTGTGTGACAGAGAGTATAAGGTAGTTTTTAATCACTCCCAATGTTACATAATCTCAATATCAACTGGTATCACAATTCTTACAGTTAATTGAGAAGGTAACATATATATTGTAGATTTTATATCAAATAACAATGAGGTTTGCCTATTTTCTAAAATAGATAATGATGTGTTATGGCATAAACATTTAGGGCACATAAACTTAATAATATTATCCAAACTCTACAAGGATAACTTGGTTAAAGGTCTTCCACATGGTAGATATGTCAAAGAGAGACCTTGTAGAATTTTTCAGTTAGGAAAGCAAATTAAAGCATCTTTCAAGAAGATACACAAAGATGGCTCCTTTAAGGTTTTATATCTTTTGCATATAGATCTATTTGGACCCATTGTTGTGGAAAGCCTAGGAGGAAAGTCTTACTCTTTGGTCATAGTAGATGACTTCTCTAGATTCACTTGTGTGTTCTTTTCTGAGAACTAAGTCCGACGTCTTCAAGATTCTCTCAAGCTTCATCAGAAAAATCCAAAATGAACTGAATACTTCAGTTGCAATGATTAGAAGTGATCATGACACTGAGTTTGAGTCTCATAGGATTTCTGAATTCTGTAAGAATGAAGGAATCAAACATAGCTTCTCGGCTCCTAGAACTCCACAACAAAATGGAGTTGCTGAGAGAAAGAATAGAACCCTGATTGAAACAGGAAGAACATTATTAGCTGAATCTAACTTGCCTATGTCATTTTGGGCAGAGGAAGTTAACGCAACAAACTATATTTTGAATAGAAGTCTTATTCATAAGACCAAAGGGAAAGGTCCATATCAGTTACTAAAAGGTAAAGTTCATAATATATCGTACTTTAAAATATTTGGTAGCATATACTATATACATAACAATGTCAAATATCATCTTGCTAAATTTGACAAGAAAGTTGATGATGAATTTTTTGTTAGATACTCAATATCCAGCAAAGCATATAGATGATATAACAAAAGAACTTTCAAAATTGAAGAAATAGTACATGTAATTTTTGATGAAATTTACATGTTTTGTGAAGGGAGAAAAATCTCCACACCTTCAGATTTGAAGATAAAGGAACTAGCTAGTCAGATAGAAGATCTAGTTATAAAGCAAACCGATACAAGCTCCTCAGTCATATCAACTCCATCAAAAGAAAATGAAGAAGTTGGTGAGCAAATTCAGGGGGAGTCAAATGATGAAGATGATGAGGAAATAGTCAGCAAGAGGATCAAGATGAGCAACAACAAGTGGATACAAAAACTCTTCTACATGAGATTGTTACTCATAAAATTCATCCAATCTTGTAGATAATTGGTGATATATTCGCAGGTGTTCAAACTAGAAGCAAATTCTCTAATGAATCAATGCATCAATGTTTTCTCTCACAGTTCAAGCCAAAGAAGTTTGAAGAAGAAAATAATGATCTGTGATGGATTGTTGCAATGCAAGAAGAACTCACTCAATTTAGACAAAGTAATGTGTGTTCTTTGATTGACCAACAAATTATCCAGATATTAGAAAAAAGTTGGTTTTCAGGAACAAGTTAGATGCAGAAGGCACAATTGTTAGAAACAAGGCAAAACTTGTTGCTCAGTGGTATAGACAAGAGGAATGAATTGATTATGATCAAACATTTACTCCAGTTGCCAGACTTGAAGCTATAAGGATATTTCTAGCATATGTTGCTTATAAAAAGATAAAAGTATTCTAGATGGATGTGAAGAGTGCTTTTATAAATGGTATTCTTCAAGAAGAAGTTTATGTAGAGCAGCCTCAAGGTTTTGTCAATCCATCTTATCCATCTTCTGATTATAAATTAATTAAGGCCTTATATGGTCTTAAGCAAGATCCAAGAGATTGGTATGGGACATTATCTACATTTCTCCTAAAACATTTTTTTGTAAGAGGGAAGGTTGACAAAACTTTGTTTATCAGAAGGCATAAAAATAAACTACTCTTAGTATAAATATATGTTGATGACATTATATTTTGGGTCCTCTGATAGCAATCTCTACAAAAAATTTGCTACTCTAATGCAGTCAGAGTTTGAAATGAGTAGCTTGGGGAGCTCACCTATTTTCTTGGTCTCCAAATAAGACAATCTAGTGAGGGCATCCACATTTCTCAATCTAAATACACCAAGGAAATAATTAAGAAATTTGGAATGGTCAGTGCTAGCACTATGAAAACCTATATGGATACCAATGCTGTAATTGATAAGGATGACGCAAGAAAATCTGTAGATATAAGGACCCATAGAGAAATAATAGGGTCACTCCTATATCTTACAGCTAGTAGACCAGATATAATATTTTCAACTTGTGTTTGTGCAAGATATCAAGTTAAACCTAAAGAGTCTCAATAGACTTTTCTTAAAAGTATTTTAAGATATCTGAAAGGTACACTAGAGTTAGGACCATGGTATCCAACATAATCATGGTTTGTTATTTGGATACTCAGATTTTGATTATGCAGGATTTAGACTGGATTAGAAAAACACCTATGAAACATGTCAATTCCTTGGTGCTAGACTTATATCATGGTCAAGTAAAAAAAGCAAAATACAGTATCTATATCCATAGTTGTGGTTGAATATACTTCATTTGAAAGTTGTTGTTCACAACTATTATGGATGCAAAATCAATTACAATATTATTGATATTCATTTACAAAATAATATTTTGCGATAGCTCTAGTGCTATCATCATTGCTTCAAATCATGTACTATATAGTAGGACAAAACATATTGAGAGAAGGCATCATTTTATTCGAGATAATGTGGAGAAAGGGAAGATTGCACTAGAATTCATCCTTACAAATCAACAAAAAGTTGATATCTTCACTAAGCCATTGGATGAAGCAAAGCACACTCATTTTATTAATGAGCTTGGAATGCTTGATAGAGCTGAATAAACGCTGTTAAATTTGTTTTATTTTATATTTCGGTAAAACCTTCAACATAAAACTAAACGTCGATCTTCTTTGAATCAACAATTTATAAGTATACGATACGTTGACAACTGTATATAAAAGTTAGGTCACCTATTTTGCCTTCAGAGCATATATAAAGGCGTCGACGAAAGTTTTATGGTTATCTTTCTTAAAACCTTTCATGTTCTTCTCGCTTACTTGATCTCTAACAAGTATTGCAGGATATAATGACAAAATCATCAACTAATTCGATTTTGATCTGGATTTTGATGCATTCAAGGACACGGGAGAGAAGTATCGATCTGTTCTTAAACTATTTATTGATCAAGGATTAGTGGAGTTAATCTCTAAAAGATCAGGAATACTGTCAGATGAATTAAAAGCGTTTCATTCTACCATTGACTTATCAAAAAAAGAAGTTCTTATAGGAATAATTAAAGAAACTTATGTTTGCATCTCTGATATTGAGCTTTCAAACACTTTTAATTTACCACTTGGAGTGGACAATGTGGTACTCTGTTCGGAAAATGATTTCTCTTAACCCCTAGAAATGAGTAAAATATAAATTCTAAAGATAAAAATTAGGATAAGTAAATATGCGTCGAATAGTATTCGACGCAACGTCGAAATAAAGTCGACGTTTCTATCAGAATGAGTCGAAGTAGCTCCAAGCAGAATTCGACGTATCCCATGTCGACGTAGCTCTGACTTCTAGTCGACGTACCTTGAGAAGTTGACACACCCTAGTCGACGCACCTTCCTTATTCTCCTCTCGAAATTCTGCCAGGACGAATTCGACGCTTATGTCGAATAGTAATCGACGCACGTCGATTTCTATGATTAATTCAAAAAACGCCAGATCTCTTTCCTTCTCTCATCTATCTGATTTATATGGAATCAAATTATTCTTTATAGCCGTTCTGAATTATTCTTTTCCTCTAATGAATTCTTGGCTAATTTGATTAAATCCATTATGGACACTATTTGAAATCAGAATGAATACTTTCCTTCTATGGATATAATTGTTATGGAAATTTCTCCTTCTTTCTAATACTCTGCCTGCTAATTGATTACTCTCCTATAGTGTTATTTTAATGAACAGAGCTATAAATAACAAGGTGGTCGACAGAAAGCAAGTAACACGTGATCCACCATTTTTACATTTGAAAAAGAGGAAGAGCTCCCAAGTGAAAAGAGAAAATTGAGAGATAGTGCTGCAGCAAAGATCAAGCTTCCATCTTCTCCTGCTTCTGAAGCCACTCTGCTGCATACTCTGATAGCTCTCACAAAAAAGAGAAAAGGGCTACAATCTCCTTCTCACTATAGAAGAGAGATTTTATTCACTACTTCTTGTGCTTCCAATCTTCTTGCTAGGAAGAAGATTCTTTCTTGTCTTTTATTATCTCTCTTTCTTCTTTATCTTATTTTCACTTTCAAATATTGTAAAAGAGTTTTTAGAATCTCTCTTCAAAAAATTCAGTTGTACTGGTTCTAAGAGTCTCCTTTTAAAAAGACTCAGTTGATTCTAAGAGTCTCCTTATCAAAAGACTCAGGGTGGTTCTAAGAGTCTCCTTATCAAAAGACTTAGTGCAAGATAGTGAATTTCCTACCAAGGGGGTAGAAGAGTGGACTACCCAAAGTTTGGGGAACCACTATATTTCTTTGTGTTGTGCTGTGATTTTTCCTCTTGCATTTATTTTCTTTACTTGTTTTATTCTTGTTGGTGTGTGGGAAGCTCTAATCTGTGATCACTGCACCCATATATATATAATTATTAACTTTGCATAAAAATATTTTAAATCTCTATTCACCCCCCTCTAGAGAATTCTAGTGAGGTTAACTGTGCACTTTCAATTGGTATCAGAGATAGGTTGATCTACAAAGGTTAACTCCTTGATCAAAAAGATCCTACCTCTTATTTATATATATATATTTTTCTAACAATTATTTTTCATATGACACAAATCAAAGATTATGCTTCCACCAGACCACCAATGTGCAATCTTGAAAAGTTTGCAGTTTGGAAAACAAGAATTAGGATTTATATGAATTCTATTGATGAAGATTTATTTAATGTTATCTTGACAGGTCCTCCCAAGCCTTATAGAAAAGACTCAAGTGGTGAAGTGACTCAAACACTTGTCCCAAAGGCTGAGTGGACAGTTGAAGAGAAAAAGGCAGGAACATGTGATGCAAAAGCTGTAAATATTCTGGTCTCAACCCTCTCTGATGAAATCTTTCAAAGGGTTGTTGATTGTGAACCAGCCAAAGAAATTTGGGAGGCTCTCATAAAGATGGTAGAAAGAAGTGCTGATGAAAGAAAAGATAGGAAGGCTCTATTGATCTCTCAATATGAGAACTTCCAAAAGAAGAATGAAGAAAGCATCTCTGAGATGTATGACAGATTTAGTCTGATCATCAATCAACTAAGGGACTTGGATAGAGAAATCTCTCTTACAGAAATCAATGACAAATTGCTGATGAGTCTCCCAAGCTCATGGGTTTCAAGGATATGGGCAATAAGAGACACAAAAGGACAAAGGGAAATTTCAACAGATGCTCTCTTAGGAAAACTCAGATCCTATGAGCAACTGCTGAAAACCAGAGAAGAGAAGAAGAGAAGAGAAAACACCCCAACTTCTTCAAAAGACAGAACATTGCATTAAAAGCAACAGAAGAAGGAAGCTCTATCACTGAAGAAGAACTATTCAGTTTCCTGGCCAGAAAATTCAAGAAATGAGTCAGGACAAATGGATCAAGAAGGAGAGAGTCAAAACCAAGGTATGACAAAACTCCTACTAAAGAAATTATTTGTTATTCTTGCAGGAAACCTGGACATGTTGCCCTAGAATGTCCAGAAAATGTTGAGACAAAGAAAGATCTGAAAAAGAAAGATCTCAAGAAAAAGGGGAAGAAGAAAGAAAGAGGATATAGCAGAAGCCTGGAGTGATACAGACTCTGAGGACAGCTCCTCTTCTAAGAGTGACAATGAAGAACCTAAGCAAGAAGACCTATGCTTAATGGCATTTGAAGGCTCAAAGAAAGATGATGGTACCAACTCATGGAGTGAGACGGGATCAGAAGAAAGCATATCTTCTGAAGATGAAAGAGAAAATAGCCTCATTCTCATAGAGGAATCTGAGGATGAGGATGAGGTAAACATTTTTGATGAAATAGATTTTCAAAGTGATAATTTCAGAAATGATTTTATGGGAATGTGTCTAGATCAACTAAAAGCTACACAAGAAATTAATGATCTAAAAGATCAAATTAATATGGCTAAAAACCAAAGAAATAGAGAGGTTAAATGCTCTAAAAATTATGAAGAAAGGGCTAACATCATAGAAAAGGAAGTAGAAAGGGATAGAATAGAAAACCAGCTCCTTAAGGATAAGGTATCCCAGGCAAAAGCCTTTGAAGAATCAATAAACATGAGAAGCCAAACTCTCAAGGAAATCACTGAACAACAAACAAGGAGACATAAAAATCTTAGCCTAGGGGCTGATCCCTCAACCAGCCAAATTCCATCCAACAAACCTGCTTGGATGATCCCTGTAAAATTCACCAAACCCATCAAATCAAACCAAGAGAAAGATTCACTAAATAAGGAAGAAGACTTCCTCAAGGGAATAAAACAATTTGATGAAACATTATATTATTCAGCTGATGACTCTCAAACTTCATCTGAAGAAGCAACTAAGCCAAAAGAAACAATACATAAAAGAGCAAAATCAGAAAAAGGGAAAAGAAAATTTGTGAAGATATAGTTGCGTCGACTTCATATCGACGTATGAATGATAGTGCGTCGACTTTCACTCAACGCAACCTCTCTGATGCCTCGACCTCTACTCAACGCTTGAATAAAAGTACGTCGACTTCTAATCGACGCAACTTTTTCCATGCGTCGATATCAGATCAATGCTATCGGTAGAAAGCGCCGAATATAAATCGAAGCAACTATCAACATGCGTCGAATAGAGATCGACACACAAAAATTCAGAGCAACTTAAATGTCTATCCTCCAAAAATCTTCTATAATTCCCATTCAGAATCCATTCATCCCAACCATGATTTCCATCATAATCAACCCCTCTATCCTAACCAAAATTCCCACCCTAAACCTGGTAATCAAAATTCCCATCTTAATCAAACTTTCTATCCTAATCAATCCTTCTATCCTTCTCTAAACTCAAATTATCATAAGAATAAGATAATCAAGTGCCATATATGTAACAAAACTGGCCACCTTGCCAAACAATGTTGGCACAAACAATCAAACTATCTGTAAAAATTAGTCCAAGACTGACTTAGAACTAGGAAGAGATAAAAAGAAATAAACACCTAAAATTCCTCAGGAAAATCAAAAGTCACGTCGACTTCTAATCGACGCACCGTCGATGACTCAACTCAATAAGTGACATCGACGCATACGTCGATTACAATCGACGCATACGTCGATACGTAACCCTAACATCTTAACGCGGGCTGTATCGACGCTTACGTCGAATTCCACTCGACATAACGTCGACTTCATAAAAATGAGCCGCAATGCTAAAATATTTTCGGTCACATCCACTGAAGTACCGAATAAGCCTCGAATTGAGTCCCATTTCGACGCTTCACCTGACTTAAAAAGACTCTTCAGTTAGAAACCTTCACTACTCTGCATCCTTTATCCTTCTTGCTCCTTAGTCCAGCCATTTCCTCCTCTCTTTCACTGACCTAAAATGGCTCCCAAGATAAATCTTGTTTCGACATTGACCTCGACTCCTTCCAAGCCGCTGTAAAAAATTATAAGAACATCATAGCTCTCCCCACTGAAGCTGGATTGGACAAACTCATCTCCACAAGATGCAAGCTCCTGGAAACAGAGCTCACAGAGCTGATGACTCATGTTCAGATATCTGAACAAGGATAAATCCAGGGAACAATCTATGAGACACCAGTCTCAATCTCTGCAGAACATATTAAGACCACCTTTGACCTTCCATCAGGTATATCCTAATATTATCTTTGTTCAAATAAAATAGGGAAAGGAAATCAATTTCTAAAGAGTAACCTCATAAGTCTTCATCATTCCCTTATTAGGTGATGAATGTATTGACCTCACACTGGATGAAATCAAGCATCTGCTAACCACCATGAAGTTTTCAAAAGATAGACCAATCCATCTAAAGAAAACAGACTTTTCTGAGGAGTATATACTACTAACAGATATAGTAGGAAAGATACTGCTATGCAAAATTTCAGCCCATGATGCAGTACCCAAGCAGCAACTGAACATCATGGGGGCCCTTGTGCTGAAGAAGAAGGTGGACTGGGACACATGCTTGCTCAAGATGATAGACTCCAAATACTCATACAAAGAAAATGCATATATGAGGATTATGAGTCAAGTACTCTTTCACTCCTTCCCTGACCTCTGTAGGTCAAAAGGAGTCCCCATTCCTCCATGGAAAAGAATGTCAATAGCTCTATTCTCCAAGTGGACCAGGCAAATCCCTAAGCCTGGTTCCATTCCTGAAAGGACTCCCTCTCCTCCAAACTCTCCTGTTCTTCCATCTCCTCCTCCTCCTCCTCAAAGAGACAATCCTTCTCTACCACCTTCATCCACTCCAATAGTCTCTACCACCCTCACAACTCCTACTCTACCTACCTCTTCTCAAACACCTGCTCCTCAAACAGCAGTTTCTCCATCTCCTCCTCCTCATACTTTCTCATCCTCTTCACCTCCATTATCACCAATACCTCATACATCAACTAACCTTTCTCCACCCTCATCACCACCTCCACCACTCTCTCCTCATCACCAACCACAACATGAACCATCTGCATCCACTGAAGCCCTCCTTACTCAGTGCATTGCATCAGCAGCTCAAACATTCCAAGCAATGCTGGATGAGCACTGCTCCCAGATTCATTCCTCCATCCTTCACATGCACACCCAAATAGATGGGGTCAGTGCCTCTGTAAAAAATCTGAAGACCTCTTGATGAGTCCTGATCATATACACTTTTATGGACTCATCTGGGCCGTTTAGTTAGTCATTTCACTGCACTTTAGCCCTGTTTTAGTTCATATTTGTTAATCCATGCTAGGTGCACCTTTTGGCCCATTTTGGTGTGATTTCATGTATATTTTCATTAGTGGTTTTCATGCACTGTTAGGTGCCACTTTTAGTGGCTGGATTTGTGGTTGTGCGCTAGAACAGGAGTCGTGCAGGTGTTTCCGGTGCAATTCTGCACAGGAACACTGCGCACGATCACAGGTTCTATTGCGCACGACCACTGGTCGTGCGCCACTGATCGTGTGCACTTAACGCCTTTTTCACGAGTTCTGTTTGGTGCAGTGCGCACGACCACTAATGCCAGTGCGCACGACCACCGGTCGTGCGCCACTGCTCGTGCGCACTGACCATTAATTTTTAAGTTCTGTTTCATCTATTGCGCACGACCACTGACGCTAGTGCGCACGACCATCGGTCGTGCGCCACTGGTCGTGCGAACATGTTATTTTGTAATTTCCGTCTTTGCAGGTTCTGTCCAGGCAGAGCGCACGATCACAGGATTCCAGTGCGCACGACCAATGGTCGTGCGCCACTGACCGTGCACACTGTTTAATTCCAGCGCCTATAAATTCCCTGCTCGCGATTTTAGGTCATCATCCCGATTTTCAGCGCCGTTTTCCGCCCGGTTCCGCCCAGTTTCGCCCCTCCACCGTCGCCCACCATCTAGAGGTGCTCCGGGCTTGCTCTTCACGCCTATCTTGAGCCGGAGTTTCCTCTCGGCCTCCTCCTTCATCCAAGAGCTCCAAAGGAAGACCTAGCCGCTATCTCCATCGAGCAAGAGGAAGTTGGCAACCTCCACCGGATCGTGACACGAAGAAGACGGGTCCATTGGAGAGTCGTGACAGCTCTCTCTACCCCGGACGTAGTTGTGGACCGAGCTTGGACGCGGATTGACAACCCGGCGATTCCAACCGTGAATCTTCAATGAGCCTTCGGATTCGGTCGATTTCTTGCCTTGTTCTCCTTTTATTGATGTATTTGCAACTAGATCTAACATTATGATGAAGTGTATTTTGATTAAATAGCATTTTTACTTGATTATGTCTATGTGATTGAGTATTTTTGTTTATATTATTGAGGTGCGCCTTGTGGTGTGGTTTGTTGGTTGTCCGGTGCCGCACTAGCAATTGCTAGTGGCGTGCTTGGTGAAGAGGTGCTTGCGACCCTCAATCCGTAAGCCTACTCGCCCATCCGCCTACCGAAGCGTGGCATCGCGGCCCGTATTCCATTCGCCTAACGAAGCAGCGCGCTCAAGGCCTGCATAGTTCGACTCCGTTAGCCTACTCGTCCATCCGCCCTTTCGACGCAGCGCGCTCAAGGCCTGCCTAGTCTCCATCCCGCCAAGCGAAGCTTTGCATAGCGGCATTGCATAGGAGTAGTTGATAGCTTTTATTTTGTTTTCCAAAAGCCAACCCAACTCCTCCGCATTCCATCCACGTTAAGGACTTCAATCTCAAGTCCTTCCTCGAAACCTAACTCCACCTTACTGTGTTCCTCAAGAGACCGACACTCGGGGATTATTCCCAATTTTTATTACTTGAACGATCGGTACACTGCCGTTTCGTGTCGCAGTCGAGCTACCGCCTATAGCGGTGTGTGAGATTTGCGCCATCACCTCTCTCTCTTCCTCTAGAGTGACCAGGTCTTTCTTAACCTCCCTGGCCAGGAAGGTCAAGAAGGGGGAGAATCTAGATGAAGAGCAGCCCTCCAATCCTAAATCTCTCTCTCACAAGTCCCCTCCTTCCTCAAAAGATAATAGTCTTGCACTTCTCAAGACAATTGGAAATGAAGTTGTACCTGAGCTACACTCTGAAGAACAAACAATGGAGGTACTTAATATAGCAAGAGAGGCTACAAATCAAGTAGTACTATTATAAGGGGAGGCAAGCAGAGCAGACAATGAAGCTGAAAAGGAAAATGTGACAGATGGTAAGAAAAATAAAGAAACTGAAACTCAGGGGGAGCTGGATATTATTATGAATGAAGCTGAAAATGAAAAAGGACAGCCAGATGCTGTGTTGGCTGAAGTAGGAGCTAAGGAGCCAGATACAGCTGGAGCTGAGGATGATAAAGAAATTGAAGAAGTAGAAGGATCAAAGGAAGTTCCATCCCAGGGGGAGCAATCTGCTCAGGGGGAGCTAGGTGAACTTCCTGCAACTGAGAAGGAGAAACCCCCATCTCCTAAAACAGTAGTATTCAAGAGAAAGAGAAAGACTCCTCGTACCCCTCCTGAGTAATGTTTGAAAATACTATTGATATACTTTACCCTATAGTTAAATACTAATTGGTATGAACATGAAGTCTGTTTATATAAGTCTGGAAAATTTGGTTATATGATCTCTCTTTCCAATTTCTCTTCTGATTGTTTAATATATTTCTTTTCTTTACAAATGCTGTGATACTAGTACAATTTCCCTCTAAATAGGGTTAAGACAAATAGGGGGAGATTGTTGGGAAAATGATTTCTCTTAACCCCTAGAAATGAGTAAAATATAAATTCTAAAGATAAAAAATTAGGATAAGTAAATATGCGTCGAATAGTATTCGAAGCAACGTCGAAATAAAGTCGACATTTCTATCAGAATGAGTCGAAGTAGCTCCAAGCAGAATTCGACGTATCCCAATTCGACGTAGCTTTGACTTCTAGTCGACGTACCTTGAGAAGTCGACGCACCCTAGTCGACGCACCTTCCTTATTCTCCCCTCGACGTTCTGCCAGGACGAATTCGACGCTTACGTCGAATAGTAATCGACGCACGTCGATTTCTATGATTAATTCAAAAATCGCCAGATCTCTTTCCTTCTCTCATCTATCTGATTTATATGGAATCAAATTATTCTTTATAGCCGTTCTGAATTATTCTTTTCCTCTAATGAATTCTTGGCTAATTTGATTAAATCCATTATGGACACTATTTGAAATCAGAATGAATACTTTCCTTCTATGGATATAATTGTTATGGAAATTTCTCATTCTTTCTAATAATCTGCCTGCTAATTGATTACTCTCCTATAGTGTTATTTTAATGAACAGAGCTATAAATAATAAGGTGGTTGGCAGAAAGCAAGTAACAAGTGATCCACCATTTTTACATTTGAAAAAGAGGAAGAGCTCCCAAGTGAAAAGAGAAAATTGAGAGATAGTGCTGCAGCAAAGATCAAGCTTCCATCTTCTCCTTCTTCTGAAGCCACTCTGCTGCATACTCTGATAGCTCTCACAAAAGAGAGAAAAGGGCTACAATCTCCTTCTCACTATAGAAGAGAGATTTTATTCACTACTTCTTGTGCTTCCAATCTTCTTGCTAGGAAGAAGATTCTTTCTTGTCTTTTTATTATCTCTCTTTCTTCTTTATCTGATTTTCACTTTCAAATATTGTAAAAGAGTTTTTAGAATCTCTCTTCAAAAATTCAGTTGTACTGGTTCTAAGAGTCTCCTTTTCAAAAGACTCATTTGGTTCTAAGAGTCTCCTTATCAAAAGACTCAAGGTGGTTCTAAGAGTCTCCTTATCAAAAGACTCAGTGCAAGATAGTGAATTTCCTACCAAGGGGGTAGAAGAGTGGACTACCCAAAGTTTGGGGAACCACTATATTTCTTTGTGTTGTGCTGTGATTTTTCCTCTTGCATTTATTTTCTTTACTTGTTTAATTCTTGTTGGTGTGTGGGAAGCTCTAATCTGTGATCACTGCACCTATATATATATATAATTATTAACTTTGCACAAAAATATTTAAAATCTCTATTCACCCCCCTCTAGAGAATTCTAGTGAGGTTAACTGTGCACTTTCATACTCATAGAAGAAGAAGAAGAAGAAGTCATTATATTAGGGATAATGAGGTATTCAGGATCAAAACCTTCTAATATGAAGAAGAAGGAAGTTTCAGAGGAACATCAGTTCCTTGCCGACATCTGGGCAAAGTGACACCATGTAAAACAACATTGCAAGATGTTATTCCAAGAGAACAACTCCATACTGTGGGAATCCTAATCCTACATAGAAAGATAGACTGGAGTAACTATTTGATGCAGTTAATATACTCAAGAATGAAGAAACATCAGGATATTTCGTATGGGTGGATACTGAGTTTAGTTCTCCAACATTCATATTCTAGTGTTTGCATATCTAAAAGGCTTCCCATACCACTGGGTAAATGGTTAACTATTGAAACCAGTAAATGGTCTCGGTGGAGTTCGGGGCCCCCAACGAGTTGGGGGGCAGCTGGACCTTACTAATCCCTCGAAGGGACAGACCAAAGCCTTAGAACTAGACACATATCTTTAGACTCAGCAGGGAGGACCCACCACACACCCAAAAGATCTTTAGAGCGCTTCCCCTCCCAAGCCAATGCTGAAGCCCGGGCACCTTGGAGAGCTCCGAAAATGCCAACCAAGGAAAACCTGAGGAGGGAGAAGCTCAAGAAAGAGAAGTCCTCTCCAAAGATGCCCTTTGGTTATTATTTATAGATTTTCTGGCCTGGCCTGCAAATTGCAGGATTCCACCTTTTGATTTTACTATCCGCACCCCAAAATTGGTCTGCTAACAGCCAAACTCCGCTGTTTGGGGAGGCTAATGGCAGACTACCGGGGGTAAAAAGGTAATCCTTCCCTGTCAACCTACGGGCAAGGGGTTTGCGAGAACATTGCTCGCGAGAGCTCTCGCTGCCTTCTCGCGGATCTCTTCCGCGACATCCCCCCTGGCGAGCGCGTCATTAAGACCTCGCGTGGGACCCTTCTGGCGATATCCACTGAGACCTGGTCTCGCACGCCTTCCTGCGAGCTCACCCTAGTCCCCCCGAGATGACTGCCTTCCTCAGCGGATCCACTGGGATGAGACTGGGCCGCCGAGATGATAGGCCCTCCCAGCCCAACCGCTGAGATAAACTTCTGGTTGAACTTGACGTTCGTCAAACTGAGAAGCGAGTTCGTCGAGCGCGCTTGATTTCGTCAAATGCCTTTCACCGAACCCAGAACTGCTGTAAGCGGCCTGCGAGCAGTTGGCTCGCCAGCCCTTCTCGTGTATGCATGACGAGTACCCATCTCGCTAGCCTACCAGCGAACAGTCGGTGAGAGCTTGTCTCGCCCGCCCGACTCTTGCGAGGACTTGGCTGGCTTGTTCCCCTTATTACTCCCTTCACAATGTTGACCTCTCGAATCTCCCACCATTGCCTGGCGAATATCGGGGTTGTACACAATCCCCGCTCTTCGCGGGGCTATCTAGGCTCGCGAAGAAACATCCATCCCCTGGTATTCGTCAGCTTCTTGGTGATCTGTCAGGAATCTTTGGTAGGACCCACCTGAGGGCTATAAATATCACCCTGAGCCACCGTGATGTGCACCATTATTTCCTTCTTCTTTCCTCCTTTTTCACTCACCATAGCTGTCGAAAGATGCCGCTTTTCAAGGAAATGGAGACTCGCCTGCAGGCCTCCAAGTCCGGCGAGCAGTCTTCCATGGCCAAAATTCCTGCGTGGGCGAATCTCCCGCCTCCTGCTCCGGTGCCGACCACTAAGAAGGCGAAAATGGTTCGCCGAACGGGGGCTGAGTCAGTACCACTGGAATCTTCCCCAGACAACCGCTCCCCCGAGAAGGTATGAATCATAACTCTAGCCAAGCCGATAAATGAACTTCCTTGAATCTAGCTTGATCGCAGGATCATGCCACCAACAATGGCAGTTGCGAGCCCGAAATTGGGTCTCGCAATATTCCGCCAGCGAGCACAGATCCCGCTGGCAAAAAGGCTGCAGGTAGGCCGCTATTCTCACTCGCTCAAACTCATTTTGTTGACTAATGGCTCCTGGTTTCTTTCTCTTCGCAGTCTCGCCCCAGAGGACCCCGCCTCATCAAGACTTGCGAACTCTGTCACTGGTCCTCCCTGACACGACCATACAAATGTCGTGGTTTAAACTCCTGGCGAGCGAGGACTCTGGCGGCTCCAGACCGCCAAGAATTCCTCCAATCAACAGCGCGGCATACCCTCCCGGCTTAGGCAAATCGATTTTGCCCCACTATGGCAATGTCTTTGAGGGTCGGCCCGGATCTTCTCGCCCCGGGCCTTCTCGCCCTCCTCCGGGTAAGGATTTCTGGACCCTCGCGGTGTATGTGTACTTCCCCCTCTTGCTAAAACTACCTATTCCCTCTCGCAGAGCACTCCGAGACCCTGCACACCAACTCTGACTTTGGGGACGAAGGGATGTCCCCCCTCCCAGAGCAGATGGAGGAATTCTTGGGTGATCCGCAAGACCCCGAGGCGATGAAGCGACGAACCACCAAATTATTTCAGAAGTAGGGTCGAATGCTGCTGGACCTCAACCTTCAAGCGAGACGAGATAGAGGGGCTGCCGAGGAGAGGCATGCCGCCCTGATGGATGAGTGTGCGAGACTCCGAGCTGCGTTGCCTCACGACCCTGATGAGACTGTCATGCCGCCGGAGGTGCATATTGCGAGGATGAGGGATTATGCCTTCCTGATCGATAGGGAGGGCCGGGCGGCCCAGGATTATTACAACTCCACGGTACTGCCGCGGTCCGGATCGCGAGGTGGCGGAAGATGGAAATGGTTGCCCCATTAGACTCGTGAACCCGCCTCCCTTCCGCGAACTCTTCATGTTTATTACTGTTTATTCTTATAATGGACAACCCCGTGACTATTCGCTGCTTATATTTATGAGTTCTCGCTTGGTAGTAGCTATTGATAATTATTTATGGGTTCTCGCTATGCTATTCTACTTACTCGTACTATTCTCGCAAAAGATTTGTTCATGCTGACCTCGCAAGACGATCTCACCCTCATTTTATTTTTGAACACAATTCGTTTCTCGCATGCGATCATGCGGTGACATTTTTCTAACCGCACCCATCGGCGCTTGGAATTCTTCCCGCCTTTTTTGTTTTGCGATAAATAGGGTCTCATAATTGAGAGCCACCTACCACGTTCATCGTCAACCCTTCTTCTTCCCTTGCTCGAGAGATCTCGCCGTCTCTCCCTCTCGCTCCTTTCTTCTTTTGCAGGTTTGCAAGATGGTTTCTGATGCTGCCGAGGGTCGGCGGAAGTGTGCCTGGGCTTTCGCCGACCACTCTTTCTTCAACTGCAACCTGACTGAGGAAGAGAACTTCACTGCGGTCGCCGACTTCATCCCACCGCATTCTTGGCTCGCCTCCCTCGCGAGGACGAAGTGATCAACACCCTCCTTGCCGACGAGCTAGCCATCCCGACGGCCCATTTTGCCGTTGGCCTGCGCCTGCCCCTGTGGCCTGAGGTCCGCCAGGTTCTGATTAATCTCGCTTACTTTTTCCTTTTGTTGAATCAATCTCGTTCGCAGTGTATTGACCCTGTTTTCTATTGCTCGCCAGGTGTTCAAGCACTATGGCGTCATTCCAGGCCAGCTCACCCCCAACGCTATGGCGGTCATTATAGACTTCGCCTGCTATATGCGCGAGGAGCGCATTGAGTTCAGCCTGCCGGTTTTCCGGAAGCTGTTCTCCTTCCGAGCCTACAAAGAAGGCACCGCCTATTTTGTGGGATCGGGTCCCAAGGTCGTCGAGACCGTGAATAAGGCCCACTACTGGGCCCAAAAGTTCCTCTTCGTGAAGGGGAACTTCTGCAATGTCCCCATCTCGCCGATTCAGCACGACGAGACCACTTACCGGCCGCCGACTCTCGGCGGCCACGATGCTGCTTTGTACCAGTTCTTCTACACGAAGAACTTCGAGGTGGTTTATCTTCGCCGGAACCCCGACTCGCTGCTTCTAGTTCTTCCTGGGGAAGGTAATAACCCCGCTCGCTAACTTGCATCCTTTCAACTTTTTGTCATCTCTTATCTTTCTTAATTCCAGGGGAGCGAGATCTGCCAAACAACCCCCCCTACTTGAGCAGCAGGAAACCTTCCTCCACCCTCGCTCTCGCGACAATGGGAGTGGAGGCCTGCCGCGAGACCCTCCCCCCGCCTCCGCCATCCTCTCGCAAGAGATCGGGGGCCTCCAGCAGCCAGGTCCCAGCCCCCAAGTCTCCGCCAAGGAAGAAGACTAAGAAGAGCTGGGGCTCGCTCCCCCTGTGAAGGGAAAGGAGCTTGCCGAGGTTCCCCTCGGCAAGATCGACCTCACCATCCTTTCCGAGGAGAGGGAGGTCGATGAGCAGAGCGAGGAGGCCGCCCAGACCTCCGACCCGCCCATTCCAGTTAACCACTGGAACTTTGGCCTCGGCCAGAACGCAAAGATGAATCCGACGAGATCCTGGTGTGCTGGAGGTCGGAGGTTAACAAAGCCGACATCTCCACCATCCTCACCTCATGGGTGGAGAAGACGACCGTCAGTGGCCACACCTTTGACTTCTCCTTCGCCCTCTATGGGCGCGAGGATGCCGGAGCCTACAAGGATGAGACCGCGAGGACTCTCGCCTATGAGAGCGTGAGGTCTCAACTGCGGTCCTTGGAGCTCGCCCGCATGACGGGAAGGCGATGCCTGCAGCTCGAGCGCCAAAATGCGGAGCTCGCAAAAGCTTACCAGGGGCTCTCTGTCGAGAATGCGCAACTCAAGGAGAAGCTGCTCACCGCCGAAGGTGGTGTGGTGAGTCCCCTGGACCTTGCCACTTCTTCCCCCTTCCATCCCTTTCCTTTCTAAAACTTCTTCTCTTTTCCTCATGAAGGATGCCGAGACTGCCGGGAGGTCTGAAGCCCGCATCCTCAGTTTAGAAGGCGAGATCGCTGGGCTAAAGGCCCACAACTGAGAGTTGGCCTGCGCGTGCGTCCCCCTCTCTCCTCACCTCCTGAAGGAAGAGAGGCGAGCTCGAAATGAGGAGATCCGTGAGGAGTTTACCCAGTCGGTGCGTTACATCTTCCAAATGATGATGGGGGTCGGCCTGCTGTCTGCCGATGCGGCCGGTCTGACCCTTGAGGACATCATCCCTGAGCTCTTCATCCCGCTCTCGCCGGTAAAGAGTAGCGACATTGAGGGGGGGGGGGGGGGGGGGGGGTCCACGAGCGACCTATGAAGCCTTGTATTTTTGTTTTAATTTTGTTCATATTTTTTGGCTGGCGAGATCGCCGCATCTTTTAATTAAACTACGAAGTGTAAATGCAGGTTTTTGTCATTGTACTATGTTCATTCTTGTGGCCTGTCTCTTCCATAATTATATCTCGTTCTCGCCTATTCTTTATTGTTCTCGCGGTATTCATTCTCGCGCACTACGTAATAGGACAGCTCCGGTATAGAACCCGTGTAAGATCTCTTTTTCCAAAACCCGTTCGGGTACTTGAAAACTCGAACCTTTCCCGTATCGCACGGTTGAGGTGGACCTTCGCCCAGAATCGCTGCCTTACGGTGTCACCAACACTCAGGTTGGCTAACACCGCTCAGCACCAACCCTGTCGGCTATACGATCACAAGTAAAATATGCCAAAAAGTAAGTACATAAAAGAAGGCATGTCCACAATCACAGCATCATATAAATATATATAATGGAAACAGAAAGTCCAAAAGAGATGTACAACTAAAGGGGCTTAAGCCCGATACATATGCAAAGTAATGTACTATCTCTCTCTCTACAACATGCGGAAGTCTACAACAAAAGCTCTCAAAAAGCGGAAGTCTGACTATCTAATCATCAACCTGTGGCGTCGTGGTAGTGCGCTGCATCTGCTGCTCAAGTCCTGCCATCTCGTCCTAATGCGCGCGGGACAACTCCGTCCCCTCGGACTCCTGCGGTCACACCGACCATTAGTCATAAAGACTAAGTCGTTTTGTCCTCGCCTCCCTCCACGACTCCTAGGCACCGAGCGGGAGGAAGAAGCGGAGGACAAACAAGGGGTAAACAAGAAGGTGGTGACATGGCACTACTCTAGCAGGTATAAGTAAAGCAGTAAAATCTAGCTAGCAGTATAGTGCAGGTATAAGGCAGTAAAGTAGAGCAATGAAGTAAGCAGTAAATAGAAAGAAAATGCACTCCAGTAAGTAAATCTAAACTACCATCACAGATTAGTACCCTAACTTATATGAACGCCCATACGACATATAAGTTAAGATGTCCAGGTAACCCATCATATAAAAGAGCCCATACTAATTTATATGATGGGGGTATGCTAATGTGTATGTTATGCTATGCTATGGTTATGATGTTTTTAATGAATTTATGCAATGTGACGCACCCACACGACTCTATGCGCACAGACATGTATAGTTCCCAATTTGTTTGAAAGGAAGCCAACCTTTCGGGTACCGACCGTCGTGGCTCACGGTGGTAGTGGATCAGGCACTCCACATCCTAGGCAGGTATAGTCACTACCAAGCCTAGACCTCATGTACGCCTCAACGCTAAGAACACAACAGCGGAGCTCCTGCGTACTCTTGCTGGAATCCACCAGACTTTAAGGTCGGTGGGGTTATTAGGGATTGTCCTCCAGACCGCGGTACTCAAACTTACCGGCCCTCTAAACCTCACCCTCACCTGAGTCAACGTACTACCGTCGGTGACACGACTAGCCTAGTACCGAAGACTCGCCACTATTTGAATAAGTAACAGGTGTTAACAAGTCCACCCGAGCTTTCGACTCAGGGTCTAACACACAAGCTGATCCAACCCATCTCCTTCCCGGAGGAGATCCATACTAGTTTGCAGATCTAATTAGGCTACTCTTGCCTACAATTTAGTTAGCGATATATTTAGGGTGAATCTTGGACTTCCCGCGGTGTACTCCGTAAGGGGCCCCTAATGGTACTACAGATCAATGGGCTCAACCCCACGATCCTCTTCAAGACAATTAATTTAGTTGGTGGTTAATATTTGGTTCACCCTTCATCATTTCATATAGTTAAAGTGACTTAGCTCATCTCCCGTCACACCCAATCGGGTTGGACGTACCTTCATTCCTTTTACATTAACTCTAGCACCACCCCACAAGTAACCCTAGGATTGACCCTCCTTGAATGATGGTGTGCTACAACCCGTTTACTGATTGGATATACCTCATAAACACTACTTAGGGGTCTGAATTGTCTAAAACTCAAAATTCTGTTTTTACGAAACGCAGACCACACATTTGAACTATCCATCTACCCCATAAGGGAACCCTTCTAAATACTCATCACCAAGGTCTCTAATAATTATCCAAGGTTTCCACTGACCTTAATAGGGTATTCTCCAATTTCCATAATTTTTCATATTAAATTGTTATTTAATATAATTTAAAGTAGTTAAGGTCTTAAGGCAAATTACACATGAACTACCCTCAAAATGATTCTTCATGCTACATGAAAATTATCAGTAATACAATATTCCATATCATGGTGTTTTACTGAGTATAATGACCCTAGGATGCCATTTGGCCTACTATATCATCATAATTGTTTATTTACCAAAATGCCACTATAATTAGGAAAAATAGTATTTCACTTCTGAAAATTCTCCAAAAATTACCAAGTGTCCAAATGGGGACCTAGAGTCCTCTGCCAAATTATTGTGTCATTACCATGTGATTTGATATTTTATAATGATTAAACATTCAAAGGTAGTAATTACCAATTTCTACATGAGGTACTTGAAATATAATTCTACAAGCTTCCAAACAATTATCATGGGCATATATTAACCTAGAACTACAGATAACCAAGTATCACATTATTGCCCCATGATTTAATATTTTAAAAAGATTAAATACTCATAAGGTTGTAAACTCCAATTTCTACATGAGGTACATGAAATATAATTCTACAAGCCTCCAAATAATTATCATGGGTATATATTAACATAAAACTACAGATAACCAAGTATCACATAATTGCCCCATGATTTGATATTTTACAAAGATTAAATACTCATAAGGTTGTAAAATCCAATTTCTACATGAGGTACATGAAATATAATTCTACAAGCCTCCAAATAATTATCATGGGCATATATTAACCTACTACTACAGATAACCAAGTATCACATCATTGCCCCATGATTTAATATTTTAAAAAGATTAAATACTCATAAGGTTGTAAAATCCAATTTCTACATGAGGTACATGAAATATAATTCTACAAGCCTCCAAATAATTATTATGGGCTTATAATATCATTAAATGACAGATAACCAAGTTTCACAATTTATCCCCATGATTTGGCATTTATCAAAATTAAATTCCCTTAAGCTAGCAAGTACTTAGAATTTCCTACACAAGGAATAATACTTCAATAAATCATAACAAAATTACTATAGTCCATTTCCATCCCTAATCAGCCACTGATAGAGTTTCAACACCATACAAGGTCCTATGACCATGCATTTCATTTTATTAGGGAAAGGGTGACTATTTCATTTACTAGGAAGAAAAATACTTAAATACCTCTAAAAATTCTCAATAAATGAACTAAGTCATTTTATGCTCCTACAAGCATATCTCCAAAGTTCTGAGCCAAGGCAAGAACATTTGCTCCCATGCCCATCACAAGTCTCACTTTCACCCTTAAGGGTTTACCCTTAGGGTTTTAGGTCACACCACCCTTGTTGAAACCGATTTCTCGGTCTCGAGTGGAGCTCGGGGCCCTCACCGAGGTGAGGGGCAGCTAGCCCTTACCGGTCCCTCGGGAGAGGTAAGGTTGACGACTCGAGCAAAGAACGAAGACCCTAGTCTCAGCGAGGAGGTCCCTCCACTAACCCGGAAGATCGTTGAGCGCTTCCCCTCCCAAGCCAAAGCTAAGACTCGGGCACCTTGGAGAGCTAGAGAGCCCAAACCAAAGCGACCTAGGGAGAGAAGAGCTCAGATAAAGAACCGTCCCCTTCCAAGGTGCCCTTTGAGGTCTATTTATAGATTTCAGTTTTGTGGTCTGTCAATAGCCAAATCCCGCTGTCCAATCTTACTATCCGCACACCGGATTGGTCTGCTAACAGCCAAACTCCGCTGTTTAGAGAGGCTAGGTGCAGACCACCGGGGGCCTCTTGGTAAAAATCCCTTCCGGGACCTCTACGGGGCGAGCCAGCCCGCTTCGCGACCTCCCTCGCGAGTGGAGCTCGCGAGCCTCTGGGTCGGTGAACTCCAGAGGTATTATCAACTCTCACTCGAGGCGGGCTCGCCTAGCGGACCCCTTCCTCGGATGGTTGGGCTCGCTCCTAGCGACCCGGCCAAGCCGACTGCCCTCGCGAGCGGAGCTCGCGAACCCCCGGGTCGGCGAACCCCAGGATGGCTAACTGCACCCCAAAATGGCTAACTGTACCCCAAGAGGTTCCGGGCTCGCCTGGCGAGCTTCCTCCTTAACCGGTCGGGCTCGCATACACTGCCCTCGCGAGCCTCTGGGTCGGCGAACCCCAGGATGGCTAACTGCACCCCAAAATGGCTGACTGTACCCCAAAATGGCTAACTGTACCCCAAGAGGCCTTCCTCGCGAGTGGAGCTCGCGAGCCTGCGCCACCTCGGCGAGCTTCAAGGAAGCGGGTTAACTCCCCTCCGCTGGGCTCGCTCGCCTGCGCAGTCTCTTGCTCTTCCTTGACCTACCTCGCCGGAGATCAGGGTTCGCCCCTCTGGGCTCGCCTCCTTGAGCGCGAGTGGCGAACATCGGGGTTGTACACAATCCCCGCTCTTCGCGAGGTTGTTCTAAGCTCGCGAAGATACATCCAACCCCTGATGTTCGCCGATTCTGTTGACGTGGCGGGAATCTTTCCGGTGGGCCCCATGCCTGAAACTATAAATACCGTCCACCGCGGCTAGTGATCGAGCCTTTCCTTCCCCTTCCTCCTCGCCGAAATCCTTCTTCCTTTTGGATGTCTTCCAAGCAGAGCGCGTTGGAACGGCTGAAGGCTTCCAGGGAGATGGCGAAAGCTCGGGCCGCCGAGCACAACGCCTGGATATTCAACCCTGCCGCCTCTTCTTCCCCCCAGACTAAGAAAGCTAAGTCGGTTAGGAGGTCGCCGGAGGAGGACGCGACGTCGCCACTTGACTCGTCCCCTCCGCCGAATACCGAGCTTGCACAACAGGTATCTTTTGCCTAAAGCCTTTTCATCAACTCCTTGCTCATTCTCTTTCTTTTCGCAGAATTTTCCACCCGAGGACCGCATGGCGAGCCTCGCGCTGACAACTTCCCATGCTTCGTCCCCCGCGAAGCTGGGATCGCTAGATGCTGGGGTCGGGACCTCGTCCCAACAAGCGCCTCTCTCGCAACCTCGTAAGTCGCTCGCCTCCTCCATTATTCCTGCATAAGTCCAGGCGGTATCTACGCGTTTGTGGTCCATGTAGGTACCCCATCGCCGAGCCCCAAGGAGAAAGGCTCTACACCGGCGAACTCGCCGGTCCCGCCTAAGGTTAGCGTGGTGACCCCTGGCTTCGGTCTGATGGGGAAGCGAAGTCCAGGCGGCTCGCTTCTCGACGGTGTCAAAGTCGCGGAGAGAGCGGTATACCCTTCTGGTCTGGGGAAACCCCACGTCTCGGGATTCCGCGAAAACTTCCGGGGTCGGCCGGAGTCCTCGTGCAAGCCCCATCGCGAGTCCCCCTCCTCGCCAGGTTGGCATGTTTTCGCGAGCTCCCATCTCTTGCTTGCCTTCAGATCCTACTAACTCTCTCCGCTGAAATCCCAGGGGCCACCCCTGAGTCAGAGCACGGGAGGATGGAGATGTCACCACCGCCTTCGCCCAGCCAGATTGAAGATTTCTTGGGTGACCCTGGCGACCCCGTGCGGATGAAAAGTCGGGTGTCCGAGGTGCTTCAGAAGCACGGCATGATGTTACGCGAGTTGGAAGAGCGGTATGACGCGGATCGGGCTGCCTTTGACGAGAGATTCGCCGTGTTGGAGGACGCGAATGCACGCTTGATCGCCGAGGCGGAGCCGGTGCCTCGCGCCGATGTTACCTCACCCGGCGTGCACATCTCGCGGGGAGAGGATCAAGCGCACCTGATCCTGCGCGAGTTTAAAGCGCTTCGCGACTACCATTATCCGAGAGTGCCGCCGCGTGCGGGGAAGCGAGGCCGGGGTCGCTGGAAGTGGCTTCCTTACCCCTGAGACCGCCGCGGGTTGAATGCTACCATCCCGCTGTTTTTGCTTCTTTTATGACGTCTGTATGAACAATATTTGGTGTGGCAATACTCGCGAGTCTATCGTGACTCGCCTTTTATCATTTTTCTTTTATTATTCTATTTGTTTCGGCGGTGTGCCTGTGGTTTGTTTAGTCCGTTCGCTGTGTTTGATACGTTCGCCCTCGTGGAGCGTTTGTGTTTTTATGCAACGCTAGGCATAGACCCTTTTTCCTCGCAGGCTGGCCGCGGCGAGCTTGGGTTCGCAGGACTACTGTACTATCGGGTAGGATTTTACTTTGTTTCCGTTATCCGCACTCCTGACGCTTCGATTCCCGTGCCCATCAGAGCCCTCTATAAATAGTTTGGATTCAATCTTCTACCTGTCGCATTTATTTCTCCCGTCTTCCCGCGCCTACGCTCATCTCCGTTCTCGCAAGATCGCGTTCGCGTTCGCTGCTCGTAGGCTGTCTTTTCCTGACTCGATGCGGACAAATCAGCAAGTGGGAGCGGATGGCGAGAGCGAGGGGCGGTCCAAATGCGCCTCAGCGTTTCAAGCCCACGAGTTCTACTGCGCGAACATCACAGCCGAGGAGTATAAGCTCGCGGTGGACCGCTATCTCCCGGAGGGTTACTCGGCTCGCTGTCCAAGCGAGAACTCCACCTTGAACGAGACCGAGGCTGACGAGCTCGCGATCCCCATCGCGCATTTTGAGAATGGGTTGCGACTCCCTCTGTGGCCTGAAATCCGTCAGGTATTTCGCCTGACCTTCTCGCTGCCTCGTGTTCGCTATCGCAACTTTCTCATCGTTATTTGTAGGTGTTGCGATATTATGGGGTGTTGCCGAGCCAGTTGACCCCAAATGCGATCGCGGACATTGTCGCGTTCGCCTGTTATCTGCGGGAAGAGAGGATCGAGTTCAGCCTCCTCGTCTTCCGCAAAGTATTTTCTTTCCGCGCCTTCCGAGATGGGACTACCTATTTCGCGAGCCAGCACGTCACCGTCTGCGAGACGGTGAACAAGAGCCACTATTGGACCCAGAAGTTCCTCCTAGTGAAAGGACCCTTCGGCAACCTCCACTTCACCCCCATCCAGCGGGATGACGCCACTTACCGCCCTCCGAGCTCGCTGGGCGGCGCCGACGCCAAACTCCTCCAATACCTCTCCGGCAAGAACTTCGAAGTCGCCTATCTGCGGCGCAGCGTCGATTCGTTACTCTCCGTTCCTCAAGGGGAAGGTAGGGTTCGCTCGCGCCTCACTTTCTTTTCCCTTTCTTCATCGTATAACGCTTACTTTACAGGTGAGCGCGAGGTCCCCGTCAATCCCCCGCACGCGCAGGGCATCACCCTCACGGTGGATACTCTCGCGACCGCGGCGGCAGAGGCTTGCCGCGACCTTCCCGCCGTCGGGTCCGGCAAGAAGCGGCCCCCTTCTGCGAGTCAGCCGAGTTCGCGATCCTCCAAGAAGCTGAAAGGAAAGACCTCCGCTGTTAAGGATAGGAGCGCAGTCGTCTACCTGAGCGAGACCGACGGCTCGCCTCCTTCCCCTGCGGAAAAGCTTGACCCCCCGGTGAACCAGGGTGCTGGGAGTTCCTCCGTGACCCCTCAACCCAAAGGTCACAGGAACTTTGGTCTAGGCGAGAAAGTCTCCGACCTCCTTGGCGAGCCCCTGCTCGCCTGGGACCCTAATGCCAACCGAATTTCCTGCTCCACCCTTCACCCTTCCTGGGTGGAGCTCGGTAAGGCCGGGGAGGAGGCGTTCTCCATCTCCTTCGGCTTATATGGCCGCGAGGACGCCGCCGCCTACAAAGAGATGGGGCCCAGACAGTTGGTCTATGAAGAAATGCGAGCCCAATTCCGCTCGACGGAGCTCGCACATATGGCGGGGCGTCGATATCTGCAGGCGGACAGGGACATCCGCGCGTACAGGGAAGAGCTGAAGAAGGCTCGCGAGGAAATCAAGGGCCTCAAGGAGAAAGAAGAAGCGACGGAAACCCTTCTCGCCGGCATGCAGGGCAAGATGGTACGCGACCCCCGGGTTTCTTTTCTTTGCTGTTTACGATCTCTGGCCTTCCCCTAACCCGCTTGATGCTCAGGATGCCGACGTGGCCACCAAGCTCCTCGCTCGCAACGGCGAGCTGGAGTTGGAGAATATCATGTTGAAGGCTCGAGTGGATGAGCTGGTTCGCGGCGTGCTACCTCCCTCTCCTGGGCGAGTCGGCTCTCAACAGAGGGCTGCCGAAAGTGAGGAGCAGAGGCGGCGGGATGCACAGGAGGTCGCCAACCTTGTTTTCACTACCCTTAAGGATGCAAGCCTGCTAGCCGAGGACGCGATGGAGTTCACAGCGGAAGACGTCTGTCCGGACCTCTTCGCCATGGCGCCCTGGTTGGGGACTCGCAAAGACGGCGAGGGCCCTCTAGGATGAATTCTTTTCTTCTTTCCCCCTTTTCGCAAATGTATATCATTTTTGGGCTGGCGAGATTGCTGCCGAACACATAGTTATAACTTTTTGTTAATCTTTATGATCACGCTTGTGTTTATTTCTTCTCGTGGATTTCTTTTCCAACCTCATAACTAATCGTCACGTGGTGGTGCTCCCGGAGAGTTCGCGAGCGCGCGCGCCTGGGCTCGCCTCGCCGAGGTTTTCTTTTCCCTGGGTCTCGCGAGCCCGGGTTATCACCGCCCGCGAGCACTGCCCGGCGAGCCTAACTTTGGTGAGTATGGATAGTCATCCCGTGAGCTGAGATTCCCTGACTAGTATTCCAACCTGTTATCTTAGTCCTTGATCCTTATTGCTAGCCTTGCCAGCCTCTCCAGAGATCAACCAGAACCCCCCGTCTAGGTGAAAGCCCGGGAGCGGAATCGATCTGGGGCATTCCAGCACCAACATATCCAACCTTGCCAGCCTCTCCAGAGATCAACCAGAACCCCCCGTCTAGGTGAAAGCCCGGGAGCGGAATCGATCTGGGGCATTCCAGCACCAACATATCCAACCTTGCCAGCCTCTCCAGAGATCAACCAGAACCCCCCGTCTAGGTGAAAGCCCGGGAGCGGAATCGATCTGGGGCATTCCAGCACCAACATATCCAACCTTGCCAGCCTCTCCAGAGATCAACCAGAACCCCCCGTCTAGGTGAAAGCCCGGGAGCGGAATCGATCTGGGGCATTCCAGCACCAACATATCCAACCTTGCCAGCCTCTCCAGAGATCAACCAGAACCCCCCGTCTAGGTGAAAGCCCGGGAGCGGAATCGATCTGGGGCATTCCAGCACCAACATATCCAACCTTGCCAGCCTCTCCAGAGATCAACCAGAACCCCCCGTCTAGGTGAAAGCCCGGGAGCGGAATCGATCTGGGGCATTCCAGCACCAACATATCCAACCTTGCCAGCCTCTCCAGAGATTAACCAGAACCCCCCGTCTAGGTGAAAGCCCGGGAGCGGAATCGATCTGGGGCATTCCAGCACCAACATATCCAACCTTGCCAGCCTCTCCAGAGATCAACCAGAACCCCCCGTCTAGGTGAAAGCCCGGGAGCGGAATCGATCTGGGGCATTCCAGCACCAACATATCCAACCTTGCCAGCCTCTCCAGAGATCAACCAGAACCCCCCGTCTAGGTGAAAGCCCGGGAGCGGAATCGATCTGGGGCATTCCAGCACCAACATATCCAACCTTGCCAGCCTCTCCAGAGATCAACCAGAACCCCCCGTCTAGGTGAAAGCCCGGGAGCGGAATCGATCTGGGGCATTCCAGCACCAACATATCCAACCTTGCCAGCCTCTCCAGAGATCAACCAGAACCCCCCGTCTAGGTGAAAGCCCGGGAGCGGAATCGATCTGGGGCATTCGAGCACCAACATATCCAACCTTGCCAGCCTCTCCAGAGATTAACCAGAACCCCCCGTCTAGGTGAAAGCCCGGGAGCGGAATCGATCTGGGGCATTCCAGCACCAACATATCCAACCTTGCCAGCCTCTCCAGAGATCAACCAGAACCCCCCGTCTAGGTGAAAGCCCGGGAGCGGAATCGATCTGGGGCATTCCAGCACCAACATATCCAACCTTGCCAGCCTCTCCAGAGATCAACCAGAACCCCCCGTCTAGGTGAAAGCCCGGGAGCGGAATCGATCTGGGGCATTCCAGCACCAACATATCCAACCTTGCCACAGCAGCAGTCAGAAACACAACAAACGAAAGTAAGATATTGATTGAATGACATAATAAAGTTTTTAAGGGTAGAATCGTTTCAAATCATCCCCACTTCGAGCTCGGTCAAGGGGTATCCCTTCCACATCCCGGAGGTGATACCCCCCCGACTTGAGCACCTCGCTTACGATATATGGGCCTTCCCAGTTGGGGTTAAGCTTACCCACTGTGGCCCCTCTGCCGGCCGCATCGACCTTCTTCAGGACTAGGTCCCCCTTCTGAAAGTGTTTGACCCGGATATGTTTGTCAAAATATCGAGCCATCCGCCTCTTGACCTCTTCCTGCCTGATGGTGGCCAAGTCTCGGAGTTCTTCCACCAGGTCCAGGGATAGCCTCTGCTCGGCACTGTTACCCTCTAGCCACTCTTCATCCCCCTCGCATGCAGCGGTCGCCCGGGGGGTCTTCACCTCGAACTCTATGGGGAGAACGGCTTCGGACCCGTGGGAGAGCTTGAATGGAGTCTCCCCGGTGGCGGTGTTCGGAGTAGTCCTCATGGCCCAGAGGACGGAGGGTAGTTGTTCCACCCAACTTCCTCGTAGGTTTTCCACTTTCTTTTTTAGCAGGTTGACGATTATCTTATTTGCCGCCTCCACTTGCCCATTGCTCCTCGGGTGGTGGACTGAGGCAAACCTGAGGTCGATGCCGAGCTGAGTGCAAAAGCCGACGAACTCTTCACTCGCGAACTGTGGCCCATTGTCCGTCACTATGGCTAGAGGGAGTCCATGTCTGCAGATTATTTCCCCCCACACAAAATTCCTTACAACCTGAGAGGTCACCTTAGCTAGCGCCTTCGCCTCTACCCACTTGGAGAAGTAGTCGATCATGACTAGCAGGAACTTCCTCTGACCGCTGGCTTGGGGAAAGGGGCCGACCAGGTCTAACCCCCATATGGCGAAAGGCCAGGGAGCCGTGATGGACCGGAGCCTCTGAGCGGGGAGGAGCTGGAGCGGAGCATAGAGTTGGCACTTCTGACACTTTCTTGTGAACTCTGCTGCATCCTTGCTGAGAGTGGGCCAGAAGTAGCCTTGTCTCAACACCCTCCCTTCCAGGGTCCGACTCCCGGAGTGACTGCCGCACTCCCCGGAGTGAATTTCTTCCAGGACCCTCGGGACCTCTTCCTCGGAGACACAACGAGCCAGAAGTCCTGAGAGAGTCTTTCTATATAGCCCCCCTGCATGCAAAGAGTAATAGGCGGACTTATACCTGAAGCGCCTCTTGTCCACATCCTCTCCAGGGAACTGTCCGGAGGATAGGAAGGTGATGAATGGATCCATCCATGAGGCCTGCTGATCCACTTCCATCGACTCTCCCTCCTCGATGGAGGGCCGGAAGAGTTCCGAAGTCGTTCCCCCCGCTCGAGGACCGAACTTGGCTAGGAGGTCCGCCTGGGTGCTCTCCTCCCTCGGCACGTGTTTGATTGAGAAGGTGCGGAACTGCCCGATGACTCCCTTAACCTTCTCCAGGTATAGTAGGAGGGTTGGATCCTTTGCTTCAAACTCGCCTTTGATCTGGCATGCCACCACCATGGAGTCTGTGGAGACCTCCACGTCCTGCACACCCAGTTCCCGGGCCAGCCGAAGGCCCGCTATCACTGCTTCGTACTCCGCCTGGTTGTTGGTAATTGGAAAATGGATGTTTAAGGCTTGCTCAATCCGAGTCCCCTGAGGACTCACTAGGACTATTCCCCCCCCCCCCCCCCCCCCCCCCCCGAAGGAGTGTTTTCCCGACGCTCCGTCCACCAACATCTTCCATGCTTCCGGGGAAGGTGGCTCGTGCTCCTCCACTTTGGCCGCGTAGTCGGCCATGAAGTCTGCCACTGCTTGAGCCCTGATGGATGTCCTGGGTACGAAGGTGATATTGAACTCGCTTAATTCCACGGACCACTTTGCCAACCTTCCTGAGTGTTCCACCCCTTCCATGATTTTGCGGAGCGGATGGTCGGTCACCACTTTAATTGAATGGGCTTGAAAGTAAGGCCGGAGCCTCCGGGCCGATACCACCAAGGCGAAGGCTAACTTTTCTAGGATTGGGTATCGGAGTTCCGCCTTCTTCAGCACTCGACTAACATAGTAGATTGGGAACTGTTTCTTCCCCTCCTCTCGGATTAGCACGGAACTTACTGCCTCGGATCCTACCCCTAGGTATAGAGATAGGTCCTCTCCTGGTCTCGGTCCCTGGAGTAGAGGGGTTTGAGTGAGCTGTTCTTTCAGGGCTTGGAAGGCCCTCTCGCACTCCGGGGTCCATTCGAACTTCTTGTTTCCCCGCAGTACTTTGAAAAAAGGTGCACATTTTTCTCCCGCCTTGGAGAGGAATCTACTGAGCCCAGCCAATTTCCCTGTGAGGCTCTGGACCTCCTTCGGGTTCCTCGGCGACTCTAACTCCATTACCGCTTTAACTTTGTCCGGGTTGGGCTCCACTCCCGTGGGGGTGAGCAAATGGCCCAGGAACTTCCCTCGGCTTGCCCCGAAGACACACTTCAAGGGATTGAGCTTCATCTTGTACCGCCGCAGGGTCCCGAATGTCTCTTCGAGGTCTCGGAGGTGGGTCCCGAGGTCTCGGCTCTTAACCATGAGGTCGTCGACATAGACCTCTAAATTTCTTCCTTTCTGTTCGCGGAAGACCCTATCCATCATCCTTTGGTATGTTGCCCCTGCGTTCTTGAGCCCGAAGGGCATCATCTTATAGCAATAACATCCATCCCCCGTGATGAAGGAAACGTCCTTAATGTCCGGGGGATGCATGCGGATTTGATGGTAACCTGAAAAAGCATCTAAGAAGGACATTACAGTAAAACCGACGGCTGAGTCAACCAGCGCGTCGATTCTGGGCAAGGGGTAGCAATCTTTCGGGCATGCTTTATTAAGAAGTGAAAAATCGATACACATACGCCACTTACCTCCACCCTTCTTTACCATAACGACGTTGGAGACCCAGCCTGGATACTGGATCTCCGATACAAATCCGGCCTGCAGGAGTTTGCCCACCTCCTCGCGGATGGGCCCTTCTAGCTTGTCTGCGACGGCTCTCCTCTTCTGGCGGATGGGACGGGCACCGGGGTCGAGGTTGAGGCGATGGCACGCCACATCTGCATCGATCCCGGGCATTTCGGCGGCGCTCCAAGCGAAGACGTCCACGTTCTGTTGCACGCAAGCTAGAATCTCCGCTTGATCTCCTGGGCTGAGTCCTCCGCTGACCCGGACTTTTTCCACCACCCCCAGCCGGGTGACGACCTCGAGCTCCACGACCTCGTCCACGGCCTCTAACCGGGACTGCTCCCCCCAAGCCTTCTCTTCCTCGGCACAAGCGGGAGCTTGAGTCTCTTCCTTGACTTCCTTCCCTACCACCATCAGCTCCTCCGTCCTTCTCTCTTGGGCCTTCTTCTCTTCTCCCTTTCTCCCCGCCCGGGGTACCTCAGCTACCCCTTCCTGGACATGAACTTCACCTCCCTTCTTCTCTTCAGCCACCTCCAGACCTCCGGCTTCGGCTATCTCCTCCAGCACCTTATCCCACTCCTCGGCTTCTCCCATCCAGGAGATGGTGTTGACAGCCGTCACGTAGCACTGTCTTGCTACCTTGGGATCCCCCCTGACCCGCACCTGGACCCCTCCGTCGTTGAATTTGAGGCACTGATGAAAAGTGGAGGGGACGCAACGGAACGCGCTGATGAGTGGCCGTCCGAAGATGGCGCCGTAACTGCTCGGGGCGTCCACTATGACAAAGCGACAGTTCCGAGACTGCCCACCCAGGGTCACATGGAGCCCTACCCCTCCTTCTACTTCCTTCCTCTCTCCCGAAAATCCGAACAGAGGGCCATCCGAGGCCAACACCCTTCTGGGCTCCACCTCCATCTTGTCGAATGCCATCTTGAAGATGACATTGACCGAGCTCCCATTGTCCACTAGGATCCGGGAGACGGTGAAGTTCTCGATCGCCGTCTGGATGACCAGCGCGTCGCAGAACGGGTCTTCATAGCTCGGCATGTCCTTCTGGGTGAAAATAATTTTCTCGGTCGGGGGTGGAGCAGTGGATGTTGACGCCACGCTCCGGCGGTAGATGGTATGGAGACTAGCCTTGCGGGTCGCCTCCACCCCTACCCCCCCATGGATCACTCTGATCCCTCCTCTGTTCCCCAGATCTGCTCTGTCCTCACATCTTTCATCCTCCTCCCGAGGTTCCACCTCCACGATTCTTAACGGCTGCTGCGGTGGTGGTGCGGGTGCTCGGCCCCTCTTCACCTCCAGGAACTCCGGACAGGTGTCCGTGGAGTGGCCTTCCACATCGTGGAAGATGCAATAGGGCACCGCCGCTTCCCTTGCCCCGGTCTCTGCTATCCTGTTCCTTCTTCTCCTAGCGGCCGCCGCCTCCGCTTCTCCTCTTCCCCTTCCTCTTCCCCGGCCAATTGCCATGGCCTGTTGAGGTGGGGGAGGCAACTGCATCGGGCCTTGCCTCCACCCCAACTGGGGGGGTCTCCATTGTCCCTCGAAACGGTTACCCCTTCCTGGGCCATAACCCCTTCCTTGCCCCTGCACTCCTCCACCCTGCGGCCTCCATCCCCCCTCCGGGGCCCGGGTCTCTTCTCTTCTTCTGACCTCTTGCTGCCTCACCTCCGGCTCACCGAGCTTGGCCAGCCTCTTGGTGAGCTCTGGGTTGGCTTCTTCGCTTGCTACTTCCTCCGCCACCCTCTCCATCAGCTCCTCATAGGAGACGGGGGCCTTTCTTTTCAATGCCATCTTGAAGAAGCTTTCCTTCAACCCGACCGTGAAGGCGAGTTGAAGTGCAAATCCGGGCACCTCCTGAGTGAGCTGCACTTCCTCCTGGAACCGATCCGCGTACTGAGCCAACGTCTCCCTGGACTCTTGCTTCACCGCGAAGAGGGAATCAGCGTCCTTCTTCCTCCTCTTTGAAGTTGAAAATCTCAACAAGAAACTACGGCGCAGGTCCTCGAACGCGTAGATGGAGCCTGCCGGAAGCGAGTGAAACCAGTCCCTGGCCTTCTCCTTGAGAGTGACGGCGAAGAGCCGACACTTGAAGACATCGGACATCGGCCTGATGGAGACCGAGTCCTCGAAAGACTGCAGATGCTGAACTGGGTCATCTCTGCCATTGTAGTACACTCTATCCCATTCTCCGAATCCCGCCGGAACGGGCGCAGACAACACTAATTCGCAGAAGGGGCTTCCCCCTCCTACCATCTTCTCTCGCTCGGCTCGCGGACCCAGCTCGCTCGCCAAGCTTGGGATCGCACTCGCGAGGGCGATGCTCGCCTGAACCACCCCGGCTGTCGTCGCGTTTTCCTGGCGTGCGCTCGCCTGTGTCGTGCTCGCTGGGGCAGAGCTCGTCGGCACCGAATTCGCCGGCGCGGAGCTCGCTAACACCGGGCTCGCCGGACTGGCGAACAACACTCGCCCTTCCCTGTCATGTCCTAGTTCAATGGCAACTTCTTTTCCAGCCCTTCCTCCTGGTGCCCTCTCGCCGACTGCTGTTGGGGGAGTGATCGCCTGAGGGGCCGGGGTCGCGAATTCACTCCGCAGAGCCGTGACCGTGAACCCCAAGGTGTCGAGCACCTCCTTCCTGAAGTCCGCGAACATCCTAGCCATGGCCTCCTGAGGGGTCTCGCCGAATTCCTCGCCCTGCTCTTCATCTCCAGCCATAACTCTTCTCTGGGACTTTCTTGAACCAGCCGCGCTCCACGCTCACCGCACCAAAATGTTGAAACCGATTTCTCGGTCTCGAGTGGAGCTCGGGGCCCTCACCGAGGTGAGGGGCAGCTAGCCCTTACCGGTCCCTCGGGAGAGGTAAGGTTGACGACTCGAGCAAAGAACGAAGACCCTAGTCTCAGCGAGGAGGTCCCTCCACTAACCCGGAAGATCGTTGAGCGCTTCCCCTCCCAAGCCAAAGCTAAGACTCGGGCACCTTGGAGAGCTAGAGAGCCCAAACCAAAGCGACCTAGGGAGAGAAGAGCTCAGATAAAGAACCGTCCCCTTCCAAGGTGCCCTTTGAGGTCTATTTATAGATTTCAGTTTTGTGGTCTGTCAATAGCCAAATCCCGCTGTCCAATCTTACTATCCGCACACCGGATTGGTCTGCTAACAGCCAAACTCCGCTGTTTAGAGAGGCTAGGTGCAGACCACCGGGGGCCTCTTGGTAAAAATCCCTTCCGGGACCTCTACGGGGCGAGCCAGCCCGCTTCGCGACCTCCCTCGCGAGTGGAGCTCGCGAGCCTCTGGGTCGGTGAACTCCAGAGGTATTATCAACTCTCACTCGAGGCGGGCTCGCCTAGCGGACCCCTTCCTCGGATGGTTGGGCTCGCTCCTAGCGACCCGGCCAAGCCGACTGCCCTCGCGAGCGGAGCTCGCGAACCCCCGGGTCGGCGAACCCCAGGATGGCTAACTGCACCCCAAAATGGCTAACTGTACCCCAAGAGGTTCCGGGCTCGCCTGGCGAGCTTCCTCCTTAACCGGTCGGGCTCGCATACACTGCCCTCGCGAGCCTCTGGGTCGGCGAACCCCAGGATGGCTAACTGCACCCCAAAATGGCTGACTGTACCCCAAAATGGCTAACTGTACCCCAAGAGGCCTTCCTCGCGAGTGGAGCTCGCGAGCCTGCGCCACCTCGGCGAGCTTCAAGGAAGCGGGTTAACTCCCCTCCGCTGGGCTCGCTCGCCTGCGCAGTCTCTTGCTCTTCCTTGACCTACCTCGCCGGAGATCAGGGTTCGCCCCTCTGGGCTTGCCTCCTTGAGCGCGAGTGGCGAACATCGGGGTTGTACAACCCTAATGGCTCCAAATGGACCATTAGGGTGTGACACAAGCATTAGTATATCCATACCACCACATATCCAACATGATGGGAGGAGGCTAACACACTCAACTCCTCAAAATGACCTAAACCCTAACTTGACCCTTAAAGGCCCTCATTAGGGTTTCCAATTTTCCATATCAAATCAACTCCAAATGGAGGGAAATTTTAGGTAGGCACTACTCATGTACAAAAGAGTATGCAACCAAAGTTTGGTGTCATTTGGACATCATATGCTCCAAAAATCAACTTAATTTAAATATTCTAATTACCACAAAAAGCCTTGGTAACATTGTCCACCAAGGGCTCTCCCTCTGTCAGGGGGTGCCCCTAGGGCATACCAACCCATGGTTGAAAGCACAGCTCCAAAGCTTGAAGGGTTTGACCTAGGTAATTTTTCTAATGGACTGACCTAGTGTAGGACTAGTCCTAGTAAAACAGCTCTCTAGGGGTCTGTATGTCACCAAATGACCCAAACTCAAAGCGAAATAAAAGTTAAGACCAAGGACTACAACTTTCATGTTGGGCACTTTCTCTAAATCAGCCATTAGGATGCCCTAATTATTTATTGAAGTTGACTGATCATTAAGGGCAGAATAGCATAGCTTGGAATTAAATAAATATCAGAAATAAATGATCTGCACGGATCTTACAGCACATCCAAGGGCATTTCTATCGTCTTCCTCCTTGAGACGACGACCAGAATTGGTCCCGACCTGGGCCATATTTCTTCCTCCTTTCCCGGGCACCTGGTGGCCACCACGGCCGGCCACCACCGCCACCACCTTCGTGGTGGTCAGGTCTACAACTCCCGGCAACATGGCGGCCGGAGGAGGCATTTCCCGGCGGTCCTGGGTGTCACGAATCGAGCCGAAATCCATGGATTTCGGAGGTGGATCCGATCTCAATTGAGCCAGATCCTTCAGCATTATGTGATGAGAAGCTAGCATGAGGGGAGGGGAGGAGAAACAAATCTCGAGTGGAGCTTGGCGGTGGCGGCGGCGGTTGGCCATGGAAGTGCCTTGCTCCGGCGATCCTGCTCACAGCCGCGATTCTCCACCAATCTCCCTGCTCCAGTAGCCAATTTCGACTGCTCTCAGTGCTCTGAAGCTAATGGGATGGATAAAATGGGGTGGGGAGGAGTGTATACTCGGTTTTGAACTTACGTGCTCACGAGATTGGTGTTTTGGCCAACCAATCAGCTGTACAGCTGCTCCTCTATCCCCTCCTCAGGTTCCCAACAATCACCCAAGGCCCTTGGCTGATTGGGTTGGAGTGTGAGAAGGGTGATTGCCACTTTTCTTTTGCTTTTTGCTTTTGTCCCCCACCTTTAGCCACTTTCCTAATTTGTCTAAGCTTGGGTTAGACTTTTCCCTACAGCCTACATGACCCATTAGGTTATGAACATATGTTTGGTCATTGGGTTAGGGCTTGGTTCAAATGTATTTAGGCTAGGTCACTTAATTTGAGCTGTGTTGACCAAGATTGACCTAGAGTTGACTTTGACTTTGACTTGGTCAACATGATGCGTGGGATGGGCCCAATTGATGGTCTTGGGTCCCTTAACATCACCCAACATTGGTTGGTCCATGGTGGGGCTCCAATTGGTTCAATTTAATCAAAGGGTGTAGATTTGACCAAAATTGGGTAAAGTTTGACTTTGGTCAATTGGGGTCAATTGGTCCCACCATGATGGGGCTTTTGGGTCCAATGAGTTCCTCAAAGTGTTTAGAGTGTGGTGATAAGGTCAATTTGAACATTTGAGGGTCAATTGAACCCTAATTGACTTAGTTTGGTTAATGTTGACCTAATGTTGACTTTGGTCAATTTCATGCAATTGGGTCCCACCCAAGTGCAATTTCCATGGTTATGGTCTTCATCAGTGGTTAGGGTGATATAAGGGAGGTCAATTTGGTGAATTGAGGGTCAATTGGCCTAAGGGAGTGGTATTGGGCTATGTTGATTTTGTGCCCTTGGTGTGCACTTAGCACACTCCACTTGGACCAAGGGCCTTAGTGGCCACTCTGCATACCACCCATGCCCTAACACCATCTAGGGGTCTAGAAGGATTGGGGATGTTACAACCCATTTTTGACTGCCTTCGCTTTTTATTATTTACCCTCGTGCTGCAGGTACTTCGGATCACCCTTTCATCTCGTACTCGCGAGGGTGATCCTGTTTCTTAACCCTCTTTAGCCTTTGCGAGCGACACCCCTTGCAGGACCCCGCGCCATGCTTGATTCCGGCGAGTACTAGCTTGTCGAGCACTAACCACCGAGAGTACATAGGTAGGGTTCTCGCCTCCCCCCTAATCATGCGAGATGTTTTCTTTTCGTCGAGCGAGAAGGCCCTGGTCAGTACCAAAGATTTGCCAGCCGGAGTCCTGCCCCCTGCCAGCATAATGAACTTGCCAACCTTGCCAGCTTCTCCGCGAGATCAACCTGACCCACCGGCTAGTGCGAGCCCGGCAGCGGAATCATCCGAGGCAATCCAGCATAAAGAACTTGTCAACCTTGCCAGCCTCTCCGCGAGATCAACCTGACCCACCGGCTAGTGAGAGCCCGGCAGCAGAATCATCTGGGGCAATCCAACGTAAAGAACTTGTCAACCTTGCCAGCCTCTCCGCGAGATCAACCTGACCCACCGACTAGTGAGAGCCCAACAATGGAATCATCTGTGGCAATACAGCATAAAGAACTTGTCAACCTCGCCAGCCTCTCCGCGAGATCAATCTGACCCATCGGCTAGTGAGAGCCCGGCAGCGGAATCATCCGGGGCAATCCAGCATAAAGAACTTGTCAACCTTGCCAGCCTCTCCGCGAGATCAACCTGACCCACCGGCTAGTGAGCCCGACAGCGGATTCATCCGGGGCAATCCAACATAAAGAACTTGTTAACCTTGCCAGCCTCTCTGCGAGATCAACCTGACCCACCGGCTAGTGAGAGCTCGGCAGCGGAATCATCCGGGGCAATCCAGTATAAAGAACTCGTCAACCTTGCCAGCCTCTCCGCGAGATCAACCTGACCCACCGACTAGTGAGATCCCGACAGCAGAATCATCCGGGGCAATCCAGCATAGAGAATTTATCAACCTTGCCAGCCTCTCCGTGAGATCAACCTGACCCACCAGCTAGTGAGAGCCCGACAACGGAATCATCCGGGGCAATCCAGCATAAAGAACTCGTCAACCTTGCCAACCTCTCCTCGAGATCAACTTGACCCACCGGCTAGTGAGAGCCCAGCAGCGGAATCATCCCGGGCAATCCAGCATAAAGAACTTGTCAACCTTGCCAGCCTCTCCGCGAGATCAACCTGACCCATCGGCTAGTGAGAGTCCGACAGCGAAATCATCCAGGGCAATCCAGCATAAAGAACTTGTCAAACTTGCCAGCCTCTCCGCGAGATCAACCTGACCCACCGGCTAGTGAGAGTCCGGCAGCGGAATCATCCGGGGCAATCCAGCAAAAAGAACTTGTCAACCTTGCCGGTATACAGTGTCATGGCCAGCTCTCTGAATCCTTCGGAGAGTGGTGCCGAGAGCACCAACTCGCAAAAAGGGCTTCCCCCACTCACCCTATGGACCTACTCCACTCTCCCTGCGAACTCCCCTGGCGACCCTACTCCTGCAGACCTCGGGCTCGCTAATGGACCACTCACCGGGGCCCCACTGGCCGGGACCCCTTTCGCTTGGACGACCATTGTCGAGACCTCGCTCGCTCTCTCCGGGCTGGGGAAAAGTTCTCGCCCGGAGAGGTCTCGCCCCGCACCCTGGGTCGCTGCCTCCCTTCCGGCTCACGGAGCTGGGGCATTCTAGCCAACCCCAGGCGGAGGAAGCACCTGGGTAGCTGGGGTCGCGAGACCACCGAGCGCCGTGATGAGAATGCTCTGAAAAGCTCCAAGAAGATCTCGCCTAAGGTCTGCCAGCATTTCCACCGTTGCGGGCGCTCCTGGGGGTGGTGACCCTCCAGGTCTCGCGTCCTACTTATCCTCTCCTGTCATGCTTCCTTCTTGAACCAGCCGCACTCCACGCTCACTGCACAAAAAATGTTGAAACCAGTAAATGGTCTCGGTGGAGTTCGGGGCCCCCAACGAGTTGGGGGGCAGCTGGACCTTACTAATCCCTCGAAGGGACAGACCGATGCCTCGGAACTAGACACAGACCTTTAGACTCAGCAGGGAGGACCCACCACACACCCGGAAGATCTTTAGAGCGCTTCCCCTCCCAAGCCAATGCTGAAGCCCGGGCACCTTGGAGAGCTCCAAAAATGCCAACCAAGGAAAACCTGAGGAGAGAGAAGCTCAAGAAAGAGAAGTCCTCTCTAAAGGTGCCCGTTGGGTCTTATTTATAGATTTTCTAGACTGGCCTGCAAATAGCAGGATTCCACCTTTTGATTTTACTATCCGCACCCCAAAATTCTTCTGCTAAAAGCCAAACTCCGCTCTTTGGGGAGGCTAATGGCAGACCACCGGGGGTAAAAAGGTAATCCTTCCCTGTCAACCTATGGGTAAGGGGTTTGCGAGAACATTGCTCGCGAGAGCTCTCGCTGCCTTCTCGCGGATCTCTTCCGCGACATCCCCCCCTGGCGAGCGCGTCGTTAAGACCTCGCCTGGGACCCTTCTGGCGATATCCACTGAGACCTGGTCTCGCGCGCCTTCCTACGAGCTCACCCTGGTCCCCCCGAGATGACTGCCTTCCTCAGTGGATCCGCTGGGATGAGACTGGGCCGCCGAGACGATAGGCCCTCCCATCCCAACCGTTGAGATAAACTTCTGGTTGAACTTGACGTTCGTCGAACTGAGAAGCGAGTTCGTCAAAAGCAGAACAGATTTCATCGAGCGTGCTTGATTTCGCCGGACGCCTTTCGCCGAACCCAGAACTGCTGTAAGCGGCCTGCGAGCGGTTGGCTCGCCAACCCTTCTCGCGTATGCACGACGAGTACCCATATCGCCAGCCTACCAGCGAACAGTCGTCGAGGGTTTGTCTCGCCCGCCAGACTCTTGCGAGGACTTGTCTGGCTTGTTCCCCTTATTACTCCCTTCACAACGTTGACCTCTCGAAGCTCCCACCATTTCCTGGCGAATATCGGGGTTGCACATTGACGCCTCAGTTATTTGATAGATGGGTGCGGCGCATTAGAAAACAAGTCTCAGCAACCAATAATTCACTTCCCTCTATTGAGGGTTCCTCATCTATTCCTCCACCATTCTCTTTTCCTCCATCATAGCAAGACAATCCATCAATTATCCCCTTTGCCTCCGTGCTAACTTCCTTCTCTTTCTCTCACTCTTCGTTGGAGCCTAATCTCATAATACTTCTTGACCAATTTTCGCAAGAACTGACTGCATCATTCTCTCCTCAATTATAAGATATCACCACTATTGTCTATCAGAAACATAAAACTTATAACTATAGGATCAATCAGTTAACTACCACTGTTGAACTGATGTGTCAAATGTTAGAACTCTCCTTTGTTAACAAGGAGCTCTTATCTTCATTCATTAATGAAGTTAAGAAGGGGGAGAAATAAGATGTTGACAGAAGGAATGTTGGTACTACCATAGATAATAACATTGATAATATGTATGCTATTGATGAGCATTCTTTGCATAGTATTTTATGCTTTATTTTAGCCTATTTTCCATAGGTTTTGCTCTTCTTCTTAATGTTTCTAGTATAAAATCTTTCTTAATCTTACTTTCGATCAATTGGGCGAGTTTTGGTTAAATAGAGCATGTTTGTGTTCTTATCATGCATTCCCTTCTTTGCTTTGTGTCTATATACATTTTGATTGCATGGAATGTATCTATAATTGTGAATTCTGGTGGGTTTGGCTATTTATCATGCGGGTACAGACTTGTGTTGATTTTACGGGGAGTTTCGGCCCCATTTTGCATTGTTGGCCACTGATCGTGCGTTTTACTTCACGCACGATCAGTGGACTCTTTGCGCACGACCAGTGGTCATGCATGCTTGTTTACCCAGAAATCAACGATCCCCTCCGACCAGATTATTGCAGGTGATCGACGGTCTCACTTTACCCCAGGCAGTCTCAGTATGTCCACGGTAGGCTCAGCAGGGCCCAGGCAATCTCAGCTTGCCCTGGGCAGTCTCAGCATGTCCACGGTAGGCTCAACAGGACCCAGGAGATCTCAGCATGCCATGCAATCTCAGCATGCTTGGCGGTCTCAGCTTGCCTAACGGTCTTATCTTGCCTTGTAGTCTCAACATGCATCTATCGATCCCAACATTCCTAGCGATCTCAGCATGCCTAGCGGTCTCAGCTTGCCTGGTGGTCTCAGCTTGTCTGGCGATCTCAGCTTGCACTTGGAAGTTCCAGCGTGTTCCAGACTGTATCGGCATGTCCCTCACGATCTCAGTGGTCTCGTCGATCTCTACAAGCGGTCTCAACAAACCTGGGAAACCCATTATTCTTTGACCTGCCCGTTTGGGCAGGCCCTCACATCTATTAATAGAGGTGAGGGGGTACTCAGAAAGGGACCTAGGGGGAGTGTCCAGCCCCCAGCTTGTGACATGAGCTGTCTCAAGTTTGTAGACTGTGGCGACCTCGATCTCACCTATGACGAGCAATAACACCTCTGTCAGGCGGTCTCAACCCTGCCAGGGGGTCTCCTTCAGCTAATATCGATCCCAACGTCCTCCTTCTTGATTGCCAGCTCTTTTCTGCATGCCTTGTATTATTTTTTCATGTATCTCAATGTAATTTCAGCTATAACTTAGATTTTAAATCAATAGCATTGCCCGCCGCAAGAGAGGCATTCATCGCGGAGGGTTGATCTGGTCTCGCCGCTTGCCCACGACCATCTCTTTTCTTTCTCTCTTGCTCCTTCATTCGTGGCTCAAAGTAAACGGCTACTCAACAGTTATCCCCCTCATCTTTCAGCTTGAGCAAGTGTAGACTTGGTACATTTTTGATGCTAAAAGAACAACCTGTGACCTTCAGATCTTGAGTAGTTGATGAACAAGCAGTGACAATGGAGATGCTAGAGGCTTGAGACAATTCAAATGGTGCACTTACTCTAGAAGCTCTTTAGCTCTACATAGAGCTTCATTTGGAGAAATTTTGCCGAGAGAATGGTTAGCAGCTGGAGCAGTCTCGCCAGCAGTTGGATGTGATTAATCAGGCTCTAATCACCATCACTCAACAACTACCTCCTCAAGCCATAACAACTGTATCTCCTTTTCCTGCTACTTATCTCCCAACTCCTTCTCTAGTTGAAGAGGAAGAGACATCTCCCTTCATTAGTAGAATTCGTTGGGAGCCAATTCCCAATAACTTTAGAGAGCATCATTTGCCAGTTTTCTCGGGAGGAGAATACCCTGTCAACCATCTTCAAGTTTTTGAATCAGATATCTCTTTGAGAGTTGTCTCAGATGGGATCAACTGCCAATTACTAGTCACATCCTTCGGCGGTCAAACTAGAGAATGGTTTTACAAGCTGCCACCTCACTTGCTTCGCCGATATCCGAAGAAAACTTCTCTTGAGGTTCGCTACCTCAAGGAAGCGGAAGAGAGGCCCAACAACTCTCTTTGAAATCAAGCAAAGAGATAATGAAACTCTTGCTCATTTCTTTGACAGATTCCAAAAGGAAATACTTGAACTTGTTGATACTAATCAGGACTTGTATCAAATCGCTTTAATACATGGATTGCAGGAAGAACTTCTCAAATTTGAAGTCAGCCGAAATGAACCCAAGCATTATGGTCATCTTATCAGCATAACAAATCAGTTTATTGAAACAGAGATAGTAAATCCTCGTTTTGTTTCTTCTCTAAGTCGGACGACCCAGCAACGGCAAGGGAACTCTTATTTACCCACATCTGTCTTCATCACAAAAGATTTCGCAAGATAAAGACTTCAGATTTTACTCCTTTCCTCATAATATATCTACTCAACTCCTGCAGCAAGATGCACCACCTGAATTTTTGGAAGCTTGTCCTATTCAGTCTTACAATATAAGAACACTTGAATTCAAAAATTATCAAGAAGAATATACTCAGCTTGATGTTCCCATGGAAAAAAAATTCTTTCGATTATTCAAGACATGCCAGAGTTTAGAATTCCTCGCCCTATGAGGTCAAAAGCTAAGAATCGTCATGGTGAGCTCTGCTGCAATATCACTTAGACATTGGTCATGGAACAAAATATTGTCGAGCTCTTCAGAAGCTGGTAGATGAACTATGGAAACGATGAAAATTACAGGATCATCTTGCTCAATAATCTGATGATCTTTCCTTCGGCAGAAACAAAGTTACAAGCAAAGAATTTCTCATTTAGTAAGAGAAGCGCATATAGTAGAGATGAGATAGAATGTTATTTATTTCTTGTTTCATATAACTCCCATTTGTTATGAGTTTTTTGCATCTTTATTCCTTTTCTAGCTTTACTTGTAATGAGTATAGCGGCAATCCAGCTTCTACCGGCATCTATCATCGTGAAGACTTTCTTTGCAGTCAGAGACACCATACCTTATATCCATATCCACTACCGTATCCTCCACTACAGACATTTATTCATTTACATCTTAAGCTTTTTCATTACTACCTCTAGAACTACGTGGATGTGAAGGGTGGAATTACCACCTCTGTTGTTTGATGTGAAGTATGGATATACCATCTCTGATTTTTCTGAAGGGCCATAAAAGCCACCAAGACCACATCTCGCTAAAATTATTCGCAGACGTGCAGTGGTAGCCCAACCTGTTATTATGTGATGATTGTCATTAATTACCATGATACCTTGTCAAGTTAATCGACTTGATCTGTTTGAATATAGATGATTCCATTCAAAATAGATTGGTTGTGATAGATTACTAACAACTGATATTAGGCTGGTGTGATATTACTTGCAAGAAAAACAGACTAACTTTAGTATGTATCCAAATATACTACCAAATAGCTAGACAATTATTTGTTGATCACTAATATTTTAGGTACCATAAAATCCAATATGCATCATTCCTGGATTCCTGAGTTTTCTATTCCGGACTCATAGTTAATCTATTTATAACTTCAGATTTCTCAAATCATATACCGAGTTGGGTTTTATTGGCATCAGCTGACGTAATATCATTAACAACATTATTATCGGTAAGTCAAAAATTATCTAGCCATATTGACTTCACACTCATTATTCTGGAGTATGTGAATATAAGGTTATCATAATATTATCTTCTCTTTCCATAAACATGGGTACTGCTTCATCTCTTCATATAGAGATATTATTTCATCAACACCAAATCAAGTGATTGTGAATAAGCGTTTATACCCTCTATAAATGAGATGTTATTCCTTGTACATTGCAAATATGAATAAAAATAAGTATCAGCAAGTTGTCTCAGGTACCTGACATATTTTCATTATATTTCTTATACATGTTCTTCATATCTTTTGTAGATAGAAACAGGTGTTCGCGAGTTTTGTTTTAGGTACTCGCATATTATATTTCATATACCTATTCTTCAAATCTTTTGCAGATAGAAATAGGTGTTCGCGAGTTCTCCTTCAGATACTCGCGTATTATATTTCATATACCTGTTCTTCATATGTTTGCAGATAGAAATAGGTGTTCGCGAGTTCTCCTTCAGGTACTCGCATATTATATTTCATATACATGTTCTTCATACCTTTTGCAAATAGAAACAGGTGTTCACGAGTTCTCCTTCAGGAACTCGCGTATTATATTTTATATACCAATTCTTCATATATTTTGCAGATAGAAAAAGGTTTTCGTGAGTTCTCCTTTAGGAACCCGCGTATTATATTTCATATACTTGTTCTTCATATCTTTTGCAGATAGAAACAGGTGTTCACAAGTTCTCCTTTGGGTACTCGCAAGTTCTCTTCAGACACTGGAAAGTTCCCATAGGTACTTGCACTCTTTTATACACATGTTTTGTCCTGACAGAAAAAGTGGATCTCGATTCTCGTGGGCAAGTTCTATTTTTTTGAAGTTTTTTCAAAGCTTAAAAAAATGCGGGGATCATGTTTACCCAGAAATCGACGATCGCATCTGAGCAGATTATTGTAGGTGATCGGCGGTCTCAGCTTACCCTGGGCGGTCTCAGCATGTCCAGGGTAGGCTCAGCAGGGCCCAGGTGGTCTCATCTTTCCCCGGGCGGTCTCAACATGTCCAGGGTAGGCTCAGCATGGCCCAAGTGATCTCAGCTTGCCTTGGGCGATCTCAGCATGTCCAGGGTAGGCTTAGCTGGGCCCATGCGATCTCACCTAGGCATTCTCAGCATGCCTGGCGGTCTCAGCATGCCTGGCGGTCTCAGCATGCCTGGCGGTCTTAGCTTAAATTGTAGTTCTTGGGGAAATGATTTATCTTAAGCCCTAGAATTGAGTAGAATATAAATTCTAAGAATGAAAAATTAGGCTAAGTAAATATGCGTCGAATAGTATTCGACGCAACGTCGAAATATAGTCGACTTTTCTCTCAGAATGAGTCGAAGTAACTCTAAGAAGAATTTGACGTAATCTTTGTCGGCGTACCTCTGACTTCTAGTCGACGCATTTAAGAAAGTCGACACACCTTCCTTATTCTCCTCTCGGCATCCAGCCAGGATGAAATCAACGCTTACGTCAAATAGTAATCGACGCACGTCGATTTCTATAAGAAATTCAAAAACACGCCAGATCTCTTTCCTTCTTTCTGTAGATCTGATTTTTATGGAATGATATTATTCTTTTATAGCCATTCTGAATCAGTCTTTCCTTCTATTTGATTCTTGACTAATTTGATTAAGATTATTATGGATATTATTTGAAATCAGAATGAATTCTTTCCTTCTACAGATTTAATTATTATGGAAACTTTTTGTCTCTAATTGTTGATTGATTATTCCCCTTTAGCAACATCTTTTGAAACAGAGCTATAAATAAAGAGGAGGTCGGCAGAGAATAATAACTAGTGATCCACCATATACATTTGAAAAAGAGGAAGAGCTCCCAAGTGAAGAGTGAGAAAGCTGAGAAAAGAGATAGTGTGCTGCAGCAAAGAAAAAGCATTCATCTTCTCCTCCTTCTGAAGCCATTCTGCTGCAAATTCTGAAAGCTCTCACAAAAGAGAGAAAAGCTTACAATCTCCTTCTCACTATAGAAGAGAGATTACATTCACTATTCTTGTGCTTCTAATCTTCTTGCTAGGAAGAAGATTCTTTCTTGTTTTAATTGTTTCTTCTAATTCTTCTTCTCATTCTTATTTCAACTTCAATTGTGTAAAAGAGTTTTTAGAATCTCTCTTCAAAAAATTCAGTTGTACTGGTTCTAAGAGTCTCCTTATCAAAAGACTCAGGCAGGTTCTAAGAGTCTCCTTATCAAAAGACTCAGTGCAAGATAGTGAATTCCTACCAAGGGGGTAGAAGAGTGGACTACCCAAAGTTTGGGGAACCACTATATTTCTTTGTGTTGTGCTGTGATTTTCATTTTGCTATTTCTTTCTTTATTTATTTAATTCTTGTTGGTGTGTGTGGGAAGCTTAATTCTGTGATTATTACACATATATATATATTTGTTAACTTTGCACAAAATTTATTTAAATCTCTATTCACCCCCCTCTAGAGAATTCTAGTGTGGTTAACTGTGCACTTTAAATTGGTATCAGAGGGAGGTTGATCTAAAAAGGTTAACTCCTTGATCAAAAAGATCCTACCTCATATATATATATATTTCTAAAAATTATTTTTCACATGGCACAAATCAAAGATTATGCTTCCACCAGACCACCAATTTGCAACCTTGAAAAGTTTGCACTTTGGAAAACAAGAATTAAAATTTATCTAAACTCTATTGATGGAGAATTATTTGATGTTATTATGACAGGTTCTCCCAAGCCATTCAGAAAGGACTCGAGTGGAAAGGTCACACAAACACTTGTTCCAAAGGCTGAATGGACAGATGAAGAAAAGAAAGCCCAAGCATGTGATGCCAAGGCTATGAATATCTTAGTCTCAACCCTCTCAGATGAAATCTTCCAAAAGATTGCTGAATATGAGTCAGCTAAGGAAATATGTGAAGCTCTCAATAAAATGGTAGAAGGGAGTGCTTGAGAGGAAGGATAAAAAGGCATTACTCATCTCCCAATATGAAAACTTCCAGAAGAAAGAAAATGAAAGTGTTGCTGACAAGTATGCCAGAATCAGCCTCATAATAAATGAGTTAAGAACACTTGAGAAGGATATATCTCTCACTGAGATAACTGACAAACTTCTAACTTGCTTCCCTAGCTCTTGGGACTCAAGAATTTGGCCAATTAGAGACTCCAGAAGCCAAAATGAAATCTCAACTGTTGTTCTGTTGGGTAAATTAAGATCTTATGAACAGTTGTTGAAAACAAGAGCAGAGAAAGAAGAGAAAGAAAAGGCTCCTCCACTCTCAAAAGAAAAGAGCATTGCTTTGAAGGCTACTGAAGGTGAACCCTCTACAAATGATGAAGAGCTGATCAGTCTACTGGCCAGAAGGTTCAAGAAGTGGATCAAAACAGAAGGATCCAGAAGGAGAGACTCAAAAACCAGGTAGGACAAAACTCCTAATAAAGAGATTATATGTTACTCTTGCAGGAAACCTGAACACATTGCACCTGAATGTCCTAAAGAGATCAGCAATAAGAAAGATCTGAAAAGAACAGATCTAAAGAAGAAGAATAAGAAGAAGAAAGAGAAAGGGTTCATTGCTCAATCATGGAGTGATTCAGAAACTGAAGGAAGTACCTCATCTGAAGATGATCAGGAAAAAGCTAAGCAAGAGGAAACCTGTTTGATGGCTACTGAAAAGCCTGAAGATACATCTCTGGTAAATATATTTGATGATATAGATCTCTCTTCCACTGATTTCAAAAATAGTTTCAAAGAATTCTGTTTATATCTGGTCAAATCTGAGAAAGAAGTAAAGGAACTAAGAAATGAACTAAACAATCTCAAATAAATAAATACACAACATAAAAACTATGAGCTCAGTCTAGGACTCTCAGAGGAGCAACTAGATAAAATCAATACTGAAAATCAAGCACTAAGAAATGAGCTAGCAAAGGAAAAAGCCTTTGAAGACTCTCTAAATGGCAGAAGTCAGAAGCTCAAGAATATCTCTAACAATCTCACTGATAGATTTAGACAACTAGAATATAACACTGACTTAGAACCCAAACCTCAATCACCCAGCAAATCTGTCTGGAGACATCCTATTCACTTCACTAGGGAGAATGATTTGACAGGAGAAAGATCACAAGAAAATCCAGAAACAACCACTGTTTTTAACAAAAATAATATCACTATGCATGAAGGAATCCTAGGTAAATATCCTCAGAAAAGAAACAAACTTGCGTCGAATCATTATCGACGTGCGTCGAATTCTACTTAACGCAACTCAAATAATGCATTGATTTCTAATCAACGCAGACACCAAAATACGTTGACTCCCAATCGACACAATCTCTCCTATGCTTTGACTAAAAGTAACCACAGAATGAAGGAAACGTCGACTTCCACGCGACGCAACTTTAAACATACGTCAAATTCATATCGACGCAACCAATCTAACAGAAATGTCTCCTTTTCCAAAAAGTCTTCTCAATCCATTTCCTTTTATTATGAACACTATTTCTGCAACATTACCAAAGACAATTGGTATGATAAGCCAATACCCCTAAAGGAGGAAGGATATTCTGAAAAACCCACTTATTCTTTCATTAAACCTTTCACTGTTGGGAGGAAGGGGCCCCAGCTTAGGAGGGTCCAAACTAATGTTTAAAATTTTATGTGCAGATGTATCACATCTCCAGGCTAGTGTGGTACTTGGACAGTGGATGCTCCATGCACATGACAAGGTACAAAAACCAATTAATCAATTTTGAGGATAGACTTGGACCACCAGTGACTTTTGGAGACTCTAGCCGTGGCCAAACCAGGGGCTTTGGAGATTTCAAAGAAGGGAAAGTTACCTTCAAGAATGTGGCAGTAGTCAAAGGACTGAAGCACAATCTGATAAGTATAAGTCAGATATGTGACAATGGTAAGTGTGAGGTAAAATTCACAACACTATTTTTCCATATTATTGATATCAAGACTGGTGCCATAGTACTCAATGGAATTAGAAAAGGGAAGGTATATATAGTAGACTTTAGCTCCTCACCCACAGAAGTTTGTTTGTTCAACAATATTATTAATAAAAGTGAATTATGGCATAGGAGACTGGGTCATCTAAACTACAAAACCATTAGTAAACTATCAAAGAATAACCTTGTCAGAGGCTTACCAAAGGGTAGATTCTCTAAGGACTCTCCATGTAGACCTTGCCAACTAGGAAAATAGACCAAGTCATCCTTCAAACCAATTGGTAAGGATGACTCCCCTAGGACCCTCTACTTACTGCACATGGATCTCTTTGGTCCCATATCCACTCAAAGCTTAGGTGGAAAGTCTTATACCTTAGTCATTGTAGATGACTATTCTAGGTTTAGCTGGGTATTTTTTCTAAGGGCTAAGTCTGAAACCCATAAGATTCTCTCAAGATTCATAAGACAGATTCAATCTGAGTTCAAAACTCATGTTTCAATTATCAGGAGTGATCATGGGACTGAATTTGAAAATCAGTCAATTTGTAGTTTCTGTGAGAATATAGGTATTAAACAAAGTTTTTCAGCCCCTAGAACTCCTCAACAAAATGGAGTTGCTGAAAGAAAGAATAGAACTTTAATTGAATCAGGAAGGACCTTACTTGCAGAATCAGGATTACCAAAAACCTTCTGGGCTGAAGCAGTCAACACTGCAAACTATGTTCTAAATAGAAGCCTCATTCACAAAACTAAGGCAAAAACTCTATATGAGCTTCTGAAGGGAAAAACACCCATTGTTAAATACTTTAAAATTTTTGGATGTGCTTGCTTTATTCTAAATAATGGGAAAGATTATCTTGCCAAGTTTGACAAGAAGTCTGATGATGGAATATTTCTGGGGTACTCATCATCTAGTAAAGCTTATAGATGCTATAACAGGAGAACTCTCAGAATTGAAGAATCTATGCACATTATATTTGATGAAACTAACAAGCTGTTTAAGGGGGAGGAAACTTCCACCAATCCTTTTCCACAGGAAAATAGCAGCATAAAGACTCAGCTTGAACAACTGGCTCTAGAGAACAGAGACACTGGGAAAGAAAACCAGCTACAGGAACTAAGTGAGGAGTCTGAACAAGAGCATGAAGAAGGTTCAGAGAAGAGCAATCAAAACCAACTCCCACAAGAAAACATGGTTCAGGAAGAACAGTTGACAATGATCCCAATGTTAATGAGGAAGAAGAGCATCTGACAAATCCAAGCAGGACAGGGATCAATATGAAAAATCATCCACAATCCCAAGTAATTGGAGACCCCAATACTGGAGTAAAAACAAGACACCAAGTCTCCAATGGGATGATGCTCCAATGTTTCTTATCTCAAGTTGAACCAAAGAAGTTTGAGGAAGCAAATTGTGATCCTCACTGGATTATAGCCATGCAAGAAGAACTAAGCCAATTTGAGAGAAACAAAGTGTGGAACCTAGTTGAGAGACCAAGAAACTACCCAGTTATTGGTACAAAGTGGGTATACAGAAACAAACTAGATTCCACTGAAGTAATTGTCAGGAACAAGGCAAGACTTGTAGCACAAGGATACAGACAAGAAGAAGGAATAGACTACAATCAAACCTTTACTCCAGTAGCCAGATTGGAAGCAATCAGACTCTTTCTTGCCTATGCAGCCTTCATGAAGATGAAAGTATACCAGATGGATGTCAAGAGTGATTTTCTGAATGGTGACCTTCAAGAAGAGGTGTATGTAGAGCAACCACCAGGTTTTGTCAATCCCTCATCACCCAACTTTGTTTATAGACTTAACAAAGCACTTTATGGTCTTAAGCAAACACCTAGAGCCTAGTATGAAACTCTCTCCAACTTCCTTTTAGAAAATTCTTTTGAAAGAGGAAAGGTAGACCAAACACTTTTTATTAGAACCCATAAAAATCAACTCCTTCTTGTTCAAATCTATGTAGATGACATCATATTTGGCTCAACTCATCCCAAACTGTGTAAAAGATTTGCTAATCAAATGCAATCTAAATTTTAAATTACTAGTATGGGAGAACTCTCTTATTTCCTAGGGTTACAAGTACAACAAAATAGTGAGGGAATCTTTATCTCACAATCAAAATACACTAAAGAATTAATCAAAAAGTTTGGTATGGAATCAGCATCTACCATGAAAACACCTATGGCAACTAATGCCATTATAGAAAAGGATGATAAGGGAAAATCAGTAGATCAAAAGACATAGAGGGCAATTATAGGATCCCTTCCCTATCTAACAGCTAGCAGACCTGACATTATGTTTGCAACCTGCATATGTGCTAGATTTCAGGTTGATCCACAAGAATCCCATCTCACCTCTGTAAAAAGGATTCTTAGATACCTAAAGGGAACACCTGAACTAGGTCTGTGGTACTCAGCAGAAACAAATTTTGAATTAATAGGATTCTCAGATGCAGACTATGCTGGATGTAGGGTTGATAGAAAAAGCACATCTGGTACTTGCCAATTCCTAGGTGACAGATTAATATCATGGTTCAGTAAGAAACAAATTTCAGTCTCAACCTCAACAGCTGAAGCTGAATATATAGTTGCTGGGAGCTGTTGTTCACAAATCCTCTGGATGCAAAATCAGCTTCTTGACTATAAATTGGAAGTCAATAACTCTAAAATTTATTGTGATATCTCTAGTGCTATATCCATAGCATCCAACCCAGTCCTTCATAGTAGAACCAAACATATAGAGATCAGACATCACTTTCTTAGAGACAATGTAGAAAAAGGTAAGATAACCTTAGAATATATTCCTACAGATAGTCAAAGAGCAGACATTTTTACCAAACCCTTATATGAAACTAAGCATACTTACTTTATCAACACCTTGGGAATGCTTGATGGAAGCTTGTAAACACCATTGTTGGGGAAATCTAAAAGAGATCAGAAAAACTAAGCAAGTACTTAAAGACACGTCGATTACCTATCGACGCACCGTCGAGAGGAACTCGACGCTAGCATTGATTTCTTAAAGACAAAGATACGTCGATCCCTTATTGACGCACCGTCGATCTAATCTCGACGTAAGTCTGCGACCACGTCGGCAGGACATTAGGTTGACAATGTTTTGACGGAGCGTCGACTCCATATTGACGCATACGTCGACATCAATGACCAACGTCACAGATGCTCCGACACATCGACCATGCGTCGACTCCAATTCGACGTAACGTCGACTTCATAATAAAACTGGAAACAAATCTTCCCTTCTTCTTTTGACGATTGGTTACCTAATATACCTTGATTTCTGTTTCCTTTTCGACGTTTCACCTCCTTTAAATAACACCTCTTATTTCATAACTCATACTCTCCCAAACCGCCAAAATCTTTGTCTTCTACCTCTCTCTCTGCATCAATGGCGCCAACCCCTTCTCAATCTGCTCTCATCAAAACAATAAACGATGCTCTGGAACAACTTCTGAATGACTTCCAGACACGTCTGACCAACTTCTCAAATGAGTGTGCCGACATGCTCACCACCTGTGAAGCCAAATTGGCCAACCTCTCTGCTTTTCTTCCTGAGCTTCATGTTCTTCTTCAAGAACAACCTCTGTCCAGGGGGAGGAAGAAACAACTTTTTCTGATGACCTAAAAGGGCAAGTCTGGATTGAGGCACCCTTGTGTGTGGAAGAATATCAGCATCACTCTCCTGGCTTCTCTGCTAGCTATATCAAACTCAAGACACCCCTACTTGAGGATATTCCTCCAGCGGACATTTTGCCTCCTGTTACAGAACAAATTCCCTCTCCTACAAAAGTTCCTTCTCCAACTTCTCCTTCTAAAGAGAAAACTGCATCTCCACCTCTGCCTCTTCCACCACTTCAACCTCCATCTCTACCTCCTCTACTACCTTTACCTCCACAAATGCTATCTAGGGGAAAACCAAGAGGACAAATGAAAAGAAGAAGAGAAGCCATCCCTCATTGGAAAAAATTCTCCAAAGAAGAAAGAAAAGACTATACAAAGGAAAAGAAATATAGAAAGGCTGTTGAGGAGATAAAAAGGTTTGAAAGAATGCCTAATATCACTCCTAACAGTCCTGTAAAGGAGTACCATGATCCTGACATAGAAAAGAGGCATGAAGAAATAAGAGAAAGAGAGCTGTATGAATATGAAGCAGCTATGAAAGAAGTAGAAGATAAAAGGAATATATGGTTGGAAAAGATCAAGAAGGGGATGACTAAAGAACAGATTCATGCTGAATCTTCCATCAAACTTCCAAAGAAATTGTTTAATGTTGAAGCTTATCAAAAGAAAAATCCTCATGCAGGGCGCATCCTAGACAAAGGACAAAAGCACAAGAGGGGTGTAGGGTGTGCAGAAGATATTTACGTTCCCTATAAGAAGCCTAAAAGACCTGCAAGATTAGACAAATGGCATGACTCACCCTGGAAAGGGAAAGGAAAAATGTCTGAGATCCCTGAGAAACAGGAATCAGAGAAGAAAATAAAATATAAGCCCAAGGTTGATAACAAGGGACCATCTGAGCCCAAGTCTACACAAAAGAAACCTCAAAGCATTACAATTGAAATGATTGATGAAAAGGAAGCAATTATCATCAGCTAGGGCTATTCCATAAATGACACCCTCCCTGATGCTGACAAGATCCTGGAAAAACTGCACACAATTATCAGGAATATCCAGGAGCATCCTGATAGAGCCAGGGGCTATATTTTTGATGCTATTGAAAATTTATCTAGGAAACTTTATTCTGCCTTTCTCATCTTCATGTATAACAAGAAGTTTCTAGTTTAAATCTTGTGAAAGACAATTACTTGTTATATGATTTCTTATGGTTTCTTAACATATTTCTTATCTATATAAATGCTTTGCTGTGTTGATTAAAAGCTGATACAATTTCTCTCTAAATAGGGTTAAGACAAATAGGGGGAGATTGTTGGGGAAATGATTTATCTTAACCCCTAGAATTGAGTAGAATATAAATTTTAAGAATGAAAAATTAGGCTAAGTAAATATGCGTCGAATAGTATTCGACGCAACGTCGAAATGTAGTCAACTTTTCTCTCAGAATGAGTCGATGTAACTCTAAGAAGAATTCGACGTAATCTTTGTCGACGTACCTCTGACTTCTAGTCGACGCATTTAATAAAGTCGACGCACCTTGGTCGACGCACCTTCCTTATTCTCCTCTCGACGTCCAGCCAGGATGAAATCAACGCTTACGTCAAATAGTAATCGATGCACGTGATTTCTATAAGAAATTCAAAAACACGCCAGATCTATTTCCTTCTTTTTGTAGATCTGATTTTTATGGAATGATATTATTCTTTTATAGCCATTCTGAATCAGTCTTTCCTTCTATTTGATTCTTGGCTAATTTGATTAAGATTATTATGGATATTATTTGAAATCAGAATGAATTCTTTCCTTCTACAGATTTAATTATTATGGAAACTTTTTGTCTCTAATTGCTGATTGATTATTCCCTTTTAACAACATCTTTTGAAACAGAGCTATAAATAAAGAGGAGGTCGGCAGAGAATAATAACTAGTGATCCACCATATACATTTGAAAAAGAGGAAGAGCTCCCAAGTGAAGAGTGAGAAAGCTGAGAAAAGAGATAGTGTGCTGCAGCAAAGAAAAAGCCTTCATCTTCTCCTCCCTCTGAAGCCATTCTACTGCAAATTCTGAAAGCTCTCACAAAAGAGAGAAAAGCTTACAATCTCCTTCTCAATATAGAAGAGAGATTACATTCACTATTCTTGTGCTTCTAATCTTCTTGCTAGGAAGAAGATTCTTTTTGTTTTAATTGTTTCTTCTAATTCTTCTTCTCATTCTTATTTCAACTTCAATTGTGTAAAATAGTTTATAGAATCTCTCTTCAAAAAATTCAGTTGTACTGGTTCTAAGAGTCTCCTTATCAAAAGACTCAGGCTGGTTCTAAGAGTCTCCTTATCAAAAGACTCAGTGCAAGATAGTGAATTCCTACCAGGGGGTAGAAGAGTGGACTACCCAAAGTTTGGGGAACCACTATATTTCTTTGTGTTGTGCTGTGATTTTCATTTTGCTATTTCTTTCTTTATTTACATAATTCTTGTTGGTGTGTGTGGGAAGCTTAATTCTGTGATTATTACACATATATATATATTTGTTAACTTTGCACAAAATTTATTTAAATTTCTATTCACCCTCCCTCTAGAGAATTCTAGTGTGGTTAACTGTGCACTTTCAGTAGTCTCAACATGCATCGAGTGATCCCAGTGTGCCTAGCAATCTCAGCATGCCTAGCAGTCTCAGCTAGCCTATCGGTCTCAGTTTGCCTAGCGATCTTAGCTTTCCTTGTGGTATCAGCTTGTACCTAGCGGTTCCAGCATGTTCCAAACAGTATCAGCATGTCCCTAGCGATCTCAGCAGTCTCATCGATCTTAGCAAGCGGTCTCAGCAAACCTGGGCAGCCCCTTATTCTTAGACCTGCCCATTTGGGCAGGCCCTCGCATCTATAAATAGAGGGGATGGGTACTCATAAAGGGACCTGGGGCGAGTGTTCAGCCCCCATCTTGTGACCTGAGCGATCTCAAGTTTTTAGACTGTGGCGACCTCGATCTCGCCTCTGCCTAGCGATCTCACCTCTATCAGGTGGTCTCAACCCTGCAAGGCGGTCTCCTTTTACTCCTGTCGATCCCAGCGACCTCCTTCGTGATCAACAACTCTTTTGTGCAAGCTTTGTATTATTTTTTCATGTATCTGAATGTAATTTCAGCTGTAACTTAGATTTTAAAATAATAGCATTGCCCACCACAAGAGAGGCATTTGCCACGGCGGGTAGATTTGGTCTCGCCGCTTACCCGCAGCCACCTATTTTCTTTCTCTCTTGCTCCTTCATTCATGGCTCAAAGTAATCAGCTACTCAACAATTATCCCCCTCATCCTTCAACTTGAGGAAGTGTGAACTTGGTACATTTTTGGTGCAAAAAGTGCTATATGGATGGAATTTTCCAGACAATCGCATGAGTACTGGCCCTTCTTTGCACACGAGTATGGGTTTCTTCGTGCACAACCAGTGGGTTTCTTTGTGCACGAGTAAAGGACTCCCCTTAGCGCATGAACAGTGGTCGTGAGCCTACTTATGTGCTCTTATCTATCTGACACTTTTGGTATAGGTTCCTTGGCGCACGAGTATAGGACTTTCCTTAGCGCACGACCAGTTGTCATGCGCCTACTCATGCACGTTCTTTATTTATGCTGCCTATACATAAAGGATTTGATGGGAATGAAGGGATTTGTGATTTTCCCTCTAAAACGGTTTCGCAATCACGCCCTAGAGGCGATTTTTCTTCCTCCAAGGGTTAGGGATCATCCCATAAGCTCTCTCCATCATCTAAGAGCATCCAAGTGAAGAGAAAGCTTCCATTTCCTCTCTGCAAGCTAGGATTCTGAGGTGGATATGTGGACAGTACATTCCCTCAAAAAGACGGGCTAGAAGGTTTGATAACTTCAAGGACCCCGGACGATAGCGGATGATCGGAGCTACAAAGGAGTGTTCCTCCAGAGTCTCCTCTGCATGCACAGAGTAGTATCGAGCATTTTTGTATCTTCTCTTTTATTTTCACACATTAGGTAGTTGAATGGTTGTATCCTATATTTTTGATGATGGTTGTGAACATGGTTTCATTTAAGTGTTAATCTTTGTGATTTAGTATTTTCCATGTTCATTTAAGATGCCTAGGAGGCCTAACCTCTTGTGTACTTTACTTTCCATTTGAGAGTTTGTGTTGAATGTTTAGAGAGAGGGTGACCCGAGCATTTGCTAAGTGCAATGTGAGAAGCAGAGGTTTGCGACCCACGGAGGTGCGAAGTGGTGTAGGCGACCCGCGTAGTTGTAGTTTCCTTTTCTTGCATTAGCTTTAATCTGAAACCAAAATCCCCATTAAACCCTGACTTAAGGGACTTCAATCTCAAGTCTCTCCTCAGACGATCAATCCACCCATCCGCGTTCCATGTGAGATTCGATACTCGGGGATTTATTCCCATTTTATTATTACTTGACAACGACCGGTTCACTACCGTTTAGACCGTAGTCTCGCTCCCACCTATAGCAGTGCGGTGGGATAACGCGTCAGCTAATAAAATTGATATTCTGATTATAGTTAGTCCAAATAAGGGTGCTCTATACATCAAGGATATGAGTGTTATTGATGCAACACTCACACTTAAAGTGTGCTTTATGATATTACTGTAACCCAAGGTTTATTAGCTAAAGGGGAGTCGTCTACTTAGGGGGAGTCTCTTAAGATGGTGCAGGACTTTTTCACCACAACAGACAAACTATCTACTTTTCAAGGGGTTGCTGATTTGATGCCTTCCTCAAAAGAAGTTTCATTTAGAGGAGTTCAAGGGGTTCTAGGATGTGGAAAAGGGGATCGATGACGTGGAAGAGAGAAATTTCAAGCCCACATGGCAAAAATTTACAAAACATCAATGGAAGGACTATAAGAAAGAAATGTCATATAATGCTCCAAATCCTTATGCTCATATAAAATTGGATTAAAAAAGTCACTGTTACCCCTCCCGTTGATTCTGCACTTGAAGAGGATCTGACAAGGATTGGTGATGATCGTCAAGCAGAAGCAGAAGAGTTTGAACAAAGAACTTTAACCAATATAGCAAAATTTATTTCTCAACTATATATTGGTAAATCAAGTGATGCAGAATTACAAATTCCCTGAACTTTTTTGATTGGGAATCATACCAACTTAAGAATCCAGATACAACCGTTATACTTGTTGTTCAGAGAAGTAAGAGTTGGGTTTGGGATATGATTTACGCACAAGTATTCCATATGTAAAAAGACAGAAGGACTCAGATGGAAATCCTTTGCCTCCTCCACCAATTGTTTTTGTAAAACCTTCTGATTCTTCTGTTCTTCCAAAAACAACAAAATCAGTTATTTCTGAGTTAGAAACTTTCAGACTGATAGCACCTCACAAAGAGCTAGTACATCTTGATGAGCTAATTGCCATGGTTATTAAGAAAGGACATAAGGTCAAAGATGTACACCCATCTGCTGAGGAAAAAATGGATAACTTACTTGAGGTTGTACAAATGATTCGGGACCATCAAGAAAAGGCAAACATATTGCATCTTGAGTTTGTCGAGAAGAATGTAAAATCTCTTATCTCTCTTCTTTCAGCTTTTCTGAAGGCATCTAAGTAACATTTCTTCAAGCATACACACATATATGTTCTAAAGTTATATGTACAAAGGAGTTTTTGGAGAAGATTATTAAAGAGTATTTAGATCATTCTGTTACTCATGCTCTCATTCAACGGACAATGAAGTTTTTCTTTGTGCTTAGAGTTGTTCAACACATAAAAATCAGGTATATCAAATTGGGGGAGATTGTTGGGAAAATCCCTTTATGATTTGATATATTTGGTTATCAAGGTGGATATAAGCAAATGATTCTGGTTCATGTCATATTCAAGATAATACTCAAATTTTTTTAAAAATTTGTATAAAGGCATTTTATAAAGAACTCTCTTAAAAATGTTGACATGTAATATTTTAGATGTCAATGTACGTGCAGTGGAACCATAGGAATTGGTGAAATACGTTGATATACATATATTCTTTACTTTGACATTGCGCTAAACATTGGGATTGCATAATGGCTGAAGTCAGAGTTTTATTAAAACAAATGTTGAGACGCTGCTTATTGTCCCTCGACATTTTCATACTTATTATGTCCAAGTTTTCTTTCTTCCTCTATCGACTTACTCTGATAAGGAGTTGAAGTTCAAGATTTACTCAATCTCATTACAATGTATATGAGATTAAATTATAGTCGTTATGATTCTATTATGGAAGGTTCCTTACATCCATCTGCTAGACATGATATAAAAGGATATATACTCCTTTCAAAAAATGTAATCAATGGAAAACATTTAATAAGCTATTCAATTTTTTTTGGGGCTAACGATCATCTTGCAAAACAAAGAAAAGGGGCATCAATCTTCTTCTCCTCTCTTCTCTTAAGGATTCGAAGAAGAAGAACAGTCTGAAAGCATCACCTCTCTCTCTCTCTCTCTCTCGATCTAGAGACTGATACATTTTGAAGAACAAATCAAGGGCTTTAACATTTATTCTCCTTAACAGATTCATCTTCTTTTCTCGATTGAATCTAAATTTCAAGGGGAATCAACTGCTCTTTTCCTGTCAAATACTCTTCATCAAATTTAAAGAGTTCTTGAGATCACTCTTCAAAATATTTCATGTGGTCGTTGATCCTCCTTATCAAAAGGATTAATTGTGGTTGATCCTCCTTATCAAAAGGATCACTGGTGGTTTAACCTCCTTATCAAAAGGTTGTTGGTTTGATAAACCTGATCAAAATCTCATTTGGTTTTAAGAATCTCCTTAACAAAAGATTCAGAAGTTTTCGGTTATAAGAATCTCCTTAACAAAAGATTTATTTGTTATGGTTTTAAGAATCTCCTTGTTAAAATTTTTGATTTGAATCGTTTAGGAGTATGCAGGAGTTGCATCAACTGAGTTAAAGCCAAACAATCACAATGCCACACAGCAACACAAGAAACTTTATTGAAACACAACCTTCATTTACATTGCGAGGCATACATGGCGAGACATGATTCATCAGAATCACGGAGACGAGAAGAACAAAATACACCAAAACAAATCTGGCGGCTAGACACGCTGAGACCGCACAGACCGCTCGACTCCAGAAGTCGCTCGGCTTGACCTGAGATCGCACGAACAGAAACCGGACAGACTGCCAGCACTGCAAGACCGCACCTCAGACCGCACAAACTGGAGCTTATTGGAACGAAGAACTGAAGTTGTCGCCAGACCGCAACTTAGATCGCCTAACCGCTGAAGGTCACCTGATCGCTGAGCTAGCTGCGAACAGCACAAGAACGAACATAAACCAGTTCGCAGACAGACCGTTGCCGAACTATTTATTCTAGCCGCTGGGAATCACCAAGGAAGAAGACCGCAACCTGCTGATCGCAAACCTGCGAACACAACAAACAGTCAGCTCACTTCCGAGACCGCCCGACCTCAAAGTGAGACCGCACGAATTAACCCAGGCTCAGTTCTTACAGTTCTCGTTAGGAATGATGGGCCCTGCACCTCTATTTATAGGCGGGTAGACGGATGTCGTCACCGCACAGAAGAGATACAATCACCACCCGTCAGATCGCCAGCGGTCACATAAGGCATACCGCACGATCAGACCTCTTGGACGATCATCCGACCAAGATGCAGATCAGCAGACAAGATCGCGCACAGGTCGCGCGAACATGAGACCGCGCACAAGCCGCGCGGTCACAAAGGTACTCCTTACTTAGACCACCAGGAGCAAACCAGGATCCATCTGGCCGACTTCAGACAAGTCGCCAGATCGCCAGGATAGACCACCCGGATAGACGGTCATATAAGAACAACCCGCCCGGTCTTCCAACAAGGAAAACAGGCCAACCAACAGAACAACTCGGGAACAGACCGCAGCTACAAGGAATAGACCGGCAGAACCAGCAGTCCGCCAGAGCAACCAGGCAGAGCCAGACCGACAGAATAAACACAAGAACAAGCCGCTCGGTCTTGGCGGTCTCCCAAAATCAGACCGCCCAGTCTCCTCCACTTCACTTCAAAATTTCAACACTCCCCCTTGAAATGGGAAGTGGAGATAGCCCGAGTAAACTCCGCAACCGTGTAAATGGTCCCTTCGCCAGCGGCTTTGTGAAGATATCTGCGACATTGTCCGCACTCCGAACATGCTCGACCATAAGAGATCCTCCCAACACCTTTTCACGAATGAAATGGTGCCCAATCTCTATATGCTTGGTCCTCGCGTGACAGACTGGATTGTTAACCAGCTTGAGAGCACTCTCATTATCCCCGCGTAGCATAGTGGGACCTCGAACCTCCTCATGAACATCCTCCACCAACCTCCTGAGACAAATGACTTCCTGAGCTGCCAAGGACGAAGCCTTGTATTCCGCTTCTGTGGTCGATACGGACACCGAGTCCTGCTTTTTGCTGCACCAAGAGAAAGCTGTGGGGCCCGTCATAAAGACATAACCAGACGTGGATCTCTGATCATCCACGTCTCCCCCGTAGTCAGCATCCATGTATTCATGCAACTCCAAGCTTGACCCTCTCCTAAATAGGAGACCCAAATCAGAGGTCGACTTCACATATTTCAGAATCCCTTTTGCCGCTAGAAGATGAGGCTTCCGTGGCTCCGCCTTGTACCGACTCACTTTGCCAACTGGATAAGCAATATCAGGCCTCGTGATGGTCAAGTAAATCAAGCTCCCAACCAGAGCTCGGAACACCAACGGATCCGAAAGAACTCTTCCCTCATCCTTCCGAAGTTTATGATGTTGTTCCAGAGGTATAGAGCTGCTCTTCCCTTCTTCCATGCCAAATCGTTTCACGATTCGCTCCGCATATCCTTCTTGAGAAATGAGCACTCCGCTCTCCCGCCTCTGGACCTCGAGTCCAAGGAAATGGTGAAGCTCCCCTAGATCCTTCATCTCGAACCTGATAGCAAGCTCAGCTCTCAGCCTTGCTACCGCCTCCTTCGAGTTCCCGGTGACAATCATGTCATCCACATACAGCAGCATAATAACCCAAAGCGCCCCCTCCTTCTTGACGAACAAGCTAGAATCAGAGTCTGAAGCAAAGAACCCGCAGAATAAGAGATACTCTGCGATCTTTCCATACCACGCCCGATGCGCTTGCTTCAACCCATATAAGGCCTTCTTCAGTTTGCAAACGTAGTCCGGACGATCCTCCGAAATGAAACCCGGCGGCTGGATCATGAAGATATCCTTGTCAATCTCTTCGTATAAGAAGGCATTCTTTACATCAAGCTGTCGAATCTCCCATCAACAAGATGCCGCCAAAGCAATAACAAATCTGACCGAAGTCATCTTTGCCACTGGACTAAACGTCTCATCATAATCTTCACCATACTGCTGTGAGAACCCGCGAGCTACAAGATGAGCCTTGTATCGCTTGATCGTACCGTCAGCTTTCTTCTTGAGTTTATACACCCATTTGCATGTCACAGGGGTAATGCCCTTAAGCCTGGGCACTAGAGACCAAGTCTCATTCTTCTTGAGAGCATCCATCTCCTCTTGCATAGAAATATCCCACTGCTTCACGCCTTTGGCTTTCTCAAATCTCGACGGCTCCCTCTCATCCAAGGGACCAGCGAAGAAACATGAGACGAAGCTCACCATGTTTCCTCCTGTGTATCGATCTGGTGGCTTGATAGTCCTCTTCGACCTCCTAAGAGGTTTCACCTGACTAACCACCTCCTCAGCTACTTCTTCTGTGCAAGCTCCTCTTCCAGACGAACTTGGAGCATCGCCCCCCCTGCTTCCAGAACCTGAAGCCTCCATCTCAGAACTTGACACAGCTGGAGCTCCTGGTGAAACAGGCAACGCTACTTGAAGACTTCCTGCAGCTGTCTCTGCTTCATCAACCCTGCTCTCTAGTAGTTCAACTCCTGAACTCCCCTTGTAGGAAGTCACTTCATCAAACACCACATCCCGAGAAACCACGGATCTCCATGTCTCAGGATCCATGCATCTCCATCCTTTCTTCCGCTCATCATACCCAACAAAGACTAGCTTCCTAGCTTTCGCATCTAGCTTTGTCCGAAGAGCATCAGGAATATGCACATAGCAGGTTGACCCAAACACCCGAAGGTGAGCAACACTCGGTTTCTCCTTGAACATCAGTTCATGAGGAGTCTTCATGTTGATAGGACTTAGAGGCATTCTCTTGATGACATAAGCCGCACAAGACATTCCCTCCGCCCAAAAAGACTTTGGGATACTCTGGGCATGAAGCCAGCATTTGCAGGTTTCCGTCAGATGACGGATCTTCCTCTCCGCAATGCCATTCTGCTGTGGAGTCTGGGCACAAGTGAGCTCTCTCCGAACGCCGTATTTCCTGCAAAAACTAGAGAACTCACACCATTGTCAGTTCTCAAATTTTTCACCCGCAGGCCTAAACGACCTTCCACCATCTCCTTGAACTCCACAAACTTCGCAAAGGCTTCCGACTTCTCTTTCAGAAAATACACCCAGACATATCTGGTGTAATCATCAATCAACAACAACATATATCTATTGCCTCCAAGGCTTGGGGTGGCAGTCGATCCCATCAAATCACCGTGAATGCACTCCAACGGCGCTTTGCATCTTGTTTGTGATTTATGAAATGGAAGTCGATGAGACTTACCAAACTGACATCCAACACAAACATGATCGTCTCCAAAAGAGGACAAGATAGGCAAGCCCTTGACAAGGCCCCTTACCGTCATAGCCTTCAATTTGTCCATGCCAACATGCCCCAACCTTTCATGCCAGATAGCCGCGATATCGTTGGTCTTCATCTTATCAACATAGGTACTTGTCGATAACACGAACAAGTCCTTCACCCTCTTTCCAACATGGATAACATCTCTTCTTATCTCCGGTTGAGTTTTAAGAAACTTCACTTCTGTTGGGCCAAACAGAACGTGATAACCGACATCGACCACATTGGTCACAGAGAAGAGATTCTTCCTCATACCAGGCACGTGATAAACACTCCTTAACGTGAGTGGACCCTTATCACTGCTCAGGGAGACAACACCTTCTTGTTCGACAGCATGAACAGAATTATCAGCCGTAATGATAACATCGTTACCTGAGTAAGGCGCCAAAGAAGAGAACTTTGATTCATCCCCGGTGAGATGATGTCCACACCCTGAATCAATAATCCAATCCTCTTCGAAGTTGATGGCAGCCAAGGCCTTAACGGGCATCGCCGTCATATTAGCCGCAAAGGCTCCTCCCCATCCAGCTTCATCAGACTTTGGCTTCTCCTTCTCTGCTACATGTCCCGACTGAAGATTAACCCTGCAATCCTTCTTGAAGTGGCCGATCTTATTGCACCTGAAGCACCTTGGTCCATCTCCCTTCTTCTTCCCATCAGACTTAGGAGCATAACCCCTATCCTGCTGACCTGAAGTAGAGGGTCCATCATAACCCGGCTTCTTCTTCTCCCACTTCTTCTTCTTCTTTCCATAGAACAACACATCACTATCTCCCCCAGAGATAGAAGTCCCCGCCATCTGTCTTGCCAAACTTTCTTGCGAAGCAAGTAAGTTCTACAGCTCCAACAGAGATGGTTGATTTGCCCAACCTTGAACTGAAGTCACAAAGGCAAGATACTCCTTCCACAATCCGCGGATGATATGCCTCTTCAGTTTTGCCTCCGAGATGGGCTCATCAGGGTCCAAAGCAGAAATCTCTGCTGTGAGGTTCTTAATCTTGAGAAAGAAGGTAGAAATAGAAAGATCGCCTTGAGAGGCCTTCGCCAACTCATTTTCAAGAAACTGTAGCCGAGCTACATTCTTCTTATTGAATAGCCCATCCAAAGACGTCCAAATCTCAGCAGCAGATTTACATCTGATGATGTGATCAAACAGCTCCGGTGAGATAGCCCTCTTGAGAGTGAACTCTTCCTTAGCATTCGTCCTCCTCCAAAGTCTCACCTCTTCCATATTAAATCCTGCTAGAAACACCTCTTGTGTGTCTTCTCCTCCAACTATCTCCCAAAGATCCTCGCCAAGTAAATAGCTCTCCATACATGACCTCCATTTCTTATAGTTAGTCGATGTAAGGAGTTCAATACCAAGCCCTCTTGCGAATCCGCCTTCCATGGCAATCTATGTGGTCTCTTCTTCACAAAGATGATGGCAACTCAAGTTGATCACTGCTTATCCACTCTAACAACCTTCCTCTGATACCATGTTAAAATTTTTGATTTGAATCGTTTAGGAGTAAGCAGGAGTTGCATCAACTGAGTTAAAGCCAAACAACCACAATGCCACACAGCAACACAAGAAAATTTATTGAAACACAACCTTCATTTACATTGCGAGGCACACATGGCGAGACATGATTCATCAGAATCACAGAGACGAGAAGAACAAAAAACACCAAAACAAATCTGGTGGCTAGACACGCTGAGACCGCACAGACCACTCGACTCCAGAAGTCGCCCGACTTGACCTGAGATCGCACGAACAGAAACCGGACAGACTGCCAGCACTGCAAGACCGCACCTCAGACCGCACAAACTGGAGCTTATTGGAATGAAGAACTAAAGCTGTCGCCCGACCGCAACTCAGATCGCCTAACCGTTGAAGGTCGCCTGATCGCTGAGCTCACTGCGAACAGCACAAGAACGAACATAAACCAGTTCGCAGACAGACCGCTGCCAAACTGTTTATTCTAGCCGCTGGGAATCACCAAGGAAGAAGACCGCAACCTGCTGATCGCAAACCTGCGAACACAACAAACAGCCAGCTCGCTTCCGAGACCGCCCGACCTCAAAGTGAGACCGCACGAATTAACCCAGGCTCAGTTCTTACAGTTCTCGTTAGGAATGACGGGCCATGCACCTCTATTTATAGGCGGGTAGATGGATGTCGTCACCGCACAGGAGAGATACAATCACCACTCGTCAGATCGCCATCGGTCACATAAGGCAGACCGCGCGATCAGACCTCTTGGACGATCATCCAACCAAGACGCAGATCAGCAGACAAGATCGCGCACAGGTCGCGCGAACACGAGACCGCGCACAAGCCGAGTGGTCACAAAGGTACTCCTTCCTTAGACCACCAGGAGCAAACCAGGAACCATCTGGCCGAATTCAGACAAGTCGCCAGATCGCCAGGACAGACCGCCCGGATAGACGGTCATATAAGAACAACCCGCCCGGTCTTCCAACAAGGAAGACAGGCCAACCAGCAGAACAACTGGGGAACAGACCACAACTACAAGGAATAGACCGGCAGAACCAGCAGTCCGCCAGAGCAACCAGGCAGAGCCAGACCGACAGAATAAACACAAGAACAAGCCGCGCGGTCTTGGCGGTCTCCCAAAATCAGACCGCCCAGTCTCCTCCACTTCACTTCAAAATTTCAACTCCTTAGCAAAAGATTCAGTTGTATTGGCTCAAGAGTCTCATTATTAAAAGACTCAAACATTGTTTTAGTGGTATTCCTACCAAAGGGGTAGAAGAAGGGACGTACCAAAATTTGGGAAACCTCTATAATATTGTTGTGTCTTGTGGATTGCATTTACTATATCTGTGATTGCGTTTGTTTGTTATTTTATTTCCGTTGTGCTTAACATAAAAAAGCATATATTTTTGTGATTGTTTGATTATTGAGAAAAGTCAAAAGAAAATTTAATACTCTATTCATCCCCCCTCTAGAGGAAATCTCAATCGTCTACCCTACCTTTCAAAGCTCCGTCCATGAACATTCTCCAAGGCATCAAATTGAAGGGAATCCCTCATTCCTCTGCTTCCACCGAGAAGTTGGCCAAGAAATTAGCCACAGCTTGCGCTTTGATCACCACCCTGGTCAAGATGAGGATGTCAAACTCACTGAGGTCTACCGACTACTTTGCCAACCTCCCGAGTATTCCACCCCATCCATGATGCTTCGAATAGGATTATCCGTCACCACATGAATGGAATGAGCTTGAAAGTATGGTCGGAGCTTCCGAGCCAAGATGACTAAGGTGAAGGTCAGCTTCTCGATAATGGGGTACCACATTTCTGCCTTGCGAAGTAACCTGCTCTCATAGTAAATAGGAAGTTATTTCTTCCCCTCTTCCCTTACGAGCACCGAACTTATTGCTTCTATTCCTACTCCTAAATAGAGGAATAGATCTTCCCCTTCCTTTAGCCCCTGAAGTAATGGTGCATGCGTCAGGTGTTGCTTTAGCTTTTCGATTGCCTCCTTGCACTCCCCCATCCATTCGAATTGTTGATTGCTATGAAGAGTTATAAAGAATGAGGATCACTTTTCTCCTACCTTTGATAAGAAGCGACTAAGGCCAGCCAATATTCCAGTTAGGCGCTGAACTTACTTTGTACTCTTGGGTGATGCCATCTCCATGTTGTTTTTGACCTTATTAGGGTTGGGCTCACCCCCCCCCCCCCACCTCTGAGGTGAGGAGATGCCCCAAGAATTTCTCACTTCCTGCTCCGAACACACATTTCGATGGGTTGAGCCTCATCTTGAACTTTCGAAGTGTCGCGAAGGTCTCCACCATATCATCAATATGTTCTTGAATGCCCTTGCTTTTTATTATGAGACCATCGACATACACCTCATGGTTCAACCTCTTTTTCTCTTATAACACGCTATCCATCATCCACTGGTATGTAGCCCCTGCATTTTTCAACCCAAAAGGGCATCATCTTATAATTGTAGCAGCCAATATTTATGATGAAGGAGACATCGCGATGATTAGGGGGATACATCTAAATCTGGTGACACCCTGAAAAGGCATCAAGAAAGCTCATAATAGAAAAACCAGCCATTGAATCAACCACCATGTCGATCTAAGGCAGAAGATAACAATCCTTAGGGCATGCTTTATTAAGTAAAAGTATACACACATTCTCCAACCCCCTCTAGTCTTCTTGACCATAATAATATTGGAGACCTAGTCTGGGTCCTGGATCTCAAATACAAAGCCAGCCTCGAGCAGCTTTCTCACTTCCTCTCTGATGGGCTCAGCCAACGCGGTGGTCATTGCCCATTTCTTTTAGCAGATGGCGCATACCTCGGGGTCCAGATTGAGGCAATGAAAAGCTACCTCTGCATCAATACTTGACATATCTACCTCATTCCAAGCAAAGATGTCAAAGTTCTTCTCCAGGCATGGCACCATTTTCATCTTCTCCTCCATCTTCAGCGCTCCGTCAATCCTCAGCATCCCGTCCCTCTGGCCTAAGTCATGACCTCCACCTCTTCCACTTCCTCTACTTCCATTTGCAGAGCCATTCCTTCCATCACCTTGCTCACCTACTCTGCTTCTTCCATCCAGCTGATGGTGATCACAATGCTTAAGTAGCACTCACAAGGTATTCTAGGATAGCTCTTGATCATTATCTACAAGTCTCCTTGGTAGTACATGATGCATTGATGGTACAAGGATGGAATGGCCTTGAAGATATTTATAAGTGGCCTCCTGAATATAGCATAGTAGTAACTCAGCGAGTCGACGATGATGAACCTGCGGCTCTTTGACATTTTGTCGAGCGCTGTCAGTAACACTACTCCTCTTTCCATCTCCTTTCTCTCCCCTGAAAAGCCAAATAGGAGTCCATCTGAAGCTATCACTCTGTCTGCTTCCACTTCTAACTCATCAAATGCCTTCTTGAAGATGATGTTAACCGAGCAACCATTATACACCAGGATCTGAGCGACTGTGAAGTCCTTGATCTCTACTTGGATAACCAAGGCATCGTGGATGGGATTTTCATTTCTTAATTTGTCTTCCTCTAAGAAGGTGAGCTCTTCTACGGGGAGGCGCTTGGGAGGTTGATACGTAAAATATAAGAAATGATCCAAATATAATCTGATAAGGCAAGTGTACCTATCATTTTATAGTATAGGATTTAAAAATCAAGTGTCGTAATTCACGGGGTTTTTGAGTACTTCTACTCACGCAAATTATTATTATTTTATCGATAAATAAAATTGAGTTTATAAAATGAAATAATTAAAGAAAGAAAACATTTAATCGAGAATAAATCTTAAGTAAAATAATTAGTAAAAGTAAGATTCATAAGCTTGATGATAAAACTCGACTGTGGAGGTTCCCAAATCATGATAGCACCTCTCTCGAGAAATACTACCAACTAACCTTAGGTTGATCGATTAAGACCCCTCAGCCAGTCGAAATCTCTAAGCTTGCTTTACATGGTGAACCCTACTATTGAATTTGACTAAAATCCAGAAGATTTATGTCATCCTCTCTCGAGGGGTGCATGCAACTCCTTTTATCGATGAGTGATCTACTCGTATTCACGGATCTCTCGATCAACTAGAGTACGGATCAAGAATTGATTAGCATATACTAGAAATATAAAATCAATAATTTGGAAATCAATGGTAAATCGAGCTTTTACATTCAAAACTCATGAAAAATAAATTACATAATTATAAATCTTAAGGTATCATCCGATCCAATGCTAAAAGGATTTCGCTAAATATGATTTGGAAAAAGAAGAAAATTTATAAATTATAAAAAGGAATTACGGGTGCAAGTAACTAAATATTATTCTAGGAAATCATAATGAAAGAAAGATAATTTTATAACTAACAATTGAGGAGTTTATATGCATGTAAAGTAAATACTAAGCTAAGAAATGAATTTGCATGACATAAAAGTAAATAGTATAAAATGAAATTACATAAATAAAAGTGCAGAAATGTAAAAGAAAAGGATCCAAATTGAAGCAAGGACTGGATGGTGATCAACTAGAAAACAGCTGACTTTTATAAGCAGAAAGTTCCAAGTACACGCCCTTGGTCATGCCCGTGACTTAGGGCATGTAACCTAAATTTAACCGCCAAATAAAAGTTGGGAATGTTGGGAGAAAAACCATGAAAATTGCCATAACTAGAAGTTACACGCTCTATGTCACGCCCATGACCTAGGTCGTGTTAGTCTGGATCTAGAACGGCAGCAAACAGCTTAATCTGAAGTAAATTTGGTAGTTTCTGGGGGAGAATACAGGCGTGTCTTGAAAGTCATGGTCGTGACTTTAAATTCATGGGCGTGTACACTTGAATATGTCTGAGTAGGACTGAACATGGGTGTGTACGCTTGAATATGGCAGTGTACGACTGAATATGGGCGTGTACGCTTGAACATGGCTATGTTACAACTAAACATGGGCATGAACAACTGAATAAGGCCGTGTACTCCTGAACATAGGCGTGTACACCTGAACATGGGCGTGTATGCCTGAACATGGGCATGTACGCTTGAACATGGCTGTGTATGCTTGAACATGGGCATGTACTCCTGGGTTTTTGGCCGAAGTGCGCCAAATTATCTCCTGGTCATGTCTCTTTGCTCCAAATAGCTATTAGCAGACCCAAATTACCAGAAAATACAAAAAAAGAAGAATTTGAACTTAATTAATGAAATATAAAAACAAAAACAATTTTTCAATAAATACTATAATAAAATATTGATAAATATTGTACTATCAAATACACCAATATTTAAGCTTGCTATTCCAGAGCAAAACTAATACATAAATATAAGAAGAATTCATTGGACATTCCAAAAAGACTTACTCCTAATTACGTTCTTTAAATAATACATGACTCATGTCAAAATAAGTTTTGAGATAAAATTTAGATTCAAAAGACATAAGTCATGAATCACAAATTGATATGAGTAGAACAAATATTAGTTTGAAAATTCTCTAATTAAATCATCATAAATAAATTGTATTGAATTAAGCAAAATAATCTAAAATTAAATTTATGAAAACTTTTAACATCATTAGATACTTTTCAGAAAATCATAAATTATTTAATATACTCTCTTAGCAAATTAATTTTCAAAAATAATTATATGATCACAAGGACTTGAGAATTTGAAATGGTTTGGGTTTTTGGTGTGGTAAACAACAAGTTGGCAAAGACAGGTCTTTAGGAGGGGGTGATGCATTTTAGCCTCTCACCCCTCATGGAGAATGATGAATTTTATCCTCTCATTCTCATTTAAATTATTTTCAAGTATGAGATGATGAATTTTATCCTCTCATCCAAAACATTTTTTTTTCTTTCTCAAAAGAAGGAGAGGATGAATTTTACCCTCTCATCTCCACAAATTTTTTATTTTTGCAACAATAAAGGGTAAATATGGAAAGGTAAAGGGTTAAAGGGTAAAAAGATAGAAATGGCCTAGATCAAGTCATAATCCTTAAATTAGAAAGAAAAATTTATTTTAAGAGTATAGAAAAATAAAATAAGTAATCTAAAGATAAATATAAGTAAAATCTAAAGATTTTTAGCACATTTTTTTATAAAATTGATTCACAATATTTTAAAGAGAGAAAGTAAAACTAAGAAATATTCTGAACAGTCCAAGATAATGAAAAATTCATTAAATCAAATTCATCTAAAAGTGAAATCTAACAATTTTTGAAGAGACATATAAAATAAAAATACATAGAAAGAAAACTCTTTACAAAACTTATAAATAAAATTCATAAGTTAAAACTAGTTAAGCTCAATTACAAAAAAGGAGAAATCTAACATTACAAGATTTATAATAAAAATATATTAAAAACTAAAGAAAATTATTAAAATAAGATTTTTAATAAGTTTTTTTATTATTTTGATTGATTTTCTATATTAATTTTAAACATACAAACATAAATATTTTCTTAGATCTTAGACTTCTCAAGGAGCTCCAATGACGGGCTCTCAAGGTACTAGACAGTTTTGTGGGATGAAAGCCCAACACGGCCCTTGCGCAAGAAATTATTTTTTAATTATTTTGGTATTTTAACTGGCATAGAAAGAAAAATAAGACACAAAGACATATAAATTTAAAAGAAAAGAAAAACATTTTCTTGTAATTTGGTAAATTTCTTTTAAAACAAAATTGAAAACAAAGAAAAGAGAAACAACTTTTTTTATGAATTTTATTAGGTTTTCTATTTTTTTAATAAAAACAAAACATAAGAGAATACACCCTCGTACTTAAAAATAAACATTGTCCCAAATGTTTATAAAATAAGTATGAAGAAAATTTGTAAGGAAACTGCATAAAAAGAAAAGTGCTAGAAAATTAAAGATAAACAAGTGATGCCTCCGAAGAGCGATTTGTTTACCATCTTTTAGCTAGACGTTTTGGGATAGCTCAAAAGATATTTATAATTAAAATGCACACGAAACTCTCTTAATTCACGTTGAGGTAAATATGCCGAAGACCGTTGCCCGATGACTCCTTCACTATACTCTTGACTCTTTGTTGTCCGTTAGCTTGAAATTGTGAATCCAAATTACCTATACATAACTGGGGTAATTTGGATTGCTGGAGATGAGCGGCAAATAGTTCATTGAAGAAGTTCTGTTGACTCATCTTCTACATAAAAATCATTAGTATCAAAAGAATACAAAAATAAGCGTATCAGAAAAAAATTTCACAAGGAGGAGTTTCTTGTGAGAATATAAAATTAAGTGGAGGTTGTTCATTTTCAAAAACAAAATTGTTATCCGAAAATTCATTGAAAATACCAAGGGGAATAAATTCATGGGGCAAAATATTTTTATGAATTCCATTTTCAAAACAATTATGTGAAAAATGAGATTGGAATCAGGCGAAGATGAAGACGAAACATATTCAAATTTTATTGCGTCCGGTGTCTCCATGGCGCTTCTAAATTGTTGGTATAAAATTTCTTCTTAATCTTGGGAATAATTATTTATATTTGGACAAAGAGAATCCTTAAAATTCCCAAGATTAGAAGAAGAACAATTTTGGGGGTAAAGGAAGAGGAATGAAAATCTTGATTGAATGAATTTTCTTCATCGCATCGAAAATTATCTGGGTGATCTTGCCACCATGAATAATTAACATTGGAGCAAGAAGGTGATTCGCTAAAGTCATGATATAAAGAAAGATTATTTTGATTATAAAAATTTTGAGAATAAAAATAATAACATTCCTCACTATAATGATTTTCTCCATAAAAATTACAAAAAATTGTACGCTTTGTTGCGGCTTCCAATATATTAATTTATTTATATGCTCGGCAACTTAAGCGGCTAATTGAGATAACATGTTTTATGAAACAACCATTACTTAACATAATGAAATTTGAGAAAAAATGAAAAAGAGAATTGGAGGTGGGAAAAATGATAAAATTAATAAACTTTTTCAAAATATCAACAAAATTTTCCCGGCAACGACGCCAAAAACTTGATATGTAAAATTTAATATGTGATCCAAATATAATCAGATAAGACAAGTGTACCTATCATTTTATAGTATATGATTTAAGAAATCAAATGTCATATTCTTTCTGAGTTGTTGTGTACTTCTACTCACAAAGAAAAGCTATTATTTTATTGATCAAAAGTTGATGTTTGTTTTGGAAAACGGAAATGAGCGATTCAACTAAGAAGAGATTTGATGACTAAGAGATTAGCAGTTGATCTAGAATCCATTTGGAATACAATAGAATTTTGTAAAAGATAAATTCACAAAGCTCTTAATAATAATAATTTGATTGTGGATGTTCCCAAAACATGATAACACCTCTCTCGAGGAATACTATCAACTAACCTTAGGTTGATCGATTAAGATCTCTTGACCAGTCAAAACCACTAAGCTTTCTTCAAGTGGTGAATCCCACTATTGGATTTGACTCCAATCCAAAAGATTTATGTCGTGCTCTCTCGAGGAGTGCATGCAACTCCTTTTATCTTTGAGTGATCTCCTTGGAGGCATAAATCCCTCGATCAACAAGAATACAAATTTTAGATTGAAAGTCATATTTCGGACATATGAAATCAGAGTAAAGTAAATCAAAGATAAATCAACGTTAATTAAAAAAGGGAGCTTGCTAATTTAGAATAATTCAAAGCTTATTTTATTTCATTCCAAAGTTCATCATGATCAAGTGCTAAATGAGGTTTAGCTACTCATCATGAAGATGAGAATAAAAGTAGAGGTAGGGAAAGCATGATTCAAAGAAATAAAAACTACAAATACTTGAATTGAAATTGAAAAAAGTAAACTTATAACTTGAAGTAGAAACTAGCTAGAACAACATAAAAAAATAGTAAAGCAAGGATGAAAATAAACTCCAAAATCGAACTCATTTCATTTGGATATTGCTGGATTTTATAGCTAAAAAGATGGGGAGTCACGCCCTTGGTCATGCCCGTGTCCAAGGGCATGTCTGGGAATAACCATCATCTTAAAAACCTGGGAACGTTGGGCAAGAAACCGCCAAAATTGACGTAACTCAAAGCTACACGCCCTCAAACACGAGTGTGTTCATGGGCATGCCTGGCTGGATCTAGAATGGCAGGAAAATAGTTGATCTGGAATCAATTGCGGAAGTTGCTACAGATGTCACGCCCTCGGGTCACGAGCGTGCCCAAAATGACACGGGCGTGACTTGGCTGAATCGGCTTGGCATGGGCACGATCGACTGGATGAGCAACAGAATCGGCTAGACATACCACATGACCGTGACTTTGTTGGTCACGGGTGTGACTTGGCTGACTCGGCTTGACATGCCCTCTATCAACTGGATGAGTAGAGGAATCAGCTAGACGGAGCACACGATAATAACTTTGTTGGTCACGAGTGTGACTTTAATTGCACTTGCGTGTACTTGCAATTCTTTAGTGAATGGGCTCAGAACCCGGCTGCAAGGCTTGGAATATGGCTTTAATTTGACATGCCCTAGGTCACGGGCGTGATCGAAGGTGTGACTGACATTTTTTGACTAAAAGTTCCAAAAACCTACAAAATAGAAAATAAAACTTAATTAGAACATAAAATATAAAAGAGTTGATTTATTAACTGGAATATATATAATATTAATAAATTCATATAAATATTAACATAAATATTATCCTAAAAATATGCGTAAATACTACTTATCAAGTACCCCTATACTTAAGCTTTGCTATTGCAGAGCAATACTAATTCATAAGTGTGAGAAAAATTTATCGGAAATTCCAAAAAGATTTACTCCTAATTATGTACCTTAAACAATGCATGACTCATATCAAAATATGTTTTAAGATAAAATTAAGATTTGTAAGAAATAATTCATGATTCAAAAATTGATATGAGTAGAATAAATATTAGTTCCAAAATTCTCTAATTGAATTTTCATAAATAAGATTGCATTGAATTAGCAAAAATAATCTAAGATTAAAATTATAAAAAACCTTAGTTCATTAAAAACTTTTTAAAAAACTACAAAATATTAACTAAGCTCATAAATATCTTGGATATGCAAGTATATTGGCTAAAGGGGGTTGAAATTGGCAAAGAAACAAATATTTTACATATATGTATATGTTTAGGAAATGATGAATTTTATCCTCTCATTTTCATGACATATAATCTTTTAAGAGTTTTCTTCTTTTTAAACTTCCTAAAATGTATATGTTTAGGAATGATGAATTGTATTCTCTCATTCCATGACATATGATCTTGTATCTTTTTTTTTATATATTGCCAATCAATGGTTAAATAAAAAGTAGGGGAAGGGCTAGGGTTTAAAGACTTTAAAATTCCAAAGATATATGTTTTGAGAGCATAAAAAATAAATTGAGAAACCTTAAGAATCTATGAGCAACGACAACGACGCTAGGAACTTGATACGTAAAATTTAAGATGTGATCCAAATATAATTCGATAAGGCAAGTGTACATATCATTTTATTGTATAGGATTTAAGAAATCAAGTGTCGTATTCCACAGGTTTGTTGAGTACCTATACTCACGCAAATTATTATTATTTTTTCGGTAAATAAAATTGAGTTTTTAAAATGAAATAATTAAAAAAAGAAAACATTTGATCGAGAATCAATCTTAAGTAAAATAATTAGTAAAACAAAGATTCATAAGCTTGATGATAAAACTCAACCGTGGAGGTTCCCAAATCATGATAGTACCACTCTCGAGGAATACTACAAACTAACTTTAGGTTGATATATTAAGACCCCTCCGTCAGTCAAAACTCATAAACTTTCTTTGCGAGGTGAACCTCACTATTTGATTTGACGCCAATCCAGAAGATTTATGTCATTCTCTCTCAAGGGGTGCATGTAACTCATTTTATCGATAAGTGAACTACTCATATTCATGGATCTCTCGATCAATTAGAATATAAATTAAGAATTGATTAGCATATACTAGAAATATGAAATCAATAATTTGGAAATCAAAGGTAAATCAAGCTTTTACATTCAAAGCCCATGAAAAATAAATTACATAATTATAAATCTTAAGGTATCATCTGATCAAATGCTAAAAGGATTTAGCTAAACATGATTTGAAAAAAGAAGAAAATTTATAAATTAGAAAAAAAAATTACGGCAAGAAACTAAATATTATTCTAGGAAATCACAATGAAAGAAAGCCAATTTAATAACTAATAATTGAGGAGTACATGTGTAAAATAAATACTAAGCTAAGAAATAAAATTGCATGACAAAAAAGTAAATTACATAAATAAAAGTGCAGAAAAGTAAAAGAAAAGGATCCAAATCGAAGCAAGGACTAGATGGTGATCTACTAGGCAGCAACTGGGTTTTATAGGTAGAAAGTTCCAAGTACACGCCCTTGGCCACGCCCGTGACCTAGGGCGTGTAACCTAATTTAACCGCCAAATAAAATCTGGGAACGTTGGGAGAAAAACCACCAAAATCACCATAACTTGAAGTTACACACCCTAGGTCATGCCCGTGACCTAGGGCATGTCAGTCTGGATCTAGAACGACAGCAAACAACTTGATCTGGGGTCAATTCAACAGTTTCTTGGGAGAACAAATGCATGTCTTGAAAATCACGATCGTGACTTGAAAGTCATGGGTGTGTATGCTTGAACATGGATGTGTACAACTGAACATGGGCGTATATGCTTGAACATGGCCGTGTATGACTGAACATGGGCGTGTACGCTTGAACATGGTTGTCTTACAGTTAAACATGGGTGTGTACAACTGAACATGGTCGTGTACTCTTAAACATGGGCGTGTATGACTAAACATGGGCATGCATGGCTGAACATGGGTGTGTACACTTGAACATGGCCGTGTACACTTGAACATGGCCGTGTACACTTGAACATGGTCGTGTACTCCCGGGTTTTTGGCCAAAGTTCTCCAAATTATCTCATGGTCATGGATTTTTGCTCCAAATTGTTATTTGCATACCCAAATTACCTGAAAATGCAAAAAGAGAAGACTTTGACCTTAATTAATGAAATATAAAAACAAAGAAAATTATTCAATACTTAAATATTATAGTAAAATATAGATAAATATTGTTCTATCAGAGATCAATGCGATGCTCCTATGATAGTTGGTATGAAGACTTCCCTTGAGGGAGGCTCCTAACCCTGCTCCTCCATAGATGACACCCACTCATCCACGGCCTCCCAGATCGATCATGTCTTCATTCCTCCTCCAGGCGAGTGCATGAACCTTCTCCACCTCGATTGGAGCCATATGCCTCTGCTCTCCTCCTCCTCCTCCTCATTCTCCAGCCCTCTTCCTGGCTTCCAAGAACCCTGAGCAAGTTACTATGCCATTCCCTCTTCCTGATGCAGCTCGGGATACAAGGGGATCAACCATGGTTGGTTCCTCCTATGGTGATGTCTTCTTTGCCTCTGGTTGCCATGTCTGGAAATCACCATTGCCTCTCTATGTCCACCTCCTGGATGTCTCTCCGGCTGGTTGTAGTTGTTCCTCCTCTCGGGAGAGAACCTTTTTCTAGGACTCATCTATTGGGGTCTTCCTGCCAGCATCCAAGGGGGCCTATTCAAGGGGGCCTGAAACCTCCTTTCATACCCTCAATTCTCAGGACCCACATATGTCCTCCTCACCTCCTGTCATCTCGGCTCCTCTCACCTCCTGGGTTCCTCTTGCCTCTTAGGCTCTTTATGCTCCATTCTTCCCTGCCCCTTCTTTCTTGCCTCCTTGACTCCATCTTCCTGCCCTGCTCTGGGATCTCCTCTTCCTCATCCATGGTCAATCTAGATGGGTTGACCAAGAAATTGTTATTCATCGCCGCTCCCTAGATGAACTTGTTATCCCTATCAATCAACTCCTTATAGGACATCGGAGGATCTCGACTGATTTTTAGCTTGAAAAGGCCTTCTTTAAGGCCAAACGTGAGCACTAGCTGCAGAGTGTAGGCATCCACCTCTTGAATGACATGGCCTTCATCCTTGATGCGATTGATGTAATATACTAGAGTTTCATGGACTCCCTATGTCAAATAGAAGAGAGCAACTGCCTCCTTCTTCCTCTTCTTTGAGGTTGCAAACCGCAACGTCAGCCTTTGACGTAAGTCCTCGAAGTAGTAGATGGAGCCTCCTGACACCTGATGAAACCAATGTCTTATCTTTCCATGGAAGGTGATGGCAAAGAACCTGCACTTGAACACATCAGTCATGTTCGGGATCGAGACCACGTCTTTGAACCATTGCAGGCGGTGGATCAGATCATTCTTCCCTTAGTAGTAACACAAGATGGGTTCCCTGAACCCTTCCGGGACAGGGGATAACAAGACTTCGGTGAAAAATGGGCTCCTCCCACCCTGTCGTCCAACCGTGAGTTGGAGAGATGCATCCAACTCGCCCATGCGAGTTTCTTGGTAACTCGGCAGGTTCTCCACTTCTCAGAATCGGACTCCCTGCGAGCTCTCCTCGAGATACCGCGATTGTATAAGTCGCTCCGGCACTTCCGTTGCAACTTCCTTACCTGCTCTCCTGGATGGCTCGCCGTCCTCCAAGGGTGTGACACGGCGAGGCAAGGTCACTGTCATCTCTATGCAAGGAACCAGCACTGCTCGCAAAGTCTCCTAGATCCTTTGGGTGAAGTCATTAAAGCCCGCCTTCATCACATACTCGCTCTCTGCTGGCGAGTTACTGGGTATCACCTCTTTCTCATCTTCTTGCACCATGTCGTCTTCACTCTAAACTTTCCTCCTCTAACTACAAGTCCACACTCACCGCACCAAAGTGTTGGATCCAAGAAAATCCTAGATCCAAATGTTCGGACCTAAATATTGTCTAAGGTTACTAGTCTCGCGATCAAACGCAACAGAACTGATAGCAAGAGCAAAGAAAGGAATGTCTATAAGCATACCCCAGGTGCTTCAATAGGGAGGTCCCGCCACATACCCAGAAGTCGAGAAGAACTTCTCCTCCAAACCGAAAGGCTGAGCTAGTTACGAGGAATGCACCATTTGGAGAGTAGTAAACTTATGAGTAGGGGGTCTCAATATTTCAAGGTGTCATTCCTGATACCCCTGGGGGTCTATTTATTGACATATCTTGGGGGGCGGGGGTATGTATGCGAGAATACCATGTCCCTGAAAAATACATGCCTTCCGACTTTTAGGGCATACTCGCCAACTATGCGAAAAATGCGACTACTCGCCCATAACGACGAGTTATCCAGGATACCCACCTACCAGGAGAGTAACAAGGGATAATCGCCCATTGTTGGGACCGTCCTCATTGACGGACCATGACTTTGATTTTTTACTTATGTTGCCTGGATGGGCCTACCTTCAACAAATATGGGTTGTACAGTTGTGACTACAAAAATGCTAACATGGCAGATAAAAAATATTGTACTAAAAATCTACCCATATTCTGCTAGTAATATACTACACTCTATAACTAGAGATTATTTAGGTCCAAGCATTGAAATATTTGTGGGTGGGCCAGAGTTATTGGGAAATTGGGAAACGACAAGAAATTTTAGGGCTTGGACAGAAAAAAACCCATTATGAAGGGCGCTCAAAAATCTCATAATAATTTTTGTCACAACCAAAAATTGTGGCTATTAGTTTCATATTTCTCATAGGTTATGAAGTGTGGCTAAAATATTAGACATGAATTAGATAATCGTGATTAATATTTTTTTATTAGCTACGAATTAAATAAATCATGACTAATTCTTCCGTTTTCCCCACAAATTAGATATTCGTGGATAATTCTTGTTTTTAGCCGCGAATTAGGGGACATGACTAATACTTCATTATTATCCACTATTTTTGACCCACGACAAAAAGAAGGCTAAAAGGTCATTTTTCTAGTAGTGACATGACCTCAAACCTCCACCAAGATAATGGATGAAGGAAATGAAAAGGTATCACAACATCAACAATTTCTTAATGTGTTGTCGATTCTCATGCAAAATAGTATTTTAATAAAAAATAAAAATAAGTACTTTACCACTGAAAGACCACTTGTCTCTTCTTTTGATTGTAAAAAACTCATAGTTGCAATGTAATCATGCATTTAGTAATGTTCACTCAGTAAGAATGGAAATTAAATTGGAACTATTGCGGGCTGCTCGACGCGCGGATCTAATTGAACCACCATAGCTCGAGAGTGAGCCGAGCGCGCAAACAATCAATGAGAGAACTAGTGGACTACACAAGAATGTTTTTTAATGTGGAAAACCCGGAAAGGGTAAAAAATTGCGCGGTCGGAGCTGTGCCAGCTAAATTCCACTATATGTCGGTTTCTTACAAGTAAAACTAAGAACTCAGGGGCGACCTGCCACCGCTCGTTACAATGACAATGAATAGTAATCTCCGAGGGTGACAGGCCACCTCTCAAGAAACAAGGTACTTTTCTGTGAGAATGAAAGTGAGATGCTCTGGTCGCCTTTCGGTGCCCGGAGGATCTTCGAATCTCTTAGGAAGAATGTCTTCGAAAGCGAAGGAGATCTTCAAAGGCTCGAAGGAGATCTTCGAAGACTTGAAGGAGATTTTCGAAGACTTGGAGGAAATATTCAAGCGCCGAAGGAGAATTCTGAGGAATCTTCAACGGAGCTCTCTCGGGTGTAGAAGAAAGGGTCCCTAGAAATGAAGGCCCTCGACTCCTTTTATAGCCTTGGGCAGGGGGTAGCCAGTAATTTTGTCGTTGTAACTACCTTAACCACCTGATGGGCGAATCGTGCTTGCCGATTTGGAGCACACGGAACTCCATTTTTTGGATATTCCCGTCTTGCCCCCCCCAGGCAGTTCGGTCAGTTCAGGCAGTTCGGGCAGCTTCGTTGATGGCATTGAGCGCATTGAACAAGACCTGCTATCTAGGAAATTAAGAAAGGTTAATTATCGCGCGCGTCGTGAATGTGGAAGCGTTCTAAGCGCGCTGAGAATGCAGAAGCGTTCTGTGCGCGCGATGAATGTGGAAGCGCTTGGCTCGCTTTGTGGGAAGAAAGTTGAGGATGCGGTCGGGTGTCGACGGAGGGGCATGCTTGTAAGGGCGTGCTTCTCAAAGACTGCACCTTCCAAAATGGGAAGCCTCGATGGAGGGGCGTGCTTCTCAAAGACCATGCCTTCCAATAGGTGGTGCGGCTTTGGCCGTACCCCATGGGGGTGTGGCCTTGGCCGCACTCCATGGGGGAGGCAGTGCGGACTTGACAGCACCCGATGGCGGGGGGAGGGGGAGTGCGGACTGGACCTGCCCCATTATGGGGGGTGCATCCTTGGCCGCTCCCCATAAGGTGCGGCTTTGTCCGTGCCCCCTAAGTGGGGTGTGACTCGCACCCCGTAGTGGATTGTGCGCTTATCCGCACCCCCTTAGTGCGGTGTGGATACACGGCTTTGGTCGTATCCGGCGATGATGGTGTTTGTCCCTATTGCTACTCGCGCGAGTGACATTGTTGGTATTTCCAAGGTGATCTCAAAGCAATCAAGCATTTAGTCTCACTGCCAACACGATATGAGTGTATAGGGTGGCACATATGAGTGTTTGGAGAAATTGGAGGAAGGATTGTGTTGGCCTTGCTCATATTGGATATAAGTGAAGGACCAATTATGAATTGTTGGAGTTAGGTCGAGTCGGCTAAATATTCCACAGATATTATTAATATTGTATGGAGCATGTTGGCATGCAAGATGACATTGCATGTATCGTCAAGATCAACACGACGATATTGTGAATATCATCGAGTGGTCATGATGATATGACCGACTGTCAACCTTTGATGTATCGTTGAAGTGATATGTGATATCATCGTGATTGTCATGACGATATTTTTGTCTTCACAACGATATCATTGAGATCGTCTCGACGATATAGATCTTGACAGCGATATCGTCGAGATCATCTCGACGATATAGATCTTCACGATGATATCATCGAGATCATCTCGATGATATAGATCTTCACGGCAATATCGGCGAGATCATCTCAACGATATAAGTCTTCACGATGATTTCGTTGAGATCATCTCGACGATGTTTAGTGATCATGATGATACTTACTGAATACTCCTATTAAAGACTTGGGTTTGCATATATCTAATTTTATGCCTCTGGGTATAAATAAGGAAGCGATTAGGTCTTCCCATAACGATCATATTTTCGAGATTGAGGCGGAACAATTCTGTAAGACTTCCGCGAGATCCCGTCCGGCTGTCGCCGCCGTCGCCGCCATCGTCGCCTTTACCTTGGACAGATCTAGCAATCTGTGGGAGACGTTGAGGGCACTTCTTCTTCGACCAAGATCTTGTTGGACAAGAAGCTTGGGGCTCTCCTTCGCTCGTGTGGACTGTTGTAGATCCGCAGATCTACTTTCTTTGCTTGGAACTCAGACGCCTATTTTGTGCCTATTTTTGGATCAGATTTTAGACCACCTTGGTTGAGTATTAACTCAACCCTTAATACTCAACCCCTCTCAGGTATATTACAATGTGTTGCTTTATTTATTTCTTGATTCATGAAATTGCAAGAACCATAATTGTGTAGGGTTGTTCTTGTTTATTTATTCCGCAGCGCACATGTGATGTGTTGTTCCACTCATATTTAGAGAAAACCCAACAGACAAGCCGCCACAATTGCGGCAGTTTTCTCCTTATTTCCCCACTACCTTGGTCACAGGTTTGAGCATAACTTCGTTACCTCTACTTTCCCATGATGGATCTTTGACCAATCCTATGAATCGTTCGGAATGCAGTGTGCTCCTCATCTGTTGGGTTTATCCTGTTTTGGTTGTACCCTGAGTAAGCATCCATGAAGCTGAGGAGTTCATGTTCGACCATTGCATCAACCAGTTGATCGATCCTTGGAAGGGGGAAGCGGTCTTTTGGGCATGCTTGATTCAGGTTACTTTAGTCGATGCACATCCGCCACTTCCCATAGGCCTTTTTCACCATGACCACATTGGCGAGCCATGTGGGATATTTCGCTTCACGGATGAACCATACTTCCAGGAGCTTCTCTACCTCTTCTTCGATGGCCTTAAGCCGCTCTAGAGTGAAGTTCCGCTTCTTTTGGATTACTGGCCTGCAGGCAGGGTTAATGTTTAAAGAATGAAAGATGGCTTCTGGATCTACCCCGGGCATCTCTTCCAGACTCCATGCGAAAACATCGTCATTAGCGCGGCGGAAGAGAGCGTATTCTTCTCGCTCTTCTTTGGATAGGAGGGATTTGACCTGGATGGTCCGGATAAGATCCTGATGGGATATCGGTACATCCATGAGCCCTTCAACATGCTCTCCGCGTTGTAGAGTGGCCTCGTCCTATAGGTCGAAGTTGTCGATGTTGAGAGCAGTTGCCTCGGCCGGTCGAGCCTATTTTAGATAATATGTCCGCTCCGCTTCTTGGTTTCCTCTTATGACCCCTATTCCCATGGCGGTCAGGAACTTCTTGGCTAGATGTGGGATAGATGGAATTGCTCCAAAGGTTAATTGAAGTGGCCTTCCAAAGATGGCATTATAGGCGGAGGCGGATTCCACAACTAAGAACTGGATGTCGTGGGTTGATTGTCTAGGGAATTCACTGAACGTTACCAGGAGGGTGATCATGCCTTGAACCAGAATGGGCCAATTGTCGAAGCCACAAATAGGTCCGGTCGCAGTGTTGGGCTGTTCTCTCATGATTTTCATGCTTTGTAGACTGGAGAAGAACAAGACGTCGACTGAGCTCCCATTATCGACCGATATCCTCTTAACGTTGAAGTAAGGGTCTCCAATCTCTGTGCTGATTATGAGTGGGTCCAGATGCGGTAGTCGTACCCCTTGTAGATCCTCTTCCTCGAAGGTGATCATGATGTCTCGTCTGAACTTCTTATCTTCGTGGCCCCTCAGGGTTTTGATGATTGAGAGGACGTACACAGTGAGGGTGTGAGGTCCTGCGATAGTCTCGATCTCTCCCACCATTGTCCTTCCTCCTGCCACTCCTTGAGGAGCGTGGGTTTCCCACTCACCATCTAGGTGGCTATGGCTGATTGGGCACTTGACCCTAGAGAAATCTCTCGAGAAGTCCCTGACGGATGAGACGTTCAATTTCGTCTTTCAACCTGGAACATTCTTTGGTGGTGTGCCCAGTTCCCCCATGGAACTCGCAGTACTTTGATTGGCCGCTTCTTGGATTTGGGAGAGGTACCCTTGGTCTGTGATGCTCTGGGTTGTTCTGGATGGAGTAAAGTGCATTGGTTCTGCTGGTATTTAATGAGGTGTAAACTCTGGGCGGTCGCGGATCCGGATCTCTTCGGGGGTTGCGACAGCGCTCATCAGGGTGGCATTAATCATTACACCGCTCTTTCGGTCTTCCAGGGGCCTGCTCCAACACCCTTTTCCTTATTTGACTGCCTTCAAACTGCTGTCGGTGCGCCTCGATAGCCTCATCGGCTGTTATCTGAGATTTTACCTGATGAACGAGATCGGGATAATTCGACAGTGTCTCCCTCATCAGAGCTCAGTAAAAGCCACTTGGACAGAAACCCTCGAGGAAAACTCCCCGCAGAAGCTCGGGATCGACCCCTGAGATTTGTCGGGCATCAGCAGTAAAGCAGCAGAAAAATTCCTCAAGAGTCTCTTCGTCGTTCTGGCAGATTTCTAAAACATGGGATGGGTCTCGGACGGTCCTGCAGTTGACGATGAACTGGTCAGTGAACTATTGTGCCATCTCCGGGAAGCTGTCTATGTCTCCATCTCACAGAGAATGGAACCAGGTGCATGCTTGCCCTTTCAAGATTGCTGGAAACACCTGACAGAGGAGCTGGTATGGAACATTGTAAATTCTCATGATTGTAGTGAAATGGTTGGCATGCTCCAATGTGTCGTCCATCTCGTCAAATGTTTTAATGTTGGGGAGTTTGAAGCCATGCGGAACTGGGTGAGCTAGGACCTGTGGTGACAATGGAGAGTCGGTGTGCAGGGGACGGTGAGCAAAGGCAGTACGCCGCCCAACTTGATCGTACTCCTTTGATATCACGTCGCATATTTCTTCTCGAGTGGTCCTTCCTATAACTTTTCTGAGGCCAATTCTTCCTTGGCGTTGGTGATGGTGATCGCTTTCTGGTCCCCTAGCCGGACGGGCAGGATGAGCAGAACTTGTCGCATCCGAGAGTTCCTCTGAGACATCTTCCTCCCGAATGGCCTCCTCAATCGGAGCATGATTTGGTTTTGGGGGTAGCGGAACATTCAGTACTGGAGGTGGAGCGGGAGCTCGAGGAACCTCGAGATTTCCTAGGAGAGTCAGCATCTCAGTTTGATGTTCTTCTATTTGACGCATGCGCCCTTCCAGCGCTGCTATGTGACCATTTTCTGCTTCATCCATGAGAGTGGCATATATGAGTGAGTGCGAGGGATCCAGATCGACGTGCCCCCCATGGATTGATCCTTTGTTGGTGAGGACACTCCTTCTTACCATTGCTAGGTACTGTCTTGAGGAAATCAATGTAGACCTTTGTTGAGTTTTGGGAACAAGTTCCCACAGACGACGCCAAACTATTGTGGATGCTCGATGCTCTGGTAGACCGGTCTAATTGAACCACCTTAGCTCGAGAGCGAGCCAAGCACGCAAACAGTCAATGAGAGAATTAGTGGATGACACAAGAACATTTTTAACATGGAAAACCCAAAAAGGGTTAAAAACCAAGCGGTCGAAGTTGTGCCAGCCAAATTCCACTATATGTCGATTTCTTACAAGTAAATCCGAGAACTCGAGGGTGGCAGGCCGCCGCATGTTACAATGACAATGAATAGAAATCTCCGAGGGTTAGATGTCATCACTCAGGAAACTAAGTACTTTTTCGTGGGAATGAAAGTGTGATGCTCTTGTCGCCTTTCGGTGCCCGGAGGATCTCCGAGTCACTTAGGAAGAATGTCTTCGAAAGAGAATGAGATCTTCAAAGGCTCACAAGATATCTTCGAAGACTTGAAGGAGATCTTCGAAGACTTGGAGGAAATCTTCAAACGCCGGAGGAGAACTCCAAGTAATCTTCAACGGAGCTCTCTCGGGTGTAGAAGACAAGGTCCCTTGAAATGAGGGCTCTGAGCTCTTTTTAGAGCCTTGGGCAGTGGTAGCCCGGTAATTTCGCCGTTGTAACCCCCGTAACCACCTGACGGGCGAATCACGCTTGCCGATTTGGAGCACAGAAATCGCCATTTTTTGGATATTCCCGTCTTGCCCCCTGTGCAGTTCGAGCAACTTCGTTGATGGCGTTGAGCGCAATGAACAAGACCTGCAATCTAGGAAATTAAGAAAGGTTAACTGTTGCGCATGTCATGAATGCGGAAGCATTCTGAGCGCGCGATGAACGCGGAAGCATTCTGGGCGCGAGATGAACGCGAAAGCGCTTGACTCACTTTGCGGGCCGAAAGTCGAGGATGCGGTCGGGTGCCGACGGAGGGCGTGCTTCTCAAATACCGCGCCTCCCAAAATGAGAAGCTGCACCCTCCTAAAAAGGTAGGGTGATGTAATTCCGCCCGCACCACCAAAGGGGGTGCGGTTTCGGGTGCACCCACCAAAGGGGGTGCGGTTTCGGCTGCACCCCCCAAGGGGGTGCAAGCCTTGCCACACCCCCACAGGGGTTGCGGCCTTGGCCGCCCCCCATAAGTTGTGACTTTGGCTGTGTAACACCCTGCCAGTACGAATAGTATAACAGTAGGTCCGGACGGGACCCCACGCCATACTAACCACACTAGCTAGGCGTTAAAAGGAGATATACAGAAAGTAACAACTACAGAGTACACTAACCATAAGCGGAAGCAATAAGATTTAACATTTGATTTTAGAACAGTCCACTATCACAGGAATGAAGTAATAACTATAGAGGTACGGCCTTAAGGTCTTACATTCACCAATGTACAAAACTCAGAACATACTTCGGCTCGCAGGCCGGCAATACATGAGAAAGCAGAAAAAGGAGGCTGGCCTTCGAGGGCCAACTCAGCAAAGGGCCACCGCCCGCTATTTTCCGCTAGGCTCACCTGCACCTGGATAAGAACATTCCACCAAGCGGTGGCAAACAAGGTAACGGTCAGCAAAGCTGACCAAATTATAACGACCCCACCCCTTTCCCGGGGTGGCAGAGCTTCTACCCTGCAAGCAAGCCATACTAGCAACAAGTACTAAAATAAAGAAAGTGCAAACTACACAAGGTGAGATTTCAAGCACAATCAATCTTCTAGGTTGAGCATCAAAGAGAAGGGAACCTAGGTATGCTCATGATGATGGTTGGGTTCACCCGAAGGTTCCCCACAACCGCCTAAGCAACGCATGAGGCTAATCATAACATCATTTCAAAACATCACAAACGCGGGTACTCACGACCACACGCTCTATGCTCACATGGCATGAATCCAAGGTACTCTTTCGAGAGCACCAACTCCACTGTAAGTTCGGAAACCTTAGGTGGTTAAAGAGCTTCTGGCCCGTCTAGGTGAACACCTTCCGCGGCCTCTCCCATGGTCGTACGACGTCCAAGAGGTGCTACCTCACGCCGATTAGCATGGAAACAAGGTTCGGCTCAGCTTTGCCCGTGCTCTCGCCGTCGTGTCGCTCGCACGACGCGGGTACGGCTTCGCCCAATCCCGTAAGGTTTTAGCACATGCAAGTGCTACACAAAACATAAGTTACGCGCCTAATCCATTCATGAGGACCTAGGCTTCACAAATAACAATCGGGAAGGAGGTACAAGACCACTCCTCATCTAAATCTAGTGGTGAAGGTTTGCATTCAACCAGTCTCAAGCATGGCGCTTTTGTTAGGAGCTCCAATAGCCATCTAATCTCAGGTCCCGCAATACGATAGTAAATCACACGGAGACATTCTCCAGCGCATTCTAGGCTTAACCTAAATGCAACGTCGCAATATAAGCATCACCGATCCGGGCTCACGGCCACGAATAGGCTTCACACACAATGCCTAAATCCGTTCGACTACCGGATTTCTACATGCAATATGCCGGGGACGGACACAATCAACCCAGAGTTCCGAAGAACTTGAGGAGATCCTACACTTCACCCATTTGGTGAAAGGGATTCCTCATGCAAGCATAGAAAAAGGAATGAAAGGACAAATAACAAGTCCAAAGTTCGGGAGGAAGAATCGTTACCCTAAGAGCATTCTTCTTAGCCATGGATCTGAGATTCTACTCTAAGGGAAAGGACCGCACAGGGCTGCACTCTCCAGATCTGGAAACGGCTCGCGAAATGGAGCTCCGGAGCTCCGTCAATGGCGGGATCTCTCCTTCTTCTTCCTTGCCTCCTTCTTCTTTCTCTAGGTTTTGAGAGAGAAGAGCTATGAAATAATGAGGATTAAACTCCTCTCATAAGCCCTAATAACCTCCAGCATCTAATCTCAGCCGTCGGATCGGATTCCAAGAGTTTTGATCGGCCGGATCTTCTTCTCCGCTCAAATTCGCGGAGCAGAATAAATAGGGCGCACGAGCATTAGCGCACGGTCAGTGGTCGTGCGCGAAGCACCTCCACTAATCGTGCGCGCTTACCGCAACAGAACTCTGAATTCTTGCGAATTAACGCACGATCGCTGGCGCACGATCACTGGTCGTGCGCGAAGAGGAACAGTGGTCGTGCGCGAAGAACTGCTATGAAATTTCCAGCTTATCCCGAGCGCAGCACTCCCACTTCGTCTACTTCGCTGAACTAAAATTTTTGGGGTGTTACAACTCCACCCCCCTTAAAAGAATTTCGTCCCGAAATTTTGAAAACGGTAGTAGAAGGAATTACATTTAATAATTACCTGAGGGAAACAGTTCGGGGTACTCCGCAAGCATCAATTGCTCTCTCTCCCAAGAGAGTTCCTCTCGCCCGCAATTATCCCATCAGACTTTCACCATCCGTATGGATTTGTTCCTCAACTGCTTCACTTCAGTGTCCTCAATGCAAATGGGCTTGACATTTGTCGCTAGCCCACCGTCTACCGACACTTCACTGACCGCAGCAACAAGGTTTAGCTCCTTTATAGCCTTCCGCAACACAGAGATGTGGAATACATCATGCAACCCGCTCAGCTCCGAAGATAGAGCAAGCCAGTAGGCAGCTTTACCAATGCGCTCCAAGATCTCGAACGGTCCTAAGTACCTCGGACTTAGCTTTTTCAAGCGTCGGATCCTCGATACTCCTTTGAACGGTTTGATCTTGAGATAAACCCAGTCGCCAACGGCGAACTCGACATTCCGATGATTTGCATTGTAGTATTTTGCCTGCCGATCTTGGGCAATGAGCAACCGCTCCCGAATAGCCTGAATCGATGTATTTGCCTCCTCCACATCCTTGCGTTTCAACAACTTAGTGTCGCCCGTTTCAGCTCAAGATAACGGTGTGCAACATTTCCTACCATAAAGAGCCTCGAAAGGGGCCATCTTTATACTTGCTTGGTAGTTGTTGTTGTAAGCAAACTCAATCATATAGAGATGGTCCTCCCATCTCTTTCCAAAGTCCAGGTCGCACATCCTCAGCATGTCCTCCATCGTCCTATTGGTCCTTTCGGTCTGTCCATCCGTTTGCAGGTGGAAGGCCGTGCTAAACTTTAGCTTGGTACCCAATAATTGATGAATCATCCTCCAATCATTTGATGTGAACCGCCCATCGCGATCACTGACGATGCTACGGGGAATCCCGTGCAACCGTACGATGTTATCGACGTACAACTTTGCCAGTTTTTCTACAGAATCATCCTTCCGGTTCGGAATGAAGTGTGATACTTTTGTCAATCGGTCCACGATCACCCAGATGGCGTCGTTTCCATGTTGCGATCTCGGCAATCCGTGCACGAAATCCATCGAAATATCATCGAACTTCCATTCCGGAATCGGCAATGACTTCAGAAACCCACCGGGACGTTGACATTCCACCTTCACCAACGAGCAAGTATGACACTTGGCCACGTAGAGGGCAATATCTTTCTTCATGCCCGGCCACCAGAAGAATTTCTTCATAACCAATTACATTTTCGTGCTCCCAGGGTGGATCAAGTACTTGGTATGATGAGCCACGTACATCAACTCCGCTCGTAATGTACCAACATTTGGGACGCACAATCTGCCATTCTTCCACATAAGGCCATCCCCGAAAGAGAAATCAGCGTTTGACCCATCAATGGTCTCCGCTTTAGCATTTCATGCTCTCATCCAGCTCCAAAGCTTGTCGAACTCGGTCGGCAAGGTCGTATTGAACCTCCATCCAGTTCAAGCATGCTGAAGGAGACGCTCTTCTATCGACGCAAAAGATCTCCATAACTTCTAGCTCGCGGATTAGACGCTCATCATGCATCAAAGTCCAATTTGCTTGAGCAGGAGCCCGACGACTCAACGCGTCCGCAACTACATTTCCCTTACCAGGAGTATATTTGATGTCGAAGGTGTAGTCCCCAAGGAACTCCATCCACCTCCTCTGACGCATATTCAACTCCCTTTGATCCAGCAGGTACTTGAGGCTCTTGTGGTCAGTAAAGATATCGATCTTCACGCCATACAAGTAAATGCCTCCAAAGCTTGAGGGCGAAACCACGGCCGCTAGCTCTAATTCATGGACCGGGTAGTTCCTTTCATGAACCTTCAGTTGTCGGGAGCCGTAGGCAATTACCTTTCCGAACTGCACTAGGGCGCAACCCAAAACACTCCCTGAGGCGTCGCTATAAATTTTGTAGCCGTCCGAACCACCTGGCGAGCATAGAATGGGCGTCGTGGTCAGATGGCTTTTTAGTTCTTCAAAAGCTCGAGCGCACTCGGGCGACCAGTCGGACTCGTGATCTTTCCTAGTCAGTTTAGTGAGAGGGAGTGCGACCCTCGAGAAGTTCTCCACAAAGCGCCTATAATAGCCGGCAAGTCCTAAGAAACTTCGGACTTCCGCTACGTTTTTCAACACAGGCCACGCTTGGATCGCTTCTATTTTCGACGGATCAACCGCAATTCCATCCCCACTAACAACATGACCCAGGAATGCTACTGACGAAAGCCAAAAATCGCACTTGGAGAACTTGGCATATAATTGACTCCTCCTCAGGGTGCTCAAAACTGCGTGCAGATGCTCTGCATGCTCCTCCTCCGACTGAGAGTATACCAAAATGTCGTCGATGAAGACGATCACAAATTGATCCAAATACTCCCGGAACGTTCTATTCATTAAGTCCATAAATACCGACGGTGCATTAAATAGACCGAACGGCATAACGGTGAACTCATAGTGCCCAAAGCGGGTACTGAACGCTGTCTTTGGAATATCTCATTCACTTACGAAGCTGATAATAGCCGGACCTTAAGTCAAGCTTAGAGTATACCGTCGACCCAACCGGTTGGTCGAATAAGTCGTCGATTCTCAGAATCGGATAACGGTTCTTCTCGGTCAGCTTGGTCTGCTACTACTAGGACAACACCAAAGCTGGGCTTAGGCCCCGAATCCTTCAACAAGGTGAAGAACATCTTCGCGCCTTTTCACAGCTTCTTCTATCCGCGCTCATTCAAGATCTATTGGGCAGCATTACCTCCAATCTATCCTTGACTAAGGTAAACGACACTCCGATTCATAACAGGAAGTCCTCAGACAGATAAGAGAGCGATGCTGCCGCACCAACAGAACTCTCGCCGAATAGTCGATAATTAGGACAAGGCCTAATTGCACACAAATACAAGACATAAAATTTTGTTGTCATCGGATACAGTGGACACATTGTTATCTCTATCCGCGCACGGGGTAGAAATCATATTAAACGATGATCATCCATACCTGTGGCGACATCGCATTGTTGAATGACCTCTTGCTGGCCATAGGAGTAGACTCTCGGCTGGGTTAGAGAATGCTAGGAAGTCGAAGACTCCACCGCCTTGCCTTTTTCCAAAAAAGCTGAACCCATCACACGAGCATAGTCCACTTCTCCGCTTTTTGCCTTTGGGGGGCCACTTCGACACAGTCGGGCTTTGTGTCCCACCTTTCCGCAAGTGAAAAAAATTACGGAACACCGTGCAGTCCTAGCGTCCACAGAGTTAATCTTTCTCTTGACTCTTCTGAACTTATACTTGGACTGAGAGACCGGCGCATGAAACTCTGACTTCTTTGCATTGAAGTCTTTCGCGCGCTGCATACTCTTCATATCCATTTCCAGAGATTTTGCTGCTTTCACTAAGACGTTGAAGCCAAGTAACATTGGACCCACAAGCATTAGTCTTAGGTCATCTCGCAGACCATTGTAGAACTTGTTGACCTTGGTCTGCTCATCTTCCCACATAGACCTCTCATAGCGGCCCAGACTGATGAACTCATTCAGGTACTCGTCCACTGAGTGCGCTCCCTGCTCCAGGTGTAAACACTGGTTCTATAGTGCCAAATGCTCTATTGAGAGCATGTACCTCAGAAGGAATGACTCATGGAAGTTTTCCCAAGAGATTTCGGTAAGTTGTCTCCCACAAAACTTGTGCACCAACTCTTCTTCCCACCAAAATCTTGCTTCTCTTATAAGTAGGAAGGTGGCTAAGGCTACCAACCTCTCTTTGCTTATAAGTATGGACATTAAAGTCCTTTTTATTTCTGACAACCACTCCGCAGCTCTCTTTGGGGATTCGGTTCTCGAGAATGTTGGAGGGTTAAAGCTCAGGAAGTGCTTTAATTGTTGGTCACGTGCTCGTCCCACAACTACTTGCTCAACTCGACGTTCCACCCTCGGCTCTACCGCAGGTTCCACTGCAGCAACAGTTACAGGGGCCACATCCGGAGTCGGAGTAGTAGGCTGTGCAAGCCGCCCAGATTGAGTGTTGATCATCGCGAAGACCGCTTCAGCGACTAACCTGATCATCTCAGCAGAAGGAGTGATCGCTGGTACCTCAACAAACGCACTACTTTCAGCAGTATTACAGGGTTGAAACTGCCCCGCACCACTCCTAGTCACCTATAATCGTGGAAGACACAATTTAGTGACTGAAAACAAGGCGAACAACAATCATGGAATGCTCAGGTTCCGCAAACAAGTATGTTTTTCCATTCCTAAGTGGACATTCTTATTAGTTTTTTAACGTTTTTTGTGAGCGCACATCCCGTGCACACCACCCCTTAAAAGGAATTCATCCCGAATTCGCTAAACTACGGATCGACGCCCTAAGTCTGATACCAAATTGTAACACCCTGCCAGTACGAATAGTATAACAGTAGGTCCGTCCGGGACCCCACGCCATACTAACCACACTAGCTAGGCGTTAAAAGGAGATATACAGAAAGTAACAACTACATAGTACACTAACCATAAGCGGAAGCAATAAGATTTAACATTTGATTTTAGAACAGTCCACTATCACAGGAATGAAGTAATAACTATAGAGTTACGGCCTTAAGGCCTTACATTCACCAATGTACAAAACACAGAACATACTTCGGCTCGCAGGCCGGCAATACATGAGAAAGCAGAAAAAGGAGGCTGGCCTTCGAGGGCCAACTCAGCAAAGGGCCACCGCCAGCTATTTTCTGCTAGGCTCACCTGCACCTGGATAAGAACATTCCACCAAGCGGTGGAAAACAAGGTAACGGTCAGCAAAGCTGACCAAATTATAACGACCCCACCCCTTTCCCGGGGTGGCGGAGCTTCTACCCTGCAAGCAAGCCATACTAGCAACAAGTACTAAAATAAAGAAAGTGCAAACTACACAAGGTGAGGTTTCAAGCACAATCAATCTTCTAGGTTGAGCATCAAAGAGAAGGGAACCTAGGTATGCACATGATGATGGTTGGGTTCACCCGAAGGTTCCCCACAACCGCCTAAGCAACGCATGAGGCTAATCATAACATCATTTCAAAACATCACAAACGCGGGTACTCACGACCACACACTCTATGCTCACATGGCATGAATCCAAGGTACTCTTTCGAGAGCACCAACTCCACTCTAAGTTCGGAAACCTTAAGTGGTTAAAGAGCTTCTGGCCCGTCTAGGTTAACACCTTCTGCGGCCTCTCCCATGGTCGTACGACGTCCAAGAGGTGCTACCTCGCGCCGATTAGCATGGAAACAGGGTTCGGCTCAGCTTTGCCCGTGCTCTCGCCGTCGTGTTGCTCGCACGACGCGGGTATGTCTTCGCCCAATCCCGTAAGGTTTTAGCACATGCAAGTGCTACACAAAACATAAGTTACGCACCTAATCCATTCATGAGGACCTAGGCTTCACAAATAACAATCGGGAAGGAGGTACAAGACCACTCCTCATCTAAATCTAGTGGTGAAGGTTTGCATTCAACCACTCTCAAGCATGGGGCTTTTGTGAGGAACTCCAATAGCCATCTAATCTCAGGTCCAAGGGGGAGGGCCGGGGCGCGGAGAGGCTTTGGGGTGATCGAGCTCGGAGCTGCAGCTCAATTGGTAATGAGGAGTGGTTTGAAAACTCCTTATCAAGGAGGTTGCGGGTTCAAGACCCGGCCTCAAGAATGCGCCGTTGCTGAGAAATAGTGGCGCGGAGAGGCTTTGGGGTGCTTGGGCTGCAGCCCGGTAGCGTGCCTACGTGGCCCCTAAGGGGGAGGGCCAGGGCGTTACAGGCTGTGCCCCCTAAGTGGGGTGCGGCCTGCACCCCTCTAGTGGGGTGTGCGCCTATCCGCACCCCCTTATTGGGGTGTGGCTACGCAGCTTCGGTCGTATCCGACGATAATGTGGTTTGACTTTGTTGCTATCCGCGCGGGTGACGCCGCCGCGACAATCACCGCCGTTTTCTCTTTATTTCCCCACTCCCTTGGTCACATGGTTGAGCATGACTCCAATACCTCTACTTTCCCATGATGGATCTTTCGCTAATCGCACTCCTGAAATTTGTATAAATTTATGGATGCATATCAGGAACCAACCACATCGAACTACTAGTATATAATTGGGTTCTAGTTTTTGTTGAATGGGTACCAAAATTGTAGGTACGTTAGTTCCAAAAGTTATGCTGGAACAGGAACCTGTAGAACCTGTTAAACCAAACAAGGTTAGGGTTATAGTTTAAAGAATCATATCTTGATGATTCTGTTCACAATTTTAGTAAAACTATAACAGTACCGGAATCATGACACTTCTAATTCTCTCATTAAATTTTGTAGATAATTCTATTACGGTGCATTCGGTTGACCGGTTTTGAACATGTGGAATTGGTTTTCCGCATAAGTAATTCTTTTCGGCTGTTCGGTTCATAGGAATTGCCGATGGAAATGGATTTGCTCAAAACCGTGGTTTGCAACTCTAGCCTTTGCCCAATTCTTGTCCCCGGTCCTAGGTTTTGACGGAAGCAGCCAGTTGCCTTCTTCGCGCGACCTAGCTCCTCTTCTCGCCGCGGCCATCACGCGGTGAGTTTTCGCCGCCGGCGAGTTTTCTGGTTTCTTCATTCATCCTCTTCTTCTTCTTCATCTTCCTTATTTCTGCAGAGATTCCGCCGCGCCATTTTCGTCGACCCCGCCACCAAAGATTTCTTCGTTGCCTTCGACGGTACATCCCCTTCTCTTCCCTATAATCTTCTTCTTTTCTCGCCTGAGATCCAATCAGAACTTTTTTTTCATCTTCTTCGATTAGGCTTCCAAATTTCAAAACCATTTGGAATCGTTTGTTAATTTGATTGCATTGTGAATATACCATGGGAAATTAGGAGGATACACCCGTTCTCAATTATTTGCATTTTAAAGTTAGCATATTGGCAATTCTGATGTGCAAAAACGCAAGGATTGCTTTGTGAGTTATGTTTGTGATATCTGTATGAAATCACAGTGCCTGTAAAATAATTGCATTGTGATTTCTGTAAAATGATTGCATTGTTAATTTGATTGCATTGTGATTTCTGTTTGAAATTTTGCAAAACAACTATTCAGAAGCTGATTAAGGGCTCGTTTGAATGAGCGTTTAAGCTCCGTTACGTTTGTATGAAATGCAACGCCGCAACTTCTCCCGTTTGTTTTTCCGCCTTCGTTCGGAGCCGCCCTTAAAAGCTGCGATGCGAGAATTGCTCCGTCGCGAACCTTGCCCGAGACCTCCAGTCCATCGCGTTTAGGTTATTCACGATCTCGTCTCAGCGCATATCCTCTCCTGCCGGGTGTGTGTTCTCCTTCTCCGGCGGCATCACCCGACATCCAGTTCTTCACCTAACCGGGATCTACAACAGGCCACGCCGTGCTTCTCCGACGACCTCCATGGCGTGCTTCTCAGACGACATCCATGACCACTAATCCAAGGCTCTCCGCATCCCCCACACCTCTTCGCCGACAGCATCTCCAGCTTGCTTCTCCGACGGCATCCATGACATCCAAGGATCTGCAGGGACCAGCCCTCTTCCCGATTGCATAGATCTGAGCTGTCCTCTTACCGATTCTGCACAGAGCACCCGCTTGCACACCACCTCGATCCCTAATCTGCAGCAGTAAAAAAGTTAGCAGGTATATCTTCTTCCCCTTTCAAAGCTATGATGCCTATATGTGTTTATTATTGTGTATGTGTTTGTGTAGATTTTTGTATGTCAATGAGTATGTGATTGTGTATGTGAAAGTGTGTGAGTATATGTGTTGTGAGTTTGTGAATGTGTGTGAGTATGTGTTGATTTTTATTATGTGTAGGCCAATTAGTATATGAGTGTGTGTTTGTGTATGTGTGTGTGTAGTTGAGTGTATATGTGTGTATGTGATTGTTGATGTGTATGTGTACTTATGTGTGTGTGTGTGTGTGTGTGTGTGTGTGTGTGTGTGTGTGTGTGTGTGTGTGTGTGTGTGTGTGTGTGTGTGTGTGTGTGTGTGTGTGAATGTGTGTGAGTATGTGTTGATTTATTATGTGTAGGCTTATGAGTGTATGAGTATGTACATGTTTGTATGCGATTATTTATTTGAATGTGTGTGTGTATTTGAATGTGTGTGAATGTGTGTGAGTATGTGTTGATTTTTATTATGTTTAGGCTTATGAGTATATGAGTGTGTGTTTGGTAAAGTGATTGTGTATGTGAAAGTGTGTGAGTATGTGTTGTGAGTTTGTGTATGTGTGCGTAGTTGTGTGTATGTGTTGTGAGTATGGGTGTATGTGTGTGTATGTGTGTGTATGTGTATATGTGTGTATGTGTACTTATGTGTTGTGTGTTTGTGTGTGATTATTTATTTGAATGTGTGTGTGTGTGTGTTAAGTGTTTTTTGTGTTAAGTGTGTGTGTGTATGTTTGTGTGTTAAGTGTTGTTTTATTGTGTGTCTTATATATGTTGTGTGTATTTGTTTGTGTCGTATGTGTGTTGTGTAATATGGTACTTGTATTAATAGTTTTCAATTGTTCTTCCATCAAGTGTAGTTTAGTATGGGTAAACATCGAGAAGGCGGCGTTTGTGCAAACTGGGAGGTCAACGATGTGATGATATTTTGTGATCTTTGTTTGAAAGAAATAGAGTTGGGTAATCGCCCAACAACACACTTTAGCAGGGATGGGTGGATCAACTTGACAAATAATTTCCTAGCACGCACGGGTAAATCATATGATCGAACGCAATTGAAGAATAAGTGGGATCAGTTAAAGAAAGAGTGGAAGTTATGGCAAGAGCTAAAGGGACGTGGGACAGGATTGGGCTGGGATCCGATTCGCAAAACTATTGCTGCTTCTGAGGAATGGTGGAAAGAACGAATAAGAGTAATTATATATATTTATCTTTCATTCTTATAGTATACAGTCATTGTGGATAATTAATCAAATCTATATTTATATTAGGTAATTCCTGGTGCAAGAAAGTTTCAGTATGCCGGTATATCCCCCGAATTAGAAGAGAAGCTATATATGATGTTTAGTCATGTCGTAGCAACTGGAGATCTTGCATGGGCACCAAATTCTAGAAATATTGGGGACGAATCCATTGATGAACATGACTTATCTCATGAAGATGACACACAGAACGTCGAAGAGTTACCAACTTCTGCAGAAAGAGGCAAAAAAAGGAAGGATAAAGGCAGAAATAAGGCGACAACCAAGAAGCCAATGAGTTCCACGATGGATGAGATAACAGAAACATCGCGCATAATTGGGCGTTGTATGATGGATCCTCCTAGCATCAAGATAACTTCATCCTTATACACAATCCCTGAAGGTATTGCAGAACTCGAAACATATCCAGAGGTTATGGAGGAGTCCAACTTTGAGTTCTACAACTAATGCACTATGTTCCTAAGAGAGAAACATAACAGAGAAACTTTCATGAGCATTCGAGCGGATCAGAGACTTAAATGGCTACAGATTCGTTATGAAAAAAATTCGAAGTAGTTGTACTTTATGTTTTCTTCGGTGATGCACTATATTATGGGACATTATGTTGGACTTTATTTTTCTTCTGCAAGTAGTAGTGATGCACTATATGTTTCTTTTGTTGTACTTTCTTTTTCTATGTTGGACAAAATATCTTCATTCTCATGGACTATATATTTGGTAATATTGTGTAATTCGTAATGTTTTATTAATATGCGCAAAGTTGGGCAATGTAATATTTTATTAATGTGTGTAGATTTACCATGTCTTCATCGGACCACACTGATAGTTCTAATGAGGAAACTCAGCATGTAGTACTCGGCTGGGTTAATCGTAATAGAGCAATATGTGGTCAACAATATTTAACATCAATTGGTCATCAATTATTCGAGGCATCATCGTCCACAATTAGACCTTGCATGACATCAACACAAACAGTGGCTAGATGAGTTGGTGAACTTCTCGATGGGCACCCTAGTAGATTTTTCAGTTCTTTTAGAATGTCGAAGCTCATATTTGGAGATTTGTTATTACTTCTCACACAACAATATGGATTGCAAGGATCCAGGAGAACTCTACCAAGAGAAGTGCTTGCAATGACATTGCACATTTTAGGTCATAATGTATCTATGCAACTTGCAAGTGAACGATTTCAACACTCTACAGAAACGATCAGTAGATATTTTGCAAATGGTATCACTGCTATTAAGAGATTATCTTCTGATGTCATCATGCCTGTAGATCATCTTTTCAGTGATATTCCCCCACAAATTTTAAATGATGCTCGATACATGCCCTTCTTTAAAGACTGTATAAGAGCTATTGATGGAACACATGTGGATGCACGAGTTCCAGCTGATCAACAAGTTTCCTACATTGGTCGGCATGGTACAACAACGCAAAATGTTATGGCGGTTTGTGATTTCAATATGTGTTTCACATTTGTAATAGCTGGTTGGGAGGGTTCTACTCATGACAGTCGTATATTTCAACATGCTCTTATGGATCCGAGTTATAATTTTCCGTATCCACCGCCAGGTAAGACTTTAATATTTTGAGATTTCATTACTTTTTAATCCTACTATTTAGTTACTGTCGAATAAACTCACTAATTAAATAATTTTGTAGGTAAATATTATTTGGTTGATGTCGGATATCCACTGCAACGTGGTTTTTTAAAACCATATTCAGGTACACGATATCATTTACCAGATTTCATAAGGGGCAGTAGGCCTATACAAGGACGACGTGAAGTATTCAACCAAGCTCACTCTTCTTGCGTAGCATTATAGAACAGTCATTTGGAGTATGGAAAAAGAAGTGGAAGCTACTTAGGGATATGCCACCATATTCTTTAGCAAAGCAACGGAACATTGTCATTGCAACAATGACCTTGCATAATTATATTCGTAAGCACCCATCCCGCTCAGATGCTCATTTTCGAGCTTGTGATGAAGACGAGCATTTCATTTACCCTGCGGGCCTTCAAAGAAGAACAAGCTCAAGTGGAGATCATGTTAGAGGGATTCGAGTAGGTGTTGATGAGATGTCAGTGCTGCGCGACTCCATTGCCGAACAACTACACAGAGCTTGAACGCATTTGAAGTTTTTGCACGAGTTAATGTATATGGGTTTTTCTACGTATTTCGAGTTTATGCAACGTTGATGTATATATATTTTTCTATTTTATGTATGTGTGTATTTTTCGGTTAATAAATTCTGTATTGGTGGCATGAACAAAAATTAACAACAAGAATATCACACCATTGTTTTGCCAAATGATTCTCCGTTCTGAACAGCTCTACAAACACAGACTACCCAAACAGATCTCTGTTTCCAAATGTTAAAATTTTTGATTTGAATTGTTTAGGAGTAAGCAGAAGTTGCATCAACTGAGTTATAGTCAAACAACCACAATGCCACACAGCAACACAAAAGACTTTATCGAATCACAAAACTTCATTTAAACTTCATTTACATTTGGAGACATACATGGCGAGACATGATTCATAAGAATCAAGAAGGAGAGAAGAACAAAACACACCAAAAACAAAACTGGCGGCTTGACAAGCAGAAACCGCACAGACCACTGAAGTCCAGAAACCGCCCGGCTTGACTTGAGACCGCACGAACAGAAAAAAGACAGGATGCCTGTACTGCAGGACCGCCACCTCAGACTGCACGAACTGGAGCTTATTGAATTGAACGAAGAACAGAAGCTGTCTCCAGACCGCAACTCAGATCGCCTAACTGTCGAAGGTCGCCTGATCGTTGAGCTCGCTGCGAACAGCACAAGACAACATAAACCAGTTCGCAGACAAGCTGCTGTCAAACTGTTTATTCAAGCCGCTGGGAAATCACCAAGGAAGGAGACCGCAACCTGCTGACCGCAAACCTGCGAACACAACAAACAGTCAACTCGCTTTCGAGATCGCCCGACCTCAAAGTTGAGACTGCACAAAACAACCCAGGCTCTAGTTCTTACAGTTCTTGTTATGAATGACGGGACATGCACCCCTGTTTATAGGCGACAAGACGGATGTCGTCACCGCCGCAAAATGGATACAGTCACCACCCGCTATATCGCCAGCGGTGAGCAGACCGCGCGATCACACCACTTGGACAACATCCTGTCCAAGACCGCAGAACAACAGCAGACCGCGCACAAGCCGCGCGAACACAAGACCGCGCATAAGCCGTGCGGACACAAGAACACTCCTTCCTTAGATCACCAAGAGCAAACCAAGAACATCTGGCCGACTTCAGACAAGTCGCCAAACCACCCTGCATAAGCCGCCCGGTCACAGCGGTTATACAAGAACAGACCGCCCGGTCTTCTTACAAAGGAGCAAGACCAACCAAGCAGAACAACCCAGGAAGAGACCGCAACAACCAAGAACAGACCGGCCAACCAGCAGATCGCCAGAACGAGACCGGCAGAGAACCAGCACAGAGACTGCGCGGTCTCTGCGGTCATTAAAAATCAGACCGCCGGCCACCTTCCACTCCACTTCAATAATTTCAACACTCCCCCTTGAAGTGGGAAGTGGAAACTAACCCAAGTAAACTCCGCAACCGAGTAAACGGTCCCTTCAGCAGTGGCTTTGTGAAGATGTCTGCAACATTGTCCGCACTTCGAACATGCTCGACCATAAGAGATCCTCCCAACACCTTCTCACGAATGAAATGGTGCTCAATCTCAATATGTTTGGTCATCTCGTGACAAACTGGATTATTAACCAGCTTGAGAGCACTCTCATTTGTTGGATCGTATGACGCCCTTAGAGGGGGGGGGTGAATAAGGGTGTGTTTAAAATATAAGTTTTACTTAATAAAATTTTTTTTTTAACATATTTTACTTTAAAAAATTACTTATAAACACTTTCAAACCAATGCAATTTTTGTATTAAACCAAACACAAATTTCTAAGATAAGGATTATGCCACCAAATATGTAATTAAAGAAAAAGACATAATTATATTAATCATGAAATTTGCATACAATAAAAATGATCTTAACAATGCTTAAGATCAAGGCACAATTATGTTAATAAAAAATTCAACAATTTTGGTTTACCAATCCTTCTCCCAAGGATCGGAAGGCTATCACTTGTCTCTCCCAAGACCAAGACCAAGCCTATCCTCTAGATCTTCCCAAGATCTAGACGTAGCACACAAGGCCACGATTTCCCACCAAGCCACGCAAGGACTTGGACGCTCCACACAAGGAAGCGATTTTCCCCTAAGCCACGCAAGGACTTAGACGCCGCACGCAAGACGACGATTTCTCTACCAATACAAAATGAAATGTGTGTAAATGAAAATACAATATGAAAAGAACAACTCCCTAGAATTTCAGATCTCTGAAAGGATGGTCGAAGCCTCGAGATGATCGTTGATGTAGAAGCGCGCCCGATCTCATCTTCAATCTTCAATCCTTCTTTGCACAAATGGGAGTTGAAGAGGTTCTGGAGCTCTATGGTTCGTATGCACTCAGGAAGGAACTTGGAATTCTCAAATCATGGAATGCACGAACACAAGGAGTCAATTTATAGAAATTCGCTGTCGCTTGGGCGACATCGACTGTCGGAATTTCCGACAGCGCTAAACTGCCGCCGTAGTGCTGTCGTCTATGCAGTTGCTGTAACCTCCGAGCTGTCGCCTGGGCGACATCGATGTCGGATTTTCCGACAGCGCAAAACTGCCGGTCGTGGTGCTGTCGTGGGCAGTTGTTGTAACCTCCGAGCTGTCGCCTGGGCGACATCGCTGTCGGATTTCCGACAGCTCAAAACTGCCTTTCGTCGTGCTGCCGTGGGGGGAAGTAGTTGTAATTTCTCTGCTGTCGCCTGGGCGACATCAGCTGTCGGAATTTTCTGACAATGAAATTTTCCTACACTCAAATTGAGCTCCAGCAGAAATGTGAACATCTCATACCTGTTACCTGTACACCATTAATAAAAATAGAATCAAATACAAATGGGACTTTGTTATTATCAAACCGGAGGAGTGTGAAATGCATGCTCCAACAATCTCCCCCTTTTAATAATAAAAAATCCGTATAAAAAGAAATCATGTCTATTTAGATTGTTGATTTTAACATTTGGTGTGTGCACAAAAATAACATGATATATTTCTCTTAAAATGAATAATCTCCCCCTAGATGAATGCTCCACCTAAATGAATGCTCCCCCTAAATTAATGCTCCCCCTAAATGTTAAAGTAAGTTGAAATGATGTATTGTCTAGGTGGAATATTTAGGGGTAATAGTTTTTTGATTTCTTGAATATACTTATAATTCTCCCCCTTTTGGTATTAGCAAAAGATAATATGAGACAAATGAGTAGCTCGTAAGGGAAGAAATAGGATGTAGAAAATAAGAGTAAGCGGAAGCACTTGCTGGGAAAATGATTGAAGGTCTCGAATTAATAATAAAATGCCATAATATTGAATAAACTCATGAAGAGATGGTATAGCCATATGAAGTAATAAAATAAAATAACTTATACATGATTAAGGTCATTTGAAAGTATCATAGAAAGACACAATAGTGTATAGAAATTTGGAATATCTTCGGTCCAATTCTCATGAGATTAATGTTTATATAACATAATGATGTGTACATGTGATACTTAGATCAAACATATGAAGTTATTTAATGTACATGATCATCGAAATGGAGAACATAATATAAGCATATAAAGACAACTTTGACCTTGAAGATATAGCATAATAAGAATAGAATACCATTTTTCTTTTGCACAAGACACTTTACAATTCTTTCCAAGGTGCTTAACCTCACAATGCTCATTAAGACTTATCAGGAGGGTAAGTAGTGCTTGGTGGAGTATCCTTGTATTTATTTTAAATATTTTGATCACATATGTTGTGATATCTTAATTTTGAGATATTTATAATTTTTTAATTGACCAAGGATCTCTGAATTCACTTGAATCGCAAAAGATGGTGTATATTTTGATGTGCTAACAAATCAAGGTTGAAAGTAGTATTTATTAAGTGCTTTTGTATTATGTTAAAGCAAATATGATTCATGTATATATTAAATAGAAAGACATATGTATTGATCAAAAGAAGTGAACGTGAAAGTTCATTATGATATATAAACAATTTCTCATACTTAGAGGCATGCGAAAACAATTTCCAATGGTCTAGTTAACTAAGTAGGAGTGTCAACACGATAATAGCTTGGAAATGAAATCATATAATCATGTAAGAGCCCTTTTTTAAAAAAAATAAAAAGCACATGGTTTGTCATCAAGTCATGAGTTGAAGCATTAATAATGACATATAACTATTTGAAAGCATCAAAGGGACCAAAAATTAAAGATTAAGCAAATCAGGAGCTGTCGGAAATTTCTGACAGTCACTGTCGCCTGGGCGACAACTAAAAATATAAATACGGCTTTAGACCGAGTCAAACCCTATTGTGCATCATTTTTCTGGTCTGAAGGGCGAGAAAAAGCTGTCGGAGTTCGGCGACAACCTAGATCTAAGGTATGGTTTTTGGATTTTTAAGTTTTTGATTCAAAATTTTTTTATGGATTTGTGATTTTTGAAAGTAGAGAAGAAGGAAAATGTGGTTTTCATTTTACTATTGATGAATGGTTTAGATCTTTGAAGTTTTGTGTTTTAAAAGTGTAGATCTAGTGTAAAGCAAGTGGATCTTGTTGGATCTTGGGGAAAAATGTTTTGATTTTGTGATTCTTGTGGTTGGAGTTTTGTATTTTTGACATGGTGGAATTGGAAAAACTGAAGCATTCCTTTTGAAGATTGTGAAGAAGATGAATAGTAAAGGAGATGTTAGAAGATGTAGTTTTTTAAAAAAAATATTGTTTTTTTTTAAACTTGATGTTGTAATAAAACTTGATTTTGAGTAGATCTGGAAGTGTAAAAAAAATTTCAAGAAAATTTCACTGGAGTACTGTCGGAATTTTCCGACAGTCACTGTCGCCTGAGCGACAGTGTTCCAGAGCACAGGACTTGTTTAATTTATTTTTGTTATGTTTTGTTTGCAGAATGGCTTCCAGTTCTAAAGCGCGAAGGAGTACGTCTGAAGATGCGCATAGTTCGTATCAAGTTTACCCTGGGGTGGAGAAAGCCATAGTTGGAGTAGCGAAATATGTTGAATTTGATTCGCCGAAGCACGATCATATCTATGATCGTCTTGCGAATGCAGGTATAATTTCAGTAATCACAACAGATTCGTTCTCATCCTTTTTGATTCAAGAATTTTATAATCATTTGGAAGACCCGAGTTATACTGAATTGGATGGGGGAGTGAGATCTAGAATCCAGGGTCAACATGTGGAAATAACACATGTTGATCTAAGAGAGGAATTCGGTCTTCTTATTAGCGAAAATATGCCGGATATAGTGGAGAGTTATAGAAAGGATAGAGATTGGACCCTTGTAAACATGAGTTTACATGGTAGTCAAAAGAAGACTCTAACCACTGAAGTTACGTCACTCACTCTGGATGCATATTTAGTTCAAGATATATTAAGGAACTCAGTTATGTTAAAGAGTGGAGATACAAGGAGTATCACGGCACAGTTGACCCTCATTACTTACTTTATTATGGAGGAGGAACCTTTTGATGTAGCGGACTTCATACTTTCCCAGATTCGGTATGCTTTTAGATTAAAGCATCCAAAATGGGTGAAGGTTCATACTCTCCCAATGGGGGCTATAATTCAGCGTATACTATATAAGAAGTATGGATGGATAGTTTATGATTCGTATTTTGATGATTGTTTTCCTGAGATATATTATACGGGTACCATGAAAGTGAAGAAGACGCATAAAAAGGCCCATCCTGGATTTGAGATTAGAGAGCCTCCAATGCCTAGGGCAGGATCACTACGAGAATCTATAGATGATCTTCGTGATTCACTAAAGGATCACAAGAAGGAAGTGAAGAAGGATCGTAGTAGAATGCAAAAGTTTATGAAATTTTTGGTCAAAGGTTTGAAGTTAAAGCCTACACCGGAGGAAGCGGACGAATGGCAAATTCCATATGAAGAACCGCCACGCCAATCGGTGAGGCGGACTCGACGTGGTAAGACCGTAAGACGAGGACCTCTAGAAGACTGTCCAGAGAGCAGCGGGGCTGGTTATGAGGATTCTGAGTAGTTTTTATCAGGGTGCTGCTTCTGATTGATGTCGGAATTTTCCGACATCCACTATCGCCTGGGCGATAGTGAACTTCTTCAGATTTCGTATTCTGTTAATGAACTTAAACTTTTGTTGAATTCTACTATTTTATGGAACAAATTTTATGTAATATTAATGATGTGTGAATCTTTGTTAAGTCATTTCAAATTCTATGGTTTGATTTAATATTTTAGTTTTTCTTTTTAAAATGTATAAGTTTTGTGATGATTTTTTTTAAAAAAATTTATATGTTTTGAAGAAGTGATATATTCATTGTGAAATGTCTAGGATTCCCAATTCTAGCCTAAGCATAGAAAAACGGGAATCCGGTAACGGTTTAGTGAATATATCCGCTAGTTGTGAATCCGTTCCAATGAAATTGATTTTTATATTTCCCTTCTTAATATGATCCCTTATAAAATGATGTCGGACATCTATATGCTTAGATCTAGAATGTAATACGGGATTGTTAGTTAAGTCTATGGCACTTTTATTATCACACTTTAATTCTACACTACTTTGTTGTATGCCAAAATCTTCTAACGTTTGTGACATCCAAAGAGCTTGGGCACAACAACTACCTAGTGCAATATATTCGGCCTCGGTAGTAGAGAGGGCAACAAAATTCTGTTTCCTACTCGACCATGAAATAAGTGAAGGGTCGATAAAATGACAAGTGCCACTTGTGCTTCTCCTATCTAAAGAACATCCCGCATAATCTGAATCCGAAAAACCATGCAAAATAAAGGAATCATTATGAGGATACCATAATCCTAATTTAAATGTTCCTATAAGATATCTAAAGATGTGTTTCACCGCTTTTAAATGTGACTCTTTAGGATTAGCTTGAAATCTAGCACATAAACAAACGGCAAACATAATGTCAGGTCTAGATGCGGTTAAATACAATAAAGATCCTATCATACTTCTATAAAGGGTTTGTTCAATTGAAACACCACTTTCATCTTTTCCTAATTTTAGGGAAGTACACATAGGAGTGTTTGCATGTTTTAGATTTTCAAATCCAAATCTTTTTAACATATCATGAATATATTTGGTTTGACATATAAAAATACCATCATGTTTTTGTGTAATTTGAAAACCTAAAAAATATGAAAGTTCTCCAACCATGCTCATTTCAAATTCATTTTTCATTATTTGAACTATTTCATTACACAACTCTTCATTAGTGGCTCCAAAAATAATATCATTAACATAAATTTGCAAAATAACTAAATCATGATCAAATTGCTTAATGAAGAGTGTAGAATCCGCACTTCCTATTTTATAATCGTGCTTTAATAAATATTGAGTTAATCGATCATACCAAGCACGAGGCGCTTGTTTTAATCCATAAAGCGCTTTATCTAATTTATAAACATAATTTGGATATTTCTCATTTACAAAGCCAGGGGGTTGTTCTACATAAACCTCTTCTTTTATATACCCGTTTAAAAATGCGGTTTTGACATCCATTTGATATAATTTAAATCTTTTAAAACAAGCAAATGCAAGAAATATCCTAACCGCTTCTAATCTTGCTACGGGTGCAAAAGTTTCATCAAAATCTACCCATTCAATTTGTGCATAACCTTTTGCAACTAATCTGGCTTTTTTTCTAATAATTCTAGATTCACTATCCAATTTATTTTTGAAAATCCACTTAACTCCAACGACAGGATGATTTTTGGGTCGTTCTATAAGATTCCAAACCTTATTACGTTCAAATTGATTAAGTTCTTCATTCATAGCTAAAAACCAAAATTCATCATTTAAAGCGGTGGAAACATCTTTTGGTTCTATTTCAGAGACAAAACAAAGGTTTGATAATAAAACATGTAACGATGAACGAGTACTAACCCCATTTTGCGGATCTCCAATGATAAGCTCATTTGGATGATCCTTTGAAAATTTCAATTCACTTGGAGGCACATATTCTTCTCTTTCTTCTTCTTCTCTATCTTCTTCTTCTCTTTCTCCTTCTCTTTCTTCTTCTTTTTCTTCTTCATTTTCTCCAAGTTCTTCATCATCATTCTTCACCGAAGGAAGGGGTTGATCTTCTCCTGTAATTTTCTTTTCTACACATGAAGTAAACTCATCAAACCTAACATGAATAGATTCTTCAACTATTTTTGTTCTTTTATTAAAAATCCTATAAGCTTTACTAGTTGAAGAATAGCCAATAAAAATACCTTCATCACATTTTTCATCAAATTTTCCTAAGGAATTTTTAGAATTCAAAATAAAACATTTACAACCAAAAACTTTGAAATAAGAAACATTTGGTTGTTTATTAAAAATTAATTCATAAGGAGTTAATTTTAAAATAGGGCGAAGCATTACTCTATTAATTACATAACATGCCGTACTAACCGCTTCAGCCCAAAAAGATTTTGGTAGTTTAAATTCAGATAGCATCGTACGGGCTAACTCTTGAAGAGTTCTATTTTTCCTCTCCACTACACCATTTTGCTGTGGTGTGCGTGGAGCGGAAAATTCATGTTTAATTCCTAACTCTGTACAAAAAGAAATAAACTTTTCATTTTCAAATTCTCCTCCATGATCCGATCGTATGCGTTTAATTTTTAACTCAAATTCATTTTGAATACGCAAACATAATTTTGAAAATTCTGAAAATGCATCGGATTTGGAGGTTAGAAATAAAGTCCAACAAAAACGAGAATAATCATCAATCAATTATTTTCTACCTTCTAAGCTAGAAATTCCAATTGGCCCAAATAAATCCATATGTATTAATTGAAGTGGCCTAGTGGTAGAAATAATGTTTTTACTTTTGAAAGATGATTTTGAAAATTTTCCTTTTTGGCAAGGCACACATAGTGAAGAAGATAAATTTCCATTTAACAATGGTAAACCTTTAATTAATTTATCTTTTAAAAGTTTTGTTATTAACTTGGCACTAGTATGTCCAAGTCGCCTATGCCATAAATCTAATTCATCATTTTTTGATAAAAAACATTTTAAGGTAGAATTTGAAAAATCAAGAAATATAATCATATATACATTATGACATCTAGGTGCGGTAAAAACAATTTCATTTGTTTTGAAATTAATAATTTTGCACAAATTTGTAGAAGATTCAAATAAAACATTTAAACCCTTATCACATAATTGACTAATAGAAATCAAATTATGCTTTAATCCTTCTACAAATAGAACATTTGAAATTGAAAAAATTTCGTTACCCACAACTCCGATGCCGATGATTTTTCCTTTTCCATTGTCTCCGAATGTAACAACTCCTCCTTTCTTCATCTCCAGGCTAAGGAACTTCTCTTTATTGCCCGTCATGTGTTTTGAACAACCCGAGTCCAAGTACCACACGTCTTCTTTGTCCTTAGCCTGCCAACACACCTAGAAAGAAGAGGTGAGTAAAGATCTGGTTACCCAAGTGGTTCCACCCATAGTATAGGTAGAAGCCTTAGGCACCCAGATTTGTTTAATTTTACTTTTTCCTTCCTTCTAGCAAGAGTCCGTAGTGTGGCCAAATCTATTGCATTTGGCACATGTAATTTATTTAGAAGAGTATAACTTTTCTGGACTTTTACTGGACGGGGATGCAGTATTTGACAATTCATTAACTTTAGAATTTTTTAAAGTAGATTTTCTGGACTTTTCACTGTCGCCGGCAACAGTGGTTGTCGTCGGGCGACAGCTTCCTGACGTGTATCCGAGTCCAAACCTTCCAGATCCATGGCGTTGGTATCCTAAGATCATATCCAGTGATCTTTGGCCCATTCCAAAATTTTTCATGGCTAGTGTTAAGTCATGAATCTGGTTTCTCATTTTTGTATTTTCGGATACCAGATTTACACATCTACGTTCAAAAGATTTCTTTCCCTCATGGATTTTGGAAATTGAAGATTTCAGATCTCTCTCTAAAATCTCATTCTTTTTAGTAAGAATTTTTATTGTAGAATGAGATTTAGAAAGAGATTCTTCAAGTTCTTTAATTCTTCCCAAAAAGTGATCACACTCTTGGCAAGAAATATCTCTTTTTCCAATAGTCTTAATTTCCTTTAACAATTTTTTGTTTTCTTTAAGTTAAATTTCATTTTCAGATTTAAGAAGATCATTATCTTTTAAACTTTTTTCAAAAAATTTGCAAGTCTTTAAAAATTCAGAAAATAATTCATCATAGGTTGGAGGAGTTACCTCAGTGTCGCTTTGGACATTGCATTCATCATCAGATATGACGCTCTTTCCCATTAAGCACATGTTGGCCTCCTCTTCTTTACTTGAGTCTGAACTGCTTGCATCCTCAGAAGTAGTATCATCCCATGTTTCCGCCTTCAACACCTTCTTTGACCCTTTGTGCTTCTTTTCTTTAAGTTCTTTCAAGTACTTTGGACACTTGCTTCGGATGTGTCCTATCTTCTTGCAGTGGTAGCACTCCGGTGGCGGTCTCCCTTCCTCCTCATCGCCTTCCTTTCCTTTTTTCTTCCTAAACGTCTCCTTCTTAAAATACTTCTTAAACGAATTCCTCCTCTCTGGATTTTTCATAAATTTTATAAATTTTCTAACAAATAAACTTTCCTCATCTTCTTCTTCCTCCTCAGAATCACTGGTTTCTTCCTTCTTAGATCTTAGAGCCAATCCCTTCTTCCTTGGCTCCATATACTCTTGTTGTTGAATTTTCAATTCAACTTCATGAGTTTTCAAGTTCCCAATGAGGCTCTCCAATTGTAAGGTCTTAAGATCATGTGACTCGGAAATTGCAGTCACTTTAGGATTGAACTTCGGGGGAAGTGATCTTAAGATTTTCCTTACTAAGTCTCCATTTGAGAACACCTTTCCTAGCACCTTTGAGTCGTTCACGATTTTTGTGAATCGTGTGTACATCGTATCAATCTCTTCATCTACCAACGTTTTGAACCTTTCAAATTCAGATTCCAGTTGAAATGGCTTTGAGTCCTTTACCTGCGAAGTACCTTCATGAGTGATTTCTAACAGATTCCAAATTTCAAATGCAGTATTACAAGCACAAACTCTATTAAACTCAGTGCGATCTAGTGCGCAAAATAAAGCATTCATGGCTTTTGCATTGTTCTTACATTTTAATTTATCATTGTCATCCCATTTGTCTTTGGGCTTATCCATAGTTACATCTCCAACAACAAATGTTGGAGAAGTGTAGCTAGATTCTACCATATTCCAGACTTCTATATCTAGCGCAATTAGAAAACAACGCATACGTGTTTTCCAATAATTATAGTCTGTGCCCGTGAATAAAGGTGGTCTACTTATGCCTTGCCCCTCAACGAACGCATGATCGTTGTGCGCCATTACTCCCGGTGGTAAAACCGTTTTGGAGTAACCTTCCTCTGATACCACTTGTTGGATCGTATGACACCCTTAGAGGGGGGGGGGGGTGAATAAGGGTGTGTTTAAAATATAAGTTTTACTTAATAATTTTTTTTTAACAGATTTTACTTTAAAAAATTACTTATAAACACTTTCAAACCAATGCATTTTTTGTATTAAACCAAACACAAATTTCTAAGATAAGGATTATGCCACCAAATATGTAATTAAAGAAAACGACATAATTATATTAATCATGAAATTTGCATACAATAAAAATGATCTTAACAATGCTTAAGATCAAGGCACAATTATGTTAATAAAAAATTCAACAATTTTGGTTTACCAATCCTTCTCCCAAGGATCGGAAGGCTATCACTTGTCTCTCCAAAGACCAAGCCCAAGCCTATCCTCTAGATCTTCCCAAGATCTAGACGTAGCACACAAGGCCACGATTTCCCACCAAGCCACGCAAGGACTTGGACGCTCCACACAAGGAAGCAATTTTCCCCTAAGCCACGCAAGGACTTAGACACCGCACGCAAGACGACGATTTCTCTACCAATACAAAATGAAATGTGTGTTAATGAAAATACAATATGAAAAGAACAACTCCCTAGAATTTTAGATCTCTGAAAGGATGGTTGAAGCCTCGAGATGATCGTTGATGTAGAAGCGCGCCCGATCTCGTCTTCAATCTTCAATCCTTCTTTGCACAAATGGGAGTTGAAGAGATTCTGGAGCTCTCTGGTTCGTATGCACTCAGGAAGGAACTTGGAATTCTCAAATCATGGAATGCACGAACACAAGGAGTCAATTTATAGAAATTCGCTGTCGCCTGGGCGACATCGACTGTCGGAATTTCCGACAGCGCTAAACTGCCGCCGTAGTGCTGTCGTGCGTGCAATTACTGTAACCTCCGAGCTGTCGCCTGGGCGACATCGATGTCGGATTTTCAGACAGCGCAAAACTGCCGGTCGTGGTGCTGTCGTGGGCAGTTGTTGTAACCTCCGAGCTATCGCCTGGGCGACATCGCTGTCGGATTTCCGACAGCTCAAAACTGCCTTTCGTCGTGCTGCCGTGGGGGGAAGTAGTTGTAACTTCTCTGTTGTCGCCTGGGCGACATCAGCTGTCGGAATTTTCCGACAGTGAAATTTTCCTACACTCAAATTGAGCTCCAGCAGAAATGTGAACATCTCATACCTGTTACATGTACACCATTAATAAAAATAGAATCAAATACAAATGGGACTTTGTTATTATCAAACCGGAGGAGTGCGAAACGCATGCTCCAACAGCATTGTCCACGCGTAGTATAGTAGGACCTCAAACCTCCTCATGAACATCCTCCACCAACCTCCTGAGCCAAACGGCTTCCTGAGCTGCCAAGGTCGAAGCCTTGTATTCCGCTTCTGTGGTAGATACGGACACCGAGTCCTGCTTTTTGCTGCACCAAGAAATAGCTGCGGGGCCTGTCATAAAGACAAAACCAGACATTGATCTCTGATCATCCACGTCTCCCCCATAGTCAGCATCCATGTATCCAAGCAACTCCAAGCATGACCCTCTCCTATATAGGAGACCCAAATCAGAGTTCGACTTCACATACTTCAAAATTCCTTTTGCCGCTAGAAGATGAGGTTTCCGTGGCTCCGTCATGTACCGACTCACTTTGCCAACTGCATAGGCAATATCTGGCCTCGTGATGGTAATGTAGATCAAGCTTCCAACCAGAGCTCGGAACACCAACGGATCAGATAGAACTCTCCCCTCATCCTTCCGAAGTTTATGATGTTGTTCTAGAGGTATAGAGCTGCTCTTCCCTTCCTCCATGCCGAATCGTTGAACGATTCGCTCCGCATATCTAGCCTGAGAAATGAGCACTCCGCTCTCCCGCCTCTGAACCTCGAGTCCAAGGAAATGGTGAAGCTCACCCAGATCCTTCATCTCAAACCTGATAGCAAGCTCGGCTCTCAGCCTCGCTACTGCCTCCTTCGAGTTCCCGGTGATAATAATGTCATCCACATACAGCAGAACAATAACCTGAATCTCCCCCTCCTTCTTGACGAACAAGCTAGAATCAGAGTCTGAAGCAAAGAACCGTAGAATAGAAGATATTCCGCGATCTTTCCATACCACGCCCGAGGCGCTTTCTTCAACCCATACAGGGCTTTCTTCAGTTTGCAAACGTAGTCCTGACAATCCTCCGAGATGAAGCCCGACGGCTGGATCATGAAGATATCCTTGTCAATCTCTCCGTATAAGAAAACATTCTTCACATCAAGCTGCCAAATCTCCCATCCACTGGACGCCGCCAAAGCAATAACAAATCGAACCGAAGTCATCTTTGCCACTGGACTGAACGTCTCATCATAATCTTCTCGGTACTGCTGTGAGAACCCGCGAGCCACAAGGCGAGCCTTGTATCGCTCGATCGTGCCGTCAGCTTTCTTCTTAAGCTTATAATCCCATTTGCATGTCACAGGGGTAATGCCCTTGGGCCTGGGCACTAGAAACCAAGTCTCATTCTTCTTGAGAGCATCCATCTCCTCTTGCATAGCAATGTCTCACTGCTTCACTCCTTTAGCCTTCTCAAAGCTCGACGGCTCCCTCTCATCCAAGGGACCAGCGAAGAAACATGAGACGAAGCTCACCATGTTTTCTCCTGTGAATCGATCAGGTGGCTTGATAGTCCTCTTCGACCTCCTAAGAGGTTGCTCCTGACTAACCACCTCCTCAGCTACTTCTTCTGTGCTAGCTCCTCTTCCAGACGAACTTGGAGCATCGCTCCCCCTGCTTCCAGAACCTGAAGCCTCCATCTCTGAGCTTGACACAGCTGGAGCTCCTGGTGAAACAGGCAACTCCACTTGAAGAATTTCCGCAGCCTTCCCTTCTTCATCAACCCTGCTCTCCGGTAGTTCAACTCCTGAACTTCCCTTGTAGGAAGTCACCTCATCAAACACCACATCCCGAGATACCACTGATCTTCGTGTCACAGGATCCATGCATCTCCACCCCTTCTTCCGCTCATCATATCCAGCAAGGACTAGCTTCCTTGCTTTCGCATCTAGCTTTGTCCGAAGAGCATCAAGGATATGCACATAACAGGTTGACCCGAACACCCGAAGGTGTGCAACACTCAGCTTCCCCTTGAACATCAGTTCGTGAGGGGTCTTCATGTTGATAGGACTTAGAGGCATCCTGTTGATGACGTATGCTGCACAAGACATTCCCTCCGCCCAAAAGGACTTTGGGATACTCTTTGCATGAAGCCAGCATTTGCAGGTTTCCGTCAGATGACGGATCTTCCTCTCTGCAATGCCATTTTGCTGTGGAGTATGGGCACAAGTAAGCTCTCTCCGGACGCCGTACTTCCTGCAAAAACTTGAGAACTCACCAGAGGTGAACTCCCCACCATTGTCAGTTCTCAATTTTTTCACCCGCAGGCCTAACCGACCTTCCACCAGCTCCTTGAACTCCACGAACTTCGCAAAAGCTTCCGACTTCTCTTTCAGAAAATACACCCAGACATATCTGGTATAATCGTCAATCAACACCAACATATATCTATTGCCTCCAAGGCTTGGGGTGGCAGTCGGTCCCATCAAATCATCGTGAATGCACTCCAACGGCGCTTTGCATCTTGTTTGCGATTTATCAAATGGAAGTCGATGAGACTTACCAAACTGACATCCCGCACAAACATGACCGTCTCCATAAGAGGACAAGCTAGGAAAGCCCTTGACAAGGCCCCTTACCGCCATAGCCTTCGATTTGTCCATGCCTACATGCCCCAACCTTTCATGCCAGATAGCCGCGCTATCGTTGGTCTTCAACTTGTCAACATAGGTAGTTGTCGATAAAATGAACAAGTCCTTTACCTGCTTTCCAACATGAATAACATCTCCCTTTATCTCCGGTTGAGTTTTAAGAAACTTCACTTCTGTTGGGCCAAATAGAACGTGATAACTGGCATCGACCGCATTGGTCACAGAGAAGAGATTCTTCTTCATACCAGGCACGTGATAAACACTCCTCAATGTGAGTGGACCCTTATCACTGCTCAGAGAGACAACACCTTCTTATTCTACTGCATGAACAGAATTATCAGCCGTAATGATAGCATCGTTACCTGAGTGAGGCGCCAAAGAAGAGAACTTTGATTCATCCCCGGTGAGGTGATGCCCACACCCTGAATCCACGATCCAATCCTCTTCGAAGTTGATGGCAGCCAAGGCCTTAACGGGCATCACCGTCATATTGGCCGCAAAGGCTCCTCCCCATCCAGCTTCATTAGACTTTGGCTTCTCCTTCTCCGTTGCATGTCCCCGCTGAAGATTAACCCGGCAATCCTTCTTGAAGTGGCCGGTCTTATTGCACCTGAAGCACCTTGGTCCCTCTCCCTTCTTCTTCCCATCAGACTTAGAAGCATAACCCCTATCCTACTGACCTGAAGTAGAGTGTACATCCTGACCTGGCTTCTTCTTCCCCCACTTCTTCTTCTTCTTCCAAGAGAACAACACATCACTATTGTTGGAACATGGTCTTCCGCATCTCCTAGGTTTGAGAATAACAAATCCTATGTGTATTTGATCTTGTGTGTTTAAGTGTGCAGGATAACAAGTCCACATGACTCAAGGATAACATAAGAATGCTGCGCCAAAATTTGAAGCCAAAATTCCAACATGCCCGCTAGCACCGGCGCTAGCGCGGACTTGAGAAAATCTCGGAAACAATTTTAGAAGGTGCTAGCGCCATGCAATAGCCGCTAATGCTGGCGGTAGCAGCTAGCGCAGGCGGTATCTACTAGCGCCGGCGGTAGCGCAAAGTACAAGAGGAAGGCGTCCAGCTTGCTTAAAATGAAGGATTCTCACGCGGAGAATATTGCCTAATCTAGGATAGAGCCGGCGGTAGCGATAGCGCAGGCGCTAGCTCCAAGGCTATAAAAAGGACCCCTTGGATCCGTCTTCTTCATCCTCTTGCAATCCAGAATTCCAGAGCTTCGTGCCACAACATAGAGAGGAAGGTTCAGAGAGATACTCCCAAAAATCCATGAAGGCTTAAGGAGATCCGTGGAGAAGATTTCAACACGCGTCATCATCGTGATGAAAGACCGCATCGACTATGATCATACTCTGCGTCTTCGTCTACTTCTCCAAGAGATCCACATAGAGGGAGTTTTTACATTATTGTCTTTTTATTTCACATCTTTTCTGTAATCGTTTAGTAAATTCGCCTCGTGTTGGCGACTAGGTCTGGGTAGGACTTAGGGCTGAAATTTGCCTCGTGTTGGCGACTAGGTCTCGGGTGTAGGTCTGGGGGGTGCTCGAGGCCATATCCGGGGAAGGGTTGGCTAGAGCGACTTGAGGCCGTATCCGGGGAAGGATTGGCTAAAGCCAACCGGTTCGTGGGGATATGAGTCGGTATAGAAAACAAAAAGAGTCTTTCTATTATCTTTGATTTCTAGCTTCGATAAGAGATCAAGTTTTGTAATCATGCTTCTCAAGTTAATAAAATCATGTCTTTACTTTTACTTCATTTGAATTGTCTTGATCTTCTATAGTTTAATAATCAAAGCTTTTTCAAAGTTATTCAAAATATATTATAAGTTTTTAAAACCCTTATTCACCCCACCCCCCCTTTAAGGGCGCCTACCGATCCAACAAGTGGTATCAGAGCAGGGTATTCCAAATCGGCTTAACAACCGGGAATAATGGCGTCTCATGATCTCGCTTCTACTAGTGGGGTAAATTTATATGAAGAAGGAAAATCACTAGCACCACCTCTATTTGAAGGAAGAAATTTTAAAGGATGGAAAATTTTAATGGAAATTTTTCTTAAAGCTTTAGATGAAAAAGTTTGGAATATTACTATCAAAAAACCACCTAGCGTATTAAGTAAAAACGAAATGGTTTTAAATGCAAAATCTAAGAATAGTCTATTTTGTGCGTTAGATCATAATATTTTCAAACTCATTCATACTTTTCCTACTGCATACGAGATGTGGAAATTTCTTGAAATAACTTATGATTCTCCTTCTGTAGGTATGGAACAATAACAAGAACCGGAGAATATGCAAGCCTGCACATGTATTCAAGAAAGCTCCACACATGATGGATCCATGGAAGTCACATCAAGCGAAAGGGATGATGATATGGCATCAATGGAAGAGGAGTGCCAAAAGGATGTCAAAGGAACTATTAGTTCAAATCTTGCCTCTTCCAATAGCACTGTAAGGAAATCAAAATCTCTTATCATTTGCAATTCAATTTCTACGCTACAATTGCTACAAATTACTAAACGTAAGATTAAGAAATTAAAAAGGGCTAATGCAAAACTACGTTTAGAAAATAAAACTTTGAAGGCAAATGTGAATGTAGAAGCCAAAAATGATGTGATTGAATCTCCATCATGCTCTTTAATTGAAATTTCAAAGCCTTGTTTTGATTGCTATAATATTAAAGAAAAATTCAAGGATTTTGAAAAAGAACTGTTAATTTCAAAAGAGCATAATGAAAAATTAGTAAATGAAAATAATATTTTATTTAATAAACTAGAATCACTACAACTATTTGTGGAAAATTTTACAAGTGATAAAAAATCTTTTATTTCTAGTTTATCATCTAAAATGTGTAAGTCTTCTACTAGTATTATAAAATCTATTAAACATGCACCTAGTAGAATATTTAATCATAAAAGCATAATAAACTCTAACCCTCATTATATATCTCCCAAATTAAATTCAAATGTGCACAAATTTCCTATGAAATATAATTTCAAAAGTGATTATTATTTTAAACCTAAGTTTAATGAATATGGAAATTTGATGCATAATATTAAATCAAAATATGAATGGAGACCCAAAATAAAAAATGAAACATTAACTCCACTTGAAAGAATTCATTCATCTTTGTCTCCCCAATGATTATCACGCTATATTTAGGTACCTAAAGGAACCGTTACACTTGGTTCCCTTTGGATACCCAAATCTCTCATCTACTAGTATCATCAAATGCATGAAGTAGAAACCTTACAAATTGAAATATACGAATTTCTACTTCATGATGTGCTTTAATGTCTTTTCTAATTTTTTTTTTTGAACTATCATGTCGTGGTCATCCTATACAATATTAAAAATATGATTTTATCTCTTAAAAGATTAATATGTTTATAAAATTAAATTGATCAAAATTCAAAATCATATTTTATTTTGATGACCTATCTTTTATTCTTATATCCATTGCTTCTAAATATCTTATATTATCCATATGAATCAAACTCTAAATTTGCTATAAGATATTTCAAATTAAATTCGGTTATTAGGCTATTAAGATTCTTAGCCTTCACCAACAAGTTGTTTAGTGAAATAACTTGATCTAAAAGAAAATTCAAGATCTAAATAAAAGCTCAACTTTCAATATGGTTGTCTTTGTTCACAACAAAAAATTATATCGTGTTCACTCCTTGATGTCAAACATGATCTAAACCATCACTATCACCTATCAAAAATCACATATATATATTCAAAATTCTTAACTAAAAGAAAATCACTAAAATGTATTGAAAGAATTTACCGACATAATGAATATTGAATTCGCATGCACCACCATGATCTATTGATGTTCTTTGCGAAAATCATATATCATAAGTCATATCAAAAGTCATCTAAAAAACAATTATTCCTATCACAATTATGTGAATTATAATTGATATATTAACTGATGACAATTGATATTATAATGGTTGGTGTATATTGTGATTTATTTCTAGTTTAGACCTTTGAATCATCTTGATATCAAATCAAATAGAATCGTCACTCCATTCTATGTCTATAAGTTGAAACACTATCAAACCTTGGTATAACATTAATCTCAAACTTATCATTCTAACATTGCCACCTAAAGAATATTCGTGTCTATGTTAGGCTTTATGTGTTTACCAAGATATACAGGCCGGGTATTCTCAACTAGGGCTTATCCAAGATATTCTTATGCATGAACATTATTTTTAATCACTAAAATCATGCATATCTGATTTGTTCATTCGTGTCTTCTCGTGCTTACATTTCCTATCATTGTCAAACTACATTAGACTGATAAATACAATCCTTAGAAAAATTAAAATGGAGATATAATAATGTATATCTCATGCAAAGTTTAGTTGATAAAGTCATATACAAAATCGCTAATGTTTCATGCAATTGTGACTATCTAGACATCTCCTAAAATTCTAAAATTTCTGCATGAAACTACTATTTGGACACTTAATCAAGATCAATAATTACAAATTTCAAAATCATCAAAAATTATGTACTGTTTCCCGCGCTAGCGCTAACGCCGACGCTAGCGCACCTATGCGATTTTCTGAAATTTTAAAATTCTGAAAAATCAATAAAATATATTATTTTATATGTACTACTCATTTTTACAATTCTGCCTGTACTTGTTTTTTTTTTCAAAATTACAAAAGCTAAATTACAAAAAATATTTTGTTTTGTCTTTGGATATTTGTTTAAATTCTATTTCTATATGCAAAAATCAAATACAAAAATATAAAACAAAAACAAGTATCAAAAATTATTATTTTAAACTTAACTCTTCTATTTACATATATCTTGCGAAAGGGTGATTTGGGCTATCATCCCATCACATCACCTAGTACCAGGCGAACCTCTCACAAGGTAGTCCTCGGGAAGTCCAAGATCAATCTTATGAGTTCAAACGTTAAATTATAAAAAAATAATGTATGGACATCATTGAAAAAAAATCAAGCATGATTTAATCTATTATTTAGAACTTCTATAATGTTGCAATTTATCTTTTCAAACTACTTTGAACATTGCTTTCATCATGCTTTGATATATCTATTAATATGTGCATCAATTATAGTGAAAATTGTGTAGAACTATGCGTAGCATGCCTCTAAGTATGAGTAAATGTTTTATGTTTGATAATGATCGCTATTCACTCACTTATTTTGGCATTGTCTACTTATGTGTTTAATTTAAAGAATGCTTGTGTATGTTTTGTAATAGTACAATGAATTAAAATTGCACAAGTATCTTACCTACACTACTTTATTTGCACTTTTTAAAGTTAAGAAAAGTGGTTATCTTTCTTATAAATTATATTGGTTTGCAAAACAAGTGTATTCGGAGAACTTTGTACAAAACAACAATCATAAAATAAAGTGACAAAGATAACTCCACCAAACACTACTTGAACCTCCTGATAAGTCTTAATAAGCATTGTGAGGTTGAGCACCTTGGAAAGAATAGTAAAGTATCTTGTGCAAACCATAACTTTCTTTCAAAATAAAAACCACTTATTCTTAAGTACACCAGATCACAATAAGAAAAAAAATCAATATTAAAGAATAAAATTATGTGATCCCCCAAGCACTACTTTGCACCCTGATAAGTCTTAATAAGCATTGTGTGTGCAAAGCACCTTGGTAGTTGTACATTTTTTTGTGCATTGAAGTGTGTGGACATAAAATTATTTGTGTTTTATTGTGCTCTTTACTTTACATATCTCTTGTATTTTTGATTAAAACATTTGTTTACTCTATTCAAAATACACTTATGCGCACATCATTATCTTCCATAACACTTCTTCTCATGAGTATTGGATCCTAATGCTAATTCTATACTACTCTTCACTTATGAAATGCACTAGATAACCTAGCATGCTTTCTACAATGTTTGGTATGTTTTGAAATTGTGAATTAAAGTAACATTATAGTAATCTCTTTTTGATAACATTATTTCATGCTTGGTTACTTTATTATCAAACTTAAAGATTTTAATTGAAAAATGATTTACAAAAACATCTTTTTTTTTAAATTTAACTCATATATCTTTCTATGGATCATCATTGATTACAATAAGATGTTTCTTGTATTTCTATAAATCTTCCGCATCATCACCATATAATTGTTTTACCTTGCGCCTTCATGCTTATTTAAAGTCTTTCATTTTGGGTGCATCATCACTTGAATCTTCAAAATCCTTTCTTGCAACAAGTGGTAGACTTGCTTGATAAACTCTATATTGGTTGCTTGTAACATGAATTTTTTGCTATAAAACTCTGATTTATTTCTATGAAAATATTATTACGCTAAAAACTCTGATTTAGTAATGGACTTCAAAATAGCTATGTGAGTGTTTTTCATAAATTCAAATAAAAATATAAATCCATAGGCTATGTCATTAGAATTAAAATGCTTAAATGTTTCCAATAATTATTATCCATGACTTCATTTCTCACCATAGCGGGGGCGTAGGGTTGTAGACATTAGATAACCTTTATCTCTAGTCATGTCTTGTCCTTAACCAGGGAGGGTTCCAGTGGGGCCTTGCGAGGCACTGGGGGGAAAGAGTGCTAGGTTGAGTTGTGTCTAGTGTTTGCATATGGGACTAACACCCCAACCTACGGCATGTATGCAGCTCCTCATGCCCATCCGTCATTTAGTACGGGGCTAGGGTGTAGACATATTGTCTGGGTAGTTTAGTTACTTGGAAATCATTACATTTTGTTTATGCTACAAACTCTGATTTATGAAAATGTTGAGATACTCAAATTCTGATCTATTTAAATGAAAAGTATTCTAAAACTCCTTATCCTTTCATTCTCTACAAGCTCGATCATGCCTTTATCCTATTAACGACTTTTTAGTAATGTATCCTTACCCGCTTTTGCTAATAACAAAAGGGGGAGAACTAACATGATAAATATTAATCTACTATCAAACTATAATGCTTAATTAAGATGATAGGTTACATATTAGGAGAGCATTCACTTAGGGGGAGCATGTATTTAGGGGGAGAAATTCTAAATGCTAAAATCAATAATTATCCTAAGTCATCACTCTCACAAACACACAAGTATGTTTCTTCATGCTTATATATATTAATGCTTTGATTTATCATTAATGGATTTGTTATTATCAAAAGGGGGAGTTTGTTGGAACATGGTCTTCCGCATCTCCTAGGTTTGAGAATAACAAATCCTATGTGTATTTCATCTTGTGTGTTTAAGTGTGCAGGATAACAAGTCCACATGACTCAAGGATAACATAAGAATGCAGCGCCAAAATTTGAAGCCAAAATTCCAACATGCCCGCTAGCACCGGCGCTATCGCTAGCGCAGGCGCTAGCGCGGACTTGAGAAAATCTCGGAAACAATTTTAGAAGGTGCTAGCGCCAGGCGATAGCAGCTAACGCTGGCGGCAGCTAACGCTGGCGGCAGCAGCTAGCGCAGGCGGTATCTACTAGCGCCGGCGGTAGCGCAAAGCACAAGAGGAAGGCGCCCGACTTGCTTAAAATGAAGGATTCTCATGCGGAGAATATTGCCTAATCTGGGATAGCGCTGGCGGTAGCAATAGCGCATGCGCTAGCTCCAAGGCTATAAAAAGGACCCCTTGGATCCGTCTTCTTCATCCTCTTGCAATCCAGAATTCCAGAGCTTCGTGCCACAACATAGAGAGGAAGGTTCAGAGAGATACTCCCACAAATACATGAAGGCTTAAGAAGATCCGTGGAGAAGATTTCAACACGCGTCATCATCGTGACGAAAGACCACATCGACTACGATCATACTCTGCGTCTTCGTCTACTTCTCCAAGAGATCCACATAGAGGGATTTTTTACATTATTGTCTTTTTATTTCACATCTTTTCTGTAATCGCTTAGTAAATTCGCCTCGTGTTGGCGACTAGGTCTGGGTAGGACTTAGGGCTGAAATTTGCCTCGTGTTGGCGACTAGGTCTCGGGTGTAGGTCTAGGGGGTGCTCGAGGCCATATCCGGGGAAGGGTTGGCTAAAGCGGCTTGAGGCCGTATCCGGGGAAGGATCGGCTAAAGCCAACCAGTTCGTGGGGATACAAGTCGGTATAGAAAACAAAAAGAGTCTTTCTATTAGCTTTGATTTCTAGCTTCGATAAGAGATCAAGTTTTGTAATCATGTTTCTCAAGTTAATAAAATCATGTCTGTACTTTTACTTCACTTGATTTGTCTTGGTCTTCTCTAGTTTAATAATCAAAGCTTTTTCAAAGTTATTCAAAATATATTATAAGTTTTTAAAACCCTTATTCACCCCCCTCCCTCTAAGGGCGCCTACCAATCCAACAACTATCTCCCCCAGAGAAAGAAGTCCCCACCATCTGTCTTGCCAAACTTTCTTGCGAAGCAAGTAGATTTTCCAGCTCCAACAGAGATGGCTGATTTGCCCAAACCTGAACTGACGTAACAAAAGCAAGATACTCCTTCCGCAACCCGCGGATGATATGCCTCTTCAGTTTTGCCTCCGAGATGGGCTCATCAGGGTCCAATGCAAAAATCTCTGCTGTGAGGTTCTTCATCTTGAGAAAGAAGGTAGAAATAGAAAGATCACCTTAGAGGCCTTCACCAACTCATTTTCAAGAAACTGTAGCGGAGCTACATTTCTCTTATTGAACAGCCCGTCCAAAGACGTCCAAATCTCAGCAGCAGATTTACATCCAATGATGTGATCGAATAGCTCTGGTGAGATAGCCCTCTTGAGTGTGAACTCTGCCTTTGCATTAGTCCTCCTCCAAAGTCTCACCTCTGCCATATTATCTCCTGCTAGAAACACTTCTTATGTGTCTTCTCCTCCAACTATCTCCCATAGATCCTCTTCAAGTAAGTAACTCTCCATACACGACCTCCATTTCTTATAGTTAGTCGATGTGAGGAGTTCAATACCAAGCCCCTTTGCGTATCCAGCTTCCATGGCAAACTATGTGGTCTCTTCTTCACAAAGACGATGGCAACTCAAGTTGATCACTGTTTATCCACTCTAAGAACCTACCTCTGATACCATGTTAAAATTTTTGATTTGAATCATTTAGGAGTAAGCAGGAGTTGCATCAACTGAGTTATAGCCAAATAACCACAATGCCACACAGCAACACAAAAGACTTTATCGAATCACAAAACTTCATTTACATTTGGAGACATACATGGCGAGACATGATTCATAAGAATCACAGAGGAGAGAAGAACAAAACACACCAAAAACAAAACTGGCGGCTTGACAAGCAGAGACCGCACAGACCGCTGAACTCCAGAAACCGCCCGGCTTGACCTGAGACCGCACGAACAAAAAACAGACAGGATGCCTGTACTGCAAGACCTCCACCTCAGACCGCACGAACTGGAGCTTATTGAATTGAACGAAGAACAGAAGCTGTCGCCAGACCGCAACTCAGATCGCTTAACTGCCGAAAGTCGCCTGATCGATGAGCTCGCTGCGAACAGCACAAGAACAACATAAACCAGTTCGCAGACAAGCCGCTGCCGAACTGTTTATTCAAGCCGCTGGGAAATCACCAAGGAAGGAGACCGCAACCTGCTGACCGCAAACCTGCAAACACAACAAACAGTCAACTCGCTTCCGAGACAGCCCGACCTCAAAGTTGAGACCGCACAAAACAACCCAGGCTCTAGTTCTTACAGTTCTCGTTATGAATGACGGGCCATGCACCCCTATTTATAGGCGACAAGAAGGATGTCGTCACCGCCGCAAGAGGGATACAGTCACCACCTACTAGATCGCCAGCGGTCTCATAGAGCAGACCGCACGTTCACACCACTTGGACAACATCCTGTCCAAGACCGCAGATCAGCAGCAGACCGCGCACAAGCCGCGCGAACACAAGACCGTGCATAAGCCGCGCGGACATATGAACACTCCTTCCTTAGATCACCAAGAGCAAACCAAGAACATCTGGCCGACTTCAGACAAGTCGCCAGACCACCCTGCATAAGCCGCCCGGTCACAGCGGTTACTCAAGAACAGACCGCCCGGTCTTCTTACAAAGGAGCAAGACCAACCAAGCAGAACACCCCGGGAAAAGACCGCAACAACCAAGAACAGACCGGCCAACCATCAGATCGCCAGAACCAGACTGGCAGAGAACCAACACAGAGACCGCGCGGTTTCTGCGGTCATTAAAAATCAGACCGCCAGCCACCTTCCACTCCACTTCAATAATTTCAACACCAACAACAAGTTTCCAACAGCTCCATTTACAAACCTCCATTTATAACACCTGCTTTTACAACCGCAGCCGCTCTCCCAAATGAAGCCTAAAGCAAGGATAACATGATCACATTCTCTTATTACTCCACCACTAGCACCCCTCTGTGCTTGTAAAATATTTTGTTATCACATTTCTATGGTTCTAGTACTTGATTTATATTTTTAAATAGTTTTTTAAGTTTCATTCTGAAAGTGAGTTTAGTTCTTAAATTAAAAACTCTTTTTAGGGTTATTTCAAAATAATGATATATATAAATATTGTTGGACATGTGTGTCACATCCCTTTGTTTGAGAATAACAAATCACATATTGTATTTGATATGGCTTGTAGTGTGTTTATAGTGTGCAGGAACTATAGGTGCAATACTCCACAGGTAGAAAGTAGCTTGGAACAAATTTTTGAAAGGAGCAGCGCTACCGCCAGCGCTATCGCTAACGCCAGCGCTATCGCTAACGCTAGCACTACCGCTACCGCCAGCACTACCGCCAGGCGCTATCTCGAGTTCGTGCACAGCGACGGTTACGCAACCGCTACCGCTAACTTCAGCGCTATCTCCCGCTACCGCCAGCGCTATCTCTACCGCCAGGCGCTATCTCCAGTTCGTGCACAGCGCCATGCCGCCGACGGTTTCGCAACCGCTCCACACGAACGCTACCGCAGGCGTTAGCCACTACCGCAGGCGCTAGCTCCAAGTTCTATAAAAGGCTGGGCTCTCTCTCGTTTTGGCGAGATCTTCCAGAGACATTACTTGTGCCCATACTCTCGTGCTGCTACTCTGCCAAAACATCATCTCCCACTCAAAGCCAAAGAAGAAATTCTGGAGAAGGAAGCCATCACGCTGCATCCGAAGAACGATCGCTTCGACCTCGCTTGTGCTTCAGCGATCCTTCATCCACATCTCCAGAAATCTCAAGAGGGAGTTTGCTTGTTGTTTACTTCATTTCTTTATTTGTATCTTGTAGTGAAATCGCCTTATTTTTGGCGACTAGGTCCTTGCGCGGCTTAGGGGGAATTCGCCGCGTGAGTTGGTGACTAGGTCTAGGGGATTAGATCTAGGGGGTGCTCGAGGCCATATCCGGGGAAGGATTGGCTAGAGCGGCTTGAGGCCTTATCCGGGGAAGGATAGGCTAAAGCCAACCGGTTTGTGGGGATACAAGTCGGTATAGAAAAGGAAAAGAAATCTACATTTGTACGCCTCCGATTTCTAGCGATATAGAAATCAAATTTTATGTAAACACTTTTTCATATAATATAATCATGTCTCTTTTGTGTTTACTTTGATTTCTATCATTTGGCGTAATTTCTATTATTTTGTGTTCTAAGTTTTCAATTCCAAATCTAAATTGTTTATTTCTAATTTTTCATCATTATTTCCTATTAATCAAAACAACTTAGTAATTTTATTAAAATTTATAAAAAGAATTTTATTCCTTTATTCACCCCCCCCCCCCCCCCCTCTAAGGGCGCCGTAAGATCCAACAAATATGTGTAGTGCTGAGTGAGTAATAAAAACTAAATAAAGAAGCACAACAACACAACACAGCAAAATATACACATCACAGACGACACAAGAAATTTTATAGTAGTTCCCCAATCAATCTGGGTACATCTACTCTTCTACCATACTTGGTAGGAATCCACTACAGGTTGTTGATCAGGTGCCCTACCACCAAGGGAGTTTTGATCAGGTGTACACACACCAAGTGAGCTTTTTGATCAGGTGCTCAAACCAAACTACAGGATTTTGTTCAGGTGCCCTGCCACCAATGACTGTAACTTTTGAAGGGAGTTATAACCCTTTATACAGGTAAAAGAAAACAGAAAAGTATATTGTTCTTCTCTTTCTAAGAAGACTCTAGAGATCCAGATGGTGCTGTTGAGAGTGGATCTTGATGATGTTGAAGAACTCCCCCTGATTTGATTAGTGTTGATGTTCAGGTGAGGAAGCTTCTTCTTTTGGATGTAATAACCCTTCTTCTTCTTCTGCAGTTAAGATCCCTGAGCAAATGATCTTGATTGGTGTCTTAGGGTAAAGATGATCTGAATAGAAGAGTTAGCAAAAAGAAGATAAATAATATATGTTGTTCTTTTCAAAAACTCTGTATGTGTGCTGCTTCTTTTTGCTTCTGTATATTTCCTTCTTCCTGTTCTTTGTTCTCCTCATTCCTTCTCTCTTTTTCTTCTTTGCTCTTTTCACTGTATATGTAATCTGGAGATAGCTTTTAGGCTGATTTGAATTCTTGCCCGACAAGAGAGGAAAGATATAATATCTCTTTTATTTCCTAGATTTCTCGAGAAGATAAATTGCCGTCTTTAGCTTTTCTGCAACAGCTATAACATTTAATGCTTTTGCCAACGGCTATAATATTTAATGTCTGCAACGACTATATTGTTAAGGCAGCAATATATAACAATATATAAATAGAAATGATTAAAATATTACTTTAATCAGATATAAGAATATTAGTCGAACTGAGAATATCTAAATTATAAAGCTGGTAGAAATTCGTCGAGCTCAGCTTCAAGTTCGTCGATCTGATTATTTAATTCGTCGTTCTGAGCTTCTGCTGAATATTCATCGAACGCAGACTTGAGATCGTCGAACGCAGCTTTTCGTCGACCGCTGAGACGGCTGGATTTTATCGACCGCTGAGACGGGATCGTCAACCGCCTAGATAGTTGTTCTTCATCAAGCGCAGAATGAATATCATTCGTCGACCGCAGAGCGTCGTTCGTCGAACGCAGATAGCCGTTCGTCGAACCCAGAGAGCATGTCAAATTTTCTCTTGTCTCTTGTCCTAATTGAATTTCGTCGATCACAGAATATTTATAAATAAGGATCACGACTCAAATCCAAAACTAAGGTTCCAGCACATTCAATTCCTGTGGATGAATTCCATCCAGCATCCGAACAACAAAATTGTCAAATTCCAATTCCTGCAGCCGAACAACATAATTGGAATTTAGGAAAACCAAAACCTGCTGGTTTTAGTTTTTACTGAATTCCAATTTTTCAAAACCAAATCCTGCGATCCGAACGGACCCTTGTGGATAATAGTTCTAAGAAGACTTTAGATCAAAAGAATTTGAACCATTCAAATAATATAAAATAAAACAAAAAATATAAAAAGTGAATTAAAACAAAGCAATATAAATACAATAGAATAAGAAAAAAATAAATGAGAAAGAAAAACAAAAGAAATTCAAAAGAAATGAAAATGAAATAAAAATATAAAAAAGAAAAAGAAAAATAAAATAGAAAATATCTTTGAAAATTCTAGTATTTTCAAATGAAAATTTTGTGTATATAGAATCATTTTTTTATTGGATGCTATATATGTAGAATAATTGCACTGCCAAAATGCTAACATGACAGATAAAAATTATGTAAAAGAAATCATCCCACATCTATATTAATAAGGCTTTTTCGTTCCTAACATGTCAAGAATCTCGGTCACAGTAAATGACCCTTTTGCCCTCTGTAGGAACGAAAAAATGATGTTGGTGCGGCTCGGTCACGCGGGATCCCGGGGGGCAGCGGGCGCGCTCAAGCGGGGGCGGGCGGGGTCAGGACGGGGCGAGCCAGGCGGGCTCAGGCGGGAGCGGGCGGGTGGGCGCGACCATTTCGAATATCGAGCGGGGCTCTACTATATGAAGAGCGGAGCCCCGCGTTTTTTCGCGATGTGGGACTAATGAAGTCCCACATCGCGCGGGCGCAGCCGTTGGATCGGCCATTGGTTTGATCCAATGGCCGCGCCCGCGCGATGTGGGACTTCATTAGTCCCACATCGCGCAATAGAGCGGGACTCCGCTCTTCATAAAGCGGAGCCCCGCTTCATTGCCGAAAAGTTTGAGCGAACCAGCCACCCAAACCGGCTCGCGCTCGACCCGCCAGCGCGCACCCGATCCACGCCCACGCGCACCCGATCCACGCCCGCGCTCACCCGATCCACGCCCGCGCGCACCCCCACCCAAACCGGCTCGCGCCCGACCCCGCCCAGTTGCTCGCCCTGCTATTTTTTTTAAAAACATACATTTAGGGGGCGGGGGCCGCCTGTGGGCCCCGCCTGCTATTGTTTTTTAAACATTTCTTTTAAACTTCTTTTGTTTTTAAAAACATACATTTAAACTTTTTTACGTTTTTTTTTTACGTTTTTTTAGGGTCCGTTCGGATCGCAGGTTTTGGTTTTGAAGAATTGGAATTCAGTAAAACAAAAAACCAGCCGGTTTTGGTTTTCCTGAATTCCAATAATATTGTTCGGCTGCAGGAAGATTTTGAGCTGATGGAATTGGAATTCAAATCTAGGGCATCGACATGGCCGCAAGGAAGAAGAAGAATCCTGAATTATCCGCAGTGGTCGGCGTGGCTGCAATGATTTTCCGAATTATCTAGGGCATCGACATGGCGATCCATACCTATACCATAGGAAGAAGTAGAAGAAGAAGAAGAGGAGGAAGAAGAAGAAGAAGAAGAAGAGGAAGAAGAAGAAGCTCGCCCTTTTTCTGCACTGTTTTTTTCCGCTGGAAGAAGTAGAAGAAGAAGAGGAGGAGGAAGAAGAAGAAGAGGAAGAAGAAGAAGAAGAAGAGGAGGAAGAAGAAGCTCGCCCTTTTTCTGCACTGTTTTTTTTCCGCTGGAAGAAGTAGAAGAAGAGGAGGAGAAAGAAGAAGAAGAAGAAGACGAGGAGGAGGAGGAAGAAGAAGAAGAAGAAGAAGAAGAAGAAGAAGAGGAGGAAGAAGAAGAAGAGGAAGATGGCGCGGCGAGGAGGACGATGGCGAGGAAGAAAGGTTGCGACGCGAGTGGGACGAAAGGTTGCGGTGAAAATCTAGCGAAAAAATAGCTCGGGGGGTAGGAATTGGGGAATGCCTAAAGTAAAAAACCTAGGTTTTGGTCAAAACCAATTTCGGGTTGAATTCTCGCGAACCGAACAACATTTTTGATTTACTTATGCCGAAAACCGAAAACCAATTTCATTTCCCTCGAACCGAACGGGCCCTTATGTTTTTTGGACATGTTTTTTAATCAAAATAAAATGTGGGTTTTAAACTTTTTCTTTTAACCTTTGTTTGTTTTTAGTTTTTAATCAAAAAAAAACTGTTATGGGTTTTTTAAGAGAAATATTGTGAAGACCGGCGAGGGGCGAGCGAATACCGGCGAGGGGCGGGCGAAGCCCGCCGACGCCAAGGGGGCGGGCGAAGTCCGCCGACGCCGAGGGGGCGGGCAAAGGCCGCTTGATTGCGAGCGAAGCCCGCATTAATGCGGCCGAAGGCCGCCCGAGAGCACGCCCTGCTCGTTCTACTAGTATATAAATATATATATACACACTTTTACAAGAGAATTTTTAGATCACGCATTGAAATATTTGTGCTTGGGCCTGAGTTATTGGGAGATTGGGAAACGACATAAGAGATTTCAGAGCCTCGACGGAAGAGAAAACCCCATTGCGAACGGGCCCTCAGAACAGAAGATCGGGCGGCGATCTGTTAGCCGCACAATTGATCCATCCCCATGTTGCACACAGAAAATCAGATCTCGTCCATTACTGCACGCGATGGCCTACCACGAGCAGCTCCAACGGCTATGATGCTCTTCAGAGTGATCGGTGGCTTAAAAACAATAGCTGTTTAAAGGTACAATAAGAAATTCTCAAGATAATCTGGGGATCTGAATCCCGGATAGAGAAGAACTGCAGAAATAGGCGGCGGGCAGAGAGCTAATACAAACCGGGCAAAATTGTGATTTCAGTCGCCATATTTAATGGAATTTTTGAAAGTCCAAATTTCAATCCCTAAACTCTAAAAAACAATTGATTTATTTTAACAAGAACAATAAATCTTGCATTGTAATTTCTCATTTGGCTCCAAAAATTCGCCTAAGATTGATGGACTGCAGCCCAAATTGAAACCTTTGATCGAACCTTCTCCGATAAAAAAATATAAGGGTTCGTTTGTTTGGACGGAATTGACTTTCTGGAATTGAGGTTGCAGATTAGAAATCCAATTCTAATGTTCGGCGCAACAGAATTTATGCGGATAATGACTTTCATGTGAAAACTCATGGCTATAATTTTGAACTAAAAAATCAAATCGCCAATTCTTAGCTCCGCCCATTAATTTTCGGCATAATGGAGTGTTTACGCAAGAGTTTTTCGACCTACGCGTGCGTTTTTCGCACGGGCGTGCGTTTTCCTGCATGGTGTATGTCTTTCGGTCGGGCGCGTGTTTTTCGATCGGGCGCGTGTTTTTCGATCGGACGTTCATTTTTCGCCCAGGCGGGCATTTTTTTCGCCAGGGAGTGCGGTTTTTTGCTCGAGCGTGTGTTTATCACCCGGGCGCGTATTTTCTCCCGGGCGGTCGTTATTCGGCTTGCCAGGCATTTTTTGCTCGGTCACTCTTTTTTTCGCCCGGGCGCGCGTTTTTCGCCCGAGAGCGTGTTTTTCGGCCGAGCGCGCGTTTTTTGACTCGGGCACACGTTTTTTGACCATCGCGAATGTTTTTTGGTCGGACGTACATTTTTCCGCCCGGGACCGCGTTTTTCAGTCAAGCGCGCATTTTTTTGACCCAGCGCGCAGTTTTTGCCCGGGCACGCGTTTTTCGCCCGGGCGTGCGTTTTTCAGTCGGACACGCATTTTTTCGCCCAAGCGCGCATTTTTCGCCAGTGCGTGCGTTTTTCAGTCAGGCGCGCATTTTTTCACCCAAGCGCTCATTTTTCGCCTGGGCGCGCGTTTTTCGCCCGTGCGCGCATTTTTCCCCCAGGAGCGCGTTTTTCGCCCGGGCGCGCGTTTTTCGCCGGCGCGCGTTTTTCGCCGGGCGCGCGTTTTTCGCAAGGGCGCGCTTTTTTCGCCCGGGCGCTCGTTTTTCGCATGGGCGGGCATTTTTCTCCCCGCGCGCATTTTTCGCCCGACGCGCGTTTTTTGCCCAGGCGCGCGTATTTTCGCCCGGGCGCGCGTATTTTCGCCCGGGCGCGCATTTTTCGCACGGACTCATGTTTTTCGTCGGGCGCACATTTTTCGCCTTGAAGCGCGTTTTCCGTGCGGGAACATGCTTTTGCCCGGGCGAACATTTTTCGCCAAACTACGTTTATTTCGTCCTGGGCGCATATTTTTCTCTCAACCGCACATTTTTTGCCCGGGCCGCAAAACGCACACCTGGGCCGAAAAACACCCGCTCGGGCGAAAACGCGCACACGGGCAAAAAATGTGCGTTCAGACAAAAAGTGTGCTTCCGTGCCAAAAAATGCAATCTCAACCGAAGAACTCGCGATCGTGCGAAAAAATGCGGTCATGGGCCAAAAAATACACATCTTGACAAAAAATACACGTCCTGGAGAAAAATGCGCATCTGAGCAAAAAACGGGCACCTGAGCGAAAAAATTGCGCTTGGGCGAAAAACGCGTGTCTTAAAACATATTATGCAATTTAAATCGTTCGGCGCTGACGTCTATTTTGAGTTTTATTAAATTATTGTATAATGTGAATTTCAATACCAATTCAATCATTCAGGCGAACAACTTTTGTGTCTCAATTCCAATTCTACCGACTGAATTCAATCTTACAGCCGAATAACAAAATTGGAATTCTGGACAAAGTCAATTCATGCAGATATTGGTTTTCATCGAAAAACTAATTCTAGAAAACCAATTCTGTTCAAACGAACGGACCCTAATTTTATTGGGGTGTAATAAAATCTAATTCCAATCCAAATCACTAAAATAGAATTTTATATAGTCATGATAACTGTATTGTTGCAGCTAGGCTAACCGTGAAGAAAAAAAATTAGTTGTTCCTTTTTTTGAAGTATTTTTTCTTAAGGAAAAAAATTATTCTGGATAAAAACTCTCATTTCTGATATTATTCATAGTGAAAAGTAATAATAATAAATGTCTGTACTTTCTCGTTAACATTTAACGGATTTAGGCTAGAGGGACTAAAATCAATTGTTTTTTTATAGTTTAGGGACTGAAATATTATATTTGAAGGTTCAAGGACTGATTTCAAAAAGTCCATTAAATTCAGGGACTAAAATCACAATTTTGTCTAAAAAACAATATATTATATAATTATAGTACTAAATTTTGTATTCATGAATCATCAACGTCAATAACTTCATATCTACTACCTAGATTTTAGAGTAAAATGCGAAAAAAATTCTCAATTTTCTATCGCATTATGCGAGTAATAAAGTATATAAATATAAAACATTTTGAATATTTGTAGTTAAATATTACCATTGTTGTGGGTCACTCGACGCTCTCGTTAGACCGGTCGAATTGAATCGTCTCAGCTCTAGAGTGAGCTGAACGCGCAATCAATTAAAGAAAATTAAGACTGCAAGCAAAAAGATTTTTATGTGGGAAATCCGTAAAGAGTGAAAAACCACGGGGTCGGATCGGTGCCGACCAAATTCACGATCTCTTTTGGTGTTACGAGTTATAGAATGCAAAAGAACGACAGACCACCGTTCGTTGCAGAGGGTGCAAAGAAATCTCTAATGATGAAGATATCTCTAAGAGCCAAAGAGAGATCTTCAAGTCGCCTTCGAAGGGGAGGGATATTTTCGAAGGCCGACGGAGATCTTCGTAGGATTCTTCGAACGCCAAAGGAGAATTCTGAAGGATCTTCGAAGGAGCTCTCTCAGGCGCTGAAGACAAGGTGTCCTCAAATAAAGGCTTTGGGTTCCATTTATATCATTGGGCGAGGGTAGTCTGGTAATTTTGTCGTCGTAATCACCTGATAGGATAATTACGCTCGTCGATTTGAATCACACAGATCACCATTTTTTGGATCTGCGAGTATTGCCCCCGGGCAGTTCGGGCAGCTTCGTTGATGACGATGAAAGCAATGAACAAGACCTGCAATCTGGGTAATCAAGAGAGGTTAACTATCGTGCGCGTCGGAAATGGGGAGGCATTCTGAGCCCGCGGCGAACACGGAAGCGTTCTGAGCGCGCGGTGAATGAGCAGACGTTCTGAGCGCGTCGTTGACTTAAAAGAGCTTGGCGCGCGTTGCGAATGGAAAACCGAGAAGATGGCCGAGCGACGCAGGAGAGGCATGACCATAAGAGAAAGAGCGCGCCTCTTAAGGCGTGCAACTCAATTGGTGATGAGAAGTGAAAGTACTCCATAGTTAAGCGTGCTCGGGCTGGAGCAATTTTGGGATGGGTGACCTCCTGGGAAGTCCACGCGCTGCCGCTTAACTGGCTCAATTCTCATCAAAGGGGGACTACGGTCTCCAACAACCCACTGTGCCCAGTGGTGGGATAGAGAGGGGTTGGGGTGCATGGTCTGCAGACCACCTGGTTAGCCTGAACCCTTCCGGTGCCAGCTGGGTCCTGTGTTGGCGGGCCAGGGATGGGAGGGTGCCGTCGATCCAACTGGGTCCCGTGTTGGTGGGCCTGGACCGTTACAAAAAGTCCAATCCTAAGACCCTTTTTTTCTTTTGAAAACCCGGGTCTTATGCCCAGAACCGCCGCTTTGCGGTGACACCATCACTCGGGAAGGTCGCCACTACAAAACGTCGATCCTGTTGGTCATATCGATCACAGAAAAAGAAAAGCATAAAGGAACAAAAAGAAGTTCAAGTCCACAATCACATGCTATATATAATAAATGTCCACATGGTATAATTGAAACAACAAAGGTTACAATAATAAAGGGCTCATGCCCTGTACATCATGTCCTCACTACAAGATCACTCGCGGAAGCTAACTACTAATCACTCACTGATCCTAAAACTTGTGCTCTTGTGCTAGACTGGCCCTCCTCCATCTGCATCGGCCTCTAGTGCTGCTGCGTCTCCTTTGTCCCCTAAAATGATATGGTCCACTGACCGTTAGTCAAAATGACTAAGCCTTATGTTCCCCACCCCACCCCCAATGGCTCCTAGGCACCGTATGGGAGGAATGAAGTGGAGGAAAGCAAGGGGTATAAATAAAGAGCAGGTGACAGGGCCTAGCTACAGGAAATGTCCACCACTACACATGTGTATATAGATAATTGAAGCAGTAAAAGAGCATGGAAAAGAGCAAGTAAAGTACACTGAGTAAATTGTAAGTACATAATAGAAAAAGTAACCATTGATTTATAGGAATGCCCATACAAACCTATAGACCAAGGGGTCGTTTAGCAGGGCCTATCGTATAAAAAGTCCCATAACCAATTTATACGATATGGGTAGGGGTTGAAATGCAATGCTTATGCCATGAAATGCAAGTTATGCTGGTTAATGTTATGATCATACAAGTGCAAACTCACACACTTCGACTCTATGCGCACAGTCCTTTAGTTCCCCCTTTTTGGAGCTAGCAAGACAACCAGGATACTCCCATAGTGGCAAACGAAAGCGGTGGGTTACGCCTCACCCACCTCTAGGTTGGTATTCACACTACCTAACCTAGACCTATCGTACGCCTCAACGCAAAACCGCGGAGCATCTCTTACTGGCTGGACCACCAGACTTTTATGGCTAAGTGCAAATTCGACACTTGCCGAGTCAACGTATTGACGTCGGTGTGAACGACCGTCCAATACCGAAGACCCACCACCTTTATGCACATGCAAACATGTTCTACTATATCTTAAGCCATATACTCCCCGGGCTAACCTGCCCGTCATCATAACCTTCCGAGCTAATGGCTCGCCGGACCAACCCGTCCGTACCAACAAGTATTACTGAGTCACAAGCTCACCAGACTAACTAGTCTGTTGCTTCAACCACCGAGCCTACCGCTCGAAAACCAAACCAACTAACATACTCGTGACAACGGGGTGTGAGTGAGTATATTACTAAATTAATCTTGTATACAACTTAACCCTACAATTTATGGTTAATCTTGGACTTCCCGAGGATTACCGTGTAAGGGGCTCGCTACGGTGTACTAGGTACTATACTGGGATGACACACCAAGGCTCCCTTTCTCAAGGCATTTAATGTTATTGGTATCTACCCATATGTATAACCCTCTTACCGTTTCACTTGTATTAACCCCAGGTGGTATATTACACTTATAGGGGAAAGACGATCTTTCGTAAATCCCGAGTACAACCTCACCCTGGACTAATCAAGCACTCTTACCACATGACCTCCTTTTTGGTGACCTCAACCTCTCCAACCTGACCATATACTCCAGTTAAACCACATTTCCTCTTAGTAGACCACTAGTTATCCAAGTTTTACCATTTTACTATACGCAGACCAAACGAACTATATGAACCACATAAGTGGAAGTACTCCAAATACTCATCCTCATGACACACGATTATTACTAGAGGACTATCATGGCATCATAAGACTAAATCCAGAGATTCATATTTTTCCTTAACATTTTAGCATTTATTTTAATTTCTCCAATATTTGCCAAATATGAATATGAGCATGAAGTGTAAGGTATTCTTATGATATGGCTCCCATAAAATTAGGATAAATCTATCATGCCAAATTAACCATAAGTACAGAATGTCACAATTTTACAATCAGGAATTGTCCTCTGATTATAATATTTAGTATCTTTCCAAAGTTAGAGGTTAATGAAGAAACCATCAAAAATACTCATCCAAAATTATGGAAAAATTACTAGACCTTCATATTAGTCAGAAAAGTCTACTGACCAAATTTCAGAATTTATAAAAGCAAATTAATCACATAAATGAATATTCCAAAGAAACTATTTCTAGGGAAAATTGTGAAGGAACCTACTGTTAAATAATTGCAAAAATTATTAAAGAAATACTAGATCTCCAATATGATCATAAAAGCTTGCTGACTGAGTTTCACAATTTATGAAAATCATTTTCCCACCTAAATAAATATTCCAAATAAATCCTAACATGAACATGTTGTGAAGTAGCCTACTGATAACAATCTCCAAAAATTATATAAAAATTTACAGAGCTTCCTAGTGCATTGCAATATTCTATCATCAAGTTGCAAATTTTTCCAGAGAGTATTGGACCCTCAATTATTTTTCTTAAGGCTAAGACAAAATAAGTGCCTTGTGAATGAAGTACTGGTTAAATCATTTAATTAATTACATAAAAATTACCAAAGGGCTATAATATGATTATAAAGGTACTACCAAAGTTTCATCATCATCCAAGACCGTTTGAGCATGTAAATTTTCTCTTATAAGAAATTTCCCTAAACGGGTTATGACCTATTTCAAAGGGGATAATTGCTCCTAAAATTCTTATAAAATTACCTAGGGCCTAATTACACCCTATAAACTTATCCACCAAGTTCCATGACCATTCAAGAATATTTGACCCCATGTCCTTCACAAAGCTCCAAGTGCAACCCTAAGGGCAAAGCTAGGGCTATAGGGCATATCCAACCCACATCACTCCAATCACTCATGGAGGTGTTTTAGGTGGTCCTAAACCAGTGGCCAAGGTTCCACATCATGTTGATGAGTTTTGACCACAACACCCCAAAATGAGCACCATACACTAATTTGACCTAGTTTGACCAAACTTGGATTAACAAATTACCCAACTAAATCAGTCCCAATTGGGCTGAAATTTTTAACAGGGTCATATAATAACCCTAGGAAGCACCCACCAAAATTTTGAGGGAGTTCGAGGTCATTAGGCCCCATAATTAAATAATATATTAATTATTAAATTATTACAAAAACCTTAGAAAAATGTTCTCCTAAAATTCCCATCTTTGGATGTGTTAAGGGTGTAGGTACAAATAGCCTATGTTTCAATTTTCAAGTCCATCCCATGAACCAATCAAAAGTTATTCAAGAAATGGTGGCTGTCCTACACTAGGAACCAGTCCCACCAAAATGGACCTATAGAGAGCTACAGAGCTCCTTTTGGGCTGAAACAAATTTTACAATAAAGTAGACTCTAATGGCTACAACTTTGGTGTTGACCACTTTTTCTGTAGAGAGGCATAAGTATTTTCTATAATTATTTCTATCTGTTGTCAATATTAACACATAAATTAGGAATAACAATACATTATTATCAAATATCCTGTACAACCATTTCAACGGCATCCCATCATCTTCTCCACAGAACCGACGGTCCAGATGAGCTGCGTCTGGGTGATAGTTGGAGGTGTTTTCCCGACCTCCCGGCCACCTCCCTGGCCGGCCACCACCACCACCACCACCACCTCCGTTGAGGTGGTGGCTAACGCCGGGCGGCGGCACGGCCGCCGGAGGGGCGGTTTCCGGCGAACCCAACCGAGACCATTTTCATGGAAATTTCAGATTTTGCTCACTTGGATCGGGCTCAATTGAGCCCAATTTCTCACCTATATTGATCTAAGATATATCCATAGAGAGAGAGGAGGAGAACCAGACCTCCAATCGGGCTTGATGGTGGTTGTTTCCCGGATTTTCCATGGCCGACCACCCTCCTTGAGCTCCTTGTCGATCTCTCAATCCTTCACCAAATGCAACGATCTAGGACTGGATTTCAACTGATATCCCCCTTCTGAAGGTGAAGGAAGGGTCAATTTGAGGAGGGGGGGGGGGGGGGGGGGGGGGGGGGGGGGGGGGGGGCTTAATGGTGGAGTGCCATTAATGGCCATCTCGGGTTCACTTGAAAATTCTTGAATTATCCACCGGATGGCATGGGAAAGGCTAGAAAACGTCTTAGAATTCAATGGGGTGATGAATGGAGACTGTGGGGAGATGAATGGGGGTGGCAATTTGCATTGAATGCCATGAATTAACCTTGAATGACCACTTTCTATCTCTTCAAATTGGGGAAAACTCCCAATTTCTCTCTCCTAGTCACCCCATCCAGAAATTGGATGGCATTTCATGTAATTTTAATGGTCACTAATCATTTGGGCCATTGAAATTGTGCTTAGCCCAAAGGGATTGAGCTTTGGGCTTAATTAACCCAATTTGAGCAATATTGACCAAGTGTTGACATGAAGTGTTGACTTGGGTCAAATTGGCCAAATTGGTGGCCCCATGATGGGGGGTTTTTAGTCCATTGGATCCCTAATATACTTATAAGGGTAGAGGCAATGTCAATTTGGCATAGTGGAGGCCAATTGACCCTAATTAGGCTACTTTGACCAATTTGGGTTTAGGGTTGACTTTGGTCAATTTGGCCTCTTTGGTTGACCCCAATGGGTCCTTGGTGCTCTAAGGGACCCCTTAATAGGTTAGGTATGTCATGGTGGGGGTCAAAGGGTCAAGGAGAGGCCCTTAAGTCCAACCCTATGCTTGTTAACTAGAAATTGCTATTTGCAGACCAAGGTGCTCTTCCCCTTCAAGCCTAAGGCCAAGTGATCTCTTCAAGCTTCCTAGGGTTTTGTCATGACCTAGTCATGACAAAACACTCTAAGGGTCTAGTTGTTTGGGGGATGTTACAAATCCCAATAAAAAAAATTTCGTCCTCAAAATTCAGGTTAGGCCTGCGGGGTTTCTACCGCAAGTGATTGTGTGTAACATCCCATAAGAGACTAATTATATCTGAAGCAAAAAGCTCCGGATACTTCTGCTGCATCAGTTCTAGTGGCTCCCTGATAAGCTTCTCCTGTCCATGATTTCTCCACAGGACCTTGACCAGCGGGACCTCCTTGCGCCGCAAGACTCGCACCTCGGTTTCGTCTATCCGGACTGGCTCCAGGTGAATCAATCGATCGGAGGCTACCGGGCCATCTATAGCAGAAATTTGCTGCTCCGACCGTAGTAGAGCTCTCCTAAAGGAGGAAACATGGAAGTCATCATGCAATCCCGCTAACTCCGGCGGCAGCACTAGTCTATAAGCCAACGGGCCGATCTGCTTCAGGATCCTGTAGAGCCCCATTTATCTTAAAATGAGCTTCTTCTGCCCGCGTACCCGCGAGACTCCATGCATCAGACGTATCTTCCGTAACACCCGGTCTCCAACCTGGAACACTACCTGACAATACTGTTGGAACATGGTCTTCCGCATCTCCTAGGTTTGAGAATAACAAATCCTATATGTATTTGATCTTGTGTGTTTAAGTGTGCAGGAAATCAAAGTCCACATGACTCAAGGATGGTTGTCCCCAATTTTGAGCCAGCAATTCCAAGACTCCCACTAGCGCCGGCGGTAGCACTTAGCGCCTGGCGCTAGCGATGATAGCACAATTCCGGGAGCACATATGGAAGGAGATAGCGCCTGGCGGTAGCCGATAGCGCTGGCGGTAGCGACACACACAGAAGGCAAGGGAGAATTGTTTCCTCGGATTGAAGATTCTGCGGCACAAAACATGTCCTAATTTGGGATAGCGCCAGCGGTAGCGCTAGCGCAGGCGCTAGCGCTAAGTCTATATAATGGACTCCTCTCCTCTCGTTTCAGACACACATTAGAGAGATATTAGAGAGAGATAGAGTGCTAGAATTCCAGAGGCTATCTTGGCCGAAAGTTGATGTCCTACCAAAGTTCTGCAAACTTCTGAAGGAGAATCTCATCACACCGGATCCAAACGAAGTCCGCTTCTGCAATGCTTACTCTACAGCGGATCTTCGCCTCCGACTTCAGAAGGGAGTTTTTATTTATTTTCATTTCATATTCTTCTTGTAAACGGTTAGTGAAATCGCCTCGTGTTGGCGACTAGGTCTGGGTAGGACTTAGGGGGAAACTCGCCTCGTGTTGGCGACTAGATCTAGGCTAGGTCTAGGGGGTGCTCGAGGCCACATCCGGGGAAGGGTTGGCTAGAGCGGCTTGAGGCCGAATCCGGGGAGGATAGGCTAGGGCCACCGGTTCGTGGGGAAGCGAGTTGGGATAGAAAACAAAAAGGAGTCTATATCTATTAGCTTTGATTTCTAGCTTCGATAAGGGATCAAGTTTTGTAATCATGCTTCTCAAGTTAATAAAATCATGTCTTCACTTTTACTTCACTTGATATGTCTTGATCTTGTTTAGTTTAATATTCAAAACTTTTTCTAAAATATTCAAAATATATCAAAAGTTTTTAAAACCCTTATTCACCCCCCCTCTAAGGGCGCCTACCGATCCAACAAGTGGTATCAGAGCCAGGTTTTATTCCAATCGGCTTAACAACCGGGAATAATGGCGTCTCATGATCTCGCTTTTCCGGAGGGTCAAGGGGTTAGTCGATCACCTCTCTTTACTGGGTCAGATTTTAACTACTGGAAAAATTGAATGATGTGTTTTCTTATGACCATGGATGTAGAAGTATGGAACATGGTAGAAGTTCGGTACTCTCCTCCTACAACTGTAGTGGGAGAGGCGACATTAGCAAAACCTAAGGATAAATGGGATGATAACGATAAACTAAGGTGTAAAAATAATGCTAAAGCAATGAACGCTTTATATTGCGATTTAAATAGGACTGAGTTTAATAGAATTTCTGCATGCACAACTGCTTATGATATTTGGAATCAATTAGAAGTTACTCATGAAGGTACATCGCAGGTGAAAGATGCAAAGCTATTCCAACTGGAATCTGAATATGAAAAATTCAGGATGGATACCGAAGAGGACATTAACTCGATGTACACCCGCTTCACCAAGATCGTCAACGCTTCAAAGACACTTGGAAAGACCTACTCAGACGGGGACTTGGTGAGGAAAATTCTTCGTTCCTTACCTCCAAGGTTCAATCCAAAGGTGACAGCCATCTCGGAGTCGCACAACTTAAGAACGCTCCAGATCGAGAACCTTATTGGGAATCTTAAAACCCATGAGGTAGAACTCCAGATTCAACACGATGAATACAACAAAGAGCCAAAGAAAAAGGCGCTAGCACAAAAGTCAAAGAAGGAGAGCATCGAAGATGATGATGAAGATGAAGAAGGTCTCCTGGTGAAGAACATCAGGAAGTTCATCAGGAATCTGGAAAGAAGGAACACATTCCGCAAATACTTCCAAAAGGATACTCGACGAAAGGGATCTTCCTCTTCATCAAGGAAAGAAAAAGGAAGCGAAGATGAAGAAGAAAGACCACCACCAGAGTGCTACCACTGCAGAAAGACCGGGCACATTCGGAGCCTGTGCCCAAAATATCAAAAGGAGCAAAAAGAACAGCACAAAGCAAAAGAGAAGAAGAAGGTATTGAAAGCTGCAACTTGGGATGATTCTTCCTCTGAAGAGTCAAACGAGTCTGAGTCATGTAGCGAGGAGGAAGCAAACTTATGCTTAATGGCAAAGAGCAACGATGACGACACCAATGTTCTTAGCGACACTGAGGTAATTCCTCCTACTTTCAAAGAACTCTATGATGAATTCGTTTTAACTTGCAAATCTTATGATCAAAGTATAAAAGATAACATTATATTAAATCGTGAAAATGAAGCTATTATCAAAGAAAATCATAAGCTCATAAAAAAATTGATTTCCCTTGAAAAGAGAAAGGTTTCATGTCAAGAGTGCGAGCACTCTTTATCTTTGGCAAAAGAACTTGAAGTTTCTCTTTCTAAAGCCCTCTCACAAAACAAAACTATTGCAAAAGAAAAGGGGGACTTAGAGAGAAAACTAAAAACCTCTCTTTTACAAATTCAAAATAACAAAAAGGGATTTGAAAATAAATGTGTTATGATTGTACAAGAAAATACTTTTCTTAAAAAACAAAATCATGACCTCAATATAGCCATTAAAAAATTCGGGATTGGTCAAAAATCCCTGGATATTATTTTGGGAAACCAATGTTATGGTTCTGCAAAATTTGGGGTCGGATATAAAAGTGAACCCTACCGCCCAGTGCTAGCCACTAACGCCGACAGTAGCTCAAGTGTTAAAAAATCTTCTGCTTTTTCTAATATTCAAACATCATCCAACAAGAGCAACGTAGAAACTCAGAAAAGGGTCTCAACTCCCTTTATTTCGTGTGCTAATTGTCTTAAGTTTGGACACACGTCTAGCTCTTGCAGGAATATAAAACAACGTTCTTTAAAACAAATCTGGGTACCTAAGAAATCCACTTACTCTATGGGTGGTACCTCTTGGGTATCTGGATCTTTACTCTCATCTTCTCTTTAGATTTGCAGGAAGGCTAAGGAAATAAAGGACGTATGGTACTTGGACTCAGGCTGCTCCAAGCACATGACGGGCAACAAAGCAAAATTCCTTAGCCTAGAAAAGAAGAAAGGAGGGATCGTAACGTTTGGTGATAACGGTAAAGGAAGGATCATGGGAATTGGTACAGTGGGTAACGAATCTTTTCTTATCTCAAATGTTCTTTATGTTAAAGGTTTGAAACATAACTTAATATCTATAAGTCAACTATGTGATAAAGGATTAGACGTATTATTTGAATCATCCACTAATCTTTGCAAAATAGTTAATCCTAAAACAAAAGATGTGTTACTAACTGCACCTAGAATTCACAATGTTTACATAGTGTCGTTTCATGATCTTTCCAAATCATCTATAAAATGTTTTATAACAAAAAATGATGAATTAGAACTATGACATAGACGTTTAGGTCACGCTAGTACAAAGCTCATTTTAAAACTAGCAAAAAGGGAATTGATTAGAGGGTTGCCTAAGTTGAATGGAAATTTATCTTCACTATGTTCACCATGCCAAAAAGGAAAATTTACAAAATCATCTTTTAAAAGCAAAAATGAAATTTCTACTTCAAAACCATTACAACTAATTCATATGGATCTCTTTGGTCCCGTTAACACCGCAAGTATTGGTGGTAAAATATACACCTTCGTTCTAATAGATGATTTCTCAAGATATTGCTGGACTTTATTTCTCTCTTCCAAATCTGATGCATTTTGAAAATTCTCAAAACTATGTACGCGCATTCAAAATAAACTAGATTTAAAAATAAAATGCATTCGCTCAGATCATGGAGGTGAATTTGAAAATGAAAACTTTAAAACTTTTTGTGAAAGGTTAGGTATTAAGCATGAGTTCTCCGCTCCACGCACACCTCAACAAAACATTGTTGTAGAACGGAAAAATAGGACAATCCAAGAACTAGCACGCACCATGTTATCTGAATATAAATTACCTAAGTCTTTTTGGGCCGAAGCCAAGCACATCATGCTATGTAATGAATAGAGTTATGCTTCGCCCATCTCTAAATCTCACACCATATGAACTATATTTTCAAAAGAAACCTAACGTATCATATTTTAAAGTATTTGGATGTAAATGTTTTATTCTTAATACAAAAGACTCTTTAGGAAAATTTGATGAGAAATGTGACGAAGGAATATTTCTTGGTTATTCTTCAACCAGTAAAGCCTATATTATATTTAATAAAAGATCGAGTAAGGTTGAAGAGTCTATCAATGTTAAATTTGATTAGTTTATTCCATGTGCAGAGAAGCCTTCTACAGGTACAAATGATGAATCTTTGCCATCTTTGGAGCACGACGAAGAGGAACCGTCCAAAGAAGAGGAGGAGAAGTCCAATGAAGTTGAATATGTACCTCCAAGTGTGTTGAACTTCTCAAAAAATCATCCAAAAGATCTAGTCATTGGGGAACCTTCTACTGGGGTAAGAACTCGATCCTCTCTTCATGAAACATTTTCAAATATTTGTTTTGTTTCCGAAATCGAACCTAAAAATGTTTCCACCGCTTAAAATGACGAATTTTGGTTTTTGGCTATGAATGAAGAGTTAGGACAATTTGAAAGAAATAAAGTTTGGAATCTAGTAGAAAGACCATCTAATCATCCAATTATCGGCGTAAAATGGATCTTTAAAAATAAATTAGATGGTGAATCTAGGATTATAAGAAATAAAGCACGCTTAGTTGCTCAAAGGTTATTATCAATTGAGGGGGTAGATTTTGAAGAAACGTTTGCACCCGTTGCTCGCTTAGAATCTATACGAATATTTTTGGCATTTGCGAGTTTTAAACGAATAAAATTATTTCAAATGGATGTTAAAAGTGCCCTTTTAAACGGGTTTATAAAAGAAGAAGTTTATGTAGAACAAGCCCCCCGGTTTCATAAATGAAAAATTCCCTAATCATGTTTACAAATTAGAAAAAGTGCTTTATGGTTAAAAACAAGCGCCCCGTGTATGGTATGATCGACTTACATCATTTTTGTTGTAACACAGGTATGTTATGGGAAGTGCCGACAACACACTCTTCATTAAGCATAATAATAACGATCTAATTATTCTACAAATATATGTTGATGATATCATTTATGGAGACACTAATGAAGAGTTGTGTAATGAAGTAGTCTTAGTAATGAAAAATGAATTTGAAATGAGTCTTGTAGGAGAACTATCATATTTTCTTGGTTTTCAAATCTCACAACGAACTGATGGTATCTTTATTTGCCAAACAAAATATGTTCACGATATGCTTAAGCGATTTGAATTTGAAAATCTTAAACAAGATTCTACTCCTATGAGTGCTTCTTTAAAACTAGGAAAAGATGAATCCGGAATTTTAATTGATCAAACATTATATAGAGGAATGATAGGATCTCATCTTTACTTAAGTGCATCTAGACCAGATATAATGTTTGCCGTATGTTTATGTGCTCGCTTTCAAGCCAATCCAAAAGAATCTCATTTAAAAGCGGTAAAACGTATTTTTCGTTATCTATTAGGGTCATCTAAATTAGGATTATGGTATCCACACTATGATCCATTCACTCTCCACGGATATTCCGATTCAGACTATGCCGGGTGTTCACTAGATCGAAAAAGCACTAGTGATACTTGTCACTTTCTAGGACCCTCTTTAGTAGCTTAGTCTAGTAGGAAACAATCTTCGGTTGCACTCTCCACCACGGAGGCCGAATATATCGCACTTGGTAGCTGTTGTGCACAAGCTTTATGGATGAGCCAAACACTAAAGGATTTTGGATTTCATCTTAAAAACATTGATCTTAAATATGACAACAAAAGTGCAATAGACCTCACATATAACCCCGTACACCACTCTAGATCCAAACACATCGATGTTCGTCATCATTTCATTAGGGATCACATTAAGAAAGAGCATGTAAAAGTAAGCTTCATTGGCACGGACTCTCAACTCGCTGACATATTTACTAAACCTCTTCCCGATGCAAGATTTTGATTATTACGACTTGAGTTAGGTGTCCTAGATCTTTCGAGTTAAAACACATTCACAAAACACAATTCTTGCCAGTTTTAACCATCGAAAACATCTCCTAAAATCTGAGATTTCAGCATTAAACTACTATTGGGACACTTAATCAAGATCAACACTCAAAAATTTCAAAATCATGAAAAATCGTGTACTGTTTCCCGCGCTAGCGCCGGCGCTAGCGTACTTATGTGTTTTTCTGTATTTTTAAAATTTTAAAAAATTCCTAAAAATATAGTAATCTATAACTATTTATTTTTGCAATTTTGATTCTATTTAATTTTTGAAAAATCAAATACAAAAATACAAAAGACAAATTACAAAAAATATGTTTTTTCCTTTGATTTATGCAAAAATCAAATAAAAAATATAAAAGCTAAAATTACAAAAAAAAATTATTATGTTTTTGTACGTCTCTTTAGTCTTATGCCAAAATCAAATACAAAATTACAAAAACCAAATTACAAAAAATATGTTTTTGCTTTTTGTTTAAAGGTTATGTCTTTTTGAAAATAAAATCAAATACAAAAATATAAAACACTAAAACTATTAAAAAAACTGTATGGATTTTCCTATGAAAATCAAGCATGATTTAATCTATTCTTTAGAACTTCTATAATGTTGCACTTTATTTTTTCAAACTCTTTGAACATTGTTTTCATCATGCTTTGATATATCTATTACCATGTGCATCAATTATATTGAAAGTTGTGTAGAACTAAGTTTAGCATGCCTCTAAGTATGAGTAAATGTTTTATGTTTGATAATGATCAGTATTCACTCACTTCTTTTGGCATTGTCTACATTTGTGCTTAATCTAAGAATGCTTGTGTATGTTTTGTATTAGTACTATGAATTAAAATTGCACAAGTATCTTACCTACACTCCTTTATTTGCACTTTTAAAAATTAAGAAAAGTGATTACCTTTCTCATAAATTATATTGGTTTGCAAAACAAGTGTATTCGGAGAACTTTGTACAAAACAAAAATCATAAGATAAAGTGACAAAGATAACTCCACCAAGCACTACTTGAACCTCCTGATAAGTATTAATAAGCATTGTGAGGTTGAGAACATTGGAAAGAATAATAAAGTATCTTGTGCAAACCTTAACTTTCCTTCAAAATAAAAACCACTTATTCTTAAGTACACCGGATCACAATAAAAATCAATCTTGAAAAATAAAACTATGTGATCCCCCAAGCACTACTTTGCACCCTGATAAGTCTTAATGAGCATTGTGTGTGCAAATCACCTTGGTAGTTGAACATTTTTTTTGTGCATTGAAGTTTGTGGAAGTAAAATTATTTGTGTTTTATTGTGCTCTTACTTTACATATTACTTGTATTTTTGATTAAAACATGTGTTTACTCTACTAAAAAATACACTTATGTGCACATCATTATCTTCCATAACACTTCTTCTCATGAGTATTGGATCCTAATGCTAATTCTATACTATTCTTTACTTATGAAATGCACTAGATAACCTAGCATGCTCTCTACAATGTTTAGTATGTTTTGAAACTATGAATTAACATAACATTGTAGTACTATCTTTCTGATATCATTATTTCATGCTTGGTTAATTTATTACTGATTTTAAAATGTTTACAAACCATCTTCTTTATAAAATTAAACTCCTATATTTTTTAATTATCATGTCTTACAAAAGATGTTTGCTTGTGTTTTTATAAGTCTTCCGCAACTTTACATTTACCTTATATTTGGTTATGCTACAAACTCTGATTTATGACAATATTATGATTCTAAAACTCCTTCTCATTTCATTCTCTACAAGCTCGATCATGCCTTTATCCTATTATCAACTTTTTAGTGATATCTCCTTACCCGCTTTTGCTAATAACAAAAGGGGGAGAACTAACATGATAAATATTAATCTGCTATCACACTATAATGCTTAATTAAGATGATAGCTTACATATTAGGAGAACATTCACTTAGGGGGAGCATGTATTTAGGGGGAGCAATTCTAAATGCTAAAATCAATAAGTATCCTAAGTCATCACTCTCACACATACACAAATATAGTTTCATCATGCTTATTTATTAATGCTCCGATTTATCATTAATGGATTTGTTATTATCAAAAGGGGGAGTTTGTTGGAACATGATCTTCCGCATCTCCTAGGTTTCAGAATAACAAATCATATGTGTATTTGATCTTGTGTGTTTAAGTGTGCAGGAAATCAAAGTCCACATGATTCAAGGATGGTTGCCCCCAATTTTGAGCCAGCAATTCCAAGACTCCCACTAGCGCTGGCGGTAGCACTTAGCACTAGCGATGATAGCGCAATTCCGGGAGCACATATGGAAGGAGATAGCACCTGGCGGTAGCCGATAGTGCCGGCGGTAGCGACACACACAGAAGGCAAGGGAGAATTGTTTCCTCGGATTGAAGATTCTGCCGCGCAAAACATGTCCTAATTTGGGATAGCACCAGCGGTAGCGCTAGCGCTAAGTATATATAATGGACTCCTCTCCTCTCATTTTAGGCACACATTAGAGAGATATCAGAGAGAGATAGAGTGCTAGAATTCCAGAGGCTATCTTGGCCGAAAGTTGATGTCCTACCAAAGTTCTGCAAACTTCTCAAGGAGAATCTCATCACGCCGGATCCAAACAAAGTCTGCTTCTGCAACACTTACTCTATAGCGGATCTTTGCCTCCGACTTCAGAAAGGAGTTTTTATTTATTTTCATTTCATATTCTTCTTGTAAACGGTTAGTGAAATCGCCTCATTTTGGCGACTAGGTCTGGGTAGGACTTAGGGGGAAACTCGCCTCGTGTTGGCGACTAGATCTAGGCTAGGTCTAGGGGGTGCTCGAGGCCACATCTGGGGAAGGGTTGGCTAGAGCGGCTTGAGGCCGAATCTGGGGAGGATAGGCTAGGGCCACCGGTTTGTGGGGAAGCGAGTCGGGATAGAAAACAAAAAGGAGTCTATTTCTATTAGCTTTGATTTCTAGCTTTGATAAGGGATCAAGTTTTGTAATCATGCTTCTTAAGTTAATAAAATCATGTCTTCACTTTTACTTCACTTGATATGTCTTGATCTTGTTTAGTTTAATATTCAAAACTTTTTCTAAAATATTCAAAATATATCAAAAGTTTTTAAAACCCTTATTCACCCCCCCTCTAAGGGCGCCTACCGATCCAACAAATACCACACATCGTAATACCTAACCTGGCTGCTCTGGGCCTCCAACATCCTAACTCGAATCAGTCGCACTTGGGTATCTATGCCCTCCATAAATTCGAAGCCGAGTGCCTTGGGATCCTCATCCTGGATACAAGACAGTGGAGTCTTGTGCCTCCGTCCCTCTGAGGGTGGGAAGCTGTGCTGAACGTCAACCAAGGGCCCAGATAAGCCTGGACTGATCTTCACTTTTTAGGCATAAACCATTCATCCCGATCCAACACTATCGTCCTGGTCACACCACAATAATGGACAAACTACTCAACAAATCCCATTAAACACAAACGGTAGCATCCTTCAAGCCCGGGGTGACCCTAGCTACCTTGGTCAATCTATCTTCGATGTTCCAAATAAAACTGTGTTCGGAGTGGTAACCTGTGTGTGAAATCCATAGTTATGTCCTCAAACTCCACTCTAACACGATCAGTGACTATAGCAGTTCTCCAAGGACTTTTGCACCTTGCCTTCACCAGCTGACAAGCCTCATAGTGCGTCACAAAACCTATGTTGTCTTTCCTCATTCTGGGGAAATATCTATTTTGCAATACACCATTTTTTCGATGACTAAAGCACTTGTTTGCATGGGTAGGCAACGCCTCTATAAAGTTTTCTCTACACGTTCAGATTCTTTTTCTTTCAAGCACGTCCGAGTGATCAATCATCTCCACCCCACGACTTATCCAGTTCTTACCACTAGTGGAATTGATCAGATCATCAAGCGTCCCAATCATCCTCAAAATTTAAGTGGGGGTTACTCGTGAACTTTTATGAGTATATGTTAACCAATCATCACTAGTATCAATGTTTGTAAGATGACTCACAATCATTTTCTATATGGAGTTTGATTCATAAGGTATACGGGTGATGAGTCCCATTTATTTACACTTTTATGGACTCATGAGTCCCATTTATATACACTTTTATGGACTCATCTGGGCTAGTTTTCACGCACTTGCACTTCACTTTTTGTGTATTAATGCTTATATTTTATTTAGTCACAATTCTTACATGAAGTGCACTTCTAGGCCCGATGTGGTGTATTTTATTGATTATCAATCTTAATTTCTTTCATGCTGTGTTATGTGCCACTTTCAGTGGTTTTAATTTGTGTTTATATTGGAACATGGGTCGTGCAGGTGTTCCCGGTACAAATCTGTACAGGAACACTGCCCACGATCACTGGTTATACTGCGCATGACCACTGATCGTGCGCCGCCGATCGTGCGCGTTCATTTGCAGCCCAATGTTACATTCTGAATTTGGTCGTGCATTTTTGCGCACGGTCGTGCGTTCGGTCGTGCGATCTTTATATTTTATAAAGTTTATGTCGCAGGTTCCGATGGGATATGCGCACGAGCGCCTAACTTCTAGTGCACACGACCGCTGGTCGTGCGCACTATTTCGCCAACACCTATTTAATGCCCTGTTCCGCGATTTTAGGTCGAACAGCACGGTTCTGGGCGCGAATTCTTCCGCAAGCTCCGCCGTTTTCCCTCTCCAAGCTCCACCATCCATACCCCTCCTTGGGAAAGCTTTATCCATTGATCCTAAGCTCCATCAAGGGTTCCGGAAGCTTTCCCCGCCATCTACAACAAGCATTTCAAGGTGCGACATCTCCTTTTGGGTTAAGTGGAAGAGACCCAGCTCTGAGAAGAAGACGGATGATGTTTGGAGGTAGTGACAGCCTCTGAACCCCGGAAGCAACCAAGGACTGAGTTTGGAGGAGGCTTGACAACCCCCCATTCTGACCATGATTTACGGCGAGGCTTCTCATCTCGTGGTTTCCTCTGCCCTCTCTCTTTTGGAAATGTATGCTTAAACTTTTGTATTGAACTAGAGCAATCTTTATTTGTCTATGAATGGAAGTATTCTCTTGTTTTATTTCTCGTTTGATGTTTTGCTGTGATGCGCTCCGCCCTCACTCCACTTCCACACACTCGTTCTAGTTAGCCATCTAGCAATTGCTAGTAGTGATGTTGGCGAAGAGGTGAATACGACCCTCACAAAACCTCGCACTGCGGCCATTCCACCCGCTTACCGAAGCGCGACATCGCGGCCGCTGCATTCACCCCCACTTTGCGAAGAGGTGTGTGCGACCCTCAATCGTCACAGTTACTTTCCATCCACGCGCCTTCCGAAGCACGGCATCGCGGCCGTTGCATCCATCCCGCCTTGCGAAGCGGAGTTTTGACCCGCATCTCATTTCTGTGTAGTAACTTAGGACACCAATCACAACGCCCTTGTTTTTACTTTCTTTTACTCGTCATAACAATCGACTCACCACGCATTCCGTTCACCAGAACCTGCATTCCTTGAGAGACGATATTTGGGGAAGCTATTCCCAATTTTATTACTTAACAGTGACCGGTGCACTTGCCAAACACGCATCAATTTTTGGCACCGTTGCCGGGGAATGCAGGCGTGATGAGATTTTGGTTGTGAATCGCTTGTTTTCGATTGAGTCTTTTATTCTTTTTAATTTCCTCTTTTTCATGCTATTTTCTTCTTCTATATCATGTGGGCACATTTGAATATCCGATGTCGTTGGTGTGGGGACACATCCCACGCTAGTGATAAGTGTCCCAAAGAGTATGGTGTTGTTCAGAAACCGTACGGGTCCCATAAATCTTTTGGCTCCTCTACTGCGCTTTTGTTGTCGCACCTTTACTCGGCTGCCGCACCATGGGTGCCGGTGAAGCTGGTGAAGCAGTGTTTATTTTGCAAAAGTAGAGAGCATGCCTTGAAGGACTGTGCCGATTACCTTCGCCAATTGAAGGATGACGATGAGCCGGATATCCGGATCGTCCCATCCTCGAATTTGGCGAACACAGCTCCTTCTTCTGGTTACGTGTCACTTCCACCTTCATTTTTTGAAGTCTCTGGAATCGACACGTGCATCAGTGTCCCTCATGACTCCATTTCTGATGTGACCCCCTATACCTCTTCGGTTCATGTACCACTTTGCATGGATTCGTGCCCTTGTGTGGAGAGTGAGCCCGAGCTCTTAAGAAGCACGTCTTCTTCCACTACACACAAAACTACATCTATTTCTGATGTTATCATTGAGATCAATTTGCAGGATGGTGCAAACCTGCGCAGTGTCGTGCCCACTCTCATGGAGGAGGACAGTCTCGATTGTGCTGAAGCAACCATTTCGGTCCAGTGCGAGGAAGTCCAAGATATAGAGTAGGCCATTGCGTGCACTGTTGAGTCTAGTGAAATCTTCGATGATATCATCAGTTTGTCATTGCCGCACCCTATGGGGGATGAAGCCGGGATTATCCCCTCATATGAGATTTCTTTTAGTTTTTCTTCCAATTTATTTCCTGACCCCCTTTCTTTATGTACAAGAATGCAGGATGCCCCTCCTCCGGTTGATCAGACCTTATGGATGGAGGAGCCAAAAGCCTGGCGGGGTGAGGAAGGTATAGTGAAGGACCATCTTGTTTTCTCATCATCGTTGGTGATTCCCTTAGAGGATTGGTTACAAGGGGGCAAGCGGTTCTTCTTTGAAGACATAATACTGGAGGAGAAGAAGAGAGCGAAAAAGGAGGAGATTTGGGGTTGGAGGCTGAGCATCCTACTTAATTTCCGCCCCTACTACCAGGTCCCCGGACCTTTTTCTTTCATCGGTTGTTACTACTTCAAATCAGCTTATAACTGATTTATTTTGAGCTTGTAATAATAATTAGGATTTATTAACTTTTGCTTATTCCTAGACTTTATAAACTGCTTTAATACATGTATTTGGTCCACCTTTAAGGACGTTAAACAAAAGGGCTTCTTGGGAGACAACCCATGGGAACCACCCGGTTCCGGTTGCTTGCTTTAATTTCTATTATGTTTTGTTTGTTTTTGCTTTGGTGCTAACAATGCAGGTGTGAACTCGATTGGATGAAGAGGAGGAGATCTTTAAAGAAGGATTATGCCGCTCTTCTGGCATGCTCTTATGAGCATAGGTACTCCTAACCTAGCTTTATTTTTGCTATGAAATGTTATATTTGATGTGTGTTTTCAAATCAAGTCTAGGGAGCGGGCCTTTGCTTACGCTACACGCACATACATGCTAGAATGATACGTTGGGAAATTTATATTTATTGTCTCATTGCATAACACACACCACACGTGTTTTATTTTTACTCATGCGCAATTATCATGTAAGTGCTTGATGTATGTGTTTAGAAGTTTGATTGTTATTTTAGGATTGTGTGGCTGAACGTTATGTGACCCGTGCGGTGCTACTAGTAGAGCACTCACGCAGCATAAAAATTCACGTAGAATAGATTTAATTACAAAGTTATAGTTTTATTTACTTCATTTGGGTAATTACTTAATACTCTACTCAAACGGTGAATTTGGTGAATCTAGCGGTAGCCCTAGGTTGAGTGTAGAAGAGCTGTTAGACTCGTGTTGTTTGAGTTGGAAGGAGAGGAGACCTCGCTCGGTGGTTAAGAACTTGCCCCAAGCTATTTTCAAAACGAGTGCGTTGAATGATCTTGTTGGGAGCATGACGTAGGCCATCATTTGGTCTGGTTGAGCTTTGATTTCCCAACCTAACGTCATCCTTTGCTAGCCTCGTTGAGCCTTACCTCTCCTATTTGTTAAACTCCACTAAACTTTCACCAAGGCCACATATCCTAACCTAAAGCGCACTAGAGTCAAGCTTTGAAATATATACATTTTGTTGATGATTGTGCGATGCGGAGAAATAAAAATTTGGAGGTGTGATGTGGTGTGTGCGCGCAGAAAAATGAAAAAAAAATGATTGATCCTAACTTATGTTATTATGGATCTAAAAAAAAGGAGAGAGTTAATGAACTCTAAAAAGAATAGAACCATAAATATGGTAGTCTCGCGCACACCATAGTGCTTAATTGAAGTTTGGGGGAGTGTGTTTCAAGGTGAAGATGTTAAGGTTGAAATTTGTTTATTTACCGGAGGATTGAGTGCGTTTAGCCTACGTTCTTCTACTTCATTACCGTACCTCAATCCAAGCCCTAAGACTAGCCTAAAAGCCCTACTGATTCTTGATAAGATCGTCTCATGCAGTGGAGAAGGTGCAAAAGGGCAAGCGTATGACCACCAACCTTGATGGATTTCTTGGAGAGCTCTTCCTGGAGATCCAATTTGAGCAACGCTCACCTCAACAGTTCACGCTATTTTCCCTAGGGCGCGACTGTTCAATTCATCAGTGATTCACCTCAGAGTAGTAGTATTTTGTATTTTACACTTGTAGAAGTTCTTAAAATATAGTCTTTGTTTTAAAATCTTTTCTACTTTATTTTTACGCTCGTTAGTTCTTTACTTCCCATCATGTTTTGCCTGCACAGTTGCTTCTTTAACATCAATTTTTCTATCATGGGATTGAGTGTTTGCCCGAGACGTGCAAACGAGTAAGTCTGGGGGTGTGATGAGTCCCATTTATATACACTTTTATGGACTCATGAGTCCCATTTATATACACTTTTATGGACTCATCTGGGCTAGTTTTCACGCACTTGCACTTCACTTTTTGTGTATTAATGCTTATATTTCATTTAGTCACAATTATTACATGAAGTGCACTTCTAGGCCCGATGTGGTGTATTTTCTTGATTATCACTCTTAATTTCTTTCATGTCGTGTTATGTGCCACTTTCAGTGGTTTTGATTTGTGTTTATGTTGGAACAGGGGTCGTGCAGGTGTTCCCGGTACAAATCTGTACAGGAACACTGCGCACGATAACTGGTTATACTGCGCACGACCACTGATCGTGCGCCGCCGATCGTGCGCGTTCATTTGCAGCCCAATGTTGCATTCTGAATTTGGTCGTGCATTTTTGCGCACGGTCGTGCGTTCGGTCGTGCGATCTTTATATTTTATAAAGTTTATGTCGCAGGTTCCGATGGGATAGTGTGCACGAGCACCTAACTTCTAGTGCGCACGACCGCTGGTCGTGCTCCACTGGTCGTGCACACTATTTCGCCAGCACCTATTTAATGCCCTGTTCCGCGATTTTAGGTCGAACAACACGGTTCTGGGCGCGAATTCTTCCGCAAGCTCCGCCGTTTTCCCTCTCCAAGCTCCACCATCCATACCCCTCCTTGGGAAAGCTTCATCCATTGATCCTAAGCTCCATCAAGGGTTCCAGAAGCTTTCCCCGCCATCTACAGCAAGGATTTCAAGGTGCGCCATCTCCTTTTGGGTTAAGTGGAAGAGACCCAGCTTTGAGAAGAAGACGGATGATGTTTGGAGGTAGTGACAGCCTCTGAACCCCGGAAGCAACCAAGGACTGAGTTCGGAGGAGGCTTGACAACCCCCCATTCCGACCAAGATTTACGGCGAGGCTTCTCATCTCGTGGTTTCCTCTACCCTCTCTCTTTTGAAAATGTATGCTTAAACTTTTGTATTGAACTAGAGTAATCTTTATTTGTCTATGAATGGAAGTATCCTCTTGTTTTATTTCTCGTTTGATGTTTTGCTATGATGCGCTCCGCCCCCACTCCACTTCCACACACGCGTTCTAGTTAGCCATCTAGCAATTGCTAGTGGTGATGTTGGCGAAGAGGTGAATACGACCCTCACAAAACCTCGCACTGCGGCCATTCCACCCGCTTACCGAAGGGCGGCATCGCGGCCGCTGCATTCACCCCCACTTTGCGAAGAGGTGTGTGCGACCATCAATCGTCACAGTTACTTTCCGTCCACGCGCCTTCCGAACCACGGCATCGCGGCCATTGCATCTATCCCGCCTTGCAAAGCAGAGTTTTGATCCACATCTCATTTCTGTGTAGTAACTTAGGACACCAATTACAACGCCCTTGTTTTTACTTTCTTTTACTCGTCGTAACAATCGACTCACCACGCATTTCGTTCACCAGAACCTGCATTCCTTGAGAGACGATATTCGGGGAAGCTATTCCCAATTTTATTACTTGACAGCGACCGCTGCACTTGCCGAACACGCATCAACGGGTAAAATCTTTTGAAACCCTAAGCTTTTCACAAGTCAATTTCATCATGGAAATATCATCACGTTTATTTCACCAAATTCTTATCACTTCCACATATGCAAGTCTTGATCACTTTCGAATGGTCCAAAGTAAGATAAACTTAGATCGTTCATATCATAGTAAACTCAAACACTGTACTCTAAATCCAATAAGTCATAGTCTAAAATCTCTGGTTATTCATCATCATAGCTCCCAAGGTATAAAGGCTATATTATTATAGTTAAAATTTTCTACCATGATAGGACGTGATTTATAACGAATCATGAGCTAGTTTCCGTCCATTATATGACCTAGTTTCCGTCCATTACTTCTAGAATGGGACATCGACATCTCTAAGTGATTAATCTCGGCAACTTTACATTTCCAATGATTCAACTAAGGTCAAGTTGTTGCTTGATCGACGATGTCTATCCATTGTCCTGGTAAAACTACAGGTCATCATTCAAAACATGCTTTTACAGAATCCCATCTTCACCCAAGTAACATCAGATATGATAAACTTCAAAATCACTATGTTCCCGATGCAACACTTCCGAAATTAGATCTAAGGGAAACCCAAGTCAGTAAATAATTTGCCCAATAAACAAAAGATAAGCCCCAATAAACAAAAGATAAGTCACTATCCATTTCAGGCTAAATATCTTTGGTGTCACTATGTTATATTCGTCCCATGTATGCAAACAATCCTTAGGGAATACAACCTTAGACTTGGGGTTCTATCTTGAGACTTGTTGATATGCTCCATACTTTAGACTCTTCAAGGTACCCTTTACGACAACCTTATCAGGGTCCACATGTGACCCCTGTTGGAGCTTGTGTTCCACTTCTCTTCGTTTGAGAAATAACAAATTACACTATGTATTTGATCTTGCTTGTGTTTATAGTGTGCAGGTACTATAGTTATATAATCCTATGAACAAGATGCTGATTGATGATGATTCTCTGAAAAGAGAGCTAACGCTCGCGTTAGTTGTTAACGCCCCGCGTTAACAACCGTTGAGAAGGAAACCGTCGAGAAGAAATACCGTCGAGAATGAATACGTCGAGAAGCCAGAGACAACGCCATGCATTAGGTCTTAACGCTGGGCGCTAGCCATTCGACGAAATGTGATGTCGGACGATGAAACTGCGTTCGACAAAATTTGAAGATGTTCGACAAAATCTGAAGACGTTCGACGAAATGTGATATCGGTCGACGAAACTGCATTCGACGAAATTTGAACACATTCGACAAAATTTGAAGACGTTCGACGAAATTTGATGCCGCACGACGAAATGGTGTTCGACGAAATGAGGTTCCGGTCGACGAAAATTGTGGTTGACGAAATGGGATTCCGTTCGACGAAAGCGCGTTCGACGAAATGAGTTTCGTTCGACAAAATTAGTTTCTGCCATGATCCCGATGGTTTGCACGATTTCATCAACTGCCATACACGATGCTTAACGCTAGCGTTAACTCTTAACGCCGCGTGTTAGCTCCTGTGTCTATTTAAAGACCTGATTTCGTTTGCTCAAGATTGAGATGCATTGAAGCCTTCATTCCAGAGATCTGAGAGAGCATTTCATTCAGAATTCAAAGAGAACTCCCAACACCAACATTGAGGAACAAGAGTGAGAAGGAGATTTCCAATGGCAAATTTGAAGAAGGAAGCTGCTTCAACTCCGACGTGGTCATGGCGTATCTTCAACATCTCCTTCAACGCTCTTCATTCTAGGGAGTCATTTGTTCTAATTTTATCTTTATCCTTTTATATTTTTTGTAACGGTAGTAATTCGCCACCTTGCGTGTGGCAATAAGGTCCTTGTGCAGCTTAGGGAGTAATTCGCCGCCTTGTGCATGGCGACTAGGTCAAGGGTAGATCTAGGGGGTGGCTAGAGGCCTTATCTGGGGATAGATAGGCTATAGCCAACCGGTCCTTGGGAGAAGGAAGGATCGGTGAAGGAACAAAAAGAGATTTTCAAGATGTCGCATCCAATTTCAAGCGTTATTGAAATTTTATCCTTGTAATCATTTTTGTGATATATAAAATTCTTTTTCAGTATATATAATTTTTCTGGAATTATATTTCATAAAGAAAATCATTTTGAATATTTCTGTGAAAATCTTTCTGTTAATTAAAATCTGTAAGTTTATTCCAAAAATAGTAAACCCCTTATTCACCCCCCTCTATGGGCGCCATTAGATCCAACACTTGATCATGCTTTCGCTGAGGGTCAAGGGATTAGTAGACCTCCACTATTTTCCGGAACTGATTATAATTATTGGAAAACTAGAATGCGTTGTTTTTTAACTGCTTTAGATAATGATGTTTGGGGAATGGTGGAACAGAGTTACTCTCCACCAACATTTGTTGTAGGAGAAGTCACTATGGAAAAACCTAGAGATAGATGGGATGACAATGATAAGTTGAGATGTAAGAATAATCCTAAAGCAATGAATGCGTTATTTTGTGCTTTGGATAGAACGGAATTTAATAGAACTTGTGCTTGCGAAACAACTTATGATATATGAAATTTATTAGAAATTACTCATGAAGGTACTTCGCAGGTTAAAGATTCAAAGCTCTTCCAACTTGAATCCGATTATGAGAAATTCCGGATGGAGGCGGATGAAAAATTAGATTCAATGTACACAAGGTTCACCAAGGTCGCCAATGACTCAAAAGTACTTGGAAAGGTGTTCTCCAACGACGACTTCGTGAGAAAAATTTTAAGATCTCTTCCTCCAAAGTTCAATCCAAAGGTGACGGCTATCTCGGAGTCGCACGATTTGAAGAAGCTCCAAATTGAGAGTCTCATTGAGAACCTAAAGACCCATTAGGTTGAACTCAAAATTCAACAACAAGAGTACAACTTGGAGCCAAAGAAGAAGAGATTGACCTTAAAATAAAAAAGGAGGCAAATGGAGATGATGATGAAGAGGACGAGGAGAGCCTTTTTGTGAAGAAGTTCAAAAGGTTCATGAAGAATCCGGAAAGGAGAAACACCTTCCGGAAATATTTCATCAAAAAGGGATCTTCATCAAAGAAATAGAGAGGTAGCGACGAGGATGATGATGAACGACCACCACCGGAGTGCTACCATTGTAGAAAGACCGGACATATTCTGAGCCAGTGCCCAAAATATCTGAAAGAGCGTAAAGAAAAAGGGCACAAGGGAAAAGAGAAGAAGACGGTTGATGAGTAATTTATTTACTCATCTTTTAGTATAGTTTTATTATTATTTTAATATGAAATTATGTTATTTATATAAATTTTATCATATAAATCTTTCCTATTTTAATTTCATAAGCTAACTTAAGTTTATTTTGTATTTTCAGGTTTTCTGGACATTTAGAGCAAAAAGTACATTTACACGCCCCAGGTCACGGGCGTGACCAATGGGCGTGTAACCTGCACAGTGTTCCAGACCTGCTTCTGCCACCCCAGGGTCGTTCTGTGAAGAGTTCGCCAAGTACACGCCCCAGGTCACGGGCGTGACCAAGGGCGTGACCCCATGTCACGGCCGCGACCCGCTGAGATGAATCAGAACCACTGAGATCATGCCTGCCACGTCAATTAAAATTACACGCCCCAGGTCACGGGCGTGACCATGGGGCGTGACATCCAGTACGCGGGCGTGACTCATCCAGCGCCATTTCCCGCCGAAGCTTCCCGCCAGAAGCCAGATTTCAAGATTACACGCCCCAGGTCACGGGCATGACCTAGGGCGTAATACGGCTGAAACGCTCGCATGTACTCCAGAAGGCACCCTCTCCGCTGCTGCTTTGATCACGCCCCTTACACGCCCTTGGTCACGGGCGTGACCAAGGGCGTGTAACACCAAAAATTCAGCTATTTAAAGGGAGCTTTTCCAGATGTTTAGGGATGAAGTTTTGGAGTTCTAGCTTATTTCTTGCACTGTTTCCTTACTCTTTTATGCCTTTTTCTTCTTGTTCTTTCATTTCCAAGGCTTGTAACTTTCAATTTCTAGTTGTAATTTCATTTGCAAATTAATAAAATAATTACTTTTCTCTTATTCTACTCTCACTTTTTCATGATGCACTTCTTTTATTTTGTAGTTTCCTCCATCTGTTTGAGTAGCTAAATTCTATTAGTACTCGACCGAGATGATCCAAGGGAAATATAATTCATGATTTAAATTCTAGCTTCTCTTTCTCTTCCTTAGAATACTTAAGATTTATCCTTGAACTTTATTTGATTGAGATTATATTGTCGATATATAATTCTCATTCTTGTTTTCGTAATCTTATAATCGAGAGGTTTTGAATTCGAATCGGTCATTTCAAGGATAAAGAGAGTTGATTGCATTCCTCAAGCGAGGATGACATAATTCTCCCGGATTGGAGTCAAATCCAATAGAGGGGTTCACTATGATAAAGCGAGTTTTAGGGATTTTGATTCTAGAACGAAAGTTCGATTGATCAAACTAAACTCAGTTGAGCGTATCCTCGAGAGAGGTGTGTTCATAAATCGGGAACCTCCGTCAAGTAATTTCTTAAGAGATTTAGAAGTTGTTCCTTTATATTTTATTTTCCACGGTGATTCAAAGTTGAGTACTATTCTTTAAACTCATCAATTTAAAATTAGCTATTTCTCCTTTTTACAACAAATCAACCACAAGTTTTATTCGATAAGATAATAGAGATTTTCCAAAGTAAGAGTAATCAACCGCCCGAGTCTAATACGACATTGGTTTTTATAACATATACTACATTTGATACGGTACACTTGCCGTTATCGTTTGCGGATATAGTTTTGCGCATCAAGTTTTTGGCGCCGTTGCCGAGGACTACGATTGATATTTGAAAACCGAAATATCTATTAATTTTATCTTTTCTTTTCTTATTTTTAAGGTGAACTAAATTCCTAGAAAGGACGCTTTGGGCTTGAATTCCCATCACAGCCTCTAGTACCTTGCGAGCCCTTCATCGGGTTGACCTTAGGAAGTCCAGGACTAATTTTAATTCACCTAAATAAAAATAAAAAAAATCTTCAAAAAAAATTATTTATATATAAAAAAAATTATAAAAATTTTTTTATAAGAATATTTATCTAAAATTTTATTTTATTTTCTTTATCTTTTTTTACACCTTTTTCTCTTTTCTTTTATTTTGGTTTATGTCCCGAGGGAACTCTTCAAATAATCTTGAATTGTGTTTTGATCCGGAAATCGAGTGCACCTTGCGGCGACGTCTTCTATTTAGTGATCTACCAATAATTCGAGAAGAGTAAATCAGTGAAACTAACGAGGGAGTAATGGAAGATCCCGACCATAATGAGGCACCGCTACGGACCATGTCCTATTATGCGAGGCCAAATTGGGAGGGAACACAATCTAGTATTATTCGCCCGGCGGTGGCGAATAATAATTTTGAAATTAAAACGAGTATCATTCAAATGGTACAGCAAACCGTCATCTTTGACGGCTTACCAGATGAAGATCCAAATTTACATTTATTAAATTTTCTAGAAATTTGTGATAGGTTTAAAATTAATGGCGTCACCGATGACGCCATTCGTTTGCGTTTATTTCCATTCTCTTTGCGGACTAAGGCCAAGCAATGGTTAGGATCTCTTCCTAGAGGTTCCATCACTACGTGGGCCGAGATGGCGAAATTTTTTTTAACTAAATATTTTTTCCTCCGGCAAAGTCTGCTAAATTACGTACGGACATTCTCTCATTTGCGCAAATAGACTCAGAGTCTCTCTATGACATATGGGAGCGCTTCAAGGAATTATTGAGGAGATGTCCTCACCACGCCCTTCCTTTATGGCAACAAGTTCAAACATTCTACAATAGTTTGAATCTCCAATCGAGGCAAATGATTAATGCGGCAGCTGGGGGAACTCTAAATAACAAAACCCCAGATGCCGCTCAAGAGCTTTTTGTGTAGATGACATGAATGCTTATCAGTGGAATGCGCCACGGTCGCGTCCTAACAAACTGACCGGACCCTTTGAAGTCGAGGGCACCCGGAATTTAGCATATCAAGTAGAATGGCTCACTAAGCAAATGGCAGAGATGTCTTCTTCCTCCGCCACTAACGGGGCTAATAACTATAATAATAATAATAATAATAATTTTAATCAAGAGCAAGTAGATTATATGGGGAACTCCTACCGTCCTCCTTATAACTCAAATAATAATTCTCCTAATAGTTATAATCCTGGTTTAAGGAACCACCCAAATTTTTCATGGAGCAACGCCAATAATGCTCAACGCCCCCCACAAGCGAATCCTCCCGGATTCGCTCCACCACAACCACCAAAGGCCCCTTCACTTGAAGAGCTCTTCACCAAATACGTCGTCTCTACTGATTCTAATATCCGGAACCTTTCCGGATCCATAAAAAGCTTGAAAAATCAAATTGGACAGCTCGCCAAAATGTTCTCCGAACGCCAGCAAGGAGCTCTGCCCGGCAATACTGAGCCCAACCCACGGGAGAGCGCCAACGCAATTACCCTCCATAGAGGAAAGGAGGTAACTTCTTCAAATTTGGTCGAGCCCGAGGTAAACGTTTCAACTTCAACTCCGCAAATTATTTCTTCTACTCTACCTTCTTCTACTTTAGCTCCGCGTATTTTTAAAAATCCTTCTATTCCTTATCCTTCGCAATTTAAAGATGAACGCAATGAGGAGCAATATAAGAAATTTATTGAAATTTTAAAACAAATTCAAATAAATGTGCCATTTTGCGAAGCGATAGCCCAAATGCCCAAATACGCTAAATATCTACAAGATTTATTGTCTAACAAAAAGAAACTTGAAAATTTTTCGCGTATGTCTCTAAACGCAGAATGCTCGGCAGTTTTATTAAATAAATTACCGCAAAAATTAAACGATCCGGGACGGTTCTCCATCCCGTGCTTGTTCGGTAATTTCTTAATAAAACACGCCTTGGCAGATTTGGGCGCTAATATTAATTTGATGTCATTTTCATTATTTAAAAAGATTGGTTTGGGCACCCCAAACCCAACCAATATAAGCATCCAACTAGCGGACAGATCAATAAAATACCTGATAGGGGTCATTGAGGATGTGCTTGTCAAGGTTGACAAATTTATCTTCCCGGTAGATTTTGTCATCCTAGATATTAATGAAGACGTCGAAGTCCCTCTTATACTCGGACGTCCTTTCCTCTCCACCTCTCGGGCAATTATTGATGTTAGTAATGGCAAACTTCTCCTAAGAGTTGGGGATGAAGAAACGACTTTTAGTATAAACAACTCTATGAGAAATTCTTTTTCAAATGACGACTCTTGCTTTACCTTAGAATCAAATTTTGAAGAGAAAATAACGTCATTTTCTGAAATAATTTCACCTTTATTTGAAAATCCGGAAATTGAAAATATATTTTGTCTAAAAGAAATAACTCGGCCGCTCAAATTTGAAGAAGTAAAATTGAACATTTCTAAAATAAAAACATCTTACGAGGAGCCGCCGAGTTTAGAATTAAAAATAATTGCCGGAACATTTAAAATATATATTTTTAGAAAAAGATTCAAAATTGCCCGTAATAATATCTTCCGCACTTAACGATTAAGAAATTTCTGAATTAATTAAAATATTAAATAATCACCGCCATGCAATTGCATGACAAATTTCAAATATTAAGAGGATTAACCCCTCATTTTGCACGCACAAAATTAATTTAGAAAATAATTCTCGCAGTACTATTCAGCCTCAATGACAGCTTAATCCAAATATGAAGGACGTCGTTAAGGCCGAAACCATAAAATTATTAGATGCGGGAATTATTTACCCAATTTATGATAGCACTTGGGTTAGCCCAGTGCAAGTCGTGCCTAAAAAGGGTGGAATAACGATAATCACTAATAAAAATAATGAGTTGATTCCGACCCGTACTGTTACGGGTTGGCGAGTATGCATCGATTACAGAAAATTAAATGATGCTACCAGCAAGGATCACTTTCCGTTACCCTTTATTGACCAAATCTTAGAACGCTTATCCGGTCATTCACACTATTGTTTTCTCGATGGTCTTTCGGGGTATTTTCAAATCCCAATTGTGCCCGAAGACCAAGAGAAAACCACCTTCACCTGTTTGTTCGGCACCTTCGCATATCGAAGAATGTCGTTTGGTCTTTGCAACGCGCCGGCTACATTTCAACGATGTATGTTGGCAATTTTTAATGAACTTGTAAAAGACGTCATGGAAGTTTTCATGGATGATTTTTCTGTTTTTGGCGATTCTTTTACAAACTATTTAAATAATCTTGATCGTGTTCTTCAATGCTGCGAAGACACAAATTTGGCACTCAACTGGGAGAAGTGCCACTTTATGGTCCAAGAGGGATTAGTCCTTGGGCATAAGATCTCAAGTAAAGGGATCGAGGTCGATAGGGCCAAGATCGAGGTCATAGAAAAACTCCCCCCTCCTACTAATATAAAATCTATTAGGAGTTTCCTAGAACATGCGGGTTTTTATAGGCGGTTCATTAAAGATTTTTCAAAAATTACAAAACCGCTAAATCATCTTTTAGAAAAAGAATCCGCATTTAATTTTGATGACGAATGTCTAAAAGCGTTTAATAAAATTAAAAATGAACTTATCAATTCTCCTATTTTAATCACGCCGAATTGGTCTCTTTCGTTTGAAATCATGTGCGATGCGAGTGATTTTGCTTTAGGTGCAGTTTTAGGCCAACGGGTGAATAAATATTTTCACCCGATTTATTACGCAAGCAAAATGCTAACATCCGCGCAAGCACATTATACAACAATGGAAAAAGAATTTTTGGCAATATTTTTTGCATTTGATAAATTTTGATCCTATTTAACGCTTTCGAAAGTTATTGTTTTTAAAGATCACTCCGCTCTCCGTTATTTACTACAAAAAGGAGATGCAAAGCCTCGACTGTCAAGGTTGATCCTCCTCCTACTACAGGAATTCGATTTGGAGATCCAGGACAAAAGGGGAGCGGAGAATGTTGCGGCCGACCACCTCTCACGGTTGGAGAACCCGGCTGCAAGAGCGCTAGTGGAGGCCGAAATTGACGACAAATTTCATGAAGAGCGCCTTCTCGCCATCGTAAAGGTAACGACTTCTTCCACCCCTTGGTACGCGGATTTGGCCAACTATTTAGTGGTCCGGGTCCCACCAAAAGATTTTTCAAGTCAGCAAAAGAAGAAATTCTTTTCGGACTTGAAAAATTATTTTTTGGAGGACCCCTTTTTATTTCGTGTCTGCACGGACCAAGTGGTAAGAAGGTGTATTTCGGGCGAAGAAGGCATCCAAATTTTGCGGCACTGCCACGAAGGACTAACCGGTGGTCACTATCAAGCAAACCGGACCGCAAGGAAGGTGTAACATCCCAATTCGAGCTAGACCCCTTGTGCGCATTTTTGAGTCAAACGAGTTGACTCGAGCTCGGGGTGTACTGAGGGCCAGGCTTGCACCTGAGCCGGGGAAATGCACTCGAAGAATGCGGCGAGTACCAGTTCTATTCCTTGTCTCGATGTCTGCTGTATCGGGATCCGAGCTGTCCGGAGAGTATAATTTGAGCAATAAAACTCGAAGGAGGCGTACCACCTTGAAGGAATTATAGTACGTATGTTAGCTCAAATGACACGGTCTGCGAATAACATATTTATCCAAAAGGCGATATGCAGCAGACGGTCTCGGTATTCACCCCAATCAGTTTTGTTAGACCCGTGAAGCCTATACGAGTTCAACAAAACTGTCCGCGCTCGATTCTGATGGGAATCGACGAATTTATTAATGTGGTCTGCGAATAGCGTATTCATCCAAAATGGTGAAATATGCGAAACGACCCCGCACTTGACCCCAATCAGTCTTGTTAGACTCGTAATAATAGTACGAGTTCAACGAATCTATCCGTTTGCGATTCCGACATCGTTTGAATGGGTTTTGACGTTTAAGTATATTAGGCCGTAAACGCTCGGACAAGCATAAAATGAGCAAACAAACTCGGAACTGATCGTGAATCGTTTCGATGGGTGCGTATCGACGAGACGGTCGTAACGAGCCTTTTCGGGACGAATTCCGAGTCCTCTAGAGTGTTATACGAGCGATTAAATGATAATAATAGTAATAATAACAATATTATTATTATTATTATTATTATTATATATAATTATTTATAAATATAACTTAAACTTTAGGTTAGAAGCTTACCTACCGAGCCTTTCCTCCCTCCAGCGCCGTCAACACTTCCCCCCTTGCCGATCCAGATCCCCTCCAAGCTCTCAACTCCGGCGGCCACACTTCCTCCTTCTCGTGCGTTCCTATACTCCTCTAGCAACCTCCCTTCTCCGGCGCACCTTCTCCTTCGGCAAGCATCCATGGCCGAAACTCCTCCCTCCATCTCGAGCCATCTCTCATCCGCCATGGCCGACTACCACCAAATCCCCGACCAAGCTTCCTCCGTCCGCCCCTGCTCTCCTCCTCGCGGCTCGGGCAAGCTCCTCACGGTCGAGCAACTCTGGCAACTCCCCCTCCCGTGAGCCTCCTCCTCCAGCCACTCCCATCTCTCTTATCTCTCTCTCCCTCCTTCTCTCTCTCTATTTCTCTTACAGAACCATCCAAAATCCTCCGGCACTCCTTCATCTTCTCTCTCTCTAACCTCAAGATCTATGGCCGCCCATCTCTCCATTTTAGATCCGGCAAACGCCATGGCCGCCAACCTTGCCGAGCTTCTCCATTTCAGACCCAGCAAACCGGTGAGCTTCGCGTCTGAAAACCAAAACAGCCCACTCAAAGAGGTCGTTACCACTTCAGCAACGTCCGACGAGATCCGGCCATGACCGGGAGCGACGGACAAATGCCGCATACGCGGCTATTGGGTTTCATGTATGGACACTCAGGTGACTTCCTCCCCTCTCCCTTGGTGCTAGTTTTCTTAGATCCGCTAGGCGAGATATCGAACTCAATTGAGTCGATTTGCGAGCGTGATGAAGCTCCGTAGGAAAAAGGCCGCGTTAGGGTTTTTCGCCGTAGGGCGTCGTTCGCCGCGAAAATGCCCCCAATCGACTCCCCGCTTCAATACGAACGTGGGACATTGGTTTTGTGACAATCGGAGGCCTCGTGAGGGTGCATGGGAGGAGTGAAGGTGGCTGCCCTAAACTTTCATATGGGATTTCATTAATTAGTTACCTGTAATTGAGATTTCGATTATATATATACACATATATATATATATATATAAATATATATATATGACTTGTAGCTGCTTGGGAAATAGTTCCCTGTTAGATGGAATTTCAATTATATATATATATATATATGTTCATTAGGCATTTGGGATGATAATAGAAATAAGTTCCCTGTTGATTTGGAGTTGAGAAATAAGCTTCCTGTTGAATGGATTTCAATTGTATATATATATACATTTAGTTCATGTTTGGGGGAGAGAATAAAATGAAGCTCCGTTAAACATAGTTTTGATTATGTAATAATTGTCTGGGAAAGATGGGGAATAACGCCCTGATTAATTAGGGTTGCTAATTATATAACTGTGGATAGATGTGATGAAAGCTCCCTGTTAAATCAGATTCAATTCATAACTTGCTCTTGGTTATTAAGGAGAACTGTGCGCAGCTGGGTTCAAGCCAATTTTTTAGGCTTGACCCCACTGGAATTAGATTTCGGGCTCAACATGAAAGTTGTATCCCTTGAAAAGAGCTTTCCAACGATAGGTTACACATTTTCTGGGGTGACCTGTAGCTCTCTAAAAGTCCAGTCGAGTGGACTGTCCAAAAAACTAAATCTTGTTTTAGTTCTCTGCTTCCTGCCCAGGTTTGTACAATTGCATTCAACACTGATTTTGGGTATGAAGCATTAGGTCCTGGGTTTTATGGCAACATAAAAGTTGTAGCTCTCGTTCTTAGATTCCCATATTAGGGTTAATCATAATTTTTGGATGAGTGTAGCTTATAGAATATCAGATTTACAGAATTGTGTCATAACACATGTGATTATAGTATATTTTGAATGTCGTGCAATATGTTACTTCGATGCTCATGAAATTGGTGGAGTAATTAATAACATGATTATATACCCCCTGTGAAGTTTTGTAATTTTTGGATGTGTAGTTTCAAAGTTATTAATCATTTATTTAGTAATTTAATTGTGATATAGGTACTGATTCGGAAGCTTGATTGAGCTAAGGTTATATTTGAATCATGTTATAGATGATGAGGCACGGTGACAGTGATTTTAGAAATATGATTTTAGCATCTTGTGAATTAATAAATTAAATACGGCTAAATTACCTTGGAAATTCTAAAATTATGGTTAGATGTTTATTTCAGTCATATGAGCCACAGTGTAATTTTCCTTAAAATTTTGGGATGATTATTTTAGGACTTAACAGGTATAGTGACATTTTGGTAATTATGTTCAACTATTAAATAACATGCTAAATCACCTTAGAGGATTATGAATCTTGTCCATTAACTTAAATTAACATTACATATCTCTGGTGATTTTATTGGACGATATGGACTTATATAATTTATACTTCATATGTAATTTAGCATGTGTCACATAATTAGACAGATATTATTAATGACCAATTTGACAGAGGAAATGATGAATTTTGGATCATGACCTGCGTAGGTTAGTGGGAACCGATGTTAATTATATCAGATCATGAGGATAAATATTTTGAGGGTTCCACCTTTGGGGTAAATATAGTTCGCCTGAGTGGTCTAGGTTTAGCAAAAATTGAGTTTTGAGCTTAGACCTTCTAAACCCCATGAGACTTGGGAGAAACTTGGAGCGTAGCATTAGGAGATCGGATTTATCCTTTAAACCCGTGAGGGGATACCACTTAAGGTCAGGTTAAGGCTAAGTCAGGAGTTAAAGTTAAGTGCGAGCTGCGCTTAGCCCAATTGGGCAAAGTGGGAGTCGAAGTCTAAATCCACTTAACTATTAGAGCAACACGAAATGCGAAGTGAAATACATCCACCAACTAAATTAAATATGTTTAGATAGAGGAATTTGGGATACATCCCATCACATTCCCTAGTACCGTTGAGAGCCCTTCACCGGGTATACCTCGGGAAGTCCAAGATTAACCCTAAACTGCAATAACATTTAAAGTAGGCAAGAGTAGCCATAATAGGGTAAGATTGGTTTTATGTATCTCCTCCCAGTGAGGGAGTGGCAAGCGTGTGGTATACTGGGTTGGACGAGCTGGAGGCTCGAGGGGAGGATAGCCCCGTTAGTTCTTGGATAATTGTGGCAGGTCTTCGGTACTAGGCAGGTCGTCACACCGACCGTGGTACATGGACTTAGCGGGTGTGTTGGGGTCTGAGGGGCCAGCTTGTCTGCGTGTCGGGATGACAATTCCTCGAAGACACCTTCCACTTAGCTCAAAGCCTGGTGGACTCCAGCAAAGAGTACGCAGAGCTCCGCGGTTGTTTAGCGTCGAGGCGTACGTGCGGTCTAGGTCTGGTAGTGTGCATACCCGCCTAGGAGTGGACAGCCCAGTCCGCTACCACCGTGTGTCACAGCGGTTGGTACCCGAGAGGTTGGCTTCCTTTCAAACAGAGGGAACTACAAAGGTCTATGCGCATAGAGTCGTGTGTGTGAGTTTCATTGCATAAAACATTCATGGCATAACATATCATACGCACTTGCAGATCCTCATCATATAAATTAGTATGGGCTCTTTTATATGATGAGTTATAATTCCTGGAAATCCTAACTTATAAGTTTGTATGGGCATTCATATAAGTTAGGGTACGAGATTGATTACTTGTCGCTACTGTTCTTACTGCCTCGATTTACCTGCTTTACTTACTGTTTATTTACTGCTGTACACCTTTATTATACTCCTGCTTATACATGATTAGATTAACCCTTTTACACTTGCGTAGCTTAGAATTTGTGTATATACTAGCTAGTCACTAAATTCTATTAGTACTCGACCGAGATGATCCAAGGGAAATATAATTCATGATTTAAATTCTAGCTTCTCTTTCTCTTCCTTAGAATACTTAAGATTTATCCTTGAACTTTATTTGATTGAGATTATATTGTCGATATATAATTCTCATTCTTGTTTTCGTAATCTTATAACCGAGAGGTTTTGAATTCGAATCATTCATTTCAAGGATAAAGAGGGTTGATTGCACTCCTCAAGAGAGGATGACATAATTCTTCCGGATTGGAGTCAAATCCAATAGAGGGGTTCACTACGATAAAGCGAGTTTTAGGGATTTTGATTCTAGAATGAAAGTTCGATTAATCAAACTAAACTCAGTTGAGCGTATCCTCGAGAGTGGTGTGTTCATAAATCGGGAACCTCCACGGTCAAGTAATTTCTTAAGAGATGTAGAAGTTGTTCCTTTATATTTTATTTTCCAAGGTGATTCAAAGTTGAGTACTATTCTTTAAACTCATCAATTTAAAATTAGCTATTTCTCTTTTTTGCAACCAACAAAAACCACAAGTTTTATTCGATAAGATAATAGAGATTTTCCGAAGTAAGAGTAATCAACCGCCCCGAGTCTAATACGACCTTGCTGTTTATAACCTATACTACATTCGATACGGTACACTTGCCGTTATCATTTGCGGATATAGTTTTGCGCATCAACGGTCCTAAAAGCGGCTACATGGGATGACTCCTCCTCCGAGGATTCAAGCGGCTCATCCACTAGCGATGAAGAGAGGCAAATATGTGCCTTATGGGAAAAAGTGACAAGACATCCGAGGATGAAAGCAGTGTCCAAAGCGACACTGAGGTAACTCTCCCTACTTCTTATGATGATTTATAAATTGAGTATTTACAAACTTGCAAATTCTTTGATAAAAGTTTAAAAGATATTGATCTTCTAAATTCTGAAAATAAACTTTTGTTAAAAGAAAACAAAAAATTATCTAAACTATTAGGGAAAGAAAAGGTATCTTGCCAAGAGTGCAATCACTCCTTGGCAAGAGGGAAAGAACTTGAAGAAGCTCTTTCTGAATCCCACTCCACTATTGAACTTCTTACTATGAAGAAGGGGATTTGGAAAGAACTTTAAAAACCTCTCTTTCTCAAATAGAGGATGGGAAGAAGAGTTTTGCGAATCGGTGCGTTATGTTGGTAACGGAAAACACCGCAATCGAAGCTCGTATTCATGATTTAAATTTGGCTATTAAGAAGTTTGGAGTTGGACAAAGATCTCTGGACATGATCTTTGCCAACCATTGCCATGGAAGTGCCAAATATGGCCTTGGATATGGTTCTGGAAGCTATCGCCAGACATTAAATCCTAACGCCAGCGTTAGCTATAATTCCAGAAAAATTAATTCTGTTAATAATAAATCCAATGATTCAAATGTTACCTCATTTTCCAACAAGAGTTTATCCAAAACTTCAAAAAGGGCCTCAACCCCTTTTATATCGTGTGCCAAATGTAATTTATTTGGACACACCTCAAACTCTTGTAGGAAAAAGGGTCATAGTGCTATAAAGCAAATCTGGGTGCTTAAGGTTTTGACCTATTCTATGGGAGGAACCCCTTGGGTATCCGGATCTTTACTCTCATCTCCTTTTTAGGTATGTTGGCAGGCAAAGGACAAAAGGGACGTGTGGTATTTGGACTCGGGATGCTCCAAACACATGACGAGAAACAAAGCAAAGTTCCTTAGCCTTGAGATGAAGAAATGAGGGATGGTGACATTTGGTGACAACGGAAAAGGAAGGATCATGGGCATCGACACAGTGGGTAACGATTCTTTTTCAATCTCAAATGTTTTATTTGTAGATGGCTTAAAACATAATTTAATTTCAATTAGTCAATTATGTGATTAAGGCTTAAATGTATTATTTGAATCGTCTACAAATCTTTGCAAAATTATAAATTCTAAAACAAATGATGTCGTACTCACCGCACCTAGGATGCATAATGTTTATATGATTACTTTTAATAATCTTTCAAATTCTTCTTTAAAATGCTTTATTTCTAAAAATGAAGAATTAGAACTTTGGCATAGGCGCCTTGGTCACTCTAGCACCAAGCTTATTTTGAAATTATCAAAAGATAAATTAATTAAGGGATTACATATGCTTAATGGAAATTTATCTTCTCTTTGTACGCCTTGCCAAAAAGGCAAATTTTCAAAAAATTCTTTTAAAAGCAAAAATGTAATTTCTACCACTAGATCTCTTCAATTAATTCATATGGATTTATTTGGACCGGTTAGCACTTCTAGTCTAGGAGGTAGAAAATATACTTTTGTAATAATTGATGATTATTCTAGATTTTGTTGGACATTATTTCTATCTTCCAAATCCGATGCATTCCTTGAATTTACTGAACTATGCATTTGTATTCAAAATGAACTTGATTTAAAGATTAAATGCATACGTTCGAACCATGGAGAAGAATTTGAAAATGATAGATTTTCTTCTTTTTGTGATGATTTAGGAATTAAACATGAATTTCCCGCTCCTCGCACCCCACAACAAAATGGTTTAGTGGAGAGGAAAAATAGAACCCTTCAAGAGCTAGCACGCACTATGCTTTGTGAATATGGGTTGCCTAAATCATTTTGGGCCGAAGCGGTTAATACTTTTTGTTATATCATTAATCGTGTCATGCTTCGTCCTATTTTAAAATTGACACCTTATGAGCTTTACTTTAAAAGAAAACCTAATGTATCTTATTTTCATGTGTTTGGTTGTAAATGTTTCATTTTAAACACTAAAGATGCACTAGGAAAATTTGATGAAAAATGCGATGACGGAATTTTCATTGGTTACTCTTCAACTAGCAAGGCTTATAGAATATATAATAAAAGAACTAAAGTAGTTGAAGAGTCTATACATGTAAGATTTGATGAGTTTGTTCCTTGTGTAGATTCTAATCATACATGAAATGAAGACGAACCTATTTCCCCTTTGGAGCATGAGGATGATGAATCACTTGGAGAAAAAGAAGAAGAATAAGAGGAGAAAGAAAATGAGATAGTAGAATATGCTCCTCCAAGCGTGTTGCAGTTTACTAAGGATCATCCAAAGGAGCTTGTGATAGGAGAACCATCAAAAAGGGTAAGTACTTGTTCTTCTTTACATGAGTCTTTTTCAAACCTTTGTTTCGTATCCGAAATAGAACAAAAAAACGTTTCAACCGCTTTAAATGATGAATTTTGGTTTTTAGCTATGAATGATGAATTAAATCAATTTGAACGTAACAAGGTTTGGAATTTAGTAGAGAGGCCATCTAATTATCCGGTTATAGGAGTCAAATGGATTTTCAAAAACAAACTAGATGGTGACTCTAAAATTACAAGGAATAAAGCTAGACTAGTTGCACAAGGGTATTCACAAATCGAAGGGGTAGATTTTGATGAAACTTTTGCACCCGTTGCTCGCCTTGAGTCTACTAGAATATTTCTTGCATTTGTGAGTTTTAAAAGATTTAAATTATTTAAAATTGATGTTAAAAGTGTCTTTTTGAATGTGATTATAAAAGAAGAAGTTTATGTAGAACAACCCCCGGTTTTGTGAGTGAAAAAGCACTTTATGGATTAAAGCAAGCGCCTCGTGCTTGGTATGATAGATTGACATTATTTTTGATAAAGCACGGTTATAAAATGGGAAGTACAGATAATACACTCTTTATTAAATATGTAGATAATTATTTGATTATATTGCAAATTTATGTAGATGATATCATTTTTGGAGCCACTAATGAAGAGTTATGTAATGAAGTATTTTTAGTGATAAAAAATGAATTTGAAATGAGCTTGGTAGGAGAACTCACTTATTTTATAGGATTTCAAATCTCACAAAAACAAGATGGTATAGTTATTTGTCAAACTAAATATGTTCATGATATTCTTAAAAGATTTGGATTTGAAAACCTAAAACTAGCTAATACACCAATGAGTGCTTCACTAAAATTAGGAAAAGATGAAGCCGGTATTTCTATTGATCAAACATTATATAGAGGGATGATAGGCTCATTGTTATATTTAAGCGCATCTAGACCCGATATTATGTTTCCATTTGCTTATGTGCTAGATTTCAAGCTAACCCAAAAGAATCACATTTGAAAGTGGTTAAACATATTTCTAGATATCTAATCGGAACATCTAGATTAGGCTTGTGGTATCCTCATAATAATTGTTTTATTCTACACGGTTTTTCTGATTCGGACTATGCGGGATGTTCATTAGATCGTAAGAGCACTAGTGGCACGTGTCATTTTATAGGCCCTTCACTTATATCATGGTCGAGTAGGAAACCGAATTCTGTTGCCCTCTCCACCACCGAGGCTGAATATATCGCACTAGGTAGTTATTGTGCACAAGCCTTGTGGATGACCTAAACGTTAGAAGACTTTGGTGTTCATCTAAATAACATAGAATTAAAGTGTGACAACAAGAGCGCTATAGATCTCACAAACAATCCCGCACATCATTCTATATCTAAACATATAGATGTCCGACATCATTTTATTAGGGATCATATTAAGAAAGAACATGTTAAAATTAGCTTTATAGGGACGGAATCACAACTTGCTGACATTTTTACCAAACCTCTACCCGATGCACGTTTTCACATGCTTAGGTTAGAATTAGGTGTCTTAGAAATGTCACTTTGACCCTTATAAAAAGCTATCAAATTATTTTATGTACTTTGTTATATTTGTTTGCATGTTTGTTCTTCAAAAATTTAAAATTCAATAAAAAATGTAAAAACTATTGGAAAACCACCAAAAACATGCTAACAAAGCCTTCATATCAACTTCATAATGTCTGAAATTTCAACTGTAAGAAGGCATCTTTATATTACCAATGAATCATGAAAATGTTTTTTTTTTCAAAAAGTCAAAATTTAGTACCCTGTCCTGGCGTTAAGAAGTTAACGCCTGGCGTTAGCTTCTATGCTCAATTTTGTGTGTGTTTTCAACTGTTGGTATTTCCTTCAAAATTAAATTTTTTATATGCTTAAATGTTTATTTCAAGGATGATTATATATATTGCTTCAAGATTCTTTACACTCCTTAATTTAAACCTTTAAGTTTCATAAAAACATTGTTTTGATTTTATCATGCCTTGAAAAATATCTTAAAATGTGAAAAGAATTTGAGTTTAGATTACATATGTGGAAATGTTTTTACATGACTCTAAGTATGAGTAAAGTTATTATTTTTTATAATGATTTTCTCACTTACACCTTTTTGGTTAATCTACATGTGTTGTAAATCTTATTTTTGCATGATTGTGTAGCATAAGAACTTATTTTGAAATTCATAAATAATTTACCTACACAACATTGAATTCTGTCTTGAATTCTTTGTTTTTCATGCACTTGTATTTCGAGAAATGCGGTAAATAAAATTAAAATACTATGTTTGCAACACAAGTGAATTCAAAGCCAAATCCGCTGAAACTTTTACCATAGGTTATAATTAATGCCTGAATCATTCCCACCAAATTTCGACCTTATAGTATTACGCAATACTTATTTATGGTGCTCTACTTTTATATGATACTATAATCAATTTCATGGTAAATATGTATCCAAAAATTCTGAAACTAAACAGGGGTGATTACAACATCATCAGGCACATTCCTACCAAATTTTATAAGCATCCGATAAACTTTTTGAGAGAAATTGGTAAAACTTGAAAACTCTGCACATATTCATTAATGTTTACTAAAACAAGAATTCTGGGAGCTACAGACCACCAAAAATAATGTGCCACCCCAATCCAATAAGGTATCGCCAAGGGCTACAACTTTTGTGTTGAGCCCAAGGTCCATATCTAAGCCTATCCTATCAAAATTCGGATTTGAACCAGCAGAGTAAATCTAGACAGCAAGCCATCCTGTACATAAACCGGATCATTTTCTACACAACCATCATCGATTTTACTTTGCTGGAGCTACAGAGCTCCCTTGAAAATGCACAACCACTCATTGGAAAGGTCTTTCTGAGGTCTACAACCTTCGTGTTGAGCGAAAGACCTGAATGTGGCCGGATCATGCCTAAAAATAGGCTTGAAGTCCGTCGCGTGTAGAAAATAGATTTCTGTCTAAATATTATAAAATCTGCATGAATCGTAAGACAGATGAACAACATCTACTCATCTTCTTTCTGCAGCACACAAATATATTATTTCGCCTTCTCTCCTCCAATACTCCCACAATAGACCACCATTCTTCACGAAATCAGTTCCTACAACTTCGTATTGAAGAGAGGACTTGATTGAAGATATTTTCTCAGCGAACGACGCCCTAGAACAGAAGTTCTAGCGTGGTCTCTTCCTAGAAACCTCCATTGAACTCACCAAGGTCAAGCTCTTTTGAGATGACATCTCTCCTAAATCAGATCTAAAGATCTAGCACCGAGGGAGAGGGGGCAAAAGTCACCTGATTTGCGGCCATGCATCGAGTTTGTCTTCTTGGCGGCATAGTGGCGGTGATCTCTGATGATCTTGTGCTTAGGTTTATTCTTCTTAGCTTTCTTCTTCTAAGGAAAGGGGATGGCTAGTTTGGTCAATGGAGGAAGAAGAAGTACTGAATATTTTCTCCAATTTCTTACGAATGGCTTCTTGTCCAAGATTAATAAAAGAATCTGATTAATTTAATATTCTTCCCATGCTCTGGATTGGACAACCCTGCCACGTGTCGCTATCCTATATGAACACTTTGATTACAAGACATAAAATAGACTTTAAACAAATCAAAAATCTCTTATCCGGTCGGCACACATCCCGTTAAAGATTTCTCCATAATTAATGGGGAAGCATTTCCCATGCTTTGGAAGGACAACCTAATGCCATGTGTCCTCCTCCTAGTGGTTAGGAGACACTTCTTAGCCTTGAGAATAAGCAAAGATAAGGCACATGATTGTAGACTATATTTGGCTGTATAGTCTTGATGTCTCAACTATATTTGGTTTCTGTCAAGACTACAAGGATCTTGTAGGTTACATGAATCCTGTCAAGACTACATGGATAAATTCTGTCAAGACTACATGAATTCTGTCAAGACTACATGAATTCTATCAAGACTACATTTGGTTTCTATCAAGACTACATGGATCTTGTCAAGGCTACATGCATCCTGTCAAGACTACATGAATAAATTCTGTCAAGACTACATTTGGTTTCTATTAAGACTACATGGATCTTGTCAACGCTACATGGATCCTGTCAAGATTACATGAATAAATTATGTCAAGACTACATTTGGTTTCTGTCAAGACTACATGGATCCTGTCAAGGCTACATGGATCCTGTCAAGACAACATGAATAAATTCTGTCAAGACTACATTTGGTTTTTGTCAAGACTACATGGATCTTGTCAAGGCTATATTGATCCTGTCAAGACTACATGAATAAATTCTGTCAAGACTACATTTGGTTTCTGTCAAGACTACATGGATCCTGTCAAGGCTACATGGATCCTACCAAGACAATATGAATTTGTTGGAACCTTAGTTTTGATTTGAGTTGGGATCCTAATCCAAATTAAGACTAGGTTCTAACAATCTCCCCATATTTGGTTTAGGATACCTAAGCATAAAAAGTCTTTAAATAACTTAAGGCTTAAGGGTCAGAGATTATTTTCTTCTTTTGAAAAACATTTAAGCAATTCTGATTTCCTAGATTTTGATTTAAATAGGATTTAATGATGAATTAATAGCTGTTATTAGATTCTAGGAATTTTAAAATAAAAAAGAGAATGCCTGATAGCTTCTTTCTATAGAATCCCCTTAATCAGAAGAGACTCACACTCAGTGCTCTGATCATTTCTGATCTATGCAATTTGAGTAGAATGCTTAACTTGATTTTGGAGAAAATCTGGAAGAATGTGAAGTTATCTGATTTTGTCTTTAAGATAGGAAATTCTAAAAGAATCATTTAACTGTTTTTTAATTATAAATGTTTTAAAATAGGTAAAAATAAATGCTTTATCATTAGATATATTGGTCTTTTTATTTCATTGAAATACAAATTTGAAAATTTTCTCTGATTTTGTTGAACATGAAAAATTTTCGTGTTAAAAGATTGTTCAAATTTATTTTTCAACAAAATATTTTGTTCTTCTGATATTTTTAAATCTATTTTAAGTTCAGTATGTTCAGAAGTTATTTTTAACTCTTTTATGTCTTTGTCAGATTTTATCTTTAAATAACATATCGGTTAATATATACAGATATGATAAAATCTGACAAAGGTGGAAAACACTCTTTTGTCGTAACTACATCGGGCCAGATGTAGTTACGACCTATGATAATAAATTTGAACAAAATCTGACAAAGGTGGAAAACACTCTTTTGTCGCAGCTTCCAGATCTTGGTATCTATTATCCGCACGGGCTCCAGCTGAGTGGATCTATCAGTTGCTACAGGGCCAGATGTAGTTACGACATAATGATCGGGGTGAAGTAATGCTCTTCGCAGGGAGGATACATGGAAAACATAGTGCAACTTTTCCAATTACAGAGGTCGCTCCAACCGATAAGCTAAGGGGCCGATCCGTTCCAAGACAGTATAAGGCCCCATATAACGAGGGATGAGCTTCTTCCTTCCCCGGACACGAGATAAGCCATGCATCGGTCTGATGTTCAAGAAAACTTGGTCTCCTACCTAGAACTCTACCATCCGGTGTCATGCATCATACAACTTTGCGTGCTGGCTCTGTGCCTCGAGCATACGATCCCAAATCAGCCGGATCATCACATCCGTATCGTCAATATATTCCACCCCCAGTGCCTTCGAATCCTCATCCTGGATCCAATATAGAGGTGTCCTACACCTCCTTCTGTATAGTTCGTCATACGGAGCCATGCCGATGTTGTTGGGAAAAGTTCCTCATAATTTAACTTATTTTGTGATTGTCTTGACACTCTAAGGTGAGTGTGATATCCTGAGACATCTAATGGCCAATTTACCCTCACTATACAATGTGGGAAATATAACCTAAGAAGTAAAATCACCTATAGATAATTTGTTAAGTTAAATCAAAAGGAGTTTTTCCCAACAATCTCCTCCTATTTATCTTAACAAATTTTACAGATTGTTTAAAGTGATTTTACACATTCTTTGACATAAACATAAATACAATCCAGACATACATATGCAATAAAATATGATAGAATGGAGAATATCTGATTGATATAGCTGAGTGTTTATCAGAGTTTATTTACCCAAGATATGTTTCACTTTTTCATTTTGAGAAATGTTGACAAAGCCTCATATACCTTTCTGGATTTCCTCTCTAAATATTTGAAATTAGCTGGAATGACTTTTTATGGATTCCTCTGGATTCTCTCATGCCCCTGAAAAGCTTTTCCAGATCAGCTTCTATTTCAGGATATACATCACTGAGCTTTGATCCCATACTGATAACTTTAGCAGTCAGCAGGTTAATTTCTTCTAGATTTATGTCCTCTGCATCAGGATTGGGTACTATGAAAGTTTACTGAGGAAGTCCTGAAACTAGAGCTGTTTTGAAAGTGATCTTCCTTTTCTTTTGATATGGTAGGTCTTCTAAATCTTGATTGATTCCAAGACCCTTTGTACCTTGTTTCCCTTTCTCTTCCCTGAATGTGGCCTGAGGGTTCTTGGCAATATATTTAGAAAGATCAAACAAAGTGCTGGGAATCTTGAATGCCTCTTCTAATTGTTCTTTTTCCAGAGCCTCTTTACCCCTTTTCAGCCTTTCAATGAACAATCTTCTCTTTTCCTCTAGCTCTCTTTGAGAAGCTTCAAATTCATATTTCTCTTTTTCTCTGATTTCATTTAAGGCACTGTCAAGTTTTGGATCAACACATTCCTTCATTGTATTTTCAGGAATATCTACTTTCTCATAAGTCTTGTAATAAGATTTGTCCTTTTTATACATTTTTCTTTGTTCTTTTGTATACCTCTCCCAGATGGGTATACTTCTTCCATAACCTCTTCCTCTTCCATCTCTTCCTCTGAAACTTCTTCCCTGACCTCTCCCTTTGTATGGAGGTCTTCCTCTGAAAGCAGGTGCTTGGACAGTATGGGTGGATGCTGGAGTGGGATCAAGAAGGAGCTGAGATGATGGCGGAGATGATGGAGCAGGTTTGACATTAGATGGAGCTGTTATAGATTCATCAGAAAAATTCCAGAACCCTTGTGTATCAGGGATGGATGGTTCAGAAGCAAGGGACTCACTATGTTGTTGCACACTTTTTAAGTAGGCTTTGTCATCAGAGAATTGGTCACTCTCCTCCTATCTTCGTTACTCCCCCTGTATTAGAGGCAGGGTTCTTGGAGGAGAGAAGGATTCGGGGAGTGGGAGAAGCTTGGAGGTAATAATAGGCTCTCCTTTAGAAGCAAAAGATAAAGGGAGAGTAGTAGTGTAAAGTGAATTTTGGGGTTGCCTGCTGGTATAATTCTCCCCCTGCTATATATCATTGAGAAATGATATAAAGACATCGACAGGTAATACTTGTTGGAACATAGTCTTCCACATCTCCTAGGTTTGAGAATAACAAATCTTATGTGTATTTGATCTTGTGTGTTTAAGTGTATAGGAAATAGTGTCATATGACTCAAGGATAACATAAGAAGGTTGCCCCCAAGTTTGAGGCCAAAATTCCAGCATGGTCACTAGCGCTGGCAGTAGCCACTAGCGCAGGCGCTAGCTCTGATTATAGCAAGTTTGGGAGGCAAGTATAGAAGGCGATAGCGTGGGGCGGTAGCGCAGCGCACAAGAGGAATTTTGGCAAGGTTTCCTTGGAATGAAGATATGCACACACAAAATATTTCCTAAATAGGGATAGCGCCTGCAGTAGAGATAGTGCAGACGGTATCTCCAAGTCTATAAGAAGGAGCCCTCTTCTCCCATTTTCAACATACATTCTTGAGAGAGTTCTAGTGCAAAATTTCTAGAGCCTTATACTGCCGAGAGTTGATCTCCCACACAAAGTTCTGTGAGTTTCTGAAGGAGGATTTCTTCACGCCGCATCCGACCGACAATCACTTCAACCACGCTTATTCTAAAATGGTCTTTCGTCTCAAACTTCAGAAGTTCTTCAAGAGGGATTTTTAATATTGTTGTTATTATTTTCGTTCTTGTAATCGCTTAGTAAATTTGCCTCGTGTTGGCGACTAGGTCTGGGTAGGACTTAGGGAGGAATTCACCTCATGTTGGTGACTAGATTGAGGTTTGGTCTAGGGGGTGCTCGAGGCCATATCCGGGGAAGGATTGGCTAGAGCGGCTTGAGGCCGTATCCGGGAAGGATAGGCTAAAGCCACCGGTTCGTGGGGATACTGTTGGATCTTGTGGCACCCTTAGAGGGGGGGGGGGGGTGAATAAGGGCCTTTTTAAATTATGAATTTTTACTTAAAAATTTTCAAAACAAATTTTGTTTTTCTAAAAATCACTTATAAAAATTTACAAACTATGAAATTTTTAATTAGTTCAAACACAAATTTCTAAGTTAAAGATTAAGCAACCAAATTTGCAATTAAAGAAAAGACATAATATTTTAATCATGAAATTCTCATACAATAAAAATGATCTTAACAATGCTTAAGATCAAGGCATAAATAAGATAATAAACTTTTGACAATTTTTGTTTACCAATCCTTCTCCCAAGGATCGGAAGGCTATCACTTGTCTTTTCCTAGACCAAGCCCAAGCCTATCCTCTAGATCTTCCCAAGATCTAGACGTAGCATACAAGGCCACGATTTCCTACCAAGCCACGCAAGGACTTGGAACGCTCCGCACAAGGAAGCGATTTTCCCTTAAGCCACGCAAGGACTTAGACGTCGCACGCAAGACGATGATTTCTACAACGATTATAAGATGAATGTAAATATAAATGAAATACAAAATAAAAACCCCCTTTAAAATTTCTGGACTGAAGCAGCGAAGAATCCTTGAGAAAATCTCCCATGAACGCGTGTACAATCTTCGGCTTCGCTCTCTCTTTTCTTCTTCAAGGATGGGGATTTTCGTTCTCTAGAGCTCTCTGGACGATAACACTCAGGAAGAAGGCTTGAAGGTCTGAAAGCATGAAATCCACGAAGTTCTGAACCCTTTTAATAAAAGAGAGCTGTCGTCATCCGTTAGCTAGGTATCGCCAGAATCTGATATCTCCAGAGGCTGCCACGTGTCCCACTAATTCAAAGTTTCTGCGCGAAGTGGATGTCGTGGTTGAGACGTTGGCTGTCGGATATTCGATAGCACTATCAGATATCCGTTAGCTTACATAACTGTTGTACGTCTTGGAGTTACGGGAAGATCGTGCACTGTCGGAAATCCGTTACTGCTGTCGGAAATCCGATACTGCTATCGGAAATCCGATAGCTCCAATTTCTGGAAAATCATTATTTTGCTCCAATTGAAGACATGTTATTCTTGCACCTGTTATCTGCACACCATTAATCAAAAATAGGATCAAATACATTCGGGATTTGTTATTCTCAAACCGGACGAGTGTGGAACGTATGCTCCAACAATCTCCCCCTTTTGATAATAACAAATCCTTATAAAAAGAAATCGAATAAATCCTATAGAGATATTGAAAAGTATATCATGTGTGTACAAGTGTGAACTTTTTATCTCCATGATCTCCCCCTTAATATGACATGATCTCCCCAAAATATTCTCCCCCGACATACAAACTCCCCTACATATAAACTCCCCCTACATGAATGCTCAGTTAATTAATTAAGTATTTTAAGTGATTTAAGTGATTTCTTAGTATCTTCTCCCCCTTTGATATTATCAAAAGTAATGAATAGAGACGAGGAAAGAGTATTATAGAGATATGGTAGAAAATAAAAAAGAATATAGAGAAAGTTGGAGTACACTAACGGAAGCTTTGTAAGTGATATGATATTGAGATAGGAAACCTTAGAGATTAGGCTAAGCATTCTAGTAATGTGTTATAATGTATAGAAGCAAATATACTTAACCATTAGGAGATTCAATTTCAATTATCAGAGAAAAAACACATGAGAATAAAGAATATTGAATTATTTCGGTCCAATTCTCATAAGACGAAATTTTATAAATAACAATGGAGTGTAGTAGTGATACTTTGAGAAAGAATACATATAAATATATTTAAAATATACATAATCATGGAATTGTTAAACATAACATAAATATACATAAAGCCCAAACTTATGAACTTATAGAAACTTTGCAAGTATACATAAAAGGACCATTTTGTTTTTGCAAGACACTTTACAATTCTTTCAAAGGTGCTTAACCTCACAATGCTCATTAAGACTTATCAGGAGGCTAAGTAGTGCGTGGTGGAGGATCCTTTTCAATTTTTTATTTATTTCTTGCAATTTTTTTTGGCAAAATGTATGTTTTGCATTTGAATTTGCCTCCTTTTTTTGAATATTCATATATGTTAAGGATCAACGAATTCACTTGCATGCAAAAAATGGTATAATTTTCATAAGTGCAAAGTAGCAAAGTTGAAGGTGGCATTTATGAAATGTATTTTGTTATGTTCGATCAATCATGATGTATGTATAAAATAAATTTTATTAACATGTAATTGCAAAGTAAGTGTTTGTGATTGCTCATTGTCATATATAAAAGATTTCTTATACTTAGAGGCATGCGAAAACAATTCTTAATTCGTATATGAAAGTGTCATTACAATGATAACTTAAGATTGAACACCATAACCACGTGTTAAGCTATTTGTACGAAAGATAACACATGAAGAATCATTTATGTAAGAATATAAAATTCTCATATGAACATTTAGAGAAACATGGAATGAAAATAGCGAGAGAAGAATAAAAGTCAATTTTTGGGAGCTGTCGGATATCCGACAGCTAGATGTCGCCATCCGACATCTCAAAAAAGATAAAAGGAATCGTTTCGTCTTTCCACCGATGCCTCACTTCACTTTTAGGAATGTTTCCGAGATTTAGAGCTCCAGGTCGCCGAAAACCCTTAGATCTAAGGTGAGGAACTTTGATTTTTCAAGTTTTGTTTACAAGTTTTCAAATTTTTTGTGATTTTGATATTCCTCTTTGTTTTCATTGAGTTGTTGTGAAGAAAAAAAATGTAGATCTAGACATTTTAGATCTTGGTTTTCATGGAGATTTTGTGAAGAGAAAAAATGTAGATCTTGATTTTGATGTTCCTCTTTGTTTTCATTGAGTTTTTGTGAAGAATCATTTTAGGAGATCTAGACATTGTAGATCTTGGTGTTCAAAAGAGGGTTTAGATCTTGTGATGGTGATAAGAAAAATTAGAACTTTTGTTTTTATAGGAAGAAGATGATGAATAGTGTTTTCACCAAAGTTTTGATTTGTCAAAATTATATAGATGTTGGAGAACATTTTCTGTGTAAAAATACCATCATGTTTTTGTGTAATTTGAAAACCTAGAAAATATGAAAGTTCTCCTACCATGCTCATTTCAAATTCATTTTTCTTAATTTGAACTACTTCATTACACAACTCTTCATTAGTGGATCCAAAAATAATATCATCAACATAAATTTGTAAAATAACTAAATCATGATCAATTTGCTTAATGAAGAGTGTAGAATCGACACTTCTTATTTTATAATCGTGCTTTAACAAATATTGAGTTAATCGATCATACCAAGCACGAGGCACTTGTTTTAATCCATAAAGCGCTTTATCTAATTTATAAACATAATTTGGATATTTCTCATTTATAAATCAAGGGGTTGTTCTACATAAACCTCTTCTTTTATATACCCGTTTAAAAATGTGGTTTTGACATCCATTTGATATAATTTAAATCTTTTAAAACAAGCAAATGCAAGAAATATCCTAACCACTTCTAATCTTGCTACGGGTGCAAAAGTTTCATCAAAATCTACCCCTTTAATTTGTGCATAACCTTTTGCAACTAATCTGGCTTTATTTCTAACAATTCTAGATTCACTATCCAGTTTATTTTTAAAAATCCACTTAACTCCAACTACAGGATGATTTTTGGGTCATTCTACAAGATTCCAAACCTTATTACGTTCAAATTGATTAAGTTCTTCATTCATAGCTAAAAACCAAAATTCATCATTTAAAGCGGTGGAAACATCTTTTGGTTCTATTTCAGAGACAAAGCAAAGGTTTGAAAATAAAACATGTAACGATGAACGAGTACTAACCCCTTTTTGCGGATCTCCAATGATAAGCTCCTTTGGATGATCCTTTGAAAATCTCAATTCACTTGGAGGCACATATTCTTCTCTTTCTTCTCCTTCTCTATCTTCTTCTCTTTCTCCTTCTCTCTCTTCTTCTTTTTCTTCTTCATTTTCTCCAAGTTCTTCATCATCATTCTCCACCGAAGGGAAGGGTTCATCTTCTTTTCCTGTAATTTTCTTTTCTACACATGAAACAAACTCATCAAACCTAACATGAATAGATTCTTCAACTATTTTTGTTCTTTTATTAAAAATCCTATAAGCTTTACTAGTTGAAGAATAGCCAATAAAAATACCTTCATCACATTTTTCATCAAATTTTCCTAAGGAATCTTTAGAATTCAAAATAAAACATTTACAACCAAAAGCTTTGAAATAAGAAACATTTGGTTTTTTACTAAAAATTAATTCATAAGGAGTTAATTTTAAAATAGGGCGAATCATTACTCTATTAATTACATAACATGCCATACTAACCGCTTCAGCCAAAAAAGATTTTGGTAATTTAAACTCAGATAGCATCGTACGGGCTAACTCTTGAAGAGTTCTATTTTTCCTCTCCACTACACCATTTTGCTGTGGTGTGCGTGGAGCGGAAAATTCGTGTTTAATTCCTAACTCCGTACAAAAAGAAATAAACTTTTCATTTTCAAATTCTCCTCCATGATCCGATCGTATGCGTTTAATTTTTAACTCAAATTCATTTTGAATACGCAAACATAATTTTGAAAATTCTGAAAATGCATCGGATTTGGAGGTTAGAAATAAAGTCCAACAAAAACGAAAATAATCATCAATCAATACAAATGTATATTTTCTACCTCCTAAGCTAGAAATTCCAATTGGCCCAAATAAATCCATATGTATTAATTAAGGTGGCCTAGTGGTAGAAATAATATTTTTACTTTTGAAAGATGATTTTGAGAATTTTCCTTTTTGGCAAGGCACACATAATGAAGAAGATAAATTTCCATTTAACAATGGTAAACCTTTAATTAATTTATCTTTTGAAAGTTTTGTAATTAACTTGGCACTAGTATGTCCAAGTCGCCTATGCCATAATTCTAATTCATCATTTTTTGATAAAAAAACATTTTAAAGTAGAATTTGAAAAATCAAGAAATTTAATCATATATACATTATGACATCTAGGTGCGGTAAAACAATTTCATTTGTTTTAGAATTAATAATTTTGTACAAATTTGTAGAAGATTCAAATAAAACATCTAAACCCTTATCACATAATTGACTAATAGAAAAAAAATTATGCTTTAATCCTTCTACAAATAAAACATTTGAAATTGAAATTTTTTTGCTACCCACAACTCCGATGCCGATGAATTTTCCTTTTCCATTATCTCCGAATGTAACAACTCCTCCTTTTTTCATCTTCAGGCTAAGGAACTTCTCTTTATTGCCCGTCATGTGCTTTGAACAACCCGAGTCCAAGTACCACACGTCTTCTTTGTCCTTAGCATGCCAACACACCTAGAAAGAAGAGGTGAGTAAAGATCTGGTTACCCAAGTGGTTCCACCCATAGTATAGGTAGAAGCCTTAGGCACCCAGATTTGTTTAATTTTACTTTTTCCTTTCCTCCAGCAAGAGTCCGTAGTGTGACCAAATCTATTACATTTGGCACATATAATGTTTTGAGAAGAGTATAACTTTTCTGGACTTTTACTGGATGAGGATGTAGTATTAGACAATTTATTAACTTCAGAATTTTAAAAAGTAGATTTTCTGGACTTTTCGTTGTAGCCGGCAACAGTGGTTATCGCCGGGCGATAGCTTCCTGACGTGTATCCGAGTCCAGACCTTCCAGATCCATGGCATTGGTATCCTAAGATCATATCCAGTGATCTTCGGCTCATTCCAAATTTTTTCATGGCTAGCGTTAAGTCATGAATCTGGTTTCTCATTTCTGTATTCTCGGATACTAGATTTACACATCTACGTTCAAAAGATTTCTTTCCCTCATGAACTTTGGAAATTGAAGATTTCAGATCTCTCTCTAAAATCTCATTCTTTTTAGTAAGAATTTTTATTGTAGAATGAGATTTGGAAAGAGATTCTTCAAGTTCTTTAATTCTTCCCAAAAAGTGATCACACTCTTGGCAAGAAATTTTTCCTTTTCCAATTGTCTTAATTTCATTTAACAATTTTTTGTTTTCTTTAAGCAAAATTTCATTTTCAGATTTAAGAAGATCATTATCTTTTAAACTCTTTTCAAAAAATTTGCAAGTCTTTAAAAATTCAGAAAATAATTCATCGTAGGTTGGAGGAGTTACCTCAGTGTCACTTTGGACACTGCATTCGTCATCAGATATGACGCTCTTTCCCATTAAGCACATGTTGGCCTCCTCTTCTTTACTTGAGCTTGAACTGCTTGCATCCTCAGAAGTAGTATCATCCTATGTTTCCGCCTTCAGCACCTTCTTCGTCCCTTTGTGCTTCTTTTTTTAGGTTCTTTTAAGTACTTTGGACACTTGCTTCAGATGTGTCCTAACTTCTTGCAGTGATAGCACTCCGGTGGCGGTCTCTCTTCCTCCTCATCATATTCCTTTCCTTTTTTCTTCCTAAACGTCTCCTTCTTAAAATACTTCTTAAATGAATTCCTCCTCTCTGGATTTTTCATAAATATTCTAAACTTTCTAAATAAACTTTCCTCATCTTCTTCTTCCTCCTCAGAATCACTACTTTCCTCCTTCTTAGATCTTAGAGCCAATCCCTTCTTCTTTGGCTCCATATACTCTTGTTGTTGAATTTTCAATTCAACTTCATGAGTTTTCAAGTTCCCAATCAGGCTTTCAATATTAAGAGCTTTAAGATCATGAGATTCAGAAATAGTCGTCACTTTGGGATTGAATTTATGGGGGAGAGATCTAAGAAGTTTTCTTACCAAATCACCATTTGAGAAATTTTTTCCTAAAACTTTTGAGTCATTTACTATCTTAGTGAATCTTGTCTACATGGTATCCACATCCTCAACTACCTCCATCCTGAACTTTTTGAATTCTGACTCCAATTGGAGAAGCTTTGAGTCCTTCACCTGTGAGGTACCTTCATGAGTAATTTCCAATAAATTCCAAATTTCATATGCAGTTTGACATGCGCAGGTTCTATTAAATACAGTTTTATCAAGAGCACAAAATAATGCGTTCATTGCTTTTGCATTATTTTTGCATTTTAATTTGTCCTGGTCATCCCATTTATCTGTGGGTTTCTCCATGACAATATCACCAATTGTAAAAGTAGGATGAGTATAATTTGTTTCAACCATATTCCATACTTCAATATCTTATGATATTAGAAAACACCTCATCCTTGTTTTCCAATAATTATAATCGGAACCCGTAAATAATGGTGGTCTAGTTATTCCCTGCCCCTCGGATAATGCATGATCATGGTGCGCCATAATTCCAGGTGGTTAAACCTTATAAGGAATTAACCTCGCTCTGATACCACTTGTTGGATCTTGTGGCGCCCTTAGAGGGGGGGGGGGGGTGAATAAGGGCCTTTTTAAATTATGAATTTTTACTTAAAAATTTTCAAAAGAAATTTTGTTTTTCTAAAAATCACTTATAAAAATTTACAAACTATGAAATTTTTAATTAGTTCAAACACAAATTTCTAAGTTAAAGATTAAGCAACCAAATTTGCAATTAAAGAAAAGACATAATATTTTAATCATGAAATTCTCATACAATAAAAATGATCTTAACATTGCTTAAGATCAAGACATAAATAAGATAATAAACTTTTGACAATTTTATTTTACCAATCCTTCTCCCAAGGATCGGAAGGCTATCACTTGTCTTTCCCTAGACCAAGCCCAAGCCTATACTCTAGATCTTCCCAAGATCTAGACGTAGCACACAAGGCCACGATTTCCTACCAAGACACGCAAGGACTTGGAATGCTCCGCACAAGGAAGCGATTTTCCCTTAAGCCATGCAAGGACTTAGACGTCGCACCCAAGACGATGATTTCTAAAACGATTACAAGATGAATGTAAATATAAATGAAATACAAAATAAAAACCCCCTTTAAAATTTCTAGACCGAAGCAACGAAGAATCCTTGAGAAAATCTCCTTGGAACGCTGATGAGTCCCAATTATATACACATATATGGACTCATCTGGGCCGTTTTTCTACTCATTCCATTGCACTTTAGCCTTGTTTTAGCTCATATTTGTCATTCTATGCTAGGTGCACTTCTTGGCCTATTTTGGTGTGTTTTATGTTTATTCTCCTTTGTTAGCCTTATCGTATTGTTGAGTGCCACTTTCAGTGGCCTGATTAGCATTTCTGTAGGAACAGGAGTCGTGCAGGTGTTCCCGTTACAATTCTGTACAGAAACACTGCGCAAGATCACTAGTTCTATTGCGCACGACCATTGGTCGTGCGCCACTGATCGTGCGCACTCAACCCCCAAAATTTGAGTTCTGTCTTGACCAAACGCACGACCATTTACGATAGTGCGCACGACCACTGGTCGTGCGCCACTGGTCGTGTAAACATGTTATTTTATAAATTTCATACGTTGCAGGTTCGGCCTAGGCAGGCGCACGATCACAGAACTCCAGCGCACACGACCACTGGTCGTGTGCCAATGACCATGCGCAGTATTCTCGCCAGCGCCTATATAATGACCTGTTCCGCAAATTAGGGATAGCCCGGCTTCCGGGAGCGCAATTTTCAGTCCGTACGCCGCCGTTTTCCACTTCCAGCCACCTCCACCTCATCTTCTCTGGAAGGGGAAGTCGTCTCCGGCCATCCTAAGCATTTCTCCATCGTCCAGAAGCATTCTCCGCCATCCACAAGCACTCAAGCAAGCTGTCTCCATTTCTGTCTGGTGAGAAGAACAACAATCCTGAGGTAGAAGACGACGGAAGCACGTGGAGAGATCGTGACAGTCTCTCGACGCCGGAAGCACAGTCCGCCCGAGTCCGGAGGTAGCTTGACAAACTACCATTCCGGCCGTGAACGGCCGCTAGTCTTCATCCATTGGTTATCTTCTTCTTCTCCCCTTTGTTGTATTTCTTTGAATCATTTGAACTTGAATATCATGATGTTTAGTTTAAATGCAATGTTTGTTTCTTCTCTGTTCATCAACATTTGCTTGTGATTCATTTCGACTCCACTCACTCACTCACGCACTCATTGTGTTCGATTCGCGTTAGCAAGAGCTAGCGGCGATTTGTGAAGAGGTGTCTGCGCCCCTCACTCCCCGCACTTGTGATCACTTCACTCGCTTGCGCACCATCCATCCGCCTCACGAAGCTCGGCATCGCGGCCGTTGCACCCATCTCGCCTTGCGAAGCGATAATTTCGACCCGCACTTCTTTTATTTTTGTTAACAATAGGAAACCAAATCAAAACCCCTCTTGTTGTGTTTGTTCCCGCTTGTGTAACAATTGTCACACAACGCGATTCGTTCACCCAACCTGCATTCCTCAAGAGACCGACACTCGGGGATTCTATTTCTAACATTTATTACTTGACAGCGACCGGTGCACTTGCCGAACATCACATCAAGTTTTTGGCGCCGTTGTCGTGGACTGCGGACGTGATGAATTCGTTTGCGTGAAGAATCGTTGCACGAGGCATTATTTTTATTTCTCTTTGTTTACCTCTGTTATCTTTGTTTCTTTTTTTTTGATACGCACATCGAATTACATTCGTTCTTTCCATCGTGCGCTAATCTTTTGGGTTTCAAGTATTCCTAGCATGACCTCTATTCAGCAATACATCTATCAAGGAAGTTTAAATGATTTAAAGGTTCAAGCACAAAGGAATGATCGTGATTTTGGGATTTCCTCCGACATCATTGAGTATATGACTGGGAATTGCAAATTCAGTGGGGATAAGCATGAGGATGCGGTACAACACATGCAGGACTTCTTAGAGATTTATTATACATGTATATTCAGTGGAGTTGAAAATGACCTGCAAAAGATCCTGGCATTCTCATTTTCCCTACATGATAAAGCCAAAAGTTGGTACTGGGATATCCGGAAAAGAGAGGTGACCACATGGAAGCAGCTCGAAGGGAGATTTTTGCATGAGTTTCAACACCGTACCCGAGTCCTGGACAAGTACAAGGAACTTATAACCTTCGGTCAGGGAAAGGAGGAGACGTTAGTTGACGCTTGGGAGCGTTTTCAATCCCTGCATAGGGGATGTTACCATGAAGATCTATCAGAAATCTTTTTGATTCAGGTTTTTTATTTCGGCGTGCTAGACAAATTCCGTCTGTTATTCGATGTGGCAGCCGGAGGGTCCCTGTTTAATAAATTGGGGAAGGATGCGTGGGAAGTAGTAGTGAATATAGTTCAGACCAGCCAGCACTGGAGTCATGTCATTCACCCCCCCAGTACTGCTGAAGTTAATACAGTGACATTCAACGGAGCAACGGAACGTGTGCCGTCAGGGCAGACGGAACAGTTGGCAACCTTTGTGGTCGGGATGCTGCATAAAATAAATGACCAATCTGCAGCAATTCAACAGCTTCACTCTACTATAGGGACTCTTACCAATGTCGTTTCTGGGCTTGCAAGTCAGCAGCCGGAGTCTGTGAACACCATGCGATTGAGAAGCGGTAGAGGTGTTGACAATCTTCCACGACAGGAACCACTTGTGAACTCCACTGACAAGTGTAATGCAGACATGGCCAAGAAGCAGACTCAGATTCATATTGAGCCAGACCCCGTGAGCGAGGCACAACCCTCGAGAAGTGTTGTTTACCCCCCATTCCCCCACAGGTTGCGAAATGAGAAATCTGAGAAGCAATTCCGCAAATTCCTGGAGTGCAAGTGAGCATACCACTGATTGAAGCCATTTCTCAAATACCGGGCTATTCCAAGTTCTTGAAAGACTTGATATCGAAGCGGAAATTGTTGGAGGATCTCAAGACTATCGATCTCACTGAGGAGTGCTCCGCCATCATCTCCAATTTTCCCACAAAGTGCAAAGATCCGGGCAGCTTTACTATTCCTTGTAGGATCGGTCATCACCGTTTCAGCCAGGCGCTCTGTGATTTGGGAGCATCAATCAACTTGATGCCGCTCTCTATCTTTCGTGAACTAGGCGCAGGGACCTTGAAGCCGACGCAGGTAATGTTACAGCTAGCTGATCGGTCGATCAAGAAACCGTCTGGAATTGTCGAGGACCTCACAATAGTAGTAAACGGTCTCGCTTTTCCAGCCGATTTCGTCATCCTCGACATGAAGGTTGATACTAAAGTACCCATTATCTTGGGGCGGCCCTTTCTTGCTACGGCTCGTGCTATCATTAATGTGGAGCAGGGGGAGCTCACGCTCAGATTGGGGGAGGACGCTATATCCTTCAACGTCCACAATCCGTCGCAACTCTTCGAAATCACGGAATGCGAACCGGCAGAGCCACTTAAAGAATTTGATGGTCAGATCGATGTGGGTTTGGATGACAACGAGACATGTTGGCAGCGCGAGGACGCAGGCAATGATGGTGCACATTCGAACCAGCCCGATGGTTCACATTCAATCGGAGGGCCATCCAGCGATTCTGCTGATCCAAACATTTATCCGGCTCTCAAACAATTACCGGATTCTCTAAAGTACGTTTTTCTTGGAGAAAATGCCACGCATCCAGTTGTTATTTCCGCAGCTCTTTCTACCGCCAACGAAACCGCATTGGTGGGTGTGCTGAGAAGGTACCATAAAGTCTTCGGACGCTCTCTTGCTGACATTAAGGGAATCAGCCCCACGGTCTGCATGCATAAGATCCTCCTTGAAGATCAGTACAAACCCACAGCACAGCCCCAAAGGCGTTTGAACCCGAAAATGCAAGAGGTAGTGAAGGCAGAAGTGATAAAGCTCTTAGACGCTGGCATCATTTACCCAATCAGCGACAGTAAATGGGTCAGCCTAGTTCAGGTAGTACCAAAAAAGGGAGGGATCACCGTTGTTGCCAATGAAAAGAACGAGTTGCTACCTACCCGAATGATCACCGGGTGGAGAGTCTGTATCGACTACCGCAAGCTGAATGATGCTACACGCAAAGACCATTTCCCACTCCCCTTCATTGATCAGATGTTAGAAAAGTTAGCGGGGCAGGATTACTACTATTTCTTGGATGGGTACTCAGGTACAATCAAATCTTAATAGACCCGTCTGATCAAGACAAAACAACATTTACATGTCCTTCCGGTACCTTCACGTTCAAGAGAATGCCGTTCGGACTATGTAATGCCCCCGCAACTTTCCAGCGCTGTATGCTCGCCATTTTCGCTGACATGGTGGGAGATTTCCTCGAAGTTTTCATGGATGACTTCACTTTATTTGGCAGCAGCTTCGATACTTGCCTCGCGAATTTGGCCAAGACCTTGAAGCGGTGTGAGAACACCAACCTTGTCTTGAACTGGGAGAAATGCCACTTTATGGTGCGCGAAGGAATTGTGTTGGGGCATAAGGTTTCCTGCTAAGGGCTCGAGGTAGATCAGGCGAAGGTAAGTGTTATCAAAAACCTCCCTCCACCCATGTCAGTGAAAGGTGTCCGCAATTTTCTTGGTCATGTGGGATTCTATCGAAGGTTTATTAAGGACTTATCATCCATTTCAAAGCCTTTATCTCGCCTGCTTGTTAAGTACGTCCCCTTCCACTTTGACGATGCATGCACGCAGGCCTTTGAAACCTTACGGGGACAACTCATCTCGGCTCCAATTTTGGTGGCACCTGACTGGAATTTACCCTTTATTATCATGTGTGACGCAAGTGATGTGGCCGTGGGTGCTGTGCTCGGTCAAAAGAAAGACAAGACTTTTCACACCATTGCGTATGCCAGTCGAACTCTCAACAGCGCGCAAGCAAACTATACCACTACGGAGAAAGAAATGCTAGTCGTGGTCTTCGCCTTTAAAAAATTTCACTCATACTTGGTGCTTTCCGAAGTAATTGTGTACACGGACCACACCGCACTCAGGTATCTTTTCAGCAAAAAAGAATCCAAACCGCGCCTGTTTCGTTGGATTTTACTTTTGCAGTAATACAATTTGGAAATCAAAGAAAAGAAAGGGGTGGAGAACGTAATAACTGACCATCTTTCGCGTTTGGAGTACGATATGATGGCTGACAGTCCCAACAACTTTGTGGAGGAAACGACCGATTATTTTCCGGATGAAAAATTATTCGCAATCAATACGCTCCCGCCAACCGCCCCATGGTACGCTGATATCGCTAACTACTTGGCTTGTAAAACCTTCTCCCCGAATCTGTCCCCTCAGCAGAGACGGAAGCTTACCTCTGATTCAAAATACTATTTTTGGGAAGACCCGCTCTTATTCCACACTTGCAGCGACGGGATTATTAGGCGCTGCGTTCCTGAAGCCGAGCTTCAGTCTATACTGCAACACTGCCATGACAGAGAAGCTGGCGGGCATTTCGGGGCCGTTCGAACAACACGTAAAATCTTGCAATGCGGATTATTTTGGCCGACTCTCTTCAGGGACGCCCATGCCTATGTCACCAAGTGTGACGAATGCCAAAGGACCGAAAACATCTACCGGCGTGACGAGATGCCCCTCAATAACATTCTAGTTTGCGAACCATTTGATGTATGGGGGATAGACTTTATGGGTCCTTTCCCAATGTCTCATGGTAAGCATTATATCATTGTGGCAGTTGATTATGTCTCAAAATGGGTGGAAGCCGAGGCAGTTGCCACGAATGACGCCAGCACAATGCTACACTTTATCCACAAGAATATTTTCTCCAGGTTTGGGACGCCGAGAACTGTTATCAGCGACGGCGGTAGTCATTTTTGTAATAAGCAGTTTTTGCAGCTCATGAAAAAGTTTGGGGTCCATCATAAGATTTCTTTAGCTTACCACCCCCAAACATGTGGACAAGTAGAAGTATCCAACCGCGAGCTCAAGCGAATAATCGAAAAATCGATACATTCAAATAGGAAGGAGTGGTCTAAAAAGGTCGACGACGCATTATGGGCTTACCGGACTGCTTTCAAAACACCTATCGGCATGACTCCGTTTCAACTAGTCTATGGCAAGGCATGCCACCTCCCTGTGGAGCTGGAGCATAAAGCATTATGGGCAACCAAACTATTGAACATGGACATTGGTGCCGCATCTGAGGTGCGTCGTTCCCAACTCAACGAATTAGAAGAGCTCCAGCATTTCGCGCATGAAAATGCTCGCATCTACAAAGAGAAAACAAAAAAAAATGGCATGATCGACACATCATCCCTAAGGAGTTAAAAATTGGGGACCAAGTGCTGCTTTACAACTCCCGTCTCCGCCTCTTTCCAGGAAAGTTAAAGTCGAGGTGGAGCGGTCCATTCTTAGTGACTGATGTCTCTCCCTTTGGTGTCATCGAAATATCAGGGGATAATGGAGACAAATTTAAGGTCAACGGGCATCGACTGAAGTTATACGATGGCGCCACTATAAACAAGGCGTGTCAGTTGGTAACACTAGGAGACGTGCACCATAAAAGCGCCTACAGCTGATTTTTAGTTCTTAGTTTGTGAAACTCTCTTTTTATGCACTTTTATTTAATTTCTGCACGTTATAAACAATTATAATACAGGTATTTGGTCCAGCTTAAGGACATAAAATAAAAGCGCTGCTGGGAGACAACCCAGATTTCCTAATTTTCATTTTTTTCTCACATGCTTTATTTCAATTTTTACATTTTTGCTGCTTTTAGTGTGATGCATGCAGGTGTGCTCTGTTCTTTGTTGATGGCGGATGTTGCGGATTGCTCATGAAATTAACACCTATCGTCTGGTATGCTCAATTCTGAGCATTGGGTAACACTTCTCCCTCCTAGCTTTCAGTTTTTGTGATGTAATGTTTAGATTAAGTCTGGGGGAAAGCATGTCGTTATCCACTTTGCGCACGAGTTGCACCGCATGCTAGAAGTTTATTTACTTTTTTTTTCGTTATCATCATCATTATTCCATGCTTCGTACACCACTTCAACCACATAAGCACGCGCTTGCCTATTTGTTTTGTTTCTGAATAAACTATTTTGGTTTGGGAATGCGAATTAGGGTGTTAGCTTAGGAATTACTATTTGGAGTGCGATGTTGACTCATGCAGTGTTCTAGTCGCATCCGCATGCTATAGTAGAATTTGAGTACAACTAGATTATCTCTATGCGTTTAATTTATAACTAGTATTTTTGCGTAGTTTAGATTTGTTATACTCAAATGGTGAATGTGAACGAAATTGGCGATAACCCGGTGTTGTGTGTATACGAGCACTAGTTGTGTGTTGCTCGAGTCAGGAGGAAGGTTTACCTTTCTCGTGGGCTAAGAACTTGCCCCAAACGACTCTTGAAGCATGGGTGAGAGCGATTGTTTGAGTTAAATGTGATGTAGGCCACCTTTTGGCTAGTTTGAGCCTTGTCTTTCCCTGTCCTATTCGCTCGCCTTTGCAAGCCAACATTTGTGCCTACCACTTCTTTGTTTCAGCTCCTCCTCCATTCACCAAATCCTGAAGCTTATCCTACATTCGCAACCAAATAGCTGTTTAACTGCACTCATATTCTTAATTTGGTGTGATGTTTGGAATCTGTGCGATGCGAAGGAGAAATAAGTTTTATTTGCTGATTATGAACCAACCGGAGGACAAGAAAAAGAAGAAAAATATGATATTAAAATGAAAATCTGGGAAAAGAATTGTATTGAAAAGAAATCCTTCCGAGCGTAATAGAAAATCTATTGGTATTTGTGAAGTAGACCTTGTGCACACCTAGTTTTCATGATAAGTCTGGGGGTGTGTCACATGAGCTTTGTTCTTGGTTTTGTTGGGTGCAGCGTTCCATTGACTCATTTGGGTTGCGTAGCCTTCGTCTTTATCCTTGAATACCATACCGCAACCTAAGCCCCAATATAATCCTAAAGTCCAATTGATTTATCTCGTGAGTTTGCTAGCGCCGTGGAGAGAGTGTGACCGGGCAAGCTTACGGTTCACGACGTTGATGGATTTAAGCAGAGTTATTCCTGAACCCCGATCTTGTGCAACACCCTCCTTAGTGGCTTGTTACTTTCACACCGGGCATGATCGTTCAAGTTCTTCACAATTCACCAACTGAGAATTGATAAATCTTTATTTACGCTCTAATACTTTTGTAAATTAGTTAGTATAGTTAGAATCTCTTTTTACTAAATTTCTATTAGCATGCTTCTGTTACTTTGCACCGTACTCCTTTGTGTAATTTTCTTTGTTAACTACCATTTTCACACTCCGCCGAATTCGTTTGCTCGGGATGCGCAAATAGTTAAGTCTGGGGGTGTGATGAGTCCCAATTATATACACATATATGGACTCATCTGGGCCATTTTTCTACTCATTCCATTGCACTTTAGCCTTGTTTTAGCTCATATTTGTCATTCTATGCTAGGTGCACTTCTTGGCCTATTTTGGTGTGTTTTTATGTTTATTCTCCTTTGTTAGCCTTATCGTATTGTTGAGTGCCACTTTCAGTGGCCTGATTAGCATTTCTGTAGGTACAGGAGTCGTGCAGGTGTTCCCGGTACAATTTTATACAGGAACACTGCGCACGATCACTGGTTCTATTGCGCATGACCACTGGTCGTGCGCCACTGATCGTGCGCACTCAACCCCCAAAATTTGAGTTCTATCTTGACCAAACGCACGACCATTTACGATAGTGCGCACGACCACTGGTCGTGCGCCACTGGTCGTGCGAACATGTTATTTTATAAATTTCATACGTTGCAGGTTCCGCCCAGGCAGGCGCACGATCACAGAACTCCAGCGCGCATGCCCACTGGTGTGCGCCAATGACCGTGCGCAGTATTCTCGCCAGCGCCTATATAATGACCTATTCCACAAATTAGGGATAGCCCGGCTTCCGGGAGCGCGATTTTCAGTCCGTACGCCGCCGTTTTCCACTTCCAGCAACCTCCACCTGATCTTCTCTGGAAGGGGAAGTCGTCTCCGGCCATCCTAAGCATTTCTCCATCATCCAGAAGCATTCTCCGCCATCCGCAAGCACTCAAGCAAGCTGTCTCCATTTCTGTCCGGTGAGAAGAACAACAATCCTGAGGTAGAAGACGACGGAAGCACGTGGAGAGATCGTGACAGTCTCTCAACGCCGGAAGCACAGTCCGCCCGAGTCCGGAGGTAGCTTGACAAACTACCATTCCGGCCGTGAATGACCGCTAGTCTTCATCCATTGGTTATCTTCTTCTTCTCCCCTTTGTTGTATTTCTTTGAATCATTTGAACTTGAATATCATGATGTTTAGTTTAAATGCATTGTTTGTTTCTTCTCTGTTCATCAACATTTTCTTGTGATTCGTTTCGACTCCACTCACTCACTCACGCACTCATTGTGTTCGATTCGCGTTAGCAAGAGCTAGAGGCGATTTGTGAAGAGGTGTCTGCGCCCCTCACTCCCCGTACTAGTGATCACTTCACTCACTTGTGAACCGTCCATCCGCCTCACAAAGCTCGGCATCGCGGCCGTTGCACCCATCTCGCCTTGCGAAGCGGTAATTTCGACCCGCACTTCTTTTATTGTTGTTAACAATAGGAAACCAAATCAAAACCCCTCTTGTTGTGTTTGTTCCCGCTTGTGTAACAATTGTCACACAACACGATTCGTTCACCCAACCTGCATTCCTCAAGAGACCGACACTCGGGGATTCTATTCCCAACATTTATTACTTGACAGCGACCGGTGCGCTTGTCGAACATCGCATCAAACACGTGTACAATCTTCGGCTTCACTCTCTCTTTTCTTCTTCAAGGATGGGGATTTTCATTCTCTGGAGCTCTCTGGACGATAACACTCAGGAAGAAGGCTTGAAGGTCTGAAAGCATGAAATCCACGAAGTTCTGAACCCTTTTAATAAATGAGAGCTGTCGCCGTCCGTTAGCTAGGTATTGCCAGAATCTGATATCTCCAGAGGCTGCCACGTGTCCCACTAATTCGAAGTTTCTGCGCGAAGTGGAGGTCGTGGTTGAGACGTGGGCTGTCGGATATCCGATAGCACTATCAGATATCCGTGAGCTTGCATAACTGCTGCACGTCTTGGAGTTACGGGAAGATCGTGCACTGTCAGAAATCCGTTACTGCTGTCGGAAATCCGATACTGCTATCGGAAATCCGATAGCTCCAATTTATGGAAAATCATTATTTTGCTCCAATTGAAGACATGTTATTCTTGCACCTATTATCTGCACACCATTAATCAAAAATAGGATCAAATACATTCAGGATTTGTTATTCTCAAACCGGACGAGTGCGGAACGCATGCTCCAATTGATACGAGTTGGGATAGAAAATGAAAAAGACTTTTTACTATTCACCTTTCGATTTCTAGCGTCATTAGAAATCAAGTTTTGTAATCCTACATTTCATATTAATAAAATCACGTCTTTATTTTATTTCGCATAATTTGTTTTTGATTTGCACCTTTTTGATCTCATATTATTTCAATTATTTCAAAATATAACATAAGTTTTTAAAACCCTTATTCACCCCCCCCCCCCTCTAAGGGCCCCTACAGATCCAATTAGTGGTATCAGAGCGGTTTTATTCCAAAATGGTCTAACAACCGGGAATAATGCCGTCTCATGATCTCGCTTCTATTAGTGGGGAAATTTTTTATGATGAAGAATAATCTCTTGCACCACCTTTATTCAAAGTGAGAAATTATAAAGGGTGGAAATTTTTAATGAAAAAATTTATTAAAATTTTAGATATCGAAGCATAGAATATAGCACTAATAAGGCCAACAAATGAATCAAATAATAAAGAACATCGCCTAAACGCAAAATCTTTGAATAGCATTTTTCGTGTTTTATCTTAAGATATATTCAAATTAATATATTATTTTTCTAGTGCATACAAAGTATGGAAATTTCTTGAAGAAATGTATGATTTTCCTCTCACAGGTATGGAACAAACACTAGAGGAGAAGAACATACAAGCAGCCACCATTACTCAAGGAGATCTCATAGCAAAACGATTGAAACCATGGAAATTAACTTAGGCAAAGAGAGCAGTTCATCAAGAGAAGATGAAAATTCATCTATAAAGGAGGAATGCCTAGAAGATGACAAAGGGACTTCATGTTCACATCTTACCTCTTCTGATAGCGCTATAAGAAATTCTAATTTTTCTTCTTGTGTGATAACTTCTATCTCTACTTTCCATATACTAAAAATGGCTAAACGTAAAATCCAGAAATTGAAAATTGCTAATAAAATAATTACGTTTAGAAAATAAAAGGTTAAAAGCTAATGTTAATTTAGAATCTAACTATGATGTGACTTCTCCATCTTGTTCTCCAATTGAAATCTCAAAGCCTTATTTTGATTGTAATGATATTAAAGAAAAATTCAAGGAACTTGAAAAGGAACTTATTTTTGTAAAAGAACATAATGAAAAATTATCTTTAGAAAATTAGTCTTTGAAAAGTGATTGTGCTACGTGCCAAAATTATAAAATTTAAATCAAGGAGATGGACAAAATATTTGAGGAATTTAGAAATTACCATCAAACTCATATTGACTCTATTGTTTCTACTCTTAAAAATAGCACAATAGCTTATAATAAAGCTAGGCATAATCTTAAGATAAAGAATGATGAATTAAAATAAAAAATCAACCTGCTTATGAAAATTATGAATAAAAATTCACAACACACAAATTCACAATATCAAGCAATATCCAAAAGTAAGTTGAATATGAATATGATTATGAATATCTTAACTAAGCCTAATAATGGGATTATGAAACACAAAGTATTTGTAAATCAAAATCAAAATCATCATTATTTACAAAATCATTTTTCTCCCAACTTAAAATTAAAATTACACAAATTTCCTATGAACGATGCTTTCAATAATCATTACAATCATAATCTTCGAGATAGAGATAATCACAATGGAAATTTGATACATAAAAATAACATTAAACCAAGGTATGAGTGGAGACCCAAAATTAAAAAAGTAGATATTAACCCCACTTGAAAGGGTTCATTCGTACTCATCTCCCCAAAAATCATCTCGTTATATTTGGGTACCCAAAGGAACTACCACACTTGGCCCCCTTTGGATACCTAAAACTCTGATTCATTAGGTATCATCAAATGCATGAAGTAGAATCTTTTCAAAATGAAATATACAAATTTCTACTTCATGATATGCTTCAATGTTTTTTTATTCTTCTTTTTGTTTTCTTATTTTTTAAAACTATCATATCTTGGTCATCTTATATATTATTAGAAATATGATTTTTTTCTTTTAAAGCTTAATAAGTTTATAAATCAAATTATCAAAATTCAAAGTCATATTTTTATTTTTGATGACCTATCTATCTTTCTTAAATTCATTGCCTATAAATATCGCATATCATCCACATAAATAGAATTCAAAATTTGTTATGTGATATTGAAATCTCAAATCATAAAGAATCCACCAAAATATGATTGGATACCAGAATTGCTTAAACATCTCTCCACTTCATGTAATTCCAAAATTTGTAGATAAGAACGTAAGACAATTTTTTTTAACTACTAAAGGGATTATAAGAACCAGATGAAGAGATCCACAATTCTAAAAACATTATAATTAAAAATAACAGATAGCGCCGACGCTAGCTGGTAGCGCGGACGGTAGTGGAAAATATTCAAAAGAGGTCTTCAACTCCTGTATTATTTCAAAACTAAAACATCAGTAACCCTCAGGACATTCCTCTTCCTCTACTCAGTCTCATCTACCTCCTCCACACTAGGACTTGGTGACTGTCGTCTGCAACTCCTCCAAATAGAATGTCATGGCAGATCCTGTGTTGGGCTATCACATTCCCTCCGCTCCGGTGATGATGGATTTAGCTTTAAGGCCTTTGTCATAAACTTCATCATCTTCTTAATGACGGAAACATCCTTTTTTATCTCCGACACATCCTCCTCGACTCGTGTCAACCGCTCCACCATATCTTCTCAAAAATGTTCAAATGAATCATCTCAAGTCTCTCAAGCTGACGCTCCTCGCTAGAGTGGTGGTCGAGTGGATGAAGATGGCTCATCCAAGAGTGATGTCGCTCGAAGTACGCGGTGCTGTAGATGGAAGGAAAGAAATCCATCAAATAAAAACCAATCTCAATAGTAGGGTACCTCTATTGAAGAACCCTATGTATAATTCCACCAAGAGGGAGGTTGTTGTATCATTGTACGGAAGGATCCTGCAGCTTATAAGTGCATCGAAGCAACGAAAGAAGCAAGTCAGCCACATCAAACCACTCCTCCTCGAGAATGAAATATGAGACAAGGTTGAGTTGTGCTGTAATCTTGGCTATATCGCCAAATTTTAGTAGAATGGTATGGCGTAAAACATCCTGTACCGCGAGGGCATCCACTGTAAGCATCACCGCCGAAGAGACCAAACTCCTGCATGCCCTCTGGTGGAGTACCAAATTCACCTGTGTCCAATCCCTCTCAGCCCGAAACTTCTCAACGACATCCAACTTATTCGGGTGCTCTGTCAACCAAAACACTTCCCTCAAATCATCATGGGATATAGTAACCATTTGTCCCTGCACCTGGGACTGCACACCTCCATCCAGACCTGTCTGAGATGGATCTTACAAGTGCCTGTAAAACTCTCATACAAACTCTGAGGAAAACGACTCTGAAAGAAACACATTCGATATCGCAGAGGTTGCAAACAACTGCATAATATGGTGGTGTCTCGACAGGGAAAATTTCACAAAATTTTGGACATCCACAGTTATTGTCTCCACTGCCATTCCTACACTTTTTTCCCCTAGATCCATGTGTTATCTGCCACAATTGCATAAGAAAAATTAAAATTAAGAATACAATACTAGCATCAGCGCTAGCACTAGCATCTGCACTAGCGCCGACACTAGCTTTCTGATAAAAAACACTAGATCTACCTACTATTCAATGTTCCCGAATCCAAACTTTCTCAAATGCCTAGATCCATGAATCTTATATGTTCTACGCTAAAATAAAAACTAGAAATCTTCATAAAATTTAAAGTTTAAATAAAAAATCTTAAAAATGATGGAGATCTACCTTTGATCTAACCTTTTTGTAGATCCATCATCTAAATCACTAAAAAATCTCCAATAGGTTCATAAATCTTCATCTTAAACATCAAAAATCAAAATTTTAAAACAAGAATCATAAAAATGATGGAGATTTATCCTAGTTCCTCTCTTTAAAAAACAAAAAGATCAAAACTTTTAGATCCATCATCTAAACCACTAGATAAGTTCAAAAATCTTCATCTCAAACATCAAAATCAAAGTTTAAAACAAAAATCATGAAGATTTACCTTAGATTTATCTGTGGGATGCGCTATCTGATAGGGTTTTTTGGGAGAGCTGGTGTTGCAATTGCCAAATAGACAAGGAGAAGGGGATTTATTAAAAGCAGCGTTAGCACCACTACTAGCACTATCGCGGGCGATATCGCATGGTATTAATTTTCTATGCTTTTAATCTTTTGAAAAATCCCTAAATATATGCTCTTTTATTTGTACTACTTATTTTTGCATTTCTGGCTTCAATTGATTTTTGAAAAATTAAAATACAAAATTGCAAAAGCCAAAACTAACTTTTCTATTTACATGTATCTTGTGAAAGGGAGATTTGGGATGTCACCCCATCACATCTCCTAGAACCGGTGCGAACCCCTCATAGGGTAGACCTCGGGAAGTCCAAGATCAATTATAAGGGTTCAAACTTTAAACAAAATTCTTTTTCAAAATATAAAAAAAATGGTATGAAATTTTTTGTTAATATCAAGCATGGTTTAATCTATCATTTAGACCTTCTACAATGTTAAAATTCATCTTTTCAAACTACTTTGAACATTGATTTTATTATGATTTGATATATCTAATCACATGTACATCAATTGTATTGTAAAAGTTGTGTAGAACCAAACTTAGCATGCCTCTAAGTATGAGTAAATATTTTATGATTGATAATGATATTTATTCACTCACTTATTTTGGCAAAGTCTACCTGTGCTTTTTATTTATTACTTGTGAATTGTAATTATACAATGAATTAAATTTGCACAAGTATCTTACCTACACTACTTTTATTTGCACTCTTAAAAATTAAGAAAAGTGGTTATGCTTTCAAAATTTCATTGGTTTGCAAAACAATTGTACTCAGAGATCTTTGTACAAAACAAAAAATCAAGAAATAAATTGACAAAGATAACTCCACCAAGCACTACTTGAACCTCCTGATAAGCCTTAATAAGCATTGTGAGGTTTAGCACCTTGGAAAGAATAGTAAAGTGTCTTGTGCAAACCGTAGGCTTTTTCTTTACACCACTTATTCTTATGTTCACAGGATCACAAAAAAATCAATATTGAAAAATAAAGTGTGTGATCCCCAAGCACTACTTTGCACCCTGATAAGTCTTAATTAGCATTATGTGTGCAAAGCACCTTAGTAGTTGTATATTTTCTTTGTGCATTGAAGTGTGTGGAAGTAAAATTATTTGTATTTTATTATGCACTTTACTCTACATATGTCTTGTATTGTTGATTAAATCATTTCATTACTCTCTTCAAAATACACTTATTTGCACATCATTATCTTCCATAACACTTCTTCTCATGAGTAGTGGATCCTAATGCAAATTCTATACAACTCTTTATATATAAATGCACTAGATAACCTAGCATGCTCTCTACAATATTTGGTATGTTTAGAATCTGTGAATTAAAATAACATTGTAGTAGTCTCTTTTTGATAACTTTCTTTCATGCTTGGTTACTTTATTGTAAAACTTAAAAGAAACATGATTTACAAAAATATCTTCTCATTTTGGAATTCAACACATATTTCTTCTTATGAATCATCATGATTACAAAAAGATAATTCTTGTATTTCTATAAGTCTTCCACATCATTACCATATAGTTTTTTACCTTGCGCTTTCATGCTTATTTAAAGTCTTTTCTTTTGTGTGTATCATCACTTGAATCTTAAAACTCTAGTCCTTCAACAAGTGGTAGACTTGCTTGGTAAACTTTATATTGGTTGTTCTAAACATGAATATTATTTTTATGCTAAGAACTCAGAGTTTTTCTATAAACATGAATATTATTTCTATGGAAATTTTACCAAATAATAAATTATATTGGTTGTCCTTATCTTTTTTCCAAAAAAAAAAACTCTTTCTATGTCTTTTGCCACCTTAACCCACTTTTGCTAATAACAAAAGGCGGAGAACTAACACGATAAATAATAAACGCTATCAAATTAGAAAACTAACATGATTATTGATTCAGATGATAACTTACGTATAATGAGAGCATTCACATAGGGGGCGCATGTATTTAGGGGGAGCATGTATTTTGGAGGAGCAATTCCAAATACAAATATCGACAATTATCCTAAGTCATCTCACACACACACACACACACACACACACACACACACACACACACACACACACACACACACACAAGTAGATTTCATGCATCATACTATATGTATTAATTCTCTGATTTATCATTAATGGATTTGTTATTATCAAAAGGGGGAGTTTGTTGGAACATGGCCTTCTGCATCTCCTAGGTTTGAGAATAATAAATCCTATGTGTATTTGATCTTGTGTGTTTAAGTGTATAGGAAATAATGCCATATGACTCAAGGATAACATAAGAAGGTTGCCCCTAAGTTTGAAGCCAAAATTCTAGCATGGTCTCTAGCGCAAGCGCTAGCTCTGATTATAGCAATTTCAGAAGGCAAGTATAGAAGGCGATAATGTCGGGCGGTAGCGGCTAGCACAGGCGGTAGCGTCGCGCATAAGAGGAATTTCAGCAAGGTTTCCTTGGAATGAAAGATATGCACACGCAAAATATTTCCTAAACAGGGATAGCGCAAGTGGTAACGATTGTGCAGGCGCTAGCTGAAAGGCTATAAAAAGGAGCCCTCTTTTCTCATTTTCAACACACATCCTTGAGAGAGTTCTAGTGCCAAATTTCCAGAGCCTTATACTACCGAGAGTTGTTCTCCCACCCAAAGTTCCGTGAGTTTCTGAAGAAGGATTTCTTCACACCGCATCCGACCAACGATCTCTTCAACCATGCTAATTCTACAGCGGTCTTTCATCTCCAACTTCAGAAGTTCTTCAAGAGCGAGTTTAAATATTTTTGTTGTTATTTTCATTCTTGTAATCGCTTAGTAAATTCATCTCATGTTGGAGACTATGTCTAGGTAGGACTTAGGGAGGAATTCGCGTCGTGTTGGTGGCTAGATCTAGGTTTGGTCTAGGGTGTGCTCGAGGCCATATCTGCGGAAGGATTGTCTAGAGCGACTTGAGGTCGTATCTGGGAAGGATAGGCTAAAGAAACCGGTTTGTGGGGATACGAGTCGGGATAGAAAATGAAAAAGAATTTTTACTATTCTCCTTTGATTTCTAGCGTCATTAGAAATCAAGTTTTGTAATCCTACATTTCATATTAATAAAATCATGTCTCTATTTTATTTTTCTTAATTTGTTTTTGATTTGTACCTTTTTGATCTCATATTATTTCAAGTATTTCAAAATATAACATAAGTTTTTAAAACCCTTATTCACCCCCTCTATGGGCGCCTACAGATCCAACAATACTGACAATCATATTTATGTATCAAGGGCCATGATTTCAGCCGTGAGGTCTCGCAACCTTCTGTGTTGAGCAAATAACTTGCGTTTGCAATCCTTTGAGAAGTCAAGATAGAGAGCACTGAACTGAGATAGTAAGGTCTCGATAGCAAGATCAACTGCTTCAATAATGTCTCTTTGATTCGAAGGAGACGCCATTGAAATCCTCTGAGTACCTGCAGGTAAACAGAAGGAGAGAAGTAGAAGGAAAAATGGAGGAGAGTGAAAGGGAGAGAAGTCGAAAAGCATAATCGGGTCGCATGCCTGAGTTGCTTTGAGTAGATGAATCATCACAACTTAGGGTTATATTCGAAGCAAGGTCGAAAAGAAATAAATTCAGCGCGCTAAAACATATTGATGCCCCTTCTGTGCGCACTTTGCAAATTCGATGTAGAGTCGAGAAGCATTCGACGTGGCTCTGAATATAGTTCAGCAACCATGATGTCAACATAAGCGTCGATATGTATTCGATGTTACGTCGAGTGCTATTCGAAGGATCTATCCCAATCAACTCTCAAAGCTGACGTTGAGTAGAAAGCGATGATGTGTCGATTGTTATTCGCCGCAGCTCTAATTTAGATAGTTAAATTTTTCCTAAAATTTTTTGCTATTTTCCCAGCAATATCTTTCTATATAAAGATAAGTTTGACTACATAATATAGTGGGAGTGACCTAAAGGGCTCCATCAAGCATACCCAGTGCATTGATGAAGAACTTGTGCTTACTTTCATCAAGTGGCTTAGTGAAGATGTCAGCCCTTTGAATATCAGTGAAAATGTATTGAAGGTTGATCTTACCCTTCTCAACATTATCCATGAGAAAGTGGTGCCTTATCTCTAGGTGCTTAGTTATGCTATGGAGAACATGATTGGAAGATATAGAAATATCTTTAGAGGTGTCATAAAATATTATGGAATTGACAAGAGAAAAGTTATAATCTAACAACTGGTTTTGCATCCATAGTATTTGTGAGCAGCAGCTTCCTGCAGCTATATACTCAGCTTTAGCTGTAGCAGTGGAGACTGTGGTTTGCTTCTTGCTAAACCATGAGATCAGTCTAGCACCCAGGAATTGATATGTTTCTGGGGTGCTTTTTCTATCCAGTCTGCATCCAGCATAGTTTGCATCTGAATAACCAACTAAGTCAAAACCAGATTCAGCTGGATACCACAAGCCAAGTTCAGGTGTACCCTTTAAATATCAAGCCAAGTTCAGGTGTTCCCTTTAAATATCTGAGTATCCTTTTTACAGAATTCATGTGGGATTCCTTGGGGTTAAACTGAAACCTAGCATATATATAGGTAGCAAACATTATATCTGGTCTGCTAGCTGTTAGGTAGAGAAGAGAGCCAACGGCTGCTCTGTAAGTCTTCTGATCAAAGGATTTACCCTTTTCATCTCTATCTAGAACATCATTAGTAGCCATGGGGATTTTCATGACAGATGCAGTTTCCATCCCAAATCTCTTAATGATTTCTGTGGTATACTTGGATTGGGATATGAAAATGCCATCTGCATTCTACCTTACTTGGATCCCCAAGAAACAGGATTGTTCCCCCATGCTACTCATTTCAAATCTTGACTGCATTAGGTATGCAAACCTTTTGCAAAGAGATTGATCTGTTGACCCAAATATAATGTCATCTACATATATTTGTACTAGTAAAAGCTAGTTCTTATATGCTCTTGTGAAGAGTGTTTTATCCACTTTCCCTCTTTCAAAGGAGTGTTCCAGAAGGAAAGTGGATAAGGTCTCATACCAAGCTCTAGGAGCTTGCTTGAGGCCATATAGTGCTTTATCTAACCTATATACAAAAGAGGGAAAAGTTGGATTGACAAACCTGGGGAATGCACCACATACACTTATTCCTGAGGAGTTCCATTTAGGAATTCACTCTTCACATCCATCTGATAGACTTTAATCTTCATGTGAGCTGCATATGCAAGGAACATTCTGATGGCCTCTAGCCTTGCTACTGGAGCAAATGTCTGGTTGAAGTCAATCCCCTCCTCTTTCCTGTATCTGTGCTCCACAAGTCTGGCCTTATTCCCGATTATGACTCCTGTTGAATCCATTTTGTTTTTGAATACCCATTTAGTGCTAATGACTGGGTAATTCTTTGGTCTTTCAACCAATGTCCAAACCTTGTTCCTCTCAAACTATGTTAGCTCTTCTTGCATTGCAGATATCCAGTAAGGATCACTGTCTACTTTTTTAAACCTTTTAGGTTCATATTGAGAGAGGAAACACTGCAACATTGTTTCATTTGTGAGTTGATTCCTTATTTTGACTCCAACTGTCAAATCTCCTATAACTTGTATTGAAGGATGATCCTGTAGGGTCATCCTAGATCTTGTTGAGTTATTAATGTCATTTTCTTCTTCCTGAAGAGACACTTGATTTGTGATAGTGGGAGCACTATCTTCATACACTGGAATGATCTCAGTGGCTGGTAGTTCAGGTGCTGTAATTACATCTTCTTCTACTGCAGAATCTTCATCTGAATCAGTGACAACTTTCTGTTTTCCTTTATCTTGACATACTGATGGATGATCCATGATGCTGAGTCTTTCAACCTGATCTGCTAGCTGGTCTGCTTCCTGCAGAACAATGTTGGTGGAAGTTTCCTTCCCCTTATAAAACATGTTAGTTTCATCAAAGACCACATGCATAGACTCCTCAATCTTGAGAGATCTTTTATTGTAGCATATATAGGCCTTGCTTGATGAGGAATATCCCAAAAATATCCCATCATCAGCCTTCTTATCAAATTTGGCAAGATTACTTTTCCCATTGTTAAGGATAAAGCAAGTACAACCAAAGATCCTAAAGTAAGTGACTATAGGTGCCTTTCCCTTCAATAACTCATAGGGAGTATTCAACTTTATCTTGTGAATGAGACTTCTATTCAGAATATAGTTGGCAGTATTCACTGCCTCAGCCCAAAAGGACTTTGGCAAGTTAGATTCAGCCAACAATGTCCTTCCTGATTAAATTAGTGTTCTATTTTTCCATTCGGCCACCCCATTTTGTTGGGGGGTTCTAGGAGCTGAAAAGCTTTATCTTATCCCTTCATCCTCTCAGAATCTACACATTAAGTGATTTTCAAACTCAGTACTATGATCATTTCTGATCACAACAACCTGCGTGTTGAATTCAGATTGAATTTGTCTAATGAATCTTGAGAGGATCTTGAAGGTGTCTGACTTAGCTTTTAGAAAGAACACCCAGCTGAATCTAGAAAAATTATCTACAATGACTAGAGTATAGGACTTACCTGCTAAGCTTTGAGTGGAGATAGGATCAAATAGGTCCATGTGCAACAAGAATTGGTTTCTTGGTGAGTCATTTTTACCAATTGGTTTGAATGATGATTTGCTCTGCTTTCCTAGTTGGCAGGCTCTACAGGGATGGTCTTTATTGAACATACCTGTTGGTAAGCCTCTTACTAGGTTAAGTTTAGACACTTTGGCAATGGTATTAAAATTAAGATGACTAAGTCTCCTATGCCACAACTCATTGTTTCCTAACTGGGAGTTAAATAAGCAGATCTCTGACTTAGTATACTCAAAGTCAACCTTACCTTTCCTAAGACCAGTCAATACTATTTGGTTAGTTACAGAACTAACTATATGACACAACGACTTAGTGAATACAATTTTGTATTCACCATCACATAACTGGCTAATGCTAATTAGATTATGTTGAAGTCCTTCAACATAAGCTACCTTAGAAAAGGAGACTTACCCAATCCTGAGCAAACCATATCCTTTGGTTTGTCCAGAGTGGGAATTCCGAAAAATTACCTTAGGCCCTTCTTTGGCCTTGTAGTTTTCCAGCAGTTCTTTTGCTCCAGGTGCATGGAGCATCCACTGTCCAGATACCACAGCTGGTTTGTGGTTGAACAGCCTTCCTTCTGCACATGAAATCAAACATTAGCATAGACCCTCACATGCTGGGGTCCCTTTCTTCTATCATCATATAGAGTTGTGAAATAATAAGATGGTCTTTCAGTATACCCCTTAAGGTGAAGAAGTGCTGCATTATTATGCCAATAATGTTTGGCTATATGCCCTAGTTTAGACCTGCAAAAACATCTAGGAATAGAGATATAGAGTGGTTTAGATGTTTGATAAGTTCTTGCAGGAAATATGCGTCGAGAAGAAATTGATGCATCTTTAGAGTTGCGTCGAGTGTAATTTGACGTGTCTGTATAATTCCGTCGATAATAATTAGATGCAGAGTATTGGTTGTGTTGAATATAATTCGACGCACTGTCATACTTGCTTTGAATTGATGTCGACGCATATGCCGAACTTCGTTGAGTTGCATTCGACATATCTTTAAGATTGCGTCGAGTTTTATTCGACTTATGATTATTTTATTAAGATTTTTATTATTTTTATTTGGCTTTTCGAAGGGGTGTTTACCTAAAATTCCTGGTTGATTATTAATGTTTACCTTATTAAATATAGTGAGTTTATTAGGGTTATTATTAAGATCTTCACATGATCCTAACTTGTTATTAAGTCTAGACCTAAATAGTGTGCTAGTGGATGGTTCTGATTCTAAATCAAGATGATCAAATCACTTGGAGAGATTTTGTGAGATATCCTGAAGCTTTTGACTCCTTCCATTGAGGGAGTCCTCAAAGGCTTTTGCCTTTGTGAGTTATTTCTTTAGATCAGAATTTTCATTATCTAATATGTATATTTCTTTTTCTTTCTAAAACAATTGATCTCTCAGATCATAGTTGACTGAGTATGGATTATCTTTCCTAAGGTCTTCTTGTTCTATTCTGATTATTTTAAGTTCCTTTTGGCTATAAATATAATTTTGACAGAATTCTTTAAAACAATCTTTAAAATCTTTTGAGGAAAAGTCAAAATCATCCAAGATTGTTACCTCATTCTAAGTAGTGGAGTCTTCCAGAGTCATTAAGCAGGATTCTTCAGGTCCACACTCTTTATCACAATCAGATGAGGAGGAGCTTGACTCAGAGCTTGACTCACTCCAGGTTTCAGCTATGAAACCTTTCCCTCCTTTCTTATCCTTCCTCCTAAAGAATTTCTTTTTGTGCTCCTTTCTCTACTTATTGCTTTTGTTCTTTTCTTCCTCAGGACATTCAGTGGCAAAGTGGCCTGGTTTTCTACAAGAAAAGTTGATAATCTCATGTTTAAGAGTTTTGTCATACCTTGGCTTGCCTGAACTCCTTTCTTTCCTTCTAGAGTCCTCTACAGGTATAAAATAAATGCAAAAATTGGAGAACAAAAAAGCTTGCAAAGATGTTCAAGAAAGCTCCTCTCATGATGAATCAATGAGCACTTCAAGTGGAAAAGAAGAATTTGTGTCTTTGGAAGACGAATGCCGAAAAGATAAAGATAACAAAGGAACTCTATGCTCAAATCTCATCGCACCCAAAAGTGTTGTAAGGAAATCAAATTCCATCTTTTGCAATTCAATTTCTGCATTACAATTGCTACAAACTTCTAAGCGTAAAATTAAGAAATTAAAAAATTTAAATTCAAAATTATGTTTAGAAAATAAAAACTTAAACGCTAAAATTAATGTAGAAACAAAGATTGATGTGTTTGATTATTCTCCACCTTGCACTTTAATTGAAAATATAAAATCGTGTTTTGATTGTAATAATATTAAAGAAAAATTCAAGGATTTCGAAAAAGAACTATTAATTGTAAAAGAACAAAATGAAAAATTATCTTTATAAAATTCATCTTTAAAAAGTGATTGTGCTACATGCAAAAGTTATAAAATTGAAATCAAAGAGATGGACGAAATATTTGAGGAGTTTAGAAACGACTATCAAAATCATATTGACTCTATTGTTTCTACTCTTAAAAATAGCACAATAGCTTATAATAAAGCTAGGCATAATCTAAAGATCAAGAATGATGAATTAAAATCAAAAATCAACTTGCTTATGAAAATTATAAATACAAATTCATAATATCAAACTATATCTAAAAACAAGTTGAATATGAATATGAACATCTTAACTAAGTTTAATAATGAGAGTTAGGAACACAAAGGATTTGTAAATCAAAATCACCATTATTTACAAAATCTTGTTCCTCCCAACTTAAAAATATAACTACACAAACTTCCTATGAACGATACTTCCAATTATAATTTTCAAAATAAAGATAATCACAATAGAAATTTGATGCATAAGAATAACAATAAACCAAGATTTGAATGGAGGCCTAAAATTAAAACTGAAACATTAACTTCACATGAAAGGACCCATTCATCAATATCTACCCACAAACCTACACGTTATATTTGGGTACCCAAAGGAACCACCACACTTGGTCCCCTTTGGATACCTAAATATCTTATTCATTAGGTATCACCAAATGCATGAAGTAGAATATTTTCAAAAATAAAATATACAAATTTTTATACTTCATAATATGCTGTAATGTCTTTTTATTTTTGTTTACTTATTTTTTAAGCTATCATGTTATGGTCATCTTATATATTATTGAAAATGTGATCTTATCTCCTAAAACTTAATAAGTTTATAAATCAAATTAATTAAAATTCAAAATCATATTTTATTTTGATGACCTATCTATCTTTCTTTTATTCATTAACTATATATGTATCATGTAGTATTCATATAAATTGAACTATAAATTTGCTATAAGATATTTCAAATTAAATCAAGTTATTAGGCTATTAAGCTCTTTAGCCTTCAACAACAAAATTAGAGAAATAACATGATCTACAAGAATGTTCAATATCTAAAAGAAAGCTCAATCTTCAATATGTTTTTCTTTTTTTCCTTTTCAAAATAAAAATTGTATTGTGTTCACTCCTTGATGTCAAACATGATCTAACCCATCACTATTGTTCACCTATCAAAAATCACATATATATCCAAAATTCATAACTAGAAAGAAAAACACTAAAATGTATTGAAAGAATTTACCATCATAATAAATTTTGAATTCACATGCACCACCATGATCTATTGATGACCTTTGCTAAAATTCTCTAAAATCATATATCATAAGTCATATCAAAAGTCTTCTAAAAACAACTATTTCTATCACATTTATATGAATAAAATGATGACAATTGATATTATACCATGGTTGGTGTATTATGTGTGTATTGTGATTTATTTCAAGTTTAGACCTTAGAATCATCTTGATATCAATAAGATCAAATCAAATAGAATCTTTATTCTAAGTCTATAAATTGAAACACTATCATACTATGGCATAATATTAATCTGAAACTTATCATACTAACATTGTCACCTAAAGAATAGTAATATCTATGTTAGGTTGTATATGTTTACCAAGATATACATGTTGGGTATTCTTATCTAGGTCATATCCATGTTATTCTTTGCATAAACATCATCACATACTAATCATTTAAATCATGCTTATTTGGCCTATTCAGACTGATATCTTGTGCTTATATTTTCTATCATTTCCAACTTACATTATATTGATAAATATATGCCTTAGAAAAATCAAAATGAAGATATAAGTAAATATATATCAGGCATTGTCAAGTCATATAAGAAATTACTAACGTTTCATGCAAATTTGCAGTATCCAGACATCTCCAAAAATTCTGAAATTTCTGCATGAAACTACTCTTGGGACACTTAATAAAATAAGAAATTGGAATTTTCAAAATCTTAAAAAAGAGTGTACTGTTTTCCGCGCTAGCTCGCCTATGTGATTTTATGTAATTTTAAAATTCTGAAAAATCACTAAAATATATTATTTTATATGTACTACTCATTTTTGCATGTATGCCATAAATTAATTTTTGAAAAATTAAAATAAAAACTACAAAAGTCAAAATTGCAAAAAAAATATTTTATTCTCTTCGATTCTTTTGTTTATTTGTTTGATTTCTATTTCTATATGCAAAAATCAAATACAAATTTTTTTTAACTTAACTTTTCTATTTACATGTATCTTATGAAAGGGAGATTTGGGCTATCATCCCATCACATCTCCTAGAACCAGGCAAACCTCTCACAGGATAGACCTCGGAAAGTCCAAGATCAAATTACAAGAGTTCAAACTGTACATCAAAATTATTTTTCAAAAAATATTAAAAATACTGTATGGACTTTATTGTGAAACTCAAACATGATTTAATCCATCATCTAGACCTTCTACAATATTACAATTCATTCCTTCAAACTACTTTGAACATTGTTTTAATTATGCTTTGATATATCTACTCATTTGTTCATCAAATTGTATTGTAAAAGTTGTGTAGAACTAAGCGTAGCATGCCTCTAAGTATGAGTAAATGCTTTATGGTTGATAATGATACTAATTCACTCACTTATTTTGACAAAAGTCTACATGTGCTTTTAATCTAAGAATGCTTGCTTGTGTATTGTAATTGTACAGCAAATTAAATTTGCACAAGTATCTTACCTACACTACATTTATTTGCACTATTAACCATTAAGAAAAGTGGTTGTACTTTCAAAATTTAATTGGTTAGCAAAGCAAGTGTATTCAGAGAACTTTGTACAAAGAAAATAATCATGAAATAAATTGATTAAGATAAATCCACCAAGCACTACTTGAACCTCCTGATAAGTCTTAATAAGTGTTGTGAGGTTGAGCACCTTGGAAAGAATAGTAAAGTATCTTGTGCAAACCTTCATTTTTACACCACTTATTCTTAAGTACACCAAATCACAAAAATCAATATTGAAAAATAAAGTATGTGATCCCCCAAGCACTACTTTGCACCCTGATAAGTCTTAATGAGCATTATGTGTGCAAAGCACCTTAGTATTGTACATTTTCTTTGTGCATTGAAGTGTGTGGAAGTAAAATTATTTGTGTTTTTTTGTGCACATTACTCTACATATGTCTTGTATTTTTGATTAAATCTTTTGTTTACTCTATTCAAAATACACTTATGTGCACATCATTATCTTCCATAACACTTCTTCTCATGAGTAATGGATCCTAATGCTAAATTCTATACTACTCTTTATATATAAATGCATTAGATAACCTAGCATGCTCTCTATAATGTTTTGTATGTTTTGAATTTGTGAATTAAAATAACATTGGAGTAATCATCTTTTTTTTTATAACATTATTTCATGCTTGGTTACTTTATTGTCAAACTTACAGATTTTAAATACAAATTGATTTACAAAAACAACTTCCTTTTTGGAATTTAACTCATATATCTTCTTATGTATAGACATGATTACAAAACGATGACTCTTGTATTTCTATAAGTCCTCTGCATCATCACCATATATTGTTTACCTTGCGCTTTCATGCCTATATCAAAGTCTTAAATCTCAAAATTCCTTTTTTCAACAAGTAGTAGACTTGCTTGGTAGAATTTATATTGGTTACTTTAAACACGCATATCATTTAATGTTAAAAACTCTGATTTAATAATGTATTTCAAAATAACTATGTGAGTTTTTCAAAAAATCAAACAAAAATATAAACCCATTGGCTATGAAATTATAATTAGATTTAAAACGCTTAAGTGTTTCCAATAATAATTATCCATGATTACATATCTCACCGTAGCGGGGGCGTAGGGTTGTAGACATTAGATAACCTAACCTCTAAGTCGTGTCTTGTCCTTAACCGGGGAGGGTTTCAGTGGGGCCTTGCGAGGCACTGGGAGGAAAGAGTGTTAGGTTGAGTTTTGTCTAGTGTTTGCATATGGGACTAACACCCCAACCTACGACATGTATGCAGCTCCTCATGACCATTCGTCACTTAGTACGGGGCTAGGGTGTGGAAATATTGTCTGGGTAGATTGGTTACTTGGAAATCATTACTTTTTTTTTGCTTAAAACTCTTATATAAAGAGAAGAACTAACATGATAATATTGAGTACTTGGCAAATGTTATTTTGTTCATCTTTTTGCTAAAAAGTCTGATCTATTTCTATGAAAATACTTAATTATGCTAAAAACTCTGATTTATTTCTATAAAAATTATTATAAAACTCCTTATCATTTCCTTTCCTCTCAAAAGCTCGACCATGCCTTATTTTATTATCAAAACATTTATGTGTTTTGCTTCCTTACCCACTTTTGCTAATAACAAAAGAGGGAGAACTAACATGATAAATATAATCCGCTATCAAAATGGAAAACTAACATGATTAATTAAGTTGGTAGCTTACATATTAGGGGAGCATTCACTTAGGGGGAACATGTATTTAGGGGGAGCAATTCTAAATACTATCGATAATTATCCTAAGTCATCACTCTCACACACACACAAGTAAGTTTCATCATGCTTATATATTAATGCTCTGATTTATCATTAATGGATGTGTTATTTTCAAAGGGGGAGTTTGTTGGAACATGGTCTTCCGCATCTTAGTTTGAGAATAAGAAACCCAATGTGTATTTGATCTTGTGTGTTTAAGTGTGCAGGAAAACAAGTCCACATGACTCAAGGATAACATAAGAAGGTTGCGCCCAAATTTGAAGTCAAAATTCCAATATGCTCGCTACATCCGGCGCTAGCGCTAGCGCTAGCTCTGACTGTTGAAAATCTCAAAAGAAGTTATAGAAGGTGCTAGCGCCACGCGATAGCAGCTAACGCAGGTGGGAGTAGCTAGCACAGGTGGTATCGGCTAGCGCAGGCGGTAGCGCAAAGCACAAGAGGAAGGCGACCGACTTGCTTAAAATGAAGGATTCTCATGCGGAGAATATTGCCTAATCTGGGATAGCATCGGCGGTAGCGATAGCGCAGGCACTAGCTCCAAGGCTATAAAAAGGACCCCTTGTATCTGTCTTCTTCATCCTCTCTCACTACCAAATTCCAGAGCTTCGTGCCACTACATATAGAGGACGGTTTAGAGAGATACTCCCTCAAATCCATGAAGGCTTAAGGAGATCCGTGGAGAAGATTTCAATACGCATCATCATCATGGTGAAATATCGCATCAACTACAATCATACTCTGCGGGTCATCGTCTACTTCTCCAAGAGATCCACATAGAGGGAGTTTTTAATATTATTGCTCTTCTCATTCTTGTAATCACTTAGTGAATTCGCCTCGTGTTGGCGACTAGGTCTGGGTAGGACTTAGGGCAGAAATTTGTCTCGTGTTGGCGACTAGGTCTAGGGTGTAGATCTAGGGGGTGCTCTAGGACATATCCGGGGAAGGATTGGCTAGAGCGTCTTGAGGTCGTATCCGAGGATGGATTGGCTAAAGCCAACCGGTTCGTGGGGATACGAATCGGTATAGAAAACAAAATGAGTCTTTCATATTTCGCCTTGATTTCTAGCGTCATTGAAATCTAGTTTTGTAATCAATTTTATTAATAGTAATCATGTCTCTCTTTGTGTAATAAAATTGATTTTGTTCTTTATTTATCTAAATTATTTATTATCATCTCTTTCATCATAAAACAATTTATATCTTTATTCAAAATCACTATTTTAATCTCTTATTATTTCAGATATTCTAAATATAAGAAAAAGTTTTAAGACTCTTATTCACCCCCCCCCCCCCCCCCCCGCCCCTATAATGATGCAGCGGTATTTCCTACTAGAGATCTACACGCGCTATATTCCAAATCGCCACGAACTCACGATGAACTAACACACCTACACAAGCATTCTATCGCTCACATACGTTGCCATTCGCATCACAATATCAAATAAAAAGAAGAACGATCGACTCTAAAACAGCGGCCAAAAGAGAGTCGACATAGTTCCCAAATCAACACAAAGATTGCTACTCTTTTTGAGAACAAGACCAAGGCTATAGGCCAAGATCCGTTCAAGCAAACGAGACCCACTCGGTCCGGACACGAAGAACGCGGGAAAGCGATCTCAAGTTCAGAAAAAATGTCAATGATCGATATTCAAAATCGCGGAGAACACGATGGTTCTTCCTCCACAAACTAAAGAAAGAAACTCTTGAAGGTTTAGAGATTACCCAACCCAGAAAATGTAAACACACTTGATAAATGTGGGAGAATCATTCTCTCCACGCTTTCCACCGGCGTCGCACCGTATGGATCCTTCGGAGTCACACTGAGGGGCTGCCTTTCTTCTTCCTTGGAGTCTCACCAAGAGACCACGCCGGAAACACCCAAAGAAGGGGGGCGAAAATGGAGAAGAGGGGGGAGGCAAGGGGGGGCGGCGGCTTGGAGCAAGCCTTGCCCGAAATCCTCTTAGGGGGAGTTTTTTTAGGGTTCAATCTCTTCTCCTCATTTCTCATAAAAGGCTCCCTTAAATAGGAGATTACAAACACCATCCAACCATCCAAGATTGAGATGAAATCTCATCAAACCGGATGGTTAAATGCACCCCAATATAAAATGTCTATTAGCACACCAAAATAAAAACATGCCGGAATTAAAAGATTACAAGTTTTTAAATTGCGGAAATAAATATAAAACTAAAGCAAGATAATACGAAGGCCTTAGGCAGCCTTTGCGCGACGCGAGCGGAGGTTATAATGTTGATTTCTGGGATGCCAAAAGTCCTTGTGTTGTAACATCTCCAAGTCATCCGCATGTGGGGGAAGTGGTGCGGCATCAATCCTCCCCCCCCCCCCTCAACTTCACGTATCCCCGATGCGTGGTCCAAGAGGAAACGGTGGAGAAGAGCGGCACCTAGTCTTTGAAGCTCGGACTCAAGCACCCAAGTGTCATCGGAAGGTGGACGATCCCGCCATCGAATGAGGAAGCGGCGAGTATCACCATCAATAGTAGTCAAGGGCTCCATGTCCAGTATCCTGTCAGGGCTAGAAAAGGTTTTGGGAAACCTTGGAAACATGTCAGCATTAGGAATAAGATGTGACTCACCATCCGACGGTATACCTGTGGACAGCATGGAAGAGAGATCATCCGATCTACCACTCCCCAACCCATTAGAATTATTTGTGGAAGGAGAAGACGACATAGAAGACAACTCTTGTGGAGGCGGGACAAACATCGTCAAATCCGAAACGTTGAAAATGGGTGAGACACCCCAATCAGAAGGCAAATCCAAAACAAAAGCATTCTCTCCTATTTTCTTCAAAATCCAGAACGGGATGGCTCGCCTCGGTGCTAATTTCTTAACGGTGCCAGATGGCATTCGTTCGGGAACTAGGCGGACTAAAACTTGGTCGCCGACATTAAAGTTTGACGCTCTCCTCTTTTGGTTTGCATGTGTTTGATAGGCATCATATTGAGAGGTCAAGGTCGCCCGAATATGTGCATGTAGATCATGAATGTGTTGGGCAAAAGATTGTGCGAACTGACTGGTCTTATACGAAGGTGGTAGTGGGACCAAGTCAAGGGGCACCAGAGCATTATACCCGTGAACAACCTCGTTTGGAGACATACCCGTGGATCGATTCTTGGAATTATTATAAGCCAACTGAGCGTGGGGAAGAAGTAAGTCCCATGTGCCTTTATGGTCACCCACAAGGCACCTAAGAAGATTCCCCAAGCTTCTATTGACCACCTCTGTTTGCCCATCCGTTTGTGGGTGGTAGGCGGCAGAGAATAGTAATTTAGTGCCCATTAGAATCCAAAACGTCATCCAAAAATAACTTGTAAATTTCACGTCCCTATCCGACACAATAGTGTTAGGCACCCCACGATGGCTAACGACATTTTGAAAATACAGCTTGGCAATATGAGATGCATCGTTGGTCTTGCTACAAGGGATAAAATATGCCATCTTGGAGAACCTATCTACAACAATGAATATGGAGTCGTGTCGGTGAAACGTGGGGGGAAGGCCTATAATGAAGTCCATGCTCACGTCTTCCCAAGGTTTGGATGGAATAGGTAACGGTGTATGCAAGCCAACATTGGTCTTAGAACCTTTGGAGACTTGACACGTTCGGCAACTGCTCACTACTCGTCCGACCATGGCCTTAAGTTTTGGCCAATAAAACTTCTCCTCTACGAGCACAATAGTCTTGTCATGCCTGAAGTGACCACTCAAACCGCCGCTATGCAACTCCCAAATAATGTGTAGTCGTAGGGAAGATTGTGGGATGCATAGCTTCCCGTGCCGAAAGAGATAACCGTCTCTAATAGTGAAGGCCGAGATAGTGGTTGGGGAGTTGTCCTGTGCGGAGAGGTACAACTCCTGGAAATCCGGGCACGTGGCGTACTCATCCTTAATGCGCTCGAACCCAATAACATGCACCTTCATGGTAGAAAGTAAAAGGGTGAGGCGGCTAAGCGCATTAGCGACTCGATTCTCTGAACCCTTGAGGTGCTTAATGTTAAACGTGTATTCTTGAAGGAACGCAACCCACTTCGCGTGCCGTGGGCTGATCTTATTGTTGGATCGGTAGGCGCCCTTAGAGGGGGGGGGGGGTGAATAAGGGTTTTAAAGATTTTATAATTATTTTGAGTATTTTAAAAAAAGTTTGAATATGATAATAAAGAAGATCAAGACTAATCAAATAAAGTAAAAATAGAGACATGATTTTATTAACTTGTGAAACATGATTACAAAATTTGATCTCTTATGAAAGATAGAAATCGAAGCTAAATAGAAAAGAAACCTTTTGGTTTTCTATCCCGACTCGCTTCCCCACGAACCGGTGGCCCTAGCCTTATCCTTCCCGGATTTGGCCTCAAGCCGCTCTAGCCAATCCCTCCCCGGATGTGGCCTCGAGCCGCCCTAGACCTAGCCTAGATCTAGTCGCCAACACGAGGCGATTTTCCCCCTAAGTCCTACCCAGACCTAGTCGCCAACACGAAGCGATTTCACTAATCGTTTACAAAGAGGAATATGAAATAACAATAAAGAAATAAGAACTCCCTCAAGATGGACTTCTGAAGTTGGAGACGAAGATCCGCCGTTGAATAAGCGTTGTAGAAGCGTTCTTCGATCTGATCCGGCGTGACGAGATTCTCCTTCAGAAGTTTTGCAGAGCTTCGCTAGCACATCAACTTTCGGTCAAGATAGCCTCTAGAATTCTGGCACTCAATATATCTCTCTGATGTCCCTCCGTGAAACGAGAGGACTTGGGTCCTTTTTATAGAATAGCGCTAGCGCCTGCGCTAGCCACTACCGCCGGCGCTATTTCATATTAGGAGACTTTTTGCGCGGCAGAATCTTCAATCCGAGGCAACAATTCCACCATGCCTTCTGTGCATCGAGCTAGCGCCGGCGCTATCCACTATCGCCTGCGCTATCTCATATTAGGAGACTTTTTGCGCGGCAGAATCTTCAATCCAAGGCAACAATTCCAGCATGCCTTCTGTGCATCGATCTAGCGCCGGCGCTATCCACTATCGCCTGCGCTAGTGATCAGTTTGGAGTTGATGGCTCAATTTCGGGGGCAACCACCATATGTAAACCTTGAGTCATTTTGACCTGTTATCCTGCACACTTAGATCACACAAGATTAAATACACACATAGGATTTGTTATTCTCAAACCTAGGAGATGCGGAAGACCGTGTTCCAACAAACTCCCCCTTTTGATAATAACAAATCCATTAATGATAAATCAGAGCATTAATCTAAATAAGCATGAATAAGCATATTTGTGTGTGTGTGACAAGGATGACTTAGGATAAATAATGATTATAGCATTTTAGTATTGCTCCCCCTAAATACCTAAATACATGCTCCCCCTAAGTGAATGCTCTCCTAATATGTTCTTAACTGAATTAAGCATGTTAGATATGTTATCATGTTAGTTCTCCCCCTTTTGCATTTTATCATGTTAGTTATCCCCCTTTGTTATTAGCAAAAGCGGGTAGGGAGACACCACTTCAAGCTGTTGTAATAAGTTTAATAGGCATGATCGAGCTTTGAGAGAAGGAAATGATAAGGAGTTGTAGAATTCTTTTCATTGAATTAGATTAGAGTTTGAGTATCTGTATTTTCATAAATCAGAGTTTTGTAGCATAATGCAAAGGTGCGGAAGACTTAAAAGAAAACATCTTGTATAAGAAGTGATAATTCAAAAAATATTGAAGTTTTAATTTCATAAAGAAGATGTTTTGTACATCAAAGGTTAAACAAGAGTGTAATTTCACCAATGAAGAAACCAAGCATGAATAAATATTATCACAAGAGAGAGTACTACAATGTTATGGTAATTCATAATTTCAAAAACAAACTAAACATTGTAGAAATCATGCTAGGTTATCTAGTGCATTTTATAAATAAAGAGTAAGTATAGAATTCGCATTAGGATCCAATACTCATGAGAAGAAGTGTTATGGAAGATAATGATGTGCACAAGTGTATTTTGAATAAAGTGAACAAGTGTGTTAACCAAAAAAGTACAAGACAAATATAGAGTAAAGTGCACAATAAAACACAAATAATTTTACTTCCACACACTTTTAAGCACAAATTAAAATGTACAACAACCAAGGTGCTTTGCACACACAATGCTTATGAAGACTTATCAGGGTGCAAAGTAGTGCTTGGGGGATCACACAAGTTAATTTATCAAGGTTGATTTTTTTTTTGTTGTGATCCTGTGTACTTAAGAAGAAGTGGTTTTATTTTTAAAATGAAGAGTTCGCACAAGACACTTTACTAATCTATCCAAGGTGCTCAACCCCACAATGCTTATTAAGACTTATCAGGAGGTTCAAGTAGTGCTTGGTGGAGGTGACTTTGTCAAGGTTATGATGAGTTTTGATTTGAACAAAGTTCTCCGATTACACTTGCTTTGCAAACACTTTAAAGAAGAAATTTTAACCACTCTTCTTAATATTTAATAGTGCAAATAAATGTTGTGTAGGTAAGATACTTGTGCAATTTTAATTTTATGTACAATTACTATATATTAGCAAGCATTCTAAGATTAAGAAGCACAAGTAGACTAAGCCAAAAGGTGAGTGAAATAATATCATTATCAAACATAAAACATTTACTCATACTTAGAGGCATGCTAAGCTTAGTCCTACACAAACTTTTCTAATTATTATTGATGCACATATTAATAGATAGATTAAAGCATGATAAAAGCAATGTTAAAGAAGTTTGAAAAAATTAATTGTAACATTATAGAGACTCAAAAGAATAGATTTAAATCATGCTTGATGTTCATAAAAAACATACAAAATTTTGGATTTGTTTTCAAGTTTTATGTTTTTGTATTTTGATTTTAAAAAAAAACTTTAAATAAAAGCAAAAAAAAAACATATTTTTTTTGGTTTTTGTCTTTTGTAATTTTATATTTGATTTTGGTAAATGACAAAGGCTTTAAACAAGAGCAAAACATATTTTTGGAATTTTGTCTTTTATAGGTTTGTTTTTGATTTTTCAAAATTTAAATAAAATTAGTGGTGCAAAAACAAATAGTACATATCTAGTAACATAATTTTTGGAATTTTTCAAAATTTTAAAAATGCAGAAAATCAGAAAGTCACGCTAGCGCCGGCGCTAGCGCTAGCGCGGAATACAGTACACGATTTTCGAGGAGTTTAAAATTTTTGATTTTTGATCCTGATTAGGTGTCCCAATAGTAGTTTAATGCTGAAATTTCAGATTTGTAGGAGGTGTTTTCGATGGTGAAAAATGCAAAAAATTGTGTTTTGTGAAAGTGTTTTAACTCGAAAGATCTTGGACACCTAACTCAAGTCGTAATAATCGAAATCTCGCATCGGGAAGAGGCTTAGTAAATATGTCAGCGAGTTGGGAGTCCGTGCCAATGAAACTAACTTTTACATGCTCTTTCTTAATGTGATCCCTAATGAAATGATGACGAACATCGATGTGTTTGGATCTAGAATGATGTACAGGATTATATGTGAGGTCTATTGCACTTTTGTTGTCACATTTAAGGTCAATGTTTTTAAGATGAAATCCAAAGTCCTCTAGTGTTTGACTCATCCATAGTGCTTGTGAACAACAACTACCAAGTGCAGTATACTCGGCCTCCATGGTGGAGAGTGCAACTTAGGATTGTTTCCTACTAGACCAAGCTACTAAGGAGGGTCCTAAGAAGTGACAAGTACCGCTAGTGCTTTTTCGATCTAGTGAACACCCGGCGTAGTCCGAATCGGAATAGTCGTGGAGTGTGAATGTATCATTGTGTGGGTACCACAAACCTAATTTAGATAACCCTAATAGATAACAAAAAATCCGTTTTACCGCTTTTAAATGAGATTCTTTTGGGTTGGCTTGAAAGCGAGCACATAAACATACGGCAAACATTATATCTGGTCTAGATGCACTTAAGTAAAGAAGAGATCCTATCATTCCTCTATATAACGTTTGATCAATTGAAATTCCGGATTCATCTTTTCCTAGTTTTAAAGAAGCACTCATAGGAGTAGAAGCTTGTTTAAGATTTTCAAATCCAAATCGTTTAAGCATACCGTGAACATATTTTGTTTGGCAAATAAATATACCATCACTTTGTTGTGAGATTTGAAAACCAAGAAAATAAGACAATTCTCCTACAAGACTCATTTCAAATTCTTTTTTCATTACTAATACTACTTCATTACACAACTCTTCATTAGTGGCTCCAAAAATGATATCATCAACATAGATTTGTAAAATAATTAGATCGTTATTATTATGCTTAATGAAGAGTGTGTTGTCGGCACTTCCCATAACATAACCGTGCTTTAACAAAAACGATGTGAGTCTATCATACCATGCACGGGGTGCTTGTTTTAATCCATAAAGCGCTTTTTCTAGTTTGTAAACATGATTAGGAAATTTTTCATTTATGAAACCGGGGGGTTGTTCTACATAGACTTCTTCTTTTATAAACCCGTTTAAAAAGGCACTTTTAACATCCATTTGAACTAATTTTATTCTTTTAAAACTCGCAAATGCCAAAAATATTCGTATAGATTCTAAGCGAGCTACGGGTGCAAAAGTTTCTTCAAAATCTACCCCCTCGATTTGTGAATAGCCTTGAGCAACTAAGCGTGCTTTATTTCTTACAATCCTAGATTCACCATCTAGCTTATTTTTAAAAATCCATTTTACGCCAATAATTGGATGATTAGATGGTCTTTCTACTAAATTCCAAATTTTATTTCTTTCAAATTGTCCTAACTCTTCATTCATTGCCAAAAACCAAAATTCGTCATTTAAAGCGGTGGAAACGTTTTTAGGTTCAATTTCAGACACAAAGCAAAGATTTGAGAATGTTTCATGAAGAGAGGACCGAGTTCTTACCCCAGTAGAAGGTTCCCCAATGATTAGCTCCTTTGGATGATTTTTGGAGAAGTTTAGAATGCTTGGAGGTACATATTCATCTTCTTTTGACTTCTCCTCCTCTTCTTTGGATGGTTCTTCTTTGTCATGCTCCAAGGATGGCAGAGGTTCATCATCGGTACCTGAAGGGAGATTTTCTGCACATGGAACAAACTCATCAAATCTTACATTAATTGACTCTTCAACCTTGCTTGATCTTTTATTATATATTCTATATGCTTTACTAGTTGAAGAATAACCAAGAAATATTCCTTAATCGCATTTTTCGTCAAATTTTCCTAAAGAGTCTTTTGTATTAAGAATGAAGCATTTACATCCAAAAACTCTAAAATATGATACGTTAGGTTTCTTTTGATAGTAGAGTTCATATGGTGTGAGAGATAATGATGGGCGAAGCATAACTCTATTCATTACATAGCATGCAGTGCTTACGGCTTCTGCCAAAAAATATTTAGGTAATTTATATTCAGATAGCATTGTGCGTGCAAGTTCTTGTATTGTCCTATTCTTCCGTTCTACAACACCATTTTGTTGAGGTGTGCGTGGAGCAGAGAACTCATGCTTAATACCTAACATGTCACAAAAAGATTTAAAATTTTCATTTTCAAATTCACCTCCATGATCTGAGCGAATGCATTTTATTTTTAAATCTAATTCATTTTGAATGCGAGTACATAATTTTGAAAATTCGCAAAATGCATTAGATTTGGAGGAGAGAAATAAAGTCCAACAATATCTAGAATAGTCATCTATGAGAACATAAGTGTATAATCTACCACCAAGACTTGCAGTGTTAACGGGACCAAAAAGATCCATATGAATTAATTGCAGAGGTTTTGATGTAGAAATTTCAGTTTTGCTTTTAAAAGATGACTTAGTAAATTTGCCTTTTTGGCATGGAGGGCATAATGAAGATAAATTTCCATTTAACTTAGGCAATCCTCTAATCAATTCTCTTTTTGCTAGTTTTAAGATGAGCTTTGTACTAGCGTGGCCTAAGCGTCTATGCCATAATTCTAATTCATCATTTTTCGTTATAAAACATTTTATAGAAGATTTAGAAAGATCACGAAATGAAACTATGTAAACATTATGAATTCTAGGTGCAGTTAATAACACATCTTTTGTTTTAGGATTAACAATCTTGCAAAGATTAGTGGAAGATTCAAAAAGTACGTCTAAACCTTTATCACAAAGTTGACTTATAGATATTAGGTTATGTTTTAATCCTTTCACATAAAGCACATTTGATATAAGAAAAGATGCGTTACCCACTGTACCAATTCCCATGATCCTTCCTTTACCGTTATCGCCAAACGTCACTATTCCTCCTTTCTTCTTTTCTAGGCTAAGGAATTTTGCTTTATTGCCCGTGATGTGTTTGGAGCAGCCTGAGTCCAAATACCACACGTCTTCTGTTTCCTTAGCCTTCCTGCAAATCTAGAAAGAGGATGAGAGTAAAGACCCAGATACCCAAGAGGTACCACCCATAGAGTAAGTGGATTTCTTAGGTATCCAGATTTGTTTTAATGATCGTTGATTTATTATATTCCTGCAAGAGCCAGACGTGTGTCCAAATTTAAGACAATTAGCACACGAAATAAAGGGGGTTGAGACCCTTTTCTGAGTTTCTATGTTGCTCTTGCTGGATGATGTTTGTATATTAGAAAGACCAGGAAAAATTATAACGTTAGAGCTACCGCCGGCGTTAGTAGCTAGCGCCGGGCGGTAGTGTTCACTTTTATATCCGAGTCCGATTTTTCCAGACCCAAAGCATTGATTACCCAGAAGCATATCCAGGTATTTTTGACCAATCCCGAATTTGGTTATGGCTAAATTGAGATTTTGATTTTGTTTTTTAAGAGATGTATTTTCATGAACAATCATAACACATTTGTTTTCAAATCCTTTTTTGTTCTTTTCAATTTGTAATATAGAAGCTTTCAATCTTCTCTCTAAGTCCCCCTTCTATTTTGCAATAATTTTGTTTTGTGAGAGGGCATTAGAGAGAGATACTTCAAGTTCTTTTAACTTAAATAAGGAGTGCTCACATTCTTAACATGAGACTTTTCTTTTTTCAAGAGAAACCAATTTTTTTCTGAGCTTACGATTTTCTTTTATAATAGATTCATTTTCAAGATTTAGTAAAACAAATTTATCATAAAGTTCTTCAAAAGTAGGAGGAGATACCTTAGTGTCGCTAAGAACACTGGTGTCGTCATCGTCGCTTTTGGCCATCAAGCACAAGTTTACTTCCTCCTCGCTACTTGACTCAGATTCGTTTGACTCTTCAGAGGAAGAGTCATCCCAAGTGGCGGCCTTCAGCACTTTCTTCTTTTCTTTTGTTTTCTTTTGTCCTTTTCGTTCCTTTTGGTATTTTGGGCACTGGCTCCGAATGTGCCCGGTTTTTCTGCAGTGATAGCATTCTGGAGGCGGCCTTTCTTCTTCGTCATCACTTCCTTTTTCTTTCCTCGATGAAGAGGAAGATCCCTTTCGTCGAGTGTCCTTTTGGAAGAATTTTCTGAATGTGTTCCTTCTTTCTGGATTCCTGATGAACTTTTTAAAGTTCTTAACCAGGAGTCCTTCTTCATCATCATCGTCCTCTTCGGTGCACTCCTTCTTTGATGTTAGTGCCAATGCCTTTTTCTTCGGCTCTTTGTTGTATTCTTCATGTTGAATTTGCAGTTCTACCTCATGGGTTTTGAGATTCCCAATGAGGTTCTCGATCTGGAGAGTTCTTAAGTTGTGCGACTCTGAGATGGCTGTCACCTTCGGATTGAATCTTGGGGGTAAGGAACGAAGAATTTTCCTCACCAAGTCTCCGTCGGAGTAGGTCTTTACAAGTGCCTTTGATGCGTTGACAATCTTTGTGAAGCGAGTGTACATGGAGTTGATGTCCTCTTCCGTGTCCATCCTGAATTTCTCGTATTCAGATTCCAGTTGAAACAGCTTTGCATCTTTTACCTGCGATGTACCTTCATGAGTTACTTCTAATTGATTCCAAATATCATAAGCAGTAGTGCATGCAGAAATTCTATTAAACTCAGTTCTATTTAAAGCACAATATAAGGCATTCATTGCTTTAGCATTATTTTTACACCTTAGTTTATCGTTGTCGTCCCATTTATCCTTAGGTTTTGCTAATGTCGCTTCTCCCACTACAGTTGTAGGAGGAGAGTACCGAACTTCTACCATGTTCCATACTTCTACATCCATAGTCATAAGAAAGCACATCATTCGATTTTTCCAGTAGTTAAAATCAGACCCAGTAAAGAGAGGTGGTCGACTAACCCCTTGACCCTCAGGAAAAGCGAGATCATGAGACGCCATTGTTCCCGGTTGTTAAGCCGATTGGAACAAAACCTAGCTCTGATACCACTTGTTGGATCGGTAGGCGCCCTTAGAGGGGGGGGGGGGTGAATAAGGGTTTTAAAGATTTTATAATTATTTTGAGTATTTTAGAAAAAGCTTTGAATATGATAATAAAGAAGATCAAGACTAATCAAATAAAGTAAAAATAGAGACATGATTTTATTAACTTGAGAAACATGATTACAAAATTTGATCTCTTATGAAAGCTAGAAATCGAAGCTAAATAGAAAAGAAACCTTTTGGTTTTCTATCCCGACTCACTTCCCCACGAACCGGTGGCCCTAGCCTTATCCTTCCCGGATTCAGCCTCAAGCCGCTCTAGCCAATCCCTCCCCGGATGTGGCCTCGAGTCCCCCTAGACCTAGCCTAGATCTAGTCGCCAACACGAGGCGATTTTCCCCCTAAGTCCTACCCAGACCTAGTCGCCAACACGAGGCGATTTCACTAATCGTTTACAAAGAGGAATATGAAATAACAATAAAGAAATAAGAACTCTCTCAAGATGGACTTCTGAAGTTGGAGACGAAGATCCTCCGTTGAATAAGCGTTGTAGAAGCGTACTTCGATCTGATCCGGCGTGACGAGATTCTCCTTCAGAAGTTTTGCAGAGCTTCGCTAGCACATCAACTTTCGGTCAAGATAGCCTCTAGAATTCTGGCACTCAATATATCTCTCTGATGTCCCTCCGTGAAACGAGAGGACTTGGGTCCTTTTTATAGACTAGCGCTAGCGCCTGCGCTAGCCACTACCGCCGGCGCTATCTCATATTAGGAGACTTTTTGCACGGCAGAATCTTCAATCCGAGGCAACAATTCCACCATGCCTTCTGTGCATCGAGCTAGCGTCGGCGCTATCCACTATCGCCTGCGCTATCTCATATTAGGAGACTTTTTGCGCGGCAGAATCTTCAATCCGAGGCAACAATTCCAGCATGCCTTCTGTGCATCGATCTAGCGTCGGCGCTATCCACTATCGCCTGCGCTAGTGATCAGTTTGGAGTTGATGGCTCAATTTCGGGGGCAACCACCATATGTAAACCTTGAGTCATTTTGACCTGTTATCCTGCACACTTAGATCACACAAGATTAAATACACACATAGGATTTGTTATTCTCAAACCTAGGAGATGCAGAAGACCGTGTTCCAACACTTTTGACTACCGTTTATGAATCTCAACGCATCGTGGTCAGAAAGGAGCACAAATTCCTTGGACAGAATATAGTGCCTCCAATGATGCAAACACCTCACAATCGCATAGAACTCTCGGTCGTAGTTAAAATAATTGAGCTTTGCGCCCGCCAATTTCTCACTAAAATAACTAATAGGGTGGCCCTCTTGACATAGGACTCCTCCTATCCCTACCCCAGACGCATCACAAGTAACCTCAAAGACCTTGGTGAAGTCAGGGAGACGTAACACCGGTGCTTCGGTCATGAGTTGCTTGATCCGAAGGAAGGCAAAAGTAGCAGACTTCGACCACGCAAACTCTCCCTTTTTCATACAATCAGTAATAGGTGCCATGATGCTACTAAAGTCTCGTATAAAACGATGATAAAATGTAGCTAACCCATGGAAACTGCGCACCTCTCGAATACTAGTCGGCTCTGGCCAATCCTTAATCACCTGGACCTTCCCGGGGTCTACTCGTATACCTTCGGTCCCAACAATATAACCTAAGAATTCTACCTCAGAGACTCGAAAAGTGCACTTCTTAAGGTTCAGATAAAGAGTTTCCTTCCGAAGGGTGGAAAGAACTATACGCAGGTGTGAGATGTAATCGGCGGGGGTGGTACTATAGATAAGGATGTCGTCAAAGTAGACAACCACGAACTTCCCTATATAAGGCTGGAAGACATGAGTCATCATCCTGGAGAACGTGCTTGGGGCGTTGGATAACCCAAAAGGCATCACAAGCCACTCATACAGTACATCCTTGGACTTAAACACCGTCTTCCACTCGTCTCCCTCACGAATCCTGATCTGATGGTAACCACTCCGCAAATCTAGCTTGGAAAAGATGGTGGCACCCGCTAGGACATCGAGGAGATCATCTAACCGTGGGATTGGAAATCTATATTCGATGGTGATTTTGTTGATAGCACGGCTATCAACACACATCCTCCACGAACCATCCTTCTTGGGGGCAAGAAGGGCTGGAACAGCACATGGGCTCAAACTAGCCCGAATGAATCCCTTCTTCAGCAAGTCCTTTATCTGGACTTGTAACTCCTTATGGGCAGCGGGAGGGAGTCTATAGTGGGGCTGATTGGGTAGGGATGACCTAGGGATAAGATCTATAGCATGCTGTATATCCCTAAGTGGGGGTAACGTCGACGGAAGCTCGTCGGGGTAAACATCCCTATACTCATCTAGCAAGGCCCGCCACTCTCTAGGCAACCCATCTAACGTGCTCGAATCAGCCTTCGTACTCATAAGAACTAACGCATACATCACTCCCTCTAAGAATGGGTCTCTCGCAAACTCCTTCCTGCCTACTAGACTCAACGTCTTCCTCTCGACCGGGACAGTGGTGTCCTTGGGTAATGCAAATGGTTCCTTCAGAACGGTCGGGCTCAAAGTAATGGTCTTACCCTTAAATTTAAACTCATAGGAGTTGGCCCGGCCGTCATGTGTCACATCACGGTCATAGAGCCAAGGGCGGCCTAATAACACGTGGCATGCGTCCATCGGTAATACATCACACCATATCTCATCCGTGTACGATCTGATCGAGAGGGGAACTAGGCATCGCTTGGTAACTGGGACAGTGATCTTGTTAATCCAAGCTACTTGATACGGGGTCGGGTGTGGCTCCGTGGTCAAGGCCACACGTGTGACGGCGTTCTCAGAAACGATGTTTACACAACTTCCACTATCGATAATCAGCTTACATAACTTCTCACCACTCCTAAAGATCAGGGAAAATATGCTCGTCCTCTTCCAATCATCTAAGGGACGAGGGGTGGTCAAGATACATCGCATCACTCCTAGGTAGCGTTCGTCCTCCAAATCACTTGGGACTCCCTCAGGGTCACCCTCCTCCATAGCCTCATAAACTAGGTCGGCGGGGTCGGTCTCCGCATCCAAAAGGGCTATGGCTCGAGTTTTTGTAGGACACTCAAAGGCGTAGTGGCCCTAAACCCCGCAAGCATAACATGTGGTGTTAGCCTTGCTAACCTTTCCTATGGGGATACGCTCACTCGTGGGATTCCTAGAGTTCCTCGCAGTTATCACTACCGATCTAGACTCGGCGGTCTTAGGTTTTCCTTTATCGTGGGTGGTAGATGAAGATGCCCCAAATGTGGTCAAACTCTTCGTACGGGAGTAACGAGGGTGGGCCTTAGAAGCCAGATGCTTTTCAATGTCAAGAGAGGCATTGAATGTCGTATTCAGATCTGTGTGACCATATCTCAAAAGCTTCCTCTGAATGTCAGGGTGGAGCCCCTTACGAAACTGAGATAGCGTAACCTCGGGGATCTCTCGAAGATCACAACGCACCATACGGTCTTTCAGCTCGCCCATATACTCGGCCACCGAGTTTGAGCCTTGCCGAAGGGTGGCTAGCTCATCGAACATTTGGGTTCGGTGGTAGGCGGGGACGTATTGGTCAGTGAGTAAGTTCTTCATCACCGGCCATCCAATGAGTGGGGCTCCCTGCCCGGCTCCTAGCCTACGCTCTTCATTCAGCCAATACATTTTCGCTCGACCCATTAGCTTCATCCTGGCAACCTGGACCTTTTGGGGATCCGTAAGATGGTGCCATTCGAAATAACATTCAATATCCACTACCCAGGTAAGGAAAATCTGGGGGTCTCCCAAACCATCGTAAGTGGGGGTGTCGATCTTAATGGCTCTAGTGATATCCGTGCCACGATCCGGACGACGTCCACGAGGAGGGGCTCGAGGATATCCATCATCCGAATCCGAATCATGAACTCGTTGTTGCTGATTGGGCAGCTCATCATTAGCCGGTGGGGGCGGTGTTCCCCTTTGATTCAGAAGAATTTGGGCTAACATGGTCCTAGTCTCCGTCATCTCACCACGTAGCTCTTCTATAGCCTCCGTGTTAGGATCTACTTGATCGTTCGCTGCCATCCTAGAGGTGGAAGGTAACTCTACGGTGTATTCCGTGCCTAGTCTCGTACGCATGCAAATTTGAACAACTAGAAAAAAAATGAATTTTTTTTTGACGGACCTAACGAGATCGAAACGAATTTTTTTTTTTAGTTTTAAAGTTGCTGGAAATTAACTCAGGAAGCTACAGAAAGGTTTTTGGAATTTTGACAAAAATTTCAGATTTCAGACCGCTATTCGCACACCACCTAGATAGAATTACGACGGTTCTAATTTTCAGGCCAGCCTAACGAGATCGAATCGAAAAAGTTTCAGTTTTAACGTTGCTGGAAATACTTTCAGGAAGCTACAGGAAAAATTTCAGATTTTTCTGACAAGTTTTAATTTTTTTCTGAGCTTTTACTAAACGCAGACCAATCCGAAAATTTTCAGATTTTTCCTATTGATTAGAACAACCAACAAGGATCGCGGCGAGGATGTTTGCAACGTGGGAGTTGAAACGACCTGCTTTGATACCAAATTGATGCAACGGTATTTCCTACTAGAGATCTACACGGGCTATATTCCAAATCGCCACGAACTCACGATGAACTAACGCACCTACACAAGCATTCTATCGCTCACATACGTTGCCATTCGCATCACAATATCAAATAAAAAGAAGAACGATTGACTCTAAAACAGCGGCCAAAAGAGAGTCGACATAGTTCCCAAATCAACACAAAGATTGCTACTCTTTTTGAGAACAAGACCAAGGCTATAGGCCAAGATCCGTTCAAGCAAACGAGACCCACTCGGTCCGGACACGAAGAACGCGGGAAAGCGATCTCAAGTTCAGAAAAATGTCAACGATCGATATTCAAAATCGCGGAGAACACGATGGTTCTTCCTCCACAAACTAAAGAAAGAAACTCTTGAAGGTTTAGAGATTACCCAACCCAGAAAATGTAAACACACTTGATAAATGTGGGAGAATCACTCTCTCCACGCTTTCCACCGGCGTCGCACCGTATGGATCCTTCGGAGTCACACCGAGGGGCTGCCTTTCTTCTTCCTTGGAGTCGCACCAAGAGACCACGCCGGAAACACCCAAAGAAGGGGGGCCAAAAATGGAGAAGAGGGGGGAGGCAAGGGGGGCCGCGGCTTGGAGCAAGCCTTGGCCGAAATCCTCTTAGGTGGAGTTTTTTTAGGGTTCAATCTCTTCTCCTCATTTCTCATAAAAGGCTCCCTTAAATAGGAGATTACAAACACCATCCAACCATCCAAGATTGAGATGAAATCTCATCAACCCGGATGGTTAAATGCACCCCAATATAAAATGTCTATTAGCACACCAAAATAAAAACATGCCGGAATTAAAATATTACAAGTTTTTAAATTGCGGAAATAAATATAAAACTAAAGCAAGATAATACGAAGGCTTTAGGCAGCCTTTGCGCGACGCGGGCGGAGGTTATAATGTTGATTTCCGGGACGTCGAAAGTCCTTGTGTTGTAACATCTCCAAGTCATCCGCATGTGGGGGAAGTGGTGCGACATCATATAAGGGCGCCTACCGATCCAACACACAAGACAAATATCCAAGATAAACTTGATCATCACAGCAAAGAGCTAGACAGTCATCTGCTGGAGACAAAGAACCATTTGGAGAAAGGGATTTATATGCTGAAAGAAAAGATACTAGTACTTCAGGAGAACCTCCAAAGGGAGATGTCAAGAGAAGTCATAGAGGGGGAGAGTTCAATGATAAAGGTCAGTGGTGAGCATGCCATCTGGACCACCAATACCATCAGGTAAGCAATAAATATTCCTCCTCTATACTTTGATGAGCCTGTTGAAGAATACCCTGCTGAAGACTCACATGTTGACCTTCCTGATCAACATGTTGACAATGTTGATGCTACTGATGATCAGGGTAAAGAGAAGGAAATACTGGAGGAAGATGAAGTAAAAATGAGGAAGAGAAAGTACAGGTAGAAAATGGAGAAAAAAGATGACTATGAAAGATGGAGTCCCAAATCCAGATCCATCATTCTACAAGCATGGAAGCGAGTGAAAGTTAATAAAGGTGAAAGATACAATGTTTACAGTCCTCAAGAATGGGCTAAGTATGAAGATCAAGAAGAAGCAAAGAGAGTATACAAAAGGGACAAGCAAGCAGGCAGAATCCCTGCGGACACTCCTCAACCTCTCAAGTATAACCCTAAGCCATTTGAATACTTCACCAGACAAACTGAGAAGGAGCAGGAAGCCAGTGTCAAGAAAGCAAAGAGTGAAGCAGCTATGAAGGAACCAGAGAAATAGATGGCTAAATCACTAGGGGAAAATGTGGAAATGTTGAAAACTTTAAAACATCTGTCACTATTTATAAATTATCAATGAAGTGATATTTAACAAACTCTGTGCAATGTCATTATTATATGTTTATTTGCTTAAGATGTACTTTATCATGGAGTGGATTATGACTTCTTCAAATAGGGGGAGATTGTTGGGAACAGTGTCCAGCAGTGTTCCTGATTTGAAGAAGTGCTCAGCTCAATGATAAGTACAAGTTGTATTTAATGTCATATCTAGTGCATGCTTGCAGAGATCAGACAATATGCCCAGTACTTCAATAACTTGCCTAAGTACAATATCGTCGAAAAAGACTGAACATATCATCAACAAGTGTATTCATGTCGTTGAAATGATATGCAGAGCAAAGCAGTATGATCATATCGGCTATCGTTGAGACAACATGCTTATGATAATATCATTGTGACATCAACACTGCATTACCTCACAATGATATCAGAAAGCCGAGATGAAGAAGAAGACTTAAGCACAAACACAAGACAAGATGTCGACGATATTGTCAAAAAGTAGCCTTAACGTCGATAGGACTAAGTCAAAAGAAGTGGTGGCGTCGATAAGGCTAAGGAAGAACAAATATCGTCGTAAAAGAGGCATGTCGTCGATAAAACTGGTGTCAACCATATCATCGAAAAGAAGCCGTGTCGTTGAAAAGATAAAGGGAAGGTCAGTGTCGAAGATATCGTTGAAAAGAAGTTGTGTCGTCGATAAGACTGATGAAAACTTATATCATCGAAAAAAAGATGTGACGTCGAGAACACTGAGGAAGCAGCTGTGAAGACGGGAAGTTGCTGAAGAACAATTTGTCGACATGATATCGACCATATCGTCGAGAAGATAAGGTGATCACAACGATATCAAGCAATCAAGAGGATTACGCCGACATCAGTTAGATGACTTCATGTCGTCTTAAGCACGAGTGCAGAAGGGATGTCCAGTGTCGTCGAGATATTGTCCTTGTCGTCGTAATAATGGAAATATCGTCGAGACAGATTCAAATGTTTCCAGACGCACGGTTAGTAGTTAATGTCACCGCCTGGTTGTCCAATCAGCGCGTGCTCTTAAGGTATGGGCGTCTGTCAGAAAAGGACATCATATTAGACCGTTAAGCGGCATCTCAGTCCTATAAAAGGGAACAGTGTGTTGGGAATCTTCAATATGTATTTGAAGAAGTCACCAATTCAAGAGAACTTCACTATGTATTTAATTATCCTCTTAGCTTTATCATTTCAGTAAAAGATAAGTATAGGGAAAGTAAAGAAGAATGATCGTGTCTGATGTCGTCGAAAAGGATCAAGCGTATCGCCGACAACAGCAGGCATATCGTCGACAACAGCAGGCATTTCGTCGACAACAGCAAGCATATCGTCAACAACATGCAGAGAAAGGCAAAATAGTGATATCGTTGTGACATTCACCTTACAGCGATATCAAAAAGTCAAGATGAAGAAGAAGACTCAAAGATGTCGACGATATCATCGACAAAAAGCCTTAACGTCGATAAGGCTAAGGAAGAACAGATGTCGTCGAAAAGAAGCCTTGTCGTTGTAGAGGCTATGTAAGACTGATGACAACTATATCGTCGAAAGAATATGTGACGTAGAGAAGACTAAAGGAGGTCATATGAAGACAGGCGGTTGCTGAAGAACAATCTGTCGACATAATATCAATTATGTCATCGACAAGATAATGTGGTTTCAGCGATATCTACCAGACAAGGAGTTCTCGCCGATATCATTTTGATGACTTCGTGTCATCTTAAGCTCGAGTGCAGAAATGATGTCCCGTATCGTCGAGATATCAGTATCTGATGAAGAATTGAAGAAAAAAACCAGTTTAAGTCATCGACAAGCCCTGTCGTCGAGATATTGTCCATATCGTCATAACAATGGAAATATCGTTGAGACAGATTCAAAAGTAGCCGGACGTGCTGTCAGCATTTAATGTCGCCGTTTGATTGTCCAATCAGCGCGTGCTCTTAAGGCATGGGGGCTTGCTAGAATAGGACATCATAGGAGACCGTTAAGCGGCATCTCAGTCCTATAAAAGGGAACAGTGGATACCCTAAACTCTCTCTCGAATCCTGGAACTTAAGAGAATCTCCCTAAGCAATCTTGAATAGAACAGTAACGGCGGAGGTAAGCAATATCAAGAATGGAGAACAAGTTGATCTTCATCTTTCGTTCTCAAAAGAATCAGACTAGCTTCCTCGACTGATAAAGAAGAGTTCCAGATAGAAGAAGCTTGAAGAAAATTTGCACTGTCAAGGCTCACATCAAAAGCATCTTCTTCAAGAAAAGAAGTCAATCTCCATCAGGCAGAATCAATATTGTAAATCAATCTGTGTAAGGCTTGCGGGCCAAAAAGTTGTGAGATCTATTTTTAGATCTAAGTGTCAAGCTTGAGGGCTTGAGATTTGTGAGGCTTGAGGGCTGGGGCAGAGGACTTGCGGGTCCAAACTTGTCGGGCTTGCGGGCTCGGGTGCAGTGAAGGGGCTTGCGGGCCTACGTTGTAGGCAAGACTTGCGGTCTATGCTGTGTAGGGTTTGAGGGCCTAAGTGTCGAGCTTGCGGGCTCGAGTGCAGTGATGGGGCTTGCGAGCCTAGGCTACATGGACTTGCGGGTCTGAGTTGTAAGGCTTGCGGGCTAGAGATTGGCGGAGTTTGCCGAGCCTAGCACACTGCTGGGTAGGCGCAGAGGGACAGAGGACTACTCAAGACACCAGGTCTTGAGGAACCTCTATACATCTTGTGTTGTGTGTGTTGTGATATTCTGTGATTCTTCTGTGCAGTGCTTCCATTAAACTCATTTCTTGCAAAAAATTTTTAATCACTTAAACCCCACCCCCCCCCCCCCCCCCCCCCCCCCTTGGTGATTGTTCTATAACCTACATAGTGGATGCCCTAAAACAAAAAAGAAGGAACGAAAAAGAATCCCGCTGAGCATTTTGAATACAACAGTACAAGCTGCGGTGAAGAAGAAAGAAAGAAGTCAAGAACAAAACGATAATCTTGTGTTCTTCAAGTAACAGTCAACTCTCATCGACTGCTAAGAATTGTTCAAGAAAGGAAGCCAGTCAACATCAGGCAAAGAAAGAAAAGTTGAAGAAGATTTGTGCCGTTCAGATTCAAAATCAGAAGCATCTTCTTCAACAAAAGAAGCTGATCTCCACCAGGCAGAAGAACTTATTGTAAATATTTCTTTGTAAGGCTTGCGGGCCAAATCTTTGAGATCTGTTTTCAGATCTGTGTGTCAAGCTTGAGGGCATGAGATCTGTGAGGCTTGAGGGCTAGGGCAGAGGGACTTGCGGGTCCAAACATGTCGGGCTTGCGGGCTCGGGTGCAGTGAAGAGGCTTGCGGGCCTAGGCTGCAGGCAAGACTTGCGGGTCTGTGCTGTGTAGGTCTTGAGGGCCTGAGTGTCGAGCTTGCGGGCTCGGGTGTAGTGAAGGGTTTTGCGGGCCTAGGATGCAGGCAAGACTTGCGGGTCTGTGTTGTGTAGGGCTTGAGGGCCTGAGGGTCGAGCTTGCGGGCTCGGGTGCAGTGAAGGGTCTTGCGGGCCTAGGCTGCAGAGACTTGTGGGCCTAGGCTGCAGGGACTTATGGGCTAGAGACATTAGCGGAGTTTATCGAGCCTAGCACACTGCTAGGTAGGCACAGAGGGAAAGAGGACTACACAAGACACACTGTCTTGAGGAACCTCTATAAGTCCTTATGTGTTTTCTGTGTTGTGTTCTCTCAAACTCTAAATCGTTTATCCAGAAAACCAGAACACCTAAAGGGGATGGAACAATTTGAAAAAACTATTCACCCCCTCCCTCTAGGTGATAAGTCGACACCCCATAACTAACACTTCTTGACCCGCAAGTTGAGCCGACCCTCCACTAGCTCCTTGAACTCCACAAATCTTGCAAGAGCTTCCACCTTCTCCTTCAGAAAATATACCCAAGTATATCTAGTGAAGTCATTAATCAGAACTAGCATATATCTGCTGCCTCCAAGACTGATAGTTGCGGTAGGTCCAAAAAGATCACCATGAATACACTCCAATGGTGCTTTACATCTACTTTGTGATTTGTCAAATGGAAGACGTTGAGCCTTACCATATTGACAATCTGCTCAAACGTGACCTTCGTTGAAGGATGACAAACTAGGCAAACCTCTCACAAGGCCTCTCCCTGCCATATCTTTTAACTTGTCCATCCCAACATGTCCGAGTCTTTCATGCCAAATAGCAGCGCTATCAACATAAGAACTTGTAGACAACACAAACAAGTCCTTCACCCTTCTGCTGACATGAGTGACTTCAGCCTCCACTGCTGACACGTTTCTAAGAAACTTCACTTCTGTTGGACCAAACAGAACGCGATAGCCAGCATCTACAGCATTGGTCACCGAGAAGAGGTTTTTCTTCATCCCTAGAACATGATAGACACTCTTCAACGTAAGATTACCTCTATCATCGTTCAAAGAAACTACACCCTCATTCTCTACCGCATGTATAGTATCATCAGCCATAATGATAGCATCATTACCTGCATATGCCCGCAAAGAAGAGAACTTTGACTCATCTCTGGTTAGGTGATGACCACAACCCGAGTCCACTATCCAATCATCCTGATAGTTGATGGAAGCCATAGCACGAACACACGTGCCCGCCATGAAAGCTCCATCACCCCATCTATCATCTACATTGGATCCAGCCTCCTCCTTTCCCACAACATGCCCTAGCTGAAGAATGACCTTGCAGTCTCTTTTGAAGTGACCAAGCTTGTTGCACCTGTAACATATCAGTCCTTCCTTCTTCTTCCCTTCAGACTTAGGAGCATAACTCCTCTCTTGTTGATATAAAGTAGATGGACCATCATTTCTAGATGACTTCTTCTTCTTGTCCCATCTCTTCTTCTTGCCCGAATAAAGAACCTCGCTCTCCTCTCCAGAGACAGACATACCAGCCTTTTGCTTTGCTAAGCTCTCTTGCGATGCCAGTATGTTCTCCAGCTCTAGCAATGATGGTTGATTTGCCCAACCTTGAACAAAAGTGACAAAGGCCACATACTCCCTCTGCAAGCCGTGGATTATCTGCCTCTTCAACTTAGCTTCTGAAATAGGCTCATCCGGGTCCAAAGCTGATATCTCTGCGCAAAGGTTCTTCATTTTCAAGAAGAACGTTGAGATTGACAAATCTCCCTGAGTTGCTTTCGCCAACTCATTTTCCAAGAACTGTAGCCGAGCTACATTCTTCTTATTGAACAAGCCATCCAAGGTTGTCCAAATTTTAGCAGTTAACCTACACCCTATGATGTGGTCAAACAACTCTGGAATGATAGCTCTCTTGAGAGTGAACTCAGCCTTCGCATTTGTTCTCTTTCAAGCCTTCACGAGCTCAGCATTCCCCTCAGCAGGAACAACAGCTTGTCTTGCTTCTCCTCCAACTACCTCCCGTAATTCCTTGCCAAGCAGATAACTCTCCATACACGACTTCCACTTTATAAAGTTAGTCTGCGTAAGGAGCTCAATACCAAGACCTATAGCATATCCTCCTTCCATTGCTATCCCACCGATTGACAACCAACTTGCAGAAATCCAAGCAGAAGACAACGCTGATTACTGCTCAAAAACCTAGCTCAAATACCATGTTAAAATTTTAGAGGTTGAGGAGTGAAGTAATAAATGCGGAACACTTCAACAATAATCCACAAGAATGACATTAAGTAACAATGGGAAGACAGAATAGTGCTCTTATTATTCACTATCTCTTTACCTCTCGAGACATACATTGCGAGACATGATTCATAAGAATCACACAGGAGAGACCACCAGACAGTTTGAACAGGCAAGCCACATGGCTATCCCTGAGACCACGCGAACAGAGCACAAGCCGCTGCTGTCAGACCGCAACCACAGACCGCACAACTCGCTGCTTTATTCAACTGCTGAAAATAACTATCCGCACTTCTTGAATGCCTAGACTGCACGGTCTCAAGATCACAGAAGAACCCGCAAACACTTGACGAAAAACTGCTTCCTGCTGCAAGACCGCAACTCAAGACCGCCCAACCACTTAAGGACGTCTGATCAACTGAGTCCGATGCACAGTCTAAGAACTCCTAAACACAGTCTGCACAGACAGACCGCTGCGAACTAGATTATTCAAAAATGGAAAGAAAGGAGAATGCTGACGGTGACTGCTAACCGCTAACCTGCGAACAAATAAACCGGTCAGACAACTCAAACCGCGAGACCTCAAAGTGAGACCGACACAATCAAACTAACTTTAGTTCTTACAGTTCTTGATTATAAATGGCTACCCCGGCGTCCCTATTTATAGGAAAACGAATGGTTGTCGTCACCGCCCCAAGGGATACAATCACCTTCCTTATTGAAGCACGCGGTCTCCAGTACCAGACCGCGCGGTCTCTTCAAGACATTATTACACGAGCAGAACTGTCCAAGACAGCTTGCCAAGAACAAATTGGCAGACTGCCCAGTTTATTATAAGAACGCATGAGCAACTGACCGATCAGGAGCAGACCGCCAGAAATGAGCTCAAGCAGACCGCAGAAGTGGCCTCTAGAATAAGACCGCCCGGTCTAAACCAGAATAGATTTACTTGGGCAAAACAGGCAACCAAACATAGGTCTCCAACACCAGAAACTCACGATCACAATGCTAAGTCGTGCAGTCTCTATTGTCTCCAAAAACAGACCGCCCGGACAGACCACTTCCACTTCAAAAGATTTAACAGAACCATAAGCCTAGATTTAGTGTACCCTTAAGATATCTCAGAATCCTCTTTGCAGATGTGTAGTGAGATTCCTTAGTGTTCACCTAGTTTCTAGCACATACACATGTGGAGAATAGTATGTTTATTCTACTAACAGTAATGTAGAGCAGAGATCCAATGATGCTTCTGTACAAGGTTTCATCAAAAGGTTTCCCTTGCCATTGTTAGAACATGGTCTTTCGCATCTCCTAGGTTTGAGAATAACAAATCCTATGTGTATTTGATCTTTTGTGTTTAAGTGTGCGTCAAAATTTGAAAGGACAACATAAGAAAGTTGCGCCAAAATTTGAAGCCAAAATTCCAACATGCCCGCTAGCACCGGCGCTAGCGCTAGCTCTGATTTGAGAAAATTTCAGAAATAGTTATGGAAGGTGCTAGCGCCAGGTGATAGGAGCTAACTCAGGCGGCAGCAACTAGCGCAGGCGGTATCGGCTAGCGCAGGTGGTAGCGCAAAGCACAAGAGGAAGGCGGCCGGCTTGCTTAAAATGAAGGATTCTCATGCGGAGAATATTGCCTAATCTGGGATAGCGCCGGCGGTAGCGATAGCGCAGGCGTTATCTCCAAGGCTATAAAAAGGACCCCTTGGATCCGTCTTCTTCATCCTCTTCCACTCCAAAATTCTAGAGCTTTGTGCCACATCATATAGAGGAAGGTTCAGAGAGATACTCCCACAAATCCATGAAGGCTTAAGCAGATCCGTGGAGAAGATTTCAACACGCGTCATCATCGTGATGAAATACCGCATCGACTACGATCATACTAGCTCTGCGGGTCTTCGTCTACTTCTCCAAGAGATCCATATAGGGAGTTTCTATATTGTTGTTATTTATTTTACATCTTTTCTTATAAACATTTAGTGAACTTGCCTCGTGTTGGCGACTAGGTCTGGGTAGGACTTAGGACAGAAATTCGTCTCGTGTTGGCGACTAGATCTAGGTTAGGTCTAAGGGGTGCTCGAGGCCATATCCGGGGATGGGTTGGCTACAACAGCTTGAGGCCGTATCCAGGGAAGGGTAGGCTAGGGCCACCGGTTTGTGGGGATACAAGTCGGGATAGAAAACAAAAAGGGCTTTTCACTTATTCGCCTCTGATTTCTAGCGTCATAGAAATCTAGTTTTGTAATCAATTTTTATCAATAATAATCATGTCTCTTTTTGTAATGAAATTGATTTACTCTTCATTTCTCTAAATTGTTTTTTTCTTAATCTTTCATTATAAAACAATTTAGATCTTCATTCAAAATCACTATTTTGATCTCTTGTTATTTTAAGTATTCTAAAATATAAGAAAAAGTTTTAAAGCCCTTATTCACCCCCCCCCCCCCCTCTAAGGGCGCCTACCGATCCAACAAGTGGTATCAAAGGGGTTTTATTTCAATCGGCTTAACAACCATGAATAATGGTATCTCATGATCTCGCTTCTATTAGTGGGGTAAATTTTTATGAAGAAGAAAAATCTCTTAAACCATTTTTATTCGAAGGGAGATATTATAAAGGGTGGAAATTTGTAATGGAAAAGTTTATTAAAAATTTAGATATCAATGTATGGGATATAGCAATATTTAGACCAGCGGATGAATCAAATAAACAGGAACATCATCTAAATGCAAAAAGCTTTAAATAGTATTTTTTGGGCTTTATCTCACGAAATTTCAAAATTAATAGATTGTTTTTCTAGTGCATACAAAGTATGTAAATTTCTTGAAGAAATGTATGATTCTCCATCTACAGGTATGGAACAAATGCAAAAAGTGGAGAACATACAAGATTGCACAAATGGTCAAGGAAGCTCCTCTCATGATGGATCAATCGAGTGCACATCAAGTGGAAAAGAAGAAATCCCATCTTTGGAAGAGGAATGCCAAAAAGATGAAGATAACAAAGAAAATCCATGCTCAAATCTCACAGCATCCAAAAGCACTGTAAGGGAATCAAATCCTCTTATTGTTTGCAATTCTATTTCTACTTTACAATTGCTACAAATTACAATGCGCAAAATTAAGAAATTTAAAAATGCGAATTACAAATTGCGCTTAGAAAATAAAGATTTAAAAGCAAAAGTTAAAGTAGAATTAAATTCTGATTTATCTAGCTTTACCCATGTCACTTCAATTGAAAATACAAAACCTTGTTTTGATTGTAATGATATTAAAGAAAAAATTAAGTAACTTGAAAAAGAAATTATTTGTATAAAAGAACATAATGAAAATTTATTTTTAGAAAATTCATCTTTGAAAAGTGATTGTGCTATGTGCCAAAATTATAAAATTGAGATCAAAGAGATGGACAAAACATTTGAGGTATTTCGAAATGACTATCAAAATCATATTGACTCTATTGTCTCTACTCTTAAAAATAGCACAATAGCTTATAATAAAGCTAGGCATAATCTAAAGATCAAGAATGATGAATTAAAATAAAAAATCAACTTGCTTATGAAAATTATAAATACAAATTCTCAATATCAAGCTATATCTAAAAACAAGTTGAATATGAAGATGAATATCTTAAATAAGCCTAATAATGGGAGTAAGAAACACAAAGTGTTTGTAAATCAAAATCATCATTATTTACAAAATCATGTTTCTCCCAACTCAAAATTAAAATTGCACAAATTTCCTATGAACAATACTTTTTATAATCATTACAATCATAATCATCAATATAAAGATTATCACAATGGAAATTTGACATATAAGAATAAAATTAAACCAAAGTTTGAATGGAGGCCCAAAATTAAAGATGAAACATTAACTTTGCATGAAAGGACCCATTCATCACTAACTACCCACAAACATACACGATATATTTGGGGACCCAAAGGAACTACCACACTTGGTCCCATTTGGATACCTAAATCTCTTATTTATTAAGTATCACAAATGCATGAAGTAGAATATTTTCAAAATGAAATATACAATTTTCTACTTCATGATATGCTTTAATGTCTTTCTATTTTTCTTTTTGTTTTCTTATTTTTTAAGCTATCATGTTATGGTCATCTTAAATATTATTGGAAATATGATCTTATCTCTTAAAAGTTATTGAGTTTATAAATCAAATTGATCAAAATTCAAAATCATATTTTATTTTGATGACCTATCTATTATTCTTATATTCATTACTCATAAATATCTTATATTATCCATATGAACCAAACTCTAAATTTGTTATGAGATATTTACCTAAATTGTCAAGAAAATCACAAAAGACATATTGAACGATTAATTATCTTAAATACTGATGCCACACGCACCACCATGATTTACTGATGTCCTTTGATTAAAATTCTCTAAAAATCATATATCATAATTCATATCAAAAATCATCTAAAAACAACTATCTCTATCACATGTATATGAATTATATGATAACAATTGGTATTATAATTGTTTACCATGGTTGGTGTATTATGTGTGTATTGTGATTTATTTCAAGTTTAGACCTTAGAATCATCTTGATATCAATAAGATCAAATCAAATAGAATATTCCCTTCATTCTAGGTCTATAAGTTAAAACACTATCAAACTTTGGCATAACATTAATCTCAAACTTATCATTCTAACATTGTCACCTAAGGAATATTAATATCTATGTTAGGTTTTATATGTTATTATCTAGGGCATATCCATGTTACTCTTTGCAAAAACATCATCTCGTACTAATCATTTAAATCATGCTTATTTGGCATATTCAAACTGATATCTTGTGCTTATATTTTCTATCATTTTCAACATACATTATATTGATAAATATAAGCATTAGAAAAAATCAAATTGAAGATATAAGAAAATATATATCATGGCATGGTCATCTAATATAATATTTGAAATTTGATTTTGTCCCCTAAAAGCCTAAATGAAGTTTGCAAACCAAATTAAATCAAAAGTAAAAGTTAGTTTTTCATTTATAAATGACCAATCTATTATCAATAAAATCATGCATATCTGTTTTGTTCAATCATGTGTTCTTTGTTTGCATATCCTATAATATTAAGCTTAAATGGTTCTGCAAAACTCAAGAATTAAGGTGTAATGAATATGGAGCTTTAATGAATATGAAACCCATGTTCTAAAATTTTAACTTCCGCAACTTTTTGCGATTTCTTCTCGTCTCTTCACTTCATTACACAGGCCTTACATTGCACAAACATAATTAAGCAAAATTGGAAGTGAAATCGAAGAAAATCTGGAAATATGATTAAAATAAGCACTCTCTGTGAGCTAACGCAGGCGCTAGGACCTAACGTCGGCGCTAGCTCAAGTGTCCGATTTTTTATAATTTTAAAATTTTGAAAAATCACTAAAAATATATTATTTTATATGTACTGCTCATTTTTGCATTTCTGCCTATTATTGATTTTTTAAAAATTAAAATACAAAATTACAAAAGCCAAATTACAAAAAATATTTTTCTTACTTTGGTTATTTGTTTGATTTCTATTTCTATATGCAAAAATCAAATACAATAATATAAAACAAAAACAAGTATGAACAAGTATTTTTTGAACTTACATTTTCTATTTACATGTATCTTGCGAAAGGAAGATTTGGGCTATCATCCCATCACATCTCCTAGTACTAGGCGAACCCCTCACAAGGTAGACCTCGGGAAGTCCATGATCAATCTTATGAGTTCAAACTTTAAATCAAAATTATTCTTCAAAATATCAAAAATACAGTATGGACTTCATTGAAAATCAAGCATGATTTAACCCATCATTTAGACCTTCTACAATGTTACAATTCATCTTTTCAAACTACTTTGAACATTGTTTTTATCATGCTTTGATATATCTACTCATATGTGCACCAATTGTAATGAAAAGGTTGTGTAGAACCAAGCTTAGCATGCCTCTAAGTATGAGTAAATGTTTTATGGTTGATAATGATTTTTATTTACTCACTTATTTTGGCAAAGTCTATATATGCTTTTAATCTAAGAATGCCTGCTTGTGTATTGTAGTTGTACAATGAATTAAAACTTTGCACAAGTATCTTACCTACACCACCTTTATTTGTACTCTTAATATTTAAGAAAAGTGGTTGTGCTTTCAAAATTTCATTGGTTTGCAAAACAAGTGTATTCGGAGAACTTTGTACAAAATATAATCATGAAATAAATTGACAAAGATAACTCCACCAAGCACTACTTGAACCTCCTGATAAGTCTTAATAAGCATTGTGAGGTTGAGCACCTTGGAAATAATAGTAAAGTGTCTTGCGCAAACCCTCATTTTTACACCAGTTATTCTTTAGTACACCAGATCACAAGAAATATTTATATTGAAAAATAAAGTGTTTGATCCCCCGAGCACTACTTTGCACCCTGATAAGTCTTAATGAGCATTGTGTGTGCAAAGCACCTTGGTTGCTGTACATTTTCTTTGTGCATTGAAGTGTGTGGAAGTAAAATTATTTGTGTTTTATTGTGCACTTTACTCTACATATGTCTTGTATTTTTGATTAAATCATTTGTTTACTCTATTTAAAATACACTTATGTGCACATCATTATCTTCCATAACACTTCTTCTCATGAGTATTGGATCCTAATGCTAAAATTCTATACTCTCTTTATTTATATAAATGCACTAAATAACCTAGCATGCTCTCTACAATGTTTTGTATGTTTTTAATTTGTGAATTAATATAACGTTGTAGTAATCTCTTTTTGAAAACATTATTTCATGCTCGGTTACTTTATTGTCTAACTTAAAGATTTTAAATGCAAATTAATTTACAAAAACATCTTCATTTTTGGAATTTAACTCATATATCTTCTTATGAATCGTCATGTTTATACAAAGATGTTTTCTTGTATTTCTATAAGTCTTCCGCATCATAACCATATAATTGTTTTTTACCTTGCGCTTTCATGCTTATATCAAAGTCTTAAATCTCAAAGTTCCTTTTTCATCAAATGGTCGACTTGCTTGGTAGAATTTATAGTGGGTGTTCTAACACGAATATCAATTTTATGCTAAACACTCCTCCAACAAGTGACATGTTGCTTTTAAAACATCTTCTTGAATTTCAAATCAAATTGTGTTTTGAGTTCCTAATTGCTAAAAGGATGTTCTTATTTATTCCAAAATGTTAAGTCTTCCGTAATGCTAAAACTCTGATTTATTAATGGATTTCAAATTAGCTATGTGACCTTTTCTTTAAAAATTCAAATAAAAATATAAACTCATTGGCTATGAACTCATCATTAGATTCAAACGCTAAATGTTTCCAATTATTATCCCATGATTACATATCTCACCATAGCGGGGGCGTAGGGTTGTAGACATTAGATTACCTAACCTCTAAGTCATGTTTTGTCCTTAACCGGGGAGGGTTCCAGTGGGGCCTTGCGAGGCACAGGGGGGGAAAGAGTGATGGGTTGAGTTTTTTTCTAGTGTTTGCATATGGGACTAAAACCCCAACCTACGTCATGTATGCACCTCCTCATGCCCATCCGTCACTTAATACGGGGCTAGGGTGTAGACATATTGTCTGGGTAGATTGGTTACTTGGAAATCATTACCTTTTTATGCTTAAAACTCTTATATAAAGGAGAAGAACTAACATGATAATATTTCCGCTTAAAACTCCTTATGATTTCCTTTCCTCTAAAAAGTTATTTCATGCCATATCTTATTATCAGAAAAACTTTATATGTATCTTGCCTCCTTGCCCACTTTTGCTAATAACAAAAGGGGGAGAACAATCATGATAAATATTCACCGCTATCAAAACTGAAAACTAACATGATTAATTAAATTGATAGTATACATAGTAGGGGAGCATTCACTTAGGAGCAATTCTAAATACCAAAAACGACAATTATCCTAAGTCATCACATTCACACACACACGTAGCTTTCATCATGCTTATATATTAATGCTCTGATTTATCATTAATGGATTTGTTATTATCAAAAGGAGGAGTTTGTTGGAACATGGTCTTCCGCATCTCCTAGGTTTGAGAATAACAAATCCTATGTGCATTTAATCTTGTGTGTTTAAGTGTGCAGGAAAACAAGTCCACATGACTCAAGGATAACATAAGAAAGTTGCGCCAAAATTTGAAGCCAAAATTCCAATATGCCCGCTAGCACCGGCATTAGCGCTAGCGCTAGCGCTAGCTCTAATTTGAGTAAATTTCGGAAATAGTTATGGAAGGTACTAGCATTAGGCGATAGGAGCTAACACAGGCGGTAGCAGCTAGCGCAGGCGGTATCGGCTAGCGCAAGCGGTAGCGTAAAACACAAGATAAAGGTGAACGGCTTGATTAAAATGAAGGATTCTCACGCGGAGAATATTGCCTAATCTGGGAGAGCGCTAGCGGTAGCGATAGCGCGGGCGCTAGTTCCAAGGCTATAAAAAGGACCCCTTGGATATGTCTTCTTCATCCTCTTCCACTCCTAAATTCTAGAGCTTCATGCCACACCATATAGAGGAAGGTTCAGAGAGATACTCCCACAAATCCATGAATGCTTAAGCAGATCCGTGGAGAAGATTTCAACACGCGTCATCATCATGACGAAATACCGCATTGACTACGATCATACTCTGCGGGTCTTCGTCTACTTCTTCAAGAGATCCATATATGGAGTTTTTATATTGTTGTTATTTATTTTACATCTTTTCTTATAAACGTTTAGTGAACTCGCCTCGTGTTGGCGACTAGGTCTGGATAAGATTAGGGTAGAAATTCTCCTCGTGTTGGCGACTAGATCTAGGTTAGGTCTAGGGGTGCTCGAGGCCATATCCGGGGAAGGGTTGGCTAGAGTGGCTTGAGGCCGTATTCGGAGAAGGGTAGGCTAGGGCCACCGGTTTGTGGGGATACGAGTCGGGATAGAAAACAAAAAGGGATTTTCACTTATTCGCCTCTGATTTCTAGCGTCATAGAAATCTAGTTTTGTAATCAATTTTTATTAATAATAATCATGTCTCTTTTTGTAATGAAATTGATTTACTCTTCATTTCTATAAATTGTTTATTTCTTACTCTTTCATTATAAAACAATTTAGATCTTCATTCAAAATCACTATTTTGATCTCTTGTTATTTCAAGTATTCCAAAATATAAGAAAAAGTTTTAAAACCCTTATTCACCCCCCTATAAGGGCGCCTACCGATCCAACAGTCAACCTTGTCTATAGACACATTTGATCCCATTGGAGTCCTCATTGAGGTTGCATTCTCCATTCCAAACTTCTTGACCAAGTCCTTAGTGAAATTAGTCTGAAAGATGAAAATTCCATCCTTAGATTGCTTCACTTGGAGGCCTAAGAAGTATTTCAGATCTCCCATACTGATCATTTCAAACTTCCCTTGCATCATGTTGGCAAACCTTTTGCAAAGGTTGTCATCAGTGAATCCAAAGATAATGTCATCTACATAGATCTGGACCAACAGTATCTTGTCTTTAATTTCCCTTAGGAATAATTTTTTAACTATCTTTCCCCTTGAAAATTTGTTTTCAATGAGAAATCTAGATATGGTTTCATACCAAGCTCTAGGGGCATGCTTCAACCCTTATAAAGATTTCTTAAGAAAATAGACATGGTCGTGAAAAGTTGGAATAACAATACATGGGGGATGTTCGACATATACTTCCTATTTGAGATCTCTATTGAGGAATGCTGACTTAACATCCATCTGAAAGATCTTGAATCCTTTGTGAGCAGCATATGCTAGAAACAGCCTTATAGCCTCTAATCTATCCACTGGAGCAAAGGTCTGATCAAAGACAATCCCCTCTTCTTGTATGTAGCCCATTGCAATCAGCCTTGCCATGTTCTTGATAATCACACCATTCTCATCCATTTTGTTAATGTAGACCCGTTTGGTTCCAATTACATTCTGATCTTGGGGTCTAGGAACTAGCTTCCATATTTTGCATCTCTTGAATTGGTTTATTTCTTCTTGCATGGTCATAATCCATGAGGGATCTGAATTGGCTTTATCAAACTTCTTAGGCTCAACTTGTGATAAGAAGCTTAGATACAAGGCTTCATTTTGGTCATTACTCATGGTCTTCACCACTTGATTGATATCTCTAATGATTTGATCTTATGGATGATACCTCTAGTGTCTTAGAACTGAAGGGAGTCTTCTTGAAGTTTTTGTTGCTTCAACTTCAGTAGGTTAGTTTACTTTAATAGTATCTGGTGTGTCTTCTTGACCTTCTTCTTCAATGTCAACATTTGGTGAGGTTGTATCCTTTGTTTCTGCATTCTCACCAATGATCAATTCCTTTAATTTTAAACTTGTTCTTGAAACACTAGAAATGCTAAATAAGCTTTCATGTATCATGCTTGTCTCATCAAATACCACATTGATTGACTCCTCCACCACCTGAGTTTTCTTATTGTAGACTCTATAATCCTTACTATGGCTATTATAGCCTACAAAAATTTCTTCAAAGAACTTTTCAGCAAACTTAGTTTGGTAAGACTTCCCATTGTTTAATACAATCATTTTCTTCCAAAGATTCTAAAGTAGCACAGTGTTGGCTTTTTGCCTTTCATTAGTTCATAGGGAGTCCTTTTGTGATCTTTGTTGATCGAGGCTCTATTTTTCACATGGCAGGTTAGGTTAACTACTTCAGCCCAGAAATATTCTAGTAGTGAAGAGTCACTCAACATAGTTCTACTAGCCTCTGTGAGTGTTCTATTTTTCCTCTCAGCCGCACCATTTTGTTGTGGAGCTCTAGGGGAGGAGAATTATTGAAATATACCTTGTCCTTTGCAGAAATTTGTCGTGGCACCAGACTGAAATTCTTTGTCATGGTCACGTCTGATTTTGACCACAGAACAATTCATTTTATTTTGGATTTGCTTGACAAAAGACACAAAGGTGTCCAGGTTATCTGCCTTTCTTTTTAGAAAGAACACCCATGCAAACCTAGAATAGTCATCAACTATCACAAAGGTATAAAATTTCCCTCGTAAACTATGAATTAACATAGGACCAAATAAATCCATATGGAATAAATATAGACCTCTTGTAGAATCTTTAAAAGTAATACTCTAAAAGGAAGCCCATGTCTGCTTTCCCATTTGGCATGCATGAAATGAGCCATCTTTAATGCATTTCAATTTGGGTCCATCTCATACTAGATTTTCTGAAAGTAACTTATTTATAGTCTTGAAGTTAATGTGAGCTAGTCTCTTGTGCCATTGTACACAAAGAGAATCTTTGTTATTTGCAACAAGACAAATTGGTGATGAAGAGTCTAAACATAAGAAATTTAAATAATATATATTTCCACCCCTAGTGCCTGTCAATACAGTTTCAGAATCAATAGATTTCTTGATTAGACACTTATCCTTGTGGAACTCAATGACATAGCTTAAGTCATATAGTTGCCATATGCTTACAAGGTTGTGTTGCAACCCTTCCCTAAAAGCTACTTTTGTTAATGAAACTATGGCATTGCTAATCATACCATAGCCTATAGTGATGCCTTTGTCAGATCCACCAAAGATCACGTTGGGTCCATCTTCCACAGAGGTAAAGTTCTTGAGTAGGCTTCTTGTTCCAGTCATGTGCCTAGAACAACCACTGTTCAAATACCAAATAGGATTTTTGGTGGCCTTTGGACATACCTGCAAAAATAAACTACTACACCTTAGGAACCCAAAGAGACTTGAGTCCTTGGTTCTTGTTAGCTTGAAAAACAAAGTGTATCTTATTAACATAACTTGCTAGCTTGATATTATTAGCTCTTGGTACTGTTGGATTGAACCAACAGTCCTTTGCAAACTGGCATATGATCCACCAAAGATCACTTTGGGTCCATCTTCCATAGAGGTAAAGTTCTTTAGTAGGCTTCTTGTTCTTGTCATGTGCCTAGAGCAACCACTGTTCAAATACCAAATAGGATTTTTGGTGTCCTTTGGACATACCTGCAAAAATGAACTACTACACCTTAGGAACCCAAAGAGACTTGAGTCCTTGGTTCTTGTTAGCTTGAAAAACAAAGTGTATCTTATTAACATAATTTGCTAGCTTGATATTATTAGCTCTTGGTACTGTTGGATTGAACCAACAGTCCTTTGCAAGCTAGCATATCTTACCACAGCACCAGCAATCAAATTTACAGTATCTCCTCTTCTATTTCACCTTATGAATGGAGTGAGGATACTGGTGACCAGAAGGCCAGACTTTGGAAATCTTAGCATTTCTGATGTAAGTCTTGTGGTTGTGTGCATGGTTGAAGTGGGCAGCATAGTCACGTGACTTTTCTTGGTAATAGGCTTTTGAGTTATAACCTTTTCTTTTCCTTTTCTTGATAGTGCAGTTGAAACAATCAAAAATGGTCCATGACTTTTCATGCGGATTTCTTCATGGGGTGCTTTAAGTGCACTTAACCCAATGTTTGCTCTATTTCTAGAATTGTGTTGTTGTTTGGTTCCACTTATTTAGCATCTATTGGATAGATATCCATATAGAAGATCTAGATAATAAGTATTGCTTGGCAATATGACCTTTTTAAATACAGTTTGATATTGTGGAGATTTGCCCTTGTCATTTTATTTCGAATATCCTACACCTCCTCTATAAGGTGTAGAAAATCTATCTATTATTGGCAAGACAGTTTGTGGCTTAGAGAACTTAGCCACCAACTTTCTTTCAACAAGAATCTTCTCCTCAAGATCTTTAATGATTTTCTCTTTCTGATTTAGTGCCTTAGTTTGATCTTCAGTCTTCTTTTGAAGCACCATAAAATCATAGTTCATTTGAGTTATCTGTTTGGTTTCCTCAGAGAGATCAAAGGGCTTGAGATTTTTAATTTCAAGAGCTTGAGCCATAACCAATTTTTTGCCTTTATTTAAGGCATCTAGAAGATCTCCAAACTAATCCACTAAATCAGGTTCAGCTTCACTTTCAGAGGATGAACTTGCTTCAGATTCAGATCATAAATAAATAAGGGTGCTCTAATGCATACATGAGGAGGAATTGATTAATCCTGACTTTCATCCTCTAAACTTGCAATAAGCCCAAGTTAGGCTTCTTCTTCTGAATCAGATGAGCTGGAGTCACTATCACTAAGGGCCTTGGTCTTCTTAACTAAGAAGCTCCTTTCCTTCTTCTTACCCTTATGTGACATTTTCTCTCAAGATCTTCTATTTTATTTTATTTTATCGGGGCATTCAGCTATAACATGACCTGCCTTTTTGCAGCAATAACAAATAATGTTAGTGGAAAAGGATTTGTACTGATTAGAAACATACATGTCATATATTAACTTGTATCTTGTCTTGTCATTATTATAGCCATGCTTTCTTGAATTGGAGGAGGAAGGACTATTCTTCCCTTGTCTCCTTTTTGGCAGCAGTTGCCTGAAGTGCTTGGAGAATAAAGATATTTCTCCATCAGTCAACGCAAAGCCTGAAGTGCTGGCCTCAGACTCATCATGTTTATCACTCCTCTCCTGCAGAGTTGGAGAGTACTCTTTACACTTTCTTGAGAGTTCTGCCTTGAAGGCCACATAATTCTCTTTGGAATACGATCTGTTATTTTCTTCTTCAGCCTTCCTAGTGTTTAGCTGCAACTCATGGGACAGCAGCTTCCCAAACTAATTCTGGGGCTGCATGTTTGTCAAGTTCCACATTTCTTTTATGGCACAGGTTATTTGTCTCATTCCATGCCGAGGGATCTCAGAAATTTATCATTGAGATCATAGCTAGTGAACTCTCTTCCATAGGTTTTGAGTCCATTCACTATTTTGAAAAACTTCTCATAACATTCAGGCATTGTGTCCTTCTTCTCTTGTCTGAAGGCCTCATATTCTTGATTCAGAAGAGATTTCATATCATCTCTAACTTCCTCGGTACCTTTCATGTAGACAATAAGAGAATCCCACATGTCCTTTCTAATTTTGAATGAATCTAGTTTTGGAAAGTATAATCATCTATGGCACTGACTATGATGTTCTTAGCCCTTTTATCCATGACGACCATGATGATTTCATTTTTGGTCATATCTGCATACTTCTTTGGAACTTGAAGACTTGGATCAATGGTAGAATTTTTCATAGGGACAAAAGGACCTTCTTCAACCGTTATGAAAATTCTTGGATCAGAATCTTCCATGAAAAGTCTGACCATTTCCTTCCATATAGCAAAGTTCTCATTTCTGCATGTTGATATCTTCATAGAACTTAGCTCCATGTAATTCTCTCCTGAAGACATGGTGGATAGACTAAACTTCCCTTAGGTGGATCTTGTTCAAGTTGTTAAAATCTTTACAGAACAACCTATCTTTGATTTAAATTGAAAGTTTACTGATAGTATAAATATACCTAGGGGTGAATATGGGTTTTCACTTTTTATTTTTTGCAGCAAATATAAGAAATAAAGTACAAGCACAGCCAATCACACAACACAAGACATAGAGATATATAGTGGTTCCCCAGTATGGGTACTCCACTTTTCACCTCCACATATCTAGCAGTGTGGTAGACAACAAAAACTCTACCAAAACTTATATCAACAAATCCTACAACTCAGAGACATAGCTCCTACCTCAGGAACATAATCTTGTTCCCTACCATAGATCCCCTAGCTCAAGATCCTACCTCAGATTCTATACCAGAATCCTACCTCAGATTCTATTCAAGAATCCTACCTCAGGTTCACCACATAACCCTACTTCAGGATCATAAAGAACCCTACCTCGGGCTCACAAAGAACCGTACAATAATAGTTTTACAAATGTTGTATATAAGTATTTCGAGACTCAAAAAGATTGATCTTCAAAGCAGTTGATTCTTCTTGAAGCTTTGATAAGAATAGCTTCCTCTTGATAAGTAGTTAGATCTGAAAAGCCATCCTCATTCAAAAAAATGTCACCTTGAATCTGAGAAACGAACCTTTGACCTTGAAGAATAAAACGTGATCTGCTGCTTCCAATCAGAGAACTTCCTTGCTTTTGGAGAGATTGAGAAGATTGAATATCTTGGGCAAACATGGTGCAAAAGAATGTGTTACTTGGAATAGTGCTCCTCCTTGAAATAATTCTCTGTACATAGAGTAATTTTCGGCCGCATGAGAAGATTTCTGAATGAATAGTATGATTAGGGTTTGTTGTACAAGTCTCGTCAATATATATATATATATGACTGGGAGTCATAACGGTCTGATTTGAGATATTTAATGTCAAATTTTTGATTCCTTAAATGTCTCTTTTGAGTGGTACAATCAGCGGCGGCAGATATTGAATTTATTAAATTATGAGATGTCTCGATGACATGGGACTCATCTCGATGACATTTGAAACCTTCTAGCCACTATGAACTCATTCAAGTCGATAATAGAACTTCTACACAATAATTCTTATCAAATCGATATAAAACCTATCAAATGGACACATCCATAAAGTCGATATGATTTAGAATAAATGATCTGAGCTTGGTCTAACAGATGGGGGTCATATCTAGTCGATATGAACTTAAGCTGCTTCAAGTCGATATGCTTCTTGAAACGTCAACTAGTCTTCTAGACGACATTTCTACTTTGTCCGTGAAATGTCTCGACGACATTTGACTTAACCTTATCTAGTCGACATGCTAGACTTTTATTTATAGTCTTCTAGCCGATTCCTTTATGACTTTAAGATGATCAAGTAGATATCTAGAGCATTAATAATATGTTAAGCATCATCTAGACGACATGCTCATTATATCAGCTAGACAACTAGTCGATGTGAAGTATATCGACAGATTGTCAAGCCGACATTTGGAATTTGTCTGAACCTTGTCTAGCCGATATTTGTCTTAGAATATTTCAGATATTTCTTCATAAATCCTCTAAGTCTTCTAGCAAATCCAAGTGTTATTATAAATGAATTATAAATGTAAGTGACAGACATAAAAACACATCAACGCAGATAATCATCAAATACAAGGTGTGTTTATCTTTGACTTGAGGAATTCTTTAAATCAGAAACATTGTTGGCAATGTTCCCAACAATAGGTATTTTATACGAACATTTCCCAATTAAGGAGAAGCGAAGGGGTTTGGCAGCCTTGTTGATGTCTTCTCTTGTAAACATAATGCAAATGCGCCCATATATGGCTAGTACCAGAGGTCAAAGGGGGATACCAAAGGAGGAGGGGACAATAATCTTACCAGTCACCACATCATAGGAGGGGCCTCCTACTGCAAAGTGAGGAGACCAGGACGCCATTAGTCAAGGGAGCCCAATTAAAGGATGATCACCATCAATCAGTTCCAAACAGCAGTAGCCAAGATTCGTCCATAAAGTGCTCACTGAAAGACCCAGAAGAAGCCCTACACTCATCCCTAGCAATTTCCCGACCCTCAACACCTGCAAGAGAAAAAAATCAATATGATATGATATATATATATAAGAAGAAGTTTGGAGTTGTTGAATTAATTTTAGCCATCCAATATGTGACAAGCTTTTGATCTCAGCCATCCAATGAAGGGAGAGAGAGAAAGAGAGAAGAGAGAGGGGGAGAGAGGCAGAGGGAATATTTATAGCCCTCCTATACCTACATTTAGGTATAGGAGGGAGAGGGGGGAGAAGAGAAAGGGAAAGAGAAATTGTTTTTTAGGTAAAAATTTACATTTTTACAAAATAAAAATAGGAATATTGATTAATATTTTTTACGGTCGTTTTAAGTACTCATATGTATATGTTTTAAATAAAAGGTAAGTGCTCATATGCGGGCGCAACCCGCTTATAGGCGGGCACAACCAGCTCATATGCAGACACAACCAACTCGAATGGGGGCGCAACCCGCTCGAATGTGAGTGAAGCCCTCTAAGAGTCAGCGAGCACGGGCGTATATATATATATATATGGATATAAATATATATATCTTTTCCTCAATTTATTTTTTATTTAATTAAATAAAACTCTCCCCCTCATGATGCCCTTAGGATTGCAATCGTGTGCTCAGGGGACTGGGAGTGACAATTGTGTCATCGTGCCTAGCATTATAGAGGTCGGGATATTATCGCTGGTGGCACAGGTGGCTCGTGCACTACCACTCGTGTGTGGTGTGCGTGTGTGTATATATATATGGTGGTGTTACGGGCACAACTAAAATGGCTATATGGACACCATTTAAAAAAAATAAAAACACCTCATATTATCTTTAACTGAATATGTTAAAGGCATGCCTAGGTTTTTTTCCTTCGCTCGACACACCGGCGTCGCAAGGTACTCCCTACTCGCTCTTCGCCTTCTCTGCTTGCGGAATCCAGCCTCCACTGCGGGCATGTGTTGCTTTTTCATTTTCATTTTATGATGGAATCCCACTAGCGTCGTTTTGCTCGTGTTTATATTATCCTGCTCGTCGTTCTGCTCTCCATTTATGCACTTAGCTTCTCAACATTTCCAGACTTAGTTGTTTTGCATTATATGCACTTAGTTGCTCGCCATTCTTGCTCCATTTTGCTCACCGTTCTGCTCGCATTTTTGCGCCTAGCTGCTCGCAATTTTTGCGCCCAACTGCTCATAGGATAAGTAGTCTAAACTCTATCCCTTTGTCGCTTTCTTTATGATTCCTTACCATCATTCTAGTTTTTCATGCCAAATTTCATATTCGGTTGATTTGCAGGAATTTGACTTTGTTATCTCTCGCACCAAGGATTGTTGATTTGGAGTGTGTTCTTTTCGGTTGTCCATTTGCAGGTATTCCTAGGGGTGTGAAAAAATAACTGAAGAACAGAGAACCGATCTGTCGGGTAAGTTCCAACTAGTCTTAGTTCGGATCTGGTTGCTATAAACCAAACCTACAATTCAGTTCAGTTCCTGGTTCAACAAGTCGGGTACCCGGAACCAACCTGAGAACTGGCAATCAATGCTTTTAAATATCAATTGTTATAATGGTATTACCTACAAATCTTACCAACCCAAGAGCCGAGTGTAAGGCCCCGAATTGATTTAATTCGGATTTTGGTGTGCGTTTAGATTGTTTTGGGGTGCGGGTATGGGTGTGGTCTGCGAATAGCAAAGTGGGGTGCGTATAGGCTTAGGTTTTTATAAAACCTCCTCTCCCTCTCAACCCTAAACGCCCGACCTCCCCTCTATTTCTCTCGCTCTCGTTTCCAGCCGCAAAGCCCCCTCCCGATCTCCCGTCGCCCTTCCTCTTTCTGTTCGCGTGAGGCAACCCGAACTCCTCCCCTACCTCCCTATCCCTTTCATCGGCCTGGAGCAGGGAAGCGCCGCCCCCGATCTTTCCTCCTCCCTCTCTCGCCATCGGTCTGGAGTAAGGAGGAGCAGCGCCCCCGTCTCCCTTCCTCACTCTCTTTCCCGTCGCCGACTAGGGCAAGGAGGGCCTGTCTCCCTCCTCTCCCTCTCGTTTGCACAGGGAGGCCGATCCCTCCCCTCTCCCTCTCCTTTGAGCTCTCTTTAGGGCTGCTATAAAGGGAGACCGCAAGCCGCAGCGTAAGCTTGGAGCGTCGTTTAGCGAATCGAAGCGTCGAGTGGAGGCCGGATCTGCAAAGAGGACAGCCATCTTGAATGTGCTCCATGGTTCAGAAGCGCACTTTAAGGGTAACGATCTCTTCTACCCTCATTTGGACATGTCCTAGTCCTTTTCCGTGCATCGTTGAGGCCCCTACCCAAAAGGGTGAGGTCGTGGCCTCTGGCGGGTCGATTCGTGTTATCCCCATCAAATCTTGCATACATGTAGAGTCCATGCGTGAAATGGATGTAGGCGCGCTGTGTGAAGCCCATCCGATACGGTTCGTCCGGATTGGTGATGCTTTTTGATATTATGCGTGCCTGGGGAAAACTCCGTGTTGATATCCTACTTCGTAGGACTAGAGGGTGCTACTGCATGCGCAGCAGCGCCTGGGGGTGTGCCCCGGGGAGCACCCGATGTTAGAAACAGAAATGGAGTTTCTGTTCACTATCGTCGGCGTTAGCGTTATCGCCGGGCGGTAGCTCCCAGACTTGGTTCTGGTGAATTTGTGCGTTCTGAGGCAGTGGGAGTGCTACTGCATGTGCAGCAATGCCTGGGGGTGTGCCCCGGGAAGCACCCACATCTAGAAGCCAAAATAGGGTTTCTGTGCGCTATCGCCAGGCGTTAGCGTTAACGCCGACGATATCTCCCAGACTGAGTTCTGGTGACGTTGTTGTGCCCACCTATTGAGAGGACCTGAGGCCTGTGTGCCCGACCTGTGAGGGTGTCCTGGTGGATGACTTAGCGGCCCATAGAGCCTGCTAATTGAGAATACCTGGGCTGAGGGGACGCCATACCCGCTCTTCGTGTTGTACAACGAGAGCTGTGAACAACGGGCATTTGGTGAACCTGAAACCGCACCATCACAGCACCTGATTAGTAAGTCTCGTACAGCATGTCGGGAAGCAATGGGAAAGAGTCTTCGGACTACGGGATGTTCACAATTAAAGCACGGGAGAGCCCTGGTATTTGGGCCACCGACTTTAGCCTCGAAGGGCAAAGCCATCAAGAGTGGATGGTGGTGGAAGGCAGAGTATGCCAAAGAGTGCCTGAGAGCACGAGACGTGGAGTCTATTCCCACGTTTGTGATTGATGCATATGTATGAATTGTTTTGGGCCGCGTTAGCCGCCTCATTCTGCTATATATATATGCTGTGATGCTCTTGTAGGGACGAGAAACTGCCACCCCCTTGAAGGGATGGGGTCGTTATAATTTGGTCAGCCGTAGCTGACCGTTGCCCTATTTTGCCACCGTTTTGGTGGTCTTGTTGTACAGGTGCTGGACCGAGCGGGAACATAGCGGGTTGAATCCCCTGCGCTGATGCGGCCCTTGAAGGCCTTTTGATGTTCTTTTGCTTTCCATGTATGGCCGGCCTGCGCCGATGTTGGTAATTTGTAAGGCCGTCGTGCCTAAATTTTGTGTTGTAAAACATTTATTCCTAAGTAATAGAAGTGGACATACCCGGGTTCGGGTTTTGTGGTTTATATGTCTTGTCTCTCTCTTTTGCTTCCGCATAGAATGCTCTGAGTTAGGTTCGTTGTTTAGGGTCGTTCGATATTTAAATTAAGTGACGTTCCCGTTTGTTTTGTAGTATATGGCGTGGGGCCCCCGCCGGACCTTCTGTTATATGCTCCCGAACGGATGGGGATGTTACACCGAGAATGGGAGAATGGAGAAGAGAAATGGTTATATAAATTATAATTATTATTATTTATGACTTGAATATATAAACTATATAAATTTATTATTTTATCTTACCTTTAAACTTCATATGTAGCCTTGTAGTTGTATGACTTCAATGTTATAAAAAGTCATAATTCAATTATTTTGAGATATTGGTAGTTGTATGACAAAGAATCATGATTTTAATTATTGTGAGACATGGGTAGAACTGAGAACTAAACCGGAATTGAACCAGAACCGAAGTGAACGGTTTGGATATTGTTATATACTTTAGGACCATGGGTCGGTTCCGATTGTTGGATCTGTAGGCGCTCTTAGATGGGGGTGAATAAGGGTTGAAAATATTTTACGAATTATTTCACTTAAGACAATACTTCATACTTTTATGAGACAGTAGTGCTTAAAGCAAGAGAGATGGAAACTCTGTTGCTACCGCCAGCGGTAGAAGTTATTGTTCAGCGTTAGTGGCAGACAACTCCCCTTTTAGTTTAGATTTCAAGGATAAAAGAGAACAGGTCAATACTAGAGAAAATGATAATATTATTGCATTAAGAATAATTACAAAACTTGATCCCAATGATACTTGGAATTGAGGCGTGCATAAAAACACTTTTGGTTTTCTATATCGACCCTTCTCCCAAAGACTAGTTGATTCTAGCCTATCACTCCCCAGATGAGGCCTCGAGCTTCCCTGTAGATCTAACCCTCGACCTAGTTACCACACCCACGCGGTGAATTCTCCCTTGTTCTCGCAAGGCCCTAGTCCCCAACACGGGTGAATTTCTCTACTGATAAAAATGAGAGTTGCAATCAATAATAAGAAAAACTAAAACATCAAAAACTCCCTCAAAGATTGAATTTGAATATGATGTAGGCGCGATCGATCCTTCTTCATGTTCTTAGCATTGATGGAGTTCTCTTGGCTGCAAGGAGGAGGCTCACACGAAAGGTAAGGAGTTGTAGCATTTGATTCTATGTGTATCAGCACCGCTAAAAGGAGGAGGACCGCTCTTTAAATAGACTCAGATCATAGAGCCAGTGGTAGTGCTACCGCCAGGCGGTAGCCTCTTTATGCAATAGGCTGGCATATAGATTGAGTCATCTTAGGCAACATTCTTGCTCCAAAATAGGCAGCCCTTCCTACCGCGCTGCAGTATTACAAACGTGCCACGTTAGTGATATTTCATTCCTAGCCATCAGATCTCCTTCCTTTTTAGCTCCTTAATCAGCAACATGATGGCAAGATTTCCATAAGTTACCGTCGGGCGTTAGCGATATCTTTAACACGTCGCGGTAGAATTTGCTATATAGGAGTCACGTCGATATTCCATTCTCGGCGATATAGCCCTCTCGGCAATATTCCAATTAAGTCATCGCTACCGCCAGAGATAGCGTTAATGCGTCGCGTTAGCAGCAGAGCATCGTAATTATAAAGAATTGTCATCTTTCTTTTTCGTAATCATAGGAGCTTGAAAGCTGAAGTTCCTACACACTATAAGCGCATGATCAGTTTGATCAAATACAATGAGATTTGTTATTCTCAAACCAAGAGATGTGGAAATCATGTTCCAACAACCTCCCCCTTTTGATAATAACAAATCCTCTTAGAAAGAAATCATTCAAATATAAGATTTGTGTTTATAGTAAAGGATAAGTGTGATAGTATGCATATGGTCCCCCTATATAGATGCTCCTCTTATATGAGTGCTCCCTCTACATTAAAGCATCCTACATGTGTGAATCCCATTATGTGTGAATTTCTTTCAAAGTTATTCTCCCCCTTTTGGTATTATCAAAAGAGGGAGGAGAGAAAATATATCATTAAAGAGTTAATATTATTTTTCAATGTAGAGACGGAATGAGCATAACAATGATTTTCCACTTAGTGATACCACATGGTGAATGAGTAGAAGAAAACTGATTTGAAAAAGTGAAGTATCAATATTTTAGTAAACAATAAATCACTTGTTGGGTAAGAAAAGTATTCATGATCGAGCGAACAAGTAGAAAGATTAGTGGAAAAGCATGTTTCAAGATTTTGTAAATGAACATATTTATATGAGTTTTAAGTATAGTAAATGAGTAAGAGTTTTAGTCTAGTAAAAAATAGATGTTTTATTAATTGAAGTCCAAGATCAAATATCACTTGTTAACAAAAATATAATAGCACTTGTTTAGAGAGTAAATAATCAAGATTCAGCATACAAGGCATAGTGGAAATTAAGTTTTTTTTTAAATAGCATGATCTATTTTATCATGACAAGATAGAAAGATTCAATATTTGAGATTCATAAAGCAAGTAAACTTATAAGTTGCAGAGATCATGCAATGTTATCTAGTGCATCCACTAAAGAATGTAGATATGCATTAGAGTCCAATACTCATGAGTAGAAGTTTTATAAGAGATAATGATGTGTACAAATAGTGTTTTATATGAGTATACAAGTGATTTAATCAAAACACATGACATGTATAATGAAATACACACAACATTATTGAGAATGCATTTTTAGAATTACTTCCACCCACAATGTTAAATTTGTTTTCAATGCACATGAAAAGTAGTACAGCTACTAAGGTGCTCTGCACACACAACACTTATTAAGACTTATCAGGGTACAAAGTAGTGCTTGGGGGATCACATATATTGTGTTTTCTTTGATTTATTTGTGATTCAGTGTACAAGAAGAAGTAGTGTATAAAAAGTTTGAACAAGACACTTTACAGTTTTCTCCAAGATGCTCAACCTCACAATGCTCATTAAGACTTATCAAGAGGGTGAGTAGTGCTTGGTGGAGTTATCTTTGTCATTTATTCATTCGAATTTTAGTTTGGTGACAAAGTTCTCTGAATTCACTTATTTTTGCAAACATGGAGTTTTTTGAAAGAACAAACTTCTTCAAATATTGGTGCATTAAAGAGATTTTTATTGTGTTGTAGGTTAACTAATCACACATCTAACAATGTTAAGTTGTTACACTACACAATCATGCAAGAATAAGATTAAAGTCATATGTAGATTATCAAAGATGTGAGTGAGTAAACCATTATCAAATATTAAACATTACTCATACTTAGAGGCATGCTAAGCAATCATACATATGATTTCAATAATCAATTTCATTGCACATTACAAGATAATGTACAAGGCATGAAAAAAACAATGTTTTAAGATACTTGAAATTAGAATTTAACATTGTATTTTAATCTTGAAAAGATAAGCATAATCTGTTAAAAATTTGAGAGGGTTGGGGGTGAAGCAAATAAAGTGAAATGCTTCACAACTTTCCACAAGTGTAGCAACACAATGAAAATGGGAAGACAGGATAATGCACTTGAAAATTGACTACAGTTTCCTCTGTACAATGTGAGGTATACATGGTGAGACATGATTCATAAGAATCACGAAGGAGAGAAGCACAAAATAACAAAAACAACAAGTCCCGACGAACTGCCAAATAGAAGTCGCCAGAGACCGCACACCACCAGACCGCACGGCTTACTCCTGAGACCGCGCGAATTGAAGTAGATGAGATGACCTATGAGCTGCCAGACAACAAACCCAGACCGCACATACTGCTGCTTTATTCCACTGCTAAAAATAGAACTTGTCGCACTTCAGACCGCCAGACCAAGAGGTCGCCCGATCATTGAAGCTACCCGCGAATAGAACCAGAAGAAACTGCTCTAGCTATCGCCTACCCGCAACTTGAGATCACCTGACCGTTGAGGTCGCCTGATCGCCAAGCTTGCTGCGAACAGCACAAGAACTATAACAATCCAGGTCGCAGACGGGGACTACTGACGAACTGATTATTCAAGCCGCTGGAAGGTCACCAAGGAAACAAACTGCTCATTGCTGGCAGCAGACCTGCGAACACAACAAAAGGTCAAACCGCTTCCAAGACCGCACGACCTCAAATTGAGACCGACACAAACATTCCAAGCTCTAGTTCTTACAGTTCTCGGTTAGAAATGATGGGCCCTGCACCCCTATTTATAGGCAAGAGGATGGATGTCATCACCACCGAAAGAAGGATGCAATAACCTCCCATCAACACGCACACGGTCTCACAACAGACCGCCCGGTCTCAATAACACTTAGACAACAAACATCTAAGGCAAACCCGGCCAGAAGCCAACCCGCAGATAGAGCGGACCATGCGATCATCATTCCTCAGATCACCCAGCGCAACAATATGAAAACCGAAATTACTTGAGCATCCTGACAGATTAGAATAGATTGCCAGAACAAACCACATAGACCGCGTGGTCTCTGCGGTTATCAAACTGCATACCGCCTGACTTCCTTCTTCCACTTCAAAAAATTCAACACTCCCCCTTGAAGTGGGAAGTGGAAGTCAACCCAAGTAAACTCCTCAACTGTGTAAACGGTCCCTTCGACAACGGGTTAGTAAAGATGTCTGCGATGTTATCCTTGCTCTACACACGCTCCACAATCAGAGATCCTTCCAACACCTTCTCAAGAATGAAATGGTGATGAATCTCAATATGCTTGGTCCGAGCGAGACAAACAGGATTGTTCACCAACTTGAGAGCATTCTCATTGTCACCCCAAAGAAGAGTAGGACCTCGCACCTGTTGGATCTTACGGCGCCCTTAGAGGGGGGGGGGGTGAATAAGGGAATAAAATTCTTTCTATAATTTTCAAGATAATTACTAAATTGTTTTATAATGAAGGAGATTGACATAAACAATTTAGATCGAGAAAAATCATAATCGAGAAAAATCAGAATCAAATAATATAAAAAACAATGTGTTTTAAATCAAATATAGTAACTCCGTCACTAACGCTGGCGGTAGCATATTTTCCTAAAAATTCTGATTTTCTCTGAAAAATTATTTTTACTATCATTGTTGTCAAATACCTTGTATTTGTTTTGTCTAATTTCTAAAAATTAAAATAAAAAAAAAATTACAAAAATGATGAATATGATTTCACAATCACCACCATGATCTATTAATATCCTATGCTAAAATTCACTATAATCATATATCATAATTCATGATCCACCAAGACCTATCTTAAATCAACTAATTCTATCAACCTTAGGAATTATGAAATATATGATTGCAATTGGTATTATAGTTTCATATCTTGTTTTGTGTGTGTGTGTGATGTGCATCTTTATTGTTTGCATGAATCTCATTATCTTTAGACCTATGAATTAACTTGATATCAACAAGATGAAATCAAATAGAATTGTCACTTCTTTCTAGGTCTATGAAAATTCAAAACTCTATGTTTGAATACATGCAACTCAATCTTATATTTGTCCATCTTTACTTAGCTTTGCACCATGCTGTCCTAATTAATCACACTAGCATTATCCCATACCATAGATAGAAATCAATGCTCATGCTAGTTATATCTTGCAATGCTAAAGTAAATTATATCATTAAAATATGAAAATCTTATTTTCCTTTTTAGTTATTTGCATGAATAAAACTTTTCTAAATGGATTTAAAATCAACAATCTTCGATAAAATTGTAAATCCAAAACTAATCATGAAATTATAACACAGTTAATATATTTAAGGCTTACACGCTTAGTATGTCCATAATCAATAAACCTATGACACGTGTCTCACAATAGCGAGGGCGTAGGATTGTGTGCATTAGAGACCTAACCTCTAAGTCATGTCTTGTCCTTAACCAGGGAGAGTTCCAGTGGGGCCTTGAGAGGCACTGGGGGAAAGAGTGCTAGGTTGAGCGTCGTCTTTTGTATGCATATGGGATTAACACCCCAACCTACGATATGTGTGCAGCTCCTCATGCCCATCCGTCACTTAGTACGGGGCTAGAGTGTAGTCATGTAGTTAAGGTATCTTGATCTTAGATATACTTATATTATATTCATTGCATGAACATTATCTCACTATTTATACATAAATCATGCATATTTTTTTTATTCTAACATTGCATCATGTGTTTGCATATTTTAATATTTCGAGCTTTAATGATTTTACCAAACACAAGTATTAGAAAAATCACCAAATACATGCTAAAAGAGCCTTCAAATCTAATCAATATACTCTGAAATTTCAACTAAAGGAAGGTCACTTTATAATACAAATGAATTGAGAAAAATATTTTTCAAAACATCAAGAAATGCAGTTCTATTTTGGCGTTAAGAAGTTAATGCCTAGCGTTAGCTCCTTTGCTCCAAAACATTTTTTGTTTTCAATTATTTCTGGTATTATTTTAATATTCTGTGTGTTTGTAAAAAGTTTTTTATCTTTTTATTCCTTTTAAAACAAAATTTTATTTCTTTTAAAAATATATATATGTATTTTCTCATACATTATTTTTGTTTATTTCTCTGGCATAGAGTATCATTTACTGAAAGGGCTATTAAAGACTTCTATGAGTTCCAGATAATATATATATAAAAAAACAAATACAAAAATACAAAACAATTTCAAAGAACAAAAATATGTTTTTCTTTATGTGTGTTTATTGTTTTGTGCATATATAAAAAAAAATTCAAAAATTTATATATAAAAAAAACTGATTGTTATTCATTGCCATTGTCAAGGATGGATGATTAATTATATCAATTAAAGATTAAATACAATGTTTAATTTAACTTTCAAGTTTCTTAAAAACATTGTTTTGTATTTGTCATGCCTTGAGAAATATAAATTCAAGAAATCTCTTACTAATCTCAATTTTTCAGAATGCACCATTGCATAAATGGGAGTTCATGAGTTTCTGGAGCTCTCTGGATGGAATGCACTCAGGAAGGGACTTAGAATCTTCAGAGCTTCGAATACACGAACAAAAGGAGCCAATTTATAGAATTTTGCTGTCGCCTGGGCGACATCAGCTGTCGGAAATTTCCGACAGCGCAAAACTGCTGGTCGTGGTGCTGTCGTGGGCAGTTGTTGTAACCTCCGAGCTGTCGCCTGGGCGACATGATGTCGGATTTCCGACAGCTCAAAACTGCCTTTCGTTGTGCTGCCGTGGGGGAAGTAGTTGTAACTTCTCTGCTGTCGCCTGGGCGACATCCGCTGTCGCCTGGGCGACAGCTCCTCTTCATTTTTGCCATCCGAAACTACTCCAGACTGTAGATTGAGTCGTTCTCATCTCCTAAATGGGGTGGCACGTTCTGTAACTCTTCCTGGATTGAAAGTTATGGTCATTTTAAGATCAGCACACAAAACTCATCCAACCTGAGACTTGTCATTCTCGGATCATGCCCATGAACGAGGACTTGTCTCCTCATTGAACCTGTACAACCTGGCCACTATAAACACACAAAAGACTAGATCAAATACAACACGGTATTTGTTATTCTCAAACAAAGAGATGCGGAAAGCAAGCTCCAACAGCACCTCTCCATGAATGTCCTCTACAAGCCTCCTAAGCCAGATGGCTTCCTGAGCTGCCAAAGCCGATGCTTTGTAGTCCGCTTCTGTAGTAGAGACAGACACAGAATCCTGCTTCTTACTGCACCACGAGATCGTTGAAGGCCCAGCCATAAATACGTATCCAGAAGTCGACTTTCGATCATCTCAACCTCCCCCATAATCAGCATCTGCGTACCTGTGCAAACAGAAGCCTGAGTTCTTCCCATAGAAGATACCCAGATCAGAGGTAGACATCACATACTTCAAAATGCTCCTTACCGCCAACAAATGAGGTTTCCACGGCTCTGCCATATATCGACTCACCCGGCCCACAGCAAAAGCAATATCTGGCCTCGTGATCATCAAGTATATCAGACTCCCGACGAATGCCCGGAAAACCAAGGGATCAGGTAAAACCTTCCCCTCATCTCGTCAAAGATGTATCCCAACTTCCAATGGAGTAAAGCTGCTCTTCCCTCCTTCCATGCTAAATCGCTTCACGATTCTCTTAGCATAACCCTTCTGGGAAACGAGCACACCGCTCTCTTTCCTCTCCACCTCGAGTCCAAGGAAATGGTGGAGCTCGCCCAAATCCTTCATCTCAAATATGATAGCTAGCTCAACACGAAGCCTAACTACCTCCACTTCAAAATTTCCTGTGACGATCATATCGTCAACGTATAACAGCACCAAGACCTGAAGCTTCCCCGTCTTCTTTACGAATAAGCTTGAATCAGAATTAGAAGCAAAATATTCATAGAACTGGAGGTACTCTGCAATCTTCCCATACCACGCCCGAGGTGTCAGCTTCAAGCCGTAAAGATCCTTCTTGAGCTTGCACACATGTCTTGGGTGCTCTTCGGAAACAAAACCAGGTGGCTGATCCATGAAGATATCCTTGTCAATCTCGCCGTATAAAAATCATTCTTCATGTCGAGGTGCCAAATCTTCCACCCTTGGCAAGCTCCCAACGCGATCACCACCCGAACCGAAGTCATCTTGGCAATGGGGCTAAAGGTTTCTTCATAATCCTCCCCATACTTCTGAGAGAAACCTCGAGCTACAAGGCAAGCCTTGTACCGCTCAATACTTTCATCAGCCTTCTTCTTCAGTTTGAAAACCCACTTGCAAGTCACCGGAGTAACTCCCTCAACCTTAGGCACCAAGTCCCAAGTTTCATTCTTCCGGAGGGCATCCATCTCTTCATCCATGGATCCTTCCCACTCCTTGACTCCAATGGCATTTTCAAAAAAAATGGCTCTCTCTCATCCAGGAGACCTGCGAAGAAACATGAGACAAATCTCACCAAGTTTCCGCCCATATACCGATCTGGTGGAATAATAGTCCTCTTAGACCTCCTCAGAGCTTTACTCTGATCCACCTCTCCAGCTACTTGTTCTGAACTAGCTCTCTTCTCAAGTCGACTTGGAGCATCGCTCCCCCTGCTTCCAGAACCTGAAGCACCTGACCCAGAGCTAGAAGCACCTGGAGCACCTGGAGAAACATGCAACTCCACCAGAACATCCCATGTAGCTTCCCTTTGGCCACCATCCAACCTGCTCTCATGTAGCTCCACAGATGAGCTAACCTGGAATGATGTCAACTTGTCAAAAACCAAATCCCTTGAGACGACATATCTACGTGTCTCAGGATCCATGCATCTCCACCCTTTCTTCCGGTCATCATAATCTGCGAAGACTAGCTTCCTTGCTTTTGCATCTAGCTTCGTTCGAAGGGCATCCGGAATATGCACATAGCAGGTAGATCCGAACGCTCGAAAGCCTTCCACATAAGGCTTCTCCTTAAACATCAGCTCATGTGGAGTCTTCATGTTGATCGGACTAAGGGGCATCTTGTTGATGACAGAAGCTGCACAAGATATACCCTCCGCCCAAAAGGACTTAGGAATATTCTTGGCATGAAGCCAACACTTCACGGTCTCCGTAAAGTGACGGATCTCCCGCTCAGCAACTCTGTTCTATTGTGGAGTGTGAGCACAAGTAAGCTCTCTCTGTATGTCATGCTTCCTGCAAAAGTTGAAGAAAGCACTTGAGGTGAACTCCCCTCCATTGTCAGTTCTCAACTTCTTGATCCGCAGGTTAAGCCGACCCTCCACTAGATCCTTGAACTCCACAAATTTTTTGAACACTTCCGACTTCTCCTTCAGAAAGTATACCCATGTATACCTAGTGAAATTGTCAACCAAGATCAGCATATACATGCTACCCCCAAGACTGGCATTCTTGGTTGGTCCACATAGATCACCATGGATGCACTCCAATGGCACTTTACATCTGCTTTGTGACTTGTCAAATGGAAGACAATGAGATTTTCCATATTGATATCCAGCACAAACATGACCATCTTCCATTGATGAAAGACTAGGCAGGCCTCTCACCAGACCTCTCGTCGTCATAGCCTTTAGCTTATCCATTCCGACATGCCCAAGTCTTTCATGCCAGATAGCAGCGCTATCATTTGTCCGCATCTTATCAACATAGGAACTTGTTGACAAAACAAACAAGCCCTTCACCCTTTTTCCAACATGAGTGATATCGGCCTTCACTGTTGATACGTTCCGAAGGAACTTCACTTCTGTTGGCCCAAACAGAATGTGATAACCAGCATCTATAGCATTAGTCACCAAGAAGAGGTTTTTCTTCATCCCCAGCACATGATAGACACTCCTCAACGTGAGTGGACCTCTATCACTACCCAAAGAAACTACACCCTCCTTCTCAACTGCATGTATAGTATCGTCAGCAGTAATGATAGCATCATTACCTGAGTATGCCTGCAACGAAGAGAACTTTGACTCGTCCCCAGTGAGGTGATGACCACACCCAGAGTCCATGATCCAATCATCCTTGTAGTTAATGGAGGCCATGGCCTGAAAAATGTTCCCGTCATGAAGGCTCCATCTTGCCAACTACAATCAGCATTTGAATCCATCTCTCCCTTTCTTGCAGCATGACCTGGCTGAAGATTAACCCTGCAGTCTCTTTTGAAGTGACCAGGCTGATTGCACACGTAGCATCTTGGACCTTCCTTCTTCTTCCCATCACGCTTAGGATCCTTGCACCTCTCTTGTTGATATGAAGTTGAAGGCCCATCACTATCAGGTGACTTCTTCTTCTTGTCCCATCTCTTCTTCTTCCCAGAAAAGAGAACCTCACTATCTCCTCCAGAGACAGTCATCCCAGCCATTTGCTTTGCTAAGCTCTCCTGCGAAGCATGCAAGTTCTCCAGCTCAAGCAATGATGGATGATTTGCCCAGCCTTGGACAGAAGTAACGAAGGCTACATATTCCCTCTGCAAGCCGCGGATTATGTGTCTCTTCAGCTTCGCTTCTGAGATATGCTCATCCGGGTCCAATGCTGAAATTTTAGCACATAGATTCTTCATCTTTAAGAAGAACGAAGACATAGACAAATCTCCTTGAGTTGCTTTCGCCAACTTATTTTCCAGGAACTGTAGACTTACTACATTCTTCTTATTGAACAAGCCATCCAAGGCTGTCTAAATCTCAACAGCAGACCTACATCCAATGATGTGATCGAACAACTTCGGACTGATATCTCTCTTGAGAGTGAACTCTGCCTTAGCATTTGTTCTCTTCCAAGCCTTCACGAGCTCAGCATTTCCCTCAGCAGGAACAACAGGTTGTCTTGCTTCTCCTCCAACCACCTCCCAATGATCCTCGCAAAGAAGATAACTCTCCATACAAGACTTCCACTTCTTAAAGCTAGTCTGCGACAGGAGTTCAATTCCAAGACCTCTCGCATAAGCTCCTTCCATTGTTATCACACTGATTGCTAACCACCTTGAGGAACCCGAGTGAACTAACAATGACTACTGCTCAGCAACCTAGCTCTGATACCATGTTAAAAATTTGAGAGGATTGGTGAAGCAAATAAAGCGGATTGCTTCGCAACTTTCCACAAGTGTAGCAACACAATGACAATGAGAAGACAGGATAATGCACTTGAAAATTGACTACAGTTTCCTCTTTACAATGCGAGGTATACATGATGAGACATGATTCATAAGAATCACGAAGGAGGGAAGCACAAAACAATAAAAACAACAAGTCCCGGCGAACTACCAAATAGAAGCTGCCAGAGACCGCACACCACCAGACCGCACGACTTACTCTTGAGACCGCGTGAACAGAAGTAGACGAGATGACCTGTGAGGTGCCAGACCGCAAACCCAGACCACACAGACTAATGCTTTATTCCACTGCTGAAAATAGAACCTGTTCGCACTTCAGACCGCCAGACCAAGAGGTCGCCCGATCACTGAACCAACCCGCGAACAGAACCAGAAGAAACTGCTCTAGATGTCGCCTACCCGCAACTTGAGATCACCTGACCATTGTGGTCGCCTGATCTCCAAGCTTGCTGCGAACATCATAAGAACTATAACAATCTAGGTCGCATACGGAGACTGCTAACGAACTGATTATTCAAGCCGTTTGAAGGTCGCCAAGGAAACAAACCGCTCGCTGCTGGCCGCAGACCTGCGAACACAACAATAGGTCAAACCGCTTGCAAGACCGCACGACCTCAAATTGAGATCGGCACAAACAATCCAGGCTCTAGTTCTTACAGTTCTCGATTAGAAATGACGGTCCATGCACCCCTATTTATAGGCAAGAGGACGGATGTCGTCACCGCCGAAAGAGGGATGCAATAACTGCCCATCAACCTGCACGCGGTCTCACAACAGACCGCTCGGTCTCACAAACACATAGACAACAAAAGTCTAAGGCAAACCCGGCCAGAATCCAACCTTCAGACAGAGCGGACACCGCGATTATCATTCCTCAGATCGCCCAGTGCAACAATACGGAAACCGAAATTACTTGAGCATCCAGACAGATCAGAATAGATCGCCAGAACAAATCGTGCAAACCGCGCGGTCTTTGAGGTTATCAAACCGCAGAACTCCCGACTTCCTTCTTCCACTTCAAAAAACTCAACATAATCATCCTTGAAATATTTCAGTGAATAGCAATCAGTTTTTATAAATTTTTTAATTTCTTAAAGCCAATATCAAAATTGAAAACATATTTTTGTGTTTTTAGTTTGTTTTTCAATTTAGTAGTTATTTTTTATATAAAAAGATACATATTTTTTGTTTGATTTGAATTGGTTTTACAGATTTTTTTTGTTATTTTAGTCTTTAGAGAAGACAGGAAATGAATATAAATACAAGGAAAAAAATATTAAATTCAGCATTTTATACTACCGATAACGGTAAAAATCTGACGTTGCGCGTTAGTAACAAAAGTCGTGTTTTCAAGAAAAATGTGTGTTTTAAAAAAAACACTTGATTATGATTGTTCAATGTAAGGGTTATGTATTAGAGCAAAGGAATCAGACAAGAATACACACAATATGTGAAAGTGCACAGTTATCCTCACTAGAATTCTCTAGAGGGGGGGTGAATAGAGATTTAAAATATTTTTGTGCAAAGTTAATAATTATATGTATATGGGTGTAGTGATCACAGATTAGAGCTTCACACACACCAACAAGAATTAAACAAGTAAAGAAAATAAATGCAAGAAAAGAAATCTCAGCACAACACAAGGAAATATAGTGGTTCCCCAAACTTTGGGTAGTCCACTCTTCTACCCCCTTGGTAGGAAATTCACTATCTTGCACTAAGTCTTTTGTTAAGGAGACTCTTAGAATCACCCTGAGTCTTTTGACAAGGAGACTCTTAGAACCAACTGAGTCTTTTGAGAAGGAGACTCTTAGAACCAGTACAACTGAATTTTTTGAAGAGTGATTCTAAAAACTCTTTTACAATATGTGAAAATGAAAGTAAAGAAGAAAGGAAAAGAAGTATTTAAGACAAGAATGAATCTTCTTTCTAGCAAGAAGATTGGAAGCACAAGAAGTAGTGAATTAAATCTCCCTTCTATAGTGAGAAGGAGATTGTAAGCTTTTCAGAATTTTGCAGCAGTATGGCTTTAGAAGCAGAAGAAGAAGAATGTTTGATGCTTGCTGCAGGAATCTTTCTCAACTCTCTTTCTTTTTACTTGGGAGTTTTTCCTCTTTTTTCAATGTGTATATGGTGGATCACTTCTTCTTTTTCTCTGCCGACCTCCTTGGTTATTTATAGCTCTGTTTATTAAAATAACATTATAGGAGAGTAATCAATTAGCAGGCAGAGTGTTAGAAAGAAAGAGAAATTTCCATAACAGTTATATCCATAGAAGGAAAGTATTCAATCTGATTTCAAATAATGTCCATAAAGGATTCAATCAATTTAGCCAAGAATCTATTAGAGGAAAGAAAGATTCAGAACGACTATACAGAATAAATTTATTCCATATAAATCAGATTTATAAAAGAAGGAAAGAGATCTGGCGATTTTTGAATTAATCATAGAAATCGACGTGCGTCGATTACTATTCGACGTAGGCGTCGAATTCATCCTGGCAGAGCGTCGAGAGGAGAATAAGGAAGGTGCGTCGACTAGGGTGCGTCGACTTCTCAAGATACGTCGACTAGAAGTCAGAGCTACATCGACATAGGATACATCGAATTCTGCTTGGAGCTACTTCGACTCATTCTGAAAGGAAAGTCGATAGAACTTCGACGTTGCGTCGAAAACTATTCGACGCATATTTACTTACCTTGATTTTCCTTTCTTGGAATTCATATTTAACTCATTTTCAGGGGTTAAGAGAAATCATTTTCCCAACAATCTCCCCCTATTTGTCTTAACCCTATTTAGAGGGAAATTGTACTAGAATTTAATCAACTCAGCAAGGCAATTATATAGAACAAAAATATGTCAAACAATCAGAGGAGAAATTAGAAAGAGAGATCATATAAACAAGCTTCCCAGAATAATATAAACAGACTTCATGTTTAGTATTCAATTATAAAGTAAAGTATATCAGCATTATTCTCAATCACTGTTCAGGAGGGGTAGGAGGAGTCTTTCTTTTTCTTTGAATACTTTGGTGGGTTGCTCTTTCTCAGTAGCAGATTGTACCCTCAGCTCCCCCTGAGTCACAGTGGTGTGCTCCCCCTGGAATGGAACTTCAGAGCCTTCTATTTCTATTTAAGCATTAGTTAAAACAGAATCTGGATCCACCTGAGCTTCAGCTTCAGCCAACACAGCATCTGGCTGTCCTTTTTCATTTTCAGCTTCATTCATAGCAGTATCCAGCTCCCTTTGAGTTTCAGTTTCTTTGTCTTTCTCACCTTTTGCCACATCTTCCTTTTCAGTTTCATTTTCTGCCCTGCTAGCCTCCCCTTGCAATATTACCACTTGATTTGCAGCCTCTCTTGCTATATTGAGTACCTCTATTGTTTGTTCTTCAATATGTAGCTCAGGTACTTTCTCATTTCCAATTGTCTTGAGCAGTGCAAGACTGTCAGATTTTGAAGAAGGAGGGGATTTGTGTGAGAAGGATTTAAGATTGGAGGGCTGCTCTTCATCTAGCTTCTCCCCCTTCTTGACCTTCTTGGCCAAGGAGGTTAAGAAAGACTTGGTAACTCTTGAGGAAGAGAGAGAGTTCTTCAGACTTTGCACAGAGGCACTGACCCCATCTATTTGGGTGTGCATGTGTAGGATGGAGGAATGAATCTGGGAGCAGTGCTCATCCAACATTGCTTGGAATGTTTGAGCTGCTGATGCAATGCACTGAGTGCGGAGAGCTTCAGTGGATGCAGATGGTTCATGTTGTGGTTGGTGATGAGGAGAGAGTGGTGGAGGTGGTGATGAAGGTGGAGAAAGGTTAGTTGATGTATGAGGTATTGGTGATAATGGAGGTGAAGAGGATGAGAAAGTATGAGGAGGAGGAGATGGAGAAACTGCTGTTTGAGGAGCAGGTGTTTGAGAAGAGGTAGGTAGAGTAGGAGTTGTGAGGGTGGTAGAGACTATTTGAGTGGATGATGGAGGTAGAGAAGAATTGTCTCTTTGAGGAGGAGGAGGAGGAGGAGATGGATGAGCAGGAGAGTTAGAAGGAGAGGGAGTCCTTTCAGGAATGGAACCAGGCTTGGGGATTTGCCTGGTCCATTTGGAGAAGAGGGCAATGGACATCCTCTTTCCAGGAGGGATGGGAATTCCTTTTGACCTACAGAGGTCAGGGAAGGAGTGGAAGAGTACTTGACTCATAATCCTCGTGTAGGCATTCTCTTTGTAAGAATATCTAGAGCCTATCATCTTGAGCAGACAGCTGGCCCAGTCTATTTTCTTCTTCAATACAAGAGCCCCCATGATGTTCAGTTGCTGCTTGGGCACTGCATCATGGGCAGATATCTTACATAGTAGTATCTTTCCTACTATATCTGCTAGTAGTCTATACCCCTCAGAAAAGTCTATTTTCTTTAGATGGATTGGTTTATCCCTTGAAAACTTCATGGTGGTTAGCAGATGCTTGATTTCATCAGATGTTAGGTCTATAGATTCATCACCTAATAGGGGAATGATGAAGACTTATGAGGTTACTCTTTAGAAATTGATTTCCTTTAGTTGAACAAAGATAATATTAGGATATACCTGATGGAAGATCAAAGGTGGTCCTAATATGTTCTGCCGAGATTGAGACTGGTGTCTCATAGATTGTTCCCTAGATTTCTCCTTGTTCAGATATCTGAACATGAGTTATCAGCTCTGTGAGCTCTGTTTCCATGAGCTTGCATCTTGTTGAGATGAGTTTGTCCAATCCGGATTCAGTGAAGAGAGTTATGATGTTCTTATAGTTTTCTGCTGCTGCTTGGAAGGATTCGGGGTCGATATCGAACCCAGAATTTATCTTGGGAGCCATTGTAGATCAGTGAGAGAGGGAAAAAGAATCGGCTGGACTGAGGAGCAAGAAGGATAAAGGATGCAGAGTAGTGAAGGTTTCTAACTGAAGAGTCTTTTTAAGTCAAGTGAAGCGTCGAAACGGGACTCAATTCGAGGCTTATTCGGTACTTCAGTGGATGTGACCGAAAATATTTAGCATTGCCGCTCGTTTTTATGAAGTCGACGTTGCGTCGAGTGGAATTCGACGTAAGCGTCGATACAGCCCGCGTTAAGATGTTAGGGTTTCGTATCGACATATGCGTCGATTGTAATCGACGTATGCGTCGAGTTCATTTATTGAGTTGAGTCATCGATGTTGCGTCGATTAGAAGTCGACGTGACTTTTGATTTTCCTGAAGAATTTTAGGTGTTTATTTCTTTTTATCTTTTCCTAGTTCTAAGTCAGTCTTGGACTAATTTTTTACAGATAGTTTGATTGGTTGTGCCAACATTGTTTGGCAAGGTGGCTAGTTTTGTTACAAATATGGCACTTGATTATCTTATTCTTATGATAATTTGAGTTTAGAGAGGGATAGGAGGGTTGATTAGGATAGAAAGTTTGGTTACCAGGTTTAGGGTAGAAATTTTGGTTAGGATAGAGGTGTTGATTATGATGGAAATCATGGTTAGGATGAATGGATCCTGAATGGGAATTATATAAGGTTTTTGGAGGATAGGCATTTAAGTTGCTCTGAATTTTTGTGCGTCGATATCTATTAGATGCATGTTGATAGTAGCTTCGATTTATATTTGGCGCTTTCTCCTGATAGCGTTGATCTGATATCGACGCATGGAAAAAGTTGCGTCGATTGGAAGTCGACATACTTTTATTCAAGCGTCGAGTAGAGGTCGAGGCATCTGAGAGGTTGCGTTGAGTAAAAGTCAACGCACTATCATTCATGCGTCGATATAAAGTCGACGCAACTGTTTCTTCACACATTTTCTTTTTCCCTTTTTTTTTATTTTGTTCTTTTATGTATTGTTTCTTTTGGCTTAGTTGCTTCTTCAGATGAAGTTTGAGAGTCATCAGCGGAATAATATGATGTTTCATCAAATTGTTTTATTTCCTTGAGGGAGTCTTCTTTCTTATTTAGTGAGTCTTTTCTTGGTTTGATTTGATGGGTTTTGTGAATTTTACAGGGATCATCCAAGCAGGTTTGTTGGATGGAACTTGGCTGGTTGAGAGATCAGCACCTAGACCAAGATTTTTATGTCTTCTTGTTTGTTGTTCAGTGATTTCCTTGAGAGTTTGGCTTCTCATGTTTATTGATTCTTCAAAGGCTTTTGCCTGGGCTACCTTATCCTTAAGAAGCTGGTTTTCTATTCTAGCCCTTTCAACTTCCTTTTCTATGATGTTAGCCCTCACTTCATAATTTCTAGAGCATTTAGCCTCTCTATTTCTCTGATTTTTAGCCATATTAATTTGATCTTTTAGATCATTAATTTCTTGTCTAGCTTTTAGTTGATCTAGACACATTCCTATAAAATCATTTCTGAAATTATCACTTTGAAAGTCTATTTCATCAAAAATGTTTACCTGATCCTCATCCTCAGATTCCTCTATGAGAATGAGGCTATTTTCTCTTTCATCTTCAGAAGATATGCTTTCTTCTGATCCTTTCTCACTCCATGAGTTGGTACCATCATCTTTCTTTGAGCCTCCAAATGCCATTAAGCATAGGTCTTCTTGCTTAGGTTCTTCATTGTCACTCTTAGAAGAGGAGCTGTCCTCAGAGTCTGTATCACTCCAGGCTTCTGCTATAAAGCCTCTTTCTTTCTTCTTCCCCTTTTTCTTGAGATCTTTCTTTTTCAGATCTTTCTTTGTCTCAGCATTTTCTGGACATTCTGGGGCAATATGTCCAGGTTTCCTGCAAGAATAACAAATAATTTCTTTAGTAGGAGTTTTGTCATACCTTGGTTTTGACTCTCTCCTTCTTGATCCATCTGTCCTGACCCACTTCTTGAATTTTCTGGCCAGGAAACTAAATAGTTCTTCTTCAGTGATAGAGCATCCTTCCTCTGTTGCTTTTAATGCAATGTTCCTGTCTTTTGAAGAGGTTGGGATGTTTTCTCTTCTCTTCTTCTCTTCTCTGGTTTTCAGCAGTTGCTCATAGGATCTGAGTTTTCCTAAGAGAGCATCTGTTGAAATTTCCCTTTGACCTCGTGTGTCTCTTATTGCCCATATCCTTGAGTCCCATGAGCTTGGTAGACTCATCATCAATTTGTCATTGATCTCTGTAAGAGAGATTTCTCTATCCAAGTCCCTTAGTTGATTGATGATTAGACTAAATCTGTCATACATCTCAGAGATGCTTTCTTCATTCTTCTTTTGGAAGTTCTCATATTGAGAGATCAATAGAGCCTTCTTATCTTTTCTTTCATCAGCACTTCCTTCTTCCATCTTTATGAGAGCCTCCCAAATTTCTTTGGCTGATTCACAATCAACCACCCTTTGAAAGATTTCATCAGAAAGGGTTGAGACCAGAATATTTACACAGCCTTTGCATCACATGTTCCTGCCTTTTTCTCTTCAACTGTCCACTCAGCCTTTGGGACAAATGTTTGAGTCACCTCACCACTTGAGTCTTTTCTATAAGGCTTGAGAGGACCTGTCAAGATAACATTAAATAAATCTTCATCAATAGAATTCATATAAATCCTAATTCTTGTTTTCCAAACTGCAAACTTTTCAAGATTGCACATTTGTGGTCTGGTGGAAGAATAATCTTTGATTTGTGCCATGTGAAAAATGATTGTTAGAAATATATATATATATATATATATATATATATATATATATATATAAATAGGAGGTAGAATCTTTTTGATCAAGGAGTTAACCTTTTTAGATCAACCTATCTCTGATACCAGTTGAAAGTGCACAGTTATCCTCACTAGAATTCTCTAGAGGGGGGTGAATAGAGATTTAAAATATTTTTGTGCAAAGTTAATAATTATATGTATATGGGTGTAGTGATCACAGATTAGAGCTTCACACACACCAACAAGAATTAAACAAGTAAAGAAAATAAATGCAAGAAAAGAAATCTCTGCACAACACAAGGAAATATAGTGGTTCCCAAACTTTGGGTAGTCCACTCTTCTACCCCCTTGGTAGGAAATTCACTATCTTGCACTGAGTCTTTTCTTAAGGAGACTCTTAGAACCACCCTGAGTCTTTTGACAAGGAGACTCTTAGAACCAACTGAGTCTTTTGAGAAGGAGACTCTTAGAACCAGTACAACTGAATTTTTTGAAGAGTGATTCTAAAAACTCTTTTACAATATGTGAAAATAAAAGTAAAGAAGAAAGGAAAAGAAGTATTTAAGACAAGAATGAATCTTCTTTCTAGCAAGAAGATTGGAAGCACAAGAAGTAGTGAATTAAATCTCCCTTCTATAGTGAGAAGGAGATTGTAAGCTTTTCAGAATTTAGCAGCAGTATGGCTTTAGAAGCAGAAGAAGAAGAATGCTTGATGCTTGCTGCAGGAATCTTTCTCAACTCTCTTTCTTTTTACTTGGGAGCTTTTCCTCTTTTTCAATGTGTATATGGTGGATCACTTCTTCTTTTTCTCTGCCGACCTCCTTGGTTATTTATAGCTCTGTTTATTAAAATAACACTATAGGAGAGTAATCAATTAGCAGACAGAGTGTTAGAAAGAAAGAGAAATTTCCATAACAGTTATATCCATAGAAGGAAAGTATTCAATCTGATTTCAAATAATGTCCATAAAGGATTCAATCAATTTAGCCAAGAATCTATTAGAGGAAAGAATGATTCAGAACGGCTATAAAGAATAAATTGATTCCATATAAATCAGATCTATAAAAGAAGGAAAGAGATCTGGCGATTTTTGAATTAATCATAGAAATCGACGTGCGTCGATTACTATTCGACGTAGGCGTCGAATTCATCCTGGCAGAGCGTCGAGAGGAGAATAAGGAAGGTGCGTCGACTAGGGTGCGTCGACTTCTCAAGATACGTCGACTAGAAGTCAGAGCTACGTCGACATAGGATACGTCGAATTTTGCTTGGAGCTACTTCGACTCATTCTGAAAGGAACGTCGATAGATCTTCGATGTTGCGTCGAATACTATTCGACGCATATTTACTTACCTTGATTTTCCTTTCTTGGAATTCATATTTAACTCATTTTCAGGGGTTAAGAGAAATCATTTTCCCAACAATATGCAGGTTTGTCATTTTTATGCTGAGATGTCCAAAACCCCTAATTCTAGCCTAAGTAAAGCAAATTGTGCATCGGGTAGAGGCTTGGTAAAGATGTCTACAGGTTGGTATTCAGTTCCTATAAAGTTTACATGAACATGTTGTTGGTATTTCCAAGGTGATCTCAAAGCAATCAACCAGTTAGTCTCACTAACAACGCGATATGAGCTTATGGAGTGGCATATAAGAGCGTTTGGAGAAGTTACAGGAAGGATTGTGTTGGCCTTACTCATATTGGATATGAGTGAAGAACCAATCCTATTACTCATTCGAGTTAGGTCGAGTCGGCTAAATGTTCCACAGATATTATGAATATTTCATGGAGCATATTAGCATGTGTTCAATACGACATTGTATGTATCGTCGAGACCATCACGCTGATATTATGAATATCGTCTAGTGGTCATGACGATATGGCCGACTGTGAACCTTTAAATGTATCGTTGAAATGCTGTGTGATATCGTCGATATCGTCTCGATGATATTTTACTTGTCACGACGATATCGTCGAGATCATCTCAATTATATAAGTCGTCACTATCCATTTTATAACTGTGCTTTAATAAAAACGATGTTAAATGCTCATACGATGCACGGGGCGCTTGCTTTAGACCATAAAGCACCTTTTCTAATCTATAGACATGAATAGGAAAATTTTCGTCTATAAAACTAGGGGGTTGTCCAACATAGACTTCTTCTTTAATTATCCCATTTAAGAAAGCACTTTTGACATTCATTTGAAATAGTTTAAACTTCTTATAACTCGTAAATGCAAGAAAATTTCTAATAGATTCAAGGCAAGCAGCGGGTGCAAATGTATCATCAAAATCTACCCCCTCAATTTGAGAGTATCCTTGTGCTACTAGTCTAGCTTTGTTCCCAGCGATTCTAGAATCTCCATCTAATTTATTTTTAAATATCCATTTTACACCTATAACCGGGTGATTAGATGGTCTTTCTACTAACTTCCAAACCCTATTTCATTTAAATTGATTTAGTTTGTCATTCATAGCAATAAACAAAAATTCATAATTTAATGTGGTTGAAACATTTTTTAGTTCAATTTCAGAAACAAAGCATAAATTAGAAAAGGATTCATAAATGGAAGAGTGTGTCGTTACCCCTCTTGATACTTCTCCAATGATAAGCTCCCTTGGCTGATCTTTTGTAAATCTGAGCACACTTGGAGGCATGAAATCTTCTTGCACCTCCTATATTTCTTTATCAACATTAAATGGTTCATCATCCTCATGCTCAATGTATGAAGGAGGTTCCTCTTCTTTTCCTGCAATATTAGGATCTACACAACAAGCAAATTCATCAAACCTAACATGAATATACTGTTCAACCTTTTTAGATTTTTTATTGTATGTTTTATATGCTACTAGTTGAAGAGTATCCATGAAAAATTCCTTCATCACATTTCTCATCAAAGATTTCTAAAGTATCTTTGGTGTTTAAAATAAAGCATTTACACCCAAAAATATGAAAGTAAGATACAATAGGTTTCTTTTGGTAATATAGTTCTGAAGAGTCTGATTTATGTAGGGGTTTTCGGACTCATCTGGGCTAGTTTTCACGCACTTGCACTTCACTTTTGGATCATAATCATTTCTATTTACACAGTATCATTTACGTACATGATGTGCACATTTAAGCCCGTCTTGGTGTGGTTTTTTCCTACCCTTGTATTTAGCTCATTTTTATAGTTATGTAGATCTTTCCGAATGCTTGGATTGGATATTATTTTGCCTCTACCAGTGGTACTGGATGTTTTCCTGCAGGTACATGGGTTGTGTGGACGCTCGGAGTTGGTTTGGGCATTTTTTAGCCTAAATGGCCACTGGTCGATCGTTTTTGTTCGCCCACGATCAGGCGCACGACCAATGGTCGTGCGCATTCCTCCATTTTTCACCCAAGCGTTTTGCACGATCACTGGATTCCTTCTCGTATGACCACTGCCTGTGCGCCACTACTCGTGCGCTATTTTGGCATTCCATATTGTACTACAGGTTGTTCGCGCACGATCAGTGGCATTTCATCGCGCATGACCACTGGTCGTGGGCCACTGATCGTGCGCGTTGTTTTATTACGACGCCTATATAGAGCCTGCTTCACGATTTTAAGTCAGACCAGCGCCGTCACCGCCGATTCTCCAAGCTCCAGTCCGCCTCTTTCTCCTCTCCTTCACCAGCCTCCATTGGGAGGTGCTTCGGGCATATTCTTCACGCCAATCTTGAGTCAGAGTATCCTCTCAGCCTCCTCCATCGTTTGTATGCACCGAAGCTCCATTTTGAGGGATTTCTCACTTCATAAGTGAAGTTCTCCGGGGAGATCAGAATTGAAGATTATTGAAGGAGTAGACGGGTACATTAGAAGAAGGTGACAACTCTTCCGTACCCCGGACGACAGTTGGAGACCGAACCTGGACAAGGCTTGACAACCTTAGATTCCGACCATGAACCTCTGATGAGTTTTCACCCTTTGGTTGTAATCTCACCCCCTTCATTTTGCAGTACTGATTTTCTTGATTATTTGTGTATATGAACGATGATTGCTAAATCCTATTATTGTATTTAAGTTTATTTCATGTCTATGTGAAATTATCTTGTGGTTTATGCAAGTGAGGAGCGCATCATTCCATCGTCCATCCGCCATTACCCTCCATTCCATTACGCAAGCCTACTCTTCCATTTTGCTTGACTACTCGTCCATTACGTGTGCCTACTCTTCCATCCCCCAAGCTAAGCGGTGCTAATGGACCGTATAATCCACCTCACTTCCGCCTGTGCGAACCACTCCATTTGCTTGCCTTCTCGTCCATCCGCATTGTGAAGCAGTGCATAGCGGCCTGCATAGTTTCCATCCGCCTAGCGAAGCAGTGCATAGTGTCATGCATAGTAGTGATAATTTAGTTTATTTTATTTGTTTTCCACGAACCTATCCAATCTGTCTGCAACCCATCCGACTTAAAGGACTTCGATCTCAAGTCCCTCCTCGATAGATAACTCCACCTTACTGTGTTCCTTTGAGATTCGATATTCGGGGATTCACTCCATGTTTTATATTACTTGAATGATCGGTACATTGTATTTTCGTGCCGCAGTCTTGCTACCGCCTATAGCGGTGTGCTAGATCAGCACATCAAGTTTTTGGCGTCGTTGTCGGGGAACACAGTCGTGTGAGTTTCTTGAGATCAAGCCGAGTGATAGAAGTTCTTCTAGTGTGTATAGCCTCTTTTTTATTTTTGTTTGCTTTTTAATTACATATTGTTAGTATTATTTTATCCTATCCTGCTTTAGTTTTTAAAGTAAGTTTTCCAAGTTTAGTTATAATTGATTGTGTAGTCTTTCTTTGCAAAGAATTTCAAATTTTGTTTTATCCGCATCTTTCACACAATGTATACAGTGGCCAAAATTAGTTTTCATGACACTTTGCGACATTATATCGACACCTTGAGTATTGTGAATGTTGAGCAATGTAGGTATCTTCGATGTTCACATTGTCAAACTATGGATCATGTCTTAAGGACTGCCCTAGTTTTCTCATGCAGCAAAGGGAGGATGATGATGATCTGGACATCCGGATCATATCTACTCCATTTTCTAGTTGCAACGCTTCACCCTCTAATGACATGTATGCAGCACCACCTTATCTATGGGTGACTGCCGCAGAAATGCCCATCAGAGTTCGTGCTGATCCATATGAAGACATTGTCCATATTACTCATTCTTTACCCATGGAGGCAATTGTGCACTCACCCCCTGAGTTTATTTCTTGCATAGGTTCTTCACTCTCTGTGTGTGACTTTACTCCTAGTGATGACGATCACTCATTTGATCGCCAACATGGAGAGTGTTGGGAGCTCCTGGATGCACTAGAGTGGGGTGAGGAGAGTGATCTATCCAGCGGGGAGGTGTCTGCGGATCCTTTTGTCAAGGAATCAGATCTTTATTTTTAGATTTTGAAATTGATTATGTTCCTCCTGCTTCTTTGCAAACTTTTTCTACACATATTTTTAATGATCGTGCCGAAAATTATTTGCAGGGTGATGTTCTGGACCTCCAAGATACACCGAAGTGGGATGAGGAGGACGACCTTCTGATGAGGATTTATGCATCTCTTCATTGGTGAAGGAGATATGTCGCACCACTGTTGCCTTCGAGTTTTCAGATGCGCCCTGTTATGATTCTTACGACACTGATTGTGATCTATCCTTGGATCCTATCGGGAGTGAAACCGGGATCACTCCCATGATTACCGATTATTTATGTCTTTCTTCTATTTTGTTTCCTGACCACCCTGCTTTTCTTGAACATGTGCAGGGGGATTCAGCAGTGCCAATTCTTTAGGAAGCTGAATCTGAAATGTTGTCCACTGCTGATCCACCTTTATCTCCTCTTCATGATATTTTTAATGCTTATTCTTTTCCATCCATGCAGGATTTTGAGTATGTTGACCCATTTTTGGGTAATGATGAAAACCAATACTGGCAAGGGAAATACAGTGCAGTGATGGTGTTTCCCTTGAAGGATTGGCTGCAGGGAGGCAAAAGATACGCATATCCTGAGCTAATGTTGGAAGAGAAGAAGAAAGCGAAAAAGAAAGAGATTTTGGAATGGAGGATAAATGCTTCTTTCTTCCCCTACTGCTAGGTCTTCGGACCCATTTCTTTCATTTCTAGTTACCACTTTAAATCAACGTATAGTTGATTTCTCTACTGGTTGTGTAATAATAATAAGTAGACATTATTATTTTCGCTTTATACTTAGACATTTATTTAAACTGCTTAATACAGGTATTTGGTCCACCTTAAATACGGTAAACAAAAGGGCTGCTAGGAGACAACCCAATTTTGCATGTGTTGCTTTATCTAATCCTCTAATCCTATATTATATTATTTCTGATATTGCTTGGTGCGTCCTTTTTGTAGGTTGGTGATCTTTTGGTGGCGGATTTGAATTTCCTTCGAAGTATAAACGCTAATCTTTTGGTATGCTCATTTCTGAGCATGGGTAACTTTTCTTCCCCTAGTCTTTTATTTAATTTTCATGGTTACATCATTTGCGTCTATTGCTTAGATTAAATCTAGGGGAGAGCCGCGATGTGTTACCCACTGCACGTGCACATCTCAGTGCATGCTAGAAGTATTTTATTTTAGTTATATATTATTTGTTCATCTTCATCGCACACCACAACACCCACTTGAGCGCGTGCTTAACCATTAGCGCGTCACGAGTTTAACTCATTTCTTTTGTGCGATTTGGGAAAATTATTGTGCTGGCTTAAGATTGTGAGACGGAGTAAAATGTTGACTCGTGTAGTGCTCTAGTCGAGTACTCGCATCTCGCATAGAAATTCATGTAGAATTAATTTTTCCTTATGCTTATAGTTTTATATTTTTTTTCTATTTGCGTAAATATTGTTTATTCTACTCAAAGGTGGTGAATCTGGTGTGAGTCAATCGGTAGTGTAGGGATGTTTGTAGACGTTTGCTAGTTTCGTATTGCTCTAGTCGGGAGGAAGGATTGTCTTTCTCGGTGGCTAAGAACTTGCTCCAAGCAACTCTTGAAGCATTGGTTTCAAGTTAGTTCAAGCACGCGAGTGTGATGTAGGCCATCATTTTGTCCAGGTTGAGCTTTTGTACCATTCCTAACGCTATGATCCTCGCTAGCCCCTTTCTGCCTACCCCGTCTTTTTATTCAGCTCCACTACTTCTCCACCAAAGCCAAAAAGTTGATCCTAGTCGCATACCCAAAGTTGAGCTTTAGTTGTTTTCTTATTTTTATATAGGGGTGTTGATGTGGTGTTCATCTCTATGGAAGTGTGGTTGTGCTCCATTGTAAACTTGCTGAAAAAAATAATTGTTGAAAAAAAATTGTGAAAAGAAAAATTAAAAAAATTGTGAAAGAGTCTTAATTGAAAATTATCTGCGAATTTTTGTGTTGGGAGAAGGTGGTGCACACACCCATGTTGCAAAGTCCAAGTCTGGGGATATGGTGCACTCGCATGTATCGTAGTGCGTGGATAGTGAAAGTGAGGTTAGATCTTAGATTTACTCTAGAGGGGGGGGGGGGGGGGGGGGGTGAATAGAGTATTTAAAAGTTTTTAACTTATTTTATAGCGGAATTAAAATAGTGATATATATGTGTATAATAGAGTGAGTATAAAAAACAAAACAAAAGATCACAGCATAGTACAAAAAATAAAAACAAACACAGAAGACACAAGGATCTATAGTAGTTCCCCAATCAACTTGGGTACATCTACTCTTCTACCACCCTTGGTAGGAATCCACTAGGTTTTTGATCAGGTGCCCTATCACCAGTGGAGTTTTGATCTGGTGCCCAGACACCAATGGAGTTTTGATCAGGTGCTCAAACACCACTGAGCTTTTGATCAGGTGCTCAAACCAATCACAGGATTTTGATCAGGTGCCCTGACACCAAAGGGTTAACTTTTGAAGGGAGTTAGAACCTTGTACAAGATGAGATAAAAGATAAATAAAAAGGGTTATGAAGTTCTTCTCTGTCAACAAGCTGAGAGAAGTCTAGTGGATTGTTGTGTTGTAAAGCTCCCCCTGTCTGATATAGAAATTCTTGATAGTTGAAGGATGGAGCTTTCTCTTGAATGTAGAATATCTTCCTTGATAGCAGATGAATCTGAGAGATAGTTTCTCAGATTATTGTTGCTCTTTGAAGATTAGAACTGTTAAAATTTTTGATTTGAATCGTTTAGGAGTAAGCAGGAGTTGCATCAACTAAGTTATAGCCAAACAACAATAATGCCACACAGCAACACAATAGACATTATTGAATCACAAAACTTCTTTACATTTCGAGACATACATGGCGAGACATGATTCATAAGAATCACGAAGGAGAGAAGAACAAAATACACTAAAAACAAATCTGGCGACCTGACAAGCAAAGACTGCACACACCGCTGCACTCCAGAGACCGCCCGGCTTGACCTGAGACCGCACGAACAGAATACAGGCAAGATGACCTGCACTGCAAGACCGCCACCTCAGATCGCACGAACTGGAGCTTATTGAACTGAACAAAGAACAGAAGCTGTTGCCAGACCGCAACTCAGATTGCCTAACCGCAGAAGGTCGCCGGATCGCTGAGCTCGCTGCGAACAGCACAAGAACAACATAAACCAGTCCGCAGACAAGCCGCTGCCGAACTGTTTATTCAAGCCACTGGGAAAATCACCAAGGAAGGAGACCGCAACCTGCTAACCGCAAACCTGCGAACACAACAAACAGTTAACTCACTTCCGAGACCGCCCAACCTCAAAGTTGAGACCGCACAAAACAACCCAGGCTCTAGTTCTTACAGTTCTCGTTATGAATGACGGGCCCTGCACCTCTATTTATAGGCGAGAGGACGGATGTCGTCACCGCCGCAAGAGAGATACAGTCACCACCCATCAGATCGCGAGCGGTCTCAAAGAGCAGACCTTGCGATCACACCACTTCGACAACACCTGTCCAAGACCGCAAGTCAGCAGGAGACCGTGCACAAGCCACGCGGACACAGAACACTCCTCTCTTGGATAGCCAAGCACAGACCAAGAACATCTGGCTGACTTCAGACAAGTCGCCAGTTCACCCAGCAAAGCCGCCCGATCACAGAGGTCACCCAAGAACAGACCGCTCGGTCTTCCACAAAGAAGATAAATCAACCAAGCAGAGCAGACCGAAAGAGACCAGAACATACTAGAACAAACCTGGCCAAACACAGTAGGCTGCCAGAGCCAGACCGGCAAAACACCAACACAGAGACCGCGCGGTCTCTGCGATCATCAATATCAGACCGCCGGCCACCTTCCACTTCACTTCAATAATTTCAACACTCCCCCTTGAAGTGGGAAGTGGAAACTAGCCCAAGTAAACTCCGCAATCGAGTAAACGGTCCCTTCACCAGCGGCTTTGTGAAGATGTCTGCAACATTTTCTGCACTTCGAACATGCTCGACCATAAGAGATCCTCCCAACACCTTCTCACGAATGAAATGGTGCTCAATCTCAATATGTTTGGTCCTCGCGTGACAGACTGGAATATTAACCAGCTTGATAGCACTCTCATTGTCCCCGCATAGTATAGTGGGACCTCGAACCTCCTCATGAACGTCCTCCACCAACCTCCTAAGCCAAACGGCTTCCTGAGCTGCCAAGGACGAAGCCTTGTATTCTGCTTCTGTGGTAGATACGGACACCGGGTCCTGCTTTTTGCTGCACCAAGAAATAGCTGTGGGGCCTGTCATAGAAACAAAACAATACGTTGATCTCCGATCATCCACGTCTCCCCCGTAATCAGCATTCATGTATCCAAGCAACTCCAAGCTTGACCATCTCATATATAGGAGACCCAAATCAGAGGTCGACTTCACATACTTCAAAATTCCTTTTGCTGCCAGAAGATGAGGCTTTCGTGGTTTCGCCATGTACCGACTCACTTTGCCAACTGCATAAGCAATATCTGGCCTCATGATGGTCAATTAGATCAAGCTCCCAACCAGAGCTCGGAACACCAACGGATCAAATAGAACTCTCCCCTCATCCTTCCGAAGTTTATGATGTTGTTCCAGAGGTATAGAGCTGCTCTTCCCTTCCTCCATGCCGAATCGTTGAACGATCCGCTCCGCATATCCAGCCTGAGAAACGAACACTTCGCTCTCCTACCTCTGAACCTCGAGTCCAAGGAAATGGTGGAGCTCACCCAGATCCTTCATCTCAAACCTGATAGCAAGCTCGGCCCTCAGCCTTGCTACTGCTTCCTTCGAGTTCCCGGTGACAATCATGTCATCCATATACAGCAGAACAATAACCGAAGCACCCCTTCCTTCTTGACGAGTAAGCTAGAATCAGAGTCTGAAGCAAAGAACCCGCAGAATAGAAGATACTCCGCGATCTTTCATACCACGCCCGAGTCGCTTGCTTCAACCCATACAGGGCTTTCTTCAGTTTGCAAATGTAGTTTGGACAATCCTCCGAGATGAAGCCCGGTGGTTGGATCATGAAGATATCCTTGTCAATCTCTCCGTATAAGAAAGCATTCTTCACATCGAGCTGCCAAATCTCGCATCCACTGGATGCCGCCAAAGCAATAACAAATCGAACCGAGGTCATCTTAGCCACTGGACTGAACGTCTCATCATAATCTTCTCTGTACTGCTGTAAGAACCCGCGAGCCACAAGGCGAGCCTTGTATTGCTCGATCATGCCGTCAGCTTTCTTCTTGAGTTTACAAACTCATTTGCATGTCACAGGGGTAATGCCCTTGGGCCTGGGCACTAGAGACCAAGTCTCATTCTTCTTGAGAGCATCCATCTCCTCCTGCATAGCAAAGTCACACTGCTTCACGCCTTTGGCCTTCTCAAAGCTCGACGGCTCCCTCTCATCGAAGGGACCAGCAAAGAAACATGAGATAAAGCTCACCATGTTTCCTCCTGTGTATCGATCAGGTGGCTTGATAGTCCTCTTCGACCTCCTAAGAGGTTGCTCTTGACTAACCACCTCCTCAGCTGCTTCTTCTGTGCTAGCTCCTCTTCCAGATGAACTTGGAGCATCGCTCCCCCTGCTTCCAGAACCTGAAGCCTCCATCTCAGAGCTTGACACAGCTGGAGCTCCTGGTGAAATAGGCAACTCCACTTGAATATTTTCCGCAGCCTTCCCTTCTTCATCAACCCTGCTCTCCGGTAGTTCAACTCCTGAACTCCCCTTGTAGGAATTCACCTCATCGAACACCACATCCCGAGATACCACTGATCTCCGTGTCTCAGGATCCATGCATCTCCATCCCTTCTTCCGCTCATCATATCCAACGAAGACTAGCTTCCTTGCTTTCGCATCTAGCTTTATCTTAAGAGCATCAGGGATATGCACATAACAGGTTGACCCGAACACCCGAAGGTGTGCAACACTCAACTTCTCCTTGAACATCAGTTTGTGAGGGGTCTTCATGTTGATAGGACTTAGAGGCATCCTGTTGATGACGTATGCCGCACAAGACATTCCCTCCGCCCAAAAAGACTTTGGGATACTCTTGGCATGAAGCCAGCATTTGCAGGTTTCCGTCAGATGATGGATCTTCCGCTCTGCAACGCCATTTTGCTGTGGAGTATGGGCACAAGTGAGCTCTCTTCGGGCGCCATGCTTCCTGCAAAAACTTGAGAACTCACCAGAGGTGAACTCCCCACCATTGTCAGTTCTCAATTTTTTCACCCGCAAGCCTAACCGACCTTCCACCAGCTCCTTGAACTCCACGAACTTCGCAAAAGCTTCCGACTTCTCTTTTAGAAAATACACCCAGACATATCTGATGTAATCATCGATCAACACCAACATATATCTATTGCTTCCAAGACTAGGGGTGGTAGTCGGTCCCATCAAATCATCGTGAATGCACTCCAACGGCGCTTTGCATCTTGTTTGCGATTTATCAAATGGAAGTCGATGAGACTTACCAAACTGACATCCCGCACAAACATGACCATCTCCATAGGAGGACAAGCTAGGCAAGCCCTTGACAAGGCCCCTTACCTCCATAGCCTTCAATTTGTCCATGCCTACATGCCCCAACCTTTCATGCCAGATAGCCGCGTTATCGTTGGTCTTCATCTTGTCAACATAGGTACTTGTCGATAAAACGAACAAGTCCTTTACCTGCTTTCCAACATGAATAACATCTCCCTTTATCTCCGGTTGAGTTTTAAGAAACTTCACTTATGTTGGGCCAAATAGAACATGATAACCGGCATCGACCGCATTGGTCATAGAGAAGAGATTCTTCTTCATACCAGGCACATGATAAACACTCATCAATGTGAGTGGACCCTTATCACTGCTCAGAGAGACAACACCTTCTTGTTCTACTGCATGAACAGAATTATCAGTCGTAATGAAAGCATCGTTACCTGAGTAAGGCGCCAAAAAAGAGAACTTAGATTCATCCCCGGTGAGGTGATGCCCACACCCTGAACCCACGATCTAATCCTCTTCAAAGTTGATGGCAGCCAAGGCCTTAACGGGAAGGGCCCTCATATTGGCCACAAAGGCTCCTCCCCATCCAGCTTCATCAGACTTTGGCTTCTCCTTCTCCGCTGCATGTCCCGGCTGAAGATTAACCCGACAATCCTTCTTGAAGTGGCCGGTCTTATTGCACCTGTAGCACCTTGGTCCCTCTCCCTTCTTCTTCCCATCAGACTTAGAAGCATAACCCCCATCCTGCTGACCTGAAGTAGAGGGTCCATCATGACCTGACTTCTTCTTCTCCCACTTCTTCTTCTTCCCAGAGAACAACACATTACTATCTCCCCCAGAGATGGAAGTCCCCGTCATCTGTCTTGCCAAACTTTCTTGCGAAGCAAGTAGGTTTTCCAGCTCCAACAGAGATGGTTGATTTGCCCAACCCTGAACTGATGTCACAAAAGCAAGATACTCCTTCCACAACCCGCGGATGATATGCCTCTTCAGTTTTGCCTCCGAGATGGGCTCATCAGGGTCCAATGCAGAAATCTCTGCTGTGAGGTTCTTCATCTTGAGAAAGAAAGTAGAGATAGAAAGATCACCATGAGAGGCCTTCGCCAACTCATTTTCAAGAAAGTAGAGATAAAAAGATCACCATGAGAGGCTACATTCTTCTTATTGAACAGCCCGTCCAAAGACGTCCAAATCTCAGCAGTAGATTTACATCCAATGATGTGATCGAATAGCTCTGGTGAGATAGCCCTCTTGAGTGTGAACTCTGCCTTTGCATTAGTCCTCCTCCAAAGTCTCACCTCTGTCATATTATCTCCTGCTAGAAAAACTTCTTGTGTGTCTTCTCCTCCAACTATCTCCCATAGATCCTCGCCAAGTAAGTAACTCTCCAAACACGACCTCCATTTCTTGTAGTTAGTCGATGTGAGGAGTTCAATACCAAGCCCTCTTGCGTATCCAGCTTCCATGGAAAACTATGTGGTCTCTTCTTCACAAAGACGATGGCAACTCAAGTTGAACACTGCTTATCCACTCCAACAACCTCGCTTTGATACCATGTTAAAATTTTTGATTTGAATCGTTTAGGAGTAAGCAGGAGTTGCATCAATTGAGTTATAGCCAAACAACCACAATGCCACACAGCAACACAATAGACTTTATTGCATCACAAAACTTCTTTACATTTCGAGACATACATGGCGAGACATGATTCATAAGAATCACGAAGGAGAGAAGAACAAAATACACCAAAAAACAAATCTGGCGACCTGACAAGCAGAGACCGCACAGACCGCTGCACTCCAGAGACCGCCCGGCTTGACCTGAGACCGCACGAACAGAATACAGGCAAGATGACCTGCACTGCAAGACCGCCACCTCAGATCGCATGAACTAGAGCTTATTGAACTGAACAAAGTACATAAGCTGTTGCCAGACCGCAACTCAGATCTCCTAACCGCAGAAGGTCGCCTGATCTCTGAGCTCGCTGCGAACAGCACAAGAAGAACATAAGACAGTCCGCAGACAAGCCGCTGCCGAACTGTTTATTCAAGCCATTGGGAAAATCACCAAGGAAGGAGACCGCAACCTGCTGACCGCAAACCTGCGAACACAACAAACAGTTAACTCGCTTCCGAGACCGCCCGACCTCAAAGTTGAGACCACACAAAACAACCCAGGCTCTAGTTCTTACAGTTCTCGTTATGAATGACGAGCCCTGCACCACTATTTATAGGCGAGAGGACGGATGTCGTCACCTCCGCAAGAGAGATACAGTCACCACCCATCAGATCGCGAGCGGTCTCAAAGAGCAGACGGCGCGATCACACCACTTGGACAACACCTGTCCAAGACCGCAAGTCAGCAGCAGACTACGAACAAGCCACGCAGACACAGAACACACCTCCCTTGGATCGCCAAGGACAGACCAAGAACATCTGGCTGACTTCAGACAAGTCGCCAGATCACCCAGCAAACTCGTCCGGTCACAGCGGTCACCCAAGAACAGACCGCTCAGTCTTCCACAAAGAAGATAGATCAACCAAGCAGAGCAGACTGAAAGAGACCGGAACATACTAGAACAAACCCGGCCAAACACAGCAGGCCGCCAGAGCCAGGCCGGCAGAACACCAACATAGAGACCACGCAGTATCTGCGATCATCAATATCAGACCGCCGACCACCTTCCACTTCACTTCAATAATTTCAACAAGAACTAGCAGCTGAAAATTGAGAGAATATTTGTTGATGTTCTCAGAGAATGAAAGTGTTGCTGTTAAGGATGAAGATCACTGTATAGCTTTTTCTTTGACTTTCTGTATTTCACTACTCTGTATTTCATCTCTGGTCGAGTCTCTTTTTCTTTCTTACTGCAATATTGTAATACAACTTCATCCTTTTTCCTTTCAGAATACATGACTGATTTGAAATTCAAATCTTCTGAATAAGGAATATAATATCTTGAAATGATTATTCCTTGGAACTGCAATCTGATTCAGCAATAAACATTAATGCCTTTTCATTTTCCATAAAAGATATCCTTTTCCAATATGTGAAACGTCTACTTTCTCGAGAGAAGAGAATGGCCAGGAAAATAATAAAAGGAAGGATCAAATATTGACTTATCTGATAAGTCCAAATAGAATAGATCCGTTGCCGAATAGTCGATCTGAGTTCAGAGAAAATAGATAACTGATCCTTCAGAGATTGTTAAGCTGGAGAAGAAATTTGTCGAGCTGAGAAGGAAGTTCGTCAAACTGAAACACGCCATTCGTCGAACCCAGGAAGGAGATCGTCGAACACAGACTGGAGTTCGTTGAGCTGAGAGATAATCTGCTTAACTGGCTGAGGACTGAATTCGTCGAACTAAGAAGCAATTTCGTCGAACTGAACATCTTGTTACTTATTCGTCGAACTGAACATCTTGTTACTTATTCGTCGAACACAGAGCTGAGTTCGTCGAGCTGAGAATGAAGTTCGTCGAACTGAAGCACAACATTCGTCGAACCCGGGATGGAGCTCGTCGAATGCAGATTGGAGTTCGTCGAACGCAGAAGCTTAGAGTTTTTCCTAAGTTCTAGCTAAATCAAACCTTGACCCTTAGACTATACAATGAGGTCAACTTAGTCCTAATCAACAGATACTGATCCTAGCCAAAATCAGTAATAGGGTTGTTCCAACAATCTCCCCCTATTTGGGTTAGGACACTATTTGACAAATAGTAGAACAAACAAATAGCAAAACACAGAGCATATATTTCTGACAGAATTTAAATCATTTCAGCAAATAAAATATATAGAACTCTGAGTTTAGGAACATTTACACTGAAAACAGAAATAACAAAACTAAACAAATAGAAGCTTTACTCTGTCACATTGAAGAGAGCTTGAAGATGATTTCTATATTTGGATTCTTTGATTCCCTTTTGCTCATATAAAGATCATTAGCTCCCAGCAGTGTTTGAGATGATGCATGAGGAACCACTGCTGCTGGGTGCAACCTTAAATAATCTTCTGCATTGAATAGGTGTCTTGAATTATACCTTTCAAATTCTTGTCTTCTGAAATCAGACATTATAGAGTACTGAGATAAATCCTTGCCTTCTGATTTGGCTTTATTTATCTGAGCTGATTCTATAACTATAACTGGAGCTGTAACAGGAGATTCTTCTATATCAACAACCATATGTGTATCTACATTAACAGGAGCAAAAACTGCATATGAAACTGCATCATATGGAGCTTCTTCATAAAGCATCTCCCCCTGCCTAGTTTCAGGGAGACCTGAAGCTAGTCCCCTAGAAGAAGGGACATAGGAAGAGGAGGCTTGGAAGGATGCAAGTTTGGAAGATAGATTGCCATTGTACCTGCAAAATGTCTCTGGTAGAGGTGGTGTTCCTCTCCTCATTTAACATGTTAGTTTCATCAAAAGATACATGCATGGACTCTTCTATATTAAGACTTGATTTGTTATAAACTCTATATGCTTTACTAAAAAGAGTGTATCCAAGGAATATACCTTGTCACAACCCGCATTTTCTCCGAATTTAAGAATATCAGAGTAAGAGAAAATACACGTCATGATGCCACGTCATACAGGAGACAACAATAAGACGCTCAGGCGGGAACCTATTACTTAACTAAACAAACTTGATTATATGATAAGTCATCATTTGAAATCATTTATCAGGGGTTTTGAGATAAGAACTGTGTCTCTCAGTTCGTGGATCAACTAGTCCACCGAGAAAGTATATATAATTGCAGCGGAAAGTACTTGATTTAATTTACTTAAAGTCCTACATGCAAACGACGGAGCATGAGGTAAATGATATGCACATAACTAGGCGTACTGTAACAGTAGAAAATACCTTTAGGCGACTTTAAAGTAAGGGTTTCAGTTAGAAAGAATGCAATGAGGATGAAGAAAAAAACATTTAATAACTATAGTGCACCTAGCATAAATCATTCCCAGAGGGTAAGATACACAAGATCTAAAAGTAGTGGCATAATCTGGCAAATAATCTATAAAGTATAAAAAGGGGCATAATGGGCGTCAACAACATGACACTAACCCATTGGCACCAACTAGTATGTCTGAGCACAAGAAGTAACTAAAACAACTACCTCGCAGCAGCGGGGTGAACAACTACTAAAACTCTGAACTTCAGGCTACACCACTAGCCGCTACGGCTCTGAACCTGAGGCATTCAATAAAACAAAGAACGCATCAGCAAGGAATTACAAGTGGCAGAAAACTAGCAGAAAAACAAGCAAGGCATAAGGGGTACCAACCCAAGCCAAATTTACCGAAAGAGAGCTCTAAACAAAGAATCAATAAGCATTAAGTGCACTAAATACCAAAAGAGGAACAAACATGTTCATTTATTTAGTTTCATCAATTAAAGAGACTGATCAGCTCAAATTATACGGGAGCGGTTAACTACCTCCGCTACCCCAAGCCCAAAAGCAGGTGGGGGTACCACTAGACCCAACCACCCAAACACGACTACCGTGCAAGGCTATAACATTTCCCCCCCCCCCCCCCCCCCCCCCCCCCCCCCCACCCCCCACTGTCCCCCAAACACAACTACTGTGAAGGGCTAAAGACAGTGCTCAGGCTTATTTCTCGAGATTTGAAGGCAAGGTTCAAGTTGGTATCTCGAGACATAGGAGGTTAATTTCTCGAGACAAGGGAAATCTCTCGAGAAATCAGAAGAAAACTCTAGATTCAGTAAGGGAATGAGGATTTTATCTATCCCGGTTTTCTCTAGGGAACAACTACCCGATTCATAGCAAAGGAAGAACAATCAAGGAAGCTTATATCAACACTCCAAAACTTAAGTTAAACCGAGCGACATGAAATCGACACGAGCGAAACAATGCTTCAAGAAAAGAAAGAGAAGGAGGAGGAAGCCACTTGCCTTAACCTTGCAAAACTCGAGATCCTCCGCTCCGAAGGCTAAGGAAACACTCAAGCACGAAATCCTAGAACGATTCGGACCAAAAGGAAGAGTTAGGTTACCGCCAAATCTCCCAAAACTCCACGAAACGAGAAAAGCTTACCGCTAGAACGAAGATCTCGCCGAGAGCTTTTCAAATCTTCAAACCAATCCCGATTCCGACCACTACAGCCCTAGAAATCACCGGTCGGAAGCTCTCCGAAGCTCCGCTCTCGCCCTAACCCTCGGTGGCTGATTTTGATCGAGGAAAAGGAAGATGAATAGGAGGAGATGTTTTAGGTATTTATATGAAAACCTAATTTAATATTTAATTAATTAATTAATTCCCTTATTTACTTAAACTGCGAGGGCGACCAGATTACCTCGGATTTCTACGAAATTCGCGCCTTAACTGAAAAATGGCGCTACGAATCCAACGGCGGAGTCAGAATTCAATTCTGACGAGCCTAACTCCGGATAAAGCCTTCCGAAGCTAAAATCTTGATATCCACTCAAAATCTTCACTTTAACTCGAAACGACGCGAAATCTCGCACGCTTGACCTAAATCACAAGCTTTAACTAAGCTAAAACTCGAAACACTACCAGACGAGCTGACATAACGCCCTTACGCCAAAATTACGTCACAGAGGGTACGTAAAATAATTAACGAAAATCAGGGGCGTTACATACCTTCAGCAGACTTTGCTTCAAATATCCTTAGATATTTCTTATCATTGTTCTGCACATAGCATTTACAGCCAAAAATCTTAAAATAGTTAACCTCAGACTTTTTATTCTTAAGTAATTCATAGGGTGTTTTACCCTTAAGTTTATGTATCAGACTTTTGTTCAACACATAATTTGTTGTGTTCACTGCCTCTGCCCAAAAAGAGAGTGGCAAGTCATGAGCATCAGTAAGCAATGTAGTTGCTAATTCAAGTAGTGTTCTATTTTTCCTTTCAGCTACCCCATTTTGTTGAGGAGTTCTAGGAGTAGAGAAACATTGTCTGATCCCTTCTTTTCCATAAAATTCTCTCATCAGAAGAGATTCAAACTCAGTGCCATGATCACTTCTGATCAATGCAACTAGAGTAAAGTACTCAATCTTGATGGACCTGAGAAAGTCTGTCAGAACACTGAAGGTGTCAGACTTGTTCCTAAGAAAGAACACCCAAGTGAATCTTGAGAAGTCATCTACAATAACTAAAGTGTAATGCTTCCCTCCTAGACTCTATATTGAAGCGGATCCAAAGAGATCCAAATGCAGTAAGTATAGAATCCTAGGTGAATCACTCTTGGATAAAGATTTAAAACTACTCTTGGTCTGCTTTCCTAGTTGACATGCCCTGTAGAGTCCTTCCTTCTTGTATGAACCAGAAGGCAGTCCTCTTACTAGACTGTCCTTGGAGAGCTTAGAGATAGTTCTAAGGTTAATATGTCCTAGCCTTTTATGCCATAATTCATTTGTTTTACTTATTGAATTAAATAAACAAATGTCTGAATTGGCATAGTCAAAATTGACTAAATAAATATTTCCATGTCTAATACCAGATAACACATTAATGTTTTTATTATTGTTAATATGACACAAGGATTGATTAAAAGTTACCTGATAACCTTCATCACATAGCTGGCTTATGCTAATGAGGTTATGCTTGAGACCCCTGACATATGCTACCTCTTTGAAGGTAACTGCTCCAAGTTTGATTTTTCCATATCCTTTGGTTTGTCCACAGTTGGAGTCTCCAAAAATCACTTTGGATCCAAGCTTTGCCTTGTAGTTGCTTAGGTTGGCCTTGTTTCCTGTCATGTGCTTAGAGCACCCACTATCCAAATACCACTGTTCTTTTATGCTTTGATAGCCTTGTACCTGCACAACCAAAAATAAACTAGTTGTTTTTGACCCAGACTACCTTGGGTCCTTTTGTCTTACCACAAAATTATGAAATGTAAAAAATCTCAGGCTGATCCTTATAGCCTTGTAGATGATATTTCCTTGGAGGAATGATCCACTTAGTAAAAGGATTTTTAGTATGTTTAAAATGAGAATTCTTCAGATATGCAGTATATTTTTCGGTCGATGAACTTGGCTGAGTTCGTCGATCGCCATTCAAGGAATTGAAGTTCTTTCGACGAGCGTCGTTCGAAGAATAATTATACTGAAAGTCTGTGTTCAGCTTTCGTCGATCTCCGTTCGACGAAATTATGTGATTTCGTCGAGCTCCGTTCGACGAATTCTGTTGAATTCCTTTATTCCTAATATCCTTGCTTGAGATGTTCTTACCTACAACTATTGCCAAAACAAATAATTTCTTTAGAATTTGCTTTGTCATACCTTGGTTTTTCTTTGAATCTGGAATCCTTCTTTCTGATGTCCTTTCTAGCCATCTTGTAGAACCTCTTGGCTAGTAGGCTCATAAACTCCATTTCTCTTGGAGCTTTATCTTCCTCTTTTGTAGCTTGGAAAGCAATGCTTCTTTCCTTCTTGGATGTTGGAGATGAGGTAGATTGTTCAGCTTCTCTAGTCTTGATAAGCGCTCATAGGATTTTAATTTGCCTAACAAGGTCTCAGTAGAGATCGCATTGAGGCTTCTGGCTTCCTTGATTGGCCAGATCCTAGAGTCCCATGTGCTGGGGAAGCACGTTAGGATCTTATCGTTGACTTTAGTGATTGAGATCACTTTGTCCAGAGACTTCAGTTCATTGATTATGAGACTGAGTCTATTGTACATGTCTGCTACACTTTCAGTTTCTCCTTTTTTGAAATTCTCATATTGGGAGATGAGATGAGATCTTCTGTCTTTTCTCTCATCTGCAGAACCTTCAACCATATTGTTGAGGGAGATCCAGATATCCCTGGCTGAGGTGTATTCCACAACCTTTTGGAAAATTTCATCAGACATTGTCTGTGCCAAGATATTCATTGCTTTGGCATCAGCACTTCTTTGTTTCTTCTGGGCATCTGTCCACTCAGGAAGTGGAACAACATTATTATTTGTTGCTGCTTCAGCACTTATTGTTGCTGTAGGAGTAGGAGGTCCTGTCAAAATAACATTAAAGATATCATCATCAATAGAATTCATATATAATCTGATCCTTGCCTTCCATAATGCAAACTTATTAAGATTGCACATAGGAGGTCTTGTGCTTGAGTATTCTTTATTCTGTGCCATGAGTTTTTAGAAAGAGAAAACTCTAGAAAAAGTTAAGATCTAATTGATCTTTTGATTCAGGTGTTAGCCTGTGTAATCAATCAACCAACCTCTGATACCAATTGAAAGTGAGGTTAGATTTTAGATTTACTCTAGAGGGAGTGAATAGAGTATTAAAAAGTTTTTAACTTATTTTATAGTGGAATTAAAATAGTGATATATATATATATGTGTGAATAACAGAGTGAGTATAAAAACAAAACAAAAGATCACAGCACAGTACAGAAAATAAACACAAACACAGAAGACACAAGGATCTATAGTAGTTCCCCAATCAACCTGGGTATATCTACTCTTCTACTACCCATGGTAGGAATCCACTAGGTTTTTGATCAGGTGCCCTATCACCAATGGAGTTTTGATCTGGTGCCCAGACACCAATGGAGTTTTGATCAGGTGCTCAAACACCACTGAGCTTTTGATCAGGTGCCCAAACACCAATGGAGTTTTGATCAGGTGCCCAAACACCACTGAGCTTTTGATCAGGTGCTCAAACCAATCACAGGTTTTTGATCTGGTGCCCTGCCACCAAAGGGTTAACTTTTGAAGGGAGTTAGAACCCAGTACAAGATGGGATAAAAAATAAATAAAAAAGGGTTATGAAGTTCTTCTCTGTCAACAAGCTAAGAGAAGACTAGTGGATTGTTGTGTTGTAAAGCTCCCCCTGTATGATATAGAAATTCTTGATAGTTGAAGGATGGAGCTTTCTCTTGAATGTAGAATATCTTCCTTAATAGCAGATGAATCTGAGAGACAAAGTTTCTCAGATTATTGTTGCTCTTTGAAAATTAGAACTAGTAGCTGAAAACTAAGAGAATATTTGTTGATGTTCTCAGAGAATGAAAGTGATGTTGTTGAGGATGAAGATCACTGTGTAGCTTTTTCTTTTGACTTTCTGTATTTCACTACTCTGTATTTCATCTCTGGTCGAGTCTCTTTTTCTTTCTTACTGCAATACTGTAATTCTACTTCATCCTTTTTCCTTTCTGAATATATGACTGATTTGAAATTCAAATCTTCTGAATAAGGATTATAATATCTTGAAATGATTATTCCTTGGAACTGCAATCTGATTCAGCAATAAACATTAATGCCTTTTCCTTTTCCATACAAGATATCCTTTTCCAATATGTGAAACAGCTACTTTCTCGAAAGAAGAGAATGGAAAGGAAAATAATAAAAGGAAGGATCAAAAATTGACATATCTGATAAGTCCAAATAGAATAGATCCGTTGTTGATTAGTCGATCTGAGTTCAAAGAAAATAGATAACTGATCCTTCAGAGATTGTTAATCTGGAGAAGAAATTCGTCGAGCTGAGAAGGAAGTTCGTCTACTGAAACACGCCGTTCGTCGAACCCAGGAAGGAGTTCGTCGAACGTAGACTGGAGTTCGTCGAACTGAGAGATAATCTATTGAACTGGCTGAGGACTGAATTCGTCGAGCTAAGAAGCAATTTCATCGAACTGAACATCTTATTACTTATTCGTCGAACACAGAGCTGAGTTTGTCGAGCTGAGAATGAAGTTCGTCGAACTGAAGCACAACATTCGTCGAACCCAGGATGGAGTTCGTCAAACGCAGAATGGAGTTCGTCGAACGCAGAAACTTAGAGTTTTTCCTAAGTTCTAGCTAACTCAAACCTTGACCCTTAGACTATACAATGGGGTCAACTTAGTCCTAATCAACATATAGTGATCCTAGCCCAAATCAGTAATAGGGTTATTCCAAAAGATAGTTTATTTTGTGCTAGCTCATTTGGGTTTAGTGCTTGAGCCATCGTTTTTATCATTGTATACCCTACCTTAACCCAAGCCTCATCTCTAACCCAAAGTCCTACTGATTCGTGCGTTAAAACAAAACTAGTAACATGGAGAGAGTGCGAACGGGTGAGCTTATGGTCACCGACATTGATGGATTTCTTTGGAGGTTGTCCCGAGCTCCGATCTTGGGCAATGCCAATCTCAGCGCTCAATCTATTTTCTCCCTACGCATGACCGGAAGATTCACCGTGATTCATATTTTGAGTAGAATTAGTATATAAATACGCTCTTAGAAAAATGTAAACTATTATGCATAATTAAACATTTCATCAACTGAATTTTTCTATGCACGTGAGAATGCGACTTCGCATGGTACTCTGTGGCATAGTGTTAGGACAACTACTTTATTTTCCCATCTGCATAGAGTTTGTTTGCTTGGGATGCGCAAACAGGTAAGTCGGGGGGGTGTTAGATCTGTAGGCGCCCTTAAAGTGGGGTGAATACGGGTTTTTAAAAATTTATATTATATTTTTAATATATTTGAAAATATTAGAGATTAAGATAATAAACTAAGCAAATAATATTGAGACATCATTTCATTAATATGAAAGAAGAGTTTCCAAAACGTGAATTCTTATAATGCTAGAAATCGAAGGCGAATACTAATAAAACTATTTTTATTTTCTATCCCGACTCGCATCCCCACGAACCAGTGGCCCTATCCTATCCTTCCCCGGATACGGCCTCAATCCGCTCTAGACAATCCTTCCCCGGATACGGCCTCGAGCACCCCTTAGACCTAACCTATATCTAGTCGTCAACACGAGGCGAATTTCTGCCCTAAGTCCTACCCAGACCTAGTCGCCAACACGAGGTGAGTTCACTAAACGATTACAAGAAAAGACGTGAAATAAAAGGACAATAATATTAAAACTCCCTTTTGAAGAACTTCTGAAGTTCGAGACGAAGAATCGCTGTAGAATAACCGTTGTTGAAGTGGTCGTCATTCGGATCCGGCGTGAAGAAATCCTCCTTCAGAAATTCGTAGAGCTTTGGTGGGAGATCAACTTTCAACCAAATAAGGCTCTGGAATTCTAGCACTCTACCTCTCTCAAACTTGTGTAAGAAAAACGAGAGAAGAGGCCTCCTTTTATTGGAGTGAGTGCTAGCGCTACCGCCGACGCTATCCCCACTTAGGAATTATTCTCTGCGCGTGTATCTTTATTCCGGGGAAACATTGCCATATTGCCTCTTGTGCTCCGTGCTACCACCTGCGCTACCACCGGGGAAACATTGCCATATTGCCTCTTGTGCTCCGTGCTACCGCCTAGCGCTATTGCCTTCTAAAAATGCTCCCGAGATTTCTCTAATCATCGGTAGCGCCTGCGCTATGTGCTACCACTGGTGCTAGTGGGCATGTTGGAATTTTGGGTTCAAATCTTGGGGCAACCTTCTTATGTCATCCTTGAGTCATATGGACTTCTTTCCTGCACACTTAAACACACAAGATCAAATACACATAGGATTTGTTATTCTCAAACCTAGGAGATGTGGAAGACCATGTTCCAACAAACTCCCTCTTTTGATAATAACGAATCCATTAATGACAAATCAGAGCATTAATATATACGCATGATGAAACATACTTGTGTGTGTGAGAAAGTGATGACTTAGGATAATTGTCGATTTTGGTATTTAGAATTGCTCCCCCTAAATACATGCTCCCCCTAAGTACATGCTCCCCCTATGTGAATGCTCTCCTAATATGTAAGTCATCATCTTAATCATTAGTCATGTTAGTTTTTCTCATTTGATAGCGATTCATATTTATCATGTTAGTTCTCCCTCTTTTGTTATTAGCAAAAGTGGGCAAGGAAGCAAGAGACATAAAAAAGGATTTTTGATAATAAGATAAGGCATGATCGAGCTTTTTATTGGAAAGTAAATAATAAGGAGTTTTAATCATAATAATTTTCATAGGAATAAATCAGAGTTTTGAGCATAAATATTTTTAGAGAAATAAATCAGAGTTTTTAGTTTAAAAAAGAATAATATAACATTTACCAAGCAAGTCTACCACTTTGTTGAAGAAAAGGAATTTGGAGTTTTAAGACTTGAGATAAGCATAAAGAACACAAGGTAAACGTAATGTTGCGGAAGACTTATAGAAATACAAGAAGCATCTTTTTGTAAATAGGACGATTCATAAGAAGAATTATAAGTGAATGTCAAAAATGATAAGATGTTTTTGTAGATCATTTTGCATTAAAAATCGTTAAAGATTACCAGAAAGGAACCAAGCATGAAAGAAGGATATCAAAAAGAAACTACCACAATGTTATTATAATTCATAAATTCAAAACATACCAAACATTTTAGAGAGCATGCTAGGTTATCTAGTGCATTTTATATATAAGAGAGTATAGAATTTTAGCATTAGAATCCAATACTCCTGAGAAGAAGTGTTATGGAAGATAATGGTGTGCACATATGTGTATTTTTGAATAGAGTGAACACATGATTTAATCAAAAAATACATGACAAATGTAGAGTAAAGTGCACAATAAAACATAAATAATTTTACTTCCACACCCTTCAATGCACATAGAAAAGAATAAGTGGTGTCAAGAAAATTTATGGTTTGCACAAGACACTTTACTATTCTTTCCAAGGTGCTCAACCTCACAATGCTCATTAAGAATTATCTGGAGGTTCAAGTAGTGCTTGGTGGAGTTATCTTTGTTATTTTATTTCATTTATTTTGTTTTGTACAAAGTTCTCTGAATACACTTGTTTTCTCAAACCAATGAAATTTTGAAAGCACAACCACTTTTCTTAATTTTAAGAGTGCAATAAAAGTAGTGTAGGTAAGATATTTGTGCAAATTTAATTCATTATACAATTACAATACACAAGCAAGCATTCTTAGATTAAAAACACATGTAAACTTTGCCAAAATAAGTGAGTGAAGAAAGATCATTATCAAACATAAAGCATTTACTCATACTTAGAGGCATGTTAAGCTTAGTTCTACACAACACTTTGTAAAGACAATTTATACACATGTGATTAGATATAATAAAGCATGATAAAAACAATGTTCAAAGTAGATTGAAAAAAATGAATTGCAACATTATAGAAGGTCTAAATGATAGATTAAATCATGCTTGATTTTCACAATAAGATCCATACAGTTTTTTTTATTTATAAATTTTTTTTAAAGTTTGAACTCTTATAATTGATCTTGGACTTCCCGAGGTCTACCTTGTGAGGGGTTCGCCCGATACTAGGAGATGTGATAGGATGATAGCCCAAATCACTCTTTCGCAAGATATATGTAAATATAAAAGTTAAGTTCAAAATATATTTTTGATAATTTTTATGTTTTATATTTTTATATTTGATTTTTGTACATAGAAATAGAAATCAACCAAATAAACAAAGAAAGGGAGAAGAAAAATATTTTTTGTAATTTGACTTTTGTATTTTTTTTTCAAAAATCAATTCAAAACAGAACTGCAAAAATATGTTGTACATATAGTAGGGCATATTTTTAGAGATTTTATAAATTTTAAATATGCAGAAAAACAGAACCAAGCGATACCGCACGCTCTAACGATAGCATTGGCGCTAGCGTTGCTTTAGTTAAATCTCCTTTTCCCTTGTCATTTCATCCAATGCACTTCAAGCTCTCCCGAAAAACCCTAGCAGATAACGCAACCCACGTATAGATCTAAGGTAAAATTTCATCATTTCTTATGATTTTTGTTTTAAACTTTGATTTTGATGTTAAAGATGAAGATTTTTGGAGTTATCAAGTGGTTTTAGATGATAGATCTAAAATGTTTGATTCTTGTATTTTTTAAGAGAGGAACTAGGACAAATCTTCATCATTTTTATGATTCTTGCTCTAAAAATTTTATTTTGATGTTTGTGATGAAGATTTATGAACTCATTTAAGAAAACTTTTGATTTTGATGATAGATCTAGAAGAAGGTTAGATCAAAAGAGGATCTCCATTATTTTTATTATTTTTGTTTTTCATTTTGAATTTTTATGAACATTTCTAGTTTTAATTTTAGCTTAGATCATGTGGGATTCTTGGATCTAGCTATTTGAGAAGGTTAGGATTCGGGAACATTGCATAGTAGGTAGATCTAGAGTTTTTAGATCAGAGGGCTAGCGCAGGCGCTACTGCAGGCGCTAGTGCTAGCACTTGGCGCTAGTGTTAGCACTGGTGGAAGTGGTTCTTGTTTAATTTTAATTTTTTTTATAATATTGTGGCAGATGGCTCCTGGATCTAAGGGGAAGAAACAAGCAGGAATAGCAGTGGAGACAGACATAGTGGATGTCCCATATTTTGTGGATTTTTCCATGCTAAGACACCACCACTTCATGCAGTTGTTCGCAACCTCCGAGGTATCGAATGTGTTTCTTTCGGAGGGGTTTTCCTCAGAGTTTGTATGAGAGTTTTATAGGCACTTGGAAGATCCATCTCAGGTAGGTCTGGATGGAGGAGTGCAGTACCAGGTGCAAGGACAAATGGTTACTATTACCCATGATGATTTGAGAGAGGTGTTTGGGTTGACAGAGCACCCGAACAAGTTGGATGTAGTTGAGAAGTTTCGAGCTGACAAGGATTGGACCAGCTAAATATAGTACTCCAGCAAAAGGAATGCAGGAGTTTGATCCAAATGGTGGGGTCACTCACAGTGTATGCCCTTACCATATTGGACGTTTTACGTCATACTATCTTGCTTAAATTGGGCGACACGGCAAAGATTACAGCACAGACCAACCTTGTCTCGTATTTTATTCTTGAGGAGGAGAGATTCGATGTGGCAGACTTGTTGCTTTCATTGATTAGATATACATACAAGTTGCGGGATCCTTCTCGTTAGAGATACAACAACCTCCTGCTTGGTAGCATAATATAGAGGGTTGGTCTTCATAGGTACCCTTCTATTGAGATTGGTTTTTATTTGATGGATTTCTTTCCTCCTATCGACATCACCTCACACCTTCGAGCTACATCACTACCCGATGAGCCATCAACGTCCACTCGACCACCACTCCGGTGAGGAGCATCATCCTGAGGGACTCGAGATGAATCATTTGAATGTTTTCGAGAAGAAATGGGAGAACGGATGACAAGAGTGGAAAAAGATGTTTCTGGTATTAAGAAGATGGTGAAATTAATGATTAATGCCTTAAAGTTAAATCCATCGACACTGGAGCATAGGGAGTAGGATAGCCTAACACAGGATCTGCCACGACATTCGATTCAGAGGAGTCGCAGACAACGATCCCCGAGTCCTAGTATGGAGGAGATAGAAGAGACTTAGTAGGGGAATAGGAATGTCATGTGGGTAACTTATATTTGAATTATGTAATAATACAGGAGTTTTAGACATGTTCTTGGACACATTCTGCTAACGTTGGCGCTACCTGCTAGCGCTAATGCTATCTATTTTGTTTAATTTTGTTGTCTTTGGATGTTTGGCTATCTTTATCTGATCGTTCTTTAGTAATTTTAAAAAATTTGTCTTACGTTGTTATTTATAAATTTGAAATCATATGACGTGGGGTTGTCTAAGCAAATTTGAAATCATATGAAGTGGTCTAAATTTGAAATTGTATGATTTGAGATTTCAAGATCACATACTCAATTTAGAATTCAATTCATGTGGATGATATATGATATATAGGCAATGAGTTTAGGAAGGATGGATTTGTCATTAGAAAAGTATGATTTTAAATTTGATAATTAGATTTATTAATTTTTAAGTGATAAAATCTTGCTTCTACATGATGACCATACCATGATAATTTTAAAAATAAGAAAACAAACAAAAAATAAGATAAATTATGATTTTAATTCATCATTCTTGATCTTTAGATTATGCCTAGCTTTATTATAAGCGATTGTGTTATTTTTAAGAGTAGAAACAATATAATCAATATGATTTTGATAGTCATTTCTAAATTCCTCAAATGTTTCGTCCATCTCTTTGATTTCAATTTTATAATTTTGGCATGTAGCACAATTACTTTTCAAAGATGAATTTTCTAAAGATAATTTTTCATTTTGTTCTTTTATAATTAATGGTTCTTTTTCAAAATCCTTGAATTTTTCATTAATATTATTACAATCAAGAGAAGGTTTTAAGATTTCAATTTTTGGGCAAGATGGAGAAGCCATATCATATTTAGATTCTGAATTAGCTTTTAAACTTTTATTTTCTAAACATATTTTTTTATTAGCAATTTTCAATTTCTTCATTTTACATTTAGCATTTTTAGTATATGGAAATAAGAAGAAGAATTAGACTTTCTTACAGCGCTATCAGAAGAGGTAAGATCTGAACATAAAGTTCCTTGGTCGTCTTTTAGGCCTTCCTCCTTGATAGATGATTTTTCATCTTCTCTCGATGAATTGCTCCCTTTGTCTAAGTCAATTTCCATGATTTTGTTATGAGAGAGATCTTCTTGAATAGTGGTGGATGCTTGTTGATGATTATTATTGGAGAACTTCTTTTGGTTTGCGCAACCTTTATATGACGAGATTAAAATTAGGTGGGTCGAAGAGTATCGCAAGTACTCCTACTTTGAGAAACTAACTGTTATCCTATCGAAAGATAGAATTAACAATCTTTTTCTTCTTTTGAAGTATTGATAATTATGCCCCGATTACAATGCCGAATTCTATTGATTTTTAAAAATAACAAATGAGAGTTTTGCAAGTTTTGGATTTGAAAAGCTTTTGTTTAATTATAATCTAAATTAATCATTTGATAAAGGCAAGTATACCTTATCGTGTGAAATACAAGATATTTTGTTTTAGAAAATATTGAGGTCGTATATTTCCACGGATCTTGTTGATTACTTCTACTTTTAAGGAATAAACTATTAATTTATCGGAGTAATATTTTGAGTTGATTTATAAAGAACGATAATAAGCGTATAACTAGAGTTCTAAACGATGATGAAGATAGCGGTCGATGTCGAATTACCTTGAGATGAAAATAGTCTTTTTTAGAAGTAAAAGATATGACTTTTCAAAACATTAAAACGGCTTGGCCATGGAGGTTACATAAGTATGAACGCACCTCTCTCGAGGGTACGCCCACCTGAGATTACGAATATTCGACTGAACTCTCGTTCTTTAATCGAATCTCCTTAATACTCGCTTTATGTTGTGAACCCCGCTATTGGGTTTTTATTTCCAATTTGGGAGACTTACCTCATCCTCTCTCGAGTGTAGAGCGCACTTCTCTTTACTCGTGAGCGATCAGTCCGTACGCATGAGCCTCTTAGCTAACTAGTGTACGGAAATGGAAATGAAAACTACATATTAATTATATGGTTCCACTCAACGTTTTTCTCGGGTAGACCTTAAGCTCGTTAATAATTTTAGAAAGAGATGTTTTATCTTGTAAAAAACCATTTATTTGTCCCAATGCTCTTCGACATCGTGCGCTAAAGGAAATTAGCCCTCGTCGGAACGGAGACAGCATTAATAATTAGAAAATGCATGTTAATAATTTAAGTGAATATAAGCGTGAAAGAAAGATTAAAAGATTTATATAAAATTAGAAATAGTATCCGTCCCAACCGTCTTAATCAAGCGCTAAAGAAAATTAGCCTCTCATTCGGGACGGGGGTGGTATAGAAATGAAATACTTATAAAAGTGCAGAAATAATATCCGTCTCAACCATCTTAATCAAGCGCTAAAGAAAATTAGCCTCTCATCCGGGATGGGGGTGGTAATAGAACATTTATATAATAATTTAAAGGCTGAAAATTAAAACTGAAAAGAGTGTTACACACTCAGAACCCAAAATAGGGTTTGGAAAGCATCACTCGAAGACTACTTCTAAACATTCAAAGACAAAGTTGAGATAAGAAAACAAACTATTTTATTACCAAAATGAAGATTACAACTAGACTAGGAAAGAGAAAGTAGTTAACTAGAAATGCATGAAATAACTCACATACAAGTCCTAAACTACTCCAGAAAACTAGCTAACAAACAAAATTCTGGATGAGAAATGCTTCAGTCGGCCCCTCCTATTTATAAGAAAAATTTATTTTTACACGCCCTCGGTCACGGGCGTGACCGAGGGCGTGACTTCTGTACGTGCGATTGCAGTCGCTTTAGCCACCTTCTGGAAGCACTTGACCGGAAAAATGGTTGCACACGCTCGTGACTTGAGGTGTCACAGGCGTGACCTTGGGTGGCACACATTTGGTTTAACTGCGACATGACGGCTGGCGTGTACGCTGGATTCTGGAAGGATTTGACGGGTCACAGCCTCTATCACGGACGTGACCATGTACATGGGCATGACCTTTTGATTCGTCGAGACAGCAGTAGATTCATCGAGATGGCGTGGTCTACGAATAGACAAGGGGTACACGGGCATGACCCATGTACACGGCCTCAGTCACGGGCGTGACCGAGGGCGTGACTCATCAATTCGTCGAGTTTGCTCTGAATTTGGCCAGGATCGTCGAGATTGGCAGTTTAAATTTACACGCCCTTGGTCACGGGCGTGACCGAGGGCGTGATTTGACAAAAATTGCCAAAATCTGGAAAAACAAAGCTAAGTTAGTAAGGAAAATAATAAAACAAGCAATTTATTCATTAATTTACATAAAATATTTACAATATTATTTAAAATTATACTAATAACTATACTAAAAATACGTATATTTTACTACTCATCAAATACCCACATACATAAGCTTTTGCTATTCCAGAGCAAAAGTAAGAGAGATCTATACGGGATTAACATAAGTTCTAATTTTTAGCTATCATTTTATTTCATCATAAGAGACTGAAAAATAAAAATTCGGAGTAATAAGTGTTAAGTCCTAAATTATGCAAATGATTTAGGTAGAAATAAATGTCTTAGCCAAAAGACTTATTAATTAACCAAATAGCAAGCAAAATTGCAATCATTACTAAATGAGATTAGAACGAAATTATAAGAACCTTTGTTCAAAGAAACGTGAAGGAAAAATACAAGTTACTAATTATGCTCTCAAATGATTTTTTGAATTAAAACTAGAAACAGTAAATTGGATAAGAGAAATGGGGTAAAAAGCTTTGCCAAAAAGAAGAGTTTTTGACTTAAGGGTGATGGTTTTTATCCTTCCACCCCTTCTTTTTAGTTTTCTTTGGTGCCCCCGTGGTTTATGAGGGAAAACTAATTATTTTGTTTTTTATTAACCCAATGCTTATGTTTACAGAACGAAATCTTATTCCCATTGACATAAGATCATTTAAAGTTTTTACTGGGTGCCTATGTTTACGGAATGAATTCTTATTCCCATTGACATAAGATCTTTTTCTTCTTTTATTTTTTTATTTGTCATGTTAAATTGGCATAAGGGGTTTTCAAGAGAAATTCTAGAATAAAAAAAAAGGTTTGAGAGCAACCTTTGTAATTTGAATATTCCTAGATTCCTAAAGACATAAAGTAGGGATAATAGCAGTCTAAAGTTATTTTGCCAACATAATACACATGCCTCTATCTTAGCTAGTAGAAGTAGTGCTTAAAAACAAAGCCTCTATTTAAATTAAAAACACAAGATATTCTTTACAACTTAACCCCGAACGTTTAAATCTATCGATCTTAGATAAACGAACGAATAGTAAAACTAGCGATTATGAAAAGCCACAAAATAGATATTCTCGAAATTAAATACTTTAGGGATAAAAGTAAAGTAGGGGTTTATTATATTTTTGGAGTTTTCTTTTGCTTAGTTTTTCTTTTCTTTTTTTAACTACTAAATATACTATATAAATTGTTTTTTTGAAAAGTTTTGGGGTTTTGCAATATTTATATTTACATGAAATAAGTAAGATAAAATGCATAAGTAAATAAGAAGAAAGTTTTTTTTATATGGTGTTTTGAAAAAAAATTTGTAGTTTTGTTCAAATTTATATTTACAAAAGTAAGCAAGATGAAATGCAGAATAAAACAGGGAAGACTCTAAATATTTTTGGATTTTTTTAAAAGTTTGATAATTATAAAAAAAATACATTTTTTTTTAAATTTTTGTTTGTTTAAATGAAAACGGTAAAACACCCTCATACTTAAACCCAACATTGTCCCCAATGTTATAATGTAAGTATGAAGAAGGGAAAATAAAAATGCAGTATGTATGAAAGGAAAGAGGGAGCAAAAAGGCTTCTCTGAATTAAAGCTAGCGAAGTCGTAAGAAACCCTGCAAAAACATGTAAAAAGGACAAAACATAATAAAATATTAGATAAATATGGGGTGCCTCCCACAAGCGCTATGTTTACCGTCATATAGCTTGACGAATGTGGCGTGGTGAGATTACAAATTGGGGAAGGTTAAGGATTCGATAGTATCGCCCACTAGATTGCTCGCAATGTAAAGTTTTAAACGATAGCCATTGACTTTAAATTCGCCTTTTTCGGGGTGGGAGATAAGAGAACGGTCCCATATGGCCAAATCTCTTTGACTTTAAAGTGGTCGGACCATCGGGATTTTAGCTTACCAGGAAAAAGACGAAGGCGGGAATTATAAAGAAGGACAAGATTGCCCGGCATAAATGTTTTGGGAAATTTTATTTTGCGATCATGGTAGAACTTAGAACGCTTCTTATAAAATTTATTACTCTCATAAGCATTCACACGACATTCATCGAGTTCATTTAGTTGGAATTTCCTATTCTCAGAGGATAAGTTCAAATCGAAATTTAAAAATTTTAAGGCCCAAAAAGCGCGTTGCTCTAACTCTACCGGTAAATGGCACGCTTTGTTGTAGACTAATTGATAGGGTGTACAATCGATAGTGGTCTTGTATGCCGTACGATATGCCCACAACGCGTCATCGAGTTTGATGGACCAATCTTTCCTGTTCAAAGAAATAGTTTTCTCCAAAATACCTTTAATCTCGTGATTTACTACCTCTACTTGGCCGCTTGTTTTGGGGGTGATAGGCGGTAGCGAGCTTGTGCATGACGCCATATTTAGATAATTTTTTTGTAAATTGGGCGTTGCAGAAGTGGGTACCCCTATCACTTACTATTGTGCAGGGCGTGTCGAAGCGAGAAAAAATTTTTTTTAGAAAATGGACGACGACTCGCGCATCATTGGTGGGCAGAGCTTGCGCTTCCGCCCACCTAGATACGTAGTCGACCGCCACTAAAAAACAACGATTATGAAAATATGAAGGTAGGGGGCCTACAAAAGTGATACCCCACAAATAGAAGATTTCACACTCAAGAAAAAAGTTTTTGGACAACTCATCACGACGAGAGATGTTACCCGATCGCTGGCAGCTATCGCATTTACTCACAAAATTGTGAGCATCTTTAAAGAGAGTGGGCCAATAAAAGCCCATCTCTAATGCCTTACGCGCGGTCTGGTTGGCTTGATAATGCCCCAAGCCGGCCCCTCATGGAAGTGTCGCAAAATTTGCGCACCCTCCTTGCTAGAAACACATCTCTTTACTACTTGGTCCGCGCAGACGCAAAACAGAAAGGGGTCCTCCCAAAAGTAGTTTTTTAAATCAGAAAAGAATTTCTTCTTTTGATGAGTCGAAAAATCTTTTGGAAGGACCCGCGCGACTAGATTGTTCGCGTAATCTGCGAACCAAGGGGTGGAAGAAGTTTTTATATTATTTATAGTCAAGAGGCGCACCTCAGGAAATCTATCGTCTATTTCAGGTTCGACAAGCACTTTTGTGATGGGGTGTTCTAAACGTGAGAGGTGGTCAGCTGCCAAATTTTCATCCCCTTTCTTACCCCGGATCTCTAAATCAAATTCCTATAAAAGGAGGATCCATCGAAGCAAGCGGGGCTTGGCATCTACTTTAGCCAAAAGATATTGTAGGGCGGAGTGGTCAGTAAAAATGATTACTTTTGAAAGCGTTAAGTAGGGCCTGAACTTATCAAAGGCAAATATGACGGCAAGAAGTTCCATTTCCATCGTTGTGTAGTTAGCATGTGCGGTTGTGAGCGTGTGAGAAGCGTAATAGATTGGATGAAAATATTTATTAATGCATTGGCCTAGTACGGCTCCTACCGCAATGTCGCTTGTGTCGCACATTATCTCGAACGGAAGGGACCAATCTAGCGCCACCTGAATTGGAAAATTGATAAGTTGTTGTTTTATAAAATTGAATGCCTCTACGCAGGCGGTATCAAAAATAAATAGGGAGTCCTTCTCTAGGAGGTGGGTTAGCAGTTTCGTTATTTTAGAAAAGTCTTTAATAAACCGCCTGTAAAAACCCGCATGGCTGAGAAAACTTCGAATAGATTTTACGTTTGAAGGTACGAGAAGTTGTTCAATTATGGCGACTTGGGCCTTATCGAACTCCATCCCCTTGAAAGAAATCTTATGGCCGAGGACTAAACCCTCTCGGACCCTGAAGTTGCATTTCTCCTAGTTTAAAACTAAGTTCGTCTCTTCACACCGCTGGAGAACTCTATCTAAATTTTTCAAGCATTTTTGAAAAGAGTTTCCAAAAACGGAGAAGTCATCCATGAAGACTTCCATTATATCTTCTACAAGCTCGCCGAATAATGCCAGCATACATCTTTGTAATATAGCTAGCGCATTGTAAAGGCCAAATGGCATCCTTCGATATGCGAAGATGCCGAAAGGGCAAGTAAAAGTTGTTTTTTCTTGGTCTTCGGGGGAAATGGGAATTTGGAAAAATCCCGAGAGACCATCAAGAAAGCAGTAAAAAAGATGACCTGAAAGACGTTCCAGGATTTGATCAATAAATGGAAATGGGAAGTGGTCTTTTCTGGTGGCATCATTTAATTTTTTTAGTCAATGCACACCCTCCAACCCATAACAGTACGAGTTGGGATTAATTCGTTGTTCTCGTTTGCCACAACTGTTGTACCGCCCTTTTTGGGGATGACTTTTATGGAACTTATCCATGTACTGTCGGATATAGGATAGATAATACCTGCGTCAAGGAGTTTTATAATCTCAGCCTTAATGACATCCCGCATGTTTTGGTTAAGGCGTCGTTGAGGCTGAATAGTTCTGCGGGGGTTATCTTCAAGAAAAATTTTATGGGTACAGAAGGAGGGGTTTATTCCCCTGATATCTGAAATTTGCCATGCAATTGCACGGCGGTGCTTGTTTAAAACTTCGACTAATTCAGAGGTCTACGAATCGCTTAAAGTGGAAGAGATAACAACTGGAAGTTTTAAGTCATTTTAGAGGAAAACGTATTTCAAATTATCAGGGAGTTATTTCAGTTCGAGGATTGGCGGTTCTTCATATGATGGTTTAATTTTTAACGCTTCTGAATCGAAGGGTTCGAATGGCGAATCTGTCGGCATGACAACGAGACAAGATAGATTCGCCAAATCTGAATTATCTAGTGCTAAATAGAGAAATTCAGTAAGCGAAGAACATTCCTCTTCAAATGTGGGTTCCAGGTTATAACCGGAATCATCGTTCGACGGGGAGTTCCGCATCGAGGGATTAATATGTAAAGTAACTTTGTCATCTCCGACTCGAAGGAGGATGCGACCGTTACTAACACCGATTAACGCACGGGAAGTTGCGAGGAAGTGGTGACCGAGTATAGTAGGTACCTCAGCGTCCTCCACTATGTCCAGGACGATGAAGTCTACTGGAAAGATAAACTTGTCGACCTTGACCAGAACATCCTCCATTACCCCTATCGGGTACTTTACCGAGCGATCCGAGAGTTGGATGCTCATCTTTGTCGGGCTTGGGATGCCCAAATCAAGTTTTTTTAAAAGTGAGAAGGGCATCAAATTGATGCTATCTCCCAAGTCCACTAGAGCTTACTTTATTAACATATTGCCGAAGAGGCACGGGATGGAGAACCATCCCGGGTCGATCAATTTTGGCGGCAATTTGTTAAGGAGAACAGTCGAGCATTCCGCGTTAAGGGAAACACGCGAAACATCTTCGAGTCTCTTTTTATTAGAAAGCAACTCTTTAAGATATTTTGCATATTTCGACATTTGGGAGAGTGCCTCGCAGAAAGGAACGTGTATATGAATTTGTTTTAAAATTTGTAAAAAAATTTTATAATGCTCGTCCTTTCGCTCGTTGTTTATTTTTGAGGGGTAAGGAAGGGACGGGCTAAAAATGTTTGGTACAGTCGGAATACTAGTTGAATTATCTAACAAAGAAGAGGGTGTAGGGGTCGGTGTCAAAATAGGTACCTTAAGCTCAACCCATTTTGGGGAGGTTACGTCCTTGTCACTGCAAAGTTTTATGGAGTTGGCAGCTTCGCGGGGGTTCGGCTCTGTGTTCCCTGGTAGAGCTCCATATGGCCGCTCGGAGACCATCTTTGCAAGCTGTCTAACCTGATTTTCCAAGTTTTTAATCGATCCGGTAATATTCCGGATATTTGACTCGGTGGATGCAACGTATTTAGCAAAAATATCTTTGAGTGGAGAAGGTTTTGGAGGTGGAGGCTGGAATCCATTCGGAAACCCTTGCGGATTCACATTTGGGGGCCTCTGAGCATTATTAGGATTGCTCCAGGAGAAATTTGGGTGGTTCCTCCAACCCGGATAATAATTATTACTATATGGATTATTATTAGGGTTGAAGGGGGGCCGAAGGGGATTTCCTAAGTAATCTATAGTTTCTTCGACATAATTATTATTAACTGGAGGCCAAGTGGGAGCAGAGGAGGAAGTAGTCATCTATGCCGCTTGCTTACTTAACCTTTCGACTTGAGAGGCTAAGTGAGAAGTGGCATCCACTTCATATATCCTAGTTGGTTTAGTAGGGCGCGATCTAGGCGCATTCCATTGATAGGCGTTCATGGCCATTTCTTCAAACAGAACTTGAGCGGCCTCCGGGATTTTGTTGTTTAACGTTCCCCCTACGACTGCATCGATCATCTGTCGTGTTGAGAAATTTAAACCATTATAGAATGTCTGGACCTGCAGCCAGGATGGTAGTGCGTGATGAGGACACCTACGCAAAAACTCTTTATAATGCTCCCAAGTCTCGTAGAGAGACTCAGAATCGTATTGAAAGAAAGAGGTGATATCTGTGCGTAGTTTAGCGGTTTTAGACGAGGGAGAATACTTTGTTAGAAATTTCTCTGCCAATTGGGCCCACGTAGTTATGGATCCTCTGGGGAGAGAACTTAACCACGCTTTAGCCTTTGTCCGCAGTTAAAAAGGAAATAAGCGTAGACGAATAGCGTCATCAGTAATGCCATTAATCTTAAAAGTAACGCAAATTTCCAAAAAACTAGAAAGATGTAAATTCGGATCCTCATCAGGCAAACCGTCAAATTAGACTGACTGTTGTACCATTTGAATGATGCTAGATTTTATTTCAAAATTATTATTACCCATTGTTGGGTGTGTAATACTCGATCTGGTATCTTCCAAATTTGGCCTGGCATAATATGCCATAGTCCGTGGTGGGGCCGCATCTGGAATTGGATCGGTCATAGCTTCAGTGTAAGTATCTCGAACAGACTCTTCGGGAAACTCGAGTATGTTTTGATCACGAAATCGGAGGCGCTCATGAAGGGTGCGCTCAATTTCAGGGTCAAAAGGGATATTCGAATCGTTCGAGGAGTTTTCTCGGGTCATATACTAATAATAAAAATTATTATTTTATTTTGGTTTTGGCTTTTTCTATTTTTTTTGTTTTTTTTATTTGTAAATATATATATATATATATATATATATATGTATTTAAAATATTTATAGAATAAAATTAATAGTAATTCCTTTTTCAAAATAACGACAATACGTCCTCGGCAACGGTGCCAAAAACTTGATGATTATTTTTGGAGAACTTCTTTTGGTTTGCGCAACTTTTATATGACGAGATTAAAATTAGGCGGGTGTTTTCAAACAGTATCGCAAGTACTCCTACTTTGAGAAACTAACTGTTATCCTATCGAAAGATAGAAGTAACAGTCTTTTTCACAATTACGCCCCGACTACGACGCCGAATTCTATTGAGTTTTTAAAATAGCAAACGAGAGTTTTGCAAGTTTTGGATTTGAAAAGCTTTTGTTTAATTATAATCCAAACTAATCATTCGATAAAGGCAAGAATACCTTATCGCGTGTAATACAGGATGTTTTGTTTTAGAAAATATCGAGGTCGTATATTTCCGTGGATCTTGTTGATTACTTCTACTTTTAAGGAATAAACTATTATTTTATCGGAGTAATATTTTGAGTTGATTTATAAAGAACGATAATAAGCGTATAACTAGAGTTCAAAACGATGATGAAGATAGCGCTCGATGTCGAATTACCTTGAGATAAAAATAGTCTTTTTTTAGAAGTAAAAGATATGACTTTTCAAAACATTAAAATGGCTTGGCTGTCGAGGTTCCATAAGTATGAGCGCACCTCTCTCGAGGGTACGCCCTCCTGAGATTACGAATATTAGACCGAACTCTCATTCTTTAATCGAATCTCCTTAATACTCGCTTTATGTTGTGAACCCCACTATTGGGTTCTTATTTCAAATTCGGGAGACTTACCTCATCCTCTCTCGAGGGTAGAGCGCACTTCTCTTTACCCGTGAGCGATCAGTCCGTACGCACGAGCCTCTCGTCTAATTAGTGTACGAAAATGGAAATGAAAACCACATATCGATTATATGGTTCCACTCAACATTTTTCTCGGGTAGACCTTAAGCTCGTTAATAATTTTAGAAAGAGTTGTTTTATCTTTTAAATAACCATTTATTTGTCTCAATGTTCTTCGACATCGTGCGCTAAAGGAAATTAGTCACTCATCGGAATGGAGACGGCATTAATAATTAGAAAATACATGTTAATAATTTAAGTGAATATAAGCGTGAAAGAAAGATTAAAAGATTTATATAAAAACAGAAATAGTATCCGTCTCAACCGTCTTATCAAGCGGTCAAGAAAATTAGCCTCATCTGGGACAGGAGTGGTATAGAAATGAAATACTTATAAAAGTACAGAAATGATATCCATCCCAACCATCTTAATCAAGCGCTAAAGAAAATTAGCCTCTCATCCGGGATGGGGGTGGTAATAGAACATTTATATAATAATTTAAAAGCTGAAAATTAAAACTTAAAAGAGTGTTACACACTCAGAACCCAAAATTGGGTTTGGAAAACATCACTCGAAGACTACTTTTAAGCATTCAAAGACAAAGTTGAGATAAGAAAACAAACTATTTTATTACCAAAATGAAGATTACAACTAGACTAAGAAAGAGAAAGTAGCTAACTAGAAATGCAGGAAATAACTCACATACAAGTCCTAAACTACTCCAGAAAACTAGCTAACACACAAAATTCTGGATGAGAAATGCTTCAGCCGACCCCTCCTATTTATAGGAAAAAATTTATTTTTACACGCCCTCGGACACGGGTGTGAACGAGGGCGTGACTTCTGCGCGTGCGATTGCAGTCGCTCCAGCCACCTTCTGGAAGCACTTGATCGAGAAAATGGCTGCACACGCCCGTGACTTGAGGTGTCACGGGCGTGACCTTAGGCGGCACACGTTTGGTTTAACTGCGGCGTGACGGCTAGAGTGTGCACTGGATTCTAGAAGGATTTGACGGGTCACGGCCTCTGTCATGGGTGTGACCATGTACACGGGCGTGACCTTTTGATTCATCGAGATAGCAGCTGATTCGTAGAGATTGTGTGGTCTGTGAATAGATAAGGGGTACACGGGCGTGACCCATGTACATGGCCTTAGTCACAGATGTGACCGAGGGCGTGACTCATCAAATCGTCGAGTTTGCTCTGAGTTTGGTCGGGATCGTCGAGATTGGCAGTTTAAATTTGCACGCCCTTGGTCACGAGCGTGACTGAGGGCGTGACTTGATAATAATTGACAAAATCTGCAAAAACAGAAATAAAGCTAAGTTAGTAAGGAAAATAATAAAACAAGCAATTTATTCATTAATTTACATAAAATATTTACAATATTATTTAAAATTATACTAATAATTATACTAAAAATACATATATTTTACTACTCATCACTTGTATGTCCTTCTCCTCCTGTGTTTGTTCCAAACCAGCGAGAGAAAAATCATACATTTCTTCAAGAAATTTTCATATTTTGTATGCACTATAAAACAATATATTAATTTAATGATTTCTTGAGATAAAACACAAAAGATACTATTCAAAGCCTTTGCATTTAGGTGACGTTCCTTTTTATTTGTTTCATCCGCTGGTCTTACTATTCATATATTCCATGCTTCGATATATAAATTTTTAATAAACTTTTCGATTAAGAATTTCCACCTTTTATAATTTCTTCCTTCAAATAAAAGTGGTGCTAGTGATTTTCCTTCTTCATAAAAATTTCCCCCACTAATAGAAGCGAGATCCTGAGATATCATTATTCCCGGTTGTTAAGCCGATTTGGAATAACCTCCCTCTGATACGACTTGTTGGATCTGTAGGCGCCCTTAGAGGGAGGGTGAATAAGGGTTTTTAAAAACTTATATTATATTTTTAATATATTTGAAAATATAAGAGATTAAGATAAGAAATCAAGCAAATAAAATTGAGACATCATTTCATTAATATGAAAGAAGAGTTTACAAAACTTGATTTCTTATAACGCTAGAAATTGAAGGCGAATACTAATAAAACTCTTTTTGTTTTCTATCTCGACTCGCATCCCCACAAACTGGTGGCCCTAACATTCCTTCCCCGGATACGGCCTCAAGCCGCTCTAGCCAATCATTCCCCGAATATGACCTCGAGCACCACCTAGACCTAACCTAGATCTAGTCGCCAACACGAGGCAAATTTGTGCCCTATGTCCTACCCAGACCTAGTCGCCAACACGAGGCGAGTTCACAAAACGATTACAAGAAAAGATGTGAAATAAAAGGACAATAATATTAAAACTCCCTCTTGAAGAACTTCTGAAGTTGGAGATGAAGAACCGCTGTAGAATAAGCGTTGTTGTAGCGGTCATCGCTCGGATCTAGCGTGAAGAAATCCTCCTTCAGAAATTCATAGAGCTTTGGTGGGACATCAATTTTCAGCCAAATAGGGCTCTGGAATTCTAGTACTCCACCTCTCTCAAACTTGTGTAAGAAAAACAAGAGAAGATGCCTCCTTTTATAGAAGTGAGCGCTAGCGCCTGCGCTAGCGCTACCGTCGGCGTTATCACCACTTAGGAATTATTCTATGCACGCGTATCTTCATTCCAGGGAAACATTATTGTCTTGCCTCTTATGCTCCGCGCTACCGCCTGCGCTATCCGTTAGCGCCTGGCGCTAGCTCCTTCTAAAAATGCTCTCGGGATTTCGCTAATCATCGCTAGCACCTGCGCTAAGTGCTTCCGCCGGTGCTAGTGGGCATGTTGGAATTTTTGGTTCAAATCTTGGAGCAGCCTTCTTATGTCATCCTTGAGTCATATGGACTTGTTTCCTGCACACTTAAATAAACAAGATCAAATACACATAGGATTTGTTATTCTCAAACCTAGGAAATGCGGAAGACCATGTTCCAGCAGTGTGATGAGTCCGATTTATATAGGGTTTTCAAACTCATCTGGGCTAGTTTTCATGCACTTGTACTTCACTTTTGGATCATAATAATTTCTATTTACACAATATCATTTACGTACATGAAGTGCACATTTAAGCCCATTTTGGTGTGGTTTTATCCTACCCTTGTAATCAACTCATTTTTATAGTTATGTAGATCTTTGCGAATGCTTGAATTTGATATTATTTTGCCTCTCTCAGTGGTCCTGGATGCTTTCCTGTAGATACAGGGGTTGTGTGGACGCTCGAAGTTGCAAAAAGTAGTGAAATTTTCATTTTCAAATTCCCCTTCATGATTCGAGCGAATGCATTTAATTTTTAATTCTAACTCATTTTGAATACAATTACATAAATTTATAAATTCAGAAAAACATTGGATTTAGAGGTAAGAAATAATGTCCATGTAAATCAAGAATAATCACTGATCAACACAAACGTGTACTTTCTACCTCATAGACTACAAGTCCTAATTGGTCCAAATAGGTCCATATGAATTAGTTGTAAGGGTCTAGTGATAGAAATTTCATTTTTATTTTTAAATGAGGTTTTAGAAAATTTTTCTTTTTGGCAAGGCGGCAGAGTGAAGATATGTTTCCATTAAACATTAGCAAACCTCTTATTATTTTATTTTTTGACAATTTTAAAATCCATTTGGTGCTAGAGTGACCAAGAGGCTTATGCCATAATTCTAGTTCTTCATTTTTTTGAGATTAGACATTTTAGTGAAGCCCATGAAAGATCATGAAAAGCAATCAAATAGACATTGTGAGTACTTGGTGTAGTGAGTATAATATCATTAGTTTTAGGATTTATAATTTTACACAAATTTGTAGAAGATTCAAATAAAACATTAAGACCTTTATCGATCAGTTGACTAATAGAGATTAAGTTATGTTTCAAGCCTTCTACATATAAAACATTTGTAATAGAGAAAGAGTCATTACCCACTATACCGATGCCTAAGATTCTTCCCTTTAATTGTCACCAAAATTCACCATTACTCCTTTCTTCTTTGTGAGGCTAAGTAACTTTACTTTGTCGCCCATCATGTGTTTGGAACATCCCGAGTCCAAGTACCATATGTCCTCATTTTCCTTAGCCTGCCAACATACCTACAAAGAAGATGAGAGTAAAGATCTGGATACCCAAGAGGTTCCTCCCATAGAGTAGGTGGAAACTTTAGGCACCTAGACTTGCTTGAAAGTACATCGTCCCTTCATCCTATAAAAGTCCATGGTGTGTCCAAAGTGAAAGCACTTAGCACAAGACACAAAAGGTGTTGAGACATTTTTCAAACTTTTCTTCGAACATTTGCTGGAGGGTGGGGAACCAGTAGAAAATATTGTTGATTTGTTAATGTAAGAATTAATATTTTTGTTACTACCACCAGCGGTAAAAGATACCGCCGGGCGGTAATTTCCAAATCCATACTCATGCCCATATTTTGCACTTTCATGCCGTTGGTTGCCCAAAATCATGTCAAGGGTCTTTTGGCCAACTCCAAATTTTTCTATAGCCATGCTCAAGTCATGGATCCGAGCTTTTAAGAAAGTATTTTCATTTACAAGATTTCCACACCTAGTTGCAAAAATTTTCTTTCCATCGTCAATTTGAGAAAGAGAGTTTTTTAAGCTTTTTTCTAAGTCTCCCTTTTGTTTTGTAAGAGATTCAATATTTGAGAGAGCCTTAGAAAGATCGTTTTCTAGTTCTTTTATCCTTGCCAAGAAGTGATCATTCTCTTGGCAAGAACCCTTCTCTTTTCCCAAAGATTTTACTTCCTTAGTTAACTTTTGATTTTGTTTTAAAAGAATTTTACTTTCAGTTTTTAATAGATCAAGATCATTTAGACTTTTATTGAAAAATTTGCATGTTTTCATATATTCAATATAGAGATCTTCATAAGTAGAAGGAAGTACCTCAGTGTCGCTTTGGACACTGCAATCGTCTTCCGATGATTCTTGGCTTCTTCCCATGAGGAACAGATTTGTCTCATCGTCGTCACTTGAAGTAGAGCCATTTGAGCTTTCGGATGAAGAGTCATTCTATGTTGTCGCATTCAGAACCTTCTTCTTTTCTTTTCCTTTGTGTCGCTTTTCTTTTTATTCTCCCAGGTACTTTGGGCACTGGCTTCGTATATGCCCAGTCTTCCTAAAGTGGAAGCACTCCGGTGGAGGTCGCTCGTTGTCGTCGTTGCTTGTTTTTTCCTTTTTCTCCTTTTTGGATGATGAGCCTTTTCAAAAATACTTTGTTCCTCCTTTCCGGGTTCTTCATGAACTTTGTAAAAAAATTCAGAAGAAGGATCTCTTCATCCTCCTCATCATCGTCGTCCTCTTTTCTTGACTTTAGAGCCAAGGCATTCTTCTTAGTCTCTTTGTTGTATTCTTCATCTTGGATTTTGCGTTCCACCTCATGGGTTTTAAGATTCCCAATGAGGCTCTCAACCTGGAGTCGTCTTAGATCAAGTGACTCGGAAATATCCGTCACCTTTGGATTGAACTTCGAAGGGAGAGACCGAAGTATTTTCCTCACCAAGTCATCGTTCGAGAAGTTTTTTCCGAGTATCTTTGAGGCGTTGACGATCTTGGTGAATCGAGTGTACATCGAGTCTACATCCTCGTCATTGGAGTCTATGTTTCGCATCTCTTGGTTTGAGAATAACAAATACCATGTTGTATTTGATCTTGTATTTTGTGTACTTATAGTGTACAGGTTGTACATGTACACACATAGATTAAACGAGGAGACATGATGGTGCTCTATATTTAAAGCTACCGTGGAGCAGTAAAAACTATCGCTGGCGGTAGAGGGGATGATGACAGATAACTGACGGCAAACGGTGGTGTAGCGAAGAAGTGATGGGAGCTAACATGGCACATTAGGTCTTAACATAGTATGGTAGGTGCACAATCTATTGCGGTTAACAAGTTCTCCACGATGCTGAGCACATTACTACATAATACGCTAGCGCAGCGCAGTAATATTATAACAGGCTGTAACTTCCAGAGTCTATTTAAAGGATGGATCTCTACTTCTATGAGAGAGCTCTCACATCCATAAATGTTGGAACCAGGATTCGGCCCAATGAGGCGTTCGGACCCCAAAGATGGGTGCAACTCGTGCTTACTGGTCCCTCGGAGCAACCTGACCGAAGACCTGGAACTGAAACCCTTGGCGACAGTGTGGAGGACCCACCACACACCCGGAAGATCATAGAGCACTTCCCTTCCTAAACCAAGAACTGTAGTCGGGCACTTAGGAGAGCTCAAAGTGCTCTAAGAATGCTAACCAAAGATGACCTGAGGAGAGAGAAGCCAAAAAGAAGTCCTCTCCAAAGGTGCCCTTAGGGTCTTATTTATAGTTTTTCTGGACTGGTCTGCTAATAGAGAGGTTCCGCCTTTTAGATTTACTAAGCGCACCATAATTTGGTCTGCTAACAGTCAAACTCCATTATACGGAGGGGCTAACTGCAGGCCACCAGGGGCAGAGGTGTAATTTCCCTTAGCCCCTAGGCAAGTGGCCTGCGATAACCCCACTCGTGAGAGTTTCCCGCGAGTACCACTCGCGCACCCTCTCCAGGCGAGCTGCCTGCGAAGGCCCCGCTCGCCTTCCTTCTGGCGACAACCACCGAGGCCAGGTATCGCATTCTCCCCCACGAGATCGCCCTGGCTCGCACTGCCTGGTTCTCGCGACTCCTCAGTGACGAGTTTACCATTTCCTGCCTAATCGCACATTTTCGGGTCTTTCCTTCTCGGGCAAACACGTGGTTGTACACAATCCCCGCTCTTTGTGAGATTAATCTAAGCTCGTACAGAATCATCCAACCCCGGGTGTTCGCCGGCGACTGCTGATCTGTCGGGATTCTTTTCTGTGGGTCCCAACCACAGCTATAAATACCACCCAAGCCAGGGTGCCACGCAATATTTTTCCCTATTCCTCCTTTTCCACCTCCTACTGTAGCTGCCGGAAAATGCCCCTAACTGAAGAACTCCAAGCTCGCCTGAGGGTGTACAAGGCGGGCGAGCTCTCCACCATGGCCAACACGGCCTCTTGGATGACCCGCAAGAACACCCCTCCACCGCCCAAGATGAAAAAGGCGAAGCCAGTCCGCCTACCCCCGGGGGGACGAGACGGTTCTACTGGACTCTTCTACTGATAACAGGCTCACCGGAGAGGTAAGAGCTATTCTTCTCGCTCAACTATTCATCTGATTTCTATAAACCTCGCCTGACCGCAGGACCTGCCCCCTACCGATAAGGGCGTGGGCGAAGACTTAACCGGGTCTCGTCCCAATCCCCCGGCGAAGACTGATCTCGCTAACGGAAAAGATGCTGGTAAGTGACCCTCTCTTACATGCCAAGACTAACATTTTGACTGACGGCTTTTTTGCTATCTTGCTTCTTACAGCCTCCCCCCATGCGACCCCAGATCGCCAAAACTCGCGATCTCAGACGCCAATCCCCCCTCTCACATCTCTCAATATCCCGGGGTTCAATCTCTTAAGAGAGGAGGGTTCCTGTGGCTCGCGACCGGCCACGACCACCCCTACCGACGACGTGACGCGCCGCGGTGGTCTCGGGAAGTCTGTATCGCTCCCCTTCACTGCTCTTTTTCAGGGTTGGCCTAAAAGTTCTCGCCAGCCTCCTAGTAATGAGTCTACTACTTCTCGCAAGACAGACCACTCCCTTCGTCAATAAGAGATGGCCACGCTAACTGCTAACATTGCTTAGAGTTGCTCGCAGGTGATTCCGAGACCCTCCCCACTGACTCTGACTTTGGGGAGGAATAGATGTTGCCCCTTCCATTGCCAAAGCAGATGGATGACTTCCTGGGCGACCCGTAAGACCCTGAGGCCATGAAGAGGCGAACCTCAGAATTGTTTCAGAAACAAGGGCGAATGCTGCAGGACCTTTACCTCCAAGTGAAAAGGGACAGGGAAATTGTCGAGGAGCGACACGCCGCTTTACTAGATGAGTGCGCGCGGCTCCGCGCCGAGATGCCGCAAGATATTAGCGAGAGGGCCACCTCCCCAGAGACACATCTCGCGCGAGTGGAGGATTTCGCTCGCTTAATTCAACGCGAGGCTCACGCCATCAACGCATATCCCTACCCTAGGATTCTGCTGAGGTCAGGAGTGCGAGGTCGTGGTAGGTGGAAGTGGATACATTACTAAACCTCGCTCGCACTCTTCCTCTGCCCGGCAAGCCCCCCTATAATATTTGAACAATTGTTTAATCTCGCTGGACAATCTCACGAACATTTTTACTCCCTTATTATTAACCATTTCTCGCTCGCTACAGAGGCTCTTGCGAACTTATTTGTTATGCAACATATTTGTTAATGATGCTCACTCTATCTTTTATTTCCGCTCTTTCTTGTTTCTCTCGCATGGAAATTCCGCTTATACTAACTTCGCAAGCTCGTCTCGCTCGCTAATATAACTGGGGCTGTCTTACGTTCTCGCATGCAATCACACACGGGGTTTTTCCTAACCGCACCCCACCCCCACCCCCACCCCACCCCCACCCCACCCCGTCGCTTCGACTTCCTTCCCGCGCTTTTCTTTTCCTATAAATAGGTCCTAGCGCTGAACTCACCTACCGCATTTAACGCTAGTCCTTCTTCATCCTCTGCCTGCGAGATCTCATGTTCTCTCCCTCGCGCTTCCTTCTCTTTTTCTCGCAGGCTTCAACAATGGTGGGCGACGCTAGCGAGGCTAAGGGTTAGTTGAAGTGCGCCTGGGCCTTTACCGACCACACTTTCTTCCACAGCAACCTGACCGAGGAGGAATACCTCGCCGCCGTCTCTGATTTCATTCCGCCAGGATTCTCCGCTGGCTTCCCTAGCGGGGATGACGTGATCAATGTCCCCATGCCAAATGAGCTCACCATCCCTATAGCCCACTTCGGGGTCGGCCTGCGCCTGCCTCTGTGGCCAGAGGTCTGCTAGGTACACTCCAATCTCGCTTACCTTCCTCTGTCAGATTTCTAATTCTCGCTCGCTTATCCCAGACCTCGCCATTTTTGCTCTCCAGGTGCTCAAACACAATGGCGTGGTATTGGGTCAGCTGACCCCCAACGCCATGGCGGTCATCGTCGCGTTCGCATGCTACATGCGAGAAGAACGCATTGAGTTCAGCTTGTTGGTCTTCCGGAAGCTGTTCTCCTTCAGGGCCTACAAGGAGGGTACCGCCTACTTCGTGGGCTCAGGTCTCAAGGTAGTCGAGATCGTCAACAAAATTCATTACTGGGCTCAGAAGTTCCATTTCGTCAAAGGGAACTTCGACAACGTCCCGTTCTCGCCAATTCAGCACGGCGAGAGCACCTACCGCCCCCCAGCTCTCAGGGGCCATGACACCGCCCTGTTTTAGTTCTTCAACAAGAAGAACTTCGAGGTGGCGCACCTCCGCCGAAATCTCAACTCATTTCTACCGGTGCTCCCCGGGGAGGGTATGTATCGCGCTTGTTCGCCCTTTTCTTCTTAAAGCTCTCGCAAAATGTTTCTAATTGCTGAATTATTACAAGTGAGCGAGATCTCCCAATCCATCCTCCTTACGCGAGCAACCGGACAGTTCCTGCGGGCCTCGCTCTCGTGAAAATGGGAGCGGATGCCTGCCGCGAACCCCCCCCCCCCCCCCCCCCCCCCCCCGTCCTACTGCTAGGCCTACCAGGAAGAGGGCTGAGTCATCTGGCCGCAAGGATCCCTCCTCGCAGCCCTTGCAGAAGAAAAGCAAGAAGAATCCCCCCCCCCCCCATCTGAGAAGGGAAAGGGGCATGCTGAGGCCTCCCCGAACGAGATCTTACCGGCTGACCTCCCTGAGGAAAGGGAGTCCGGCGAGCCGGTCAAAAAGGTCGCCAGGATCTCCTCCATACCAGTGCTGATAAACCACTGGAACTTTGGTCTCGGCCAAAGGCACAAGGACGAGGTCGGCGAGTACCTACTATACTGGAATCCCGAAGTCAACAAGGCCACCATCTCCACCCTCCTCCCCTCTTGGGTGGAGCAGCCAACAGTCAACGGGCGGGCGTTTTCGCTCTCCTTTGGACTTTATGGTCGCGAGGACGCCTCGGTCTTCAAGGTCGAGACCGCAAGGACCCTGGCGTACGAGAGCGCGCGAGCCCAACTCCGCTCTCTGGAGCTCGCTCACATGACGGTTCGGTGATGTCTTCAGCTGGAGCGCCATAATGAGGTGCTCGCCTTCGCCTACAAAGATTTTGCTACCGAGATCACGAGTATAAAGGAGAGACTGCTCGCCTCCGACGAGTTTCTCCCCAGCCACCAGGATGGAGTGGTAAGCCTTCGAGCTCTCGCTTCCCCCTCTCCTAACAACACTTCTCTGGCTTACCTACTCTCTTCTTTACAGGATGCCGAGACCTCCAGGGAGCTTCGTGCTCGCATCTCCAGCCTGGAGAATGAGGTTGCCGAGTTGAAGGCTTACAACCAAGAGCTGATCCGCGCCGTCGTCCCCCCGTCTCCTCGCCGTCTGAAGAACGACCAGCGAGCCAAGGAGGAGGAATGCTGAGAAGCCTCCATCACCGCGGCGTGGTACATCTTTCGGGCCATGCAGGGAGTCGGTCTACTGTCCGCCGAGGCGCCCGACCTGACGAATGAGGATGTGGTCCCGGAGCTGTTCACGCCAGCCCCGCCTCTTGCAGACAGCGAGGACGAGCCGTCTGCCAGCGATCATTAGAACTTGTACTTTTTATTTTTCCATATTTTTTTTGCTGGCAAGATCGCCGCGACATATGTAACTGATTTTAATGAAATAGATGATAATTTTGCCCACTTGTTCATTTTATTCTCATTCTCTATGTATGCTGCTTTTTTCTCGCATTTATATTACTTACTCCCTCACCATTGCATTCGCCGTGCTCGCGCCCGCCTATTGCATAATCGCCTAGCTTCGTCTTAGAACGTGCACTCACCACATTAGTTCTCGCCCTTTTTGCCTACCTTAAGGTCGCGGGTTTCGGGGTTAATCCTTCGAGTTTTTATCTCGCGGGGAGTGAGCCCTCACCCCTTTGACCTCGGCGAGCGAGAATCTCTACCATGCCCTTCGCATTGCCTTCAGGGACACGTGATCCTTCCTACGCCCCTTTTATGCTAGCAAGCAATCGGCCCGCCCGTCTGGGGTAGCCACTGCTCTTTTCCTTCGATCTTTTGAGAGGCCCCCATTTCGCGGGGGACCTTATGCCCATAGCATTTGGGACGAGCTTCTCCCTTCCTTGTTGCGCGAGGTCATCCCCTCTCGCTGAGCGAGATGACCCTTCTTTGGTAACCTTGACGTCCTCTCGGTGAGATTCCACCTGACCCACCGTCTAGTGGGAGCACGGCAGCGGGATCTTCTGGGGCCTTCCCGCAACGAAGGATTTGTTACCCTGTCAGCCTCTCTAGAGATCAACCTGACCCACTGTCTATGAGAGCCCGGCAGCGGAATCGATCTGGGGCATTCCAGCACCGAAGGACTTGTTACCCTGCCAGCCTCTCCAGAGATCAACCTGACCCACCGTCTATGAGAGCCCGGCAGCAGAATCGATCTAGGGCATTCCAACACCGAAGAACTTGTTACCCTGCCAGCCTCTCCATACATCAACCTGACCCACCGTCTATGAGAGCCCGGCAGCGGAATCGATCTGGGGCAATCCAGCACCGAAGGACTTGTTACCCTGCCAGCCTCTCTAGAGATCAACCTGACCCACCGTCTATGAGAGCCCGACAGCGGAATCGATCTGCGGCATTCCAAAACCGAAGAACTTGTAACCCTGCCAGCCTCTCTAGAGATCAACCTGACCCACCGTCTATGATAGCCCGACAGCGGAATCAACCTGGGGCATTCCAGCACCGAAGGACTTGTTACCCTGCCAGCCTCTCCAGAGATCAACCTGACCCACCGACTATGAGAGCCCGACAGCGGAATCGATCTGGGGCATTCCAGCACCAAAGAACGGGTTACCCTGCTAGCCTCTCCAGAGATCAACCTGACCCACCGTCTATGAGAGCCCGGCATCGGAATCGATATGGGTCATTCCAGCATCGAAGAACTTGTTTCCCTGCCAGCCTCTCCAGAGATCAACCTGACCCACCATCTATGAGAGCCCGCCAGCAGAATCGATCTGGGGCATTCCAGCACCGAAGGACTTGTTACCCTGCCAGCCTCTCTAGAGATCAACCTGACCCACCTTCTATGAGAGTCCGGCAGCGGAATCGATCTGGGGCATTCCAGCACTGAAGAACTTGTTACCCTGCCAGCCTCTCCAGAGATCAACCTGACCCACCATCTATGAGAGCCCGGTAGCAAAATCGATCTGGGGCATTCCAGCACCGAAGGAAGGACGCTTGAAGATTTCTGCTTAGAAACAATTTCAAAGTTGATATAAGAAGAGTGAAACCTACAAGTTAATTACAAAAACTTTTATGGATAGAATCGTTTTAAGTCATCCCCACTTCTGGCCTAGCCGAGAGGTACCCCTTCCACATCCTGTTGGTGATACCCTCCCAACTTGAGCACTTCACTTACAATGTAAGTCCCCTCCCAATTGGGGTCAAGTTTGTATAATGCGGCTCCTCTCCCAGCCGCACCGACCTTCTTCAGGACCAAGTCCCCTTTCTCAAACTGCTTTATTCTGATATGCTGGTCAAAGTATCGGGCCATCCGCCTTTTGACCTCCTCCTGCCGAATGGTGGCGATATCCTAGAGTTCCTCCACCATGTCCAAGGATAACCTTTGCTCCTCTTCGTTCTCCGACCGCCACTCATCATCACCTTCTCCCGCGGTGACTACCCTAGGGGACTTTACCTCGAATTCTATGGGAAGTACGGCCTCTGACCTATGAGGCAGTTTGAAAGGGATCTCCCCTGTGGCCGTGTTTGGAGTAGTTCTTAGGGCCCAGTGGATCGAGGGTAGCTGCTCTACCCAGTTGCCTCTGAGGTTCTCGACTTTCTTTTTGAGTAAGTTCACAATGATTTTGTTTGCCGCCTCCACCTTCCCATTGCTCCTCGGGTGGTGGATCGACATAAATCGAAGATCTATTCCAAGCTGAGTGCAGAAGCTGACGAACTCATCGCTGGCAAATTGCGGCCCGTTGTCCGTCACTATGGCAAAGGGGAGCCCGTGCCTGCAAATTATTTCACCCCATACAAAATTTATTACCACTTGGGATGTCACCTTGGCTAGCGCCTTCACCTCTAGCCACTTGGAGAAGTAGTCTATCATCACTAGCAGGAACCTTCTCTGACCACTCGCCTGGGGGAAGGGACCAACCAGGTCTAGCCCCCATATCGCGAAGGGCCACGGAGCTGTGATGGTCTGGAGCCTTTGAGCTGGGAGAAGTTGGAGTGGAGCATAGAGCTGACACTTGGAGCACTTCTTTGTGAACTCTGCCGCATCGTTGCTGAGGGTAGGCCAGAAATAACCTTGTCTCGGCACCCTTCCTTCCAATGTCCTGCTCCCCGAGTGGCTGCCACACTCTCCTGAGTGGATCCACTCCAAGATCCTCGGGACCTCCCCCTCGGCTACACAATGGGCGAGGAGTCCTGAAATGGTCATACGATACAACCCACCTGCATGTATGGAGTAATAGGCGGTTTTGTACCTGAGCCGTCGCTTGTCCACCTCCCCTTCGGGGAACTTCCCCGACGTCAGGAAGGTGACGATGGGACTCATCCACGACTCTTGCTGGTCTATCTCCATCAACTCTCCTTCCTCGATGGATGGTCGGAAGAGCTCTGACACCGTCCCCCCTGCCCGGGGACTGAACTTGGCCAGAAGGTCTACAGGAGTGCTCTCCTTCCTGGGCACATGATTGATGGAGAAAGTGCAGAACTGCCCGATGACCCCCTTGACATTCTCCAGGTAGCGCTGGAGGGTGGGCTCCTTTGCCTCAAACTCGCCCCCCCCCCCCCCCCCCCCCCGACCTGGCACGCCACCACCATAAAGTCCGTCGAGACCTCCACATCTTGTACACCTAACTCCCGGGCCAGCCACAGGCCTGCTATCACCACCTCGTACTCATCCTGGTTGTTGGTGATTGGGAATGAATGTTGATGGCCTGCTCAATCCTTGTCCCTTGTGGGCTTACCAGGATTACCCCTCCCCCGAAGGAGTGCTTCCCTGATGCCCCGTCCACTAAAATCTTCCAAGACTCCGAGTGGGATGCCTCCTGCTCCTCCACCTCGGTGACATAATCGGCCAGGAAGTTCACCACCGCCTGCGCCTTTATTGACAACCTTGGTACAAATGAGATATCAAACTCGCTCAGCTCCACGGACTACTTGGCTAGCCTTCCTGAGTGCTCTACCCCTTCCATGATGTTGTGAAGGGGGTGGTCGGTTACCACCTTGATTGAAAGTGCTTGGAAATAAGGTCGGAGCTTCTGAGCTGATACCACCAAGGCGAAGGCCAACTTCTCTAGGATGGGGTATCGGAGCTCCGCCTTCCTCAGCACTCGGCTGACATAGTAAATTGGAAGTTGCCTTCTGCCTTCTTCCCGGACTAGCACTGAACTCACCGCCTCGGATCCTACCCCCAGGTATAAGGATAGGTCATCCCCGTGCCTTGGCCCTTGGAGCAAGGGAACCTGAGTGAGTTGCCTCTTCAACGCTTGGAAGGCTTCCTCACACTCCGAGGTCCATTCAAATCTCTGATTCCCTCTCAACACCTTGAAGAAGGGTGCACACTTTTCCCCGCCCGGGAGAGGAATCTGCTAAGACCGGACAACTTCCCCCATGAGGCACTGAACCTCCTTGGCGTTTCTTGGCGATTCCAGTTCCATGATGGTCTTGACCTTATCTGGATTAGGCTCCACCCTGGCTGGGGTAAGTAAGTGACATAGTAACTTCCCTCGGCTAGCCCCGAAGACACACTTCTGGGGATTGAGTTTCATTTTATACTTCCGCAAAGTCCCAAAGGTCTCTTCGAGGTCCCGGAGGTGGGATCCCAGGTCTCGGGTTTTGATCATGAGGTCATCCACATAGACCTCCAGGTTCCGTCCTTTCTGTTCTCGGAAAACCCTATCCATCATCCGTTGGTATGTTGCCCCTGCATTTTTTATCCCAAAGGGCATCATTTTATAGCAGTAGCACCCATCCCCTGTGATGAAGGAGACGTCCTTGATGTCGGGGGTGCACGCGGATCTGATGATAACCTAAAAAAGCATCTAAAAAGACATTACAGGGAAACTGGCGGCTGGATCAACCAGCGCGTCGATTCTAGGCAAGGGGTAGCAATCCTTGCGGCATGATTTATTAAGCAAGGAAAAATCGATACACATCCTCCACTTACCTCCTCCCTTTTTCACCATAACCACGTTGGAGGCCCAGCCTGGGTAGTGGATCTCCGACACAAACCCTGCCTGGAGGAGCTTACCCACCTCCTCTCGGATGGGCCCTTCCAGCTTGTCTGATATGGCCCTCTTCTTTTGATGGATGGAGCAGGTGCCGGGGTTGAGGTTGAGATGATGGCAAGCCACATCCTCATCGATCCCGGGCATCTCTGCGGCACTCCATGCGAAGATGTCTACGTTCTCCTGGACGCAGGCCAGGATTTGCTTCTGCTCCTCCAGGCTGAGCTCGCCGCTGACCTTGACCTTTTCCACCACCACCGCCCGGGTGGTGACCTCAAGCTTCATGACCTCATCAACGACCTCCAGTGAGGATGCCCCCCCCCCCTCCGATCTTCTTCCCTCTCCTCATCGCAAGCTGGAGCTTCGACCTTCTCCTCCCTTCTTCCTTCCCGAACCTCCATCATCTCTTTCATCCCTTCCTCCTGGATCTCCCTTTCTTCCTTCTCCTTCTCCTCCATCAGCTCCTCCGACCCTTCATCTACTCTCTCCTCCTCTCCTTCTTCTCTGAACCTCGCCGGCTCCTCCATCTCTCGACCCCATTCCTCAGCCTCGGCCATCCAAGAGATGGTGTTCACGGTAGTTACATAGCACTGTCGGGCCACCTTCGGATATCCCCTTATCCAAACCTTGACTCCTCCATCATTGAACTTAAGGCACTGGTGGAAGGTGGACGGGACACAGCGGAACGCGCTGATGAGCGGTCACCCGAAGATGGCGTTGTAGCTGCTGGGGGCATCCACTATGACAAAACGACAATTCCTGGACTACCCCCCCCCCCCCCCCCCAGGACTACATGGAGTCCCACTCCCCCTTCTACCTCCTTCCTCTCTCCGGAGAACCCAAACAACGGGCCGTCCGAGGCCAACACCCTTCACGCCTCCACCTCCATCCCGTCAAACGCCTTCTTGAAGATGACGTTAACCGAGCTCCCGTTATCCACAAGGATTCGGGAGACGGTGAAGTTCTCGATCGCTGTCTGAATGACCAGTGCATCGCAGAATGGGTCTTCATGACCCGACATGTCCTTCTGGGTGAATGAAATTTTCTCCGTTGGGGGCGGGGCTAGAGACGTTGAAGCTACGCTACGATGGTACATTGTATGGAGGCTGGCCTTTCGGGTCGCCTCAATCCCTACCCCCCCCCCCCCCATGGATCACCTTGATCCCCCCTGGGGCCCCCACATCGGCCCAGTCTTCACATCTTGAGGCAGGACCTCCTCGATCCTCACCGCCCGCTACTCCCGCGGTGCCTTTGCCCTGGACTCTCTCACTTCTAGGAACTCCGGGCAGGTGGTCGTTGCATGCCCCTCCTCCCGATGGAAGTCACAATACGGCAACGCCACCCCCCCCCCCCCCCCTCTCGGCCTCCGTCGCCCTATTCCACCTTCTCCTTCCTGCTCCTGCTTCTGCTCCTGCCCCTTCTCTCCTTCCTGTTCCTCCTCTTCCTCGCCTGATTGACATGGCCTGCTGAGGTGGGGGAGGCATCTGCCTTGGACCTTGCCTCCATATCAACTGATGGGGTCTTCCCTGACCCCCATGGAAGTTACCCCCTCACGGGGTGTAACCCCTCCCTTGAACCTGCGCTCCTACGCCTTGATGCCTCCAGCCCACCTCCGGGTCCCTAGGCTTTTCTCTTCTCCGCACTTCCTGCTGCTTGACTTTCGGCTCACTGAGCTTTGCTAGCCTCTTGGTGAGCTCTGGGTTAGCCTCCTCCCCTTCAATCTCCTCTTCCACCCTCTCCATCAACTCCTCGTAGGAGACGGGGTCCTTCCTCTTCAAACTCATCTTGAAAAACTCTCTCATAGCCCCACCGTGAAGGCGAGCTGGAGGGAAAACCCAGGCATCTCTTGGGTAAGCAGAACCTCTTCCTAGAACCGGTCCGCGTAATGGGCCAGTGACTCCCATGGCTCCTGCTTCACCTTGAAGAGCGACTCGGCATCCCTCTTCCTCTTCTTCGAGGTCGAGAAGCACAACAAGAAGCCTCTGCGCAAGTCCTCGAACTGGTAGATCGACCCGGCTGGGAGTTGATGGAACCAGTCCATAGCCTTCTCCTTCAGAGTGACGGCGAAGAGCCGACACTTGAATGCATCTAACATCGACCGGATAGAGACCGAGTCCTCAAACGACTGCAAGTGCTGGACAGGGTTGTCCTTGCCGCAATCGTTGACCCTTTCCCACTCCCTGAACCCTTCCGGGACTGGCGCAGAAAGCACCAGCTCGCAAAAAGGACTACTCCCGCTCGCGGTTCTCTCCTGCTCGGCTCGTCCTATGACTTCTCTTGCAGGACCCGAGCTCACCATAGTCGCGCTCGCTGGAACTGCGCTCGCCGGGACCGGACCTGCTGGTGAGGTGCTCGATGGGCTGGCAAAGAGCTCTCGCCCGAAGAGGTCTCGCCCTGCTCCTGCCACCTCCTTCCCTGCCGTTCCCCCAGGGGCACACTCGCCGACCCACGAAGGGGGGAGCACTTGAGGTGCTGGGGTCGCGAACTCATTTTGCACCGCGGCGAAAGCGAGACCGATGCTCTCGAGGACTTCCCTCCTGAGGTCCGCGAACATCCCCAACGTCACTGTCGGCTGCGAGTCGCTAAACTCATTGCCCTGCTCTTCATTTCCCGCCATGCCGCTTCCTCAAAACATTCCTGCACTACCTGTTGTCCACGCTCACCGCACCAAAAATGTTGGAACCGGGATTCGGCCCAACGAGGCATTCGGAGCCCAAAGATGGGTGCAACTCGCGCTTACTGGTACCTCGGAGCAACCTGACCGAAGACCTGGAACTGAGACCCTTGGCGACAGTATGGAGGTCCCACCACACACCCGGAAGATCGTAAAGTGCTTCCCCTCCTAAGCCAAGAACTGTAGCGGGGCACCTTGGAGAGCTCAAAGAATGCTAACCAAAGATGACCTGAGGAGAGAAAAGCCAAAAAGAAGTCCTCTCCAAAGGTGCCCTTAGGGTCTTATTTATTGTTTTTCTGGACTGGTCTGCTAATAACGGGGTTCCACATTTTGGATTTACTAAGCGCACCCCAATTTGGCCTGCTAACAGCTAAACTCCATTGTTCGGAGGGGCTAACTACATGCCACCAGGGGCAGAGGGGTAATTTCTCTTAGCCCCTGGGCAAGTGGCCTACGAGAACCCCACTCGCGAGAGTTTCCCGCGAGTCTCCTCACGAGTACCACTCGCGCACCCTCTCCAGGCGAGCTGCCTGCGAAGGCCCTGCTCGCCTTCCTTCTTGCGACAACCACCGAGGCCAGGTCTCGCATTCTCCCCCGTGAGATCGCCCTGGCTCGCACTGCCTGGTTCTCGCGACTCCTTAGTGACGAGTTTACCATTTCCTGCCTAATCGCACATTTTCGGGTCTTTCCTTGTCGGGCGAACACGGGGTTGTACAATAAAAGCTACAACTCCGATTCTTTTGAGAGAGGCTCATCTCCAGACATTGATAAAACTCCTTTGAGCTAACATGAAGATCAAAAGAAGATTTTGAAGGAGAAGGTCTACAACGCATATTCAACACAAAGGGAGAACGCATCAAGAACGTCGATTTCCACGGATTGAGCATGATTTTGAAGGGGCTCGCACTGCCTGGTTCTTCACGGATTGAGCATGAAACACAGCAGGAAGTCTGGAACACATCTTAGGCTATCACGCCCTTGGTCACACCCGTGACTTTGAGCGTGTACTTGCGATTTTTACTCAAAAGTCCAAAAAACCTAAAGATCAGAAAATAAACTTGAGTTAGTACATAAATAGGAAAATAAGCAATTTATTTACGATAATTATATAAAGTCATATTAAAATTATATTAAAACTATACTAAAAGATGAGTACAAAAACTACTCATCAAACACCCTCATACTTAAGCTTTTACTGTTCCAGAGCAAAAGTATGAGAAATATTCATAAGGCATTAATAAGATTTCTAATTAAACTAAAATTTTATTTACATCAAAAGAAAGCTAAAAATAAAATTTAAGGATTTACGAGATAAGTCGTAGATTTTCAAAATAAGATGAAAAGAGAGAAATATTTAGCCAAAAATTCTCAAATAAATTAACTAGTAGACAAAAATGAGTAATTTGCGAACAAAATTATATTAAAATTATAAAAACTCCAATTTTAAAGAAGCTTACGGAAAGTTACAAACTACTATTTATGCTCTCCAATATTTTACTTTAAGTCTAAAATCAATTATATTGGCTAAAGGGTTTAGGCAAGCATGAAGATAGCTTTGATTGGGGGTGATGAATTTTATCCCCTCACCCCATCTTTTTTTTCTATTTGTATATGTTTAGGAAATGATGAATTTTATTCTCTCATTTTCCATGACATATAATCTTTTCATTATATTCTCCATACAAATAGTGCATATGTTTAGGAAATAATGAATTTTGTTCTCTTATTTCCATGTCATATGATCTTGTAATATATTTTTGATAGGGGAAGACTAAGGTTAATGGGCTGAAAGGTTGAAAAGGCTGAATTAATTTCTAAATTAAATTATATTATTTTGAGAGCAACTATAGTAAATTGAAATTTCCTAAGAATCTAAAAGCATGGGTAAAAATAATTAGAATCTAAAGGTGTTAAGCACAACTAATACAAAATTGAAACTAATTAAAATAAATGAGCAAATGTGCTAAATAAATTACTCTAATCAAATTAAAATCACAAAACATTTCTTAAAACTAAATCACCTACAAATTAAATTTTACTAACTATGATAAAACAAAAGATTAGCAAATTAAAAATAATAAAAATGCTTATAAATAAACTCACAAAAGTTTGATTTTGGAAATAACAAAAACCAAAGAAATGGATTACGATATTATTATTTTTTTTTCTAAATTTTGAATTTTTTATATATTTTTTTGGAAATTTTAAATTTTTCAAAAATTAAAAAAATTAAGAAATACACTCATACTTAAAATTCAACATTGTCCCCAATGTTGAAAACTAAGTATGAAGTAAAAAAAACATGAAAAAAAATGAACAAAGAGATGAAGAGCACGTCCCTAATTTGGAGACGGAGGAACCACCACGAATACCTGCATAAAATTAAAATAACAAAACACAAAACAAACAAAACAAAAACGACAAAATATTTTTTGTAATTTTATAAGTTTTATATTTTTTTGTTATTATTTTTTTTGGTGTAAAATAAAATAAAAAGAGCGAATATTTTTTATATGTTTTAATTAGACTTAGACTTACCAAGGTCTACCCGGTGAAAGACTCGCAAGGTACTAGGAGCTGCGATGAAATGACACCCCAAAGCTCCCTTTCCAAGAATTTAATTATAGCATTGTTATATATCCGTAGAGGCCTTGGGGTGCGTCTAGGAAAAACTCCACTAAAAGGAGGTTGGGTCAACGGTCAATGCATGATCGCCCAGGTTGAGGAGGTCGGGCCCGCCATTTTCACCGCCAACACGCGAGCACGCACACGCGTCGCGCCCCACCATGACCGAACCCCGCTACTGGGGTGCGAATAGTCGCACCCCCCATAGTGGGGGGAGCGGCCAAACCGCACCCCATGAGGGGTGTGGGCAAGTCGCACCCCCTTGGGGTGCGGCCAAGCCGCACCCCCTTGGGGTGAGGCCAAGCCACACCCCATAAGAGGTGCGGCCAAGAGGAGTCACTCCCTCCCTCGGGCGCGGCCACGCCACGCCCGCCTTTAGGGGCGGTCGAACCGCCCTCCCCCGAAGCAATGTTGGGGTAAGTCCCCCCTCTTCCGGCTCGCCGCCCGCTTTTCAGGCTCCGGGCTCCGCTTGGAGCATTCTCACATTTCCGACTCGCTCACTTTTCCGACTCGGCTCGCTCACTTTTTGTCTTTTCAGTTTCTCACTTTTCAGGAACAGCATGTCGCCTTTCCTCGAAGGGTAGGATGGTCATTTACGAAAAATGGTGATCTGTGGGCTCTGAACCGGAAAATATGATTCGTCCTCCCAGGTGGTTATGGTGGTTACAACGGCATAATTACTGGGCTACCCCCCCCCCCCCCCCCCCGGCCAAAGTTATAAAAGGACCCCTAGGCTTCATTTGAGAGGGCCCGCCTTGATGACCAGAGAGAGCTCCTTGAAGATTTCCACGGATTTCTCCTTCGGCGCTTGAAGATCTCCTTCGTCGACTTGAAGTTTTCCTTCGTCCCGAAAGGCGATTCAGCGCTCTCACTTTCGTCTTCACGAAAGCGGACAAGACATTCTCACTTTCGTTCTCTACCGTTCTCAGAAGGAAAAGACTTAGTTTTTTCGGAGAGGTGGCCTGTCACCCTCAAAACGTTCTCTCTCTCTAATATTGTAACGAACGGCGGCCTGTTGAGCTCGAATTCTAAACACCGGATTGTAACCTCTCAGAAGATAGTGAAGTTTGGTAGGCACAGCCCCGGCCACGTTGTTTTTTTACCCTTTCCAGGTTTTTCCACGTTAAAACATCCCAGTGTACTCAACAAATTTCTCTATGACTATTTGCGCGCTTGGTTTGCTCACGAGCTAAGGTGGTTCAATATGACCGATCTACCAAGAGCCCTAAGCGACCCGTAACAGTTTGGCGCCGTCTGTGGGAACCAATTCCCAAAAGTTCAGCAAAGATTACTGAAAGTGACACTTACCGCCAACCACAATGGCCAGAAGAAGTGCTCGCACCACTGAAGGTTCAATCTCGGAGGGGCGCGTCGACCCAGCTCCCTCCCACTCACTCATCAAGGCGCCTCTCGCAAAAGAGGCAGTGCTTACGCCTGCGACGGTGCTGGAAGGGCGCATTCGGAAAATGGAAGAGCAATAAGCCGAGATGCTGACTCTCGTGAGAAACCTGGGGGCACCTCGAGTTCCCTTTCAGCCTCCAGCATCGAACGCTCCGCCACCCCCAGTTCCGAATCATGCTCTGGTCGAGGGAGCCATTCGGGAAGATGAAGTCTCTGAAGATTTCTCCGACGCTGCAAGCTCCGCTCATCCTGCTCCGCCGGTCAGAGGACCGGAGCCTGAACCCCATCACCCCCCCCCCCCCCCCCCCCCCCCCCCCCGCCAAGGGAGAGCTGCTCCCGTCCGAGCATTGGAAAGAGCCACGCGAGAGGAAATACGCGACATGATAGAAGAAGAGTACGCCCAAGCAGGACGACGCGCAACTCTCGCCCGCCGTCCCGCACACCACGGCTCCCCGTTGTCGCCTCAAGTCTTGGCACATCCAATTCCGAATGGTTTCAAGCTTCCCAGCATCGAGATATTCGACGGGACGGACGATCCGTTGGAACATGTCAATCACTTCACCACCGTTATGAGGATTTACAGTTCCCCTGATCAGCTCCTCTGTCAGGTATTCCCGGCAACCTTGAAGGGGCAGGCGTACACTTGGTTCCACTCTCTGCGGAATGGGGACATCAACAACTTCACCGAAATGGCGCAGTAGTTCGTGGACCAATTCATAGCCAACCGCAGAATTGTCCAAAACGATGGAGAGACACTCAAAGATTTTTTCCGACGCTTCACTACGGAGGCTCGACAGATCCCAAGAGTTGACCCTGAGCTCCTGCGGGGAGTTTTCCTTGGAGGACTCCTCCCAAGTGGCTTCTACTCAGCTCTCATGAGAGAAACCGTACCAAGTTACCCTGACCTCGTTCACCGAGTTGAAGCTCAAATAGCTGCTGACGAGGCCATCGAAGCACACCGTGGGCAGTTCGAAGGAAGCCAAGGAAGGAAGAGGGGATCAGATCAAGCCACTCGCGGACGAGAAGAACGACGCGGCTAGGAGCGTCGTGGTGACGAACGTCGCCGTGACCCCTGAAGAGACCTGGGACCGCAGCCGCCCAGGACCTACACCCCGTTGAACACTACTAGAACGAATGTACTCTACGCCATTCAAAACAACCCAGAACTCCGCACACCTCGGGTGTTAGCCCCAAACCCAAGGGGCGACCAGTCCAGGTGCTGCGAGTTCCATCGGGGAACCGGGCATACCACTGAAGAGTGTACCAGACTTAAAGACGAAATCGAGCGTCTCGTCCGCCAGGGACTCCTAGGGAGATTCCTACAAGGCCAGGTTCTCAATCAGCCTCAGCAGCCTAGGGATGCAAGGGAACAGCCTCCCGCTCCCCGGGGCGCGCAAGGAGGAAGGCAGATGGTGGGAGAAATCGAAACGATCGTTGGACCTCCCGTCCTGGCGGCGCAAATCCTCTCGATAGCCAAACCCCCCAGGGACCACGAAGACAAGAAGCTCAACCAGGACATTACGATCGCTTTCGGGGAAGAAGACCTGCAAGGATTACGACTACCGCACCAGGATCCCCTCGTAATCAGCGCAGGGATCGGGGACCCTTGATTTAACGTAAAGAGGATATTGGTCGATAACGGAAGCTCAGTTGATGTTCTGTTCCTTTCTACTTTGCAAAATATGAAGCTCACAAAGGATCAGCTCAGCCCAGCGGCCGGGCGCATCTACGGCTTCGACAATCGACCTGTCCCTGTTCAAGGCATGATCACTCTCCCAGTCACATTGGGTGAGTTTCCGAGACAGTCAACGTACTGCATCCAGTTCGTGGTGGTGGAGTCCACTTCCGCCTATAATGCCATCTTCGGGAGACCGCTCCAGTCTATCTTTGGGGCAGTCCCATCTATTCCGCATCTGGCAATGAAGTTCCCAACTGCCGCAGGCATAGGAGTCGTAAGAGGAGACCAAGAGGCAGCCAGAACCTGCTATCTGAAGCAGGCTCAATCAGTGAAGGCAACCGCTCTCAATATCAATAACTTCGACCTGCGAGACGAAGCCACTCTGCAGCGAGGAGCGCCCGTTGAAGGACTAGTGGAAGTACCACTCTCCCAGCAAGACTCGACTCGGACTGTTCAGGTTGGGTCACTCCTGTCACGAGAAGAACGAGAAGAATTCACAACCTTCCTGCAAGAGACGAGGACATCTTCGCTTGGAGCCCGGAAGACATGCCCGGGGTGGATACTGAAGTCATCTATCACTCTTTAAACATCAACCCCGCCTGTAGGCCTGTAATTCAAAAGAAGAGGAACTTTGCCCCCGAGCGACTGAAAGTGATCGAGGAGGAAGTAGATAAACTACTCGAGGCACGGTTCATACGCGAAGCAGAATACCCCACATGGCTTGCCAACGTGGTTATGGTGAAAAAGGCCTCCGGGAAATGGCGAATGTGCGTCGACTACAGCAATCTAAACCAGGCATGTCCAGAGGACAGCTTCCCCCTCCCGAGGATCGACCAGCTCGTCGACGCGACGGCCGGCCACGAGCTACTCAGCTTCATGGATGCCTATTCAGGTTACAACCAGATAAGGATGAACCCCACGGACGAGGAGCATACCTCCTTCCGCACCGACAGAGGAGTCTACTGCTACAAGGTGATGCCCTTCGGTCTCAAAAAGGTCGGAGCCACCTATCAAAGGCTAATGAACAAGGTCTTCAAGAATCTCATTGGGGAAACGATGGAGGTTTACGTGGACGACATGCTGGTGAAAAGCGTCCACCGTCGCGACCACTTGAAAGACTTGGGAAAGTGCTTTCAACTTCTCCATCGCTTCCAGATGCGGCTCAATCCCAGCAAGTGCGCGTTTGGTGTGACGGCGGGAAAGTTCTTAGGTTTCATGGTAACCCATCGGGGGATTGAGGCCAACCCCGAGAAGATCAAGGCGTTGGAGGATATGTCGTCATGTCGCTCAATTAAGGAAGTGCAACGCCTGAACGGGAGGATCGCTGTGCTATCCCGTTTCTTGTCACGAACGGGAGACAAGTACCTCCCCTTCTTCAAAATCCTCTGTGGAGCACGCCACTCCGGCTTCCAGTGGACTGACGAGTGCCAGGTGGCGTTCGAACTTCTCAAACAATACCTGGCTTCGCCACCGCTTCTGTCAAAGCCCACCCCCGAAGAAACTTTATTTTTATACCTGGCAGTGTCGCCTACGGCTCTTAGCTCAGTGCTCGTGAAAGATGAAGGAGGGGTGCAATGACCAATCTACTACCTCAGCAAAGTCCTCTCCGACACCGAAACCAGATATCCAGCAGCGGACAAGACAGCCTTGGCCCTTGTTTTTTCGGCGAGGAAGCTCCGGCCCTACTTCCAGGCTCATACAGTAAAAGTGTTGACACAACTCCCACTGTGAACAATCCTCCAGAAACCAGAAGTCTCAGGAAGACTAGTGAAGTGGGCCGACCAGACATCAAGTCACAAGTACTCGCCGACTTTGTTGTAGAGTACACCATCCCACCAGAAGCAGCTCCCGTCGAAGACACCACTAGCCCCCGTTGGACTCTCTATGTCGACGGTGCCTCGGGAGCTGAAGGGGTCGGAGCGGGACTGCTCCTCATAAGTCCCGATGAGATCACCTTGGATTACGGCCTCCGGTTGAAATTCCCCACGACAAACAACATTGCAGAGTACGAGGCGCTGATCGCCGGTCTTCGACTCGCCATCAATTGCAAAGTAGAGAACCTAACTATATACGCAGACTCTCAACTCGTAGTCTCACAAGTCAAAGGAGATTACGAGGCCAAGAGCGACCAGATGGTGAAATACCTCGCATTCGCAAAGTTACTCCTCCAGAAGATCCCGTCGTATCAAATTCTACATATTCCCCGGGAGCAGAATTCCAGGGCTGATGCTCTATCCAAGCTCGCCACTTCACCCTCCAGCTACCAGTCTCGAAGACGCCGAATAGAAGAGATCGTGATTCCGAGTATTCAAGGGCCGTGGGAGGTCGCAACCATCCACCAGGAAGAGTCATCCTGGATGACCCCCTTACGAGCTTACCTCGAGCACGGACACCTCCCTGAGGACCGCCTAGAGGCACGAAGATTACGGATGCGGGAGGCATCATTCACTATCGTGGACGGGGAGCTCTACAGGCGGGCGTTCTCAGGACCATATCTAAAATGCCTACCGGCGGGCGAGTCAGACTACGCCCTCAGAGAAGTAAACGGGGGAGTCTGCGAAGAGCATCTGGGCGGAAAGGCATTGGCACAAAAGATACTATGCCAAGGCTTCTATTGGCCAACAATGAAGAGGGACACAGCCGAGCTGGTCCAAAAGTGCAGGAGCTGTCAGCTGCATGCCAACGTGCCTCATCAGCCCCCGGTCGCGCTCTCCACACTTCAAAGTGCGTGGTCGTTCGCGCAATGGGGAATCGACCTCCTCGGCCCCCTACCTCTGGCTTCCGGACAGAGGAAGTTCATCATCCTAGCCATCGATTACTTCACCAAGTGGGTAGAAGCGGAACCCCTAGCCAAAATCACAGAAGAGAACGCTAAACAATTTGTCTGGAAAAACATCGTCTGCTGCTTCGGTATCCCAGCAACAATCTTTACCGACAACGGCACTCAGTTCACCGGGAAGTCCTTCACTAAGATGTGCGAGGACCTGAAGATCAACCTTCGTCATACCGCCGTAGCACATCCGCAAACCAACGGACAAGTAGAAGTTACGAACCGCACCATCCTCAAAGGTTGAAGACGCGCCTGGAAGAAGCTAGGGGACAATGGGTAGACGTACCCCCAAATGTACTATGGGCATATCGAACAACAGAAAGGACTCCCACGGGAGAGACGCCATATAACCTCTGTTACGGTACTGAAGCGGTCATCCCCATTGACATCGGCATTGAAGCACTCGAGTGCTGACCTTCGATCCCAACAAGAATGACGGACTGCTTCGGGAAAACCTTGACCTAATCCCCGAAGTCCGGGACGATGCCGCCCAGCGTGCCGCCTCTTACCAAAGGCGTGTAGCCCGGCTCTATGACAGGAGGGTGAAGCCCAGACCAATCAACATAGGAGATCTCGTCCTACGCAACATCGAGGCGGCTGGAAAGGTCCCCCAAGGAGATAAACTCTCACCCACCTAGGAAGGTCCGTACGTTGTCACTGCGATCGTAAAACCCGGAACATACAGGCTCAGAATAGTGGAAGGAAAGACTCTACCATGCACCTGGAACGCCCAGAACCTGCGCCGCTTCTATCAGTAACATCAAGTCTTCTATCAAGTAGAAAGCCGCGAGCTCAGACTCGTGCAAAGTTATCTTATATTATGTATTGTATGCAAAGCCACGAGCTCAGACTCGTGCAAACTTATCTTGTATTGCAAAAACTATGCGCAAAATGATTTTTACTATAAAAAAATGTATGCTTCAACATCTATATTCAATTAAGGAAGATCTTTATTTCAGGGCCCTGCCCTGGGGACTTCACACCGCCGTCGATTGAAGGTTCGCCCTTCTCCTCCGCCGTAGAGTCCCGCCGTCGTAGGGGCCTTCCCCCCTTACGTTCGCCCCGGGTTTGAATACACCAGCTATTCACCGGCCATCTAGGGGCCCTGCCCTAGGGACTTCGCACAGCCGTCGATTGAAGGTTCGCCCTTCTCCTCCGCCGTAGAGTCTCGGCGTCGTAGGGGCCTGCCCCCCTTACGTTCGCCCCCGGTTTGAATACACCAGTTATTCACGGGCCATCTCAGGGCCCTGCCCTGGGGACTTCGCACCGCCGTTGATTGAAGGTTCTCCCTTCTCCTCCACCGTAGAGTCCCGGCGTCGTAGGGACCTGCCTCCCTTACGTTCGCCCCCGGTTTGGATACACTAGCTATTCACCGGCCATCTCGGGGCCCTGCCCTGGGGACTTCGCACCGTCGTCGATTGAAGGTTCGCCCTTCTCCTCTGTCGTAGAGTCCCGGCGCCCTAGGGGCCTGCCCCCCTTACGTTCGCCCCCGGTTTGAATACACCAGCAATTCACCGGCCAAGCATATATTATGTAAAATTCGCGAGCTCAGACTCGCGCAAACTAATTTCTTGTTATTATTATGAAAAAACTCGCAGGCTGGAACCCGCGCAGACTCCTCCGTTGTCTCGTAAAAGGCTATCAAGCAGTTCGGGCATCAATGCTAAACAACAAGACAGCAACAATCCCAAAGTACGAACATCCTTCGTCGACCATCTTGAAGCACCTTTCCTCAATCGACACTCCGACAACAACAGGGGCGGCAGGGCCACAAGAGTGCTATTGCAACGCAGCACAGAGCGAGAAACACCTAAACAGAACAAAAAAGCAAAAGCAACCACACACTCATCCCTCGACAGCGATTCCTACCCAAGGTACCACGAGGAGAGCAATGGTCAAAACTGCCACAGAAAAATCAAAACATCTGAACTCCTCCACGGCGAAATCGGACTCCGAAGGTTTGGGGGGCTTATGTTATATATGCGTAGAGGCCTTGGGGCGCGTCTAGGAAAAACTCCACTAAAAGGAGGTGGGGTCAACGGTCAACGTATGATCGCCCGGGTTGAGGAGGTCGGGCCCGCCATTTTCACCGCCAACACGCGAGCACGCACGCTCGTCGCGCCCCATCATGACCGAACCCCGCAACTGGGGTGCGGTTAGCACCCCACTAGTGGGGTGTGAATAGTCGAACCCCCCATAGTGGGGGGGAGCGGCCAAACCGCACCCCATGAGGGGTGTGGGCAAGCCGCACCCCCTTGGGGTGCGGCCAAGCCGCGCCCCGTGAGGGGTGCGGCCAAGCCGCGCCCCGTGAGGGGTGCGGCCAAGCCGCGCCCCGTGAGGGGGGCGGCCAAGCCGCGCCCCGTGAGGGGGGCGGCCAAGCCGCGCCCCGTGAGGGGTGCGGCCAAACCGCACCCCCTGTGGGGTGCGGCCAAGCCGCACCCCATAAGAGGTGCGGCTAAGAGGAGTCGCCCCCCTCCCACGGGCGCGGCCACGCCACGCCCGCCTTTAGGGGCGGTCGAACCGCCCTCCCCCGAAGCAAGGTTGGGGTAAGTCCCCCCTCTTCCGGCTCGCAGCCCGCTTTTCTTGCTCCGGGCTCCGCCCGGAGCATTCTCACATTTCCGACTCGGCTCGCTCACTTTTTGTCTTTTCAGTTTCTCACTTTTCAAGAACAGCTTGTCACCTTTCCTCGAAGGGCAGGATGGTCATTTACGAAAAATGGTGATCCGTGGGCTCTGAACCAGAAAATATGATTCGTCCTCCCAGGTGGTTATGGTGGTTACAACGGCATAATTACCGGGCTACCCCCCCCCCCCCCCCCCCCCCCCCCGGCCAAAGCTATAAAAGGACCACATAGGCTTCATTTGAGAGGGCCCGCCTTGATGACCAGAGAGAGCTCCTTGAAGATTTCCACGGATTTCTCCTTCGGCGCTTGAAGATCTCCTTCGTGGACTTGAAGTTTTCCTTCTTCCCGAAAGGCGAATCAGCGCTTTCACTTTCGTCTTCACGAAAGCGGACAAGGCATTCTCACTTTCGTTCTCTACCGTTCTCAGAAGGAAAAGACTTAGTTTTTTCCGAGAGGTGGTCTGTCACCCTCGGAACGTTCTCTCTCTCTCTCTCTCTCTAATATTGTAACGAGCGGCGGCCTGCCGCGCTCGAATTCTAAACACCGGATTGTAACTTCTCAAAAAATAGTGAAGTTTGGTCGGCACAGCCCCGGTCGCTTGGTTTTTTTACCCTTTCCGGGTTTTTCCACGTTAAAACGTCCCAGTGTTCTCAACGAATTTCTCTGTGACTGTTTGCGCGCTTAGTTCGCTCCCAAGCGAAGGTGGTTCAATTCGACCGGTCTACCAAGAGCCCTAAGCGACCCGCAACAAGCATATATTTTTTATTTTTATAATTATTTTTAGGTAAAAGGGGGAAAGGAAAAAAGAAAGAAAAAGAAAGATAAAATTAATAGTGTTTCCCCCTTTCAAAATATACACAAAAACTTCCCGACAACGGGGCCAAAAACTTGATACATAAAAACTATAGGGTTTAATATTATAAACGGAATAGGCAAGCGTACCTATTGTTCATAGAATAGGTTATGAAAATATCAAGGTCGTATAAATCCACGGGTCTGTCGAGTACTTTTACTTCGGGAAAATAAATTATTATCTTATCGAATAAAACTTTAGGAGAAATTTATAATTAAAATTATAATAAAGAAAAAAGACTAAACTTGATCAAAGCAGCTTTCGAATGAAATTAGAAAAGATAGATTCTATCCGATCCTTGACCGTGAAAATTCCCGAATTATAAACGCACTTCTCTCGAGGATACGCCCACCTGAGTTTATGTTTATCGACCGAACTCTCGTTCTAAAATCGAAACCCCTAAAACTCGTTTTAGGAGGTGAATCTCACTATAGGATTTGACTCTTATTCAGAAGATTTTCGGCATCCTCTCTCGAGGGTTGTGTGCAACTATTTTAATTCCTGAGCGATCGATTTGTACGCACGAGCCTCTCGGCTAACTAGAATACGAAAACAACAATCAAAATTCATAGCCGATATCTGAACTCGATACGTTATTATTCAAGAATAAATCAAAGGAGGAAAAGAGAGATAATAAGGGTCTTGCGGTCGCGCGCCGGTGGACGGCGCGGCGGCGGCCGGTTGGCGGGTCTCGGGCAGTTAGTGCGGATGTTGGGCGCATCGCGTGCGGTGATCGCGCGTGTGACGATTTTTTCCATAACCCCCACTAAGGTAGTGGGGGTCATGGAATTCTTGCTAATCACAACCCGGAATTTCTTTATAATCAAGGTGACCCTATCAAGTACCTCCTCCTAAAATATATCCCACTAACTCAATATTCTTACACACTAAGTGGAAATTAAAATAAATACATTTTAAATACTAAATATTATTTTTGGGGTTAAAAATAATTGAACAATAGCTAAAACAAAAATTAAAACAAAATTCAAAATAAAGTACACAAAATAAAATAAACATAATGCACTTGAGGAGACGTAGTGAAGGCAATGATCTTGCCACGAATACTTTGTAAAGGCCGGAGTGCTACCACCACAAATGGAGATTTACTGTGCACAACAGTACCCACACACGCTCATGTGCTGAACCTGTCTACAAAAATTTTCCCCACAAGGGAGGAGTATCTTTGCAATTGAACTCTGCACTTAGAATACCATGCCCCTTCCGTGTATATATTTTATTAAAAAAGACAAATCATCATTTCATAGCCACAGATTCCTCCTCTACAGAGTAGGAATAACCGAATAATTCATATATCAATTCAAGTATCGATTGCTCTTGGTTGCAATTGGGCTGCGCCAGTCGGTGTGTTGCAAACGAGATCTGCCCGTCTATATGTTGTGCATAGGTTCCGCTCATTTGTGATTTACGAACGGGATCCGCTCCTCCCAGGGTTGCGAACGTACTCCATCTCTCCGTGGGTTGTGATTGGTCAAGATTAAATTGTATCCATGGTTGAAGACTACAAATTATAATTATTATTATGATTAAACATGCAATTAGTGGTGTAGTAATGAATTTATATAAAAATAAATTTAACGTGACAGCCAGCTCCTTATAACTATTATGAGGTTGCTATTGAACATATCTAGCCAGCTCCTTATTTGTATTATGTAGTGTTTACGTATTTACATTGTGCTTCACCAATGCTCTGGATGCTGAATGAAGGAAGCATGGCTATGTGCACATAAATCAAAATGGATTCTTGGGTCTGCCCTCTCTGATGTCTTTGGCTTTGATTTGAGGGCATGATTCCGCAGCAAACGCGATGGTATAGGGGGCCACTATTTCAGTGGTACTCTGTGAGCAGCCACTTTGTGCATTTATTGTCAAAGGTTAGGTCTTTCTCCTCTGAGAGAAGCCACTTTGTGCATAGTGCCAAAGGTTAGGTCTGTTTCCAATCTTCCCCCGCCCATACCCCCAATGATTGGGGACTATATGGGTTCTGTTGTTGTTGTTGTAGTGTTTACGTATTTACTGTTTCACCCATTTTTTTATTTTACATACCTTAAATTTAGTTTATTTTCTATGTCTACTATTTTAAATGAACATTTTTTAATTGAAAAAAATTATCATAAGAGCCACGCAACAAAGTTGTTGGAAATTTCTAATAAGCGGAAAACAAGAACAAGGTCGCAGGAACACTCTCAACCAAACCAAGCACCGGAAACAAGAGACAATCAAAGAACAAGAGAAATCTAGTATCAACTATCTTTTGTATATTTCGAGACATACATTGTGAGACATGATTTATCAGTACACGCAATGATGAGGAGAGAAGAAAACCAACTACAAGAAGCTGGCGGTTACAACATGAAACCGCCAAAACGCCCGGCTAACAAAGGCTGTCCGCGCAAACCGCCAAGTCGCCAAACCGCAACTCAACACGCGGACTACCCGTTATTCCAATGATCACTCTGTTCGCCCAAGCAAGGTCGTCTGACCGCAGTCACTTGGCCGCTCCTAACCGCGAACAAGCTGCTGAACTGAACAGAAGTAATAGACCGGCAAAGGCAAACCGCCTAACCGCCGCGGTCTGAACCTTATTAAAAGCTGGAAACGAGCTGAAGAGAAACCGCCTTGTCGCTAACCGCGACCTCCTGCTGCTACCCGCCGCTGACTGCTACCGGCTTATCCGCTGCGGTCTCCTCTAATCAAATCAGAAGCACAAGCAAGTCGCACAACCTGCGAACACAGCAAAGGCAAGTTTCAAACCGCGCGAACAGAAGTTCTATCCGCACCACAAATTCGCGAGGTCTCACTTACTGTTCAAGTTATAAATGACGAGTCAGGGGGGTCCTATTTATTGTAAAGGTGAGGAGTGCGGTCACCGCCTACGCGATAGGATAACCGCCCATAGCAACAGCGGGTAGAAAATAACTCGCGCGGCTTGCTAAGAACCTTGCTGAACAGCTCGCCGACTTAATAACAAGCCGCGCGGACTACATCGCAAAACTTCAGCAATACCAGCAGAACTCTGTCAGCCCGCGAGCAAAGAACCGGCCAGAATACAACATCTAGAAGTAACCGCGGGTGCTAACCGCCCGGTTACAATCAGATAGCTGACCCCAGATGGTTGAAGAACCAAGGCCATCTGCCACTGGATAGCCGTCAGTCCAATTCGGGAAGACAACCCGCGCGGTCTCCATAATAGACCGCCCGACCTCTGCGGTTTTCCAGACCGCCCGATTTGATGCCCAGACCGCCCGACCTCCACTTACACTTCAAAAAATTCAACACTCCCCCTTTAAGTAGGAAGTGGAAGTCAGCCCAAGCAATCCTCGTAGTCGAGTAAATGGTCCATTCGCCAGCGGCTTCGTTAAGATGTCACCGACATTGTCCTCGCTCCGCACATGCTCAACCATCAAAGATCCTTCCAGCACCTTCTCCCGAATGAAATGATGCTCAATCTCGATATGCTTGATCTAAGCGTGACAGCCTGGACCTCACACCTCCTTATGGACGTCCTCCACCAATCTCCTAAGCCAGATGGCTTCCTGAGCTGCTAAAGCCAAAATTTTGTACTCCGCTTCAGTGGTAGAGACGGACACTGAATCCTTCTTCTTGCTGCACCATGAAATAGTCGCCGATCCGCATAAGAAAACATGACCAGACATCGACTTCCGATCGTCTGAATCTCCCCCATAATCGGCATCCATATATCCATGCAAACAAAATCCCGTGTCTCTCCCGTAAAGGAGACCCAAGTCTGAGGTCGACTTCACATACTTAAGAATACTTCTTGCCACTACCAGATGAGGTTTCCTTGGTTCCGCCATATACTGACTTACCCTGCCAACTGCATAAGCAATATTCTGTCTAGTAATCGTCAAGTATATCAAGCTCCCAACAAGAGCCCGGAACACCAACGGATCAGAAAGAATCCTCCCCTCATCCCGCCAAAGTTTTAGACCAACCTCCAGTGGAGTAGAGCTGCTCTTCCCATCCTGCATGTCAAATCGCTTAACGATCCACTCCGCAAAACCTTTTTGGGACATGAGCACACCGCTCTCTTTCCTCTCCACCTAGAGTCCAAGGAAATTGTAAAGCTCCCTCAGATCCTTCATCTCGAATCTGATAGCTAGTTTAGCCCGAAGCCTAGCTATCTCAACCTCCGAGTTCCCTGTGACGATCATATCGTCCATGTACAACAGCACTAAGACTTGCAGCTCCCCGACCTTCATTACGACAAACTCGAGTCTAAATCTGAAGCAAAGTATCCACAGAACTGGAGATATTCTGTGATCTTCCCATACCACGTCTGAGGCGCTTGCTTCAGCCCGTAAAGAGCCTTCTTGAGCTTGCAGACGTGTCCTGGATGAACTTCCGATACATATCCCGGTGGCTGAAACATGAAGATAACCTTGTCAATCTCGTTGTACAAGAAAGCATTCTTTACGTCGAGTTGCCAAATCTTCCACCCTTGGCAAGTTGCCAATGCAATCACCACTCGTACCGAAGTCATTTTGGCTACCAGACTGAACGTCTCTTCATAGTCTTCTCCGTATTGTTGAGAGAACCCTCGAGCTACAAGGCGAGCCATGTACCGCTCGATACTCTCGCCGGCTTTCTTCTTCAGCTTATAAACCCACTTGCATGTCACAAGAGTAATATCATCAACCTTGGGCACAAGGTCCCAGGTCTCATTCTTCTAGAGGGTAGCCATCTCCACATCCATTACATCTTCTCACTCCTTGACTACAGTGGCGTCTTCAAAGCATGATGGCTCTCGCTCATCCAAGGGGCCAGCAAAGAAACATGAGATGAAGCTCACCTGATTTCCCCCTGTATACCGAGCTGGTGGAACAATAGTCCTCTTGAACCTCCTCAGAGCTTTACTCTGATCCACCTCTTCCACTGCAACTTCTGGACTAGCTCTTTTCCCGGGCACACTTAGAGCATCGCTCCCCCTACTTCCAGAACCTGAAGCACCTGACCCAGAGGTAGAAGCAAGAGAAGCACCTGGAGAAATAGGCAACTCCACCAGAATTTCCCTGCAGCTTCTCCTGGTCCACCATCTACCATGCTTTCTTGTAGCTCAACAGAATAGCTACCCAGGTATGATGTCAACTCATCAAATACCACATCCCTTGAGACCAGACCTCTCCGTGTCTCTGGATCCATGCATCTCCAACCCTTCTTCTGGTCAGCATAACCGACGAAGACTAGCTTCCTTGCTTTCGCATCTAGCTTTTTTCCGAGGGCATCAGAAACATGCACATTGCAGGTAGATCCAAACACTCGAAGGTGTTCCACCGTAGGCTTTATCTTGAAGATCAACTCATGTGGGGTCTTCATGTTGATGGGACTTAAAGACATTTGATTGATGACATAAGTTGCACAAGACATTCCTTCTGCCCAGAAGGACTTTGGGATACTCTTGTCATGAAGCCAACATTTGCAGGTCTCCGTCAGATGACTGATCTTTTGCTCTGCAAATCCATTCTGTTGTGGAGTGTGAGTAGAAGAGAGCTCTCTCCGGATGCCATGCTTCCTGCAGAAGTTGAAAAACGCATTGGAAGTAAACTCCCCTCCATTCTCGGTTCTGAACTTCTTGATCCGCAGATTAAGCCAACCCTCCACGAGCTCCTTGAACTCCACAAACTTCCCGAATGCATCCGACTTCTCCTTCAGAAAATATACTCAAGTATATCAAGTGAAATCCTCAATCAAGACCAGCATATACTTGTTGCCTCCAAGACTGGTTGTTGTGGTAGGTCCAAACAAATCACCATGAATACATTCCAATGGTGCCTTGCATCTACTTTGTGACTTGTCGAATGGAAGGCGATGAGCCTTGCCATATTGAAAACGTGCACAAACATGACCTTCACCAAAAGATGACAGACTAGGCAAGCCTCTTACAAGGCCTCTTCCCGCCATAGCCTTCAGGTTATCCATCCCAACATGTCCAAATCTTTCATGTCAGATAGCAACGCTATCATTAGTCCTCATGTTATCAACATACGAACTTGTAGATAACACAAACAAGTCCTTCACCCTCCTACCAACATGAGTGACTTCAGCCTTCACCGCTGACACGTTTCGAAGAAACTTCACTTCTGTTGGACCAAACAGAACGTGATAGCCAGCATCAACAACATTGGTCACCGAGAAGAGGTTTTTCTTCATCCCCGGAACATGATAGACACTCTTCAATGTGAGTGGACCTCTATCTCCGTTTAAAGAAACTATACCCTCCTTCTCTACTGCATGTATAGTATCATCAGCAGTAATGATAGCATCATTACATGTGTATGTCTGCAAAGAAGAGAACTTGGATTCATCACCGGTGAGGTGGTCACCACACCCAGAATCCACTATCTAATCATCCTGATAGTTGATATAAGTCATAGCCCGAACACAAGAGCCTGTCATTAAAGCTTCATCACCCCAACTACCACTAGCATTGGAACCAGCCCTCTCCTTTCCTGCAGCATGCCCTGGCTGAAGATTGACCTTGCAGTCCTTCTTAAAATGACCAAGCTTATTGCACCTAAAGCACCTAGGTCCTTCCTTCTTCCTCCCATCACGCTTAGGAGCATTGCTCCTCTCCTGCTGATATGAAGTAGATGGACCATCATCTCCAGATGACCTCTTCTTCTCGTCCCAATGCTTCTTCTTCCCTGAGTATAAGACCTCGCTTTCTCCCCCGGAGACAGACATCCCCGCCATCTGCATAGCCAAACTCTCTTGCGAAGCAAGCAAGTTTTCCAGCTCCAGCAACTATGGCTGATTGGCCCAGCCTTGAACAGAAGTAACAAAGGCCACATACTCCCTCCGCAAGCCGCAGATTATGTGCCTCTTCAGCTTAGCTTCTGAGGTAGGCTAATTCGGGTCCAACGCGGAAATCTCTGCACAGAGGTTCTTCATCTTCGGGAAGAATGTTGATATGGACAAGTCACCTTGAGTGGCTTTATCCAACTCATTTTCCAAGAACTGTAGCCGAGATACATTCTTCTTATTGAACAAGCCATCCAAGGCTGTCCAAATCTCACCAGCTGATCGACATCCAACGATGTGATCAAACAACTCCGATGAGATAGCCCTCTTGAGAGTAAACTTTGCCTTAGCATTAGTTCTCCTCCAAGCTCTCACCAGATGAGCATTCTCACCAGCAGCAACCACTTCTTGGGTTTCTTCTCCACCAACAACCTCCCAGAGGTCCTCGCCCAAAAGATAGCTCTCCATGCAAGACTTCCACTTCTTAAAGTTAGTCTGCGTTAGGAGCTCAATACCAAGACCTCTTGTTATTCCTCCTTCCATTGTTATACCACTGATAACAATGCTTCCAGAAATCCAAGCAAGATAACTGTGGTTGAATCACTGCTCAAACCTCTGTCCCCTCTGATACCATGTTGAACATTTCTAATAAGCGGAAAACGAGAACAAGGTCACAGGAACACTCTCAACCAAACCAAGCATCAGAAACCAGAGACAATGAAGGAACAAGAGAAATCTTGTATCAACTATCTTTTATATATTTCGAGGCATACATTGCGAGACATGATTTATCAATACACACAATGATGAGGAGAGAAGAAAAACAACTATAAGAAGTTGGCGGTTATAACATGAAACCGCCAAACTGCCCGGCTAACAAAGGTTGTCCGCGCAAACTGCCAAGTCGCCAAACTGCAACTCAACACGTCGACTACCCGTTATTCCAATGCTCACTCTATTGCCCAAGCAAGGCCGCCTAACCGTAGTCACTTGGCCGCTTCTAACCGCGAACAAGATGCTGAACTGAACAGAAATAACAGATCGGTAAAGGCAAACCGCCTAACCGTCGCGGTCTGAACCTTATTAAAAGCTAGAAACGAGCTGAAGAGAAACCGCCTTGTCGCTAACCGCGACCTCCTGCTGCTACCCGCCGCTGACTGCTACCATCTTATCCGCTGCGGTCTCCTCTGATCAAATCAGAACCACAAGCAAGCCGCACAACCTGCGAACACAGCAAAGGCAAGTTCAAACCGCGCGAATAGAAGTTCAATTTATAGTAGAGGTGAGGAGTCGGGGGTCCTATTTATAGTAGAGGTGAGGAGTGCGGTTCACCGCCTACGCGATAGGATAACCGCCCATAGCAACAGCGAGTAGAAAACAACTCGTGCGGCTTGCTGACAACCTTGCTGAACAGCTCACCGACTTAATAAAAAGTCGCGCGGACTACTTCGCAAAACTTCAGCAATACCAGCAGAACCCTGCCAGCCCGCGAGAAAAGAACCGGCCAGAACACAACATTTAGAAGTAACCGTGGGTGCTAACCGCCCAGTTACAATCAGATAGCTGACCCCCAGATGGTTGAAGAACCAAGGCCATCTGCCACTGGCTAGCCGCCAGTCCAATGCGGGAAGACAACCCGCGCGGTCTCCATAACAGACCACCCGACCTCCGCGGTTTGCTAGACCACCCGTTCTGATGCCCAAACCGTCCGACCTCCATTCACACTTCAAAAACTTCAACAAAAGTATTGTCGCCATCTGACGCTTAAACCGTCTAACAATAAAAGCACCGTGGTGTCGAATGTTATGCGCAAGAGTATAATGCCATCATCAAAAATATTGCTGCCCGACCTAATTATAACTTCTACTCATAAAAACAAAATAAAAATCTCATCTCTAATGATCCACAAATCATTGAAAAACATGATGGAACTAAAGGATACAATATATGAAATATCATTCTATATAATATCCGCACATTTTCTGGAGTTCGGAGTAAGGGTGCAACTCTGCTCATTTATGATAAGTTCCATTCAGAACCAAGAACTATTTCATATAGGTTCGGTTTGAACTTTTTAAAACCAGCAAAATCGACCAATGTTCTCCAAACCAAGAATCATATCTAAACCGAAATTTTCGGTTCGGTCTTGTTCGGTTCCCAATTCTACTCGTCTTCTTACTTCACATTGTCCATTACTAATATTGCAAGAGTTATATAACAAATTACAGGTAAATAGTAATAAAAATTTGATTATAAATCCGAAACGTAATCAATTTCACCACCTCTGAAATCTCCACCGTTCAATCATCGCCATGTAACCGCCCATTACTTGGGTGTGTATAGCCAGATGTCATAATGGTGTGCTTATAACATATATCATAAATATATGTGCATTAAAATATAAGATAGTCGGTGTGCGTATAACACATAAAACGGTTATGGTGTGCGGATAACCGTGTAACCATCATAACTACCCTCAAAAACTATAAATAGGATCACAGAGACCTCCTTCAAGTCCATCTTCTCCTCCTCCCACTTCTCTTACGCACGAGGGAGCTATTTCGAAGTTCTCCTTGCGTTTACGAAGAATCCTTCAAAGATCTTCGAGCGTCTTCGAAGATCTTCGATCTCCTTCGAGCGCCCTTTCGCACGTTTCGCCCCGCGCACGCTCCATCCCGCACATGCTCCGCTTTGCGCACTTTTCACACTGCGAGCACTTCTCCACTAACGCACCGCCTTCTATGCACAATGCGCCCTCCACTTTACAGCAAGCCCTCCACTCCGCGTACAACAAGAGATAAGCCACAAACGAGAAGACGAGCAGAGCACGCCCCTCCAGCCTCCGTACAACAACCAAATACTCCCGAGCGCGCAAAGTGCATCACTCCCCTTCGCACAAAATAAAATACTTATCTCCAGGAGTGATGGCTTGTCACCCTCGGAGCCCTTCTCTAACTTCCCCAAAGATCGTAACGAGAGGTGGTCTGTCGACGTCGAGTTCTCTAAAAAGTTATGTAACAACACAATAATATAGTGGACGTTTGGTCGGCACAGTCCCGACCACGTTGTTTTTAACCTCTTTTCGAGGTTTTTCACGTAAAAAGTCTATTTGTCATCCGTCACAATCACTTCTGCTGTGACTGTTTGCGCGCCGAGTTTGGCAGCAACAAAAACCACTTTTGCTTTTCGGATTAACGATTTTAGGTCGGGATTGGCTTTGGGGTCCAAAGCTATCAATATTCAAGAAAACCTAAAAACCCTACATTGAATTTTACCTCACGTCGTGGATATTGCGATAGGTTTCGAGAACCCATTACTTTGGCTTTCCCCTAAAAATTTAAATCGCCAATTCTCCCCCCCCCCCAGCGATTTTCGGCAGAACCTAGCATTTTCACACGAGCATGCATTTTTCACACTGGCCTGTAATCTACCAGGCGCGCATTTTTTGACCGGGTGCACGTATTTTGCATGCATTTTTGCATAGGCTCGCATTTTCATTGGGAGGGCGTTTCGGCAGGGCGCGTTTTTTTCACTCGAGCGCGCATTTTTCACCTAAGCAGACCCTTTTCGCCCGGGCGAGATTTTTTTCCCGGACACACATTTTTTGCCCGACGCGCATTTTTCTCCTTGACGCGCATTTTCACATGTGTCCGTGTTTTATGCCTGTTGCGGGTCGCTTGGGTGGTTTTGGTAGACCGGTCGACTTGAACCGTCTTAGCTCAGAAGCGAGCCAAGCGCGCTAACAGTCAATTAGAGAATCGTTAAGTACACTAGGAATTTTTAACGTGGAAAACCTGGAAAGGGTAAGACACCACGCGTTCAGAGCTGTGCCAACCAACTTCCACTATCTTCTGGGGGGGTTACAATTAGAGACTTAGAACTCGAGCGCGACAGGCCGCTGCTCGTTACAATGATAGAGAGAGAGAAAGAGAGGGCTCTGAAGGTGACAGGCCACCTCTCGGAAAGCTATGTCCTTTTTCTTCTGAGAACAATAGTGAGAACAAAAGTGAGAATGTTGGTGAGAACAAAATTGAGAATGCATAGTCTCCTTTCGGGACCCGCAGACTTCCTAGATCGCTTAGGAAGACGGACTTCCGTAACGAAGGAATTTTCCAAGTCCACGAAGGAGATCTTTGAAGCGTGAAGGAGATCTTCAAGCACCGAAGGAGAACTCAAGGGAAATCTTCGACAGAGCCCTCTCGGGTGCAGAAGGTAAGGTCACTTGAAATGAAGGTTTGGGCACCTTTTATAGCTTTAGTCGGGAGTAGCACGGTAATTTCGCCGTCGTAACCACCGTAACCACCTGACAGGCGAATCACATTTGCCGATTCGGAGCACACGGATCACCATTTTTCATAAATGACTGTCTCGCCCTTTGGGCAGTTTGGGCGGTTCGGGCAGCTTCGTTGAAGGTGAAAAAGGCGACGAATCGTTCCTGCAATCTGGGAAATTAAGAAATGTTAACTACGTGCATGCTCAGAATGTGGAAATGTTCTGAGCGCGTTCAGAACGTGGAAACGTTCTGAGCGCGCGGGAAAGTGTTCTGAGCGCGCAACGAATGAGGAAGCGTTCTGAGTGCGCAACAAACGGGGAAGCGATCTGAGCTCGCAACGAACGGGGAAGCTTTTTTTAGCGCGCAACGAACACGAAAGCGTTCTGAACGCGTGGGGAAGTTTTCTGAGCGCGCGACGAACATGGGAGCGTTCTAAGCGCGGAATGAACACGGGAGCGTTCTAAGCGTGCGGTGAGCGCAGAGGCGTTCTGAGCGCGCGGTGAGCGCGGAGGCATTCTAGGCGTGCGGTGAACGCAAAGGCATTCGATACGCGACGTGCACTTGGGGGTGCTCCGCGCGTGCTGTGAATGTAGATGACTATGCGATGGGCCTGGTGGAGACAAGAGACGGAACATGATAATGTAAGCGTGAGAGCGACTCCGCGCTTTCACGGTGCGGGAGAGTGTCCCCGCTTACATGCGTGCGCCTTGAGTGTCCGCGGGGAGGAGGACGTGAGAAGTCCTCGAGGCAGTCGTGCGATCTTGTCCACGCAACGCCGTCTGCGTGGTCGGGAGAACTCCCCAATTGGGGAGGGCACGACACTCCCAAATTAGGGAGTTAAGTGTTAACTCCCCAATTTGGGAGTTACGTGATTAATAATCATGTAACTCCCAATTGGGGAAATCCCCAATTGGGGAGTTATGTAACTCCCCAATTGGGGAGTGGGGCACTCCTCAATTGGTGAGTGGGGCACTCCCTAATTGGAGAGTGGGGCACTCCCCAATTCGGGAGTGCCACATGGATGATGACCAAGTTAGCACCCAAAATGGGTGCTGACTTGGTCAGCACCCATCAATTGGGAGGGGGTGCGGCAATGCCATATCCCTATTAATTGGGCAGGGCGCGGCAATGTCGCACCCCTTTTATTTGGGCAGGGTGCGGCAGGTGCAGTGCCACCTCGGCGCGGCGGGTGCGGCGCCCCCTCGGCGCGGCGGGTCCGGCACCCCCTCGACACGGCGGGTGTCGCGCCGCCTCGGCGCGGCGTAGTTGTCACGCTCTATTGGCGCGGCGATTGCCGTGCGATACTTTTTTACTTTCACACCATGCGTGGCGCTTGCGTGCTCGGCGGTACCCGTCCGGATACATTTTGTGAGACCGCATCACGTATCATCTTTACGGGTTCACATCATTAGCCCCCAAACCTTCGGAGTTCGAATTACTGTGCGGAGGAGTTCGAAGGTTTTTTATTTTTCTGCGGTGGCTTCGATCATTACCATCTTCGTGGCGCCTTGGTTAGGAATTGTTGTCGAAGGATGAGTGCGTGGTTCTCCTTGTTTCCTTGTTCTGTTTAGGCGTTTCTCTCTATGCACAACGTTGTGATAGAACTCTCGTGACTCTGCTGTTCTGGTTATTGTCGAAGTGTTTATCGAGGGACAGGCCCCAGGATGGCCGGTGAGAACGTCTGCATTGAAATCGTAGACGAACGTAAGATGAGCAGGCTCTTACGACGTCGGGGCCTTACTGCGGTGGAGAAGGTTGAACCTTCAATCAACGACAGTGCGAAGTCCCAGGGCAAGATCCCAAAGTTAACGACAAAATGTGTTTGTGATTGATGACGGTGAAGAAGGTATATAATATTTTTACTTAAACATATGTGTTGGTGTTAAGCATGGTTTTTATTGTAGAAAATTGGTTTGCGTGAGTCCGAGCTCGCGGCATAATAGAAGATTAATTTGCGCGTGCCTGAGCTCGCGACTTTTTACATAATAGAAGATAAGTTTGCGTGAGTCTGATCTCGCGGCTTTTTACATAATAGAAGATAGGTTTGCGCGAGTCTGAGCTCACGGCTTTTTACATAATAGAAGATAGATTTGAGCGAGTCTGAGCTCGCGAATTTTTACATAATAGAAGATAGATTTGCGCGAGTCTGAGCTCGCGGCTTTTTACATAATAGAAGATTGGTTTGCTCGAGTCTAAGCTCGCGGCCTTTTTACATAATAGAAGATAGATTTGCGCGAGTCTGAGCTCGCGGCTTTTTACATAATAGAAGATAGATTTGCGCGAGTCTGAGCTCGCGGCTTTTTACATAACAGCAGATAGGTTTGCGTGAGTCTGAGCTCACAGTTTTTTACATAATAGAAGATAAGTTTGGTCGCTGAAGAGCGTATGTATTCAAACTGTGACGACCGTAAGAGGGGCAGGCCCTTACGACGCCGGGACCTTACTGCGGGGAGAAGGGCTGACCTTTGATCGGCGGCAGTGTGAATTCCCAGGGGCAAGGCCCCAAAGTTACCGGTGAGCGTATGTGTTCGAACCAGGGAAGACTGTTAGAGGGGCAGGCCCTTACGACGCCGAGACCTTACTGTGGGGAGAAGGGCTGACCTTCGATCGGCGGTAATGTGAAGTCCTAGGGGAAGGCCCCAAAGTTGTCGGTGAGCGTATGTGTTCAAATCATGGGCGACCGTAAGAGGGGCAGGCCCTTACGACGTCGAGACCTTACTGCGGGGAGAAAGACTGACCTTCGATCGGCGACAGTGCGAAGTCCCAGGGGCAATGCCCCAAAGTGTTAGTAGAGTTAAGAATAAGTCAAATACGTTAAATTGAAATGAACATAAATACATGCGCAAGTGTAGTCTTGCGGCTTTTGGGTTAGCGATTACAAACGAAATGAGGGTGTAGATAGCGCCGGACTCCCTTGCCCGGTTCTTGGCGCTTTTGAGTGGTGTTTGCACGAGCATTCCAGGTCGTTCAACGTGAAAAGTAGTAGTGATCCAGGTGCTGATTATTCCGGTGACCAACCCTTGGTTGCCTCCTTTTAAGCTTCTTTGCGGAAAACCTTAAGCTGTCCCAACTGGACAAGGCGTTCAATTTATTCTTTCAATCTGACACATCGTCTCGTACGGTGCCCCAGACCCTTGTGAAAATCACAGAACTGGGATTAATCTCCCCTAAGCTGGGGAGAGTGCCCTGGGCCAGTTGACGGTCTAACTGTTGTAGATTAAGGACAGGATATGCTCGCGTGAGGTGATTAATGGGGTGTAGACCCAGTTTTCCTTGTTTGCTGACCCTCGGGAGTAGGTTATTTGGCTCTGGTTAGGCCGACCAGCCTTCACGAGCAGTTGTTGTCCCTTTCTTTTCCAGCTCATGACTTTAGGCTGCTGCGGATTCTCTGATACTGGAGGACTAGCTTCCGTTGCTGGTGCTGGGTCTACACGGCTCTCCCGTGCGCTGCCTTCTTTAGAAGTTGGGCTTGGTGTTGGGTCATAGCTGACCCAAGGAAGCCCAGCCATAACAGCGTTGAGTCCGCAAATCGATTCTCTGATGATTTTTCCTTTGTTTGTCATGCGGCCGGCCATGGGCGCGTCCTATTGCAAAGCGCCAAGTAGGACGCTCCAGAATATTGTGTCGCACGGCGAATCTGCTTCTGCGATGACAAACTGGACGTCGTACTGGACCGGTTCTGGGAGTGCTCCCACTTGGACGGGGAGAATGATAACTCCTATGGTGGGTATTGTCGTTCCGTCCGGGAGTTCCTTGTCGCTGGCTCTGAGCTTGAGGTTTCTGCCGAGGAGCTTGAGTCGAACCACAATTGTCATGAACAGGATGTTGAATGAGATACAGTGGCTTATCAATGCTCTTCTTAACTTGCAGGCTGGGTTGACTATGCTTGTGTGCAGGGCGAAATCCAGCCCCCCGTGGGGACACTGCCGAAGGAAGCTTGCGTCGGCTTTTCCTTGCTGCTTGTCGTGCTCCGCCCATCATGGACGGGGAGATTCCTCTAACTCGAACTTTTCCCATGCTAAGTTGTCTTTTCGGATTCTCTGCGCGCGGGCTTCATGGCACCCAGTGAATAACTGAGATAGTTCTGTTGGATCTGTAGGCGCCCTTAGAGGGGGTGAATAAGGGATTTAAACTTTTTATGATTATTAAAGAAAATAATTTTATGTTGTTATCGCCAGTGGTAGTGTTACCTCTCGGCGTTAGTGACAGATAAAATACGTTTAGGTTAAGCCAGTGAAAATCACTAAGCATGAATCAGAGATGAAGAAACAAACATATGTTCATTAATATTAAAGTGAAACAGTTATGATTACAAAAATTTTTCCCAATAACACTTGGAAAGAGGCGACCAATGAAAAACTCTTTTGGTTTTCTATACCGACCCTTCTCCCAAGGACCGGTTGGCTTTAGCCTATCTCTCCCAAGATAAGGCCTCAAGCCGCTCTAGCCAATCTATCACCAGAAAGGCCTCGAGCACCCCCTAGATCTACTCCCTAGACCCAGTCACCAACACGAGGCGAATTTCCCCTAGTCCCCGCAAGGCCCTAGTCGCCGTGTGGCGAATTCCTCTACCGAACAAGAGATAAAATAAAAGACATACAAAACAGAAACTAAAAACTCCATCAAAAGAAGAACTTGATGTCGATGTAGATGCGATCGGATTGGTCTTCAAGTTCTTTGCGTTCACGAACGTTGACGGAGTTCTTCAGGCTGCTTGGAGAAGGCTCTCACGAGTGCTCTGAATATGTGGCTTCAATTCATTCTATATTAGCAAGCAGCAACAGAGGAGGCGCGCGTCTTTAAATAGAGTCAGCCACTACCGCCTGCGGCAGTACTACCGGCCCGCGGTAGCCACATTAGGCAAAGATCAAGCCCACGGATCGTGGCATCTTAGGCAACTTTTGACCGCCAAATCTTGAGCTCCGACTAGCGCGTCGTGGTAATGCTAACGCTCCGCGATAGCGAGATAACCTTCCTTCAGCCAATATCTCCTTCCATATTTGCTCCTCAATCTCATGCAGACGGGAGGATTCCAAAAGCTACCGCATTGTGTTAGTCCTTAACGCGCCACGATAGTACTTGCCAAAATAACATCCCGTCGACATTCCTTTTTCTCCGTTGTTTCCTTCTTGTCAATTGTTTCCATTTATGCTAGCGCCAGCGGTAGTGCTAACGCTCCGCGGTAGAGCACAACTCTTTTCGTCGGACAGCATCTTCGTCAAGCTGGCCTCATATTTCGTCGAACGCTGCTTTCATTTCGTCGAACGAACACTAGTGCCAGCGGTAGTTCTAATGCGCCGCGGTAAAGCATGCATTTCGTCGAGCGCCGCGGTAGAGCATGCAGTTCGTCGAACGTCGTGGTAGAGCATGCAGTTCGTCGAACGCAATTTCGTCGAATGCCAGTTCGTCGAACACAGTTTTCATTTTGTCGAATGCCAGTTCCGTTCTCAGCGGTGTCCTTCTCAGCGGTTTTCATTTCGTCGAACGCCAGATCGTTGAACGCAGTTTTCATTTCGTCGAACGCCAGTTCCGTTCACAGCGGGTTCCTTCTCAGTGGTTTCCATCTCAGCGGTTGTTAACGCGAGCGGTAGCTCTTTTTTCAGAGAATCGTCATCGATCAGCATCATGTTAATAGGGTTATACAACTATAGTACCTGCACACAATAAACACAAGCAAGGTCAAATACAATAAACCAAGAGATGAGGAAAGCATGTTCCAACAAACTCCCCCTTTTTGATAATAACAAATCCCTTTAGAAAGAAATAGTTCAAAAGATAGGAATTGTGTTTATTAAAAAGGATAAGCATGTAATTTAAGACATGTGCATATGCTCCCCCTAAATGAATGCTCCCCCTACAACAAAACTTCCTTTGAATCTACACCCCATATATGTGAATTTCTTTCAAATTTATTCTCCCACTTTTGGTATTATCAAAAGAGGGTGGAGAGAAAGTCAAACGTTAATGTGTGCAATAAGTGTGTAGAGAGGGAATGAACATGATAAAGAGTTAAACGCTTAGGAAAACATACAATATATATGAGTGAAAAAAAAAGGAATGTGAAGAAATTATCATAAGGAAACCACTTGTTGGAAAAACAAATGTATTCATGATCGAGCGTACAAGTAGTAAAGATGTGGAAAGCATGAAGAAATATATTTTTGAGGCGAACATCTATATAAGAATGGTGAAGCATAGTAGATGATTAAGAGTTTTAGATATAAAAAATAGATGTAGCAATTTAGGTACACAAAATGATTTCAGTTGCAACATAACCATACACTTGTTTTGAAAGGTAAGCAATAAAGAGTACACAAGGCGTAGCGGAAAAAAAATATGTAAGCATGATACAACATATCAAGTCAAGATAGAAGAATACAATGTCGTAAATTGGGAAATCAAGTACACTTATACATTGTATTGATCATGCAAAGCTATCTAGTGCATTTACTTAAGAATTTAAAGAATACATGTAGATATGCAATAGACTCCAATTCTCATGAGTAGAAGGCTTACAAGTGATAATGATGTGTACAAAATAGTGTTTTTGATAAAAGTATACATATGAGTTAATAAAAACACATGACATGTATAATGGAATAAACACAATATTATTGAAAAAGCATTTTTAGAGTTACTTCTACCCACAGAGCTATATAAATTATTCAATGCACATAGAAAAAATAGTACAACTACCAAGGTGCTCTGCACACACAATGTTTATTAAGACTTATCAGGGTGCAAAGTAGTGCTTGTGGAATCACAGTTATTATTTTGAATTTTAGTTATTTGTGATCCGGTGTACAAGAAGTAGTAAAAAATTGTTTGCAACAAGGCACTTTACAATTCTCTCCAAGGTGCTCAACCTCACAATGCTCATTAAGACTTATCAGGAGGGTGAGTAGTGCTTGGTGGAGTTATCTTTGTCAATTATTCATTTGAATTTTTACTTAACGACAAAGGTCTCTGAATTCACTTGTATGTGCAAACAAAAGATTTTTTGAAAAGACACACTTCTTCAAAAATAGGTGCATGAAAAAGATTTTTACTTGTGGTGTAGGTAAAACTAAGCATGCCTAACAATAATATTAAGTTGTTACACTACACAATCATGTAAGAGTAGATTAAATTCATATGTAGTTTGTCAAAAAAATGTGAGTGAATAAAACATTAGCAAATATAAGTCATTTACTCATACATAGAGGCATGCTATGTAATACTACACATGATTTCTATAATCAATTTCAAAGCACACATAGGATAATGATCAAGGCATGATACAAAACAATGTTACTAAGATACTTGAAATAGAGAATGAAACATTGTATTCTAAACTTGGCAAGATAAACCATATCATCCTTGAAACAAAGAAAAGCACATCAGTTTTTATAAAAAATTTAAGTTTTTCAAAAGCAAAAAAACAAAAAACAAATATAAAGCATGTTTTTGTTGTTTTAATTGGTTTTTCAATTTTGTAGTTGGTTTTGGTATATAGAAACACAAAACATCTTTTTGGTTGGATTTTGATTTGTTTTATAGTTTTTTTTGTTTTTAGAATTTTAAAAGAAAATAACAGGAACTGAAAAATAAAAAATGAAAAAGAAACTGGAAAATTCAAAAATACCCACTAACGCCAGCAGTACCATGCTATCGCCGGGCGTTAGCGACAGAACTCGAACTTTTGGGAAAACGTGAAATTTTTCAGAATTTTTCTGATGAATATAGTTGTGCAGATTAGTGACAATGTGATTCAATACAGAAATCAGATATGTGTGGTCATAAAAATGCGGGTTTTGCATGATTAAGTATGAATGTCGAAGACCCCTAGTTCTAGTCTAAGTAGAGCAAATCGAGAATCGGGTAGAGGCTTGGTAAAGATGTCCGCAAGTTGCGATTCTGTTCCAATGAAGTTTACATGAACATGTTCCTTTTTGTTGTGATCCCTAATGAAGTGGTGTCTTACATCTATGTGTTTAGATCGTGAGTGATGAACGAGGTTGTTTGTTAAGTCAATAGCACTCTTGTTGTCTCACTTAAGTTCAATATTAGTTAAATGAACACCAAAATCTTCTAAGGTTTGAGTCATCCATAATGCGTGGGCACAACAACTTCCTAGTGCAATATATTCTGCCTCGGTGGTGGAGAGAGCAACAGAATTTTGTTTTCTACTTGACCATGCAACTAGAGAAGGACCTAAGAAGTGATAGGTACCACTAGTGTTTTTCCTATCTAATGAACAACCCGCATAATCAGAATCTGAATACCCATGCAAGAGATAAGAATCATTATTTGGATACCAAAGTCCTAATTTAGATGTGTCGATTATCGAAAAATTCGTTTCACTGCTTTTAAATGAGATTCTTTTGGATTTGCTTGAAATCTAGCGCATAAGCATATGGCAAACATAATATTGGGTCTAGATGCACTAAGGTATAATAGTGATCCAATCATTCCTCTATATAATGTTTGGTCAATTGAAATTCCGGATTCATATTTTCCTAATTTTAGTGATGCGCTCATTGGAGTACTAGCTTGTTTCAAGTTTTCAAAACCAAAACGTTTTAGCATATCATGGACATATTTGGATTAACATATAAAAATTCCATCATTTCTTTGGGTTATTTGAAATCCTAAAAAATATGTTAGTTCACCCACTAGACTCATCTCAAATTCATTTTGCATTACTAGAACAACTTCATTACACAACTCTTCATTAGTGGCTCCAAAAATAATATCATCAACATATATTTGTAAAATAATCAAATCATTATCAAAATGCTTAATGAAGAGCGTGTTATCAGCACTACCCATTTTATAACCGTGCTTTAATAAAAAAAGATGTTAAGCGTTCATACCAAGCACGAGGCACTTGTTTTAGACCATAAAGCGCTTTTTCTAATCGATATACATGATTTGGAAATTTTTCATCAATAAATTCGGGGGGCTGTTCAACATAGACTTCTTCTTTAATTATCCCGTTTAAGAAAGTACTTTTAACATCCATTTGAAATAATTTAAACTTCTTATAACTCGCAAAAGCTAGAAAAATTCTAATCTATTCAAGGCGAGCAACGGGTGCAAATGTTTCATCAAAATCCACCCCTCGATTTAAGAGTAACCTTGTGCCACTAATCGAGCTTTGTTCCTAGTTATTCTAGACTCTCCATCTAATTTATTTTTAAATATCAATTTGACACCAATAACCGGGTGATTAGATAGTCTTTTAACTAGTTTCCAAACCCTATTGCGTTCAAATTGATTCAATTCGTCATTCATAGCAATAAACCAAAATTCATCATTCAAAGCGGTGGAAACATTTTTCGGTTCTATTTCGGAAACGAAGCAAAAGTTTGAAAAGGATTCATTAAAAGAAGAACGTGTCGTTACCCCCTTTGATGGTTCTCCAATGATAAGCTCCCTTGGATGATCTCTTGTAAATAAAAGCACTCTTGGAGGCACGAACTCCTCTTGCACCGGCTCTACTTCTTTTTCTTCTCCAAGTGGTTCATCATTATCATGCTCCAATGGTGATAGTGGTTCATCTTCATTACTTGCATAAGTAGAATCTACACAAGGCACTAGTTCATCAAACTTCACATGAATAGACTCTTCAACCTTTTTAGATTTTTTATTATATATTCTATATGCTTTGCTAGTAGAAGAGTAACCATGAAAAATATCGTCATCACATTTTTCATCAAATTTAGCTAATGCATCCTTGGTGTTTAGGATAAAACATTTACAACCAAAAACATGAAAATACGATACATTAGGTTTCTTTTGAAAATACAATTCATATGGAGTTAATTTCAAAATAGGACGAAGCATGACACGATTTATGACATAACATGATGTATTTATGGCTTCGGCCCAAAAATATCTAGGCAACCCATACTCGGATAGCATAGTGCGTGCGAGTTCTTGAAGAGTTCTATTTTTCCTCTCCACCACACCATTTTGTTGGGTGGTGAGTGGAGCGGAAAATTCGTGCTTAATACCTAGATTATTGCAGAGTGGTGAAGTTATCGTTTTCAAATTCCCCTCCATGATCCGATCGTATACATTTGATTTTTAGATCTAGTTCATTTTGAATGCGATTGCAAAGCTGTGTAAATTCAGAAAATGCATCGGATTTGGAGGTAAGAAATAAGGTCCAAGTAAATCTAGAATAATATTCAATTAATACAAAAGTGTACTTTTTACCACCAAGACTACATGTGCTTATAGGTCGAAAAAGATTCATGTGAATTAGTTGTACGGGTCTTGAGGTGGATATTTCTTTTTTACTCTTAAATGATGTTTTTGAAAATTTTCCATTTTGGCATGGCGAGCATAAGGAAGATAGATTTCTATTTAGCATAGGCAAACCTTTAATGAGTTTATTCTTTGATAGTTTTAAGATTAACTTAGTGCTAGAGTGACCGAGTCGCTTATGCCATAATTCAAGTTCTTCATTTTTTTGATATAAGACATTTGAGTGACGCACGTGATAGATCATGAAAGGCAATTAGATATACATTTTGAATTTGTGGTGCAGTTAGTACAATACTATTGGTTTTAGGATCTATAATTTTACATAAATTAGTAGAAGACTCAAATAAGACATTTAGACCTTTATCGCAAAGTTGACTAATAGAAATCAAGTTATGATTCAAATCTTCTACATATAAGACATTAGTAAGAGAGAAAGAATTGTTACCCACAGTACCGGTGCCTAAAATCATTCCCTTTCCATTGTCCCCAAATGTCACCACTCCTTTCTTTTTTAGTGAGGCTAAGGAATTTTGCTTTATCGCCCGTCATGTATTTAGAGCACCCTGAGTCCAAGTACCACATGTCTTCCTTTTCCTTAGCCTACCAACATACCTAACAAGAAGATGAGAGTAAAGATCTGGATACCCAAGTGGTTCCTCCCATAGAATAGGTGGAAACCTTAGGCACCCAGATTTGCTTGACAGTACATCGACCCTTCATCCTGCAAGAGTCCAAGGTGTGCCCGAAGTGATGACACTCGGCACAGAACACAAAAGGGGTTGAGACCTTTTTCAGTTTTTGTTGTGGACTCTTGCTGGAGGACGAGGAATCAATAGAAAAAATTCCAGATTTATGATTATTCCATGAATTATGAGTTTTGTTACTACCACCAGCATTAACTGTTACCGTCGGGCGGTAGATAGCAGAGACATAACCTAGCCCAGTTTTTGCACCACCATGCCTTTGGCTGGCCAAAATCATATCAAGATTTTTCATTTTCAACATTAGAAAGTGAGAGTTTCAAATTTCTTTCTAAGTCTCTCTTTTGTTTCGAGAGTGATTCGATATTGGAGAGAGCGTTAGAAAGATCAATTTTAAGTTCGCTAGACTTTGCCAAAAGATCATCATTCCTTTGGCAAGACTCCATCTCCTTTCCCAAGGCAAATACTTTCGTATTTAATTTTTGATTTTGTTTTAAAAGGATTTTATTTTCAGTTTTAAGTAGATCAGGATCTTTTAAAGTTTTGCCAAAAGATTTACAAGTTTTTAAGTATTTGGAATAAAGATCATCATAGTTTGAAGGGATTACCTCAGTGTTGCTTTGGACACTGCACTCGTCGTCAGTTGATTCATTGCTTTTCCCCATAAGGCACAAGTTTGCCTCATCATCATCGCTTGAGCTTGATTCACTTGAGCACCCGGAGGAAGAGTCATCCCATGTTGCAGCTTTTAAGACCTTCTTCTTCTCCTTTCCTTTAAGCCGCTTTTCTTTTTGCTCCTTCAAGAATTTTGGGCATTGACTTCTAATATGCCCGGTCTTCCTACAGTGGAAGCACTCAGGAGGTGGCCGCACTTCATCGTCGTCGCTAGACTTCTCCTTCTTCTCTCTTTTGGCTAAGGAGCCCTTTCGGAAAAAAATTTGGAAGGTGTTCCTGCTTTCCGGATTCTTCATGAACTTGGTGAACTTCTTCACAAAGAGACTCTCCTCGTCATCTTCCTCGTTGTCATCTTCTTTTCTTGACTTCAGTGCCAAGTCTTTCTTATTTGGCTCCTTGTTGTACTCTTCTTCTTGAATCTTGAGTTCTACCTCATGGGTTTTGAGGTTCCCAATGAGGCTCTCAATTTGGAGCCGCCTAAGATCATGCGATTCGGAAATCGCCGTCACCTTTGGATTGAACTTTGGTGGGAGTGATCGAAGAATCTTTCTCACCAATTCGTCGTTTGAAAATGTTTTTCCAAGAATTTTTTAGGCGTTGACGATCTTGGTGAATCGAGTGTACATGACGTCGATGTCCTCATTCGGATCCATTCTGAACCTCTCGAATTCAGATTCCAGTTGGAATAGTTTTGAATCTTTGACCTGTGAGGTACCTTCATGCGTTATTTCTAATAAGTTCCAAATATCATAAGTAGTTTCGCATGCACTTACTCTATTAAATTCAGTCCTATCAAGAGCACAGAACAAAGCATTCATTGTTTTCGCATTATTCTTACACCTAGCCTTATCTCCATCATCCCATCTATCCCTAGGTTTATCCATGGTTACTTCTCCAACAATATACGTAGGAGAAGTGTATGGAGTTTCAACACATGCCCATACATCTAGATCTAAGTTTATCAAAAAACAACACATATGCGTTCTCCAGTAATTGTAATCAGTTCCAGTAAACATCGGAGGTCTACTTATTGCCCACCCCTCATAGAAAGCGAGGTCACGGAGTGCCATTATTCCCGGTTGTTAGACCAAATTGGAATAACATCCTCTGATACCACTTGTTGGATCTGTAGGCACCCTTAAAGGGGGGGGGGGGTGAATAAGGGATTTAAACTTTTTATGATTATTAAAGAAAATAATTCTATGTTGCTACCGCCAGCGGTAGTGTTACCGCTCGGCGTTAATGACAGAGAAAATACGTTTAGGTTAAGCCAGTGAAAATAAGTAAGCACGAATCAGAGATGAAGAAACAAACATATTTTCATTAATATTAAAGTGAAACAGTTATGATTACAAAAACTTTTCCCAATGACGCTTGGAAAGAGGCGACCAATGAAAACTCTTTTGGTTTTCTATACCGACCCTTCTCCCAAGGACCGGTTGGCTTTAGCCTATCTCTCACCAGATAAGGCCTCAAGCCGCTCTAGCCAATCTATCACAAGAAAGGCCTCGAGCACCCCCTAGATCTACTCCCTAGACCCAGTCGCAAACACGAGGCGAATTTCCCCTAGTCCCCGCAAGGCCCTAGTCGCCGTGTGGCGAATTCCTCTACCGAACAAGACATAAAATAAAAGACATACAAAACAGAAACTAAAAACTCCCTTAAAAGAAGAACTTGATGTCGATGTAGATGCGATCGAATCGGTCTTCAAGTTTTTTGCGTTCACGAAAGTTGACGGAGTTCTTCGGGCTGCTTGGAGAAGGCTCTCACGAGTGCTCTGAATATGTGGCTTCAATTCGTTCTATATCAGCAAGCAGCAATGGAGGAGGTGCGCGTCTTTAAATAGAGTCAGCCATTACCGCTTGCGGTAGTACTACCGCCCCGCGGTAGCCACATTAGGCAAAGATCAAGCCCACTGATCGTGGCATCTTAGGCAACTTTTGACCGCCAAATCTTGAGCTCTGACTAGCGCGCCGCGGTAATGCTAACGCTCCGCGATAGCGACATAACCTTCCTTCAGCCAATATCTCCTTCCATATTTGTTCCTCAATCTCATGCAGACGGGAGGATTCCAAAAGCTACCGCCTGGCGTTAGTCCTTAATGCGCCGCGATAGTACTTGCCAAAATAGCGTCCCGCCGACATTCCTTTTTCTCCAATGTTTCCATCTTGTCAATTGTTTCCATTTATGCTAGCGCCAGCGGTAGTGTTAACGCTCCGCGGTAGAGCACAACTCTTTTCGTCGGACAGCATCTTCGTCGAGCTGGCCTCACATTTTGTCGAGCACTGCTTTCATTTCGGCGAACGAACACTAGCGCCAGTGGTAGTTCTAACGCGCCGCGGTAAAGCATGCATTTTGTCGAGCCCCGCGGTAGAGCATGCAATTCGTCGAGCGCCGTGGTAGAGCATGCAGTTCATCGAACGCAATTCGTCGAACGCCAATTCGTCGAACGCCAGTTCCGTTCTCAGCGGTTTCCATCTCAGCGGTTTTCATTTCGTCGAACGCCAGTTTGTTGAATGCAGTTTTCATTTCATTGAATGCAAGTTCCGTTCTCAGCGGGTTCCTTCTCAGCGGTTTCCATCTCAGCGGTTGTTAATGTGGGGCATTAACAACTAACGCGAGCGGTAGCTCTTTTTTCAGAGAATCGTCATCAATCAGCATCATGTTCATAGGGTTATATAACTATAGTACCTGCACACAATAAACACAAGCAAGATCAAATACAATAGGATTTGTTATTGTCAAACCAAGAGATGCGGAAAGCATGTTCCAACATGTTCAGTGAAGTTGTGGACTGTTCCCTCGAGCAGGGATCGATACCTGGTGAGAGCACCTCCGCGTAGTGTTTCTGCGAATATTTTGCAGATGATTTGATCTGGATGCCCGAACGTCCCCATGGCAGATAGGAAGTAGTTGCATGCTCGTACAAATCTTCTGCTCCGTGAAACTGAAAGTGCACAGTTAATGGTGATTAAAATTCCGCTTGCACGGAATAAAATCCGAACTAGCAATCCGAGAAGGCAAGTATACCTATCGAACTGTAGTATAGGAACACAAGTGTCGTATTAAAATCTGAGAACCGTTGATTACTTATACTCAAACGAATTACTATTATTTTATCTTAATAATTTTTTGGAAGGTTTTGTCTGCTAAGTTGAAATAAAAGCTGGATAAAAGTACGGCTAAACGATGATTAAGAAATAGCACTCGATCTTGACTTACTTTGGCTTAAGTTGATCAAAATTCAAAAGCAAACTTAAAACTTAATAAAGTAAGGGTAGCTTGACCGTGGGGGTTCCTATAGTTTGAACATGCTTCTCTCGAAGATATGCCCAACTGAGTTTAGGAAAATCCGACCGAACTCTCGTCCCGTATTCGAATACCTAAAACTCGCTTTAAGTGGTGAACCCCGCTATTGGGTTTGACTCCAATCCAGGAGATTTACGTCATTCTCTCTCGAGAAATGTGTGTAACTCTCTTTACTCTTAAGTGCTCACTTCAGACTATCGGCCTCTCGGCTAGCCAAGAATGAAAGCAAAGGTGTGGACTATACATCGATAATATAGCTCAACTTAATTTTAATTAAGAGTAAATCTAAGGCCCAAAACTTTAGAAAGTGAAAGAAGACTAAAGGATCATAACTTGATCAACTCATCCTCAGATCATCAAGATCGAGTACTATGAGGATTTAGTTACTCATGGTGGAGGGGTAGGAGAGAGAAATGATGAAGATTTTAAGAGAACAAAAACATGCAATTTTTATTAAACAAAAGTTCAACTGAGATTGCATTTGCATGGAAAGCCTACTAAGCATTAGTAATACACTATGAAAGGAAATTACAAAGGCATTACAACATTCATATGAAAACTAGAAAAGGAAATGCATTGAAATAAGAGAGAGAGAGAGAGAGAGAGAAAGAGAATAACATGAAAATCACTGAAAATAGAGTAGTAGCACTAGTTCTCTCTGCCAAAAACTGAATGGGGAAAGCTTGGAGGTCATTTCAATTTATAGAAATTTTTCTGCCTCGGTCACGCCCTCAGTCACGCCCGTGACTAGGGCGTGACATTGTTTAATCAATTATGCGGCTTGGATCAGGTTCGGCGCACGATTCTGATGCGATTTGATGGGTCACGCCCGTGACTGAGGGCGTGACCATTTCGGTGGTTAGTCCGGTCATGGGCGCTGGCGGCGATCATGGGCGCTGGCGGCTGGCTGACGTGGCAGTCACGGGCGTGACTGGAAGCACGCCCGTGTAACAGTGGCGTGACCAATTCGGTGGTCAGCTGGTCGAATCTGAGCTGGTCACGGGCTGGTCACGGGCGTGACTTGCGTGTCACGGGCGTGACTTGTGTGTCACGGGCGTGGCTTGTGTGTCACGGCCGTGTACTTTGGGCGCGTCTGACCAGATCTTCTGAATTATGGTGGCAGCAGCTTAACTGGAAACAGCAACTTACACGCCCTAGGTCACGGGCGTGACCTAGGGCGTGACTTAGGAAATTTTGCATTTTTGACCTGAAAATTCAGAAAACTTAAGTTAGCACTAAAAATAGGAAAATGAACCAAAATTGCATTTAGGTAAACAACAATAAGCAAAAAGTAAGAGTAAATAACCTAAAAATAACCTAATTAAACTAACTAGATTTCGCATTATCAAATTCCCCCAAGCTTACACTTTGCTTGTCCCCAAGCAAAGAAATATGCTTAGCTAATAAAACAAAATGACTAATCAAAAAGATTTAATTATGCTAAACACGAGTACCTTACGAAATTCCAAGTAGGGAGAATAGTGAAAAGGAAACCTAAAATAAGTAGTTTATTTAAGCTTAATTTTTATACCCTTTACTAACAAAAATTAATCATCCAAAATTTTAACTAAAAAGTTTTAAAATAAAATTGAGCAAAGTAACAAGTGAGATAGTGCATTGAATTGTTACTAAACCCTAAGAGACAAATTATAATTATATCATTCTAAGAACAAGGATCTAAATTCATACCCAAGACTTAACTATTCTACTTTTCTTCTTTACTTAGCTAAAGCAAATTTAGGAGCATGAATCAAGAGGACTTTATTAGGACCGTAATGTTTGGTTTAGGCATATGATTTGGAATGGAAATTGAAGATAAAGGGATTGCTATAATCACACTAAACCATAAACATGAGTTTTATAAAATTTTTGATATGAATGATAAGAGGCAATCCTTCATTATAAGCATATAGCATATTTTCTTTCTTTCTCTTTTATAGCCATTTTTTTATTTATTTTGAAATTTTGGCAAAGATAACTAATACAAATATGCTTAAAATATCTTCTTTTTGAGCAAATTCTTTTCTTTGAAGCACTCCATGCAATAAACCAATCACACTCTTTTAGAAATTTAAATAAAACTCAAAGTGTTAGTGTGATTCAAATAGGTTTGGAAATTTTGGCTTTGGTGAAAAATTTGATAAGTGGAGGTGACAATAAAACATGGGAAAAGGCTCAAAAGAGGCTAACAAAGGGTTTCTTTTTAAGGGTTGGCATGAAGGCTCAAACTTAAAAAAAATGGCCTAAATCATTTTCATTGCTCTCTAAATTTATTTAAAGCATGAGTTTTGAAGGATTTCAAAAAGTAAGCCCTAGATATTAAATAAAGACTAATGAACTTATCCTGAAAAAATAAGAATAATAAGCGTCTAGGATTATTCACATTTACTACACAAATCAAAAGTTAACCTTGCAAAATATATCTAAAAATGAAGAGGAAAATAGTGGATGAAGAATTTTTACGAAAGTAAAGAAGATAAAAGAGAAAACGATAAGGAAAGTACAAGATTTTAGAAAAAAACTTTTCACATTAACATGCTACCTAGAATTAGAACACTACATGAGTCAACAATTTTCTTGTGAAACATAATTAAAAAGTAGGATTAGAAATTTTAAAATTAACTAAGGCTATATAAAATATTTTGGGAAAAACAAAACATAAAACAAGGGGTACTATCGATTTTACCAAAATCTAATTTAGACTACTAAAACAAAAGAAAAGAAAAGAAGACATTCTCCCCCAAGCTTACGATAGACATTGTCCTCAATGGAAAAGGAAAGTGAAGGAAGGGGTAACTAAGAAAAGAAATTAAAACTGAAAAACTGAAACAGGTACTTCCCTGGATTTATGGGCTTGAAAGGATGTGTGATGCCGCTCCCCCTTGTTGGCGCTTTGAATCTTCATGAAATATCATCTTGAATTTTTCTTGAAACCAGCAATGTTGAAGTAGGCGATCGCCGAAGTTGAGAGTATCGGAGCCGCCCAGGGCAAAGAAAAATTAAAACAACAAATTTTAAAAACCTTGGGTTGCCTCCCAAGAGCGCCCTCTGTTTAATGTCGTTTGAGCTCGACTAAAAGAATATAGTTCAAAAGTTAATCCAAATTATTACAGTCCAGACAAAAGAAGCTTTTCACTGTCCATGTCAACATTGTCACCAGAAAAATAAAGTTTTAGACGCTGCCCATTAACCATGAAATCACCCTTATCTAGGTGTGATATCAAAACAGTTCCATACGGATAAGCTTCCTTTACATTAAAAGGACCTGACCATCTAGATTTTAACTTTCCAGGAAATAAACATAGATGAGAATTATAAAGTAATACTTGGTCGCCTGGTTTAAATTTTTTCGGGTGCCTTAAATTTTTATCGTGAAAGCATTTCGTTCGTTCCTTATATAATTTATTATTTTCATACGCATTGGAGAGCCACTCATCGAGTTCGTTGAGTTGGAATTCTCGAAGATCGGCGGTGGAGTGGGGATCAAAATTTAAAAATTTAAGGGCCCAGAAAGCACGATGTTCTAATTCGACCGGTAAATGGCACGAGTTCCCATATACTAACCGATACGGTGTACAACCGATGGCGGTCTTGTACGCTGTTCGGTAAGCCCATAGAGCATCGTCTAATTTACGTGACCAGCCCTTACGTGAGGTGGAAACAGTTTTTTTCTAAAATACGTTTGATTTCTCTATTCACTACCTCGACCTGGCCGTTAGTTTGGGGGTGGTAAGCAGTTGAAAGCTTATGTGTAATGCCATATTTTAAAAGTGTTTTTTGCAAATTGTGCATTACAAAAGTGCGAACCTCTATCGCTAACGATGGCCCTAGGAGTACCGAATCGAGAAAATAATTTTTGTAAGAAAATAATAACGACTCGGGAGTCATTGGTAGGAAGAGCTTGGGCCTCTGCCCATCGAGACACGTAGTCTACCGCAACTAAAATGTATTTATTACCATGGCTAGAAGGAAGAGGACCTACAAAATCAATTCCCCAAAGGTCGAAAACTTCGCACTCGAGGAAATAATTTTGCAACATTTCATTTTTTTTTTAGATATTTCCGGCCCGTTGGCAGCTATCGCACCGTCTCACAAAAGATTGGGCATCTTTAAAAAGGCTAGGCCAATAAAAGCCTGCACTTAGCACTTTGTGAGCGATCCGATTGGCTTGATAGTTCCCACCAGTCGGTCCTTCGTGTAAGTGTTTGAAAATATTTTGTCCTTCTTCGAAAGAAACACATCTCCTTACTACTTGGTCTGCACAAACTAAAAACAGATACGGGTACTCCCAAAAATAATTCTTCAGGTCAGAGAAGAATTTCTTCTTTTGCTGATAGGAAAATTCTTTTGGGAGGACTCGAGCTACTAAGTAGTTGGCGAAGTTTGCAAACCAAGGAGAGGGAGTAGTGTTGATTGATAATAACTTCTCGTCGGGAAAATAATCATTAAAAGTTTGTTCATTTAAATCTTCAATAAACGAGTTATCTAATCGTGAAAGATGGTCCGTGGCCAAATTCTCAGCCCCCTTTTTATCTCGGATTTCCAAGTCGAACTCGTGGAGGAGTAAGACCCAGCGAAGTAAGCGTGGTTTGGCATCCGGTTTAGAAAGTAAATATTTGAGGGCCGAGTGGTCCGTAAAAACAAAAATGTTTGAAAGCGTAATATAAGGTCGAAATTTGTCGAATGCAAAAATAACTGCTAATAATTCTTTCTCCGTTGTGGTATAGTTCTCTTGCGCGGATGTAAGTGTTTTACTTGCGTAGAAAATAGGGTGGAAGTTTTCAGATATACGTTGTCCTAAAACGGCTCCCACCGCAAAGCTACTTGCATCGCACATGATTTCGAATGGAAGGTCCCAGATTGGAGCTATCATAATTGGCGTATTTATTAGCTTATTTTTGATTAATTGAAAAGCAGATAAGCAGGTATCATCAAAAATAAATGGAGTGTCTTTTTCTAAAAGATGAGTGAGGGGTTTGGTAATTTTCGAAAAATCTTTTATAAATCGCCGGTAAAAACCGGCATGTCCTAGAAAGCTTCTTATGGCCTTAACGTTGGTTGGCGGTGGCAGTTTTTCGATCACTTCTATTTTTGCTTCATCGACCTCAATTCCTCTTGCTGATATCTTATGACCTAAAACCAATCCCTCCCGTACCATGAAATGGCATTTTTCCCAGTTCAGGGCGAGATTGGTCTCCTCACACCGTTCTAACACTTTTTCTAAATTTTCTAAAAAAAAATCGAAGGAATCACCAAACACGGAAAAGTCGTCCATAAATACCTCCATAATACTTTCTACGTACTTGTCGAAAATGGCCAACATACACCGTTGAAATGTTGTCGGCGCATTACATAAGCCAAACGGCATTCTTCGATAGGCGAAGGTGCCGAAAGGACAAGTAAACGTCGTTTTCTCCTGGTCCTCGGGCGAGATGGGAATTTGGAAGTAGCCCGAGAGACCATCGAGAAAACAATAAAAGCTATGGCCGGATAATCGTTCTAAGATTTGATCGATGAATGGCAAGGGGAAATGGTCCTTGCGGGTGGCGTCGTTCAATTTGCAATAATCAATACACATACGCCACCCAGTCACCGTCCGTGTTGGGATTAAGTCATTATTGTCATTTAACACTACCGTGATACCTCCCTTTTTAGGAACTACTTGAACGGGGCTTACCCATTTGCTATCTGAAATTGGATAGATAATTCTTGCGTCTAATAATTTCACGACCTCACCCTTTACTACTTCTTTCATGTTTGGGTTTAATCGGCGTTGAGGTTGAATAGAATTATGTGAATTATCTTCCATTAGAATTTTGTGCATGCAGAAAGATGGACTTATGCCCTTAATATCAGAAATCTGCAAAGCAATTGCTTGGCGGTGCTTTTGTAAAACTTTTAGCAATTTGGCATTTTCAGATCCACTTAAATGGGCCGACACTATTACTGGTAACTTAGAGTCTTTTTCTAAAAATTCATATTTTAAATGATTGGGTGGTTCTTTAAGTTCTAATGTGGGAGGTTCCTCGTATGAAGATTTGAAAGACTTTTCTTTTTCAAAAGTAATTTCTTCAAAAATTTTTGATTTAATTTGAAAATTTGAGGGGGCGGGAGCAATGGCCATTTTCATTTCTTGTAATATTTCAGTGGAGGTGTTTGAAGATGAACAAAAAGAAGAAGAACCATTTTCAGAAATACAAAAAGAAGGGTCTTCACTTAACACATCTAAGAAAAAACACGAATCGTCATTTTCTAGGGTATTTTTCATAGAGGGTGTTATGGAGAAGGTTACTTCATCATCTCCAACTCGGAGGAATAGCTTACCATTACTCACATCAATGATAGCACGGGAGGTGGCAAGGAAGGGGCGGCCAAGGATTAGGGGAACCTCGACATCCTCTTCAATGTCCAAAATGACAAAATCCACCGGGAAGATGAATTTGTCTACTTTTACGTGCACGTCCTCCACAATTCCCAGCGGATATTTTATCGTCCTATCTGCTAGTTGTATACTCATACGTGTGGGGCTAAGGGTGCCCACTCCTAACTTCTTAAACAAGGAGAATGGCATTAAGTTGATGCTTGCTCCTAAGTCGGCCAACGCGTTCTTTACAAATAGATCACCAAAGAGGCATGGGATAGAAAAACTACCCGGATCGTTAGCCTTTTTCGGTAATTTATTTGTTAGGACGGCGGAACACTCAGCATTTAAAGTTACGTGCGATAGATTTTCTAGCTTTTTCTTATTAGTTAGAAGATCCTTCAGGTACTTAGCGTACTTGGGCATTTGTGACATCGCTTCATGGAAGGGCAAATTGATGTGTATTTGCTTAAACATTTCCAGGAAGCGATGATATTGATCATCTAATTTTTCCTTGTTGAGTTGAGAAGGATAAGGCGCGGCGGGGTTGTTTTTGAAAATATGAGGTGGAGTGATAAAATCTGTTTGAGTGAGTGGTGTTTTTAAAATAGGGGCGGATCTTGCCTCGGGCTCTTCGCTAACCGGACCGGATACTTGCTTCCCACTCCGAAGAGTTACAGCTTTCGCTTGCTCTCTCGGGTTGGGCTCGGTGTTAGCGGGAAGAGTCCCGGGCGGTCGCTCGGATATTATTTTGGCGAGCTGCCCGATTTGGTTTTCTAGATTTTTTACGGATCCGGCTAAGTTCGAGACGGTTGCTTCGTTCGTACTTATATATTTTGAAAACATCTCCTCCAAAGATGGAGGTTTTTGAAAGTTAACAGGGGGTGGAGGTGGTGTAAATTCATTTTGTAGAGGCGGGCGAGTTGTGTTTGCAGGATTACTCCAAGAAAAGTTCGGGTGATTACGCAGCGCAGGATTATAATTATTCGGTAATTGAAAACCAGGTGCATGAAAATTAGAAGCAGAATAATTATTATAAGCATTTCTATTGCCTACGTAATCAGCTTGTTCGGAGGTGGCTTTTGCGAATTCCCAAACCTGAGGTGCGGAAGGAGCATTCATTTCAGATATCTTTTTGCTAAGCATTTCCACTTGTAGTGCCAGCTGGGAGACGTTATCCACTTCGTACATACCTGCAGGTTTGTTTGGGCGGGATCTTGGCAAATTCCACTGATAGGTGTTCATGGCCATATCCTCAAATAGTTCAAGAGCGGCTTCCGGGGTTTTGTTATTTAAGGTACCACCGGAAGCGGCGTCTACCATTTGCTTAGTATGTTGATTTAGCCCGTTATAAAACGTCTGCACTTGTAACCATACAGGCAGAGCGTGATGAGGGCAACGTCTTAAGAATTCTTTATACCTTTCCCAGGTATCATATAGCGTTTCAGAATCTATTTGGCAAAAAGAAGAAATATCATTTCTAAGCTTAGCAGTTTTCGCAGGTGGAAAATACTTAGTTAGAAATTTTTCAGTTAACTGGGCCCAAGTGGTGATAGAACCTCTAGGTAGAGTTGACAACCACTGCTTAGCCTTTGTTCTTAAAGAAAATGGGAAGAGTCTTAGCCTAATTGCATCATCCGTAACACCATTTATTTTGAAGGTGTCACAGATTTCAAGGAAGCTGGCAATATGTGCATTCGGATCTTCATCTTGTAATCCGTCGAACTGTACGTATTGCTGCACCATGTGAATTATGCTTGGCTTTAGTTCGAAATTATTATTATTTATGGCAGGGCGGACTATACTAGTTTCCGTCCCTTCCAGGTTAGGCCTTGCATAATGGGACATAGTCCATTCAGGGGCCGCAACCATGTTGGGGACTTCATTTTGGTTAGGTTCGCCCATATTAACAACCGACTCTGAATCCTCAGCCAGTTCTTGGAATGTAGGATCTTGAATGCGATTTTCTCCGAAGAGTACGCTCAAGTTCTTGGTCCAAGTCTACAAGTTCTGACGGATTCGCTTGGGTCATAAACTAGAAAGAGAGAAGGGAAAATAAGATTGAGAAATTCGAAAAAGAAAAGGTCTCTCTTTTTTTTGAATTAATTTTGTTTTTCAAGAAAGAGGAGAGAAAAAGAGGTGATAAAAGTAATAGATTCGTTCTTTCAAAATATCAACAAAATGCGAGTCCCCGGCAACGGCGCCAAAAACTTGGTGATTAAAATTCCGCTTGCACGAAATAAAATCCGAACTAGCAATCCGAGAAGGCAAGTATACCTATCGAACTGTAGTATAGGAACACAAGTGTCGTATTAAAATCCGAGAACCGTTGATTACTTATACTCAAACGAATTACTATTATTTTATCTTAATAATTTTTTGGAAGGTTTTGTCTGCTAAGTTGAAATAAAAGCTGGATAAAAGTACGGCTAAACGATGATTAAGAAATAGCACTCGATCTTGACTTACTTCGGCTTAAGTTGATCAAAATTCAAAGCAAACTTAAAACTTAATAAAGTAAGGGTAGCTTGACTGTGGGGGTTCCTATAGTTTGAACATGCTTCTCTCGAAGATATGCCCAACTGAGTTTAGGAAAATCTGACCGAACTCTCGTCCCGTATTCGAATACCTAAAACTCGCTTTAAGTGGTGAACCCCGCTATTGGGTTTGACTCCAATCCAGGAGATTTACGTCATTCTCTATCGAGAAATGTGTGTAACTCTCTTTACTCTTAAGTGCTCACTTCAGACTATCGGTCTCTCGGCTAGCCAAGAATGAAAGCAAAGGTGTGGACTATACATCGATAATATAGCTCCACTTAATTTTAATTAAGAGTAAATCTAAGGCCCAAAACTTTAGAAAGTGAAAGAAGACTAAAGGATCATAACTTGATCAACTCATCCTCAGATCATCAAGATCGAGTACTATGAGGATTTAGTTACTCATGGTGGAGGGGTAGGAGAGAGAAATGATGAAGATTTTAAGAGAACAAAAACATGCAATTTTTATTAAACAAAAGTTCAACTGAGATTGCATTTGCATGGAAAGCCTACTAAGCATTAGTAATACACTATGAAAGGAAATTACAAAGGCATTACAACATTCATATGAAAACTAGAAAAGGAAATGCATTGAAATAAGAGAGAGAGAGAGAAAGAGAATAACATGAAAATCACTGAAAATAGAGTAGTAGCACTAGTTCTCTCTGCCAAAAACTGAATGGGGAAAGCTTGGAGGTCATTTCAATTTATAGAAATTTTTCTGCCTCGGTCACGCCCTCAGTCAAGCCAGTGACTAGGGGAGTGACATTGTTTAATCAATTCTGCGGCTTGGATCAGGTTCGGCGCACGATTCTGACGCGATTTGATGGGTCACGCCCTAGGTCACGCCCGTGACTGAGGGCGTGACCATTTCGGTGGTTAGTCCGGTCATGGGCGCTGGCGGCGATCATGGGCGCTGGCGGCTGGCTGACGTGGCAGTCACGGGCGTGACTGGAAGCACGCCCGTGTAATAGTGGTGTGACCAATTCGGTGGTCAGCTGGTCGAATCTGAGCTGTTTACGGGCTGGTCACGAACGTGACTTGCATGTCACGGGCGTGACTTGTGTGTCACGGGCGTGACTTGTGTGTCACGGCCGTGTACTTTGGGCGCGTCTGACCAGATCTTTTGAATTATGGTGGCAGCAGCTTAACTGGAAACAGCAACTTACACGCCCTAGGTCACGGGCGTGACCTAGGGCGTGACTTAGGAAATTTTGCATTTTTGACCTGAAAATTCAGAAAACTTAAGTTAGCACTAAAAATAGGAAAATGAACCAAAATTGCATTTAGGTAAACAACAATAAGCAAAAAGTAAGAGTAAATAGCCTAAAAATAACCTAATTAAACTAACTAGATTTAGCATTATCAGTTAACCTCACTAGAATTCTCTAGAGGGGGGTGAATAGAGATTAAAAATACTTTGTGCAATTATATATATATGTGTGTAATAATCACAGATTTAAGCTTCCCACACACCAACAAGAATTAAGCAAGTAAAGAAGAAAAATAACAAGAAGAAAATCACAGCACAACACAAGAAAATATAGTGGTTCCCCAAACTTTGGGTAGTCCACTCTTCTACCCCCTTTGGTAGGAATTCACTAACTTGCACTGAGTATTTTGATAAGGAGACTCTTAGAACCAGACTGAGTCTTTTGATAAGGAGACTCTTAGAACCAAACTGAGTCTTTTGATAAGGAGACTCTTAGAACCAAACTGAGTCTTTTGGTAAGGAGACTCTTAGAACCACTACAACTGAATTTTTTGAAGAGAGATTCTAAAAGCTCTTTTACACAATTGAAAATAGAATGAGAAGAAGAAGTAGAACAAGTAGAAGAACAGAAGACAATATATGTAAGAAAGAATCTTCTTCCTAACAAGAAGATTAGAAGCACAAGTATAGTGAATATGATCTCTCTTCTATAGTGAGAAGGAGATTGTAAGCTTTTCTCGTGTGAGAGATTTCAGAATTTGCAGCAGAATGGCTTCAGAAGGAGAAGATGAAGACTTTTTCTTTTCTGCAGCACACTATCTCTTTTCTCAGCTTTTTCACTCTTCACTTGGGAGCTCTTCCTCTTTTTCAAATGTATATAGTGGATCACTTGTGTTAATTCTCTATCGACCTCCTTCTTATTTATAGCTCTGTATAAAATATATTGCTAAAGGAGAATAATCAATTAGCAGACAGAGAATTAGAAAGAGATAAGAGTTTCCATAATCAATATTTCTGTAGAAGGAAAAGAATTCATTCTGATTTCAAATATTATCCATAATAATCTTAATCAAATTAGCCAAGAAACAAATAGAAGGAAAGGCTGATTCAGAACGGCTATAAAAGAATAATATCATTCCATAAAAATCAGATCTACAGAAAGAAGCAAAGAGATCTGGCGTGTTTTTGAATTACTTATAGATATCGACGTGCGTCGATTACTATTCGACGTAAACGTCGCTTTCTTCCTGGCTGGACGTCGAGAGGATAATAAGGAAGGTGCGTCGACAAAGGTGCGTCGACTTTATCAAATGCGTCGACTAGAAGTCAGAGGTACGTCGACTATGATTACGTCGAATTCTTCTAAGAGTTACTTCGACTCATCTTGAGAGAAACGTCGACTATATTTCGACATTGCGTCGAATACTATTCGACGCATATTTACTTAGCCTAATTTTTTATACTTAGAATTTATATTCTTCTTAATTCTAGGGGTTAAGATAAATCATTTCCCCAACAATCTCCCCCTATTTGTCTTAACCCTATATAGAGAGAAATTGTATCAGTATTTAATCAATCAAGACATTCATATAGAGAAGAAGTATGCTAAATAATTAGAAGAAGATAGAATAAGAAATTATATAAACAAATTTCATGTTCAGTTGACCGATCAGCATTTAAACATAGACAATTGTTCAAATAGAGTATATCATCATTGTTTAGGGGTAGGAGGAGTTTTTCTTTTCCTAGTGAATACTTTTGTGGGTTACTCCTTCTCAGTAGCAGGTGATTTCCTCAGCTCCCCCTGAGTCTCAGCAATTTGCTCCCCCTGAGTCAAAGTAGTTTGCTCCCCGTGGGATGGAGCTTCCTTTGAGCCTTTTCCTTCTTCTTCAATTTCTCTTTCATCTCCAGCTCCAGTTTTAAATGCATCTGGCTCCTGAGCTCCTACTTCAGCCATCACAGTATCAACTTCATTTTCTTTCTCTCCTTCAGCCTCAATTTCCTTTTCTGTCCTACATGCCTCCCCTTATAATAGAATCACTTGTTGAGTAGCTTCTCTTGCTATATTGAGTACCTCTGTTAGGTGCTCTTCACTATGTAGCTCAGGTACAACTTCATTCCCAATGGTCTTGAGCAGTGCAAGACTATCATTTTTTGAAGTAGGAAGAGACTTGTGAGAGAGAGATTTATGACTAGAGAGCTGCTCTTCATCTAACCTCTCCCCCTTCTTGACCTTCTTAGCCAAGGAGGTTAAGAAAGATCTGGTGACCTTAGAGGAAGAGATAGAGGTCTTCAGGCTTTGCACAGAGGCACTGACCCCATCTATTTGAGTCTGCATGTGTAAGATGGAGGAATGAATCTTGGAGCAGTGCCCATCCAGCATTGCTTGGAATCTTTGGGCTGTGGATTGGATACACTGAGTGATGAGGTTGTCAGTGGATGGAGATGGTTCAAAGTGTGTTGGAGGAGGAGGAGTCAATGGAGGAGGAGGTGTTGTATGTGATGAAGATGAAGAGGGGACTGTATCATTTTGATGAGGTGTATTGGATGGAGATGGTGGAGGAATAAAGGAGGGTTGAGCAGGTGATTGGGTTGGTATTTGTGAAGGTGTGGATGATGGTGGTACAGAAGAGATGTCTGTATGAGGAGGAGGAGGAGAAGAAGAAGATGGATGAGCAGGAGAGATAGGAGGAGAAGGAGTCCTTTCAGGAATGGCACCAGGCTTGGGAATTTGCCTGGTCCATTTTGAGAAGAGAGCAATGGACATCCTTTTGCCTAGAGGGATGGGAATTCCTTTTGACTTGCATAGGTCAGGGAAGGAGTGGAAGAGAACTTGGCTCATAATTCTCATGTAGCCATTCTCTTTGTGAGAATATTTATAGCCTATCATTTTGAGCAAGCAGCTTGCCCAGTCTACCTTCTTCTTCAGCACAAGGGCCCCCATGATGTTTAGTTGCTGCTTGGGCACTGCATCATGGGCAGAGATCTTACATAGTAATATCTTCCCTACTATGTCTGCCAACAGTCTATACTCCTCAGAGAAGTCTATTTTCTTCAGGTGGATTGGTTTATCTTTGGAGAACTTCATGGTGATTAACAAATTCTTTATTTCATCAAAGGTAAGTTCCATAGGTTCATCACCTGATAGGGGAATTATTTTAGTTATTCTTTAGAAAATGATTTGCTTTCCCTATTTGAACAAGGATAATATTTGATTGTACCTGATGGTAGATCAAAGGCGGTCCAAATGTGTTCTGCAGAAATTGAGACATGTGTCTCATGGATTGTTCCTGTGATTTCACCTTGTTCAGATATCTGAACATGAGTCATCAGCTCTGTGAGTTCTGTCTCCAGGAGCTTGCATCTTGTGGAGATGAGCTTATCCAGACCAGCTTCAGTGAAGAGAGCTATGATGCTCTTATAATTTTCTGCGGCGGCTTGGAAGGATTCGAGGTCAATGTCGAACCCAGAGTTTATCTTAGGAGCCATTGTAGGTCAGTGAGAAAGAGGAAGATATGGCTGGACTGAGAGGTAAGAAGGATGAAAGATGCAGAGTGCGAGAGGATTTCTAACTGAAGAGTCTATTTGAGTCAGGTGAAACGTCGAAATGAGACACAATTTGAGACATATTCAGTACTACAGTGGATGTGACCAAAAATATTTTAGTATTGCCGCTCTTTTTCATGAAGTCGACGTTATGTCGAGTGGAATTCGACGTAAGCGTCGATACAGTCTGAGGTAAGATGTTAGGGTTTCATATCGACGTATACGTCGATTGGAGTCGACGCATGCGTCGATTTAAGTTGTTATTGATATTTATCGACGGTGCGTTGATTATAAAATCGACGTGACTTTTATTTTCCTGAGAAATTTTGAGTTTTCCCTTGAGATATTATTTCTTCCCGCTCCTAATGTTTTCTAAGACAGTCTTGGACTAATTTTTATAATTAGATTGATTGTACCGACATTGTTTGGCAATGTGGCCAGTTTTATTGCATATATAACATCTGACTATCTTTAGATTATGGGATTTTGAGTTTAGAGAGAGATAGTGGTGTTGATTAGGATAAACCTTCTGATTAGGATAAAAATTTTGATTAGGATAAAAGTTTTGACTAGGATAGAAATTATGATCAGGATGAATGAGTCCTGAATGGGGGTTAAGATGGAAGGTTTTTGGAGGATGGAAGTGTTCTGTCTTTATGTTGCTCTGAGTTTGTATGCGTCGATATCTATTCGACGTATGTTGATAGTTGCGTCGATTTATATTCGGTGCTTTCTCCAGATTGCGTTGATCTGGAATCGATGCATGGAAGAAGTTGCGTCGATTTGAAATCGACGTACTTTTATTCAAGCGTCGAATTGAGGTCGAAGCATCTGAGAGATTGCGTCGAGTAGAATTCGACGCATTATCATTCATGCGTCGATATGAAGTCGACGCAATTGTGTTTTCACAAACTTTATTTTTCCCTTTTTCTGATTTTATTTCTTTATGAGTTGTTTCTCTTGGCCTAGTTACCTTCTCAGAAGAAGTTTGAGAGTCATCAGCTGAATAGTATGATGTTTCATCAAATTGGTTTATTTCCTTGAAGTCTTCTCCCTTATTTTGTGAGTCTTCTTCTTGGTTTGTTGATTTGATGGGTTTAGTACATTTAACAGGGCTCATCCAAGCAGGCTTGTTGGATGGAATTAGACTAGCTGAGGGATCAGCTCCTAGTCCAAGATTTTTATGTCTTCTTGTTTGTTTTTGTGTGATTTCTTTGAGTGTTTGGCTTCTCATTTTTATTGATTCTTCAAAAGCTTTTGCTTGGGATACCTCATTTTTAAGAAGCTGGTTTCCTATTTTAGCCCTCTCTATTTCTTTTTCTCTGATGTTAGCCCTTAACTCATATTTTTTAGAACAGGTATCCTCTATATTTCTCTGGTTTTTAATGACATTAATTTGTTCTCTTAGATTCTTAATTTCTTGTTTAGCTTTTAGTTGATCTAAACATAATCCTTTAAAATCATTTTTGAAATCATCACACAGAAAATCTATGTCATCAAAAATGCTTACCTCATCCTTATCCTCAGATTCCTCTATGAGAATAGGGCTATTTTCTTTATCATCTTCAGAAGAGATGCTTCCTTCTGATTCTGTCTCACTCCATGATTTAGCACTATGTTCTTCATTTGAGCTTTCAAAAGCCATTAAGCATAGGTCTTCTTGCTTAGACTCATCATTGTCACTTTTGGATGAAGTGCTGTCCTCAGAATCTGTTTCACTCCAAGCTTCTGCAATGAAACCTCTTTCTTTCTTCTTCCCCTTTTTCTTGAGATCTTTCTTTTTCAGATCTTTCTCTTTCTCAGTATTTTTTGGACATTCTGGTGTAATGTGTCCAGTTTTCCTGCAGGAATAACAAATGATTTCCTTAGTAGGAGTTTTATCATACCTTGGTTTTGATTCTCTCCTTCTAGACCCATCTGTCCTGACCCATTTCTTGAATCTCCTGGCCAGGAGGCTGAATAATTCTTCTTCAGTGAAAGGGGTCTCTTCTTCTGTTGCTTTCAAAGCAATGTTTCTATCTTTTGAGGAGGTTGAAGTGCTTCCTCTTCTTTCCTTCTCTTCTCTGGCTTTCAGCAGTTGCTCATAGGATTTAAGTTTTCCTAAGAGGGCATCTGTTGAGATTTCCCTTTGTCCTCTTGTATCTCTTATTGCCCATATTCTTGAGTCCCATGAACTTGGGAGACTCATTAACAGTTTGTCATTGATCTCTATGAGAGAGATCTCTCTATCCAGGCTCCTTAATTGATTTATGATCAGACTGAATCTATCATACATCGCAGATATGCTTTCTTCATGCTTCTTTTGAAAGTTCTCATATTGGGAGATCAATAGAGCCTTTCTATCTTTCCTTTCATCGGCACTTCCTTCTACCATCTTTGTAAGAGCCTCCCATATTTCTTTGGCTGATTCACAGTCAACAACCCATTGAAAGATTTCATCTGAGAGGGTTGAGACAAGAATGTTTACAGCTTTTGCATCACATGTTCCTGCCTTCTTTTCTTCAGCTGTCCACTCAGCCTCTGGGACAAGTGTTTGAGTCACTTCACCACTTGAGTCTCTTCTATAAGGTTTGGGAGGACCTGTCAAAATAATATTAAATAATTCTTCATCAATAGAATTCATATAAATCCTAATTCTTGTTTTCTAAACTGCAAATTTTTCAAGGTTGCACATTGGTGGTCTGGTGGAAACATAATCTTTGATTTGTGCCATGTGAAAAGATATAGTTTTCAAATATATATATATATATGAGGTAGGATCTTTTTGATCAAGGAGTTACCCTTTTTAGATCAACCTCGCTTTGATACCAATTGAACGTGCACAGTTAACCTCACTAGAATTCTCTAGAGGGGGGTGAATAGAGATTAAAATTACTTTGTGCAATTATATATATATATATATATATATATGTGTGTGTGTAATAATCACAGATTTAAGTCTCCCACACACCAACAAGAATTAAGCAAGTAAAGAAGAAAAATAACAAGAAGAAAATCACAGCACAACACAAGAAAATATAGTGGTTCCCCAAACTTTTGGTAGTCCACTCTTCTACCCCCTTTGGTAGGAATTCACTAACTTGCACTGAGTCTTTTGATAAGGAGACTCTTAGAACCAGACTGAGTCTTTTGATAAGGAGACTCTTAGAACCAAACTGAGTCTTTTGATAAGGAGACTCTTAGAACCAAACTGAGTCTTTTGGTAAGGAGACTCTTAGAACCACTACAACTGAATTTTTTGAAGAGAGATTCTAAAAACTCTTTTACACAATTGAAAATAGAATGAGAAGAAGAAGTAGAACAAGTAGAAGAACAGAAGACAATATATGTAAGAAAGAATCTTCTTCCTAGCAAGAAGATTAGAAGCACAAGTATAGTGAATATGATCTCTCTTCTATAGTGAGAAGGAGATTGTAAGCTTTTCTCTCTTTTGTGAGAGCTTTCAGAATTTGCAGCAGAATGGCTTCAGAAGGAGAAGATGAAGGCTTTTTCTTTTCTGCAGCACACTATCTCTTTTCTCAGCTTTTTCACTCTTCACTTGGGAGCTCTTCTTCTTTTTCAAATGTATATGGTGGATCACTTGTGTTAATTCTCTATCGACCTCCTTCTTATTTATAGCTCTGTTTAAAATATATTGCTAAAGGAGAATAATCAATTAGCAGACAGAGAATTAGAAAGATATAAGAGTTTCCATAATCAATATTTCTGTAGAAGGAAAAGAATTCATTCTGATTTCAAATATTATCCATAAAATCTTAATCAAATTAGCCAAGAATCAAATAGAAGGAAAGGCTGATTCAGAACGGCTATAAAAGAATAATATCATTCCATAAAAATCAGATCTACAGAAAGAAGGAAAGAGATCTGGCGTGTTTTTGAATTACTTATAGATATCGACGTGCGTCGATTACTATTCAACGTAAACGTCGATTTCTTCCTGGCTGGACGTCGAGAGGAGAATAAGGAAGGTGCGTCAACAAAGGTGCGTCGACTTTATCAAATGCGTCGACTAGAAGTCAGAGGTACGTCGACTATGATTACGTCGAATTCTTCTAAAAGTTACTTCGACTCATCTTGAAAGAAACGTCGACTACATTTCGACGTTGCGTCGAATACTATTCGACGCATATTTACTTAGCCTAATTTTTTATACTTAGAATTTATATTCTTCTTAATTCTAGGGGTTAAGATAAATCATTTCCCCAACAGAAACTCTTTACACCGTGGGAGCTATAGCCACGATGGGATGGGATACACCAGGATTGATCTTGACAGAGAAGATATCTCTTGCTGGAATGTGACATTATTCGAATCCTGCTCCGCTGCTGGAGGAGTCCGTTTGCCGGCCATGCCAAGCCATTGAGGCAAGATGGGCGCAGCGAGAAGCACTTTCCTTGCCGAGTTTGCCGGAATGGAGGCACTGTGTGCGTCGGAAAGTTCCTGGTTGGTGTTCATTCCTGCCGGTTCCGTGAACTGGGGCAAAGCGGATGCTGTCCTCGGAAGGCCTTTGCACAGTATTTGGGAATCCATTCCTACAGACGGCGCCAAACTGTTGCGGGTCGCTTGAGTGCTTTTGGTAGACCGATTGACTTGAACCGTCTTAGCTCTGAAGCGATCCAAGCGCGCTAACAGTTAATTAGAGAATCGTTAAGTACACTGGGACTTTTTAACATGGAAAACCCGGAAAGGGTAAAAAACCACGCGGTCGGAGCTGTTCCGACCAACTTCCACTATCTTCTAGGGAGTTACAATTAGAGACTTAGAACTCGAGCGCGATAGGTCGCTGCTCGTTACAATGGTAGAGAGAGAAAGAGAGGGCTCCGAAGGTGACAGGTGACCTCTCGGAAAGCTAAGTCCTTTTTCTTCTGAGAAGAATAGTGAGAACAAAAGTGAGAATGCTGGTTAGAACAAAAGTGAGAATGCCTAGTCGCCTTTCGGGACCCGAAGACTTCCTAGATCGCTTAGGAAAACGGACTTCCGGAATGATGGAATTTTCTAAGTCCGCGAAGGACATCTTCGAAGCTTCGAAAGAGATCTTCGAAGCGCAAAAGAGATCTTCTAGCACCGAAGGAGAACTCAAGGGAAATCTTCGACAGAGCTCTCTTGGGTGCAGAAGGCAAGGTCCCTTGAAATGAAGGCTCTGGGCTCCTTTAATAACTTTGGCCGGGGATAGCCCGGTAATTTCGCTGTCGTAACTACCGTAACCACCTGACAAGCGAAACACATTTGCCGATTCGGAGCACACGGATCACCATTTTTCATAAATGACTATCTCGCCCTTCGGGCAGTTCGGGCAGCTTCGTTGAAGGTGAAAAAGGCGACGAACCATTCCTGCAGTCTGAGAAATTAGGAAATGTTAACTGCGCGCATGCTCAGAATGTGGAAATGTTCTGAGCCCGATCAGAATGTGGAAACGTTCTGAGCGCGCGGGGAAGCATTCTGAGCGCGCAACGAACGAGGAAGCATTCTGAGCGCGCAACGAACGGGGAAGCTTTCTTAGCGTGCAACGAACATGAAAGCGTTTTGAGCGCGCGTGGAAGCATTCTGAGCGCGCGACGAACACAGGAGTGTTCTAAGCGCGCAAAGAACATGAGAGCGTTCTGAGCGTGCGGTGAGCGCGGAGGAGTTCTGAGCGCGCGGTGAGCGCGGAAGCGTTCTAAGCGCACGGTGAAAGCAGAGGCGTTCGATACGCGACGTGCACTTGGGGGTGCTCCGCGCGTGCCATGAATGTAAACGACTACGCGGTGGGCCCGGTGGAGAGGAGACGGAACATGATAATGTAAGCGTGAGAGAGACTCCGAGCTTTCACGGTGCGGGAGAGCATCCCTGCTTACAAGCGTGCTCCTTGAGTGGCTGCAAGGATGAAGACGTGAGAAGTCCTCGAGGCGGTCGTGCGACCTTGGCCACGCAGCTCCGTCTGCGTGGCCGGGAGCACTCCCCAATTGGGGAGGGCACGACACTTCCCAATTGGGGAGTTCAACACTTAACTCCCAGATTGGGGAAATCACGTATTGGGGAGTTACGTAACTCCCCAATTGGGGAGTGGGGCACTCCCCAATTGGGGAGTGCCACATGGATGTTGCTTGGTCAGCACCCATCAATTGGGAGGGGGTGTGGCAATGCCGCACACCCCCCCCCCCCCCCTTTAATTAGGCAGGGGTACAGCAATGTCGCACCCCTTTTAATTGGGCAGGGGTGCGGCAGTGTCGCACCACCTCGGCGCGGTGAGTGTCGCGCCATTTCGGCGCGGCGAGTGCCTTGCCATTTCGACGCGGCGAGTGCCACCATTTCGACGCGGCGAGTGCCGCGCCATTTCGGCGCGGTGAATGTCATGCCTTTTTGGTGCGGCGTAGTTGTCGCGCCTTATTGGCGCGACGATTATCGTGCGACACTTTTTGACTTTCACGCCACGTTTGGCGCTTGCGTGCTCGGCGGTACCCGACCGGATACGTTTTGTGAGACCGCATCACGTATTATCTTTATGGGTGCACATCAATGCTCATGTGCTCGTTCTAAGCCCGAGCGGTCGACTTTTCGCCCAGATATTTTTGTTCGAGCGCGAAATTTTTGCCCACGGATGTTTTTTTCACTTGGGCGCATGTTTTTTTCGCCCGGGCGTACGTATTTCGCCTGGGCAAGCGTTTTTCTCATGGGTGTGCACTTTTGGCAGGGGCTTTAGTTTTTCTCGCCTGGGAATTCATATTTTGCCCGTGCATTCGAGTGTGTTTCACCGAGGCGCAAGTTTTTCTCTCGGACACGCTTTTTCGTTGGGGTGCGCAGTTTTCTACCTGGGTGCGTGCTTTATGGCTCGGGAGCCCATTTTCCTCTCAAGCGCGCATTTTTGGCCGCAACGTTTTTTTTGCCAAGGGGCACTTTTTTTCCCGACGCGAGCATTTTTTCAGCATGGTGTTTTTTGGCCCAGTCGCTCGTATTTCGCCTGCACGCGTGTATTTCACCCATGCACGCATTTTTCATGCGAGCGCGCGTTCTTCGCTTGGGAGCGCATTTTTCAGCCCGAGCGCGTGTTTCTCGGTCTGGGTCTGTGTTTCCCGGCTCAGGCGCCTGTTTTTCACTCTGTCACCCATTTTTCGCCACAGCGTGCGTTTTAGCCCGAACGTTGTTTTTATTTAGCCAGGGCGTGTATTTTTCTCCCAAACACGCATTATTTCGTCTAAGGAGCTCATTTTTCGCATGAGCGCCTGTGTTTTCGACGGGGGTGCGTGTTTTTCCCCCGAGCGCGTGCCTCCCCCCTGTGCGTCTTTTTCTCGCGAGCACGTCCTTTTTTACCGGGAGTGTGTTTTTGCATTGGCGCGCATTTTCTCCGGTTGGCCATATTTAGTTGGTGCGCTCATTTTTTGGCCCAGGCGCTCGTCTTTCGGGCGCGTGATGTTCGTTTGGGCTCCCATTTTTCGCCGGGAGCGTGTTTTCCCTTGGCGCGAGATTTTCTCCCAGTCGTGCGATTTTTCGCCCATGCGCGTGTTTTTTCACCCGGGCAAGCATATTTCTCCTGGGGGTGCATTTTTCGACCAGACACATTTTTCGCCCAACCCCTGTTTTTCGGTTGTAGGCTCGTTTTTTTCGCCATGACGTCCACTTTCGACCGAGCGCGAGTTTTTCGCTTAGGTGCACGTTTTTTTCGTTAGTGCGAGATTTGTGTGGCCCATGTGCGCTTTTTTCGACCAAAAGCGCGTTTATTACCGGGGCACACATTTTTGTCGGGCCGCACGTTTCTGGGCCCAGACGGGTATCTTTTGGCCCGGGCGTGCATTTTTCAGCCCAGTTCCTGTTTTTTTAGCTCGGACACCTGTTTATCCCCCTGGTGCCTGTTTTTCGAAGTGGCGCGAGTTTTCGCCCGGTCGAGTTTTTTCGCCCGAGCGAATGTTTTTTCACCCGGACGAGTGTTTTTTTCGCCGAGCGCGCGTTTTTCGCTCGGGCTAGGGTTATTCGCCCGGGCGCAAGTTTTTTGCCCGACACGAGTTTTTCCCACGGGCGCACATTTTAGCTCGGCGCGTGTTTTTTGCCTGGGCGCGCATTTTTCCTCGGACGCACGTTTTTCGCTCAACGCACGTTTTTCGCCTGGGGGCACGTTTTTTCGTCAATGCACAGTTTATTGCCCATGGGCATTTTTTCGCCCAGGTGCTAGTTTTTGTCTGGGCACACATTTTTCGTCCGGGATCTATTCTCTCGGGCCTGTGTTTTTTCCCTAGCACGCATTTTCTTCCCAGGTGCGCATTTTTCGCACGGGCGTTCAATTTTTTCCCAGGCATGTCATTTTTGTCTGGGCGCGTGATTTTTGCCCAGGTACACATTTTTTCGCCGGGACGTGTTTTCTTCGCCCATGGTACTTTTTTTGCGGTGACATTTTTTTCGCCGGGGTGCGCATTTTTTGCCCGTGGGCGCATTTTTCGCCCTGACGCACGTTTTTCGCCCGGTCACACATTTTATACCCTGGTGCTCGTTTTTAGCCCGAGCGATCATTTTGCCCCCGTGCGCCCAGTTTGCGGGCGTCCGTGCACGCGGTCTGTCAGCGCGCATTTGGGTCTTCCCTTTCAATTAACATTGACATATTGTTTTTTTGTGTTTTTATGATTTTTTTTTTCAAATTTTGAAAACCAATGTCTTCTTTCTGGGCAAACAAAATTAACTAATGTTAATTCCTGTGATAGAAAATCATAATGCGGCCGAATAATAAAATTGAAATTAAACCTAATATTAATTCTTGCATGTCTTCGCATTGAATTTAAAGTTATATCTTGAAAACCAATGTCTTTCATCTAACAGATTCTTAGAATTTTTGGTTTAGTGGTGTAAAGCCTCTCTCTCTCCGTGTTCTGAGTAAGATTTTACTTATTATTTGCACGGAATTGGATTTCAACATTATTAGTATTAGTTATATGGATTAATTGATAAAATTAAATAAAAAATTCTTTTAAAACAAACATTTTTAAATTCTTTTTTTTTTTGTTTTTTTTTTTGATGAGACACGCCATTTAATTTAGATGAAAAACCATCTTTTTATAAAATTAAAAGGATTACTTTTGTCTCGTGATGATGGGACTCGCATCTTCTTGCTATTTCTTCAAAGTTCTGGACACAAATATAGTCTTCATTAGAATATCATCCTTTATTCACAAATGCCGCCAAACTCCCCATTTATTAAATATATAAACTAACTCGGATATACAAGGAGAGAACACGATGAGCTCATTTGGACCGCCGTTTTCGTGCCAACTCATACCCACCAGAACATCAAACATTGACGACATCATCATTTAGAAGTTTGCGGTCAGGGGCTTCGTAAACACGCAAAGAGCAAAGTGTTTGTTTATGTCGGTTTGGAGTTGAAGTGTAAGTGGAGGTTGTTGAAGCTCCGCTTAAGATATTCTACTAAGCCTCATCAACATGTGGAATGGGCTTATATAGTATCTCCAGCGTAGAGTCATTAACCCTAGTGACACGGAACCCGTCGGGTCGTTCCGAGTCGGTCCTGACACGCGCGGACATATTAATAAATTATACCTAACAATCTCCTCCTATGTCCGCGGTATACCGACATTGGAAAAGGGTTGGTGTGTGTAGTGTTCAACTAGTTCGACTCATTACACAACCGTGTCCGCAAGTACCTGTTATAATATATTAGACTGAAAGAAACAGGAGAATGTATGCACGCATAAGCATAAAATATAAACTAAGCAGCATCACATCAGAATCAAAGTACAATTAAAGAGATAGGTACCAGAAGACCTAATGTCTCATGACTAACAAAGAATAGAAAATAGTCCAAACAAAGCAGGCAAAGAGAGCTAAACAGTGCTCTAAGTCAGAGAAAGAAAAAACCAAACAGATACTCTATTTACCATCATCCAGCAGATCATCCTTTTCAGGATCCCAGTTTGCATGTGCTCCTCCTGTAGCAGCATTTCCTGTAATTTCCAACAGAGAACTTCATTCAGAATGAATTCAACTACGGAAAATGTACATGTATCTAGTTCTGTATATAAGAACGTAGTACTTTAATTATGCTTAGAGGATATAAGTAGAGTATTTCAGGTTTAACCGCAGAATCTATTAATTGTTTCCAAGCGAAACGATTTCAGACTTCTGGACAACGCAGCTATATCTGTGTTCCTATGCGTGATGTCCTGGTTACTGTTCTTCTAGGGTTGATTGGAACTCATCAAATGTGGAATGAAACTAATCAACAGGAGAAGGTCCAAAACAAGTCAGATCGTGTTATCAAATGTGGAATAACACTCTCCTCCAAGTTAAGGAAGACGAATCTGGATAAGGTTGTTATCATCAAATGTGGAATGAAACAACAAACCAAAGATTTGTACTCAGCAACCAAAACACCAACGGAGCACAACATGCTAGATTTGACAAAGGACGGAATCAAAACATTCAGACTAAAACTAGTGTCAAACCGCTTTGAGTCCCATTTCCCCCACTGTTTTGATTGAACGGTCACGGGGCATTCCTTTGGTCAATTGATCAGCTAGATTATCCTTTGATCGCACATCGACCAAAGTAATAATGCCTTGTTCTTTAAGATAATTCAAAAGATCCTGTCTCAGTCATACATGTCATCTCTTAGTGTTAAAGAGGACATTCTTAACAACTTGGACTGCTGCCTGATTATCACAGTACATGCTTAAAGAGTTGATTTGAAGTCTAGACAAGGGAATGTCTAAGATAAAATTCCTGATCCAGTTTGCCTCTTCACCAGCTGAAGCTAAGGCAAATAACTCGGCTTACATAGACGACAAAGCTATGCAAGTCTGTCTCTTGGACTTCCAAGTAACTGCAGCGCCACCCAATATGAATATAAATCAACTTGTGGACTTGCTGCTTGCAACTTCTGAACACCAGGAGGCATCAGAGTACCCTTCCAAAGTAGGAGGGTGACCAGTGTAGCACAGAGTGTGGTCGTTAGTACCTTTGAGATACTTCATCAGCTATCTAGGGCATCCCAATGCTCTTTGCCTAGACTACTGGTAAAGAGACTTAGCATGCTTACGGAGAAAGCAATGTCTGGTCTAGTGCAACTTGTGGCGTACATGAGACTTCCAATGATCTTTGAGTACTTGACTTGATCAACGCTTGTCCCTTCATTCAGACTCAACTTGACGTTCAGATCAGTTGGTGTTTCAACGGGCCTACAATCTTTATAACCCCAGGTATTAAGAATCTGCTCTATGTAGTGAGCTTGACTCAGAGTGACACATCCCTTGTCTACTCTTACTTTTATACCTAGTAGGGTATCGACAGGACCTAGGTCCTTCATATCAAACGCTTTGGCAAGAGCGGACTTAATATCCCTCACGACAGCTAGGTATGACCCCAGGATCAACATGTCATCCATATATAGGCATATGATGACTGTTTGGTTTGACATCGAACGGTAATAGAGACACTTATCTGATAGACTGGACTGAAATCCAAGCTCTTTACCACTTGATCAAACTTCATGTGCCACATCTTAGGTGCTTATTTAAGTCCATAGAAGGATTTATCTAGTTTGCACACTTTATCCTTTAAATCTTTATGGACATAACCTTCAGGTTGTGCCATGTAGATCTCTTCATTTAGCTCTCCATTCAAAAAAGCTATTTTCACGTCCATCTGATGGACGATGAAATTCTCTATAGAGGCTAAGGCTAGAAGAATTCTAATAGTAGATAGGTGACATACAGGTGAGTAGACATCAAAGTAGTCAATTCCCCCTTGTTGTTTATAGCCCTTAACTACTAGACGTGCTTTGTATCTGGCTATAGACCCATCACTATGTAACTTCTTCTTCAGTACCCACTTGCATCCCAGGATTTTAGCTCCTTTCAGTAGGTCCACTAGATGTCAGGTATTATTTTATAGCAGCGAGTTCATCTCATCGTCGATGGCTTCTGCCCACATTAACGCATCTCTCGATATCATCGCTTCTTGATAGGAAAATGGATCATCTAGTGGATAGATCCAGAAATCGGTCAGCTGCACTTTCTTTTGCACTGCCTAGATAGACACGAGTTGTCGTTCTAGGTCCCACTTAAGGTCTTTTAAGGTCTTGTATACGCACATAGGCGATACATCCTCACGTCTTAAGAGTGTCATATCTACAAGAATGACCGTGCCACAGCTCATAAGGAGTAAAACTGAGCTTTGAGTGAGGCACTCTATTCAGAATGTGATTTGCAGTAAGGACTGCTTCCCCCCCAAAAGGAATTGGGCATGCCAGCGGTCAGGAGCATAGAGTTTAACATCTCTGTCAACGTTCTATTCTTACGCTCAGCAACGCCATTTGATTGGGGTGAGTAAGGTGCTGTAGTTTCAAGGATTATGCCCTCAGTGACACAAAACTCCCTAAACCCAGTTGTAGTGTATTCTCCTCCTCGATCACTTCTAAGTCTCTTAATCTTCAGATTTAGCTGGTTTTCTACCCGAGATTTGAAGATTTTGAAGGTCTCGAATGTCTCGTCTTTCGATTTCAATAGGTAGACATGACAAAATCTGGAGAAATCGTCAATGAAGGTAATTAGATACTTCCTTCCCCCTCTAGTGGCATGACTTCGAAAGTCACAGAGGTCGGAATGAATCAGTTCCAAAAGTTGTGTGCTCCTAGAAACGGTCTTGTAAGGGTTTCTAGTTATTTTGGTTTGGGCACAAATCTCACACCTATCAAATCGAATAGAGAATCTAACGGAATGTTGTGACTCTTAGCTAGATCGTGCATCTTTTTATAGTGAACGTGTCCAAGTCTATTGTGAAGTAGCTTTGGATCTAACAGAGACGAACTCACTTGATTTATGCACTCGTTTTCTAAACTAAGTCTATACATCCATTGATTAAGTAAGCGCAACCAAAGTAATGTGAATTAACAGTTAGTGTTATTCTACCGCTAATAGTTGTGAAAGACATTCCAGACTTATCTAGCAAACTCACAGAAATTAAATTTTTGGTTAAATTAGGAACTAATTTAACATTTTGCAAAAATAAAATTTTACCTGAAGAGAGGACGAGCTTTTCCGTCCCAGCATGAGTGACGACTGTCTCTCCTCCATTGCAATTCTCTACTCTATCTCGGACTGCTCTGACGTCTGAGAGAAGACCTCTGTCATTTGTAACATGACATGTGGCACCGCTGTCCAGCCACCACTCAGAAGACGCACTGCGGTGATTGCTTCCGACCATAGCCATAAAGGACTTGGGATCAGAGGTGTCGACCACCATGTGTGCCGCCTATTGTGGAGCTTCATCCTTCTGCTTCTTCGGACCCCTACAGTCAGCGGACCAGTGACCCCACTTGCCACAGTTATGGCATTTACCCTTCTTCCTTTTGAGAGAAGGTTTCTTGACCGCCAACTGGGCAGTGGTGTCACCCTTAGGTGTCGGGGGCTTCCGAGGAGGCTTATTAGGTCGAGAAACGAAGTTGACAGCCTGTGGGGGCTGAGCAACCTGCTCCGCGCTCTTTCCAGCGATGTTCTGGTCCTCGATGTGAATGAACCTTTTGAGTTCATCCAGAGTAATCTTCTCCTTTCGTCTGTGCATCTCCGTCTTGAAAGTCAGCCACTCCGCAGGTAGCTTGCTCAGAATCAAGTACATGAACAGATTATCGTCCATCTTCGATCGACCGTCCTCCAACTTATTGCGCAAGTTCTCCAGCTCTATGATCTGGGAGGTGATCGGCAGGTTCACTTTGAGGAAGAAGTTGAAGAACTTCTCCCAAATGAGCGATTTGGACAACACCTCCTCCTTCTGGAAATGCGCGTTGAGACGATCCTAGAGCTCCTTTGATGTCTTGTAGGCATGGTAGGTCAGTGCGATACGAGGATTGAGGGAATTCAACAGGTAGTCCCTGCAGAAATCCCCATCCTTGTTCCACTGATATTCGTCTACGCCCTCGCCAGAAGACGCAAAATCGCCATGGACAGTGTAGAAGATGTCGCGTTCCTTCATTCCTAGTTGGACTTGTATTTTCCAACTGAGGAAATCGGACGCATCGAAGGACTGCAGCTTGGTGACGTCGAGCGCACTTTTCTTCGACATCACAACAAAATTCTAAGAACAGAAAACTGAAACAAAATCACCTGATTCGCGCGGTGCCGATCCAGTGTCTTTAGATCCAATCCAGTATTGATTATCGCTCCTACAATCTGGTTGAGACCACAGTCACCAAGAACAGATCCTTGATGAAAAATGTTTGTTCCTTGATCTGAAAAATCGGCCACGAAAGAGGTGGTCGGATCTGAAGGGGATGGCCGGATCTGAAGTCTAGGCGCAAAAAATTTCTGCCTCTTCAAAAAATAGATCCACGGGAGCAGAACACTGGATCTGGATTATGCTTCGAACAAAACAGAACACCCAGATCCTATGGATTTGACGAAATTATTTCCTGGATCTGGATTAATTCTTCTCTTCAGGAAACACTGGCGACAAAGGAATGCGAGATCTGGGAAGAAACTTCTGATCTTCAAGAGCAGCCCTCCTTAGCTGATCTGGCGAGATCCAAAAACCAGCGGGATCGGCGATGACTTCTTCAGGAAGAAAGATCGGAGATGGATTCTTCACGATCCGCGATGGGAAAGCAAATCCTTGAGATCTGGCAAAGGGAAAACTTCCCTCCCTGCGACCTGCGATCTCTCTCGATGCAAGCAGCAAACCTTGCGATCCTACCTTCAGATCTAAAACTCGCAGGATCTTGGATCGGGAATCACCAGAGACAGGAGCGGCGCTTGGATCTGCGACGGAAAATTAGCAGGAGCGGTGATCTCAAACTCGTAGCAGTGACCTTCCTCCGCTTTAGAATGAACGCCACTCGAGATCTTCCTGTTCCACTTTGCGATCAGCGACGAGAACAAAAAGTTGCCGACCAGCGATCGATTGTAGGTAGGAAAAATCGCTAACTGAAATCGCGAGTGGCGGAAGAAAAAAAATCGCAGAGACGGAGCACACCGTGAGTAGAAAACCCTAACTCGTATCTTGAGAATGTTGAGGCTCCGCTCAAGATATTCTACTAAGCCTCATCAACATGTGGAATGGACTTATATAGTATCTCCAGCGTAGAGCCATTAACCCTAGTGACACGGAACCCGTTGGGTCATTCCGAGTCAGTCCTGACACGCGCGGACATATTAATAAATTATACCTAATAGAGGTCGGGCGGTCTGGCAAACCGCGGAGGTTGGGCGGTCTGGGCATCAGACCGGGCAGTCTGGCAAACCGCGGAGATCGAGCAGTCTGTTAAGGAGACCGCACGGGTTGTCTTCCCGCATTGGACTGGCGGCTAGCAAGTGGTAGATGGGTTTGATTCGTCAACCATCTGGGGTCAGCTATCTGGTTGTAACCGGGTGGTTAGCATCCATGGTTACTTCTAGGTGTTATAATCTGGCCGGTTATTTGCTCGCGGGCTGGTAGGTGTCTGCTGATATTGCTGGAGTTTTGTGAGTAGTCCGCGCGTCTTGTTCTTAAGGCGGTGAGCTGTTTGTCAGGGTTACTCAGCAAGCCGCGCGAGTTGTTTTCTACCCGCTGTTGTTGGTGGGCGGTTATCCTATCGCGTAGGCGGTGACCGCACTCCTCACCTCTACTATAAATAGGACCCCCCTGCCTCGTCATAAATAACGTGAACAGTAAGTGAGAGATCGTGAGTAATAGGTGTGGATAGAACTTTCTGTTCGTGTGGTTTGAGTCTTTCCTTTGCTGTGTTCACAGGTTTTGCGGCTATCTTGTGGTTCTGATATGATCAGAGGAGACTGCAGCGGATAAGTCGGTAGCAGTCAGCGGCGGGTAGCAACAGGAGGTCGCGGTTAGTGACAAGGCGGTTTCTCTTCAGCTCGTTTCCAGCTTTCAATAAAGTTCAGACCGCGGCGGTTTGGCGGTTTGCCTTGGCCGATCTGTTACTTCTGTTCAGTTCTTCCGCGGCATGTTTGCAGTTAGGAGCGGCCAAGTGACTGCGGTCAGGCGACCTTGCTTGGGCGAACAGAGTGAGCATTGGAATAACGGGTAGTCCGCGTGTTGAGTTGCGGTTTGGCGACTTGGCAATTTGTGCGGACAACCTTTGTTAGCCGGTCTGTTTGGTGGGTTCATGTTGTAACCGCCAGCTTCTTGTAGTTGGTTTTCTTCTCTCCTAATCATTGTGTGTACTGATAAATCATGTTTCGCAATGTATGTATCGAATTTAATAAAAGTTAGTTGATACAAGATTTTTCTTGTTCCCTCATTGTTTCTGGTTTCTGGTGCTTGGTATGGTTGAGAGTGTTCATGTGATCTAGTTCTCGTTTTTCGCTTATTAGAAATTTTCAACATGGTATCAGAGGGGACATAGGTTTGAGCAGTGATTCAACCGCAGTTATCTTGCTTGGATTTCTGGAAGCATAGTTATCAGTGGTATAGCAATGGAAGAAGGAATAGAAAAAGGTCTTGGTATTAAGCTCCCGACGCAGACTAACTTTAAGAAATGGAAGTCTTGCATGGAGAGCTATCTTCTGGGCGAGGACCTCTGGGAGGTTGTTGGTGGAGAAGAAACTCAAGAAGTGGTTACTGTTGGTGAGAATGCTCATCTAGTGAGAGCTTGGAGGAGAACTAATGCTACGACAGAGTTTACTCTCAAGCGGGCTATCTCATCGGAGTTGTTTGATCACATCATTAGATGTCGATCAGCTGCTGAGATTTGGACGACCTAGGATGGCTTGTTCAATAAGAAGAATGTAGCTCGGCTACAGTTCTTGGAAAATGAGTTGGCTAAGGCCACTCAAGGAGACTTGTCCATATCAACGTTCTTCCTGAAGATGAAGAACCTCTGTGCAGAGATTATTTCAGCATTGGACCCGGATGAGCCTATCTCAGAAGCTAAGCTTAAGAGGCACATAATCCACGGCTTGCGGAGGGAGTATGCGGCCTTTGTTACTTCTGTTCAAGGCTGGGCAAATCAGCCATTGTTGGTGGAGCTGGAAAACTTGCTTGCTTCGCAAGAGAGTTTGGTTGTTCAGATGGCGGGAATGTCTGTCTCTGGGGGAGAAAGTGAGGTTTTATATTCAGGGAAGAAGAAGCGTTGGGACAAGAAGAAGAAGTCATCTGGAGATGATGGTCCATCTACATCATATCAGCAGGAGATGAGCAATGCTTCTAAGCGTGATGGGAAGAAGAAAGAAGGACCTAGATGCTTCAGGTGTAATAAGATTGGTCATTTTAAGAAGGACTGTAAGGTCAATCTTCAGCCAGGGCATGCTGCAGGAAAGGAGGAGGCTGGTTCCAATGCTAGTGGTAGTTGGGGTGATGGAGCCTTTATGACTGGCACTTGTGTTCGGGCTATGGATTCTATCAACTATCAAGATGATTCATAGTGGATTCTGGGTATGGTCATCACCTGACATGGGATGAATCCAAGTTCTCTTCTTTGTAGACATACACAGGTAATGATGCTATCATTACTGTTGATGATACTATACATGCAGTTGAAAAGGAGGGTGTAGTTTCTTTAAACGGAGATAGAGGTCCACTCACGTTGAAGAGTGTCTATCATGTTCCGGGGATGAAGAAAAACCTCTTCTCGGTGACCAATGTTGTTGATGCTGGCTATCACGTTCTGTTTGGTCCAACAGAAGTGAAGTTTCTTCGGAATGTGACAACGGTGAAGGCTGAAGTCACTCATGCTGGTAGAAGGGTGAATGACTTGTTTGTGTTATCTACAAGTTCGTATGTTGATAAGATTAGGACTAATGATAGTGCTGCTATCTGGCATGAAAGACTTGGGCATGTTGGGATGGATAAGCTGAAGGATATGGTGGGAAGAGGCCTTGTGAGAGGCTTGCCTAGTATGTCATCTTTCGGTGAAGGTCATGTTTGTGCAGGTTGTCAATATGGTAAGGCTCAAAGCATTCTATTCGACAAGTCACAAAGCAGATGCAAGGCACCATTGGAATGTAATCATGGTGATCTGTTTGGACCTACCGCAATAGCCAGTCTTGGAGGCAACAGGTATATGCAGGTCTTGATTGATGATTTCACTAGATATACTTGGGTATATTTTCTGAAGGAGAAGTCGGAAGCGTTTGGGAAGTTTGTGGAGTTCAAGGAGCTCGTGGAGTATCGACTTAATCTGCGGATCATGAAGTTCAGAACTGACATTGGAGGGGAGTTTACTTCCAATGCGTTCTTCAACTTCTGCAGAAAACATGGCATCCGGAGAGAGCTCTCTTGTGCTCACACTCCACAACAGAACGGAGTTGCGGAGCGGAAGATCCGCCATCTGACGGAGACTTGCAAATGTTGGCTTCATGCCAAGACTATCCCAAAGTCCTTCTGGGCGGAGGGAAAGACTTGTGCAACTTATGTCATTAATCAGATGCTCTTAGTCCAATCAACATGAAGACCCCACATGAGTTGATGTTCAAGATAAATCCTACGGTGGAAAACCTTCGAGTGTTCAGATCTACTTGTTATGTGCATGTTCCTAATGCCCTCAGAATGAAGCTAGATGCGAAAGCAAGTAAGCTAGTCTTCGTCGGTTATGATGACCGGAAAAGGGGTTGAAGATGCATGGATCCAGAGACACAGAGAGCTGTGGTCTCAAGGGATGTGGTATTTGATGAGTTGACATCATACCAGGGTAGCTCTTCTGTTGAGCAACAAGAAAGATGGGTAGATGGTGGATCAGGAGAAGCTGTAAGGGAAGTTCTGTGGAGTTGCCTGTTTCTCCAGGTGCTCTTTTTGCTTTTAGCTCTAGGTCAGGTGCTTCAGGTTCTGGAAGCAGGGGGGCGATGCTCCAAGTGTGCCCGGGAAAAGAGCTAGTCCAGAAGTTGCAGTGGAAGAGGTGGATGTGAGTAAAGCTCTGAGGAGGTCCAAGAGGACTATTATTCCACCCGCTCGGTATACAGGGGGAAATCATGTGAGCTTCGTTTCATGTTTCTTTGTTGTCCCCTTGGATGAGCGAGAGCCGTCATGCTTTGAAGACGCCATTGGAGTCAAGGAGTGGGAAGATGCCATGGATGAGGAGATGGCTGCCCTCAAGAAGAATGAGACCTGGGACCTTGTGCCAAAGGTTGATGGCATTACTCCTGTGACATGCAAGTGGGTTTATAAGCTGAAGAAGAAAGCTGGCGGGAGTATCGAGCGGTATAAGGCTCGCCTTCTAGCTCGAGAGTTCTCTCAATAGTACAGAGAAGACTATGAAGAGACGTTCAGTCTGGTAGCCAAAATGACTTCGGTACGAGTGGTGATTGCATTGGCAACTTGCCAAGGGTGGAAGATTTGGCAACTCAACGTAAAGAATGCTTTTGTTGGGAATATTGCCCTCAATGTTCCATTGATTTGAAGAGGCATCACTCACAATACTAAGTACATATTGTATTTGATATAATCTATTTTGTCTCAAGTATTGTACAGGGATATGATATTCCATACAATGGAATAGATTCAAAGGTGTGCTGTTTAATCAGCTGAGAAGGTCTCACTGTCTCAGCTGAAACGCTGAGACAAGACCAGGAGCCGCTGAGAAGGCATTTGGGCAAGCTGAGCTGCAGATAGAAGAAACCGCTGAGACGACTGTCTGTCTCAGCAGATCCGCTGAGATGGGAAAGAAGTACCAAATATCCGCTGAGACTTGGGAAGTTTGTCGAACGCTGAGACTTGGCGAGTTCATCGAACGAAGAATGAAGTTCGTCGAATGCAGAGACGGGACAGAAGCGAACGCTGAGACTTGGCGAGTTCGTCGAACGAAGTATGAATTTCGTCGAACGCAGAGATGAGACAGAAGCGAATGCTGAGACTTGGCGAGTTCGTCGAACAAAGAATGAAGTTTGTCGAATGCAGAGATGGGACAGAAGCAAACACTGAGACTTGGCGAGTTCGTGAAACGAAGAATGAAGTTCATCGAATGCAGAAACTTCTCTGCAGATCGACTGAATCCGCTGAGAAGAGGAAGCCATCTCAGCCCAACCGCTGAGACAGATTCAAAAGTAACCTGGCGGGTTCTGCCCTTGGCGCAAGCTGCAGAAAGGCATTATGGGGTCAACCAATCACTCCCATATCTGTCAGAAGGATGACTGAGAGCCGTTGAAGATCAAGGATGTATAAAAGAAGAAGTTAGGGCACTTTTGAAACAGCTGGTCGAGTGCTAAAACAAATTGACTGTTCCATTGACGGCCCCCGCTCTCCTCATTCTCCTCCTGCTCACTGAATAAGCAAGAATAATCCGAGAGATAAAGATAGCTCCTCTACAAGAAGGAGCAAGGTGATCTTCCATCCTTCAACTGAAGAGGAAGATCAGTTTGTAGCTGCCATCATCATCTCCAGCTACAAGAAAGCACAAGCTGTGCAGGAACTACATGAGACTTCTTCTCACTGCTTTCTGCTGTAGTAAGCTTTAAAACTCTTTTACTGTAGGGCTATTTGCCTGAGTTTGTAGGGTTGTTTAGCCTGAGTTGTAGAGCTGAGAGGTCAGCTTGTGGTAGGATCTGTGTGATCTGAGGTAGGGCTGATTTGCCTGAGTTGTAGAGCTGAGAGGTCAGCTTGAGGTAGGACCAGCAGGTGGTCTGAGTTGTAGGAGGTGGATTCCTCTGAGGTACGGCTGTTGGCCTGAGTTTGTAGGTCTGTTAGGCCTGAGGTTGTAGGGCTGTTGAGCCTGAGATGTAAGGCTGACTGGCCTGAGGTAGGGCTTGGAGCAAGTCTGAGAGATCCTGAGGGATCTAAACTGTAAGCGTTTATAGCTGAGATAGGAGGAGTTGGCCCTGTCTAACACACTGTTAGAATGGTGAAGGGGGAAAGTGGACTACCCATAGACACACTGTCTTGGGGAACCACTATAAACACTTGTGTGTTTTCTGGGTTTGCTTGATTACTTGCTTAGAATAATTTTAACTATCTATATCAAATAAGTAGAAATCAAAAGACCTTTTCACCCCCCCCCCCACACCCTCTAGGTGAATTAGATCACATACCTATAATCTATCAAATGGTATCAAAGGTAGGTTGGTCATAAAGGGCTTAACTGTCTGACCAGATCCTACATAGGTATTGTTAATTCTGAATCCAATGGCTTCTAATGGAGTTCATAAAGAAATGGGTTCCATGAAGCTTCCTATATGCAAAAAGGAAACCTTTGGCATTTGGAAACAAAGGGTGAGGCTGTACATGGAAGTTTCAGACCCTAGAATCTATATCATTGTTCAGGAAGGCCTCTTCTTTATCACAAAGCCCTCCACCATTAATCCTACTAGGCAGGTAGGCAAGTCTTACACTGAAATGACAAGGGATGAGATAACATTGGCTACAATGGATAAAAGGGCTCAAAATATTATTGTCAATGCTATTGATGATTCAACTTTCCAAAACTTGGTGCACTGTGAGACTGCAAAGGAGATGTGGGATACATTTATTGTGTACATGGATGGGACTGAAGAAGTGAGGAATGATAGGAAATCCCTCCTCAATCAGGAGTATGAAGCTTTTAGGCAACAAAATCAGGAATGCATAGCTGACTGCTATGAAAGATTCTTCAGAATAGTAAATGAGTTGAGGAACTATGAAAGGACCTTCACTCATTATGAGTTGAATGATAAATTCCTAAGATCTCTAACTAGAGACTGGGATACCAAAATCTGTGCCATCAGGGAAGTGGCAAAGCTGAGTGAAACTGCTCCTCACACTCTGTTTGGAAAGTTGCTCTCATATGAGATGCAACTATCTGCTAGAAAGGAAGAGGACACCTCCTCCAGGCCTCATGCTAGGGAGAAGTCTGTGGCCCTAAAGGATGAAGGGTCCAAGAAGAGCAAGACAAGAATTCCTACCCCTCCAAGAAGGGCTGCTGACTCAGACAACTCAGATCACTGCTCATATGAAAACAGCTCTTCTGATGAGGAATTTGCTGCTTTCTCAAGGCAATTCAAAAAGATGATGAGAAGGAAGCAATGGAAGAATAAGCCTTCCTCCTCCTCACATCCTAGGAAGAATTCAAGCATGACAGATAGGCAGCACCCCAAAGGGGAAAGGTATGACTCTAAACATGTTAAACATGGTTTAACTAATGTGGTTTGTTATTGCTACAGTAAGCCTGGACATGTCATTGCTGACTGTCCAGTCAAAAGAAAGGATAAGGGTGATAACAAGCCTTATCACCAGAAGGGAAGAAAAGGTGAGAAATCTTTCCTAGCCAAGAAGGACAAAAGCTAGAGTGAATCTAAGTCATCATCATCAGATTCAGATGATGAAGAAGAGGCCTATATTGGGTTGTTTGCAGCTGAGGAAGATGAGGACTTTCCTGCATCAAAGGTGGGCATCAGGGCCCCTCTATCACATTCAGATAGTGACATGGAGGTGGATGAAGATGTTGAAGAATATATTGGCCTAATGGCCTTAACATCAGATGATGAAGACTGTCAGGACACACCTGACCAAGTACCTACTCCTTCCTCTCTCTCTAAGGATGAATCAATCCCAGAATCTGATGCATACTCATCAACTGATGATTATGACTCAGAATCTGAAGTGGGTGTTGATGGCGCAAATCTCGCACACCGCTATAGGCGGTAGCTAGACTGCGGCACGAAATGGCAGTGAACCGGTCGTTGTCAAGTAATAATATGAGGAAGTAAATCCCCAAGTATCGAATCTCTCAAGGAACACAGTAAGGTGGAGTTACGTTCGAGGAAGGACTTGAGATCGAAGTCCTTTGGGTCGGATGGATTGCGGAAACGGGGGTTTTGGATTGTGGAAAATAAAGAGAAAATGCTATGACTACTCCTATGCAATGCCGCTATGCAGTGCTTCGCTTGGCGGGATGGAGACTAGGCAGGCTTTGAGCGCGCTGCGTCGCAAGGGCGGATGGACGAGTAGGCAAGCGGAATCGAACAATGCAGGCCTTGAGCGCGCTGCTTCGTAGGGCGAGTGGATTACACGGGCCGCTATGCCACGCTTCGCTAGGCGGATGGACGAGTAGGCAAACGGAGTGAGGGTCGTAAGCACCTCTTCGACAAGCACGCCACTAGCAATTGCTAGTGCGGCGACGAACGTGACGGCGGGATGGAGGATGGAATGGGGCGCACCTCAAGCAACTCAAACAACAAACATTTCACATAGACATGAAATATATAGAAATACAGACTAGTTTTAAGTGCAACTTCATCTTAATACATAGATCTAACTACATACACATCAATAAGAGAAGAATAAGGCAAGAAATCGACCGAATCCGAAGTCTCGTTGTAGATTCACGGTTGGAATCGCCGGGTTGTCAATCCGCGTCTAAGCTCGGTCCGCAACTACGTCCGGGGTAGAGAGAGCTGTCACTACTCTCCAATGAGCCCGTCTTCTTCGTGTCACGATCCGATAGAGGTTGCAAACTTCCTCTTGCTTGATGGTGATGGCGGCTAGGTCTTCCCTTGGAGCGCTAGGATGAAGGAGGAGGCCGAGAGGAAGCTCTGGCTCAAGATTGGCGTGAAGAACAAGCCCGGAGCACCTCCATATGGTGGGCGGCGATGGAGGGGCGAAAAACCTGCGGAAGGGGCGAAAATGGCGGAGCTGGGCGGAAGAAATGCGTCGATCCCGACCTAATTCCCGAGCAGGATTATATATAGGCGCTGGAATAAACAGTGTGCACGGTCATTAGCGCACGACCAGCGGTCGTGCGCACTAGCATCCTGTGATCGTGCGCCTGACTGGACGGAGCCTACAAGGTAAGAAAATTATAAAATACAATGTTCGCACGACCAGTGGTCGTGCGCGCTATCGTAGGTGGTCGTGCGATAAGGAAGACAGAACTCAGATTTCAGGGGGTACACATGATCAGTGGCGCACGACCAGTGGTCATGCGCAATAGAACTAGTGATCGTGCGCTGTGTTCCTGTACAGAATTGTACCGGAAACACCTGCACGACACCTGTTCCAGCACAACCACGAATCCAGCCACTGAAAGTGGCACTTAACAATGCAAAGCAACTACTAAAGGAGAATAATATGAAATAACACCAAAAACGGGCCTAAAGGTGCACTTAGCATGGAGAAACAAATATGAGCGAAAACATGCCTAAAATGTAGTGCATAGACTAGAAAATCGGCCTAGATGAGTCCATATATGTGTATATAATTGGGACTCATCACACCCCCAGACTTACCTGTTTGCGCGTCCCGAGCAAACAAATTCTAAGCGAACGGGGAAAGAAAAGTAGATGGCTTAAAATTACAATACAGAGTACCATGCGAAGTCGCATGCTCACGTGCATAAGAAAAATAGTAGAGAAGATTTCTGATTATATAAACAGTTTATATATTTCTAAAAGAGTAAAAGCATATTACAACTACTCAAAATGGTGAACAACGGTGAATCATTTGGTCATGCATACGGAGAAAGTAAACTAAGCGCTGAGACGAGCATTGCTCAAGATCGGGATGCGGGACAAACTCCACTGAAATCCATCAGTGTCGGTGACCATAAGCTTGCCCGGTCACATTCTCCCCATGACACTGGATTGGTTTAAGGCGTGAGTCAGTAGGACTTTCAGGTTTTAATAATTGAGGCTTGGGTTACGGTGAGCTAAACAATGATAAACAAAATGGCTTATAACACATAACCCAATTGAGCTTTTAAAATAACTACCCGCGCACCAAAATTGAATGCAAGTGCACCACACCCCCAGACTTGGACTTTTGCAACATAGGCGTGTGCACCGCCTACTCCCAATACATAATTTTTCTAGACGATTTTCAATAAAACTCATTTTTTTCTTCTCTTTTTCTTTTCATTTTTTTTCTGTCTTCTTCTTCTTGTCTTTTTTTCTTTCAGCAAAATTTTCAAATGAGCATATCCACAGATTCACATAATAAACACCACAATCAACACCCCCCACAATGTAAATAAAACTACAACTAAAGCTCAGATTTGGGTGTGCGACTAGGTTAGGCTTTTAGGCTTTGCTGAGATATATGTGGAGCTGAATCAAGAAAAGGTTAGGCACAAAGGGGCTAGCAAGGGTAGACGAAAGGCGTGAAATAAAGGTTCAACCGAGCCAAAATAATGGCCTACGTCATTCTCACGCACTAGAACTATCCTATGCCAATGCTTCAAGAATCGCTTGGGGCAAGTTCTAGCCACCGAGAAAGATTCTCCTTTCTCCCGACTCAAGCAATACGAGTCTAGTGATCGTTTACACACATCCCTATGCTACCGTTTGATTCCACCGGATTCACCATTTGAGTAGAGTAAACAACATTTACACTAATAGAAAAAATATAAAACCATAAGTATAAAGAGAAGTCTAATCTACACAAATTTCTATGCAACCGAGCACTCGACTAGGAGCACTACTGGAGTCAACATTTTACTCTGCTACATAGTCCTAACCCATCACCTAGACTTTCCCACATAAGCAGAAGAATTAAATTCACTACAGAGCACGCATACAGACGAGTACGCGCTCAAGTGGGTGCTGTGGTGTGCAATGAAAATGAACAACAATTTCCAATAAACTAAAATAAAAGTACTTCTAGCATGCTATGCAAGAGTGCACGTGAGTGGGTACAAAAACTGCTCTCCCCCAGACTTAAACTAAACAATCCACAAAATATATGGCATGAAAATCAGAAAAGGCTAGGGAAAGAGAGTACCCAGTGCTCAGAAATGAGCACACCAGAAGATTGGCGTGTAAGCTAAAATGAGCCGCAGCATCCGCCATCCAGAAAAGATACCTGCAGGGGTCAGCTCCGCAGAAACAAAAGAAAATAGAAAACTGAAAAAAAAATACTACTAACTAAACATGGTTAGATGAAATAAAGATGCAGAAAAGAAAGATAACTACTGGGGTTATTGTCATCCCAGCACGACTTATTCAAAAACTAAAGGTTCTAGCTAATGGGCGTATGAAAAAGGAAATGAATAGGTAACTGTTCTAATACGCGTGTCGGTAGCGGGTACCGATATGGCGACAGAACAGTTACTCCTCTGCCCAAATAATAATACCTACATAACGCAGGTAGAGAAAACAGAAAGCAAGAAGAGGAGGAGATATCCTCACTCAACTCACCTTACACATCCTTGCCTAACAAGGTGTCGTCAACAGGGAGGTGGCAGGAGGAAAAGGCAATGAGTGGAGCTTCCTCTACGGAGGGGGAATCAACCTCCTCACATAAGAGGATGCTCTCATCATTGACTTGGGCAATATGCACCAAATCCTCCTGGGGTACCTGTGAAGACTCAACCTGCACAGACTCGGATGAAGAGGGGGGATCGAGAAATAAACAAGACGAAGAACATAAATAATCAAAAATCGGGGGAGTGGTCCCAGTCTCACTCCCATCAGGTTGGGGAAGTAAAATAATGTTTGCATTGTCATCAATGCTACAAGATTCGGCGGGATCAACAGTGGCCAAGCTAGAGATTTGGACTTCCTCCACCGGTGCTGAGGAAAACTCCTCTTCACCTGGAAGGTTGTCCTCCTCCATAGGAACAGGCATGACACTAAAGTCACCAGCCTCCTCTTGCGACACATCATCAACAATGTCGTCAGAGACGAGTGTAGTATGCACAACAGGGAGAGGAATAGTGCTCGGATAAAAGTCGAGCACCGATTCCTCACAAAGAATCGAATCCACTAGGGGTGGTGGATGCACTGGGAGAATAGGCTCAGCAATGTCGGTGCCCAGATCAGCCACACATCTGGTGACTGTGTCAACGCCATACCCTTCAAGATGTGAAGGTGGCAAAGACACAAAACCAGATGTTGAAGGTGTGCCGCCAGAGTTAGGATTCGGGACGATCCGGATATCCGGCTCGTCACCCTCATCTAATTGGCGACGAAAAGTAGCACAATCCTTCAGGGCATGATCTTTGCTCCGACAAAATTGGCACTGCCTAGCGGGCTTCTTTGGCACAGCGGGTGCTGAAGCCGAAAAGAAGTAAGACGGTAAAGGCTCGGCAGAGTAGCCATAAGACTTACGCACACCATATGGAGTATCAGACGAAGTCGATGCTCTATATGCTAGGCGAGAAGAATTATGCCCACCTTTCTCCGTAGGGCATTCATCACTAGAGTGGGAGGTAGCTCCACACCAACGGCAACGGATATTAAGATGTGCCCACATAGTGCGAAGAAAAAACGATTCAAATAGAAAAACACTATTGTGCGAAATACCACACCTAACAAAAATTACTAAAGCAACCTAATTAAAACAGGAAAATGGAATAAAAAGAAATAAAACAAAGAAATGCAATTACAAATGGAAGGGCTTCTCTCTCAGGTTTTCCCTCTCCAGAAAACTCACACGACTGTGTTCCCCGGCAACGGCGCCAAAAACTTGATGGCGCAAATCTCGCACACCGCTATAGGCGGTAGCTAGACTGCGGCACGAAACGGCAGTGAACCAGTCGTTGTCAAGTAATAATATGAGGAAGTAAATCCCTAAGTATCGAATCTCTCAAGGAACACAGTAAGGTGGAGTTACGTTCGAGGAAGGACTTGAGATCGAAGTCCTTTGGGTCGGATGGATTGCGGAAACGTGGGTTTTGGATTGTGGAAAATAAAGAGAAAATGGTATGACTACTCCTATGCAATGCCGCTATGCAGTGCTTCGCTTGGCGGGATGGAGACTAGGCAGGCCTTGAGCGCGCTGCGTCGCAAGGGCGGATGGACGAGTAGGCAAGCGGAATCGAACTATGCAGGCCTTGAGCGCGCTGCTTCGTAGGGCGAGTGGATTACACGGGCCGCTATGCCACGCTTCGCTAGGCGGATGGACGAGTAGGCAAACGGAGTGAGGGTCGTAAGCACCTCTTCGACAAGCACGCCACTAGCAATTGCTAGTGCGGCGACGAATGTGACGGCGGGATGGAGGATGGAATGGGGCGCACCTCAAGCAACTCAAACAACAAACATTTCACATAGACATGAAATATATAGAAATACAGACTAGTTTTAAGTGCAACTTCATCTTAATACATAGATCTAACTACATACACATCAATAAGAGAAGAATAAGGCAAGAAATCGACCGAATCCGAAGTCTCGTTGTAGATTCACGGTTGGAATCGTCGGGTTGTCAATCTGCATCCAAGCTCGGCCCGCAACTACGTCCGGGGTAGAGAGAGCTGTCACTACTCTCCAATGAGCCCGTCTTCTTCGTGTCACGATCCAGTAGAGGTTGCAAACTTCCTCTTGCTTGATGGTGATGGCGGCTAGGTCTTCCCTTGGAGCGCTAGGATGAAGGAGGAGGCCGAGAGGAAGCTCCGACTCAAGATTGGCGTGAAGAACAAGCCCGGAGCACCTCCATATGGTGGGCGGCGATGGAGGGGCGAAAAACCTGCGGAAGGGGCGAAAACGGCGGAGCTGGGCGGAAGAAATGCGTCGATCCCGACCTAATTCACGAGCAGGATTATATATAGGCGCTGGAATAAACAGTGCGCACGGTCATTGGCGCACGACCAGCGGTCGTGCGCACTAGCATCCTGTGATCGTGCGCCTGACTGGACGGAGCCTGCAAGGTAAGAAAATTATAAAATACAATGTTCGCACGACCAGTGGCGCACGACCAGTGGTCGTGCGCACTATCGTAGGTGGTCGTGCGATAAGGAAGACAGAACTCAGATTTCAGGGGGTAAGTGCACACGATTAGTGGCGCACGACCAGTGGTCATGCGCAATAGAACTAGTGATCGTGCGCTGTGTTCCTGTACAGAATTGTACCGGAAACACCTGCACGACACCTGTTCCAGCACAACCACGAATCCAGCCACTGAAAGTGGCACTTAACAATGCAAAGCAACTACTAAAGGAGAATAATATGAAATAACACCAAAAACGGGCCTAAAGGTGCACTTAGCATGGAGAAACAAATATGAGCGAAAACATGCCTAAAATGTTGTGCATAGACTAGAAAATCGGCCTAAATGAGTCCATATATGTGTATATAATTGGGACTCATCAGGTGTCAATCAATTGATTAACAAATATGATGCTTTAGTTAATGCTCTGAAAAAGAGCAAGAAACTTACCCAAAACCAAGCTCTAGAGATTGATTCTCTCAAAATGGCGAAAGAAACTGTTCTGAGTCTCCTACCTTGGTGGCTCAGATGAGTAGAGAAATAAGCAAACTCAAGGGGATAGCAATTGTCCAATTGAGCACTATCTCTCTAAAGAATAAGATCATCAAGGATCTTGAGGAAAAGCTCTTCAAATAGAAGAACTTAGTGGCTCAATTCTCAAAAGCCCAAATCAGTGCTTCCAATTATTGACACATTTTCCTTTCAAACCAATAAGAAAGGACTTGGATTCAATAAATGGAAAAGTGGTGAGGGAGGTGGAGAAAAGACCAAGGAAAAGATTAAGCCTCACACCCCCTTTCAAAAAGTAATTCTTCCTTCAAACAAGTTTGACCATGATCTCATGTATGGTCACTGGAAGAATGGATACTCCTATAGGAAGGAAAACATTCCTTCCCATAACAGAAGAAGGGGCATGGGAATGAGTGCTATGAAAGCTCCCCATGAAGAAATTCAAATGTCCCATCAAGGACCATTTGTTTTTGGTACCTCAGCCCCCTCACTTATAAGTAAGAAGGCCAAATCTTCAAAATTCACCCCAGCAAAATCTTTGACTGCTGTCAAACTTGTAGATAAGCCTTGCTGCCCTGTGTCCTATGCCATCCAATCTTGCCTAACTTCCAAGTCAAAGCAAGGTGATGTCATAATGAAAAAGGCTGCTAGGCCTGTCCACAAGATGACCTTCAGCCAAATCATTGCTGAAAGGAATAAAATGAAGACAGTTGTCTCCTCTCCTGAACACAAGCATGTTAGAGCTCATGTCACCACAGGAAATGTTCAGAAGAGGAGATATAACATTCATGAGTGCTGGTACTGTGGTAAGGTGGGACACTTTGCCATAGATTGTTGGCACAATCCCAATGTGTCAACTGCAAGGATGAGCTTTCCTGCAAAAGCTGCAGCAGGTTTGAAGCCTTTTCATTCTAACAAAGACCTAGGGTAATTAAACTCCTTCATGAAGGTTAGTTCAAATACCAGCCTTGGGCAGATTTGGTACTTGGACAGTGGGTGCTCAAGACATATGACAGGCACCAAGTGTTTACTGCAGGAATACAAAGTCGTGAAGAATGGACCCAAAGTCATCTTTGGGGGTTCAGAAAAGGGATTCACCAGAGGTTATAGTATGATCTCAAATGGCATAGTCTCCATCACTAAAGTGGCTTATGTTGAAGGGTTGCAACACAACCTTGTTAGCATAAGCCAACTATGTGATCTTGGCTATGTCATTGAATTCCACAATGATAAGTGCCTAATCAAAAAGTCTAATGACTTGGAAACCATACTTTCAGGCACTAGGAGTGGAAATGTTTATTGTTTAGATTTTATTTGCAAATCATCTTCCTCTCTTGTGTGTCTTGTGGCAAATGAGAGTGAGTCTCTATGCGTTTAATGGAACAAGAGACTTGCCCACATCAACTACAAGGCAATGCATAGACTATTCTCTAAGAACTTGGTTAGAAATAGTCCTAATTTAAAATGTGTTAAAAATGGTCCATGTCATGCTTGCCAAATGGGCAAGCAAACAAGGGCCACTTTTAAAAGTATTGGCTCCAAAGACACTAAGAGATGCCTTTATTTATTGAACATGAACTTGTTTGGTCCTATGCCAATTCAAAGCTTAGGAGGGAAGCTGTATACCTTAGTGATTGTTGATGATCACTCAAGATATACATGAGTATTTTTCCTTAAAAAGAAATTAGATACTCTAAATGTCTTTATAAGCCATGTCAAGGCCATTCTGAATGATTTGCAATGTTCTGTGGTCAGAACTAGGTCTGACCATGGCACAGTGTTTCAATCTGAAGCCATGACAAGGTTCTATCAAGAACTAGGTATAATCCAAGATTTTTCCTCCCCAAGGACCCCACAACAAAATGGTGTGGCTGAGAGGAGGAATAGAACCTTGATAGAAGCTGGGAGAACATTACTTAGTGACTCTTCACTCCCAGAATATTTCTGGGCTGAAGTGTCAATACTGCATGTTATGTTCTCAATAGAGCTTCCATCAATAAAGTTCATGGAATTACCCCCTGTGAGATTCTGAAAGGCAAATAACCAACAATTTCATACTTTAGGATCTTTGGATCTAAAATGCTACATTTTAAACAATGGAAAATCTCAATTAACCAAGTTTGCTGAAAAATGCTACTTGGGGGTTCTTGTTGGCTATAGCTCACATAGTAGAGCCTATAGAGTATATAACAAGAAAACCCATGTTGTTGAAGAGTCCATGCATGTGGTGTTTGATGAGACCAGCCTAATTTATAAGGGCTGGTCCAGTTCTTCTATTTTGACAGGAAGTGAAAGGGCCATGGAAGAACTATCTATACAAGAACCATCCAGCAGCAGTAAAGCATATACTGATGCAGCAATTCCAGAAGAAGTAGAGGTGCAGGATGCTGAAGAAGCTGCTGACCCAGTGGAAGAAATTCAGCATGTAGAGGACAGACTGCCTGCAGCTATAAGACATCTAAGGGATCATCCCTTGGAGCAGATTATTGGGAATGTTCAACAAGGTGTGACAACTAGGAGCAGGGCTCACAATGAGGCCTTGTTCCTCAGTTTCTTATCACAGGTAGAGCCTAAGAAGTTTGAAGAGGCCAACTTGGATCCATTCTGGATTCAGGCAATGCAGGAAGAACTTTTGCAATTCAAGAGATGCAAAGTATGGAAGTTGGTGCCAATACCATAGGGACACAACATCATTGGCACCAAATGGATCTTCAGAAACAAGATGGATGAAAATGGGACAATCATCAAGAACAAGGCAAGGCTTGTTGCAAATGGGTATAGACAAGAGGAAGGAATAAACTTTGACCAAACCTTTGCCCCAGTTGCAAGGTTGGAGGTCATAAGGCTATTCCTTACATATGCAACCCATAAAGGCTTCAAAGTGTACCAGATGGATGTCGAATCAGCATTCCTAAATGGAAATCTGAAAGAGGAAGTATATGTAAATCAGCCATCAGGTTTTGTCCATCCTACTCTTACATCTCATGTTTGTCTACTTAGGAAAGCTCTATATGGTCTTAAGCAAGCCCCTCGAGCTTGGTATGAGACATTGTCTAGCTTTCTCATCAAGAACAAGTTCTTGAGGGAAAATATAGATAGCACATTGTTTCTTAGGGAAACAAGGGGCAAGGTTCTCCTATTCCAAATATATGTTGATGACATAATATTTGGGTCTACTGATGACAACCTCTGCACAAGGTTTGCCAACCTAATGCAAGGGGAGTTTGAGATGAGCAGCATGGGAGAATTAAAGTACTTCTTAGGCCTCCAAGTGATACAGTCTGATGATGGGATATTTATCTCTCAGACAAAGTACACTAGGGAGCTATTTAAGAAGTTTGGAATGGAGTCAGCATCTACCATGAAAACTCCCATAGGGTCCAACATTTCCCTGGATAGGGATGAGAAGGGCAAGGCCTTTGATGAATCCATGTACAGGTGCATCATTGGATCCCTGTTATATTTGACTGCAAGTAGACCAGATATTATGTATGCTACATGTGTGTGTGCTAGGTATCAGGCATGTCCTAAGGAATCTCACTACACAGCTGCAAAAAGGATTCTGAGATACCTTAAAGGCAGCCTACATCTTGGCCTTTGTTACCCTAGGAACAATGACTTTGAACTGATAGGCTATTCAGATGCAGATTTTGCAGGGTGCAAAGAAGATAGGAAAAGCACAAGTAGCACTTGTCAATTCCTAGGGATGAGGTTGATCTCTTGGAGCAGCAAAAAGCAAACCAGTGTGGCCATATCCATAGCTGAGTCAGAGTACATTGTTGCAGGCAGCTGTTGTGCTCAGCTTCTGTGGATCCAACATCAATTGGAGGATTACAACATCAAGGTTAGTCAATCTCCCCTGCTGTGTGACTCATCCAGTGCTATTTCTATTGCCAAAAATCCTATCTCCCATAGCAGGACCAAGCACATAGAAATTAGGTACCATTTTATTAGAGAGCATGTAGAGTGTGAAGATATCAATCTTGAATAAGTCCCCACAGACAATCAAGTAGCTGATATCTTCACCAAGCCACTGGATGAGGCAAAGTTCAATTCTTTCAAAATTGACTTAGGAATGTTGAATTTAGAATGAGTTCACTTATGAATTTATACCCACTGTTAAACTGCTTATGTTCTCATATGTACAATTCTCACAATATGTACTGTTATGATAAATTGAAACCTGAATTGATCAACTTTACAGTAGGCATAGTCCACATGATAGGGTAGATAACCTCCCTAAAATGTTAAATACTTTGAATTTAGGGTGAGACCCATCTCAGCTGATCAGCTGAGACAGCCAAACTATCTCAGTGGATAAGTCTCCAAAACAAACTAAAGTAGACTAAGGCCTCAGCTAAAAAAACAATAATAATCTGGGTTCGACGAACTCTTTCCTGAGTTCGATGATAAGTAGTTTTAGTCATAATATTTTAGGTTAGTTTAGTATAAATTTCCCTAGTTTTAATTATATTTTCGTTGTTATTTTATATTGTTATCTTATGTTTGTTATTTTATGTTGTTATTTAATGATTGTTATTTTATGTTTGCTATTTCATGTTGTTATTTTATGTTTTGTTATATGTTAAATCCTTATATTATATTATCTAATTTGATGTTTTTATTGTAGGATATGAAGCTATCTTGGTGCAGCGCGAACCTCCATATGGTGCAGCCCTTCATTTGGAGCAGCTCCCAAGCACAAAACCGAGCCCCCCTCTTCATTTGGAGTATCTCCCATCCAGCAAAACCTAGCCCAAATGAGTCCAGCCTGCTGCCCTTTGAAGCCCAAACCGTGAGCCAGCTTTTTGGTTCAGTCCGGCCAGCATTTGGTGCATCCGAGCCAAGCCCTTTGAAGTCCAAGTGAAGATCAATATTATGCAAAACCGGCCACCTTGCATGGCATGAATTATTTCATGCAATCCCATTAATTACATGCATTTCAATATGTATGGCCGGCCCACACTTAATCTCCCTCCCCCTCATTAAATAATTTATGCACTTTAAATTTCTATGCATGGCCGGCCACCTCACTTCCCTCTCTTTCATTTTATTATTTTCTTTTATTTCTCTCTTTCTCTTTCTCTTAACTCTCATTCATCCCCCTTTCTATTTCCTATTTTTATTTTTTAATTTCTTTAATTAAAAATGCAATGTATCTCTCCCTCTCTCTCCTCCTCTTTATTGCCATGCATGAACCTTCCCATGAGCCTTTTCATTTCCTCCACCATCTAGAACTTTCTCCTTCTCCTATAAAAAGGGCCCTCTTCTCATGCATTTGAGAGGTTAGAGAGGAAGAGAGCAAGAGAGTTCCAATTTTCAAGTATCGTTCTTTTTCTAGTGTCGATTTATATTTTCATGCTTGTATTTCTTGCTTTTGAATAATATTGTAGTAGTTTGCTTTCAATCTTGTACTCTTTTTGTTTCTATTAATAAAAATGCAATTTCTCTTTTTCTCTATCTCTGTCTCATCTTCAACTATGCTTAGCTAATTTTGTTGTTGCCCGATCGCGATGATCTTTGCAATAAAATAATATCTTTCATTCTATGTTTACTTTTGTACTTTTTATTTTGATCCGACCTTGATTAATTTCGTATCGACTCCGTATTTCTAGTATACGGTAGTAGATTCCGATCTCATATTTGAGTAGCCGAGAGGCTCGTGAATGTGAAAGATCACTAAAGGAAGGAAGGAGTTGCACGCAACCCTAGAGATAGGATGACGTAAATCCTCCGGATTGGAGTCAAATCCAATAGCGCGGTTCACTTCGATAATGCGACTTTAGGCCTTTTGATTTGCAAAGAGATTTCGGTCAAAACGTATAGATCGAAGTTAGGAGATTTAATTAACGAGAATATTTCTTATTTTCGGATCCGCCACGGTCTTTATAAAATTGCAAATGTCAAACTAATTTTTTCCGTTATTTTATTTCAAAGTGAATCGTCGATCGAGCACTCTTTTCGTAATAGTTTATTTCTCTTTTAATTAAGCTTAGTTTATTTTTATTTTCAAAACCACCAATCGTTCGGTAGGATAATAGAGTCGTTGTGAGTAATAATACTTGCCAGACCCGAGTTTAAATACGACCTTGATATATTTTATATCCTATGTTATGTTTCGATAGGTACACTTGCTTTAATCGAGTATAGATTGGAGAACACAAATTTCTCTATCAAGTTTTTGGCGCCGTTGCCGGGGATATTTGTTGGCAATATTACGAAAGCATCGAGTTTATTACTTCTACTAAAATTCAAAAAAAAAATATTATTGTTATTATTATTATAAATTATAATTAACCCACATCATCATTTTTCTACCCCACCTAAATTCCTGGAAAGGACGCTTTGGGCTTGAATTCCCATCACAGCCTCTAGTACCGTTGCAAACCCCTCACAGGGCAGATCTCGGGAAGTCCAGGACTAACATAATCCGCCAAAAAAAAATTAAATTTTCTCTTTCCTTTTTGGTAACAGTTTTTCTTTATCATGGAATCATCTTCTTTTTGCGCTCTTTGCGGGTCGCCCGACCATTTTAATTTTGCATGTTTTTCGGGAACCCCTCCCTCATATGCTTTCAATTTTTCTGGAGTAGGTCAAAGTGGCCAATTTGATCCTTACTCGAATTTTTATCCTACATGGGGAGATGGGGAACCCGTCTTATTTTTCGCATGATTTTGCCCCGCAAAGCGCCGCGCCTCAAATTTTTAATTTTATCGATAATGGGTATCTTGAATTGCAAACTTCATTAAATAATATCAATTCGCATTTTAAGACCATTATCGATTATTTTTCGCGTGAGGCCGCATCTTTTTCTTCGTCTTCTTCTACGTCTCCTCCAATTTCTTTATGTAATGAGTCACCGGATATCCCGGCTTGTCTTATTCCTCTCGAGGAAGATAACTATTTGGATGTTCCAGATTGTTTCCTTCCTCTTTTGGATGACACCCCTATGGATATTCCGACGTGCTTTTTACCTTTTGAGGATGACGAGATGCCTCAAAATTCACCTTCTTTTTCTGAAGACGTTGGTGATTCCATTTCAGATTTAAATTCCACTGTTCCAACTTTTTCGATTTTTAACGAGTCTTTTTCTTCCTCCCCTTTTATTTTAGATACTTCCTCTTTAGTTCTTTCTATCCCTTTTTCTTCTCCCGAAATTTCACAAGTCTCTCCTTCTCCTTGTGAAATTTCAGTTAATGAAACTTCCTTTTCTACTTCTTTTATTTCTCTTTCTATTTCTTCTTCTTTTTCTTCTTCTTCTTTTGACGACCCCTTCTTTCCCATTCTACATGCGGCGGAGTTCTTCTATAACTCCGTCCGTTCATTTTCGGGCGTCATTCCCTTGAAGATTCCACCGCATGTCGGTGCGATTGTTCAATTTTTCTTCTTTTTGAATTACTCTCCTAAGCGCATACTTAGGGAGTTACCACTTCACTTTAGTTTTTATTTTCCATTTAGCTAACCAATAACGTCGGGCTCAAACGACGTTAAACAAAGAGCGCTCTTGGGAGGTACCCCTTGCTTACCATTTTTGTTCTTTCTTTTTCTTTTTATTTTGTTTTGCAGGAATAAAACCTTCGGCGGTTCGTTTGGCTCCATCTTATCTTCCTTAGGCCTGAGTCGGTTTCCAGCTCAAGCATGGGGGAGCGACATCAGCATTCGGCCTTACGAATCCGGGGAAGTCGTTTTTTTTATTTACTTTACTGCATTTTCCATCCCCCTCTCCTCTTTCTCTTTCCCTTTTCATTGAGGGCAATGAAAAATCTAAGCATGGGGGAGGGTTTTGTTATTTTCTTTCTTTTCCTTTCAAAATAAAAAAATTTTGAAAACAAAAATTGAAAAAAAAAATATTGTAGAAGTACTATTTTTCTTAGCTTTAACAAAAATAAAAAAAATCAAAAAATCTTTAGTAATTTGAGTTAATTTGTGTCTGGTCCTTAGTACCCCACGGCTTGGTGTTTTCTTATCTCTAGTCATTCGTGTACTTGTTTAGCTAGATACATTTTTTTCTAATTCTCATTTTGGCTATGTTTCACGAATAATGTGTTGACTCGTGTAGTATTTCTAATTAGGGTAGCATGTTATGGTTGAAAAATCTTTTGAAAAATTGCACTTTTTCATGATTTTCTTTTTATGTTTTTCACTTATATAAAATCTATCATCCCTTGTTTTCTCTTTTACAAAATCTTTGCAATGTTGACTTATGTTTAGTGTAGTAGATGTGAACCGGTCTAGACGCTTATTATTTTCACTCTAATGATAAGTCAAGTTTCTTTATTTTCTACCTAGTCTTGCACCCTTTTGATTTTTTCAAGTTTTTGCTTTAGATAGACATAGGAGCATGAAAATGATTTAGGCCACCTCTTGATTCGTTTGAGCCGTTGCATTCCAAGCCATAAAATCTTAACCTTTGCTAGCCACTTTGAGCTTCCCCCGTTTCTTTTGTAGCTCTACTTATTCTCACCAAGGCCAAATAACCTACCTATGGTGCACGCTTGAAATTTAGAGCTTTATTTGTTGCTAGTTTGTGCCTCCTTTTGTGAAAATGGTGGGGTTATAATTTTGTTATCCTTCTGCTGTAAAATAAGAAGAAAATTACCAGATGAGTATGAAAAAAAATGAAATGAAATAAAAAATTATTGAGAAAAAATTTGAAGAATGCAATTTTGACCCCTACCTTTATATTTCAAAATTATTTGGGGTGTCAAAATTTATTTTTGCTAGCATACAAGTGTTTGCAAAGCTCTTCTTTTTGTTTTAAGTGTGTCTTAGCCCTTCACGTTTATCTTTTGATATCCGCACCTTAAACCCAAGCCTTAAATGTTATATCTAATGAAGTCCTTTTGATTCATGCTCCTAGGTTTATTTTTAGTAAAGAAGGCGAAAAAATAGATTGGGTAAGCTTTTTGGGTAGGAGTTTGGACTCTTGATTTAGATTGAGGTGATTATAAAATGTCTCTTAGACTTTAGTAGCAACTCAATGCCCTTTTCATCCGTCTCATTACTTAGTTTTTAATTTTGCTAAAACTTGGGATGATTTATTTTTATGTTAGTGGAATCCATAAAAATTTTATGTCATGACTAAGTAAAAATTTTCAGTTTATTTTTCACTATTTCCCTACTTCTAATTTCGCACCGTACTCGTGTTGGGCATAGTCAAATTGATTTATTAGTCCCTTTTATTTTTGCTAGCTCGTATTTATTTGCTTGGGGACAAGCAAACGCCTAAGCATGGGGGAGTTTGATAAGTAGTTTTTAGTCATAATATTTTAGGTTAGTTTAGTATAAATTTCCCTAGTTTTAATTATATTTTCGTTGTTATTTTATATTGTTATCTTATGTTTGTTATTTTATGCTGTTATTTAATGATTGTTATTTTATGTTTGCTATTTCATGTTGTTATTTTATGTTTTGTTATATGTTAAATCCTTATATTATATTATCTAATTTGATGTTTTTATTGTAGGATGTGAAGCTATCTTGGTGCAGCCCGAACCTCCATATGGTGCAGCCCTTCATTTGGAGTAGCTCCCAAGCACAAAACCGAGCCCCCCTCTTCATTTGGAGCAGCTCCCATCCAACAAAACCTGCCCCAAATGAGTCCAGCCTGCTGCCCTTTGAAGCCCAAACCGTGAGCCAGCTTTTTGGTTCAGTCCGGCTAGCATTTGTGCATCCGAGCCAAGCCCTTTGAAGTCCAAGTGAAGATCAATATTATGCAAAACCGGCCACCTTGCATGGCATGAATTATTTCATGCAATCCCATTAATTACATGCATTTTAATATGTATGGCCGGCCCCACACTTAATCTCCCTCCCCCTCATTAAATAATTTATGCACTTTAAATTTCTATGCATGGCCGGCCACCTCACTTCCCTCTCTTTCATTTTATTATTTTCTTTTATTTCTCTCTCTCTCTCTCTCTTTCTCTTAACTCTCATTCATCCCCCTTTCTATTTCCTATTTTTATTTTTTAATTTCTTTAATTAAAAATGCAATGTATCTCTCCCTCTCTCTCCTCCTCTTTATTGCCATGCATGAACCTTCCCATGAGCCTTTTCATTTCCTCCACCATCTAGAAATTTCTCCTTCTACTATAAAAAGGGCCCTCTTCTCATGCATTTGAGAGGTTAGAGAGGAAGAGAGCAAGAGAGTTCCAATTTTCAAGTATCGTTCTTTTTCTAGTGTCGATTTATATTTTCATGCTTGTATTTCTTGCTTTTGAATAATATTGTAGTAGTTTGCTTTCAATCTTGTACTCTTTTTGTTTCTATTAATAAAAATGCAATTTCTCTTTTTCTCTATCTCTGTCTCATCTTCAACTATGCTTAGCTAATTTTGTTGTTGCCCGATCGCGATGATCTTTGCAATAAAATAATATCTTTCATTCTATGTTTACTTTTGTACTTTTTATTTTGATCCGACCTTGATTAATTTCGTATCGACTCCGTATTTCTAGTATACGGTAGTAGATTCCGATCTCATATTTGAGTAGCCGAGAGGCTCGTGAATGTGAAAGATCACTCAAGGAAGGAAGGAGTTGCACGCAACCCTAGAGATAGGATGATGTAAATCCTCCGGATTGGAGTCAAATCCAATAGCGCGGTTCACTTCGATAATGCAACTTTAGGCCTTTTGATTTGCAAAGAGATTTCGGTCAAAACGTCTAGAAGTTAGGAGATTTATTGCTCTAGCGAGAATATTTCTTATTTTCGGATCCGCCACGGTCTTTATAAAATTGCAAATGTCAAACTAATTTATTCTTTTATTTTATTTCAAAGTGAATCGTCGATCGAGCACTCTTTTTGTAATCGTTTATTTCTCTTTTAATTAAGCTTAGTTTATTTTTATCTTCAAAACCCACCAATCGTTCGGTAGGATAATAGAGTCGTTGTGAGTAATAGTACTTGCCAGACCCGAGTTTAAATATGACCTTGATATATTTTATATCCTATGTTATATTTTGATAGGTACACTTGCCTTAATCGAGTATAGATTGGAGAACACAAATTTCTCTATCATTCGACGAACTTAGCTTTGAGTTCGACGAACTCAGCATTATGACACAAGTTTAATTTACACTTATAATCATAAGAACAATACAAATGTTCCAAATGAGGGGGAGATAGAAAGGGTTATTCAAAATGAACAAGAAGAACTAATAAAGATAATAGTACTCACATTGAGGGGGAGCAAGTTTTTGCTCAGGTTGAGGGGGAGATGGCCAATGTTAAGAGAGTCAGAGAAGATGAAAGATGACCTAAAGGGGTATTTGGAAAATGCTTTCTAAACCCTCTCAGGGTCTGTAGCTGCTGCCTCCCAATCCCTAGAGGGAAAAATAGTTGAAGAAACCAGAAAGAGGGAGATGGCCAATGCTAAGACCAACTCAGAGTTAGCTTTGAGAACAAGGATTGCCCTCTGAGTTAGTCAAAGCTTTATATAATCTGTCATGAGTTTTGATAGAATGCTTAAACAATGTTATCTTCTAGAAGCAATGTTATCATGAATGCTATATAGATCATTGTCATGATAGGTTTTTGTTGGCTATGTACCTTAACATTGGGAATGTTCTGCATTCTTCAAATAGGGGGAGATTGTTGGGAATATTTCCCTCAATGGTCCTTTGATTTGAAGAGGCATCACTCACAATACTAAGTACATATTGTATTTGATACAATCTATTTTGTCTCAAGTATTGTACAGGGAGATGATATTCCATACAATGGAATAGATTCAAAGGTGTGATATTTAATCAGCTGAGAAGGTCTCACTATCTCAGCTAAACCGCTGAGACAAGACCAGGAGCCACTGAGAAGGCATCTGGGCAAGTTAAGCTGCAGATAGAAGAAACCGCTGAGATGACTGTCTGTCTCAGCGGATCCGCTGAGATGGGAAAGAAGCAGCAAATATCCACTGAGACTTGGGAAGTTCATCGAACGCTGAGACTTGGCGAGTTCGTCGAACGAAGAATGAAGTTCGTCGAATGTAGAGATGGGACAGAAGAGAACGCTGAGACTTGGCAAGTTCGTCGAACGAAGAATGAAGTTCGTCGTACGCAAAGACGGGACATAAGTGAACACTGAGACTTGGCAAGTTCGTCGAACAAAGAATGAAGTTCGTAGAACGTAGAGACGGGACAGAAGCAAACACTGAGACTTGGCGAGTTCGTCGAATGAAGAATGAAGTTCGTCGAACCCAGAATGCAGTTCGTCGAATGCAGAAACTTCTCTGCAGATCGACTGAATCCGCTGAGAAGAGGAAGCCATCTCAGCCCAACCGCTGAGATAGATTCAAAAGTAACCTGGCGGGTTCTGCCTTTGGCGCAAGCTGTAGAAAGGCATTGTGGGGTCCACCAATCACTCCCATATCTATCAGAAGGACGGCTGAGAGCCGTTGAAGATCAGGAATGTATAAAAGAAGAAGTTAGGGCACTTTTGAAACAACTGGTCGAGTGCTAAAACAAATTGATTGTTCCATTGACGGCCCCCGCTCTCCTCATTCTCCTCCTGCTCACTGAACAAGCAAGAAGAATCCGAGAGATAAAGATTTCTCCTCTACAAGAAGGAGCAAGGTGATCTTCCATCCTTCAACTGAAGAGGAAGATCAGTTTGTAGCTGCCATCATCATCTCCAGCTACAAGAAAGCACAAGCTGTGCAAGAACTACAGGAGACTTCTTCTCACTGCTGTCTGCTGTAGTAAGCTTTAAAACTCTTTTACTGTAGGGCTATTTGCCTGAGTTTGTAGGGCTGTTTAGCTGAGTTGTAGAGCTGAGAGGTCAGCTTGAGGTAGGATCTGTGTGATCTGAGGTAGGGCTGATTTGCCTGAGTTGTAGAGCTGAGAAGTCAGCTTGAGGTAGGACCAGCAGGTGGTCTGAGTTGTAGGAGGTGGATTCCTCTGAGGTAGGGCTGTTGGCCTGAGTTTGTAGGGTAGTTAGGCCTGAGGTTGTAGGGTTGTTCATCCTAAGTTGTAAGGCTGACTGGCCTGAGGTTGGGCTAGGAGCAAGCCTGAGAGATCTTGAGGGATCTAAACTGTAAGCTTTTATAGCTGAGATTGGAGGAGTTGGCCCTGTCTAACACACTGTTAGAAGGGTGAAGGGGGAAAGTGGACTACCCATAGACACACTGTCTTGGGGAACCACTATAAACACTTGTGTGTTTTCTAGGTTTGCTTGATTACTTGCTTAGAATAATTTTAACTATCTATATCAAATAAGTAGAAATCAAAAGACCTATTCAACCCCCCTCTAGGTGAATTAGATCACATACCTATAATCTATCAGCTTTCTTGTACGACGAGATTGACAAGGATATCTTCATGGTTCAGCCGCCTGGATATGTATCAGAAGTTTATTTAGGACACGTCTGCAAGCTCAAGAAGGCTTTTTACGGATGAAGCATGCGCCTCGGGCATGGTATGGGAAGATCGCAGAATATCTCTAGTTCTATGGATACTTTGCTTCAGATTCAAACTCGAGTCTGTTCGTAAAGAAGATCGGGGAGCTGCAAGTCTTGGTGTTGTTGTACGTGGGCGATATGATCGTCACGGGGAACTCGGAGGTTGAGATAGCTAGGCTTCAGGTTGAACTAGCTATCAGATTCAAGATGAAGGATCTGTGGGAGCTTCACTATTTCCTTGGACTCGAGGTGAAGAGGAAAGAGAGCGGTGTGCTTGTTTCCCAGAAAGGTTATGCGGAGTGAATCGTTAAGCAATTTGGCATGCAGGATGGGAAGAGCAGCTCTACTCCTCTGGAGGTTGGTCTAAAACTTCGGCGGGATGAGGGGAAGATTCTTCCTGATCCGTTGGTGTTCCGGGCTCTTGTTGAGAGTTTAATATATTTGACGATTACTGGGCCGGATATTGCCTATGTAGTTGGGAGGGTAAGTTGATATATGGCGGAACCCCGGAAACCTCATCTGGTAGCGGCAAGAAGTGTTGGAACATGCTTTCCGCATCTCTTAGTTTGACAATAACAAATCCTATTGTATTTGATCATACTTGCATTGTGTTTATAGTGTGCAGGATCTTCAACATTCAATCCCCAAAGGAGTGGGAAACAGAAAGACGTCGAAGCGATATCAGGATGATTCTCCATTGATACCGCGACGCGGTAACGCTACCGCTGGCGCTAGCGAATCGACGAAATGGTGTTCGACGAAACTAGATACCGTTCGACGAAAATGTCATTCGATGAAATTGAGTTCGAAGAAATGAAAATGGCGTTCGACGAAATGTAAACCCATTCGACGAAATGAGATGCGTTCGATGAAATGTGAAGCTGTTTGACGAAATGTGTTTGATGAAAGAAGAGGTCGTTCGACGAAAATGGCGTTCGACGAAATAAGTTGCCATTCGACGAAATGCGCTGCTGTTCGGCGAAAAGAGGTGTGCTCTACAGCAGAGCGTTAGCACTACCGCTAGCGCTAGCATAAATGGAAACAATTGATGGGAAGGAAATAGTGGATAAAAAGGAATGATTGGCGGGATGCATATTTAGCGTGCTCTACCACGACGCGGTAAGTTTACCGCCCGACGGTAGCTTTTGGAATCCTCCGTTTACATGTGATTGAGGAGCAAATATGGAAGGAGATATTGGCTGAAGGAAGGTTATCTCGCTATCGTGGAGCGTTAGCGTTACTGCGGCGCTCTAGGAGGAGCTCAAAGTTTGGCGCTCAAAAGTTGCCTAAGTTGCCACGATCTGTGTGCTTGATCATTGCCTAATGTGGCTACCGTGGGGCGGTAGTACTACTGCAGGCGGTAGCGGCTGATTCTATTTAAAGACGTGCGCCACCTCCATTGTTGCTTGTTATAACAAAACGAATTGAAGCCATATATTCAGAGCACTCGTGAGAGCCTTCCCCAAGCAGCCCAAAGAACTCCATCAACGTTCGTGAACGCAAAGAACTTGAAGACCGATCCGATCACATCTACATCGACATCAAGTTCTTCTTTTGAGGGAGTTTTTTGGTTCTTGTTTTTGTTTGTTTCTAATTGTAACCATTATATCTTTTGTTCGGTAGAGGAATTCGCCACACGACAACTAGGGCCTTGCGGGGACTAGGGGAAATTCGCCTCGCGTTGGCGACTAGGTCTAGGGTGTAGATCTAGGGAGTGCTCGAGGCCTTTCCGGTGAGGGAAGGGCTAGAGCGGCTTGAGGCCTTATCTGGGGAGAGATAGGCTAAAGCCAACCGGTCCTTGGGAGAAGGGTCAGTATAGAAAACCAAAAGAGTTTTCATTGGTCGCCTCTTTCCAAGCGTCATTGGGAAAAGTTTTTGTAATCATAACTATTTCAATTTAATATGAATGATTCTTTAATATCAATTTAATATGTTTGTTTCTTCATCTCTGATTCGTGCTCTCTGATTTTCATTGGTTTAACCTAAACGTATTTTCTCTGTCACTAACGCAGAGCGATAACACTACCGCTGGCGGTAGCAACAGAGAATTATTTTCTTTAATAATCATAGAAAGTTTAAAACCCTTATTCACCCCCCTCCTCTAAGGGCGCCTACAGATCCAACAAGTGGTATCAGAGCTAGGTTATTCCAAATCGGCTTAACAACCGGGAATAATGGCGTCTCTTGATCATGATCTCGCTTCTACTAGTGGGGAAAATTTTAATATAAATGAAAAAGTATTATCACCACCTTTATTTATGGGCAAAAATTATAAAAGGTTGAAAATATTAATGAAATTTTTTCTTAAGACCTTAGATGAAAAAGTTTGGAATAATACTATTGAAAAGTCACCTAGCATACTAACTAGAAACGAAATTATTTTAAATGCAAAATCTATGAATAGTATATTTTGTGCGTTAGACCAAAATATTTTGAAACTTATTTATACTTTACCTACCGCTTATGAGATTTGGAATTTTCTTGAAAAAACTTTTGATTCTCCTTCTATAGGTATGGAACAAACACAAGAAGTGGAGAACATACAAGCTTGCACAAAAGTTCAAAATGGCTCCTCACATGATGGAACCATGGATTGCACATCAAGCGAAAGGGATGATGGAAACTCCTGTTTGGATGTGGAAGATGAAGAAGAGAAAGGAACTATATGTTCAAATATTGCATCATCCACAAGCGCTGTAAGAAAATCAAAATCTCTTATTGTGTGTAATTCTATTTCTACATTACAATTGCTACAAATTACAAAGCGAAAAATTAAGAAATTAAAAAATGCTAATTGCAAACTGCGCTTAGAAAATAAAGATTTAAAGGCAAAAATTAATGAAAAATCAAATCTTGAGTTATCTAGGTCTACCCATGGCTCCTTAGTTGAAAACATTACACCTTGTATGGAATTTAATGATTTAAAAGAGAAATGCAAGGAACTTGAAAAGGAACTTCTTTTTATAAAAGAACAAAATAAAAGATTATGTTTAGAAAATTCATCCTTGAAAAATGATTGTGCTAAGTGTAAAGACTATAAAATTGAAATTAAAGAGTTGGATGAAACATTTGAAGAATATAGAAATAACTATCAAAATCATATTGATTCAATTGTTTCCACTCTTAAAAATAACACAATAGCTTATAATAAAGCTAGGCATAATCTAAAGATCAAGAATGACGAATTAAAAACAAAAATCAACTTTCTTATGAAATTTATAAATAAAAATTCACAATATCAAGAAATATCTAAAAGCATGTTGAATATGAATACGAATATGAATATTTTAACTAAGACAAATAATGGGAGTAAGAAACACAAAATATCTGTAAATCAAAGTCAAAATCACCATTATTTACAAAATCATGTTTCTCCCAACATAAAATTAAATGTTCACAAATTTCCTATAAGCAATGTTTTACAAAATCATCATGGAAATTTGACAATTAAAAACAATATTAAACGAAGGTTTGAATGGAGGCCCAAAGTTAAAGATGAAACAATAACTCCACTCAAAAGGGCCCATTCATCACTATCTCCCCAAAAGCAAACACGATGTATTTGGGTACCCAAAGAAACCATTACACCCGGTCCTCTTTGGATACCTAAATCTCTCATTCATTAGTATCCAATCATTTGCATGAAGTAGAAATCAACTAAAAATAAAATATCATTATTCTACTTCATGATATGCCTAACCCAGTCCTGAACAAAAAACTGGGCCTGACGAGCCGGCCCGAGCCCGGCCCGGTCAAGGCCCGGTCAAGACCGGCCCGAACCGGGCCGAGCCCTTACCCGGGGCCCTGAAAGGGCCCCGGTTTGGAGCCGTTACCCGGCCCGGTCCGGGTCGGGTAAAGCCCGATAATCAGGCTAGCCCGAGACCGGGTCGGGCATAGCCCGATCCGGTCTCGGGCTAGACCCGATTGAGCCTAACGGCTCTTATTAGAGTCGTTAGGCTCATATCATGGCAGCATGGCTGCCATGTGGCAGCCATGCTGCCATGAAGGCAGCCAACGGCTATTAGAGCCGTTGGCTTCCATTATATATATATAATAATATATTATTATTATTTTTATTTTTATTTTTATTATTTTTTTTATTAAAAAAAACCAAAAAATCCTATAAATACCCCCCCCCCTCCCCTCTCTCTTTTCTCACACCTCCTCTCTCTCTCTCTCTCTCTCTCTCTCTCTCTCTCTCTCTCTCTTAGCTCTCCCAATGGCGTCGTCCTCCTCAACTCCAGCGTCGTCTTCCCAAAGTACGGCTTCGGTGGTGGAGCACAATCGTAGAGCGGGTATTTGGGAGCATTTCGACATGGTCCAAGTCGGCACCGAAAGAAAAGCGCGCTGCAAGATGTGCTCGAAGTTGCTATCCATCAGCGGCAACTCGACGCTCGTTAGACACCAAAAATCTTGCGAGTCGAAATAAGCTCCTCCCGAGTCAAGTCAAGCTCAAATTTCTGGAGTAGGACAGATTTGGACGTACGATCAAATGCGACAGCGAGAGATGCAGGCAAAGTTCATCATCAAACGTGGGCTGCCATTCAGCGTCTTCGACAATGACGACGGCACAAAGTACATACATGGGGGGCTTCAGCCCAAATACCAAAAGGTTAGTAGAATTACTTTAAGGCGCGACACGATTAGGTTATATTCGATAAAATACTTAGTTTTTCTCTTGATAACGCCTCCAATAATGGCGCCGCAATTGAATTGTTAAAATGAGATTTAAAACCATTTCTCAACGGCGCATTTTTTCATACTAGATGTGTTTGTCACGTCCTAAATTTAGTGGTACAGGATAGTTTAAAGGCAATGTCAACATATATTAATAAAATTCGCGACATGTTAAAAACAATTTATTGTACTAAACAACGAGCTCAAGATTTTAGAAAATTTTGTAAAGCACAAAATCAAAAATATTTGAAACCTCAATTCGATATGCCTATTAGATGGAACTCAACCTATAAAATGTTAAAAAGAGCCCTTCAACAAAAAGCACTTCTAATGGAATATTATAGTTTGCTTAATATTGAACACGGTTTAGGTGAAACTGATTGGGTTATTATAGAACATTATATAGATTTACTAAAGTGTTTTTATAGGGCCACCGTTTCTTTATTTGGAGTCTATTATCCAACGAGCGCATTAGTAATTGAACATTTCGTACATATCACAGAAAAATTTAGTTATTATAGGAAACACCAAGTTTGGGCTCCTTTAATTAAAGTAATGGAAGAAAAATTTTTAAAATATTATAGAGACATACCGCCTATGTTTTCGTGCGCCGCCGCTTTAAATCCGCTACTTAACGTAGAAGGCGTAGAAAATTTGATCGACGAAATCAATACTAATCTAACCTTAAATATAAATTATGATGATGCGGATGACCCCGTTAGTACTTCAAGTTTTACAACTTTTTTTATGCAAAGTTATAATTATTACAATAACTTATACGGGTCACGACCCCGCGAAGAAATAACGCAACCCAAAATGAAGGATAGTCTTAAAAATAAAATTTTAGATTTAGCTTCTAGGAAAAAAGCGCGCACATCTAGTAGTTTAGATGAATTAGGATTATACACAAAAACTCAATTTAGCGAATTTATGAGTTCGGAAGAGATCGAAAACTTCGATATCTTAAATTGGTGGAAAGGTAAAGCTAATACCTATCCTATTTTGGCCTAAATGGCCCGTGATTTATTAACTGTCCAAGCTAGTACAGTAGCTTCGGAGTCCACTTTTTCTCTTAGTGGCAGGGTTTTGAACGAGCGGAGGAGCTGGCTTAACGAAGATTCACTAGAGGTTTGCATATGCTATAAGGACTACTTGGATAGTGTAAAGAGGAAGCAACACATAACAGCATTGGAGGATAGCTCGGAGGGGATAGAAGACGAAATGGACGCGTTGAATCTACAAGATGATTAAATCGAGCAATTGTATTTTCAATTTTGTATTTTGTACGAATTAAATTTTGTATTTTCAATTTTGTATTTTCAATTTTGTACGAAATGGACGCGTTTGTAACTTTGTATTTTCAATTTTGTATTTTGTTCCAAATTTTCAATATTAATAAAAAATTTTATTCCAAATTTTTCATTTGCTGCAATATTTAATAATTTATAAAAATAAAAATTTAAAAATTTAAAAAATAATAAAACCGGGCCGGCCCGGATCGGGCCCAAGACCGGCCCGGTCCTGCCCGGTCCTGCCTGGCCCGGCCTGAAGGGCCGGAGTAGGCAGCACTTATGTGCTGCCTGCCCGGCCCGGGCCGGCCCGATTCCAGGGGAGGACCGGGCCGGCCCGGCCCGATACAGGAAAAAGCCCGATCGGGCCCGGTCCAGGCCGGCCCGATCGGGCTTTATGTTCAGGGCTAGCCTAACCTACTTTTTTTGTTTATTTTCCTTTTTGTTGAATCATCATGATATGATCACTTTATATAACTTGTGATATGACTTTCACATATTAAACCAAAATTCATAAATAAATCAAATTGAATAAAGTTGAATAAAAAGTCATATCATTTTTCAAGTGATCTACTTATCCTTTTTATGTTTATCCTTCTATATCCATTTCCTATGAAAGTCATATATAAATTAAATCCTGAATTTATTATGTATTATTAAGACTAATGAAATATTTGTCGAAATGGATTTAAAAGGTATTTTAGGGGTATTAGGCTAAATTTATAAAATGTGCAAGGTTTGCTTAGGTATTTAATATATTTGCGTCATTTTGATTACCCCTAGTATGCTTAATCATAATCATGTCAAATCGGAATTGAAAAATTACAAAAATCATTTGTGTTTAAATAAAGAATCTCAACTCTGTTGCTAGCGCCTGACGTTAGGTTCTAACGCCGGCGATAGCATAATTTTCCTAAATTCTGATTTATCTAAAATATTATTTTCTGAAAAATTATTGTATTACCTTTATCATCACTATGCTTTCATAAAACTATATATATACATGATTTATTTAAGATTTAAAAAATCAAAGAGAATTCACAAAACCTTTCTAAATAACCAAAAATATTTTTCTCTTTATATTTATCTTAAGTTTTCACCTTATAATATTTCTCTCTAATCATTCAAAAAGGATGAATATGAATGTTCTTTAATAATATCTCATTTATATCATCATGAGCAATTAATTATGAGTATATAATTCCTATGTGTTAAAATTCATGATCATGTATAATAATCTTGCCAATTCAATAGATCTTTTTAACTCAAATATTAAATATCTACAAAAGATCCTATCGATTCCATCAAATAGTTTGTGATCATGACCATTATATGAATCAATTATGTTTTTGCATGTATCTCATCTATATGTGGATCATAGAATCATCTTTATATCTAAAATAATAAACTAAATAGAATCATCACTTCATTCTATGTCCAAAATTTGAATGACTAGGTTTGAATACATGCAATATTAACGCAATAAATCTTACACCCTAAAATTGTGATCAAACTCTTCTTTCTAGCATTATCAACTAATCAATACTATCTTTCATGCTAAGTATCTAATGATGCCAGAATAAATCAATCTTAAAGAAAAACAATTGAAAGTTAAAATTCATAATGACTACGTTGCTTTAAAATCAAATCTAATAAGAAATTAATCTCGCATAAAAGCCATAGTTTAAAAATTGGTTCAATAAGATTAATTGCTTAGTATGCCCATGATCATTCAACCACATTATGTGTCTCACTATAGCGAGGGCGTAGGATTGTGTGCATTAGAAACCTAAGCGCTAAGTTATGTCTTGTCCTTAACCGTGAAGGGTTCCAGTGGGCCCTTGCGAGGCACTGGGGGGAAAGAGTGATAGGTTGAGCATTGTTTATTGTATGCATATGGGATTAACACCCCAACCTACGGCATGCGTGCAGCTCCTCATGCCCATCCGTCACTTAGTATGGGGCTAGAGTGTAGACATGTTGTTAGGGTATCTTGATCTTAGACATACTTATGTTGTATTCATTGCATGAATATTATTTCACTTATTTATGATCATTTCACTCATGCATATTTTGTGCCCAAACATGTTATCTTATGTTTTCCATATTATCTATTTTTGAACTCCCATGCATGTGAAAAACACAAGTATTTTGAAAGTGTATTGTGACACCTTAGGCTAAAATTTAGGGTTTTGGACATATTAGCTTAAACTTGCAAAATCCGCATTTTTGTGTATGCATATGTCTGATGTTTTGCTGAACTTCATTGTCACTAATCTGCACAAATATATTCAAAAGAAAAATTATGAAACATTTCACGATTCCCAAGTTTTTGGTGTTCTGCCACTACCGCCCGACAATAGCTTCTAGCGATGGAGGTAGTGAATCTGTTTCGTTCTTTATTTTTGTCTTTCATGTTTTTGTTGTTTTCTTTTTATTTACCTTTATGCATTTATTTATTTTCTTCACAAAAACCTCAAATAAAAAAAAACTAGAAAACATTCTCAAAATCCAACCAAAAACATGCTTTGCTTTTCTATATATCAAAATAACTACAAAATTGAAAAACCAATTAAAACAACAAAAACATGTTTTTTATTTGTTTTATTGTTTGCTTTTGAAAAACTTAAAATTTATAAAAACTGATGTAATTTTCAATGTTTCAAGGATGATATGGTTTATCTTGCCAAGTTTAGAATACAATGTTTCATTCTCTATTTCAAGTATCTTAATAACATTGTTTTGTATCATGCCTTGATCATTATCTTATGTGTGCTTTCAAATTGATTATAGAAATCATGTGTAGTATTGCATAGCATGCCTCTATGTGTGAGTAAATGATTTATATTTGATAATAATTTATTCACTCGCATTTTTGATAAACTATATATGAATTTAATCTACTCTTACATGATTTTGTAGTGTAACAACCTAATATTATTGTTATGCATGCTTAGTTTTACCTACACCACAATTGAGAATCTTTTTCATGCACCTATTTTTGAAGTGTGTCTTTTCCAAAAAATTTGTTTGCACATACAAGTGAATTCGGAGACCTTTGTCGTTAAGCAAAAATTCAAATGAATAATTTACAAAGATAACTCCACCAAGCACTACTCACCCTCCTGATAAGTCTTAATGAGCATTGTGAGGTTGAGCACCTTGGAGAGAATTGTAAAGTGCCTTGTTGCAAACACTTTTTTCACTACTTCTTCTTGTACACCAGATCACAAATAACTAAAATTCAAAATAATAATTGTGATTCCCCAAGCACTACTTTGCACCCTGTTAAGTCTTAATAAGCATTGTGTGTACAGAGCACCTTGGTAGTTGTACTACTTTTCTATGTGCATTGAAAAAATTATATAGCTTTGTGGATAGAAGTAACTCTAAAAATGCATTTTCAATAATGTTGTATTTATTCCATTATACATGTCATGTGTTTTGATTAACTCATCTGTATACTTTTATCAAAAACACTATTTTGTACACATCATTATCACCTGTAAGCCTTCCACTCATGAGAATTAGAGTCTATTGCATATCTACATGTATTCTCTAAATTCTTAAGTAAATGCACTAGATAGCTTTGCATGATCAATACAATGTATAGGTGTACTTGATTTCTCAATTTAAGACATTATATTCTTCTATCTTGACTTGATATATTGTATCATGCTTACATGTTTTCTTTCCGCTATGCCATGTGTACTCTTTATTGCTTACCTTTCAAAATAAGTGTATGGTTATGTTGCAACTGAAATTATTTTGTGTACTTAAATTGCTACAACGTCTATTTTTTGTCTAAAACTCTTAATCATCTACTATGCTTCACCATTCCTATATAGATGTTCACTTCAAAAATATATTTCTTCATGTTTTCCACCTCTTTACTACTTGTACGCTCGATCATGAATACATTTTCCCAACAAGTGATTTCTTTATGATAATTTCTTCACATGCTTTTGTTTTCACTCCTATATATTGTATTTTTCCTAAGCATTTATCTCTTTATCATGTTCATTCTCTCTCTACACATTTATTGCACACGTTCCTGTTTGACTTTCTCTCCACCCTCTTTTGATAATACCAAAAGGGGGAGAATAAATTTGAAAGAAATTCACATGTTTGGGGAAGTCAAGTTCATAGGAAGTTTTGTTGTAGGGGGAGCATTCACTTAGGGGGAGCATTCATTTAGGGGGAGCATATGTACATGTCTTAAATTTCATGCTTATCCTTTTTAATAAACACAATTCCTATCTTTTGAACTATTTCTTTCTAAAGGGATTTGTTATTATCAAAAGGGGGAGTTTGTTGGAACATGCTTTCCGCATCTCTTGGTTTGACAATAACAAATCGTATTGTATTTGATCATACTTGCATTGTGTTTATAGTGTGCAAGATCTTCAACATTCAATCCCCAGAGGAGTGGGAAAAAGAAAGACGTCGAAGTGATATCAGGATGATTCTCCATTGATACCGCAACGCGGTAACACTACCGCTAGTGAATCGACGAAATGGTGTTCGACAAAAATAGATGTCGTTCGACAAAAATGCCGTTCGATGAAATGAAAATGGCGTTCGACGAAATGTAAACCCGTTCGACGAAATGAGATGCATTCGACGAAATGTGAAATCGTTCGACGAAATGTGTTCGATGAAAGGAGAGGTCGTTCGACGAAAATGGCGTTCGACGAAATAAGTTGCCATTCGACGAAATGCGCTGCTGTTCGACGAAAAGAGGTGTGCTCTACCGTGGAGCGTTAGCACTATCGCTGTGCTAGCATAAATGGAAACAATTGACGGGAAGGAAACAGTGGAGAAAAAGGAATGATTGGCGAGATGCATATTTAGCATGCTCTGTCGCGGCGCAGTAATGTTGGATCTGATGGCGCCCTTAGAGGGGGGTGAATAAGGGGTTTACTATTTTTTAAGGTAAACTGAGAGATTTTACCAAAACAGAAAAACTTTTTTGCTCTGTCGCTAATGCCTGGCGTTAAGAGTCAACGCTGACGTTAACTCTCCAGAAAAAAGTATTTTTACAGAAATATTCAAAATGATTTTCTTTGTGAAAAATAATTACAAAAAAATTAGATATACTGAAAAAGAATTTTATATATCACAAAAATGATTACAAGGATATAATTTCAATAACGCTTGAAATTGGAGGCGACAACTTGAAAATCACTTTTTGTTCCTTCACCGGTCCTTCTCCCAAGGACCGGTTGGCTATAGCCTATCTATACCCAGATAAGGCCTCTAGCTATCCCCTAGATTTACCCTTGACCTAGTCGCCACGCACAAGGCGGCGAATTACCCCCTAAGCCGCACAAGGACCTAGTCGCCACATGCAAGGCGGCGAATTACTACTGTTACAAGAAAATATAAAAGGATAAAGATAAAATTAGAACAAATGACTCCCTAGAATGAAGAGCGTTGAAGGAGATGTTGAAGATACGCCATGACCACGTCGGAGTTGAAGCGAGCGTCTTTCTTCAAATTTGCCATTGGAAATCTCCTTCTCACTCATGTTCCTCAATGTTGGTGTTGGGAGTTCTCTCTGAATTCTGAATGAAATGCTCTCTCAGATCTCTGGAATGAAGGCTTCAATGCATCTATCTTCAGCAAACGAAATCAGGTCTTTAAATAGACACGGGAGGTAATGCGCGGTGTTAAGAGTTAACGCCAGCATTAAGCATCGTGTACGGCAGTTGCTGAAATTGTGCAAACCATCGGGATCATGGCAGAAACTAATTTCGTCGAACGAAACTCATTTCATGGAATGCGCTTTCGTCGAATGGAATCCCATTTCGTCAACCGCAATTTTCGTCGACCGGAACCTCATTTTGTCGAACACCATATCGTCGTACGGCATCAAATTTCATCGAACGTCTTCAATTTCGTCGAACGCCTTCAAATTTTGTCGAACGCAGTTTTGTCGATCGGCATTACACTTTGTCGAACGTCTTCAGATTTTGTCGAATGTCTTGAAATTTTGTCGAACGCCTTCAAATTTCGTCGACGCCTTCATATTTCATCGACCGGCATCACATTTCGTCGAACATCTTCAGATTTCATCGAATGGCTAGCGCCCAGCATTAAGACCTAACGCCTGGCATTGTCTCTGGCTTCTCGACGGATTCATTCTCGACGTCATTTCTTCTCGACGGTTTCCTTTTCAACGGTTGTTAACGCGGGGCGTTAACAACTAATGCGAGCGTTAGCTCTCTTTTCAGAGAATCGTCATCAATCAGCATCTTGTTCATAGGGTTATATAACTATAATACATGCACACTATAAACACAAGCAAGATCAAATACATAGTGTGATTTGTTATTTCTCAAACTAGGAGAAGTGGAACACAAGCTCCAACAATCTCCCCCTTTTTATAATAACAAATCCACCAATAAAAAATAAAATATAATTAAAGTGATGTTTATAGTAAATGTTAATCGTTATAAACATACATACTCCCCCTATGTGAATACTCCCCATACATGAATGCATTTCCTAATGAACTCCCCCTAAATAAAAGATTTCATTATTTCTTCAATTATTCTCCCCCTTTTGTTATAATCAAAAGAAGGTGGGATAGAGTCATAGTAATATAAAATAATATGCATTTATTAGAGATAAGAGCAACTTGAATATAAATAGTGAACACAGCGAAAGCAATTTGTAACATCTTGTAGAAATTGTAAGTACAAAATATAATAAACATTTCACTCAATTAAGTAGATGTTTTGAATTTAGATACACAAGTTGCAAATTCATTTGAATTTGTAATTTTCAAGTTAGCAAGCAAGATTATAAAATATCATTGAAAGATAGGTTTACAGTGTAAAATAATTTGCATTTCAAGTTAACATAAACATTGTAAAGATCATGTTTTGCTATCTAGTGCATTTACTCATAATTGTAGAGAACAATGTAGGAAAGCTTTAGGTCCAATTCTCATGAGTGGAAGTATTATAAATGATAATGATGTGTTCAATAAGTGTGTTTTGATAAAGTATACAAATGTAGAAATCAAATCACATGATCTATGTAATGTAAGAACATAACTTGAATTGAACATAACACTACAAGAAAGTTGAGTTTTAGCTACACTTTTATTAGCCACGGATCAAAAATCGTGGCTAATACAATAGCATTAGCCATGACGAAGAAAATCATGGCTAATAGCTACATTTTAGCCATGGATAAATAAATCGTGGCTAATACTGAAGTATTAGCCATGATAAAACATAATCCGTGGCTAATATTAAAAATAATAGCCACAACAAAACATAATCCGTGGCTAATACTAAACTATTAGCCACGGTAAATTTTAATCAGCCATCGATATTTATTCTACCGCACACACTCCTGTAACCTAATCCCGTCTTCCTCTCGACAGATCGCGACTTCCCTTCGACAAAGCAGGTCCTCTGCCCCCATTCTCCTCTTCCCTGATTCGTTCTCAGGTATTCCGTTCATTCAACATCGTGTTTTGCCCTCCAAATTGTGATACCCCCTTTCTCGCCCTTCTCTTCACGTATTTCGTGGCCGCCGAAGTCAAACACCTCTATAAAGGAGAAGTCCGATGATTACTACTTCAAATGTGAACCTCTCTGACTCCTAGTAAAGGCGATCCTCTCTGACTTCTACCATACCTCGCCCATCCTACCAGCATGATGCTAGGGCCTCTTCCTAGAAGATCATCTTCAACGACGAAGCCTCTACTCCACGAAACCCCGACATTAACAGATCCGCCGCTTCTAAAGACCTACCTAACACCACACCCATCAAACCACCGGTAAGTTCCCTTTTCCTGCAGCATTACTCTCATCTTCTCACTTCTTAGAATACTCTGATTTGGTTTATGTATTTTGTTGATTTATAGTACACACATCATGTTCGATACAATGCCTAAGAGAGTCTTAAAAGACAACCCTGGATCCATGACCCTCAGCCTTTTTCTGGATTACCTACTATTGGCCATTTTAGCAATCTCTAAAATTTTCAGGTTTCGTTCATTTCTCTTTTAAGTTTTCCTCTAACTCCCCTATTTTACTTTTCATTTTACTTCTCATTTAAGCATTCAATTATTCCGCTCTATTTTTGTACCTCTCTGCATTATTCATTTTCATTTCTTAGATCTCTGATTTTTCTAAGATCTCTATTTTCTTAGACATAATTTTTTATGCGTTCTACTATTTTTGTGGCGATTGAAAATTCAACCATGCTGAAATAATTCATAATCTGTTCTAATATTTCAACTTAGCTATCACCGGAAGCCTACCAATGCCAACATATCATTCACTGCATTATCATTTTTAATCATTTACTGATTTTGTATATTTTGTAGGTGTTTAATTTCATGTTGTTAATTTAGTTTGGGTTTAATTTCATGCTGTAGTTTTTATAAAAAAATTATAATTTAATATTTGCCACGGTTTTAAACCGTGGCAAATAGTTTTTTAAAAAATATTAAAAATACTATTAGTCAGGGTTTTAAACCGTGGCTAATAGTCAGATTATTTGCCACGCCCAAATACTGTGGCAAATAGTTCATTTTAATGTTATGGAGAAGTTTTTGCCAGGGTCTAAAACCGTGGCAAAAGGTCAAGGCATTAGCCACGGAAATTTTTTTTTCGTGGCTAATACAATTTGCCACAGCCAATCCGTGGCTAAAAATTTTCCGCCACGCGACCTTTAGCCACGAATTTTTCCCGTGGCTAGACCGTGGCAAAAGCTCTTTAGCCACGATTTTGGACTTTTTGCCAGGGCAATTTGCCCTGGCCAAAAGTCTGTTTTCTAGTAGTAAACAACTTTACTTCCACAAATGTCAATGCACATATAATTTTTTTTTAACAGAAATGGTAAAAATTTTATTTGCACAAGACACTTTACAATTCTTTCCAAGGTGCTCAACCTCACAATGCTCATTAAGACTTATCAGAAGGTTCAAGTAGTGCTTGGTGGAGTTATCCTTGTCATTAATTGTTTGCTTTTTAATTTTAGTGATCAAGGACTCCGAATTCACTTGTGTTGCAAACATAGCATTTTTAATTTTATTTACCACATTTCTTGAAATACAAGTGCATGAAAAACAAAGAATTCAAGAAAGAATTCAATGTTGTGTAGGTAAATTATTTATGAATTTTAAAATAAGTTCTTATACTACACAATCATGCAAAAATAAGATTTACAACACATGTAGATTAACCAAAAAGGTGTAAGTGAGAAAATCATTATCAAAAATAATAATTTTACTCACTACTAGAAAAATAGGTATTAGCTACACATTTTTTTGCCAGGGTTTAAAAATCGTGGCTAATACACTAGTATTAGCTACACTTAAAAAACTCATAGCTAAAAGTTATATTTTAGCCACGGTTGCAAAAGTCATGGCTAATACTTATGTATTAGCCATGAAAATTCAAAATCGTAGCAAATACCCAACCTTTTAGCCATGATTATTTTTATTTAGCCACGGTTATGTTTATTTGGCGCTTCCCCTCTTTTCATTCGTGCTTTTTGCTCTGATACATATCCCGTGTTTTTCATTTGCGATCTCTCGCCTACCCAAACCCTACCCGTCTCGTCGTTCTCGTCGCTCTTGCTGCTCCTTTGAAGATCTCGCTCTTGCTGCTCTCGCCGCTAAAAATCCCTGCCCAAGCTTTGAAGATCTCGCGCTCGCCGCTCTTGCTCTCTCCTGTGAAGATCTCACTCTCGTCGATCTTGCTCTCTCGCTCTTGCTGCTCTCTCCTGTGAAGATCTCACTCTTGCTGCTCTCGCTGCTCTCTCCACTGAAGATCCCGCTCTCACCGCTCTCTCACTGCTCTCGCTGCTCTCTGAAAGAATTTTCAGAGGCCGCTAGGGTTCCATTGTTCTATCCTCCATTTTAGGGTATGCATATTTCTCTTCTCACTTTAATTTTTTGTTACATTGCACAGCCTAAACCGTCAAGCAAGACTCTCAATGATAGAGTGAGAGAGGAAGTTTTAGATCTACAAGTAGATTGAATAAATGAATGTAGATCTGAATTTGTTTTAGGTTATATGATTCTATTATAGATTTGGTGAGCAAGTTTTCATTTATGAATGCTCCTATATAAATTTGTTATTAAATAGATAAAACTGATGTAGTATTTATTAAAAAAATTCAAGGTTATATGTATTTTTTTGGCAGCTTGTTGAGCATTATTTTTTAGAAAATGAGTAACCGAAGAGACAGGTGAATGTCAGCTACGTGGGATACGAATAATGTCATTTTATTTTGTGATATCTGCATTAAAGAAATTGAATTAGGCAACAAACCCATCACCCACTTTAATAAGGATGGCTAAAGGAATGTGATAGTGAATTTCAAAGCTGGTTCTGGAAAAATTTATGACCGTGCTCAGTTGAAAATTAAATGGGATCAAATGAAGAAATAGTTGAAGCTTTGGAGGGGGCTTAAGTGAGGTGAGATTGCATTGAGCTACCCCCATCAAAACAACAATTGATGCATCTAATGAGTGGTGAAGCTCAACAAAGAAGAAAGAATGAGGACATGATTACCTTCATGCTACCAAACCTCTAAAACTATTTTCATGTTCATGACTGCACTAAAAATATAGTTTCTCCAAGCAACTCAATTGCTTTCATGACCACAGTTTCAAATCACCGCGTTCATGATCGCTATGTTACCAAAGTACATGTTATTAATTGAATATAATTGCAAGTGTACTAGTTTAATATAATTAGAATCTAGATATAAAAGTAATGATTAGTTATAAAAACTCAATTTGAATTGCTCTAGTGCGAGTAACAACTATAGAAATATTAGGAGTCCTTGAACCCCTTCATACAAATTAAACTCATAAATTAATTTTCTTCATCCTCCTCATGAGTCATTTTTTTCATGCATGTGGACAAATCACCCATAATTTCTAATCATCTACCATTTTTTATATTATAGAAATATTGTGGATTTAAGAAATGGCTAGCTACATTAAAAGGCGATTGAGTAGAACTTCTTACATAAAGTTGTACCTATTACAACCCTTGCTCTATTTCTTACCTCATAAATTTGACTTGGAGAGTGCAGTTTGTTAGCATTTATTTACAAAAGGAATTTCAACAAAATCCTACCTAATTTAAATGCAGAAAGTAATATTCTGAAGAACAACTCGAGTTAAACTCTTCTCGAATGGACATCTTCTTAGGTGTGCTTAATTAGTGTTTTTTTGTTGCATGTCCTTTAAAAATTAATCAAATTGGTTGCATATAAATGAAGTTATGCACTACCAATACCCTAAACTTCCTATAGGACGTGGTTATTATGATCAATTATGTTTATGCAACACATGGAGTGTAATATATGTCCAAATACTTCCCTATTAAGTATTAATAGGGAAGTATGGCCTAAATACCTAAACGGGCAAAACTAGTAAACTTTGTGTTCTAAGTGCTATTCGGTTTCTTTTCTTTTGAATTTTTCTACATTAGCTACGTCAAAAAAATCACGGCTAATATTTTATTTCATTTATGTAGATTTCTCTAGCATTGAATATGGATAAAAGTTGGATTGATCTGCGAAATAGAGCTTCATTTGAATACATTCAAGGTGTTGACAAGTTTCTGGATTATGCTTATCAAAATAAAACAAATAATTTTGAGACTCGCATTTATTGCCCTTGCAAAAAATGTTGTAATACTTATCTTGCGGAGAGGGATGTTTCTCGTGAACATATAATTATAAATGGGTTTTTATCTAAGTACAAGATATGGACCCTTCACGGGGAATCATATTGTTCTATATCTAGCAGTGGCGATGAACAACATTCTGATTTGAGAGATGATATGATGGGAATGATACATGAAGCAATTGGAATTCCACCTGTTGGTGCTAGTCTGCATGAGAATCCGCCATCATTAAGCAGTCAGAGAATGGATGGTCCTAGCGAAGAAGATGCCAAATTTATAAAACTTGTTGAAGATGCAGAGTGTCCACTGTATCCTAATTGTACAAAGTATACATCATTGTCTTTCATAGTTAGGTTACTGCAAGGTAAAGTCATGCATGGATGGACGGATACCTCATTCACGTGGCTATTGGAGTTTCTTATCGATGCTTTTCCGAACATAAAGATACCTAAGTCTTATTATGAATCTCAAAAAATTAGTAAAGGTTTGGGATTTTCTTTCGAGACTTAGGATGCGTGCCCCAACAATTGCATGATTTTTAAAGGAAATGATATTACACTTGAAAATTGTGAGATATGCGGGGAGTCACGATACAAACACCTCAATGACATTGAAAGTGGCATGCAAAATACAATTACAAAAATTCCAGCAAAACAATTAAGATATTTTCCTTTGAAACCAAGATTGAAGAGGCTATTCATGTCATCAAAAACAGCAAGTTTCATGCGATGGCATGCAGAAGAACGTACTAATGATGATACTATGAGGCACCCAACTGACTCTCCAACTTGGAAAAAGTTTGATAAAGACTATCCACAATTTGCAGCAGAGTGTCGCAATATTAGACTTGGTTTGGCATCTGATGGGTTTAATCCATATAGAACCATGTCCATTGCTCATAGCACATGGCCAGTTGTTTTAGTTCCTTATAATTTACCACCATGGATGTGCATGACACAATCTTTTCTCTTTCTTACTGTACTAATTGATGGACCGAAAGGACCTGGTAATAAAATAGATGTTTATCTTCAACCATTGATTGATGAATTGAATGAATTATGGAATGATGGTGTGGCAACATATGATGCATCAAAAAATCAGATGTTTACTCTACGTGCAGCATTATTTTGGACAATTAATGACTATCCTGCATATGCAAACTTATCAGGATGGAGTACAAATGGTCAGTACGCTTGTGCAAATTGTAATTTGCAAACTAAATCATAGTGGCTAACAAATGGTAGAAAATATTGTTACTTGGGTCATCGTGGATGGTTACCCAGTGGGCACAAGTTTCGAAGAGATAAGACAGCTTTTAATGGATGTCGCGAGTTTGAAGCGAAACCTCCTATGTTAAAAGGAAGTGATATCACGACACAACTGAATGATGTACTTACTGAGTACAAAAAGGATGATCTTAGAAAGAGGAAGAGAGAAGATAATCGTAGAGTTAGTAATATTGGTCAAAAAAAGGGTTGGAAGAAAAAAAGTATCTTCTTTGAATTGCCATATTGGGAGAGTTTTCAAGCACGTCATTTCATTGATGTAGTGCACCAAGAGAAGAATATGTGTGAAAATTTGCTTTATACAATATTGAATGTTGTAGGAAAATCAAAAGATGGCTTAAAAGCAAGACAAGATTTAAAAGAAAAGGGTGTTCGAACAAAATTGCACCCACAACACCTTGCATCCGGTAAGGCCTTCTTACCTGCAGCTCGATTTTCAATGAATAAAGTACATCAAGATATTTTCCTACAAGTGTTAAATAACATCAGAGTGCCAGATGGTTATGCCTCTAATATTTCTCGATGTGTACATTTGAAAGAGAGAAATATTTGGGGTCTTAAGAGTCATGATATGCATATTCTTATGCAACAATTCCTTCCAATAGCCATAAGAAAAGTATTGCCACCAGATGTTGTGAAGGTTTTTATTGAGTTATCTAATTTCTATAGACAATTGTGCTCAAAGGTTATTAAGCATGTTGACTTGAAGATCATACAAGAACGCATAGTTCTTACACTATGTCATCTTGAAAAGATATTTCCACCTTATTTTTTTGATATTATGGAGCATCTAACAATACATTTAGCTGAAGAGGCCTCCGTTGGTGGTCCGGTGCAATTTCGATGGATGTATCCTATTGAAAGGTAATTAACATTTCAAATACTTGAATATATATGTATATTATAGTTTTTATTAAGTTATTGTATATATTGGAATTAGGTATCTACTTACCTTGAAGAAATATGTTCGTAACCGTGCTCATCCAGAAGGTTCTATTGCGAAAGGATATCTAATGGAGGAATGTATGAACTTTTGTGAACGATATCTTGATGGCGTTGAAACAAAATCTAATCGGCAAAATAGAAATTATGATGGAGGTTATGACATTGGTCGTCCTTTTAAAAAGGGGAAAAGGGTACAACTTGATGAGGTCTCTAGGACACAAATGCATCGTCATATTCTTTTCAACACAGATGCAATCACACCTTTTCTAAAGTGATTTGTCATATTTTTCCTATCAATATACTTTGATGTTACTTTTTTAATATCAAAATGTATTCTTATATTGGAAGCACATCGAAGAACTTAAAAAGACAATGCCTCGTATGACCGAACATCAAATTGATAAAGCTCATAATGAATCATTTCATTCATGGTTTAAACAATATGTAAGTTCTTCAATATATTAATGGAGATCAAATTTTTAATGAATCATTTCATTAATTTCTTTCAAGTTTTGACTATCTCTGCAGGTTAGGTCTATTGACATCAATCTATCCAAAGAAGTTGAACATCTTAGTGAAGGTCCTGATAATTGGGCATGGAGATATGATGGATATTTTATTAATGGATTTCGTTTTCGCACGAAGTACAAAAATCATAAAAGAATTACCCAAAATAGTGGCGTGGTGCTTAAAGCAAGTACAACTAGTTATGCTAGCTCCAAAGATAAAAAACCACGTGTTGGGGGTGTCACTTACTATGGAAGGTTAACGGATATTTTTGAGATTCGTTATAGTAATGATTTTAGATTCATCATATTTAAGTGTGATTGGGTAGACCCTCAAGTTGGAAAAAAGCCAGATGAATTTAGTTTCACTCTTGTGAACTTCAATCATTTGATGTATAAACAAAATAAAATGATAGACGAGCCTTTCATATTAGCCACTCAAGCAGAGCGAGTTTGTTACATCAAAGATCCTTTGGAACCAGATTGTGAAGTCGTTATGAATGTGGCAGTTCGAGATTCATTTGATGTTGAACCTCAGGTAGAACCATTAAGCCGACAACATTTGGATGAAACAATATGTGTACGCGATGATGATACTAATTGGGTTAGAGAAGGAGTTGATGGTGATGTTGTTGATGATATGCTTTTAGAAGTTGATGATGAAATGACTAATGAAGAGTAATATTGTAAGTTATCTTAATTTTTTAGATTTACAAATTATTATACTTAGTCATTTAATATGTAGTTCTTTACAATTATATTTGATTAAATAATGTAATTTGATTTATAAACTTTTTATAGGCATGGGGAAGAAAAATACTCGAGGAAAAACTATGAATGACAAGTTGCAACTCTCTCAATCCGTCGCCGCACATTCAATCTCCCAGCCTAATACAAATCCTGCACCAATATCCCAACCTGTCACCACTCTACATTCAATTTCACGTGCAACTGCACAACCTACACCAATTTCCCAACCCATTGACACATCACATTCACTTGAGAATGCAGGTATTTCGAATCATAACTTTTTTTTACTTTTGAATTATTATAACTTAATTTAGTTATTGACATTTTTTAATACAGATCTTCAAAATTCTTGTGAGAGTATTAATAAAAAGAGAGGTCGAGGCCATGCACATGACATCCCAATGTGGGGGACTGGTGAGTGATTTCATGTTGATTTTGATAGATTTGGGTACCCTACAGGCAAGAGCGAGCAACCATTTGTTAGCCAACTCGGTATATTAGCTAGAAATGGGTTTAAACTGCCACTCACATATCCACGATGGACGGATATACCCGATGACATGCTTGATGCTATGTGGAGAGAGGTGCAGGTATGTTACTTTATTATTTTTTCATTAATGAATGTCACATATAAAATAAACTCAATTTTATTCAATTCCTTTTCTTTGAGTAAATGTAGGAAAATACAGATGTTCCTCTGGATTTTCGAAGTAAATGCTTGCATTCAATTGGAATGCGGTGGAGAGAGTGGAAATATCACGTTAAGCGTGATAACTATGATATATATACGAATGATGAGGAGCGCCTTGCCATTGTTCCAGATCGTGTTATTTCTGATCAATGGAGAACTCTTGTCCAATATTGGGGACACGAATCTGTTAGAGTGGTATCAAAGAAAAACTCAATCAACTGTGAAAATCTTGGAGGATACCATAAAATGGGGAGGACCTCATTTCGCTCTGTTCGATTGGAGGTAAAATCTAAAATATATTTATATAATGCATATATGATATCACAATTTTTTAATTTTTGTTATTGTTTTAGATGGAGAAACAAGGTAACCATCATGTAGATAGAATTAATGTTTTTATAAGAACACGAACAGATAAGAAGGGCAAAATTGATTTTGAAGCTCAGGAGGCCATTATATGTTCCCATTTCTTTTTTCTCATAACTAATTTCAAAATAAAGTCAAAATATTGGTAACATTTCTTATTTTTATATCTTCATACCACAGGAAGATATGAACATGCTTCTTGAAAAGGTGCCTGAGGAGGAGCGCACCGTAGAATATAGATATTCATGCTTCACTCAGCTGATGGGAGAGGATGGACATGGGCGTTTGCGTACGTGGGGATTAATGAGGAAAAAAGATCTTAATTTACAACCTAGTCATGAAGCGGTTGAGTCAATCCGTTCTCAGCTTCGAGAGGAAATGCAATCTCAGTTTGATGTTCAAATTGCCCAAATGAAGACAGAAATGGAGGCACAAGTTAAAGTTCAAATGGAAGAACAGATGGCATGCCTACACCAAGAGATGCAAGCTCATTTGGCGCGTGTTGGCTACCCATTGACATCGACAACACCCTCTTCTAGAAGCCGAGCAGATCCTTCGATACCTTCTAGCACTGGACAAGTAAGTAGTATTTTTTATTACTCATTTAATTATTAATATGTTTAACATATCTCTAATGTATAATTTTTTAGGTTGGGGATGAAAATAGCGCTCACGAAGATGCGGAATTTTAGCAGATGTTGCACTACCCAAATTAAAGACTTTAATGTTGATCCACTTATGATAAATATTTTCAAAATTTTGAAACACTTTTGATTTCACTTTTGTGTGGTGAATTTATTTTGAGCAACATGTTGCTCACTTGCTGGAGTGCTTTATAGATCTTGATAGCTTAATTTTGTATACATTATAAAATTGCATTTTGTTACTAATCCGCGGTGTAGTTATTTCTTTTTGTTTTTATTCCCATTGCGGGTTTTCTGTGAAATCATGGATATTCTTTAGCTGAGATAGGACCGGGAGAAAAATTCAGATTCAGATTTGGTCACTGATGGAATGCCCCATTCTCGGACATTGGTTAATGCATTCCTATCTCGCTTAATTTTCCCAGCATTCCTCCGTCGAATCTCTACTCCATATAATAATTTTAACATTGCCAAGTCCAAGACAACTGTTTCTGCAGTACATGACTAAGTATAGAGCTGACATTTACCAAGGACAAGTAGAAAAATAAGGTGCAAAAGATGGAAGCACCTGTAAAATGAGGTCCGGGAATAATTTGGAATGATTGTTTGGGTAATCACTGCAGCTGAAATAGTTTGCAAAAAGAAAATGTAAATGTGAATAATATTTGATGCAGCTCATGTTAGAACAAATGCATTCAATCCAAAATCATTTGTTTGTAGGTGGAAGCTGTTGGGATCTATATACTTACATGAATTTCCGAATATTTATTAATCTGGGACTATTCTCAACAACTCTACCTCCTGCATCGTCGGTCCAAACATAAAACCCCATAAATCTGTTTCTTCCTGTTTCTTCCTATTTTATTTTTATCCAAAATTTACCTATTTGTTTAGTAAATCTGATTTAACATCATGTATTTTTTCTCGATTAATTTTGGCTGTCTTTCTATGGGTATATTGTGCAGGAACTTTTGTCTAAAGCAATCTCAGGCATGATAGTAGCGGTCCTGAACACGGTGGTTATGAACCGTTGTTTGGGAACGTCCGACCTCACCTAAGGAACTAGTTTTCTTTTCTTGATTGCGATTATAAATGTTATCATGCCAAATATACATTATATGGCTGTGGTGTTTTTGTCCAAACTCACCTGAGCAAAAACGTCGTGCCAAACGGAGCCTTAATATCTAATTTGGAACGGTACATAAGTTTGATAATCTCAGATCAATATGTAGCCATCAAGTGTAGATTATTAATGCTATTTGTCATTTGTTATTCAAATAATCTATCCAATTTATGTCATCTTTTACTAGGATTTAAGTTTCTTGATTAGGTATATGGCTTACAGGTTTTTACCATGCAGCAGATTATAATCTTTTCTATTGTGTATTTTACATTGCTTTCACATATTTGTATCCATATACTTAATGCAAAGATCAATGCAGATTATACGCTTTATTTGATTTAAGATATTAAATTATAGGTAGCAAACGGTATTGAGAACTGTAAAAGTTATTTTTATTATATATTTTCCACATAATAATTTGGGTTAAATTTAGTAAGTTGCTATTTTCATTTATTTCTGTACTCTAATCTGCACCTGCTCCCAATATAGGATGCATACTAACCTCTTCTTACATAATACTTTTGATGCCTTTAAACATTTTAACCTTCTAGTCTCAACTTTGGACATTATATTCTTATTTATGTCAATTTTCTTGAATAATTGATCCAAGATATTTAAATATTCATGCCTGGTATCCCTGTATTTTATAAATGGATGGATTGGTAGTTGTTAATTTTGACACTTAAAATTGCATATTGTGTGCCTTGTCGTTGTTTTACTAATTTTAAGCCTCTAATTTAGACGAAGTGAGAGACTGGATCGGAGATTTTATCGTTCTATTTTGAGTATACATTTTATAATTTGGCTTGAAACTTTATATATGCTGAAGTATTATGGATGCGTTTTGAGTCATTTTAAAACCTATCCATCAAACCTAAAATCAATTGTTTTAGTCGTAGGGGGTGGTCTAGTATTTATATTAAGTGCACAAGCTGACATGTGTTGTTGAGCCTAGTAAAGAATTCAAACCATTATTAGGTTAGAACATAAATACTAACCCTAAAATAAATTTGCTTTAGGTGTGAGTTGCTACTTGAGTTCTGTATTCACAAGAAATCAAACAATTATATTAGGTTAGAACATTAAAAATTATCAATTTGATATGTGATAAAATCTTATATTTGATCATATATCATGCGCCTAATAACCGTTTTTATCTGTATCAAATATCTTGTGCTTGATCAACTATTGATCTCTTGCAACCATACTAAAATACTTTTACCTGTTTTTATTTGAACAGCCATAGGAAGCTACTATAATTGAGATGAATGAACCTGTAAGCTTAACCTTTGCTCTGAGGTACCTGAATTCTTTCACCAAGGCCACTCCACTCTCCGAGTCGGTCACCGTGAGCCTCTCTTCTGAGCTGCCGGTGGTGGTCGAGTACAAGATTGCTGACATGGGTTACAATAGACATTACTTGGCCCCCAAGATTGAAAACGTAGGTGGTGTAATAGTTATGGAGTGGTTCCTAGAGTTTCTGATGGCTATGGTGCTTTTTATGACTGGTGGAACACTATCATTCTGTTATTTAGATAATTAATTACTATTCTCTTCATTAAGATGTTATGTCATTAAATTATAATTAATTACTATACTAGGTTATTAACATTTATATCTCCTGCTACAGGTGTAACCCATTCTCCACCTACCCCTGTACATATGATCTGCTACATGCATACCATCTTTTGTTCCATTACCAGTCTGACGAGAGAAGTTGCTCAATAGAAGATATTGTTTTGGAGATGGACCGTATCATCCGTCCTCAGGTGCCACCCTTTCTAACAATTTTTCTTCTTCTTATTTCTCTGGAGAGAAACATGAAAAAGTACTAATGCAATTAGATTTTTTCTGAACAAAAATATATTATTTCTTAGTACTAATGTAATATCAGACTGCAATTATTTAGCATAATTATCTAGTTTGAAAATTCCATGTGAAACCCAAAACTTTCTGTTAGGAATCCATCGATATTATTTTTCTCGTTGACTACTGGCAATCTTATCGAACAACTGAGAGTCTTGTTGTGTTGATGAGAATCCTGTTAAGGAAAATTCAGTCTGGTAGATCATTAATTACTTTTATTAAAAACTTATTATTTAACATCGGCTATTGAAGTAAAGAAAATGCTCATTTCTTTTTCTAGCAAAGGTCTATTTTTGGTAGCAGGAAACATTATCATAATGGATATGAAGTTGAGTAAATATAACTTATGTTAATGTATGCTTGCTAAAATGGTCTTTAATATCACCGATTCTCAAATGCAAAACAGATAATTATACTGGAGTATTTTATACTGAAATGGTCTTTTGGCGCAGCACTTTTGCTCCGGTGAGTTTGGACCAAAACGTCACTGCTATCTTACACCAACTTGACAGGACAACGGTTGCAACTGCCACAAAAGAAAAAAACTCACAGGCGTGCACGAACCACAGTCCGTGACCACTGCGTTCAGGACTGCTATAACCATATCAAGCGAACCCACAATATTTTTTACTTAGAACTGCTTGTTGTGTTTACAAGTATTAGTCCCAACTATCTACCCATTGTGAGGCCCCTATTCAGACCCCACAGCAAATCTGTATCAAAACTTATTTTCATGACATTCATGCAAGGATGTTCTAGAAGTAAGTATAGTGAATACAGAATAAAACACATAATAAAAACTCATACCTTAGCTTGATCTTTAGTTTTCTTTTTCCTCTCTGAACCACTTTGATTTCTTAAGAGTCTTCAGGAAACGCGCATCTTCCTAAAAAAATGAAGTCAACGGGCTTAGTCATAACGAATATGACTAAGTGAATAACATACTTCTTTAACTGTTGTACATGCAACCAAGAAATATCAGTATCAATATGCATAAATATTACAGTATCGAAAGAAACATCAATATTAAGTTCATCAGGTTCTTTTCAGCGAATTCTCTATTCTTATGTTCTTTCACATTCGTTTCATAGAATATTCTAGTCTTATTCATTCACATTCATATTCGTTCGTTCTTATATTCCTTCTTCGTTCTTATCTTTTATGCGTCACTTTCAATTAGCAAAAGTTTTATTATCGAATTCAAATTTGCAGTAGATAAATGCATTCAATTAAGGAATGACATATCAATAAATTAACAATATGTTTACTTTTCCAATTCTTCCATTCAGTTTGTTTCTTTTCACATTCTGTCTTTATTTACTCACGTCATTTCATTTCGGTTATTCAAAATCTTTTCATCAATTTCAGATTCTTTCAACTGTAGTTCAGTCAATTCATTTTCTTTCGTCAATCATCAAATGTTCTCATAATCAGTTTCTGAATCAGATTCCTCGTTTATCGTTCGCTTTATTAAATTAGGAAATCATAAGGGTTGCAATAGTATATATGGTCGAAATGACGCAATCGTTCATGTTGGATTTTCATTTCCCTTTTGATTCATGTGAACACCATAATTATAAACACAATACTCCTCGATATTGTGTCATCTGTTATCTAATCAAAATTACTTTGATTCTACACCATAACTTGAAATTAATAAGTGTACCCAATCTATCTGCATCAGGTTGAGTCATAAAAATATATTTGATATATACTCTCATAGCTTCTTTTGCTATATACATTTAGAAAGAATTATGCAATAAAAAAATATCTTTTTCATACTAACCATATCTCTGTTTCAGCAATGACTTATGAAGCATCTACTATATGAACATGTTAGTAACAGTAAAACAGTATGAGCAGTTATAGGATCATATCAGTATCTATTTCATAATGAATGTGTAAGAAAGAAAGCTATGCAACATTTATCTCCATATATCAGTACAAATAAGCAACCTATGAACCAATTATCATGTTCCTGTTGGAGTAATGAAGCAATAAAGTACTGTATCAGTATATCAGTGTATGCAGTAAATCAATAAATCAGTATTTCTATATCAGTGTATCAGTATATCAGTATCTCTATGTATCAGTATATTTGTATTTCTATGAATGTTTCATTTCTTAGGATATATTAGGGGCGATTGAATCCATATTCAGTGTACATGTTTCATTCATGTCATGTTTCATGCTTTGGGCCCACCCCAAAGGGTCATCAATGTCCTCACCAGTACGTACAACACGCGTTTATGCCTTTCGGCCGACTGGTTTGGCAATTCTTCTGTGAGATTTCATTCATGTGCTAGCAGTTCATTCGCCTGTAATATAACCTCGTGTCGACACGTTTACCTTAAATGAGTTATTCATTTTTATATCCCCTCAGAATTTATTCGCCTGTTTGCCTTTAAGGGGCCATACATTAAAGCGATATTAAATATCAGTGATATCAACTATGCATGTAACAATCAGTATAAAAAGAGTGCTCATGTAAAAAGAAAGTAAAGCCATAAAGCATAAATGAAACAGGTAGCTCTCACCATCAGTATCAGTGTTCATGGCATTGTCATGTCTATTTTGAGGTGCCATCCTCTGAGGTATCTGTATAAGCATCATATCATTTAGGGTCGTTTATATTGGGGTTGCACCTCGCTATAGCTACAATTTTTGACTACTAAGATGACATCATTTGGTAGTTATAGTAATCATTTGTATATAGCATGTTTCCTAATATAATTATCATGCTACAACCTCAAAAACAGGATATAAAAGGCAAAGCCAGAACTCATATCACTAACTAACCTTCAGGATGACTAAATAAGTAAAGGAGTAATGTCATATAATTAAGTGGCATCAACTGACCAACCATAACCCAAAAACTCCCCATATTTACTTAGTCGTTCCCTCCTTTAATATTCATCATAAAATAAAGAGTTGAGCCATCACAATAAAACCCCATGTAATTCAAAATAAAGCCTATCAATGAACATGAAAGCAGGAAGCAGCCGGCCAACATGCTGTATATGGCATGGCAATTAGTTTCAGGAACTATGGATATAACATCAACCAGCTCACAATAATCAATAGTAACCACTATCAATGAACACCAAACTGGCCAAAAAAGTACAGCAAACTCATGAAACTACTTAGTAAGAATCCAACCCAAGGTAGCATAGAGTAGGATCTCGACACCCCACACAGCCCCCCAATATTACCTTAGCCGGTTCAAGTTTTGCAATCCAAATCAGTATGCAGGAGACTAAAGAACCAGGAAACCCCCAACCTAAACATGTACAGGGAAGCCCAAAACCCAAATCAAAACATGTGCCTAAAAAGAAAAATAGCAGCAGCTAAGGCCCAACTCTAAGTCCCCTCCAAACAGCCAACAAAAACCCCTCAATAACATTCCCACACTAATTCAGAGCTTCATCTCTTCTCTCCTCAAGGACATGAATCAATAAGCCCTTAGCAGCCATTAAAAACCAAAAATATAAAATGAGGAAGAAGGAGGAGCTCACAGTAAGTTAGATCGAGGCTCTCCTTTACCAAATCCACAGCCCGACCTAGCCCAGCTCAACCAAGTTTCACCTTGCCGTGCTCTTATTCCAACAGTAGGTCATGGGTCCCATGTGACATTGATATGTCCGAGAGGGAAAGAAGGAGAATAGGGAAGACGATCGGCTCCGAAAGCCCTAGCTGCGACAACGTCGAGAGAGAAAGAGGAATAAGGCGGTCGTGCATATATAAATAAGAGGAAATACACCACGTATACTAACAGCCATCTTTTCCACCGCCTAGTTTAAACCTTGTTTTATCTCAAAGATTAGCTTAAGCACTAGCCAGCTAGCACCCCAATGTCATCAAATTCCTCTATCAGTACACCAATGTGCACTATATTTTAATGAACTAAATTATATATATACTCCATATCAAACCATCCGGTTAGCATAAAAGGATAAAACCATCCCAACACTTTGCTAAAACATGCCGAGTGTCGCAACGCATCAAGTAAATTCATACTCAATTTTTAAAACTATGCCGAGTTGACACTGATTTATCTTTTCATCATAGGGGACAAACTTTTTAATTATTTTATGTTTAAATTGGATCACTTCACGTTGTGGGCCGTTACAAAACTCTTCCCCTCTTAAGGAATTTTTGTCCTCGAAAATAGGATACCATAACATTTCGTAAATACATTTTATGTTACTTACTTTTTCATTCCTTCAAACCGTCGTTCGTTTTCCTTGATTTTGCTCTTTTACCTTTTAGCGATCTACAAATCACCACAATCACATATAAGAGAAATTCATGTTCCATGAAATAGTAATCACCGTGCAATTCCATCATATACAGAGTCCATTCCTGGCAATATTTTGGGCTTCTAAACGTTCCTTCAATATTAATCTGATGTACAAAGCGTATTTTCAAAAGGCGCGCAATAAGTTATAGGAATTGGTTTGCCAATAGCCAATTCTGGTTTGCCTTTAACACCACCTTAGTATTCTATTGTTACTTTTCAATATGACCTACAACATGACGAATATCGGTGGATTTTCTTTTCTATAGCTTCATACCTTCATATTCGTCGTGTAAAATTAAAGCTCAGGCTAAGGTAAAATTGAGTAGCAGAGATGGAAAAAACTCTCTATGTTGATGACTATCAGTTGCAAATTATTTGATTCAAATGAAAAAGGTCTTATCTTGCATCATAGGAAATGAAGAAAAAGTGGAACAAAGAATGAAGAGTACACAGATAAAAGGTTTCTAACATCCTGAAAGACACGACGAATATGAAGGTATGAAGTCGTTGTTTCACATTTGTAGTTATCACCTAGCTTTGATACCAAATTGTGAGGCCCCTATTCAGACCCCACAGCAAATCTGTATCAAAACTTATTTTCATAACATTCATGCCAGGATGTTCTAGAAGTAAGTATAGTGAATACAGAATAAAACACATAATAAAAACTCATACCTTAGCTTGATCTTTAGTTTTCTTTTTCCTCTCTGAACCACTTTGATTTCTTAAGAGTCTTCAGGAAACGCGCATCTTCCTAAAAAAAATGAAGTCAACGGGCTTAGTCATAACGAATATGACTAAGTGAATAACATACATCTTTAACTGATGTACATGCAACCAAGAAATATCAGTATCAATATGCATAAATATTACAGTATCGAAAGAAACATCAATATTAAGTTCATCAGGTTCTTTTCAGCGAATTCTCTATTCTTATGTTCTTTCACATTCGTTTCATAGAATATTCTAGTCTTATTCATTCACATTCGTATTCGTTTGTTCTTATATTCCTTCTTCATTCTTATCTTTTATGCGTCACTTTCAATTATCAAAATTTTATTATCGAATTCAAATTTGCAGTAGATAAATGCATTCAATTAAGGAATGATATATCAATAAATTAACAATATGTTTACTTTTCCAATTCTTCCATTCAGTTCGTTTCTTTTCACATTCTGTCTTTATTCGTTCACGTCATTTCATTTCTGTTATTCAAAATCTTTTCATCAATTTCAGATTCTTTCAACTGTAGTTCAGTCAATTCATTTTCTTTCGTCAATCATCAAATGTTCTCATAATCAGTTTCTGAATCAGATTCCTCATTTATCGTTCGCTTTATTAAATTAGGAAATCAGATTCCTTCTTGGTCTTCAATGACCTCTTGGCCTTCAACGGCCTCCGGCCTTCAACGGCCTCAATCAATATCAAAAGAACATTCCGCCGTAGCGTATTCACACCCCCACTTTGGCTACTGGGTTAACCCTTATCATTTCTGATGCATCGATGCTTATTATCTTTTATTCAACTTTTATCTTTTCTTGTTGTTCTTTTCACGTTCATACCGTCAATATTCGTATTCAATCTTCGTATCAGGTATCGTTGGTTTTATTCAAACAATTACTTCAGAGTTTAATTCTTGTTATTTCTGATTCAACATCTTCTAGAAATTCTCATATTAATCTGTGATTCATAAATGTGAGCGATTTCAATTTCATGTTCATGCACAATCAATAAAATGCTTTCAGTATAAGAATCTATTCATGTGGATATTCAAAATAATTCAAAGCTATGCATAATTAAAGAAATAAGAACTCACCAAGTTTCTTTTGCCTCTATTCGTACCAGTATTTTCATCGGGTCTATCTCCGGATGCCATCCTCTGCAGTATCAATGAAATCATTTACTTTAGGGTTGCGTCGCAAATTAGTTACGATTTATTTCCTACGACGAGTACAACTACGACTCGAAAGGAGCTTCCTAAGGAAAGACATCATTGGTGACTCAAAGAAAGCGTCAAAAATCAGATTTCGAACTCAACTAAACATAACCCAAGAGTCACTGTTGGCAGCCAAGAAAAGCCAACAACATCTAGCAACAGTAGCTTAAAGGGCAGCCAACAAACAATCTACAGAGGAGCCCAAATAACAACAAACAGGGACCACAAACAACAGCCCACTTGTATGTCCAAAACAACTTATAAACAGCCAAGTGATGCCACACAACAGAAACAGCCGGCCAGTTATACAAAGCCAAGGGAACAGCAGGCATAGAAAATCAATTCATTTTTCCCCAGTTAACTTCACAATTAGGACCTCAAAGAACACTATACAGGAAATTCCAACAGCAACCCATAACCCAAGTACCAAAAGAAATAGGTAGCAGCCAAAACTAGTACCCACAAGTAGAAACCCTAGCCAATCAAGCCACAACAAAAGCAACAGCCCAATCCTTTTCCAACAAGCAGCAACCCTAGCCGGCCAACATGGGACAAGAAAGAAGCCCCCAATTTCCAGGACAAACAAAGCCACTCCAACAAAATGAAAAGCCCCAAATAAATTCCAGAACTACTAGAGGAAGAGAGGAAAAAGAAGGAGAGCTCACAGTGGAGATGTGGAGAGCTGAAACTGCCCACCAACAACAATAACCAGCACTGCACAGCAGCAGTCGTACCACAAGAGACCAGCTACAGCTCAATAAACTCCTCCAGCACTGTTGACGAGAAGAGGAGAGAGTGTCGAGCAGGGAGAAGAAAAGAACTCACCAACCCTAGCTTCTCGGGCTCTCCCGGAGACGGAAGGGGCGGGAGACAGGAGACGGAAGAAGCAGCCCAGTTGTAGAGAAATCCACCGCTTAACATCATTATATAATAATATAATAGTATCAGTTTGACACTATCCGGCCAGCTCAAAACAAAACAACCCATTACAGCCATATGAAGATCAACATGAAGAGGCTATCAGCAGCCCAAGTACATAAACCCCAAAGCCAACAATCCAAAGGCCAATATCAAGACCAATAATTATAATGTTAGGTGCCACTAGCAATATTAGAAATACATCAAAATAACCAATTAAAATTAAAACGAAACGAGCGTCGCAAAATCATTGAAAAATTCAAAACTTCAAACTTAAAGTGCGACGTCGTCTCGGCACTGATTTTTATTATTTCATCATCGGGAACTTTGATTCATTAAGTTTCTTTTCTTTTATTTTGAGCCGTTACAATATCTAAAATATTTCACTTATATACATAAAATTATTTGAGCCTCTGATTAGCTTGCGACACGCGATTTTTCATCGTCAACGAGGTGTACAATATTTAACTGTTGGCACACCCAAATGTCCCTATTGGCACACCATATACTTACACAAACTTATTTTGTATTTTCATCTCATTAAATCTAAGTAATCCAAACATTTTGCTATACACACACCAATGTCTGCTATTAGCACACCAACTTTCATTCAATTATCGTAAGAGAGCAACTTTCAAAGTATTATTGGCACACCAAGTTCATTTTATTATGTTATACGCACACCATCTTTCATTTGATTATGTTATTTTAATTCGTATTGGAAAATTGGGTCGTTACAAACTCTTCCCTTCTAATAGAAATTTTCGTCCTCGAAAATGTAGCTCGATATTAGTTCTAATAACGTCTCAGCTCTATTGATTTACACTTGCGTCCTCTACTTGATATTCAACTTAATCCTTTTCTTTGATTCGTCATTCTCTTTCTTTCAAATGTTCAAAATTCCTAAGTCGTTTCAAATTTGTAGTTATCACTTAGATCAGATCACACTTCTTTACATCATCTTAGATTCCATAGCTCATGACTTAGTCTTTTCAAAGCTTTATTCTTGCTTCCTTTATCTTTTGTAACATCTCCTTCAAATCTACATATTGTATAAAGGATCTGGCCACAATCCCAAATACATTATATAGAGCGAAGGTGGAATTACAATTTCGTATACATTATAGTTTCATTCGCTAATCGTATTCGATTATTGCTTTCGTTATTCAAATTCAATTTCCACTCATCAATAACTAATTCAGACGCAATCAATAACGAATCACTTCTTATGTTATTTCTTTCGTAATCCGATGTTTATCTTTTATCTGTATTCGTTGTTTCTAATCTAATTTGAATTCTTACTTTCCTTATAACTAAACTATAATCAGCTTCTATGTCAAATTCTCTCAAGTTCATATTTTGTGTACTTATTATGTACTCACTACAACATACTTCTGGCAAACCTCCATCTGATACCAAATTGTGAGGCCCCTATTCAGACCCCACAGCAAATCTGTATCAAAACTTATTTTCATCACATTCATGCCAGGATGTTCTAGAAGTAAGTATAGTGAATACAGAATAAAACACATAATAAAAACTCATACCTTAGCTTGATCTTTAGTTTTTTTTCCTCTCTGAACCACTTTGATTTCTTAAGAGTCTTCAGGAAACGTGCATCTTCCTAAAAAAATGAAGTCACGGGCTTAGTCATAACGAATATGACTAAGTGAATAACATACTTCTTTAACTGTTGTACATGCAACCAAGAAATATCAGTATCAATATGCATAAATATTACAGTATCGAAAGAAACATCAATATTAAGTTCATCAGGTTCTTTTCAGCGAATTCTCTATTCTTATGTTCTTTCACATTCGTTTCATAGAATATTCTTGTCTTATTCATTCACATTCATATTCGTTCGTTCTTATATTCCTTCTTCGTTCTTATCTTTTATGCGTCACTTTCAATTATCAAAAGTTTTATTATCGAATTCAAATTTACAGTGGATAAATGCATTCAATTAAGGAATGACATATCAATAAATTAACAATATGTTTACTTTTCCAATTCTTCCATTCAGTTCGTTTCTTTTCACATTCTGTCTTTATTCGTTCACGTCATTTCATTTCTGTTATTCAAAATCTTTTTATCAATTTCAGATTCTTTCAACTGTAGTTCAGTCAATTCATTTTCTTTCGTCAATCATCAAATGTTCTCATAATCAGTTTCTGAATCAGATTCCTCGTTTATCGTTCGCATTATTAAATTAGGAAATCAGATTCCTTCTTGGTCTTCAACGACCTCTTGGCCTTCAACGGCCTCCGGCCTTCAACGGCCTCAATCAATATCAAAAGCACATTCCGCCGTAGCGTATTCACACCCCCACTACGGCTACTGGGTTAACCCTTATCATTTCCGATGCATCGATGCTTATTATCTTTTATTCAACTTTTATCTTTTCTTGTTGTTCTTATTCACGTTCATACCGTCAATATTCGTATTCAATCTTCGTATCAGGTATCGTTGGTTTTATTCAAACAATTACTTCAGAGTTTAATTCTTGTTATTTCTGATTCAACATCTTCTAGAAATTCTCATATTAATCTGTGATTCATAAATGTGAGCGATTTCAATTTCATGTTCATGCACAATCACTAAAATGCTTTCAGTATAAGAATCTAATCATGTGGATATTCAAAATAATTCAAAGCTATGCATAATTAAGGAAATAAGTACTCACCAAGTTTCTTTTGCCTCTATTCGTACCAGTATTTTCATCGGGTCTATCTCCAGAAGCCATCCTCTGCAGTATCAATGAAATCATTTACTTTAGGGTTGCGTCGCAAATTAGTTACGATTTATTTCCTACGACGAGTACAACTACGACTCGAAAGGAGCTGCCTAAGGAAAGACATCATTGGTGACTCAAAGAAAGCGTCAAAAATCAGATTTCGAACTCAACTAAACATAACCCAAGAGTCACTGTTGGCAGCCAAGAAAAGCCAACAACATCTAGCAATAGTAGCTTAAAGGGCAGCCAACAAACAAGCTACATAGGAGCCCAAATAACACCAAACGGGGACCACAAACAACAGCCCACTTGTATGTCCAAAACAATTTATAAACAGCCAAGTGATGCCACACAACAGAAACAGTCGGCCAATTATACAAAGCCAAGGGAACAGCAGCCATAGAAAATCAATTCATTTTTCCCCAGTTAACTTCACAATTAGGACCTCAAAGAACACTATACAGGAAATTCCAACAGCAACCCATAACCCAAGTACCAAAAGAAATAGGTAGCAGCCAAACCTAGTACCCACAAGTAGAAACCCTAGCCAATCAAGCCACAACAAAAGCAACAGCCCAATCCTTTTCCAACAAGCAGCAACCCTAGCTGGCCAACATGGGACAAGAAAGAAGCCCCCAATTTCCAGGACAAACAAAGCCACTCCAACAAAATGAAAAGCCCCAAATAAATTCCAGAACTACTAGAGGAAGAGAGGAAAAAGAAGGAGAGCTCACAGTGGAGATGTGGAGAGCTGAAACTGCCCACCAACAGCAATAACCAGCACTGCACAACAGCAGTCGTACCACAAGAGACCAGCTACAGCTCAATAAACTCCTCCAGCACTGTTGACGAGAAGAGGAGAGAGTGTCTAGCAGGGAGAAGAAAAGAACTCACCAACCCTAGCTTCTCGGGCTCTCCAGGAGACGGAAGGGACGTGAGACAGGAGACGGGAGAAGCAGCCCAGTTGTAGAGAAATCCACCGCTTAACATCATTATATAATAATATAATAGTATCAGTTTGACACTATCCGGCCATCCCAAAACAAAACAACTCATTACAGCCATATGAAGATCAACATGAAGAGGCTATCAGCAGCCCAAGTACATAAACCCTAAAGCCAACAATCCAAAGGCCAATATCAAGACCAATAATTATAATGCTAGGTGCCACTAGCAATATTAGAAATACATCAAAATAACTAATTAAAATTAAAACAAAACGAGCATCGCAAAATCATCGAAAAATTCAAAACTTCAAACTTAAAGTGCGACGTCGTCTCGACACTGATTTTTATTATTTCATCATCGGGAATTTTGACTCATTAAGTTTCTTTTCTTTTATTTTGAGCCGTTACAATATCTAAAATATTTCACTTATATACATAAAATTATTTGAGCCTCCGATTAGCTTGCGACACGCGATTTTTCATCGTCAACGAGGTGTACAATATTTAACTGTTGGCACACCCAAATGTCCCTATTGGCACACCATATACTTACACAAACTTATTTTGTATTTTCATCTCATTAAATCTAAGTAATCCAAACATTTTGCTATACACACACCAATGTCTGCTATTAGCACACCAACTTTCATTCAATTATCGTAAGAGAGCAACTTTCAAAGTATTATTGGCACACCAAGTTCATTTTATTATGTTATACGCACACCATCTTTCATTTGATTATGTTATTTTAATTCGTATTGGAAAATTGGGTCATTACACCCATCACCTATCTCCTCGTATCACTTTAGGTCCTAGTTTTGTTATGTGATGTGAGTTCAAAATGTATCTTCTACTTGGAGAATGATAGGTAAAATCAGCGTATATCATCCCTTTTCATGCTTCTCTAGTGCGCTCATACTTCTTATATTTTCCAAAATGTTCATTCAATCTTTAATTAGCTAAATTTCATGTTCTATTGTTACACCAGTATCTGTAAATCATTCTAAATGTAAGACTTCTTCATTGTTGTGTAGTATCTGAAGATAATGGTAGAAGAAGATGATGGCGGATCTTTAGAGAAGGAGGAGCAAGAATTTGCTCTGGCTAAATCTGTTGACTTCATGGTAATGAGTTTGGAAACTGCGCATTCCTCGCAAGAGACGACTTCTGAACTACATGCTGAGTCAAAGAGTGAATTTGCGCATAAAACATGGAAGAGAATTTTGAATATTCAAAACTTTCTAGCTCTAAGATATCAGCCATAGGAGAGGAGGCAATCAATCGATACAAAAATGCCCGTGATAGAGAATCCATGATGGCAGATATTCAGTCAGTTATCCTCGAAAAGTTTCAATTTTTTTGAGCTATTGTCTGCATGTGTGGTTGATTACCTCATGTTAAAACATTTCCAAATCTCTTATCCGTGTATGATTTTCTTGGTCTTGTTGGTTCCTGGTTTGGTATCTGGGATCATATATCCTCATCCCACTGTTTGTTTCCTGGGCATGGTAACATGAACTTTTCTGCTCTTTTGTGCCATTTTGTGTGGTAAATTTGGATTTAGGATGGAGTTAATCTTTAATCTTGATGCGGTTAATGTTTAAACAAAAAAATGTTAGTCTTTTGTCTTTCTTTCTCTTGTCCTTTTGATGTGCTGCTAGTTTATTCAAAAAAAATTCCATGATGGCATGCAGCATGTTTTTTTAAAAAAAAATCAACAACAACATTTGCCACGGTATTAAACCATGGCTATAGTTTTTTAAAAAAATCGGAAATACTATTAGCCACAGCATAAACCGTGGCTAATAGGTACTAAAGTAGACATGGCCTAGACCATGTATTAGCCACGGCATAGTGCCGTGGTTAATAATCATAATATTTGCCACGGCACTATACCGTGGTAAAAGGACCAAATACATATATTGGAATACGTTTGCTGCGAGGAGAAACAGTGGCTAAAACTGTAGGTATTAGCTACGATTTTTTTTCGTGGCAAATACCTTTAGCCACGGCCAATCCGTGGCTACAAATCTTCCTCCACGCGACCTTTAACCACAAATTTTTTTCCGTGGCTAAACCGTGGCAAAAGATCTTTAGCCACGGTTTTAGACCTTTTGCCACGGCAATTATATATGTTTTATAGTAGTGACTCATACTTAGAGACATGTAAAAGTATTTCTACATATGTAATCTATACTCAAATTCTTTGCACATTATAATATATTTTTCAAGGCATGAAAAAAAAATCAAAACAATGTTTTTATGAAACTTGAAGGTTTAAATTAAACAGTGTAAAGAATCTTGAAGCAATATATATAATCATCCTTGAAATCAACATTTAAGTATATAAAAAATTTTAATTTTGAAGGAAATACCAACAGTTGAGAACACACACAAAATTGAGCATAGAAGATAACGCCAGGCGTTAACTTCTTAACGCCGGGACAGGGTACTAAATTTTGATTTTTTGAAAAAATCATTTTCATGATTCATTGGTAATATAAAGATGTCTTCTTACAATTGAAATTTCAGACATTATGAAGTTGATATGAAGGCTTTGCTAGCGTGTTTTTGGTGGTTTTCCAATAGTTTTTTTTTTACATTTTTTATTGAATTTTAAAGTTTTGAAGAACAAAAATGCAAACAAATATAACAAAGTACATAAAATAATTTGATAGCTTTTTATAAGGGTTAAAGTGACATTTCTAAGACACCTAATTCTAACCTAAGCATGTGAAAACGTGCATCGGGTAGAGGTTTGGTAAAAATGTCGGCAAGTTGTGATTCCGTCCCTATAAAGCTAATTTTAACATGTTCTTTCTTAATATGATCCCTAATAAAATGATGTCGGACATCTATATGTTTAGATCTAGAATGATGTACGGGATTGTTTGTGAGATCTACAGCGCTCTTGTTGTCACACTTTAATTCTATGTTATTTAGATGAACACCAAAGTCTTCTAACATTTGGATCATCCACAAGGCTTGTGCAAAACAACTACCTAGTGCGATATATTCGGCCTATAAAATGATTTAAGTGAAGGGCCTATAAAATGACACGTGCCACTAGTGCTCTTACGATCTAATGAACATCCCGCATAGTCCGAATCAGAAAAACCGTGTAGAATAAAACAATTATTATGAGGATACCATAAGCCTAATCTAGATGTTCTGATTAGATATCTAAAAATACGTTTAACCGCTTTCAAATGTGATTCTTTTGGGTTAGCTTGAAATCTAGCACATAAGCAAACGGAAAACATAATGTCGGGTCTAGATGCGCTTAAATATAGCAATGAGCATATCATCCCTCTATATAATGTTTGATCAATAGAAATACCGGCTTCATCTTTTCCTAATTTTAGTGAAGCACTCATTAGTGTATTAGCTTGTTTTAGGTTTTCAAATCCAAATCTTTTAAGAATATCATGAACATATTTAGTTTGACAAATAAATATACCATCTTGTTTTTGTGAGATTTGAAATCCTAGAAAATAAGTGAGTTCTCCTACTAAGCTCATTTCAAATTCATTTTTCATCACTAAAACTACTTCATTACATAACTCTTCATTAGTGGCTCCAAAAATGATATCATCAACATAAATTTGCAATATAATCAAATCATTATCTACATGCTTAATGAAGAGTGTATTATCTGCACTTCCCATTTTATAACTATGCTTTATCAAAAATAATGTCAACCTATCATACCAAGTACGTGGCGCTTGCTTTAATCCATAAAGCGTTTTCTCTAATTTATACACATGGTTTGGAAATTTTTCATTCACAAAACCGGGGGGTTGTTCTACATAAACTTCTTCTTTTATAATCCCGTTCAAAAAGGCACTTTTAACATCCATTTGAAATAATTTAAATCTTTTAAAACTCGCAAATGCAAGAAATATTCTAATAGACTCAAGGCGAGCAATGGGTGCAAAGGTTTCATTAAAATCTACCCCTTCGATTTGTGAATATCCTTGTGCAACTAGTCTAGCTTTATTTCTTGTTATCCTAGAGTCACCATCTAATTTGTTTTTGAAAATCCATTTGACTCCAATAACCGGATGATTAGATGGCCTCTCAACTAAATTCCAAACTTTATTACATTCAAATTGATTTAATTCTTCACTCATAGCTAAAAACCAAAATTCATCATTTAAAGCGGTTGAAACATTTTTTTGTTCTATTTCGGATACGAAACAAAGGTTTGAAAAAGACTCATGTAAAGAAGAATGAGTACTTACCCCTTTTGATGGTTCTCCTATCACAAGCTCCTTTGGATGATCCTTAGTAAACTGCAACACGCTTGGAGTAACATATTCTACTATCTCACTTTCTTTCTCCTCTTTTTCTTCTTCTTTTTCTCCAAGTGATTCATCATCCTCATGCTCCAAAGGAGAAATAGGTTCGTCTTCATTTCCTGTATGATCAGAATCTACAAAAGGAACAAACTCATCAAATCTTACATGTATAGACTCTTCAACCTACTTTAGTTCTTTTATTATATATTCTATAAGTCTTGCTAGTTGAAGAGTAACCAATGAAAATTCTCTCATCGCATTTTTCATCAAATTTTCCTAGTGCATCTTTAGTGTTTAAAATGAAACATTTACAACCAAACATATGAAAATAAGATACATTAGGTTTTCTTTTAAAGTAAAGCTCATAAGGTGTCGATTTTAAAATAGGACGAAGTATGACACGATTAATGATATAACAAGAAGTATTAATCGCTTCGGCCCAAAATGATTTAGGCAGCCCATATTCATAAAGCATAGTGCGTGCTAGCTCTTGAAGGGTTCTATTTTTCCTCTCCACTACACCATTTTGTTGTGGGGTGCGAGGAGCAGAAAATTCATGTTTAATTCCTAAATCATCACAAAAAGAAGAAAATCTATCATTTTCAAATTCTCCTCCATGATCTGAACATATGCATTTAATCTTTAAATCAAGTTCATTTTGAATACGAATGCATTGTTTAGTAAATTCAAGGAATGCATCGGATTTGGAAGATAGAAATAATGTCCAACAAAATTTAGAATAATCATCAATTATTACAAAAGTATATTTTCTACCTCCTAGACTAGAAGTGCTAACCGGTCCAAATAAATCCATATGAATTAATTGAAGAGGTCTAGTGGTAGAAATTACATTTTTGCGTTAAAAAGAATTTCTTAAAGATTTTCCTTTTTGGCAAGGCGTACAAAGAGAAGATAAATTTCCATTAAGCATAGGTAATCCCTTAATTAATTTATCTTTTGATAATTTCAAAATAAGCTTGGTGCTAGAGTGACCAACGCGCCTATGCCAAAGTTCTAATTCTTCATTTTTAGAAATAAAGCATTTTAAAGAAGAATTTGAAAGATCATTAAACGTAATCATATAAACATTATGCATCCTAGGCGCGGTGAGTACGACATCATTTGTTTTAGAATTTATAATTTTGCAAAGATTTGTAGATGATTAAAATAATACATTTAAGCCTATATCACATAATTGACTAATTGAAATTAAATTATGTTTTAAGTCATCTACAAATAAAACATTTGAGATTGAAAAAGAATTGTTACCCACCGTGCCGATGCCCATGATCCTTCCTTTTCCGTTGTCACCAAATGTCACCATCCCTCCTTTCTTCATCTCAAGGCTAAAGAACTTTGCTTTGTTTCCCGTCATGTGTTTGGAGCATCCCGAGTCCAAATACCACACGTCCTTTTTGTCCTTAACCTGCCAACATACCTAAAAAGGAGATGAGAGTAAAGATTCGGATACCCAAGAGGTTCCTCCCATAGAATAGGTGGAAACCTTAGGCACCCAGATTTGCTTTATAGCACTATGACCCTTTTTCCTACAAGAGTTTGAGGTGTGTCCAAATAAATGACATTTGGCACACGATATAAAAGGGGATGAGACCCTTTTTAAAGTTTTGGATAAACTCTTGTTGGAAAATGAGGTAACATTTGAATCATTGGATTTATTATTAACAGAATTAATTTTTCTGGAATTATAGCTAACGCTGGCGTTAGGAGTTAACGCCTGGCGATAGTTTCCAGAACCATATCCAAGGCCATATTTGATACTTCCATGGCATTGGTTGGCCAAGATCATGTCCAGAGATCTTTGCTCAACTCCAAACTTCTTAATAGCCAAATTTAAATCATGAATACGAGCTTTGAGAGTGGTGTTTTCCGTTACCAACATAACGCACCGATTCGCAAAACTCTTCTTCTCATCCTCTATTTGAGAAAGAGAGGTTTTTAAAGTTCTTTCCAAATCCCCCTTCTCCTTAGTAAGAAGTTCAATAGTGGAGTGAGATTTAGAAAGAGCTTCTTCAAGTTCTTTCACTCTTGCCAAGGAGTGATTGCACTCTTGGCAAGATATTTTTTCTTTCCCCTATAGTTTAGATAATTTTTTGTTTTCTTTTAACAAAAGTTTATTTTCAGAATTTAGATGATCAATATCTTTTAAACTTTTATCAAAGAATTTACAAGTTTGTAAATACTCAATATATAAATCATCATAAGAAGTAGGGAGAGTTACCTCAGTGCCGCTTTGGACACTGCTTTCATCCCCGGATGTCTTGTCACTTTTTCACATAAGGCACATATTTGCCTCTTCTTCATCGCTAGTGGATGAGCCGCTTGAATCCTCGGAGGAGGAGTCATCCCATGTAGCCTCTTTTAAGACTTTCTTCTTCTCTTTTCCCTTGTGGCCTTTTTCTTTACGCTCTTTCAGATATTTTGGGCACTGGCACCGAATGTGTCCGGTCTTTCTACAATGGTAGCACTCTGGTGGTGGTCATTCATCATCGTCCTCGTCGCTACCTCTCTCTTTCTTCGATGAAGATCCCTTTTTAATGAAATATTTCCAGAAGGTGTTTCTCCTTTCCGGATTCTTCATGAACCTTTTGAACTTCTTCACAAAAAAGCTCTCCTCGTCCTCTTCATCATCATCTCCATTTGCCTCCTTTTTTGATTTTAAGGTCAAACTCTTCTTCTTTGGCTCCAAGTTGTACTCTTGTTGTTGAATTTTGAGTTCAACCTCATGGGTCTTCAGGTTCCCAATGAGGCTCTCAATTTGGAGCTTCTTCAAATCGTGCGACTCCGAGATAGCGATCACCTTTGGATTAAACTTTGGAGGGAGAGACCTTAAAATTTTTCTCACCAAGTCGCCATTGGAGAACACCTTTCCAAGTACTTTTGAGTCATTGACGATCTTGGTGAACCTTGTGTACATTGAATCTACGTCTTCATCCGCCTCCATCCGGAATTTCTCATACTCGGATTCAAGTTGGAAGAGCTTTGACTCCTTAACCTGCGAAGTACCTTCATGAGTAATTTCTAATAAATTCCATATTTCATAAGCTGTTTCGCAAGCACGAGTTCTATTAAATTCCGTTCTATCCAAAGCACAAAATAACGCATTCATTGCTTTAGCGTTATTCTTACATCTCAACACATCATTGTCATCCCATCTATCTCTAGGTTTTTCCATAGTGACTTCTCCAACAACAAATATTGGTGGAGAGTAACTTTGCTCTACCATACCCCAAACGTCATTATCTAAAGCAGTTAAAAACAACGCATTCTAGTTTTCCAATAATTTTAATCAGTTCCAGTAAATAGTGGAGGTCTACTAATCCCTTGAGCCTCAGCAAAAGCATGATCATTATGCGCCATTATTCCCGGTTGTGAAATCGTTTTGAAATAACCTCCCTCTGATACCAAGTGTTGGATCTGATGGCGCCCTTAGAGGGGGGGGTGAATAAGGGGTTTACTATTTTTTAAGGTAAACAGACAGATTTTACCAAAACAGAAAAACTTTTTTGCTCAGTCGCTAACGCCTGGCGTTAAGAGTCAACGCTGGCGTTAACTCTCCAGAAAAAAGTATTTTTACAGAAATATTCAAAATGATTTTCTTTGTGAAATATAATTACAGAAAAATTAGATATACTGAAAAAGAATTTTATATATCACAAAAATGATTACAAGGATATAATTTCAATAACGCTTGAAATTGGAGGCGACAACTTGAAAATCACTTTTTGTTCCTTCACCGGTCTTTCTCCCAAGTACCGGTTGGTTATAGCCTATATATCCCCAAAAGGCCTCTAGCCTTGACCTAGTCGTCACGCACAAGGCGGTGAATTACCCCTAAGCCGCACAAGGACCTAGTCGCCACACGCAAGGCGGCGAATTACTACCGTTACAAGAAAATATAAAAGGATAAAGATAAAATTAGAACAAATGACTCCCTAGAATGAAGAGCGTTGAAGGAGATGTTGAAGATACGCCATGTCCACATCGGAGTTGAAGCGAGCGTCCTTCTTCAAATTTGCCATTGGAAATCTCCTTCTCACTCTTGTTCTTCAATGTTGGTGTTGGGAGTTCTCTCTGAATTCTGAATGAAATGCTCTCTCAGATCTCTAGAATGAAGGCTTCAATTCATCTATCTTGAGCAAACGAAATCAGGTTTTTAAATAGACACGGGAGTAACGCGCGGCGTTAAGAGTTAACGTCAGCGTTAAGCATCGTGTACAGCAGTTGCTGAAATCGTGCAAACCGTCGGGATCGTGGCAGAAACTAATTTCGTCGAACGAAACTTATTTCGCCGAACGCGCTTTCGTCGAACCGAATCCCATTTCGTCAACCGCAATTTTCGTCGGCCAGAACCTCATTTCGTCGAACACTATTTCATCATGCGGCATCAAATTTCGTCGAACGTCTTCAAATTTCGTCGAACGCCTTCAAATTTTGTCGAACGCAGTTTCGTCGACCGACATCACATTTCGTCGAATGTCTTCAGATTTCGTCGAACGTCTTCAAATTTCGTCGAACGCCTTCAAATTTCATCGAACGCAGTTTCGTCGACCGACATCACATTTCGTCGAACGTCTTCAGATTTCGTCGAACGGCTAGCGCCCAGCGTTAAGACCTAACGCCTGGCGTTGTCTCTGGCTTCTCTACGGATTCGTTCTCGACGACATTTCTTCTCGACGGTTTCCTTCTCAACGGTTGTTAACGCTGGGCGTTAACAACTAACGCGAGCGTTAGCTCTCTTTTCAGAGAATCTTCATCAATCAACATCCTGTTCATAGGGTTATATAACTATAGTACCTGCACACTATAAACACAAGCAAGATCAAATACATAATGTGATTTGTTATTTCTCAAACTAAGAAAAGTGGAACACAAGCTCCAACAGGTAAGTCTACCGCCCGGCGGTAGCTTTTGGAATCCTCCCGTCTGCATGTGATTGAGGAGCAAATATAGATGGAGATATTAGCTGAAGGAAGGTTATCTCGCTATCGCGGAGCATTAGCGTTACCGCGGCGCGCTAGGCAGAGCTCAAAGTTTGACGCTCAAAAGTTGCCTAAGTTGCCACGATCTGTGTTCTTGATCATTGCCTAATGTGGCTACCGCGAGGCGGTAATACTACCGCGGGCGGTAGCGGCTGATTCTATTTAAAGACGAGCGCCTCCTCCGTTGTTGCTTGCTGTTACAGAATGAATTGAAGCCATATATTTAGAGCACTCGTGAGAGCCTTCCCCAAGCAGCCCGAAGAACTCCGTCAACATTCGTGAACGCAAAGAACTTGAAGACCGATCTGATCGCATCTACATCGACATCAAGTTCTTCTTTTGAGAGAGTTTTTTTGTTCTTGTTTTTGCTTGTTTCTAATTGTAACATTTATATCTTTTGTTCGGTAGAGGAATTCGCCACACGGCGACTAGGGTCTTGCGGGGGCTAGGGGAAATTCGCCTCGCGTTGGCGACTAGGTCTAGGGTGTAGATCTAGGGAGTGCTCGAGGCCTTTCCGGTGAGGGAAGGGCTAGAGCGGCTTGAGACCTTATCTAGGGAGAGATAGGATAAAGCCAACCGGTCCTTGGGAGAAGGGTCGGTATAGAAAACCAAAAGAGTTTTCATTGGTCGCCTCTTTCCAAGCGTTATTGGGAAAAGTTTTTGTAATCATAACTATTTCAATGGAAATATGTGTGTTTCTTCATCTCTGATTCGTGCTCTCTGATTTTCATTGGTTTAACCTAAACGTATTTTCTATGTCACTAACGCTGAGAGGTAACACTACCGCTGGCGATAGCAACAGAGAATTATTTTCTTTAATAATCATAAAAAGTTTAAAACCCTTATTCACCCCCCCCCCCCCCTCTAAGGGCGTCTACAGATCCACCAAGAAGTATTCTGAAGTATGTGAAGTCGACCTCAGACATGGGTCTCCTTTACGGGAGAGACACGGGCTTTTGTTTGCATGGATACATGGATGTCGATTATGGGGGAGATTTAGACGATCGGAAGTCGACGTCTGGTTATGTTTTCTTATGCAGATCGACGACTATTTCAAGGTGCAGCAAGAAGGAGAATTTTATGTCCGTTTGTACTACTGAAGCGGAGTACAAGTCTTTGGCCTTGACAGCTCAGGAAGCCATCTGGCTTTGGAGATTGGTGGAGGACGTCCATAAGGAGGTTCGAGGTCCTACTCTGCTGCGTGGTGACAATGAGAGTGCTCTCAAACTGGTTAATAATCCAGTTTGTCACGCTCGGACCAAGCACATCGAGATCGAGCATCATTTCATTCCGGAGAAGGTGCTGGAGGGATATCTGATGGTTGAGCATGTGTGGAGTGAGGACAATGTCGCTGATATCTTCACGAAGCCGCTGGCGAAGGAACCATTTACTCGGCTATGAGGATTGCTTGGGCTGACTTCCACTTCCCACTTCAAGGGGGAGTGTTGTATTTTGAAGTGTAAGTGGAGGTCGGGCAGTCTAGGCATCAGACCGGGCGGTCTGGCAAACCGCGGAGGTCGGGTGATCTGGGCATCAGACCGGGCGGTCTGGCAAACCACGGAGGTCGAGCGGTCTATTAAGGAGACCGCGCTGATTGTCTTCCTGCATTGGACTGGCGGCTAGCCAGTGGCAGATGGCTTTGATTCGTCAACCATCTGGGGTCAGCTATCTGGTTATAACCAGGCGGTTAGCATCCGCGGTTACTTCTAGGTATTGTGATCTGATCAGTTATTTGCTCGCGGGCTGGCAGGTGTCTACTGGTATTGCTGGAGCTTTGCGAGTAGTCCGCGCAGCTTGTTCTTAAGTCGGTGAGCTGTTCGACATGGTTACTCAGCAAGCCGCTCGAGTTGTTTTCTACCCGCTGTTGTTGGTGGGCGGTTATCCTATCGCGTAGGCGGTGACCGCACTCCTCGCCTCTACTATAAATAGGACTCCCCTGGCTCGCCATAAATAACTTAAACAGTAAGTGAGAGCTCGCGAGTTTTAGGTGCGAATAGAATTTTCTGTTCGCGCGGTTTGAGTTTTTCCTTTGTTATGTTCGTAGGTTGTGCGGCTTGCTTGCTTGTGGTTCTAATTTGATCAGATGCGACCGCATCGGATAAGTCGGTAGCAGTCAGCGGCGGGTAGCAGCAGGAGGTCGCGGTTAGCGACAAGGCGGTTTCTCTTCAGCTCGTTTCTAGCTTTCAATAAAGTTCAGACCGCGGCGGTTAGGCGGTTTGCCTTTGCCGGTCTGTTACTTCTGTTCAGTTCTTCAGCAGCTTGTTCGCGGTTAGGAGCGGCCAAGTGACTGCGGTCTGGCGGTCTTGCTTGGGCGAACAGAGTTAGTATTGGAATAACGGGTAGTCCGCATGTTGAGTTGCGGGTTGGCGACTTGGCGGTTTGTGCGGACAACCTTTGTTAGCCGGGCGGTTTGGCAGGTTCATGTTATAACCACCAGCTTCTTGTAGTTGGTTTTTTTCTCTCCTCATCATTGTGTGTACTGATAAATCATGTCTCACAATGTATGTCTCGAAATGTACAGAAGTTAGTTGATACAAATTTTTTCTTGTTCTTTCATTGTATCTGGTGCTTCGTATGGTTGAGAGTGTTCCTGCGACCTAGTTCTCGTTTTCCTCTTATTAGAAATTTTCAACAGTGTGTATCTCCAGCGGTCGCTAAATCTGTGCCAAACGGGACCTAGTAACACACACGATATCTTGCTCAACCATGATGGAAGCAACCAAGACTCCTGAGAGATACAAACCACAAATGTATTTTTTCTCCGCCGAACCATCCGCTTTGGTACCATTATTGCGCCAAACAAGAACGAAAAGTTGGCGAGATAAATCTTTGGGCAAATAAAACAAAAAACTTGAGCGCACTAATAATGCATCTCACAAAATCGTCATTCAACCCCTTCAATAAAGTTGATGTCAATTAAAAAACACCTCATTTAATAACTTATTTAAATAATACAAGTAACATGATGTATGTTTAAAAAATAGTTTAAATATTTGTACTTGAGAGGACTACATATCTTATAATAAAATTATAAAGAGCTTGACAAAAATAGAAGAGACGAATAGAAAAAGCGCGTTGTCAGGCGCACCATATTTTTTACTATGTGCACAGCAAGTTAATTAAATTTTAGATCTAAAATTTTCCTCCAATAAACTACTATGCGCACACAACACACTTCCTCCAAACCCTAAATCATGTATTTCAGCCTTTCCCGATGGTCCAAAACAAATCAGCAATCGAGAAATATTGTATAAGAAGAAGAGCAATGACGACAACGTGTTTTCGAAACCCTTAAGCAAGGGTCTGGTCGTGGTTTTGAAACGCAAACCATAAACAGCGAAGGGGGGCAGTTCGATAGATCTGGAGGATGGGTTGCAGGAATGGAGATGTTGAGACAGCGTTGGAGTTGCCCTCAGTTTTTCATCAACCTCCTTCCCCCTCGTTTTTCTTCAAAGATTTTAGTAATATATGTAGAACTCTACCCGGCCCACTATATTGATTCCATATTTTGGTATCACAAATTAATATGTTTTGACAATCAAGAGGAAGAACAGAGTCATATCTGAATCTAATTATGAACACCGCAGAAAACTGCAGATTTAGGAATCCCCAAAATTAAACGAAGCATGCTTTCAGATTCCGGATTCCAATAACCCCGACGTTTTGCGGTTTTTCGGAGCTCAGTGCCAACGTGGCTTTCCCTTTCGGTCAGGCTCGGTCTTGCGGAGATCTCCACAACAAATTCAGCATGATACCTTGGGGGAAATTAAGTGGGTCCACGGCATGCACGACTTGATATGTTCAGAGAGCTTTGACTGCGGCTAAGCCGGCTGCGCCGCCACCGGAGGAGCGGCTTCTCCTCATAAGAAGAATACAGCGCCTATAATATGTGTGTGCCTTTAGCATAATGCGATGTTTTTAACAAAAAATTGCACATAGTCAAAAGTACGCTGCCTTTAACAACGCCCTAGAATAATGCTCAATCTCCCAATGCTATTCCTTCAAGTGGGCAGGCAGTTCTCTATATTACATAATTTTATCTATTTTCTCAAATTTAATCCTGTCCCACTAGAATTATTCTCACGGGTCCAGCAGTCCACACGGCACAACCCGTATGTGCGCTCCCGACAGAAACATGGACGGAATAGTTCCTCTGGTGAAAAGTCAAATATTACCCACACTTAAACTTGATCGCACATGATCACCTCCGGCCATGAGGTGGGCCACTGTCAGAAACCGATAATGGTGCTGTCAGGAAGCACTTGCCCCAAGGACTCGCTTCACTTCACGGCTCCACCTGACCGGAGGCAATAATTTCATTCTATCCAATCAGTACTAACTTGGGGTTTGTCGATGATAAGGCATTGATCTAAAAATCATGTGGCCGATAAACAAAATAAAATAATATTTAAGCTGCATGTGCATGATGTGACCTGCCATGCCCACGCCTCACGTGATCATGAGACTTTTGGCCGTCTATATTGACCTTACGAACTCTGTGGTTGGGGGTTAGTCGTGGGGTCCATCTCATGCTAGTTTTATTTAGATTTTAACCGAGCATCGGAGTCAGAGCCATCTCTTCTATTAAATAAATAAATACTCACTCATGGATGTTTAACTGTAATTTGCAAACTTTAGATAATCGGATCGGAGATCGAATCGGTGAGATCAAAGGTTCAAGTTCTGATCGGTTGGACCGATTGGACCGGGGTTGGACCGGGTTCGAACCATGATGTTGTATTATACATTTATACTATTATTTTAGTAAACTTTACAAGTGTAAAATTATAAAACAGACTATAGAATCATTAGATCAAACTCCACTATCTTTTTGAGATTGCAGGATTACACATTGCAATCGGAAACCGCTCGAACTGACCGGGGGGCAAAATTGTCATATTCAGAAAGTGGCGATCCGTGTGCTCTCGATCAACAGTCGAGATCGGCCCGTCAGGTAGTTACGGTGGTTCGAACTTGGAGGCTTTCCTGAGAATTCTGAAGAAGGGAGCACTTTTATCTCCTGATCGAGATATAAATAGGCTTAACCCTGCCATTCTACCTCCCAACTACTGAACCTCTTTTGGCGACCTTGGCGGTGCCATTTCAAGAATTGCTTTTACTTTATCTGGATTAGGTTCGAGACCAACTGGAGTCAAAAGATGTCCTAAGAACTTACCCTTGTTAGCGCCAAAAACACATTTTAGCGGGTTTAGCCTCATATTAAACACTCTGAGTGTTGAGAAGGTTTCTTCAAGGTCTTCTAAGTGAACTGAAAACTGTTTACTTTTGATAAGGAGGTCATCCACATATACTTCGAGATTTCTGCCTTTCTGTTTCTTGAATACGAAATCCATCATTCTCTGATAGGTTGCTCCTGCATTCTTTAAACCAAATGACATTACTTTATAACAAACATCCATTGTTTGTTATAAAAGAAGTGTGAGGAATATCTGGTTTATGCATTCTGATCTGATGATAACCCGAGAATGCATCTAGGAAGCTCATGTAGCGAAATCCAACTGCTGAATCAACCAGAGAATCTATGTGAGGTAAAGGATAACAATCCTTTAGACAGGCTTTATTGAGTTTGGTGAAGTCTACGCACATTCTCCACTTGCCGCCGGGCTTTTTTACCATTACTACGTTTGAGACCCAATCAGGGTATTGTACTTCCTGGATGAAGCCAGCTTTGAGAAGTTTTTGGACTTCTTCTCTAATTGGTTCGGCTAGAGTATCTTCTACTGCTCGTTTCTTCTGCTGAACCGGTTTAAAAGTTGGATCTATGTTTAAATGATGACAGGCTATATCAGGATCCATTCCTGGCATGTCATTTGCGGACCAAGAGAATATATCTAGATTTCTGAATAAGCAAGTTGTTAACTCTTCTTTTTCGTTTTCGAAAAGTTCGGCGTTGATTGAGTGTTTTATTCTCATCTCCTTTTACTGGAATAAGCTGGATACTTTGGGCTGGTTCTAAATGAGTTCCCTCAGCTTTGTTTTTGTTTTTAACTTCATGATCTTCTAAGATGAAGTCTTTTGAAGTTTCCATTTCTGACCTGAGTGTATCAGAGAGTAGATAACCAGCATTTTTTTAGAACAAATGATAAGACAAGAAATAATTAACTTGGAAGTAATCTAAGCCGAATGAAATAATGATAGATAAAAAAGGATGAAGAAAAAGACGTATTTTATTGACGCATATTTATTTACAAACTTTAGTTCCGAAAATGCTTAAGGGGGTTTATTGGTTGAGAACAAAAGTGAATTATTGTTGATTAACAAACAAAACTCAAAATTGAGAACTTCGATCCCCTTATTCAGAGCATAATGGCACCAACACTTTCTCTTTGACTCCCAGCTGAGGACCTATGTCGATGAAGCTAACTGTCCTGACATAGCATTCTCGGGCGAGCTTAGGATCACTCCTAACCCTGAACTGCTTTCTCTGGGCAGAGAATTTTAATGCAAGGTGAAAAATTGAAACTATTGCCCTATACTGATTAAGGATAGGTCTGCCAAAATGGCGTAGTAGCTGCTAGGTGCATCTACTACAACGAACTGAGCTTGTTTGATGCCCCCCCCCCCCCCCCCCCCCCCCCCCATCATCATGGTTAGTGAAACTCTTCCTTCGACCTCCTTTTTTTCTCCTGAGAAGCTATAAAGAGGCCTTTAGTAGGAAGCATTTGCTTCCCAGTTTTTAGAGCCTCAAAGGTAGATTTGAACAATAAGTTCACGGAGCTCCCAGTATCCACTAGAACCCTTTCGACTGTGAAGTTATCTATCACAGCCTTGATGACAAGTGCATCGTTAAATGGGTTCCCGTGGAGTGGAAGATCTTCCTTGCTGAAAATGACCACTTCTGGGGTTGGAGCGGAGGCAGAGGCAACAGAGACTTCATCCCTGAAGATTCTTGCTATGTTAGACTTTTTGGAAGATTCAAGTCCAGCACCTCCATGGATACAGAAGAGCAGACCATTTTCTCCTTCATTGTCTGCCTCCACACATTCACAACCGATTTGGAGACTGCCAAAAAGACCGACATCTTCTACCTCCTGGCACTCCCAACCGACCTCAGCAACGGTTTTCGCCTTCTTCGATTGGTCTTCAACTTTTTTGTTGATTAAATCTTGGAGTTTCCCTTCCTTGAGGAGTTTTCCAATCAAGAATCTAAGCGCCCTACAATTTTCAGTCTGGTGCCCTCTCTCTTTGTGAAACTCGCAATAGAGGCTTTGATTTCTAAATTTGATGTCGGTCTTCATGGGGGCTGGTCTTTTGAAGAAGGGTTGTCTTTCAATAATTTCCAAAATTTCTGAAATTGGAAGAGGTAGATCTGCAAAACATTCTTGCGAATTGTTAAAAAGTTGTTTATGTTGATTAGTGGGAAGGGATAGGAGAGGAAGACAGGCTAACAGCTGAGCCTGAGCTGGTTGCTGCCATTGGGTGAGTTGTTGATGATTGTTGCTCGGGCGATGATGATGAAAATTCCTGCCTCGGGAGACATGAGGTTGATACTCTTGGCGGGTTGTCTTCTGATGTTATTGAGGGTTCGAAGAAGAAGAAAAGTTGTTTCCACCCTGGTAAGCCATACTGGAGAGGTACGAGACGTATTCTGGGTTGCAGATTTCACCCTCAATAAACCTATTCACAGTTGAAATTAATTCTTATTAAGAATTCGGCTCCTTGGTGGTGACTTTCAACTTCAAAGGGCCTTCTCGCAAGGCATTAATGAATGCGACTTGATGGAGGACGGGGCCAACATCACGAATGTTTAAGATTTCCTCTTGAAATCGAGCGACGAAATGAGCTATTGTCTCAGTTTCTCCTTGTTTGATTTTGAAAAGAGCTGCGGGTCCACTCTTCTGTTTTCTTGAGGTGGCGAATCTTAAGAGAAATTCTCTCCTTAGATCCGCAAAGTTGGCAACAGTCCTGGAAGGGAGGTTAAAAAACCATTCTCTAGCCTCACCTCCGAAATAGGTTACAAACAACTTACAGCGAAGAGCCTCTGACAAGGTCCTCATTGATACTGCAGCTTCGAAAGCCTGCAGATGAGAGATAGGGTCATCCCTTCCAGTGTATACTGGAAGCCTGGGTTCTCTGAAACCTATCGGAACAGGTTCCCACCTAACCTGTTCTACGAACGGAGATGGCTCTTCCAGTAAGTCGACAGGACGAGGAGCGACATTTTCTTGAAAATTCAAGGCCCTGGCAGGACTTCCCCTGGCAGCGGTCTGAAAAAATTCTTGTCGAGCAGCAAGCTCGACTCCTTGCGATCGCAGGGGCGCGACGGGTTCAAGAACTGTGCAGTCAAAAACCTGTCCTCCAGTTGGTTGATTGACTGCAGGTGTTGCGGGCCCAATAGTTTGAGGAGCCAATCGTTGAGAGATTAGCTCGAGAGCCTTCCCCATTGCTTCCATCTGCTGGGCGGTCTGGAGCGGTACACGAGCGAACTCTTGACGGGTTTGCTCGAGGGCTCGCTCAAAACGCATTTCCAAATCATCTGATGTCGCGCGACCTGCATCGGTCTGGTTTCTCAACTCTCGGTCTGACATATTTAGACCGCTATACTTCACTGCAAATCCAAATCTGAAGGTCGCGTGTTTCGTTCTGTTGATGCAAAAATTGCCTTCTCCGCGACTCGTGCTTTGAAAACGAGGACGGGACTGTGGATTGCCAGCTACTCGGTCTTTGGCTGTGAAAAAATGTTCGCTTTGCAAAAGAAAAGGGGGTTAATGACTAAAAAGAGGTTTGGAACAGACCGAAATCAGGTGAGATAAAGCGGGCTGAAGATTGAGACCGCTTTGCTCCAGCGATCACCCTCTTCTTCTTCCCCCCCCCCCCCCCCACTCCAAAAGTGCCTTTTTAGGGAGCCCTACCCCCCCCCCCCCCTATTTATAGACGTGGGGGCTGCCCAGACGGGTAACTTTTGAAAATACGGGCTGCCCTGATTTTAAGAGAAGTCATCGAGAGGTGAGAGGGTTACCTGTTATGCGAAGGAGTGAAATCAGACCGTGCGAGCTTTAGGATTGATTGTCGAACCAGAATGACGAGTTTCAAAAGTTGATCTTGTTAGCCAGGCCGCGCGATCTCAATTAAGTCGGTCTCATGTTAGACCGTGCGGTCTCCTTGAGATAATTTGATACCGCGATCTTCCAGGTAAACAGAACCACTATAAATATTGTGTGTTTTTCTGTGATTGCTTTTGTACTGTGATAGTTAAATAAAAAGTAGCAAATAATCCAAAACTACACCTAATCACCCCCTCTATGTGTAGTTTATAGACAACTCATATCTTTAAAAAATTATATTTTGTTTTACTACTTAACTATAGGATTTCACATAAGCAAAAATCTTTGTATTTTCTTCACAAATTGTCAAAAGTGTTTAGTCATACTCTTAAAGATTCTTTTCAATGTTTAATATTTATTTTAAGTTTTCTAAACAATGTTTTCTCTTGTCACGCCTCAGTACAAGAAAACTAACATTTAGTGACGAAAACTTTGTTACGAAATATATTTCGCCACTAAAAACACATCTTTAGTGACGGAATATAGTTTGTAAATATTTGGTCACTAAAGACACGTCTTTAGTAATGAAATAAATATTTGTTCACTAAAGACATATCTTAAGTGACGAAATATAGTTCCGTCACAAAAGTAAATTTTCTAAATATTTAGTGACCAAAAATATTCATCCAGCTAACAAAATTTTTAAGCTTTTTTTAACAAAATTTAAGTTTCTTTCATAAAAAATTCATTTATTCTCTCATAATGAGAATGCTCTTCATGTGCCTATAAAAATTCTGACTTTTTATGAAATCATCATTGGAGGTAATACGATCCACGTTGTCGCCGTCCCAATTTTTTTTGTGAATATTGAATTGCAAAAGCAATGACTAAATAAATGTGGTCACTAAATATATTTAGTGACAAAAAATAGTTATCACTAATAACGTATATTTAGTGACGAAAAATAGTTGTCACTAATAATATACATTTAGTGATGAAAATAATTGTCGCAAAAAAGTATATTTAGTGATGAAAATCAGTGGTCACTAAAAATGTACATTTAGTGACGAAAATTAGTTGTCACTAAAAGTATATAGTTAGTGATGGGTCTTTTGCAACCACCTTGTGATGGATTAAATTTGGTCATTAAATGTCTTTAGTGACCAAACCGCAATATTTAGTGACCAATTTTTTGTCACTAAATATCAATTTTCTAGCAGTGTTAATAATGCATACAAAATATATTATTCGAATGGTTTCAATATTACTTGGATATAAATATCCTTTTCATTATATATATTTTATGCGCAGAAAAATTAAACAATGTATTTAGTTGATTTTTTTATATTATTTTCTTTTACAAAAATATGGGCTGTTAACTACTATATACCTCTATCAAGAAAATGTAATAACAACTCCTTTTTTAATTAGTGATACGAACCCGTGCACTTATAGGAGATCCGGGGTGCGGTTAGAGAGAAGCCCCACTAAGGAGGAGTGGAGTTAGTTTGATGAATGATCAAGCCCATGATCATAACTCCGCCGCGCGCGTATTTCACGCCTGGAGCAGCGCCGAGCGAGGCCAAATACCGCACCCCACTACTGGGGTGCGGTTAGTCTGCACCCCACTAAGTGGGGTGCGGATAGCCCCCTACTAAGTGGGGTGCGGATAGCCCCCTACCCCACCATGGTGGGGTGCGGCCAATCCGCACCCTTACCCATGGGGAGTGCGGCCACCCCCCGGGGGTCGCCGGGGATGCAGTCGAAACCGCATCCCCCCTAGGGCAAGCGGAGCCTGTTCTCCTCCCTGGAGGGCTTCGGTTCCCGCCCTCCAAATAGACGCGTTCGCTGGGAGCCACAACTCGACCGCACGATGACTGTGTTCCAGCACCGCTCACCTGTTCACTTAGAACCCCTCCGTGCTCGTTGCGCGCTCAGAACGCCTCTGAGCGCGCTCAGAACACTCCCGTTCGCTCAGAACGCCTCGCAGCACAACCAGGACGCTTCCATGATCGTTGCACGCTCAGAACACCTCCGCGCTCATGCGCGCTTGGAATGCTTCTGAGCATTCTCAGAACGCTTCCCCAGTTGCCTAGATTGCTTCTCCGTTCGTTGCGCGCTCAGAACGCTTCTGAGCGCGCTCAGCTCACTTTTTGTCTTTCCGACTCGCTCACTTTTCCGACTCGGCTCGCTCACTTTTTGTCTTTTCAGTTTCTCACTTTTCAGGAACAACTTGTCGCCTTTCCTCGAAGGGTAGGATGATCATTTACGAAAAATGGTGATCCGTGGGCTCTGAACCGGAAAATATGATTCGTCCTCCCAGGTTGTTATGGTGGTTACAACGACAAAATTAACGGGCTACCCCGGCCAAAGCTATAAAAGGACCCCCTAGGCTTCGTTTGAGAGGACCCCGCCTTGATGACCAGAGAGAGCTCCTTGAAGATTTCCACGGATTTCTCTTTCGGCGCTTGAAGATCTCCTTCGTGGGCTTGAAGTTTTCCTTCGTCCCGAAAGGCGACTCGGCAGCCTCACCTTCGTTCTCACGAAAGCGGACACAGCACTCTCACTTTCGCTCTCACGAAAGCGGACACAGCGCTCTCACTTCCGTCTTCACGAAAGTGGACAAGGCATTCTCACTTTTGTTCTCCGCCTTTCTCAGAAGGAAAAAGGACTTAGTTTTTCTGGAGGTGGTCTGTCACCTTCGGAATTCTCTTCTCCTCTCTCTCTCTCTTTCTCTCTATTATTGTAACGAGCAGCGGCCTGTCGCGCTTGACTTCTAAGTTTATAATTGTAACCCCCCAGAAGATAGTGGAAGTTTGGTCGGCACAGCTCCGACCACGTGATTTTTTACCCTTTCCGGGTTTTCTACGCTAAAAAGTCCCAGTGTAATCATTGAATCTCAAATTAACTGTTTGCGCGCTTGGTTCGCTCCCGAGCTAAGGTGGTTCAAGTAAACCGGTCTACCAAGAGCCCTAAGCGACCCGCAACAGTTTGACGCCGTCTGTGGGAATCGAATTCCCAAAGTTCAGCAAAGATAACTGAAGGTAACACTTGCCGCCAATTGCAATGGCAAGAAGAAGTGCTCGCACTACTGAAGGTTCAATCCCGGAGGGGCGCGTCAACCCAGCTCCCTCCCACTCGCTCATCAATGCGCCTCTCGCAGAAGAAGCAGTGCTTATGTCTGCGACGGTGCTGGAAGGGCGCATTCGGCAAATGGAAGAGCAACAAGCCGAGATGCTGACTCTCGTGAGAAACCTTGGGGCACCTCGAGTTCCCATTCAGACTCCAACATCGAACACTCCGCCACCCCCGGTCCCGAATCATGCTCCGGTCGAGGGAGCCATTCGGGAAGATGAAGTCTCTGAAGATTTCTCTGGCGCTGCAAGCTCCGCATATCCTGCTCCACCGGACAGAGGACCGGAGGCTGACCCCCATCACCATCGTCAAGGAAGAGCTGCTCTTGATCGAGCAATAGAAAGAGCCACGCGAGAAGAAATACGCGATATGATAGAAGAGGAGTACGTCCAAGCAGGGAGACGCGCAACTCTCGCCAACCGTCCCACGCACCACGGCTCCCCACTGTCGCCTCAAGTCTTGTCCCATCCAATTCTGAATGGTTTCAAGCTTCCCAATATCGAAACGTTCGATGGGACGGACGATCCGTCGGAGCATGTCAGTCACTTTACCACCGTCATGAGGATTTACAGTGCCCCTGACCAGCTTCTCTATCAGGTGTTCCCAGCAACTTTGAAGGGACAAGCGCGCACTTGGTTCCACTCCCTGCGGAATGGGGCCATCAGCAACTTCGCCGAAATGGCGCAACAGTTCGTGGACCAGTTCATCGCCAATCGTAGGATTGTCCGAGATTCCTCCCATCTCTCAGGAATCCGCCAGGACGATGGAGAGACACTAAAAGATTTTTTTCGACGCTTCACTACGGAGGCTCGACAAATCCCAGGAGTCGATCCCGAGCTCTTGCGGGGAGTCTTCCTTGGAGGACTCCGCCCAAGTGGCTTTTACTTAGCTCTCATGAGAGAAACCGTACCAAGTTACCCCGACCTTGTCCACCGAGTTGAAGCTCAGATAGCTGCCGATGAGGCTATCGAAGCACACCGCCGACAGTTCGAGTGGGGCTCGAAGAGGAAGAAAGAGGAGTCGCCGTCGCAGACAGTTCCCAACAAGAACAACAAGCATCACGACAACCCCAGTCGAGACCGAAGATCTCGCCAGCATCAGGACTACACTCCCTTGAACACTACCAGGACTAACGTTCTCCTCGCCATCCGCGATAGCAACGCGCTCCGCAGGCCCGAACCACTTATGTCGAGCGGAAGGAACCAGTCGCAATATTGCGACTTCCATCGCGGGCATGGACACAGTACGGAAAGCTGCAAGCGGTTGAAGGAGGAGATCGAGCGCCTTGTCCAACAAGGCCTCCTCGGAAGGTTTTTGCTAAACCAGGTCCCTAACCAGCACGGACCGCAGGCTGACAATCCAGTGGAGGACAATGTCTTACCCCGACGCGGATAAGCGAGCGGTACTGGGTAGGGGAACTTCCCCTAGTAGAGCCTCTGCCTTGAGGACCCCGCCTTGATGACCAGAGAGAGCTCCTTGAAGATTTCCACAGATTTCTCCTTCGACGCTTGAAGATCTCCTTCGTGGGCTTGAAGTTTTTCTTCGTCCCGAAAGGCGACTCGGCAGCCTCACTTTCGTTCTCACGAAAGCAGACATAGCGCTCTCACTTTCTCTCCCACGAAAGCGGACAAAGCGCTCTCACTTTCATCTTCACGAAAGCGGACAAGACATTCTCACTTTTGTTCTCCGCCTTTCTCAGAAGGAGAAATGACTTAGTTTATCTGGAGGTGGTCTGTCACCTTCGGAATTCTCTTCTCCTCTCTCTCTCTCTCTCTTTCTCTCTATTATTGTAACGAGCAACGGCCTGTCGCGCTCGACTTCTAAGTTTATAATTGTAACCCCCCAGAAGATAGCGGAAGTTTGGTCGGCACAGCTCCGATCACGTGGTTTTTTACCCTTTTCGGGTTTTCCACGCTAAAAAGTCCCAGTGTAATCAGCGAATCTCAAATTAACTGTTTGGGCGCTTGGTTCGCTCCCGAGCTAAGGTGGTTCAAGTAAACCGGTCTACCAAGAGCCCTAAACGACCTGCAACAATTAGCATAAATTTTATAAAGTTTGTTTACAATCTTTTCAAAATTATTTTAAGTACTAAAAACAAAAAATGAACCGAGTAAGCCGATCGATAAAACGAACTGACCGACCTACATCGGTTCTGCTTCGGTCCAAACTCACACAAACCGAACCCCTTGCCCACCCTACTCTTATATATTTTGCTCTACAGCATATTGGATCTCGGCAGTCCCGATTATCCAACAAGTGCATGGGCCTCTTAACAGCACAGAGCTTCGATTAAGAAGAATAATGGGCCCATTAGGCCCACATTTCTCCAAGCTGTCCTTTGTAATGCCAGCATGCTAAAACTATCCGTACTAAAATGATTAATTCATGCCCATTCCAATGAGCTATGCATAATTTTCCCTGAGTTGAGCGTAGGAAAAGAATGGTGGGGGAAATGTATTTATCTATTACAAATTTTTTTTTCACAAAATAATTAACTGAATACTAATCTATGTATTTTTATGATCATTTTAAGTACTCATATGTATATATTTTGAGGTGAAAATACACTTGTCAAAAAATGTATTTTTTGAACTTTTTACATATGTATTTACAACTGTATTTACAACTAAAAATACAGTTCATATACAGTTGTATATGACGTTACAACTGTATATAAAACTAGAAATATTGTCCCGCAGACCTGCTTTCCTGCGCTCAACGCAGGAAAAATTATGCCATGCAATATTGGTTTAGATCCCTATATGGGTTGGGCACCATGGATACGAATTTGTAGAAATTATTGTGTACCCATCTCAGATCGAAATACATGGTTTGCGAGTCCCACTGTGCACAAATTTATTGTGCACAAACGGGCCTACAAATTAGAGAGTTACCGTTGACCCGTATACAAAAATTTGGTATAAAGTTGCTAAGTAATGTTATTATTATTATTATTATTATTATTATTATTATTATTATTATTATTATTATTATTATTATTATTATTATTATTATTATTATTATTATTAAGGCTCCGTTTGGGAGGACTTACTTTCATCGGTCAAGCGGTCACGACCGCATGAACCGGACCTTAAGGTCCGGTTCATGCGGTCGTGACCGCTTGACCGGTGAAAATAAGTTCCCCCAAACGGAGCCTAAGATAAGTAGATACTCCACCATCAAATTAGTCAGAGTAATCAAATAATCTTTATTTTTTAATTTATAGGGTGAAAAATAAAATGTTGTTAGATATGAAGCAATTGAACATAATATTTATCCAAAAATGGCACGAAGAACATTTGAGATGACCGGAATATTGATGCCACAAGCTGGATATTGGGCAAGTGGAACCCATGCCCTTAAACTAGTATCTACATATAAAAAATACCTAATATAACACTATCGGTTTAATTGTATCCGAATTATCATCTGTAAACTTTTTTGATAAATGAAATATAAATAAAGTTAATTTAAAAAATATAATTGACAAATATAAATACAAATAAAATAAACACGAGACCTAATGAGAAAAATATGTAGGAGCTTTGCAAAGGGACAACTCCGGTCGTCACGCAGTTTTCATCTACGATTGCTTATAAGAGTTAGCATCAATATTAAAGTACGAAAATTTAAGAAATTTCCTAGTGCATCAAGATTACCTGAGACATGTATATAGGCTTCGTTTGGCTCGGCTTATTTGCTCCGGTGAGTTGAGTCAAAAATGCCAATATCATAGATTGTATGTTTGGCAAGACAAATGTTATGACCGCTACAAAGAAAATAAACTAGTTTTGAACATAAAATGCATGAATTTTTTTAGGTGTGGTCGGGCGTTCACGAACGACGATTCATGCCCACCACGTTCAAGACCGCCGCCACTGTGCCAAACGAAGCCATAGATTCTTATATTTTTGTAAATTGTTGGTGGTGATGAAAAAGCGGAGGAAATGTTAAATATTGATCCATTAAAAACTCAACTAAGGCAACATGTAGCAAGATACAATCATAAGTTCCATTTTTAACTTGAATCACTATGCAATCAAGAGATTTCAACAATTATTTTTGACTGATGTTGCCAAACACCGCTTCTTATAAATTTTTGTGATCTACAAATTCAGAGCAGCTATCTTTCAGCACTTGTGCCTAAACATCTATCTTATCCAAGGCATGGGCAATTACTCGAAACCACATTTTCTATTACCATCTAGCAAATTTATAATAAGTTCAGTAAAATAATTTGGCAATTGCTCACGTGCGTCATCACACAATAATAGGTTCTTTGGCGGAGTTCTACTTTTATAATTTATTCGTGTATGTGTTGGCAACTTCGTACTGGTTTTTAGCTTTTTTGATTCATTTTTTGTCCTTCCAACAAAATATGTTCAAAATGAGATGGTTCACATTATGTAAATTTTCAATCATCTTTGTTGTGGGTCGCTCGACGCTCTTATGGACCGTTCGAATTGAATCTTCTCAGTACGAGAGTGAGCCGAACGTGCAAACAATCAAAGTAGAAACCAACATATGACAAGAAGATTTTTAACGTGAAAAACCAGAAAATGATGAAAAATCACGGGGTCAGATCTGTGCTGACCAAATTGCACTATATCTATGGGTGTTACAAGTAGTAGAATGCGCGAGGGTGACATGCCACCGCTCGTCGCACGGGGTGCAGAGGAGAATGAGAAAGAGAAAATCTTCAAGAGGAAGGAAATCTTTCAAGGCCAAAGAGAGATCTTCAAATCGTCTTCGAAGGAGATCTTCGAAGGGGAAATAGATCTTCGAATGCAGAAGACCTATTGTTTATGGAACTATCACCTAAAGGGGGATATGTGATGTGATTGTTTTTAAACTTAAGCTTATGACTATTAAAATAAATCACAACAAAGAACACAGTCACAAAACACACCACACAGAGACACCGGATTTATAGTGGTTCCCCGAGGATGGGTACATCCACTTTCCCCCAACACTTATCTAGCAAGCAGCTAGCTTAGACAAACTCCTCTAATTTCTCAGATCTCCTTCACAGATCCTACAACTCAGGCACAACAAGCCCTACAACTCAGATCCACTTAGGATCCTACCTCAGGTTCCTGAAACCCTACAACAAAGGCACAACAGGCCCTACAACTCAGATCTATAGTTGATCCTACCTCAGGTTCACACAGAACCCTAGAACTCAGACTCAAAAGAGTCCTACAGTGAATGTAAAGAGGTTACAATACAGAAGAACACTCCACAATGTAAAGGATAGAAATAGCCTGGAGAGTCTTCTGAGGCCTGAAGTAGACGACCTCTGGATCTGAAGAGAAGGCTTTGAAGGACTTGAAAATGATGCACAATAGCTTCTCTTTGATCCTCTTCTTCAATCTGGAATAATACTTATCAGTCGATGGTGCCTGATTTAACCTTGGAGAACTGAGATTGCAAGAAGTTTGTTCTCGTGAATGTTCCTTCAGCCGTACTGATGACCATTGCTTTCTTTCGATTCGTTAGTTCTGTTTTGATTAGGGCAACCAACTTATCATAATATATGACAAGGATATCTAACGGTCTATTCTGAGGTTTCTTGATTGTCAGAAGCCCATTCCTTAACGACATCAGCTAATTGGTCTCTTATATGGCGGAATTAAATGTAGACAACACGTTTTAAAAAATCTTGGTCTGTTTCGACGATATGAACAATATCTCGATGACATAACTTACTGTTTCAGCGATCCATCTTGGACTTAGACAACTCTTCAATTCCTCTAAAATCTTCACTTCAAATAGGTATCTCGACGATATATGACATAACAGATTCGTCTTTAGTCCTTACGACGATATCGTCGTGTGTACCTTATTGACACAAAGTTATATGTCTTAGCAGACTTTTTTGAGTTCTCACAACGATATCGTCGTGTGTACCTTGTTAACACGATGATATTTACCTTGACATACTTTATTTGAGTCCTCACAATGATATCTTCGCGTATACCTTATTGACATGATGATATCATAGTGATCTTCTTATTGTCACGATGATTATTGGCTGACTTCTTCTGTTTCCTTCTGCGAGTGATCAAGATGATATCGTCGTGTGAATGTTATATACGCGATGATATTTATCTTAGTCTGAATTCTACTACTGACTTCTGAAGTATCTCTGTAAAGCAATCTTTTCAACGATAGTCTTATACTATTTCAACGATATGTCTAGTCCTTCTCAACAATTTTGGACTTAGAGAGATTTGAGAAGCACTGACATACTAACTATACACTGCATTCATAAATAAGATAGAACATCAAATATACAGTGCTTTTATCATTAACTTGAGCACTTCTTCAAATAAGGAATATTGTTGGACATTGTTCCAAACAATCTCCCTGTATTTGAAGAAGTCATAACTCACTTCAATGATAAATGCCAGATAATAAGTAGAGTCAAATAAAGAAAGTTAGATAAGACCCAAAAAGATTCAACTACCAACATTGTATAAATGAAAGATAATGTCTTATACAAAATTAACAATGTCATTTGCCCTTTCCAATTTTAAGGCAAACATCCTTAGATATCTGATCTTTCTAGCTTCTGTTGCCACTGCCTTTTCCTTTTCTCATTTGTCTTTCATAAAAACTCCTTGGCTTTGGGATCCTCTTTAGAGAAGGAGAAGGACCATGTGAAAATGCTAGTTTATGATTTCTCATCTTCTCCTCTTGTCTCATATGAATTTTGCCAATCAGCAAAGTAATAGACTCTTTCTGAGCCAGCCTTGGGATATCCAAATTCAGTCTATGCCTCTGTAATGAGATCTTTAGAAGTATGACTCCACCTACTAAACTGAGGATCTAGCTCAACTTCTCCCAGTCTTCTTTTCTTGTACTCTCTGTTTTCTATTCTCTTCCACTTCTGGGAGTTTGAGGAGTCTCCAATTTCATCAACATTTTCCTCTGAAACATTACTTTAAGAAGGTTTTTCCATATCATACATAGATGTGGGCATTTACATGGCTTGCTTAACTTGATCAATTGTGCACATGGCCTGATGGGAGCCAACATTTATCACAGCCTTCTCCCCCTTTATGATTTCTTCTATAATTTTATCATCTAGGGTAACTTGCACCAAGTTAATCCTCTCATGAAGACTTTGTTAAGCTTGAAGAAGAGAATTTTTGACTTGTAGCAGATGATCATCTACCATTTGTGTATCAAGGTCTATTCTGTCAACTATATTCTGTCTATCATGACCTATGAAGTTTGTGACTTGTTGAAAAGCTTCTTGCATGTTACCTGACATGGCCACCTAATTGTGAATAACTTGGAGGGTTGTCTGATGAGTTACATTCAGCTGATCAGCAATAATGTCCATGACTGGAGCTGCCAAGTGAAGAAAGTGAGTTTGCTGAGTATTGAGATGATGTATATCATCTTTGACAACTTGGAGCTCATCCTTGGGCTCCTTCCTCAACCCTTCAACTGTCTTCAGAACAAATTCTTCTATTTTTGTCCTCTGCACATCTAGCAATGATGTCAGCATGTTAAACAAGGATCCTAATTATGCATTGGATAGTTCAACAGTAGCATCTTCAGGGGCAGAAAATCTCCTGGAGACACTTTTAGACTCACTGTCAACAAATTGGAAACCAGGAGAATATACTAGCATTTTCTCTTCATCTAACACAACTTCCTTGCCTTTGAATAACAGCAGGTCAAGTTCAGTGAGAACTATTTTCTGGTACTTTTCAGGCTCTCCCCCATTCTCTTTCTTGGATCCTTCACCATCATTCTTTTCTGTCTCATGTACAACACTCTACTCAGCTTCTATTCCTACATCTTCCTGAACTTTGCCTTTTATAGAAGTTCCAACTTCTCCAGCAGCAACACTTCCACTCCTTTCGTCAGCAGCCAATCTGACTACTAGATCATCTAGGGCAGAGTACCCCATATGGGTCTCCCCCTCAACAACTGCAGTGCCTTGGGCTGAGCTCCCTCGCAGGGACTGCCCCTCACCTTGATAACCCTCCACCTCTATCAAAGCAGGGTTTGGGACAATTGGGGCTTCTTCTTCTCCAGAACTGCTGGAGGATCTTTACTCCTCTTCAGAATCATCAGACTACACAACCGTCTGCTATTCTTTCAAAACAGCCTTGCTAGATTTAGGGATTTTGAAAAAAATCACCCTTTCCCATCTCTCCTGCTTCTTGGAGTAGTGAAGAGGTACTCCCATCTTCCTCTTCAGGTTCTCCTCAATAGAGTTCAGAAGAGAAAGAGAGAATCCTTCCAAAACTTGGGGTTTTCAGATTCCCCTTGATTCTTTGAAACATAAGATTTCTCCAGTCAGTCCTCTTGGATAGGTTGATTCTGCACATGATGTCGAACATCTCTTTCAAGATTTTATCATGAGAACCTGTCTTACAGATAATTACTTTTCCCACTATATCTGCCAACAGCTTCTCTCGCTGATTGAATTCCGGCCTTTTAATCGACCCATATGTCTTTCCGTTGTGACCACACCAGGTGTAGCCTGCAGTGTAGTCTTTACCTGACATATCTTCATCTTTTTCTCCTACCTCCAATCGTGGCAGACAATGCCTTCCCTAGGCTTTTAGCAGACACTTCCACCTTCCTGCCAGCCACCTTCGATTTTACAGAAGTTTCAGAATGACTAATTTGAGCTTCTTCATAGAACTCCAGCAACTCTCTGTGCATTAGGATGCACAGATCACTTAACATATATTCCAATCCTACCGCTTCAAGCAATCCTATCACTGACTGGATTTCTTCTGAACAATTGTTGAAACCTCCTCACAACAGCTCACATCCAGAAATCACAGATGCCTCTTCCTTTTGTTTGTCCTTCTTTGGAGCCATAGAAGCAGCTTGATGGGAACAAATGTGTGTCGAGAACGGAATGGGAGTGTGTCGCCGAAAGGACTTAGGGCAAATGATAGTGCATGTTTGTCCTAAGCATTCATCCTAGTTATACTAGAGGTAGATGAAGGGGTGTGTACCTATTCATACTGTTTGATTTAATTAATCGATAATCGAATGACTCGGATTGAAATAACCAATATTGTTTTAAATAGCTTAGTTGTGTTTTGATGATACGCATTGTGTCACTGAGATTCTTGTAGTGTCGTCGAGACATCTAACGATGTCGTTGAGGCAAGCACCGATATTTGCCAGACTTAGTGATTTTCCATCACTTTTTGGAGGTACCATATCCTCTGGTCACACTGCTTTCTGAACCTCCATATATCACTGCTGGTCCACCTTCCACTGGGATGTAGTCCCTAGAGTAGCTCTTTACTCTAATCATATGTCTGGAGCAACCACTGTCCAAATTCCAAATAGAACATTAGTTGGCCTTTCGACATACCTGCAAAAGGAATTACTTTACCTTAGGTACCCAATTAGATTTGAGTCATTGGTTCATGTTAGGGAACTAAGCTGGAAAACCAACCTTTTGAGTAGTATGCACCTTTCTTGCTCTAGGCACTGTTGGATTGAACCAACAGTCCAAAGCAAAGTGTCTAATCTTACCACAACACCAACACTCATACCTATTGTATCTTCTCTTCTGCCTCACCACCTAGGTGGGATGGTAGTGCTGGTGGGCAGGAGAGAAGACTGCTGGCCTAATAGGTCTTTGGTGAACCACAGAAATGTGAGTGTGTTGTGGAGTTGGTCTCACCACTTTCCGCTTCACCTTCTAAAAGTGCAATTGAATATCAGTTGAAGGTGATTAATATAATCAAACTTGCTTTGATACCAATTCAAGGAGAGTTTAGATCTTAATATTACTCTAGAGGGGGGTGTATAGAGTATTAAAACTTTTTCCCTTAATTTTATAGCGGAATTAAATTAGTGATATATATATATATGTATATTGAGTGATTTATAAAAGCTAAATAAAAACAAATCAGCACAGCAGCAAAACACAGAAATTCACAGGCACAGAGACACAAGGATTTTATAGCAGTTCCCCAATAAATCTGGGTACGTCTACTCTTCTACCACACTTGGTAGGATCCACTAGGTTTTTGATCAGGTGCCCTAGCACCAAGGGATTTTTGATCAGGTGTCCACACACCAAAGAGCTTTTGATCAGGTACTCTAACCAAACCACATGTTTTTGTTCAGGTGCCCTGTAACCAAGAGGTTAACTTTTGAAGGGAGTTAAAACCTTGTACAAGATGGAATAAAGGTTAAGAAGTTCTTCTCTGTCAACAATCTGAGAGAAGACTCTAGTGGATGATGGTGTAAACCTCCCCCCGTTTGATTGAAGTTCTTGGCAGCTTGAGGATGGAGCTTTCACTTGAATGCAAAATATCTTCCTTGATAAGCTGGTGAATCTGAGAGACAGATGTTCCTCAGATTATTGTTTCTCTATAGAAGATTTGAAACTTGCAGCAGAAAGACTGGGAGAATGATCTTGAAGATGTTCTCAGAGAATGAGATGCTGCTTGAGGAAGATGAACATTTCTTTTTCCTTTCTGAATATTTTTTCTAGACTCAAAGCACTGATATTTTCTATCTCTGTGTATGTCTATGTCTGTCTTGGTATATCTCTTTTCTTTTTGAGAAGACGACTGATTTTGAAATTCAAAATCTCTATGAATAGGAATAAAATAATCTGCAATAAATCTTTTCTTGGAACTTCCACTGATTCAGCCAAAACTTAATTCCTTTCCTTTTCCATAATAAATCATATCCTTTTCCAACAAGCCAAACAATTATTTTATCTTGAGAGAAGGAATTGGAAAGAGAATAAAATTAAAGGAAGGATAAAACTTGTCATATCTGGAAGAATAACTCCAAATGAAGAATAGAACTGAATCTGATAGATGAACTGAGTTCAGAGAAATAGAATGACTGATCTGAACAATCTGAGAGAAAATTCATCGAGCTGAGATAATATTTTGTCAACTTGAAGGAAGAGTTCGTCGAACTGAACATCTGATAAAGATTCGTCGAACACAGACTGGAGTTCGTCGATCTCAATATAAAGTTCATCGAACTGAAGAATTCTTCGACCTCTGAGCCGCTGAGCTGCTGAGAACTGAAGATCGTCGACCGCTGAGACGCTGAGACCAGAGCACGCCGTTCGTCGAACGCAGAGAGAAGGCTGTTCGTCAAACGCAGAGAGCAGTTCGTCGAACCCAGTATTGAGTTCGTCGAACACAAAAACTTAGAGGAATTCTAAGTTCTAGCTATCTTATCAGCCTAAAATTATGACCCTTAGACTATACAATGGGGGTCAACTTGATCCTAGTAAACACATAGTAATCCTAGCCCAAATCAGTAATAGGGTTGTTCCAACAATCTCCCCCTATTTGGGTTAGGATACTATTTGACAAATTTCAAATGTTAAATAACAGGAAAACAGCAGAGCATAAATATATCTGACAGAATGAAAAACCATTTCAGCAGATAGAATAGGTAGTGCTCTGAGTTTAACAACATTACAATAAAATAGAAATAACAGCAAAATCAAATAGATTAAAACCTTTTACTTCTTTGCAGATGGAGGTTTGAAAATGATTTGTCTGTTTGGGTTTTCTGGCTCTTTCTTACTCATATAGAGATCCTGAGCTCCCAGAATGGTTTGAGATTTGGTATGAGGAACCACAGCTTCTGGGTGCTTTGCTAAGTATTCTTCAGCATTGAATGCATTTTTGGATTTGTATTTTTCAAATTCTTTCTTTCTGAACTCTGACATAGTTGAGAACTTGGAGTAATCTTTGCCTTCTGCTTTAGCTTTGTTGATTTGAGCAACTGCAATGGATTCTTTAAATCTAGCCATTTGAGCTATCCTTTCTTCTTCTTGATTGGGAGAAGAAGGGCTATACTCTGAAATATTGTCTTGAGCATAAGAAAGATCTTGAGGATTTTTGATTCTGTGAGTTGAGCCATCAGAGATATGAAGCTTATAATCTGAAGATATTGGTCTTGAGGAGCCTGAGGGAGGTCTTGAAGACCTAGAACTTTAAGAACCACTAGAACTAGCTGGTCTCTTGGATTGCTGAGAGGAGTATCTTTGGGAGGAAGAAGAGAACTTAGCTGATCCAGCTGCACCTGCCGCTGGAGGAGGAGGAGGAGGATGGTTATACTTGACAGGTTTGTCAGAGTAATAACCAGACTTCTTCATTTTCTTTCTTCTGTTTGCTTCATTCCTTGAGATCTTCATCCAAGCAGGAGAATCCTTGGTGAGAGTAATATTGTGCAAAATATAGTAGGGAATGTCATTGTTTGGGTTAGGAGGCTTAGGAGCAGCCTTTGACATATGGTTGGCTTTTTTCTTTGATGATCTGTCATCAGAATCATCAGAATCATTATCATCATTATCACTGTCATCAGATGATGGAGGATTATCATAAAGAGCATAAATCAATTTCAGGGTTTCAGAAATGTCTTTCTCAGTATTAACTGGAGCTGGAGGAGCTGGACTTTCAACAATAGTTGGAGCTTGAACTGGAACTGGAGGAGCTGGAACTGCAAAACTCTTGAGAATTTCTTTCAATATAACTTTATTTATGGGAGCTGTATAAGGAATAATTGCCTTTGAGTAACCTTGATACTCTGGCAAACCACTGAAAATTGTACTAAACTTGGAAAGCAAATAAGTAATATCTATAGATGAATTAATAGAGATATTATTTATTTCTTCTATTGCTGGAAGAACTGCATCCGACATTTCTGAATCTGTCTGAACTGAATCTGCACTGAGAGTTGTGAGAGCTGGAGCTTCTTCATCAGACATCCCCCCCTGCCTAGTTTCAGGAATTCCTGAAGCTAGGCCCCTAGAAGAAGGGACAATAAAGGAGGGTGAAGGGAAGGAAGCTAGTTTGGCAGAGAGATCAGCAATAGCTTGAAGAACTGGAGCAAGTTTTGCATCCAGTAAATCATTGAGCCTTGGAGCAAGATGTTGATATATTAGGTCAGCAGCAGATGAGAAATCAATATAGATAAAGTCTTGATTAGAGTTTGAAGAGGATGGTATGGAGTATGGGAAAGATATGTTGGTAGCATGAGCTATAGGTGGGTGAGAGTGAATAGGGCAATGAGTGTTAATGGGTGATTGAGGATGAATATGTGATTGTGGATGAATGGGTGAGTGAGGTGGAGAGATATCTTGCGGGATAATGGGTGATTGGGGAAGGGTTGGTGATTGAGAATCAATGTTAATGGGGGAAGGAATGTCATTGAAGGATGAGGGTTCTTCAGAGTGGTGAGACTGAAGAACAGGAGAAGATGGCAATGATGATGAGGGGATAATGGGAGAGTTTGGAGGTGGAATTTATTCAGAATTAATAATAGGTGGAGAAGGGAGAGGAGGAGGAGAAACAATGGGAGAAGCTTCTTGAAGGGTTGGAGGAGTGACTTGTACAGTCCTTGAGCCTTCTAAAGCTATATCTGATGGTTCTGCTCTAGGAGTCCTTTTAGGAATGACCCTTTCCCATCTTCCAAACAAGGATGAGGTCAGCCTTTTACTGGCATTAATAAAAACTTTTGGAAAGACCAGGAGGTCTGGATGCCTTTCCTCAAGATAGATTCCCAGAATCCTACCATACCCAATATTTACCTTACTTATCTTCTTCCTAATTGATTCAAAAATGATCATTGCCCAATTGATCTTCTTTTTCTCAACCAAGGCCACCATCACAAGAAATTGGTGTCTTGTTATGTAGTCATGGTCAGAAGTTTTCCCTAGCAAAACCTTGCCTACTACATCAGCCAAAAATTTATATTCCACAGATAAATTTTTCTTTAAAAGATGGTTAGGGTTTCCACCAGAATAACCCATTTTAACCAATGCAACATTAAATTCATCAGATGTGATTTCCAAATCATCATCTCCATTTACTAAACCAAAAACCTCAGATAATGTTACTGGGGTTAGAATAACCTGGTTTCCAAATATTGTTCCTGATAGAGTATTATCCTCTGGCTTGACCGTATAAGCCCATTCCTTGATTTCACTGGCTGGTAGTTTGATTCTGGTTGTCATGATCTTCTTGAGTTATTGTTCTTCAAAAAGGTGAAGAATATCTTGGAAAACTTGGTCAGAATGTTCAAAAGACTTGAAATCAATGTCGAATCCAGCGTCGAACTTCATTGAGGACAGCACTGCTTGCGAAATCGCCATTTTTACCTGCAAAAGAAAGAGCGATCAAGTGCAAAGGGAACTGGAGGGAAAGAGCAAGTTCTGTAGGCGCAAAGATGAAATAAGATAAAAACTTTGATTATATAGAGATTGGAGAAGGGCGCACACTTTCGTATTACAGGGTTTGGCTAAGCCTAATAGAATCAGAAGTCAAAAAGACTTAGGGCTTCGTCTGACTGCGTTCGACGAAAGATTAATTTTCGTCGATCTCCGTTCGACGATCGCGCTTGTCTTTGTCGATCCTGACTTATTAAGTATCGTCGATCTCCGTTCGATGAAATGAGGGGATAAATAGAAAATTTAATTTTTTATCATATTGAATCTCCATCTATCATTCCTAGCTGATTTATAAAGAAAATATGTTTTTTTTCATCCAAGGGTTTGGTGAAAATATCAGCTCTTTGCAAATCAGTAGAGATAAATTGTAGGCAAATTTTATTTTTATCCACATTATCTCTGATAAAGTGGTGCCTAATTTCTATGTGTTTAGTCCTACTATAGAGAACTGGATTTTGTGCTATAGATATTGCACTAGTATTGTCACAAAATATAATTGAATTATTTAAGTTGACACCATAGTCTAGGAGCTGATTTTGTATCCACAATATCTGTGAGCAGCAACTGCCTGCAGCTATATATTCAGCTTCAGCTGTTGATGTGGACACAAATGTTTATTTCTTACAAAACCAAGATACAAGCCTATCACCAAGAAACTGACAAGTTCCTGATGTGCTTTTCCTGTCTACTCTGCATCCAACATAATCTGAATCTGAGAATCCAGTTAATTCAAATTCAGATGATGTTGTATACCAGAGTCCTAGATTAGGACAACCCTTTATATATCTCAAAATTCTTTTTAGTAAAATTAGATGAGATTCTTTGGGGTTAACTTGAAATCTAGCACAAATACAAGTAGCAAACATTATATCAGGCCTACAAGCTGTTAAATAAAGTAATGAGCCAACAATTGCTCTATATACTTTCTGATCAACAGGTTTCCCTGATTCATCATTATCAATAACATCATTTGAGGGCATGGGTGTTTTCATGGTGGAAGTATCAGACATACCAAACCTTTTCACTAATTCCTTAGCATACTTGGATTGTGATATTAATATGCCATTGGGAGTTTGCTTCACTTGCAGACCAAGGAAGTATGATAATTCACCCATACTAGTCATTTCAAATTTAGATTGCATTAGATTGGAAAATCTTTTGCATATTTGAATCAGTAGAGCCAAAAATAATATCATCTAAATATATTTGAACTAGTAGAGTTTGATTTTTATGTATCCTGAAAATAAGGTTTTATCTACTATGCCTCTACAGAACTTGTTTTCCAAAAGAAAATTAGCTAAGGTCTCATACCATGCTCTGGGAGCTTGTTTGAGACCATAGAGAGCTTTATTAAGCTTAAATACATAGGAGGAGTGAGTTGGAGAGATGAAACCTGGTGGTTGTTCCACATAGACTTCTTTTTTAATGTCTCCATTGAGAAATGCACTCTTCACATCCATTTGATATACCTTGAATTTCTTGAATGCAGCAAAGGCCAGAAAGATCCTTATAGCTTCAAGTATTGAAACAGGAGCAACGGTCTGATCATAATCTATGCCTTCTTCCTGTGAATATCCTTGAGTTACCAATCTTGCTTTATTTATGACTATATTTCCTTGATCATTAAGCTTGTTCCTAAATACCCATTTGGTGCCAATAACTGGATGGCCTTTTGGTCTTGGAACCAAATCCCAAACCTTGTTCCTTTCAAATTGGTTGAGCTCCTCTTGCATTGCAAGAATCTAGTTTGGATCTTGTTCTGCATCTTTTATGGTTTGAGGTTCAACTTGTGATAGGAAACAAGTATGCATCTGATTTTTATGTAGTTGATGTCTTGTTTGAACACTTGCTGAAATATCACCAATCACTTGTGATATTGGATGATCTCTAATTGTGATGTGGTCAACAGTTGGAGTTGGTTCAGCAATGATATCCACTTGGGGAATTTGTTCAGCTGTCACTTGATTTGAGCTATCAGCAAGATCTGGAAGATCTTCTTCTTCACTGTCTTCAAGATTTTGTGTTGATGGAAGTAAAGATTCTTCTTTCTGTAGATCTAGTCAATTGAGATCTTCACATAGAGCTGGTACCTGCAAAATGTTCTTGGTAGAGGTGGTGTTCCTCTCCTCAATTAACATGTTAGTCTCATCAAAGGATACATGCATGGACTCTTCTATCTTAAGAGTGGATTTGTTGTAAACTCTATATGCCTTACTAGAAAGAGAATATCCAAGGAAAATGCCTTCAGCAACTTTTGCTTCAAACTTCCTGAGATACTTCTTATCATTGTTATGCACATAGCATTTACATCCAAATATCTTAAAATAGTTAACCTTAGGCCTTTTATTCTTAAGTAATTCATAGGGAGTCTTGCCCTTAAGCTTATGTATAAGGCTTCTATTCAACACATAATTAGCTGTGCTCACTGCCTCTGCCCAAAAAGAGAGTGGCAAGTTTGCATCAGCAAGTAATATAGTTGCTGATTCAATAAGGGTTCTATTTTTCCTTTTTGCTACCCCATTTTGTTGAGGAGTTCTAGGAGCAGAGAAACACTGCCTGATCCATTCTTTTCCACAGAATTCTCTCATCAGAAGAGACTCAAACTCAGTGCCATGATCACTTTTGATCAATGCAACTACAGTAGAGTACTCAATCTTAATGGACCTAAGAAAGTCTGTCAGAATACTGAAGGTGTCAGACTTGTTCCTAAGAAAGAACACCCAAGTGAATCTTGAGAAGTCATCTACAATCACTAAAGAGTAATGCTTCCCTCCTAAGCTTTGTATTGCAGTAGGTCCAAAAAGGTCCAAATGCAGTAGGTACAAAATCCTAGGTGAATCACTCTTGGATAAAGACTTAAAACTACTTCTAGTTTGCTTACCTAATTGACAAGCCCTGCAGAGTCCTTCCTTCTTGTATGAACCAGATGGGAGTCCTCTAACAAGATTGTCCTTATAAAGCTTAGATATAGTTCTAAGGTTAATGTGTCCAAGCCTTTTATGCCATAATTCATTAGTTTTACTTATAGAATTAAATAAGCAAATGTCAGAATTGGCAGAGTCAAAGTTGACTAAATAAATATTTCCATGTCTAATACTAGATAACACACTAATGTTTTTGTTATTGGTAATAAGACATAAGGAATGATTGAAAGTTACCTGATAACCTTCATCACATAACTATCTTATGCTGATGAGGTTGTGCTTCAGACCCTTGACATAGGCTACTTCCTTGAAGGTCACTGCTCCAACTTTGATTTGACCATAGCCTTTGGTATGTCCATAGTTGGAGTCTCCAAAATCACCTTGGGTCCAAGCTTTGCCTTGTAGTTGTTCAGGTTGGCCTTGTTTCCTGTCATGTGCTTTGAACATCCACTATCCAAATACCATTGTTCATTCTTGCTTGGATAGTTGTGTACCTGCACAACAGAAAAAATAAACTAGTTGTTTTTGACCCAGACTACCTTGGGACCTTTTGTATTACCACAAAACTCTGAAATAAAAGACATTTTGGGCTGGTCCTTATAACCTTTTGGATGATATCTCCTTGGAGGAATTATCCATTCAGTGAAAGGATTGTAAGTATGTGAAGAAAAAGAATTCTTTAAATTTTCTGTATATCTTCTGTTCGACGAACTGGGCTGAGTTCGTCGATCACCGTTCGACGAATTGATGTGCTTTCATCGAGCGCCATTCGAATAATGACTATACAGGAAATCTGTCTTCAGAGTTCGTCGATCTTCGTTCGATGAATTCGTCTGATTTCATCGAGATCCGTTCGACGAATTCTGCTGAATTCCCTTATTCTTTACAGACTTGCTTGAAATGTTTTTATTTTCATCTACAACCTCTTTGCTTTTAGCATAGATGAATTTTATAGGTGTAGAGAGTATGTTCTTCTTAACAAGAGGTGGCTCACTTGATGATGCACCCAAGCCTAGTTTGCCACTTAATCTGGCATTTACTGTGCTTGTAATGTCCATCAGTTTGATGCTTCTCCCATTTAGGGATTCTTCAAATTTCTTGGCCTCAGAAAGTTTGTTCTCAATTAGAATGATTTGTTCTCTGGAGGCAGCCAAATCTTTCTTAAGATTAGCATTCTCTTCACTTAATTTATTCATTTCAGCTAGCTTATTTCTGAGAGAGATTATTTCCTTCTCAGATTTTATTAAGTCTAAGCAAAGAACTTTGAATTCATCTTTGAATTCAACTGAATTGAAATCAAAATTAGATATTGCCTGATAAGTATCATTGTCTGCTTCTGATTCTTCTTCATCTGAGTTGCTTGCTGAGGCATTGATAGCCATCATGCAGAAATTCTTTTCTTCTTCATTATCTTCATCATCACTGGAACTGGATGAAGATGCAAGATCTGACTCATAGCTTGAGTCATATATGGCCATTAAGCACTACTGGTCCTTTTCTTTTGATTCTTCTTCATCATCAGAAGAACTTGATGAAGATTCTGATTCAGTTTCACTCCAAGTTTCTGCTACAAATCCTCTTCCCTTGTGTTTGTGCTTGTGGGAGGAAGACTTGTTAGAGTGCTTCTTGTCTTCTTTGTCTTTTCTCTTTTCTTTCTTCTGATTCTCTAGACATTCTGGCAGAATATGTGCAGGTTTCTTGCAACCATAACAAATAATTTCTTTAGGATTTGACTTATCATATCTTGGCTTTTCCCTTGATCTGGAGTCATTCTTTCTGAAATCCTTCTTGGCCATCTTGCAGAACCTTTTGGCTGGAAGGCTCATGAACTCCTCATCTCTTGGAGCCTTTTCTTCCTCTTCAGCTTGAAAAGCTATGCTTCTCTCCTTCTTGGATGCTGGAGATGAAGTAGATTGTTCAGCTTCTCTGGTTTTGATAAGATGCTCATAGGATTTTAGTTTGCCTAACAATCTCTCAGTTGAGATCTCATTAAGGCTTTTGGCTTCCTTGATTGACCAGATCCTAGAGTCCCATGTGCTAGGGAAGCACATTAGGATCTTATCATTTATCTCAGTGATGGAGATCACTTTGTCCAAAGATTTCAGCCCATTAATTATGAGACTGAGCCTGTTATACATATCAGCTACACTTTCAGATTCTCCCTTTTTGAAATTCTCATATTGAGAAATGAGGTGGGATCTTCTGTCCTTTCTTTCATCAGCTGATCCTTCAACCATGTTGTTGAGTGAGATCCATATTTCTCTTGCAGAAGTACATTCTACCACTTTCTGAAAAATGTCATCAGACATTGTTTGTGCTAGAATGTTCATTGCTTTTGCATCTGCACTTCTTTGCTTTTTCTATGCATCTGTCCACTCAGGTGGTGGAACAGCATTGTTGTTTACTGGTGCTTCGACACTTGTTGTTGTTGGTGTTGGAGGTCCTGTCAAAATCACATTGAAGATTTCCTCATCAATAGAATTCATGTACAACCTAATCCTTGCCTTCCATAGTGCAAACTTACTGAGATTGCACATAGGAGGTCTTGTGCTAGAATATTCTTTGTTTTGTGCCATGAGTTTTTAAGAAAAAGAAAACTCTAAAATAAATTAAGATCTAATTGATCTTTATGATTCAGGTGTTAGCCTGTAAAAATCAATAACCCACTAATACCAATTGAAAGTGCAATTGAATATCAGTTGAAGGTGATTAATATAATCAACCTTGCTTTGATACCAATTAAAGGAGAGTTTAGATCTTAATATTACTCTAGAGGGGGGGGGGGGGGGGTGAATAGAGTATTAAAACTTTTTCCCTTAATTTTATAGCAGAATTAAATTAGTGATGTATATATATTTGTATATTGAGTGATTTATAAAAGTTAAATAAAAACAAATCAGCACAACAACAATACACGGAAATTCACAGGCACAGAGACAAAATGATTTTATAGTAGTTCCCCAATAAATCTGGGTACGTTTACTCTTCTACCACACTTGGTAGGATCCACTAGGTTTTTGATTAGGTGCCCTAGCACAAAGGGATTTTTGATCAGGTGTCCACACACCAAAGAGCTTTTGATCAGGTACTCTAACCAAACCTCAGGTTTTTGTTCAGGTGCCCTGTCACCAAGAGGTTAACTTTTGAAGGGAGTTAAAACCCTGTACAAGATGGAATAAAGGTTAAGAAGTTCTTCTCTGTCAACAATCTGAGAGAAGACTCTAGTGGATGATGGTGTAAAGCTCCCCATGTCTGATTGAAGTTCTTGACAGCTTTAGGATGGAGCTTTCACTTGAATGCAAAATATCTTCCTTGATAAGCTGGTGAATCTGAGAGACAAATGTTCCTCAGATTATTGTTGCTCTATAGAAGATTTGAAACTTGCAGCAGAAAGACTGAGAGAATGATCTTGAAGATGTTCTCAGAGAATGAGATGCTGCTTGAGGAAGATGAACTTTTCTTTTTTCCTTTCTGAATATTTTTTCTAGACTGAAAGCACTGATATTTTCTATCTCTGTGTATGTCTATGTCTGTCTTGGTATATCTCTTTTCTTTTTGAGAAGACGACTGATTTTGAAATTCAAAATATCTCTGAATAAGAATAAAATAAACTGTAATAAATCTTTTCTTGGAACTTCCACTGATTCAGCCAAAACTTAATTCCTTTCCTTTTCCATAATAAATGATATCCTTTTTCAACAAGCCAAACGACTATTTTATCTCGTGAGAAGGAATTGGAAAGAGAATAAAATTAAAGGAAGGATAGAACTTGTCTTATCTGGAAGAATAACTCCAAATGAAGAATAGAACTAAATCTGATAGATGAACTGAGTTCAGAGAAATAGAATGACTGATCTGAATAATTTGAGAGAAAATTCGCCGAACTGAGATAATATTTCGTCGACCTGAAGGAAGAGTTCATCGAACTAAACATCTGATAAAGATTCGTCGAACACAGACTGGAGTTCGTCGATCTCAATATAGAGTTCGTCGAACTGAAGAATTCGTCGACCTCTGAGCTGCTGAGAACTGAAGATCGTCGACCGCTGAGACACTGAGACTGGAGCACAATGTTCGTCGAACGCAGAGAGAAGGCCGTTCGTCGAATGCAGAGAGCAGTTCGTCGAACCCAGTATTGAGTTCGTCGAACGTAGAAACTTAGAGGAATTCTAAGTTCTAGCTATCTTATCAGCCTAAAATTATGACCCTTAGACTATACAATGGGGGTCAACTTGATCCTAGTCAACACATAGTAATCCTAGCCCAAATCAGTAATATGGTTGTTCCAACACCTTCTTAGGGGTAGGCTTGGCAAGAGCTGCCTTCCCCTTTCTGTTGGGTGATGTTCCTGTAGGTCCATGGACAAAGGGACCTGGATTATTCATTTGATCTTCTTCATGGGGTGCTTTAAAAGCATTGAGCCCAAAGCCTGCTTTTTGTCTTGTTGTAGATGGCTTGCTGCCACTGGTAGAGCAGGCATTAGCCAGGTGACCATGTGCAGAATCCTGATTAAAAGGATTAGATGTCATCAACACCTTCTTAAAGGTGGGTTGGGCTTCAGAAGCCTTTCCATTAGCTGTCTCTTCAGTAAATCCTACACCACTTTTATATGGTGCAGAAAAATTGTCAATAATTGGCACGACAGTCTTGGGCTTGGAATAGCTTGTTGGATCTTGAGGCGCCTTTAGGGGGGGGGGGGTGAATAAGGGTTTTAGAAAACTTTAGTATTTTAAGAAAACTTTTGTGATTTTCTAATAATTAAATTAAAACAAAAGTAAAGGCCAGAAATAAGATATGAAATCAATTTTATTTAACATGAAAAGACATGATTATTATTTATAAAATTTGATTACAAAATCTTATTTCTATGACGCTAGAAATCAAGGCAAATAATATGAAAACTCTTTTTGTTTTCTATACCGACTCTTCTCACTAAGAACCGGTTGGCTTTAGTCGATCTTTCCCCAAATATGGCCTCAAGCCGCTCTATCTTTTCTATCCCTAGAAAGGCCTCGAGCACCCTTAGATCTACTCCCTAGACCTAATCACCACAACCGCGGCGAATTCCTCCTAAGAAGCGCACAGACCTAGTCGCCAAAAACCACGACGAATTCACTAAACAATCACAATAAAAAAGTTACAACAAAATATAAATGACAAGTAAAAACTCCCTATGAAGAATTCTGGAAAAGACGAAGACTCGCTGAATATTGTCAAAGTTGAAGCGTGCGTTCTTCGCGTTGGGTGAGCGTTGATCCGATCCTCCTTCGAATTCTTCTCTTGAATATGTGTGGGAGATGGTGGTCTGGAAATACGGCCCTTACAGAGTTTCTGAAGTGCTGGAATAGGGTTCTCTTAAATCTATGGTTGAAGAGAACTAATGCCACCTATTTATAGGACTGGAAGCTAACACCAGTGTTAAGGCTAATGCCTGGCGTTGACCCAACATAGAAATAATTTGATGGCTCGGATCTTCAAAATAGGAAGGAGATTCTGCATCTTTGGAAACATTCATTTTAGGCAACCTTAACACTAACGTTGAGGCTAACGTTGGCGTTAAGTCAAATCATTCCCAAAATGCTCCTGCAATCACGGCAACTTCCCTCCATGCCATATTCGTCGAATTTCAATGATATGCTAAAAACATACTGCGTAAAATTAGAGTATTATCCACGTATACTTCGATAAGGCAAGTGTACCTATCGCTTTATAGTATAGGATTTAGAAAATAAAGTGTTGTATTTTTTCGGGCTTGTTGAATACTTCTACTCACAAAGATGAGCTTTTATTTTATCGATCGAAAGTCGGGTTTGTTTTGGAAAATAATTTGGAGAAATTCAACTACGAAGAAAGATTATGATTAAAAGATTAGTACTTGATCTAGAATCCCTTTGGAATAAAATAGAATTTTACAAAAGAATAATCCACAAACTCTTGTTGAAATAACTTTAACTATGGAGGTTCCCAAAACATGATAGCACCTCTCTCGAGGAATACTACCAATTAACCTTAGGTTGATCGATTAAGACCCCTTGGCCAGTCGAAACCGCTAAGCTTGCTTTAAGCGGTGAACCCCACTATTGAATTTGACTCCAATCCAGAAGATTTATGTCGTCCTCTCTCGAGGAGTGCTTGCAACTCCTTTTATCTTTGAGTGATCTCCCTGTACACATGGATCTCTCGATCAACTAGAATACGGATCATAGATTGAAAATCATATTCTGGACATATGAAATCAAAATGAAGTAATTCAAAGATAAATCGAAGATAATCATAACGAGAGCTTGTAAATTAGAAAAATTCAAAATATATTTTATTTCATTCCAAAGTTCATCATGAACAAGTGCTAAAGGAAATTTAGCTACTCTCCAAAATGATGGGAATACAAGTAGAAGAGGAAAAAGACATGATAAAAAAAACTACAATACTTGAATTGAAATTGCAATAATAGAAAACTTATAACTTTTAGAAAAACTAACTAGAACAACAAAAACAGTAAACTAAAGATGAAAATAAACTCCAAAATCTAACTCCTTGACTTCTCGAGATTGCTGCCTTTTATAGTTGAAAAATTGAGGAGTCACGCCCGTGACCAAGGGTGTGTAAGCTGCGTAATTGCTATCTTGAAAGCCTGGGAACGTTGGGGGAGAGAAACCATCAAAAATCAATTGCATGGTGGGTCATGACCTAGGTCACGCCCGTGACCTAGGGCGTGTCATGACCGAGTTTGAAAATGGTGGGAAATGTCGCGATCAGGAGTTAATCTGGCGGTTGTTGGAAGGGTCACGGCCTCGGTCATGCCCGTGACCGAGGGCGTGTACGCTGGAAATGGTGTGAGTTGAGAACTGCATGCATTGAATGCTTTGATGGGCGAGTCACGCTCGTGGCCTTGAGGTCATGCCCTCTGTCACGCCCGTGATAGAGGGCATGTAATTTTAATCTGACGCGACGACGTGTTCTAGCAACTGGAAGGTGGCTAGGCTGGTCATGGTCGTGACTTGGAGTCACGCCCTTGGTCACGCCCATGACCTTGTGCGTGTACTTTCAGACTTCGGCAGAAATGCTTCGAAATTTCCCCTGAACACGACTATGAGCTTGGAATTGCTATTAGCAGCCCAACTTACCTGAAAATACAAAAATAAGGTAAATTAGTGATAAATTAAACTAAAACTAAATAAAAATATATTAATTATTAAAAAAATATTATATAAAAATAACTATAAATAATGCATTATCAAATACTCTCATACTTAAGCTTTTGCTATTCCAGAGCAAAACCATTATAAGTATGAAAAATATTTATATGATATTTCAAAAAGAAAAAGAATTTACTCCTAATTATGCATTTTAAAATTATACATGACTCGTACACAAATATGTTTTGAAATAAAATTTAGATTCATAAGAAATAAGTCATGATTCATAAATTGATATGCGTAGAATAAAAATTAGTTTCAAAAATTGTCTAATCAAATTTTCATAAATAAGATTGTATTGAATTAAGCAAAATAATCTAAGATTAGAATTATATAAACATTTTATATCATTCAAAACTTTTTAGAAAACCTAAAATATTAACTAAGCTCTCTCATAAATATCTTTAATATGAAATGATATTGGCTAAATATGGGTAAAAATTGGCATAGAAGAGATTTTTAATTGGAAAATGTTAAATTTTATCCTCTCATTTCCATCTTTTTTTAATACTCTTCTTTTTTTATATCCCAAATGTATATATTTATGAGTGATAAATTTTATCCTCTCAGCTTCATGACATATAATCTTATACAAATTTGAGTGCATATGTTTAAGAATGATGAATTTTATCCTCTTATTCCATTACATATGATCTTTTATACTTTTTTTTAATTGCCAATCAAAAGGGTAAAGTAAAAGGAGGGGCTAAGATTTAAAGACTATAAAATTTTTCAAGGTAACTATTTTGAGAGTATAGAAAATAAATTAAGAAATCTTAAGAATCTATGCGTTAAAGTTAATATAAGTAAAATCTAAAGATCTTTTAGCACAATTGTTACAAAATTAATTCATGATATTTTAAGGAGAGAAAGCAAAGCTAAGAAATATTCTAAGTACACCAAAATGATGAAAAATTCATTAATTCAAATTTATCTACAAATTAAATCTAACAAATTATGATGAGACATATAAAATAAAAAAACATAAAAAGAAAAATTTTTGTTTTTAAAAGTCATATAAACAAAGGCTCATAATTAAAATTGGTTGAACTCAAATAAAAAGTAAGAAGCATCTAATATTACAAAATTTATAAAAACATTTTTTTGAATTTTTTTCCAAAGGTTATTAATTTTTTTAATATTTTCAATATTTGCTTGAAAAAGAAAAACTAAACAGATATAAAAAAAAATTTGTTCTTGGATTTCCCAAGGAATATCCAATGACGGGCTCTCAAGGTACTTGACGGTTTTGTGGGATGAAAGCCCAACACGGCCTTTTCACAAGAAATTAGATTTTTAATTTTTTTGTATTTTTCATTAGGGAAATAAAAATAGGATAAAGAAAAACTGAAAGGAAAAACACTTTTTTTTTATATTTGTGATTAACTTGCGATTGATTGGCAAAAATAATAGAAGACATACTTAAAATAAACATTGTCTCCAATATTTTATAAAAAATTAAAGTGCGAGTAAAGGAGAGAAAGCTTCTCTTTTGAAGAACAAATCATCACCGAGCCAACTTTTTTGCGGAGTTTCACGCATACGTGCGAGCGATCGTTATCTCGCAAATCTCCTCCAAACCTGCAAAACCTTTAGTAACAAAATAGAATAACAATAATAAAAGCAATAACATTATTATTTTTTTGTTTTTTTTTTCTTTCATTTTTATATGGTTTTTAAAAAAAACAAAAAACAAAAATATTTATATATAATCTTCTTTTTTTTAGTAAAAATTTTTATATGAAATAAAAAAATGAAAAATAAATGAAAAATAAAAACATGGGTTGCCTCCCAAGAGCGCTTTGGTTACGGTCGTTGAGCTCGACCATGGTGGCGTGCCGAATTACCATGTTCTAATCAAATGATGATAAAGGTTTTGAGAAATGTAAGGTGGGCAAATTAGTTGCTTGAATTAAAATATTTTTATACCCCAAACAGAGGAGAAGAGTTCCTTCACAAACATCAAATATCGCTCGCGTAGTGGCCAAGAAGGGACGACCAAGGATAAGAGGGATCCCATTGTTTTCTTCCATATCAAGGTTAACGAAGTCTACCAGTAAAGTAGACTCGCCAACCTCAACTGGCACATCCAGAATTACCCCCAAAGGAGTCTTTATGGAGCGATCAACTAAGAGTAATTTGATGTCGGTGGGGGTAGGTTCTCCTAAGTTTAATTTCTGAACTAAGCTATTGGGAATAATATTAACGCTAGCACCAAGATTGGCGAAAGCGCTTGGAAAATGATTAGTGCCTATAGTATATGGAATATTAAAATTAGAATTGATATTATTAGCCCACTCAATTAAACGAGCGGGATAAGGAATACGGGTCTGAAATTCTTGAAAAGGGAGAGACGGTGTGGCAAGTGAAATCACTTCTCCAAGATCTATGTCTAAATCACCCGCAAAAGTTACCGTCAAGACATTTGAAGTTGTCGGTGGTGTTCTTTTAGGCTAATCGGTGACCATTTTTAAAAGTTGCCCCACTTGATTCTACAAATTCCGTAAAGACCCTTGCAAATTGCGGACATCCACATCCATAACATCCCCCAAATAGCTAGACCCCTGAGATGGTTTTGTCATGACTAGGTCATGACAAAAACCTAGGATACGCAAAGAGAACATAAGACCATATGCAATGGATGAAAGCCACCTTGGTCTGCAAATAGTAAATTCCAGTTACCTAACCTAGGGTTGGAGTTATAGGTATTAAGATGATCACCTAACCCTACCATGAAACCCCTAACCATTTAGGGAGCCCCTTGGGTCACAAAGGACCCATTGGGGTCAACCCAATTGGTCAATTTGACCAAAATCAACCATAGCCCCAAATAAGTCAAACCACCTTATTTAGGGTCAATTAGGGTTCTATTGGACCAATTGACTTTCCCCAAGTTCCCTTAATCACTAAGGGAGGCTAATAGAACAACATTGAACCATTGGGCCTAATTAATTTCACCAATTTGGCTAAAGTCAACACTTGGTCAATATTGCCCAAATTGGGTTAATTAAGCCCAAATCTCAATCCCTTTGGGCTAAGCCCAATTTCAACGGCCCAAATGATTAGTCACCATTGAAATTACATCCAATTTCTGGAGGGGGTGACTAAGAGAGAGAAATTTGGAGTTTTCCCCAATTTGAAGAGAGAGAAAGTGGCCATTCAAGGTGAATTCATGACATTCAAGGCAAATTGACTATCCATTCTCTCCCAATTGATAAAGATTCATTCTCTCTATCAGTTATGAGGAGTTTTTTGATGATTTCATGCTAAGGGGTGTTGAATTTCATGGGAGTTTCACATGACCAAAATTTACAATTAATGGTCATTAATAACATTCAACTTTGTAACCCCCCTCTCCCTCAATTGAGCCCTTTATTGTTGAAACCAAGACTTGGTCTCTTTGTGGAGCTCGGGCCCCCAAAAAGTTGAGGGGTGACCTCACACTTACCTCTCCCATGGGAGAGCGCTGGGCCGAACACTTAGGAAACTAGGAACAAGACCAAGGGCTCAGCGAGGAGGTCCCACCACATACCCGGAAGATCTTAGAGCGCTTCCCCTCCCAAGCCAATGCTGAGCTTGAGGCACCTTTGAAGACACTCTTCCCCACCAAAGAGGCCTAGGGGGGAGAGTGGACTAAAGAGAGAGTTCTCCCCTCAAAGGTGCCCCCTTGGTCATATTTATAGATTTTTGAACTTGGTCTGCTAATAGCCAGATTCTGGCCCACGAGATTACGAAAATACCCCCAGTTTGGCCTGCCAACATCCAAATCCCGCCATTCTGAGGAGCTAACCATAGGCCTCCCCATATTCTTGGGGCTGGGGCGAGACAGGGTGCAGGCCACCCTCCCTGCTCGCCCCCAAGGGAGCTGGGGCAAGACAGGGGGCAGGCTGCCCTCCCTGCTCGCCCCCCAAAGGAGCTGGGGCGAGACAGGAGGCAGGCCTCCCTCCCTTCTCGCCCCCCAAAGGAGCTGGCGCCAGACAGGGGGCAGGCCACCCTCTTTGCTCGCCCCCTAACGGAGCTGGGGCAAGACAGGGGGCAGGCCTGTTGATTTTTTTTGGACTTCTTCTTTTGTTTTATAAATAAAAGATAACCTTTATATTAAGAGTTTAGAATTGGCGGATGTTTTCGAAGAGTCTCGCAAGTACTCCTACTTTGAGAAATTAACCGTTATCCTATTAAAGGATAGAAGTAACAGTGTTTTTCTTCTTTCGGAATATTGACAATTACGCCTCGACTACAACGCCGAATTCTATTGAATTGAAAAGTAGAAAAGGAGAGTTTTGCACTAAATGAGTTTGGAAAGCTGTGTTTGAATTCTTAGTCCAAATTAATCATTTGATAAAGGCAAGTATACCTTATCGCAAGTAATACAGGATATTTTTTTTGAAAATATCGGGATCGTATATTTCCGCGGGTCGTGTTGATTATGCTACTTCGAGGAACGAACTATTATTTTATCGGAATAATATTTTTAGTTGGTTTAACTAGAGTTCTATGTGATAAAATGTGAAAGACGATAATAAGCGATTAACTAGAGTTCTAAGCGATGAGAAAGATAGCGCGCGACGTCGAATTACCTTGAGACAAAAATAGATTTTTTCGTAGAATTAAAAGTGATGACTTTTCAAAATATTAAAATGACTTGGCCGTGGAGGTTCCATAATTATGAATGCTCCTCTCTCGAGGGTACGCCCACCTGAGATTATGAATATTCGACCGAACTCTCGTTCTACAATCGAATCTTCTTAACACTCGCTTTATGTTGTGAACCCCGCTATTGGGTTTTTATTTCCAATTCGGGAGAATTACTTCGTCCTCTCTCGAGGGTAGAGCGCAGTTCTCTTTACCCGTGAGCGATCAATCCGTACGCATGAGCCTCTCGGCTAACTAGGTACGAAAACGGAAATGAAAACCACACATCGATTATGTGGCTCCACTCAACGTGATTCTCGGGTAAACCTTAAGCGTTAATTATTTTAGAAAGAGATGTTTTAATTTTATAGAAAAACTATTTTTGTGTCCCAATGCTCTTCGACGTCGTGTGCTAAAGGAAAGTAGCCACTCATCGGAATGGAGACGGCATTATCGGTTGAAAAATACATGTTTAATAATTAAAGCGGATATAAGCGGATAAAAAGGAAATAAAAAGACTTATATAAAAACAGTAATAGTATCCGTCCCAACCACCTTAAACAAGCGCTAAAAAGTTCTTAGCCTCTTATTCAAGAAGGGGGTGGTATAGAAATGAAAAGACTTATAAAGGTGCAGAAATAATATCCGTCCCAACCGACTTAAATAAATGCTAAAGTAAATTAGCCTCTTATTCAAGATGGGGGTGGTATATCGCAGTTATATAAAGACTGAAATAAAACTAAGTTACAAAAAAAGAAAAATATAATCTCATACACGCACACACTCTAAAAAAAACTGAAAAGAAAGCGTTTAAAATGAAAGCGATAAAATAAGGCGAAAAGAAAACGATAAAACTATTTTATGAAAGCTTGTAAATCTAAGCTATGAAAACAGTAAACCTAGATTATGAAAGCAATAAACCTAACTATAAAAGCAATAAAACTAAATTATGAAAGCAATAAAGCTAAACTCATACACGCACACACGCTAACATTAATAATAAGAAGATGATCCAAATGAGAAAAAACATCATTTTATTTCTGAAATCAGCATTACAACTAGACTAGGAAGACGAAAAAAAAACTACAAACGAACTTAAACTGAATTGCATAAGAGAAGCTCACAATCACTCAAAAGAACTCACAATACCACAAGAACTACTCAAAATTTGGATGAAAAATACTTCAGCCGAGCCCCTCTATTTATAGGGAAAATTTGAGTTTTACACGCCCTAGGTCACGGGCGTGACTTGAATGTCACGGCCGTGACTTAGGGCGTGACATTTGCTCGGCTGTATTCGCCGCCTTCTAGAAGGTCTGGCCGTCAAACATGGCTGCACACGGGCGTGACTTGGTATGTCACGGGCGTGACTTTGTGAGTCACGAGCGTGACTATGGGTGACTGATGTCGGCAGCATGGACGCGACTTCGAGACGTGACGCGTTGGTGGCTCACGGGCGTGACTCTGCTGGAACACGAGCGTGACTTGTAGAGTCACGGGCGTGACTTGGTCAACTGGAGTGAGCTGGAAAGGAATTCGTCGGGCGCAGAGCTTTAAATTTACACGCCCTAGGTTACGGGCGTGACCGAGGGCGTGACTTGAGCGATTTGTCGGGATTTGATCTGAATTGAGCCATCCCGTTGATATTTGATCTTTAAAATTACACGCCCTTGGTCACGGGAGTGACCGAGGGCGTGACCTGGGAAAATTTTGCAAAAAAATGCAAAAACAAAAATAAAACTAAGTTAGAAACCAGAAATAATAAAGAAGCAATTTATTCATTAATTTACATAGAAAATTCACAATATTAATTAAAACTATACTAATAATTATACTAAAAATACATATATTTTATTACTTATCAAATACCCCCATACTTAAGCTTTTGCTATTCCAGAGCAAAAGTAAGAGAGACAGGGGGCAGGCCGCCCTCCCCACTCGCCCCCCAAGGGAGCTGGCGCGAGACAGGGGGTATGCCGCCATCCCTGCTCGCCCCCAAGCGAGTTGGGGCGAGACAGGGGGCAGGCCGCCTTCCCTGCTCGCCCCCCAAGGGAGCTGGAGCGAGACAGGTGGCAGGCCGCCCTCCCTGCTCGCCCCCTAAGGGAGCTAGGGCGAGACAGGGGGTAGGCCGCCCTCCCTGATCCCTCCCCCCCCCACCCCAAGGGAGCTGGGGCGAGACAGGGGGCAGGACGCCCTCCCTGCTCGCCCCCAAAGAAGATGGGACGAGACAGGGGGCAGGTCGCCCTCCCTGCTCCCCCTTGCCCGGGGCAGTGCTAAAAAATGTTGGGCCTAAAGACCACTTTGGCCCTGGGGACCCACTAGGAGAATACAGGGTTGTACACAATCCCCGCTCATTTTGAGTGGGTCACACGCTCAGAAAGAAAAGTCCAACCCTGCATATTCGGGGAGTGGCGCTGAGCGAAGTTAAGAAGACTCCACCTTGTCCGGGGAAAAATTCACTTAGCCTCCCAGAGAGGCCAATCTTGCCATGCCGGCTAGTGAGAGCCCGTCTAGCGGAGCCATCTCGGAGGAAAATCCACTTAGCCTCCCCGAGAGGCCATCCTACCCTGCCGACTAGTGAGAGCCCGGCTAGTGGAGCCATCTCGAGGGAAAACCACTTTGCCTCCCCGAGAGGCCATCCTACCCTGCTGGCTAGTGAGAGCCCGGCTAACGGAGCCATCTCAGTGGAAAAACTGCTTAGTCTCCCCGAGAGGCCATCCTACCCTGCCGGCTAGTGAGAGCCCGGCTAGCGGAGCCATCTCGAGGGAAAAACTACTTAGCCTCCCCGAGAGGCCATCCTACCCTGCTGGCTAGTGAGAGCCCGGCTAGCGGAGCCATCCCGGGGCTAAGTACTTTGACAACCTCCTGTCAACGAGTGGTTCCACGCCCTACTAGCTTGGTGGGATCCTGGTCAGCGAGCAAGCATCGGGGCTAAGTACTTTGACAACCTCCGGCCACCGAGCGGTTCCCGACCCTGCCAGCTTGGTGGGAGCCTAGTCAGCGGGCCAGCATCGGGGCTAAGCACTTTGAAAACCTCCGGCCACCAAGCGGTTCCTGACCCAGCCAGCTTGGCGGGAGTCTGGTCAGCGGGCCAGCATCGGGGCTAAGCACTTTGAAAACCTCCGGCCACCGAGCGGTTCCTGGCCCTGCCAGCTTTGTGGGAGCCTGGTCAGCGGGCCAGCATCGGGGCTATGTACTTTAACAACCTCCGACCACCGAGCGGTTCCCGGCCCTGCCAGCTTGGTCAGCGGGCCATCATTGGGGCTAAGTACTTTGACAACCTCTCGCCACCGAGCGGTTCCCGGCCCTGTCAGCTTGGTGGGAGCCTAGTCAGCGAGCCAGCATCGGGGCTAAGTACTTTGACAACCTTTGGCCACCGAGCGGTTACCGGCCCTGCCAGCTTGGTGGGAGCCTCGTCAGCGGGCCAGCATCGGGGCTAAGTACTTTGTCAACCTCCGGCCACCGAGCGGTTCCCGGCCCTGCCAGCTTGGTGGGATCCTGGTCAGTGGGCCAGCATCGAGGCTAAGTACTTTGACAACCTCTGGCCACCGAGTGGTTCCCAGCCCTGCCAACTTGGTGGGAGCGTGGTCAGTGGGCTAGCATCAGGGCTAAGTACTTTGACATCCTTCGACCACCGAGCGGTTCCCGGGCCTGCCAGCTTGGTGGGAGCCTGGACAGCGGGCCAACGGGCTAGCATCAGGGATAAGTACTTTGACAACCTCCGACCACCGAGCGGTTCCCGGCCCTGCCAACTTGGTGGGAGCATGGTCAGCGGGCCAGCATCGGGGCTAAGTACTTTGAAAATCTCCAGCCTCCGATCGGTTCCCGGCCCTGCCAGCTTGGTGGGATCCTGGTCAGCGGGCCAGCATCGGGGCTTAGTACTTTGACAACCTTCGGCCACCGAGTGGTTCCGAACTCTGCCAACTTGGTGGGAACCTGGTCAGCGGGCCAGCATTGGGGCTAAGTACTTTGAAAACCTCCAGCCACCGAGCGGTTCCCGGCCCTGCCAGCTTGATGGGAGCCTGGTCAGCGGGCCAGCATCGGGGCTAAATACTTTAAAAACTTGCGGCCACCGAGCGGTCCCCGGCCCTGCCAGCTTAGTGGGAGCCTGGTCAGCGGGACATCATCGGGGCTAAGTACCTTGGAAACCTTTCATCCCATTAGTTATCACATTACATGCAAGAAAAAATTTAGCACGGAAATAAACCATCGTACTACATGGACTTAAAGAAAAAACTAAGTATGGAGACCAGAACTTGGTCTCCTACTCCCAGGCCTGGTCTTCCTCGCCCCCCTTCGGTTGGTGTTGTTGCTACCTCGGACCCCTTGCCTCCCTCATTTACAAAAACTCAGGGTAGGCGGACGTCGCGTGACCTTCCTCCTTGTGGAAGTCACAGTAGGGTAACACCACCCTATCCCCTCCTCTTCCTCTTCTTTCTGATTTCCTGGCTCTCTTCCTTCTTCCCCAGCCAATCACCATGGTTTGCTGAGGTGGTGGGAGGGGTGCCTTCGGTCCCTGCCTCCACCCTGGGGGGTCGGACCTCTCCCCTCGGAAGTTCCCCTCTCCTTGGTCAAACTTCCTTTCTGGATCCTCCATACTCCTTCGGTGCTGCCTTGCCTCAGGTTCACTCACCTTGGCCAACCTTTTTGTGAAATTTGGGTTGGCCTCCTCTCCCTCAATTTCCTCCGTCACCCTTTCCATCAATTTTTCGAAGGATAGGGGGGTCTTTCTCTTCAAGCTCATCTTGAAGAAACCCTCCCGCAGCCCCACTATGAAGGCGAGTTGTAGGGTGAACCCGGGCACCTCCTGGACTTGCAGGACCTCTTACTGGAACCTATGCACGTAACGAGCCAGCGACTCCCTTGGCTCTTGCTTGATCTTGAAGAGTGCCTCAGCATCTTTCTTCCTCTTCTTTGAGTTCGAGTAGCGCAACAGGAAACCTCGGCGCAGATCCTCGAAGGCATTGATAGACCCTATGGGGAGCTGGTGGAACCAATCCCTTGCCTTCTCCTTCAGAGTGGTGGAAAAGAGCCGGCACTGGAAGGCATCTAACATAGGCCTGACTGAGAACATTCCCTCGAACCACTGCAAGTGCAAGACTGCGTCATCATTGCCGAAGTAGTAAGACATCTCCGGCCCCCTGAACCCCTCTGGGACCGGGGCTGAGAGGATCATCTCACAAAAGGGAATCCCCTCCCCCGCTCGACGGGTGGTTCGTGTGAAATTTTCCGTAGATCTAGGAGTGAGCATGAATCGTACAACTTAAAGTTACAGTCAACAACCAGAAGCACATGAAGCAAAGCAATCTTTATTGATAACAGCAGAAATCTTCATTACAGAACGAGGTATACATGGCGAGATATGATTTCGCCAGTACACAAAACCAAAAGGAAAAGTACAAAGCTGAAGAAAGATAACTAGCGGTCTGAACACAGAAGCGGCCTAACAGCGCGGCCTGGGTGTTCGCGCGAGCAGACTATCGACAACTTGAACAACACCACTGAAGCCGCGACTTCCCAAACTCCACTGATTCTCCCAAACTCTAGTAACCCATACTGCATGCCGTGAGACCGCCCATACACTTTAGAAGAGGAGGTGACCGCTGCTGTCTGCACTATCCACAAAAGCTGCACAAAGGAAATTCAATCAGCAAACCGGGCGGTCACAAAAAAGAGACCGCAAGCTCTATGCGCGAGTTCAGCTTACACTTGGTGCGATTGATATTGCTGCTACAGTGACGCCTATTTATAGGCGTGGGACCAGATCCAGTCACCACCCTATGAGATAGAGTCACCGCCCTGACCGCGCGACCAAGACCGGTCAACCCGCGCGGTCAGCAGAAGATCGCTCTGCGCTTAGTGAGCTCGCCGACTTCAAACCTGACCAGGAGATCGCCACTCCTCCAAGAAGACGTGCGATCATGACAAACCGCACAGTCATGATGCCCACCACCAGTGTTCGCCTATGCAAGACCTCCTCCAGAGACCGCGAACACAGCCAAGTCGACTAGGGCAACAGCCCACCAGGTCGACCAACCACCGGTGTCCGCATACATCAGCAAATCTCCAAGGGACCAGCTTATGCGAACACAAAAGAGGAGACCGCGCGACTAAGAGAACCTTAGTCGGCGCGCACCACCAAGAACCCGAACAGCCACCAGACCGGACTGTCAGATACAGAAACAGACCGCGCGGTTAACAACTTAACCCGCACAGTACAGAAAACAACTCGCCACGCGGTCTCACAAACCAGACCGCGCGGCCTCACCTCGGCAGCCTTGGACAGATAGAACGGCGATCAGGACGAATAAGCTGCGGCTAGACCGAATAGGTCAGACTGTAGAGGAGACCGCAAGATCGCATGGTTAGGCCAGACCGCGCGGTCTCCTCCCAGACCGCCAACTTCACACTTCAACATTTTCAACACTCCCCCTTGAAGTGGGAAGTTGAAAACAGCCCAAGTAAACTCCTCAGCCGAGTGAACGGCACCTTCGCCAGCGCCTTTGTGAATATGTCAGCAACATTGTCCATACTCCGAACATGCTCGACCGAAAGAGACCCCTCCAGCACCTTCTCACGAATGAAATGATGCTCAATCTCGATATGTTTGGTCATCGCGTGACACACTAGATTAGTAACCAGTTTGAGTGCACTCTTATTGTCACCGCATAGCAGAGTCGGACCCCGAATCTCCTTATGTACGTCTCCCACCAACCTCCTAAGCCAGATGGCTTCTTGAGATGCCAAGGCCGAAGCCTTGTATTCCGCTTCCGTTGTAGAGACAGTCACGAAATCCTGCTTCTTGCTGCACCATGATATAACCGTAGGGCCCGGCATGAAGACGAATCCAGACGTTGACTTCCGATCATCTGAATCTCCCCCGTAATTAGCATCCATGTTCCCATGCACCTCGAAGTCTGCATCCCTCCTGTATAGGAGACCCATATCCGAAGTTGCCTTGACATACTTCAAAATACTCTTGGTCGCTAGTAGATGAGGCATCCGTGGTTCCGCCATAAAATGACTAACCCTGCCAACTGCATACGCAATATCCGGCCTAGTGATCGTCAGATAAATCAAGCTCCCAACCAGAGCTCGGAACACAATCGGATCTTCCAGAATCCTCCCCTCATCCTTCCGAAGTTTCATGGCCTTCTCCAGAGGTGTAGAAATGCATTTCCCTTCCTTCATGCCTAATCGCTCCACGATTCTCTCCGCGTATCCAGCCTGGGACACCAGCACTCCACTTTCCTTCCTCTGCACTTCGAGTGCAAGGAAATGGTGGAGTTCACCCAAGTCCTTCATCTCAAATCTGATAGATAGCTCATTCCGAAGCTTTGCTACCTCCTCCTTCGAATTCCCCGTCACGATCATATCGTCGACGTAAAGCAGCACGATGACTTGAAGATCCCCGTTCTTCTTGACAAACAAGCTTGAGTCAAAGTCTGAAGCACCGAATCCACAGAATAGGAGATATTCTTCAATCTTCCCGTACCACGCCCTCGGTGCTTTCTTCAACCCATACAGGGCCTTCTTCAGCTTACAGACATAGTCTGGAAAATCTTCAGATACGAAGCCTGGCGGCTGGACCATGAAGATATCCTTGTCAATATCGCCGTATAAGAAAGCATTCTTTACGTCGAGTTGCCAAATCTCCCACCCATAAAATGTCGTCAAGACAATAATGAACTGAACTGAAGTCATTTTCGCCACTGGACTAAATGTCTCTTCATAATCTTCACCATATTGCTGCGAGAATCCATGAGCCACAAGGCGAGCCTTGTATCACTCGATACTGCTCTCCGCCTTCTTCTTGAGCTTATAGACCCATTTGCATGTCACATGGGTGATACCCTTGGGCCTGGGCACCAGAGACCAGGTCTTATTCTTCTCAAGAGCTGTCATCTCTTCTTTCATAGCCGACTCCCACTGTTTCACGCCTTTGGCCTTTTCAAAGCTCACTGGTTCCCACTCATACAGGGGACCAGCGAAGAAACACGAGACAAAGCTCACCATGTTTCCTCCTGTATAGCGATCAGGGGCAATGATCGTTCGCTTTGATCTCCTCAACACCTTCCCCTGACTCGCATTATCCTCAGTTGCTTCTTCCCTAGCTTCCCTTCCAGACGTACTAGGAGCATCTCTCCCCCTGCTTCCTGATCCAGAAGCCTCCATCTCAGAACTAGAAATGGATAGACCACCTGGTGACAAAGGCAGCTCCACCTGAAAATTTTCCACAGCTCTCTCTGGCTCCTCCACCCTGCTTTTTGGTAACTCAACACCAGAACTTCCCTTATACGATGTCACCTCGTCAAACACGACATCACGAGATACAACAAATCTCCGCGTCTCCGGGTCCATGCACTTCCAGCCCTTCTTCCGATCATCATATCCTGCGAAGACTAGCTTCCTTGCTTTTGCATCTAGCTTTGTCCGAAGCGCATCTGGAACGTGCACATAGCAGGTGGAACCAAACACCCGAAGGTGCGCCATGCTTGGCTTTTCCTTGAACATCATCTCATGCGGGGTCAACATGTTGATGGGACTGAGAGGCATCTTGTTGATGACGTAGGCGGCACAAGACATTCCCTCCGCCCAGAAGGACCTTGGGATACTCTTAGCATGCATCCAACACTTGCAGGGCTCCGTCAGATGACGGATCTTCCGCTCTGCAACTCCGTTTTGTTGTGGAGTATGCACACAAGTAAGCTCCCTCCGGATGCCCGCCTTCCTGCAAAAACTAGAGAACTCACCAGAGGTGAACTCCCCCCCCCCCGTTATCAGTTCTCAACTTCTTAATCCACAGGCCTAGCCGACCCTCCACTAGCTCCTTGAACTCCATAAACTTGGCAAACGCCTCTGCCTTCTCCTTCAGGAAATAGACCCAGACATATCTGGTATAATCGTCGATCAACACCAGCATATACCTGCTGCCTCCGAGACTTGGGGTAGCAGTTGGTCCCATCAAATTACCGTGGATACACTCCAATGGCACACTACTCCTTGTCTGCGACTTATCAAACTGCAGTTGATGAGACTTGCCGAACTGACATCCCGCGCAAACATGACCATCACCGTAGGAAGATAGACTAGGCAGGCCCTTCACTAGATCTTTTATCTCCATAGCCTTCAGCTTATCCATCCCTACATGCCCCAACCTCTCGTGCCATATAACAGCACTATCATTTGTCCTCATCTTGTCAACATAAGAACTTGTTGATAAAACGAACAAGTATTTTGCCCTTCTCCCGACATGAACGACATCGGCCTTTACCGCCTCAATGTTTCATAGAAACCTTACTTCTGTTGGACCGAACACCCAACGTCTATAGCGTTGGTCACGGAGAAGAGATTTTTCCTCATTCCGAGCACATGATAGACACTCTTCAACGTTAGTGGCCCCCTATCACTACCCAAGGAAACAACCCCCACCTTCTCGCCAGTATGCACAGTATCATCAACAATTATGATAGCATCAGTACCTGAGTAAGGCTGCACTGAAGAAAGCTTCGACTCATCCCCGGTGAGGTGATGACCACACCCCGAGTCCACGATCCAGTCCTCCTGATAGTTGATAGGAGTCACAGCTCCGACAGAAGCCGAGAAGGCTCCTCCCCATCCTCCATCATTTGGCCTGGCCTCAGTTTCCTCCTTCCCCGCAGCAGCATGCCCTGACTGAAGATTCACTCGGCAATCCTTCCTGATGTGACCAAGCTTTCCGCACCTAAAGCATTTGGGTCCTTCTCCCTTCTTCTTCCCTTCAGCCTTGGGAGCATAGCCCCTCTCCTGCTGTCCAGAAGTTGAAGGACCATTGCCTCCAGCGGTCTTCTTCTTCTTATCCCATTTCTTCTTCTTCCCTGTGAAGAGCACATCGCCTTTTCCCCCAGATACTGACACCCCCGCCATCTGCCTTGCTAGGCTCTCCTGCGATGCAAGCAGATTCTCCAGCTCCAGCAGAGACGGCTGATTTTCCCAACCCTGCACTGACGTCACAAAGGCCACATACTCCTTCCGCAAGCCGCGGATGATGTGTCTCTTCATCTTCGCCTCGGAAATTGTCTCATCGGGATCCAGTGCTGAAATCTCAGCGCACAGGTTCTTCATCTTCAGGAAGAACGTAGAGATAGACAGATCTCCCTGAGCCGACCTAGCCAGCTCATTTTCCAGAAACTGTAGCCTCGCTACATTCTTCTTGTTAAACAGCCCGTCCAGGGCTCTCCAAATCTCGGCAGCTGATCCACACCCTAAGATGTGATCGAATAGGTCAGGTGATATTGCCCTTTTCAGAGTGAACTCTGCTTTCACATTAATCCTCCTCCAATTCCTCACCTCATGACCATTATCCCCAACTAGGACAACTTCCTGCGTACTATCTCCTCCAACAACCTCCCAGAGGTCCTCGCCCAGAAGATAACTCTGCATGCACGACTTCCACTTCTTAAAGTTAGTCGACGTGAGCATCTCAATTCCAAGACCTCTTGCAAAACCTGCTTCCATGGCTTTACCACTGGTTCCTTCTTCACAAAGGCGGTGGCAACTTTGAGTTGTTCACTGCTCTATCCACTCCAACCTAGCTCTGATACCATGTGAAATTTTCCGTAGATCTAGGAGTGAGCAGGAATCGTACAACTTAAAGTTACAGCCAACAACCAGAAGCACATGAAGCAAAGCAATCTTTATTGATAACAGCAGAAATCTTCATTACAGAGCGAGGTATAAATGGCGAGACATGATTTTGCCAGTACACAAAACCAAAAGGAAAAGTACAAAGCTGAAGAAAGATAACTGGCGGTTTGAACACAGAAGCCGCCTAAACGCTCGGCCTTGGTGTTCGCGTGACTAGAAAAGGAGACCACACGAACAGACTACCGGCAACTTGAACAACACCACTGAAGTCGCGACCTGCCGAACTCCACTGATTCTCCCGATCTCCAGTAACCCACACTGCAAGCCGCGAGATCGCTCGGACACTTTAGAAGAGGAGGTGACCACTGCTGTCCGCACTATCCGCAGAAGCTGCACAAAGGAAATTCAATCAGCAAACCGGGCGGTCACAAAAAAGAGACTGCAAGCTCTAGGCACGAGTTCAGCTTACACTTGGTGCGATTGATATTGCTGCTATAGTGACGCCTATTTATAGGCGTGGGACCAGATCCAGTCATCACCCTATGAGATAGAGTCACCGCCCTGACTGCGCGACCAAGACCGGTCAACCCGCGCGGTCAGCAGTAGGTCGCTCTGCACTTAGTGAGCTCGCCAACTTCAAACCTGACCAGGAGATCGCCACTCCTCCAAGAAGCTGCGCGATCATGACAACCCGCACGGTCATGACGCCCACCACCAGTGTTCGCCTATACAAGACCTCCTCCAGAGACCACGAACACAGCCAAGTCGACTAAGGCAACAGCCCACCAAGTCGACCAACCACTGGTGTCCGCATACATCAGCAGATCTCCAAGGGACCAGCTTATGCGAACACAAAAGAGGAGACCGCGCGACTAAGAGAACCTTAGTCGGCGCGCACCACCAAGAACCCGAACAGTCACCAGACCGGACTGTCAGATACAAAAAACAGACCGCACGGTTAACAACTTAACCCGCACAGTACAGAAAATAGCTCGCCACGCGGTCTCACGAACCAGACCGCGCGGCCTCACTTTGGCAGCCTTGGACAGATAGAACAGAGGTCAGGCCGAATAAGCTATGGCTAGACAGAATAGGTCAGACCGCAGAGGAGACTGCAAGATCGCGCGGTTAGACCAGACCGCGCGGTCTCCTCCCAGACCGCCAACTTCACACTTCAACATTTTCAACAGTTCGCTCTTGCAGAGTTGGCTCGCTGACCTCTGCACTTGCTGGATTACCAAACAGCTACCGCTCGGGGAGGTCTCACCAAACCGCCTCTGCTCGACCCCTTTTGGGGCGGGGCGAGTTGAGGTCGGATGCCTCCCCGCTCGCCCCCCCTTTGGGGCTGGGCGAGTGGGAGCTAGCCACCTCCCCACTCGCCCCCTTAGGGCTGGGCGAGTGGGAGCTGGCCGCCTCCCCACCCGCCCCCTCTTTGGAGGTTGGGCGAGTGGGGGAAGGATGCCTCCCCACTCGCCTTCGCCAGCACCTTCTTCCTGGATTGCTGGTCGGGAGTGCTCTCGCCCATCCGCTGGGGCGGGATGTAACAGTCCAGGCCCGCCAACACGGGACCCAGCTGGACCGCCAGCACCCTCCCGGCCCAGGCCCGCCAACACGGGACCCAGCTGGCACCGGAAGGGTTCAGCCTAACCAGATGGTCTGCAGACCATGCACCCCAACCCCTCTCTGTGCCACCACAGGGCACAGTGGGTTGTTGGAGACCGTAGTCCCCCTTTGATGAGAATTGAGCCAGTTAAGCGGCAACGCGTGGACTTCCCAGGAGGTCACCCATCCCAGAATTGCTCCAGCCCGAGCACGCTTAACTATAGAGTACTTTCACTTCTCATCACAAATTGAGCTCAAATTCCTTGCAATCAATCTCTCCATTTCGAATTTCCAGCAGTTATGCAGCTTGATTGGTGACCTGCCATTGGCTGGGAAGGAGGTGGAGCATGGCTGAATCATGTCTTTAATGGCAGCTCACCAATTTAACTCAATGGAGTTAAAATATTCTCTCCCCTGGCCAAGAATTGAGGAGAGCATTGAGTTTGTGCTGAACTGGAGCTATGACAGAGGTCAGTTATGGAGGTGCCGGCCTTGTTGAGATCGCCAATAATGGCTACTTCACTTGCACACCACCTCAGCCCCATTAGAGACTCGGAACACCTTCACGGAGCCGAGGGAAGAAGAATCCCCAACCTTCTTGAAGGAATCGTGTACTGGATAGGGATATCAGCAAGGGTCCTCTAATGGAGGTGGTCGGCCATGGAGTCGAGAGAAACAGCCCTCCAGCAGCTCAAATCAGGCAAGTTCCTTCCCCTCTCCACTCGTGCTAGCTTCCCCCACTCTTCCCCTTTCAAATTCATTGTCGAATGGCGAAATCGCCACTCGAGTTTTCAATGTTCGAAGCCGGAAAACGGAAGATGCCGGAGCCCTACTCCGGCCGCCCCAGGTCAATCGGCCACCACCAGTCGATAGCCCTATGTCGACTGGTGGTGGTGGCGGGAGCGTTTGGCCGGAGACGGCCTAGGTTCGCCGGAAAATGGCCCGTAAAACGCCCCAGGCGCGTTCAATCCGAGCCGTTGGCTCATCGGGGAAGACAACCCTGTAGCCGTTGGATCTGCGCTGAAATTCTAACCGCAGACCACTTTAATGAAATTAAAACAATACAAATGATTTTGTCACACTATGCATATGTTTTGTAAGTAGAAATTGAAGGCCTTAGAGGCCATATCTGCAAAAAGGGGCAGACACAACTTTTGTAGCCCTATGGGTCTACTTTCATTTGCCACCTTAATCATCTGATTTGGTGCACTGGGGACATCAGAGCACCCTCTTTCCTAGGACTGCACCTTGTGTAGGGCAGAACTTAAGAAGGGTATATCTTTCAAATTGCTTAACCAAATCCTTTGATTTTTTTTTTCTATCATGCATGCATGGTATGATGATACTCCTAGGGTTTAAGTTTGAGAATTTTTGGATGTATATCCATTGAGTTATTACATTTATTAGAAAAAGTAAATACATGGTATTTAAGGAATTGTATAACTCCAAACACCCCCAAATTTGGGTGGTGAGCTCTTTATACATATCTATATCTCTGGTAGAAATTTGAGGCCATTTGGCCTTGTGCATGTTTGGTAATTTTTACATGCATGCAAGTAGTGTATGGAAGAAATGGGGTGCATTTAGCATAAATGTGGGGTGTGAAGAATATCTCTTAAATGGCACTACTTGGCAATGAGATTTTGCCCATGCATGTGATATGAATGAATGCATCACCTTAGGTGTATTGGAGATGGTGGGCTTATAGTATCTAGCTTGTTTAATAATCCCACTTTTGGGTCACATTTTGTTTATATGCGTAAATATACCTTGCATGTAATTATTGTAGACCACCTTGCATGTGGATTTCACTTGAGCTAGGACCATATCTGGAGGTTGTAATCAACATGAACATTGTATCCCTTTAGGTTACCTTTAAAATGCCACTGACTTTATGTCATTTGGATTAGTACAACTCCTTCTATGTCATTTTTAATGTGACATGTCTACAATAGTGTTTTGCTGAATTTTACACTTTGTACAGCACTTGTAAGTTGAATTCACCTAGGTTAAACTCATATCTGGAGCGTGTAATCAACATGAACACTGTAGCCCTTTAGGTTACCTTTAAAATGCCACTGACTTTATGTCATTTGGATTAGTACAACTCCTTCTATGTCATTTTTAATGTGACATGTCTACAATAGTGTTTTGCTGAATTTTACACTTTGTACAGCACTTGTAAGTTGAATTCACCTAGGTTAAACTCATATCTGGAGCTTGTAATCAACATTAACATTGTATCCCTTTAGGTTACCTTTAAAATGCCACTGACTTTATGTCATTTGGATTAGTACAACTCCTTCTATGTCATTTTTAATGTGACATGTCTACAATAGTATTTTGCTGAATTTTACACTTTGTGCAGCACTTGTAAGTTGAATTCACCTAGGTTAAACTCATATCTGGAGCGTGTAATCAACATGAACACTGTAGCCCTTTAGGTTACCTTTAAAATTCCACTGACTTTATGTCATTTGGATTAGTACAACTCCTTCTATGTCATTTTTAATGTGACATGTCTACAATAGTGTTTTGCTGAATTTTACACTTTGTACAACACTTGTAAGTTGAATTCACCTAGGTTAAACTCATATCAGGAGCTTGTAATCAACATGAACACTGTAGCCCTTTAGGTTACCTTTAGAATGCCACTTGCTTCATGTCATTTGGCTAAGCATAGCTCCTTCTATGCTATTTTTTTTAGCGAGACATGTTCAAATCCGTAAATTGTTAAGTTAAACATTGGGTGCATTTAGCAAGAATGTAATGAAAGGTAGTTAAAGTCAAATACACCTTGGATTAGTATGAGACTTAGGGTTGATAGCGTTAGACCGATATTGAATACAGTAGTTCCTAAGAATCTAACGAAGCCTTAACCCAACACTTGTAGTGTAAACTCTCATCTGCACATCAAAAGCTATAACTAATAAATAAGGTCAAGTAATTCTGGGAAAATGGGAGACCTGGGGTTTGAGCTTCCTAGACCAATACTATGTTAAGGTAAAATTACCAGAACTCATAGGGATATCTAATTGATGCTCAAAATACAAAACCATGTTCGCACACCGTGCATTTTAAATAGAGTTTATGAGTAAATACCTTAGATTATTATGAAGTTTGATATTTGAGATTTGGTTAGTCACCCATTAAGAGCCGATGGCCAAAAACTTGGAACTCATTTAGACATGATAAGCTGAAGATCTCACCATAGGAGTCAAATCTAGCGCAACCTCAATTTGGTCTACGAGTAGCCAACCTGATCTATATGTCATAGACCACCTCTAGCCTTTATATATAGAACCATTAGCTCTTGAATGTTACGAAGTTATGGATCACTAGGGAGAGCATTTCTAAGGCCATCTTGGGAAATAAGGTTTAAGGGTGCGTTTAGAAAACTATAAGTGTATGAATTCACAGAGATATGAAAAGGAGGTTAGACCTCGTTAAGGGCCCCACACACAACTTATAGGTACTAAGTGATTAAATGATTGTAGAACTGCCCTTAGCCGGGTGAGCCATCTTAGGGTAAAACTCAAGGGCGAAGTCGGGAAACATCTAAGGCAAACCCCGAGTTAAGGATGACGACGAATAGGAGTGTGGGTCCAAGTTAGGATGAGAATTTTAGGTGTATGTGTATAGTTCCTAAGTGTAGAAGGGAACCCGGGTTTAGAATGTGACGACGGGAGAGTCAGCACCCGGTCACAGTTGGTAGTGTTTGAGTTCAAGTGAACTCCCCCACTCCTATGTGCCAAGTTTAACTCATCTTAGGGATTTAATGTAATTGGAGAGGAAGATGGGGATCATGAAAAAGGGGTAGATACCAACAAGATTAAGTGCCTTGGGGAGAGAAAGTTCGGGGTGTCAGCCCGTCACATTTCCTAGTACCGCTGCGAGCCCCTCACAGGGTAACCCTCCGGATGTCCAAGGCCAACCTTAAAGTTTCTAAGATCAACTAAATTATAGACAAGACTAGTTAAGTAGGAGAACTTGACAAATTAACCTCCATCCCAAACCGGGACGGTATATATAAGGATAGACTGGTAATAGTCTGGCGAGCGGTAGGCTCGGGTTATAGGGATGGACTGGGATAGTCCGGCGAGCGGCAAGCTCGGGTTATAAGGATAGACTGGTAATAGTCCGGCGAGCGGTAGGCTCGGGTTATAGGGATGGACTGGGATAGTCCGGCGAGCGGTAGGCTCGGGTTATAAGGATAAACTGGTAATAGTCTGGCGAGCTGTAGGCTCTACTTTATAAATGTTGATGTAGATTTGCGAGCTGGAGGCTCGGTTGTAAAAGGCTAACATATGTTGCTTGTGTATAAGATGTGGTGGGTCTCCGGTTCTGTCTTAGTCGTCACACCGACAGCAGTTCGTTGACTCGGCAGTGCTAGTGGTTTTAAGGGGGCCAGGTTGTCTTACTGCGCGTCTGACGGGACGGATTCCCTAAACCCTGCCTGGCCAATTCAGTTTAGTACGCAGGAGCTCGTGAGTACCGGATACCGGTATCACAGCGTACGTTAGGGCCTAGGTCTGGTAGTGTGACATACCCACCTAGGTGAGGAGACGCTCGCTCCTCTGCCACCGTTTGACCACGACGGGAGGTGCCCGAGAGGTTAGCTACCTCCGAAAAGTGGGAACTAAAGGTCTGTACGTACAGAGTCGTGTGGGTGAGTTGCATGTGTATGATATAATAGTACAAACATAGCATCATTGCATTGCATATCATAGCATAGCATTTCTGCATAAACAGAGACCTCATCGTATAAATCAGTGTGGGCTCTTTTATACGATGAGTTTATTGCTTGCCAGAACCCTTAGCTTATGTGTCGTTGTGTGTGCATATAAGTTAAGGTTACTTTCGTAGCTGCTCTTAATCTGTTATACTTGCTTCTTATATTGCATTGTCTTTTACGTATTGCATAAACAGAGACCTCATCGTATAAATCAGTGTGGGCTCTTTTATACGATGAGTTTATTGCTTGCCAGAACCCTTAGCTTATGTACAGTTGTGTGTGCATATAAGTTAAGGTTACTTTCGTAGCTGCTCTTAATCTGTTATACTTGCTTCTTATATTGCATTGTCTTTTGCGTATTGCATAAACAGAGACCTCATCGTATAAATCAGTGTGGGCTCTTTTATACGATGAGTTTATTGCTTGCCAGATCCCTTATCTTATGTGCCATTGCGGGTGCATATAAGTCAAGGTTACTTTCGTAGCTGCTCTTAATCTGTTATACTTGCTTCTTATAATGCAATGTCCTTTACCTTATATACATTGCTAGTTTACCTCTTGTCACCTGCTTCTTTGATTTACCCCTTGATGTCCTCCGCTTCCTCCTCCCGCACGGTGCCTAGGAGTCGCGGGTGGAGGCGGTGAGGAATATGCTGAGTCTTTTAGACTGACGGTCAGTGGACCATATCATTTTAGGGATGATGTACTGGAGCAGCAGGACCCCATTTAGGAGACCGTATAAGAGGACGGGATGGAGCTGATCAACCACTATACATCGTCGCAGCTGTAGCTTCACTTGTATGAAGACAGAGATTGATTGCTTCCGCATAAAAGTAGAATGAGAATACTGATGTACTATATTTGAACATGTAACGGGCATATGCCCTCCTTTACTTTGATTCTCATCATGGACATTGTAATCATGTAATTTATATACATTTAATGTGATATGTGGACATGTGCTTCTTTTATTGCCTCTATTACTGTGTATTGTGGTTGGCCTGGATGATGTTGATTAGCCGGCAGGATCGGCGTATTGTGGCGGTGACCGTTGGATGTAATGGTCTCGCCGCAACTTACACGGGACCTCCGGACCGCCTCCTCCCTCACATTCGCCTCTCATGGCAAAAGCTAGTTGCAAGGTCTGCAGGACCTCCCGCTTAAAATCTTCAAACATTTCCATCGTCACCACAACCACGGCGACTCTGAGTGGCCCGGGTTGGATCCACCTCCTCCACCTCCAGCCATAGAGCTCAGCTTGAGATTTTTCGTGCTGGTCACTCTCCACGCTCACCGCACCATAAATATTGAAACCAAGACTTGGTCTCTTTGTGGAGCTCGGGCCCCCAACAAGTTGAGGGGTGACCTCACACTTACTTCTCCCAAGGGAGAGCGCTAGTCTGAAGACTTAGGAAACTAGAAACAAGACCAAGAGCTCTTCGAGGAGGTCCCACCACACACCCGGAAGATCTTAGAGCGCTTCCCATCCCAAGCCAATGCTGATCTTGGGGCACCTTTGAAGGCACTCTTCCCCCACCAAAGAGGCCTAGGGGGAGAGTGGCCTAAAGAGAGAGATCTGCCCTCAAAGGTGCCCCTTGGTCCTATTTATAGATTTCGGAACTTGGTTTGCAAATAGCCAGATTCTGGCCCACGAGATTACGAAAATACCCCCCAGTTTGGTCTGCTAACAGCCAAATCCCTCCATTCCGAGGTGCTAAACATAGGTCGTCCCTGTTCTAGGGGTTGGGGCGAGACAGGGGGCAGGCCTCCCTCCCTGCTCGCCCCCAAGGGAGCTGGGGCGATACATGGGGCAGGTCGCCCTCCCTGCTCGCCCCCAAAGGAGCTCGGGCAAGACAAGGGGCAGGCCGCCCTCCCTGCTCACCCCCAAAGGAGTTGGGGCAAGACAGGGGTGAAAGTGGAGGTTAGATCTTAAATTAACTCTAGAGGAGGGGGGGTGAATAGAGTTTAAAACTTTTCCCTTAGTTTTATAGCGGAATTGAAAATACTGATATAAGTATATGCGTGTAGAGTGAGTGATAAATAAAAACTGAAATAAAATGAATAATGAAAACAGCACACAGCACAACACAGAAAAGAAATCAAACACAGAAGACACAATGCGCTATAGTAGTTCCCCACTAAACTTGGGTACGTCTACTCTTCTACCACCTTAGGTAGGAATCCACTAGGATTTTTTATCAGGTGCCCTCACACCAATGAGCTTTTGATAAGGTGCCCAAAAACCAACTAGATTTTTTGATCAGGTGTCTTGCCACCAATGGGGTAAACTTTTGAAGGGAGTTTTAACCCTGTACAGAATGGGATAGAGAGGGGTTTAGATGTTCTTCTCTGTCAAGATGTATAGAGAAGACTCTAGTGGATGTTGATGTAGAAAAGAACTCCTCTGTCTGATATGAGATGTTTGACAGTTGATTTTGCTGGAGCCTTTCTTGAAAGAGATGATCTTCCTGTAGCAGATAAATCTGGAAGAAAGAGTTCTTCAGATTTTTGTTGCTCTTTTGAAAGATCTGTGCTTGCAGCTAATAACTGAGAGAATAATGTTGATGTTGTTCTCAGTTGAATGAAGTTGCTGCTGTTGAGGATGAAAAAGATGATGTTCTTTTGTTCTTCTTTCTCTTCTCTTCCTGAAGCTTTCTTCTTTCTTGATCTGATTCTTTGCAGCAAATGACTGAAAGGAGGTGTTGAAGATTTTCTCAGAAAATGCTGCTGCTAGAGGAGGAGGAAGATGAAGATCTGTGTGTTTTTTTGTTCTTCTATTCTTCCTATATATTTCTCTCTTTCTTTTTCTCTGTATATTCTGTACAGCAAAAATGTTCTGTATATGATTTATCGTGAAAACTGTATATTAATCTGCTATATCTTCTTTCCTTTTCTTTTGAAAATCTCTGGCAGACATTAATTGCAGATCCCTTATATTAAGGAATAAATATATCTGAAGAGATATTTTGGAAACATAAATTTGTTGCGTCGTTTAACTCTTTCCTTTTCTACGAATATGTCCTTTTCCGAGGAAATATCAACGGCTATAAACTTGGAATAATAAAGGAAATATATTTTCCTTACTTGATCTGATGGAAAGAGCTGTTACTGTCGTCGATCTGAGTTCAAAGAATGAAAGAAATATAATTTTCTGAAACTTTCTGAACTTAAATATCAATTCTTCAATCTGAACAAAATTTGCGAATGCAGATTCGTCGACCTCAAGATTTTCGTCGAGCACATCATTTACTTCGTCGACCTCAAAAGAATCTTGCTAGAATAATTAATTTTGTTGATCTGTGAGAACTTTTGTCGATCTGAAAGTGTTCGTCGAACGCAGACTGGAGTTCATCGAACGGAAGTATTCGTCGATCGCTGAGCCTGGATAAATTCGTCGACCGCTGAACCAATATGTTCGTCAACCTCTGAACCGCTGAGACGGGATCGTCAACCGCTGAGCCAATCTGTTCGTCAACCTCTAAACCGCTGAGACGGGATCATCGACTGCTGAGACGGGCTTGAAGCAAGCCGTTCATCAAACGCAGAATGTAATTAGTCGAGCGCTGCACTTAGACAAATTCTTCGACCACTGAGAATTGAGCTGTTCATCGAACGCAGATAGACGTTCGTCGAATGCAGAGAACATGCCATTCTTTGAACGCAGAGAGCTTGCCGTTCGTCGAACGCAGAGAGCTTGCCGCTCGTCGAACGCAGAGAGCTTGCCGTTCGTCGAACGCAGCTAGCCGTTCGTCGAACGCAGTGTGGAGTTCGTCGAACGCAGAATCTGAATGAATTCTCTAGTTCTAACAACCTAAACTATTGACCCATAAACTATACATTGAGGTCAACTTTGATCCTAGTCAACATATAGTGATCCTAGCCCAAATCAGAAATAGGGTTGTTCCAACAATCTCCCCCTATTTGGGTTAGGACACTATTTGACAAAAATTGAAAATAAACAAATACTAATACAGAAAAAACAACAGAGCATGAATATATCTGATATATTTTAAATATTTTATCAGATATAAAATGAATAGTACTCTGAGTTTTGAAATTACATTTTAATAAAGACTAATAAAAAGAACCTTTTCTTTCTCTGAAATCTGACATCTGAATTCTGAAATTTGATATTGTCTGAACTGTATTGTTCTGAATTCTGATCTGTAACTGAACTGTATCTGCTATGTAAATCAGCTTTCTGAAATTATTCTGAACTGAATCTTTATATTCTGAATATGTTATCTGCTGCTTCTTTTAAATCCAAAACAGCTTTATAATTTTGATTAGCTGTGCTTGTAGCAATAACTGATACTGAATTTGCTATATCAAAAATTCTTCTCCTGAGCTGAGCTGTAGAAATAACTAATTTGAACTTGATCATGAACTGTATTTGAATTTTTCTGAAACAGCAAACTGCTGTGAGCTTTATCAAGCTTCTTCATATAGCAACTCCCCCTGAGAGTGTCTCCCCCTGAGACTGGAGGTTCTTCAGCTTTCTCTCCTTACCTAGTTTATAGAACAACTCCCCCTGAGCAAAACACTGCATCAAATGGAGCTTGTTCATACAAACTTCTCCCCCTGCCTAGTTTTAGGAAGGCTGAAGCTAGGCCCCTTGAAGAAGGGATATTTGATGGAGGTAGGGAAGGATGCACGATTGTCATTGCTATTGTTCCCGCACAATAAAATAGAGATCAAGTGCAAAGGGAACTAGAAAGAGAAAAAATTTTGTAGGCATTCAGCTAAAATAAAAGATTTTGACACCAATTGAAAGTTCTGGATCTTTGATATTGAACTTGCAATTTCATTTGCTTTCTTTGTCTTGAGAGTGTACACCCTTTCTTTTATTTCTGCAACTGATAGTTTGATCCCAATTGAAAGTCCTCTAATATCAGTTGAGGTCTCTGATAGTCTGATACCAATTGAAAGCCAATTGATACCAATTGAAAGTGACCTCCGGTACCTGCAAAATGTTTCTGGTAGAGGTAGTGTTCCTCTCCTCATTTAATAGGTTAGTTTCAACAATGAATAGACTCTTCTATTTTAAGAGAGGATTTGTTATAAACCCTTTATGCTTTATTAGAAGGAAAATATATATAGAATGAACAATATATAGAATGAACAGATTGTAAGATTAAGTTGTTCTTTTGAAAACATTTAATCATAAATTACTAAATTTCTTCTTCTTTTAATTTCTCTTCTTCTTTTAATATTCCTAGATTTTGTTTCAATAGGATTCTATTAATATGATGAATTGCTACAGCTTTTAATGGATTCTAAGGAATTCATATTTTATGATAGAAATTTTTTTATAGATTTGAATTGATATAGCTGTTGATGGATTCTAAGGAATTTTTATCTTCTCAAAAATACATTGCCTGATACCTTCCTTCTTACAGAATTCTCTTATCAGAAGAGGTTCAAAAACTCAGTGCTATGATCATTTCTGATCAATGCAACTAGAGTAGAATACTCAAATCTTGATGATCCTGAGAAAGTCTGTATGAACATGAAGTTATCTGACTTTGTTTTTAAGATAGAAAATTCAATTGAATCCTATAACTTTTTGTTGATTACAATTGGAGTTAAAAATATTTTCAATAGGTTTAAACATTGCCTTATAGTTAAATATATTGGCCTTATCTGTTAAAGTATTACCAAATTGAAAATTTCTTTTACCAATTGAGAATTTGATTTCTGATACCAATTAAAATCATCAAAATCTGATTTCTGTAATATGCTTTGAGCAGCCACTATCCAAATACCATTTTTCATTTATTCTTGGACAGCTGTGTACCTGCAAAAACAAAAACTATTTGTTCTTGACCCAGACTACCTTGGGTCTTTTTGTATTTCCACAAAAATCTGAAATAAAAGACATTTCAGGTTGGTCCTTGTAACCTTGTGGATGATATCTCCTTGGAGGTATTATCCATTCAGTGAAAGGATTGATAGAATGTGAAGAATAAAAATTGTTCAAATTTGCTGTATAGTTTCTATTCGACGAACTGGGCTGAGTTCGTTGAGCGTCGTTCGACGAATGACTGAGATTTCGTCGAGCGCCGTTCATATAATTACTATATTGAAAATCTGTCTTCAGAGTTCGTCGAGCTCCGTTCAACGAAGTGGATGCATTTCGTCGATCTCCGTTCGACGAATTCTGCTGAATTCTGCTATTCTCGACAGTCTTACTTGAAATGTTTTTATTTATTCCTACAACCTCTTTGCTCTTAGCAGAGATGAATTTTATAGGTGTAGAGAGTATGTTCTTCTTAATTAGAGGTGGCTCACTTGATGAAGCACCCAAGCCTAGTTTGCTATTAAGTCTAGCATTTACTGTGCTTGTAATGTCCATCAGTTTGATGCTTCTCCCATTTAGGGATTCTTCTAACTTTTTGGCTTCAGACAACTTGCTCTCAATGAGAACAATATGTTCCCTTGAGGCAGCCAAATCTTTCTTAAGATTTACATTTTCTTCACTTATTTTATCCATTTCAGCTAGCTTATGTCTGAGTGAGATTATTTCTTTCTCAGATTTTAGTAAGTCTAAGCAAAGAACCTTGAATTCATCTTTGAATTCAACTGAAGTAAAATCAAAGTTAGATATTACCTGATCAGCATCATCTTCTGCTTCTGGTTCTGATTTTTCTTCATCAGAATTGTTGGCTGAGGCATTGATTGCCATCATGCAGAAGTTATTCTCTTCTTCATTATCTTCATCATCACTGGATGATGATGCATTTCCTGACTCACTGCCTGAGTCATAAATGGCCATCAAGCATTGGTCATTTTCTTTTGTTTCTTCTTCATCATCTGAAGAACTGGATGACTGTTCTGATTCAGTTTCACTCCAGAATTCTGCTACAAATCCTCTTACCTTCTTTTTGTGCTTGTGGGAGGAAGACTTGCTGGAGTGTCTTCTTTCTTCTTTTTCAGTTCTCTTCTCCTTCTTCTGATTTTCTGAACAATCTGGCAGAATATGTCCAGGTTTCCTGCAACCATAACAAATGATTTCTTTAGAATTTGACTTGTCATAACTTGGCTTTTCATGGCTCCTGGATGACTTTTTCCTGAAGTCTTTTCTTGCCATCTTGTAGAATCTTTGGGCAAGTAGGCTCATGAACTCCTCATCTCTTGGAGCCTTTTCTTCTTCTTCAGCTGCTTTGAAGACAATATTTTTTTCCCTCTTTATTGCTGGAGATGAAGTGGACTGTTCAGTTTCTCTGGATTTTATGAGTTGCTCATAGGATTTGAGTTTGCCCAACAATGTTTCAGTAGAAATCTCATTGAGGCTTCTGGCTTCCTTGATAGGCTAGATCCTAGAATCCCATGTGCTGGGGATGCACATTAAGATCTTGTCATTGATCTCAGGGATAGAGATCACTTTATCCAAGGTCTTCAACTCATTTATTATGAGGCTGAGCCTATTGTACATGTCAACTACTATTTCAGATTCTCCTTTCTTGAAGTTCTCATATTGAGAAATAAGATGGGACCTTCCGTCCTTCCTTTCATCAGCAGATCCCTCAACCATATTGTTGAGAGAAATCCATATTTCTCTTGCTGAGGTGCATTCCACAACTCTTTGAAAAATATCATTAGACATTGTTTGAGCCAGATGTTCATGGCTTTTGCATCAGCACTCCTTTGCTTTTTCTGAGCTTCTGTCCATTCAGGAGGTGGAACAACATTGCTGCTGCTGTAGGTGTTGGAGGCCCTGTCAAAATAACATTAAATATTTCTTCATCAATTGAGTTCATATATAACCTAATCCTTGCTTTCCATAGTGCAAACTTACTGAGATTGCACATAGGAGGTCTTGTGTTTGAATACTCTTTGTTTTGTGTCATGAGTTTTTAAACAAAAATAAATGAAATAAAAACTCTAAAGGAATTTAAGATCTAATTGATCTTTGTGATTCAGGTGTTAGCCTGTAAAGAATCAACAGCCCTCTGATACCAATTGAAAGTGTTCAATTAAGTATCAGTTACAAGGAATTAAAGTAATCAACCTACCTATGATACCAATTGAAAGTGGAGGTTAGATCTTAAATTAACTCTAGAGGGGGGGGGGGGGTGAATAGAGTTTAAAACTTTTCCCTTAGTTTTATAGCGGAATTGAAAATACTGATATAAGTATATGTGTGTAGAGTGAGTGATAAATAAAAACTGAAATAAAATGAATAATGAAGACAACACACAGCACAATACAGAAAAGAAATCAAACACAGAAGACACAAAGAGCTATAATAGTTCCCCACTAAACTTGGGTACGTCTACTCTTCTACCATCCTTGGTAGGAATCCACTAGGATTTTTGATCAGGTGCCCTCACACCAATGAGCTTTTGATAAGGTGCCCAAAAACCAACTAGATTTTTTGATCAGGTGTCTTGCCACCAATGAGGTAAACTTTTGAAGGGAGTTTTAACCCTGTACAAAATGGGATAGAGAGGGGTTTATATGTTCTTCTCCGTCAAGATGTATAGAGAAGACTCTAGTGGATGTTGATGTAAAAAAGAACTCCTCTGTCTGATATGAGATGTTTGACAGTTGATTTTGCTGGAGCCTTTCTTGAAAGAGATGATCTTCCTGTAGCAGATAAATCTGGAAGAAAGAGTTCTTCAGATTTTTGTTGGTCTTTTGAAAGATCTGTGCTTGCAGCTAATAACTGAGAGAATAATGTTGATGTTGTTCTCAGTTGAATGAAGTTGCTGCTGTTGAGGTAGAAGAAGATGATGTTCTTTTTGTTCTTCTTTCTCTTCTCTTCCTGAAGCTTTCTTCTTTCTTGATCTGATTCTTTGCAGCAAATGACTGAAAGGAGGTGTTGAAGATTTTCTCAGAAAATGCTGCTGCTAGAGGAGGAAGAAGATGAAGATCTGTGTGTTTTTTTGTTCTTCTATTCTTCCTGTATATTTCTCTCTTTCTTTTTCTCTGTATATTCTGTACAGCAAAAATGTTCTGTATATGATCTATCGTGAAAACTATATATTAATCTGCTATATCTTCTTTCCTTTTCTTTTGAAAATCTCTGACAGACATTAATTGCAGATCCCTTATATTAAGGAATAAATATATCTGAAGAGATATTTTGGAAACATAAATCTGCTGCGCCGTTTAACTCTTTCCTTTTCCATGAATATGTCCTTTTCCGAGGAAATGTCAACGGCTATAAACTTGGAATAATAAAGTGAAAGTGGAGGTCAGATCTTAAGTTACTCTAGAGGGGGGGTGAATAGAGTATTAAAACTTTTTGTTTAGTTTTATAGCGGAATTTAAGATACTGAGTAGGTATATGTGTAATCAGTGAGAGTTAAAGATAAAGACAGAAGTAGTAAAAAGCACACAGCACAAGCACACAGAAATAGGCAAGCACAGAAGACACAAGGGGCTATATTAGTTCCCCAATAAATCTGGGTACGTCTACTCTTCTACCACCCTTGGTATGAATCCACTAGGAGGGTTGATAAGGTGCCCAGGCACCAAGGGTTTTTTGATAAGGTGTCCACACACCAATAAGCTTTTGATAAGGTGCTTAAAAACCACACAAGGATTTTTTGATAAGGTGTCTTGCCACCACTGGGTAAACTTTTTAAGGGAGTATTAACCCTGTACAGGATGAGATAAAAGGTTTAGAGTGTTCTTCTCTGTCAATGATTTGAGAGAAGACAAAAGGTGTTGAAGTTGAAGGCTCCCCCTGTCTGATGAGAGTTGATGACAGCTTTGTGGACAGAGCTTTCTCAAACAGAAGTCTTTGTAGCAGATTATCTGGAAGAAGTTAATCTTCAGATTGTTGTTGCTCTTGAAAGACTTTATTTTACAGCAGATCTGAGAGATTGAATCTTGTTCTCAGAATGAAGAGGATGCTGCCTTGCTGAGGAAGAATGCTGGAAAGAAAATAATATATTTTCTTCTTCCTCCTCCTCTTAAACTTCTTCTGTTCTCCTTGCTGAGGAAGAATGCTTGATCCCTTTTTCTTTTCGATAGCTTGTCATGCTTGAAATTCAAATCCTCTGTCTATTTAAGGAATATATTTTTCTGACTTAAATCCTTCTTGGAACTAGGTAGCCACCCAAAAACGACTTTGGCAGGTCCTTTCAATTCCTTTTGTCGAGAAAGATGCTTTGGCATTAAATGTCAACGACTATTCTTCTTCTTGGAATAGAAGGAATATAAGGATATAATAAATAAGAAAGATATCCTTACATGGCTGCCTGAATACGTCCAAGGAGAAATAAATATATCCGTTATTCTGCTGATTTGTGTTCAGAGAACTGACATCCACTGAGAATATTAATCTGAACTTCAGAAAGGAATTTGTCGAGCGCTGGCTAGAATTTGTCGAGCGCTGCTAGTCATTTGTCGAGCGCTGACTAGAATTTGTCGAGCGCCGCTCAGAAAATGTCGAGTGCTGGAACTGTGAATTTCTTCAGTCTGCTGGAAACAATTTGTCGAACGAATCTGGTCATTCGTCGAACACCACTCGCCATAAGTTGAGCTTGAATTTTCCTAAGTTCTGCTAATCTAATCAGCCTAAAACTTGACCCTAAGGCCATACAATGGGGTCAATACAGATCCTAATCAACATATAGTGATCCTGGCCCAAATCAGTAATAGGTGTTCCAACAATCTCCCCCTATTTGGGTTAGGATACTATTTGACAAATAATTGAATAGATACAGCAGAAAGTATAATCAACAGAGCAAAAGTGAAATGAAATATATTTGATAGATTAAAATAGATCATCAGATAAGATAAAGAAAATGCTCTGAGTTTAGAAACTTTACATTCATAAACAAGCAATTATTTAAGACTTTTTGTCCTGAGAAGGTGGCTTGAATATGATCTTCCTGTTAGGATCTTCTGATTTCTGTTTGCTGATAAACAGATCTTGAGCTCCAATGATTTTCTGTTCTTTGACATGAGGGATAAATGCTTCTGGGTGCATATCAATATATTCCTCAGCATTGAATGCTTTAACTGGTTTGTATTTTTCAAGTTCTTTCTTCTGTATTCTGACATGTTTGAGATATTTGAGAAGTCTTTGCCTTCTGCTTTAGCCTTGTTAATCTGTGCAGATGCAATTGTTTCTTTCAGTCTTGCCATCTGACAGATTTTCTCTTCTTCTGCAGCTGGAAAGTAATAAATATCTTCTGAATCATTTTTATCTTGAATGACCTTTTGAAGTACTTTATCTCTGTGAAGAGATCCATCAGAAATGTGAAGTTTGTATTCTGAAGATATTTGGGGTGAAGTAATGGTTTGACCCTCTTGTAAGGCAAGTGCAGATTTCTTAGAAGGAGGAGCACTGGCTGATCCAGAGGTTTGAGGACCACTAGAACTACCAGGTCTCCCTGATTGTTGAGAGCTTTTCTTCTGAGAAGAGAATGATACACCTGCTGATCCTGCTGCACCAGCTGCTGGTGGAGGAGGAGGAGGATGATTGTGCTTGACTGGTTTGTCAGGGAAGTAGCCAGTCTTCTTAAATTTCTTCCTCCTGTTGTTCTCATTTCTGGAGAGCTTCATCCAGTGAGGAGTTTTCTCATCAAGAGGAACATTATACAAGATGTACAATGGAATGTCATTCTTTGGATTTGGAGGCTTGGGAGCAGCCTTTGACTTAGCTGTTCTTTTCTTTCTTTTCTTTGAAAATGTATCATCAGAATCATTGTTGTCATCATCATCTTCTTCAGAGTCAGAAGAGGAGATTGACTTATTATATAAATCATCAATTCTTTTGATTGCTTCACGAGCCTTTAATCTCTCTTCTTCAGCTTTGTCAAACTCTGCATCTGCTTCTTTCCAGATTTCATCAAAGCTTGGCATTGGTTCTTCATTTCATACAGGAATTGGAGGTGAAGAAGTAATTTGTGAGGCTGTTGTATCTGGTGGAGTGGGGTGATCTTGTGTATCATCAAGGAATTCTGCAAGATCATCTTCATATTCTGCAGAATGATCCTTCATTTGAATGTCTTGATCAGTAGATGAAGGAATAAAGGAGATGTAATTTTGTATGATATCAGAATGAGTCTTCTGAGGAAGGCATATTAGAGCCTTTGATAAATCCTCTATGTATACTTTTGGTGATACCCTTGAAGTATATGTGACATCAAATTTTGATAATAAACTATATAGATCACAGGATGGATGAATGCATATACTATTTATTTCTTCTATAACTTGTGTATCTGATATTATACATGAATCAATCATATCTGTATCAAAAACTGTAACTTCTGTATCTTCTAGAATGTCTTCTGTTTCTGGAGCTTCTTCATAGGACATCTCCCCCTGCCTAGCTTCAGGACAGCCTGAATCTAGGCCCCTAGAAGAAGGGACAGCAGTAGAGGAAGGAAGAGAAGCTATCTTAGCAGGTAGAGCAGAAATTGCCTGAAGAACTGGAGCAAATTTTGCATCCAGGAGTTGGCTTATTTTAGGAAGGATATGATCAAAAACCTGATCAGCAATGGAGGAGAGGTTGAGGGATGGATAATCTGGTGGATGAATAGAGGATGGTTGTGAAGTGGATGGAGATGAGATTGGAGGAATTAAAGGGATATTGCTGATGTTGGTAGTATTTGTGGGAATGTCTGGATGGATTTGACTAGGAGAATGAGTGGGTGAATGATATTCATTATGTATTGGAGATGGAGGTGTGGTAGGTAGTGGTTCTGGAGATAGAGGTGGAATATCATTGATGGGTGATATGACAGTTGAAGGAGGTGGTGAAGAATGAGAATGTGCAGGAGACTGTTGAGCAGGTGGAGAGGGGATATGAGAGGAAGAAGGAACTGAGGAAGGAGCTTCTAGAAGGGTAGAGGGAGTGACTTGATCAGTCCTTGTGTCCTCAGAAGTTTTCTTTTTTCTAGAGGCATCAGATCCTGTATTCTTCTTGGGAATTACCCTATCCCATTTAGCAAAGAGTGCTGAGGTCAGCCTCTTGCTGGCATTTATTGTCACTTTTGGTGACACCAAAAGGTCTGGATGCCTTTCCTCTAGAAAAATTCCTATAACTCTTCCAAAACTTACACTATCTTTAGAATTTTTCTTTTTAATCAATTCAAAAAGAATTGATCCCCAGTTGATTTTCTTCTTCTCCATCAAGGCCACCATCAACAGAAATTGGTGCCTATTGATATAGTCATGCCCAGATGTCTTGCCAAGCAAGACTTTCCCAACAATGTCTGCAAAGAACTTGTAGTCCTGAGACAAGTTCTTTTTCAGAAGGCGGTTAGGGTTTCCAGTCAAATGACCCATTTCGACTAAAGCTTCATCAAATTCATTTGAGCTTATGTCTAAGTCATCTTCACCATTCTCAAAACCAAAGATTTCAGAAAGGATGGTGGGAGAGAGAGAGACATGATAACCTGAGATTGTTCCCGACAAGCTTTCGTCGACTAGTTTTGCAGTGTAAACCCATTCTTTTATCTCTGCAACAGCTATCTTCTGCCTGGTGCTTAGAAACTTCCTTAGACGTTGTTCTTCCAGCATTTGAAGAATATCCTTGAAGATTTGGTCCGACTGTGCAAACGAGTCCATGTCAATGTCGAAACCTGCGTCAAACTTCATTAGGTGCAGAGAGGCCTGAGGAATCGCCATTGTTCCTTGAACTTTTTGATTGCAGCAAAGGCCAAGAAAATCCTTATAGCTTCAAGCCTTGCAACAGGGGCAAATGTCTGATCATAATCTATGCCTTCTTCCTGTGAATATCCTTGAGCTACCAATCTTGCTTTGTTTCTCACAATATTGCCTTGATCATCAAGCTTGTTCCTGAAGACCCACTTGGTGCCAATAACTGGATGGCCTTTTGGTCTTGGAACTAAATCCCAAACCTTGTTTCTTTCAAACTAGTTGAGTTCCTCTTGCATTGCAAGAATCCAATTTGGATCCTATTCTGCATCTTTTATGGTTTGAGGTTCAACTTGTGATAGAAAACAAGTATGCATCTGATTTTGGTGTAGTTGATGCCTTGTTTGAACACCTGCTGTGATATCACCAATCACTTGTGAAATTGGATGATCTCTAACTGTGATGTGGTCAGCAGTTGGAGTTGGTTCAGCAGCAGTATCCACATTGGGAATTTGTTCGGTTGTTACATCCTGTGGAGGATGTTCTGCTGTTACTTGATTCAGGTAATCAACAAGATCTGGATGATCTTCTTCTTCACTGTCTTCAAGAGTTTGAGGTAATGGATGCAGTGAATCTCTTGTCTATAGATTTAATCCTTTAAGCTCTTCACATAGAGCTGGTACCTGCAAAGTGTTCTTGGTAGAAGAGTTCTTCTCCTTGTAAAACATGTTAGTTTCATCAAAGGAAACATGCATAGACTCTTCTATTTTAAGAGAGGATTTGTTAAATACCCTATATGCTTTGCTAACTATTGAATATCCTAAGAAGATTCCTTCTTCAGATTTTGGTTCAAATTTTCTAAGATATTTCTTATCATTGTTATGAACAAAACATCTACATCCAAAAGTTCTAAAATAATCAACTTTAGGTTTCTTCCCTTTAAGCAATTCATAGGGAGTTTTACCCTTAAGTTTGTGTATCAAACTTCTATTCAGAACATAATTTGCTGTGCTGACAGCCTCAGCCCAAAAAGATAGGGGCAAGTTAGCATCTGCAAGCAATGTTCTTGCTGATTCAATTAGAGTTCTATTCTTCCTTTCAACTACCCCATTTTGTTGAGGAGTTCTAGGAGCTGAGAAGCAATGTCTGATACCTTCCATCTCACAGAATTCTTGCATGAGAAGAGACTCAAACTCAGTGCCATGATCATTTCTGATCAATGCAACTACAGTAGAGTACTCAATCTGTATGCTCTTAAGAAAGTCTGTAAGAACTTTAAAGTTATCTGACTTTTCTCTCAAAAAGAACACCCAAGTGAATCTAGAGAAGTCATCCACAATAACTAGAGTGTAAGACTTCCCCCCTAAGCTCTTTATTGCTATAGGTCCAAAAAGGTCCATATGTAGCAAGTATAAGATTCTAGGTGAATTACTTTTAGATAATGATTTAAAGCTGTTTTTGGTTTGCTTACCTAATTGACATGCCCTACAAAGACCTTCTTTCTTATATGATCCTGATGGTAAGCCTCTAACAAGATTATCCTTAGCTAGTTTAGCAATGGTCCTAAGGTTTACATGTCCTAATCTTTTATGCCATAATTCACTAGATTTGCTTAACTCATTAAATAAACAAATTTCTGATTTAAATGAGTTGAAATTTACTAAATATATATTTCCTTGTCTAATTCCTGATAGAACAATAACATTATCAGATGATTTAATGATGCATTCTGATTTATTAAATGTTACCTGATAACCTTCATCACATAACTGACTTATGCTGCTGAGGTTGTGCTTCAGACCCTTGATATAGGTTACTTCCTTGAATGTCACTGTTCTAACTTTAATTTGACCATAGCCTTTGGTTTGTCCACAGTTGGAGTCTCCAAAGATCACCTTGGGTCCAAGTTTTGCCTTGTAGTTGTTCAGGTTGGCCTTGTTCCCTGTCATATGCTTTGAACATCCACTGTCCAAGTACCATTTTTGATTTAATCTTTGATAGCTGTGTACCTACAAAGACAAAAACATAAACTAGTTGTTTTTGACCCAGACTACCTTGGGTCTTTTTATGTTACCACAAAATTCAGAAATAAATGTCATTTCAGGCTGATCCTTATAGCCTTGTGGATGATATTTCCTTGGAGGTATAGTCCACTCAGTAAAAGGATTTTTAGTATGTTTAGGATTAGAATTCTTAGAGTTTTCTGTATAGTGCTTGTTCGAGGAATTTGAATAAATTTGTCGACTACTGTTCATATTATAACTATACTGAAAATCTGTTCTCAGTTTTCGTCGAGCCTCGTTCGACAGATTTGAATCCTTTTTGTCGAGCTTCGTTCGACGAATTCTTCTGAATTCTCTTATCCTTAACAGACTTGCTTGAAATGTCTTTATTTCTTTCTGCAGCCTCTTTGCTTTTAGCAGAAATGAATTTTATGGGTGTGGAGAGGATGTTTCTCTTAATCAAAGATGCTCACTTGATGAAGCACCCAAGCCCAGTTTGATATTGTTAAATCTAACATTGACAGTGCTTGTGATGTCCATCAATTTGATACTTCTCCCATTGAGGGATTCTTCAAACTCTTTGGCTTCAGATAATTTATTCTCAAGAGTAGTAATGTGTTCTCTGGAGGCAGCCAAATCTTTCTTAAGATTTGCATTCTCTTCACTTATATTGTTCATTTCAACTAACTTATTTCTGAGAGAGATTACTTCTTTCTCAGATTTTATTAAGTCTTGACAAAGAATTTTGAAATCATCTTTGAATTCAATAGAAGTAAAATCAAAGTCAGATAATACCTGATCAATATCATCTTCTGTTTCTGATTCTAATTTCTCTTCATCAGAATTGTTGGTTGAGGCATTGATTGCCATCATGCAAAATTTTTTTTCTTCTTCATCATCACTGGAGCTGGATGATGATGCTGATTGTGACTCATTGTCTGAGTCATAAATAGCCATTAAGCATTGGCTGTTTTCTTTTGTTTCTTCTTCATTAGAAGAATAAGATGAAGATTCTGATTCAGATTCTGTTTCACTCCAGGATGTTGCTACAAATCCTCTTCCCTTCTTTTTGTGAGAGTGGGAGGAAGATTTGTTGGAGCCCTTCTTTTCTTCCTTTTCTTTTCTTCTTTTCTTCTTGTCCTTCTTGTGTTGAATCTCTGGACATTCAGGAGCAATGTGTCCTGGTTTCCTGCAACCAAAACATATAATTTCATTAGAGTGATTTTTGTCATACCTTGGCTTGTCATGACTTCTGGATAGCTGTTTTCTGATGTGTTTCTTAGCCATCTTGTAGAATCTTTTGGCAAACAGATTCATAAACTCCTCTTTGTCAGGAGCTTTTCCTTTATCTTCTGCAGCCTTGAAGGCTATGCTTCTTTCCTTCTTGGGTACTGGGGATGAAGTAGATTCTTCAGCTTCCCTAGTTTTGATGAGCTGATCATAAGACTTGAGCTTGCCCAGCAAAGCTTCAGTGGTGATCTCATTGAGACTTCTGGCTTCCTTGATTGGCCAGATTCTGGAGTCCCATGTGCTAGGGAAGCACATAAGAATTTTGTCATTAATCTCTGTGAGTGAGATCACTTTGTCCAGAGACTTCAGCTCATTTATTATGAGGCTGAGCCTATTGTACATATCAGCAACATTTTCTGATTCTCCCTTCTTGAAGTTCTCATATTGAGAGATCAGGTGAGATCTTCTATCTTTTCTTTCATCTGCTGAGTCTGCCACCATGTTGTTGAGAGATTCCCAAATTTCTTTTGCTGAGGTGCAATCAACAACCTTCTGGAATATGTCATCTGACATAGTTAGGGCCAGAATGTTCATGGCCTTTGCATCTGCATTTCTCTGCTTCTTCTGAGCTTCAGTCCACTCAGGAGGAGGAACAACAGTATTGTCTGTTGTTGCTGCAGTACTAGCTGTTGCTGTAGGTGCTGGAGGCCCTGTTAGAATAACATTAAAAATCTCTTCATCAATGGAGTTCATATAAAGCCTAATCCTTGCTTTCCATAGTGCAAACTTATTGAGATTGCACATAAGAGGTCTTGTGCTGGAATATTCCTTGTTTTGTGCCATGAGTTTTAAATAAGATAAAATTCTAGAGAAGGAAACTCTTAGAAAAATTAAGATCTGGTTGATCTTTGTGATTCAGGTGTTAACCTGTAAAGAATCAACACCCCTCTGATACCAATTGAAAGTGGAGGTCAGATCTTAAGTTACTCTAGAGGGGGGTGAATAGAGTATTAAAACTTTTTGTTTAGTTTTATAGCGGAATTTAAGATACTGAGTAGGTATATGTGTAATCAGTGAGAGTTAAAGATAAAGACAGAAGTAGTAAAAAGCACACAACACAAGCACACAGAAATAAGCAAGCACAGAAGACACAAGGAGCTATAGTAGTTCCCCAATAAATCTGGGTACGTCTACTCTTCTACCACCCTTGGTAGGAATCCACTAGGAGGGTTGATAAGGTGCCCAGGCACCAAGGGGTTTTTGATAAGGTGTCCACACACCAATAAGCTTTTGATAAGGTGCTTAAAAACCACACAAGGATTTTTTGATAAGGTGTCTTGCCACCACTGGGTAAACTTTTTAAGGGAGTATTAACCTTGTACAGGATGAGATAAAAGGTTTAGAGTGTTCTTCTCTGTCAATGATCTGAGAGAAGACAAAATGTGCTGAAGCTGAAGGCTCCCCCTGTCTGATGAGAGTTGATGACAGCTTTGTGGACAGAGCTTTCTCAAACAGAAGTCTTTGTAGCAGATTATCTGGAAGAAGTTAATCTTCAGATTGTTGTTGCTCTTGAAAGACTTTATTTTACAGCAGATCTGAGAGATTGAATCTTGTTCTCAGAATGAAGAGGATGCTGCCTTGCTGAGGAAGAATGCTGGAAAGAAAATAATATATTTTCTTCTTCTTCTTCCTCTTAAACTTCTTCTGTTCTCCTTGCTGAGGAAGAATGATTGATCCCTTTTTCTTTTCGATAGCTTGTCATGCTTCAAATTCAAATCCTCTGTCTATTTAAGGAATATATTTTTCTGACTTAAATCCTTCTTGGAACTAGGTAGCCACCCAAAAATGACTTTGGCAGGTCCTTTCAATTCCTTTTGTCGAGAAAGATGCCTTTGCAGTAAATGTCAACGGCTATTCTTCTTCTTGGAATAGAAGGAATATAAGGATATAATAAATAAGAAAGATATCCTTACATGGCTGCCTGAATACGTCCAAGGAGAAATAAATATATCCGTTATTCTGCTGATTTGTGTTCAGAGAACTGACATCCACTGAGAATATTAATCTGAACTTCAGAAAGGAATTTGTCGAGCGCTGGCTAGAATTCGTCGACCGCTGCTAGTCATTTGTCGAGAGCTGGCTAGAATTTGTCGAACGCTGTTAGCTATTTGTCGAGCGCCGCTCAGAAAATGTCGAGTGCTGGAACTGTGAATTTCTTCAGTCTGCTGGAAACAATTTGTCGAACGAATCTGGTCATTCGTCGAACACCACTCGCCATGAGTTGAGCTTGAATTTTCCTAAGTTCTGCTAATCTAATCAGCCTAAAACTTGACCCTAAGGCTATACAATGGGGTCAATACAGATCCTAATCAACATATAGCAATCCTAGCCCAAATCAGTAATTGGGTTGTTCCAACATAAAGGAAATACATTTTCCTTACTTGATCTGATGGAAAGAGCCGTTACTGTCGTCGATCTGAGTTCAGAGAATGAAAGAAATATAATCTTCTGAAACTTTCTGAACTTAAATATCAATTCTTCGATCTGAACAAAATTCGTCGAACGCAGATTCGTCGACCTCAAGATTTTCGGCGAGCACATCATTTACTTCGTCGACCTCAAAAGAATCTTGCTAGAATAATTAATTTTGTTGATCTGTGAGAACTTTCGTCGATCTGAAAGTGTTCGTCGAACGCAGACTGGAGTTCGTCGAACGGAAGTATTCGTCGACCGCTGAGCCTGGATAAATTCGTCGACCGCTGAACCAATCTGTTCGTCAACCTCTGAACCGCTGAGACGGAATCGTCGACCGCTGAGACGGGATCGTCGACCGCTGAGCCAATCTGTTCGTCAACCTTTGAACCGCTGAGACGGTATCGTCGACAGCTGAGACGTGATCGTCGACCGCTGAGACGAGCTTGAATCAAGCCGTTCGTCGAACGCAGAATGTAATTAGTCGAGCACTGCACTTAGACAAATTCTTCGACCGCTGAGAGATGAGCTGTTCGTCGAATGCAGATAGTCGTTCGTCGAACGCAGAGAACATGCCATTCTTTGAATGCAGAGAGCTTGTCGTTCGTCGAACGCAGAGAGCTTGCCGTTCGTCGAACACAGCTAGTCGTTCGTCGAACGCAGTGTGGAGTTCATCGAACGCCGAATCTGAATGAATTCTCTAGTTCTAACAGCCTAAACTCTTGACCCATAAATTATACATTGGGGTCAACTTTGTACCTAGTCAACATATAGTGATCCTAGCCCAAATCAGAAATAGGGTTGTTCCAACAAGGGGGCAGGCCGCCCTCCCTGCTCGCCCCCAAAGGAGCTGGGGCGATATAGGGGGCATGCCGCCCTCCCTGCTCGCCCCCCAAAGGAGCTGGGGAAAGACAGGGGGCAGACCGCCCTCCCTACTCGCCCCCCAAGGGAGGTGGGGCGAGATAGGGGGCAGACCGCCGTCCCTGCTCGCCCCCCAAAGGAGCTAGGGCGAGAGAGGGGGCAGGCCGCCCTCCCTGCTTGCACCCCAAGGGAGCTGGGGCGAGACAGGGGGCAGGCCTCCCTCCCTGCTCGCCCCCCAATGGAGTTGGGGCGAGACAGGGGGCAGGCCTCCCTCCCTGCTCGCCCCCCAAGGGAGCTGGGGAGAGACAGGGGGAAGGTCGCCCTCCCTGCTCACCCCCCAAGGGAGCTGGGGAGAGACAGGGGGCAAGCCGCCCTCCCTGCTCCCCTCCCCCCCAAGGGGAGCTGGACGAGACAGGGGGCAGGCCGCCCTCCCTGCTCGCCCCCCAAAGGAGCTGGGGCGAGATTGGGGGCAGACCGCCCTCCCTTCTCCCCCCTTGCCTAGGGCAGTGCTAAAAAATGTTGGGCCTAAAGACCTCTTGGGCCCCGGGGACCCACTCGGCGAATACAGGGTTGTACATTTATCATCTTAAGAGTTTTGAGGGAAGTGAAACCACCATCTTTCCAAGAGGATTTCGTGCTCCCTAGTAGGTGATTGTCATGGCCCCCAAAGCTTCTCAAGCATCCATGGCGGACCGTCGATCGGCATAGCTCTAAGCCACCACTTAGGTCCTCTCCTCTCATCTATTTCTTAGTGGGTAGATCTCATCACTTTGGCCGCTAGATTACGGGCCAATTGGTCTTGGATTGGCATGGCCAAAAGCTTGTGTTCAAGCTTTTCTTTTCTTATCAAATCCCCGATTCCGACCGCCTCCGGCCGGCCAACCACCATACATCGCAGACTGCCACCTCAACGAAGGTGGTGGTGGCGTTGGCCGATCGGAAGAGGGTCTAGGTGGCCAGGAAATCACCTCTCAAGTTGCTACAGGATAGACCAATCGTGGCCATTGGCTGATTGGAGAAGATGAACTGATGCCCTCCATTTTATTTTATCCAATTTTTTGATTATTTACTTCATAATTATTCCTGGAAATTTTTGTTTGTGAAACTGACAAATTGAACCGCTTTGAGTCCATTTTAGGAAAAAATGGCCTGAGACAAAAGTTGTAGATCTCTATGTCTAGTTTATTTTAAAATTAATTTGAGCCAATTTGGCCCACTGGTTTAACCGCAACACTCAAAATGGTGCAACCTATACATAGGGTTGACCCGAGATTGATTTGAGTGCCCCGCTAATCCGGACATATATCCAAATGCTTTGAAATTTGGAGCATAAGCTATATTTACCCTTACCCCCAATATATCCAAAAATGGGAATTTGTGGAGAAATGTTTTCTATATTTTTTATAGAAATTTAAGAATTCATGTATGAATTAATTATAGGGTCTAATTGCATCTAATCCATACCAAATTTTGGTGGGTGGTCCTTAGGGCCATGACACGACTATGGTAAAAATTTCATCCTATTTGAGATTGATTTAGTTGAGTAATTGAGTAACCCAAAATTGATCAAACTAGGGGATATTTGAACAAAGGTGCACTGGATGGATTTGGGAGATCAACCCTCATCCAAATGTTGTGAAACTTTGACCACTGACTTGATGTCACATAAAATACCACCATAAGTGGTTTTGGGTGGTTTGGAGTGGATGTGCCCTAGAACCCCGGTTCAAACCGTAGGGTTATATATTGAACCGAATGAAGGACATATGATCATATGTCGTCGGATTGACTTGGAACTTGGTAGAGAGTTTCATGTGGTAGAAATAAGCAATGGATAATTTATCTAAAAATTTTAGGAACATTTATCCCCTCTAAATTAGTTAGGAACCAATTAGGGCACTTTCTTATATTAAGAGATTGCATAATTATAATACCTTGGATGCTAATGAAATTTTGTCAGCAAGTTTATATGGGGGATATCATTCTCTGATAAATTTTGTTATGAATTTTAGATTGATATATATAGTAATTCATTCATAACCCCAATATTTGCCCTAGTTGTAAGATAATTAATTATAGATTTAATACTCACTGTAAAATCATGAAACTTGGTCAGAGGACTTTTTAGGGCAAGCATACGATATGTGAATTTTAGTATAATTTTTGGCGGAGTTTTTATATGGTTCTCTTCACAAAGTGCCCTATGATTTGCTTATTTAAATAAAGGATTTATATGGTCAAATGAATTGGTAAAATTATGAAACTCAACTAGTAAACCTTTCTGATCTCCCTAGACATATTTAAATTTTCTTGTAATTTTTGAAGGAGTAGTTTTGGTACTTCCTTTGTAAATCTCTCATTGAGATAAATTGATTAATATTTTAATTAGAGGTCAAAACCTTTTTGGAAAATTATGAATTTTATATGTGGATGTTATTTTGATGATATATAGTTGTACAAATTTTATTATGGTCATAACTTATCAAACAACCATACTTAATTGGTGTTCAAAGTCACAGGTTCCCTGATTTTGAGAAAATTATGATAGATGCTAAATAAATTAGGAAAATTATGAATTTCTGGAGTTATCCTTAAATATCATAACACATCCCCAATAATAATCTTGGGTGATTTAGATGATTATTTGGAGTACCTCCTCTCATGCACCTCATAAAGTCTAAGTGGTCTGCGTATAGTGAAAACACTGAATAGGGGTAAACATGTAGGTTTTACATGGGGAATTAAATATGTTGGTGCACCCAGACTGATTGGATTTGGGGGCGATCACCAAAGGAAGGTAGGGGTAAGATGTTTGGTTGGCTAGGAGACAAGAGTGTGCTTGGAATTGTCAAAAAATCATCATTCCCTTGGAGTGAAATAAAATACACCTAGGGTTAATAAGTGTAATAGTGAGAGGAGTATGGTTATGGGTAGTTATCAATAATAGTAAGTGTCTTGGAATGGGCGGTTTGGGCTATCATCCCATCGTACCTCCTAGTACCGTTGCGAGCCTCTCACAGGGTAGACCTCGGGAAGTCCAAGATTAACCCAAAGCTGTAGGAATAATTTGTTACGCAAGATTAACTTAATAATACACTCACTCACATCCCATTGCTATGGTTAGGCAGCTGGTTTGGCTTTACGAGCGGTAGGCTCGGTGGTTGTAGGCACAGACGGGTTGGTCCGGCGAGCCGGTGGCTCGAAAGGTTATGGTGACGGGCGGGTTAGCCCATGGAGCTTATGGCTCAGAGTTAGATGGTAATCATAATTGCATGTGCATAAAGGTGGTGGGTCTTCGGTATTGACGGTCGTTCACACCGACTTCGATACGCTGGCTCGGCAAGTGTGGATTTGCACTTAGCTAAGAAAGTCTGGTGGTCTAGCCAGTAAGAGCATGCAAGCGCTCCGCAATTTTGCGTTGAGGCGTATGATAGGTCTAGATTAGGTAGTGTGAATACCAACCTAGAGGTGGGCGAGGCCCAACCCACTGCTTCTGTTTGCCACTATGGGGGTATCCTGAGAGTTTTGCTAGCTCCAAAAAGGGGGAAATAAAGGTCTATGCGCATAGAGTCAAAGTGTGTGAGTTGCACTTGTGTGATCATAACATTACCTAACATAACTCTGCATGTCATAGCATAAGCATTGCATTTCAACCCCTACCCCTATCGTATAAACTGGTTATGGGACTTTTTATATGAAAGACCTTGCTAAATGTCCCCTTGGTCTTTAAGGTTGTATGTGCATTCCTATAAATCAATGGTTACTTTTCTATTCTTACTTGTTTACCTTACTTGTTCTTTACCTTGCTTTATTTACTGTTTCATATATATAAACACCTGTGTAGTGATAGATACTCCTGTAGCTAAGACATGTCACCTGCTTTGTTTTATACCCCTTGCTGTCCTCCGCTTCATCCTCCCGCTCGGTGCCTAGGGCTACTGGGGATGGATGGGGGGAAACGAGGCTTAGTCTTTTTGATTTGTAGTGAGAACATGATGTACTGGGCATGAGCCCTTTTTATTGCTACCTCTTTATTCAGTTAATATTTGTGGACATCTTTTTATGATATCTATATAACATGTGATTTGTGGACTTGTCTTCATTTATACTTCTCTTTTCTGCGATTGATATTGCCAGCAGGATCAGCGTTTTGTAGTGGCGACCTTTCCGTGTATTGGTGTCACCTCAAAGCGGCGGTTCTGGGATTAAGGCCCAGTTTGTAGCAAAAACAATTGGCGTCTTACAAACTGGTATCAGAGCAAACCTCGATCAGAAGAAAAGAAGTCCACAAACCCTGGGACACCCCGCGCGAGTTTAGTTTGAGGACAGACTAAGCAGCGGAAGCAATGGTGTGCCCATATGGGGAACCACATGAAAAAGTCCACTTTTAACTGAATCGTTTTAGCCAAATCTCCTTACGAGTGACAAGTTTTCTTTTGTAGCCTGCGGTAAACCCTGCCCCCCAGCAGGGAATACCTCTGGCTGCAAAGATCTCTTTAGATAGTCCTCTAATCAAGGAGTTAGACTCAACCCCACAAGGACACATGAGTTACCATGATAATTTATACCATACCCTAGTCTGAAATAGACTGTAGGTATAAATTTGATTAAGGTACGATGATACCCCCAAAGAGGTTAGAGGAGGAGCTTAATGTGGGAATGACCACCTGAATGATGTCTAGCTTCAACTCAAAGTAATTGTTCGCAATAGCAGGTCGAACAATACTAGAAGGGGCATCGTCCAGGTTAGGCCGGGCATAATATGACATAGTCCATTCCGCAACTCCATCCAAATTTGGATCACCCATTTGAGAGGAAGAAGAGGAGGGAGGAGAAGAAGAAGAAGAAATGGAAGAAATGGTATTCGGAAAAGAAGTATTGCCTACGGATTCGTCAATCGGATTTTGAGAATTTGGTCTTTGGAATCGTAAGCGTCTCCAAATGGTTTGCTCGATCCCCGTATCCAAATCAAGAAGATCTGACGGATTCCTTCGGGTCATACACCAAAAAGAAAAAGAAAAACGTAGGAATTAATGAGAAAATAGGAAAAAGTAAAAATATAAATATAAATAATTTTTTGTTTTTTTAATAATTAAAGATTTAATTAGTCTTAGATTTCCCGAGGTCTACCCGGTAAATGGTTCGCAGCGGTACTAGGAGATAAGATGGGATAATTGCCCAAATCTCCTTTTCTAAGAATTTAATTTCACCTTAAAAAGAAAAAGAAATGATAAAATTAATAGAACTAAGCTTTCAAAATATCAACAACTAGTCCCCGGCAACGGCGCCAAAAACTTGATATGCTAAAATCGTGTTGCGTAAAATTAGAGTATTATCCACGTATAATTTGATAAGGCAAGTGTACATATCGCTTTATAGTATAGGATTTAGAAAATCAAGTGTCATATTTTTCCAGGCTTGTTGAGTAATTCTACTTACAAAGAAGTGCTATTATTTTATCGATTAAAAGTCGGGTTTGTTTTGGAAAATGATTTGGAGAAATTCAACTACGAAGAAAGATTATGATTAAAAGATTAGCACTTGATCTAGAATCCCTTTGGAATAAAATAGAATTTTACAAAAGAATAATCTGCAAACTCTTGTTGAAATAACTTCGATCATGGAGGTTCCCAAAACATGATAGCACCTCTCTCAAGGAATACTAACAACTAACCTTAGGTTGATTGATTAAGACCCCTCGGCTAGTCGAAACACCTAAGCTTGCTTTAAGCGGTGAACCCTACTATTGGATTTGAATCCAATCCAGAAGATTTATGTCGTCCTCTCTCGAGGAGTGCATGCAACTCCTTTTATCTTTGAGTGATCTCCTCGTACGCACGGATCTCTTGATCAACTAGAATATGGATCTTAGATTGAAAATCATATTCCAGACATATGAAATAAAAAATAAGTAACTCAAAGATAAATCAAAGATAATCAAAACGAGAGCTTGCCAATTAGAAAAATTCAAAAAATATGTTATTTCATTCCAAAGTTCATCATGACCAAGTGCTAAAGGAAATTTAGCTACTCATCATAACGATGGGAATACAAGTAGAAGAGGAAAAAGACATGATAAAAAAACTTACAACAAACTTGCAACTCTAAAATTGCAATAATAGAAAACTTACAACTTGTAGAAAAACTAGCTAGAACAACAAAAACAGTAAACTAAAGCTGAAAATAAACTCTAAAATCCAACTCCTTGACTTCTAGAGATTGCTGCCTTTTATAGTTAAAAAATTGAGGTGTCACGCCCTCGGTCAGGCCCATGACCAAGGGCGTGTAAGCTGCGTAATTGCAATCTTGAAAGCCCGGGAACGTTGGGTGAGAGAAACCGTCAAAAATCAATTGCATGGTGGGTCACGACCCAGGTCACTCCCGTGACCTAGGGCATGTCTTGACCGAGTCTGAAAATGGTGGGAAACACCGCGATTAGGAGTTAATCGGTTGTTGGAAGGGTCACGCCCTCGATCATGCCCGTGACCGAGGGCGTGTAAGTTGGAAACGACGCGAGTTGAGAACTGCATGCATTGAATGATTTGACGGGCAAGTCACGCCCATGGCCTTGAGGTCACGCCCTCTGTCACGTCCATGACAGAGGGCATGCAATTTTAATATGATGTGGCGGCATGTTCTAGCAGCTGGAAGGAGGTTGGGTTGGTCATGGCCATGACTTGGAGTCACGCCATTGGTCACGCCTATGACCTTGGGAGTGTACTTTGCGATTTCGGCAGAAATGCTCCAGAATTTCCCTTGAACACGGCTATGGGCTTGGAATTGCTATTAACAACTCAACTTACCTGAAAATACAAAAAAAAGGTAAATTAGTGATAAATTAAACTAAAACTAAATAAAAATAAATAAATTATTAATAAAATATTATATAAAAATAACTATAAATAATTCATTATCAGTCAACGCCGACGTTAAGTCCTAATGTCTGCCATTAGAACACTTTCATCATTTCAGCTTGTGGGCAAGTCCAGACCAACAATGTTGCATCCTTGTGTCAATTTTGTTCAAACCTGCATGATAATACACACAATGGAAAACAAGATCAAGTACAAGTAGGATTTGTTATTCTCAAATCAAAGGGATGCGGAAAACTGCGTTCCAACAATCTCCCCCTTTAGATAATAAAAAATCCAATAATGATAAATCATATTCATATATAAGAGATGTGTTTTTAGAAAGATATATGACACTAAGCAACATAGAGATAAGAGTTATAATTTTAATTTGTAAAATTATGCTCCCCCTACTTAAGTGCACCCCCTTAGTGTATGCTCCCATAAACTAGATTCATGCTCCTCCTTAAACTAGTGAATCTTACTCCTTTAATCATTAAGATTTATCATTTTATTCTCTCCCTTTTGTTATTAGCAAATGTGGGTGGAGTGAAAACAAAATTAGAATAAAGAAGACACAAGTTGGGACACACTAAGAGAAGATAAGAGTTTTATTTTAAGCATAAGGTAGGTCATGATCGAGCTAAGAGAGAGAGTAGCACAACGAAAAAAGTATATGAAAAGCGTGAGGAATAAAATCCCATGAACTTTACCAAGCCATTCTTCCACTTGATAGACACTAATTAACAAAAGAGTTTGAAAGGTACAAGTGAAGAAGAGATCTTAAAAATAAGCATGATAAAGCATGATAAAAATACATGATCAACGGGTGGTGATGGAGAAGTATAAATACATAACCCGATAGAATAATATTAACGATCTTGTCCCAGAGCTTTATTCTACTTCTACCATTCGAGTTCCTCGGTCACGAGATGTACCATCATCTTCTCGACCACCCCTTCGACGAGGAGTCTCTCTCCGTGAGATGAGTCGGGAGCATCAGGATTCGTTTGAAGATTTTAGGGAGAACGTGACACGACGTATGCCATATATGGAGAGGATGATGTGCTATATGATCAAGGCCCTGAAGTTGAAGCCGACACCGACAGAGGAGAGGGAGAGGGACGTTCCCGTGGAGGATCCTCCACCCCACTCGACTCGCCGTACTCGAAGGTCAAGGGATCGAGGAAGTTCAAGTACTGAAGGGACATATTATATTAGTGAGAGTAGAGAATTTTAGGGAGTTTCCTTTTATGTAATAATAATTGTTTAATTTTGGACAACTACAGTCTTGCGCCAGACGTTAGCAGTTATCATGATTTTTAAAATTTAGCTTTTTCTGAGTTTTATTTATTTTGTGAAATGTCTCTTTGCTGTGTTTTGATTTTGTTCAGGTTTTCATAGTTATGATTTTATTGCTTTAATAGGTCTTCACAAAACCTTTAGTGGATTTAGTCATGTTAAATTGTTTTTTATAAGGATATGAGCTTATAAAAAGAAAACTTCAAAATGGTTTATTTAAAATATTTGTATTAGCTTAATAATTTTAGTATTTATTTAATGAATGACATTGTAAAGATAAGATAAAAAGGTATTGATAGTGAAAGTATCTAGTTGCTACCTAAATCATCTAGAGGGGGCTGAATATGTGAGTTCTATGGCTTTTTAAGCGGAATTAAAATCTATAAATATAAGCGCACAAAAAACAAAGAGCACACACAAACACAAAGATTTTATAGTGGTCCCCCGATATGGGTAGTCCACTTTCCCGCCTCACCTATCTAGCATGCCCGTCTAGACTAGGCTACTTCACTAATCTCAGATTATAAATAATCTTACAACTCGGAGTACAACTCCTACAAGCTCGGAGAACAACCTCTCCTACAAAAATCTCGGAGAATAATTTCTCCTACAAACTCGGAGATCAAAACTCTCCTACAAACTCGATCCCCTAAACTAGGATCTACCAAAACAACTCGATAGATAAAACTTCCTACAAGAAAGGAGTTTACAATAACTATAGATCGAAAAACCAATCTCTTAGAATCTCAAGGAGATTCTACTTCAGATCTGAAAGAATAGGTCTTCTTCTTCCTTGAAAGAGATAAAATCCTGAACTTGAACAGGAAAGAAGAAATACTTTGTCTTGAATGATTTGATCTGAATACTTGATGACACAACAAGATCTAGAAATCACTTGAATCAGTTTGAGCACAGAGATCTTGTTGAGTCGAAACATGATGACAAATCGTGCACTGGACTTGTCGGCGGCAGAAGATCTTCTGTGCGAGAATGAGAAAATTGTCGACGACAATTGCGAAGTTCCTTTTTCAAATTAGCACGATTAGGGTTAAAAGAAAACATCCTTTTAGTATTTATAGCACCTCTTCAAATGGCTATAAACAAGACTTAAGGAAATAGGTCCACGTGTACAGTACATGGAATAAAACCCTAAAAGAAAAAATCGTGTGGAATAGAAGAAAATGCGCTTTGTCAGCATTCGTCGAATATAGGACTACTCGACAAATTAGACTTAGAAAATGCGCTGAGACGGGAAGAAAAAGAACTAAAGCCACTTGAGGATTTCACGAGAGCACTCGACGAATTCGTCGAGTGTTCACGAGAAATCGGCAAACCACTCGATGCATTCGTCAAGTGTTCTCGAGTGAACAAACTTTTACTCGATGAAAAATACTTAACAATTTTTCTGAGACCTCTTGAGTAAATTCGACGAATAGCTAAGTCTTTACGAGTTGTCTCGACGAATTCACTTAGATTCTTCGATACCACCTGACGAAAAAGACTATGACTATTTTCTTCCACTTATGAATTCAGCAACTACTTCACCTTGTCTTTTCCCTAGTGTTTGAATATGAAGTACATCCCAATAGAGATATTTCACATCAGTCAACACCTTGGTCTACATAATGAGGTGTTACATTGCATAGGCATTTGTTAATAACTCATTGAAACATGACATTGGTTTGTACTTAGCAAATAATATCATACAAACACAGAACTAAGAAACTTCATCAAATACAATATCAATTCATCTTAGTTTAAGGGACACTTCTTCAAATCAAGGTTATTGTGGCTACAATTCCCAACAATCTCTCCCTATTTGAAGAAGTCAGAACCCTGTCTACTAAGGTGAATTGCACAGAAAAAATCATAACCATAGTCATAAACAAAGGGCATGACATAAAGAAGTAAACAATATGAATTGAAATATCCAAACATCAATATATATATAAATGTTTTCCAGATTTCAACAAAGTCACAACACACATCTAAGGCATTTTAGCCTTCCCCTGCTTGCTTTTCTTCATCTGCCTGACAAAATATGCTTTGGGCTTTGGGTAATATTTTGGAGGAGGAGGAGGAGCATATGGATTGCTGTATCCATAGTCTCTGAAATAAAACTTTCTTTTCGGCTGAGATACCTTGTGCTTATATATTTCTTCTTGACTGTAGTACTTCTGAGGATCTTCATTTGAAATATCAACAAGCTTGTATGTGTCCAAGATGATTGATTTAGAAATTAGACTCCATATCTCAGAGTATTCTCTTCTCTATGCTACTGGCTCCCTGATCTCTATACCTGATCCTCTCCTTTCAGAAGGATCTGTCCTTCTTGCAAAAGGGCCTTCACCATATTTCCTTTTCTTAATAGCATGCTCAGATGATTTAGGAATATCTTCAGGAATATCTTCTGGAATGTCTTCTGGAAAATCTTCAGGGTCAGACCATACCTGGGTATACAGTAATGGAGGAATGAGAGCTATCGTTGGATCGATAGGCACCCTTAGAGGGGGGGGGGGTGAATAAGGGAATAAAAATTCTTTTTATAATTGTAAGAAAAATTACTAGATTGTTTTTTTTTGGTAAGAGAGAGCAAAATAACAATTTAGCAAAAAGTAATTTGTAATAATAAAATTTACGCCAAATGAGAGAAATCAAGTAAACCCAACTAGAAACATGATTTTATTATATTTAAAAGGTGTTTACATAAGTTTGATTTCAATAACACTAGAAATCGGAGGCATACAAATGTTATAGAATTTTCTTTTTCTATACTGACTCTTATCCCCACGAACCGGTGGCTTTAGCCAATCCTTCCCCAGATATGGCCTCAAGCCGCTCTAGCCAATCCTTCCCCAGATATGACCTCGAGCACTCCCTAAATCTTATCTCCTAGACCTAGTCGCCAACTCACTCGGCGAATTACCCCCTAAGCCACGCAAGGACCTAGTCACCAACACAAGACGATTTTACTACAAATATTCACAATAATGAAATAAAGCAAATAACAAGAACTCCCTCTATGAGATTTCTGAAGATGAGGATGAATGATTGTTGTAGCATAAGCGAGGTTGAAGTGATCATTCTTCGGATGCAGCGTGAAAGTGCACAGTGTACCTCTGAGAATCCTCTAGAGGGGGGCAAATAGAGATTTAAAATAATTTCTATCCTAACTGTCAAAATAATAAACTTAATTAAGGATTTATGCTGAACAAGAACACATGCAGAATAAATACGGTGCAGAAAGTAAAGTGAATAAAATAAATTGGGATAGCACAGAAAATCAACAACCAAAAGACACGCATGATTTTTATAGAGGTTCCCCAAAATGTGGGTAGTCCTCTCTTCTACCACCTTATAGGAATGCACCACTGCGCCTGAGTCTTTTGATAAGGAGACTCTTAGAACCAATGATCTTTTGATAAGGAGATCATGAACCACTAGATCTTTTGATAAGGAGATCTTGAACCACCAGATCTTTTGATAAGGAGATCTTGAACCACTGAATCCTTTGAAGAGGTATTAATAAAACTCTTTTACAGAATGAGAAAGAAGAAGGGAGAAGGTTGAAGGAATTTTGTTCTCAGAATTCTTGAAGATGGTTGTATGAAGATCAGGCTATTAGTTGTTTCAAAGGATCTGCTCTTGATTAGCCCCTGCTTTAGATAGTGATGAATTGCAGAAGCTTTGTATTGTCAGATCCTTTCTTCTTCTTCTTCTTCTTCAGATTATGATCTGGCTGCTAAGAGATTGTGATGAAGAGCAGCTTTCAGATCCTCTATTCTACTTGATGAAGAACAGCAGAGCAATCTTTTTTTTTGTGTGTTAGGGTTCCTAAAGGAGATGGAGAAGAAGAGGAAGCACTAGAAAATGAATAAGACGGCTGATTATGATTAATGCCTTGCTGCCTCTGTCTTCTCTTGTCTTTTTATTCTTCCTTATTCAAATTCGAATGTGTTTCCCTTTCTGATATGCCTTGATAAGGTAATCTTCTTATCACTTTCTCTTTCTTTCCTCTTTAATTCTCGTCCCGACCACCTATTAGGAATATGGTTCCAAGAAACCTTTTGTGTCCTTCTTTAATGCTCCTTTCTATTTCAGGCAATTATTGAGCCGCTAGGGAATGGTCTTGAAGGATGTGGGCCATGATATAAGGATCAGAGAGACAACTGAAAAGATTACCTTTTACAGACTGTATTCGACATAGCGTCGAATTCATTTCTTCTCTTATCGGTGTAGCTTCGAGTTCTTCTAGGAGCTGCTTCGATTTCATCTATGCTCCGACTGAACTTTGCAAGTCGACGTTGCGTCGATATCTTATCGACATGTATGTCGTGTTGATCTGCCTGGCTCTGAGCTTCATCTTTTGCGTCGAGATGAAGTCGATGTCAGGTCGACTTTAGATGGCTTCGACAGAAGACCTCTTCTGCATCGAGTTGAAGTAGAAGCTGCGTCGACTTCTCCAATTACTTCAACAGGTCCCTGACCTCTACGTCGATATCTATTCGGCGTAGCGTCGACTTAAGTTACTTCGACAGAAGGTTAAACCACTTGGACTTCTAGTCAGAGCATCGTCGATATGGACTCGATGTTACGTCGAATTCTATTCGATGTAAATGTTAACTTAGCCCAATTTTGCTTCCCTTAATCTGGTCCTGATACCCTATGTTGAGTATGACATCCTAAGACATCTAATGACTAGATTACCCTCACTATACAATGGGTAATTTAAACCTAGTAGATAAAATCACTTTTAAGTAATTTGTTAAGTTAAATCAAAAGGGATTTTTCCCAACAATCTCCCCTATTTATCTTAACAAATTTTACAGATTGACTGAAGTGATTTTACATATTCTTTTATATAAACAACATTACATTCATTACAACATAGACATAACATAGGACAGACTGAAATCACATGCAGTTCCATTTACTTGACAGGCAGTAAAGTTGTGTAACATTTGCTCTTCCCAGAATAGATTTGTGTTCAAAATGAATAATCATAGAATACCTTGATAATTAAAGATTTCGGAATCCTTCTCAGGAGTCTTCCTTTTTCTTGAGAATACTACTGGGTTGACTTTCCTTTGAGCTATCTTCAGAGGCTCATCTTCATCAAGGATAATACTAGACCTTTAACAATATTGGCTTTGTCATTCTCCCCCTATTCTTATGCATTATGCTCAGCATAAATAGCATTGTCAGCAGCTTCCTTGGCAATCTTGGCCACCTCATCTAATGGATTCTCATCTTGAGGCTCCCCCTGATTCCCTGCTATGCTTACAGCTGTCATTTCTGCATTTAGGTCTCTTTGGGCATCTGGAGTAGGCTCCCCTATTTTGCAGCATCAGTTAGCTCATCATTTTCCCTTTCTTCTTGGGGATGCCCTTTAGCTGTCAGAAACTGCATGACATCTGCCATATCTTTGTCAACTATCTCCCCCTGAGCAGTTGCATATATACCTTTGTCATTCTGATTTGCAGGCCTTTCCTGGATATCATCATCCAACCTTTCTGGATGCTCCCCCTGAGACTGTGCATTCTGAAAGTTAGTTACCTTGTCAGGAGCAGGCTCATTATCATCATTCCCTTGATCCTGTCCACTCATAAAAGTAGGGGGTATTTCTTCCTCTAGGATGTTCTGCCCCTTCTTGACCTTGCTTGTCAGTGAGGTTAAGAATTCTCTTGAGACCATGGAGGAAGATATAAACTCTTTAAGGCTTTGAAATTATTTTTGAAAACTTAATAACTCACCCTCTATCTGGGAGTATTTCTTGTCAAATTTCCTAGCCTGAGAGGCCACTTGATCTGCAAAAGTTGAGGAGGCAATGACCACTACTTTTGAGATGATCTGCTCAAGATCAATTGTAGGTGATGGAGGGAGCTCTTCTTGAATAGGAGTGAGGGGATGGTAAACTTCAGGGGAGAAGTGAATTGATGGTGGTGGAGGTGGAGCATGGTGATAATCTGGAATTGTAGGGGATGTAGGTAGATGGGTTTGCAGAGAAGATGACACAAGTGATGATGTGGATTGGAACTGTTGTTGCAGTTGTTGTTGCTATTGTTGTGAATGCTGGTCTGTGATGCCATCCTGATGGATATAAGGAACATTATCCAAAGGAAGCGGAGAGTGAGCAGGAGAGATAACATCCCTTGGAGGATCTGGAATTTGCCTTTCAGGCTCTTGATGAGAAGGAGATCGAGGAGGAGAAACTGGAGCTTGACCAGGCTTTACTATTTGCCTGGTCCACTTAGAGAATATACCTATGTTGATTCTTTTTCCAAAAGGAATCGACACTCCTTTTGATTTGCAGACACTTGGGAAATGCTGGAAGAGCACCTGACTCATTATCCTCATGTAAGCATTCTCTGTATGAGCATACTTGTGCCCAATCATCTTCAGAAGCATTCTTCCCCAGTTTATTTTTTCTTAAGAACAAGTGCTCCCATTATCTGAAGTTGTTGCCTGGGGATAACATCATGTGCAGAGATCTTACACAACAGTACTTTCCCTACTATATCAGCCAAAAATCTGTGCTCTTCACCAAGGTCCATCTTCTTCAGATTGATATGTTTGTCCTTTTTAAACTTCATCAGTTCCAAGGACCTCTTAAGCTCCTCCCTTGTTAGTTCATCTGACTCATCCCCTACTTGAAGAGCATATGTTTGGTTCAGCAATTCCTCTGTTATCAATACATCTGTGTCATATATTTTCCCTTTGAGGGAACCATCCTCTCTTATCCGAATGTTGTCTTCAAGTTCAGTCAATTCAGCGTCTAGAATTTTGCATCTGGTTGAGATGAGCTTGATTAGCCCGGCCTCCTGAAACAAGCCAAGGATGGCTTTGAAACTCTCTGCAACTGCATTGAAGGAATCAACATCTACATCGAACCCTGAATTAACCTTAGGGGGTGCCATTGATTGAGATTGTATGTACCTACAAAGACAGAGAGAAAATGAGAGAGAAGGGAACAAGAGAGCAGGAGAGCAAGAAAGCAAGAGAGCAAGAGAATTCGAATGCGTAAATGTTTTGACACAGTAATTGCTTAAAAGCATATGAATCACCGCTATTTAGGGTGTAGGTCGACGTACCGTCAAAAATACTTATTATTTGGCGTGCAAAGTTGTGTCGGGATTGCTTCTAGAAGCAGTTCTGTGCGCGCTGATGAATCGACATTGCGTCGACTAGTACTCGACGTAGCTTCGAGACTATTCAGAGACCCTAAGCCGACGTAGTCCTATCAACGTTACGTCGATTTCCAATCGACATGACTTCGAATTTAATCAGCAATTATTAAGTCGACGTATGCGTCGATAGGAACTTGACGCTGCATTGAATTCTATTCAAATTGTCTGCTCTGTGTGCTTCTCGACGCTGGCGTCGAGTAGAAGTCAATGGTACGTCGACTTCTATTCTACGCACCTCTTAATAAACATATTTATTTCTTTAGAAAATCCTTGCTATTTTTCCCAGCAATTTTGCTTATTGAAAATAGATGATAATATGATGTAATAAATGTTAAGGAGGATTCAAGATAGAAATTACTCCCTTGAATGATTTTTGTTCCTTATTCATGACCTACATCATTCTCCCCAATCCATTTTCTCCTGAGTGAGACCCTACCTACACCTGCACATGTAACTCGATCATTAGAAGGGACCCAGGTTACCTTGGGCCCTTTGTTTTTACCATTGTAGGGTTCAATGAAAGAATAGAAGGGTCTTTCATGATACCCTTTGGGATGATAGGAAATGGATTTCCCAAACCTCTTATCCTGATACTTGAAATGAGTATAAAATGTATCAAAATATAACAAATCAGCAGAATGTTTTATTATTCTAGGTTTTGCTCTACCCTTTTGGTTGAGATAATTTGACTTTTCTACAAAATCTTGCCTAGGGATTTGTCTTTCTTATTCAGATTTATCTTTTTAGGTTTAACTATCCTATCTGTATCATTGTTATCCTTACCCTTGAATGATACACTCTTCTCACTTGGTTGATATTCACTAGGTCTAACAAATGAGACTGGATTTTTCCAGGCAGGTTTCCTAGGTGCTTCAATGCTGGTGGAGGGCTCTGCTCCTAATCCTAGGTGATTAAATCTCATAGAGAGATTTTCTGTGATATCCTTGAGCTTCTGACTCCTCCCATTGAGTGAGTCCTCAAAGGTCTTTGCCTTTGCTAGCTCTTCTTTTAATTATATGTTCTCTTTCCTGAGTTCAATTAGTTCTAACTCTTTATTCTTGATTTCATTTGTTAGATTCTGATTCCTTAGGTAAATTTCATCATTCTTGAGGTTTTCTAATTCAGTCCTAGCAGTGTCTAGTTCTTTTTCTACCCTAAGATGATCAATGTAGAAATCTTTAAAACAAGTTTTGAAATCATCAGAAGTAAAGTCAAATTCATAAAAAACCGATACCTGATCATCTTCTTCATCTGATGCCATCCCAAGAGCCATCATGTAGGCTGCTACTGCTTCTTCTTCATCCTCACTTTCAGATGATGAGGAGTCTTCTTCTACTTCAGAATCACTCCAAGTCTCAGCAATAAAGCCTTTGGCTTTCTTCTTGTCCTTTCCTCTGAAGGACTTCTTCTTCTCATCCTTGCTGTTGCTTTTCTCCCTTTGCTCTTATGGGCAGTTAGGAGCAATGTGCCCTGGTTTGTTGTAGGTATAGCAGATAACCTCTTTCTTTGGAGTCTTATCATACCTGGGCCTTGAGTCCCTTTCTCTTCTCCTTGAGTCCTCAGTCTTCACCCACTTCTTGAATCTCTTTGCCAGCAGACTGAACATTTCATCCACAGGAGTGGAGGACTCTCCTTCAGCAGCTTTTAGAGCAAGGGACCTTTGAATAGGAGCTGGAGAAGTCTCCCTTTCTTCAGCATCAACCCTATTTTTCAGTAGCATCTCATAAGACTTAAGCTTTCCTAGCAAAGCTTCAGTTGAGATCTCTCTGTGGCATCTGGATTCTCTTATTGCCCAGATCCTTGAGTCCCATGAGCTAGCGAAGCATATGAGAATCTTATCATTAATTTCAGTCAAGGATATTTCCTTGGCATCTGGACTCTCTGATGGCACAGATCCTTGAATCCTATGAGCTAGGGAAGCACATGAGGATTTTATCATTTATTTCTGTTAAGGATATCTCCTTTTCCAGACTCTTCAGCTCATTGACAATGATGCTGGATCTGTCATACATCTTAGCAACAGATTCATTAGCTTTCTTTTAAAAGTTCCCATATTGGGATATGAGAAGGGACTTCTTGCCCTTTCTTTCATCAGAACTTCCTTCTACCATTCTGGAAAGAGATTCTCAGATCTCTTTGGCTGATTGGTAGTCAGCTACCTTCTGGAAAATGTCATTAGACATTGTTGAAACCAGAATGTTCATAGCTTTGGCATCACATGCCTTTTGCTTCTTCTCTGTCTCTGTCCACTCAGCCCTGGGTACAGGTTCCCATGTAGAAACTCCACTGACATTTTTCTTGTATGGGGATGGAGGACCTAAAATGATAACATCAAAGATGTCCCCATCAATAGAGTTCATATATAGTTTTATTCTGGCCTTCCAAAGTGTAAACTTGTTTAGATTACACACTGGAGGTCTTGTTGATGCATAATCATTAGAACTCATTTTATTTAAAAATAGTTTAATTAATTTTAAAATAAATAAATGAGAGTAGGAGATCTTTTTTATCAAGGTGTTAACCTTTTAATGATCAACCTACCTCTGATACCAATTGAAAGTGCATAGTGTGCCTCTGAGTATACTCTAGAGAGGAGGTGAAAAGAGATTTAATTTTCTATCTTATTTGTGCACACACAATAAAAACACTAAGTGTTATCCTTCAACAATACCAAACACAAAATAAAATAAATGTTGTTAATGTAAATTAGAAAAGTTGTAAGCTATATGAGACATCACAGAAAATTAACACACACAGAAGACACAAGATTTTTATAGAGGTTCCCCAAAATGTGGGTAGTCCTCTCTTCTACCTCCCTGGTAGGATTGCACAACATGCGCCTGAGTCATTTGATAAAGAGACTCTTAGAACCAAAGATCTTTTGATAAGGAGATCTTGAACCACTCAGATCTTTTGATAAGGAGATCATGAACCACTGAATCCTTTGGAAGAGGAATTCTTAAAACTCTATACATGTGAAGAATAGAGTAAGAAGAAAGAAGGAAGTAGGAGATCAAGAATTCTGTTCTCAGAAATCTTTAGAAGCTTTTCTCAAGTTCAACTTCTATTCTGTTTCACTGGATCTGCTGATGATGAACCCTTGCTTATGATTGTGATGATTTGCAAGAGTTATGTTTGTCAGATCTTTTTCTCTGAAAGCTTCTTGTATTCTTGCTGTTGTAGGATGTAGAAAAAAAGAAGCAACCCTGTATCTTTTCTGTGCAGAGTAAACACTTGATTTCTATCTGCGTCTCTTAGGGTTGAAGGAGGAGGAAGAAGAAGCAACCCTAATCGACAGAGAGAAGAATAATGTAATGAATACTCTAATCTTTTCTCGTCTTCTCAGCCTACTTATTGTCCATCATTTGATTTGAATTTCTTTCTTGTTTTGGACAGACCTAAGAAGATATTCTTATTGGATATTTGATTTCTCTTCCTCTTTTGTTCCCGACCCATCTATTACATTCTGTTTCATTCCAAGAATGCTTTTGCTCTCCTGGAATACTACTTTCCTTTATTGGCAACAAACTAGCCGTTGGACAACTGTCTTCAGTATGGTTGACCTTCTGAAAAGGTATTAGAAAGACAGCTGGAAAGGATTCCTTTTTTCTGACTGTATTCGACATTGCGTCGACTTCATCTTCCTTCATGTCGACGCACCTCTGAGTTCTTATCGACGTAGCTTTAAATTTCTCCTTAGTTCTGGTTGAACTTAGATGTCGACGTTGCGTCGATTACTTATCGACGTAACCGTCGAGTTGAAGACTTGAAGTTGACCTTGATATTCTGCTTCGAGTTGAAGTTGAAGTTGCGTCGACTTCTCAGATAGCTTCGACTGGGTCTTCCTTCTGCGTCGAGATCCTGTCGACGTTGCGTCGACTTGTTATACTTCAACAGAGATATTGAGTTGCTTGGACTTCTAATCTGAGTTGCGCCGACATCAAGTCGAAGTTGTGTCGACTTATATTCGACGCAAGTATTAATTCAACTCAGATTGTGCTTGTCCTGACCTGGTCTTGACACTTTAATGTGAGTGAGACATCCTAAGACATCTAATGACCAAATTACCCTTACTATACAATGGGTAATAAACCTAGAAGGTAAAATCACTTATAGTTAATTTGTTAAGTTAAATCAAATGAGTTTTTCCCAACATTCCACCTAAGCAAATTTCCGTTCTTCGCCAATTTGCTTCCTAAGCCGGTCAGCAGCAGTCACTATGTTTTTCATACTGAACATAACCCTGTCCATATCAGCTTCACTGTGGACATGTAAACTATCTCGCTGACCGCTCCCTGACTTGGTTGTAGGATCCTCAACAACATCCAGTTCGGCCTGATCTACAGACCGCCCAAGCTTAGCAAGGTCTTGTCTGAGTCAAAGCTTATCCCAATATCTCTTAGCCACAAAATGACCTTCTCTGAGGAAGGAGTGATCACCACATCAACAATAGGCGATGAGTTCAGGGTATTCACGATGGTCTCTTCCGCGGGCTCGGCTGAGCTCTCTCCGCATTCTACTTGTTTTCTCTCTGTAGTGGGCTTCTTCATGTTCACATCAAATTTGGCCACCTTCTTGGAACTTTCACCAGTTTGGGGGTTCTCACCGATGACCGCGTGACTATCCTTCTTCGTGATATTCTTCTTTAATGGAGAAGACTGTGTCTTCACTCCAACCTCAAGTTTCGTTATCATGTTCATTATGGTCTTAATCTCTGTGATTTGAATAATCTTAGCTGTAAATGGAGAGAAGCTCGTCGCCTCAAAAGAATGTTATGGAAATCCAAGCCCTTTCAAGTGTATTTATAGATTTCTCAGTATTAAAGGCATGTCACAGACTCCGCTGTTAAAGCGGACATTTCCAAAGTTTCAAGAAACTTGAAAATGAGCGAGGATCATATTTATCCGGAATTTTGCGTCTAACTTTGTTCATCCCAATCAGTCAAAGCTGTTAGACTTTCCGGTGACCGCCCGGACCGCTCAGGATTCTCCAACAGCTATCTTCAGGAAGAGAAGAGATCAGACTCCATGCTGATCACCGACCCACGCGGTCAGTTTTCTTTTTCTTGCTATTTGCACCACATGTAACCTCTTATCTCTGTCCGGTTCTCCTATACCCCTGACAGACCATAATTTTGGAGCTTGCGTGTTTGGGCAGACCCCTGCAACTATAAATATGGGTGAGCAGTACCCAGAAGACACGCTAATTTGAATCTTCAAGCTTGTCACATGTGGCTTCGGTCTCAACTTTAGTCCCTTCTCGATCACTTAATTACCGACTAGCCTTTTTTTCTCTCTTGTAACTGTATCTTTTGATCTATAAATTGTCAGCAACAAGTGGTATTCGCCGCTGCGGGTAAGTCCGGTTTCGCCTTCCTGCGACCCTCTTTTCTGTGTCTCTTCAGCCGAGAAATAACCGACATCTCACAGTTTCTCCCCCGGTGTCCTTTAGCCTGAAGTTGTGGAGGTATAGTTTTTGGTGCCAACACATGATGTCATATATGTCCCTTCTATTTGCATTCTCAGCATAGTACCCGTGTGATTTTGGAGACACTGCATAGGTAGAGTAGTCGTATTACTTTGCTTTGATACATTCTACGTGCTTGTTTCACTTGCCTACTTGCAGGTTTTGTGTGCTCGCCAGAAGTCCGTCAGGATAGCCATGGAAGGTAATTATTACACAGTGATTGGTCAGATTTAGCTGAATCTCATTTTTCTCTCATTGATTTTTAATTGCAGGAAACATAGAGTGAAATGGACTTAGCGGTCCAAGCCCAGCTACAGAAACTGAAGTACTATTATAATTACTTTCTGCATTGTGCTATGCGGGGCCTACGTGCTTTGCTCTTTCTTAATTGCTTTGCTCTTTTCCAAAAAGCGTCCCGACATGGCCCTCATCATACGATGCCCCCAAACGCAGCTCTCCTGAAGGCGCCCATGCACGACACTCAACATACCACACCCACGCACACCGCTCTCTTGAATGCGCCCTTGAACATCGCTTAACATACCGCACCCCGTGTGCCGCTCTCTTGTACTCGCCCTTGCGCACGGCTCGCCAGATCGCTTCGTGCTGATCCCCAAAGCGTGTCCCCAACACATATCTCGACGAAAAAACTCCTTGCTACCATTATAAACCAAGCAGTGACATGTCACAGAATCACCATCGCTAAAAAAGCTGTGTACCTAGTGGATTTTTTGACTTCGAGCAAGGAGTCACACGGTTGGTAAACCAAGCAAGGAGTGTCCACCACAAGGGATTTTTCCGTCAAGGTCCCGTTCCTAAATTTGGAACCGGGACTATAATAGAAAGTTGGAGAGAGGGTAAGATACAGTGCACTTTTTGAGTGAGAGAGAAACGTGCTCTCGTCCCGAACCGAGCTAGGCCCGGATATAAAAATTTTGCGTCGACCACAGTCTCGTTCTCGGCCTTGCCTGCCACACCGCGCATAGCTCAAGGGCTTTGGCTGCCGGGATGGCCATAATGGAGGACGTCCTCGCCAAAGGGAGAGAATCATGCTATAAGGTAACAAAACCTAAAAAACCTCTTTTGTCCTCTTTCTCTCTTGATTCATCTCCATGGCTAGGCTCGAGACGCCTTTTATACTTGCTTGGAGAAGGAGGCGGACAAGAAACCAACAGAGTTGGCGACCGTCGGTCTCCTCTACCCTGCGGAATGCAAGAAATCCAGAGACGATTTTGTCAATAGCTGCCGACCCACTTGGGTATGCCCAATCTCTCTCTCTCTCCCTCTCCCCTCCCTCTCTCTTCGTTTCTTCTCGAACCGCAACCAAGCCCCAATTACCGATGAATTCTTACAGGTGAAGCACTTTGATCGGCAATTTTGTGCTAAAAATAGAGTTCGGAGGCTTCTGGACAATGACGAATTTCGCCGAGGTCCGATTGCGCTCCCACAACCTTACACCTCCAAGCCCTAGCTGTAGGCCTTTTTCTGATCTTCTTTTCTTTTTCTTTTATATAGGTTCTTATGTTTCTCCGGTTATTGATTACTGCATTTGTTGGCTTTTAAGTGGACATATTCTTCTCTCGATCGAATTCAGAATTTCTGTAAATTTACTTATTAATGTTTTGTTTTCTTAAACCTCCATTGTTCTGCTATCAGCTCAAAGCATAAACATTTTTCCAGAAAAAAATTTACTACTTAGATAAAACGGGTTTGTTAATAAAATGTTTTATAGAATTGGAGGTCATTTTCATTGGAATTGGACCTATAATTTCTCTAATTCCAATTTCTCAATTCCATCCAACTAAATGATCCCTAATGAATCGTGGACATTAAAGATCAGTGGCATGACACATGCCTTATTTTGAACCTATAAATATAAGCATGTTTTAGGGTACTTGGAAACTTGATTAGAGATAAGAGAATAAATAGGAGCTCCCATTTATGCAAGGACTTAGGCAGGTGCCACGTGCAAATCCGTAGAACGTCGGTAGAGTTGTTGGTGGAGCGGCCGAAGACGGGGATGATGGTTGAGGAGGATATTGTGGAGTCGAAACCGCGGCTACCTGAGCTGGGCATGCTAGAGAGTCCATTTGTAACCCTAGTGGTCTTTAAATAAGATTAAATAATCTCATGTGCGTATAAGTCCCAACAGTTGGACTTATTGTAAAATAATAAAACACAGCATAAACTCACATAAAAACTGACCCATGAGGCCATGACATTGACGCCTAATATGACGTCAGCTATAATTTTTTCATTCAATAATAATATTAAATCCTAAGAAGGACCAATATTATACTTGAGTACATGTGGGTATTGAGAAATTTAGAATTTATGCACTATTCTAAGGTTCTAGCATTGCCTATTTTATACATTTATACATAACTTATGGTGGAAGAGGAGCCGAGAATAATAATCCTATGTTTTTCAATGAAAATATGTGTTGTCAAAGTTCACATAATTGTGCCATTGTTGTGAAAAATGTGAAATGCTTTTAGATTTTGTTTATTAAATTCTACTTTTTGCTCATTTTTGGACTTCACTTCTTTTAGCTTTATAGCGACACGAATGATTTTGTATTTGACTATGCAAAGATTAGCTAGTTCAACAATAATTATCAAAATCAATTTGTGAACAATTATGGACATTAGTTGTGGACGCTAAATCTGTTTATTAGGAGAAACATTATGTTATGGGCTTTATTATTATCATGTTATTGTTTTTTTAGGTTGCCTTTCTATTTAGTCGCATTCCAAGTCCATCGTTGATTTCCTATTTATTTGCATTTCATGTCTGTCATTTGTATTTCCATTAGAGTCGGTTGTAAGTTTATTTAAAGGACCCATTGTGTCTTGTATTGGTATCGAAGAATTGAATCTATTTCCCTTGTCTCTTTTCTATGAGATTTTGGAAGCTGTCTCCTCCTACGAGCAAGCCCCGCTTAGGCAGCCGCGGTCAAGGCTTCAGTGTATCCCTTGCTCGCCGTCATCACCGCCTCCGGTCATCTTTCGGTCACTCCTCCGAGCAGGCCCATAACATCTTGGTATCGGAGCAATCGTTCCTCCTCCAGCTGGGCATAGGCGTACAACAGACGTATATCGTCTTTTCAACCCACGGTCCCGACAACTCCAGCCATCGCACAGGCGCATGCCCTTTCTTCATCGACGACGTTTTGGCCGCACGGCTCGGAAACCAGCAAGAAGTTTGATCAGACCCTCTCGTCGTTGTGGTCGCCTGCACGTGTGAATCACGTTTGCACCGTCTTCGTCCTGGGTTCCCATCGCTTCTTCGTCCGGTGACCAGTCGAAACCTCGCAAGTCCGTCACCATAATCAAGACCTTCTCCTTCGATCGATGGTCCCAGCCGCTCTAGCCTCTTCTTCTTCGTCAATATCGACGTCGCCACACCGCAGACAACACACGATCATTTATTATTTTCCGCCATCTCACTCCTCCACACGCCTTTTCGTCTCGAGCCACGCACGATCCATATCGAATACCAAACTTACGCAGGGAGGATATCTGGGAATATTTAATTCCTAATTGATCCATGTGCAGCCGAATAGCTAGCCCCATAATATTCTCCATTATTGAATTTATTTTCTAATTGATTAATCATTTTCTTGATTAAATAATTATTAATAATTAAATTTTTTTATTACTTATTAATTCTTAATTGAATTAATTAAGTAATCATTTAATTATGAGGGACATCAAGCTTAGTGCCGTAGATGAGGCCGCCATCTATTCGATTTGTTCGATGCTACGGGAATTCATGGCCTCCATGGACGCACGCTTTCGTGATGCTGATGCACGTCGACAGGATGATATGACCACACTCCTCCACAAGATTGATAATCTGCCAGCCGTCTTTCTGTCGCAGCCCTTGCCGTCGCCGATTCTACTGCCGCCACCAGTCCCTGCAGTCGTCCTTCCACCGCTTCCAACACCAGCCTCAGTCGCCCCACCGTTCTCCATTGTGGTTGTCCTTTCACCACCAACTCCTGCAGGCTCCACCTCACAGTTTTCGCCATTGGCATCTCCGCCTCATCTGCGGCCACTTGCCCTGCCAGCTCCTCTGGATCCATTTCTTCAGCTGATTGTCTCCAGGTCGGCGCCGCCATTGCTGATCAACACCGCTCTTTCTCCGCCTGGTCTACCACCGCCTTCGCCTGTCCGCAACCGTCGGGGACCCTCGTTCAGCCTATTCATCGCCATCTTTTTTGCCTCCGCTAAAGCAACATTATATCGGGAGTTGTTCTGGCGGGAAATCAAAGAGCCAGACGATAAAGCAGTGGAAGCCTCGTTCGCACTTGAGAACAAATTCGATTTGAAGGACAGAGGAGATGTTATGGGCTTTATTATTATTATGTTATTATCTTTTAGGTCACCTTTCTATTTAGTCGCATTCTAAGTCTGTCGTTGATTTCCTATTTATTTGCTTTCCAAGTCTGTCGTTTGTATTTCCATTAGAGTCGGTTGTAAGTCTATTTAAAGGACTCATTGGGTCTTGTATTGGTATCGAAAAATTGAATCTATTTCCGTTGTCTTTTTCTGTGAGATTTTGGAAGCTCTCTCCTCCTACAAGCAAGCCCCTCTTAGACAGCTGCGATCAATGCTCCATTGTATCCCTCGCTCACAGTCATCACCGCCTGTGGTCATCCTCCGGCCACTCCTCCGAGTAGGGCCATAGCACATTCCCACACATAAAAAAACAAGTATGAAATAGTTCATGTAGTAGAAAACATTTGATGCGTAAAAGAAAATATTGTAATCATGTGATCTGTTCTTGTACTAGTCATTGCAATTATAATTTTGATGAGGGTAAGAGCTATGATTCATCATCATCATGAGGTGATCTAGAATCACGTGCATAATACTTATTTCATTTTTCAGATATTAATGTTAGTTCTTAATGAAGTGGTTGAAAGATGAGATAACATAATGTTGTACTTTTAAGGTTCGTTTAACAAGCTCAATTTAAATTCAAAATATAATATTTGCATTTTCATAGGACTAACAATTACGTAATGATGCCATGATAATTCATAGAGATTTCGTATGGCTTAAGGATGGGATTAATATGCAATTATCTTTTGAAAATTCTACAACATATTGGTGGATGCATGGGTAAGTAAGGATTGCAGAGTATATGGTTGCTATTTGTCAGATGAGTGCTATAAGTGTACATAGTGGAACCTCAGTAATCTAGATGTAGGCAACTAGTTGTAAGTTTGCAAGAGCAGAAAAAGTGAAATTCAGTAGTACTGTCATAGAGGAAGCAAGATTGAACACATGAATGCGTTTTGAATTGTTACCAAAATATTGCAATGATATGACAAGTATAAAGGGTGGGTCCGGATCGAGTAGAGAGATAGATAGATAGAGATACTAGAAGAGGAAATAATAAAGGAAGCAACCGTCATTTAGTCATTTAGTTACTTGTTTCATTCCATCTAGCCATTCTTCTTTAGTCCACGGTGTTTTTGGTCTTGTTCTTTGTTTTTAGTTCATTCTTTTCCAAGGGAGAAGCTGATGTGGCTTCTACTCATGCCATATATTTTTTGCAAGTTCTTCTGATGAAGTTGAAATGGAGGTTGTGACGCATGCTAGTTGAATTCAATTAAGTTATTCATCCCTTTTAGTGACAAATCTTTGTCGGTGATGAAAATTTTTCCATTAATGCTTGAATTTTTGGGATGAGATCCATGTAGCTCATAGAGGTTGCGATAATAGTGTCCTTGACCTTCCCAACGTAGAAAGGTAGAAAGTGAATACTCCTTGAGAACCAACAGTTGAATAGAATAGGAATTAATTATCCATTACTTGATAACACATACATATATAGGAACGAGGAAAATACGGAAAAGACTGAAAAGGGTCCGACTTGTATACACTATTACAACTCTCCCCCTCAAGTCGGACGGTAAATATCTATCATCCCAAGCTTCTGAATATTATCAACGAACATATCACAACTAGGGCTCTTGGTGAGCACATCAGCGAGCTGATCCTTGGATTGCACAAAGGGAGTAACCACATTTCCTTTATCCAGGTGATCTTTGATGAATTGTCAATCCACTTCCACATGCTTAGTCCTGTCATGTTGGACGAGATTATGAGCTATACTAATCGCAACTTTATTGTCACAGTACAACGAGATGGGCCATTATCCTGTAGCCCCAGATCATAAAGCATGGTATATACCCAAAGGCCTTCACAGAGACCCAGAAACATCGCACGATACTCAGCCTCCGCACTGGATCTTGCTACAACATTTTGCTTCTTACTCCTCCATGCTACCAAATTTCCTCCAACAAACGTACAATATCCGGTGGTGGACTTTCTGTCATCATGACATACAACCCAATCCGCATCAGTGAAGACTTCAATCTTCAGGTGGCTATGCCGAGAGAATAAGAGCCCCCGACCGGGGGCCTTCTTCAGGTATCGCAATACCTGGTATGCGGTTCTTGATGTTTAATCCTCGGAGCATGCATGTACCTACTCAAGATACCTATATCATAGGTAATATCCGGTCGGGTGTAGGATAGGTATATGAGTCTTCCAACCAATCTCTGGTAGTCAACACGATCGCTGTCACCATCTTCATTGATCCTGTGGTTTTGCTCCATGGGAGTATTAGCAGGGACACACCCAAGCATTCCGGTTTCTTTCAGGAGATCCAACACATACTTGCGCTAAGATATAAAGATACTTTGGGTTGACCGAACAACTTCAATACCCAGGAAATATCGCAACTTTCCCAAGTCCTCAACTTCAAATTCGGCTGACAAGAGAGTTTTGAGGTTACGGATCTCCTCTATATCATCATCCGTTATCACAATGTCGTCCACATAGACAATGAGGACCACAATCTTTTGTTCATGTCTATGGATAAACATGGTATGATCCGATTGTGCCTGAACATATCCAAACTTCAACATGGCTTTAAGGAACCGACCAAACCAGACTCTTGGAGACTGCTTTAATCCATATAGCGACTTCCGCAACCGATAAACAAGTCCTTTGGCCCCTCTTTGAACAAAATCAGGAGGAAACTTCATGTATGCCTCTTCATCGAGCTCACCGTGAAGGAACGCATTCTTCACGTCCAGTTGGTGAAGACCCCAACCTAGGAAAACAACACAAGATAGAAGAGTCTGCATGGAGTCCATTTTCGCCACATGGGCAAAAGTTTCATGGTAGTCAACTCCCTGAGTCTGAGTGTAGCCTTGAGCAACCAGCCTCGCCTTGCATCGTTCAATCTTACCCTCCTGATTCTGCTTGACGGAAAAAACCCATTTTGACCCAATAACTCTCTTTCCAGTGGGAAGAGATGCAACCTCCCAAGTATGATTTTTGTCCAATGCAGACATCTCCTCCATTGCCCGAGACCATACAGGTATGCTCAATGCTTCCTGCCATGTCTTAGGAATGGTAACCATGGATAATGAAGCCACAAAGGACTGATGCGCTGGGGTAATATAATGATAAGAGACATGATTAGAGATGGGGTGCTGGGTACAAGGAACTGTACCTTCCGGCAAAGGAAGAGGAGCATGTAACTCCTCATCTCCAGAACCTGAATTCGAAGCGTGCATTGGTAGCGGAGGAGCAGTAGCGGTCTATTTCCCTGTCTTACGACGATGGTATATGTGAGGGAAGGGAGACACCAGAGATGAAGACAGGTCTGGAAGAGGAGACACCTGAATAGAAGGAACCTGAATAGACGGAGCAGGAGCCTGGGCAGGAACACGAGGAACCCGAATCAAAGGGTAAGGGATAGAAGTATCTAACACAGTCTCACCCTCCTCACTAATCTCCCCCTGACGAAGAGAGTGAGTCGTGGTCAGATAATAGGAGTCCTTCTCTTGAAAGGTAACATCCATAGTACAGTAGATACGATGAGAAGGAGGATGGTAACAACGGTAACTTTTTGCGGTAGAGGAGTAGCCAATAAAGACACAACGGAGAGCCCAAGGGTCAAGTTTATCCCTGGGGTAAGTGAACATGCACAAAACACACACATCCAAAAACCCGGGGGGGGGGGGGGAGTGAGAGGTATGAACAACAGATGTGGACGAGAGACGACCAATGAGGGCAGCATATGGCAGGACTCTCGACGGGAGGCGATTGATAAGGTGAGAAGCCGTGAGAACCGCATCACCCCAATAAGATTTGGGAAGGTGCATAGTATGGAGAAGACAACGAGCCACCTCAAGAAGATGCCTATTTTTTCGTTCGGCCACCCCGTTTTGAGGAGGTGTGAACACAAGTGGTTTGGTGTAAGATACCATGACTCGTAAGATAGGAACCAAAAACACCCCGATCATCATATTCCCCCTCCATTATCGCTACGGAGAACACAAATTTTACCATTAAACTATGTCTAAACCATTTGTGAAAGACTTGGAAACAAGTGAAAACCTCACTTTTTTCTTTAACAAATAAACCCAAGTGGTCCGTGAAAAACAATCAATAAATGTAACAAATCACTTAAAACCAGATAAAGATAACACTGGAGAAGGACCCCATACATCAGAATGAATCACAGAAAAATGAATAGTGCTAGGAGAAGATAAATGCACAGAAGTATGTCGAACATGTTTTGACGTAGCACAAACATCACACACAAATGATTTCATAAAATGAATAAAAGTAGGAAACAATTTTTGAAGATAAACAGGAGAGGATGTCCGAGGCAAAGATGCCATCGGCGAACATCCTCAGCGGTGACGGTAGCAGATGTGAGAGCTTGAGGAGGATGTTGGTTTTCCAGGTAGTACAAACCACCATGATTCCAACCACTGCCAATTCTTCGCCTCGTACCCAGTTCCTGAAAAAAACGAGTCAGGGAAGAAGGTTACAGAGCAGTTGAGCGAACGAGTAATATGACTAATAAAAAGTAAATTGCGGGGAAAAGATGGAACATGAAGAACAGAGGTGAGAGAGAAAGTAGGGGAGCAGGAAATGTGTCCTTTTGCCCGCAATTGGGGATAAAGTGCCATTAGCAGAGATGACCTTATCCCGACCGGACAAAGGTGTGTAGGAAACAAAACCTGAGGAGGAGTCTGTCATATGATCTGTAGCTCTCGAGTCAATGATCTAGTCAGATGAGGAGGCAATGACATCATGAGCATGGGCCTGAGTCGCAGTAGCAAAGGAGGAGGAGGCACCCGGAGCGGAGTCAGACTGGGAGTGAAGTAAACAGCACAGAGCGTCCAATTCCTGGGCTGAGAAGGAGCTAGGGACTGGATGTTCCTCATATATCTCTGAAGAATAAGCAGCATCTGAGAATTGAGGGCTGCCTGTCCAACCTCCTCCACGGCCAGGAGTCCGACCACGACCACGACCACGACCAGCAGGAGCCAGATGAGGATGGAGCTTAAAACATGTATCCCTAGTGTGACCCAGTCGACCACAGTAAACACAAGTGGGAACACTAGTGGTGGTATTACCCCGACCAACACTAGTCAAGGCAGAGCGATCCAGAGGAGCAGCCATCCCGAGGGACTTCCGACGATCATCATCGCCAAGGACCATGCTGAAGGCTTCCCTAAGGGAAGGGAGAGACGAGCGATTTAAAATATGAGTCCGGACAATATCTGACTCCATGTTCAGCCCCATCAAGAAGACATGCAGGCGGTAGCGGCTCTCCTTCTGCTGCAGCTTCACGACGTCCGCCGTACAGGAGACTGTGAATTGCTCAGAAATCCAACTCTTGATAAAGACGTTCGAACTCAGAGAAGTAGGTGGAAACCGTCATAGATCCCTGTCGGAGCTCCAAGATGCGACGAGTGAGCTCATATATCTGAGTGGAACTACCAATCTGGGAGTAGGTCAGTAGGTGTCCCGAGCCTGGGTCCAGATATCGTGAGCTGAGCCCATCAACATATAACTGCGATACACCTTGGGAGACATAGAGTGAAGAAGTCATGACACGACAAGGGAGTTCTTGGAGTCCCAACGTTTCCATGTGGGATCATCCTTGGATGGAGCCTTAACAGTCCCATCTATGTAACCGAACAACTGATGGCTACGTATCACATGTTGAGCAACACACGACCATTCTAGGTAATTTGTTCCATCCAAGGGCACTGTGGTAATCTTCAACGAACCGGAGTGGCCATGAGTCCGCCGAGGGTCACTCATTTGTGGCATAACTTCACTCGGCGAAGAACCCATAGAATCCCCCATGATACTCCCTAGCAGAAAAAAAGAAATCACGTACGGATAATAAAGAAGATAGCACCATTAGCACGACATCGCACGGGGCTGCAGGATCAGCAACAAAAGAAATCACGATCGTGGAACAATCGGCACAACAGCTGCAGGAGGACACGACAGCAACTCACTGGCATAGGAGATCGGCAGATCACGGCATCAGGAGATCAGCGGCAGCAGATCACGACATCAGGAGATCAGCGGCACAGTAGCGAGGAGATCGTCACAGCAACGACACAGCAGCAGGGGCACAGGGTCAGCGGCACAGCAGCATCGGGAGATCGGCATCGGCAGATCGGCGATATCGGGAGAACGGCGGTCCTAGCGTCCAGCTTTAGCAGTGGCGCCTAGGATCCGCATGAGCGCCTAGGATCCGCATGAGCGGAGCGGAGGAGGGGACTCTCAATCCTTCGGCTGAAGGCGCGAGAGAGAAGGGAAGGAGCGATCGCAGACGGGCGAGACGGGCGAGACGGGCGAGAGGAGAGGAGACGCAGACGGGCGAGAGGAGAGCGGCTAGGGCAAATTTGCTATGATACCAAGTTGAATAGAATAGGAATTAATTATCAATTACTTGATAACACATACATATATAGGAACGAGGAAAATACGGAAAAGACTGAAAAGGGTCCGACTTGTATACACTATTACAACTCCAACTAGTGTATTGCCTTACTTGAGGTTGTGACGCATGCTTGTTGAATTCAATTAAGTTAATTATCCCTTTTAATGACAAATCGTTGTTGATGATGAGAAATTTTCCATTAATGAGAGCTTTTGGGAGGGGTTCTATGTAGCTCATATGGAGGGCGCAATGATAGTGTCCTTGACCTCTCCAACCTAGAAAGGTTGAAGGAGAATGCTCGTTGGAGCTAGGATCTTCTGGAGCTTTAGAAGACCTCTGTGAACTAGCTTACCAAAACTGGCAAGGGAATATTGGAACATTATAAAAAACTTTGAATCTGTTTATACTTATAGTGCATGTCCCAAAGTCTCTCTGTGATGATAGTGTCCTTGACCTCTCCAACCTAGAAAGGTTGAAGGAGAATGCTCGTTGGAGCTAGGATCTTCTGGAGCTTTAGAAGACCTCTGTGAACTAGCTTACCAAAACTGGCAAGGGAATATTGGAACATTATAAAAAACTTTGAATCTGTTTATACTTATAGTGCATGTCCCAAAGTCTCTCTGTGATATTTGATTACTGATTCTCTTACTTTTCTCATATTTATTCACTCTTTCTGATTATTTATGGAGAATTTAGGGAGCTTTCCTCTCCGCACTTGCATTGTTAGGGAGGAGCTTCCCTCGTGTATTCTATATTTTGCGTACGTGTGTGTGTCGCCGTACTCTTTAATAAGGAACGGTTATCTGAGAGCTTTCCTATGAGGTATCAATGGAGTATTGGGGCCTCTCTACCTGACCAAGATTGGTGGAGGGTATATGGCATTGCAGAGGGTGGACCTACGATCTTCTGGAGCCTTAGGTCCCATTTGGGAGAGCTGATTTGCTCCTTTCGGTGGCTTGAAAATGCCGTTTTGTCCAATACATGCGTTTTGATGGCAGAAGCAGCAAAACAGCAGAATTTAAGTAAGCCGCATATAGGGTAAACTCCCAGCCGCACAGAATACCTTCAGTCCGACTGCGCAGAACGGCGGTTTCGTTCTTCTCCTCTGAGCGATCTAAAACCTCCCCGGTCCCAGCGGCTCGCGCGATTTCTGCGACGCTCCCAGCAACATGAGATCCCCGTAAACCTTCCCGATCCTCAGCTCCGTCGCTTGCGGTTTAATCCTAGGGTTTCCATCAATCAGAGCAACGTCGCACGCCGCTGCCCTCTCTTTCCAATGGTGGGTGTGCTCGCATAAGACTTTCCAGTTTCTTACTGTTGCGAAGCCATCGACGAATGATATCATGCATCTCCGGTCCAGAGGAGCTTTCGACTCTTTTATTTTTCTTGCCCTTGCTTGTTAAGGCGTGTTCCTTCCTTTTCCTGCTCTCCATTTCTTTCCACGTTGGTTCTCTTTTTCATTTCCATTCTTGGATAAATTCCTGATCTGGGTATTGATCAACTCTATGTTGAATGAATGATGGTTTCTTTTTTAATTTTCTGGTATTAGATCAGCTACCCATTGGCTGCCCTCCTTGTAAGTGTGGTGAGGTTTGAGAATACTGTTATTTCAGATTTTTGTGAATGTTATTGGGATTAGGTTCTTTATTATATTTGGGTTGTTAATTAAATTTAAGTATCCTGCTCATGGGTTGTTTGTAATCTAATCAAGACCGGATTGTTTGGAAAAATAAAAGGAAGGTCTTATCATTCATTATAATTTGCTAAAGCAACTACATAAGTAATCTACTTTTGCATTTCTAAGAAACAATATTCAAATATTATATAGCATGAATGATATATATATATATATATATCATAAGGGCCATTTACCGGGACCTCCCCTCTAACTTTGCTAAATTACTCAGAGCACCCCTCTTATTTTCGAAATTACAAAAACCTCCCCTATAAGTTAGCATAATTACAAAAACTTCCCTTGAAGTTTTAATTTCATTACAAAAAACCCCATCGGTGTACAATTTCATTACAAAAAAATCCTGAATTTTTGTTCATGATGTTATGAAATGAAAAGTTCAGGGGAGGTTTTTGTAATTTCGAAAATAAGAGGGGTGCTCTTAGTAATTATGCTAACTTACAAAGGAGGTGCGTGTAATTATTTCTATATCATAATATAGAAATAACATAAATCATGAGCTTGTAGAATAATAAGAAATCTCTAACCAAGCACCCAATCGAACTATGGACGATTGATATATGCTATCATATAAAATTTCATCCCTTGCTTTGTTGACCCTCTCATAAAGCCCTTTGAAACCCTCACAAGGAGGAAAAACCAATTCAACACTCTTGTTCAACACTCACAAATTAAAGCGGTCATGCTCAACTGTTTTCCTCTTTTTCACATGGTATTTTGGTTGTGCACAAAGTTTTGTAGAATTTTGGTTGAATGCTTAATTAGTGTAGAATGTTTTGAAAAAAAACAGCCACCATAACTTCATTTTTACCAAACGGTTTATTGTCATTACGTTTTGAACAGTTTTGCAAACATAGTTTCATCCAAACAGTTTTATACTGCAAACTCCATTTCTCATAGACAACTCCTTTTTCAAATTCCATTTCTGATATCTCCCTTTTGATCAGCATCAACTCTCCTAAATAGACCCTTAGAAAACCTCTGTGAACTTGCTGCTAGGTGGTGGTATGGGGCATTGCAGAGGGTAGACCTACAATCTTCTGGAGCCTTAGAAGTTAGAACACCTCTATGAACTAGCTACCAAAATTGGCGAGGGAATGATGGAGCAATAGAAAAATATTGAATCTGTTTATACTCATAGTGCATGCCTCAACACAATCTTTGTGATGTGTGTGTTATCTGAGAGCTTTCCTATGAGGTATCAATAGAGTATTGGGGCCTCCCTAACTGACCAAGATAGGTGGAGGGTATGTGGCATTGCCTAGGGTGGACCTAGGATCTTTTGGAGCCCTGGAAGACCTCTGTGAACTAGCTGCCAAAACTGGCGAGGGAATGATAGAGCAATAGATTTTTTTTTGAATTTATTCGTACTTGTTAGAGAATATAGGAAAACATATGTAAATGCCCATATATTAGACCCATTTATTTTCCTCTCCTTTAGTCCCACATCTCTTGTATAGGTTTTCTTTCTCCTTTCTCTTCCTATATATTTGTATTCATACTTGTATTTATCTCTCAAGTGAATATACTACAAGGTTCATATACCATTTCTCTACATGGTATCAAAGCACTCGGTCCAAAATTTGCGGTCTCCCATTTTTTGACCGCCCTGTTTTTTTCGAGCTCTCGCGGTCTCCTTTTTTACCGCTCCCCCCTGCTGCCAGCTCCGCTTCTTCCAGCTCCCTCTCCTCTTTGGCTCTCTTATAGCCCTCATCTCCTTGACACGTGGGACCCGCCTCTCTCAAACTCTCTTTCTTCCAAGCGGTCTCCCGTGATCCTCCTCGCTGCGATCTCTTCGCCGCGAGCTCTTCTTGCGGTCTCCCGTGCTTCGCAAAGGTTCTATCGATCTACAGCCCTGCGATCTCAAGTCATTCGAACCGTGCCAGCTCGAACGATCTCAAGTCGTGCGGTCTTCTTGCGGTCTCCTGCCCTGCGATCTCTGCTGCCGTGCGGTCTCTGCCTCGCACGCTGCCCTGTTCGTCAACAGCAATTTGCGATCTCTGCTAGCTCCAGTCCGCCTGCGATCTCTGCTAGCTCCAGCCGTGCGATCTCATCTGCGATCTGCTAGCTCCTATCCGCCTGCTCGATCTGCGATCTCTGCTAGCTCCAGTGCGATCACAAACGAACGATCTGCCTCCAGCCTCTCCAGAACGCTGCTCCTCTCTAGCCGGTTTCTCTTCCAATGGCCCTCGACGATTCCTCCTCCACTACCACTCCGTCGCCTGCTCCGATCTCCGATGTTCGTGATGAACTTTGAATTACCACTATCTCACTTACCGGGAACCGTAACTTTGTGGAATGGGTGCACTCGGTGCGTCGAGTCTTACAGACCAAAGGGCTCCTTCCTCACTTAACCCAGGTTACTACTGAGCCTACTGCTGACTGGCTTAATGATGATGGTCGTGTCCAAACGTGGCTTCTCAACTCTATGGACTCGGAGCCGTACAGGATGGCTATGTATCATGACACCGCCAAAGCCATGTGGGATGAACTTCATGCCTTCTACTCTGGGCAGAACAGCCTCCAACATCTCTATGATATCATATCTGACCTTCAGAACCTTAAGCCTGGCGCACCTGATGACATGCTCTCTCATGTCGCCAAGGCAAAGACTCTTCATGAGGCTTGGCTTCAACATCAACCTCCCACTCCTGATCTAGCTATCCAGCGTTCCCAGAAAGAGGCAGTGACCATTGCTATGCTACTCTCTAGCGTACCTCCTCATCTACATAGCGTTCGCGCTCAGATACTCTCTTCTACTACCACACCGTCTCTGTCTGTTGTCTGCTCCATGCTTATCAAGGTTACACCTCCATCTGAGGCCCCACCAAGCTTTTCTCCGGCTCTTCTCCAACAGCCGCTTCTTCCAACACCTACTCCTGGTTCCTCTGCTCGCGGTGGCCGTCCCCCGTCTCGGGGACGAGGACGTGGTGGCCGACCTCCTTTAAAGTGTACTTACTGTGGCCGTGACGGTCATCGTGAAACAACCTGCTACCGTAAGCATGGTCTCCCTCCTCATCTTGCTGCTACTTCGGCACCTCCTGCTGCGTCTTCACCAGCCGATCATCCTGGTCCTACTCGACAGGAATATGATGACCTATGCTCCCAGTTCCAACAGCTTCAAGGCAGTCTTGACCGTTCTCCTGGCTCAGTTGCTTCTTTCTCTACTGAAGGTATAACCTGCCTATCTCACTGTTCTCATTGGATCGTAGATTCTGGAGCGACGCATCATATCACCTCCCGGAAACCACCTCAGTATATACAGACGTCTTACCCTCCGTCTATTGTTGTTGCAAATGACGCTACTACTCCGGTTGCTGGTGCTGCTGATCTGCACCTCACTCCCACTCTAACGCTCTCCTCGGTTCTTCATGTTTCGGGCTCTCCTTTCAACTTACTCTCTGTGAGTCGTTTGATACGGGATCTTGATTGCTGTGTAACCTTCTCTTCCTCTTCTTTTGTTTTTCAGGATCGCCGCACACGGAGTATCATTGGTAGCGGTCGGCTGATGAATGGGCTCTATCTCTTGGATCTCCCACCTACCACTCTCTTGACTGTCTCCACAGCTGACTGGCATCGCCGTCTTGGGCATGCTCCTCTTCCAGTCCTCCGCAAAGCTCTCCCTGATATACCTCTTCACGAGTTTACATGCGAAGCCTGCATCTACGACAAGCAACATTGTTCCTCTTTTTCCCCTTCATGTACTCGGAGCACGACTCCGTTATCTTTAGTCCACTCTGATGTATGTGGCCCTTATAAGGTCCCAAGTATTTCTGGTTATCGTTACTTTGTAACTTTTATTGATGATTATTCACGTGTTACCTGGTTATATTTACTTCATGATCGCTCTGAGCTACCATCTGTGTTTCGTGCCTTTGTGACTGAATCACGGACACAATTCTCCACTCCACTTAAAATAATTCGAACTGACAACGCCCGCGAGTACACTGGCCGCTCCTTTTCTACTCTCCGCACAGAGTTTGGCATAATTCACCAAACATCTTGTGCCTATACCCCCCAACAAAATGGCGTTGCCGAACGGAAAAATCGTCACCTTCTGGATGTTGCTCGGGCCCTCATGGTTCAAATGCAGGTACCTACGGAATACTGGAACTTTGCCGTCTCCACTGCTTGCCATCTCATTAACCGCATGCACTCCTCCGTTCTTCACTTTGCAACTCCCATGCAACTCCTCTTCCCCTCCACTACCCTCTTTCCTCTTCCACCTCGAGTTTTCGGTTGCGTTTGCTACGTCCACCTTCTCGGTCCGCCTGCCGATAAACTTGCCCCACGAGCTGCCAAGTATATGTTTGTCGGCTATTCTCGGACTTAAAAAGGATACGTGTGCTACTCTCCAACCACCGACAAAATCATTGTCTCACCTGATGTTACGTTCTGTGAAGATCAATCATTCCACTCTCCCTCTGCTCCAAGCACATTACCTTCCACTACTGTTCGTCCTTTGGTTCCGACGGACACTACTCCCTCACCATCTCCGCCCCCTACGGTACCTTCACCATCTCCATCTACCAAACAGCCTCCTCCCATCATTCAAGTATACTCTCGTCGTAAATCTAAGGATGGTCCCCGTCAGACGCCCTCTGCTACCGATGCCTCTCCATCAGCGGTTGATCCAGCATCCGCCTCTACAGCTCATCCGATGGCCAACCACGTGTCTCTCCACCGGCTATCTCCACCTCTTCACCGGTTTGCTACCTCTCTTTCTTCCATTTCCCTCCCTAACTCTGTGCAGGAAGCGCTACAGCAGCCGGGGTGGCGTGCTGCGATGGAAGAAGAGATGGTCGCTCTTCGAGCTAATTACACTTGGGAGCTGGTACCTCTTCCTCCCGGCCAACACTGTGTCAGCTGCAAAAAGGTCTTCACTGTCAAACAAAATGCCGATGGGACTCTTGACCGCTTAAAGCCTCGTCTCGTCGCCTGCGGTTTCACTCAACAACAAGGCTTGGACTACGATGAAACCTTCTCCCCCGTAGCCAAGTTAAACACTGTTCGTGTGGTGATCTCAGTCGCTGTCTACCGACGTTGGCCTCTTATTCAGTTAGATATCAAGAACGCCTTCTTGAACGGTGATCTCCAGGAGCCAGTCTATATGTACCAACCTCCCGGGTTTGAGACCACGGGGGAGTCTCGTGCAGCCTATGTTTGCCGCATTCTGAAAGCTCTCTATGGCCTCAAACAATCTCCGAGAGCTTGGTTTGATAAATTCTGCAGAGTTCTACTGGCACTTGGTTTTCGACGAAGCTCTGCTGATTTCTCTCTATTCATCAAAGAAGGACCCACGGGAACTGTGATCCTTCTTGTGTATGTTGATGATATCCTTATCACTGGGGACGACATCTCTGGGATACAACAACTTAAGGAGCATCTGAACTCGGCGTTCCAAACGAAGGATCTTGGCAATCTTAGATGCTTCCTCGGAATTGAAGTCGCTCGTCGACCCGATGGGTTAGTCCTGTCCCAACAGAAATACTGCGTTGACTTACTTCAAGAGGCAGGTTTCTCCGGCTGTAAACCTGCAGATACCCCTATGGATTCAAACAAAAAATTATGTGCAGCTGGTTCTGAGACTGATCAACTCCTTGAGAATCCAGAGTACTACCGTCGTTTGGTTTGGAAGCTGATTTATCTTACAGTTACTCGACCAGATATCTCGTTTGCCGTCGGCGTTGTAAGTCGCTTCATGCACACTCCGAGGACTTCTCACCTCCAAGCCGTTGAGCGTATTCTACGATACTTGAAAACCGCTCCTGGACAAGGCCTTGTCTACAAACCATCCACCTCGCCATCTCTTCTTGCTTACTCGGATGCTGACTATGCTGGCTCTCCTGATGACAGGCGTTCCACGACTGGTTTTTGTACGTACTTTGGTGGACATCTTATAACACGGCGTAGCAAGAAACAGGTTGTGGTTGCCCGCTCCTCGGCTGAGGCTGAATATAGAGCTATGGCTGCTGTCGCATCTGAATTAACCTGGCTTGAAGGACTTTTGGGAGATTTGGGTGTCAAACTCTCCTCTCCGACAACTCTTCTTTGTGACAGTCAGGCTGCTATTCATATTGCCAAGGATCCTGTGTTTCATGAGCGGACAAAGCATATTGAAGTTGATTGTCATTTTGTCCGGGAAAAAGTTCAGTCAAAGAAGATAGAATTGGAACATGTCCCAGCTGCAAAACAAGTTGCTGACATCATGACTAAAGCTCTTCCTCGGCCATTATACCACCAGTTCTTATCCAAGCTGGGTGCCTACGACTTGTACGCTCCTGCTTGCGGGGGAGTGTTAGAGAATATAGGAAAACATATGTAAAGGCCCATATATTAGGCCCATTTATTTTCCTCTTCTTTAGTCCCACATCTCTTGTATAGGTTTTCTTCCTCCTCTCTCTTCCTATATATTTGTACTCATACTTGTATTTATCCCTCAAGTGAATATACTATAAGGTTCATATACCATTTCTCTACAATACTCATACTGCATGTCTCAGCACTATCTTTGTGATGCTTGATTACAGGCTCTCTTACTTTCCTCATTTTTATTCACTCTTTAGTTAGAAAAAAATATAGGAAAAAGACAAAAACTACGTTTGCAAGTTTTTAATTCTTGCTGATAGTTTTCTTGTTTCCACAGCTTTCAGGGCAATTTCCACTGAATACCACTGTTTTAGTGTAGCTTCCACACTGTTTTTTCTTCTTCTTTCTACGGCTGTTTCCTTCCCTACCAAGTCAGTTCTCAGCCCTTCCACTTCCTATAGATTCTGTACCTGTCCTCTTATTTATACAGGTTGCCCAAAAAAACATAAACATATAAAATTGAAAGCCTAATTCCTTCTTCGTCAGCTGCTTCGTCTTTTCAACCTGAGGGTTTTCCTCCCTCGTCTCCTTATCCTTTGATTTCGTCTCGTTTGTTCTGCTTCTCTCCACGGGTTTGTCTCATCACGCTTTATCCTCTAATTGTACTATTGTTGATTTCCTGCACCTCAACTACCTCCCATGAAGTTTGCATTTCATAACATTAACCTCCCATGAAATTTGCATTTCATAACATTAACCTCCCATGAAGTTTACATTTCATAACATCCATGCACAACAATACCCCTCTAAAAATGTACTTCGAGGGGGGTATTTTGTGCATGAATGTTATGAACCGTAAACTTCCAGAGGGAGGCATTGTTACGGACACGGAGGAAGCAAGAGAGGGAGAAGGATGCTGTTACGAACGTGCATGAAGAGGCCTCGCCGTGGAGGGTCTACACGCGCAAGAAAACATCGATACGTAGCCAAACGACGTTGGCGGAGACCGCGAGAACTACTTCTATTTGAATGCTTTCATTTTGATGTTATTTATGTTTTTTACTATTCGCACACCAGAACTCTCGTTATTCACACCCCGTTGTTATAAGGGGAGTTGTATGTTCTCAATTAGGGTTATCTTGGATTTATGCAAGGAATTAGGGCTGCTCCCTAATATTTTCCTCTCCTCCCCCCCCCCATTCTTCTCCCCCTCTACCGTCGGCCTCCTCCCTTCCCAGACTCTTCCTCGTACTTCTAATATTTGGTCCGACCTGCCGACCACCCGCTATCCCCGCCGTTCCTGCTTCATTCCTACGTTCTTTCACTCAGCCGTCCGCCCTCAAGCCGTTGGTCGCAATCCCCTCCGCTCGTTCGTCCACGAAGTCGCGTGCCTCGCATGGCTCCTTCGATCCGCCAACATCCGGATCCCGCTGCGGAAACCACGGACGACGCCATCAGCCGTTGCTTGGACATGCACAACTAACTATTCAACTCCATGCACGCAACGATCCTCGCCATCAACTCCAAGCTCGACAACCTCTAGATCTTTGCCGCCACCTCCAGCTACAGCTCACCCGCGGATGGGGGATCCCTCCTCGGAGCCGTTCTGACCCGGCTTTTGCCGGATCTGCACCACCAAACGTCGTCGGCATGACCGACTCTCACGCTCGACATCGCATCCTTCGCCAGCGTCGACCCGATGGGATGGATCGCTAAAGCAGAACAATACTTTGACCTCCATCTCACTCCCGACACGGACAAGGTGTCTACCGCCATTGTCGGGCTTGACAACTCTGTGCTTCATTGGGCTCGGTGGCTTCGCCAATCCAACCCCTGCCTCTCTTGGAACAATCTCAAACAAGAGATGATTCGGCGATATGATACCCGCTAGTCCGGCTCTGCCATCGAGCGTCTCTGCGTCATTCACCAAACGATTGGCCTTAACGACTACATCGATGAGTTCGTCGCCTTGGTCACTCATGCTCTCGACCTTCCGCCGGATCACTACCTGAGGTTCTTCATGCAAGGCCTTCTCCCGCACATCCACTCTCTCCTCTACACACATCATCCGTGGACGGTCTCCGATGCCCTCGACATGGCCCATCTGGTGGAGGACGACCTCTCTTCTCGGCCCCATACGCCTTCCGCCGGCCACCCTACACCGTGACCACCATGCCGGTTGCTTGCCTCAGCCCCTCCTCCCCGGGTTCCGCAGGGGGGGGGGGGGGGTCGCCCGGGCCGCACCACAACCCCTTAGTGCCTTTCTAACAGTGATTACGATGAGCTCCACAACAAAGGGATGTGTTTTCTGTGTCGCCAACCCTACTCCCCCAACCATGAAATTGAAGGAGTTCCACGCCATCTTTGGCGACTTCGAACCTGATGTTACATTGGCTGACTTTGAGGCTCTCGAGCTTTCCGAGGAGGGCGCCTCCTTGGACCCCGCCACGACTACGTTCCACCAATTAGAGCTCCCCTGTTTTTCGGTGGGCGGGATCTCGGGCCCTCAGACCGTGAAGCTCTCTAACACACTCCAAGATCGACCGATTATCATCATGGTGGACAGTGGTGCGAGTCACAATATCATCTCGGAGCAATTGGTGCTGCAACTCCAACTTCCTTCCGTTCCTTCCCCGAACTTCGCGGTCTGCCTTGGCAATGGGAGACGCCAACCGATCAGGGGTCATTACCCCTCCGTGACTCTCTCGGTGGGTCACTGCTCTATGACAGCAGACTTCTATGTGTTCGGCCTCGGCGACATCGACGCCATTTTGGGTGTGGCTTGGCTCCATTCTTTTCATGGCATCAAGGCGTACCAAGGCGAGCCCCGAGCGCCTTGAGGCTTAGGTGACAAGGCGGACGCCTAGACGACAATAAGGCGAGCAAATGCAAGACGACAATTATTTTTTTTTAAAAAAACAAATGAATACTATAGACAGCGGTTATTATAATAACCGCTGTCTATAGTCCCCAACGGTTATTATAATAATCGCTGTCTATAGTGCCCTGACAGTCACTATAGACAGCGGTTATTATAATAATCACTGTCTATAGTCCCCTGACAGTCACTATAGATAGCGGTTATTATAATAACCGATGTTTATTGTCTCCTGGCAGTCACTATAGACAACGGTTATTATAATAACCGCTGTCTATAGTCCTAGTTTTTTTTACAAGTCTGTAAGAGAATTTACCAACACTGTCAGAAGTCATTCAGCATTCAGATACACAGGTTTTTTTCATTAATACATCCAAAATGAACCAGGCAACCAACGTGAATCATATTAATATAAATCACTTTTCAGTTTTTTATAAGTATCATGCCACACATTAAGGAATAATGGCATGAACAATCACACATTGAGAAATATCAATTAGTAAAGTATGTAAATTCAGAATCAATTTCAGATTTCAGAATCAATATATATAATGACAATCACAATAATTTCACTCAATACCAAAATGTTATCATCATACACTGATACACACTAGCATTAATAATTTTTTAGATCAAATAGAATTATCATCTAGTAAATCATCATTGCATTGCATGAGCTTAGTTGGTTTGAGGTCGTCATTTGCCCATAATTATCAACAATATCTTCATCATCATTTGCAACGCTAATATGATCTAGATCTTCATCCCCTTCAGCTATTAGTTCAAGATTAGCTGGAGCTCCACTTCGTAAATTTCGAGCCACAGTCCCAATAGCTCTCTCTACAGCTTCCCATGTGAGATCATCATCATCATAAACTAAAGCTTCCTCCGGTTGGTTCATCATCCACTCACTACTCCAATCTAGCTCATCAAGCACTAAAGAGTTGTAATTTCTTTCTTTTTCACGTCTTTCTTGGAATCGTGCTTATAGACGACGATTGTATTGGATGTATACAAGATCATTAAGTCTTTGATGCTCCAATCTATTTCTTTTCTTTGTGTGAATCTGAATCAAGATAGTTGCAAACTTGTTATTTGTTAGTAGATAAAATAAGTTCAATTTTAAATTAAATATTTGTATACATACAAACTCAAAAGTACTCCAGTTGTGCTCACAACTAGAAGAAGAACAACATAAGCCAAGTATGTGCAATGCTACCTTTGTAAGATCAACATTCGGTCCTCCATGTACACCCCACCAATCCACTATTTATTTAAGACAAAAATAAATTAGTATAACATATAAGTAGTTTAAGAAAAAATAAAAATGTAATCAATACTTACTTGGATTTAAGGTGGTTCGTTGCCTAATTGCCATGACTTTCCAAAACTATTTCGAGATGCTTTATAGTTAGTGCCTTGCTCTGCAATCTTGTCTTGCAATCGTTGATCGGGCACCAGTCTTGCAATAACATCATTGAAAGCATCTTGAAATTTCCAAGTATCATCAGAATATTTTTCCTCATAATCAAAATATTTGTTTGGATTTAGAAACAAAGCCGCCCTATACAACTGTTGCTCCATTTGATTTGTCCACCTATTTTGAACAATGTCAATAATTTTTGTATATAATCTTTCTTTATTATCAAAATGATCTTTGATCTTTTGTTTGGCTTCTTCCATTTCCACATATACTTCAGGCATAGCTGGCCTTTCATCTCCATCAACTAATCGCAAAACGGCTATTAGTGGTTTTCCTCCTTTTAGGCAATCTCTTACTCCATTCCAAAAAACAGTTGAAAGTATTGCTTCAACAACTTGTTTTCCGGCTTTGGTTTTTGCCAGATTAGCAGCATTCCATGAAGGCGACACAAAGAATAATTTCAACTTCTTCTCAAGCTTAAGCACACTTTGTAGAGTAAAGAATGATGTTGTAAATCTAGTCACTGAATGCTGGACTAGATCACCACCTATAGTAGTCCTTACTGCATCAAGTAAACGAGTGTGCCTGTAGATGAAATTTGTAATCATCATTGCCTTTTTTATCACCACTTTGTTTTGCTGTAGCTTGCCTATATCTTCTAGCATGAGATCAATGCAATGAGCTGCACAAGGAGTCCAGAATAATGTGGGTCTTCTCTCCATTAAAATTTTACCAGCTGCCTTATAATTGGAGGCATTGTCAGTCACTACCTGCATACAACATAACTTTGTATATATCTATTCCTTTATGTCAGGCCAATGTCCATACTTCCATCCAGGATCCTTTGAATTTGCATTTCTTTTAGGATCAGTTTTTGGATCAAGCTCATTGCTATCAACGGATGGAGCAAGACTGTTGTTGTTTTGGTCTTCCATCTTTCACAGATGAGACCTATATAATTCAGAGTTAGGTCGGATCAATGTCCACAAACAATTACAATTACACAAGTAGTTCATACAATCATACTTCAATCTTCATACAGTTCTATTTTTAGTTTTCTACAAAAGTATGAAGTAACACACTAACACATACACAATTACAAAAGTACATTTGATTAGCAAATAGCAATAAAACAAAATATGTTTCAAACTTTCAATCATGTTTCATGTCGCACAATAATTGATTATATAATCACAAATCTTATTTCGCATATTATCAATTTTCTCATGCGAAAATATGTTTTAAACTTTCAATCATGTTTCATGTCGCACAATAATTGATTATATAATCACAAATCTTATTTCGCATATTATCAATTTTCTCATGCGAAAATTCAGTCACTCCATCATAGATCTGCAATAAAAACAAAAATATTTGTTAAAATAAATTAAACATTATTATTATCATGTATGATGTATCAAACTATATGCAGTTAACTTACCCTTAATGACATTGTTGTACTCCTAAGAGCATCAGCTATGTCAATCATGTAGCACATGATATAATACCCACATTGAATACTATCTGGTTATTTAGAGCACTAAATAAATAAACAAATAGTAAACATTAAAATTTAGAATTTTAAATATTAAAAAAATTATATAACATATATCATATAGGCTATAGTTTACCGGCTTCCACCGTAAAACCTTTGGTTTTTGAAAACTGGATTTCCGATCCTTCAATGCACTTCATAAAATATAAAAAATAATTAGTTTACAGCCGAATCTAAATTTCAAATAGGGAAAAAATTAATTGATAAACTTACAGTGTAATGACATTTTTAAGATCATCACGAATGTCATTATTTAAAGGATCAAACCAATAAATTATATTTTTACTGCATTCAATAATCGCCAATATCCAATGTTCTCTATGTAACAAAGAAAATTATTAATAAGTAATAACTTAATTAGAATAAAAAATAACAATAATTATTGATACTTATTCTCTATGATATGACAAAAATAATAAAGAATCCAGTTGGAGTTGAGTAAGCCTATTTTTTAGATATTGTACTCGTGATTTATGCTCTTTGGCAAACTTATCATTAAAAGCAAAAATAGATGTCGGATTATGAAAAGATATATTTCTTGTTTATCTAAACTTCTTTAGTTGTGAATCTATGTACCTGTAAAAAACATGTAAATTCATAATCAATATATATACTAATTAAAAATCTTAGGTTTGTAATATTTGATAATCATTACTCACCCAATACATGATAATATGATGTTAACTCCAATTTTTTCCATATTAAGAAAATCAAATAACTCTGAAATTTCAAATTATGTACATGTTGAGTCTTCATTCCCAAATATATTTGGATGTAATACCAGAGTTATTATTTTTCCCTGTCTCTCTATCGCAGTAATGAAATCGGGTAACATGACAATGACATCATTTGTATTCCGTGGAATTAAAAATAATTAGTATTTCGGGCACAAATATTAATTACATAAAAATAAAAAATAATAATTATAAATTTATAATACCGAAGACGGTAAACACCCATGTGATGTTTCAGGTTGATGTGATGTTTCAGGCCCATGTGAGGCTTGTATTGCCTGCTGATAAACCAAAAATAATAAATTAACATAATTATTATGTATCTGCTCGACAAAAAGATAGCATGACATTTCATAAAGTATAAATAATTAAACATAAATACATAATAATACCTGAGACATGTTTTGAGAAGTTTCAGTTCTAGCACCAAACATGCGCATAAGTTCATCAATTTGAATACTAGCCATCTCTGCTTGATGCGTTTGTTCTTGTTGGTTGCGTTGGCTCTGAAAGACCTACTCATGTTGTTGTTGTTGTTGGTAGAGTTGGTTTGCATATGCTTGATGCTCTTGTTGTTGTTCTTGCCTCCATAACTCTTATTGCTGGCTCAATCTTTCTTGAACAATAGATTCCACATCTTCAATACGAGCTATTGTTCTCTCCTTCCGCTTATCATTCTTGAAAATACTTATAATGGTGGAAAACTTGCCACCAACTCTAACTCTGCCCGAATGTTCTTTGCCTAAAATAGATGCAAGGATGTCATCTCTTCCCTGTGACACTGTTGCAGCAGTTTGAGACTCTTGGCTCGAGACCTCATCCTAAGTGAAATCAAGAAATATTAATGCAAATGATGAAATGAAAATTTACAAATGATGAAATGATAATTTAAACATACAATTTTAGCTGCCAAATCAGCTGCATCTTGACTAATGTATTCACCAGTCTTTCTTTTGTGACCGACTTTCCATAGCTCAGCACGTGAAATTGGTGCATTTGCACCTTGTTCAATCTTGACAATAAAATGCAAATAAATTATCATTTAAATTATTGAGAAAACTAATTTTTAAAACAAAATATATGAGAGAGATGTAGAGAACTAAATATTAATACCATTCTTTTTTCTAATCCAGAATAACTCATTCTGGAAGTAGTATGAAATGACTTTTGTGCTTTGCACTCTCTGTATTAACTTTACTTTTCTCCTACACAAATAAATATTTGTTAATACTTAGAGTAGAATGCTTACAAAGTTAGTAGATGCTATAAAAATTGAGTTTATAAAGGACACATAACCATAGATCCGGAGTGGTGCGATTGTCGACAAAAACTTTCCAATCGTCAGGATGTATAAAATTATACTTGATAGGAACATTGTAACGATGCTCCAAATCAACATCCTTTACGTAAGTAACATAAAGTTTAGATTTCCACGACCTCCAACTTTCACCCATGTTTATCATTAATTCATGGCGAACACCATCAACATTATCAAAATAATTCTGAAAATAGTAGACATATTAATTAATAATTAACTAAAAAAACACAGTTATCTAATCACTAATAAGTAATAACAACATTACGTACATTTACTTCTTCCCATATTTGATCTTTAATTTCTTTATCAACCTCCTTCCATCTTGCACATGTAATTGGAACATAAATCCTCACAAGAGAACCAATTAAACTCATTAATTTATTAGACTCAGGCCCGAGAATAATGTGGCCATCATCACTAACAGAAATAAGACCCTCATTTGAGCGCCTCTTGTTGAAGCCTCTTGTTGACTTTGATGAGGATCCTTTATCAGTCATTTTCCTGTAATAAGAAAACCCTAAAAAAAACCCTAAACCATCCAAAAAACCTAAACAAAATTCATAAAAAACCGCAATGATTTTGAGGTACTACCACACAATCAGTCAATCACACATTCACAAATATAGAAAAAGAACTATAGAAGCAGTAGGAACTAGGAAGTAGGAAAATATGAAATTATATGAGCAAGAAAAAAATGAAATCATACAGGAAATTGTCTACTTGTCGAGGTAAAATCGCCTTTAGGGTTTTCGCACAGAGCAGCAGCGATCCAGCGACGGTAAAAAGTAAAATTCCGAGGTAAAATCAACTTTTTATATCCCTATTAGACAACGGTTTATATATAAACCGCTGTCTATTGTACCAGATTCATACAATAGACAACCGTTTATATATAAACCGTTTTCTATTGCATGGTTCCGGGTACAATAGACAACGGTTTATATATATAAACCGCTGTCTATTGTCCACAGATTGATATATAAACCGCTGTCTATTGTGCTCGGAACCATACAATAGACAGCGGTTTATATAGAAACCACTGTCTATTCCCTTATTTAAAAAAAAAAAAAGATGTCCGTCGCCTTGTTTTCAATCAGGCGACTGGACGCCTAGGCGTCGCCTAGGCGACGCCATGATAAGAATGCTTGGCTGCACATGTTGGGCGACGTGCACGTCAATTGAGCGACAATGACTATGCAGTTCATCCACAGGGGCCGTCCATGTCGCCTCGACGAATATTCCACCCTCCTCCGCTCTCTGATCTCTTTTCGCACCATTCAGCGGACCACCGAGGTCGACTTCACCTTTTGGCTTTGGCCCATCTCTGGGCCGGTGGAGGTCCCTCCCTCTCACCCGGTGGATCTTCAGGAGCTTCTCACCGGGTTCAACGACGTGTTCCAGCCGCCGGCAGGGTTTCCTCCTATACAGCCGACCAACCACGCTATTCCCCTGCATCCGGGGACCGCGGCGGTCTCGGTGCGGCCCTACCGTTATGGCCATATGCAGAAAGATGAAATCGAGCGTCTTGTGCGGGAGATGCTGTTGGGGGGCGTCATCTGTTCCTGTGCGAGCCCCTTCTCTAACCCGATCCTTCTGGTGCGGAAGAAGGACGACAATTGACGTTTCTACGTTGACTACCGCGAGCTCAACAAAGCAACGATGCCAGACAAGTACCCCATTTCGGTCATCCAGGAGTTGCTTGACGAGCTCCACGGGGCGGCCTTCTTCACCAAATTGGGCATCCGTGCGGGATACCACTAAATCCAGGCGAGGCCGGAGGACGTTGCCAAGACCGTGTTCCAGACTCACGATGACCGCTAAGAGTTTCTTGTCATGCCATTCGGATTGACCAACGCCCCCGCCACCTTTGAAGTAACAATGAACGATATCTTTCGGGCGGTACTTCACAAACACGTTCTCGCTTTTTATGACAATTTGGTGTACATCTCCTCTTGGCAAGATCACCTTCGTCACATCCGCCTCATTATGGCTACTATTCGGCGCCATCACCTCAAGCTCAACATGAAGAAATGTTCCTTTGGCGTGACGGAAGTGAGCTACCTGGACCACATCATCTCGCCTGGGTAGGTGGTTATGAATGAGGAAAAAATTTCCTCGCTCCTCCCCCCACTTCGCCCCGGGAGGTTTGCGGATTTTTTGGCTTGACCGGTTACTACAGGCGCTTTATCCAAGGCTATGGGCCTATGACACGACCACTCACACAATTTTTAAAGAAGACGAAAGAGGGTCCATTTTTTTGGTCGGCCGCGGCTGACGCCACCTTCGCCGCTCTCAAGCAAGCACTTATGCAAAGACCGGTCTTAGCAATGCTGGACTTTCATCTTCTGTTTCTCGTGGAGTGCGACGCGTCCGACACCGGTGCTGTACTCATGCAATCCGGTCGACCGGTGGCCTACTATAGTCGGGCCTTCTCGAGCACCATTCGAAGCCGCTCTGCGTATAAAAGTGAGATCATGGGCTTCGTTTTGGCAATGCAACATTGGCGCCCATACCTCCTCGGTCGGCCCTTTGTGGTCCGTACCAACCACCACAGCCTCCGCTACTTCCTACAGCAGAAAATTGTCACACCGGCGCAACAACTTTGGGTCGCTAAACTCCTTGGCTATGACTTAACCATTGAGTTTCGCCTGGGCAAGGCGAACTGGGAGGACGACGCTCTCTCCCGTCGAAGCCAATCTCCGGAGCTCTTCGTCGTCTCTCGACCGGTTTGGGAAGAAGCAGCTACCATCCAACATGAAGTGGAGGCCGACCCTCATTTGAGCGCCATCCGGAAGACCCTCATCTCTGACGTCGCGGCTCACCCGCCCTACTCCCTTGTGGGAGGCCGCTTGTTCTTCAAGGGCCGCCTCGTCCTCGCGCCATCGTCGCCTAACATTCTTTGCCTCCTCATAGCGTTCCATGCTTCGCCCTCCAGAGGGCACGTCGGGGCCTTCCGCACATACTGCCTCTTGGCAGCATCTCTTTACTGGCCTCACATGTTTCGGCAAGTCAAAGCCTTCGTGGTCGCCTACCTCATTTACCAAAAGACAAAATATGAAGCCATGTTTTCGGGATGACTCCTCCATCCGCTCCCTATTTCGGACATGATTTGGGAAGATGTCGACATGGACTTCATCACTTGGCTACCGCGCTCTCAAAGGTTTGATTGCATCTTGGTAGTGGTGGACCGCCTCTCCAAATACGACCACTTCCTCTCACTCCACTATCCATACACCGCCGCCACCATGGCGGAAAGCTTCATCAACGGGATAGTACGACTCAATGGTTTCCCTCGGTCGATTTTGAGCAACCGCGATCCACTCTTTTTGAGCGCATTTTGGACGACACTCTTCCGTCTCCAAGGCACCCGCCTCTGCATGAGCACCACGTATTACCCTCAAACAGATGGACAATCTGAAGTACTCATGGTGTTTGGAAACGTACCTCTGTTGCTTTATTGAGGAGCAGCCCCGGGGATGGGCCAAGTGGCTTGGTTGGACTGAATATTCCTACAACACGGCTTACCACCAAGCGGCCGACACAACCTCGTTCGAGATCGTCTACGACCGGCCACCTCCATCAATCATCTGCCACCTCCCCAGGGAATGCCAAGTGGAAAGCCTTGTCAATCATCTTCGCGATCGAGACTCATTCCTTGATCAACTGAAACACCACTTACGTCGGGATCAAGAGAAAATGACGTCATTTGCGAACAGGAAGAGGTGCGGTCTTTCCTTCCATTTGGCAAGAAGGTGTTCGTTCATTAAGCTCCACCGTTACCGACAGCTTTCGGTGGCCCGCCGCCCTTGACAAAAGTTGGCCCCTCAGTTCTGCAGGTCCTTTGAAGTCATCGCTCGCATTGGTGTCATTGCATACCGTCTTTGCCTCCCTAGCAGAAGTCGCATACACCCAGTTTTCCAGGTCTCTCAGTTGCTTCAAGTGGTTGGCGTGCACCCTACCGTGGACCACATTTCGACAGACATCGATCTTTTTGGTGAAGCGCCTTACTACCCAACCAAGATACTTAGCTGCCGCCACCACCTTCCGGGTGACACCGGCCCAGAGCAAATTCTAGTGGCTTGGCTCAACCTTCCGGAATCCGGCGCTACATGGCTGCCCCGGGATGATTTTCGCCTTCAATTCACCGACTATTGCCTTGAGGACATGCAAATTTTCCAGATGGCGGTATTGTTATGGACATGCATGAATAGGCCTCGTCGTGGAGGGTCTACACGCGCAAGAAGACATCAACACATAGCCCAATGACGTTGGCGAAGACTGAATGAACTATTTCTATTTGAATACTTTTGTTTTTTATTATTTATGTTTTTTTACTATTTGCACACCAACACTCTTGCTATTCGCACTCCGCTGTTATATGGAGAGTTGTATGTTCTAAATTAGGGTTATCTTGGATTTATGCAAGGATTTAGGGCTGCTCCCTAATATTTTCCTCTCCTTCCCTCACCCTTCTTCTCTCCCTCTACCGCCAGCCTCCTTCCTTGCCAGACTCTTCCCCGGATCTCGAATAGACGCCCACCGGTGTGGCGGGTTTACGACGCTGGGAGCGACCCACGAGCGACACGTCGGCATAGGTGCACGTGTATCGTCTTATTATTACAAGCATGGTATCGGGCACTATATAAGCCCATATTGCTTATGTTATTGTTTATGCTTGGAGTCTAATGAAAAGGAACCCTAGGGGTTTAAATTCTCTCTTCTTTCCTCTCTTCCTCTCCTCTTCTCATTCCCGCTAGGTCTATCTCCCGATCGGCTAACATGTTAACTATTCGCTCTTGCCAGTCTTCCCGTATGTGTTAACCTATCAGCTCTTTGTATTTATTTGTAAGATAGCAAACTTAAGATTAGTTCTTAATTTTATTTTAGTGATTGTGTGATAACTGATGGAAGCTTAATCACGTCTGTCAGGGATTTGATTAATTTGTTGAAATTGTAGAGGAAAATAATTTTTTTTTATTAAAAGGTATATTGAAATGTGAAGATTGCTCTTTTAGGAAACTAGTTTAGCTCTATTTATCATTACATATACATCCATATTAATTTTTCTGTAATTAGCTAGAATTAATCATAGCCAGAATATTGATATTTAGCCTTTGGATCATGATGTAATATTGTGAACTTGATCATATCCTGTTGATTGATTAGTTTTTATTTTATGATAATCTACCCATTAATTTTTTCTTTGAGGATCCTTGATCTTGCAATAATTTTTGTTTTAGTCGTTAGATTTATTTCAAAATTCATTAGATGTATTTATTTTCACGCACATTCAGCCTTTGTTTGGTGCGGGGGTGGTGGTTGTGTACCCGGTGGTTATGAACCGTCATTCGTGAACCCCCGATCTCACTTAAGGAGCTTCATCCACTTTTATGTTCAAAACTAGTTTTACTCTCTTGGTGGCGGTCATAACCTTTGTCATGCCAAACAGATATTCCATGACGGTGGCGTTTTTGTCCAAACTCACCGGAGCAAATACGCCGCACAATCTTACACTTATCTAAGTTTTAAGCCATTTAAGCTTTTGATAAACTAGATTAAATCACACCCCTTGGTTTTTATCAAAGTCATATTTTGTGATGTGGCCATCATGTTGAAGTCATTTATTAAACACTTGTCAACTATTAATTTCTCAATTAATCATGTTTTTTGATCACCAAGTTGGCATATCTATGTCCTTTGATCGATTAATCGGTCTATTCCTTCATTTGTTAATAAAAAATAAAAAAAAATTCCAATCATTGTATTGAGCTCATCTAGGTTGATCTATTTATTACTTGGAGTTCAATGCAAGTCATCATATGTTGGGTTGATAAAAATGGCTCCAAGTTTACACTCATCGTCTAACAAGGACACTCTCTAAGAATGTGCTTGAATATACAAAGACATTTCACATGGTTATTGATAATATAAAGGAGGTTTTGTAGGAAGTTCAGTCGACATCTGACGTGCATGTACGCATTGTAGAAGATATTATGGTGGGAATTTCACCGATGGAGACTATATGCATGCCAGAGTACAAGAGGTACTAGTTAGCGAAAATTTCCTTGAAGAGTTGCTGAAATGATCACTATTAATATGAACATTCAGCTGCATTGACTTGTTACTTGGGATGAGATTATATAATTTGTTGCACTAGTAAATGAGCCTGTGAGAAAACGAGATATTTTAAGAGAAGGTGAAAGAGCTACAGTAGAAACATAATATTAAGTGTAGTATGAGCATGTGCACCGTGTCAACATTATTGATATTGAAAGCGGATGATGAATTTGCATGGATAGGCATGTGATCGACAAGAGCATGATTGATTATGAGCATCTTACATATCAATTGGGCAATATACGGTGTGGGCTCGAGTACTTTTCACGATTGACTGTTGTATTGTCCCAACAAGTTTCTATATGACATGATAACAAGTGAAAGGTTGCACTAAAAATGAGATAGAATGTATAAGTACCTAGTCATGCTATTTTGATTAGCAATACTTCAAGTGCACTCATGCGGTTAATGGACCAAGTTCTAAATAAATTTTCTACGAGATGGTTGTGATTTATTTCAATGTACTTTCAAAAGCAACAACAACAAAATAGCAAGAGGATAAATGAAGACATTATGGTTGCGTTCGTTTCGCAAATTTTCGGATAATGGAATTAGTTTTGGTCCAAAACCAAAAATTCATAGGTTTTGGAATTGAGTCAAAACTCAATTCTTTTGTTTGTTTGCAGGATGGTTTCATGCACAGGAATTGAATTAGCCAATTTTTCTGTTCGGATGCGTTATGAAATTCAAACACAGGAATTGATATTTAAGCCCTAGAAGGTATATGTTACCGACATCCAGTCGGACGAGCCGGAATGGCAGGTTTACTCGAGAAGGGCGCGCGCGAGAGAAGACAATGCTACCAACCCCACGACCGAACCGGGCGGTGGGGTGAAGGAAACCGCCTAGGGGCCGGTCGGCCCTATTTATCATTACCGCTTTTATTTTGGTTATGTATTTTTAATTTGAACTATTAATGTGGTGTATGGTGGTTTCCCCCTATATAAGGGATCACCTAGGGTTTTGTAATGATCTTTTGATCAATCTACTTAGGAGGGGCTGCTCCCCTTGTCTTCTCCTTCTCCCTATCTCTCTCCCTCTCTTTCTCGATCTCTCTATCTCTCTCTCGCCCGCTCGTTCGCCCTCCCGCCTACCGCCGCCGCTGTCGCCCAGCGTCAGCTTCCAAGGATACCCCCGCCGCTATCGCCCGCTCTGTCGCCCAGCGCCAGCCGCCCGCTACCCCTTCCGCTGTCGCCGACGCTATCGGAAATCCTATTACCCGCAGCGGTAACATTGGTCCGACCTGCTGCTCCGCCCGCCATTCGCGCCGCCGGAAATCCATCATGCCGGTCTCTACCCGCCTGAACACTGCCGCCGATGCGTCCGCCTCCGACGACGCCATCACCGCCCGCCTCGCCGACCACGACTCCCTACTCGCGAGCCTCCAATCCAGTGTCGACGACGTCGCTGCGACCCAGCACACCATCCTCGCCCAACTCGCCGCCCTCGCCGCCCTCCAGCCGCTGCCGCCCTCGCCCACGGTACCGCCTGCAGCGACAGCGCCGGCCGATACCGCCTCGGTGCTCGACACGCCTCCCACCCCGCTACCGCCGGCCTTCCGCGCCCAAGCCCAGTTTCCATTGGGGCCGACATTTCCGCCGCCCGCGCCTTTTCGGCCCCCCCTCACCCTCGACGTGCCTTCCTTTTCCGGGACGGATCCCATGGGATGGATCGCTCGAGCGAAACAATACTTCGATCTTAATGATACCCCGCCGGTGGACCGAGTCGGCACGTCCATGGTGGGCATGGAGGGTTCGGCCCTTCATTGGGCTCGCTGGCTCCGCCAAGTTCAACCGCTCATTCCCTGGCACGAGTTCAAGCAGGAGATGATTAGCCGCTACGACTCACGCTACACCGGCTCCGCCATTGAGCGGCTCTGCTCCGCCCGCCAGACAACCTCGGTGGATGCTTATATTGACGAGTTTGTGGCACTCGTCACGCAAGTTCCGGGCCTCCCGCCCGACCATTATTTGGGGTTCTTTCTGCAGGGCCTCCTCCCCAATATCCGCTCCCGCATTCGTACCCACCACCCCCGGACCGTCTCGGACGCTCTGGAACTGGCTCGGGCAGTGGAAGCCGACATCGGACCCCGCACCGCCGCCCCCCAATTCCGACCTCCACAGCACCGGGAGGCCGCTCCTCGGCACCCACCCCCGGCAGCCGGTCGGCCTCCTCGCCCGGACAATCCTCATCGTGTCTCTAACACGGAGTACAGCGACCTTCGTCGTCGCGGGTTATGTTTCCGCTGTCGTCAACCATACTCGCCTCAGCATGTGTGCCCGGTCAAAGAATTGCATGCTATTTTCAGCGATAGCGAGGGGTACGCCGCCGCCGAGGATTTGCCACCCCTGGAGCAACCACCCGACCCACCTACGGCCGACCTCGGGGACGCCCCTCTCAACGTGTTGGAATTGCCCTTTTACTCCGTGGGGGGATTAACGGGCCCCCGCACCATGAAGTTGGCCGGCGACCTACACAACCGCCCCGTCATCGTGATGGTGGATAGCGGGGCGAGTCACAATTTCATGTCCTCCAATCTGGCGCAGGAGCTCGCCATACCAGTGGACCCGTCACCAGATTTTTCGGTGTGCTTGGGCGATGGCCGCCGACGGCCGACTTTGGGCCAATGCCGGGATGTTACCATCACAGTGGGGCCGTGCCGCGTCACGGCTGACTTCTACATGTTCGAGCTAGGCGGTCTCGACGCTATTCTCGGCGTGGCGTGGCTCGAGACCTTGGGGGACGTCCGCGTAAACTGGGCTTCGATGACGATGGATTTTCAGCAGCAGGGCCGACCATGTCGCTTGGTGGGTGACCCGACCCTCCGCTCCCCGCTCTCCTATCGGGCGATGACACGCGTGGCCGACGTCGATTTCTTAGCATGGCTATGGCCCCTTCAGGCGAGTCCCCCCGCGGCGGCCGCACCCATCAAGGCCGACATGAGCGCCGTCCTCGCGGAGTTCGAGGACATCTTCACCGCACCTTCGGGACTGCCTCCCACCAGACCGACCGATCACGCCATTGTGCTCCATCCGGGGTCATCGGCGGTGTCGGTGCGGCCCTACCGATATGGACACGCCCAAAAGGACGAGATAGAGCGGCTCGTTCGGGAGATGTTGTTGGGTGGTATTATACGGCCCAGTGCGAGCCCGTTTTCCAGCCCGGTGCTACTGGTCCGCAAGAAAGACGGCAGTTGGAGGTTCTGTGTGGACTACCAGGAGCTCAACAAGGCGACAGTCCCGGACAAGTATCCTATTCCGGTGATTCAGGAGCTCTTGGACGAGTTACACGGCGCGACGTTCTTCACCAAGCTGGACCTACGGGCCGGCTATCATCAGATTCGTGTTCGGCCAGACGATGTGCCGAAGACGGCATTCAGGACACACGATGGGCACTTCGAGTTCTTGGTCATGCCGTTTGGGCTCACCAACGCCCCCGCAACATTCCAAGCAACCATGAACGAGATCTTTCGGCCGGTTCTGCGTAAGCACATCCTTGTTTTTTTTGATGATATCCTTGTCTTCAGTCACACTTGGCAGGACCACCTCCGTCATGTTCGGGAGATGTTTGCCACTCTCCGCTTACATCACCTTACCGTCAACCACAAGAAGTGCACCTTTGGCACGGCAACGGTCAGCTACTTGGGCCATACTATTTCAGCCCACGGCGTGGCCATGGATGAAGACAAAATTCAGGCGGTGCTGAGATGGCCGACTCCCGCTTCCTTACACGACGTCCGGGCCTTTCTCGGCCTGACAGGATACTACCGGCGCTTCATCAAAGATTACGGCGGTTTGGCCCGCCCTCTCACTCAGCTGCTGAAGAAATCCGAGGAGGGGCCCTTCACATGGCCACCGGCGGCTATGGAGGCTTTCACCGCGCTCCAATCCGCCTTGGTCCGCGGCCCGTTTTAGCCATGCCGGACTTCCGCCAGCAGTTTGTCGTCGAATGTGACGCTTCGGGCACCGGCGTCGGCGCCGTCTTGATGCAGACCGACCGACCCATTGCTTTTTATAGCCGGGCCTTTTCCAATGCGGTGCGCAGCCGCTCGGCGTACGAGAACGAGCTCATGGCGTTGGTGTTGGCGGTCCAACACTGGCGGCCTTATCTCCTAGGGCGGCCCTTCGTCATTCGCACCGATCACCACAGTCTCCGCTATCTCCTCCAACAAAAGATCGCCACTCCGACCCAGCAAGTTTGGGTGGCCAAGCTGCTCGGCTACGACTTCACGGTGGAATTTCGTCCGGGCAAGACGAACCGGGCGGCCGATGCGCTCTCCCGATGCCCGCACGCGCCAGAACTGACAGCTATATCCCGGCCGGTGTGGGACGACGCCGCGACCATTCAAAGCGAGGTGGACCGGGACCCTCACCTTCAGGAAATTCGGGCTGCATTGTTGACCGACCCTTCATCCCGACCGCCATTTACACTGATCGGCGGCCGCCTCTTCCACCGGGACGGCCTTGTGTTATCTGCTTCATCGGCATTGATTCCGGCCCTCCTGGCGGAATTCCACTCCACCCCGTCGGGCGGCCATGCAGGCGCATATCGGACATACATGCTTCGACAGGTCAAAGCCTATGTGGCGGCTTGCCTTCCATGCCAGAAGGCCAAATACGAGACGTTGTTTCCCAGCAGCCTCCTGCAGCCTCTTCCGATTCCGGAACGTGTTTGGGAGGATATCGCTATGGACTTCATCACCCGATTGCCCCGCTCCAACGGCTTCGATTGCATCTTGGTGGTGGTGGACCGTCTGACGAAGTATGCACATTTCCTTCCGCTTCGCCACCCCTACACGGCCGCGTCGGTGGCAGACAGCTTCATCGCGGAGATAGTCCGTCTTCATGGGTTTCCCCGTTCGATTGTTAGCGATCGTGACCCCCTCTTTCTCAGTAGCTTTTGGACTGAGTTATTCCGTCTGCAGGGCACCCAACTCCGGATGAGCACAACATACCACCCGCAGTCTGATGGTCAATCCGAGGTCCTTAACAGATGTTTGGAAACATACTTACGCTGCTTCATTGGGGAGAGGCCCGGTTCGTGGAACAAATGGCTTGGATGGGCAGAGTACTCGTACAATACAGCATACCACTACGCCGCCAACAGCTCCCCATTCGAGATGGTGTATGGCCGGCCACCGCCAACCGTGCTCCGCCATTTACCCGGAGAATGCCCGGTGGCTAGTTTGGCGGATCATCTCCACGATCGGGACGTTATTCTGGACAGTTTAAAGCATCATCTTCGACGGGCTCAAGCAAAGATGACGTCTTTTGCCAACCGCAAGCGCCGGGACCTCCAATTCCAAGTGGGGGAGCGGGTGTTTATTAAACTCCACCCCTATCGCCAGCTCACCGTGGCCCGCCGCACTTGCCCAAAGCTTGCACCACGCTTCTTTGGGCCGTTTGAGATTCTCAGCCGCATCGGAGCCGTGGCCTACCGCCTCCGCCTTCCGGACACCGCCCGCATCCATCCCGTGTTTCATGTCTCACAACTCCGCCGCGTCATCGGCGATCATCCCGTCTCCGACCACATTCCACCCGACTTGGACACCGCCAACTCCGACCCTCTCTACCCGGAGGCCATTATTGATCAGCGCAAGTCCACGGCCGGAGCGGCCCAGCCAGACGAAATACGGGTATCTTGGCGGAACAGGCCTCACACCGCCGCCACTTGGCTACTTCGCGACGATTTTCGCCGACAGTTTCCGGATTACTGCCTTGAGGACAAGGCCAATTTCCCAGATGACGGTATTGTTACCGACATCCAGTCGGACGAGCCGGAATGGCAGGTTTACTCGAGAAGGGCGCGCGCGAGAGAAGACAACGCTACCAACCCCACGACCGAACCGGACGGTGGGGTGAAGGAAACCGCCTAGGGGCCGGTCGGCCCTATTTATCATTACCGCTTTTATTTTGGTTATGTATTTTTAATTTGAACTATTAATGTGGTGTATGGTGGTTTCCCCCTATATAAGGGATCACCTAGGGTTTTGTAATGATCTTTTGATCAATCTACTTAGGAGGGGCTGCTCCCCTTGTCTTCTCCTTCTCCCTACCTCTCTCCCTCTCTTTCTCGATCTCTCTATCTCTCTCTCGCCCGCTCGTTCGCCCTCCCGCCTACCGCCGCCGCTGTCGCCCAGCGTCAGCTTCCAAGGATACCCCCGCCGCTATCGCCCGCCCTGTCGCCCAGCGCCAGCCGCCCGCTACCCCTTCCGCTGTCGCCGACGCTATCGGAAATCCTATTACCCGCAGCGGTAACAGTATAACATAAAGATTAATGAACGGAGGAAGATGATTCATAAATCCAAACCTAAATAGTTAGGATGATTAATGATGGTGAACCTTTCTAACCATTTTGATTAGAAAATCGGACCCAAAGGACTGAGGACGAATGAGGAATCCAGGAAGAGCCGACATCACTTAACATAAGTAGGATGTGTCATATACACTTCCTCTCCATTTCACTTAACATAAGTAGGATGTGTCATATTTTTATCATCCTAGTAGCGAGCATGTCAAAAAGAAAATTAATAATTAAAAACTAAAGCCCCTTCAGAATTACCACGAGAAGGAAAAAGGCTAAACAATCTAGGAAGAGCCATGGCATCATTAGGGCTCTGCAACTGGAATCGGCTGCAAAAGTTAAATCGTTCATCGAAAGTGCAAAAAAGCTTAAATCGTCATGCTGCAGAGGAAGAAGCTCGGAGAATCTAGGATGAAGAAGATAGATAGAACTTGTGCATCGAGATTGCTTGCATGGGCGGTGGCTTCCTGATTCCGGTCGATGGAGTACTGGATGAAGAGAAGCACCAACGTCAGGAGCGATCCCTGTCTTCATCGAGACTCTTTTCCCTCTCGCCGGAGAAAAAGCTCACCTTCGCGAAGAAGCTCCGCACTGTTGGGATAGGAAGCATCACATGCATGTAGGAGCAGGAGAAAGGGCTTAGCGATAAAACTGACCAAAATAGGTAGGTTTTGAGAATTGCGTATTTCTTCAAAGACCAAAACCGTTTAGTTTTCCGCGAAAACCAATTCCGTCCGTAAAATGGCCCAAACGAACGCATGAATTGGAATTACGATACCCAATTCCAGTTCCTTTTTGTCAAAACCAGCGAAATGAATGGGGCCTAAGTGGAACTAATAGTTTGTCAACCAAAAAAATGTTATTTCCTTGTAAAATTTTTTGATGTGACCCAAATTTAGTTTGAACTCAATCACTGACCAATACTTAAATGAATGAAGAAATACAAAGTTTAGTGGAATGAGGGGATAGAGCTAGAGCTCAGAGCATATTTGGGTGGGTGCATGGCGGCGGTTGGAGATGAAGATAAAACACCGTTCTTGAATGGAGCTCCTTGCGTGCATTTTTTAGACCCACTCGTGAGGGTATATGGTTTGCCCATGGAGAAACCGGAGTGAAATGAAAGGTTTTGAGCATTATTGGACTGCACACGTCCAGGTGCATGCTCATGCGTCTGGCGCAAGCTTGGTAACATGAATTGCATTTTCAGGATTCTGTAAAAAGGAAGACGCACGCCCTAATGCACGACCAGGGCACACACTCATGCATGATAATGCTCACACCAACGATGTTGAGAAGAGAATGCACGGTCAGGTGCATGCCCGTTTTTCTGGCGCACACCCGACCTGCAGAATCATTTTCCTAAAAATTCGACCTTCGCTCACCTATACGATTTGACACATGCATGCATGTCTCACAGGAATTTTACTTAACCGACCTTGTTTTGATCTGTAGATCGCGAAGGATATTCTAATCCGACGACTTAAGATCATCTCTGGGAGCCTTTAGGTCACGAATTGGGGGTCGAATACTTCATTCTTTTTAGTTCTGATTTTTTAGAGAGGAAGATTAGAAAGGAAGGAGTTTAGGGCATGAGGAAGAAGATGTCATTTGAGGAGCTTGGGAGCTTGGATTGATGATCTTAGTCCGTAGAAACGAAAAGCTTCCTTCTCCGGTCATTCCCCACCAATTCTTTTAAGATTTCCATGACTCCGAGAAGAACTTCAATGGTAACGACTCTCCCCTTTGGTTTTAGGACCGATTTTATGCTTTCTTTTAGATGTTTGTTGAATTGGATGAGTTTCTCGCTCACTGATTAGTGGAGGAACAACCACCTTTGGTTCTTTGGAACTCCAGTGTGTGGGATTGCTTCCATAGCATGACTTGCATTAGAAATTCATCTATCAATTCTGGATTAGGCATATTGTGTGAAATATATTTGTGGTCGTGTGCCTGAATAAGTGATGTCTATATGATGATTGCATTTAGAGCATGCCCTAGTTCGCAATATCGGAGAGCAATCCGCGTAGTCGTTGATTCGTATATGGGACCATAGACATAGGGTGAATTTTGGCTATCCCTTACGTAGTCCCATGATCAAGAATTATAAGGCGGCGAGCTTAGGTTGTTAATGTATGAATGTATCTAGGACGTAGACGTTGTTCCACTTAGTGAGATAACAAATCCATGTGTATGTTTAAGTAATAGTCGTGCAGGCTTTCAACGCAAGACAATCTGGCTTTAAACATTGTGGAAGAAAATTGTCGTTGATCTAAATGCACGCCGGACGGGCTTTAAACGCATATCAAATGGGCTTTAAATATTGATTTGAAAGAATAGCTGGACGGGCGCACGTTGGGCGGGGGCACATTTGGCGGGCGGGCTCTAAAAGCAGGCTGCTTGGCCCTTAAACATTGCCCTAAAAGATTATTTGAACGGGCATAAATGCTTTGTAATGTGTGGTTGTGTGGTTGTGCGGCCATGAGTGCCTTCTACTCCAATGATGTGTGCATGCTTTGTTAGACTCGTGCGATGTTCCGCTAGGGTTGCTATGAGTCTCTGGACGAACTCAACTCAGTCATGATGCAGTGTAAGCCCCTTTTATTTTACATGCTCAACATAGTACTTGTGTGATATGTATGAGATACAGCATGTGTAGAGTAGTTTGTTTACTCTTCACTTGCTTTATTATACATATTGCATGCTTATTCGTTTGCATAATTACAGAGTTTGAGATAGCTCGTCCTAAATCATCTAGGACAATCGAAGGAGGGTGTTGTTACACAGTGATTGGTCAACTTTGGCTGACCTTCATTTCCCGCTCATGATTTTTGGCTGTAGGAAACGTGATGCTCAATGGAGCCATGCACGCCAAGCCCAAAACTAGAAGAAATATAAAGCTGACTTTTGTTACTCTACTTCATAACTATTGGTGGTCAACTATATTCTAATGCATGATTATATTAAGAGTAATGTTATAGGTAGTACTAGTCTCGCTATTTAGAGTCCATTGCTGTTTAAAGTCCAAAAAATTTATTTCCAATCCCATATTCTACACCCATATCGTCTTATTTATTACCTCGCATATAGCCGCCACATTCCATCCCATAACATGCAGGTAATTAATTAGAAAAATGGTGAGATTAATCATGACAGAGGAAGACGAGAACCTTCGGCAGGGAAGAGAAGGGAAGCCATCGACAGGTGAAGAGCTGGACTCCTCTTGAGTTCATAATGTAATCCTGCAGAAAATAAATAAATAAATTCATAGAATTAGATTAGAAAACATGCCTCTTGGCATTCGATCTCCATTTCTGCAGCTATGGGGTTCTTCCACCAAGCATTTTATGGAAGAAATGAGAGAGGAGAGAGGGGGAGGGGAGAGAGGTCCGGGCCCGCGTTTTCACATCGGCGCTCATTTTCTCCGGGGCACATTTTCACAAAGGCGCGTGTTTTCACCCGCGCGTTCATTTTCGTCCAAGCGCGTATTTTTTTGCAGGGCGCACATTTTTTGCCGGGGCGCACATTTTTCTCATGAGCGCGTATTTTTTGCCCGAGGGCGGATTTTTTCACATGGGCGTGCATTTTTCTGCCTGAGCGCATATTTTTCCGCCCGGGCTGCGTTTTTCCGCCTAGGCGCGTTTTATTTTTCCACCCGGGCGCGTGTTTTATTTTTTTTGCCCGGGCTTGCATTTTTTCCTGGACACGTATTTTTTGCTTAGGCGCACATTATTCACCACGACGCGCATTTTTTGCCCGAGCGTGCATTTTTGCTCGTGCATAAAATTTTTGTCATTCTTTTCTATACCAATATCCATTATCTCTCTCTCTTCTACTCATGTATGCTAAAAAGTCAAAAGGCTAAAAACTTGTTATTCCAAACAAAAAAATGTAAAACATGTTTTTAAAAAGAATTTAAATGAAGATTTTTCAAAGAGTAATTTTTCAAATCAGCTTTTTGACACTATTGTCACTGTTGATTTCCCACCACTATTTTTTTCACCGCCACCATCATCCCAAACAAAGCCTATGGAAAAAATACTTTTCAAGCATTCATATAAGCTAGGAAAAAGTGGAAGCTGTTAGACTCGTGCGATGTTCCGCTAGGGTTGCTGTGAGTCTCTGGACGAACTCAACTCAGTCATGATGCAGTGCAGGCCCCTTTTATTTTACATGCTCAACATAGTACTTGTGTGATGTATGAGATACAACATGTGTAGAGTAGTTTGTTTACTCTTTACTTGCTTTATTATACATATTGCATGCTTATTCTTTTGCATAATGGCAGAGTTTGAGATAGCTCGTCCCAAATCATCTAGGACAACCGGAGGAGGGATTTGTTACACAGTGATTGGTCAACTTTGGCTGACCCTCATTTCCCGCTCATGATTTTTGGCTGTAGGAAACGTGATGCTCAATGGAGCCATGCACGCCAAGCCCAAAACTAGAAGAAATATAAAGCTCTGACTTTTGTTACTCTACTTCATGACTATTGGTGGTCAACTATATTCTTGATGGGGACTCGTCCATTTTATAGGAATTTCGGGCTGCGAATAGCCGGAATCCCGTAACCCCCACTCTCTTAGTGGGGAGTTAGGAGAACATCGTTACGCACCCGATCACCGTACACGATCACCGGGCGCGTTCATAGCCAAACCGCCCCGCTAGCGCCGTCGCCGGCCGGCCCCATCCCTGGCCGGCCATCCTTCGCGGCCAAGGGGCGGCAACCGACCGCCACTCCCGCCCCGTGAGGGACGGCTGCGGGCCGCCCCTTCTTGATCGGCGGCCGGCCGGCTCCCCTTATGAGCGGCGGCGGCCGGCCGGCCCTCCCCGTGAGGGGCGATGACCGACCGCCCCTCCCTTTGAGGAGCGATGGGCAGCCGCCCCTCTCCTTAAGGGGTGACGACCACCCGCCCCCCTCCTCGAGGGGCAGTGGCCGACCGGTCCCCCCCCCGCCTCGTGAGGGGAGGCGCCCGACCGCCCTTCTCTTTGAGGGGAGGCGCCCGACCGCCCTTCTCTTTGAGGGGAGGCGGCCGGCCGTCCGCTCCTCTCCTTGAGGGGCGGCGGTCGGCCGCCCCTCTCCTTGAGTGGCGGCGCCCAGCCGCCCATCCCTTCGCCGGCGAGGAAGGGCCGACAGGCCTCCCCCGCCGGCCGCCCGGTCGGTCTCTCGCCAGTTGGTTACACGGCAGTTAGATCCTAACCGTCTGTTTCCCTTCGCGCAGTCTCCACTGTTCAAGGTGCGGATAACCACCTGCGTAACCACCCAAAGTGGGGGTGCGATTATCTTCTAAAACCTTTTAATATTTAATATTAAAATTAATTAGATATTATCTGGTGGTTACGGGCTGCAAATAACCACGTAACCACCATAACTTCCCCTGGAACCTATAAATAGGGTTAAGGGATCTCTTATTCTTCAACTTCTCTCCTCAGGATTTCTTCCTACGCCTCAGAGCTCTCCGGAATCCCCTTGGAGATCTCCATCTCCTTCAAAGACGCCTTCGAAGATCTTCGAGCACCTTGAAGATTCTTCGAACGCCCCCATTTCCTTCAAAGTAGCCTTCAAAGATCATCGAGCACCTTGAAGATTCTTCGAACGCCCCCATCTCCTTCAAAGACGCCTTCGAAGATCTTCGAGCACTTTGAAGACTCTTCGAGCGCCTCCACCGCAAGAAGACGAGCGCGCTCCGCGCGCCTCCCCAACGCATTCCGCACATACTCAGCAAGTTCACCGCAAGCAAAGCAGTCAAAGGCAAGATCAAGTCAACTTCAAAGTGCCAGAAATATTTAAGATTCACAAGAGGTGGTCTGTCACCCTCCGAGCAACTCTCTCTCTCTCGCCCCCACTGTAACGAGGCACGACCTGTCACCCTCACCATCTCTACTAAGTCTTGTACAACAACAACGAATAGTGAAGTTTGGTCGGCGGCGTCTCGACCACGTGGGTTTTCATCCCTTTCTGGGGTTTTCCACGTCAAAAAGCCTTCTTGTCCATTGCCTCGTTTTTTGTGACTGTGTGTGTGCTCGATCGCTCCCGGGATAAGACAGTTCGTTTTCTGACCGGTTCAAGGGGCCGCCGAGTAGACCGCAATAGTTTGGCGTCGTCTATGGGAAGGAGTTCCCCTAAGCACTAAAGACTCGGAAGACAGTATCCTTTGCACAATGATACTCGTAACTAGAGACATGGCAAGAAGAAGCACTCGCATCACCCAAGGCTCGGTCCGCGAGGGGCAAGCCGACCCCGGCCCTTCACATTCCCTCATCAACGCCCAACGCTTGAAGGAGACAGTGGTTGCGCCGACCAATGCATTGACTGGACGAATGGTCCAGATAGAGGAACATCAAACTGAAATGCTAAACCTCCTGAGGAACATAGGAGCAGTCAGGGGCCCCGTAGAGCTCCCCGCACCGGTCAATACGCCCCTCCACCTCCGCGTCAAGCCCCAGAAGACAACCAAGAGGAGAATTCTGAGTTCTCAGTAGCAAGCAAGCACATCACACCCTGCCTGTCAGGTCAGACCCGCCGAGGCCGCCCCGCAGCATCACCTCGAAAGGGCAGAGGTTCCTGAAAATCTCCCCGAGAGGTTAACCCGAGAAGAAGTTAGAGACTTGATAGTAGAAGAGTACGCCCAAATCGGCTGCCAAGCAGCCCACATATATCGCCCCATTCACAACGGGTCCCCGTTGGCTCCAGAAGTTCTTGCACATCCGATCCCAGGAGGATTCAAATTCTCGAGCATGGAATCTTACGACAGGACCGAGGACCCCCTGGAGCATATAAATCACTTCTCCACCATCCTTCGGATTTATAACGCCCCCGACCAACTGCTCTGCCAGGTATTCCCGGCCACTCTGAAGGGCCAGACAAGAACTTGGTTCCATTCCATCCGAAGTGGGATCATCCGGAATTTCGCCGAACTGACGCAGCAGTTCCTAGATCAATTTATCGCCAACCGTTGGATAGTAAAGAACTCTTCCCACCTCTCAGGAATCAAGCAAAATGAAGGGGAAACCCTTAAGGAATTCTTTCGCCGGTTCACCACCGAGGCCCGTCAGATTCCTGGGGTGGATCCCGAGCTCCTTCGGGGAGTGTTCCTTGGGGGACTCCGGCCGAGCGGATTCTACTCCGCCCTGATGAGTGAAACGGTCCCTAGCTATCATGATCTCGTGCATAGAGTTGAGGCACAAATCACAGCCGACGAAGCGATCGAAGCTCACCGCCGACAGTACGAAGGAATGGTAAAAAGGAAGAGGGAAGAACCAGCCCCAAAGCGGCAAGAGGAGCGCCAAGGAAGCACGCGTCACCAAGATCGCCCCAACAACAGGCCCCCTCGAACCTACCAAGAATATGTACCACTCAACACCTCCCGCACGAACGTGCTCTACGCGATACGAGACAACCCGACATTACATAGGCCAAGAGACCTTCCCCATGGAAGGGGAGATCAGTCAAAATACTGCGAGTTTCACCGAGGCCCAGGACACGCCACTGAGGACTGCATCAAACTCAAGGACGAGATAGAGCGCCTCATCCGGCAAGGTATCCTTGGAAGGTTCATACAAGACCAAACGCGAAATCAGCTAGCAAATGGAAGAAGAGAGCAACCGCCCGCCCGCCAAGGCGCGCAAGAAGACAAGCAAGTGGTTGGGGTAGTGGAAACCATCTCAAGTCCCCCTTTTCCTGACATCAATTCAATCGCTCGACCAGCTGAAGCAATCAGTTTTGGCGATGAAGACCTAAAAGGGCTACTCATTCCACATCAGGATCTGTTGGTTATCAGCGCAGAGATCGACAATCCTAGCTTCCGTGTCAAGCGAGTATTGGTGGACAACGACAACTCAGTCAACGTTATGTTCTTGCCCACTCTCCTCAGTATGAAGATCCCGCAAGAGAAACTCCAACAAGCTTCCAGACCAATCTACGGATTCAATGACAGTCCTGTCCCGGTCAAAGGCACCATCATTCTCCCTATGACTTTGGGGGATTTCCCAAAGCGTGCAACCCACGATATACAATTCGTAATGGTAAAGTCAGAATCGCCTTACAACACGATTTTTGGCCGACCGCTGCAGGTGCTATTTGGAGCTACCCCATCCATCCCATACCTCGCAATGAAGTTCATCACCCCGGGTGGAATTGGAGTCGTTCGTGGGAACCAGGAGGCAGCGCGCGCATGCTATCTCTAGCAGATGAAACTGGGGCAAGGAGCTGCCCGGTGCGCTAGCACGTCCAGGACCTGAAGTCGCAAAAAGAATTAGGAATCGAGCAGAAATGCCCTACTATATTCCAAATTCGTCAAATTTACTTTTAAGAACTATCGTCTGTCATAGCTACTCTAAAAAGTCGCAAGCATGTACTTGCGCACGAACTAATATGTGTTTAAATTCAGAATGCTTTATTTCCCTTCAAAACCAAATATCGGAGGAACATTCAGAGGCTAGTCTCCCCTAGCTACGAGATGAATTACTGCATTAATGAGACCTACCCATCTCTTCCTCAATCTTGCTAATGGCAGGAATAACTGCAATGCTCAAGAAACAAGCTCACACACATACAATCTGCTATCATGAGGAGTCACAAGCTTATGCTTGCACGTAAATTACTTTTGAATTTAGTCAAGCATATTTATCTGCTATTAACCCTATTATCTCAGGAACACGTCGAGAAGCGATCTGCTTCGCCAGAACCTGCCCCCTCACGCTCGCAAAACGGTTCGAAGTGTTTGCCCTTCACCGCTACTATCAACGACATCCCCCAGGTCGGTTAAGCGAACCACCCACTACCCGACTCGAATCGCTCGCCATTCGCCCACGCAGTAGGTTCCGACACCACTGGGTCTCATCCTCTAAACCGCTTCGCCAGGGTATGCCCCCCTCGCGTTCGCAAACGGTTCAAAGCGTTTGCCCTTCACCGCTACTATCAACAACATCCCCAGGTCGGTTAAGCGAACCTCCCATTACCTGGCCCGAATCGCTCGCTATTCGCCCACGTAGTAGGTTCCGACACCACCTGGGTCTCGTCCTCCAAACCGCGTCGCCAGGGCATTCCCCCCTCGCGCTCGCAAACGGTTCGAAGCGTTTGCCCTTCACCGCTACTATCAACGACATCCCCCAGGTCGGTTAAGCGAACCTCCCACTACCCGGCTTGAATCGCTCGTCATTCGCCCACGTAGTCAGTTCCGACACCACTTGGGTCTCGTCCTCTAAAACGCGTCGCCAGGGCCTGCCCCCTCGCGCTCACAAACGGTTCTGTTGGGACCATTGCCCACAATGTACTAGATTTGGAGAAGTCCATTCCTAAGTCAAAGATATACCTCACAATGTATTTGATATATTATCTAGAATCACTGTGCAGGAGATCAGGTCAAGCTAGGTGCTCAAGAAATTCATCTAAGCTCACAAGCGTCGAGACACCACACATCGCTCGACGCCTGTGACCCAGAAGCGTCGACCCATGTCTGTTGTCTCAAAAGGCAAGGTCGCTGACTGAAGATCTGAGACCAAGTCAAGAAGCGTCGAGCCAATGAATATCGCTCGACGTCGTGGAATAAGAAGCGTCGACCAACTTCAGTTAGCTCAACGTCAGCAAAAAGAGTCTAGATGAGAAGGTAAAGTTAAAAAGCGTCGAGCTCCTATACATCGCTTGACGCCTACAGATAAAGAGAGTTGAACGACTAAAGATTGCTAGTCGCCTAAGAAGGAGGCTTTGAGAGTTTCAGTCTATGTAGAAAGTGTCGAGCTTCTCCACATCGCTCGACTGCTTATAGAAAAAGCGTCGACAGAGATACACACTGCTCAACGCCCTCTTCCTGCAAAGCTCTGAGTTAAAGATTGTGTAACATTACATCTACAACAAGCTAAGCCGCGTCGAGACGATGACCATGTCTCGATGCCTTGTCAATTAGTAAAGCCGCTGAAGACCGTTGAGGATCTGACGTCATGCTGACATGGAGGAGCGTCTCAAATGGCACGGATTACGGGTTATAAATAGAAGGGATGATCAGTAATTGTGAGACAGTTCAATATTCCTAATCGAAGCTATTATCTTCTCCGTTGTTCAAGGCGAAATCAGAGGAAGAATCTGAAGAAGCCATCTCCTCTTTCAGAATCGTTCTAACTTGAAGAAATCCTTTCAGCAATCTGGTGCTGATATTATTTCTGAAGAGAGAAAGCCAAGGAGGAAGAATCTGTCTTCCTAAAGAAGAACAGTCATCATAGCCTGTGCAATTCAAGAAGATCATTTTGTTGTTGCTGTTCTGTTGAAGATTTCTGTCTGATCATTCAGATAGATCAAGAAGACTCAATACATTGAAGAATCTGAGTCTAAGTGATATTTCTATCTCTTTCAATTCCTGTAGGATCTGAGTTGTCAGATCCGAGTGTAGGATCTTTCAAGGATCTGAGGTGTACGATCAGTTGTGATCTGAGTTGTAAGATTCAGGGGTGAATCTGAGTGTAAGCCTATTGTTATAAAGGCTGAGGTAGGATCTGTTGAGATCTGAGATTGTGGGATCTGTTGAGATCTGAGATTGTAGGATCTGTTGAGATCTGAGATTGTAGGATCTGTTGAGATCTGAGACTGTAGGATCTGTTGAGATCTGAGACTGTAAGATCTGTTGAGATCTGAGCCGTAAGACCTTTTTGTGGTCTGAGATCTGGAGGAGATATAAGCCCTATCTAGCACACTGCTAGAGGGGAGAAGGGGGAAAGTGGATTACCCTAGATAGGGGAACCACTATAAAATTCTGTGTGTTTGTGTTTGTCTCTTGAAAGCTCTGCTATAACTCACATACTATTAGGATTTTATCAAGAATTGTAAATAGAACTCAAAATAACATATTCACCCCCCTCTAGGTAATTAGCTACCCTTAATTAAAGACTTTCAAGTGGTATCAGAGATAGGTTGTTCAAGAAAAGGTTTAACAGCTTGAACAAGACCTCCTAAGGGTAGATTCTTTTTGTCTCGATGGCAAACAGTGAAGGGAACATGGAATTCACATCCATGAAGTTACCAATCTGTAGAAAAGAAAATTTTGGGATTTGGAAGGAAAGGGTTAGATTATTCATGGAAGCCTCTGACCCTAGGATATACATCACAGTACTAGAAGGGTCTTTTGTTCCTATGAAGGTCTCATTCACAGATGGAAACATCAAGACTCCCAAAACATATGCTGAGATGACTAAAGATGAAGTATCTCTGGCCACAATGGATAAGAGAGCTCAGAATATCATTGTGAGTGCAATTGATGATTCAACCTTCCAGAATTTAGTGCACTGCAAAACTGCCAAAGAAATGTGGGATTCTCTCATTGTTTATATGGAAGGAACTGAAGAGGTCAGAGATGACAGGAAGTCTCTTCTGAATCAGCAATATGAGGCTTTCAGACAAGACAAGAAGGACTCAATAGCAATCTGTTATGAGAAATTTTTTAAAATTGTCAATGGTCTGAAAACCTATGGAAGAACATTTACAGACTATGAGTTAAATGATAAATTCTTGAGATCCCTTAACAAAGAATGAGACATCAAGATCTGTGCTATCAGGGAAATGAGAAATCTGGGAAATATTCAGCCCCAAAACCTATATGGGAAACTTCTGTCCCATGAACTTCACCTAAACACCAGAAAAGCTGAAGAAGGACACAGTAAAGAAAATCCCATTGCTCTAAAGGCAGAAAGTTCCAAGAGAAGCAAGGAAAGGATGTCATCACCCCCCAGGATACCATCTGAATCTGAAGAATCAGTGACCAACAATTCTGACTCTGAAATATCAGATAGTGAACTGGCACTCTTCACCAAACAACTAAAAAGGATGCTCAGAAGAAAACAACACTGGAAAACTAGGCCTTCTCAGTCATCTAGATCCAAGAAGCACTCCAACTATTTAGAAGGATTCAGACCAGATTTCAAGAAGGACAGATATAATTCTAAACATAATAAATCTAATTCAGAAGAAATTGTGTGCTTTGGATGCAGGAAATCTGGGCTCATGATTGCTGATTGTCCATCAAAAAGAAAGAACAACAAGAAGTCTGATGAGAGGAGGCACAAGTCTGACAAGAAACATGAGAGGAGCCTGATAGCCAAGAAAGGCAAAGTCACTCTCAGTGACAGTGAGTCTCAATCGTCTGATTCAGACAGTGAAGAGGCACTCATGACACTGATGGCTGTCCACGAAAGTGAAGACATTCTGAACCAGAGACCAATGATAAGAGCCCCACTATCAAAGTCTGATAGTGAGGAGGATGAAGAAGAAAATATATGACTCATGGCCCTCAGTGATGAAGAGGATCATGAGACAATCTCTAATGTGAAGGTACTTGATAGAACTCCTTTATCTGATTCTGAATCTGAACATAAAACTATTTCTAAACCTGAGGCAAATTCATTTTCTTTTGATGAGAGTGACTTAAAATCTAACTTTCATGAAGATGAAATGGTTGAGAAATATGAGTCACTTCTTAAAGTCCTTAAAAAGAGTAAAAGGCATAACAAGAAGCTACATAAAGAAATAACTGAACTAAAGAAGACTAACTCCCAATGCTCTGAGGCAGCTGAGAGGCTGAATCAGGTAAGCAAGGAGCTTAGCAAATTAAAAGTTATGTCTATCATTCACATTCAGACTATATGCACTAAGGAGAAATTAATAAAAGAACTTGAGACAAAACTCTTAGCTGAAAGGAAGCTTGTGGCAAAATTTTCAAAATCACAAACTGTCCTTCCCATAATAGACACATTCTCTGGACAACACAGATGTGACATAGGATACAATGGGAAGACAGAAAATAAATCTAAAGTTAATGACAAGGCACCCATGCAACCTATAAAATTCAACAAAGTTATGCTTATCACAAATGAGCATGATCTAGAGGGTGTGCATGAACACTGGAAGAATGAGTGTTCCACTAGCAAAGCTCACTCAATTCAACCAAGTATTAGTAATGCCAAATCTCTACACAAAGAAAAAGAATTAATTCATTATGACCCCTTTGTATTTGGAACAAACACCAAATTCAAAGGAGAGGAGCTGAGACCAGTAGTGAGGACTACTGCTGTCAAGAAATCTGAATCAACAAAATTCATTGAAACACTTTACAAAACTCCATTGAATAGGGCAACTAGACAAAATATGAGTCAACCCAAAGAGGTGAAAAGACCTCAAAGGAGGTATAACAAATATGAATGTTGGTGCTGTGGAAAGGTTGGTCATTTTGCTCTTGATTGCTGGTTCAACCCAACTGCTCCAAGAATTAATTCTGGAAAACCAGTACTCAGACCAGTGGCAACACACACAACACAAAGGATCAAACAACAAGTAAATAAACCAGCTCATACTAACAAAGTTCTAGGACCCAACTTTGTGTGGGTTCCTAAGAAAAAGTAATTTTCTTATTGCAGGTATGTCCAAAGACCAATCAAATTCCTATCTGATATTTGGACAGTGGGTGTTCCATGCACATGACTGGAACAAGAAGTCTACTGAATGACTATACTTCTGTGAAGAATGGACCAAAGGTTGTATTTGGAGGATCAGACAGAGGTAAGACTTAAGGATATGGTAAAATCACAAATGGAATTGTCACCATCACCAAAGTTGCTTATGTTGATGGATTGCAACACAATCTCATCAGCATAAGTCAATTATGTGATCTTGGGTATGACATTTCATTCCACAAGGATGAGTGCCTAATTATGAAAAAGAATGAGATAATTCTCTCAGGTACTAGGAGTGGCAACATTTACTGCTTAAATTTTATATGTTCTGAACAAGAAAATCCCATATGCTTAGTAGCTGAAAATAAAGTCTCTAGTAGTGTGCAATGACACAAAAGATTAGCTCATATAAACTATAAGACTATAAATAAGCTCATTTCAGGAGAACTAGTGAGAGCAGGACCAAAGTGGAAGTGTGTGCAGGAGGGTCCCTGCCATGCTTGTCAAATGGGTAAGCAAACCAAGTCATCCTTCAAACCAATTGGTGAGAAGGATTCCACAAGATGTCTATACCTTCTACACATGGACCTGTTTGGCCCAATGCCAATTCACAGTTTAGGAGGAAAGGTTTACACTCTTGTTATTGTTGATGATTACACTAGATTCACATGGGTGTTCTTCCTAAGGCACAAGTCAGATACTCTAGAAGTGTTCACTAGCTTTGTTAGGCAAATCCAAAATGAAATAGGAAAAATAGTGGTCAAGATCAGAAGTGATCATGGAACTGAATTTCAGTCAGGTGCCATGACCAAGTTTTGTGAAAATCTAGGCATCTTACAAGAGTTTTCATCTCCCAGAACTCCCCAACAAAATGGGGTTGCTGAGAGAAGAAATAGAACACTCATTGAAGCCAGTAGGAGTATGTTAAGTGACTCCTCACTTCCTGAGCACTTCTGGGCTGAAGCTGTAAACACAGCATGTCATGTGCAGAATAGAGCACTTATTAATAAGAAACTAAATAAGACCCCTTATGAGTTGATGAAGGGTAGAAAACCCACTCTAGCCGACTTCAAAATATTTGAAAGTAAGTGCTTTGTGTTAAATAATGGAAAGCACCACCTCACTAAGTTTGTTGAAAAAGCCCATGAGGAAATCTTTGTTGGCTATAGCTCTCAAAGTAGAGCCTATAGAATCTACAACAAAAGCTCTAATAAGATAGAAGAATCTATGCATGTTGTATTTGATGAAACCAGCCTTATTTATAGATCTGGGAAGTCTCTCTAGTAATGCAGGTCCAACACAGAAATTGAAGGAGATGAATATCAATGAACAGCACATTGAAGACAATGAAGAAACTAATGGGACTGTGATTGTGACTAGAGAGGATGAGTCTCAAGAAGAAGACACACATGAAGAACCAATTGCTGTTGAAGAACCACAACATCCGGAACCTCTAGAACAGCCAGCTCAAACAGCTGCACCAGAATCACAAAGGGAGAATGAGAGGTGGAGAATTGCAACCAAACACCTGAAGGATCACCCCAAAGAACAGATTATAGGAAATCCAAATGAAGGTGTGCAAACCAGAAGAGGGAACTCAATAAATGAGGCATTGCATCATAGCTTCCTATCCAAAATAGAACCTAAGAAATTTGATGAAGCCAATAAGGACCCTTCATGGACATTGGCTATGCAAGAAGAGCTAAATCAATTTGAAAGATGCAAGGTATGGATTTTGGTACCAAGACCAAAGAAACACAAAGTCATAGGGACCAAATGGGTATTCAGAAATAAGTTGGATGAAAATGGAGTGATTATCAAAAACAAAGCAAGGTTGGTTGCCCAAGGATATAGACATGAGGAAGGCATAGATTTTGATCAAGTGTTTGCTCCTGTGGCAAGACTGGAGGCAATCAGACTATTCCTGGCCTTTGCAGCACATATTGGATTCATAGTATATCAAATGGATGTGAAGTCAACATTCCTTAATGGAACAATTCTGGAGGAAGTATATGTAGAACAACCCCCAAGTTTTATTGACTCTACTCATTCAAACTATGTTTATCTTTTACTAAAAGCTTTGTATGGTCTAAAACAGACACCTAGAGCTTGGTATGAGACATTGTCTAGATTTCTCATTGAGAACAAATTCTCAAGGGGAAAGATAGACAAGACATTGTTTCTTAGGGTAGTTAAAGGTCATATTCTACTAGTACAAATATATGTAGATGACATAATTTTTGGCTCAACTGATAATAACCTTTGCAAAAGGTTTGCAAGCCTTATGTAAGGGAAATTTGAAATGAGCAGCATGAGAGAGCTCAAATACTTCTTGGGACTCCAAGTAAAACAGTCTGAGGAAGGAATCTTCATTTCTCAAACCAAGTACACCAAGGAGATCATCAAGAAGTTTGGAATGGAAAATTCCACTGTCATGAAAACCCCAATGACAGCCAACATGTCACTGGACAAGGATGACAAAGAGAAACCTATTGTTGAAACCTTGTACAGAGGCATCATTGGCTCATTGCTCTACCTAACTGCTAGCAGGCCAGACATTGTGTTCTCAACATGTGTGTGTGCTAGGTACCAAGTGAACCCTAAAGATTCTCACTACACTGCTGTCAAAAGAATCCTGAGATATCTGAAGGGTACTCTCAATCTTGGCCTATGGTACCCTAGGAGCAATGATTTTGAACTGACTGGATTTTCAGATGCTGACTTTGCAGGATGCAAGGAGGACAGAAAAAGCACATCAGGCACCTGTCAATTCCTTGGGAAAAGGCTAATATCTTGGAGTAGCAGGAAGCAGACCAGTGTAGCTATCTCTACAGCAGAATCTGAGTACATCTCAGCTGGAAACTGCTGTGCTCAGCTACCATGGATTCATCATCAACTCCAAGACTATAAAATCCAGCTAAGTAAATCTCCTTTATATTGTGATTCAACTAGTGTCATTGCTATTGCTAATAACCCTGTATCACATAGTAGAACAAAACACATAGAAATTAGATATCATTTCATTAGAGAACATGTAGAAAATGGAGATATCACAATTGAATATATCCCCACAGACAAACAAGTGGTTGACATATTCACTAAACCCTCGGATGAAACAAAATTCAATAACTTCAAATTGAATTAGGAATGCTAAATATGGAATGAAGTTGTCTTGAAACATACAATAAACCAAAATAAAGCTAGAATAAATAACAATTTTTAAATAAGTATTGAAAATGTAATAAATAAATAAAAATAATAATTAAGTCCAAAAAGGTGAGTAAAGTTACATCTGGCGTCGAGCGCGTACACTCAGCGTCGAGCGCGTACACTCAGCGCCGAGCGCGTATACTTAGCGTCGAGTGCTAAGTGAGGACAATTGGCGTCGAGCGGTGTCAACGCCTTTACAAGGAGAGTAAGGCAGTTCCGAGACAAAGTGAATCTGAACCATTTGATCAATTTTGTTAAACAAGTCTGGCGCGTGGCTATTCATTTTCTAGAACTAGAAATTCTATAAATAGGGAAGACACTTCGTCAGTACCTATGCTTTCTTAAACCTAGAATTCCCAGTTCGAAATTCCCTTCCCTAGAAAATCTCTCCATCAAAACTTTCAATCGAAAATCAACAACTACAAGCCTCCCAAGAGCAGTGATTACCTCTACGAAGGAGGCGAGCTCGTTCGCAATGGATTCCAAGCAGAACCAGAGGAAATCAAGACCACCATCGAGCTAATTTACAAATCAGGGCTAGAATTCATTCTATCTGAATCGTCTCTAATCTGGAAACGAGAAGTTTTAGAACTATTCTCCAATGCAGTAATAGACACCGCCAACTCGAAGCTCAAAACTACTGTAAATGGAAAGAAGATTAAGATTTCACCTACAAGACTCGCTAAGGCACTAGAACTGCCAAGGCTCAAAAGTGATGAAGAAGAAGAAGATGTGAGCTCTGAGCAAATAAGATTAGCCCAAGTCTGGTGTGGAATTGACACATCACACGAAATTTCTGGTAGTGTGCTGAGGAAAGGGATGAACTCAAGAGGAAAGCTGTTGTCAGACATTATTGGAAAGGGACTGTTATGTAAGACAGGCTCCCATGATAAAATCTCCAGGAAAATGTTCACTCTTTTGACCAGAATCATCTATACACTTAAAACTGACTGGGGACAGGTTGTTTTTGATAGAGTGATATAATGTATCCAAGCACCCAACATGGGTAGGATACTGTCCCTCTACCTTGTAAAGGTGATTCCAGATACTTTAAACAATAGACTTGGGTCAAAAATAAATCATATGAAGAAAATGGACATCAGGATGCTAGAAAGATAGGAAAGGATTTTGTCAAGTAATCCACCAGCAGAATCTTCCCCCAAGCAGAAGAAAGTTCAGAAGAAAAAGAAGAAGCATGTCTCTTCCAGCTCTTCAAGGTCATCACCCTCAAGAAGGAAATCAAAATCCTCCCCAATCCACAATCCTGATCTCACAACATCTGAAGAAGAAGGGGACAAACCTAGGGACAGTATTCCTGACACACAAACAGGTACTGATCCACTACTGAAAGGGGTTGACACGAACAACAAAGAACAAGATGGGAAAGAGAAGGAAGAAGAAGAGAGAGGAGGTCCATCTGGATCCCCTGCAATAGATGAAGGAAAGTTTCAAAATGAGGGGGAGGCTCAGGATGAGATCCCTGCCCAAAATAATACTGATTTTTACAATACAGGAGTTGAGGGGGTGTTTCAGACTGAGATCCCTGCTCCAGAGAATCTTGATCCAGACAATGCAGAAGTTGAGGGGGGGGGGGGGGGTCTCAGAATGAGATTCCTGCTCCTGAGAATCTTGATCCAGATAATGCACCAGTTGAGGGGGAGTCTCAGCATGAGATCCCTGCTCAAGACAATACTAACTTCGACAATGCAGCAGTTGAGGGGGAGTATCAGCAAGAGTTTCCTACTCCAGAGAATCCTGATATTAATACTATGGATGTGGGAGGAGAATCTCCCACCAAAAGGAAAAATGCTGAGAAAGTTATCAAAATAGAATCCTCCAGCTCACATATGAGCTATAGAGAAGACTCTTTGATCAGAGAAGATAGCAGTACCAGTGCTGGTGTAGCAAGAGAAATTAATGTGGACCTAAGTCCTATACTACCTCAGCTGGAGGAGTTGCTTAACAATCAAAGAAGATCACTGGAACAGTACATTGAGGAAAACAACACAAAAATGAAAAAATGAAGTAAATTTTCAGATGAGATTAGTAAGGTTTGAAGTCAACCATCAGATGAATGCACTGAGAGAGGAAATGGTCAAATTCTTCAAAAGAGCTGGTGCTTCTGTGGATTTTACAACTGAACAGCTAGATTCCATCAAAGAGACTTCAAAGGAAATTAAAGAAAAACAAGCAAGTATTGCAAAGACTGCAGATGATGTTCAACAGAATCAGGGAATCTTGAGCAACAATATGCAGGTGTTATACAAAGAACAAGTTGCTCAAATTCTAACAGGCACTGCCAAAATAGAAGCAAAGCTGCAACAACATGATGCTTATATGCAAGCCAAGATTGATGTAAGCTCCTCTACCCTAAAGGATCAAGTAAAAATGACTACAGATACCATTGATGATCATCTTCTTAAGGTTAAGAAAACTGTTGAAGAAGGACTAAATCATATGGAGGGTCAGATTAGATTTCAGAAAAATGTTCTAAGAGATCATATAGTAGAAGAAGTCATAAAGAGGGAGAGGTCAATGATTAAAGCCAGCTCTGAGCATGTTGTTTGGACCTCCAATTCCATAAGAGAAACTTTAGGCTATCCTCCCATAAACTATGATGATCAAGTTTCTGAATCTAAGCATGCATCTCCTACCCAAATTCAAAAGCAAATTGCAAAGATGTACAGTCTTGAAGATAAGAACAAGAGAAAGAGCATTACTTATGAACAAGTAGAATCTAGCAAGAGGAAATTCAGAGAAGAGATTGAAGCAAGGGATGATTATGAACATTGGTCTCCCTCCTCAAGAGACATGATTTTGGCAGCATGGGAAGCTGTGAAAGGCAATCCAGGAGAAAGGGAGAAATGGTACTCTGAAGCTGAGTGGAGGATGCTTAGGGAGCAGGAGGAGCTGAAGATAAAGTTTAAAGCTGACAGGTTGGCTGGGAAAGTTCAGACAAGTGATAAGGAGCCAATCAGATACTTCCCAAAGCCATTTGTCTACTTCCAGAGAAGGAAAGAAGTTGCTGAAGCCCAATCCAAGAAAGTCAGGAGAGGAATAGATATCAAGGAACCAGAACAGCAATATGACTTGAATTTTTTAAAGTTCTCAGATAATGTTTTGTATAATTTTGGACAATCTTGATGAGCTCCCAGAGCAAACTAACTTTTATTATCATCATATATATATGCCTGTGATGTGATTTTTTTTATATTTACATGATTTATTCTGAACTGCTTGTGATGTAGATCATGTAATTTGTGATTCTGTGCTCATATTATAAATCATGTCTGAGATGTTTTCTTTTGTTAGAATGTTATGGTAATCTGGTTTTATAAAGTGTTATATTCATCATATTATGATTGCCTGTGTAGAAAATAGTGGTTATCTTTCTAAAAAGGGGGTACATCATTGACTAAGGTTATGACTTCTTCAAATAGGGGGAAATTGTTGGGACCATTGCCCACAATGTTCTAGATTTGGAGAAGTCCATTCCTAAGTCAAAGATATACCTCACAATGTATTTGATATATTATCTAGAATCACTGTGCAGGAGATCAGGTCAAGCTAGGTGCTCAAGAAATTCATCTAAGTTCACAAGCGTCGAGACACCACACATCGCTCGACGCCTATGACCCAGAAGCGTCGACCCATGTCTGTTGTCTCAAAAGGCAAGGTCGCTGATTGAAGATCTGAGACCAAGTCAAGAAGCGTCGAGCCAAGGAATATCGCTCGACGCCGTGGAATAAGAAGCGTCGACCAACTTCAGTTAGCTCAACGTCAGCAAAAAGAGTCTAGATGAGAAAGCAAAGTTAAAAAGCGTCGAGCTCCTATACATCGCTTGACGACTAAAGATTGCTAGTCGCCTAAGAAAGAGGCTTCGAGAGTTTCAGTCTATGTTGAAAGTGTCGAGCTTCTCCACATCGCTCGACTGCTTATAGAAAAAGCGTCGACAGAGATACACACTGCTCAACGCCCTCTTCCTGCAAAGCTCTGAGTTAAAGATTGTGTAACAGTACATCTACAGCAAGCTAAGTCGCGTCGAGACGATGACCATGTCTCGACGCCTTGTCAATTAGTAAAGCCGCTGCAGACCGTTGAGGATCTGACGTCATGCTGACATGGAGGAGCGTCTCAAATGGCACGGATTGCGGGTTATAAATAAAAGGCATGATCAGTAATTGTGAGACAGTTCAATATTCCTAATCGAAGCTATTATCTTCTCCGTTCTTCAAGGCGAAATCAGAGGAAGAATCTGAAGAAGCCATCTCCTCTTTCAGTAATTGTTCTAACTTGAAGAAATCCTTTCAGCAATCTGGTGCTGATATTATTTCTGAAGAGAGAAGGTCAAGGAGGAAGAATCTGTCTTCCTAAAGAAGAACAATCATCATAGCCTATGCAATTCAAGAAGACCATTTTGTTGTTGTGTTGCTGTTGTTGTTGAAGATTTCTGTATGATCATTCAGATAGATCAAGAAGACTCAATACATTGAAGAATCTGAGTCTAAGTGATATTTCTATCTCTTTCAATTCCTGTAGGATCTGAGTTGTCAGATCTGAGTGTAGGATCTTTCAAGGATCTGAGGTGTAGGATCAGTTGTGATCTGAGTTGTAAGATTCAGGTGTGAATCTGAGTGTAAGCCTATTGTTATAAAGGCTGAGGTAGGATCTATTGAAATATGAGATTGTAGGATCTGTTGAGATCTGAGATTGTAGGATCTGTTGAGATCTGAGATTGTAGGATCTGTTGAGATCTGAGACTGCAGGATCTATTGAAATCTGAGACTGTAAGATCTGTTGAGATCTGAGCCGTAAGACCTTTTTGTGGTCTGAGATCTGGAGGAGATATAAGCCCTATCTAGCACACTGCTAGAGGGGAGAAGGGGGAAAGTGGATTACCCTAGATAGGGGAACCACTATAAAATTCTGTGTGTTTGTGTTTGTCTCTTGAAAGCTCTGTTATAACTCACATACTATTAGGATTTTATCAAGAATTGTAAATAGAACTCAAAATAACCTATTCACCCCCCTCTAGGTAATTAACTGCCCTTAAATAAAGACTTTCAGGTTCGAAGCATTTGCCCTTCACCGCTACTATCAACGACATCCCCCAGGTCGGTTAAGCGAACCTCCCACTACCCGGCTCGAATCTCTTGTCATTCGCCCACGTAGTAGGTTCCGACACCACCTAGGTCTCATCCTCTAAACCGCGTCGCCAGGGTCTGCTCCCCTCGTGCTCGCAAACGGTTCAAAGCGTTTGCCCTTCACCGTTATTATCAACGACATCCCCCAGGTCGGTTAAGCGAACCTCCCAGCACTCAGCTCGAATCGCTCGCCATTTGCCCACGTAGTAGGTTCCGACACCACCCGGGTCTCGTCCTCTAAACCGCATCGTCAGGGTCTGCCCCCCTCGTGCTCGCAAACGGTTCGAAGCGTTTGCCCTTCACCGCTACTATCGACGACATCCCCCAGGTCGGTTAAGCGAACCTCCCACTACCCTGCCCGAATCGCTCGCCATTCGCCCACGTAGTAGGTTCCAACACCACCTGTGTCTCGTCCTCTAAATGCCAACGCCATACAAACAAGACATAGTTTGCCGCACAAAACATCGATTCAAACACGACAGAAACTCTACTACTACAAGAGTTTGAAGTTGCAACAGTCATACAAGCAACACAATCCACCAATAATCATACAGTCAGCAAATGACGTTCCACAAACACAGAGATACAGATATACCATCTCAGATACAAAATACAACCAAAACTGAAAGGCATACAAAATAAAAGGTAAGCTACTCTTCAACATCAGAAGAAGAATGTTCGTCTTCGGAAAGATCTTCGACGCCCAATTCGGACACATCACAGCCTCGAGACCGCGCAACCAAGCGGAAGGCCTTCCCCACCCCACGCATGAAAGCCACCTCACGCTCATCCTCAAGCTGGGGCTCTACCTCCTTGCTCCAGATCTCCTCGCGAACCTCTTCCGCAATCAAGGAACAGTCTCTCATATAATCTATGGAGGCCTGGTATTCAGCAAGACCAGCAGCTTTCAGCTCGGCAGCCCGCTCCTGCGAAGAGAGGCGCTCCAACTCCGTCTTCAAAGACACCAACTCGGCCTCCAGACGAGCCATCGTAGCCCGCGAATCCTCCAACAAACGAGGCGAACTCTCCACAAGGGACTTCTCCATACGAACTTCGGCGTGGGACTCCTCCAGCTCCGCCCGCACCCAGCCTCGACCTGTCAAAAATGGGAGACATCACGATCTCGTCTCCCCTTCAAGTCGGAAAAAGAACTCCGCGCATCACGAAACTCCTCCTGAAGAATGAGATAACTGTCTTTCAGGCCGACGCAGCAGTCATTCCACGTAAGAGCGATGCTAGTTTGAACTCCAATCTAAAAAAGGAAAGGAAAATCAGACTAATCACAATACAAATCAACAAACAAAGATAAAATCACAAATCTTACCGCAACATCCATAGCCTCAAGAGAAGAGGAAACTCGCTTCGCCCTGATCGACGGCGGAACGGAAGCATCCTCGGGAACCTAGGGGGCAGAAGGAACCTGGGGGCAATAGAGTCTAGCACTTCCACATCAAGATCGATGGGAACGCCATCAACTCTCGAGCCACACGGGGCCACCTCATCAATACGCCCCTCTGGACGACAGGAGCATCGAGGCGCCGAGTCTGAACTACCGTTCCTAAAAACCAACCTCCTCTTCCGACCTCGATCTAAGGGAACGGCCACAGAGCGCTCAACATCAGTAGAAAGGCCACACAACAAGAGACGCTTCTCCTCAACAAACACGGAAATGACAAACAAAGTGTTCGCCAACGCGTGAGGCTCGACAAACCCCAACACCGGGGTAAACTCTCGTTCATGGCCCTTCAAACGGCGACAGCGGTCCGGAAGTGACCTCCAAAGCTCCTGCAAGCCCTAAGAATTCCTAACATAGCCAAATAGAGTATTCCATGGCGACGGTCCGCTCGGTTCTCAAACTCGAGCCAATGCTTGTTGCTGAAAACTTCAATTCGTCCGCCCCCATCCGGACGCACGTCACACCACTGCCTAAAGAGATCCAGAGTGAACCTTGATCTATGCTCCCTAAAGAAAGCAATCAGGCCCACAACTCGCGTCATCCCGGCAGGAGTAAACTGGGACACCGACACACCACAATGTTTCAAGATTTCTACCAGCTCCTCGCAGGGGGCAAACGAAACCCAGACCGCAGCGATGACTCACATAAAGTCATCCACCCCCGTTGAGAATTCTGAGCACGTTCCTCAATTTGCGGGATCTTTACTTCTAAGTTAGCAGGCAAGCCGAACCACTTCCTCCAGATGTCAATGTGTTCAACAGACAAAGAAGAACGCAATCGCATCAGCCTACCTTGCGCGCACCGTCTCGTAGTCTGAAAGAAAAAATTAAGTATTTACACTCTCAAACAAAAGTAACGCGCATATGGACGCGCCCGCACCCTCACAACACGCACAACAAACATCGCACACAAGCACCCGCGCCAGCGCTCGCACCCTCACAACGCGCATATGGACGCATCAGCGCGCACGGCTCCCCGCGCACGGGCACGCCCCTGCGCGCGGATGCACCCCCGCATGCGCACTGCGCGGGGGTCCACCGGATGCGCTCTTTGCGGGGGTCCACCCGGATGCGCCCCGCACGCGGGCGCACCCCCACACAACACTCAGATCGCCGGAGCGCGCGTCTTCACCGCGCTCCTCCGTCAACACGTACCTCCTTCTGATTTTCTTCCCGCGCCCCCTTTCGCACCACGCTCTCCGGATCCATGCTTACGCCAGCCTCTCACAAAAATCCCCAAATTTCACTCGCTCCGGCACCTGACTTCGGGGACTTGGGGGGCAAATGATGGGGGCTCGTCCATTTTATAAGAATTCCGGGCTGCGAATAGCTGGAATCCCGAAACCCTAACTCCCATTGTGGGGAGTTAGGAGAAAACCGTCACGCACCCGATCACCGTACACGATCCCCGCGCGCGATCATAACCAAACCGCCCCACTAGCGTCGTCGCTGGCCGGCCCCATCCCCGACCGACCATCCTTCGCGGCCAAGGGGCGGCAATCGGCCGCCACTCCCGCCCTGTGAGGGACGACGGCGGGCCGCCCCTCCTTGGGCGGTAGCCAGCCGGCTGCCCTTGTGAGCGGCGGCGGCCGACTGGCCCTCCCCGTATGGGGTGGCGGCCGGCCGGCCCTCCCCGTGAGTGGCGGCGACCAACCGCCCCTCCCTTTGAGGTGCGGCGGGCGGCCACCCCTCTCCTCGAGGGGCGACGACCACCCGCCCCACTCCCCGAGGGGCGGCGACCGACCGCCCTTCTCTTTGAGGGGCGCCGACGACCGCCCCTCTCCTTGAGGGTCGGCGGTCGGCCGCCCCTCTCCTTGAGGGGAGGCGCCCGACCGCCCATCCCATCGCCGACGAGGAAGGGCCGGCCGGCCTCCCCCGCCGGCCGCCCGGTCGGTCTCTCGCCGGTTGGTTACACGACGGTTAGATCATAACCGTCCGTTCCCTCCGCACAGTCTCCACCGTTCAAGGTGCGGATAACCAGCCGCGTAACCACCCGAAGTGGGGGTACGATTATCTTCTAAAACCTCTTAATATTTAATATAAAAAATAATTAGACATTATCTGGTGGTTACGGGCTGCAAATAACCACGTAACCACCATAACTTCCCCTGGAATCTATAAATAGGGCCCATGGAATCTCTTATTCTTCATCTTCTCTTCTAAGGATTTCTTCCTACGCCTTAGAGCTCTCCAGAATCCCCTTGGAGATCTCCATCTCCTTCGAAGACGCCTTCGAAGATCTTCGAGCACATTGAAGATTCTTCGAATGCCCCCATCTCCTTCAAAGACGCCTTCAAAGATCTTCGAGAACCTTGAAGATTCTTCGAATGCCCCCATCTCCTTCAAAGACGCCTTCGAAGATCTTCGAGCACCTTGAAGATTCTTCGAACGCCCCCATCTCCTTCAAAGGCGTCTTCGAAGATCTTCGAGAACTTTGAAGACTCTTCGAACGCCTCCACCGCAAGAAGATGAGCGCGCTCCGCGCGCCTCACCAACGCATTCCGCACATACTCAGCAAGTTCACCGCAAGTAAAGCGGCCAAAGGTAAGATAAGTCAACTTCAAAGCGCCGGAAATGTTTAAGATTCGCGAGAGGTGGTCTGTCACCCTCCGAGCGACTCTCTCTCTCTCTCGCCCCCACTGTAACGAGGCGCGGCCTGTCGCCCTCGCCATCTCTACTAAGTCTTGTACAACTGCAACAACGAATAGTGAAGTTTGGTCGGCGCCGTCTCGGTCACGTGGTTTATCATCCCTTTCCGGGGGTTTTCACGTCAAAAAGCCTTCTTGTCCATCGCCTCGTTTTCTATGACTGTGTGCACGGTCGACCGCTCCCGGGCTAAGACGGTCTGTTTTTTGACCGGTTCAAGGGGCCGCCGAGTAGATCGCAACAATTCTAATGCATGATTATATTAAGAGTAATGTTATAGGTAGTACTAGTCTCGCTATTTAGAGTCCATTGCTGTTTAAAGTCCAAAAAATTTATTTCCAATCCCATATTCTACACCCATATCGTCTTATTTATTACCTCGCATATAGCCGCCACATTCCATCCCATAACATGCAGGTAATTAATTAGAAAAATGGTGAGATTAATCATGGCAGAGGAAGATGAGGACCTTCGGCGGGGAAGAGAAGGGAAGCCATCGGCAGGTGAAGAGCTGGACTCCTCCTGAGTTCATAATGTAATCCTGCAAAAAATAAATAAATAAATTCATAGAATTAGATTATAAAACATGCCTCTTGGTATTCGACCTCCATTTCTGCAGCTATGGAGTTCTTCCACCAAGCATTTTATGGAAGAAATGAGAGAGGAGAGAGGGGGAGGGGAGAGAGGGGGCCAGGGGGCTTGTGGGAAATGTGAGGAATGGTGGGAATGGAGACGCAAGAGGGAAAATGAAGGGAATGGGATTGACAGAACTTGCATCTTTACCAGTCGTACAACAACATATAGGTAAGTCTATGGTCGGCGGTGTCAAATCCGTGTCAGGTTGTGAAAAATGTGAAGAAGATGGAGGCGCTCTGTTCCGGCTGTAGGGAGAAAATAGGGTTGCGATTAAAAACGTATAGGAAGAGAAAAAAAACAAGTTTTTTTGGGTACCAATATCGAGACTAGGGCTCCGTGGAGGACTTATTTTCACCGGTCAAGCGATTACGACTGCATGAACCGGGCCTTATTCCGGTCAAGCGGTTACGACTGCATGAACCGGGCCTTAATAAGGCCCGGTTCATGCAGTCGTAACCGCTTGGCCGGTGAAAATAAGTCCTCCCAAACGGAGCCCTACTGCTTATAACACTACTCTATATTAAATGCTTGATTTTAATAGTTTGGCATTAGAATTGTAACATTATTTGTGACACAACAATGAATTTCATGCAAACACGTATAAAATACTGACAACATGACATGTGCGTGATTACATTATTCTTAGTATGATTATTTTTTATTAAGGGTCTGTTTGGGACAGCTCTAGCAGATTGAAAAGTTACTTATCTGATAGAGATTGTTAAATAGAGCTCTTTGAGAAGCTATTTTGAAAAAGCTGTAGATTGTTTGGAGAGTCTATATATAAGTGATGCTGAAACATAGCTTTTTTAATTAAAGATTGTTTGGTAGAACAGTTTTTTTAGAGCTGTTTTTTCAAAACGTCAATATTAAAATATTACTAAATATTTGAACATAACAATTAAAAATATTACAAAATATTTAAACATAACAGGAAAAATATAAATTATTCTCAAACATAAAAAGAAGTAAAATTTTCCTGTGCGTTCTTTTCACATTTTGCAATTATTTTTGTTCACCTGCGTGATAAATTTTTTTGGTATGAATCATACTTTTGAATATGATGAATTCTAAAGTTTGTTAAAAAGATGTCGGGGGCGCTGTACAATTCTTCAGCAATACTATCTCGTATTGCAGACATATGATCAGATCCTCCGACATCAAACAAATCACTCTCAATATCATCCTCTGTTGTAGGGTCATCATTCTCTTGTGGTATGAATGAGTCATCATCATCACAGGCATTAAATTCTGGGTCCCATCGAGACGGATGTCTACGAATGAAGTTATGCAATGCCATGGTCGCTAGCACAATTGAGCGTTGTTTCTTGAAATTGTATTGAGGCATTTTTTGAAGAATATGCCACTTTTTCTTCCAAACACCAAATGTCCGCTCTATCACACTTCGAAGAGATGAATGCGTCTTATTAAAATGCTAATGTATACCATGGGCGGGACGACTCCCGCGTGCAAAATCTGTCAAATGATATCTTGTTTCTGGATATGGTTTTAAATAACCCGTCTTTAATGGATATTCAACATCCACTAAATAATATTTACCTGTAATTAGTTGATAGGCTAAACATAATAACATGATAGTGAATGATTATAGCATATACGATCATTAATTCAACAATTTGCCTTGAGGGGGATGAGGAAAATGTAGTCTATCGGTTGTCAATGCGCTCGCGAAGATACGACTATCATGAGCGGATCCTTCCCATCCAGTGAGTGCAAATGTGAAGCACATATTAAAGTCGCAAACAACCATCACATTTTGCGTTGTTGTACCATGACGTTTAATATATCGAACTTGATCTGCAACGGGTATCCTCGCATCTACATGTGTACCATCAATTGCACCAACACAGTCCTTGCAGAATGGCATGTTACAGGCGTCATACCTTATTTCTCCAGGTATATCTCTAAAATGACGATCAAATAGTTTTATAACGTCAACAGATAGTAGCAATAATGATTTAAGATCTTTCTAAAAATATCTACTTATAGTTTCAGTCGACTGTTGAAATTGCTCTTTTGTTAATCTCACAGAGCCTCCATGTGCTAAGATATACAATATAATTCCTAGGACTTCTTGTGAGGTTGTGCGCTGCGATCCTTGTAACTCATGTTCATGTTCTAGTTTTTGAAGTAAATCAATAAATATACGCTTTGACATTCGAAATGCGTCATGAATCCTATCTGAGTGTCCTTCAAGTAACTCTTTCAACCATTCTCACCTGTTTGAGTAGACGTCATGCATGGTTTTGTCTCGCGTATGCAATTATTTATCTCAGCAATTGTTGAAATAATTATATTACAGTACTCAACATATTGCACACATTCTGGAGAAAGACAGATAGATTCTCCAGAATCTTCACTGGAAGGGTCATGTGCTTACATTACCTAAGCTGTCAAAGAAGATAACATATATGATGAAAGCATTATTTAAAAAATATTAAAAATGACAGTATTTGAAAATAACACAATGCTTCGTTTAAAATTACCAAAATGACAGTTACCAAAATAACATTAAATGTTTTCAAAATAACATTAAAAGTTTCAAAATAGAAATAAATATTTTTGATCCAACACATAATATATCATAATTTAGAAACAACACATAACTGCCTAAATAAATGTCACTGCGCCCTGTTCTCATAAGCATTTTTGATCCACCAAACCCGTATATCTTCTGGAATGCTCATGAAAATCTCTCTACTATTTTTGTCTCTAATGTAATTCACAGCAAAATAGTACAAGTTGAGGTCACCACGCATCTCTGGAATACTGTAGATCAATTCCATTGTCTCTTTGATTGTGATAATTGATGGCGGCTTCACTGCAAGTGCAGATTCGCGCAACTCTCAAGTAGGAAATAACCAATCATTTATTCTTTCCCATCCTTTTTCTTTTGCCCGAAGAGTTGGAGGCATTGCCAGTGTTGGTTGATCGATTTCCCCCTGTCTCTTCAAGACCACATCTATGAACATCAAAGTCATCTTCTACATTATTTTCTTTCGCAGTTATGTGCTCCATATCAGGTGGCACACTACCAATTGATGGTGCCCAAGAATCTTCACCTGTTGTAACAACTTGACTGAACATATTATTCAGTTTCTCCTCTAACTCGGGCGCAATACCACCATATCGAAATTTTTTTGCAGCTGAAACAACATATACACAATAATTTTAACAATATCAAGAAATTCAAAAAAGTTGAACATTGTTTAAAATTATTTATTTTGAGATAACCTTGATTTTTGCATCCCACCACTCATCAGATGCATCAATGGTTCTCTTTTCCTGGTCCCATCTCAAACCCGTCTCTCCATGTTTTAATTCTTTCCACAACTTCCAGTCTTTCTTGAGGTGATCCCATTTATTCTTCGTTTGCATTTGATCGTAGCTTTTTCTAGTGCGTTGTTTAAAAGCCAAGATCAAGTTTTTCCAACCATTCTTGCTGAAGTGGGTGGTAGGTCGATTACCCAACCCTATATCTTTGATGCAAATTTCACAAAAGATCAGGACTTCGTTTGACTTCCAACTCGCTGAAATTCCTCCCTCCTTTGGTTTACCCATTGTACTATAAACCCAAACATAATAGTTAAATAACTGTTCTATAATAAAAGAAGAGCAACCATGGGAAAAAGCACACATACACGTACACCTACACATAGTATTCCAAAACAAACACACTTATTCCAAAACAAACACACTTATTCCAAAAAACACATACACATCCAAAACAAACACACACTCATCCACACATACACCATACACACATACACCATACACATACACACTTATTCCAAACACACACACACACACACACACACACACACACACACACACACACACACACACACACTCATCCACACATACACCATACAGTCATTCAACACACACACATCAACACATACAAAAAAATACATCAACACACACACATACACACTCATCCGTTTACATACAAACACACATCAGCACATACAAAAAAACACATCAACACAGACAAAAGCACACATAAACACAGACAAAAACACACATAAACACATACAAAAACACACATCAACACAGAAAAAACACACATCAACACAGACAAAAATACACACGCACACGCACACGCATACCCAAAAGAACACATCAACGCAGACAAAAACACACATCAACACAGACAAAAACACACATCAACACAGACAAAAACACACATCAACACAGAACAAAACACACATCAACACAGACAAAAACACACACACACAAGCCCGCGCCCGCCCGCCCGCCCGCGCGCATTATGCATCCCATACTACATAATATGCCCTGTATACTTCTTTCGTGCTTATGAGTGTAGTGCCCATGCTTCAGCTGAGATCTACTGATGACCCATCAGTGGGTGTATGCAATGAATAACGTTCTCACCAAGAGGTTAACCGGGCCATCCAGACTTTCCCAGCAACCCTGCCAATCTCCCTCTGATACCAACTGTCACAACCCGCATTTTCTCAATATTTGCATAATATCAGAGTAAGGGAAAATACACGCCGTGATGCCACGCCGTGCAGGGGACAACTGCATACGTTCAGGCAGAACCAACCCTGCACTTAATTTCGTAAAAGACACATTTGTTTATATTTGAAAACTTGATTTAAATTTAGAGCTTTAGGAAATCGTGTCCCTCGATTTCCGTAGATCAACTAGTCCACTGGTAAGGAAATATATATTTGCAGCGGAAAAATACTTGATTTTTACTTCTTTTCATCCTACATGAGCATGAGGATCCAATAAGGTATACAAATGATATGCAACTTCTAAATTTAGTATATGTTAAGAAAGAAGTTTTATAACCCATAAAATAGAGCGATATTCAATTAAAAGAGATGATATGAAACTAAACTAAAATGCAGCTTTTATATTAAAAATACCTAACATGCACCATATCATAAAACATTCCCAGAGAGCAAACATATAATTGACTAGCAAATATTAACAGAAAACCAACAAGTAGTCTATACAAACTATGGGCATCAACAACCTGACACGAACTCATAGAAACAAAACACAAGTCTAACAAAGGAGACTCAGCAGCTGCCTTACCTGCTGCAAAACCACAGCCTGGAGTTATCGGCCCAAGCCCACTAACTGCTACTGCTTCGAGCCCGAGACATTCAAAATAAAAGAACGCCTCAGCAAGAGGATGCGCAAGTGGCAACTAAAACGAAAGAAACATATTCACAACATGTATTCTTAAACAAGAAGGAAAAACAGTAAAGAGAAACCTTACACCGAGATTGATAACCATCCATCTCATAACCGTAGCATGACAAAGAGAAATAATGATAATAATCTATTAATAATAAGTAAGAGAGACTGATTAGCTCAAAAAAAAGAACAAGGGCATCAATAAAGCCGGGCAAAAGAAACTAGGCACTGAGGCGGAGACTCACAGTCCAACACGAACCATCAGTCCAAAACACAGCCCGGGTGTATGATCCACAAACATGCATCAGGGTGGTGGTCCTTTATCCACTGCCAACCCCAACCCAAAATATTATAAATAAGCATTTTTTCTTATAATAGATCATATATAGTCTATTGGAATTATGCCAGACCTATATACAACTTCCAGAAGAAAGAAGGAAGAAAAACAGAAGAAGGAAAAAAAAACCAGAAAGAAACCTTGAGAATCGACGGGAGGTGCCGTCGATCTCCCTGAAGTCGACGGGAAGCTCCTTCCCGTCGATTTCCTTGAAGTCGACGGGAAAGGCTTTTCCCATCGATTTCCATGAAGTCGATGGGAAAGGCTTTTCCCGTCGATTTCCTTGAAGTCGACGGGAAAGGCTTTTCCCGTCGATTTCCTTGAAGTCGACGGGAAAGGCTTTTCCCGTCGATTTCCTTGAAGTCGACCGAAAAGGCTTTTCCCATCGATTTCCTTGAAGTCGACGGGAAAGGCTTTTCCCGTCGATTTCAACCAGAACCTGAGAAGAAGGAAAAAAACACTAAGGCAAGGAGAATAAAAAATCGCTGGGAGGGAGTCTTCCCGTCGATTTTGACTTGAAATCGACCGGAAGACTCCCTCCCGTCGATTTTCAACTCAAAACAGAAAAAATAACAATTTCTCCCGAACCCATCTCTGACTAAGGTCATTTTCCTTAGCTTTTTAGCTACTTAACATCAGAAATTCAAGTAAACCTCTAAGTTTAGCCGTAGATTTTAGGCACAAGATTTTATAAACCTAAATCAGTAAATGATTGACTAAACTAAAAGAAAAATACACAAGAAACTAATATTGGGAAGATCTATAGAGATTTTTAAGAAGGAAAGAAGAAAAAGGGCAAACTGATGAGTCCAATATTTATAGTGTTTTATGGACTCATTCGGGTTAGTTTTCATGCATATGCACTTCACTTTTAGTTCATTATTGCTTATATTTTACTTGAACACATTTCTTCACAAAGTGCACTCTTTGGGCCTGTTTTGGTGTGCAATTGCGCACTATGTTTGTTGGGGGTAAGCACACGGTGCTCCCCAATCCTTTTTCTATATTTGGATTGAGCTGGAAGGGTATTCCCAGCTGTGTGATTGTTGTTTGGTGCTGTGCAGGTTGGTAGATCATCCATTATGCCCAGATTTCATGTCTGCATGAATCGCACGGTCGTGCGTTTTCTTGACGCACGATCGCTCCGACCGTGCGCATTCATTTATGACCCAAAATAGCGTTCTGGATTTGGTCGTGCGTTTGGTTCACGCACGGTTGGTTTGCCCGTGCGTGAGTAAAATCGCACGAGCTCCTCTTTCGTCTGAAAAAATTATATTTTATTTTGTTCACGCACGGTCGTGCGTTTCTAAAACGCATGGTCGTGCATGAACAAAATTCTGTAACTTTTCTATTTAAGCTGCGATTTTTAGGTTTTCAGTAGACCGTATAGTTCCGCCTTTTTCCGCCGCAAGGGAGCTCCAGCTCCGTTTTCTTCCACTCTTCCTCCACCTTTTGCCCAAGGCCACCTCACATCATCCAAGCGCTTCAAGGAGAGGATTCTACACTCATCTTCATCGCTAAGCTAGGAGTTCTTCCCATCGGACGTGGCCGGATTGTAGTTTACCGGAGAAGATGGGTCCATTGGGAGGAAGTGACAACCCTCCTGTACCCCGGACGATAGTTGGGACCGAGCTAGGACGCGGATTGACGCCCCGACGATCCCTACCGTGAATCTACAGCAAGCCTCCGGATTCGGTTGTATCTCTTGCATTTTTCTCCTCTTGGACTATTGTTGTTAGTGTAATCTTCTTTATTTGATGATGTTTGCACTCTACATTTGATTTAATCTTCATTTCATTGTCATGCAATGTTATTATTCTTGTATGAGTGCTTGAGGTGAGCTCTTGTGGTAATTATGGTGTGAGTGTTTGGGTTTGCTATACTAGCAATTGCTAGGTGTGAGCTTTATGACGAGGTGCTTGCGACTCTCATTCCGCCGGTGCGACTCACTCCATCCGCAAGCCTTCTCGTCCATCCACGTAGCGAAGCGGTGCTAACGGCCCGTGTAATCCATTCGCCTAGCCAAGAGGTGCTAACGTCCCTCACACCTTTCCGCAGTTACACTCACCTCATCTGCTGCCTTCTCGTCCATCCGCTTAGCGAAGCAGTGCATAACAGCCTGCATAGTTTCCATCCGCCCAGCGAAGCTGTGCATAGCGGCCTGCATAAGAGTAGTTTAGTTTCTTTTCTTTTATTTTCCATAAACCAAATCACTCCCTACACATTCACCCGACCTAAAGGACTTTGATCTCAAGTCCTTCCTTGAAAGTAAACTCCACCTTACTGTGTTCCTTAGAGATTCGATACTTGGGGATTCACTCCCATATTTTATATTACTTGAACGATCAGTACACTGCCGTTTCGTGCCGCAGTCTTGTTACCGCCTATAGTGGTGTGCTAGATTCGCGCATCAAGTTTTTGGCACCGTTGCCGGGGAACACAGTCGTTTGAGTTTCTTGAGAGGAAGCCGAGAGATAGAGGTTCTTCCGGCGTGTATAGCCCTTTGCTACTTTGTTTGCTTTTTAATTACATTTTGTTAATATTATTTTATCCTTTCCTGTTTAGATTTTAAAGCAAGTTTTTCCAAATTTAGTTATAATTGATTGTGTAGTCTTTTTGCAAAGAATTTCAAATTTTATTCTATCTGCATCTTTCACATAATGTATTCAGTGGCTGAACGTAGTTTTTGTGACACTTTGAGCCATTATATTGACACCTTGCATATTATGAATGCTGAGCACAGTAGGTATATTCAATGCTTTAATTGTCAAAGTATGGACCATGCCTTGAAGGATTGCCCTAGTTTTCTCGCTCTGCAAAGGGAGGATGATGATGATCTGGATATCCGGATCGTATCTGCTCCATTTTCTGACTGCAACCCTTCACCCTCTGATGACATGTATGCAACACCACCTTTTCTATGGGGAACTACTGAAGAAATGCCCATCAGAGTTCGTGCTGATCCATATGATGACATTGTCCCTATCGCTCATTCTTTACCCGTGGAGGCAATTATGCACTCACCCCTTGAGTTTATTTCTTGCATAGGTTCTTCACTCCCTGTGTATGGCTTTACTCATAGTGATGACGATCACTCATATGATTGCCAACATGGAGAGGATTGGGAGCTCCTGGATGCACCAGAGTGGGGTGAGGAGAGTGTTCTCTCCAGTGGGGAGGTGTCTGTGGATCCTTTTGTGGAGGAACCAGATCTTTTATTTTCAGATTTTGAAATTGATTGTGTTCCTTCTGCTTCTTTGCAAAATTTCTACACATATTTTTGATGATCCTGTCGAAGATTGCTTGCAGGGTGATGTTCTGGACCTCCAAGCTGCACCAAAGTCGGATGACGAGGACGAACTTTCTGATGAAGAGTTGTGCACCTCTTCATTGGTGAAGGAGATCTGCCGCACCACTGATGTCTTCGAGTTTTCAGATGCGCCCCGTTTTGACTCTTACGACACTGACAGTGATCAGGCTTGGGAACCTGCCGGAAGTGAAACCGGGATCACTTCCAAGATTACCGATTATTTATGTCTTTCTTCTATTTTGTTTCCTGACCATCCTTCCTTGCTTGAACACGTGCAGGGGGATTCAGCAGTGGTAAATCTTTTGGAAGCTGAATCTGAAATGCCCTCCACTACTAATCCACCTCTACCTCCTCTTCCTGATATTTTTAATGCTTTTTCTTTTTCATCCATGCATGATTTTGAGTATGTTGACCCATTTTTGGGTAATAATGAAAACCAATTCTGGCAGGGGAAATATAGTGTAGTGATGGTGTTTCCCTTGAAGGATTGGCTGCAGGGAGGCAAAAGATATTCATATCCTAATCTAATGTCGAAAGAGAAGAAGAAGGTGAAAAAGAAAGAGATTTGGGGATGGAGGATAAATCCTTCTATCTGCCCCTACTGCTGGGTCTTCAGACCCATTTCATTCATTTCTAGTTACTACTTTAAATCAACGTATAGTTGATTTCTCTGCTGGTTGTGTAATAATAATAAGTAGACTTTATTATTTTCGCTTTATTCTTAGACAATTGTATAAAACTGCATAATACAGGTATTTAGTCCAGCTTAAGGAAGGTAAACAAAAGCGCTTCTAGGAGACAACCTAGATTTTGTTGTTTTAATTTCTCTAATCCGCAAATCATTTAGTATTTATATTTGCTTTTGCTTGGAGCTGTCTTTCCTGCAGGCGCTTGCGTTATTTTGCGATGGTGGTGCCTGCTCTTTTTCATGATTTTCATGCATCTTCCGATATGCTCATTTCTGAGCATGGGGTACGTTCTAAACTTCTCCTCCTGGCTATTTAATTTTTCATGTTTAAAATGCTCATTATAGTCTCATATAAGTCTGGGGGAGAGCATTGTGACTGAGTACCCGCACTGCGCACACATCACTTTACAAGCATGCCGGAATCACTTTTTGATTTCAGTTTAAACTTGTATATTTCTTGCATTATTGCGCACACCACAACACCCACTTGAGCGTGCGCTTATTTGTCGATGTGTCTTGGGTAAAAATTTATTTGTTGTGTGTGATTGGAAGATGATGATGCTGGTATAGAATTGAGTGGCAGAGTAACATGTTGACTCTTGTAGTGCTCCTAGTTGAGTGCTCGCGTCTCGTGTTGAAATGCTTGTAGAATTAGTTTTTTTTATCATGCATTTAGTTTTATAATTTTCTACTTGCGTGAGTGTTGTTTATTCTACTCGTAATTCATGAATCCAGTAGAATCTGACGGTAGTGTAGGTGAGTGTGTAGACGATCGCTAGTGATGTATTGCTCGAGTCGGGAGGAAGGATATTCTTTCTCGGTGGCTAAGAACTTGCCCCTAGCGACTCTCGAAGCCTGGGTATAGGTTTTTTTTAGTTGTGCAAGTGTGATATAGGCCATTCTTTGGCCCGGTTGAGCCTTTGCACCATTCCTACACACTCTATCCTTGCTTAGCCCTTTTGTGCCTAATCCTTACTGTTTGAGTCAGCTCCACCTTCAATTCACCAAAGCCAAAATGACTATCCTAATCTAACACCAAATTCTGAGCTCAAGTGATTTGTGCATTTAAAAGACGGGTGTTGATGCAATGTATATTTGTGGTTGTGGTGGCAGTGCGTTATCAAAAATATACCTGTGTTTGTTATTATATGTGCAAAGTTATAATTTTGAAAAAAAAAAGAAATATGAAAAGAAATGAAAGTAAAAAAAAAAATCTGTAAAGAAATGTTTTTGGGAATAGGTGGTGTACACACCCCATAGTTTCATGTTTAAGTTTGGGGGTGTGGTGTACACATTTTTCATTATTGCCTTGGGATAGTGATTTATTGCGAGCTCATTTGGGTTAGGTGTGCTAAGCCTAAGCCTAAATCATAACATAATGTCCTATTGACTCGCGCTCTGAACGTAATTAGTATCGTGGAGAGAGTGTGAACGGGCAAGCTTATGGCCATCGTCATTGATGGATTTCTTTGGAGGTTGTCCCGATCCTCGATATCTAGCAATATTCCACTTAGTGATCGAGCTACTTTCCCCTACGCGTGACTGAATGATTCACCGCAATTCAAATTACGAGTAGCAATAATAAGCAGAAACACAATTTAGAAATTTATAATCTACTTCGCATGTTTAAAAGATTTTTCTACTAAAATTTCTACACGCGCGAGTATGTGACTTCACATAGTACTCCGCATATTCAATTACTGTGCCAGCTTATGATTTTTCTAGTCCACATGGGAGATAGTTTGCTCGGGACGAGCAAACGAGTAAGTCTGGGGGGTGTGATGAGTCCAATATTTATAGTGTTTTATGGACTCATCCGGGCTAGTTTTCATGCATATGCACTTCACTTTTAGTTCATTATTGCTTATATTTCACTTGAACATATTTCTTCACATTGTGCACTCTTTGGGCCCGTTTTGGTGTGCAATTGCGTGCTATGTTTGTTGGGGGTAAGCACATGGTGCTCCCCAATCCTTTTTCTGTATTTGGATTGAGTTGGAAGGGTATTCCCAACTGTGTGATTGCTGTTTGGTGCTGTGCAGGTGGGTAGATCATCCATTATGCCCAGATTTCATGTCTACATGAATCGCGCGGTCGTGAGTTTTCTTGACGTACGATCGCTCCGACCGTGCACGTTCATCTATGGCCCAAAATAGCGTTCTGGATTTGGTCGTGCGTTTTGTTCACGCACGGTTGGTTTGCCCATGCGTAAGTAAAATCGCACCAGCTCCTCTTTCGTCTGAAAAAAATTATATTTTATTTTGTTCACGCACGGCCGTGCGTTCCTAAAATGCACGATCGTGCATGAACAAAATTCTGCAACTTTTCTATTTAAGCTGTAATTTTTAGGTTTTCAGTAGACCGTACAGTTTCGCCTTTTTCCGCCGCAAGGTGAGCTCCAACTCCGTTTTCTTCCACTCTTCCTCCACCTTTTGCCCAAGGCCACCTCACATCATCCAAGCGCTTCAAGGAGAGGATTATACACTCATCTTCATCGCTAAGCTAGGAGTTCTTCGCATCGGACGTGACCAGATTGTAGTTTACCAGAGAAGACGAGTCCATTGGGAGGAAGTGACAACCCTCTTCTACCCCGGACGATAGTTGGGACCGAGCTAGGAAGCGGATTGACGCCCCGACGATCCCTACCGTGAATCTACAGCAAGCCTCCGGATTCAGTTGTATCTCTTGCATTTTTCTCCTCTTGGACTATTGTTGTTGGTGTAATCTACTTTATTTGATGATGTTTGCACTCTACATTTGATTTAATCTTCATTTCATTGTTATGCAATATTATTATTCTTGTATGAGTGCTTGAGGTGAGCTCTTGTGGTAATTATGGTGTGGGTGTTTGGGTTTGCTACACTAGCAATTGCTAGGTGTGAGCTTTGTGACGAGGTGCTTGCGACCCTCATTCCACCGGTGCGACTCACTCCATCCGCAAGCCTTCTCGTCCATCCGCGTAGCGAAGCGGTGCTAACGACCCGTGTAATCCATCCGCCTAGCCAAGAGGTGATAACGGTCCTCACACCTTTCCGCAGTTACACTCTCCTCATCCGCTTGCATTCTCGTCCATCCGCTTAACGAAGCAGTGCATAGCTGCCTGCATAGTTTCCATCCGCCCAGCGAAGCTGTGCATAACGGCCTGCATAGGAGTAGTTTAGTTTCTTTTCTTTTATTTTCCATAAACCAAATCACTCCCTACACATTCACCCGACCTAAAGGACTTTGATCTCAAGTCCTTCTTCGAAAGTAAACTCCACCTTACTGTGTTCCTTAGAGATTCGATACTTGGGGATTCACTCCCATATTTTATATTACTTGAACGATCAGTACACTGCCGTTTCGTGCCGCAGTCTTGCTACCGCCTATAGTGGTGTGCTAGATTCACGCATCACAAACCACCACTTGCCTTAATTCCTCCAAATCCCAAACGGAGGCGCGACAAGAATAACATGAACACGAAGAGCTCACCGTGAGCTTTCCAAAACCCAACTCCGACGAAGAAAAAGAGCACCGGAGCTCCCGAGACGGTGGCCGGAAGGATGACAGAGGAAGGAAAACTATCCCTCTCTCTAAACTCTCTGGTTTAGAATTACAGGAAGAAGATGAATAACAACATGAAAAGAAGAGAAGACGAATGACTGTCATTTATGATATCTAAGCTTAGTGGAGGAGATATTTTAAAGTTTATTATTATTCTAATAGAAGTGGGGCCAGATTTCCCATAAGGATTTCAATATTTTATATATATAAATTTTTAGTGATCACGCGTTTAAAGACACAAGATTTTTAAAACAGGATATATTATTATTACTATATACATATATATTCATTAAAATGCTAAAAGCTCGTCGATTCAAACGAAAACCGCCCCAAAGGCGAAAGTCGGCGCTACGAACCCAACAACGAAGTCGAAATCAAAACCCGACGAGCCGATCTCGAGTTATAATTTTTTCAAGGTTTACGACGAATAATATAGCCACAAAACTTCAAAAATTTGTCGAGGCTCTAAAAATGCTCGGATCGCAACGAAACTTGACGAACACGTCTAAAATTAATTTATTAAATTTCCTTACGTAAAATTTTCCAATTTCGACATGACTTCGGGAACTTGGCCGACTCGACCGAACGGACACGAAAACACACTAACGGTGGCACACCGTCAACTCTGCGCTAACGTAACGCCCTTACGTCAATATGATGTCACCAAGAGGATTAAATAATTACCGGAAGAACGGGGACGTTACAGGACTTCCTGTCCTTTCTTTCATCAGAACTTCCTTCTACCATTCTGGAAAGAGATTCTCAGATCTCTTTGACTGATTGGCAGTCAACTACCTTCTGGAATATGTCATCTGATATGGTGGATACCAGAATGTTCATAGCTTTGGTATCACATGCCTTCTGCTTCTTTTCAGTCTCTGTCCACTCAGCCCTGGGCACAAGTTCCTGTGTTGAAGATCCATTGACATCTTTCTTGTATGGGGCTGGAGGACCTGAAATGATAACATCAAAAATGTCCTCATCAATAAAGTTCATATACAACTTTATTCTGGCCTTCCAGAGTGTAAACTTATTCAGATTACACACTGGAGGTCTTGTTGATGCATAATCCTTTGAACTCATTTTATTTAAAATAGTTTTAATTAATTTATATGACTTAAATAAATAAACGATTGCGTTTTTGTATATCACATAAATAAATCATATAATCCTTTGTCACATAATTGACTAATAGATGTTAAGTTATGTTTTAAACATTTAACATAAAGAACATTAGATAATGGATTCATTACCCATTGTTCCGACTCCCATGATCCTTCCATTACCGATATCTCCAAAAGTTACGATCTCTCCCTTCTTCTTTTCTAGGCAAAGGAACTTTGATTTTTCGTCCGTCATGTGCTTGGAGCGGCCCGAGTCCAAGTACCATATGTCCTCCTTGTCCTTATCCTGCCTGCAAATCTAGAAGGAAGATGAGAGAAACAATTTTGATACCCAAGAGAAACCACCCATATAATAAGTGAAAGCCTTATATACCCAGATTTGCTTTAAAGATCCCTATTTTATTTTCCTGCAAGTGCTAGACGTGTGTCCAAACCTATGATAGTTTGCACACGAAATAAAGGGGGTTGTGATCCTTTTCTGAAATTCTACATTGCTCTTATTGGATGAGGTTTGAATTTTTGAAAAAGCAGAAATTTTTTTATATGAGGGGCTACCGCCGACGTTAGTGGCTAGTACTGGGCGGTTGTTGGGTCCAGCGTTCCTTCACTTGACCCGTAGCGCCTTTCCGTTGATATAAAGATCAAGTTGCGCCTTCACCAACAGTCATGGCTTTTGGTGCAGTTGGTTGCGCCGGGTCCTCTCAATTGGTATCAAAGCAGGTTGCGGGTTCGAGACCGGGGGGGCGCTGATAATTCCTGAAATTCTCTCTACCTGTGTGGGTCCTGGCGGGTCAGGCGGCCGGAGCCATGTGTCAAACCACCTCTGAGCCTGCGGGCCATGTGGAGCACCTCTGAGCTTGCGGGTCGTGCTGGACGCTGGGGGGGGGGGGATTGTTGGGTCCAGCGTTCCTTCACTTGACCCGTAGCGCCTTTCCGTTGATATAAAGATCAAGTTGCGCCTTCACCAACAGTCATGACTTTTGGTGCAGTTGGTTGCGCTGGGTCCTCTCAGCGGTAGCTGTCACTTTGATATCCGAGTCCAAATTTTCCAGAACCATAACATTGGTTCCCTAAAATCATGTCCAGAGATTTTTGACCAATTCCAAATTTTTTGATGGTCATATTGAGGTCATGAGTTTGTTTTTTAAGAGATGAGTTTTCTTTTACAAGCATGACACATTTATTTTCAAAGCCCTTTTTGTTATTTTCAATTTGTAAGAGAGAGGTTTTTAGTTTTCTCTCTAAGTCCCAATTTTCTCTTGTACGAGTTTTGATTTGAGAGAGAGCCTTAGAAAGAGAAACTTCAAGATCTTTTGCCTTACATAACGAGTGTTCACACTCTTGGCATGAAACCTTTCTCTTTTCCAAAGAAATTAATTTTTTAGTAAGCTTATGATTTTCCTTGATGAGGGATTCATTTTCATGATTTAAAATAATATTATCTTTTATACTTTTGCCATAGGTTTTACAGGTTTGAACAAATTCATCAAGAAGTTCTTCGAAGGTGGGAGGAGTTACCTCAGTGTCACTAAAAACACTGGTGTCGTCATCGTTGCCTTTTGCCATGAAGCATATGTTTGCTTCCTCATCGTCGCTTGAAGTTATTGTGCTTGACTCCTCGGAAGACGTATACTTTTTCTTCTTGTCTTTCTTTTTGTGCCTCTTCTCCTTCTCCTTATCTAGAATTTTTGTACACTCACTTCGGACGTGTCTGATCTTCCTGCAGTAGAAGCACTCTGGAAGAGATTTCTCCACATCATCATGGGTAGCCTTGTTCTTCCATGACCCTTGCATGTTGGACCCTTTGGTGAGGTATTTGCGAAAAGTTTTTCTTCTTTTGGGATACCGCATGAATCTTTTGAAGTTCTTCACAAAGAGACCTTCATTAATGTCTTCTTCGTCGTCGACCTCAGTTTTTAATTTCAGCACCAATGCTTTCACTTTTGGTTCCATATTATACTCTTCATGTTGAATCTGGAGTTCTACCTCATGAGTTTTGAGATTCCCAATGAGGTTCTCGATCTGGAGTGTTCTTAGGTTATGTGACTCTGAGATGGCCGTCACCTTTGGTGGATTGAACCTCGGAGGTAGAGAGCGAAGAATCTTTCTGACCAAGTCGCCGTCGGACTAGGTCTTTCCAAGAGCTTTTGTAGCGTTGACGATTTTGGTGAATCGTGTGTACATGGAGTTTATGTCTTCTTCAGCATCCATCCTAAACTTTTCATATTCCGACTCCAGTTGGAATAGCTCTGCATCTTTCACCTGCGATGTACCTTCATGAGTAACTTCCAATTGGTTCCAAATATCATAAACAGTTACACATGCAGAAATTCTATTAATTTCAGTTCTATTTAAGGCATAATATAAAACCTTCATTGCCTTAGCGTTATTTTTGCACTTGAGTTTATCGTTATTATCCCATTTATCCTTAGGTTTTTCTAAGGTAGCCTCTCCTACTACAATTGTAGGAGGAGAGTACTGAACTTCTACCATGTTCCATACTTCTATATCCATGGTGATAAGAAAACACATCATCCTAGATTTCCAGTAGTTGAAATCTGACCCAGTAAAAAGAGGTGGTCTACTAACACCCTGACCCTCAGGGAAAAGCGAGATCATGAGACGTCATTATTCCCGGTTGTTAGACCGTTTTGGAATAAAATCGCTCTGATACCACTTGTTGGATCTGTAGGCGCCCTTAGAGGGGGGGGGGGTGAATAAGGGTTTTAAAACTTTTGTTATATTTTGAATTACTTGAAAAGCTAAGTAATTAAAGTAGTGCAAAACCCAAATAATTCAAGTGAAATAATATGGAGACATGATTTTATTAATATGAAACGTAGGATTACAAAACTTGATTTCTTATGACACTAGAAATTGAAGGCGAATAGTAAAAAGACTTTTTTTTGTTTTCTATCCCAACTCGTATCCCCATGGCCGCTCTAGCCAATCCTTCCCCAAAAATGGCCTCGAGCACCCCCTAGATCTACTCCCTAGACCTAGTCTCCAACACAAGGCAAATTTTTGCCCTAAGTTCTACCCAAACCTAGTCACCAACACGAGGCAAATTTCTATGCGAATATAATAATAAAGAGACAACAACAATATGAAAAACTCCCTCTATGTGGATCTCTGAAGAAGTAGACGATGAACCGCTGAGTATAATCGTAGTCAATGCAGTCTTTCGTCACTATGATGAAGCGTGTTGAGATCTCTCTACGGATCTCCTTAAGCCTTCATGGATTTGTGGGAGTATCTCTCTGAACCTTCCTCTATATGATGTGGCACGAAGCTCTGGAATTTAGGAGTGGGAGGGGATGAAAAAGATGTAGCCAATGGGTCCTTTTTATAGCCTTGGAGCTAGCGTCTGCGCTAGCGCTACCGCCGGCGCTATCCTAGTTTAGGAAACATTCTTCACGTGTGTATCTTCATTCCAAGGAAACCTTTCCAAAGTTCCTCTTGTGCTCCGCGCTACCGCCTGCGCATCCGCTACCGCCTGGCGCTATCGCCTTCTATACTTGCCTCCTGAACGTGCCTAATTAGAGCTAGCGCCCGCGCTAGGTGCTACCGTCGGTGCTAGTGGACTTGTTGGAATTCTGGCTTCAAACTTGGGGGCAACCTTCTTATGTTATCCTTGAGTCATGTGGCATTGTTTCCTGCACACTTAAACACACAAGATCAAATACACATAGGATTTATTATTCTCAAACCTAGGAGACACGGAAGAAAATGTTCCAACATTTAGATATTTAATCTGATCATTTAGTCTAGGCTTATGGTATCCATATAATGATTCCTTTATTTTGCATGGTTATTCCGACTCAGATTTTGCGGGATGTTCACTAGATCGTAAAAGCACAAGTGGCGCATATCACTTCTTAGGCCCTTCACTTGTAGCATGGTCGAGTAGGAAAGATAATTATGTTGCTCTCGCCACCACCGAGGCCTAATATGTCGCACTAGGTAGTTGTTGTGCACAAGCCATGTGGATGAGTCAAACACTAGAAGACTATGAGGTTCATCTAAATAATATTGAATTAAAATATGACAAAAAAAGTGCATTCGATCTAACCAACAATCTCGTTCATCATTTATGGTCTAAACACATAAATGTGTGTCTTCACTTCATTAAGGATCACATTAAGAAAGAACATGTTAAAGTTAGCTTCATTGGCACGAAGTCCCAACTTGCGGACATCTTTACCAAACCTCTCCCCGATGCTCATTTCAACTTGCTTAGGTTACAATTGGGTGACTTAGATATACCCCATTAAGTTCTATAAAAAGATACTCAAAATAAAATTTTCTTCTATTTTCCCATGCTTGCTGCGTCTCATCGTACCTTAAAATGCATGAATCATTAGTCTTCAAAAAAATTTCAAATTTGAACTATGAATGCTATTGCTCCGCGTTGTGTCTAATGCCTGTCATTGGCCTGTTTTTTGAAATTTGCACTTTTTTCTGCCTTTATCTTTGTATGTCTCTTTATATCGCTGCTTGCATCTTATTGTTATATTGATTTCTCGAAAAACTAAACCAATAAAAATGTAAAAAACACTTTTAAACCAACAAAAGCATGGTTATAGAACCTCCAAATCATCCCTATAAAGTCTAAAATTTCTACACCGAGAAGACCTCTATATAATAACTCTAAATTAAGGAAAAGATTTTTCAAAAAATGAAGAAATCGAGTATTATTTTGGCGTTAAGAGTTAACGCCTGGCGTTAGGAGTTAACGCCCGACATTAGCCCTTTTGCTCAAAATTGCATTTTTTTCACTTTTAAAAATTTTCTGGTATTTTCTCATGCATATTTTTCTGTTTGTTTCCCTATTTTTGAAAGTTTTCTATTTTCTATTATTTTTTTCTTTATTCAAAAATCCACAAAAAATTCAAATAACTAAATTTTTTCAAAAATATGCTTTGTCATGCTTTTGTTGTATTATTTAACTATAGGATTTCACATGAGCAAAAATCATGTTATTTTCTTTTCCAATGGTCAAAATTGACTAAGCGTACTCTTAAAGATTCTCTTCAGTGTCTAATTTTAATTTCAAGTTTCCTAAACATTGTTTTTGATTGTCATGCCTTGACTTTAATCTTGTTATGTGCAATGAAATAGACTACAGAAATTTGTGTAAGATTGTCTAGCATGCTTCTAAGTATGAGTAATGTCTTATGTTAGATAATGATTCATTCACTCACTCTTTTGGTAATCTACATGTAATCTTAATCTTAGTCTTGCATGATTATGTAGTGTAATAGTTTAACATGTTAAGTTGTATTTTTAAATTACCTACACCTTTTCCAAAACTAAATTTCTTGCACGTACAAAAGTGTGATTTCAAAATTTTTGTTGTTTGCAAAAAAACAAGTTAATTCGGAGACCTTTGTCCTATATAAAAAAATATGAATAAAATGACAGATAACTCCACCAAACACTACTCAGTCTCCTGATAAGTATTAAAAAGCATTGTGAGACTGAGTACCTTGAAAAGAATTGTAAATTGTCGTGTGCAAACACATCTTTTTATCACTTCTATTTCTACATCGGATCACCCAAAATAAAAAAAAATAAAAAAATATTTATGTGATCCCCCAAGCATTATTTCGCGCACTGATAAGTCTTAATGAGCTTTGTGTAGGCGAATCACCTTGGTAGTTGTACTATTTTTTGTGCTTTGAAATATAAATCTAGATTTGGCGTGTGGAAGTAATTCTAAGATTAGACTCTAAATATTGTTTTACTACATTTCACAGGTCATGTGCTTTGATTATATAACTTGTATACTCTTATAAAACACTTTGTACACATCATTATATTTCATAAAGCCTACTCATGAGAATTGGATTCTAATGCATATCTACATAATTCTCTAAAAAAACTTAAGTAAAAGCACTAGATTGCAATGCATGATCTCTACAATGTTTTCTTTACTTGGAATGTGAATTACTTTCATTGTAGCTATTGCCTGTTTGGATATGACAAATCATGCTTGCCCTTAGTGTTTGAAATATTCAGGATCATTGCTACTTACATGTGAAAATTCTAAAAAATTGTTTGCATTGTTTTTCAAAATCAAAACTAAACAACAACAACACTCAAGCATTTATCCCACCATAATGGGGTCGGCTATATGGATCCTTTGTCGCCATTGCACCCTATCTTTAATCATAGCCTCACTAATGCATAAGTACATCATTCTTTCCTTATAGTTTCATTCCAAGTCTTTTTTGGTATCCCCCTCTGTTGTTTAACATGTCTAGTGACTAAACTCTCACAAACGTGCTTCTAATGGTCTCCTATATACATGTCTGAACCATATTAAACAAGCTTCTTGCAACTTCTCTATAATTGGCGCCACTCCTGTCTTATCCCTGATATGTTCATTCATAATTTAATCCAGTCTCGTGTGACCACACATCCACCTAAGCATTCTCATCCCCGCAACTCCCATTTTTTGCTCTTGTGCACCATTCATTGCCCAACACTCGGAACCGAGGAGCATTGCTAGCCTAATTGCAGTACGAAAAAACTTGCCTTTAAGTTTTAATTGTACTTTACGATCACAAAAGATCCCAGACGCGCATCTCCACTCCAACTAACCAGATTGGATTATATGTATCACATCTTTATCTACACCTCTATCTTTCAAAATCAAAACTAAAAATAAAAAATTATCAAAACATTAAAATGATTGTACAACCCCATATTTGTCGAGTGTACCAGCAAAGAGCACGCAAAAGATGACATTCGGAAAGAGGGGCGTGCCACGAATACCACACCCTGGCCGCTTGCACTCGCCCTCCCCATCTAGGGCGAGTCACGAGAACCCCATGCACGTTGGGTACTCTCCCCCAGTCAGCCTTTTAGTCGTTGTTGATCATGTTCCTAGCAGGTCGCGAGTACCCAACATTGTTGTGTACTTGCCGCCCCAAGCGAGCATGCCCTGAGTGAAGTGTGCTCGCCCCTAGAGGAAATCCTCTTTTTAGGATCTTTCATGTTGACTTGCACTTAGCCATTCCAAAAAGCGGGATTCCATTGTTGGCAGACCAATTTGGGCTGCTTTTAGGGAAACCAAAAGGCGGGATTCAGCTATCCGCAGACCATTTTGAGAAAACTATAAATAGACCCCCAAGTGCATATTTGGAGAGGATCTCTCACTGGTTTCTCTCTCCTTTAGCTTGCTTTGGTTGGCAAGAGGGTTCAAGCTTGATGCTCACTGTGTTTTCTGGGTGGGTGCTCAGGAATCCTTTAGTGCTCTCCAAGGTGCCCGACTCAGCATTTGGCTTAGGAAGGGAAGCTCTCTAAGATCTTCCGGGTGTGTGGTGGGACCTCCTTGCTGCAGCTCGAGGGTCTATTCTATTTTTCCACCATAAAGAGTGAGGTTCCTTGTCCCGAGAGTCTGGCCTAGTGAGCAAGCTTAGCAGAAGTAAGTGCAAGCTACACCCTTGGTCCGAACTCCTTGTTGAACCGTGGTTTCTGGGTTCAACAATGATTATCTTGGCTACATTATTTTCCGCTCTATTGCCATGTACTCTTACCATGCTTTATCATGTCTATCTCAAGTCTTATTTTGAAGTTTTTCTTCATTTGTGTTTCAAAACTCCTTTTCACTTTCTCTTTTTCAACAAGTGGTGGACTTGCTTGGTAAAATACAATGAAATTCCTTACATGCTTATCATATTTTTTCCGTGGTGCTAATCACTCCAAGCTAGATCATGACTTCCTTTATGTACAACAAAACTCTTAACCCTCACTTAGTAGTCCTAACTTTCATCTCTTTACCTTATTCTAGCCTAGTTTTTGTTTCACTCCACCCACTTTTTTTTAATAACAAAAGGGGGAGATTAAAATGATAAATCTTAATGAATAAGGAATAAGTTTCGCTAGATTAAAGGGGATCATACACTAAGGGGGCACATAAATAGGAGGAGCGCATATATTGGACTAGTCTTTATTCTAGATAGACTCTAAATTAAATAGTGTCATATCTCTTTATAAAAACACATCCCTTACCTTTTGTAATCTAATATATCTAAATTTGATTTGTTATTATCAAATGGGGGAGATTGTTAGAACACGTTTTGTAAAAACCCCTTTTTTGCATTCATTCTCGGGTCTTACCGCCCAGAATCGTCGTCTTGTGGTGCCACCAACTCACGGGATGGTCGCCACCACAATACGCCGATTCTGCTGGCTAATCAACATCATCCAGGCCAACCTCATATCGTAGTAATAGAATAATAAGAGAATTACATGCCCACAACAATCACTATATAATAGTTCCTAAGTTCCAATGAGATAAAAATAAGACAAAGTACTGAAAAGTGTGCTATGATTAAAAAGGGCTTAAGCACGATACATCAATTAATCTTGGCCGCTCTTTTGGCAAAAATAAAGCATTGTAAGCACTGACATTCGACGGTGCCTTCCAAAAGATTAACTCTCTACTCTGACCAGGGTAAATATGAAGGACATCATTCGGAAGATGGTCGCTCACCGGTGCTCTCCCTGCGACTGTTGAGAGTCAAAGTTTGGGCCTCGCTACCGTACCAAGTTCCTCCCTCCGGTTGCGGGTCTACTCCCCCTGGCGCTCATGTTTGTTATGCCACAACTAGCCGTCAGTATATAAGACTCAGCACGTTCCTCACCACCTCCACCCGCGACTCCTAGGCACCGTGCGGGAGGAGGAAGCGGAGGAGAACAAGGGGTAAAAACAAGCAGATGACATGGAACTAGATAAAAAAACATATTTATGAATAAAGTATAGTCTATCTCTAGCTATTTCCATAAGTGAGCCATATGTACAATACAACAATTCAGAAGGTTCTAGACAGCAGCATAATGAAACACTAAGTCATAGTAATCATAGCAAAAAGTATCTGAAAGAGTAATGTTGGGAAAACCCCTTTTGATTTAACTTAACAAATTAAATAGAAGTGATTTTACTTTCTAGATTTATTACCCACATTGTATAGTAAGGGTAATCTGGTCATTAGATGTCTTAGGATGTCACACTTAACTTAGAGTGTCAAGGTCAGGTCAGGATAAGCACAATCTGAGTTGAATTAATACTTGTGTCAAATATAAGTCGATGCAACTTCGACTTGATGTCGACGCAACTCAGACTAAAAGTCCAAGCAACTCAATCTATCTGTCAAAGTATATCAAGTTGACGCTACGTCGACTAGGAATCGACATAGATAGAGGAGCATGTCGAAGTTATCTTAGAAGTCAACGCAACCTCGACTTCAATTCAACACAGAAGGAAGTGTCTGTCGAAGCCATCTGAAGTCGACGCAACGTCGACTACAATTCGATGCAGACAATAAAGTTCAAAAAGAAGCCCTCAACTCGACGGTTACGTCAATAAGTAATCGACGTAACATCGACTACAGAGTTCAACCAGAGCAAGAAGGAATTCGAAGCTGCTCTTACAATAACTCAAAGGCGCGTCGATAAGAGAGAGAATGAAGTCGACGCAGCGTCGAATACATTCTGAAAAGGAAACCTTTTTAGCTGTCCTTTTAGAACTCTCTCTGAAGGCCCACAACACTAAAGAACGTTCTACAACGACTTGTTTATTACCTAAAAGGGAGAGGAGAATTAAAGAAGATGGGAAAAACTTTCTTGGAAAGGATTCAAACAGCTAGCAGACGGGTCGTCAACAAGAGAAGAAAGAAAGATTAATTGTCCAAGACTATGCCTTTTCAGGATAATCCAAAAGAGGAAACTAATTCAAAATTAATGATAGACAATAAATAGGATGAGAAGAGAGGAAAACACAGAGCATTCATTACAATCTGCTACAGTTCTGTTGATTAGAGTTCCTACTTCTTCTTCCTCCTGGAACCCTAACATAGACAAATAGAGAAAACAAGTGCTCTCTCAGAACAGAAAATAGAGCTGCTTCCTCATCAACATCATATATCATCCAGATAGCAAGCAAGTGATATACAAAAGGATCTGAAGAATATAACCCTTGCAAATCATCACAATCATAAGCAAGGGTTCATCATTAGCAGATCCATTAAAGGGAAAAACAGAAGCTGAAAGCATCTACAGAATTCTGAGAATAGAATTCTTCTTCTCCGTATTTCTTTCTTCTTTCAACTTCCTCAACTGCACAGAGTTTTAAGAATCCCTCTTCCAAAGGATTCAGTGGTTCAAGATCTCTTTATCAAAAGATCTAAGTGGATCAAGATCTCCTTATCAAAAGATCTGAGTGGTTCAAGATCTCCTTATCAAAAGATCTTTGGTTCTAAAAGTCTCCTTATCAAAAGACTCAGGCACAGGTTGTGCATTCCTACCAGGTGGTAGAAGAGAGGACTACCCACATTTTGAGGAACTTCTATAAAATCTTGTATCTTCTGTGTGTGTTAATTTTTTGTGCTGTCCCATATATCTTACAGTTTTTCTGCTTTACTTTAACATCATTAATTTTATTCTGTGTTAGGAACTGGTGAAATATAACACTTAGTATTTTTATTGTGTGTGCACAAATAGGATAGAAATATTTTTTAAATCTCTATTCACCCCCCTCTAGAGTATACTCAGAGGCACACTATGCACTTTCTAGTAATTTTATATAAGGAGAGCAGTTATAAAAGTAATCTTAACTTATATGGATGGTCATGCAAACATATAAGTTAAGGGACCTGACACTAAGGTAAACTCATCGTATAAACGAGCCCATACTAATTTATATGATGAGGTCTTGTTTATGCAATAATGCTATGTTATGTTGTGCAATGCAATGATGCAACTCACCCACTCGACTCTATACAGACAGACCTTGGAAGTTCCCTCTGTTCGAGTATGTCAACCCAGGTACCCCGTTGAGGAAAACAGGGGCAGTGGATCAGGCAGGTCCACTTCTAGGCTTCTACTCACACCTCCCTGCCTAGACCTTACGTATGCCCCTATGAACACACATGGTATTCACTTACTATGTAATATGTAGCCACCTCTTAATTTATCTTTCATAGAGCCTCTGCTCATCGGACTGTTCAGTCCTTCTTGAAAATACTGAGCCTACCGCTCGTAGAGGCCAACCGACCCTTGTACTATTCCGTTCCATATTTTGGACGAAAATTTCTATTATAGTTCTCTAACTTATCTACTCTTTTCTACCTTTTATATGTACTCAGCGGTGTATGGTGAACCTTGGACTTCCTGAGGTCTACCCGGTGAAGGGCTCGCAACGGTACTAGGATGTATGATGGGGTGACATCCCAAACTTCCCTTTCTCAAGGCATTTAATCTTATTGGTGACTACCCTTTTCATTTTTCGTAATATCTCTCATGTTATGCTATCTTATAAGGATGTTTTCAATTTCATGGACAGGGAAGCGACGGAGCTCAAATGAACTCTGGTCTTTAACTTGCCTTAGTGGTGGTCTGACTCTCCGACCTCTTTTAAACCTGATCTATAAGTTCCATGACCAAATATTAACTGGTGTTCTAGTTACTGTAGACCCCCCTTTAATACTTAACTTGAAGTATCAAAATCTCGGTTTGATGATTTTACTAATTGCACCCCAACCTCCACTACTAGTGTATACCACTACTGGTTAACTCATCGATCAACTATGCACATGTAAATACCAAGGGGTTAGCACCTCTAGGGGTGGTGACCAGAAGGTAGCAGTCTAAATTTAGCATTTCAGTTTTTACTATTCGCAGACCGGCGGCCTTTAATCAATTCCACATGTCCTAAAAGGGTGACTATATGAATCCTACATAATAATGAGTCCATTTTAGTTCCAGGAGTTGTAGGGTTACCCACATTCAAATTACTAATTTTATTTCACCAAATAAATGTTTTTGGGTCTATTTAATTAATTCTTATAAGCCTGGTGAGACTAGGTTTGAACATGAGGTAGCTTTTGCCACATGTAAATAATTCCAAGAAAATTTACAGGTGTTCATATTGAAATCAAAAGTCTATATACAAGCTTCTACAACATTCCAGTAACAATAATTCAAGATATCAAATTTTCAAGTTATAATCTGAGGTTCTACATTATGAAGGGAGTATGATGTCTTCTAAACAATTAAATCTAACAAAATTTCCAGAGGTTCATATTGCAATCAAAAGTCTATGTACAAATTTCTATAACATTCCAGCGTCAATAATTCAAGATATAAATTTCTCAAGTTATTACTCCAAGTTCTACATTGTGAATGAAATATGATGTTTTCTCAATGAATACTTCTAACAAAATTTCCAGAGGTTCATATTGCTATCAAAAGTCCATGCAAAAATTTCTATAGCATTCCAGTGTCAATAATTCAAGATATAAATTTCTGAAGTTATAACTCTAAGTTCTACACTGTGAAGGAAGTATGATGTCTTCCCAATAAATAATTCTAACAAAGATTTCAGAGGTTCATATTGCTATCAAAAGTCTATGTACAAATTTCTATAACATTCCAGTGTCAATAATTCAAGATATAAATTTCTCAAGTTATAACTCCAAGTTCTACATTGTGAAGTAAGTATGATGTCTTCTCAATAAATAATTCTAACAAAATTTCCAGAGGGTTATATTGCTATCAAAAGTCTATGTACAAATTTCTATAGCATTCCATTGTCAATAATTCAAGATATAAATTTCTCAAGTTATAACTCCAAGTTCTACATTATGAAGGAAGTATGATGTCTTCTCAATACATAATTTTAACAAAATTTCCAGAGGTTTATATTGCTATCAAAAGTTTATTTACAAATTTCTATAGCATACTACTCCTATGCAGGCCTTGAGCGCACTACTTCGTTAGGCGGGATGGAAACTACGTAGGCCTTGAACGCACTACTTCGCAAGGGCGGATGGACGAGTAGGCAAGCGGATGGAGTCGTAAGTGCGGAATGAGGGTCGCAAGCACCTCGTCAACAAGCAGGCCACTAGCAATTGCTAGTGCGGCACACGGACATGACGACGGGATGGAGGATGGAATGGGGCACTCCTCACTTGCATAAACCATACATAACGATTTCACAGAGACATGAAATATTAAATGACAAAACAAGGTTTAGCAAACATTGTTCATACACCCAAATAATTAAGGAATAACACACTACAATGTAAAGGAGGTTGAGATTACAACCAAAGCACGGAGACTCATCGGAAGTTCACGGCCGGAATCTAGGGTTGTCAATCCTTGTCCGAGCTCGGGCTCCAACTGCCGTCCGGGATCCCGAAGAGTTGTCACCTTCTTCTATTATACCCGTCTTCTCCGTCAATCTTCTTTGGCCATGATCTCACCGGAGAACTTCATATATGCAGCAGAAAATCCCTCAAAATGGAGCTTTGGAGGTGCACGAACAATGGAGGAGGCCTAGAAGATGCTCCGGCTTGAGATTTGCAAGAGAATGGCGGCCGGAGCTCCTCCCGAAGGTGGGCGGTGATGGAGCGGCGAAAATGGCGCACTGGAGCGGGAAAACGACGCTAGAAAATGATCGTCCGGAATAGGGCAAGAGCTGCTGCTTTTATACAAAATAATCAGAAATTTGGTCACGCAAGGTCGAACGCACGACCGTGCGTGAACCGTGTGATATTAATTAAGAAAAAATGCTAGGAAGACGACCCAGAGCGCCCGTGCGTTTTACTCACGCACGGTCGAAGACGATCGTGCGTAAGAACGCATGGGTAAATTCGGAAAGCTCGAAATCCGGCAAAGAACAGGATGTCGTGTGTTTTGTTCGCGCACGGTTGAGTCCAACCGTGCGTGATGAAAACGCATGAGCGAGGCAGATCACCATATTGACCAGCCGATCCTAGCGCACGATCGCAGCCGACCGTGTGTCAAGAAAACGCACGACCGTGCGATTCATACAGGATGAATTCTGGGCAATATGGACGACCCGCCCACCTGCACAACACATCCAAACGCTGGGAACACACCTCAAGCACAAGTATAAAAGCATAAAAAGAATGGGGAGCACATTGTGCTTCCCCCCAACAATAAAGAGCGCAATTGCACACCACAACCGGCCAACACATTGCACTACATGAAGAAATGTGATTAAGTGAAATATAAGCAATAATGAACTAGAAGTGAAGTGCAAGTGCGTGAAAACAAGCCCAGATGAGTCCAAAAATGTGTATAAAATTGGGAATCATCACACTCCCAGACTTACCTGTTTGTGCGTCCCGAGCAAACAAATTCTAAGCAAACGGGGAAAGAAAAGTAGATGGCTCAAAATTATAATACAGAGTACCTTGCGAAGTCGAATGCTCATGTGCATAAGAAAAATAATAGAGAAGATTTCTTATTATACAAACAATTTATAGATTTTTAAAAGAGTAAAATCATATTACAACTACTCAAAATGGTGAACTACGGTGAATCATCTGGTCATGCATACGGAGAAAGTAAACTAGGCGCTGAGATGAGCATTGCTCAAGATTGGGGTGCAGGACAAACTCCACTGAAATCCATCGGTGTCGGTGACCATAGGCTTGCCCGGTCACATTCTCTCCACGACACTAGATTGGTTCATAGCGTGGGTCGGTAGGACTTTAGGTTTTAAATGGGGCTTGAGTTATGGTGAGGTAAACAAAGATAAACACGAAGGCTGAGCACACCTAAACCCAAATGAGCAAGTGCAAAGCACTATCCAAGCAGCCACAAAACACGCGGATGCACCACACCCCCAGATTTGAACTTAACAACATGGGTGTGTGCACCGCCTACTCCCAATCATAAATTTATACAAAGATTTTTCAATTAAGCTCATCTCTTTTTTCTTTTCTTTTCACTTCTTTTTTTTCTCATTTTTTTCATTTTCAGTAAATTGAGCAATAAAGCACAACCACATTTTCACAAAAGAAATTTACCACATCAACACCCAAAAAATGAAAACACAACACGACTAAGCTCAGATTTGGGTGTGCGACTAGGATTGGCATTTAGGATTTGATGAGATAAAAGTGGAGCTGAATCAAGAGGAAGGGGTAGGCACAAAGGGGCTGGCGAGGGAAGATATCAGGAATGGCACAAAAGCTCAACCGAGCCAAAATGATGGCCTACGTCATTCTCACGCACTAGAACTATCCTATGCAAATGCTTCAAGAATCGCTTGGGGAAAGTTCTTAGCCACCAAGAAAGATTATCCTTCCTCCCGACTCAAGCAATACGAGTCTAGCGATCGTTTACACACATCCCTATGCTACTGTTTGATTCACACCGGATTCACCATTTGAGTAGAGTAAACAACATTTACACTAATAGAAAAATATAAAACCATAAGTATAAAAAGAAGTCTAATATACACAAATTTCTATGCAACCGAGCACTCGACTAGGAGCACTACTGGAGTCAACATTTTACTCTACTACATAGTCCTAAGCCAACACCTAGAATTTCCCAAATAATCAGAAGAATTAAATTCAACTCAGAGCACGCATACAGATGAGTACGCGCTCAAGTGGGTGTTGTGGTGTCTAGTAAAGATGAACAATACTAAATAAATGAGATAAAATTACTTCTAGTATGCAATGCAACATGTGCGTGCACAGTTGGTAACGAGAAGCAGCTCTCCCCCAGACTTAATCTAAACAATCCAACAAAAGATATAACCATGAAATTCAAAATGAAGAAGTCTAGGGAAAGAGAGTACCCAATGCTCAACAAGTGAGCATACCAGAAGATTGGCGTGTTAACCAAGAAAAAGCTGCAGCATCTACCATCCAGAAGAAGGACCTGCAGGGGTGAGCTCCGCAAAAAACAAAAGGAAATATACAAAATTAAATGAAAAACACTAAATAAACTAAACTAGATGAAATAAAAATGCAAGAAAAGGTAAGATAACTACTGGGGCTATTGTCTTCCCAGCATGACTTATTCAGAACTTTAAGAGTTCTAGCTAATGGGTCTATGAAAAGAAAAATGAACAGGTAATTGTTCTAATATGCGTGTCGGTAACGGGTACCGATACGACGATAAAACAATTACCCCTCTACCTGAATAATAATACCTGCTCATCACAGGTAGAGGGAATAGGAAGTAAGAAGAGGAGGAGGGCTGGTCCTCACTCATCTCACCACAAAATAAATCCTTGCCCAGCAAGATGTCATCTCCAGGGAGGCAACATGAGGAGAAGGCAATGAGTGGAGCTTCCTCTACGGAGGTGAGGTCAACCTCCTCACATAAGAGGATGCTCTCATCATTGACTTGAGCAACATGCTCCAAGTCCTCCTGGGGTACCTGTGAAGACTCAACCTGCATAGGCTCAGATGAAGAAGGGGGATCAAGAAATAAACAAGAAGAAGAACATGAATAAAAATCAATCGGGGGAGTGGTCCCGGTCTCACTCCCATTAGGTTGGGGAAATAAAATACTGCTGATATTTTCATCAATGCTGCAGGATTCGGCGGGATCAACAGTGGCCAATCCTAAGATTTGGACTTCCTCCATCGGTGCTGAGCTAAAATCCTCATTACCTAGAAGGTTGTCCTCCTCCATCGGCGCAGGCATAATAATTAGATCGTCAGCCTCATCATGCGACACATCATCAATAATGTCATCAGAGACGAATGTAGTAGAATGCACAATAGGGGGAGGAATAGTGCTTGGATAAAAGTCAAGCATCGATTCCTCACAAAGAATCGAATCTACACATGGTGATATATGGACAGGGGAGATGGGCTCAGCCATGTCAGAGCCTAGATCAGCCACAACTCTGATGAGTGTGTCTGCATCATTCCCTTTAAAACTTGAAGGTGATACATCAACGTAATCAGAGGTGGAAGGTGTGCTGTCAGAGTTAGGAGTTGGGACGATCTGGATATCCGACTCATCATCCTCGTCCAATTGGCGAAGAAATGCAGCAAAATCCTTCACGGCATGATCTGTGCTCCGACAAAATAAGCACTATTTTGCATTTTTCTTCGGCTCGAATTGGACCGAAGATGAATGCAAAAAGGGAATGTGCGGAGCGGAAGAGTAGCCATGGGACTTACGCGCACCATATGGAGTACCAGACGAAGTCGGTGCTTCATATACTGGGCCTTGAGTCTTAGGGCTACTATCTCCCTTTGGACATCGATCACTAGCATGAGATATATCTCCGCGCAAACGACAATGAATATTAAATGAAGCCCACATTGTGTGAAGATAACTAGATTCAAAAGGAAAACACTATTGTGCAAAATACTACACCTAACAATAATTACTAAAGCAACCTAATATAAAATAGGAAAACGGAATAAGAAGAACTGAAATAAAATAAAGGATGCAATTTACAAATGGAAGGGCTTCTCTCTCAGATTCTCCCTCTCCAGAAAACTCACACGTCTGTGTTCCCCGACAACGGCGCCAAAAATTTAATGCACAAATCTCGCACACCGCTATAGGCGGTAGCTAGACTGCGGCACGAAACGGCAGTGTACCGATCATTCAAGTAATATAAAATCTGGGAGTGAATCCCCAAGTATCGAACTCAAAGGAACACAGTAAGGTGGAGTTAACTATTGAGGAAGGAATTGAGATCGAAGTCCTTAAGTCGGATGGAATGCGGGAGAGTTGATTTGGCTTTTGGAAAATAAAAGAAAAGAAATTAAACTACTCCTATGCAGGCCTTGAGCGCACTGCTTCGTTAGGCGGGATGGAAACTACGTAGGCCATGAACGCACTACTTCGCAAGGGCGGATGGACGAGTTGGCAAGCAGATGGAGTGGTAAGTGCGGAATGAGGGTCGCAAGCACCTCGTCAACAAGCACGCCATTAGCAATTGCTAGTGCGACACACGAACATGACGGCGGGATGGAGGATGGAATGGGGCTCTCCTCACTTGCATAAACCACACATAACGATTTCACATAGACATGAAATATTAAATGACAAAACAAGGTTTAGCAAACATTGTTCATACACCCAAATAATTAAGGAATAACACACTACAATGTAAAGGAGGTTGAGATTACAACCAAAGCATGGAGACTCATCGGAAGTTCACGGCCGGAATCTAGGGTTGTCAATCCTTGTCCGAGCTCGGGCTCCAACTGCCGTCCGGGGTCCGGACGAGTTGTCACCTTCTTCTATTATACCCGTCTTCTTCGTCAATCTTCTTTGGCCACGATCTCACCGGAGAACTTCATATATGCAGCAGAAAATCCCTCAAAATGGAGCTTTGGAGGTGCACAAACAATGGAGGAGGCCTAGAGGATGCTCCGGCTTGAGATTTGCAAGAGAATGGCGGCCGAAGCTCCTCCCGAAGGGGGGCGGTGATGGAGCGGTGAAAATGGCGCACTTGAGCGGGAAAACGGCGCTAGAAAATGATTGTCCGGAATAGGGCAAGAGCTGCTGCTTTTATACAAAATAATCATAAATTTGGTCATGCACGGTCGAACGCACGACTGTGCGTGAACCGTGTGATATTAATTAAGAAAAAATGCTAGGAAGACGACCCAGAGCGCCCGTGCGTTTTACTCACGCACGGTCGAAGCCGATCGTGCGTAAGAACGCATGGGTAAATTCGGAAAGCTCGAAATCCGGCAAAGAACAGGATGTCGTGCGTTTTGTTCGAGCATGGTTGAGTCCAACCGTGCGTGATGAAAACGCACGAACGAGGCAGATCACCATATTGACCAGCCGATCATAGCGCACGATCGCAGCCGACCGTGCGTCTAGAAAACGCACGACCGTGTGATTCATACAGGATGAATTCTGGGCAATATGGACGATCTGCCCACCTGAACAACACATCCAAACACTGGGAACACACCTCCAGCACAAGTATAAGAGCATAAAAAGAATGAGGAGCACATTGTGCTTGCCACCAACAATAAAGCGCGCAATTGCACACCACAACGGGCCAACACATTGCACTACGTGAAGAAATGTGATTAAGTGAAATATAAGCAATAATGAACTAGAAGTGAAGTGCAAGTGCGTGAAAACAAGCCCAGATGAGTCCGAAAATGTGTATAAAATTGGGACTCATCACATTCCAATTGCTTTCAGTCTAGCCACTGGAGCAAATGTTTGATTGTAATCAATTTCCTCCTCTAGTCTGTATCCTTGAGCAACAAGCCTTGCTTTGTTCCTGACAATAACTCCATTTGAGTCCATCTTGTTTTTATATTGCAATTTTGTTCCTATGATTGGGTAATTACTTGGTCTTTCAACTAGAGACCCAACCTTATTTCTTTTAAATTATGCAAGCTCCTCTTGTATGACAGTTATACAGTGAGGATCACTATATGCTTCTTCAAACTTCCTCGACTCATATTGTGAGAGGAAGCACAACATCATAGTCTCATTTGTGACCTGTTTTCTTGTCTTTACTCCCACTGTCATATTTTCTATAACTTAGGATGGAGGGTGATCCTCTATGATTATCCTAGTTCATGTTGAACTGTTGAGTGGATTCACCTCCTTCTGGATTTCTTCTTCCTCATTGACTATGGGAGCACTATTTTCTTCCCGTAGAGTAATCTCGGTTTCTGGTAGAACAGGTGCCTAAATGCAATCATCATCTGCATCAGAATCTTCATCTGTTTCATTGTCAATCTGATTTTATCCTTTGTCCTGGCAGGCTAATGGGTGATTTATAATGCTGAGCCGTTCAACTTGATCTGCAAGTTGATCTTCTTCCTGCAATATAGCATTGATGGAAGTTTCCTTCCCCTTCAAGAACATGTTAGTCTCATCAAACACCACATGCATTGACTCCTCAATTTTGAGAGAGCACATATTATAATACCTATAGGCCATGATTGATGAGGAGTATCCCAAGGATATCCCATCATCAACCCTCTTGTCAAATTTGACAAGTTGTCTCTTTCCATTGTTCAGAATGAAGCAAGTACAACCAAAGATTCTAAACTATGTGACTATATGTGTCTTTCCTTTCAATAACTCATAAAGAGTCTTTAACTTAGTTTTATGGATGAGACTTCTATTCATAACATAGTTGGTTGTATTCACTGCCTCAGCCCAAAAGGACTTTGGCAAATTGGATTCAGCGAATAATATCCTTCCTAATTCAATTAGAGTTCTATTTTCCATTCAGCCACCCCATTTTCTTGGGGGGGGGGGGGGGGGGTCTAGGAGTTGAAAAGCTTTGTCTTATCACTTCATCCTCACAGAATCTATAGATTAACTGGTTTTCAAACTCAGTATCATGATCAATCCTGATCATAGCAACCTGAGTACTGAATTCATATTTAATCTATCTAATGAACCTTGAGAGGATCTTGAAGGTTTCTTACTAAGCTTTTAGAAAGAACACCCAGCTGAATCTAGAAAATTCATCTACAATGACTAATGTATAAGACTTGTCTGCTAAACTTTGAGTGGAGAAAGGGCCAAATAAATCCATGTGCAATAGATATAGGGTTCTAGGAGAATCATTCTTACCAATTGGTTTGAATGATGATTAATTTGGTTTGTTTTCCTAGCTGGCAGCCTCTACAAGGATGGTATTTCCTAAATTACCAATTGTCAAGCCTCTTACTAGGTTATATTTGGATAGCTTAGCTATTGTTTTAAAATTTAAGTGACTAAGTCTCCTATGCCATAATTCATTATTTTCTAGATTGGAGTTAAACAAACAAACTTCAGAATTAGCATAATCAAAATCTATTACATATACCTTACCCTTTCTAAGTCCAGTCAATACTATTTGATTAGTTATAAAACTAACTATATGACATAAAGATTTTGTGAATACAACTTTGTATTCACCATCACATAATTTGCTAATACTGATTAGATTATGTTGAAGACCTAGAGCGTGTAATCCGATCTCGATGCAGATGTGATCCCGAGCACAAACTAGAGGAAAATCAGTTTACACGCCCTATATCACGGTCATGACCTTGGTCACAACCATGACCGAGGGCGTGTTCATCAAGTTCCAGACTCTGACTGATTCGGCGCAACTGGCGCCGAATCGCGGCCACCATACTTGACACACCCTTGGCCATGGGCGTGACTAGGGAGGACATGTTCACCGAGTCCCGAGTGCCGGCTTCTGCAGTGAATTTGGCACCGAATTGCGGCCACCATACATTACATGCCCTAGGTCACAGGCGTGATCGCCAATTTCCGAGCCAGCCACCATCCCGTCAGCTTTTCTCCAGCCCGAAGTCAACTTTAATATTACATGCCCTAGGTCTCGGGCGTGGCCGAGGGCGTATACTTTGCAAAAAATTCTATAAATTCCAGCACCTCCCATGAGTTTAGTGTCCAGAATTTTGGAGAGGGGAGATGCTGCTAGTTGATGTAGTTGCTCTTTTTAAGTGTTTTCCCTTATGTTCTTACTTTATCTCCCCTCTTTTCATGTAACATTCTCTTAGATCTTTTCAAGCAACTCTTTTTAGTGAACTCATAATCTCCTCTTATTAATATTGTAGTCTTTTTTGTGAACTTGTAATCATCTCTTTTTATTAATAGAATTGTATGTCTTTCCATAATCTCTCTCCTTTAGTAATTTTTATGCAAATTTTTTTCATGTCTTCCTCTTACCCCTCCACCATGATTAACTAAACTCTCATTAGTACTCGATCGAGATGATCTGAGGATGAGATAATCAAGTAATGATCATTAAAGCTCTTTTTTTCTCTTTAAAATAATCACTTTTGATTTACCCTTGTTTTTTAATTTAGTGAGGCCATATTTTTGATAAGTGGTTTTCATTTAGGGTTTCATACTTAGTTAGTCGAGAGGCTCAAAGTATGAATTGATCATTAAAGAGTAAAGAGAGTTGCACGCACCCCTCGAGAGAGGATAACGTAAATCTCCCGGATGGATTCAAATCCAATAGTGGGATTCATAGCGTAAAGTGAGCCTTAGGTATTCGATTGAAGAATGAGAGTTCGGTCGTTTCTTCCTAAGCTTAGTTGGGCACTTCCTCGAGAGAGGCGTGTTCATGCTTCTGGAACCTCTATGGTCAAAGTGGTTTATTTAAAGAGAATTAGAGTTTTGTTCTTTACTTTTTGATTATTCTCAGTCGAGGTGATTCGAGATCGGGTACTAATCTTTTAAATCATTATCTAAACTTTTTCTTAATCTTGCAATCTATTTCTTTTTCCTTTTTAGTTAAGTATGAAAAACCACAATAAAATAATTGATAAGATAATAGTTTCCTCCTCGAAGTAGAAGTAATCGACATACCCCGAGAAATACGACCTTGATATTTATTTTAAATGTCATGTACAATAGACGATAAGGTACACTTGCCTTCATCAGATATAAGATTGGAAACATCATCAACCAATCATTTCCAATTCCAAATCATCCACTTAAAATTAAATCATCAAGTTTTTGGCACCATTGCCGGGGACCTTGGTTGATATTTTGAAAAGAGGATAGCTATTAATTTTTTTATTTTCTTTTTTTCATTTTATTTTCAAAAATCTTAAAGGTGTAACTTAAAATCTTGGAAAGGGATGTTTGAGCTATCATCCCAGCACACCTCCTAGTAACAGTGCGAACCCTTCGTAGGGTAGACCATGTGAAATCCAAGACTAATTTAATCCACCTTAAAGAAAAAAAAGTTTTCTTTTTCTTATTATTCTCTCTCCTTTCCATTTCTATTTCTCTTTCTTTTCCTTCTCCCCCTCTCTTTCTGTTAGTGTATGACCCGAGGTAGCTCTTCGAATATTTCTTTTGATCCAGTGATCGAGCGCACTCTTTTGTGGCGCCTCCGTTCCGGGGATTAGGATTTGCATTTAGCCTTTGAAGAGTCGATCGGGGAAACTGTCGCAGAAAACATGGAACCTAATCTGGAACCTAATCTGCCAAATCCTAATGAAGCCCAACAAAGGACCATGTCCTATTAAGCGCAACCAAATCTGGAAGGTACACAGTCAAGTATTGTCCGCCCCGCGGTGACAAACAATAACTTTGAGATCAAGTCTAGCATCATACAAATGGTGCAACAAACGGTGGCCTTCGATGGCCTGTCAGACGAAGATCCAAACTCACACATCTCTAATTTCCTTTAAATTTGCGACACTTTCAAAATCAATGGCGTTACTGATGTCGTCATTCGATTATGTCATTTTCCTTTTTCTTTGCGGTCAAAGGCCAAGCAGTGGTTGGGCTATCTTCCTAAAGTGTCCATCACTACATGGGCCGAGATGCAGAAAAAATTCTTACTAAGTATTTCCCGCCTGCTAAGACCGCCAAAATGCGCACGAATATTGCCTCATTTATGCAAATTGACTCAGAGACTCTCTATGATACATGGGAGTGCTTTAAGGAGCTTTTGCATAGATGCCCTCACCACGCACTTCGAAATCGGAAACAAGTGCAAATCTTTCCTAATGGCTTGAATTTTCAAACAAGGCAGATGATTGATGCAGTGGCCGAGGGTATGCTAAATAAAAAGACCCCAGAGGTCGCTCAAGAGCTTTTTGAGGAGATGGCCATGAATGCAAATCAATGGAATATGCCCCGAGTACGGTCAAGCAAGCCGACCTGTATTTTTAAAATCGACGCTACTAAAAATCTAGCTTTACAAGTTGAGCGCTTAACTAAGCAAGTGGTAGAGATGTCTGCTCCCTCCGCCACTCCTCCTTGGGTTAATAATGTTATAATCGAAGAGCAAGTTGATTACATGGGAAATCCACCTCGACCTTCCTTTAACCCAATCATCACTCTGTATAACAACACCTACAATGTGGGTTATAGGAATCACCCGAATTTTCATGGAGCAACCAAGGAAAAGCTCAACACCCGTTAAATTTAAATCAACCTCTTAATTTAACTCCCCCTCTAAATTTTAATCCATCTGGTTTTCCACCGCAAGCAGTGAAGCCCTCTCCGCTTGAAGAAGTCTTCACCAAGTATGTTGCTACAAATGAATCGAACATTCAGAACCTCACCGGATGAATCAAAAATTTAGAGAATCAAGTGGGGCAGCTAGCAAAAATGTTCTCTGAGTGTCAGCATGGAGCTAGACAAGGAAATACTGAACCAAATCCAAAAGAATGCCCAAATGTGATTACCCTCCGCAACGAAAAAAAGGTAGCCTCGAAAAAGGACCAACCCGACGTACTTATCTCTACTCCTCCCCTCCTCCTATTTTATCTTCAAATTTGCATGATACGTCATCTCTGCACGCTTCTACTTCGAATGTTTCGTATCCGTCTAAGCTTAGGAATGAGGGCGCGAATAAAAATTACAAAACGTTTTAAATTTTTTTGAAACAAATTCATATTAATGTTCTCTTCTGCGAGGTAATCTCTCAAATGCCAAAACATGCAAAATATCTCAAGGAGTTGCTTTCCAACAAGGAAAAGCTTGAGGATATTTTGCATATTTCCCTTAACGCGGAATTCTCAACTATTGTACTCAACAAATTGCCCCAGAATGTAAATGACCCGGGATGGTTCCCCATCCATGTCTATTTGGCAATTCGTTGGTAAAACACGCCTTGGCTGATCTTGGAGGGAGTATTAATCTTATATTTTTTTGTTTATTCAAGAAGTTATGTTTATGAAATCCTAGCCCCACCCGAATGAGTATCCAACTCGCAGATCGATCACTAAAATATCCAGTATGGATAGTGGAGGACGTGCTTTTCAAGGTTGATAAGTTCATCTTTTCACTAGACTTTGTCATTCTTTATATCGAAGAGGATGCCGAAGTACCCCTCATACTTGGCCGCCCCTTCCTCTCCACCTCCCATGTGATTATCGATGTTAGTAATGGAAAGCTCCTCCTATGGGTTGGAGATGATGAAGTTACGTTTAGTATAAATCCCTCGATGTGAAATGCTTTAGAAAATGATGATTCCTGTTTCTACTTAGAAGAGTGTTTTGAGAATGAGTTTTCTTCACTTCCCGAGTTAGTCTCTTCATCTAATGACGATTCCAAGCTCGCCGAGCATTTCTGTTTAGAATAATTTTCTCTCCCCACATCACCCGAGTCACTGCACTTAAAAAAATTAAAATTAAAACTTCATATGAAGAACCACCCATCTTAGAATTAAAACAACTCCCCCACCCCTTAATCTAAAATATTTGTTTTTCGAAAAAAAACTCTAAACTACCCCTCATCATCTCGTCTGAGCTGAGCGATTCAGAAATTTCTGAATTGACTCTAGTTTTAAGTAATCATTGATACGCAATTGTGTGGCAGATATCTGATATCAAGGGGATTAACCCTCTTCCCGCACTCACAAAATCTTCCTTGAAGATAATTCCTGCAACACAGTCCAACTTCAACGACGGCTTAACCCGAATATGAAAGAAGTCGTTAAGGCTGAGGTTATCAAACTTGGGTTAGCCCAGTACAAGTCGTTCTAAAGAAAGGCGACAAAATGGTAGTCGCAAACGTAAAAAAATGAATTAATCTCAACCCGTACTCTTATGGGTTGGCGAATGTGCATAGATTATCAAAAATTAAATGATGCCACCCAAAAAGATCACTTCTCGTTGCCTTTTATCGATCAGATCTTAGAACGCCTTTCTGGTCATTCCAACTAATGTTTCCTCGATGGTCTGTCGGGGTACTTCCAAATCATTATATCGCCCGACGACCAGAAGAACACTACTTTCACTTGTCCCTTCGGCACCATCGTCTATAGGAGGATGTCGTTTGGCCTTTGCAATGTGACAGCTACATTTCAAAGATGTATGATGTCAATCTTTGATGAGTTAGTAGAGGAGGTGATGGAAGTTTTTATGGACGACTTCTCTATCTTCGAAAATTCCTTCCAAAATTGCTTAAGAAATCTCAAGTGTATGCTTCAGCGTTGTGAGGAAATGAATTTAGTTCTCAACTGGGAGAAATGCCATTTTATGGTCAAAGAGGGATTAGTCCTTGGTCATAAAATACCGGTCGAAGGAATTTAGGTGGATATGACCAAGATCGAAGTTATCGAAAAACTTCCCCCTCCAACGAATGTTAAAGCGATTAGAAGTTTTCTAGACCACGCATGGTTTTATCGGCTTTTATACAAATCTTTTCTTAAATCGCGAAGTTGTTAACCCATCTTCTCGAAAAAGAGTTTTCCTTCATTTTCAACGATGAGTGTATTTTCGCATTCAATCTTATAAAAGAAGAACTCATAAAATCCATGATTCTAGTCGCACCGGATTGGTCACAACCTTTCAAGATCATATGCGACGCGAGTGATATTATGGTAGGCAATGTATTAGTCCAATGTGTAAACAAGTACTTCCCCCCAATTTATTATGCGAGCAAGACACTCAGTCAGCACAGACTAATTACACCACCACCGAGAAGGAGCTTCAAGCTATCGTTTTGCCTTCGATAAGTTTAGGTCATACATCACTCTCTCCAAAGTAATTGTCTTCACAGATCACTCTATTTTTAGGTACCTTCTAAGTAAGGCGGATGCCAAGGTCCATTTTTTGTGATGGATCCTCCTCTTGCAGGAGTTCGATTAGAGATCTGGGACAAGAGGCGAGTTGTAAACTTGGCGGCCGACAACCTTTCCCGTTTAGTGAATCTCGCCACAGAAGCGTTAGTGGAGACCATTATAAATGATAAATTCCCTAAAGAGCGCCTCCTTGCTCTCGAAAAGGTACTGTCATCTTCCACCCCCTGGTTTGCAGACCTGGTTAACTATCTAGTAGCCTGGGTCCTGCTAAAATAGTTCTCGAGTCAGCAAAAGAAGAAATTCTTTTCTGACTTAAAGAATTATTTTTGGGAGGACCCCTTTCTATTATGTGTCTACGCAGATCGGGTAGTGAGAAGATGTGTCTCGAGTGAGAAATGTTTGAAAATTTTGCGGCAATTCCCTGAAGGACCAACTAGTGGTCACTATCAAGCGAATCAGATAGCAAGAAAGGCGCTAGAGGCGTGCTTCTATTGGCTCACACTCTTTAAAGATGCTCACACCCTTGTGAGTACTTGCGACAGCTGCCAGTGGTCGGGTAACATCTCCCGCCGGGATGAAATGCCCCAAAATCTTTTCTTATAATACAGAATTTTTGTCCTTTGGGGCATCGATTTCATTGGTCCTCTCCCTCCCTCTTTTGCGAATAAATACATTCTCATTGCAGTCGACTACGTATCAAGGTGGACGGAAGCACAAACTCTCGACACCAATGATGCAAGAGTACTCGTTAATATCTCAAAAAATTATTCTCTCATTTTGGTACGCCACGCGCCATAGTTCGTGATAGTGGCACCAATTTCTACAATAGCCAATTCGCTAAAATTTTAGCGAAATATGACGTCACGCACAAACTCTCCACAGCTTATCACCCACAAACGAGCGGCCAAGTAGAAGTTGTAAATCACGAGTTGAAACAGATTTTAGAAAAAATAGTTTTCATTAATAGGAAGGATTGGGCACTTAAGCTCGATGATGCGCTATGGGCCTATCGAATGGCGTACAAGACCGTCATCGGTTGTACACCTTATCGATTGGTTTATGGCAAGGGTTGCCACCTTCTACTTGAGTTTTCAAATTTTACAGAACTTTGTTACGTCCTCCCCGACTTCGCTAGTATGGAAGTTCTCTTTCCCCTCCTTCCTCCTTAGCTTTTATCTTTGCACTTTTATCTTTTATTTGCACTTTATCTACCTTTTTTCATACTTAGTTTTAAACATTGGGGACAATGTTTAACTTTAAGTATGAGGGTCTTTCTTGAATTTAGAAAAAAATCAAAATTTCGAAAACTATAAAATTTCTAAAAAATTTATAAAACACCCAAAATCCCCCCAAAAATTTATCTTTTTCCTAGCTTTGTATATATTTTATTTTGAAAAAAATAAAAAAAAATATTGAATTTTTTTCTAAAAATACCTTGTTAAGTTAAGTTAATGTTTGCCAAATCTTTAGTACCCCATAACTTTGCATTTTGTTGCCTTTAATCATATGTCTACTTGTTTAGTTAGAATGAATTAGATTAATTTTCATTTTAACTATGTATAGCGAGTATTATGTTGGCTCATGCAGTGTTCCTAATTAGAGTAGTATGCTATTTTTGAATATCTCTTGAAATTTTTTGCACATTTTCATTGTCATTTCATTTATATTTTTCACTTTTGTAATACTTAACATCCTTTATTTTCTTTATTAAAAATCTTTTTAAATGTTGATTAGGGTTAAGTGTAATAGATGCAAATTGTCTAGACACATGTTATCGTCATTTTCATGACGAGCAAATTTTTTTTATTTTCTATTTTAAAAAACTTACATCTTTGGAATTTTTCAAAATTATACGTTTAGTGGACTTAAAAGCATGAAAATGATCTAGGCGTTCTTTTTTATTTAGTTAGAGCCTTTGCAATCCACACCTAAAATATTAATCATTGCTAGCCATGCTCTGCCTTTCCCATTCCTTTTTGTAGCCCACTTATCTTTCACCAAAGCCAATAGCTTACTCATATTGCACACTTAAATTATTTTTTAGCTTTGATTTTCTTGATAGTGTATTTCATTTTGTGATAATAGTGGAGAACTATTGTTATCTTTTTGCTACAAAAGAAGGATGCCACTTTGTAAGTTAGAAAATGATGAAAAAAGGAAAAAAAATTTAGAAAAAAATGAGGAAAAATATAAAACAATTTGGAAAATGAAATTTACTTTCTAGCAACCAAATTTCTTTTTGCAAAGCACACCAGTCTTGTTTAAGTGTGAAAAATAAAACACTTCATTTTTATCATTTGAATACCACACCCTTGTTGGTGTTTCCTAGGTGATCTCAAAGCAATCAAGCAGTTAGTCTTACTGCCAACGCGATATGATCTTATGGGGTCACACACAAGAATGTTTGGAGAAGTTGGAGGAAGGATTGTGTTGGCCTTACTCATATTGGACATGAGTGAAGGACCAATCCTATGACTCACTGGAGTTAGGTCAAAACGACTAAGTGTTGCCTATATCATCTTGATTGTCAAGATGATGCTTTGATCTTCAAGTCGATATCGTTGAGATTGTCTCGACGATATAGGTCTTCAAGACGATATTGTCGAGATCGTCTCGACGAAGTCTATGTCTTCAACACGGTATATGTCTTCATGACAATATAGGTCTTCAAGACAATATCGTCGATATTGTCTCGACGATGTAGGTCTTCAAGATGATATATGTCATCAAGATCGTCTTGATGTTACTTGTTATCACGACAATATTGTCGAGATCGTCTCTTCGATAATTAGTGATCGAAACGATACTTGCTGAATACTCCAATTCTAGTCTCGGGTCTATGGATATCTTGTTTTGCACCTGGGGTATAAATAGGATACGATTCTATGCCCTAGGGTGCTATCTCTTTCGTGGGATTTTATCTGAGTGATGGAAGTGTTCCGCAAGCCGAAGGAAGCATTCCGACCGGCTGCGATATCCCGAAACCCGCCGCCACCGCCTTTCTCCTTTGATGGATCTAGCAGTCCGTGGGAAACGTAGAGGGATTTCCTTCTCTGACCTAGTTCTTGTTCGAGAGGAAGCTGGGGTTCTCCTTTGCTCGTGTGGACTGCTATAGAGGCGCAGATCTACTTTCTTTGCTTGAAACTCAGCCACCAATTTCTGGATTTGATTTTGGAGCATCTTGGTTGAGTGTTGACTCAATCTCTCTCAGGTATATTGTAATGTGTTGCTCTTTTATTTCTTGATTCATGAAATCGCAAGATCCGAAACTCTTTTGGGTTGTTCTTGTTTTTGTTTCTTCCGCTGCGCATTTTTGATATGCTATCATTTTGAATGATGTATAGAAAATCCAATATTGGTATCAGAGCTAGTTGCGATCTATTGCGTCTAAATCGGAAATTTAAAAATGTTCTAAATGTTTGGGTTTCTTCCTGGGTGTGGGGATTCTGATGAAGTGTTCTAAACTGGGGCCCCTCCAGGAATGCATGTGATTGCGTTGCGATTTCATTGTTTCAGAAATTGCTTCTCCTTTGTAGTTTTCGTCTCTCTAATTGGTTTGTGAGACCAAGTGTCTAAGATTTTGAATCTGACATTGAGGGACGAGCCTGTCTACTGCCTAATTGGAGTTGTTTTGCCTGTGTCCAATGCATGTAAATCTGGAGATTTAGAAGTATTCTAAATGCTCAGATTTAGCCCTTTTATCAAATTGTTGATAAATTTATTTTGTGCACATCTGGGATGTATTTGGATTGTGTATGTTGTAATTTTGTGAATGTGCACATTGATTAAATGTTAACCACGGTGAAATGTTCATCGATTGAATCATAAATAAAATCCCTTATCCTATATTAAGTAATCGGATGATTTTCGATGGATGACACTCGTCCTGCCTCGATCGATGTAGTGTGGGCTTGCAAAAGCAAGGTGCATTAATCTATCTTGGTAAAGGTTCGAGCGGATAATTGTGATATCCCACTTTCGACATCGGGTCCAACTTAACTAGGTGTAACACCCCAAAAGTCGTAATTTGTCGAAGTAGGCGGAATGGTAGTGTGGTGCTCGAAGTAGGCTGAATTTTCCCTACCTGCTCCTCGCGCAGGGTCAGTGGCTTTCTTCGCACACGACCAGTGATCGTGTGCCATGATCGTGCGTTAATTGAGAGGAATAGGGGTCGGCTGAAAGGGAGTACGCGCACAACCAGTGGCTTTCTTCGCGCACGACCAGTGATCGTGCGCCATGATCGTGCGTTAATTGAGAGGAATAGGGGTCGGCTGAAAGGGTGTACGCGCACGACCAGAGGTTCTTCGCGCACGACCAGAGACCGTGCGCCTGTGAACGTGCGCACTGTTTATTCTGCTCCGCGAAAATGAACGGAGAAGATGATCCGGCCGTTCAAAATTCTTGGAATTGATCCAACGGCTGTGATGATTGGCTGGAGGGTATTAGGGCTTTTGAGAAGGGTTCTATCCTCATAATATCAAGGCTCTTCTCTCTCCTAGGCTAGAGAAAGAAGAAGGAGGCAAGGAAGAAGAAGAGGAGATCCCGCCATTGACGGAGCTCCGTTTCGCGAGCCGTTTCCAGATCTGGAGAGTGCAGCCCGGTGCGGTCCTATCCCTCCGTGTAAAATCTCAGATCCATGGCTAAGAAGAACGCTCCTAGGGTAACGATTCTTCCTCCCGATATTTGGACTTGTCAATTGTCCTCTCTTTCATTTCTCTATGCTTGCATGAGGAATCCCTTTCACCAAATGGGTGAAGTGTAGGATTTCCTCAAGTTCTTCGGAACTCCGGATAGATTGTGTCCGTCCCCGGCATATTGCATGTAGAAAATCCGGTAGTCGTGCGGATTTAGGCATTGTGTGTGAAGCCTATTCGTGGCCGTGAGCCCGAATCGGTGATGCTTGATTTGCGACGTTGCATTTAGGTTAAGCCTAGAATGCGTGCCGGAGAATGACTCCATGATATATGCGATAGTATTGCGGGATTTAAGCGTAGGCGTCTTGTGAAGATCCTAACGAAAGCCCCATGCTTTGCGAATGGTTGAATGCAAACCTTCACCACTAGAATTATTGAGGAGTGGTCTTGTACCTCCTTTTTGGTTGTGTAAAGCCTAAGTCCTCTTGTAGGCTTGGGTGTTGTAACTTATGTATTGTGTAGCACTTGAAAGTGCTAAACCCTTACGGGCCGAGGTGAAGCCGTACCCGCGTCGTGCGATAGATCGCGACGATTAGAGCACGGCCAAAGCTAAACCGAACCCGTTTCCATGCAGATCGGTAAGAGGTCCCTACCTCATGGAAGCCGTGTGATCATGGGAGAGGTCGTGTAAGGTGATTTGCCTAGACCGACCAAAAGCTCTTTTCCCCACCTAAGGCGATGGCCCTTACGGTGGAGTGTTTTGTGGAATTGATGTTGTTAGCCTCATGCGGTTGTTTAGGCGGTTGTGGGGAACCTTCGGGTGAACCCAACCAACATCATGTGCATACCTAGGTTCCCTCCTTTTTGATGCTCAACCTAGAAGATTGATTGTGCTTGAAACCTCACCTTGTGTAGTTGCACTTTCTTTATATTAGTACTTGTGCTAGTATGGCTTGCTTGCAGGGCAGAAGCTCCGCCACCCCGAGAAAGGGGTGGGGTCGTTATAATTTGGTCAGCTGTGCTGACCGTTACTTTGTTTGCCACCGCTTGGTGGAATGTTCTTATGCAGGTGCAGGTGAGCCTAGTGGGAAATAGCGGGCGGTGGCCCTTTTACTGAGTTGGCCCTTGAAGGCCAGCCTCCCTTTTCTGCTTTCTCATGTATTGCCGGCCTGCGTGCCGAAGTATGTTCTGAGTTTTGTACATTGGTGAATGTAAGGCCTTAAGGACGTAACTCTATTTTATGGTTTCCTTCCTATGATAGTGGACAGTTCTAAATGAAATGTTAAATCATTATGCTTCCGCTAGTGTTTAGTATACTCTGTTGTAGTTCTTTCTGTTTATCACCTTTTAACTCCTAGCTAGTGTGGTTTGTATGGCGTGGGGTCCCGGCCGGACCTACTGTTATACTATTCGTACTGGCAGGGTGTTACAATTTGGTATCGGACTTAAGGCGTCGATCCGTAGTTTAGCGAATTCGGGGCGAATTCCTTTTAAGGGGTGGTGTGCACGGGATGTGCATTCACCTACAACGACAAAAACTAATAAGAATGTCCACTTAGGAATGGAAAAACATACTTGTTTGCGGAACCTGAGCGTTCTACGATTGTTGTTTGCTATGTTTTCAGTCACTAAATTGTGTCTTACACGATTATAGGTGACTAGGAGTGGTGCGGGGCCGTCTCAACCCCGTAACACTGCTGAAAGTAGTGGGTCGGCTAAAGTGCCAGCGACCACTCCTCCTGCTGAGATGATCAGGTTAATCGCAGAAGCTGTCTTCGCGATGATCAATGCTCAACCGCAAAGGCTTGCACAACCTGCTACGCCTAATACAGATGCGGCCCCGGTGATTGAACCTGCAGTGGAACCTGCGGTGGAACCGAGGGTTGAGACCCCTGTGCCAGTGGCTGCAGTGGAACCTGCGGTGGTGCAAAGGGTGGAGCGTCCTGTAGAGCGTGTAGCCGTTGCGCGAGCGCGTGATCAACAACTGCAACACTTTCTAAGCTTCCACCCTCCAACTTTCTCGGGGACCGGATCTCCAACGGAGGCGGAGGACTGGCTGTCAACGGTTAGAAAAACTCTAAAGGCGACAGCAACAGAAGAAGCTATGATGGTCACTTTAGCCACCTTCCTCCTTAACGGAGAGGCGGAGCGTTGGTGGGCCGAACAGGAAGTGCACAAGTTTGGAGGCAAGGAGATTACCGAGATCACGATAGCGGAGTTCTCAAAGTCATTTCTTCAAAGGTATATTCCTTCTGCCCAACGCATTGCGTTGCAGAACCAGTTTCTGAAGTTAACTCAAGGCGACAGCTCAGTGGATGAGTACTTGCACGAGTTCACTAAATTGGGTCGTTATGCGGGGCCTATGATGGAAGATGAAGAGACAAAGACGAACAAGTTCTATGAAGGTCTTCGGGACGAGTTGAGGCTGCTCCTTGTAGGCCCAATGACGTTAGGTTTCCATGTGATGGTCCAAACTGCCAGATCCCTAGAGTTGGACATGAAGAGGGTACAAGCAAAAACCGTGGCAAAGAAACCTGAGTTTCATGCGCCGACCTCTCAGTCCAAGTCAGAGTTCAGAAAGAACAAAAGGAAGTTCAAACCGGCGGAGCATTCTCTCTCAAATGTTTCGGGAGCAACGACTGTGCGGGGTCCTATCACGTGTTTCACCTGCGGGAAGGTGGGACACAAGGCCGCGGTATGTCGAAGTGGTCCCCCGAAGGCAGAGAACCGAGCGTTGGACTATGCTCGTGCTGCGGAAAAGGGTAAAGCTGCGGAGTCTTCGGCTTCCCAGCACATTATTCCGACTCAGCCGAGAGTCTATTCGCTTGGCCAGCAAGAAGCTATACGACAGACTGATGTCGTCACAGGTACGAATTAGAAGCTAGCTTTTACAGCTATATAGATAATTCATACTGTTGTATGACTATATGATTTATTTGTGTACAATTAAGTTTCGTCCTAATTTTCTATCCGACGAGAGCTCTATTTGATACGTGTGCATCGCACTCTTTTCTGTCCGAGGACTTCGTGGTGCGAATCGGAGTGCCGTCTACCTTGGTAGAGGATAGATTGGAAGTAGTTCTACCCAATGGATCTCGCATGAGTGCGGATAGGAAGAGCCGTGTGAAGGTGCGGATCGGAAGTCAGGATTTCGACTTGGAAGCGTCGTTATTACCGTTAGCGGAATTTGATGTGATCTTCGGCATGGACTGGCTCTCGGAGCAGCGAGCATGCATAGATTGCAATTCAAAGGAGATCACTCTGGGAAAGAACATCGAAGACGAAACCATGTTCGCCGGTATGCGAGGAGCGAGCAAGACGCTGATGTCTGCTCTCCAAGTGGTTAAGGCGGTGAGAAAAGGCGCCGAGTTGTTCTTCACTTTGTTGGAGGCTTCAGAACCAAAACCCAGGTTGTGTGATGTCCCAGTTGTAGCGGAGTACGCAGACGTATTTCCTAACGAACTCCCTGGGGCTCCGCCTCAGCGAGAGATTGATTTCTGTATCGAGTTGTTGCCAGGTGCCAAACCTGTGGCCCGCTCACCGTACCAGATAGCGCCAAAGGAATTGGCAGAGCTGAAGGTCCAATTGCAAGAGCTGCTAGAGCAAGGCTACGTACGTCCAAGTTCATCGCCTTGGAGTGCGCCGGTCCTCTTTGTGAAAAAGGACGGGAGCTTGCGTCTATGTATCGATTATCGAGAGCTAAACAAGTTGACCGAGAAGAATCGATATCCGATTCCAAGAATCGATGATTTATTCGACCAACTGGTTGGGTCGACGGTATACTCCAAACTGGACCTAAGGTCCGGCTATTACCAACTGCGGATAAGGGAATGTGATATTCCAAAGACAGCGTTCAGTACCCGCTTTGGGCACTATGTGTTCACGGTGATGCCGTTCGGTCTGTCTAATGCACCGTCGGCATTCATGGACTTAATGAACAAGACATTTCGAGAGTATTTGGATCAATTTGTGATCGTCTTCATCGACGACATTTTGGTATACTCTCAGTCGAAAGAGGAGCATGTAGGGCATCTGCACGCAGTTCTGAGCACCTTGAGGAGGAGTCAGCTTTATGCCAAGTTCTCCAAGTGCGAGTTTTGGCTACCATCTGTAGCATTCCTTGGTCATGTTGTTAGTGGAGAAGGAATTGCAGTTGATCCGTAGAAGATAGAAGCGATCCGAGCGTGGCCTTTGTTGAAAAACGTAGCGGAAGTCCGAAGTTTCTTAGGACTTGCCGTCTATTATAGGCGCTTTGTGGAGAACTTCTCGAGGATTGCACTCCCTCTCACTAAACTGACTAGGAAAGACCATAAGTTCGTTTGGTCTCCCGAGTGCGCACGAGCTTTTGAAGAGCTGAAGAGTCGTTTGACCACGACGTCCATTCTATGCTCGCCATGTGGTACGGAAGGCTACGAAATTTATAGCGACGCCTCGGGGAGTGGCTTGGGTTGTGTCCTAGTGCAGTTCGGAAAGGTAATTGCCTACGGCTCCCGACAATTGAAGGTTCATGAGAGGAATTACCCGGTCCATGATTTGGAGCTGGCGGCCGTGGTATTTGCTCTCAAACTTTGGAGGCATTATTTGTATGGCGTGAAGATCGACATCTTTACCGACCACAAGAGCCTCAAGTACCTGCTGGATCAAAGGGAGTTGAATATGCGTCAGAGGAGGTGGATGGAGTTCCTGGGGGACTACACCTTCGACATCAAATATACTCCTGGAAAGGGAAATGTAGTTGCGGACGCGTTGAGTCGTCGGGCTCCCGCTCAAGCAAATTGGATTTTGATGCACGATGAGCGTCTAATCCGCGAACTGGAAGAAATGGAGATCATTTGCGTTGATAGAAGAGCGTCTACTTCAGCATGCTTGAACTGGACGGAGGTTCAATACGACCTTGCCGACCGAGTTCGACAAGCATTGGAGCTGGATGAGAGCATGAAACGCTATAAAGTAGAAACCGTGGATGGGTTAAACTCTGATTTCTCCTTCAAAGATGGCCTTATGTGGAAAGAGGGCAGATTGTGCGTCCCAAACATTGGTACTCTACGGGCGGAGTTGATGTACGAGGCTCATTATACCAGGTACTCGATCCACCCGGGGAGCACGAAAATGTACATGGACATGAAGAAACTTTTCTGGTGGCCGGGTATGAAGAAGGACATTGCCCTCTACGTGGCCAAGTGTAATACTTGCGCGTTGGTGAAGGTGGAATGTCAACGTCCCGGTGGATTTTTGAAGTCCTTGCCGATTCCGGAATGGAAGTTTAATGATATTTCGATGGATTTCGTGCACGGTTTGCCGAGATCACAGCATGGAAACGACGCCATCTGGGTGATCGTGGACAGACTGACAAAGGTATCACACTTCATTCCGAACCGGAAGGATGATTCTGTAGAAAAACTGGCAAAGTTGTACGTGGATAACATCGTACGGTTGCACGGTATTCCCCGTAGCATCATTAGTGATCGTGATGGGCGGTTCGCATCGAATGATTGGAAGCTAATTCATCAACTATTGGGTACCAAGCTGAAGTTTAGCACGGCCTTCCACCCGCAAACGGATGGACAGACCGAAAGGACCAATAGGACGATGGAAGACATGCTGAGGATGTGCGCCCTGGATTTTGGAAAGAGATGGGAAGACCACCTCTTTATGATCGAATTTGCTTACAACAACAGCTACCAAGAGAGTATAAAGATGGCCCCTTTCGAGGCTCTTTATGGTAGGAAATGTCGCACACCGTTGTCTTGGGCTGAAACGGGCGACACTAAGTTGTTAAAACGCAAAGACGTGGATGAGGCGAATACATCGATCCAGGCTATTCGGGAGCGCTTGCTCATTGCCCAGGATCGGCAGGCAAAATATTACAATGCAAATCACTAAAACGTCGAGTTTTCCGTTGGCGACTGGGTCTATCTCAAGATCAAACCGTTCAAAGGAGTATCAAGGATCCGACGCTTGAAAAAGCTAAGTCCGAGGTACTTAGGACCGTTCGAGATCTTGGAGTGCATCGGAGAAGCTGCTTATCGACTTGCTCTATCTTTGGAGTTGAGCGGGCTGCATGATGTATTCCACATCTCTGTGTTGCGGAAGGCTGTTAAAGAGCCTAATGTGGTTGTTGCTGTCAACGAAGTGTCGGTAGATGGTGGGCTAACGACGAAAGTCAAGCCCATTTGCATTGAAGTCACTGAAGTGAAGCAGTTGCGGAACAAGTCCATATGGATGGTGAAAGTCCGTTGGAATAATTGCGGAAGAGAGGAACTTTCATGGGAAAGAGAGCAAGCGATGCTCGCGGAGTACCCCAAGCTATTCCCCTCAGGTAATTTTTAACGGTATTTTCTATTACTACGGTTTTCGAAATTTCGGGACGAAATTCTTTTATGGGAGGTGGAGTTGTAACACCCCAAAAGTCGTAATTTGTCGAAGTAGGCGGAATGGTAGTGCGGCGCTCGAAGTAGGCTGAATTTTCCCTACCTGCTCCTCGCGCACGGTCAGTGGCTTTCTTCGCGCACGACCAGTGATCGTGCGCCATGATCGTGCGTTAATTGAGAGGAATAGGGGTCGGCTGAAAGGGTGTACGCGCACGACCAGTGGCTTTCTTCGTGCACGACCAGTGATCGTGCGCCATGATCGTGCGTTAATTGAGAGGAATAGGGGTCGGCTGAAAGGGTGTACGCGCATGACCAGAGGTTCTTCGCGCACGACCAGAGACCGTGCGCCTGTGAACGTGCGCACTGTTTATTCTGCTCTGCGAAAATGAACGGAGAAGATGATCCGGCCATTCAAAATTCATGGAATTTGATCCAACGGCTGTGATGATTGGCTGGAGGGTATTAGGGCTTTTGAGAGGGGTTCTATCCTCATAATATCAAGGCTCTTCTCTCTCCTAGGCTAGAGAAAGAAGAAGGAGGCAAGGAAGAAGAAGAGGAGATCCCGCCATTGACGGAGCTCCGGAGCTCCGTTTCGCGAGCCGTTTCCAGATCTGGAGAGTGCAGCCCGGTGCGGTCCTATCCCTCCGTGTAAAATCTCAGATCCATGGCTAAGAAGAATGCTCCTAGGGTAATGATTCTTCCTCCCGATATTTGGACTTGTCAATTGTCCTCTCTTTCATTTCTCTATGCTTGCATGAGGAATCCCTTTCACCAAATGGGTGAAGTGTAGGATTTCCTCAAGTTCTTCGGAACTCCGGGTAGATTGTGTCCGTCCCTAGCATATTGCATGTAGAAAATCCGGTAGTCGTGCAGATTTAGGCATTGTGTGTGAAGCCTATTCGTGGCCGTGAGCCCGAATCGTTGATGCTTGATTTGCGACGTTGCATTTAGGTTAAGCCTAGAATGCGTGCCGGAGAATGACTCCGTGATATATGCGATAGTATTGCAGGATTTAAGCATAGGCGTCTTGTGAAGATCCTAATGAAATCCCCATGCTTTGCGAATGGTTGAATGCAAACCTTCACCACTAGAATTGTTGAGGAGTGGTCTTGTACCTCCTTTTTGGTTATGTGTAAAGCCTAAGTCCTCTTGTAGGCTTGGGTGTTGTAACTTATGTATTGTGTTGCACTTGAAAGTGCTAAACCCTTACGGGCCAAGGTGAAGCCGTACCCGCGTCGTGCGATAGATCGCGACGATTAGAGCACGGGCAAAGCTAAATCGAACTCGTTTCCATGCAGATCGGTAAGAGGTCCCTACCTCATGGAAGCCGTGTGATCATGGGAGAGGTCGTGGAAGGTGATTTGCCTAGACCGACCAAAAACTCTTTTCCCCACCTAAGGCGATGGCCCTTACGGTGGAGTGTTTTGTGGAATTGATGTTGTTAGCCTCATGCGGTTGTTTAGGCGGTTGTGGGGAACCTTCGGGTGAACCCAACCAACATCATGTGCATACCTAGGTTCCCTCCTTTTTGATGCTCAACCTAGAAGATTGATTGTGCTTGAAACCTCACCTTGTGTAGTTGCACTTTCTTTATATTAGTACTTGTGCTAGTATGGCTTGCTTGTAGGGCAGAAGCTCCGCCATCCCGGGAAAGGGGTGGGGTCGTTATAATTTGGTCAGCTGTGCTGACCGTTACTTTGTTTGCCACCGCTTAGTGGAATGTTCTTATGCAGGTGCAGGTGAGCCTAGTGGGAAATAGCGGGCGGTGGCCCTTTTGCTGAGTTGGCCCTTGAAGGCCAGCCTCCCTTTTCTGCTTTCTCATGTATTGCCGGCCTGCGTGCCGAAGTATGTTCTGAGTTTTGTACATTGGTGAATGTAAGGCCTTAAGGCCGTAACTCTATTTTATGGTTTCCTTCCTATGATAGTGGACAGTTCTAAATGAAATGTTAAATCATTATGCTTCCGCTAGTGTTTAGTATACTCTGTTGTAGTTCTTTCTGTTTATCACCTTTTAACTCCTAGCTAGTGTGGTTTATATGGCGTGGGGTCCCGGTCGGACCTACTGTTATACTATTCGTACTGGCAGGGTGTTACTCTAGGTGACCTCAAAGGTTGAGTGCCTAGAGGCATAGGGTTGGCATGCTTCATTTGATGGATGCAAATAAAGAGTTATTCACCAACTATACAAGAGTTGCATGATGATGCAATTGACAAGTGTTGTCTACCTAAATAACTGCATTATGAGAGGAACACTAAAGCGGACTCATTGTGTTGGTGAAATACGGATCTTGTCCACTAAGAGAGTAGCTCTCATAAACTCTCTGAATTGATATTAATGGTTTATCAATTTGAATAAAATAGTGGGAGCTTTTAATAAACGTCCTTATTAAATAAAATGTATTTTGAAATATAGTACTAAAATCTATTTTGCAAAATTCCTTGTAGAATTTACATGGCAAGCACATCACACTCCACCTTGTACCTGAGAGCCATCCTTGAGAAGGACAAACTCAATGGGACAAACTTCCTTGACTGGTACAGAAACCTGAGAATTGTTCTCAGGCAAGAGCGCAAGCTCTATGTCTTGGAAGGGGAAGCCCCTACAGAGCCGACCGGGAATGCTCCGCGAGCAGACAGAGAAGATTACAAGAAGTATCAGGATGATACCTTGGATGTGAAATGCCTCATGCTTGCTACCATGTCATATGAGCTTCAGAAGCAACACGAGATCATGTGCGGTTATGAGATAATTGAGCAACTCAAGAAAATGTTTGAGGGGAAAGCTCGGCCAGAGAGGTTTGACATATCCCAGACATTATTTCAGTGCAAGATGGGAGCTCGAGACTCAGTAGGGACTCACGTACTCAAGATGATTGGTTATATAAAGAACATCGAAAGACTGAGTTTTCCCTTAGGCCAAGAGTTTGCCACAGATCTGATCATGCAATCATTGTCGGACAATTATGAGTTGTTCGTCTTGAACTATAACATGAATGAAATAGACAAGACACTGTCCGAGCTCCTAGGTATGTATAGAACTGCCGAAAATAATATGAAGAAGGTCAATCCTGCTATCCCCATACTGATGGTGCATAAAGGCAAGGGCAAGGCCAAGGCCAAGGGATTGAACAAGACAAAGATAGGATCTAACTCTCATATTGATCCTAAATCTTCTGCACTGAAAAGGAAAGGTCTAGCGAAGGAAGGAAAGTGCCTCCACAGCAGTAAGGTGGGGATTTGGAGGCGGAACTGTACCCTATATATTGAGGATCTGCAAAAGAAGAAGAGAAGTGTGACTTCCACTTCAGGTATTTACGTTATAGAGATAAACCTTTCTGCTCCTTCATCTTGGGTATTGGATACCGGATACAGTTCTCACATTTGTACAAATGTGCAGGAACTGAGAAGGAGAAGAATGCTGGGTAAATAGGAGGTAGACCTACGCGTCGGAAATGGAGCAAGAGTTATTGTCGTTTTCGTTGGTGTCTATCGTCTTTCTTTCCCCACTGGGCTTGTAAGAGAACAGGATAAGTTTTATTTTGTTCCAGCCATAACTAGAAACATTATATCCATTTCATGTCTTGACATGAAAGGTTTTTCATTTATAATTAAGAACAATTATTGTTTGATCTTTATAAATGATGTTTGTTATGGTGCAGCCCAATTGTTTAAGGGTTTAAATGTTTTGAACTTAGACCATCTGATATATAGTGTAGAAAATACCAAAAGACTAAAAACAAATGACTCGAATCCTATATATCTCTGACATTGTCATTTAGGCCATATAAATGAGAAACGCATATCCAAGCTCCATAAAGATGGACTATTGAACTCATTTGATTATGAATCATTTGAGAGACGCGAGTCATGTTTATTAGGCAAGATGACGAAAGCTCCTTTCACTAGTTGTAGTGAGAGGGCTGATGATCTCTTGGGTATAATACATAGTGATGTATGCGGACCCATGAGTTCTATGGCTAGAGGTGGGTTCTACTACTTAGTTATATTTACTGATGATTTCAGTAGATACGGATATGTATATCTTATGAAGTGTAAATCCAAAACCTTTGAAAAGTTCAAAGAGTTTAAGAATGAAGTAAAGAACCAACTGGGAAAAAGGATAAAAGCACTCCGAAATGATCGAGGTTGCGAATATCTGAGTAATGAGTTTTGTGATCATCTGAGAGAGTGTGGTATTGTATCACACCTCACTCCGCCCGGAACACCTCAACATAATGGTGTGTCTGAGAGGAGGAATCGTACTTTGTTGGACATGGTGTGATCGATGATGAGTCATGCAGATTTGCCCATTTCCTTTTGGGGTTTTGCTCTAGAGACTAATGTTATCACACTAAATCGAGTTCTGACGAAGACATTTCAAAAGACACCATATGAGATATGGACTAGGAAGCGTCCTAATATGTCGTTCATTAAGATTTGGGGCTGTGAGGCATACGTACGACGTCAAATGTCTGACAAGCTGGAACCCAAATAAGATAAATGTTATCTTGTGGGATATCCTAAGGAAACCAAATGGTATTACTTCTTAATGCGATCCGAGGGAAAAGTGTTTGTCGCGAGGAATGGTGTTTTTCTAGAGAAAGAGTTTCTGTCAAGAGAAAACATCAGGGTAGAACTTAAAGAAGTTCAAGAGACACAAACAATGAATGATCCAGAATTGGAACCTGGGCAAGGACTACAAGAAGTTGTAGCTAGAGAGCCTGCTCAAGAAACACAAGTCCTACGTAGATCTGGTAGACCAAGATTTGAGCCTGAGAGATATGGATTTCTCATGTCTCATATAGGTAATGTGTTGTTTATGGATCATGATGATGAGCCTGCAACCTACCAAGTTGCTATGAATGGACTAGACTCCGAGAAGTGGCTTGAGTCCATGAAATCTGAAATGGACTCCATGTATGCAAACCAAGTTTGAACCTTGGTGGAACCACCTAAAGGGGTATGACCCATAGGGTGCAAGTGTGTCTTCAAGAAGAAGACCGACATGGATGGGAATGTACCGACATTCAAAGGTCGGCTGGTGGCTAAAGGTTTCAAGCAAATTCATGGTATTGACTATGATGAGACCTTTTCCCTATGGTCATGGTCAAATCCATCAGAATTCTACTTGTTATTGCTGCGTATTATGACTACGAGATCTGGCAAATGGATGTCAAAACGGCTTTCCTTAATGGAAACCTCCTTGAGGAAGTGTATATGACACAACCTGAGGGTTTTGAGTCTGCAAACGAAGCCACTAAAATATGCAAGTTGAATAGATCAATTTATGGATTGAAACAAGCTTCTCGAAGTTGGAATCTTCATTTTGATGAGAAATTCAAAGAGTTTGGTTTCATCAAGAACGAGGATGAGCCTTGTGTCTACAAGAGGATTAGTGGGAGCATTTTTGTCTTCCTGATATTGTATGTAGATGACATACTGTTGATCGGGAATGACATTCCGAACCTGCAAGTTGTTAAGAACAACCTAGGGAGCAGCTTTTCTATGAAAGGCTTGGGTGAAGCGACTTACATACTTGGTATTAAGATCTATAAAGATAGATCGAAGAAGTTGCTAGGTTTGACCCAAAGTACATACATTGAGAAGGTGCTGAAGTTGTTCAGTATGCTTGAGTCCAAAAAGGGATTCGTACCCATATCTCATTATGTGAGTCTCTCTAAGGACCAGTATCCTAAATCTTTGGAAGATAAGGACCGCATGAAGTTGATTCCATATGCTTCGACAATTAGATCAATCATGTATGCAATGTTATGTACACGACCCGATGTCTCTTATGCTTTAAGCATGACGAGCAGACATCAGTTTGATCATGGTGATGGTCACTAGATGGCAGTCAAGAATAACCTTAAGTACTTGAGAAGGACTAAGGATATGTTCTTGGTGTATGGTGGAGAGGAAGAGCTCGTTGTAAGTGGTTACACAGATGCTAGCTTCCAAACTGATAGGGATGATTCAAAGTCCCAGTCAGGTTTTGTATTTTTCCTTAATGAAGGAGCTGTAAGTTGGAAGAGTTCCAAGCAAGAGACAGTTGCCGATTCTACTACAGAAGCCGAGTATATTGCTGCAACAAATGCATCAAAGGAGGCTGTATGGATTATGAAATTCATCGGCGAGCTAGATGTAGTTCCCAGCATTGTTAATCCCGTAGTTCTCTACTATGACAACAACATGTCATTGCCCAAGCTAAGGAACCTAGATCTCATCAGCGCTCCAAGCACATACTTTGGTGGTTCCCTCTTATTCGAGAGATTGTCGATTGAGGAGATGTGAACATTTGCAGAGTACCGACTGAAGAGAATATTGCGGATCCACTGACAAAGCCCCTTGCATAGAGAAAGCATGATTGTCATACTAGATCAATGGGTCTTATATACCTGAATGATCGTCTCTAGTGGGAGTCTTGTGGATTATATTTGTGTCGGTTGTTATTCATGTGATGAATTGAGTACTTTCATATTTCATTTTACATTTATGGCAAGTTCTTATTATTATGTCAACTGTTTCTATTTGATAGATTAATTAGCATAATAAATGCCCTTAGAATGTTTGCTTCCATAGGATATCAAGTGCGTGACTTGAATGTGAGGGCCTATGTTGAATTAGAAGCTTCATTCTTAAATGTTCCCTGGTCAGAGTATCATCTTAGAAGTTGAAGGGCAATGATGATACATTAAGACTAGCATGTGCGTTGTCTGATGACCGGTTCACACGGGTCATGATATTGTGATATCAAGTCATCACATGGGTACTTGTTAGTGAACAAGTTGAACTAGATAGACCCACCTTGAGACTACTTTGTGGATTGTTATATGAACGTGTCACAAGTAGGTCTCAACTGACAATGGTGTTTGTAGTTCTTTGACCTTAAATTACAACATTCATCAAGTGAGGAAGAGTGTACTTTGATGCCATCTAAGGTCTTCCTTGAGAAAGGTTGATGATAAGGGTGGTTATTTGGTATGTTACGATTCATTTGGGTGTTTGTGTGTGGACAAATATGGGATTTGTCCTCCTTTATGACAGGAGTTACATCCATGAGCCCCTTGATGGAATGAGACCGAGAAATGCATGGCCATGCCGGGTTGAGCCAATATGTGATATTGACTTTACCACTCTCTTAAGGTCTATTCTAGATTAGGAAACTAGGATTGAATAATTATGAGGGTGACACGGTCCACGCCTCTAGTTCTATCCGGATGTAAGAGACAAAGGGACATGACAACACAAGTACATTAGTCAGAACAGGCTTGTTGAATTATGAACTCTTATTGCTTGGGTAGCAATGATGTATTGCTAGATGTCGCTCATTGTTTGTGAGATTTTTATTGATACTTTGTGATCAAGTGGGAGACTGTTGGTGTTTCCTAGGATATCTCAAAGCAATCAAGCAGTTAGTCTTACTGCCAACGTGATATGAGCCTATGGGGTCACACACAAGAGTGTTTGGAGAAGTTGGAGGAAGGATTGTGTTGGCCTTACTCATATTGGATATGAGTGAAGGACCAATCCTATGACTCACTAGAGTTAGGTCAAAATGGCTAAGTGTTTCCTATATCGTCTTGATTGTCAAGATGATGCTTTGGTCTTCAAGATGATATCGTTGAGATTGTCTCGACGATATAGGTCTTCAAGAAGATATTGTCGAGATCGTCTTGATGATGTCTATGTCTTCAACACGGTATATGTATTCATGACAATATAGGTCTTCAAGACAATGTCGTCGAGATTGTCTCGGCGATATAGGTCTTCAAGACGATATATGTCATCAAGACGATGTCGTCAAGATCGTCTTGACGTTACTTGTTATCACGACGATATCGTCTCTTCGATATTTAGTGATCGCAATGATACTTGCTGAATACTCCAATTCTAGTCTCAGGTCTGCGGATATCTTGTTTTGCACCTGGGGTATAAATATGATACGATTCTATGCCCTAGGGTGTTGTCTATTTCGTGGGATTTTATCAGAGCGATGGAAGTGTTCCGCAAGTCGAAGGAAGCGTTCCGACCGGCTACGATATCCCGCAACCCGCCGCCGCCGCCTTTCCCCTTTGACGGATCTAGCAGTCTGTGGGAAACGTAGAGGGCTTTCCTTCTTCTTATCCAGACTTTTTAGATCATTAATAATAATGTTGAATCTCTCATGCATTTCAGCAACACTTTCTTCATCCTTCTTCTAAAAGTTCTCATATTGAGATGTGAGAAGGGACTTTCTATCTTTATTTCATCAGAGCTGCCCTCAACCAATCTGGAAAGGGATTCCCAGATTTCTTTGGCTGAGTTGTAGTCAGCCATCTTCTGGAAAATGTCATCAGACATTGTAGAGACCAGAATGTTCATGGCTTTGGCATCACATGCCTTCTGCTTCTTTTTAGCATCTATCCATTTAGCTCTAGGCACAGTTTGTTGTGTCACAGATCCACTGGCATCTTTCCTGGCTGGTGCTGGGGGGCCTGAAATAATGACATCAAAGATGTCCTTCATCAATAGAGTTCATATACAATTTTATTCTGGACTTCCAAAGTGTAAATTTATTTAGGTTACACACTGGTGGTCTTGTTGATGCATAGTCCTTAGAGCTCATTTTCTAAAAATAATTTTAAAATATAAAAATATGAGAAAGAAGATCTTTTGATCAAGGTGTTAGCATTTCTGTGATCAACCTCCCTCTGATACCAATTGAAAGTGCACAGTGTAACCTCTGAGTATTCTCTAGAGGGGGTGAATAGAGTTTTAAATCTTTTACACTAAATTTGCACACACAATAAAAACATCTAATAACTATGCAATCAGAAAACCAGCACAAAATAAATTAAACACAGAAATGCAGAAATATTAAAGGGGACAACACATAAAATCACAACACAGAAGAGACAAGTTTTATAGTGGTTCCCCAAAATATGGGCAGTCCACTCTTCCACCACCTTGGAAGGAATGCACTATCTAGTGTCTGAATCTTCTGATAAGGAGACTCTCAGAACCAGCCACCGAGTCTTTTGATAAGGAGACTCTTAGAACCACGAACTGAGTCTTTTGACAAGGAGACTCTTAGAACCAACTACTGAGTTGTTGATGCAAAAATTGCACCTCCACAACTTATACTCAAACTCAGGGGAAAAACTTGGGACCGTTGGTTACTAAGGGTTTATATATGTCAGATGGGGAGTGATGGAGAGATTCTGGTCACGAGACGACACTACTTGAAAGAGTTAAAGACTAGAGACTATAGGAGGCTCGAAGCAGACCGGGCAAAAGGGAAAAGAGCAAGCTGAAAACAAGACCGCTTGTTTCTGCAATTAGCATAAGACTCGATCCAAAATTCCTTTTTAGGGGAGCCCTACCCGCCTATTTATAAGCACGGAGGCTGCCCAAACTGATAGCTCCTAAAGTTACGGGTTGCCCGGGATTTTAGATAACTAAACTGAGGTGAGAAATTACCTGACTTGCTGTGGTCAGAAGGAGATAGGAAGTTCAGACCGTGTGATCTCGATGGGATGGCCGGTAACCAAACTTGTCAACCCACTGCCTTATGTGAGATGGTTAAACTGGACGGTCTCAGATGCGAGACCGCGCGAACTCCCTTGAAAAGCTTATATTGTGATCTTCCGGGCAAACATAATCCCCGCACATTTCCAAGTTCCGAGGTGCTTCAGAAATGTTACTTTCAGACCGCGGAGATCGCAAAAGCCTCGAATATTTTAATATTTCTTCTCAGGCTCTAAATAGACCTGGGGTTTTCCATTCACATCTATATTTTATTGGAACATGGTTTTCCGCATCTCTTTGATTTGAGAATAACAAATCCTACTTGTATTTGATCTTGTTGCCATTGTGTTTTTAGCATGCAGGTTTGGACAGTTATGACACCAGGTTGCAAAAACAATGGTCTGGCACTAACAACAAGCTGAAGGATTGAAAGCTATTTAACGTCGGGGGTTAAGCTTAACATTGGGCATTAGCGCTAGACAAAAATGGCGTACGACAAAATGTGCTCGACGAAATTTTCGTTCAACGAACTAGAAGCTGCGATCAACGAAATAAAGCCGCTGAGAACGGAAGCTGGGTTCAACAAAATAGAAACTGCGTTCGACGATCTTGCGTTCGACGAAATTTTGGTCGACGAATGATGAAGCCCGTTCGACGAAATGTGTTCGACGAAATTATCTGTTCGACAAATTGGGGTGCCAGCTGATTAAAGATGAAACTCAACGCCAGGCGTTAGTTCTTAACGCCGGGCAGTATCCGTTCGACGAAAATGGCGTTCAACGAAGATGCTGTTCGGAGAAAATGGCGTGCCGGCTCATTAAAGAAAGAAATCTCAACGCCAGGCATTAGTCTTAACGTTGGGCGCTATCCGATCGACGATTTTGGCAAGGAGAAAGCAGTCGTGATTGCAGGAGGAACATTAGGAATGATTTGCCCAACGCGCCGCGTTAGCCTTAACGCCAACGTTGATATTGCCTAAAATAAAACATAGCTAAAGTGCAGAATCTCCTTCCTCTTCTGAAGATCCGAGCCATTAATATATTGCTATACATGGTCAACGCCAGCCGTTATGATGTAACGTCGGCGTTAGCTCAAATTCTATAAATCGGAGGATTTTGTCTTCTCCGACAACTGATTTCCAAGAGCCTTATTTCAGCACTTCAGAAACTTTGTGAGGGCCGTATTTCCAGACCAACACATCTCCCGCTCATATTTCAAAAGGAGGAATCAAAGGAGGCTTGGATCAACACGCTAACTCAACGCGAAGCACGCATGCTTGGACTTCAACGATCTTCAGTGACTCTTCGGCGTCTCCTTCAGATTACCTCATAGGGAGTTTTATATTTGTCTTTTGTATTTGTCTTTTATTTTTATCTTTGTAAGCGGTTCATAAATTCGCCTTGTGTTGGCGACTAGGTCTGGGTAGGACTTAGGGAGGAATTCGCCTCGTGTTGGCGACTAGGTCTAGGGAGTAGATCTAGGGGGTGCTCGAGGCCTTTCTGTTGATAGATTGGCTAGAGCGGCTTGAGGCAGTATCTGGGGAGAGATCGGCTAAAGCCAACCGGTTCGTGGGGATACAAGTCGGTATAGAAAACAAAAGGAGTTTTCATATTATTCGCTTCGATTTCTAGCGTCATTGAAATCAGATTTTGTAATCAATTTTATAAATGATAATCATGTCCTTTCTTGTTTAATAAAATTGATTTCATTGCTAATTTCATTATCTCTTTACTTTTGATTTAACTTCGACCAAAATATCAAAAGTTTTCTATTAAAGGTTAAAGTTTTTAAAACCGTTATTCACCCCCCCCCCCCCCCCCCTCTAAGGGCACCTACAGATCCTACAAGTGGTACCAGAGCTAGGTTATTCCAAATCGGCTTTACAACCGGGAATACTGGCGTTTCATGATCATGATCTCGCTTCAACTAGTGGGGAAAATTTTAATATAAATGAAAAAAGATTATCACCACCTTTATTTATGGGCAAAAATTATAAAGGGTGGAAAATATTAATGAAAAATTTTCTTAAGGCCTTAGATGAAAAAGTTTGGAATATTACTATTGAAAAGCCTCCTAGCGTACTAACTAGGAACGAAATTGTTTTAAATGCAAAATCTATGAATAGTATATTTTGTGCGTTAGACCAAAATATTTTCAAACTTATTTATACTTTACCTACCGCTTATGAGATTTGGAATTTTCTTGAAAGAACTTATGATTCTCCTTTTGTAGGTATGAAACAAACACAAGATGTGGAGAACTTACAAGCTTACACAAATATTCAAGAAAGCTACTCAAATGATGGATCCATAGAATGCTCATCAAGCGGAAAGGATGATGGAAACTCTTGTTTGGAAGAGGAAGATGAAGAAGACAAAGGAACAATATGTGCTAATCTTGCCTCATCCACAAGCGCTGTAAGGAAATCAAAATCTCCTATTTTTTGTACCTATTTCTACATTACAATTGCTTCAAACTACAAAGCACAAAATTAAGAAATTAAAAAATGCTAATAAACATTTGCGCTTAGAAAATAAAATTTTAATGGCAAAAATTAATGAAGAATCAAATTCTAAGTTATCTAGTTCTATCCATGGCTCCTTAGTTGAAAACATTACACCTTGTGTAGAATATAATGAATTAAAAGAAAAACACAAGAAACTTGAAAAGGAGTTTATTTTTGTAAAAGAACAAAATGAAAGATTATGTTTAGAAAATTCATCTTTGAAAAATGATTGTGCTAAGTGTAAAGACTATAAAATTGAAATTAAAGAGATGGATGAAACATTTGATGAATATAGAAATAACTATCAAGATCATATTGATTCAATTGTTTCCACTCTTAAAAATAGCACAATCGCTTATAATAAAGCTAGACATAATTTAAAGATCAAGAATGATGAATTAAAATAAAAAATCAACTTGCTTATGAAAATTGTAAATACAAATTCACAATATCAAATTATATCTAAAAACAAGTTGAATATGAATATCAACATCTTAACTAAGTTTAATAATGGGAGTAAGGAAAATAAAGGATTTGTAAATCAAAATCAAAATCACCATTATTTACAAAATCATGTTTCTCCCAACCTAAAATTAAATGCAAACAAATTTCCTTCAAATTATAAATTCAAAAATCATTTTGATCCAAATATTCAAGTAAATGATTATGGAAATTTGAAAACTAAAAATAATATTAAACCAATGTTTGAATGACGGCCCAAGTTAAAGATGAAACACAAACTCAAATCAAAAGAGCCCATTCAATCATATCTCCCCAAAATCAAACACGATGTATTTGGGTACCCAAAGGAACCGTCACACCCGGTCCTCTTTGGATACTTAAATCTCTCATTCATGAGTATCCAATCATTTGCATGAAGTAGAAATCAACTAAAAATGAAATATCATCAATCTACTTCATGATATGCCTAACCTATTTTTTTTGTTTATTTTCCTTTTTGTTGAACCATCATGATATGATCACTTTATATAACCTGTGATATGACTTTCACATATTAAATCATAATTCAGAAATAAATCAAATTGAATAAAGTTGAATATAAAGTCTTATCATCTTTCAAGTGATCTACTTATCTTTTTAATTTTTATCCTTCTAAATCCATTTCCTAAAAGTCTTATAAAATTTGAAAACTAAATTTGTCATATGATATTATTAAGACTAAATGAAATAAGTGTCAAAATGGATTCAAAAGGTGTTTTTTTGGGGTATTAGGCTAAATTTATAAAATGCGGAAGTTTTGCTTAGGTATGTAATATATTTGCATCATTTTTGATTACCCATAGTATGTTTAATCACAATCATGTCAATCCGGAATTAAAAAATTGCATGAATATTATTTCACTTATTTATGATCATTTCACTCATGCATATGTTGTGCAAAACTCAAGAATTAAGGTTTAATGAATATGGAGCTTTAATGAAATATGAAACCCATGTACTAAAATTTTAACTTCCGCAACTTTTTGGGATTTCTTCATGTCTCTTCACTTCATTAGACAGACCTTACATTACACAAACATAATTAAGAAAAATCGGAAGCAAAATCGAAAAAAATCTAGGCTATATGATTAAAATAAGCACTCTCTGTGAGCTAACGTAGGCGTTAGGACCTAACGCCGACGCTAGCTCAAGTATCCGATTTTCTGTAATTTTAAAATTCTGAAAAATCACTAAAAAAGTATTATTTTATATGTACTACTCATTTTTCATTTCTGCCTATAATTGATTTTTGAAAAATTAAAATACAAAATTACAAAATTCAAATTACAGTAAATATCTTATTTTCTTCCATTCTTTGGTTATTTGTTTGATTTCTACTCTTAGAGCAAAAATAAAATACAAAAATATAAAACAAAAACAAGTTAACTTAACTTTTCTATTTACATGTATCTTGCGAAAGGGAGATTTAGGCTATCATCCCATCACATCACCTAGTACCGGGCGAACCTCTCTCAGGGTAGACCTCGGGATGTCCAAGATCAAATTATAAGAGTTCAAACTATAAATTAAAATTATTTTCAAAAATAACCAAAAAATTTGTTTCTCATTGTATTCATTATTCACCGTACAATCTTTCTCATTAATATTTTGAAAAGGTTGAATATGAATTGTTTTATATATTTCACTTACAATAATTAATTATGATATCAAAATTTCTATGTGATAAAATTAATGATCATAATTATGTAATATCAAAAGATCTTTTAATTCAAACATTACACATAACTACAAAAGATCCTTTTGGTCCTAACATATGATTGAAGATCATGATAATTATATGAATAAATTATGTATTGTGGTTGCATGTATCTTACTATACACCTTAGAATCACCTTGATATCAATAACATCAAATCATATCATCACTTAATTCTAGGTCTACCAATTGAATTTCTATCGATATAAAAGACATACATTATTCTTATGGCATAATATTAACTCATCATACTATCATTATCAACTAATAAATATTAGCATTCATACTAGTCATCAATAATGCCATAATGAATCCATCTTAAAGGAGAAAAATTGAAAGATAAAATAACGATGTGACCTTAAATTGTTTCCATAGTACAAAATGCTTAGGATGTCCATGATCGTTCACCCACATTATGTGTCTCACAGTAGCGAGGGCGTAGGATTATATGCATTAGAAGACCTAACCTCTATGTCATGTGTTGTCCTTAACTGGGGAGGGTTCCAGTGGGGCCTTGCGAGGCACTGGGGGAAAGAGTGCTAGGTTGAGCGTTCTCTAGTGTGTGCATATGAGACTAACACCTCATCCTACGACATGTGTGCAGCTCCTCATGCCCATCCGTCACTTAGTACGGGGCTAGTGTGTAGGCATATAGTTAGGGTATTATTATTTAAGACATTCCTATATCGTATTGTTTGCATGCACTCTTTATGACTATATTATTCATGCATTCTTGTTTTGATCGAACATGCTTATCTTGTGTTTTGCATATTTTATCATTTTTGATCTTTAATGATCTTTAATGATCTTGTAAAACACAAGTATTTGAAAACCACATAAAAATATAATAAATATTTTTGAACAAATAAAACATGCTTGAATAGCCTTCTAACCATTTCCAACATCTCTGAAATGTCTACCCTAAGAAGGTCTATATATATACTATCTATGCCAAAAGAAAAATTTTCAAAAATTCTCAAAAATTGAGTACTGTTTTGGCGTTAAGTACTTAACGCCAGACATTAGCTACTTTGGCCAAATTGAATTTCTGATTTTTCCAAAATATTTCTAATATTTTTCTAATGACTTTTCTCTGTTTATTTTCCCATTTTTGAAATTATTGTGTTATTAATTTGGTTGCTTTATTCCAAAATACAAAAAAATTCAAATAATTCAAAATGATCAAAAATATGTTTTTGTTATGTGTTTTTGCTTTAACTCTTTACAAAATTATGGTTTGACTATAAAACTTCACAAGAGCATACATTTGTGTTATTTCGTTTCCAATGGTCAAAATTGATTTTGGCATGCTCACAAGGATTTGCTTCAATTTCTTATTCTAATTTCAAATTTTCTAAACATTGTCTTATCTTCATGCCTTGACCTAAATCTGATTATGTGCAATGAAATAGTCTATAGATAATTGTTTAAGATTGCCTAGCATGCATCTAAGTATGAGTAATGCTTTATGTTAATCAATGAACTATACACTCACTATTTTGGTAATCTACATGTGCTCATAATCTTAGTCTTGCATGATTGTGTAGTGTAATAGTTTTAACACATTAAGTTGTATGTCAAAATTACCTACACCATCCTATAAAAATAAATTTCATGCATAATATAGAAGTGTTGTTTTAATAATATAGATGTTTGCAATAACAAGTGAATTCAGAGACCTTTGGCCCAAAATAAAAATCTGAAATAAAAAGCCAAAGATAAATCCACCAAGCACTACTCACCCTCCTGATAAGTCTTAATGAGCATTGTGAGGTTGAGCACCTTGGAAACAATTGTAAAGTGTCTTGTGCAAACATATCTCATTTTATAACTTCTATTTGTACACCGGATCACTAAAAATATAATTTTTTTTAAAAATGCTTATGTGATCCCCCAAGCAATACTCCGCTCCCTGATAAGTCTTAATGAGTATTGTGTGGGCGAAGCACCTTGGTAGTTGTACGTATTTTATGTGCTTTGAAATTTCATTCTTGATGTGATGTGTGAAAGTAATTATATGATTACAATCTTAATATTGTTGTTACTATTTCATTACATATGTCATGTGTTTTGATTATTTCACTTGTATACTTTTATCAAAACACCTTATGGACACATCATTGTTTTTCATAAAGCTTCTACTCATGAGAATTGGATCCTAATGCAAAATTACATAATTCTCTAAAAACTCAAGTAAAAGCACTAGATTGCAATGCATGATTTCTACAATGTTTTCTTTACTTGAAATACGAATTGGTTACATTGTAGTTATTATCCTTTTGAATATGTTAATTCATGCTTGCCTATTTGTTATGAAAATTTTCAAAGTTAAAATGCTCAAACGTGAAAAGTCTAGACATATTGTTGGAATGGTCAAACTATAACAAAAATATTACTCTTATTTGTTCTGTTTTTATTTTCCGCATCTCTCTCGTTTACCATGGTTTGTCATGCTCACTTCTTTGGTCTTTCTTCACTTGTGCTTGTAAAACACTATTGCATCTTTTCCAACAAGTAATATTCTTTTATAAAAAAAATATTAATTTGCAAAGCAAGTGATTACTTTCCTGTGGTATAATCTTTGAATGATGTTTTTTCACGCTTATCATATATTTTTCCGCTGTGCTACTCTCTCCCTTAGCTCGATCATGACTTACTTTATGTTTACACAAAACTCTTAATCCTCTCTTGGTTATGTCTCAACGTTTGTCTTCTTTATTCTAGTTTTGTTTCACTCCACCCTCTTTTGCAAATAACAAAGGGAGAGAATAAAATGCTAAATCATATTGATTAACGGAGTAGGATTTAATAGATTAAGGGGGAGCATGTATCTAGTTTATGGGAGTATACACTAAGGGGGAGCATTTTTGAAGGGGAAGCACAATGTTCAATGAACTATAATTCCTATCATTATCTTATATTTACTGGGTGTCATATAACTTTATAAAAACACAAATTCTTTATATATGAATCTGATTTATCTCTATTGGATTTGTTATTATCAAAAGGGGGAGATTGTTGGAACATGGTTTTCCGCATCCCTTTGATTTGAGAATAACAAATTCTACTTGTATTTGATCTTGTTGTCATTGTGTTTTTAACATGCAGGTTTGGACAGTTATGACACCAGGTTGCAAAAACAATGGTCCGGCACTAACAACAAGCTGAAGGATTGAAAGTTATTTAACGCCGGGCGTTAAGCTTAATGCTGGGCGTTAGCGCTAGATGAAAACGGCGTTCGACGAAATGTGCTCAACAAAATTTTCGTTCGATGAACTAGAAGCTGCGATCGACAAAATGAAGCCGCTGAGAACGGAAGCTGGGTTCAACGAAATTGAAACTGCGTTCGACGATCTTGCGTTCGATGAAATTTCGGTCGACGAAAGATGAAGCCCGTTGACGAAATGTGTTCGACGAAATTATCTGCTCGACGAATTGGGGTGTCAGCTAATTAAAGATGAAACTCAACGCCAGGCGTTAGATCTTAATGCCGGGCGCTATCCGTTCGACGAAAATGGCGTTCGACGAAGATGCTGTTCAGAGAAGATGGCGTGCCGGCTCATTAAAGAAAGAATCTCAATGCCAGGCGTTAGTCTTAACGCTGGGTGCTATCCGATCGACGATTTTGGCAAGGAGAAAGCAGCCGTGATTGCAGGAGGAACATTATGAATGATTTGCCCAACGCGCCGCGTTAGCCTTAATGCCAGCGTCGATATTGCCTAAAATAAAACATTCCTAAAGTGCAGAATCCCCTTCCTCTTCTGAAGATCCGAGCCATTAATATATTGCTATACATGGTCAACGCCAGGCGTTAGGACGTAACGCCAGCGTTAGCTCAAATTCTATAAATCGGAGGATTTTGTCTTCTCTGACAACTGATTGCCAAGAGCCATATTCCAGCACTTCAGAAACTTTGTGAGGGCCGTATTTCCAGACCAACACATCTCCCGCTCATATTTCAAAAGTAGGAATAAAAGGAGGCTTGGATCAACATGCTAACTCAACGCAAAGAACGCATGCTTGGACTTCAACAATCTTCAACGATTCTTCGGCGTCTCCTTCAGATTACCTCATAGGGAGTTTATATTTGTCTTTTGTATTTGCCTTTTATTTTTATCTTTATAATCGGTTCGTAAATTCGCCTTGTGTTGGCGACTAGGTCTGGATAGGACTTAGGGAGGAATTCACCTCGTGTTGGCGACTAGGTCTATGGAGTAGACCTAGGGGGTGCTCGAGGCCTTTCTGTTGATAGATTGGCTAGAGCAGCTTGAGGCCGTATCTGGGGAGAGATCGGCTAAAGCCAACCGGTTCGTGGGGATACGAGTCGGTATTGAAAACAAAAAGAGTTTTCATATTATTTGCTTCAATTTCTAGCGTCATTGAAATCAGATTTTGTAATCTATTTTATGAATGATAATCATGTCCTTTCTTGTTTAATAAAATTGATTTCATTTCTAATTTCATTATCTCTTTACTTTTGATTTAACTTCGACCAAAATATCAAAAGTTTTCTATTAAAGGTTAAAGTTTTTAAAACCCTTATTCACCCCCCCTCTAAGGGCGCCTACAGATCCAACATATTTGTCTTTCTGAGATTAATTTTCCCTCTGAGCGGTCTTCATTCTGAGTTCGCAACAGTTGTATTGATAATGGGTTTGCTAAAGAGTGTGATGGCTGAGAAAGGAGTTATCCCTGATGCTGTATCAAGAAAATCGTTAACCAAAAAAGATAAAATGGTCAAATTATCTATGATGAATATATCCATAACTGAACCATTACGGACAGCAACCAAGGATATCGCTGTAGGCGGTATGTCGGAGCGGACTCCTGCATTATCATCTTCAAGCTTTGTGGATATCATGGACACTCCTTTGAAATCCAACGAGTTCGATCGAACTAAAGTTCTGACCAATGATTCCCTGATGAAAACTGAGGTTTCAATCCAGGCAGCTGGGGCGACCCTTGATGAAATCTCGGTCGTTCTAAAAAAGCAGGTATCTTTAGCTATCAAACTGAGATAGCAAATAAAAGACCAAGATTTTGCGAAAAAGAAGCCTCCTGCCGAGACTCTCGCGGTCAAGCCTGACGGTGTTCGATTCCCTGTCGAACCTCTTGAAATCGCTCCTCTACAGGTAGCCGCAATCTCAAGAATTCTTTTTAATGTTCTTTACTGATATTTCCTTTTTTCTTTTCTATCAGTCTCTTGACCACTTTGAGAATGCGGTCTCTCTGTCTCTGCTTGATTCTAGGAACATCACTCCAGGTGCTCCTGTTATAGTTAAGACCGAGAGCCAACTAGATCGGGTTGTTCTGGAGAGGCGGAGGATGGAGCAGATTTATAATCAATCTAGGGCTTCTCTTGATGCTGAGATACAGCGGCAAAGGGAAGTCGAGAAGAAGAAGAGAGAGGAAGAAGAGGAGAAGAAAAAGGAATCTGAGGGGGGGAAAGGAGGCGATCCTAAAGAGGAGTTGGCTGCTTCCGGCAAGGAGAACGCGAGACTTAGGAACGAGACCACCTTAGTAGAAGATGAGGTCACGCAAGATAATGATCAGGTCACAGAGTTAGAAGATGGAAAGAGTGCAAAAGAAGAAGAAGAGGAAGGAAGGGAATATGAGAACGAGCTAAGAAAGACTAGGGAGAATAGAAAAGAAGAGAAGGAGAATTTTCGGAATAGGGTCAGGAGAAGGAAAGAAGAAGAAAAGGAGAAAGATCCTTAAGAAAGCTACTGCGATCTCAACTGAGATCAAAGCAGTCCCAGGTACTGTCAGGAGAGGAATGAAGAAGGAGAAATAATAGAAAGTGAAAAAGAAGATCGCGAAGGAGAAGAAGAAGACCAGGAGGGGAAGAATGGGGAAGAAGAAAGTGCTGACTGGGCGAGGCATGCTGCAGATCGCGCAGTTGCAATTGTTGTGATCCAGTCTGGTAAGCTTTCCCTGACTGCTCCGTCTGATATCTCCCTTCCTATCTATATTAGACCTCAATCTCTGGTTCGTCAACGCGGGATTGTTCTTATTAAGACCGACAATATTCTCCTTAGCTTCAAAGAGCTTAAAAGAGGAAGAAAAGAAGGAGAAAAATCACAGAAAAAAATATTATGAATATATTAACCTTGAGTGTCGAAGACCTCCAGATCGCCTGATTATGGCCGCTGCTCCTATTGTTTCTAAATCTGCTCGGGATCACTTCTCTGATTGCTCTATTTCCACTTTCCCAAGTATGGACGTTATATTCATTTCCCTCATTTCATGATCGTCGTTGATCGATTTATTTTTTTTGATTGCAGGAGAAGATGAGGAGGCTCAGAGGTTGCTGGAAGAGACTGGATTGGTCTCCCCTCAGATCGATCCGCCTCCACCTCCTGTACTCGTGTCCCCGCTTATGCAGGTGGTTCATATTTTCCAAACCCGTGAGAGGGAGCTTGAGAGGAGATTGTTGGAGAAAGACGAGGCGATGCTGGCTGCCGTATTACAGAAAGAGGATGCTGTTAAAGAGGTTCGCGTGATCACAGCTCAATGTGATCAAAAACTGATCGATCAACGAAGGTCGCTCGAACATCGAGAAAGAGATAGCAGGAAAAAGCTTGAAGAAGAAATGGTCGATCTTTGCAAGAGGCTCCGCGAGGCAAAAGAAGAGACAACTTTCTTCAAAGGTAAGGTCAACGCCTTGCATACTGCCTTTTCCCAACTGAGGTCGGGACTCCTGCTCCCTTGATTACAGGGACATCAACTGCTCCTCTTGAAGATCACGCAGACCAGGAAGAACTCATCAACTGGGAAGAGTTGAAGCGAGATGCGGGCAATCTTCAGCGATATGGCATTGATGCTAACACTGGCATCTGTATGACGCTTACTGCGGTAAACAAACTTTAAAACAGGGTTGCTTATCTTGGGAAAAAGAAAGATCATTTGAAATGACTTATAATAATTTCTGTGTATTCTGATACAACGATCATTAGCTCTCTAATAACTGAAGATTATATTTTGGAGACTTTGAGATCCGTTATTGTAATATGCATATATTTTATAATTCATTTTATCCCTTAGATGTTTTATTATCAGATCGCTCGATATGATCTTTATATTATGCTTGATACTTGCTCCACCTCTGGTCTTAGATTCTTATTTATGTTCATTCTGTGTGTTCTATAAAATTTTGATATTATTAGAATCACGCGATCTGAGGCCGCGATCTTTTAGTTCATAATTTCATAATGATTATATCTTGATTGCTCCTTGAACTTTAAATACCCGGTTGGTGGACTCATTTAATATGCTTCCTTAGAATTCTTCATTCAAGAGGTCTGAAAATTCTTTAGCAATGGTTTCCGCACGAGCTAGTGCCTGCAAGATTTTTATTGAATCCGAGCAGCGGCCTTGCCGTCTTTCTCAAGCTGAGTTTCATGAGTTTTTGAAGGAGAATCCTATGAGTTCGCAGATAATGATTCGTCTTCCCGCCGCAGGTGAACGCCTTAATCACTGTGGTGAAGATGAGATCGCTATTCCGATCGACCACTTCAACCACGACTTTTACCTTCCCTTGACATGGGAGATAAAGAAGATATTTAAGTTTTTTAGTCTGGTTCCTAGAAAACTTCCACCCAATTCTATTGCGCTGATCTTCACTTATATCCGCTACTTGAGGTCAGTCAAAGTGACATTTACCCTAGATCTATTTAGATCTCTGTTCACTTTGAAGATGTTGAAGGAAGGTTCGAGGAGAGAAGATTTTAAGGGTCTCCTGTATTTTACCTGCAGCGGTCTAAAGGTTGTGAACTTACCTAATAAGGTTTCCAACTGGGCGTAGAGATTCTTGATCTTTCAGGGAAGGTTGGGCGGTCTCCGGACTCATCCCAAGCTTCGAGATGAATCGATCTTCCAAAATCCAAAGTCCCTCTCTGAGGTTGAAGATAAGATCAAGGAGATGCTCAAAGACCGCAAAGCTGATCTTGAACATCACATAGTACTTTGGGCGCAAATTTCTTCCATCAAACGAAAACATAGTGAGCGCTTGCGACCTCAATATTTAAACCACTTCTTAACCGATCATTTATTCTTACGACAAGGTTTTTCCCTATAGCGATCTTGCAGGTCCCTCTTACCTTACCTTATGCTCCGGATGGTGAGCTTACTCAGAGGGAGAAAAGGCTAAAGAGAGATCAAGAGCGGTATCAGACCCGGACCGCTGGATATTCGAGCTATTATGATAAATCCTTTGATTTATACGGATATAGGCGCTCCATGACTGATGTTTTGGGGAGACCGCTGATGAAGTGGGACGAAAAAGGTAAACGCGTGGGAGTTTCAACGTATCTCCCGAACTAGGGTGGCGATCTATCCCGCCATGCTGGCGCGGTCTCGGCTGCTTTATACGGCGAAGAGAATTTTAATGAAGTCTATAGCTGGGAAGACAATCTTATCCCCGATATGTGTTCGCAAACTGGCCTTAGACATGAGGTCTTTTGCCATCACATGGGGAGGTTGTTGCGTAGATATATGCAGGAGAACAAGGCCATTAAGGCCGAGCTAGAGGTACCTAGATCGCTCGGTCTTCCATTCCTTTTTTCCTTCTTTTCTTCTTGATCTAACCTGTAACTTCATTTGCAGAAAACAAGGGATGAAATGTATGATGAACATAATCCAGCTTACCGGAAGGTGATGCTAAAAGAAATAAGTGAAGCGGTTGAGAACTATCTTCAATTTACGAGACGGCGGCATCCTGATTCCAGAAGATGTCAACTTTTCAACAATGTTTCCTGAGTCCGCTGCCCTTCCTAGTGGAAAGTGAAGAGGGAGGTGAGGAAGAAGAAGATTTTGATAAAAATAAGGATGTAGAGGGTGAAGAGGGAGATTGAGACAGAAATAATTTTGAAGTAAATGATGAAGGGGAGAAAGAGGTGAGGACGGACGATCTCGAAGGAGACCGAACGATCTTGCATGAGGAATTGGATGATTTTCTCAATATGGATTTTGAAATGCCGATAGATGGTGGTGGAGGCGAGCCAAGTGGAATTCAGTTTGATCCAGACGAGGAGTTGAGTTCGGCTGCAAAGTCTGACGTTAGCTCTTTTGATAGATCCTCCAACTCAGATGAATCTAGTGCAGATTCCAGTTCTTTTGAAGATGAAGGGGCTCCCAAGAAGAAGAAGAAGGAGAAGAAGACATAGGAGGATATTTTTCCTTTCTTTTGATGTATTCATCTTTGAGAAAACGGTCAAATTTTTAGATCGTCTTACCTGTAATGACATCTTGAATGAAATTGAAATGAGAAAGTAACTTTTGCATACCTTTGCTGTTCGCCGCACCTGGTTTTATACTTATTTGATTTTATACTTCTTACCATATGATTTACGCAATCTCATAAATTATTTCCTCAACGACTGCTTCGAACTGAAAATGAGATCGAACAATCTTTAAGATTAACTTTGCCATTCAATTTACTCACTTCACACGCACTAATTTTTCTTGTATATGGGCATTCTGAATCATGCACTAAGGCCAGTCGATCGTATATTCTCAGTGAGGAGTGTTGAATACGGAAAATGAAAAAACGTCCTCTAGTCTGCGGATCAATCCTGCTGAGACACTCTGCCGATGAATTCATTTTAGAGCGAAATGTCAATGGTTAGAAAACTTTCATACCTCTCCTGCTCTATTATGAACATGTATAATTCCATAAAACCTGGGTATTGGAGACCTCGATAATTTTCAGAATCTCTTCGGGATTTAAAACCCAATGAGCATGAGAATGTTTTATATGCTCCAGGAACAGCGATCTCAGACCAGAGACCGCATATTTTATACATCGAAATCTCAACTTCAAGGCCGCCCTTTGGTATTTCAGAAACTCTTGAGATCGCTCGACCTCAGAGAAGCAAAGAAAATATTGCGCAGCCTGAGATGATCAACACTGATAGATAATTATTATGTACTTATCACCACCGAGAGACAATCTTGAAGGTCATGAGGATAAATGATAAGAAGAAATGACCTTATGGTCATGCATGGAAGGACAGAAGAGGTGACCTAGGAATGGTCATGGGAAGAGAAACAGACAAAATGACCCTTTCGGTCATGGTTCAAGGGAGAGTCGACTATAGTGGTCGGAACTCTCAAGGAGATGGGCACCTCTCCTCCTCACTTAAGTGGCAATCTTAGCGTAAGACCGCCCTTATCTAAGATAGAACTCATCTCAAGAAAGACTAGCCAAGTAGTGTTCGAGTGTAACAGGCTATGATGGCCTGATGCCACTATCTGTAGGCACGATATAGGTGGCATTCACCAAGACCTCCCTTGATGCAGTGGTGTGCTCACAAATCATCTAAGATCCGGGATATCACATAGAACCCTCTCATATGAAATTGGTGAGCTACTGCTACATGGAAGCAAAATCTCCCCGCAATCCATGGTCAATGTAGGTGTTACACTCAACATCAATTCATGGGGGTTCAGGTGTGATCCGGCGATATCTGCCTTGGTGCGACTTAAGTTCGCATCTTATTTCCACCTCTGGGTATCCTCACAAAACACATAGGAAATAGTGTCAGTAATTGTATTGTATAAATGACAACATAAAAAAGCGAGTTCATCATTTGTATAGGTAGGAAAAAATAAAGACTTATCAAGAATAGAAGCGTTTCAAATCATCCCCACTCCAGGTGTGAGTGATTTCATTCCCATCATAAGTGTTGAGTCGATAGGCTCTATTTCTCAACACTTCTCTTATGATATAGGGTCCTGCCCAATTTGGGATTAGCTTTCCCACTTAGCTAGACCTAGCTACGACATCGACCTTTTTTAGGACCAAATCTCCGACGATGAATTCTTTAATCCTTATATTTTTATTGTAGTATCGTGCCATTCTCCCTTTCACCTCGTCTTGCCTTATTATAGCTTCATCCCTTAATTCTTCAATTAGATCAAGACTGCACTTTAGGTCTTCATCATTACTTTCCATCCAGGTGTCTTCGTTTTGTTTTGCCAACATGACTCTAGGACTTCTCACGTCAAACTCAACCGGTATTAAAGCATCTGATCCATGTGATAATTTGAAAGGAGTTTCACCAGTTGCTCCTGTCGGGGTGGTCCTAAGGGTCCAAAGGACTGCCGAGAGCTGTTCTACCCAATTGCCTCTGGTATTTTCTACCTTCTTCTTGAGGAGATTTAAGATACATTTATTAGCCGCTTCTACCTGGCCATTACTCCTTGGGTGATGGACTGAAGCAAACCGAAGTTCAATTCCTACTTCATCACAGAAGTTAATCATTTCAGAATTATTGAACTGAGGTCCATTATCTGTTATTATAGCCATAGGAATCCCATGCCTATAGATTACTTCCCCCCAGATAAATTTTTTTACTATTTGAGTTGTTGTTTTTGCTAGAGCTTTTGCCTCAATCCATTTGCTAAAAATATCTATCATTACCAAGATAAAACGTCTTTGCCCACTTGCAGTAGGAAAGGGTCCGAGAAGATCCATTCCCCATACTGCGAACGGCCAGGGAGTCATGATAAACTTTAACTGTTGGGCTGGTTGATGCTTAAGCGAAGCAAATTATTGACATTGAATACATTTTTTGGCATAATCAGCTGCATCTTTCCTCATCTTGGGCCAGAAATACCCTTGCCTCAAAATTCTTTTTTCCAGCGTCCTCGCACCTGAATGGCTGCCACATTCTCCCAAATGTACTTCACGGAGAACAACCGGGATTTCTTCTTCTGATATACACCTGGATAACGAAGCTAAAAATGTTTTTCGATACAATATACCTTAGATCAGATAGTAATATGCCGCCTTTAGTCTGAACCTTTTCTTATCTTTGATGTTGTCATGAAATACTCCTGATGAGAGATATAGGATAAATGGATCCATCCAGGAAGACTTATGGTCTATTTGCATCACTGAATTTTCCTCAACTGCCGGATGAAACATATCTGAGGTAGTTCCTCCTGATAACAACCCAAATTTCGACAGCTGATCTGCATCTGAATTTTCTGCTATTGGGATGTGTTGAATAGTGAAACTCTTGAACTTCCCAACTTCTTGCTCTACTAACTTCTGGTACTTCTTCAAGACTGGTTCCCTAGTCTCATAGACATCGTTCACCTGAGATGCCATAACCAATGAGTCTATTTTTACCTCAACATCTTCAATTCCCAATTCTGTGGCAAAACGAAGTCCTGCTAAAAGAGCCTCATATTTTGCCTGATTGTTGGTGACTGTGAAATGACCTTAGAGCTTGATTTAATTTCACTCCATTTGGTTTAATCAGAACTACTCCTGCACCTGAAGAACTTTTTCCTGAGTGATGTAGGCTTGGGTGTTCGGGTCGCTCTCACTTGCGCGATCGATTGGGTCGCGAAGATCGTTTCTAAATAACACCTAATCGGATGAACAAACGCAGCCACCTACAGGTGAGTCGTTCACAACTATCACGCAAAGACAACCACGACGCACAAGGAACGGACGAGGGCGATATGCCAACGTCTCTCCAAGCAAAGGGATCAACGAGATTCGGACAAGCTATTGTTGTTGTCAATCACAAGAAGATCCTCCGAAAGCAAAACTCCAGAAATAGGAGGATCTTCCCCAACAAAGGCAAAAGAGAATCGCCACTCCTCGTCAAGTAAAAAATAATCCAAGATCGTTCAACTATCACAAATGAGAAGGATCGCGAAAAAAATCAATGTCGGAAAATTCGTCACAATTCCTATCCACCACAAATAACTATCGAAGAATCGCTCAAGAGGTAGAAAGCGTTACCCTCCCGGAATAGTAGATCCGGGTTGTAGAAAGTCCTACGTTATTCACGGAGGTGGTCGTCGGAGGGGAGTGCTTGAAGATGTGCACCGTCACCTTCAAATCCCGCCGCCACGAACAAGCCCAAGACCGCCTTGATGCGTGAGAGAATGTAGAGGGAGAAACGGTAGAGAGAGGGAGAAGGGTGGGCGGATTTCCAAGAGAAGGGGGCGGCCGGCGGCTAGAAGGAGGAGGAGAGGAGGGGGCAGCCTCCCTTGGCCGAAACTTGGAGAGGGGGAAAGTGATGAGTCCCATTTATATACACATTTATGGACTCATCTGGGCCGGTATTTGAGTCAATGCACTACATTTTAGATCCATAATCACTCATATTTGTTCTCTACCTGTTATTCCAAGTTATGTGCACTTTTAGGCCCGTTTCGATGTATTTTCTTGTTTATCTTACTCATGCTTTATGTTGCAATTCAATTTCTATATTTGAGAATGTGTGGAATGCCCATTTACGTGGCCTGACGATCTTTAATATTGATACGGGGGTTGTGCGAGTGTTCCGGGGCGCAAAAACTGCACAGGAACGCTGCGCACGACCACTGGACATAGTGCGCACGACCACTGGTCGTGCGCTAGTGATCGTGCATTAATTCCCACCTAAAAAGTGGCATGACTGGCTTAACGCATGACCACTGGACATAGTGCGCACGACCACTGGTCGTGCGCCACTGATCGTGCGCATTGAAAACCTGCACCTGTCTATAAATAGCTGCTCCGCGAAAACAACCGGAACTTCTTCGTTTCTAGGTCTTTTTGAGCGTCGTTTTTTGCATTTTTTCGTTCTAAGCCTCCTCTATTCATATAGGGACTTCAAGGAAGAGATTGGATCTTACTTTCATCATCAAGGAAGGTTTAAAGAGCATTTGGACATCGCCGGGTCGTGACACGAAGAAGACGGGCCATTGGGAGGAAGTGACAGCCCTCCTTTACCCCGGACGCAGTTGAGGACCGAGCTTGGACGCGGATTGACAACCCAGCGATTCCAACCGTGAATCCCAGCAAGGCTTCGGAGTCGGTCGAATCTCTTACTCTTTATTCTTTTGAAATGATGTTTGTATGCTAAACTCTCTATTTTTTGGATGAAGAGCTTGATAAATCCATATATGTAACTTTTATTTCATGTTTATGAAATTACTTTTGATTTATTCAAGTGTATGAGGTGCGCTATTGTCATTCATCTTCCATCCTCCATTACCCTCCATTCCATTCCGCTTAACTTCTCTTCCACTACGTGAGCCTACTCTTCCATTCGCCAAGCTAAGCGGTGCTAACGGCCCGTGTAATCCACTTCATTTCCGCTAGTGCGAACCACCTCATCCGCTTGCCTACTCGCCCATCCGCCTACCGAAGCAGTGCATCGCGACCTGCATAGTTTCCATCCGCCCGGCGAAGCAGCGCATAGCGGCCTGCATAGGAGTAGTGATTTAGTTGTTTTATTTTGTTTTCCGCAAATCAAACCAACCCTAGCATTTCGCATCCATCCGACTTAAGGACTTCAATCTCAAGTCCTCCTCAATAGTCAACTCCACCTTACTGTGTTCCTTCCGAGATCGATACTCGGGGATTTACTCCTCATTTTATATTACTTGAACTATCGGTACACTGCCGTGTCGTACCGCAGTCTAGCCACCATCTATAGTGGTGTGTAGGATTTGCGCATCAAGTTTTTGGCGCCATTGCTGGGGAACGCAGACGTGTGAGTTGATGTAGGGGGAGACGAGAGTTAGAAGTTCTTCCATTGTGTATAGTCCTCTTGTCATTTTGTTTGTTTTCTATTTAATTTTTGCATTTATTAATTTTACTATTTCCCTTTTCCTGTTTTAATTTTTTTTTAGGCAAGTTTAATCCAAGGAGTTTTATTAGTTTGTGTAAATTTCCTTGCAAAGAATTTCAGCTTCATTTTATCTGCTTTAATTATTGAAAATGTCGTCATGGGATATTTCACCTAGCTTTAATGACATGGTTTATTATATGGACCAAATGAATGAGTTGAATGCTAGGCAGTGTAGGAACATTGTTTGCTTGTTGTGTCGAGGAGAGGGTCATGAATTGAAGGACTGTCCTAGTCTTTTCAATCCTGACCGCTGCTCCTCCACTCATGACAACAGTGTCCCTATCGCTCATTCTGTGCCCATGGAGGCAATTGTGCCCTCTATCCCTGAGCTTGTCTCGTGCATGGACTCCTCACTCCCTGTGTATGGCTTCACTCCTAGTGATGATGATCACTCATCTGTTAGCCAACAAGGAGAGGAATGGGAGCTCCTAGATGCACCTGAGTATGATGAGGAAAGTATTCTTTCCATCGGGGAGGCGTCAGCAGATCTTTTTACGGAGGAGCCAAATCTTTGTGTTCCTCTAGTTTTTTTGCAAGATTTTTCTACACACATTCTTTATGATCCTATCAAAGTAAAGGAGTGGGGTGATGCTTCGGACTCGGAGGATGCTCCAAAGTGGGTTGAGGAGGATACTCTCTCTGATGAGGAGGTTTGCACTTCTTCATGGGATGAGGAGGTCCAAACCACCACTGAGGCCCTTGAGTTCTTGGGTTCCCCTCACCATGATACTTACGATGATGATAGCGATCTATCCTTGGATCCTGTTGGGAGTGAGACCGGGACCACTCCCCCAATTTTTGATTATTTAAGTCATTCTTCTCTTTTATTTCCTAACCCCCCTTCTTCATCTGAGCCTGTGCAGGTTGAATCTTCGCAGGTACATCAGGAGGACTTGGAGCATGATGCTCAAGTCAATGATGAGTGTATCTTCATATGTGAGGAGGTTGACCCCTCCTCCATAGAGGAAACCTCATTCATTTCCTTCTCCTCCTGCTGCACCCCTGGAGATGATACCTTGCTGGGCAAGGATTGTTTTGGTGAGATGAATGAGGACCAGGTCTCCTCCTCTTCTTACTTTCTGTTTCCTCTACCTGCGTTATGTAGGTATTATTATTTGGGTAGAGGAGTAACTGTTCTGTCGCCGTATCGGTACCCGCTACCGACACGTGTATTAGAACAGTTACCTGTCCATTTCCTTTTTCATAGGCCCATTAGCTAGAACCTTCATGTTTTTGAATAAATCGTGCTGGGATGACAATAACCCCAGTAGTTATCTTACTTTTCATGCATTTTATTTTAGTCCATCCTGTTTAGTTAGTTGTAGTTTATTGTAGTTTATCTTTTTCTGTTTCTTTTGTTTTGCGGAGCTGACCCCTGCAGGTACTTCTTCTGGATGGCGGATGCTGCAGCTTAGTCTTGGTTTAAACGCCAATCTTCTGGTATGCTCACTTGCTGAGCATTGGGTACTCTCTTCCCCTAGCCCTATTTTGATTTTCCTGTCATATATTATGCGGATTGTTTAGTTTAAGTCTGGGGGAGAGTAGTTTTGTTTACCCGCTCGCATGCACTATTGCATTGCATATTAGAAGATTTCATTTAAAATGTTTTGTTCATTTTCATTGCACACCACAACACCCACTTGAGCGCGCTTAGCCGTTGGCACGTCGCGAGTTGAATTTGTCTTTCTTGTGTGATTTGGAAAATCATTGTGCTGGCTTAGGATTATGAGGTGGAGTAAAATGTTGACTCTTGCAGTGCTCCTAGTCGAGTGCTCATGTCTCGTAGGAATTCGTGTAGATTCAATTTCTTTTTATGCTTTTAGATTATATTTTTCTATTAGCGTAGATATTGTTTACTTTACTCAAAAAGTGGTGAATCCGGTGTGAATCAAACGGTAGCATAGGAATGTGTGTAGACGTTCGTTAGTCTCGTATTGCCCGAGCTGGGAGGAAGGATTATCTTTCTCGGTGGCTAGAACTTGCCCAAAGCGATTCTTGAAGCATGGGTATACGGTTAGTCAATTGCGTGAATGTGATATAGGCCATCATTTTGGCCCGGTTGAGCCTTTGTGCCCACTCCTATCGCTTTATCCTCGTTAGCCCAGTTGTGCCTACCCTTTTTTTGATTCAGCCCCACTATTGTCTCACCAAAGCCTAAATGCCAAACCTAGTCGCACTCCCAAATCTGAGCTTTAGCTGTTTAATATTTTCATGAGTTGGGTTGTTGATTTGGTGATATGTTTGTGAAGATTTGGATGTGTTATTGTTTAGTTGCTGAAAATGATAAGAAAAGAAAAGAAGAAAATGAGAGAAAGAAAAGAAGTGAAAAGAAAAGAAAAAGAATTGAGCTTTAATGAAAAAATCGGTGTAAAAATTTATGTTTGGGAGTAGGCGGTGCACACACCCATGTTGTTAAGTCCAAGTCTGGGGGTGTGATGTACCCGTGTGTTTGTGTGGCGAATAAGGAGAATTTTTGCACTAGCTCATTTGGGTTTAATATTTGAGCCATCGTCTTTATCATTGCATACCTCACCTAAACCCAAGCCCCATTTAAAACCTAAAGTCCTATTGATTCACGCATTTGAGTCAAACCAGTGCCGTGGAGAGAGTGCGAACGGGCAAGCTTATGGTCACCGACATTGATGGATTTCAATGGAGTTGTCCCAAGCCCCGATCTTTGGCAATGCTCGCCTCAGCGTTCAGTTTACTTTCTTCCTATGTACGACCTTATGATTCACCGTGATTCGCCTTTTGAGTAAACGTAATATATAAATACGCTCCTAGAAAATTATAAACCAATATGTATAATTAGAAATTTTGTCTACTATATTTCTACGCACATGAGCATGCGACTTCGCATGGTACTCCGCTTGATAATTTCTTCGCCAGCTTATGTTTTTACTGTCCGCGAGAGATGGTTTGCTCGGGACGCGCAAACAAGTAAGTCTGGGGGTGTGATGAGTCCCATTTATATACACATTTATGGACTCATCTGGGCCGGTATTTGAGTCAATGCACTACATTTTAGATCCATAATCACTCATATTTGTTCTCTACCTGTTATTCCAAGCTAAGTGCACTTTTAGGCCCGTTTCGATGTATTTTCTTGTTTATCTTACTCATGCTTTATGTTGCAATTCAATTTCTATATTTGAGAATGTGTGGAATGCCCATTTACGTGGCCTGACGATCTTTAATGTTGATACGGGGGTTGTGCGAGTGTTCCGGGGCGCAAAAACTGCACAGGAACACTGCGCACGACCACTGGACATAGTGCGCACGACCACTGGTCGTGCGCTAGTGATCGTGCATTAATTCCCACCTAAAAAGTGGCCTGACTGGCTTAACGCACGACCACTGGACATAGTGCGCACGACCACTGGTCGTGCGCCACTGATCGTGCGCATTGAAAACCTGCACCTGTCTATAAATAGCTGCTCCGCGAAAACAGCCGGAACTTCTTCGTTTCTAGGTCTTTTTGAGCGCCGCTTTTTGCGTTTTTTCGTTCTAAGCCTCCTCTATTCATCTAGGGACTTCAAGGAAGAGATTGGATCTTACTTTCATCATCAAGGAAGGTTTAAAGAGCATTTGGACATCGCCAGGTCGTGACACGAAGAAGACGGGCCATTGGGAGGAAGTGACAGCCCTCCTTTACCCCGGACGCAGTTGAGGACCGAGCTTGGACGCGGATTGACAACCCAGCGATTCCAACCGTGAATCCTAGCAAGGCTTCGGAGTCGGTCGAATCTCTTACTCTTTATTCTTTTGAAATGATGTTTGTATGCTAAACTCTCTATTTTTTGGATGAAGAGCTTGATAAATCCATATATGTAACTTTTATTTCATGTTTATGAAATTACTTTTGATTTATTCAAGTGTATGAGGTGCGCTATTGTCATTCATCTTCCATCCTCCATCCTCCATTACCCTCCATTCCATTCCGCTTAACTTCTCTTCCACTACGTGAGCCTACTCTTCCATTCGCCAAGCTAAGCGGTGCTAACGGCCCGTGTAATCCACTTCATTTCCGCTAGTGCGAACCACCTCATCCGCTTGCCTACTCGCCCATCCGCCTACCGAAGCAGTGCATCGCGGCCTGCATAGTTTCCATCCGCCCGGCGAAGCAGCGCATAGCGGCCTGCATAGGAGTAGTGATTTAGTTGTTTTATTTTGTTTTCCGCAAATCAAACCAACCCTAGCCTTTCGCATCCATCCGACTTAAGGACTTCAATCTCAAGTCCTCCTCAATAGTCAACTCCACCTTACTGTGTTCCTTCCGAGATCGATACTCGGGGATTTACTCCTCATTTTATATTACTTGAACGATCGGTACACTGCCGTGTTGTGCTGCAGTCTAGCCACCATCTATAGTGGTGTGTAGGATTTGCACATCAGAAAGCGAGAGGGGGCGGCCACAAGAAGGAGAGGGAAAAGCTAGAGAGGAGGTTTTAGGGTTTTCAAAATATCTTCATCAATCATCTCCTCAAATCAACAACAAGCATGGCTATATATAGCCTTACACCACTCAATCTCCTCCATACAAAATTTAGAATAAAATAAAAATAATACCAAAAGTTAACTGCATGAAAATAGAAACAAATATTATGATGGTTATATGCAACCATCATAATAAAAATACAATTGCTTTAAATAAACATGCTTAAATTGAAATTGCTAAAAGTAGAAATTGTTTGAAATGATAAGTAATAAAATATATAATTATAATTATTTAATTTATAATTATATCTTTTATTTAAAATGGTGACGGTGGACGTCGTGCAAAATGTGTAGCGGCGTTGGCGAAGAACGTCGCGGCGTTGGCATAGAACGTCGCGGCGAAGGCGAAGAAACGACGTGTCTTCAAACTTGCGCCAACGACCGTCCCAATCCACGAACTCTCTATGTCGGGGATCAACGGCCGCATCAGCAATGTCGCCATCAATCACCAAGTGGATGTGAGGGTCTTCATCAGCAACATCCCCTACCAAATGAGGCTCGGTGAAGGGGTCTTCTTCATCTGGGGTGGGGGAAAGAGAGGGGTTGAGGGGATGGTCCCCATCAATTCTCCCCCGCTCGAAAAAACTCATCACTGATGAGTCAGCACTGTCGGATGTAGGTCCTGGTAAGAGTACTCCTCCTGATTTCCTGTCAAACAAAAGGTTGGCCTCTGGGGCCTTGATCAAAGCATAGGAAAATGAAGAGGAAAGTGCAACAATTTCATAAGACGTCTTACCTCCAGAGACCGCTAAAGGAGTGAATAACATGCTACCCGGCTCACCTCTCAACCCAATAGAAATTTTTGTGGAGGGGAACGAAGGGGGAGCTAGATGCAGTGGAGCTAAAAAGAGTGAAAAATATTTCGAGTCATTGAAAATGGGGTTTGGGCCCCTCTTAGCAAAAACTCTCAATTGTAAAGCAAAACTTTCTAGAACGACAACTATTCGACGAACAGTGGGGACAATACTGACATTGCCCTCTAAGTTGCCAATTGGCAACTGTCCAGGGGAATGATCTACTAAAACCGAGTCTTCCTTATTGCGGGATTCTCCAATGGGTGCGGTGACTACAAAGTGAATGGACCCAGATGGGTCGGCTAGCACCAATTCATCATGTTTGGGTGAATTAAGACCTCTTGAAACACCTACTAATTCATTATATGAAATTAAATTCAGGTTCATCTTAGGGCGATCCCAATAATTAAGATCAGCTAGCATGGGAAGGACAACCCAACGAAACCACTCAACCCGCCCCGCAGCGGTAACGGGCTCCATGCCATACTTCCAGATCGGGGCTGAAGTAGGGGAAACCCAAGCAACCTTAAATGGGTGAAGGTTCAGCGGGGGCGCTAACACTAGCCTAGGGTCCACTAGTGCAGAGAATGTGCCCACACAACTACTACCCACAGATAATGGGTTGGACCATTTGTCCTTCCCACTAAATGACACGGGAAACGCACGAGCCCTAATCCCACCATCAAAAATGTGAGGAGTCGATAAGGCTCGCCCTATCTCCTCAACCGTCTCACCATCAGCATCAGATTCACCCAGCCCACTTTCAGAATTTTCTTCAACCTCCTGAATGTCCTCGGAGTGGCCAACAGAAGGCTCCCTAAGGCTAACAGAATCAAGTAGAGGTTGGCTAATCAGAGCAGCATCAATTTCAGGCACTAAGTCAGTCGAGGGTGCCTCAACTGGAACAATGTTTATGGGTAGGCTGGGACTAACAGGGTCTGGCTCGAGCCCCATACTCAAACTCGGTGTGATTGCTTCAGAGTGGCTAACACAAACTAAGGGCTGATTTTGACCGACAGTGTCAAAATCCCCATGTGTGTCTGCACCGGGGTGGTGTCGACTCAACCGTGCCGCGAGCGTCTCCAGATGGGACATTGGGCTTCCTGGACGGGCTGGACCTAAGATATGTTAGTTGACCCCCATGTGTAAAGTCTAGGGTGTTATTCTGGGTGTCATAACTAACGTCATGGCTAGCGAGCCACGGGTGTCCCAGCAAAATACGGAAGTCCTTCATAGGAAGGACGTCACACCAAATGAGCTCAGAATAGTCTTGGATGGTGAGGGGCACCAAACATCGCCTGGACACTAAGATAGTGCTCTCATCCAGACATACGAGACGATAAGGGCAAGGATGTGGCGCAGTGGTCACCAACATCCTAGATACTGCATTCTTCGTGATAGCGTTTGTATGGCAAACACTATCCACCACGAGCCTGCACCACTTCTCACCGTGTTTAAAATTTGCTCGAAATCGGTGTTTCGGGTCGCGACTGAGCCTAATCACCTTCACAACGTCATTCCGACCCTTACCTAACTCCTTTAAATTAGCCGGTGGTGCAGTTATTCGTGAGAGTGCCGGGGGATACCCCAGATTCAACCTAGTAGTCATTACTAGTGAAAGTTCATGTGCTGACACGGACAAAATTATAATGTCTCCAATTTTCAGGCCAACCTAACGTGGTCGAATCGAAAAATTTTCTGTTTTAATGTTGTTAGAAATAAGAGCAGGAAGCTACAGAAAAAATTTCAGATTTTTTGACAAGTTTTAAAATTCCGAGGTTTTTACTAAATGCAGACCAATCCGAAAATTTCAGAATTTTACCGAGCTAACGAACGCACCGTTTAGAGGGCGGATAACCTACAAATCTGAGAGTAACACAACCTGGCTCTGATACCAAATTGATGCAGGCTTGGGTGTTCGGGTCGCTCTCACTTGCGCGATCGATTGGGTCGCGAAGATCGTTTCTAAATAACACCTAATCGGATGAACAAACGCAGCCACCTACGGGTGAGTCCTTCACAACTATCACGCAAAGACAACCACGACGCACTAGGAACGGACGAGGGCGATAGTCCAACGTCTCTCCAAGCAAAGGGATCAACGAGATCCGGACAAGCTATTGTTGTTGTCAATCACAAGAAGATCCTCCGAAAGCAAAACTCCGGAAATAGGAGGATCTTCCCCAACAAAGGCAAAAGAGAATCGCCACTCCTCGTAGAGTAAAAAATAATCCAAGATCGTTCAACTATCACAAATGAGAAGGATCGCGAAAAAAAAAATCAATGTCGGAAAATTCGTCACAATTCCTATCCACCACAAATAACTATCGAAGAATCGCTCAAGAGGTAGAAAGCGTTACCCTCCCGGAATAGTAGATCCGGGTTATAGAAAGTCCTACATTATTCACGGAGGTGGTCGCCGGAGAGGAGTCCTTGAAGATGTGCACCGTCGCCTTCAAATCCCGTCGCCACGGACAAGCCCAAGACCGCCTTGATGTGTGAAAGAATGTAGAGGGAGAAACGGTAGAGAGAGGGAGAAGGGTGTGAGGATTTTCAAGAGGAGGGGGGCGGCCGGCGGCTAGAAGGAGGAGGAGAGGAGGGGGCGGCCTCCCTTGGCCGAAACTTGGAGAGGGGGAAAGAGAGAGGGGGGCGGCCACAAGAAGGAGAGGGAAAAGCTAGAGAGGAGGTTTTAGGGTTTTCAAAATATCTTCATCAATCATCTCCTCAAATCAACAACAAGCATGGCTATATATAGCTTTACACCACTCAATCTCCTCCATACAAAATTTAGAATAAAATAAAAATAATACCAAAAGTTAACTGCATGAAAATAGAAACAAATATTATGATGGTTATATGCAGCCATCATAATAAAAATACAATTGCTTTAAATAAAACATGCTTAAATTGAAATTGCTAAAAGTAGAAATGGTTTGAAATGATAAGTAATAACATATATAATTATAATTATTTAATTTATAATTATATATTTTATTTAAAATGGTGACGGCGGATGTCGTGCAAAATGTGTAGCGGTGTTGGTGAAGAACGTCGCGGCGTTGGCGTAGAACGTCACGGCGAAGGCGAAGAAACGTCGTTTCTTCGAACTTGCGGCAACGACCATCCCAATCCACGAATTCTCTATGTCGGGGATCAACGGCTGCATCAACAATGTCGCCATCAATCACCAAGTGGATGTGGGGGTCTTCATCAGCAACATCCCCTACCAAATGAGGCTCGGTGAAGGGGTCTTCTTCATCTGGGGTGGGGGAAAGAGAGGGGCTGAGGGGATGGTCCTCCATCAACATAAATTGTCCAAGGCAGAGGCCTTCTGACATCACTTTCTGATTCACTTCCCGTTATATCAATTAAGAAGTCCGCTAACACCTGAGCTTTAATGGTTGTTCGGGGAGTATACGAGATGCTAAATTCGCTTAGTTCGATAGCCCACTTAGTCAATCTACCTTAATGCTCCATCTTCTCTAACACACCTTACAGAGGTAAATCCGTGATCACCTGAATGGAATGAGCCTGAAAATAAGGTCTAAGCTTCCTGGCTGAGATAATAAGAGCTAAGGCAAGTTTTTCTAGTATTGGATATCAGGTCTCTGCCTTCTTTAGATTCCTACTGACATAATAAACAGGAAATTGTTTCTTCTTTTCTTCTCTAACCAAGAATGAACTAACCGCATCTGAGCCCACTCCTAAATATAAAAATAATTCTTCTCCTTCATGGGGGCTCTGGAGAACTGGAGTTGTAGTTAACTATTTTTTCAGCTGATCGAATGCTGAATCACACTCCTTAGTCCATTCGAATTTTGAAGCTTTCCTAAGAGTCCTGAAAAAAGGTGCACTTTTATCTCCTGATCGAGATATAAATCGACTCAATCCTGCCATTCGACCTTCTAGTTGTTGAACTTCTTTTGGCGTCTTCGGAGATTTCATTTCAAGAATTGCTTTTACTTTATTTGGATTTGGTTTAAGACCATATGGGGTTAGAAGATGTCCTAAAAAATTTCCCTTGCTGGCTCCAAATATGCATTTCAACGGATTTAATCTCATATCGAATGCTCTAAGGGTAAGGTCTCTTCCAGGTCTTTCAAGTGTGTGCCAAATTGTTTACTCTTGATGAGAAGATCGTCTACGTATACTTCAAGATTTCTAGTCTTTTGCTTCTTAAATGCGAATTCCATCATCCGTTGATAGGTGGCACCTGCATTATTTAAACCAAATGGCATTACTTTATTGCAAAAACATCCATCATTTGTTATAAAAAAGTGTGAGGAATATCTGGCTTATGCATTATGATTTGATGATAGTCTGAGAACGCATCCAGAAAACTCATGCACGAAAATCCGACTGCTGAATCAACCAAAGAATCTATTCTAGGTAATGGATACCAATCTTTTGGACAAGCCTTATTAAGCTTTGTGAAGTCTACGCACATCCTCCACTTTCCTCCAGACTTCTTTACCATCACTATATTTGAAACCCAATCAGGATATTGAACCTCTTGGATGAACCCAACTTTGAGTAGCTTTTGAACTTCTTCTCTAATTGGTGCGGCTAAGGTAGCTGCTACCGCCCGTTTTTTTCTGAATAATGGGCTTGAATATTGGATCTATATTTAGATGATGGCAAGCTACATCAGGGTTTACTCCTGGCATATCATTTGCTGACCAAGCGAACACATCCAGATTTCTGAATAAACATGTTGTTAACTCCCTTTTTTTCATTTTCGGAGAGTTCTGCGTTAATTGAAAGTATTTTTCCCTCATCTCCCTTAATTGGAATGGCATGGATATCTTGGGCTGGTTCTAACTGAGTTCCCTCAGTTTCATTTTCAATTTCAGCATCTTGATCTTCTAAATCAGATTCTCTCATAGCTTCCATGTTTTGACCTGAGTACGTCGATTTCAAAAATAAGCGTGAGAGAACAGAAAAAGTGGTCGATAGTATTGTAGATAAATGCCCATAAAATAGTTTATGTAGAGAGATAAATATTGCTGAAAAAAGGAAATGAATGAAGAACAAATCTTATTGAAGCAAATTCAACTACAAACAACAGCCTTGAAATGGCTCAGAGAAGTTTTACAGCTAAAAAAATAAAAGACATGTTAACAGTTGAAAACGAGCTCTAAACCCAAACACTGGAATTCCTTTATTCAGAACTCAAAGGGACCAGCACTTCACTTCCAACCTCCAACTGAGAATCTATGTCGACAAAACTAACAGTCTTGACATAGCACTCCCTAGCCAGCCTAGGATCACTCCTAACCCTAAACTCTTTCCCTTGAGCGGAAAATTTGAGGGCAAGATGGAACGTTGAAACTACAACCCTATACTGGTTGAGGAGGGGTCTGCCAAAAATCGCGTAATAGCTGCTAGGAGCATCTACCACTATGAATTTGGCCTGCTTGATGATCCCACCCATCATTACAGTTAGATAAACTTTCCCTTCGACCTCTTTCTTCTCCCCCCGAGAAGCCATAGAGGGGCCCTTCGATAGAAAGCATTGGCTTCCCAATCTTCAGGTCTTCGGAAGTCGGCTTGAACAATAGATTTACTGAGCTTCCAGTATCCATTAGGATCCTTTGGACTGTGAAATTCTCTATCACAGCCTGATGACAAGTGCATCATTAAAGGGATTCCCGTAGGGTGGAAGATCTTCTTTGCTGAAGATAACGACCTCCGAAATTGGGGCTGAGGTTGAGGCAGCAGAGACTTCATCTATGAAGACTTGGCCATGTTGGTCTTCTTAGAAGATTCAAGTCCAGCACCTCCATGGATGCAAAAAAGCAATCCTTTTGCCCCTTCGTTGTCCGCCTTTACGCACTCATAACCAATGTGGAGGCTGCCAAAGAGGACGACATCCTCCACCTCCTCACACTCCCAACCGACCTCAGCGATGGTTTTTGCCTTCTTTGATTGATCTTCAACCTTCTTGTTGATCAAGTCCTGGAGCTTGCCTTCCTTGAGGAGCTTCTCTATTAGGAACCTGAGTTCCCGACAGTTTTCATTCTGATGTCCTCTTTCTTTATGGAATTCACAATAGAGGCTTGGATTTCTGAACTTGACCTCTGATTTCATTGGAGTAGGCCTCTTAAAAAAGGGATGTTTTTCTATGATCTCTAAAATCTCTAAGATGGGTAGGGGAGATCTGCAAAACATTCTTGTGAGTTGTTAAAAGGTTGTCTAGGCTAGGTAGCTGGAAGAGGTAGGAGAGGGAGACAAGCTAATGGTTGAGCCTGAACAGGTTGCTTCCATTGGGTGAGCTGATGATGGTTAGTGGTTGGGCGATGATGACAAAAAGTCCTGCCTTTGGGAGCATGAGGTTGATATTCATGACGAGCCAGCCTTTGCTGATGTTGATGTGTTGAAGATGAAGAGCTGCTGCCACCTTGATAGGCCATATTGGAGAGATATGAGACATATTCTGGATTGCAAATCTCACCCTCTGTGAACCTATTCACGATTTAAATTAACTCCTGGTAGGAACGAGGCTCCTTAGTAGTGACCTTCAACTTCATAGGGCCTTCTCGAAGGGCGTTGATGAATGCGACTTGGTGGAGGACGGGGCCAACGTCTCGGATGCTCAAAATCTCCTCCTGGAAACGGGCGACGAAGTGAGCTGTAGTCTCACTTTCACCTTGCCTGATTTTAAAAAGGGTTGCGGGGCCACTCTTCCGTTTCTTTGAGGTTGAAAATCTCAAAAGAAACTCTCTCCTCAGATCTGCAAAACAAGTAACGGACCTTGCAAGGAGGCTAAAAAACCATTCCCTTGCTTCGCCTCCGAGGTAGGTTACAAACAGCTTGCAACGAAGAGCCTCGGATAAGGTCCTCATTGACACTGCAGCTTCGAAAGCTTGCAAGTGAGAAATTGGATCATCACTTCCAGTATAAACTGGAAGTCGGGGCTCTCTGAAACCCATGGGAACATGCTCCCACCTAACTTGATCTATGATGGGGAAGGCTCTTCCCAAAGATTGACAGGGAGAGGTGCAGTGCCTTCCTGAAAGCTCAGAACTCGGGTAGGACTTCCCCGGGAAGCTGCCTGATAGAAATCCTATCGAGCGACGAACTCTACACCCTGACACCGTAGAGGCGCAGCAGGCTCGGGGTCCGCAGTCAGTAACCTGACCGCAAGCAGGCTAGATATCTATTGGTGTAGTGAACTCAACGACTCGAGGAGCTAGCCGCTGAGAGATCACTTATAATGCTTTTCCCATTGCTTCCAACTGCTGCGCGGTCTCACGCTGAGCTCGAGTGAACTCTTGTCGGGTCTGCTCGAGTGCTCGCTTGAAACGTGCTTCTAGATCTTCTGAGGTCGTGCGACCCGCATCTGGATGACCTCCACCGATCTGACTCCGCAACTCCCAATCTGACATCTCAGACTGCGACACTTCACCAACAAATCCCGATCGGAAGGTCGCGTGTTCGTTCTGTTGATGCAAAAATTGCACCTCCACAACTTATACTCAAACTCGGGGGAAAAACTTGGGACCGTTGGTTACTAAGGGTTTAAGTATGTCAGATGGGGAGTGATGGAGAGATCCTGGTCACGATACGGCACTACTTGAAAGAGTTAAAGACTAGAGACTATATGAGGCTCGAAGCGGACCGAGCAAAAGGGAAAAGAGCAAGCTGAAAACAAGACCGCTTGTTACTGCAATTAGCTTAAGAATCGATCCAAAATTCCTTTTTAGGGGAGCCCTACCCCCTATTTATAGGCACGGAGGCTGCCCAAACGGGTGGCTCCTAAAGTTACGGGCTGCCCGGGATTTTAGATAACTAAACTGAGGTGAGAAATTACCTGACTTGCTGTGGTCAGAAGGAGATAGGAAGTTCAAACCGTGCGATCTCGATGGGATGGTCGGTAACCAAACTTGTCAACCCACTGCCTTATGCGAGATGGTTGAACTGAACAGCCTCGGATGCGAGACCGCACGAACTCCCTTGAAAAGCTTATATTGTGATCTTCCGGGCGAACATGAGTCTTTTGATAATGAGACTCTTAGAACCCCTGAATCCTTTGGAGAGGGATTCTCAGGACTCTTTTCTCAGTTACAGAATAGGATAGAGAGAAAAGAAGAAGAAGTAGTGAAGATGTTTCTTCTGTTTGAATCCTCCTGCAATTGTCACTGAGGATTCTTTCACTTGGTGATCTTCAGGATCTGTTTAGAATGAACTCTTGCTTGAGGTTGAAAAGAATGCAAGGGTTATGAGCTTATGATCCTGATGATCTCTGTACTCTTGATGGCTTCCTGCTGTAAGAGAAGAAGAAGAAGCAGTGCCCCTTTTGTTTTTCCTATACATAGATGTTCTTTTCTTCTATCTGGGAGATAGCTTGAAGAAGAAGACAGAATATAATTGTTGAATTGATGCCTATCTTCCTCTGTATACTTATTCTCTATCGAATAGTATTTGAATTTGTTTTCTCTTCTATTATGTATTTAGAAGGAATGTTCACTAGATAATAAATATCTCTTTCCATTTTTGTTCACTACCTATCACTCTGAATTTGAATAACTTCCAAGAATGTCTTTGTTGTCTCTCTAGAGTACTCCATTCCATTCATGGTAATAAACGATCCGTTAGAATTCAAATTACATCCTTGGATACCTTCTAGAATAGCATTAGAAAAGGATAGCAGAAAATGTTCTATTTCTATCTATATTCGAAGTAGCGTTGAATTCATTTTCCTTCTAATCGACGCACCTCTGAGTTCTAATAGAATCTGCTTTGAATTCCTATTCAGCATTGAATAAACTCAGATATCGATGTTGCGCCGAATCCTTATCGACGTATCCGTCGAGTTGAAGACTTTAACTTTGAACTTCATCTTCTGCGTCGAATTCAAGTCGAAGTTGCGTCGACTTCTGATATTGCTTTGGCTGGCTCTTCTTCTGCGCCGAGTACATTTTAACGTTGTGTTGACTTCACTTAATGTTACAACAAACAGTCTGAGTTACTTCAACTTGTATTTGAAGTTGCTTTGACTTTCAGCAAAAGTTGCGTCGACTTCTATTCGACGCAAGTTTAACTCAACTGAGTTTTGGACTGTTTTAGACTGGTCTTTGACACTCTAATGAGAGTGTGACATCCTAAGACATCTAATGACCAAATTACCCTCTCTATACAACATGGGTAATAAATCCTAGATTATGAAATCACTTATAGATAATTTGTAAGATAAAGCAAATGGTATTTTTCCAATAATTTCTCTCTGACATCTGGATTCTCTAATGGCCCAGATCCTTGAGTCCCAAGTGCTTGGGAAGCACATGAGAAGCTTGTCATTGATCTCAGTCAGTGAGATCTCCTTATCCGGTCCCCTAAGCTCATTAATAATGATGTTGAATCTCTCACACATCTCAGTAACTTTTCTTCAAGTTTCTTTTGAAAGTTCTCATATGTGGATATGAGAAGAGACTTCCTGTCCTTTCTTTCATCTGAGCTTCCTTCAACTAGTCTAGATAGTGATTCCCAGATTTCTTTTACTGAGTTGTGATGCGCTATTTCCACACCGCTAATTAGCGGGCACGAAATGCGGTACGACGGCAGTGCACCGGTCGTTGTCAAGTAATAAAAGTAGGGAGTAGGTCCCCGAATATCGTCTATCAAGGAATGCACATGGTTAGTTTGACTCTTCGGATTGAGCGAATAATCACAAGAGTAAATTAAAAGAAAAGTAAGGGCTTTGATTTTGGTTTCCTAAATCACTACACAGAAATGAGATGCGGGTCAAAACTCCGCTTCGCAAGGCGGGATGGATGCAACGGCCGCGATGCCGTGCTTCGGAAGGCGCGTGGACAGAAAGTAACTCTGACGATTGAGGGTCGCGTACACCTCTTCCCAAATCTCCGTAGCCGTGGCTAACCCAACGCAAATGTGAATGGACGGGAGTGCATGGAGTGGAGTGAGTGTAAGCGAACGCAACACAAAGCAATACAAAGGAGATTATGTAAACACCAAATAATTCATTCATAGACAAACAAATCATTCAAGTTCATTACATAAATATTCAACTAGTTATAACAAGATAAGTTAAGAGAAAACCACTCAAGAAGGAGAACCGTCGGTCATGGCCGGAATAGCGGGTTGTCAATCCGCTTCCGATCTCGGTCGAAGGGTGCTTCCGGTGTCGGAGATCTGTCACTTTCTCCGGTGATCTCCACTTTCTCCGCAACAACTTGAAGAACACTCGCTAGGAAAGCTTTGCTGACGGCCGGAAGGGCTCCCCGATGGTAGAGAAACAACTCTTGATCGCCGGAGGAGTCTCCCGGATGATTGGAATGGAGGGGGATGAAGATAAGATGAAAATCGCCCAAGACGGCGGCCTAATCGCGCCCCAACACTCGCTGGAATGCCCTAAAATCGCGGAGCCGGTCTTTAAATATGGAGCAGAATAAACACTGCGCACGATCAGAGGCGCACGGCCAGTGGTCGTGCGCAAAGGAATGCTTGTGATTGTGCGCAGTCAACCTGCAGCAGAAGAGAAGACAGGGAATTAACGCACGATCAGTGGCGTACGACCAGTGGTCGTGCGCAAAGAGGTCCTATGATCGTGCGAACTGGTCGGTTAGTTAAGGGGAATTAACGCACGACCAGTGGCCGTGCGCCTGATCGTGCGCTAAGGAAAATGCCCGATCAGTGGCTTTTTAGGCCAAAATTCGCCCCAATCCATTCTGAGCGTTCACACGACCCTTGTACCTGCATGAAAACAAACTAGACCACTGGTCCGTGCACACCACATAATCCACAGAATAGACATAAAGTAATATAACGAAATCATGCCACGAAGAGGGTAAGGAATGCAATATAGTTGAGAATATGAGTTGCTATCAATATAAGCCTAAATGAGCAGTAAATGAAGTGCAAAGGAACGAAAAACAACCCAGATGAGCCCAAAAAATCAGTATATAAACTGGACTCATCACACCCCCAGACTTACCTGTTTGCGCGTCCCGAGCAAACTACTCTCGGCGGACGGGAAAAACAAGGGTTAGAAAGGTGATTGTGGCTAGGAGTAATATGCGAAATCAAATAATCATGTTCATAAAACTCTCGTAATAAATATTTCTACTATGCAAAGTAATTTACAAATATCTAAAATAGTAAATAAGAGATTAGTTTACTCAAAAGCTGAACCAAGTGTGATCTGTCAGTCACATGTAGGGAGAATGTAGGGATGCGCTAAGATGAGTATTTCGAAAGATACGGGATACGGAACTAACTTCACCGAAATCCATCGGTGTCGGGAGCCATGAGCTCGCACTTTCGCACTCTCTCTACAACATTAGGTAAAACTACACACAAGTCAATAGGGCTTTCGGGTAAATATGTGGCTTAGGTTGCGGTAGGATATACAATGATAAACTCGGAGGCTAGCGCACCTAACACAATTGAGCAATACAATTTGTAAACCCCGACAACAAATTAAGCTGATGTGTTCATCGCCAACACCCAATATAAAGTAAATCCTATCAAACAATTCAGAATTTCTGAATTAGAATATAGAGCTCAGATTTTTTTCTTTTTGAAACACTAATCTTTTCACTTTTCAGCTCACAAATACTTTTTTTTTCTTTTCTTCTCTCTTTTTTTTTTTCAACTTAAGCAATCCAAATATGTACCCATACATAACAGCACAACACAATAATCAGTTATACTATAAAGCTCGAAACACGTGCGCATACAGGGTTGGTAAACTTGGCTTAAGCGAGAGCGGTGGAGCTAAATAGAAAAGGCGGGATAGGCACAAAATTGGTTAGCAAGGGTGAATTTCTGGTTTTTGCTCAAAGCTCAAACGGTCCAAAGAATGGCCTACATCATGCTAATGCGTTAGAACTACCCGGTGCTTATGTTTCGAGAATCGCTAGGGGCGAGTTCTTAGCCACCGAGAAAGATAACTCTTTCTCCCGACTCGAGAAATACGAATCTAGCATTCGATACCAACTCACCTACACTACCGGTAGATCGGCACAAGTTCATGCTTTGAGTAAAGTAAAACTCTAATTACTAGATTAGATAAGAATAAAGCTACAACGCATGAAAATAGAAATAACTTCTACACAAAATCCTATGCAAAACATGAGTATTCGATTAGAGCACTACTGGAGTCAACATCGTACTCCAAACCACAATTCCTAGCTAACACAATTGACTTCCCGGCTCCATTCCAAAAGAAAATTTGGCATGGTAGCACTCGCAAGTAAGTGCGTGCATAGTGGGTGCAGCATGTGCGTGCCACATAAAAATTGATAAACTGAAATAAACTGAAAGCTAAAATAATAACACTACCGGAATGCGTGCATGCATGCACGTGCATGGTTCTCACTCTCCCCCAGACTTACATGAAATCATGATCTAAAATATGATTCTTTAAACATTAAACTAAGGAGAAAAGGGAGAGTGTACCCCATGCTGAGAAGTGAGCATACCAGAAGAATTGGCGTTTTGTCCCGATTGCGGTTGTTCCGCCCTGCTCCAAGAAATACGGACCTGCGATTAAAGCGTACCCAGGCACAACAAAAATATAATAAGGAAAATAAAGAAGAACGAAGGATCGGAACCAAGCGGTCCCCAATGAGTTGTCTCCCAAGAGCCCTTTTGTTTACAGTCCTTAAGGTGGACCAAATACCTGTATTAGCATATTATAGAATTGTTCACGCAAAATTAAAGAGAGGGGATCATCCAAGTCTACGCAGTATTATTACACAACCAAATGGAGAAATCAACTATACGTTGATTTAAAATAGTAACTGCAGATAGAAGAAAAAGGTCCGGAGACCCACAACTGATGGCAATGAAGTAAGAGGTTTAGCCTCCATCCCCAAGTCTCCTCCTTTCTTGCTCTCTTTCTCTCTTCCAAGAGTATTTCTTCAAAGAAAAACCGCTTTCCCCCTTGCAACCAGTCCTTTAGGGGAAGCACATGCGGTGACACAGGAGTGGATAGAGCAATATCGTCTGCCACTGCGACATGCTTATCCTGCCAGGAATGCATCATCCGACTGCCCAAAAATGGGTCAGCAACTTCCAAATTCTGCGGGGGCATAAATGAAACGATGTTAGAAATAACAGGAAGAGATGGAGCGAGAGTAGACTCAACATCCGTAGGAGAAAAGTAGGAGGAAGAAGTGTCACAAGTGACATCCTCCCATGAGAGATGATCAGATTCCACCTGGATGACCAACGCTAACTCTTCCTGTTGAGTTATAACCAATGAAAGAGGGTCAAGGAACAAAGTAGATGAAGAACATAAAAAATCATTAGTCGAGAGAGTGATCCTGGTTTCACTCCCTGCAGGTTCTGATTGTACCACTATCACATCATGAGGAGGTTCTTTCAACACGGCCGAGGCAAGAGACACCAAAGTCTCAACCTGCGTAGCCCCTTCTGCGAGCTGATCCTCTCGACCCCAGTGCCAGAGGGGTTCCGAGGGCCGGAGATGTCCTATTACACCGGCAAGGATGACCCAGTCCTGCACCTACAATGGTTTGAAGACATGGTCTCAATTCTCCCCATGTCGGACGCCTTTCAGTGCCGACTCTTTGCGACCACCCTGAAGGAGAAGGCTAGAGACTAGTTCCACCAGCTCCCCGTGGGTTCCATCTATGCGTTCGACGATTTGCGTCGGAGCTTCCGACTGTGTTTTTCGACGTCAAAGAAGAGAAAGAAGGATGCGGAGGCGCTCTTCAAGATCAAGCAGGGGCAGGGGGAGTCCCTGGCCCATTATGTAGACAGGTTCCAGGAGAAGGTCCACCTCATGCAGGAGGTGTCGGGGTTCACCCTCCAGTTGGCATTCATCGTTGGGTTGCGGGACGGGTTCTTCAAAATGGACCTGAAGAGAAGGGCTCCTCTATCCTTTGAGGAGTTGATGGAGCAGGCAGCGGAGGAGATAGAAGGGGAGGCGGCCAACCCTGAGTTCTACAGGAGGTTGGCAAAGATGAGCGAGCTTGTGGTGAAGCAGCAGGAAGGAAGGAGGAGAGAGGAACCCAGGGGTCAGGGGTTCGAAAGGCAGCAGTGTGATTGGAGGTGCCAGGAGCCCAATAACCGGCTGTCCTGGGGACGTCAGGAGGGACCGATGAGATGCCAAGAAGGGGGATACCGAAGGAGGCAGCAGGGGGGTCCACCAAGGATGGAGGCAGGGCCCCAGGCCCCCTCACCCTCCTCGGGAGCAAGCCATGGCGGTAGGCCAAGGAAGAGGGGGAAGAGGAGGAAGAGGAGGAAGAGGGGGCAGGGTGGCATTGCCTTAATGTGACTTTCATCAGGAGGAAGGTCACGCAATGGCCACTTGCCCGCAATTCCTGGAGATGAGAGGGAGAGATCAGCCACGACAGCAGCCGGTCAGGATCGAGGAAGTGTTCCCAGATGGGGAGGAGGACAGGTGTGAAGACAGGGTGGATGTAGGGGCCAGGGGAGGGATCGGGGTGATCCACGGCGGGGTCGGGATCGAGGCAACTCGCAAGAGGAGCTTCCATGTGATGTTCAGGAGAGACGTCGCATCGGCTTCTCAGACCCCCCCCCCCCCCAACAGAGAAGCTCACCTTCTCATCGGAGGATATGCCCGACTATGAAGATCCGTTCTGTGGCTCTTTGGTGATCCAGGCGGCAATAGAGAACTTCATGGTCTCCCGGATCTTGGTTGACAACGGGAGCTCCGTGAATTTCATCTTCAAGAAGGCTTTCGACGCGATGGAGGTGGAGAAGAAAAAAGTGCAGGCCTCCGATGGACCGTTGTTCGGCTTTTCGGGGGAGAGAAAAGAGGTTGAGGGAGGAGTTGGCCTCCTAGTGACGTTGGGAGGGATCCCGAGAAATTGCCGATTCGTCATTATGGACGCTCCGAGCAGCTACAATGCCATATTCAGATGCCCTATCATCAGCGCTTTCCTGTGCGTGCCCTTGTCCTTCCACCAGTGCTTGAAGTTCCACAGCGGAGGAGTCCAAGTCCGGATCCGGGGTGATGCAAAGGTGGCAAGGCAGTGCTATGTGACTGTCGTCAACACCATCTCCTGGATGGCGGAAGCTAAGAAGATGGATGAGGAGATGAGGAGGCCGGAGGAGCCAGAAGAAGAGGGGAGGAGAAGAGAGTCGAAGAAGAAAGCAGCATCCCAGGAGGGGAGATGGAAGTGGCTCACAGGGAGCATGTTGAGCCCATGGGGGAGGAAGCTGCGGCAGGAAAGGTGGTCCCATCTGAGGGAAGAAATGCAAGGGGAAGGTGGGAAGAGCCGCCCGACTGGAGGCAGCAGAAGAGGTGGTTGAGATGGAGGTCACCACGTGGAGAAGGTGCGGATCAGTGGGGGCCTTGGCCCGGAAGACAGAGGAAGGATGTTGGAGTGCATCCAAAGGAGTGTGGACATCTTCGCATGGAACGCGGCGGACATGCCTGGTATCGATGCGGACGTGGCTTGCCACTGGCTTAACCTTGAGCTGGGGGTCCGCCCCATCCGACAGAAGAGAAGGACCATAGCCGACAAGCTCGAAGGGCCGATCCGCGAGGAGGTGGCAAAACTCCTCGAAGGAGGTTTTGTATCGGAGATCCAGTATCCAGGCTGGGTCTCCAATGTCGTCATGGTAAAGAAGGGCGATGGCCGCTGGCGTATGTGTATTGACTTTTCTTTGTTAAAGAAAGCCTGCCCTAAGGATTGTTATCCCCTGCCTCGGATCGACGCGCTGGTTGACTCGGCCGTTGGTTTTTCTGTGATGAGTTTTTTGGATGCTTTTTCAGGTTATCACCAGATCAGGATGCACCCCCCAGACATCAAAGATGTCTCATTCATCACCCGGGAGGGGTGTTACTGCTACAAGATGATGCCCTTTGGTCTGAGGAATGTCGGAGACACCTACCAAAGGATGATGGACCGGGTGTTCTGGGAGCAAAGAGGAAGGAACTTGGAGATCTACGTAGACGACCTCATGGTAAAAAGCAAGAGCGTGAGCTCCCACCTCCGGGACCTCGAGGAAACTTTCGCCACTCTACACAAGTACAAGATGCGTCTCAATCCCCTGAAGTGCGTGTTTGGAGCCAGCAAGGGAAAGTTCCTAGGTCATCTCCTTACCCCCTAGGGGGTAGAGCCGAACCCAGACAAGGTAAAGGCCATCATGGAGTTGGGGTCGCCGAGGAGCACCAAGGAGGTCCAGCGGCTGACCGGGAAGCTCGCAGGGTTGAGTAGGTTTCTCTCCCGGGCAGGGGAGAAATGCTCCCCATTTTTTAAGGTGTTACGAGGCAATCAAAAATTCGAATGGATGGAGGAATGCGAGGACGCCTTCCAGGGCCTGAAGAGCTAACTTACCAAGGCTCCACAACTCCAAGGTCCTAAGGAGGGGGAGGACCTATCCCTGTATCTCGGGGTCGGGGCTGAAGTCGTAAGCTCTGTCCTGGTCCAGGAGGAGGGCAAAAGGCAGCTACTCATCTACTACGTAAACAGGGTTCTGAAGAAGGCGGAACTCCGATACCCAATTTTGGAGAAGCTAGCCTTCGCCCTGATCATCTCAGCAAGAAAGCTCAGGCCGTACTTCCAGGCCCACTCGATTCAAGTGGTAACTAATCACCTCCTCCGCCAAATCTTCGAGGGGGTAGAGCACTCGGGGAAGCTTGCGAAATGGTCGATAGAGTTAAGTGAATTCAACATCACCTTCCACCCGCGGCTGTCAATGAAGGCCCAGGCAGTTGCAGATTTTATGGCCGACTTCGTGGTCGAGACGGAAGAGGAGCGAGTCTTACGTCACGTTCCTTGGAAGCTGCTGGTCGACGGAGCTTCGGGCAAGAATTCATTAGGAGTAGGGGTGGTGTTGGAGAGCCCCCACTGAGTGAAGATCGAGCAAGCAATGGTGATACATTTTCCAGTAACCAACAACCAGGCGGAGTATGAAGCGGTGATTGTCGGCCTACGTTTGGCCCAGGAGATAGGAGTTCATGATGTGGAGGTTCTCACCGACTGAATGGTAATAGCCTCGCAGATCAAGGGTGAATTCGAGGCAAGAGAGGCCACACTCGTACGGTATCTCGCCAAAGTGAGGGGTCTCATCGGAGAGTTCAAAACCTTCTCCATCAGGCACGTCCCAAGGGAGGAGAGTGCCTCGGCCGATCGACTGGCCAAGTCCAGTCCTCGGGTCGGGGGGACCTTGATAGATCTGTTCCGCCCTTTGATAGAGGAAGGGGAGCTCATGGATATAGAACAGCGACCCTCGTGGAAGGATCCTTTTGTGACCTTCCTATCAACAGGAAAATTCCCAGAAGAAGTTCCGGATCAAAGGCGCTTTCGGTACAAGTCAGCCTACTACGTACTCCGCGATGGGGGCCCGTATCGGAAGTCCCTCTCGGGATTCCTATCGCGATGCATCTCAGAGGAAGAGGTCCCGAGGATCCCGGAGGATATCCACTCCGGCGAATGTGGCAGTCATTCGGGGAGCAGGACGCTAGAAGCAAGGGTAATGAGGCAAGGGTATTTCTGGACGACCCTGAGCAAAGATGCGGTGGAGTTCGCCAAGAAATGCCGGAAGTGCCAGCTATTCGCTCCACTTCAACTCTTGCCCTCTCAGAGGCTAAGGAGCATCACGGCGCCCTGGCCCTTTGCCATATGGGGGATGGACTTGGTAGGGCCTTTCCCCCAGGCTAGCGGGCAGAGAAGGTTTCTCTTAGTCATGATCGACTATTTCTCGAAATGGCTGGAGATCAAAGCCCTTGCAAAGGTCACCTCACAGGTGATCCGCAACTTCGTATGGGGGGAGATCATCTGCCGACATGGGCTTCCGCAAGCTATAGTAACCGACAATGGACCACAGTTCGCTAGCGAGGAATTCATCAGCTTCTGCGGCCAACTGGGGATAGATCTCAGATTTGCGTCTGTCCACCACCCCAGGAGCAACGGGCAGGTGGAGGCTGCAAACAAGATTATAGTAAGCCTACTTAAAAAGAAGGTGGAGAATTTGAAAGGGAATTGGGTGGAGCAACTCCCCTCAGTTCTCTGGGCATTGAGGACCACCCCCAACACGGCCACAGGGGAGACCCCCTTTAAGCTCTCTCACGGTTCCGAGGCTGTCATCCCAGTAGAGCTTGAAGTCGAAACGCCACGGGTGAAGGCCGCCTCAAATGGGGACGAAGATTGGAGAGCAGGAAACGACGAGGAGCTGAGGCTCTCCCTGGACCTGGTCGAAGAAGTCCGAGATCTAGCCGCCATCCGACAAGAGGAAGTCAAGCGCCGGATGGCCAAATACTTCGACAAGCATGTCCGGATCAAACAGTTCGAAAATGGTGACCTCGTGTTGAAAAAAGTCGACGCAGCCGGGAGGTCAACCACGGTGGGAAAATTCAATCCTAACTAGGAAGGTCCATATATTGTGGAAGAAGCTTTAAAGTCAGGAGGATATCGCCTCCGGGATATGGAAGGCGAGACCATTGACCATACAAGGAGTGGTGACGATTTGAAACATTTCTACCCCTAAATTCATGTAATGAAATAAGTTATTCTTTGAATATTTTTTGTTTTGGAATGAGCAAAGTAATGTCTCGATAAGTATGGTTTTATGATATCAAAGTTAGGCCCCGAGCAGACCCGCTGTCCAGGCTCTCACCTAGCTGGCAAAGTCGAAGGCTCACTCGGTGGCAGGTTCCCAAAGTTCCAAAAGTTAGGCCCCGAGCAGAACCGCTGTCCAGGCTCTCACCTAGCTGTCAGGGCCGAAGGCTCACTCGGTGGCGGGTTCCTGAAGTTCCAAAAGTTAGGCCCCGAGCAGACCCGCTGTCCAGGCTCTCACCTAGATGGCAAGGCCGAAGGCTCACTCGGTGGCGGGTTCCGGAAGTTCCAAAAGTTAGGCCCCGAGCAGACCCGCTGTCCAGGCTCTAACCTAGCTGGCAGGGCCAAAGGCTCACTCGGTGGCAGGTTCCCAAAGTTCCAGAAGTTAGGCCCCGAGCAGACCCGCTGTCCAGGCTCTCACCTAGCTGGCAGGGCCGAAGGCTCACTCGGTGGCAGGTTCCCGAAGTTCCAGAAGTTAGGCCCCGAGCATACCCGCTGTCCAGGCTCTCACCTAGCTGGCAGGGCCGAAGGCTCACTCGGTGGCAGGTCCCTGAAGTTCCAGAAGTTAGGCACCGAGCAGACCCGTTGTCCAGGCTCTCACCTAGCTGGTAGGGCCGAAGGCTCACTCGGTGGAGGGTTCCCGAAGTTCCAAGAGTTAGGCCCTGAGCAGACCCGCTGTCCAGGCTCTCACCTAGCTGGCAGGGCCGAAGGCTCACTCGGTGGCAGGTTCCCGAAGTCCCAAAAGTTAGGCCCCAAGCGGACCAGCTGCCCAGGCTCTCGTCTAGCTGGCAGGGCCAAAGGCTCAGGGGGAAGGCAAGGTAGGAACAATCCGACGAAGAGAATTAACTAAGGACGACCCACGGAGGGGAGGGCGAATGGTGCCTATCATAAGAGCACTCACCTGCGAAATGAGCCATCCGAATAAGGCGCTCGCCTAACGAGTGTGTGGCGCACGGATAGTCGACCCCAAGGGGTGCGAAAGCCTAACGGTGTAGAGAAGGCTCTCGGCGCAGGCCTTATTCTCGGCAGAAGTTGTCGAGATCCCAGAGACCTCTCGCATCACGGCAAAAAGGTAAATAAAAGAAAAAATCATCACGATTGATCATCGTCCTCGTCTGATTAACCGTTGCCCTCGTCTGACTGATGTCCGCGAAGTTCCAGCATAAGATCATCGAGATCTCCGATACCATCCACCAGCTGGTAGAGCCACGGGAGCAGGTGAGGGGCGAGAATCCTCTCGCCCTCCTCCTTCAAAAGGCCAGCTCGCCGCAGCAACTCTAGCGCATGCTCCACCGTGCTCCGGGCCGTCTTCTGCATCATCCCTTCGAACTCGGCATGAGAGTAAAGGTCCCGAGTTTCCCTCTCCGCGAGAGGGGGCCAAGCGGCGGCATCTCGCAGCCTCTTGTTCTCGGCCTCTAGCTCCTTGTTCCGCTCCTCAAGGACGCGGGACCGAACAAGCAAGGTATCATAGTTAGCTATGTCCTGTGAGGGAAGGAAAGGTTAAACACACGGGAAAGAAGAAGGTAAACATTGCGAGAGCTCGGGTAGCATTGGAAGGGGTGGTCACCTCTCAGTCCGGGCGACTGGAGCGAAGAGCCTCGGCCGCAGCCAGTTTTTGCTTGGCGGTCATAGCCTCAACAGCAGTGATGGAGCGGGTCTTTTCAACCTCAAGGATGTTCCGTGCGAGAGTCATGCTGCGGCGAGAGGACATGCGGGTCAGCTCGTGGGCCCGCATCATGGCTCTCGCGGCCTCGTGAGCGAGATACTGGGTGGGTGCGGTGTCATAAACAGCGGCGCTCTCGCGGCTGTAGAACGCGTAAGAAAGGCCGTAAGCATGACCGTCGACGGTTTCCTTTTCCATCAAGGGTGGAGGGAGAGAAGAGATGGAGACCCGGTTGGCCTGTCTGTCCCAGCGAACGAGGGGCTCGCAACCGAATTGGTGTATCTCTCGCCGAGAGGAAAGTTTCGATGCCCTCTCGGCCCAGGTCCCGAAGAAGATGCCACCGGCGCGACGACAGGAGGGGTGGCCAGGACCTCCATCACAGGAGAAGCTGGGCGGGAGGCACCTCCTCCGTTGTTTTTTCCCTTATCGGTGGCTGAGGGGTTAGTCCGGTTAGCGGAGGGACTCACGGCCGGGTCACGCTTCCACTTCAGCCTCACCTTATGACCACCGGATTTCGCGGGAGGCGGCGGCGGCAGACTTCGCGCATGCGAGAGCAAGGTCGAGAACAGCCTCCACATTCGCATTTGGTGGATGGAGGGGGAGACTCCGAACCCGTGTTCCAGAAGGGTGAGTTAGAAGGGGCACGAGCGAATGTTAGGAAAAAGGGGGCGGTCTCGAGTAAAGATGAAAGCGCCTACCTTCTCCTGGTGGGACTACAGGCAACGAACCAACGTGCCTCCGCAGGTAGACGACATCCATGTCGTGCTTTAGAAGGAAAGCGTGAAGCCTGGCCTCATCACCTCCCAGCGTTGGAGGCCGGAAGGTTGATTCGTCCTCCTGCACCGGCGCGAGTGGCACATTGCCAAACTTCCTGATAACAAAAACAAACCGACGAACCCAGTCGTGGTTCTTATTGGCAGTGCCGACGACATTGAGGGGAGACTGCCCCGTGAAGAACGCAACCCCGCGAGTGGCTCTGAAGGTGAATAGCTTGCGGAACATGGGGAGCGAGAACTCGATTCCATCCACCCGCATGTAGCAGGCGAATGCCACTAGCATAGCTATTGAGTTAGGGTTGAGCTGCGCGGGAACTACCCCGAAATAGTGCAGGTTCAGACGCACCTCTGGCCACAGCAGGAGATGGAGCCCCACCTCGAAGTGTTCGAGAGGAATAGCTAGGGTGTCGGGCGAGAACTGATTGATGCGATCTCGCTTCCCGGGGTGGCGTGCGGTAAAACCCGGCGGGATGTAGTCGGCGACGGTTTGATGGAAATCTGCTTCTGTGAGGTCATATGACTCGAAGTCTCGATTCCTGAATGCTTGGGCACAGTTGGCTCTACCATCCGCGTCCTTCGGCATCGCGGGTTGATGGAGTCCCCGCAGCAGTTCTAGAGAGAAGGGCGAGTGGTAGAGCGAAAGCAGGGAGGAGAGAGAGTTGAAAGAGCAATAATGACGGTGGATGGACTAACTATTTATAGAAAAAAGGGGAGAAGTCGGTTGAAGTAATCTACGCGCGGGGTGCGGATAGCGGCCGCGACATCCCTGGGCCTCGGGGTCTGGCCCACTTGTCTAAATCTAGGCGCTCACCAACAGCGAGAGTCACACGCGAGATCCCTCCGGCGAATGCAAATCATATATAGAACAATAAGAGCGAAAGCACTTGCGGGACGGTACTCAAAAACACATCGAAAGACAGAGTAAAACAACAAATCTTAGGAGTAGTTCGCGAGACGCGATAGGTCACGACATAGTCCAGCGAAGGATAGAATGAAGAATGAGAAAAAAGCATGGGTATAGGAGAACACAAGGAGCGAGATCCGGTAGGCTTAGCCCTGATCACACCGCCATCGACCCCGGCCTCGCTTCCCTGTCCTCGGTGGCACTCGCAGGTAGTGGAATGCGCTAACCGCTGTCAGCTCCTGGCAAACCAAGCGTAATTGATCCCTAGCCCGCTAGATGTGCCTCCTAGGCGAGGTCTCCTCACACCCAAACCCCTGTCAATCCATCTCTCCGGTCAGGTGCCCATAGTCCCGCTCGAGGACACTTATCCGACGCTCGAAAGACGCCCGGAGCTCCTGCGTCAGACTGGATTGATCGCGCAGCAACAGGATCAGCTTGTCGAAGAGTTCTGTAGTCCGTTCCTTCATATTCCTGGAGTCCTCTTGGTAGCCGAGAAACTCTGAGATCTCGCAGGGAGAGGGGGTGGCGAGATCGGCCCCTCCTCTTCCAGGTGGTCGGTCGGCGACACCAGACGATAACCTGCGCGACCATAGGTTAGTCCCTTTCGGGCGCAAAGCGCGGAGTCGGCGAAAAGAAGGCGACTTACCGGGTACATGTTCCTCGACGGGGGATCGGCGAGAGGTGCTGGGCTGCCCCACGAAAAGTTGATCGGGAGATGGAATGACTTCCCCTTTCCGGGACGATGAACCTGGTAAGCAACACCCGGGGAGATGGTTAGGTCTGGGATAGATGGGAGGTCTTAGAGGCCCTCGCCAGCCGAGTGCTCCCGCTTTGGGGGGTCCGAATGGTCGACGATCCCGCGGACGGGAAGGTCTCGCGGAGGAAGAGGCAAGCCTGTGGTCCCAAAGGTAGGGGCTGAGGAATCTAATGACAAGTCAAAAAGAGAGGTAGGGGTGAGAAAAAGGCGAGAAGGCCATAGGATGCTCACCAGGGGCGAGCAAGATCTCGTCGGGAGCAGTTGATGAGTCCCAAATATATACACATTTATGGACTCGTCTGGGCCGATTTTCTAGTCTATGCACTTCACTTTAGCCATGTTTTCACTTATATTTGATTCTCCATGCTAAGTGCACCTTTAGGCCCGTGTTGGTGTTTTTTCTTGTTTATCTTCATTATTAGTTTTCATGCATGGTTAAGTGCCACTTTCAGTGGTTTTATTAGTGTTGTATGCTGGAGCAGGAGTCGTGCAGGTGTTCCCGGTCTAAATCTGTATAGGAACACTGTGCACGAACACTGGCTCTACTGCGCACGACCACTGGTCGTGCGCCACCGATCGTGTGCACTTAACCCCTGAAAACTGAGTTCTGTTTCCCCTTCTCGCACGACCACTAGTCGTGCGCCACTGATCATGCGAACTTTGTATTTTATAATTTTCTTCCCTTGCAGGCTCCGTCCAGTCAGGCGCACGATCACAGGATTCTAGTGCGCACGACCACTGGTCGTGCGCCAATGACCGTGCGCACTGTTTATTCCAGCGCCTATAAAACGACCTGCTCGCGAATTAGGTCGGGATCCCGATTTTCTTCCGCCGTTTTCTCGCTCCAGGGCTCCGATTTCGCCCCTCCACAGCCGCCCACCATATGGAGGTGCTCCGGGCTTGTTCTTCACGCCAATCTTGAGCCGGAGTTTCCTCTCGGCCTCCTCCTTCATCCAAGCGCTCCAAGGGAAGACCTAGCCGCCATCACCATCAAGCAAGAGGAAGTTTGCAACCTCTACCGGATCGTGACACGAAGAAGACGGGCTCATTGGAGAGTAGTGACAGCTCTCTTTACCCCGGACGTAGTTGCGGACCGAGCTTGGACGCGGATTGACAACCCGGCGATTCCAACCGTGAATCTACAACGAGCCTTCAGATTCGGTCGATTTCTTGCCTTATTCTTCTCTTATTGAGGTGTATGTAGCTAGAATCAACATTTTGATGAAGTGTACTTTTACTTGTTAACATTAGTATGAAATCATGTCTATGTGATTGAGTAATCTTATTATATTTTCATTTGAGGTGTGCCCCATGGTGTGGATTGTTCGTTGTGTTGTGCCGCCCTAACAATTGTTAGTGGTGTGCTTTGCGAAGAGGTGCTTACGACCCTCATTCCGTTAGCCTACTCGCCCATCCGCTTACCGAAGCGTGGCATAGCGGCCCGTGTATTCCATCCCGCCTAACGAAGCAGCGCGCTCAAGGCCTGCACAGTTCGACTCCGCTTGCCTACTCGTCCATCCGCCCTTACGACGCAGTGCGCTCAAGGCCTGCCTAGTCTCCATTCCACCAAGCGAAGCATTGCATAGCGGCATTGCATAGGAGTAGTCGTAATATTTTATTTTTCTTTTCGCAAACCAAACCAACCATCCATTGTAACCCCGACCAAGGACTTCGATCTCAAGCCCTTCCTCGAAACCTAACTCCACCTTACTGTGTTCCTTGAGAGATTCGATACTTGGGGATTTACTTCCTCATATTATTACTTGACAACGACCGGTTCACTGCCGTTCGGATCGCAGTCTCGCTACCGCCTATAACGGTGTGCAGGATTTGCGCATCAAGTTTTTGGCGCCGTTGCCGGGGAACACAGTCGTGTGAGTTTTCTGAAGAGAGAGAACCTGAGAGAGAAGCCCTTCCATTTGTAATTTCCATTTCTTTGTTTTATTTCTTTTTATTCCTTTTTCCTGTTTTAATTAGGTTGCTTTAGTAATTTTTGTTAGGTGTAGTATTTTGCACAATAGCATTTTTATTTTGAATCGTTTTATCTTCGCACTATGTGGGCACATCTTAATTTCCGTTGCCGTTGGTGTGGAGCTACCTCCCACTCTAGTGATGAATGCCCTACGGAGAATAGTAGGCATAATTCTTATAGCCCAGCATATGGAGCACCGACTTCGTCTGGTACTCCATATGGTGCGCGTAAGTCTTATGGCTACTCTGCTGAGCCTTTACCGTCATATTTCTTTTCGGCTTCAGCACCCGCTGTGCCAAAGAAGCCTGCTAGGCAGTGCCGGTTTTGTCGGAGCACTGATCATGTCTTGAAGGACTGTGCCGAGTATCTTCGCCAATTGGACGAGGATGACGAGCCGGATATCCGGATCGTCCCAACTCCCAACTCTGGCGGCACACCTTCAACATCCGGTTATGTGTCTTTGTCACCTTCACATCTTGAAGGGTATGGCAAAGCGTGGAGTCGGCGAAAAGAAGGCGACTTACCGGGTACATGTTCCTCGACGGGGGATCGGCGAGAGGTGCTGGGCTGCCCCACGAAAAGTTGATCGGGAGATGGAATGACTTCCCCTTTCCGGGACGATGAACCTGGTAAGCAACACCCGGGGAGATGGTTAGGTCTGGGATAGATGGGAGGTCTTAGAGGCCCTCGCCAGCCGAGTGCTCCCGCTTTGGGGGGTCCGAATGGTCGACGATCCCGCGGACGGGAAGGTCTCGCGGAGGAAGAGGCAAGCCTGTGGTCCCAAAGGTAGGGGCTGAGGAATCTAATGACAGGTCAAAAAGAGAGGTAGGGGTGAGAAAAAGGCGAGAAGGCCATAGGATGCTCACCAGGGGCGAGCAAGATCTCGTCGGGAGCAGTCTAGAGGAGCGGCTCGTGGGTCAACGGAGCACCCCCGAGGGCAGCCGGGGAAGGGCCGACACTCGCTTGGTTGGCCTCAGAGGCGCCTTCAGCCGCCTGCGGTTTCTGCGAATGGTTGGAAAGATCGGGTTATCGCATTATCAGGGTTGATATAAGGCAGGAAGTGTCACGTTACCTCGCCGGTATTGACAGGGGGGACATTACAGAGAGGGGAGGTCTCCGATGTGGACTCCCTCTCAGTCTGGCCTCGCTGGACCGACTTGGCTTTCCTAAGCCGGTAAGGTTTGGAGGGATCTCTCGGCGGCAAGAGCCAAGGGGCGTACCGAGCGGCCCTAGGAGTCTCCCCGTCCTGGGCCGCGGCGAGACGCGCCATCATCCCCTCAGAAAGCGGTCGTAGCTCCGGCTTCATCACGGCGAGTGTTCTCAAGGGAAATAGGAGACATTTGATTGAAGGGTGAGGGCGTATTTATAGCAAAATGGAGGGCCCCACCAGAAAGATTCCCTCCAGGTCAGCAAAGCACTCGTCAAATATTAGGGTTGGACTCTTCTTTCCGAGCGTGGGACTCGCTCGCAAAGAGCGGGGATTGTGTACAACCTCGTATTTGCCGAGTGGGCCCCCCGGCCTAAATGGGAGGAAAAGGGGAAACAAGAGCACCCACAGGGTAGCGACAAGTACGGGCGAGAGAGGACAAACAGGGCTTCATCCACCCAGCACGACCGAATGGCTGGCGAGTGGAGCTTACATGGATCACCCGCCCGGCGGAGCGCAGCAGGCAGAAGGACCCGCGAGTGGCGCCTTCGCGGACCACTCGCCCAGAGCTCAGGAGCACTCAACAAACGCTGATCAGTGTTCAATGAATATGATTGGGTCAAGTATCGCGCGCGCGGGCACTCGCCCAGCCAATTGTAGCGAGAAAGAAGTATGGCGAGAGGAGAGTTCGACGAATGATAAACAACGTTCGACGAACGCTGAGCAGTCTGGCGAGCGGTGCCCTTGTCTTCGCGGACCACTCGCCCAGATGGCTTCAAAGGAGAAATGACCCGGTTTCCCCTTGTGGGCTGCCAATAGCCCTTCAGAACAGCGGAGTTAGGCTGTTAGCAGACCAATTTGAGGTGCGGGTAATAAAACCAAAAGGCGGATTCGTGCTATTTGCAGACCGGCCTAGAGAATCTATAAATAGACCCTTAAGGGCACCTTGGAGAAACCTTGATTTTCGGAATCCTCTCCTAAAGGCTAGTCTCGGTTGGCTAGTGCCCTCCAAGGTGCCCGACTGAGCTTTGGTTTGGGAGGGGAAGCTCTCTGAGATCTTCCGGGTGTGTGGCGGGTCCTCCTCGCTACAGCTTTGGGTCTGTTCCAGTTTTCTCATCCACTATTCGGAGAGTTTAGTGAGGGAGGAATAAGCATCGACTACACCCCCCAGTGGGTCCGAACTCAAGAGACCGTTAGTCGGTTTCAACAAGTCCATTCAATTTCAGGATCGAAGGGTACTACTTCCCTTCCGGCTTGTCTCTGCATGCACAAAAAGAAGAAAAAAAGAAAAACAAAAATAAAAAACAACTGCTCCTATAACAATGGTTCACAACACAAAATATTACACGCCTGCACTCCCCGGCAACGGCGCCAAAAACTTGATGCGTGTTTGGCAAGTGCACCGGTCGCTATCAAGTAATAATTATGGGAATAGTTTCCCTGAATGTCGATCTCTTGAGGAATGCAGGATATGGTGAATGAATTGCGTTGTGAGTCAATTATTACACGAGCGAAGAAAGTAAGAACAAAGGGCGTTGTGATTGGTGTCCTAAGAAATTGTAGAAATAAGAGAAATGCGGGTCGAAAGCACTGCTTCGCAGAGTGGGGGTGAGTGTAGCGGCCGCGATGCCGTGCTTCGGTAAGCGGGAGAAATGACCACAGAGCGGGGTTTTGCGAGGGTCGTATTCACCTCTTCGCCAACATCACCACTAGCAATTGCTAGATGGCTTCACACGCAAGCAACTCAGAATATCACAACGAAAAGCAAAGCGATTCTCACAACCATAGCATCATTGCACATGAACATCAAACAAAGGATCTATAACATTAACCTTACAAGAGTTCATTACAACAACACTAAAAGAAGCACAAGCTCAAGGTTTAAAAAGGACCCAACAGAAGATGTCACCGTATCCTGGGTTCTCGGCCGGAATGAGAGGTTGTCGGGCTCTCTCCGCGATTGGCCCTCAGATGGTGTGCGGACTCGAAAGAGTCTGTCACTTCTCCAGCGATCTACAACACTTATATGGTCTCCAAGATGAAGAATGCTTGAACTCGTGGTGGAGAAAGCTTGCTGATGAGTCCCATTTATATACACATTTATGGACTCATCTGGGCCGATTATCTAGTCAATGCACACCACTTTAGGCATAATTTCATTCATATTTGTTATTCCTCGCTAGGTGCACTATTAGGCCCGTTTCGGTGAGCATTTGCGCTCCTTGTTATTGGGGGTAAGCACATGGTGCTCCCCTTCCATTTCTTTATGTTTATCTGGTGTTGGAGGTATATTCCCAGCTATTTCTATCTTGTATGCAGGTGGCCGGATTATCTTGGATCCAGTTTTCTCCCAGAATTCATGATTGTGTGAAACGCACGGTCGTGCGTTTTCCTTAACGCACGGCCGATTGCGGTCGTGCGATATCTTCTGGGAAGAGAACAAGCGATCTGAATTTGCTCGTGCGTTTTGACGCACGGGCAGATTTGCCCATGCATGTGTAAAACGCACGGTTGGCCTGTGTTCTCTTGGTTTTTGTCATTTCTGAATTTACCCGTGCGTTTTGACGCACGGACGGATTTGCCCATCGTGAGTAAATCGCACGGGCGGCGCAGCGTCTCCCTCAAGTCTGGTTTTATCATTTAATAACGCACGGTTCACGCACGGTCATGCGTTCGACCGTGCGTGACCATATTTCTGCCTGTTTAGTATAAAATGCAGGTTACATCGCAGGCAGAGGGGAGATCGAGGAGGGGAGCAGGAAATTAGGTCCTTCCCACCGTTCCTGAGGGAGATCGAGGAGGGGAGCGGGAAATTAGGTCCTTCCCGCCGTTCCTGAGATCTGAGGGCTTCTCCTTCACCTCCACCACCAAAGAGGCCATTTTCCGGCGTTTTCCACCACCATCCTTCCATTCGGGAGTGGTAGCAAGCATCCTCCGCCAAGTGCTCAAGCATTCCTTGTCGTGGGAAGCCATAGAAGAGCTGTAGGTCATTGGAGCGGTGACAGCCTCCATCGCTCAGCACACCATCTGAGGGTCGAGACCGGAGAGAGCCCGACGACCTCTCATTCCGGCCGAGAACCCAAAACGCGGTGATTTATTCCTATTGGTCTTCTCTAACTTTATGTTTGTGCTTTTCCTTATGTTGTTGTAATGAACCATCATTTGGCTTTATGTTATAAATCTTTTGTGATGTTCTTATGCAATGATGCGGTAGTGCAAGAATAGCACTTTCTTTGCTGTGATTTTCTGAGATTTGTTGTGTGTGAAGCCCTAGCAATTGCTAGTGGTGATGTTTGGAGAAGAGGTGTATGCCACCCTCCCCGTCATAGTTACTTTCCGTCCACACGCCTCCCGAAGCACGGCATCGCGGCCGTTGCATCCACCTCGCCTTGCGAAGCGGAGTTTTGACCCGCATCTCTCTTTTCTGCACTAGCTTAGGAAACCCAAAATCAATGCCCTTGTTTTTCCTTTTTTCGCTCGTATAACAATCGATTCACCACACGTTTCGTTCACCAGAACCTGCATTCCTTGAAAGACGATATTCAGGGAAGCTATTCCCAATTTTATTACTTGACAGCGAATGGTGCACTTGCCGAATACGCATCAAGTTTTTGGCGCTGTTGCCGGGGAATGCAAGCGTGATGAGATTTTGGTTGTGAATCGATTGTTTGCGATTGAGTCATTTATTCCTTTTTAATTTACTCTTTTTCATGCTATTTTCTTCTTCTATATCATGTGGGCGCATTTGAATATCCGATGTCGTTGGTGTGGGGACACATCCCACGCTAGTGATAGGTGTCCCAAAGAGTATGGTGTCGTTCAGAAACCGTACGGGTCCCATAAATCTTTTGGCTCCTCTACTGCGCCTTTGTTGTCGCACCTTTACTCGGCTGCCGCACCTTGGGTGCCGGCGAAGCCGGTGAAGCAGTGTTTATTTTGCAAAAGTAGAGAGCATGCCTTGAAGAACTGTGCTGATTACCTCCGCCAACTGGAGGATGACGATGAGCCGGATATCCGGATCATCCCATCCTCGAATTCGGCGAACACAGCTCCTTCCTCTGGTTACATGTCACTTCCACCTTCACTTTGTGAAGGCTCTGGAATCGACACGTGCATCAGTGTCCCTCATGACCCTGTTTCTGATGCGACCCCCCATACCTCTTCGGTTCACGTACCACTTTGCGTGGATTTGTGCCCTTGTGTGGAGAGTGAGCCCGAACTCTCAAGTGGCACGTCTTCTCCAACTACACACGAATCTACATCTATTTCTGATATTGTCATTGAGGTCAATTTGCAGGATGTTGCAGACCTGCGCGGTGTCGTTCCCACTCTCATGGAGGAGGACAGTCTCGATTGTGCCGAAGCAACCGTTTCGGTCCAGTGCGAGGAAGTCCAAGTTATAGAGGAGGCAATTGTGTGCGCTGTTGAGTCTAGTGAAATCTTCGATGATATCATCAGTTTGTCTTTGCCGCACCCTATGGGGGATGAAGCCGGGATTATCCCCTCAGATGAGATTTCTTTTAGTTTTTCTTCCAATTTATTTCCTGACCCCCTTTCTTTAGGTACAAGAATGCAGGATGCCCCTCCTCCGGTTGATCAGACCTTATGCATGGAGGAGACGAAAGCCTGGCGGGGTGAGGAAGGTACAGTGAAGGAACATCTTGTTTCCTCATCATCGTTGGTGCTCCCCCTTGAGGATTGGTTACAAGGGGGCAAGCGGTTCTTCTTTGAAGACATAATACTGGAGGAGAAGAAGAGAGCGAAAAAGGAGGAGATTTGGGGTTGGAGGCTGAGCATCCTACTTAATTTCCACCCCTACTACTAGGTCCCCGGACCCTTTCCTTTCATCAGTTGTTACTACTTCAAATCAGCCTATAGCTGATTTGTTTTGAGCTTGTAATAATAATTAGGATTTATTAGCTTTTGCTTATTCCTAGACTTTATGAACTATGCTTTAATACAGGTATTTAGTCCACCTTAAGGACATTAAACAAAAGGGCTCTTGGGAGACAACCCATTTGGGACCGCTTGGTTCCGCTTTTTCATTCTTCTTTATTTTCTTTATTATATTTTTGTTGTGCCTGGGGAATTCTTTAATCGCAGGTCCGTATTTCTTGGAGCAAGGCGGAACAACCGCATTCAGGACAAAACGCCAATTCTTCTGGTATGCTCACTTCTCAGCATGGGGTACACTCTCCCTTTTCTCCTTAGTTTAATGTTTAAAGAATCATATTTTAGATCATGCTTTCATGTAAGTCTGGGGGAGAGTGAGAACCATGCACGTGCACGCATGCACGCATTTCGGTAGTGTTATTATTTTAGCTTTCAGTTTATCAATTTTTATGTGGCACGCACACGCTGCACCCACTATGCACGCACTTACTTGCGAGTGCTACCGTGCCAAATTTCCTTTTGGAATGGAGCCGGGAGGTCAATTGTGTTAGCTAGGAATTGTGGTTTGGAGTACGATGTTGACTTCAGTAGTGTTCTAATCGAATACTCATGTTTTGCATAGAATTTTGTGTAGAAGTTATTTCTATTTTCATGCGTTGTAGCTTTATTCTTATCTAATTTAGTAATTAGAGTTTTACTTTACTCAAAGCATGAACCTGTGTCGATCTACCGGTAGTGTAGGGGAGTTGGTATCGAACGCTAGATTCGTATTTCTCGAGTCGGGAGAAAGAGCAATCTTTCTCGGTGGCTAAGAACTCGCACCTAGCGATTCTCGAAACATAGGCACCGGGTAGTTCTAACGCACTAGCATGATGTAGTCCATTCTTTGGACCGTTTGAGCTTTGAGCCAAACCAGAGATTCACCCTTGCTAACCAATTTTGTGCCTATCCCACCTTTTCTATTTAGCTCCACCGCTCTCGCTTAAGCCAAGATTACCAAACCTGTATGCGCACGTGTTTCGAGCTTTATAGTATAACTGATTATTGTGCTGTGCTGTTATGTATGGGTACATATTTGGATTGCTTAAGTTGGAAAAAAAAAGTATTAGTGAGCTAAAAAGTGAAAAGATTAGTGCTTCAAAAAGAAAAAAAATCTAAGCTCTATATTCTAATTCAGAAATTCTGAATTGTTTGATAGGATTTACTTTATATTGTGTGTTGGTGATGAGCACATCAGCTTTATTTGTTGTCGGGGTTTACAAAATGTATTGCTCAATTGTGTTAGGTGCGCTAGCCTTCGAGTTTATCATTGTATATCCTACCGCAACCTAAGCCACATATTTACCCGAAAGCCCTATTGACTTGTGTGTAGTTTTACCTAATGCTGTGGAGAGAGTGGGAAAGTGCGAGCTTATGGCTCCCGACACCGATGGATTTCGGTGGAGTTAGTTCTGTATCCCGTATTTTTCGAAAAACTCATCTGAGCGCGTCCCTACATTCTCCTTACACGTGACTAACAGATCACACTTGGTTCAGCTTTTGAGTAAACTAATCTCTTCTTTACTATTTTAGATATTTGTAAATTACTTTGCATAGTAGAAATCTCTTCTACGAGAGTTTCATGCACATGATTATTTGATTTCGCATATTACTCCTAGCCACAATCACCTTTCTAACCCTTGTTTTTCCCGTCCGCCGAGAGTAGTTTGCTTGGGACGCGCAAACAGGTAAGTCTGGGGGTGTGATGAGTCCCATTTATATACACATTTATGGACTCATCTGGGCCGATTTTCTAGTCTATGCACACCACTTTAGGCATAATTTCATTCATATTTGTTATTCCTCGCTAGGTGCACTATTAGGCCCATTCCGGTGTGCATTTGCGCTCCTTGTTATTGGGGGAACGCACATGGTGCTCCCCTTCCATTTCTTTATGTTTATCTGGTGCTGGAGGTATATTCCCAGCTATTTCTATCTTGTATGCAGGTGGCCGGATTATCTTGGATCCAGTTTTCTCCCAGAATTCATGACTGTGTGAAACGCACAGTCGTGCATTTTCCTTGACGCACGGCCAATTGCGGTGGTGCGATATATTCTGGGAAGAGAACGAGCAATCTGAATTTGCTCGTGCGTTTTGACGCACGGGCAGATTTGCCCGTGCATGTGTAAAACGCACAGTTGGCCTGCGTTCTCTTGGTTTTTGTCATTTCTGAATTTACCTGTGCGTTTTGACGCACGGGCGGATTTGCCCGTGCGTGAGTAAATCGCACGGGCGGTGCAGCGTCTCCCTTAAGTCTGGTTTTATCATTTAATAATGTACGGTTCACGCACGGTCGTGCGTTCGACCGTGCGTGACCATATTTCTGCCTGTTTAATATAAAATGCAGGTTACATCGCAGGCAGAGTGGAGATCGAGGAGGGGAGCGGGAAATTAGGTCCTTCCCACCGTTCCTGAGGGAAATCGAGGAGGGGAGCGGGAAATTAGGTCGTTCCCGCCGTTCCTGAGGTCTGAGGGCTTCTCTTTCACCTCCACCACCAAAGAGGCCATTTTCCGGCGTTTTCCACCACCATCCTTCCATTCGGGAGTGGTAGCAAGCATCCTCCTCCAGTGCTCAAGCATTCCTTGTCGTGGGAAGCCATAGAAGAGTTGTAGGTCATTGGAGCGGTGACAGCCTCCATCGCTTAGCACACCATCTGAGGGTCGAGCCCGGAGAGAGCCCGACAACCTCTCATTCCGGCCGAGAACCCAAGACGCGGTGATTTCTTCCTATTGGTCTTCTCTAACTTTATGTTTGTGCTTTTCCTTATGTTGTTTTAATGAACCATCATTTAGCTTTATGTTATAAATCTTTTGTGATGTTCTTGTCCAATGATGCGGTAGTGCGAGAATAGCACTTTCTTTGCTGTGATTTTCTGAGATTTGTTGTGTGTGAAGCCCTAGCAATTGCTAGTGGTGATGCTTGGAGAAGAGTTGTGCGCGACCCTCACCCGTCATAGTTACTTTCCGTCCACGCGCCTCCCGAAGCACGGCATCGCGGCCATTGCATCCACCTCGCCTTGCGAAGCGGAGTTTTGACCTGCATCTCTCTTTTCTGCACTAGCTTAGGACACCCAAAATCAATGCCCTTGTTTTTCCTTTGTTCGCTCGTATAACAATCGATTCACCACACGTTTCGTTCACCAGAACCTGCATTCCTTCAGAGACGATATTCTTGGAAGCTATTCCCAATTTTATTACTTGACAGCGACCGGTGCACTTGCCGAATACGCATCACTTGCAAACGATCCCGGATGGAAGTATGGTGGAGGAGATCACCGGATGTGGTCTCCTATGGTGGAAAGGGTGAAAATGGCGGGCTTTTCTGGCTTTTCCCGCGAGGGGAATCGTCCTCCCCGACTGCAGCTGATTCCCTGCCTTAAATACTAAACAGTCAGATTTTTGGTCACGCACGGGCGAACGCACGACCGTGCGCTGCCCGTGCGTTATTTACGATAAAAATAGACTTGAGGAAGAAGCAGCCACGCCCGTGCATTTTACTCACGCACGGGCAAATCCGCCCGTGCATAAAAACGCACGGACAAACTCAGAATGGCTAAAATCAAGGCTAAACAGGGTGATCGTGCGATTCCTTCGCGCACGGCGAATCTGCCCGTGCGTAAAACGCACGATTAAATTCAGATCACCGGTTTTCTCCCCAGATGAAAGCACACGACCGCAGTCGTCCGTGCATCAAGAAAACGCACGACCGTGCGATATATACATTCATGAATTCTGGGCAAAAAGGAGATGATCCAACCACCTGCAAGCACAGCAATCCAGCTGGGAATACACCTCCAGCACCAATCAAACAAAGAAAAGGATTGGGGAGCACCATGTGCTTACCCCCAATAACATGGAGCGCAAACACACACCAAAACGGGCCTAAAAGTGCACTTAGCATGGAATAACGAATATGAATAAAAACATCCCTAAAGTGTAGTGCATAGACTAGATAATCGGCCCAGATGAGCCCATAAATGTGTATATAAATGGGACTCATCAAGCTCCTTTATGCAAGTCACCTTGATGTCAAGTGTTGTTCTATAGCAACAAGTCAATTTCATCATCAATGGCTTTTTCCAACATCAATGAATCTTTAGATCTCATTTCTTCATGGTTGGAGAATGGATCATCCTCTAAGTGATCAGTGACAAAAATTACACCAAAGTTCATAGGGATTCTATCTCTTGTAGACTTTCTAACAGGAATAGGATTAACCTCTAAGGGTTGGGGAGCAATGCCAGAGGGGCCAGCTTCAGGTTCTACAATAAATTCAGAATTCATATCAGTAGACCCAGATACAGTTAAGCCTTGATCTTTAACAAACTTATTTTCATATAATACAGCGTTGTATAGTGAGGGTAATATGGTCTTTAGATATCCTAGATAGCCATATCCACCAATGTGTGTCAAAAACTAGTTAAAAGGAAGTCAAAATTCAGTTGAGTTAAACTTGCGTTGAATTGAAGTCGACGCAGCTTCGATTAAAGTCGAAACAACTTTGAATAGAAGTATATGTAACTCAGACTGGCTGTCGATGCTTCAATTAATAAGTAGTAGACACAACGTCGACTATATATCGATGCAGAAGTCAAAAGCCGGTGAATACATTCTTTCATGATGAAGTCGACGGAGCATCGATTAGTATTCAACTTATAAGCTAGAAGTTGAAGTCCAAGAATATATCGACAAGGAATCAACGCAAAGTCGATAACAAAGTTCAATTCAAAACTGAGGTTTTCTGAAGCAGATTTCGACGTAGCTTCTAATAGAACTCAACGACACGTTGATATAAAGTCAGAAGAATTTGACGTAACATCAAATATTGTTAAAGAATTGGAAACTTCATGGAATGGATTCTGAAGGTTATTCAGAATGTATATATGGAATATATTTGAATCCTAATGGGTCGCAATAGGATATAAAGAGAAAGAAAGGTATTAAGATTCAGAGGTGATATAATTGGAAGATATATTAAAAATATTAACGGGCTGTCAACAGACTTAGATGGAAAGCTACAATTCTCATTCTATACTTTCCAACTGAAGAGTCGATCAGAAGGAAAAGTAATTCGACAGAAGATTATATATATAAAGAATTAAAAAGGGATTTACATTTGTCTTGTCTGTCTGTCTCTCTCTCTCTCTCTAACTCTACCCGACAGATCTCTGTACAGCAGTTCTGTTGGGAATCTTGCCCACATGATTCCTGATTTGAAGAAGTCACCAAGTCAAGAAAACTTCACTTTGTATTTGATTACTCCTCTAGCATAAAGTCTCAGGAAATTAAAGAAATGTCGTCGAGAAGAATAGGAGACATCGTCGACAAAGTATGCTTGTCGTTGTGATGATGAGCAAAGCAACCGCTGAGAAGTAGCGTGTTCGTCGATCGCAGAGACATAGCAAGATCGTCGAACGAAGAATGCCGATCATCGAACGAAGAATGTCGATCGTCAAACGAAGGATGGCAAGTTCGTAGATCGCAGAATGCTATTGGTCGAACGTAGAAGGAAGATCGTGGAGCTCAATGTAAAGTGACTGTGTCATCGAGAAAGAACAAACATCATCGTAAAGAAGGCATGTCGTCGAGAGAACAATGTGATCATGACGACATAATGCAGGAAGGAAGATCGCGACGACATAGACAGAGATAGCTTGTCATTGAAATGATGCAAATATCTTCAAGACAGAATTCAAATCTTGCGGACGTGCTGTCAGCATTTAATGTCGCCGCCTGATTGTCTAATCAGCACGTGCTCTTAAGGAAAGGGGTGTCTGACAATTAAGACACTTTTTCAGAAAACCGTTGGGACCTCGTAGTCTTATAAAAGAGATAAGAGGTTGCCCTAATACTGCATCAATCGATCAGAAAGAAAGAACTTGCGCACATAGCGAATCGAACAGTACAAGCGGCGCAAGAAAGAAAGAAAAAGAAGAAGCAGTCATCTTCATCGACTGTTAAGGTGCCAATCTTCATCAGGCTAAGAAAAGAATTGAAGAAGAGTCATGCGATCAAAGTCCGATTCAAAAGCATCTTCTTCAATCTCAATGAGCCAATCTTCAACAGGCTAAAGTTGCCGATCTTCATCCGGCAGAAGTAACAGTCTCTTTACTGTATTCTCTTGTAAGGCTTGCGGGCCAATTTGTCTAGCTTGAGGGCTGGAGAGCTGTGAGGCTTGAGGGCCAGGGCAGTGCACTTGCGGGTGCGTCTTGTCGAGCTTGCGGGCTCGGGGCAGTAGGGGCTTGTGGGCCTAGGCTATTGGGACTTGCGGGTCCGTGTTGTAGGGCTTGAGGGCCTGAGTATCGAGCTTGCGGGCTCGGGGCAGTAGATGCTTGCGGGCCTATGCTGTTGGGACTTGCGGGTCCGAGTTGTAAGGCTTGGGTCCTAAATATTTGGCGGAGTTTGCCGAGCCTAGCACACTGCCGGGTAGGCGCAGAGGGAGAGAGGACTACTTAACACACCCGATCTTGAGGAACCTCTATAGATCTTGTGTCGTCTGGTGTGATTTACTTGCGTGTTAATTTTGTGCATTGCTTGAATATTGATAACTCACGCTAATAACTCAAAAAGTACCAAGATCACCTAACACCCACCCTCTAGGTGAACGTTCCATCTCTAACAAGTGGTATCAAAGCGAGGTTGATCAAAAGAAGACTTAACAGTCTGATCTAGATCAGGAACGACTCACTATGGCCGGTGGAGATCAAAATCGGGAGATGAGATCTATGAAACTTCCGATCTGCACCAAGGAGAACTTTCCCATCTGGAAGGAAAGAATTAGGCTGTTCATGGAAGCGGCCGATCCAAGAATCTATCTGACAGTCCAACAGGGTCCTTTTGTCCCCACAACCCCTTCCACCATTGATCCGATGCGGAAGGTAATAAAGAAATATGAAGACATGACCAAGGACGAGCTAGCCTTGGCAGGTCTGGATAAGAGGGCACAGAATGTTATTGTAAGTGTTGTAGATGATTCAACCCACCAGAACCTGATTCACTGCAAAACGGCCAAGGAGATGTGGGACTCCTTGATCGTATACATGGAGAGTACTGAAGAGGTAAGGAAAGACAGGAAATCTCTCCTCAACCAGAAATATGAAGCATTCAAACAAGGCAAGAATGAAAATATCTCCAACTGCCATGAGAGATTTTTCAAGATTGTGAATGGGCTGAGAAACTACGAAAGAGAGTTCACAAACTCTGATCTAAATGATAAGTTTCTCAGATCCCTCACAAAGGAATGGGATATCAAGATATGTGCCATCAGAGAGATGGGCCAACTGGGCAACATGGAGCCCAAGAACCTATACGGGAAGCTGCTGTCTCATGAACTCCAGCTTAATACAAGGACGGTTGGAGAAGAAGAAAGCTCAAAGGTGAGCTCAAGAGAAAGATCGGTGGCTCTAAAGGCTGAGAGAACCAGAAGATTCAAGTGCAGGACCTCTACTTCTCAGAACAGAACTGAGAACAGTGAGGAATCAGAAGCCAGCTCCTCTGACTCTGATGACACTGATAGAGAGGTGGCCCTCCTTTCAAAACAATTCAGAAAGCTGCTACACAGAAGAAGGAGGGACAACAGCAGAAGCTCCTCCTCAAGCTCCAGAAGATCTGACTATCGGGACAGATCCAGGGCTCCCAGGGAGGACAGGTATAGATCCAACTCCAGTAAACATGATTTAAATAATACTGTTTGTTATTCTTGCAGCAAAACAGGTCACATGGCTGCCGACTGCCCTTCCAAGAAAAGGGAGTCAAGGAACCATGAAGAGAGAAGAAGCTCTAGGAGCAAGAGAACCTCTGAGAAGGGGTTCGTGGCAAAGAAGACCAAAACGTTGAGTGACTCTAACTCAAGCTCCTATGGGACTGAGGATGAGGCACTTATTGGACTGATGGCCATCAATGAAGGCAAACAGGATGACAACTCTCCTGGAAAGGTAAAACACAGAACTTCTTTATCTGCCTCTGATTCTAGATCAGTGGCAGATTCTTTGCATGATGATGAGGAGGTATCTGCTGCCAACAGCACAGCCTCAAGATCCCAGTATGAAGTTGAATCTGAACTAATAAGGCAATATAAAGCCTTATGGAAAACCTTCATAGGCAGTAAGAAACTCCTCAAGGTGCAAACCAAGGAGTTAGATTCCTTGAAGCCTGTCCAATCCAAGCTCCAGGAGACAGCTGAAAAGCTAACTTCTATGAGCAAAGAAGTGGACAAACTTAAGGAAGCTATAAGGTTTAAGAATGCTGAGTTAGGGCAGAAAAACAAGGTCATTAGGGACCTTGATGAAATGTTGTTGGCTGAGAAGAAACTTGCTTCCAGCTTCTCAATGTCCAAAACTATCCTGCCAATATCTGACGCCTTCTCTGGACAGTTCAGAGCTGGTATCAGTTTCAATTAGGAGCCAGTCATGGGCAAAGATCCTGAAGCTAGACCTTCTTATAAGAAGGTGCTGACAGCAAGTCCTTCAGCCCACAGACCTGCAGCAACAGCAGTCAAGAGAATGGGAAAGGTTGTTCCAACAAAGCCTGCTCCCAAGAAGGTGAACCAAAGAGTGGTGAAGCCAATTCCTCCCCCGGCTCACACACATGAGGTTCACCCTAGATCTGTTAGACAAGAAGCCTTCTCTCCTGCTCATCAGCACTATCCTACTCAGATGATGACGCAGAAGAGAAGATATAACAGATATGAGTGTTGGTGTTGTGGGAATGTAGGCCACTTTGCATTGGACTGTTGGTTCAATCCAACAGGGCTCAATGCAAGGAGAGTGCAGAACCCTCCAAGGTTTGCGATTCCACTCTATCACCCTAACAAAAACCAAGGACCCAATCCCTATTGGGTACCTAAGGGGAAGTGATTTGTTTTGCAGGTAGGTCCAAATGCCAATCAATCTCCAATTTGGTATTTGGACAGTGGCTGCTCCAGGCACATATGACTGGATCCAGAAAGTACTTGAAAGAATTCATCCCTGTGGAGAATGGACCGACTGTTATCTTTGGAGGTTCAGAAAAGGGAGTGACCAGGGGCTACGACAACATCACTAATGGGTTAGTTACCATCACAAAGGTGGCTTATGTGGAGGGGTTGAGACACAACCTCATAAGCATAAGTCAGCTTTGTGATCTAGGCTTTGTTATTACTTTCCACAAGGACAAGTGCCTAATTAAGAAGTTCTCAGATTCTGAGACTACCTTAACTTGGACTCGGAGTGGGAACATTTATTGTTTGAATTTCCTCAATATAAATTCTTCCACTCCCATATGTCTTATCGATGATGGCAAAGAAGCCCTATGTGTACAATGGCACAAGAGACTCGCACACATCAATTATAAGACAATAGGCAAGCTTTTCTCACAAAACCTGGTCAGAAATGGACCTGACATTAAGTGCATCAGAGATGGTCCTTGTCAAGTCTGCCAACTTGGAAAGCAGACTAGGACTAGCTTTAAAAGCATTTCTAACAAAGAGTACACAAGATGCTTATTTTTACTACACATGGATCTATTTGGTCCTATGTCAGTTCATGGCTTAGGAGTGAAGGCCTACACCCTTGTAGTTGTTGATGACTACTCAAGGTTCACTTGGGTATTCTTCCTCAAAAAGAAATCAGTACCCTAGATATCTTAAAAAATTTTGTCAGGAAGATCCAGAATGAAATGAACTGTACTGTGGTCAAATTCAGAAGTGACCATGGAACAGAATTTCAGTCAGGGGCCATGACAGAATTCTGCCAAGACCTAGGTATCTCCCAAGAATTCTCCTCACCCAGAACTCCTCAACAGAATGGGGTTGCTGAAAGGAAGAACAGAACCTTGATAGAGACCAGCAGGACAATGCTAAGTGACTCCTCATTACCAGAATACTTCTGGGCAGAGGCTGTCAACACTGTTTGTCATGTAATAAACAGGGCCTCAATCATCAAAAACCACAAGAAAACTCCCTATGAGCTAATGAAGGGCAGAAAACCAACTCTATCCTACTTTAGGATCTTTGGTAGCAAATGATATGTCCTTAATAATGGGAAATCCAAACTAACTAAGTTTGCTGAGAAAAGTTGTGAAGGTATTTTTGTTGGATACAGCTCACACAGCAGGGCATACAGAGTATACAACCTCAATACCCAAACTGTGGAAGAATCTATTCATGTTGTATTTGATGAGACTAGCCTTATCCATAAGGGTTGGTCTAGTTCTCTAGTGAATGCAGGTACAGTGGAAAGATTAGAAAAGCTATCCATTGAAGACAAGGCTGACACCTCACTCAACAACAAGAATCAGTCTGTGATGGTTGAAATAGAGGTAGAACCTGCAGACGATACAGAAACGGCTGAAGAAGTGCAGCCTGAAGAGGTAGCTCATACAGAAGTACCCAGAGCTCTACCAACTGCCTTGAGATAAGTAAGAGATCACCCCCAAGAGTAGATAATAGGAAATGTTAACCAAGGCGTGCTGACAAGGAGTAGAGCTGCAAATCAAGCATTGTACCTGAGTTTTCTCTCTCAAATTGAACCCAAGAAATTTGAGGAAGCAAATCAGGATCCATTTTGGATTGCTGCAATGCAGGAGGAACTGAACCAATTTAAAAGATGCGAAGTGTGTAAATTGGTTCCAAGACCCCAAGGACACAACATCATAGGAACCAAATGGGTCTACATGAACAAGTTGGACGAACATGGAATCATCACCAAGAATAAAGCAAGACTAGTGGCAAAAGGCTACAGACAAGAGGAGGGGATAGATTTTGATCAGACATTCGCTCCAGTAGCCAGACTGGAAGCAATAAGACTGTTCCTAGCCTATGCAGCATACAAAGGTTTCAAGGTCTACCAAATGGATGTGAAGTCAGCCTTCCTAAATGGTGACCTCAAAGAGGAAGTATATGTAGAGCAGCCTTCAGGTTTTGTCGACTCTACTTATCCGGGTTATATTTACTTTCTTAGAAAGGCACTTTATGGTTTAAAGCAGGCACCTAGGGCCTAGTATGAGACTCTGTCAAGCTTTCTAATTGAGAACAAGTTCTCAAGGGGAATGATTGATAAGACATTGTTCCTAAGGGAAGTGAAGGGCAAGATCTTGCTAGTGCAGATCTATGTAGATGACATCATCTTTGTCTCTACAGATAACAATCTCTGCAAAACGTTTGCCAACTTGATGCAGGAAAAGTTTGAGATGAGCAGTATGGGTGAGCTCAAATACTTCCTAGGTCTCCAAGTGAAACAATCTGAAGATGGGATTTTCATCTCTCAGACCAAATTCACTAGGGAGCTAGTCAAGAAATTTGGATTGGAGAGTGCTTCTTCAATGAAAACTCCAATGGGAACCAATGTGTCTCTGGAAAAGGATGAGAAGGGCATACCCTTTGATGAAACCAAGTACAGATGCATGATTGGATCCTTTCTTTATCTAACTGCAAGTAGGCCTGAAATAATGTTTGCTACATGTGTCTGTGCTAGATATCAGGTGAATCCTAAGGAATCTCATCATGTCTCTGTCAAGAGAATCTTAAGATACCTGAAGGGTACATCAAATCTTGGCCTATGGTACCCTAGGAACAATGGCTGTGAACTAACTGGCTATTCAGATGCAGATTATGCAGGGTGAAAGGAAGACAGGAAAAGTACATCAGGGACATGTCAATTCCTTGGTGGAAGACTGATCTCTTGGAGCAGTAAGAAGAAGACAAGTGTGGCAATCTCAACATCAGAATCAGAATATATCTTGGCTAGAAGCTACTGTGCTCAACTGCTATTGATCAAACATCAACTTGAAGATTACAATCTAAAGATGACCAAAACACCCCTGTTTTGTGACTCTTCAAGCGCAATCTCAATTGCTAAGAACCCTGTCTCTCATAGCAGGACTAAGCATATTGAGATCTGGTATCACTTCATCAGGGAGCATATTGAAAATGCAGATATCACCCTTGAGTTTGTCCCAACAGATAAACAAGTGGTTGATATATTTACAAAGCCCCTAGATAAAGCTAAGTTCAACTTCTTCAAATTCCAACTGGGAATGTTGAACTTAGAATAATTCTCTACTTATTTTTCACTAATCCCTTTCTAGATGATTGGTTGGACAACCTTTCAGGATTTGGATAAACTATAACCGAGGAAGGGGGAGCCTTGAACTATTGTCTCCTAAAAGAAGTGCTCTAGAAAAGAAGTCGGAAAGGGGGAGAAAGGGCATCAAATGTTCAAGAAGATGACCTCAAAGATAGGGGGAGCAAAGAAGTAGGGGGAGCCATAAAAGAAGAGACATCAAATCTAGGGGGAGCTACAAGCTTGATGATGTACTCAGAAAGTTCAGCAAAGATAAGTACAATCTCACATGCTCAAAGTTAAGATTATAATATTTATTGTCCAGTGAAAATAGTCTTGAATTGAGATTCTGACTTCTTCAAATAGGGGGAGATTGTTGGGAATCTTGCCCACATGATTCCTGATTTGAAGAAGTCACCAAGTCAAGAAAACTTCACTTTGTATTTGATTACTTCTCTAGCATGAAGTCTCAGGAAATTAAAGAAATGTCGTCGAGAAGAATAGGAGACATCGTCGACAAAGTACGCTTGTCGTCGTGATAATGAGCAAAGCAACCGCTGAGAAGTAGTGTGTTCGTCGATCGCTGAGACATAGCAAGATCATCAAACGAAGAATGTCGATCGTCGAACGAAGGATGGCAAGTTCATCGATCGCAGAATGCTATTCGTCGAACGCAGAAGGAAGATCGTCGAGCTCAATGTAAAGTGACTGTGTCGTCGAGAAAGAACAAGCATCTTCATAAAGAAGGCATGTTGTCGAGAGAACAATGTGATCACGGTGGCATAATGCAGGAAGGAAGATCGCAACGACATAGTCAGAGATAGCTTGTCGTTGAAATGATGCAAATATCTTCAAGACATAATTCAAATCTTGCGGACGTGCTGTCAGCATTTAATGTCACCGCCTGATTGTCTAATCAGCGTGTGCTCTTAAGGAAAGGGGCATCTGACAATTAAGGCACTTTTTCAGAAGACCGTTGGGGACCTCGCAGTCTTATAAAGGAGATAAGAGGTTGCTCAAATACGGCGTCAATCGATCAGAAAGAAAGAACTTGCGCACATAGCGAATCGAACAGTACAAGCGGCGCAAGAAAAAAAAAGAAGCAGTCATCTTCATTGACTGTTAAGGTGCCAATCTTCATCAGGCTAAGAAAAGAATTGAAGAAGAGCCGTGCGCTCAAAGTCTGATTCAAAAGCATCTTCTTCAATCTCAAGGAGCCAATCTTCAACAGGCTAAAGTTGCCGATCTTCATCCGGCAGAAGTAACAGTCTCTTTACTGTATTCTCTTGTATGGCTTGCGGGACAAATAGTCTAGCTTGAGGGTTGGAGAGCTGTGAGGCTTGAGGGTCGGGGCAGTGCACTTGTGGGTGCGTCTTGTCGAGCTTGCGGGCTCGGGGGCAGTAGGGGCTTGCTGACCTAGGCTGTTGGGACTTGTGAGTCCGTGTTGTAGGGCTTGAGGGCCTGAGCGTCGAGCTTGCGGGCTCGGGGGCAGTAGGGGCTTGCGGGCCTAGGCTGTTGGGACTTGCGGGTCCGAGTTGTAAGGCTTGAGGGCCTAAAGATTTGGCGGAGTTTGCCGAGCCTAGCACACTGTCGGGTAGGCGCAGAGGGAGAGAGGACAACTTAAGACACCCGGTCTTGAGGAACCTTTATAGATCTTGTGTCGTCTGGTGTGATTTACTTGCGTGTTAATTTTGTGCATTGCTTGAATATTGATAACTCACGCTAATAACTCAAAAAGTACCAAGATCACCTAACACCCCCCCCCCCCCCCCCCTCTAGGTGAACGTTCCATCTCTAACAAATTCTTCTTCCTCAAGCTGCAGAAAGCTTCTTCTTTCGCCCCCTTTTAAAGGATCTAATCAAAGATATAGAGATCAATCTGAAAAGGCTAGATTTGTGCTTATAATCCTTGCATCTTATTCTATGCAAGGATCCATCATCTTACAAAGGATCTACAACACTTAGTGCCTAGAATCCTCAGTGACTGCTGAAAGAGGATTAAAATCAGAAGAGTGCACTTCATCTTCTTCTTCTTACTTAAATTCTCATTTCTATAAAATGAGTAAAGAGTCTTAAGAATCCCTCTTCAAAAGATGCAGTCTTGGTTCAAGATCTCCTGATCAAATGATCTGGTTTGGTTCAAGATCTCCTTATCAAAAGATCTGGTTTGATTCTAAGAGTCTCCATATCAAATGAATTAGTCTCTAGTTCTAAGAGTCTGCTTATCAAAAGACTCAGTGGTTGTGTCTCCTTATCAAAAAAACTCAGGCACTATGATAGTGTATTCCTACAAAAGTGGTATAAGAATGGACTACCCAAATTTTGGGGAACCTCTATAGCTTCTGTGTCTTCTGTGTTGTGAATTTTCTGTGATTGTCTCTTGTCTACTTTTATTATTCTGTGATTGATTTAATTCTGGTGGGAATCTTGGATGCTTAGGAATTAGGATTATTTTTCTGTATACTTCTTAGTAAAAGTTTGTAAATCTCTATTCACCCTCCCCCCCCTAGAGAATTCTAAGGGGAGAAATTGTGCACTTTCAATTGGTATCAGAGGGAGGTTGATCATAAAAAGGTTAACACATTGATCAAAAGATTCACTCACTCATATTTTTATATTTCAAAAGAATTTTAAGAAAATGAGTTCTAAGGACTATGCATCCACTAGACCACCAGTGTGTAACCTAGACAAGCTTACACTCTAGAAGACCAGAATTCGACTTTATATGAATTATATTGATGAGAACATTTTTGATATATTGTTGATAGGTCCTCCAATGCCTTACAAAAAGGATGCCAGTGGAGCCTCAACATTAGAACTGGTCCCCCAATCAAAGTGGACTGGAGCTGAGAAGAAAGTAAAGGCCTATGATGATAAGGCTATGAATATACTAGTTTCCCCTATGTCAGATGGCATATTTCAAAAGTGGTTAAATGTCAGTATGCAAAAGAAATTTGGGATTCCCTATCCAATTTTGTTGATAGAAGTTCTGATGAAAGAAAGGACAAGAGGTCCCTTCTCATATCCCAATATTAGAACTTTCAGAAGAAGTCTGAAGAAAATGTTGTTGAAACGTATGAAAGCTTCTGCATCATAATCAATGAGCTCAAAGGCCTGGACAAGGAGATCTCATTGACTAATATAAATGATAAGTTGCTCATGTGCTTCCCAAGCACTTGGGATTCAAGGTTCTGGGTCATCAGAGAGTACAAATGCCACAAGGAGATCTCCATAGATGCTCTACTAAGCAAGTTGAAGTCCTATGAAATGCTGCTAAAAATTGGGCTGAAATAGAAGCCAAAGAGAAAGCTTCAACTCCTTTAAAAGAAAGAATGATTGCTCTAAAAGATTTTGAATCTGAACCATCAACTTCAGAAGAAGATATGTTCAATCTTCTAGCAAGAAGATTCCGAAAGTGGGTCAGAACTGAAGACTCAAGAAGGAAAGATAGAAGCTCCAGCAAGCTAAGGTATGATAAGACTCTCAATAAGGAGATTACATGCTTTGCATATAGGAAGCCAAGGCACATTGCAACTGAGTGCCTAGATCTTCAGAAGGAGAAGTCTCATAAAAAGAACTATAAGAAATAGTTTTTTAAGAGAAAAGATAAGAAGAAAGAAAGAGGGTTCATTGCTGAAACATGGAGTGAGGTTGAATCTAGCTCCACGGAAAATGAGGAAGAAACAAATATTGAATACCCCTGCCTGATGGCCTTTGAAGATCCCTCTGAAGAGGATCAAGTAACTTTCTTTAATGATTTTGATTTCTCTTCAGATAAATTTAAAGAATATTTTAAAGAATTCTATAAAGAACATCTAGAAGCTCAGAAAGAAATTATAACACTTAGAAAAGAATTAGAAGATCTTACGGAAGATGTATATTCTGATAATTATGAATTAGGGGTGAGGTATATAAGAAAGAAAAATAATTAGATAAATTAGCTGCTCATTCATCATCTTACAAAGGATCTAGAACACTTAGTGCCTAGAATCCTCAATGACTGCTGAAAGAGGATTCAAATCAGAAGATTACACATCATCTTCATCTTCTTCTTCTTACTGTAATTCTCATTTCTGTAAAATGAGAAAAGAATTTTAAGAATCCATCTTCAAAGGATTCAATCTTGGTTCAAGATCTCCTTATCAAATCATCTGATTTGATTCAAGATCTCCTTTTCAAATGACTTGGTTTGGTTCTAGGAGTCTCTTTATCAAAAGACTTAGTCCCTAGTTCTAAGAGTCTCATTATCAAAAGACTCAGTGGTTCTCAGTGTCTCCTTATCAAATGACTCAGGCACTGTGATAGTGTATTCCTTCCAATGTAGTAGAAGAGTGGACTACCCAGATTTTGTGGGACCACTATAGCTTTTGTGTCTTCTGTGTTGTGAATTTTCTGTGATTATCTCTTGTCTACTTTTATTATTATATGATTGATTTAATTCTGGTAGGAATCTTGGATGCTTAGAAATTACGATCATTTTTATGTGCACTTCTTAGTAAAAGTTTTTTAAATCTCTATTCACCCCCTCTAGGGAAGTTGATAATAAAAAGGTTAACACCTTGATCAAAAGATTCTCTCACACTTATTTTTATATTTCAAAATTATTTTAAGAAAATTAGTTCTAAGGACTATGCATCCACTAGAGCACCAGTATGTAACCTAGACAAATTTACACTCTAGAAGACCAGAATTAGACTTTATATGAATTCTATTAATGAGAATAGTTTTGATACTGTGTTGACAGGTCCTCCATTGCCTTACAAAATGGATGCCAGTGGAGCCTCAACACAAGAACTGGTTCCCAGTTCAGAGTGTACTGAAGCTGAGAAGAAAGTAAAGGCATGTGATGTTAAGGCTATGAATATACAAGTATATACTATGTCAGATGGAATATTTCAAAAGTGGGTGAATGCCAGTCTGCAAAAGAAATCTGGGATTCCCTATCCATATTCGTTGATAGATGTTCCGATGAAAGAAAGGACAAGAGGTCCATTCTCATATCCCAATATTAGAACTTTCAGAAGAATTCTGAAGAAAATGTTGTTGAAATGTATGAAAGCTTTAGCATCATAATCAATGAGCTCAAAGGACTGGATAAGGAGATCTCATTGACTGAGATAAATGATAAGTTGCTCATGTGCTTCCTGAGAACTTGGGACTCAAGGATTAGGGTCATCTGAGAGTCTAGATGCCACAGGAAAATCTCCACAGATACTCTACTAAGCAAGCTAAAGTCCTATGAAATGCTACTAAAAAGTAGGGCTGAAGCAGAAGCCAAAGAGAAAACTTCAACTCCTTCAAAAGAAAGCATAATTGCTTTAAAAGCTTCTAAATCTGAACCATCAACTTTAGAATAAGATATGTTCAATATTGTAGCCAGAAGATTCAAAAAGTGGGTCAGAACTGAAGACTCAAGAAGGAAGGACAGATGCTCCAGCAATCCAAGGTATGATAAGACTCCCAACAAGGAGATTGCATGCTTTGCATGTAAGAAGCCAGGGCATATTGCAACTAAGTGCCTTGATCTTCAGAAGGAGAAGTCCCATCAAAAGGACTATAAGAAGATCTTTAAAAGAGAATATAAGAAGAAAGGAATAGGGTTCGTTGCTGAAACATGGAGTGAGACTGAATCTAGGTCCAACAGCTCCTCAGAAAGTGAGGAAGAAATAAATATTGAAGACCCCTGCCTGATGGACATTGAAGATCCCTCTAAAGATGATCAAGTAACCTTCTTTGATGATTTTGATTTCTTTTTAGATGAATTTAAAGAATGTTTTAAAGAATTCTGTAAATATCATCTAGAGGCTCAGAAAGAATTTAATACACTTTGAAAAGAATTCGAAGATCTTAAGGAAGAAGATGTATATTCTAATAATTATGAATTAAGGGGTGAGGTATATAAGAAGGAAAAAAGAAATAGATAAATTAACTGCTGAAAATTTAACATTAAAGGTAGAGCTTACAAAGGCAAAGTCCTTTGAAGATTCACTCAATGAGAGGAGTCAAAAGCTAAAAGATTTCATAGAGAATCTCTCTATGAGATTTAGATATCTTGGATTAGGGGCAGATCCTTTAGTTAGTAATGTAGCTTCCAGCAAACCTGCTTAGGAGAGTCCTGTAGTATTTGTTAGATCCAGTGAGAATCAACTAAATGAAAATATATAATCTTGTGAAGAACCGCATAATCATCCTAATATAATCACTGTATTTAATATTGTGTGTTGGACATGTGTGTCACATCCTTTTGTTTGAGAATAACAAATCCCAAATTGTATTTGATCTTGCTTGTCATGTATTTAGAGTGTGCAGGAACTATAGGTGCAATACTCCACAGGTAGAAAATAGATTGGAGACGATTCTCTAGAAAGTGTGCTAACGCTCGCGTTAGTTATTAACGCCCAGCGTTAGCAACCGCTGAGAAGGAAACCACTGAGATGGCGCTCGATGAAACCTGAAGGAACCTGCGTTCGACGAACTCTGAAGGAAACTGCGTTCGACGAACTTGGAGTTCCATTCGACGAAATTGCCTGCGCTCGACGACATTGCGCCCGACAAACTGCGTTCGACGAACTCGGAGTTCCGTTCGACGAAATTGCCTGCGCTCGACGAAATTGCGCTTGACAAGCTGCATTCGAGGAAATTGGAGTTCCGTTCGACGAACTGTGCCTGCGCTCGACGAAATTGCGCTTGACAAACTGAGTTCGACGAACTATGAGTTTCGTTCGACGAAATTGATTCTGTTCGACGAACTTGATTTCTACCACGATCCTGACGGTTGCGGTTGACGAAGTGGTTTCACTACAACAAACAGCACTTATAGTAAGGACCTAAATCGTTACAGTAAGTGCCAAAAATCGTTACAAAAACTCTTTGGTAACGAAAAAAACTTTAAGTAACGGTCCTCCTCTAAAGCTCGACGCTCAAAGTTCTTGTAACGAATGTATGCATGTCGTTACAAATAAATTAATTGTAACAAACAAAATTTTCTCACCAAAAAGAGATTCTTCCTCATAATAAATTGGTCACAATAAATATTATTTCGTTACGAATGTTTTTTTTCTCACAAAAAAATAGTTATGATTAAAACTATTTCGTTACAAATGTTTTATTTTTTCCTCACTAAAATAAACTAACTTCATTACAATAAAGTATAATAAACATTATTTCGTTACAATAGATTAAACAATAGTAACGAAAAAAATCATTACATTTGTTTTTCATTCTTCTTACTACAGCCAATTCATTTATATATCAAAAATATTTCATTTCTATTTTTTGTGTACCTAAGATTTTATTACAAATAATAATCTTGAAAACACACATATATTTAATATTTTGTAACAAGATCAACATGTATTTATTCACACCAAAAAGTATTACATAGAGTACAAGTTATTATCATCTCTTCTAAAATAATACAATATTACATTACAAGATCAACATGTTTCTAATATAAATCTTCCGTCATTTTTCGAAAAATGAATCATCCATCACTTTCTGACTAATGAATCTTTCGTCACTTGCCGGTCAATGCTCGAGCACCCTACAAATAAAAGAGAGTAATTAAGATCACCCTACAAATAAATGAGAGCAGAAACATACAAACTCACATCCATACATACATAATCCATACACACCCCATTAAACAAGCGTACAATAAAACACACAGTTGACGCCTGTCATTTAGTTCACACTGAAATTAAGGTCATGAGGGAGTTCACTATTTAGTTGTAATGTTCTGAAATTAAGATCACATGTTAATGACACTTCACTGCACTTAAAATCACACACTTCACTACACAACTCTTTAAAACGTACAGCACGCACACAGTTTACTGCACTTAACATTGATCGCACACACTTCACTGCACAACTCTTAAAACAGCACACACATGCACACATTTCACTGCACTTAACATCACACGCGCACATACAAAACTCATAAAAACAGCACACACACTGCACTTAACATCACACTGACGCGTGATTTCAGCACCGCTAATTAGCAAGTGTGAAATGCGGTACGACGGCAGTGCACCGGTCGTTATCAAGTAATAAAAGTAAGGAGGAATTCCCCGAATATCATTCTCAAAGGAATGCAGGATGTGGTGATAAGAAAATAGAGTGAGTCGATTGTTACACGAGCGAATAAAACAAGGGCGTTGTGGATGATGTCCTAAGCTATTGCAGAAATAAGAAATGCGGGTCAAAACTCCGCTTCACAAGGCGGGGTGGATGCAATGGCCGCGATGCCGTGCTTTGGAAGGCACGTGGACGGAAAGTAACTGTGACGATTGAGGGTCACACACACCTCTTCACAAAGTGGGGGTGAGTGCAGCGACCGCGATGACGTGCTTCGGTATGTGGGTGAAATGGCCATAGTGCGGGGTTTTGTGAGGGTCGAAGGCACCTCTTCACTCTCACTTCTAGCTTTTGATAGAGTGAGCTAGCTAGAATGCGTGTGTGGAAGTGGAGTGGAGGCGGAGCGCATCACAACAAAGCATCAAATGAAGAACGAAACAAGAAAAAACTTATATTCATAGACAAATAGAAAGCAATCCAGTTCACTACAACAATCAAAAGTACATTTCCAAAAAGAGGGAGAGGGTAGAGGAAACCACGAGATGAGAAGCTTCGCCATAGATCTTGGTCAGAATGGGGGGTCGTCACGCGTCCTCCGAGCTCAATCCTTGGTTGCTTCCGGGGTTCAGAGGCTATCACTACCTATAAACATCATCCGTTTTCTTCTCAAAGCTGGGTCTCTTCCACTTAGCTCAATGGAGATGTCTCACCTTCAAATGCTTGCTGTAGATGGAGGAGAATGCTTCTAGGACCCTTGATGGAGCATAGGATCGATGGATGAAGCTTTCCCAAGGAAGAGGATGGATGGATGGAGCTTGGAGAGGGAAAATGGCGGAAGCTTGCGGAAGAATTCGCGCCCAAACTGTGCTGGCTTGCCCTAAAATCGCGGAGTCGGTCTTTAAATACGGAGCAGAGAAAATACAGCGCACGATCAAGGGCGCACGACCAGTGGTCGTGCGCGAAGGAAAGCTTGTGATCGTGCACGGCCAACCTGCAGCAGATGGAAAGATAGGGAATTAACGCACGGGCAGTGGCGCACGACCAGTGGTCGTGCGCCTGATCGTGCGAACCGCTCTGTCTGGTAAGTGGAATTATCGCACGACCAGTGGTCGTGCGCTTGATCGTGGGAGAAGGTAAACGCGCGATCAGTGGCTTTTTAGGCAAAAATTCGCCCCAAACCATTCCGAGCGTTCACATGATCATTGCACCTGCAGCAAACTTAAACATACCCGCTGGGGTATAGAAACAAAGCTCCCCAGCGGCATAAAATATGCACTAAAAATAATAAAAGGGAACCATCCAAGATAACACACAGAACTAGGCTATGGAAGGTACTATCTACGCAAATGAACAACTAGACCAATATGATCAATAATCATCCTAATATGCAGTACCTATGCATGATAATAAGCCCAAATGAGTCCTAAAACATGTATATAATGGAGACTCATCACACCCCCAGACTTAACCATTTGCACGTCCCGGGCAAACTACTCAGCTCTCGAGACGGAACAATTGGATGTCAGAGTGTGATTGAGCGGTGGAGACTCATGTGAAGTCGCATGCTTACGTGCGTAGAAATACATTAGAATAGAATTTAACTCAAGATTATATTTAACTATTTCTAAAACAGTAATTTGAAATCTATTTTACTTGGATGGTGAATCCCGGTGAATCTTACGGTCGCGCATAAGGGAAAATAGCGTGACTAATGAGTAGAGTATTACTTGAATCAGAGCTCGGGACAATCTCCTAAGAAATCCATCAAAGTCGGTGTCCATAGGCTTGCAAGTTCGCACTCTCTCCACTACATGAGATGACTCATATCTAAAGTCAATAGGACTTATAGGCTAAGATTTGGCTTAGGTTGAGTTTAGGCTAGATAAGTAGAAGGACGGTCGGAATCGCACTCAACATAACCCGAGCACTCAAGAGAATTACAATCACCAATACAACATTTTCAAGAACTACACAACACCCCCAGACTTCAACTGAACACTAGGTGCGTGCTAAGCCAAACATAATTTTCTTTTGTCGAGAGAATGTAATTGAAAGTTCTTTTTGAACAAAATTTTTTCTTTTTTCTTTTCTTTTCTCTTCTCGACAGAATTTCTTTTGTAGGCACAATAAAAACTTCTCCTTCAGCTATTCCAAGGCTACCATACACCACAGAGGTAACACCAAATGTGATCGATAAATAAATTTCTTTCAGCTCATTTGTTGGTGCGAACATAGGTTTGGCCGTATGGCTTTGGTGAAAATTTAGTGGAGCTAAACAAGGAGGAAAGTTAGGCTCAAGTGGGCTTGCAAAGGTGATTACGTTGGTAAGGATTTCAAAAGCACAAACGGATCAAGAAATGGTCTACATCACACTTTATAACGAGTACTTCAACGCAATCGTTTCAAGAGTCGCCTAGTGCAAGTTCTAGCCACCGAGAAAGGTTGTCCTTCCTTCCGACCCTAGTAATAAGCTACTACTAGTCCAGCTACACTCGGCCTTATGCTACCATTGGATTCACCGGATTCATCACTAAAGTAAAATAAATTGCAGCTACTATAATAGAAATAATTAAATTATAACTTTGAATTTTATTCTACTCTAATTGAATTTCTAGGCGTGACGGGAGCACTCGACTAGAGCACTACTCGAGCCGACATTTTTCTCTACTCCTCACTCATACACTAACAATCCAATTCTTACGAGCGGGGAACCTCTCAGCAATATCCAAGAAGTGCGCGTGATCAAGTGCACGTGAACTAGGTGCAAGCGGATGCAATGTGTGCAAAAAATTAAAAATCCTAACTCAGCACTTTCTAACATGCTATGCAAAGTGCATGCACGTGCACAGCTCGAACTCTCCCCCAGACTTGATCAAAATTAAATAAAATAGACAATTCAGGAATACGGAAAATAGGGATAGAGAGGACCTATGCTCATAAATGAGCATGCCAGAAGTGCGGTAATTCCTTCTTTAAATTTTCTCCTTCCTCAACCACCACGCGAGAGCTTCAACCTACGATGTTAGCAAAAAGGAAATAACAGAACACAAAAGAAATTAAAAGGCAAACGGAACCGGGTGGTTCCCATGGGTTGTCTCCCAAGAAGCCCTTTTGTTTAATGTCCTTAAATGTGGACCAAATACCTGTATTAAAGTTTAAGAGCAGCAGTTATAAAGATTGTTCAAAACTCAATAAAAAAAAGAGGCACCCGGATGAGTGCGCACGCACAGAAGTAAATCAAACGTCCTGAATTAACAAGACGAGCAGGACCAAACACTAAAAGAAATAAGCTGAGATGCGGACTCAAATCTCCTCTCCGCTGTCACTGTCATAAATTTGGATTGGGGAGGCGCGACGCGGAGCAGTGGGTGCAACACGAGCAGGGGGCTGAGGTACGTTCAGCCCACCCCGCAAAGCCTGTTGATAAATAAGGTCCTGCATCCAATACTGCGACGCCACCAAATTGGAGAGGCGCTCGCTTAGGTCCGGGACTCCCTGAATCGCAGCGTGACCGTAGTGCTGCCCTGCGTGCTGCTGAGGTTGCTGCTCAGGCTACTACGGAGGCTGTTGTGACCTTTGGGGCGGCCCCGCTGCCCTGCGTCTTCCCATCGCGGACGATTCAGCCTCAACGTTTACTTCCTCCCCTTCTTGACCACCATCACCACCATCGCTCGGCCCAGTCACCCGGTACGTTCGGTTGCCCTTTCGTCCCACCACTCACAGCAGGTGGAACCTCACCATTGTGGCCCGCGTGATCATGGACGGAGAAGTAACCTGCTCCATCGGTGGTAGCTGGTCCCACACTCCCAACCCCTTCACGATTCGGGTGACGTAGTACACACCCCCAATCGCTCCGGCGAGGCCATAAGTGGCCTCATGGTGGAAGAATTGAGACAACATGAACCCCGGGTGAAGGGGATACCACTGCTGCATGCTGTAGAGGTACAATAGGTCTTGCCAACCTACCACATTCTGGCTCAAGCCACGCGCGGCGATAGAATGACAGATCAAATGCTGCAGATACCGCAAGGCGGGAGATACGATCTTTGTAGACTTGGCTCTACAAGCCACGTAGTCATCATCCGTGCTCCTGAATGACCGCCAGACAGATTGCGAGGACACATTATCCGTAAATAACATTGCCAAGCTCTGAAAATCCAAACTTGCTACCTCATTATCCGTGTAAAATCCAGCGTGGGAGGCAAGCTCGGGGAGAGACAGGGTAAATACATGCCCCATCATCCGGAAAGAACAAACAAGAGGCATGAATCCCGCCGGTGTGCCTTCCCACTCGAATGTGGAGAGGAACTCCAAAGTCAGCTCCTTGAATCCTAACTCAGCACATTCGAAGACCTTCCTCCAGTTGTCGAAGGAGTAGAGGAGAAGAGTTGCATCCATCAAAGTGCCGCCATCTCCAATCGACCGGAGTTCCTCCCAGTCAACAAGACGCTGCGAGAGGAAGGGCTTGCCTCTTAGCACGGTGAAGCGGCGTGTGTGCTCTGCCCTTGAGAACTTGGCCATTCTCCCCAAGATCTGAGCGGGAGCGGCGGAGGAGCGGGAACTTTGATAAGCCTTGGTGACGCGGCGGCTCCCGGATGGATCCATGGAAATCCGAGATTAGAGGAGGAGAGGAAGGAAGACAAGGCTTACCGGAGAAGATGAAGTGAGGGGGAGGAAAGGAGCTCTCGGATGGCGCACGCTCAGCGGCAAGAAGCAAGCAGCGGAAGCCCTAGATGCACGCACAGGAGTCGGCCGAGAATTTTTAAAGGAAACTGGGCCCGCGCACGACCAGTGGTCGTGCGCTAATAAATAGGGCGCACGACCAATGGTCGTGCGCAAAGGAGAAATTTGCGCGCCCAGTTTCAAAATTAAAAACTCACCGCCGTCATGTGAGTGCAACAAGGGTTTCCCACATCTTAGCAGAAGAAGATTATCAGCAATCAACAGATAAAAGCTCTACAAAAAAAAATAAACAGCAAAAGGAGTACACAAAAATTTATAGTAAATCTAACTAAGATAACTATTGGGGTTTAATGTCTCCCAACTGGACTTATTTAGCAGCTGGCATATGTTAACTGATCGGCCTATGAAAAGTGAAGTGAACAGAAAGCTGTTCATTTATCCGATTTGGTAGCCAGTGGCTATATGGTGACAGGACAGTTACCCCCATCCCTGAATATAAATACCTGCACTGGGCGTCAGGCAGGGTAGATAAAATGATGCAGAAATCTCAGTGTCTGTCTCATCATACAGTTGACCCATTACATCATCGGCTTGCATAGCAGGACCGACTACTTCCTGGATCATATCAAATGCAGAATCCTGCACTGAGTAAGACACGAGAATGGGGTGAAGAAATTAATCAGAAGAACAACATAAAAGATTGTCATCATTGGAAGCGATCCCGGTATCACTCCCAAAGGGTTGAAGTGGCGAGAGATCATTGGCATCATCAAGTATGCAGCAAGGTCTAGCGAGTTCGTCAGCGGCCTTCTCCTCACCTTGGAGAACCTCCTCCTCCTTTGGAGTGGGCATGAAACTGCGCAGATATGCAACATCCTGTAAATTGACCTCAATGATAACATCTGAAATAGATGTAGTTTCGTGCGTAGCGGGAGAAGACGTGCTTCTTAAGAGTTCAGGCTCACTCTCCACGCAAGGGCACAAATCCACGCAAAGTGGTACATGAACCGAAGAGGTGTGGGGGGTCGCACCAGAAACAGAGTCAATAGGGACACTGATGCACGTGTCGATTCCAGAGACTTCAAAAAGTGAGGGTGGAAGTGACACGTAATCTGAGGAAGGAGCTGTGTTTGCAGAATTCGAGGATGGGACGATCCGGATATCCGGCTCATCGTCATCCGCCAATTGGCGAAGATAATCCACACAGTCCTTCAAGGCGTGCTCTCTACTTTTGCAAAATAACCACTGCTTTACCGGCTTTGCCGGCACCCAAGGTGCGGTAGCCGCGAAATAGTGCGACAACGGAGGCGCAGTAGAGGAGCCAAAAGATTTATGGGACCCGTATGGTTTCTGAACAACACCATACTCTTTGGGGCACCTATTACTAGCGTGGGATGTGTCCCCACACCAACAACATCGGATATTCAAATGTGCCCACATGATACAGAAGAAGAAAATAGCATGAAAAAGAATAAGTTAAAAAGGAATAAAAGACTCAATCGCAAACAATCGATTCACAACCAAAATCTAATCACGCCTGCAATCCCCGGCAATGGCGCCAAAAACTTGTCGCGCGATTTCAGCACCGCTAATTAGCAAGCGCGAAATGCGGTACGATGGCAGTGCACCGGCCGTTGTCAAGTAATAAAAGTAGGGAGGAATTCCCCGAATATAGTTCTCAAAGGAATGCAGGATGTGGTGATAAGAAAATAGAGTGAGTCGATTATTACACGAGCGAATAAAACAAGGGCGTTGTGGATGATGTCCTAAGCTATTGCAGAAATAAGAAATGCGGGTCAAAACTCCGCTTCGCAAGGCGGGATGGATGCAACGACCGCGATGCCGTGCTTCGAAAGGTGCGTGGACGGAAAGAAACTGTGATGATTGAGGGTCGCACACACCTCTTCGCAAAGTGGGGGTGAGTGCAGCGGCCGCGATGTCGTGCTTCGGTATGTGGGTGAAATGGCCATAGTGCGGGGTTTTGTGAGGGTCGAAGGCACCTCTTCACTCTCACTTCTAGATTTTGATAGAGTGAGCAAGCTAGAATGCGTGTGTGGAAGTGGAGTGGAGGCGGAGCGCATCACAACAAAGCATCAAATGAAGAACGAAACAAGAAAAAACTTCTATACATAGACAAATAGAAAGCAATCCAGTTCATTACAACAATCAAAAGTACATTTCCAAAAAGAGGGAGAGGGTAGAGGAAACCACGAGATGAGAAGCCTCGCCGTAGATCTTGGTCGGAATGGGGGGTCGTCACGCGTCCTCCGAGCTCAATCCTTGGTTGCTTCCGGGGTTCAGAGGCTGTCACTACCTCTAAACATCATCCATTTTCGTCTCAGAGCTGGGTCTCTTCCACTTAGCTAAATGGAGATGTCTCACCTTCAAATGCTTGCTGTAGATGGCGGAGAATGCTTCTAGGACCCTTGATGGAGCTTAGGATCGATGGATGAAGCTTTCACAAGGAAGAGGATGGATGGATGGAGCTTGGAGAGGGAAAATGGCGGAAGCTTGCGGAAGAATTCGCGCCCAAACTGTGTTGGCTTGCCCTAAAATTGCGGAGTCGGTCTTTAAATACGGAGCAGAGAAAATACAGCGCACGATCAACCTGCACGACCAGTGGTCGTGCGCGAAGGAATGCTTGTGATCGTGCACGACCAACCTGCAGCAGAGGGAAAGATAGGGAATTAACGCACGGGCAGTGGCGCACGACCAGTGGTCATGCGCCTGATCGTGCGAACCGCTCTGTCTGGTAAGTGGAATTATCGCACGACCAGTGGTCGTGCGCCTGATCGTGCGAGAAGGTAAACGCACGATCGGTGGCTATTTAGGCTAAAATTCGCCCCAAACCATTCCGAGCGTTCACATGATCATTGCACCTGCAGCAAACTCAAACATACCCACTGGGGTATAGAAACAAAGCTCCCCAGCGGCATAAAATATGCACTAAACATAATAAAAGGGAACCATCCAAGATAACACACAGAACTAGGCTATGGAAGGTACTATCTACGCAAATGAACAACTAGACCAATATGATCGATAATCATCATAATATGCAGTACTTATGCATGATAATAAGCCCAAATGAGTCCTAAAACATGTATATAATGAAGACTCATCACACACACACATACACAACTCTTAAAAATAGCACACACATACACACAAACATTTCAATTCACTTAACATCACACACACTTCACTACACAACTCTTAAAAACACCACACACACACACTTCACTGCACTTAGCATTTCACTCCCTTTACTACACAGCTCTTAAAAACAACACACACACACGCACTCACACACTGACACATACACTTAGCTGCAATTTTCCCAAACTGCACATGCAGTTTGCCTATACCTGCACATGCAGTTTGCCCATACCTGCAGTTTGGGCAAACTACACATTACGGTTTGCCCACACTGCACATATTCATCAACTACTGTATTATCTTGGGAAAACTGCAATATAATCTTTACAAAATAATCTCAGAAAAACCAAAATGATCATCAAGTTCTTCTGGTGTATAAATTGATAAAAGGCTCCCTGAACATGTATATAATTGTTTAATTAAATAAGCACGTGTCTTCTACTAGAACACATATAAGTGTTGAATAAAATATACAAGAAAAACCAAAACCTATACAAGAAATATGATTACTATTTTTTAGATTGGCCAAAGAACCTAGAAAAGCAATAAACATAAGATGTAGGCTCAAATCCAGATGACTGACCTAGGATGGCAGTTGCAGATTCTCCGTCCTAGCTCTCCGGTAGACACTTCCACTGCCAAAGCATCACCACCTCCAGTACCCAGCACTAGAAACGAGCTCCCATGCTTCTTTTTCTTGTGCATTGCAAGATGATAACAGAATAAACATTGGAAGTTGAACCTTAACTGCATAATAAATAAGAAAACGTTTGAGGCATTATACCAAAGTACCTTGCTTTCTAACTGCACCCATTTCATGCACTTGTAATCAAATGCAAGGTGGCCACATTTTGATTCAGCTTGCATTTCCAATTCATCAGAAGTTGACTGAAAATTAGTAAATTCAGTCTGCAATTGACCTTAGAGATGGTCAAAAATCCTCTTAACCTGAATAATAAACTATAACTGACTCCTCTTAACCTGAATAATAAACTATAACTAACATCACTAGAGATGGTTAAAAATCCAATTAACCTGAATAATAAACTATAACTGACATCACTCAATATGTGATAAATCATACATACAAAAACTTCCAATAACTAGAATAAAATAGGTTACTGATTCTTAAATAGGAATGGAGGGAGGATTAAAGACATGTAGTCTCATTGAAATCACAACAAACTCTACATGTAAGAGTGCCTAATGTACTAATAATCCAATGCCATGCATATGCAGTCAGAATAAATAATAAAAAGAGATTAATGTTACCAACAATATTGAGGAAAGAAAGAAACCCGAGAAGAGCTCCAAAATAGTCACCATAATATAAGAAGAATAATGCATCAACAAAGTTGAGATTTTCCAAAGATTGTCATGCTACTTTATATAGAATGCCCACTATTGTTTCATTGATCAATTGAACCATCACAACCCTTCCAAGAATCATAAAAAACGTCATAAAAAGCATAAGGAAGAAGAAGAAGAAGGTGAAATCAAGGAAATAACAAGCCCCCCAATCCTATAGTCCTTTTCATTGAAAGGCCGACTCAAAGATCAATCTCAATTATTCATAGTGACACTTATAGTCTGCTTCTAATGGTGCAAATTGTTCTTGATTTAAGAATGTCACAACCCATAATAATTTGATTTATTCAATTTTTATTAATAAGCTGATGATACATTCATGCCAAAAACATAACAAAAGTTAAATTGTTTTTTCTATCATTATAACAACTATAACTATATAGATTAGTTGCATCCATTTATCACGACTCATTATAATTTTTGTGTTTTATACATGACTTCCATTTATCACGACTCATTATAACTATATAGATTAACTGCAATTTTTTTATTTTATACATGATTTATGGTTTAGAGTTTATGGTCAAATATATGTCATGAACACATTAGCAGTGACATATACATTACAAATTTTTGAAGAATTGGAGGAACATATGAGTTGTTTCTAAATTTGCCCAAAACTCCAACATTTGGAATTTCACTCGAAAAGAAGTTGTTGGACAGATTCCTGAAACCAAATTAACCACCATTTTTTGTTGATAGATGAGTAAATATAAGTCTGCAGAGAATGAAGATTGGATCGGGCCGTAAAAGAAATCACAAACGAGTATACTCACAAGAAATGAAGCTGCATGAGCTGGCCAATGGAAGGAGGTATTGTCCCCCCTAAAAGATTGCTGGATAAATCTCAACATTTCATGTAGTTGTATATTATTATACTTCAAGAATAAAATATGGAGAATAAACAATTAGGAAAATTCAGAACACATACAGAATTATGAGATGTTTAAGTTCTCCCAGCTCAATAGGAATGCTCCCTTGGACATAATTGGCTCTCAAGTACCTTCATTGGTACATATCAATAATGATACTAATTCACAATTAAATAAAATATATATAACTATCAGAATATAGAAGGAAATGATCACACACAAAGCTCTTAGTTCAGTGCAGTTCATAATCTCTGCAGGAATTGGTCCACACAGGCTGTTTTGATGAAGGGCCCTGAAAAAAAACACAAGAATAGTAAAAAAAGGAGATTTTGCTATCATTATCGCAATCTCTCCTTAGATTAGCAACCCTTACAGCCTGCGAAGCCGGGTGAGCCTGTCGATGCTGGGAGAAATGATACCGCCGAGAAGCATGTAGGGAAGATTTCTGCGCGGTAAGGAGAAACGGTCAGCCAAATAGAAATTTGAGAAGGAAAATTAGGGCAAAAGGGGTTTTAAAAACACCAAGATTGATCTAACTCGAAGGTCGGAGAAATGGCAGGTGACTCCGGCCCAGCCACATGGGTTTGGGTCTCGCACCCTCAAAATTCTAATCATCCTCTTAGTGTCATTCCACCCATCCTTGAGCTCCATCAATGCTTCCCTACAATCCTAGAATGAGATACAGAAGGACGGTGAGGAGTGTCCACGACGGAGAAAGAGAAGGTACCGTTGAGAGTTACGGCGGATGAAAAATGGACGACGGGGGCAAGCGCGAGTACTGGAAAGAAGTGAAGAAATGAAATCCGGAGAATCAAGCCTTAGAGGAAGAGGAATTGACACAATCACTGGAGCCTGGAGGAGAAGATTCAGAAGCCCAGCGCAAAGCATACCTGTGTAATCAAACTGTCGCCGCTACTCTGCTCGTCCTCATCTCACCACGTCGTGCGGCTCTTGCCCTAATCGATGGAGGAGGAGACGGGATAGAAGAAGGCCCCCGCTGAATATGGAAGGGGGGAAATAAAAATTGAGCGGGCCTCTCCCTATTTCACAAAAAATAAGGTCGTGTCGTGGCTAATACTCAATAATAGCCATGATTTTTGTTTGTCGTGGCTAATACTTAGGTATTAGCCATGCTTTTTTGCAACCCTGGCTAAAACTTCCCTATTAGCCACGGTTTTTGAACCCTGGCAAAAAAATGTGTAGCTAAAAATCAATTTTCTAGTCGTGTCTTCACACCAACGAGAAGTTATGTCGATGCTCAAAAAATATTTATCTTTATGCATAGTCTTTTTCCCACCAGTGTCAAACCACTCACACCAAAATAATACTACTTTATATCCATGAAGATAGGTCAATTCAACAACCCTACTTAATACTCTATAAAACTCTACCAAGATATTTTGATGTTCCCCCTCAACAAGTAAACCACTATTTTGTGTTGTTCGGCGATCATCTCGATCTTGTATATGAAATCGTACTTCATTAACTCATTAAACTCGAGCTCAACTCAAAATCAAGATTGTGCATGTGTGTGTGTGTGTGTGTGCATGTTGCATGGGGTCTGTGTTTGTGTCTGTGCGTAATCTATATTTGCTTGTGCATGTGTGTGTCTGTATCTATATGTATGTGTGTCTGTGTGTTTATGTGTATCTTCATGTGTCTGTGTTTGTGTCTGTGTGTGTCTTTATTTGTGTATGTTTGTGTGTGTGTACACAAATGTCTGTGTGTGTCTGTCTTTGGCGTTTGTGTGTGTGTGTCGTGGCATTATTGTGTGTGTGTGTGTGTCTGTAACTGTGACTATATGTGTCTGTGTCTATGTCTGTGTCTGTGAGTGTCTGTGTACGTATATGTGTCGGTCCATGTGTCTGTGTTTGTGTCCATGTGTTTGTGTCTGTATGTGTATGTGTTTGTGTACGTACATATGTGTGTCGGTCCATGTGTCTGTGTATGTGTCCATATATCTATACAAGTCTGTGTCTGTGTCCATGTGTTTGTGTCTATGTGTCTATGTCTGTATGTACGCGTGCTTGTCTGTGACTGTGTATTTGGGTTGTGTGTGAGTGTTTGTCTGTCTATGCATGTTTGTCTGTGCTTGTGTGTGTCTGTGTTTGCGTATCTATGTGTGTTAATTGTGTGTCTGTGTCTATGTGTGTTTGTGTGTGTTTGTGTCTTTGCTTGCGTGTCTATGCGTGTTTGTGTTTGTGTTTGACTATGTCCGTGTCTATGTTAGTCTGTATCTATGTCTGTGACTGTGTTTGTGTTTGCGTGTCTGTGTTTGTATGTGTCTGTATGTGTGTGTGTGTGTGTGTGTGTTTGTGTCCGGTGAGAAAATTAAATTAATATTCATTTATTTTTTATTCAGTTGATCGTGCGCCTGAGAGCGGACGAAATTGAGCGGGGTAATTCTTACTTTTAAAAAATACATAAACGGATAAACCTTATTTAAAAATACATAAATCTTATTTAAAGCTGATGTGCACTGTCTGGCAATGTCGAGGCGGGGGTATTGTCGAGCGGGGAACATGGGCCTCATGTGCACTGTCAGTTGATCGAGCTCCTGAGAGCGGACAAAATTGAGCGGGGGTAATTCTTATTTTTAAAAAAAACATAAATCTTATTTAAAAAGTAAAATTTATTGAACAACGCGTTGTATTTATGAATTGATTTGACATGTATTTATGAATTTCATTACACATTTATTTTCATTAAAGCACGTGTCATCTATCAATCAATATATATATAACATATATTTTCATTAAAACGCTAGCTCCCGAGCAAAAAACGTGTGCGCTGACAAATTTATTTATGCTCCCGAGCAAAAAAGATAGAGCTAGTGCAATGCACGCGACTGAAAAAAAATGTGTGCTCGGGAAATAAAACGCGCATCCGAGTGAAAAGCACGTGCTCGAGCGAAAAATGAGCGCTCGAAGGGTACAATTATTTCACCCCTGCGCACAATGAAAAAATATGCGTACATGCGGGGCTAGTGCGCGATCGTTATTTTTATTCAAAAATTATATTAATATGTTTTAAATTTTTTTATTTGTTTTGTGCAAAATTTTATGGAGAGAAATTTCCCTCCATATATTTCATTAATGTGAGAGGGATGGAAATAGACAAAACTTAATTAAACTAGAGGAAGAGAACGGCGTGCGGCGATGGCCGAAAAAGAGAACGACGATGGCGGCGGCCGTGGAAGAGAGAGGCGACGGCGACCGTCGAAGAGAGGGGAGACAACGGCGGCGGCCGTACGTGAAAGACATTGCTACAGCTCGCAAATGGATGTTTGTGTGTTTGGTTGTCCGTGTCTGTGTGTGTGCATGTGTCTGTGTTTGAGCCCTGACACATGCAATATGCGCTAGCTCTCAAGCAAAAAATGAAAACTACACGCACGAGACTGCATTTGCGTGTGCGCGAGAGTGCATTTGCATGCGCGCGAGAGTGCATTTGCGTGCGCGAGAGAGTGCATTTGTATGCACGCGGGTTCGTGCGTGATTTTATTTTAGTTCCAAAATTATATTAAAAAATTAATGTCATATTAATTTGCATTCATTTTTACATTTAATATATTTTTAATTTTTTGTTTTGTTTTGTTCAAAATTTTATGGAGGGAAATTTTCATGCATATATTTCATTCATTTATGTGAGAGAGAGATAGAGCTGCATGGGAAGAGGCAGAAAAACTTTTATAAAAAGTTAAAGATTTATAAAAAAAAACCGTACGCGCAAAAATACATGTCTCAATAGTACCACATATCTGCGACAACCGCGCACGGATGTCTGGGAGCTGTAAGGTATTGTCGTCGCGTTAGAGCACTATCGAGGCGGGGTACTGTCGCACGCATACAATTATTATTTATTTTTTTAAATAATAATTCAAAACTTTGATAATAAAATAGTACAAAAATTGAAAATAAAATATGATATATTTTTTGTAACAAAACTTTAATAATAAAATATTACTATTAGTAAGGACAATGTCTTTACTTATTGTGAGATAAGTTTTCTATTTGTAACGTAACATTAGTGTAGTTACAAATACTTACAGTTATAGTAACGAATTAATTATTATTGTAACAAAATTTAAAATATTCGTTACAAAAAAGTATTTTTTTTGTAACAACAACAAAAAATTGTTACTAAATATAACTATTAGTAACAAACTGTGTTTTAGTTATATTTCAGTCCTTACAACATGTGCAGTTTGTTGTAGTGTTTTCGTTCGACGAAGGCGCATTCGACGAAAATTGTTTTCGTTCGACGAAATTTGGTTCAACCACGCTCTCGATGCTATGCACGATGTCAGCAACTGCCGTACACGATTCACTAACGCCGGGTGGTAGCCTTAAAGCCACGCGTTAGCTCCAGTGGTTCTATAAAGACCTGATTTCGTTTTTGCTCGTATCTGGGAGGATTATTGAAGGCTTTATTCCAGAAATCTGAGAGAGCTTCCAGAGATATACTTGTGCCAAAACTCAAAGAAGGATCTCCCACAAAAAGCTTAAGGAGAATTCTGGAGGAGGACTACGTCACGCTACATCTGAAGGACGATCGCTTCGACCTCGCTCATACTACAGCGATCCTTCATCTCCGACTTCGGAAGATCTCATATAGGGAGTTTTGTTATTTTTATCTTTATTTTCATTCCATACTTTTTTGTAACCGTTTAGAGAATTCGCCTTGTGTTGGCGACTAGGTCTGGGTAGGACTTAGGGGGAAATTTGCCTTGTGTTGGCGACTAGGTCTAGGTGATTAGATCTAGAGGGTGCTCGAGGCCATATCCGGAGAAGGATTGGCTAGAGCGGCTTGAGGCCATATCCAGGGAAGGATAGGCTAAAGCCAACCGGTTTGTGGGGATACAAGTCGGTATAGAAAAGGAAAAATTGTCTTACTTTGTACGCCTCCGATTTCTAGCGATATTGAAATCAAATTTATGTAAACACTTTTTTATATAATATAATCATGTCTCTTTTTGTGTTTACTTGATTTCTATCATTTGGCATAATTGATAAAATTGCAAATTACAATTGTTTCCTCCTTTAAGTTAAATTATTATTTCGTTATAATTTTCTCTAAACAATTAAGTAAATTGTCTAAAAATTTATAAAGAATTGTATTCCCTTATTCACCCCCCCCCCCCCCCCCCCTCTAAGGGCACCAATCGATCCAACAAGTGGTATCAGAGCTAGGTTATTCCAAACGGTTTAAAAACCAGGAATAATGGCGTCTCATGATCTCGCCTCTACTAGTGGGGGAAATTTTCTTATAAATGAAAAATCTTTGGCACCACCTTTATTTGAAGGTAAAAATTATAATGGATGGAAAATTCTTATGGAAAAATTTCTTAAATCTTTGGATATTGAAGAATGGAATATGACAATTAAAATGCCCCAAGTATTTTAAATAAAAATGATTCTTAGTTTCTAGAAGGCATAATGAAAATTTGATAATTGAAAATGATGTTTTAACTTGTAAGTTAAGACAATTAAAATCTTTTGTTGAAAAAGTTCTAATTTCTAGTAATGACTTTCATCATAAGATTTTGAATAAAAATAAATTAACTTACAAAATCATTTCTAAAAAGGACCATTTTCATACATCAACTAAAAAGGAGTTTAGTTTCAAAAATAATTATGACCCTCACAAAATTCTTAAGAGTCACTATTATAAGTCTCAATATATTTTCAATCATGACTCAAATTTAAAAACACCTTTTCATGAAAATCAAACTATAAAATATTATACTTCATATTATAAGAGTATGTCTATAAGAAAGAGTGGAAAGGAAAATCATCAAAATAAGAATCAATCATTTAAAATTGATTGTAACCCACTCTTTCAATAATCACTTCTAAAGAAAGACAATCACTCTTATAAACTTTCAAAGAATCCATATAATAAAATTCATGATGATTATCAACATCAAGCTATTTTGAAAAATAATTTGAATAAACATAAACCCACGATGAATTATTTTACAAACAATTATCATCATATAAAGATGTCACATAATCATTATATGGAGTTAAGTGATAAAAAAATAACGTATGAATGGAGACTCATAAAGAAAAATGACATATCATCTTTAATTGAAAAAGCCCATTCATCATTATCTTCCCAAAAGCCACCACGATGTATTTGGGTACCCAAAGGAACTATCCCACTTGGTCACCTTTGGATACCTAAATCTCTTATTCATTAATATTCATTCAGTTGCATAAAGTAGAAACAATTAAAAATGAAATATCAATACTCTACTTCATGATGTGCTTTATTTCTTTTTCTTTTGTTTGTTTTGTATTTTTTGATCCAAAATGTTTATGGTCACTTTATATTTCATAATATATGACTTACTCATCATTAATCCTAATGATTATCAATTCAACTAAATTAAAATTGAACATAAAGTCATATGATTTTAAAAGTGACTTACCTCTCTTTTTTTAAAAAAAATTGTTTATATATATCCTTTTAAATCTCTTACCCATCAATGTCTTGAATTATCATTATAATTTGAATATTGAAATTATTATCAGGGCTAATGAATTTATTTTAAAGAATGGATTTAAATGGTTTATTAAAGGGCTTAGGATAAAAACTAAAATGCGCAACGTTTTTGATTATTTTCTATTTTGTTTGTTGCATATGTTAGCCCTTATATTGAAAAATATTATTAAATAAAATCGAAATCAAACATTCACAAAACGCATGTTTAATCTTTAAAAAATGCGAGTTTTAGATCAAAACTTTAAACAGCCATATCTTTTGATCCGCTTGCACGATTTTCGCGTTTAATATCTTTCGGAAAGAGCACAGAAATCTCCATCTAACGGAGAACCAAACATGCCCATTCAAATTCATTTGGTGCTGTAAAATTGCCCAAACTCAACTTTGTTTAAAAGCTATATCAGTTTTCTTATTTCGGCAATTTCTGTGTCTTTGGATTCTTCATCACATGATATCCTTTGTATATTGTGTGTAATGTGTGTCACCATTGTTTGCATGTATTTAGACCTTAGAATCATCATGTATCATTAAGTTCAAATCAAAAGTTTAATCATTTCACTCTTGGTCTAAAGAAAAATAATTTGAATTCTTCTCATATTACATGCAACATTATCTTCATTAATCATCTATGATAACATTGCATTAAAACTCATCATCCTAGCATCACTTCTTATTTTATGCTTAAATTTATATGCTAGGTATAACATTTACAATGTTATTCAAATTTCGTGATAACTATGTGATTTATAATAAAAATACTAAAACTCTAACAACCACATAGTTTATGGATTAATTATTAGAATATATATGAATATTGTATCAAGAATCATATATTATCTTGCAAAACCAAAGATCAATAGTTTCAATTATTGAGTGCAATTTTATTATAAATTTCAAAATATTATATATGTGATCTTTGTCTTTGATATGATTACATGATCATCATTTTCTAGACTTAAAAATCAAACATGCTTATTCAAAAGAAAATCACCAAATCATTTTGTCATAAGTTTAGAAGGAATAGAATTCACATACATCATGATGATCTATCATATATTCTATGCAAAATTCTCTATTATCATAAATCATAATTCATGTTTTATCAAGAAATATCTCAAATCAATAATGTTTATCACCTAGGAATTATGAATCTTATGATAAAAAATATGAATAATGTTTTCTTTACATTATTTGATGTATTGATATGCTTTGCTAGTGATTGCATGTATCTCTCATATTTGTAGACTCTAAAATCAACTTTGTAATGAAAGTATAAATCAAACTTAATCATCACTTTATTCTAGATCTATAATTTGAAACTCTATTTTGGAATACATGCAATATTAATATTAATCTTATGACATGACATTAAACCCAAAACTCATCATACTAGTTTTATCACGTATTGAATATTAGTAATTGTGCTAGTTATCTCATATCGTCATCTCATAAAAGTAGAAAAACTATGCGGCAATATATAACTCATCACATTAAACAAAACTCATAGTTTATAAATCAACCCATAGTTTAAAAGCATAGGTTGTCCAAATATTATTCACCTATGACTTCATATTTCACAATAGCGGGGGCGTAGGGTTGTATGCATTAGAGACCTAACCTCTAAGTCGTGTCTTGTCCTTAACCGGGGAGGGTTCCAGTGCGTCCTTGAGAGGCACTGGGGGAAAGAGTGCTAGGTTGAGCATTTTCTATTGTGTGCATATGGGATTAACACCCCAACCTACGGCATATGTGCAGCTCCTCATGCCCATCCATCACTTAGTACGGGGCTAGGGTGTAGACATTTAGTCGGGGTAGTTTTTTTTTGGACATACTTATATTACTCTTTGCATGATCATTTTATTTACTTATCACTTAAATCATGCATATTTTGGGTTGTTTAATAAAAATGTCCTCTTATGTTTGCATAATTTATCTTTTTGAGCTTAAATGTTTTTGTAAAACACATGTATTTGAAAAAGCTAAAGTTTTATGCAAATTTAAGCAATCAAGACATCTCCAAAAATTATAAAATTTCTGCATAAGACTACTCTAAGGACACTTATTAAATATCAAAAATCAGATTTTTCAAATTCTCAAAAAATCATGTACTGTTTCCAGCGTTAGCCCTAACGCCGGCGTTAGCTTTGGTGCTGGAATTTTCTGATTTTTAAATTTCTAAAAATCCTTAAAAATATGTTAGTTTATATTTACTAATTTGTTTTTGAATTTCTAACATTTATTATCTTTGTTTTAATTTATATTTAAGAAAATCAACTACAAAAATTCAAAGTTCAAAATTACAAAAATATGTTTTTTTCTTAGATTTGTGTTTTATTCATTTATGAAAAATCAACTACAAAAGTTCAAAATTCAAAAGTACAAAAATATGTTTTTGAGATTTGTGTTTTATTCATATTATGAAAAATCAACTACAAAAGTTCAAAATTCAAAAATACAAAAATATGTTTTTGTGATTTTCTGTTTTTATCTCATTAAAAATGATAAAACAACAAAAAACTGTATGATCTTTATTGCTAATATCAAGCATGAATGAATTCTATTATTTAGAATTATTTACAATGTTAAAATTTATTCCTTCAAATTACTATGAACATTGTTTTGTTTATCACGCTTTGATATATCTATTTAAAGTGCATCAATTGTATTGAAAAATATGTGTAGAACCAAGCTTAGCATGCCTCTAAGTATGAGTAAATGTATTATGATTGATAATGATATCTTTCACTCACTTATTTTGGTAATCAACATGCGTGTTTAAATCTAAAAATGCTTGTTTGTTATTGTATTTGTACAATAAATTAAAACTTGCATACGTTTATTACCTACACTACATTTGAATTGCACTTATAAAATTTTGAAAAGTGGTTAAGTTTCAAAAGTTGTGGGTTTGCAAACAAGTGTATTCGGAGAATGTTGTCGCACAAATGTGAACAAAAAAATTATATATGTAGACAACTATAACTCCACCAAGCACTACTTGAATCTCCTGATAAGTCTTCATAAGCATTGTGAGGTTGAGCACCTTGGAAAGAATAGTAAAGTTTCTTGTGCAACCCTTGATTAATACACCACTTTTTATAAACTAGTGTGCATTAAAGTGTGTGAAAGTTAATTTACTTGTGTTTTATTGTGCACTTTACTTTACATATGTCTTGTATTTTGTGATTTAAATCAATTGTTTTCATTGCCCAAAATACACTTATGTGCACATCATTATCTTTCATAACACTTCTTCTCCTGAGTATTGGATTCTAATGCTTTATCTATACTACTCTTTATATAAAAAATGCACTAGATAACCTAGCATGATCTCTACAATGTTTTGGTATCTCTTAAACTTAAAATTAAGTAACATTTTAGTATATTCTTTTTGATATGTTCATTTTCATGCTTGGTATCTTTATGATAAACTATGAGATTTCAAAAAGGTTGAAACATCTTTACATTTTGAACTTAACACTCATATTTTTACTTATGCTTTTCATGCTTACAAAAAGATGTTTCTTATAATCTTCCGCTTGCTTACAACTCTTATCTTTTTATTTCAAATCTCTTATATATACTATGCTTAAAATCTTTATCATTATCTATATTACAAAAGCTCGATCATGCTTTATCTTTTATAAGAAATGCCTCCTTACTACCCTCGCCCTACCTTCTTTTGATAATACCAAAAGGGGGCGATTAATTGAAGAAATCTATATAGGAGAAATATAGAAGAATACTGGGAGACTAATTCATATAATCAATCATTTAGGGGGAGTAAATCATAAATTGCATGTATGTAGGGGGAGCATTAAGATAGGGGGAGTATGCACATTTTCATGCATATCAAATACTATAGTTGCACTTTAATGATTTCTTGCTAAGAGGATTTGTTATTATCAAAAGGGGGAGATTGTTGGACATATGTGTCACATCCTTTTGTTTGAGAATAACAAATCCCAAATTATATTTGATCTTGCTTGTCGTGTATTTAGAGTGTGCAGGAACTATAGGTGCAATACTCCACAGGTAGAAAACAGATTGGAGACCATTCTCTGGAAAGTGTGCTAACGCTCGCGTTAGTTATTAACGCCCAGCATTAACAAGTGCTAAGAAGGAAACTGCTGAGATGGCGCTCGACAAAACTTGAAGGAACCTGTGTTCGACGAACTCTGAAGGAAACTGCATTCGACAAACTTGGAGTTCCATTCGATGAAATTGCCTACGCTCGACGACATTGCGCCTGACAAACTGTGTTCGACGAACTTGGAGCTCCGTTCGATGAAATTGCCTGCGCTCGACGAAATTGCGCTCGACAAGCTGCGTTCGACGAACTTGGAGTTCCGTTCGATGAACTGCGCTCGACGAAATTGCGCTTGACAAACTGGGTTCGACGAAATTGATTTTGTTCGACGAACTTGATTTCTGCCACGATCCTGACGGTTGCGGTTGACGAAGTGGTTTCCGTTCGACGAAGGCGCGTTCGACGAAAATTGTTTTTGTTCGACGAAATTTGGTTCAGCCACGCTCCCAACGCTATGCACGATGTCAGCAACTGTCATACATGATTCACTAACATCGGGCGGTAGCCTTAATGCCACGTGTTAGCTCTAGTGGTTATATAAAGACCTGATTTCATTTTTGCTCGTAGCTGGGAGGATTATTGAAGGCTTTATTCCAGAAATCTGAGAGAGCTTCCAGAGATATACTTGTGCCAAAACTCAAAGAAGGATCTCCCACAAAAAGCTTAAGGAGAATTCTGGAGGAGGACTACGTCACGCTACATCTGAAGGACGATCGCTTCGACCTCGCTCATACTATAGCGATCCTTCATCTTCGACTTCAGATGATCTCATATAGGGAGTTTTGTTATTGTTATCTTTATTTTCATTCCATACTTTTTTTAACCGTTTAGAGAATTCGCCTTGTGTTGGCGACTAGGTCTGGGTAGGACTTAGGGGGGAATTCGCCTTGTGTTGGCGACTAGGTCTAGGTGATTAGATCTAGGGGTGCTCGAGGTCATATCCGGGGAAGGATTGGCTAGAGTGGCTTGAGGTCATATCCGAGGAAGGATAGGCTAAAGCCAACCGGTTTGTGGGGATACAAGTCGGTATAGAAAAGGAAAAATTGTCTTACTTTGTATGCCTCCGGTTTCTAGCAATATTGAAATCAAATTTATGTAAACAATTTTTTATATAATATAATCATGTCTCTTTTTGTGCTTACTTGATTTTTATCATTTGGCATAATTTATAAAATTGCAAATTACAATTGTTTCCTCCTTTAAGTAAAATTATTTTTTCGTTCTAATTTTCTTTAAACAATTAAGTAAATTGTCTAAAAATTTATACAGAATTTTATTCACTTATTCACCCCCCCCCCCCCCCCCCTCTAAGGGCGCCTATCGATCTAACACTGTGGACATCAATAATCAAAAAGGAATTGTAGGCAAACGAACTTTAGAGAAATCCATGAATAACAATCTAACTTTTAATAAAAAAGAATTATGCGTCGAATAGAACTCGACGCAACTTTAAAGATGCATCGAATGCAACTCAACGGAGTTTTGCAAGTGCTTTGACATCAATTCGAAGCAGGTATGAAGGTGCGTCGAATCACACTCAACGCAAACAACATCTTGTATCAACCTTTAATCGACATAACTATGCAGACACGTATAATTCCCTTTGACGCAACCCTAGAGATGCATCGACTTCTTCTCGACGTATGTTTCTAGAAAATGTTTTAAATAAGTCTAGATTCCCTCCTGTAAGATCTCACTTTAATTCTAAATATTATTATTGTTCCAAAATTGGACACAAAGCAAAACATTGTTGGTATAGTAACCCAACAATTCTTCAGCTTAAGGGGTGTCCTGAAAGACCAACCTATTCTTTCATAACTCCTTATGATGGTAGAAGGTAGGGACCCCAGCAAGTGAGGGTCCATACTAATGTTTAGATTTATGTGCAGAGAAGAGCATGTCCTACCACAAACTAGTATTGGTACTTGGACAGTGGATGCTTCATGCATATGACTAGAGCAAAAGATGTGCTGGAAAACTACAAGGCTAAGGAAGGACCTAAGGTATTTTTTGGTAACTCTCACTCTAGTCAGACCAGAGGATATGGTGTGCTCAGAGTTGTAGAAATCTTCTTTTCTAAGGTAGCTTATGTTGAAGGTCTACAACATAACCTAAATAGCATTAGTCAATTATGTGATGGTGAATACAAGGTTGTATTCACTAAATCAATATGTCATATTATTAGTTTATTAACTAATCAAATAGTATTAGCTAGCCTTAGAAAAGATACTGTGTATGTTGTAGATTTCAATTATTCTTAATCTGAAATTTTCTTGTTTAATTCTAACATAGAAAGTAATGAATTATGGCATAAGAGACTTAGTCATTAAAACCTGAAAACAATAGTTAAGCTATCAAAGCACAATCTAGTAAGAGGCTTACCAAATGATAAGTTCAAAAAAGATCATCCTTGTAGAGCCTGCCAATTAGCAAAACAAACAAAATCCTCATCCAAACTAATTGGTAAGAATGATTCCCCTAGAATCCCTTGCATATAGCACATGGATCTCTTTGGTCCAATCTCCACTCAAAGCTTCTGTAATATGCCGACTTTTATTGGGTCACTATGACCCTAGATGACTCAATAAAAGTGACCCGATCACCTGTAGGGTACCCTAGAAGCTATTCGGTGATCCTAGTTAGTATATGGATCATACGAATGTCGAATCAACTTCCATCAGTTGCATTAGACTCGTATTGTTGAGACGAGTGCAACAAAACTCATTTCGTTTCAATACGAGGTCATATGGAGAATATGACTATTTTGAGAATTGTAGCGCGCCACGACGACGCAGTTTTAGTATATTGAGCATACGTACTCTGAATCGACTTCTGTCAGTTACGTTAGACTCGTATGGTCGACACGAGTGCAATGGAACTCGTTTTGTTCCAATCTGAGGTCGTTTGGTGAAAGTGACCATTTTGAGTACATTACGTCACGACGATGCTGTTTTAGAATATTTAGCATACATGCTCCGAATCGAGTTATATCGGTTGCGTTAGACTCGTATAGTCCATATAAGTGCAACGGAACTCATTTCGTCCCAATCCGAGGTTATATGGAGAATTTGACCATTTAGAGTATCGTAACGCGTCACGACAGCGCACTTTTGTATTTTGAGTATACATGACCCGAATTGAGTTTCGTCAGTTGCGTTAGACTCCTATAGTCAATATGAGTGCAACGGAACCTGTTTCGTTCCGATCTGAGGCCATATGGAGAATATGACCATTTTGAGTTTCGTTGAGCATCACGACAATACCATTTTGTATATGGAGCATATGAATTCAGAATTGATCTCAGTCAGTTGCGTTGGACTCATATGGTCAATATAAAAGCTACGGAATTTGTTACACTTAATTCTGTCACCTTTTGGTCAACTTGGTCAAAATGGGTCCCGTCAAGTTAAGTGATGCATCGAAAAGCATGCACATATCAATATTACTCTGATACCCCAACATTGGATCATCACTCGACGACTTGGACCTACGTTGACTTTGACCCGCTTAGGGGGACCCGCCTTATAGTTGACTTTGGTCAAAACCACTAAAAGTGGATTTTTCTTATTTAACGTATCCACCCAAGGCCAACTCGTCAAGTCCTCACCTAGAACCACACTCAGCCCTAATGGGCTCTGATTTCAAGGTTAAACCCATGAGGTTATCTTGGGCTTGGGCCTAAATCAATAGGCCCACCTTACACTCTCTTTTGTCCTCTCTCCTTTTCCCTCACAAGCCTAATAGCTTAGCTATGATTGTAGGGTGTACAACCCACCAATGAAGGGATGCCACCTTCCCCTAACCAGCTGGGAGGATCCTAAGTGTTCTCCTCCATGGGGAATAATCCCACACCATGGAGATGAGAAAGGGAGGGGCCTTGCTCTCCTATATATATGTGCCCCTCCCTCCAGTTCTTTTCACTCCTCTCCACCAGCCCAGTCGAACACAGCCACCCCCTTGTCGGAGCCCCACCTCACCGAAAAACCCAAACCCGAGCTCCACCACCCTCCACAATCTCCAATGGCAGAACTTGCCGGAAGCTCACAGAGGCCTCCAAACCAAGTGGAATCATCTCCTCTCCTTCCTCCCTATCTTTCAAACGTATCGCATGTGAACTCCGGCGACCGGAGCGCCTCCTCTGGTCCTCCCTCTCCTCCGTCCAATTTTTTTTATAAAAATTAACTCCGGCGGTGGCCGGCAGAGGCCGGCAGAGGCAGGAGGCCGTACAACTGTCGGAGGGAGCGCCCGCCCCTGGGAGTCAGCCGGGGGCGGAGACATGGCCGGCCGGCAGCCGGCCGGCGGCGGGGAAGGCACGCAAGGGGTGGCAGTACGGGGAAGGCCCGCAAGGAGGCTTCTCTATTCCAAGGCAACTTTGTGAGGAAAATTCTAAGGTCTCTCCCTCCAAAGTTCAATCCAGAGGTGATGGCTATCTCAGAGTCGCATGAATTGAAGAAGCTCCAAATTGAGAGCCTCATTGGGAACCTCAAGACCCATGAGGTTGAACTCAAAATTCAACAACAAGAGTACAACATGGAGCCAACGAAGAAGGCTTTGGCCTTAAAATCAAAGAAGGGGGCTGACGGAGATGATGATGAAGAGGACGAGGAGAGCCTTTTTGTGAAAAAGTTTATGAAGAATCTGGAAAGGAGAAACACCTTCCGAAAATATTTCATCAAGAAGGGATCCTCATCGAAGAAGGGAAGAGGTAGTGACGAGGGCGATGATGAGCGATCACCACCGGAGTGCTACCATTGCAGAAAGATTGGACACATCCGGATCCAGTGCCCAAAATATCTGAAAGAGCGTAAAGAAAAGCGGCACATGGAAAAGGAGAAGAAGAAGGTCCTAAAGAGGCTACTTGGGATGAATCCTCCTCTGACGAATAAAATAGCTCATCCTCCAGCAGTGAAGAAGAAGCCAGTGTGTGCCTCATGACAAAGAGCAACACACTATCTGATAATGAAAGCAATGTCCAAAGCGACACTGAGGTAACTCTTCCTACTACTTATGATGGTTTATATATTGAGTATTTACAAACATGTAAATTTTTTGATAAAAGTTAAATGATATTGAGATTCAAAATTCTGAAAATAAACTTTTGTTAAGAAAAAACAAAAAATTATCTAAACTATTAGGGAAAGAGAAAGTTTCTTGCCAAAAGTAAAAGAACTTGAAGAAGCTCTTTTTAAGTCTCACTCCAATATCGAAATTCTTACTAAGGAGAAGGGGGATTTAGAAAGAACTTTAAAAACCTCTCTTTCTCAAATAGAAGAAGGAAAGAAAAGTTTTGCCAATCGGTGCGTTATGTTAGTAACGGAAAACACCGCTCTCAAAGCTCGTATTCATGATTTAAATATGGCTATTAAAAAATTCGGAGTTGGGCAAAGATCTCTAGACATGATCTTGGCCAACCAATGTCATGGTAGTGCCAAATATGGCCTTGGATATGTTACTGGAAGTTATTGCCCAGCGTTAACTCTTAACGCTGGCGTTAGAAATAATTCCAAAAATATTATTTCTGTTAATAAAAAATCATTTCAAAATTCAAATGTTATCTCATCTTCCTGCAAGAGTTTATCCAAAACTCAGAAAAGGGTTTCATCCCCTTTTATATTGTGTGCCAAATGTCATTTATTTGTGAAAGTGAGTTTAGTTCTTAAGTATTACTAAAACTCTTATTTAAGTTTGCTTCAAAATAAATGATATATATATATATATGTGTGTGTGATGTATGAGTAATTAAAACAAACAGTAAGAGTGCATAAAATACACAGCACAAATAAGAACATAAAACAAAGCAAACCAAAGCACATCCAGATGACACAAGAAATATAGTAGTTCCCCTCAACTGGGTACATCTACTCTTCTACCCACTGGTAGGAATCCACTGGAGGTTGTTGATAAGGTGCCCTCACACCAAGGAGTTTTTGTTCAGGTGTCCACACACCAATGGAGGTTTGATCAGGTGCCCAAATCACCTATAAGCTTTTGATCAGGTGCTTATAAACCAAGATGCAGGTTTTTGCTAAGGTGGCCTGTCACCGGGAGTTAACTTTTGAAAGGAGTTATAACCCTTTACAAGATGGGAGGAATAAAAGAAAACAAAAAGGTTATGTTGTTCATCTCTTTGCTGAGAAGACACTTATGTTGAAGAGAGCCCCCCCTGTCTGATATAGTTTGATGACAGCTTGTGGATGGAGCTCCTTCTCTAGATTGTGATACTCCTCTTTTCTTCTTGCAGTTTAGATCCCTGAGCAAATGATATTGATTTGGTGTCTCAGGTTTATATAGAAGATCTGCAAGAAAGAGGTTTAGCAAAAAGAAGATATAATATATTTGATCTGCTTCTTTTTGCTCATGTTCTTCTTTTTCTCTTCTTCTTCTTCTTCTTCTCTTTTTGCTGCACAGCAGTATAATATGTATATGTTATGTCTATATAAAATCTGTACAGCAATATAAACTATATATGTAATCTGTCGAGAGAGACAGCAGTATATGATCTGCTATATAAAATGTTGTATAAGAAGATGTCTCCTGCTGTCGTGTAAAAGCTGTTGTCTTCTTTCCTGGGCTGATTTGAATTCTTGCCTGACAAGGAAAGAAGTAATGTCTCTTTCATTTCCAAGATCCTCGAGCAGACAAATTGCCTTCTTTAGCTTACTGCAACGGCTACAGCATTTAATGCTTTGCTGCCAACGGCTATAACATTTAATGCTTCACGGCTGTAATGTTAAATCAGCAATATATATAGCAATATATAAAATAGAATAAAATATTGCTTTATAAATAACTCTGTCAGCATATATATAATATTTAATGATATAAAATAATACTGGGAGAAATTCGTCGAGCTGAGGTTCAAGTTCGTCGAGCTCATCATTAGATTCATCGACCTGATCATTAAATTTACTGTTCTGAACATCTGTTGAATATTCGTCGAACGCAGACTTGAGTTTGTCGAACGGAAGGATTCGTCGACCGCTGAGACGGGTTGGATCGTTGACCACTGAACCTGGATAAAAGCGTCGAGCGCTGAGCTTGAGTAAAGGCGTCGAGCGCTGAACCGCTGAGACGGGAGCGTCGAGCGCTGAGATAGGTGATCTTCGCCGGCCTCTGTTATATTGCTTCATTCGTCGACCGTTGTTATAATATAATTCTTAGAGCGTCGTTCGACATTCGCAGAGCGTCGTTCGACATTCGCAGAGAATATGTACAATATAATTCTTCTCTTTATTTTCTCAGCCAATATATATATATATATATATATATATATTTCTTAGTATATTATTTATATATATATATATATATTATTTTCAACCTTCTAACTTAATAGGATATGATCTAAGTTATAAGATATATTATGATATAAACTTAGACACTAAAGGTGGATCCTAACTCAAATCAAAACTAAGGTTCCAACAATCTCCCCCTATTTGAGTTAGGATCCTAATCCAAATTAAGACTAGGTTCTAACAATCTCCTCCTATTTGGTTTAGGATTCCTAAGCATAAAAAGTCTTTGAAGCTTAAGGGTTGGAGATTATTTCTAAATTTCTTATTCTATTGAAAACATTTAATCATAAATTATATTGTTTTCTTCTTCTCTTAAAATACATTTGGGCAAATCTGATTCCTAGATCTTGATTTAAATAGGATTTTAATAATATGAATTGCTAGCTGTTATTGGATTCTAAGAATTTTAAAATCAAAAAGACAATGCCTGATACCTTCTTTCTATAGAATCCCCTTAATCAGAAGAGACTCACACTTAGTGCTTTGATCATTTCTGAACTATGCAATCTGAGTAGAATGCTCAACTTGATTTTAGGAGAAAATCTGGAAGAATGTGAAGTTATCTGATATTGCTTTAAAATAAATAAATATCCAAAGAATCGTATAATTGCTGTTTAATTATAAGTGTTTTAAAATAGGTAAAAACAAATGCTTTATAATTAGATATGTTGGTCTTTTATTTCATTGAAATATAAATTTGAAAATTTTCTTTAATTTTGTTGAACATACATGATTTTCTTCTTAAAAGGTTGTTCAAATTTATTTTTCAAAGAAGTAATTTCCTTTTCTGATATTTTTAAATCTATTTTAAGTTTAGTGTGTTCAGAAGTTATTTTTAACTCTTTTATTTCTTTGTCAGATTTTATCATATTGATGAGTCCAGTTTATATAGTGATTTCCGGACTCATCTGGGCTAGTTTTCATGCACTTGCACTTCACTTTAGGCCTATTTTCAATTCTATTTGATCGCATTGCCCATTTCATTGCTTAGTGCACATTTATGCCCCATCTTGGTGCGATTTCATGTATTTCTGTGGTCTAGTATATTTTCATGCAGGTCCAAGGGTTGTGCGACACTCGGGATGGGTCCTGGGGGATTTTCGGTCGAAAAAGCCTCTGATCGTGCGTTTTCCTTCTCGCACGATCAGGCGCACGACCACTGGTCGTGCGTTAATTCCCTTACCTTATCGAGCGACGGCGCACGATCATTGGCCTTCTTCGCGCACGACCACTGGTCGTGCGCCGCTGACCGTGCGCTTTTGTGCAGATTTGGTTCGAGCTACAGGTTCTTCACGCACGATCAGAGGCATTCCTTCGCGCACGACCATTGGTCGTGCGCCTGATCGTGCGCGTTGTTTAATTCTGCTCCGTCTATAAATAGACATGCGCGATTTTAGGTCGGGATCGACCATCCAGCTCCGCCCAGCTCCGCCCAGCTCCGTCGTTTTCCACATTTTCTGCAGGGTTTCACCTCCTTCTTCACCGCCCACCTTAGGGAGGATCTCCGGGCAAGCTTTCAACGCCAAATCTTTGTCGGAGCTTCCTCTCGGCCATCTCCTTCGTCCAAGAGCTTCGAGAAAGGAGTCAACCTAGCCTTCTTCTTCAAGATCTGAGCAGCTTGTGTGATCATTCCTCCGGTTCGTGACACGAAGAAGACGGGTCCACTGGAAGGTAGTGACAACCTTCTCTACCCCGGACGCAGTTGAGGACCGAGCTTGGACGCGGATTGACAACCCGGCGATTCCTTCCGTGAATCCTCAACAAGACTTCGGAGTCGGTCGATTTCGCACACTCACCTCCTCTTGTAGTTGATAGTTTAGTTGGATTTCTTATATGTTTGATGAAGTATACTTTTATATGTTAACAGTAGTATGAAATCATGTCTATGTGATTGAGTAATCTTGTTATATTCTCATTTGAGGTGTGCCTTGTGGATTGTTTGTTGTGTTGTGCCGCCCTAACAATTATTAGTGGTGTGCTTTGCGAAGAGGTGCTTGCGACCCTCATTCTGCCGCTCTCTCCACTCCATCCGCTAGCCTACTCGTCCATCCGCTTAGCGATTCGGTGCATTGCGGCCCGTGTAGTCTTCCATCCCGCCTGGCGAAGCAGTGCGCTCAAGGCCTGCATAGGAGTAGGCGTAGCTATTTTATTTTGTTTTCCGCAATCCAAACCAAGCCTCCCGCAATCCATCCGACCTTAAGGACTTCAATCTCAAGTCCTCCTCAATAGTCAACTCCACCTTACTGTGTTCCTTCCGAGATTGATACTTGGGGATTCATTCCCATTTTATATTACTTGAACGATCGGTACACTGCCGTTTCATGCTGCAGTCGAGCTACCGCCTATAGCGGTGTGCGAGATTTGCGCCATCAAGTTTTTGGCGCCGTTACCAGGGAACACAGACGTGTGAGTTTTCTGGAGAGGGAGAATCTGAGAGAGAAGCCCTTCCATTTGTAAATTGCGTCGTTTTTTTATTTCAGTTCTTTTTATTCTATTTTTCTGTTTTTAAATAGGTTGTTTAGTAAATTACTGTTAGGTGTAACAGTTTGCACGATAGTGTCTTTCTTTTGAATCTTGCTATCTCCATAGAATGTGGGCTGCATTTAATATTCGTTGTCGTTAATGTGGAGATATTTCTCACGCTAGTGATAGATGCCCTACGGAAGATGGTGGGCATAATTCTCGTGGCCCGGTGTATGGAGCACCATTTTCCTATGGTTCTTCATGCCCTGTGCCCAAGTCTTATGGCCACTCGTCCTCGCCGCATACACCATTTTTATATTCCTCCCCGGCCCCTCAAGGACCAAGGAGTAATATAAAACGGTGCTTGTTCTGTCAAAGCATGGATCACGCCCTAAAGGACTGTGCCGAGTATCTTCGCCAATTGGACGAGGATGATGAGCCGGATATCCGGATCGTCCCGAGTCCTACTTCCGGCAGCACACCTTCAACATCCGGTTATGTGTCTGTGTCACCTTCATCTTGTGAAGGGTATGATGTGGACACAGTCACCAGATGCGTGGCTGATCTAGGCTCTGACATGGCCGAGCCTATCTCCCCTGTGCATCCATCACCTAGCGTAGATTTGATTCTTTGTGAGGAATCAGTGCTTGACTTTTATCCAAGCACCATTCCTTCCCCTGTTGTGCATTATACTACGCTCGTCTCTGACGACATTGTTGATGATGTGTTGCAAGATGAAGCTGGCGATCTATGTATTGTGCCTACTCCTATGGAGGACAACCTTCTAGGTGAAGAGGAGCTTTCCTCAGCACCGGTGGAGGAAGTCCAAATCCTAGGCATGGCCCTTGTTGATCCCGCCGAACCTTGTAGCATTGATGACAATGCAAACATTATTTTACTTCCCCAACCTATTAGGAGTAAGTCCAGGACCACTCCCCCGCTTGATTTTTATTTATGTTCTTCTTCTCTTTTATTTCTTGCCCCCCCCCCCCCCCCCCCCCTCCTATATCTGAGCCTGGGCAGGTTGAGTCTTCGCAGGTACTTCAGGAGGACTTGGAGCATTCTGCTCAGGTCAATGTTGAGCCCATCACCTTATGCGAGGAGGTTTATTCCTCCTCCATAAGGGAAGCCTCATACATCGCCTTTTCCTCCTGCTGCCTCCCCGACGACACCTTGCTTGGCAAGGATTTTTTGTGTGAGATGAGTGAGGCTTATTCCTCCTCCTCCTCTTACATTCTGTTTCCTCTACCTGTGCGTTGCAGGCATTATTATACAGGTAGAGGGGTGACTGTTTTATCGCCGTATCGGTACCGGCCACCGAAACGGATAATGGAACAGTTACCTGTGCATTTTCTATTCCATAGGCCCATTAGCTAGAACTCGTAAAGTTTTGAATAAGTCGTGCTGGGAAGACAATAACCTCAGTATTTATCTTATTTTTCTTGCATTGTATTTTTCGTTAAGTAGAATAGTTAGTTAAATTTCAATTTAGTTTTAGTTTTTCTATTTCTTTTTGTTTTTGCGGAGCTCACCCCTGCAGGTCATTCCTATGGAAGGCGGTGGTCGCGATTCTTCGTATGGCGGAGGTGCGGCTTGGTCTTGTTCTACACGCGTCTTCTGGTATGCTCACTTGCTGAGCATTGGGTACCCTCTTCCCCCAACTTTATTTTAGAATATCTTAATGCATAGTTTAAGTCTGGGGGAGAGCTAGTATCTGTTACCCAATGTACGTGCACACTGCATATGCATACTAGAAGCTTTTATTGATTTATTTTGTTTAGATCATTGCCTCACACACCACTTGCACCCATTTGAGTGTGTGCTTAGTTGTTTGCGTGTCGCGAGTTAAACTCATTTCTTGAGCAAGGTTCGGGCAAATCATTGTGCTGGCTTTTAAATTATATAGTGGAGTAATATGTTGACTCCGGTGTTCTTAGTCTAATGCTTTTGTGAGCATAGAGATTTGTGTAGATTAGATTCCTTTTTATACTATTAGTCTTATACATTTCTATTAGTGTAAATAATGTTTGCTCTACTCAAATGGTGAATCCGGTTTGAATCAAAAGGTAGCATATGGGTGTGTGTAAATTATTGCTAGACGTGTATTGCTTGTGTCGAGAGGAAGGATAACCTTTCTCGGTGACTAAGAACTCGCCCTAAGCGATTCTTGAAGCATTGGCATAGGATAATTCTGTTGCGCAAGAATGACGTAGGCCATCATTTTGGCCTGGTTGAGCCTTTGTGCCAATCCTGATATCTTATCCTCGTTAGCCCATTTGTGCCTACCCCATCCCTTTGATTCAGCTCCACATTTTATTCCACCAAAACCAAAAAGCTGATCCTAGTCACATACCCAAAGCTGAGCTTTAGCTGTTTTCACATTTGTATTTTGGAATGTTGATGTGGTGATGTTAAATTTGGAGATGTGGTTGTACTCCCTTGAACATTTGCTGAATTTAAAAAAAATATATAAAATTAGAAGAAGAAATGAAATGAGAAGAAAAGAAAAGAAAAATGAGAATGAGTTTAATTGAAAATCTATTTGAGATATGTATTTTGGAGTAGGTGGTGCACATACCCATGCGTTCAGGTCCAGGTCTGGGGGTGTGGTGCATCCGCGTGTTTTTGTAGCTGCGGGGATAGAGTTATTGTTTAAGCTCATTTGGGTTGGGTGCTTTAAGTCGTCCTGTTTATCATTGTTTACCTCACCGTAACCCAAGCCTCATGAAAAACCTTAAGTCATACCGACTCACGCTATGAACTAATCTAGTGTTGTGGAGAGAATGTGACCGGGCGAGCTTATGGTCTCCGACACCGATGGATTTCGGTGGAGTTTGTCCCAAACCCTAGCCTGGGCAATGCTCATCTCAGCGTGTATTTTACTTTCCCCGTATGCGTGACCGATTGATTCACCGTGATTCACATTTGTGAGTAGTAGTAATATTTATTTACTCCATTAGAAGCATATAAACTATGTGTATAATTAGAAACCTTATCCACTATTTCTCTATGCACTTGGGTATGCGACTTCGCATGGTACTCCTCGGTGTAATTTTAAGCTAGCTATTTATTTTTCCCCGCCAACTTAGGATGTGTTTGCTCGGGACGTGCAAACAGGTAAGTCTGGGGGTGTGATGAGTCCAGTTTATATGGTGATTTCCGGACTCATCTGGGCTAGTTTTCATGCACTTGCACTTCACTTTAGGCCTATTTTCAATTCTATTTGATCACATTGCCCATTTCATTGCTTAGTGCACATTTATGCCCCATCTTGGTGTGATTTCATGTATTTCTGTGGTCTAGTATATTTTCATGCAGGTCCAAGGGTTGTGCGACACTCGGGATGGGTCCTGGGAGATTTTCGGTCAAAAAAGCCTCTGATCGTGCGTTTTCCTTCTCGCACGACCAGGCGCACGACCACTGGTCGTGCGTTAATTCCCTTCCCTGATCGAGCGACAGCGCACGATCATTGGCCTTCTTCGCGCACGACCACTGGTCGTGCGCCGCTGACCGTGCGCTTTTGTGCAGATTTTGTTCGAGCTACAGGTTCTTCGCGCACGATCAGAGGCATTCCTTCGCGCACGACCATTGGTCGTGCGCCTGATCGTGCGCGTTGTTTAATTCTGCTCCATCTATAAATAGACATGCGCGATTTTAGGTCGGGATCGACCATCCAGCTCCGCCCAGCTCCGTCGTTTTCCACATTTTCTGCAGGGTTTCACCTCCTTCTTCACCGCCCACCTTAGGGAGGATCTCCGGGCAAGCTTTCAACGCCAAATCTTCGCCGGAGCTTCCTCTCGGCCATCTCCTTCATCCAAGAGCTTCGAGAAAGGAGTCAACCTAGCCTTCTTCTTCAAGATCTGAGCAGCTTGTGTGATCATTCCTCCGGTTCGTGACATGAAGAAGGCGGGTCCACTGGAAGGTAGTGACAACCTTCTCTACCCCGGACGCAGTTGAGGACCGAGCTTGGACGCGGATTGACAACCCGGCGATTCCTTCCGTGAATCCTCAACAAGACTTCGGAGTCAGTCGATTTCGCACACTCACCTCCTCTTGTAGTTGATAGTTTAGTTGGATTTCTTATATGTTTGATGAAGTATACTTTTATATGTTAACATTAATATGAAATCATGTTTATGTGATTGAGTAATCTTGTTATATTCTCATTTGAGGTGTGCCTTGTGGTGTGGATTGTTTGTTGTGTTGTGCCGCCCTAACAATTATTAGTGGTGTGCTTTGCGAAGAGGTGCTTGCGACCCTCATTCCGCCGCTCTCTCCACTCCATCCGCTAGCCTACTCGTCCATCCGCTTAGCGATTCGGTGCATTGCGGCCCGTGTAGTCTTCCATCCCGCCTGGCGAAGCAGTGCGCTCAAGGCCTGCATAGGAGTAGGCGTAGCTATTTTATTTTGTTTTCCGCAATCCAAACCAAGCCTCCCGCAATGCATCCGACCTTAAGGACTTCAATCTCAAGTCCTCCTCAATAGTCAACTCCACCTTACTGTGTTCCTTCCGAGATCGATACTTGGGGATTCATTCCCATTTTATATTACTTGAACGATCGGTACACTGCCGTTTCGTGCCGCAGTCGAGCTATCGCCTATAGCGGTGTGTGAGATTTACGCCATCACATATCTGTATATATTAACTTAAAATCTGATATATGATTTTTAGATTTTATTAAATCTGTACCTGAAGATGTGAAAACATATTTAAATGTATCAGAGGTAAAAATAGGAATAGAAGATACCTCTTTTACCTTTTCTATTTGAGATTCTGCATCTGAGATATAATTTGAGCCATATATAGCCATCATACAGAAGTTTCTAGCTTTTTGTTCTTCCTTGTCTTCTTCATCACTTAGAGTTGAAGATGGTTCTGCATCAAAAATGATGTTAGTGGAAGAAGTAAAGGTGGATTCATTTACCATCCTTGAGAGGGAGTTCCAGATGCCCTTTGCTGAAGTGCAGTCATTAACTCTTTGATAAATGTCATTTGACATTGATTGAGTTAATATCTCCATGGCCTTTGCATCAGCACTGATCAACTTTTCTTGATCATCAGATGATGAGATTGAAGATAGAATTCCTGTCAAAATGGAATTATAAATATCTTCATCTATGGCATCATTTATAGCTTAATTCTAACTTGCCATAAATTAAATCTATCCAAATTACATAAAGGTGGATCAGAAAATGAAAATTTTGATTGTGCCATTTAGAAAAACCTTTTTAAAAACAAAATAAGAACTAAGTGATCTTTGTGATTTCGGGTATTAGCCTGTGTGAAAAATCAACTTGCTCTGATACCAATTGAAAGTGAGTTTAGTTCTTAAGTATTATTAAAACTCTTGTTTAAGTTTGCTTCAAAATAAATGATATATATATGTGTGTGTTTTATGAGTAATTAAAACAAACAGTAAGAGTGCATAAAATACACAGCACGAATAAGAACATAAAATAAAGCAAACCAAAGCACATCTAGATGACACAAGAAATATAGTAGTTCCCCTCAACTGGGTACATCTACTCTTCTACCCACTGGTAGGAATCCACTGGAGGTTGTTGATAAGGTGCCCTCACACCAAGGTGTTTTTTTTCAGGTGTCCACACACCAATGGAGGTTTGATCAGGTGCCCAAATCACCTATAAGCTTTTGATCAGGTGCTTATAAACCAAGATGCAGGTTTTTGCTAAGGTGGCCTGTCATCGGGAGTTAACTTTTGAAGGGAGTTATAACCCTTTACAAGATGGGATGGAGAAAGGGAAAAGATATTTTGTTCTTCTCTTTTTGCTGAGAATACTCTTGATGATCCTGATGAGGTGTTGTTCTTCTCTTTTTGCTGAAAAGATATTCGTCGACCGCTGAGACGGGCTGGATCGTCGACCGCTGAACCTGGATAAAAGCATCGAGTGCTGAGCTTGAGTAAAGGCGTCGAGCGCTGAACCGCTGAGATGGGAGCGTCGAGCGCTGAGATAGGTGATCTTCGTCGACCGCTGTTATATTGCTTCATTCGTCGACCGTTGTTATAATATAATTCTTAGAGCGTCGTTCGACATTCGCAGAGCGCCGTTTGACATTCGCAGAGAATATGTATAATATAATTCTTCTCTTTATTTTCTCAGCCAATATTTATTTTTTTCTTAGTATATTATTTATATATATATTATTTTCAGTCTTCTAACTTAATAGGATATGATCTAAGTTATAAGATATATTATGATATAAACTTAGACAGTAAAGGTGGATCCTAACTCAAATCAAAACTAAGGTTCCAAAAATTTGGACACACCTCGAACTCATGTTGGAAAAAGGGTCGTAGAGATATAAAGCAAATCTGGGTGCCTAAGGTTTCCACTATTCTATTGGAGGAACCTCTTGGGTATCCGGATCTTTACTCTCATCTCCTTTTTAGGTATGTTGGCAGGCTAAGGACAAAAAGGACGTGTGGTATTTGGACTTTGGATGCTATAAACACATGATGGCAACAAATCAAGGTTTCTTAGCCTTGAGATGAAAAAAGACGGGTTGGTAACATTTGGAGATAATGGCAAAGGAAGGATCATGAGCATCGACACAGTGGGTAACGATTATTTCTCAATCTCTAATGTTTTATTTGTAGATGGCTTGAAACATAATTTAATATCAATTAGTCAATTATGTGATAAGGGTTTAAATGTATTATTTTATTCATCTACAAATCTTTGCAAAATTATAAATTCTAAAACAAATGATGTCATACTCACCGCACCAAGAATTCATAATGTTTATATGATTGCATTTAATGATCTCTCGCAATCGTCTTTAAAATGCTTTATTTCTAAAAGCGACGAAATGGAACTTTGGCATAGGCGTCTTGGTCACTGTAGCACTAAGCTTATTTTGAAATTATCAAAAGATAAATTAATTAAAGGTTTACCTATGCATAATGGTAATTTATCTTCTCTTTATACGCCTTGCCAAAAATGAAAGTTTTCAAAAATTCTTTTAAAAGCAAATATGTTATTTCTACTTCTAGACCTCTTTAATTAATTCATATGGATTTATTTGAACTAGTTAGCACTTCCAGTCTACGAGGTAGAAAATATACTTTTGTAATAATTGATGATTATTTTAGATTTTGTTGTACTTTATTTCTATCTTCCAAATCCGATGCATTTATTGAATTTACTAAACTATGCATTCGTATTCAAAATGAACTTGATTTAAAAATTTAATGCATACGCTCGGATCATGGTGGAGAATTTGAAAATGATAAGTTTTCTTCTTTTTGTAATGATTTAGGAATTAATCATGAATTTTCCGCTCATTGCACCCCCGCAACAAAATGGTGTGGTGGAGAGGAAAAATAGAACCCTTCAAGAGCTAGCACGCACTATGCTTTGTGAATATGGGTTGCCTAAATCATTTTGGGCCGAAGCAGATAATACTTCATCTTATATTATTAATCGTGTCATGCTTCGTCCTATTTTAAAATTAACATCGTATAAGCTTTATTTTAAAAGAAAACCTAATGTATCTTATTTTCATGTTTTTTGTTGCAAATGTTTTATTTTAAATACTAGAGATGCATTTGGAAAATTTGATGAAAAATGTGATGAGGGAATTTTCATTGGTTACTCTTCAACTAGTAAGGCATATAGAATTTATAATAAAAAAACTAAAATAGTTGAAGAGTCTATTCTTGTAAGATTTGATGAGTTTGTTCCTTGTGTAGATACTAATCGTACAGGAATCGAAGACGAACCCCTTTCCCCTTTAGAACATGAGGATGATGAATCGCTTGGAAAAAAGAAAATGAGAAAGAGGAGAAAGAAGAAGGAATTGTAGAATATGTTCCTCCAAGTGCGCTACAGTTTTCAAAAGATCATCCAAGGGAGCTTGTTATTGGAGAACCGTCAAAAGGGGTAAGTACTCTTTCTTCTTTACATAAGTCTTTTTCAAACCTTTGTTTTGTATCCGAGATAGAACAAAAAAATGTTTCAACCGCTTTAAATGATGAAATATGGTTTTTAGCTATGAATGATGAATTATATCAATTTGAACGTAATAAGGTTTGGAATTTAGTAGAGAGGTCATCTAATCATCCGGTTATAGGTGTAAATGGATTTTTAAAAATATACTAGATGGGGACTTTAGGATTACAAGGAATAAAGCTAGACTAGTTGCACAAGGAATTCACAAATCAAAGGTGTAGATTTGATGAAACTTTTGCACTCGTTGCTCGCCTAGAATCAATTAGAATATTTCTTGCATTTGCGAGTCTTAGAAATTTAAATTATTTCAAAAGGATGTTAAAAGTGCATTTTTTAACCGGATTATAAAAGAAGAAGTTTATGTAGAACAACCCCCCAGTTTTGTGAGTGAAAATTTTCCAAATCATGTGTATAAGTTAAAGAAAGTGCTTTATGGATTAAAGCAAGCGCCACGTGCTTGGTATGATAGATTGACATTATTTTTGATACAGCACAGTTATAAAATGGGAAGTGTGGATAATACACTCTTCATTAAGCATGTAGATAATGATTTGATTATATTGCAAATTTATATTGATGATATTATATTTGGAACCACTAATAAAGAGTTATGTAATTAAGTAGTTTTAGTGATGAAAAATGAATTTGAAATGAGCTTGGTAGGAGAACTCACTTATATTCTAGGATTTCAAATCTGACAAAGACAAGATGGTATTTTTATTTGTCAAACTAAATATGTTCATGATATTCTTAAAAGATTTGGATTTGAAAACCTCAAACAAGCTAATACACCAATAAGTGCATCACTAAAGTTAGGAAAAGATGAAGTTGGTATTTCTATTGATCAAACATTATATAAAAGAATGATAGACTCATTGTTATATTTAAGCGTATCTAGACCCGATATTATGTTTTCCGTTTATTTGTGTGCTAAATTTCAAACTAACCCAAAAGAATCACATTTAAAAGTGGTTAAACATATTTTTAGATATCTAACCGGAACATCTAGATTAGGCTTATGGTATCCTCATAATGATTATTTTATTTTAAACGGTTTTTCTGATTCAGACTATGCGGGATGCTCATTAGATCGTTAGAGCACCAGTGGCACGTGTCATTTTATAGGCCCTTCACTCATTTCATGGTCGAGTAGGAAATAGAATTATGTTGCCCTCTCCACCACGAGGCCAAATATATCGCACTAGGTAGTTCTTGTGCACAAGCCTTATGGATGACCCAAAATTTGGAAGACTTTGGTGTTTATCTAAATAACATTGAATTAAAATATGACAACAAGAGCTCTATCAATCTTACAAACAATCTCGTACATCATTCTAGATCTAAACATATAGATGTCCGACATCAGTTTATTAGGGATCATATCAAGAAGGAACATGTTAGAATTAGCTTTATAGTGACTAACTCACAACTTGCCGATATTTTTCACCAAACCTCTACCAGATGCACGTTTTAACATGCTTAGGTTAGAATTTGGCATCTTAGAAATATCTCATTAATCCCTATAAAATGCTATTATTATTTTTTCTATTTATATTTTGTTTGCATTTAAAAAAACGTAGCAAAAAAAAAATTAAAACAAAAACATTTTTAAAAACAAAAAAAAACATGCTAAAAGAGCCTTCAAATCAACTCTAAAATCTCTGAAATTCCAACATTAAGAAGGTCTCTTTATAATACAAAGGAATTATAAAAAACATTTTTCAAAAAATCAAAATTTGCAGTTCTGTTTTGGCATTAAGAAACTAACGCCTGGCGTTAGCCCATTTACTCCAAAAAAAATTCTGTCTTTTTTGAAAAAATTCTCGTGATATTTTAATGCAGTGTTTTATTTGTATTTCTCTGTTTTTAAAAGTCTTCTATTCTTTAAATTTTTTTAAACATATATTAAGCTTAAATGCTTAATCAATGGTGATTATATTTATTACTTAAAGATCATTTACAATGTTTGATTTTATCTTTCAAGTTTCTTAAAAAATATTGTTTTGTTTTTGTCATGCCTTGAATATTATCATAAAATGTGCAATATATTTGGTTATAGATTACATGTATACAAATGTTTTTACATGCCTCTAAATATGAGTAAAGATTTATCTTTGATAATGATCTTCTTACTTACACTTTTTTGTTAATCTACATGTGTTTTTAAATCTTATTTTCGCATGATTGAGTAGTATAAGAACATATAATTTTGTAATTTGATAAATATTTTTCCTACACAATATTGAAATCATTCTTGCAATTCTTTGTTTTTCATACACTTGTGATTAGAGAAATGTGGTATTCCAAATAAAAATTTATATGTTTGCAACAAGTGAATTTGGAGTCTTTTGTCAAAAAAAACCAAAAATAAAATCAAAATAAAAAAAAAAGGAAAACTCCACCAAAAATTGTAAAGTGTCTTGTGCAAACAGTTTTTTTTGCCACTTCTCTTTAAAAATAAAAAACTTTGTGCATTGGAATTAGTGGAAGTAAAGTTGTTTATGTTTATTTCAAGTTATGTTCTTAGAATACAAACTTTCATGTGGTTTGATTTATGCACTTGTATACTTTATCAAAACACATTAATTGAGCACATCATTATCATTTATAATACTTCCACTCATGTGAATTTGACCTAAAGCTTATATACATTATTCTCTATAATCTTGAGTAAATGCACTTGATAGCGAAATATGATCCTTACAATGTTAATGTATACTTGAAATGCTAATTTTCTTGTACCAATATCAAATATACTTGCAACTTGTGTATTTAAATTAAAAACATCTACTTAAATTACTTTAAACGCTAATTATATTTTGTACTTACAAATTCTTAAGGATTGTCAATATTGCTTTCGATGTGTTCACTATTTTTTTCAAAAAGTTGCTTTATATCTACATAGTGCATATCATTTGATATTGCTACTACTCTGCCCACCTCCTTTTGATTATAACAAAAGGGGAGAATAAATTGAAGAAATAAATTAAAAGAAGAAATCTAGTATTTAGGGGGAGTAAAATAGAAAACGCATTCATGTAGGGGGAGTATCCATATAGTGGGAGTATGCATGTATGCATGTTTACCATGCTTATCATATACTATAAACACTACTCAAATTAAAGTTTATTTCTTATTCGTGGATTTGTTATTATCAAAAGGGGGAGATTGTTAGAGCTTATGTTCCACATCTCTTAGTTTGAGAATAACAAATCAGAATATGTATTTGATCTTGCTTGTGTTTATAGTGAGCAGGTACTATAGTTAAATAACCACATGAACAGGATGCTAATTGGTGACGACTCTCTGAAAAGAGAGTTAACGCCCCGCATTAAAAGTTAACGCCCCGCGTTAACTTATCGTCGAGATGGGATGTCGTCAAGAAGGGAATAACATAGAGAAGAAATAGAGTCGAGAAGCCAGAGATAACGCCAGTGTTGGATCTAACGCAGGCATTGAGTCCATGATCTGCCATGATCTCGACGGTTGCACGCTCTCAGCAACGACTATAGACGATCACTAATACTGGCATTAACTCTTAATGCCAGGCATTAGCTCTCGTGCCTATTTAAAGAGTTGATTTTGTTGCACAAGTGCACAACTTTCAATCCTTCATTCCAATCTTTTGAGAGAGCATTTCATCCCCGAATTCAGAGAGCACTCCCAGCACAACCATTGAGGAACAAGAGTGAGAAGGAGATCTCCAACGGTCAAATTTGAAGAAGGACGCTTGCTTCAACTCCGACGATGGTCTTTGCATGTCTTCAACATCTCCTTCAGCGCTCTTCAATTTAGGGAGTCTTTTATTCTGAATTTACTTTTATCTTTTCATTATTTTCTTATAACCATAGTGAATTCATCGCCTTGCATGTGGCGACTAGGTCGGGTTTGGTTTAGGGAGTAATTTGCCGCCTTGTGCATGGCGACTAGCTCAAGGGTAGATCTAGGGGGTGGCTAGAGACCTTATCTGGGGAAAGATAGGCTATAGCCAATTGGTCCTTGGGAGAAGGATCGGTGAAGGAACACAAAGTGATCTTTACATTGTCGCCTTTAATTTCAAGCGTTATTGAAATTTCATCTTTGTAATTATCTTTGTAATTATATTTGAAATATAATATCCATTTTTATTATCTGTGATTTTCTGGAATTGTATTTTATTTAAATTTTCATAAGCAAAATCAGCTTGACATAATTCTTTGAAGCATATTTTTTTTGGAGAGCTAACGTCCAGCGTTAACTCTTAACGCAGGCGTTAGCAACAGTAATCAAAAAAATTCATTTTTTTGAAACTCTCTATATTTTACTCAAAAAAATCGTAAGCCCCTTATTGACCCCCCCCCCCCCCCCCCCCCCCCACCCCACCCCCTCTAAGGGTGCCATAAGATGCAACACTTAGCAGGCAAGTCTTATACCTTAGTTATTGTAGATAAATATTCTAGATCTAGTTGGGTGTTCATTCTAAGACCTAAGTCTGACACTTTCAAGATCCTCTCAAGATTCATTAGACAGATTCAATCTGAATTCAATACTCAGGTTGTTATGATCAGAAGTGATCGTGGTACAGAGTTTGAGAATCGGTTAATTTGTAGATTCTGTGAGGATGAAGGGATTAGACAGAGCTTTTCTGCTCCCGGACCCCCCCCCCCCCCCCCACCCACCCCACCCACCCACAACAAAATGGGGTGGCTAAAAGGAAAAAATAGAACCATAATTGAATCAGGAAGGAGATTATTGGTTGAATCCAATTTGCCAAAGTCTTTCTGGGTTGATGCAGTAAATACAGCTAACTATGTTCTGAATAGAAGTCACATCCACATGACTAAGTTAAAAACTCTGTATGAGTTGTTGAAAGGAAAAACACATATAATCACATACTTTAGAATATTTGGGTGTACTTGCTTCATTCTAAACAATGGAAAGAACCAACTTGCCAAATTTGACAAGAAGACTGATGATGGAATATTCTTGGGATATTGTTCATCAAGCAAGGCCTATATGTATTATAATAAGAGTACTCTAAAAATTGGAAGAGTCAATGCATGTAGTATTTGATGAAACTAACATGTTTTCCATGGAGAAGGAAACTTCCACCAATGTAACATTGCAGGAAGAAGATCAACTTGTAGATCATGTTGAAAGGTTGATTATTATGAATCACTCATTAGGCTGCCATGAAAAAGGAAAACAACAAACTGATAGTGAATCAGATGAAGACTCTATTGAAAATGATGATGCCATTAAGGATCCTAGTCTACCAAAATAAGGCACTATTCAACGGGAAGAAAATGATGCTACTACAGCCAATGAAGAAGAATAAATCAATAAGCATATGACTCCACTAAACTATTCAACAAGAACTAGAATAACTCTAAAGGATCACCCTCCTTCTCAAGTTATAGGAGACATGATTATGGGATTGAAGACCAGACATCAACTTACAAATGAGTTCATGTTGCAGTGCTTCCTATCCCAATATGAACTTAAGAAATTTGAAGAAGCAGATAATAATCCTCATTGGATAGTTGTCATGCAAGAGGAGCTTGCATAATTTGAAAGAAATAAGGTCTGGAATTTAGTAGAAAGACCAAGGAACTACCCAATTATTGGAACAAAATGGGTGTATAGAAAGAAGATGGATTCAAATGGAGTTATTGTAAGAAACAAAGCCAGACTAGTGGCTCAAGGATACAGACAAGAAGAAGGAATTGATTACAACCAGACTTTTTCTCCAGTGGCTAGACTGGAAGCAATCAGAATGTTTCTTGCTTATGCTGCTCACATGAAAATCAAGGTATATCAGATGGATGTGAAGAGTTAATGTTTTAATGGAACTCTTCAAGAAGTGGTATATGTGGAGCAGCCACTAGGTTTTGTCAATCCAACTCTTCCTTCTTTTGTTTATTAGTTAGATAAAGTACTATATGGTCTCAAGTAAGCTCCAAGAACTTGGTATGAGACATTGTCCACATTTCTTCTACGACACTCTTTTATAAGAGGAAAGGTGGATAAAACACTTTTCACCAGAGCATATAAGAATCAACTACTTCTAGTATAAATATATGTAAATGGCATCACATTTGGCTCTACAGATCAAAGACTTTGCAAAAGTTTGCTGACCTAATGCAGTCCAAGTTTGAGATGAGTCGTATGGGGAATTATCCTACTTTCTTGGCCTTCAAGTAAAGCAAAGTGCATATGAAATTTTTATATCCCAACACAAATACACTAAAGAGCGTATCAAGAAATTTGGGATGGAAAATGTCTTTACCATGAAAACCCTCATGGCTACCAATATTGTACTTGGTAGATATGAGAAAGGTCGGTGATTTGATCAAAAGACTTACAAAACAGCCATTGGCTCTCTTCTCCATCTTACAGCAAGCAGAGCAAACATAATGTTTGCTACTTGTATATATGCTAGATTTCAGGTTGACCCCAAGGAATCCCACATGAGTTATGTAAAAAAAACTCAGATATCTAAAGGTACACGTGAACTTGGCTTATGGTATCCGGCGGAGTCTGGATTTGAGCTAGTAGGTTACTCAGATGTTGATTATGCTGGGTGCAGGCTTGATAGAAATAGCACCTTAGGAACTTGTCAATTCCTGGGTGCTAGACTGATTTCTTGGTTTAGCAAAAAGAAAACCTCAGTCTCCACTTCTACTGCTGAAGCTGAGTATATAGCTGCAGAAAGTTGTTGCTCATAAATATTGTGGATGCAGAATCAATTGTTGGACTACTACTTGACTCTTGAGAACTCTACAATATTTTGTGACAGTTCTGGTGCAATTTCTATAGCTTCCAATCGTGTTCTCCACAGAAGAACTAAGCACATAGTGATAAGGCACCACTTTCTCAGAGATAATGTAGAGAATGGTAAGATCTCTCTTCAATACATTCCCACTGATAACCAAAGGGCTTATATATTCACTAAGCCACTTGATGAAAGCAAGCACAATTTCTTCATCAATGCATTGGGAATACTTGATGGAGCTCTCTAGGTCGCATTTATTATCTTGTAAAACCTATTTTCCATAGAAAGGTATTTCTGGGAAAAACAGTAAAATTTTTGAGGAAAATATAATGTTCATTCAGAGCTGCGTCAAATATAAATCGATGCACCGTTGATTTCTACTCGACGCCAGCTTCGAGAGTTGTCTGGCATAGCTAATTCGAATATCACTCGACGCAGCGTCGAATTCTTATCGACGCATGTGCCGAATCAATAGCGGAAATAAAGTTTAGAAAACTCTATAAAGTCTTATCTACATTCATTACAAAGAAAAAGTAGAATGTTTCTTTTGGGTAAATTCAATTCTAATGAACATAATTTTTATTATCAAAAAGTTCTTCAATACCATCTCAGTTTATATTACTACCTTTCTCAACATATGTTTTTCATTTTCTAGAATTCATTACCCATGTTGTATAGTGAGGGTAATATGGTCTTTAGATATCCTACATTGTTTTGACACACCTAGGTGTGTCAAAACCTAGTCAAAGGGAAGTCAAAAATTAGTTGAGTTAAACTTGCGTTGAATAGAAGTTAGCGCAACTTCGATTAAAATTTGAAGCAACTTCGAATAGAAGTAAAGTAACTCAGACTGGTTGTCGATGCTTTATTTAATCGGTAGTCGACGCAACGTCGACTAGATATCGACGCAGAAGGTATAAGTCGATGCATACATTCTTTCAAGATAAAGTCGACGTAACATCGATTAGTATTCGACGCACAAACCAGAAGTTGAAGTCCACAGATACGTCGATAATAGAGTTCAATTCAAATTTGGGGTTTTCTGAAGCAGATTTCGACGTAGCTTTTAATAGAATTCAACGGCACGCCGATATGAAGCCAGAAGGAATTTGACGCAACGTCGAATATAGTCAAAGAATTGGAAACTTCCTAGAATGGATTTTGAAGGTTATTCAGAATGTATATATGAAAGATATTTGAATCCTAACAGGTCGTAACAGGATATAAAGAGAAAGGATGGTATTAAAGATTCATATGTGATATAATTGGAAGATATATTAAATATATTAACGGGCTGTCAATAGACTTAGATGGAAAGCTATAATTCTCATTCTATATTTTCCAATTGAAGAGTCGATCAGAATGGAAAGTAATTCGACAGAAGATTATATACGTAAAGAATTAAAAAGGGATTTACATAGGTCTTGTCTGTTTATCTCTCTCTCTCTCTCTCTCACTAACTCTACCTGACAGATCCCTGTACAGCAGTTCTTCTTCCTCAAGCTGCAGAAAGCTTCTTCTTCCTCCCTCTTTGAAAGGAGCTAATCAAAGATACAGAAATCAATCTGAAAAGACTGGATCAGTGCTTATAATCCTTGCATCTTCTTCTAAGCAAGCATTTATCATCTTACAAAGGATCTAGAACACTTAGTGCATAGAATCTTCAGTAACTGCTGGAAGAGGATTTAAATCAGAAGATTACACTTCATCTTCTTTTTCTTACTCTACTTCTCATTTATGTGAACTGAGTAAAGAGTTTTCTGAATCCCTCTTCAAAGGATTCAGTCTTAATTCAAGATCTCCTTATCAAATGATCTGGTTTGGTTCAAGATCTCCTAATCAAAAGATCTTCTTTAGTTCTAAGAGTCTCCTTATCAAAAGACTCGGTATTTGTTTCTAAGAGTCTCCTTATCAAAAGACTCAGTGGTTCTAAGAGTATCCTTATCAAAAATTCAGGCACTATTATACTGTATTCCTACCAAAGTGGAAGAAGAGTGGACTACCCAGATTTTGGGGAATCACTATAGCTTTTGTGTCTTCTGTGTTATGAATTTTCTGTGACTGTCTCTTGTCTACTTTTATTATTCTGCGATTGATTTAATTCTAGTAGGAAACTTGGATGCTTAGGAATTAGGATTAATTTTGTGTGCACTTCTTAGTAAAAGCTTTTTAAATCTCTATTCGCCCCCTCCCCCTCTATAGAATTCTTAGGGGAGCAACTGTGCACTTTCAAAGCCATATACCTAGTCTCCAAGACCAGCGGCGAGTTCCCCCTAAGCCACACAAGGACCTAGTTGCCAAAAACCGCGGTGAATTATTCACATCACACAAAAAAACAAAGAGAAAAATGAATACAAACAAAGTAAAAACTCCTTTTAGAGATTTCTGAAGGAGATGGTGAAGGAATGCAGGAGTTCAGCGTTTGTTTTATCACGTTGAATAAGTGTGATGAATCTTCCTTCACAAATACTCCTTTTGATCTTGAAGTTGTAGATGTGAGTGCTCTCAAACGTCTGAAATAAGGTCCCTCACATAGTGCTAAGCATTGTACAGTTAGGGTTCCTCAATCATCAACGAGAGCATCAAAAATTGATTTTTTATATAGATTAAGACCCCTACCTCTGGCGATATTGATAACGCATGGCGGTAATACTTAAGGCAATATTTTTGGGCACTAGAATCTTCAATCCGGGAAGGAGATTCTGCGGTTTAGGATACATTTCATTTTAGGCAATACTAATGCCCGACATTTGCGATACCGCTCAGCGGTAGTATCCTTCCATATGTGCGTCCATCTTCCCGCTAGAGATATTCTTTTGAAATTCATTTCGGCGCGCTTGCATATTCCAGGGCTAACACATGGTGTTAGAAATAGGGCCTAGCACTGGTGGATTTATCATCGAGAGGCACATCGCCAGGAAGACTCTATGTCTACTAGAAGACTCCATGTCGACTTGACCAGCATCAGACATGGGGAAAATATTGAGCAGACGTTAATGCCAGCGTTAGGGCTAACGCCACACGTTAGTGGTCACTTTGCATCTTTGTCCTTGATCAGATCCTCATCTAGCTTGTAGCATCCTAGTATCATACCTGTGAGTTCCTGTAGGCTACAAACACAACACAAATTTGATCGAATACAATAAGGGATTTGTAATTCTCAAACCGAAGAGATGCGAAAAACTATGTTCCAACAGGTTGTTGTTCAAGGTCCCACCTTAGGTCTCTTAAGGTCCTGTATTCTTACGTAAGCAATGCAGCTTCAAGTCTTTGGAGTATCAAATCTACAAGGATGACTATGCCACAATTCATAAGGTGTAGAAGTGAGCTTAGAATGAGGCAATCTATTTAGAATGTGATTTGCAGTTATCATTGCTTCTCCCCAAAAAAAAATAGGCAAGTTAGTTGTGAGTAGCATAGAATTCAATATTTCTGTTAAAGTTCTATTCTTCTGCTCAGCAAAACCATTTGACCGGGGTGAGTAAGAAGATGTGGTTTCAAGGATTATACCCTCAGAGGCACAAAATTCCTTGAACTCAGTCGCAGTGTATTCTCCTCCTCAATCACTTCTAAATCTCTTGATTTTTATATTTAAATGGTTTTCAACATGAGATTTGAAGATCTTAAAGGTCTCAAATGCTTCATCTTTTGATTTCAGTAGATACACATGACAATATCTGGAATAAATCGTCTATGAAAATAATAAGATACTTCATTCCCCCTCTAGCGACATGCTCCTGAAATCACTGAGGTCGGAATGTATTAATTCAAGAAGTTGTGTGGTTCTAGAAACCGACTTGAAATGTTTTTAGTGATCTTAGTTTGTGCGCACACCTCACACTTGTCAAATCGAATAGATAGATCTAAAGGGATGTTATAACTCTTAGCTAGATCTCACACTTTTCTATAGTTCGCATGTCCAAGTCTGTTGTGTAGCAACTTTGGATCAATTAGCGTTGAACCCATTTGGTTAATGTTATCGTTGTTTAGGCTAAGTATATACATTTTATTGATCAAGTACGCACAACCAAAGTAGTGTGAATTAACCATTAAAGTTATTCTATCGATGAAGATTGTGAAAGTCATTCCAGCCTTATCTAACAAACTCATTGAAATTAGATTCTTAGTTAAACTAGGAACTACTCTAACATGTTTTAGTGTTAAAGATTTACTTAAAGAGAGGACCAACTCTGTTGTCCCAGTATGAGTCAACTCGGTCTCTCCCCCATTGCAGTTCTCCACTTTATCATTGACCTGTGTGACCTCAGTTAGAAGATCTTTGTCATTCGTCACATGACAAGTAGCACTGCTATCGAGTCACCACTCAGAAGACACACTACGGTGATTACTCCCAATCATAGCTACAAATGACTTGGGATCAGAGTTATCTACCTAGCATGTTAGCTGCATTCGGTGGGGCTCCCTCCTTCTTCTTTAGAGTCTTACACTTTGCGGCCTAGTGACCTCAATTGCCACAATTATGGCACTTGCACTTCTTTCTTTTGAAAGAAGACTTTCTAGCCGGTAACTATGCATAGGCTTCACCTTTTAGGTGTCGATGGCTTCCGATGAGGCTTGCCAGATCAAGAATGAAGTTGGCAACATGTGTGGATTGAACAACTTGTTCTAAGCTTTTACCAGCAACGTTTTGATCCTCAATATGGATGAACCTTTTGATTTCATTTAGTGTGGTTCGTTCATTCAGTATGTGCATTTCAGTTTTGAAGGTGATCCACTCAAGAGGCAGATTGCTCAGAATCAAACGCACAAAAAATTTATCGGACATTTCAGACTGATCGTCTTCCAGCTTGAGACGCATATTCTCTAATTCTATGAGCTGAGAGATGACTGGTGAATTCATATTGAACTTAAAGTTGAAAAACTTCTCCCCGGGGAGAGTTTTTGACAGTCCCTCTTCCTTCTGGAAGTGTGCGTTCAGGCGGTCTCATATCTCTTTCGCGGTCTTGAATCCAATGTTGGTCGAGGATTCAGGGAGTTCAAAAGATAGTCCATGTAGAAATCCTCGTCTTTGCTCCACTGATATTCGTCCACGTCTTCACGAGTCGTGGCGAAATTACTAAGAACGGTGTAGAAGATCTCACGTTTTTTACATCTCCAGTTAGACATGCAGTTTCCAACCGTGGAAGTTAGTGGTGTCAAAAAATTGCAACTTTACAATACGATATGCGCTCCGCTTCGACATCTTGGACAGGCAAAAAAACATGGAATGAAATCACCTGATCCGAGTAGAGACGAGCCAATCCACTTCAGATCCAATCCAGAGCTAAGAGCACTCCTCATGCTAGCTGAGAACGGACCTTTGTCGATGAGAAAGAGCACTTAAGAAAGTTGTCGGAGAGTTTCTATTTCTTGTCGATGAGACCTCCAGTCAACAAGAAGGATTGTCGGCGAAAACACTAGCAGATATCGATAAGACCATTGTAGATGTCGACGAGACCACAAGCATATGTCGATGAGACCACAATGTTATGTCGTGAGGCATTAAGCCGATAAACTTGCCTGTCGACGAGAACTGGTTCTGTCGACGAGACCTCCAGTCGACACGGAAGTTTATCGACTAGAACTGCACCGAATCGACTAGAAACAAGAAAACTTTCTCCTCCAGTCGACAAGAGCGGCGGCTATCGATGAGAACGATGCCCTAGACCTTCAATCGACTAGACCAGTACCCCTTTGCAAGAGAAAGACCCCAACAGCGGCAGATCTTCAAAAATGGTGACGGGATCTGCTGCAACTGGACCTGCGTCGGCGGGAGCGAAGAAAAGAAGACCTTCTCCTCCTCCTACTGGCGGTGGATCAGGAAGAAAGGAGAAAGATCTCCTCCAACAACTAAAGACGCGGCGGGAGCGAGGAAAAGGACCACCTGGCGGTTGTGACAGTGGGAGCGAGAGCTTCAGGACTCAACAAAAGTGAAGAATCACTGTTTTTCTTCCTCGATCTAGCAGCGACGTGCAAAAACGGGATCGACGGAAGAGAATCGCAAGCGTGAATGCGGGAGCAGAACCCTAGCGCACGCTACTTTGAGAATGTTAGTGATGCTCGGCTCAAAATATTCTACTTATGACCTATCAAGTTTGGAATATGTATATATGTACCTCCAGCATTGAGTCTTGCCCTATGATGACACGAAACTCATGGGTCACTATCGAGTCCGTCTCGACATGCACGGACATATACTAAATTATTCAACAATTTGCACCCATAATAAGGAGCCCAATGCATATGAAAATTTTGGCTCTTCATGAGCTCAATATACCATGCTCGAGCTCAAGTCAGAGCCATACAATATGTGCTCAACTCATTTGCACCTCTAACGAGGAGCCCAATGCATAATATATGCAACATAGTAATGAAAAATCAAGACGACTTCATTTGAATCTTAGGAACCGTTTGGCGCGGCCTTTTTGCTCCGGTCAGTTTGGACAAAAACACTATCGTTATAAAATATATGTTTGGCAGACAAAGGTTTTGACCACAAACAAGAAAAAATAAATTTTGAACATAAAAGTAGATGGAGTTCTTTAAGTGAGATCGGACATTCACAAACGACGGTTCATAACCATCACCTTCACGGCCACCACCACTGTGCCAAACGGTCCCTTAAGCTTATTGCTTATACTAATGAGCGGCGAACAAGGTTTCAAACCATGCGCATAATTGGTTCTCATCTGTCAGAGTTTTCGAATCTCTCAAATGCTCAAAGACCACAAAACCAATCCCAAACTGCAACCTGGTCAGACCTGTGCAAGTCAGCTTAAAGCTTCTGAGTCATTAGCTCTACTCAAACCAAAAATAAAACAGAGCGACAAACCAGTAATATTATACATTTGACGGATGCATCAAGAGCTAAGCCCGGACAAAGTTGTAGGCCTTTCAAGAGCAGTTCCTCACCTGTATTGTCATGGGCTAAAGTCGAACATTCTATATGCCATGCTCATTCCAACCGCTCATGGACCTCAAAGGCTCGAAAGGTAAAAGTTACTCGACCTTTTGGAAAGGTGCGATGACAAAATTTGTCTGGAACAATCGCACATGCTCGTGATCATAAAAGCTTAAACGCATTCAGAATAATGATCAGGCGTAATTGTTATGAAAACACGTGATCGTTATATGATCATGCACGATCGCGTAGTAATTATGCATGAGCATTATGATCATGCGCTGGTAATGATCACACGGGATCTTTATTGTGAGTGTGTGCAATCACATAATGATCACTCATCATCGTCCAGAACACGAAATTCTGTCTTACGCTAGCTGGTCCCAGATTTTTGTAGATTTTACAGTGACATTCAGTAGATTCTTCTGAGTTTACAAAATGCAGGACTCGGGAAATGATCTTGTGAAGTCCTTGAAAACGAAATCGCTAAACTGGGTAGAAAACTGCTTCAGCCTCTCTCCAGTTTTCACCAAAATGTCAAAAATCTACAGAAGTTACCATTGCAAGATTTACCAACACTTTCTACATAATAGGACCACATTTTTATGGTAAGAAAAAGTTGGTATTCCAAAACAACAATCTCTGCCTAACCTGGCAGACAAATACTAACAATTCCCACACCATCTTCCTACTCCCTCTCCACCACACCCACCGCTACAAGACTGACACACTCTCTACATCTCCGACTAGATCCAAAACAATATCTTCCATCCCTTCTATCTTAACCCCGTTGACCCTCATCTCTTCTCCTGCCCCGGTGCTCCCGCCTCCGACCCGAGCAGCGAGATTAGCAAAGTCGCAGCACTCTTCGAACCTGAAGCAACTGGTGACGTGGTCGTTGGTCATACCCACCGCCTGCATGAATGAATACATGACTGTGGGCCCCACTCCCCGGAAACCCCTCCTCACGAGATCCTTGCTGATCGAATCCGCCTTCGGAGTCTTCACCGGAATGTGGCGAGGGTACCGGAATCTGCTCACTATAGGCTTGTGGTTCACGAAGCTCCAGCAGTACTCATCGAAAGATCCATACTCCTCAATAATCTGCGCCAAATCCAACAAAGCGGGGCTAATGAGAGGATGGTCCAGTGAAGAATAAAGGTGCTATCAATAATGAGAGTTGGCTTCAATAAAGTCCAGAAAATGATATAACGATACGGAAGAGGATTCCAGAGTGCATACATTTTAGGTAAAGCAATAAATATCATTATTATCTGGCTTTAAGAGGGTCAATATAGATTCATTGTTCACATGGCCGGCAGAGTTCTGAGCTCCAGTCCCCTGCTTGAAGTTTGGACCAAGTGATGGCCGGCAAAACAGTGCTGGTGATAGGCCTTTCTGAGCGCAGATGAGCATGCACAGGACGATGCCATTCCACGCGATGGGCGTTGGCGTTCTGCGTTCCCGGAAAATAAACCGGTAGAGCATTTTGGCGCCTTTCTTGGTTGCAGGCATAGCACATCAGCTAGGGCTAAGCATATTACTCTAAACTCAAAAGTCGCTCCGATATTGAGCTGAATCGGAATCAATTAGAGTTGATTCAACTCAATTTGAGTCAATTCAATTTGACTCCAATCACATTTCTAGCCGATTTCGAGTCTGCCCCGAATTGCTCAAAATATTATTCAAATTATCTCAAACTGATTAAAATATAATGTATTTACCAATATATTATTATTATTTTAAAAGGTAAAAACACTAAAATGTAAACCAAAACTAAAAGAGTAAAGCTCAATTTAATTTCAAACCGATTCGGAATGAAAAGAAAAATTGCTCAATTTTGAGACTCTCGATTCAATTTCGTGCCGGCTCAGAATCAAGTCATTTCGAGTCAAGCCGGCTCGACTCCAAATCGATTTCGAGCCGAGTTTGCCTCGAAAATTTTAGTTTTGAGCCGATCGCTCGAACTCAACCTGAAATCAGCCCAAACAATAGCTACTTTCCACTGTAGGTTCTGTCACTCTTTCCCGGAAAACCGCTAACATTGGAGCGGTAGACTCAATGGTATACTATGTGAAGCTCCATTTATTTTACACACTTTACCATGCGAGTTCGCATCTGTAAAAGTAAATAATTAATGGGGCGGTTTCGAGCATTAAATGGGTGATCGACGATTGTCGTCCTGCTCAATAACCGTCGAGTATTCTTATTTTTTTATCCCAAAAAATGTTGCAAAAGTGTTTTTTCGTTTTCAAGCTAGTCGCACGGGAGGAGCCCATGGGCCACCACTATATCTGTGCGCACTCAATACTACGACATGCATAACCCTTTTGCAACCAAGGGCAGTAGTGAGTGCGTGTGTGTAGTCATGATGTTACCCCAGCAGCCCAGCCCCAGTAGTGACACTGATATTACCCCACCGCACGCTGTTCCCAGTGAAAAAATTTGCTTCGCCGAATACAAAACAGAAGACGGCTAGCTGCGTGGTCGATGCCACAGAGGAGTCAAAAGGAGAAAAAGAGAGATGTGACTGAACCTTGAGAATCAACCGTCCATTTTCAACGACTGCACGTAGTTTCGCCTCTGAAAGAAGGGTGCTTGGGATGCTTCCTGGAGCTATTAGCTTCTTTTCACTCATTCTAGAAACCAGTACAGGATCAAAGTCCATGAAGACTTGCCTGTATAAGAAGAGTCACGGAGAAGTAACTCAAAATTACATATTTTCAGCATAACCAGTATACCTGAATATTTGCCTTTTGTTTAGGATTGCTGGCCAGGTAAGCTCGGCTAAAGCACCTGATAGCACAAGCAATTCAAAAAGCTTCCTGTAAAATTTTCATATCATCAGGTAATGAAATAGCTCTTGAGTTTATCAAAACAGAGCATTTAAGGTATTGAAGTACCTATCATCATGCACGGGAACACCCCACTCTTCATCATGAAAGGTCACATAAGCTGAATCTGCCAGAGCAGATTAAATCAAAATTCAATCGACTGAAATAATATGTTTTGTGTTTGCTGAAACAATCTATAAAAATCAAGGGGAAAAAGTTTTTTTTTAATCCTAAAAATGATTATGCCATTCCAACAGATGTGGAAGATTATTAATTAGGCTCTATTTGGTAATGCATTTTTGCTCCAGTGACGTTTTTCAGTCACGTCACGGGAGAAATGAAAGAATTTGGATAACCTCCATTTTTGAGCTCCAGTGCGGTGAGAGAGCTTCATTTTCATTGACGGGCGGGGCTCCATTTCTCATTGGAACACTACTCATCGGAGCCACCGGCACTGCGCAATCAAATAGAGCCTAAATAGTGCTATAGATCAGAAAAGATCCAAGATTTATTTTCTACTATCACCCAACATTCAACCTTCATGGCCAGCATTCTAACAAGAACATTTTCACGGTGGCCAATCATATCCCAAATTCGCCATCAGTCCATCTACATAAGCTTGATTCCTATAACAAGAAGCAATCTACAATGTCCTTCTTATATAGCAGCTGAAATATATTTTTCATCACTTCCTCTTTAGCTCAACAATGGCTTGTACTGAAGGTGCACCTCACAACTTCAGTTTAAGCAACCTCATCTTCTTATGTTCCTAGGTAGGCTTGTCCATGAGTCATGTTTGGACAGGGTTGATCTTGACATTGGCTTCCACTAAAGGTATCTTGGTAAAACAACCATATAGACTGCCTTCTTTCTACATCATAGCACTAGCACGCATTTTAAGGAACATAATTATGGGGATAAATGTTTCTTACGCTTATGAAAACTTGTTCGTTCAGGATTTTCAAATAAAAGGGAGAAGTCCTAAACTGCTATGAAGTCCATGAAACAATTTTAATAGAAACTTGGGGTTTCATCAGCCAGTATAAAGCCCAAAGGTACCATCATTTTTAGCTCAAAAAATGAAGGAAAGATCAGAACTGAACATAAAACATAATCGTAAATCTAACCCATAACTTACATCTGTGAGAACCCCTGCTCTAGCCTCTATGAACTCAAGTTTTAAATAACTTCACTCGGAGGGATTCAAGAGAATCTTTACTTATCATTAAGCAGTTCGAATCATCATTACAAAACAATAAAATCCATAGTCCAAATTCCAATATCTCGATGTATAACAGAAATCAGAATGTGATCGTTGGATTAATATCGATATTTCTGAAATAAAGAGTGTTAGCTTGTGATTTCCACCATATTTGGTGATACAACCTCTCAAGCTCGACAAACAAAATACAAATTAACAAGATGAGTTCGAACTTTGCTAGAAGACAAAATGATAGGAATGAGGTAGTTCAATCATCTTACAAAGTAGTTGAGAGACAAGTAACCTTAATGAATCAAGATATGTCAGATACAGAATACTAGATTTATAACATTCACAAAATTATACTCTACCTAATATGTAAAGGCTAATATAACAGTTTATTGAAGAGCAAGAATAGGACCAAAATACATTCTGCAAGGTCTTCCGGACTACAAAAATATTATCAAGCATGAATAAGAATAACTATCCTTTTTCGTCCTATATGAACCATGATATGTAGCATTCCTTTGCTAAAATTCTATGAATGCAAACTATTCTTATGACCCTTTGCACAGGAAAACAAAGCAAGGCATCAAATGGTATCATGAGCAGCCATCTACACACTGAGTGTTATCCAAGCCTCTGTATGACAATAGCATAAGTTGTGGACTGTAATCAGACAACACCTACTATAATCCATAGATATTAAAATTTGGGGCCAAGTCTTTTCACCTACTAAAAACTTAAATCAAAGTATCAATAAATTGCAAGGATATGGAAAATTAATCCTTTCTGAAGCATGCACAATGACATCAAGCATTACGTATATTATGATATTAGTCATTTAAACCAACCACATTATCCGCAAAAGACGGTGAATTGTTCACTAGCTAATAAATATAATTTTAAACAACAGTGGAAGCTAAGCTGAAACCAATGAATTATATACACGTAAGTTTTTCTAAGCCTCGATAAATTTTGTTTTTTGTTATATGCTTCTGCTTTAGTGAATTTTTCATCATCAATAGTCTTATATCAATTATTAGGAGTCAGCTTTATGATTCTTCTTTATTGAATTGCATAAAGACTTTATGGCTTTTAACATTTCATTTAGTACATAAATTAATCAACTCATATAAGTACCCATCAATATAGTATCTAAATTTCATAGCTCTTAGACATTTTACATAACTGTCTCAATATAATTTTACACAACATCATCCTCTTTGCTAGACTATGCAACAGTCAACACCACACAATGCAGAATACAATATAGTACAACACAACAAAAGACAACAATACCTAATAGGGCCTAAGTAAATTAAAAGAAAATAGGGGCAACATGATCAGGACCAAAGACCTAGAGAAAATACCCTTTAAACTGCATTAACGAGCAGTATAAAGCAATAAATGATGGCTACACAGCTGAAACTCGAGACTAAAAAGTCCCAGAGGTTCTCATTGTAGTAACTTCACATATTTTAGAAAAAAACAACTTTTAAATCTATAGTAAATCTATAGTCCAATTGGTTGGATGGAATTGACTATTGAGGCTTCAATATTAGAATTAGAGATTTAATTCCAATGAAAATGACCTTCATTCTAATTTCATGATCTCAATTCCATCCAAACGAACAAACCCTAAAGATTATAAAGAAAACAATGTCCTCAAATCAATTAATTACCAAGTCTAACACCAAGTTTGGATTAAAAAAATGGAAGATAATGGCAGTGAAAGCGTGCACACTTGTTTTAACTTGAACCAATTAAAAATTCTACATATAGAATCAGTTCTTCAGCTTCTACAATATATTAGAAAATCATAATAGAGAGTTAGTGAGAGGCCAAGTGCATTCCCGTAAAGCAAGCAAAATAAAATTTTAAATAGATGAAGAGAGAACAAACCAGTGTTAGGTGTTACCCAAGCACACCTCTTCTTCATCTGCAAGGTATCCCCTGCCACAACCACAGCACCATCAGCCACCATCTCTTCCAACTTTGCTGCAATTTTCTCAGGTTTCGGAACACCCTGTCTTCGTTTAGAGGTAAAATTGGGCCTTCCAATTCTTCCGGTGGAAGCGCGACTGCAGAAGGAATCCGTGGATGCATCCGAAGAGCAAGAGGCATTCAAAGAAAAATTAGATTGCAACAGCAGTTTCTGCCTCCTGAGGGCAGCCAAAGAAGGGCTCACGGGCGGGGAGAAAGGAGGGGAATCCGTCACCATGGAAGAAGATTTCTTCTCATCACACAAATCTGAGTATGATCTTTCAGTTCCCCTTAGCGGCTTCAAAACTGTTTTCCGGGACAATGAAGACGGCCTTGCTTTGTTTCCGGTAGGTTCAAGAATCGGCCGGGCGTCTGAGTCCGTCACATTATTAGAATGGAGCTTCGGGGCTCCCGACATGGAGACGAAAAACGAAACGCGGTCCTTATCCCTAGATCTAAGCTCAAAATCTCACAGGCGGGTCCTGAGTAGCCCTATGAATTCCATTCCTCCGGATCAACTCCTCCATGAAAGCTCAAACTAACATAGAAAAGGCCCAAAGGGGCCAAGCCCTAGGGTTTGTGAACTAACCATTTCGATCCTTCCACCCGAAGCAGCGAAGGAAGCTCTGGAAATACCTCCATTGTCGAAACCCAAAAGCAGCTTCAATTTCAAGTTCGTCTCGCCGAAACCCTGTGCCAGTAGCAAAACAACGCGTTAAGAGCCTGCGATTTTCCGGGGCACAAACAGAACGAAGAAACACCCTGAGAACGACAAGAAGACTCTACGGTCAAGGCTGGAGGTCGGAGACGTCGTTATGAGAGTGTCGCTGAGCAGGAATACCGCGAACTCGTCAAAATCTAGAGAGGGAGAGTCAGGGAAGAGAAGAGTAGAGGAGAGAGGAAATGTTGCGAGAGAAGGGAGCATGGTATTTGCCGTGAGTTTCAGACTTCCGCTCGTTTAAACATGAGAACCGGGAGATGCCGGTGCGATCTGGCGATCTACGGGCAGCAGCCAGTGGCGTTGTCTGCCGATAGCCTGCTGGTAGTCCCGTTAGGCCGTTACCGTAGAGCGGCTACTCCTGCACAGTTTGACGGACAAATTTCATGCTTTTAAAAAAAAATTTATTATATAATATAATGATTTATATGAGATTTGGCAATGGAATAATTACGCGAGGGGAACGGTCAACATCCTCCGTGGATGTATTACATCCACCAAACATTGATGGACGGTCATGATCACATCATCTCAAACCCTATAAGTTCATTCAAGTTCTTATTGAATAACTAAATTCATTTTGCTTTTACAAGAAGTCTAGTGCACCGGGATTCTCGTGTTGATAGTATGTGTTTCTAGTTTTCTCCGGTTCGCAGCGTACGTCAATGATCGAAACACAGCCTCTATTGATGTCCAGTTGTCGTCGCTACGCAGTGGAGAAGGGGAGTGATGGGCGTACTCTCGTGCATGGTCAATGATCGCAAATCGGTGATTGGCAGTCGGCGATCATCAATCACCAATCAGAGTAGCAATCGTCATTCATCGTTCGTTGACCGAGACCGAGCTATCGTCGATCGTGGACCGGGCATAGCTGCGTTCAAGTACCTGTGGCTTGGCAGTTGATGATCGCCGATCACAGATCATCGGCCGGGAAGCAGCGCACGTGTATATCACCAACATGACGAAAAGGGCAAAATCGTCATTTCAAGATGCACAGGCGTGGGTGAACAATTGCCTGACAACTCATTTATCTATCTATACTTTTTTTAAAAATATAGTGATGTGCAAATAGCATGAAATTAAAAATCCACTAAGAAATCTGATAAGTCAAAATGGCATGATTAATATGGGTCATCCATTTTCAACACTGATTTTAAAAAAACGTCTCTGCACTAACGTGCAATACCTAAATATTTTTTTCGTGCTTCCCATTTCTCTCGACGTCGCACCTTTCCCATTCTCATTTTCCTCATCCCTCCCCTGACTACTCAGCTTTCCCCTGCCAGTTTCTGCCATGCAGCCCGCTGGGGTTTCTCCTTCTCGGCGACGCCCTCTAAAGCATTATGCCACCGTCGACTATCTCGTCCCCTCCTAGGGCATAGACCACGCGAACATCAGAATCGGGGTTCCACACTTAAACCATCTTTAAAATAGGGGCTATGCAATTTATCTTCCAAATAGGACTATGCAATTTTTATTTAATGTGAGTTCGTAATTTAGCGCATCAGTGGGCATATCGGATAATCATAATTCATACGATTTTTCTTTCTTTTACACATGTCATCATCATGATAATTTTTGACTATTTAACAGGAGATCACTCGCTCATTCAGGCTTCAGAGTAGGCAAATTGATAAATCCAGCTGCAGCTAATTGGTAATTAGCTGCAGTGTTTATGCCATCAGGGAATTGGATTTAAGTTTGGAAATTAACAATTGAAGGGATATTGGAAATAACTGCATCTAATTACCTGATGACATTGGCAAATTACCTAATAGCATTGGGCCTTACAAATTCAATTTTTTCGGACTATACTGTTCCGAATACATTTTCGTTGGTAAATTAGAGATCCCCTTCGATTTTTATTTTTTAGATAGATATTCTTCTATGCATTTTTTTCCGAATATTTGACCAATCCTATGCCGTTTTGTTTAGGGATCATATAAGGATACTATTCAACTGTTGTTTTTTATCATTGGGTTGAGGATTCAACACAATCCGACACTATACAAGTTTTTGGTTTGCTTTCTTAAGGATCTTGGGTTGAGATTGACGATTGTTGCGGTCTACTCGAGGCTCCTAAAATCGGTCCAGAATGAACCGTCTTAGCCCGGGAGCGCTCAAGCGCGCAAACAGTCACAGAAAAAGGGAAAGTTGACAAGGCAAATTTTTTTAGCGTGGAAAACTCATCAACTGGGTCAAAAACCACGTGGCAGGAGCTGTGCCGACCAAACTTCCACTATTTGTTGGTTGTTGTACAGAGCTATTTGGAAGAGCTCGAGGGCGACAGGCCGCCTCTCATTATAATTGTTGAGAGAGAGAGGTGCTCGGAGAGTGACAGGCCACTGCTCACGGAGCTAAGTCTTTTGTCTGTTGCTTGTCTCCTGTTGCGCAAGAGGAGTTTGGAGTGCTGGTCTTGCTGGAGGCTGGAGAGCTTGTTCTTGAGTGTGCAGAGTGCTTATTGCTGAGTACGTAGGGGTGCGCTTAGAGCGGTCTTTAGAGCGAAGCGAGCGGAGGCGCGCTTGCAGCGGAGCGCACAGAGGCGCACTTAGAGCCGTCTTGAGAGCGGAGCGCACGGAGGCGCGCTTGGAGCCGTCTTGAGAGCGAAGTGCACGGAGGCGCGCTTAGAGCCGTCTTGAGAGAGGAGCACACGGAGGCGCGCTTGGAGCGATCTTGAGAGCGGAGCGCACGGTGGCGCGCTTGGAGCGGTCTTGAGAACGGAGCACGCGGAGACGCGCTTGGAGAGGTCTTGAGAGCGGAGCGCCCGGAGGCGCGCTTGAAGCGGTCTTGAGAGTGGAGCGCGCAGAGGCGCGCTTGGAGCGGTTTTGAGAGCGGAGCGCACCGAGGCGCGCTTGGACCGATCTTGATAGCGCAGCGCGCGGAGGCGCGCTTGGACCGGTCTTGATAGCGCAGCGCGCGGAGGCGCGCTTGGATCGGTCTTGATAGCGCAGCGCGTGAAGGCGCGCTTGGAGCGGAACGTTCGCTCGAAGGAGGAGGAACGCCTTCGAAGGATCTTCAAGGTGCTCGAAGATCTTCGAAGGTGTCTTCGAGGAGAGAGGATGAAGATCTCTGAGGCGTCTTAGAAGTGCTTGAAGGATGTTCAAGGGCGTCTTCGAGGAGAGGAGGAAGGTTGAAAATCTTTGAGCCGTCTTCGAAGTGCTTGAAGGAACTTCAAGGGCGGCTTTGAAGAGCGGAACGCTTGCTTGAAGGAGGATGATCGCCTTCGAAGGATCTTCAAGGCGCTCGAAGATCTTCGAAGGAGGCGAAGATGATCTTCGAAGGAGGCAAAAAAGATCTTCGAATGAGTCTTCGAGGAGAGGAGGGAGGATGAAGATCTCTGAGCCGTCTTCGATGTGCTTGAAGAATCTTCAAGGGCGGCTTCGATGATGAAGGAGGTCTTCAAGAAATCTCTCTTGAACTTAGGAGGAAGGAGGAGGAGAAAGGGACGAAAAAAAAGAAGCTTTGAGGTTCTATTTATAGGCCCTAGAGGTGATTACGGTAGTTATCTGATTATTCGCAGAACGTAACCACCATAATTGCTATGCGCGGGTCGGGCTTATATAGTTTAAGACACATATTATTTCGGTATTATTCTATATGCAACCTAATATGATTATGGACATTTACACCGGTTACGGTGGTTATGGTTGTTATGCGGCTACCCGTACACCATAACCAATTTATGTGTTATACGCACACCCGTTTGGAAGAATTTACTATTTGCACCCCTATGTTGGAGGATTTTAGTATGTGCACCACATGATGGAGGAATTTACTATTTGCACCCCATGATAGAGGAATTTACTATTTGCACCCCCTATGTTGGAGTATTTTAATATTTGCACCCCATGATGGAGGAATTTATTATTTGCACCCCAATGCTGGAGGATTTTAGTATTTGCACCCAATGAAAGAATTTACTATTTGCACCCCCATTTTAGAGGATTTTAGTATTTGCACCACATGATGGAGGAATTTACTATTTGCACCCCTCATATTGGAGGATTTTAGTATTTGCACCCCCCATGTTGGAGGATTTTACTATTTGCACCCCATGATGGAGGAATTTACTATTTGCACCCCCATATTGGAGGATTTCAGTATTTGCACCCCCATGTTTGGTAGTTATGGAGCTAGTGTGGTTTACTTTGGTCAACCTCATTTCCTCCACCAAATGAGGCGTAAGCTTTGGCCATTCGCAGCCAAGATTAGGGAATACATATCAACGATGATGATATTTAAATATGTCATCCCAACCTTCTGCTATAAAAAATTACCCGTTAGTAAACAAATAGCTCACAGGGATGTCAAACCATTAGAAGAGTTGCGCCCCCACCGAATGTCGCCGAAGCCGAATGTCGCCGCCCAAGCCGAATGTTGCCACCCAAGCCGAATGTCAACGCCGGCGCCGAATGTCCACGCCCACGCCGAATGTCGCCGCCCACACTGAATGTCGCCGCAAACGACGAATGTCGTCACCCCCGACGAATGTTGCCGCCACACAGAATGCGGCTAGGGTTCTGTCGCGCGGGGCACGAGGGTGCCCCACGAGCATTGTCACTCATTTAATAATATAGATATATGTACCTCAAATCATTTGACTATATGGACCTGTTAGAATTTTGTAAATAAAACATTTGTTTTATTATGTTTTAATGGAGCTCTTATGGTGTTTAGTACGACTATTCATATTTGATGAAAAACTCCAAAAACAAAAGATAGAGAGAATCCAAATTATTTGGTGGGAAACCTTTCATGAAGGAAAGGATGAACCCTTTAGTCCCACCTTGCCATTCTCCAATCTTGTTTGTGAGTATATAAGTGATTTCACTCCTCCTTATTTGTTCAAAAGAACATAAGGAGAAACTATGAACCACACACGCGCGTGCGCGCACGCACCACACCGGACCGGATCCGGATCCGGATTTGGTGAATTAAATTGTATTTTTTGTGCAAAATTGTTTCAGAGTTTTATTCGGAGTAGCGTCGAATAGAAGTCGGAGCTGCATCGAATAGATTTCAAAGTGGCGTCGACAATCCTGCTGAAGTTGGAATAGCGTCGAATGGAATTCGACGCACCCAACTTGCGTCGACTGCAATTGCGTCGAGCAAAACTCAAACTCGACGCTAGCGTCGATATGTTCTCGACGCTTGCGTCGACAAGTACTTGCGTCGGTTTGACCTGCGTCGATAGAACTCGACGTAGCGTCGACTTGCATTGATAGGATTTCGATGCAACGACGAATTGAATTTGACGCGACCCGTCCTTTTACGCTTTCTCTTCGCAGTTATTACACGTATTTTTAACCGTTTATTTCATGCGTGGTTCTCGCCATTACTTCCTAACGTTGGAAATATTCAACGTCGCTCTGCACAATTATCGTCTTCCAATTATAACCGATAGAATTAATTACATGTTATTATTACGAGACTCCATTATAAGAGATTTTCTGAATCATTTTCTTTTATTCACGTTTTGTGCTATTCAGAAAACTGCGCTCGTGCTCTCCATTCTTCCGACGATCTTCTTCGTGCTTTCTTTTCTTTACGTTTGCTTCATCAAGTGGGTGCTCAAGTGTTCTGTGCTTCTTCGGTGTCTGCGCACATCGGAGCTTTCAGGATCTAGCCGGGTGTTGTACTTTGGAGGAGTGAGCATCGGTGAAAGCTCTGTCGGAGGGTGGTGCAACTTCTTTAGGGTAGTGATCACACGTCTTGTAAGATCCCTCTCCCGCACCTGGAAAGCTTCCAGATCTTATGCCCAGAACCGCCGCCTTACGGTGACACTAACACCCGAGTTAGCTACCTCCGCAAGACGCCGATCCTGCCGGCAAGAACGATCGACAGGCCAACAAGAGTTAAGAAGGAAAATAAACAGAACCAAGTCCACAATCACACATTTATACAACAAAATATATATTGTCCATCAATGAGTACAATAAATGAAAGAGTAAAAGGGCTTATGCCCGGTACATATCCAAAGTAGAACAAAATCTCACTCTCTCACTCTACATCTATGCGGAAGCTAAACAACTCTCAAATCTTCAAACACCTGTCTTGTGGCAGAAGTATTGCGCGACTTCTGCTCTCCAGATCCTGCCATCATGTCCTGACTGGTCGTGCGGCTGCTCCAGCTCCTCAAACTCCTACGGTCACAACCGACCGTTAGTCATAAAGACTAAGCCGATTTTGTCCCCGCCTCCCCCCGCGACTCCTAGGCACCGTGCGGGAGGAAGAAGCGGAGGACAACAAAGTGGAGTAAACAAAAAGCAGGTGACAAATATTCTACGCTAACAAGTGTATATCCATATAATTTCTATGCTAGCAGTATCAGCAAGTAAACAGTAATAAGTGCAGTAAAGTAATATCGCAGCAGTAAATGAAGTAAGCATAGAGAAGCAGTGCGACGCGAGTAAAGTAATTTAAAAGTAACCATTATTTTATAGGAATGCCCATACAAACCTATAGACCAAGGGGTCGTTTAGCAGGGCCTATCGTATAAAAAGTCCCATACCAATTTATACGATAGGGGTAGGGGTTGAAATGCAATGTTCATGCTATGACAGGCAAGGTATGCTGTTATGCTATGTTCATACAAGTGCAACTCACTCACTACGACTCTATGCGCATAGACCTTTAGTTCCCCCTTTTTGGAGCTAGCAAGACTCCCAGAATACTCCCGTAGTGGCAAACGGAAGCGGTGGGTTGGGCCTCGCCCACCTCTAGGTTGGTATTCACATTACCTAACCTAGACCTATCGTACGCCTCAACACAAAACCGCGGAGCATCTGCGTACTCTTACTGGCTGGACCACCAGACTTTCATGGCTAAGTGTAAATACCACACTTGCCGGGTCAACGTATTGATGTCGGTGTGAACGACCGTCCAATACCGAAGACCCACCACCTTCGTGCACATGCACCATGTTCTACTATCTACCTCCGAGCCATAAGCTCCCTGGGCTAACCTGCCCGTCATTAATAACCTTCCGAGCCACCGGCTCGCCGGACCAACCCGTCCGTACCAACAAACACTACTAAGTCACAAGCTCACCTGACTTATCAATCCGCTCTTACAAACACGGAGCTTACTGCTCGTAGCACCAAACCGACTAAGCTCCCGTAACCACGGGGTGTGGGTGAGTGTGTTATTAAATTATTCTTGTATAACATCTTATTCCTACGGTTTATGGTTAATCTTGGACTCCCCGAGGATTACCCTGTAAGGGGCTCACTATGGTACTAGGAACTACAATGGGATGACACCCCAAAGTTCCCTCTCTCAAGACGCTTAGTATTATTGGTATATACCCATAAGATTACCCTCTTATCATTTCACTTGAATTAAACCTCAGCGCTTTATGACCCTCTAAGGGGAAGGACGATCTTTCGTCAATCTCGAGCACAGCCTTACCCATAGCTCACCAAGCACTCTCATTGCCTAAATTCCTATTTAGACTACTCTTGTTTAGTTATTATTATACCTGGAAGTTTAGGGTGGATCCTGGACTTCCCGCGGGCTACCCGGTGAAGGGTTCGCAAGGTACTAGGGTATGTGATGGGATGATACCCAACCCCTTTCCAGGACAATTAATATTCTTGGTGACTACCCGACCTAACATTCCACCCTCTCATTACTCTTTATAACTTAAGTGTTTTCACGCCTTATGTTTCATCCCGCTCCTAAGCAATCGTTCTTTTGGACTCAACTCTAATAATTTTTAGTCCACTAAGTGGTCTATACTCATCTCTTGTTATAATCCAATTCTCACTGATTTCCTTTGTGATTCTATTGACCTAATCATCATAATGAGTTTTTACTATCCGCAGACCACGACATATAACTAACTTAGATTCCTATGATAGAACCTTGGTCAAATTACTTCCAAATGACTTCTAATTTTTATCATAGGTTCATAGTGGATAAAATAAGGGATGATCAAAATCCAAGCATGTTTCATATAATTTTGACCTCTATAAAAATTCATTAATTACTAATCTGAATCTAAAATGTGAAGGAGGTATCATGCTAGTGAATTCAAACTTGTTAAATATCCTTACAGAGATGAAATGTGACATGATAACCAGATTTCCAATATTTCATATTTTTCCAGCAATTAAATAACCATGATCCCTAATTTTCAATGAATGAATGGAAAAATAATTGTACACATCAAGTACAAGATTTTGACTTCCTAAAATTCTGGAAAAATTACAGTAGCTTCATATGAACATAAAAACACTATTTCCAGAAGATCATAATTTTCCAATCATTTTAAACCCACAATTTCTATTTATCTTTAAAGGAGAGACAAAATGGCTTTACACTACAAGTACTGAAATTAGACTTTCTAAAATTCTGGAAAAATTACAGTAGCTTTATATTGACATAAAAACACTATTTCCAGAAGATCATAATTTTCCAAACATTTTAAACCCACAATTTCTATTTATCTTTAAAGGAGAGACAACATGGCTTTACACTACAAGTACTGAAATTAGACTTCCTAAAATTCCGGGAAAATTAACATGGTATAATACTGGTCTAAAAACACCAAATCCTAAGTTTCACATTTTTAACAGGAATATTTGGCCATAATTTCTATTTAACATAAATGGGGTGCAAATAGGGATTTACACATCAAGTAGTAGATTATGACCTCAATAAATTCTGGGAAAATTACCATGGCATAATACTGGTCTAAAAACACCAAATCCTAAGTTTCACATTTTTAATAGGAATATTTGGCCATAATTTCTATTTAACATAAATGGGGTGCAAATAGGGATTTACACATCAAGTAGTAGATTATGACCTCAATAAATTCTGGGAAAATTACCATGGCATAATACTGGTCTAAAAACACCAAATCCTAAGTCTCATATTATTTCAAGGAGTATTTACCCTTAATTATTATTTATTACATTTGGTGTGCGTATAAGGGTTTACACTACAAGTGCTATGTTAAGACTTCAATAAAATCTGGGAAAATTATTGTAGCACCATATTGGTCTAAAAACACCAGATCCTAAGTCTCATGTTATTACAAGGATCTTACAATCATAATTTCTATTTAAAATGAAAGGTGTGTAAATAGGATTTTACACATTAGGTGCCATCTAATGATCTCTAAAAATTCTGAGAAAATTAACCTAGCACAATAATCATCTAAAAACACTAAATCCAAGGGATCTTAAATTGGCAACAATTATTTTCACCAGAATTACATTAAACCCTATTTAGGGTTTTTCCAAGGTTTGTGAAGGATCTATCATATAACATTAACCATATATCTCCAAATAAATTTCAGTGACTTATCTCATATAAAAATCATCTTATCCAGAGAAATAATATTTTACAAACCATATTACCCTATTTTCGGAATTAAATAAAAACAAGGTTTTTCAGTTGATTTGTACAGTGACTACTGTATAAAATCATCAACATGGTCTGAACTAATTACCAGGGATCCATAACTTAAAAATATCACTATATCCAGAGATTTAGATTTTTACAAAACTATTTTACCCCATTAAATTAATTAATTACAAAAGGGGGTTTTTCCTCAATAAATTGATAATTACCACAAAAATTCATCTAAAAATTATGGTAAAATTTACAGAGCTATAGGATCACCAAGGAAACCTACTAGAATAATTTCATAATTCTCCAAATGCATATGAGACCTAAATGTCATATTTGAATAAATTTGACCTAACCAAATAAATCAAATTCAGAGAAATAAATGAGGTCCAAAAATTTCAACAAAATTCCTAAATGTGCCTTTCCAGTCAAAGATCCATTTCTTAGAGTTTTGGATTTATCCCTAAGTTTTTTATTCAAATTATTTCATTAATTTAAAGGTGTGACAATTTTCATTTAATTAAAAACTTTAGGAAAATAACTTCCAAAAATCATGAAACTTATGTCAATGATGTATATCCTCATGACATACACTAACCCCAAGGTTTCAGAGGCATGCAAGGTGATTCCCACCTTCAATTCCATCAAAAAGCTCAAAAGCCCAAATTGACTATTAGCACCCCAATTTTTCTCTTAAGACCCGAACTTCATTTTGAAGTTCAGAGAAATATACTCATGCACATGTGATGCAATTTTAACCAGATCCCATACATGACCTAAAGAATCCCTCACCAAAATTTGGGGTCATTAGGAGTTATATAACTCCAAATATTCCATTTATTTAATTTTCTAAGTTTAGAACAAAACTATAGAAAAAATTATCTCCAAAAAATCTGATATTTAAACCTAAGCTAGGTATGAGGCACATGCATGCATGGCTAAAATCTCAAGTCCATCAGACTTGGCATTAAAAAGTTACACTAGTTCAAAGGTCTGGTTTGTATTTTGACCAGCCTCACGAGAATGAGTGTTGTGGGCCTTAGGTTTAACCAAATGGCCTGATTCTACTTTCATTTGAAAGTAGACACTCAGATCTACAATTCCTATCTCTGGGGATTTTTCGAAATATGGCTTCTATGGGCCTCGAAACAAGCTTCCAAAATCGGGTGATTAGTGTGACAGATTTCATAAAAGTATATAATACATACATAATGGTCTGCGATTATCAGATCTGTTAAGATCGGACGGCCAGGAGGTTGTCTTCCTCCTCCAGCCGATGGCTGGGAATGAAACTTCCTGTAGCTTTTGCGTGAGCCACCACCGACCATCCCCTTACCTCCATGGCCAACCTCCATCACCACCACCTTCGTTGAGGTGGTGGCCGTCGAGGGGAGGCGGTTTCCGGCCGAAATAGTGCACAGGAGAGGGGATCGGGGAGGGAAAAAAATCAGCAAAGCTCTGATTTTCCAGAGCTAGATCCAAGCTCTTTTGAGCTCAAACCAAAACCTAAACGATCTAGGTATCTACCACAAGGGGAGGGGAGGAGAAACCAGACCTTAGATTGGCTTGAGGTTGAGGAAAGCTCGGAATCGCCATGGACGGCCACCTCCATTAGAGCTCCTTGCCTATTTCGCTCCTCTCCACCAAAAGCTTCGATCTAAGACTCGATTTCATATGCCCTACACCTTCTGAAGCTAATGGTCCCATCAGTTTGGGCTGAGGAGGTGAGTATATGGGGTTTCCATTGGAGCAAGGTTGGCCAAGCCTTGGATGCTTCACCAAGGATGCCATTTGGCATCCATTCTGCTAGATTTCAGATGGGAATAACTGAGGGAGTTCAGTGGAGTGCATTGGGAGAGGAATTGGGAGCCAAGTGGGACCCAAACCATGATTTCCTCCTTTGTCCTCTCTTGATTTTGGGGAATTCTCCACTTTGCCCTCTTGCATGTCACCCTCATTCAAATTCTGAGGGCAAGGGATGTAATTAGGCCATTGGGCTACAGGATGGGCCTTGAATCAAGGCCTTAGCCCATTGGAAAAGCCTGGGGCTTTCATTTCTCCTCTTAGGGCTTAGGTTTGACCATGGTTGACTTTGGGTTGACTTGGTCAAGCTGATGGCTTGACTGGTCCCATATGATGGTCTTGAGTCTATTGACACTATCCAAGGTTGGTTGAGTCATGGTGAGGACCTAGGTGAGCTAATTTGACCAATAAGTGTGATTTTGACCAAAATTGGGGGAATGTTGACTTTGGTCAATTTGGCCAAATGGTTGACTCCAAGATGGGGATTTTGGGTCAATTAGGTCCCCCATGATGTTCTAAGACTAGGGGGAAGTCAATTTCATGTTTTGGGGTTCAATTGAACTTATTGGGGAAGGATTGGCTTATGTTGACCTAAGTTTGACTTTGGTCAATTTGGCTAAATTGGTTGACCAACTGATGGGGCTTTTGGTCAATTAGGTCTCCTTCAGGTTTAGGGACATTGTGGTGGGGTTAATTCACAAGTGTAAGTCCAATTTGAGCTAATTTGACCTAAGTTGACCTGCCTCCTATAGTGGATCACATGTGAGTTCACTCAACCCAGTGCATCCCAAGGTCACCACCAAGCTCAAACTCACCTCACTCACCACATGTCCTACCCTAATTGAAGTTAAGGGGTCTAGTAGGAAATGGGATGTTACACGTCTTACCAAGGCGTTTAGATATATTTATATATTGATCTCTTATTTATTTCTCACCTCCTTCATGCAATTTTATTAATATTGATGTATTTATATATATATATATGCTATCCTGTAAAACCTTTTTTTTTTAAACCGAAAAATATAGTATTTTCTATATTAATATAGGAATATAAGAAAAATATTCCAACAATCTAAAGAAGTTGTTTACTGCACTGTTATTTCAAGATAAATAAAATCAAATATTCAAAATGTTTATTTCTGTTTTCATTTTCACATGTACTGGAATTTATTTTATGTTTTATAAATTCCAGAAATCTGTAATGGCATCTAGATCAGATGATTCTGTCGGGATCAAACCCTAGAAATTTAACGGAAATGGCTTTCGTCGTTGGCAAGCTCAAGTAGAATATTGGCTGAATACTCTAAGTCTTTTATCTGCTATCTTTGATGCTCCTGCTGTAGAAACAGAAAACCTCAGCGCTCCAACTGCAGTCGCTTCCTCTCTTCCATCGTCTTCATCTTCCAGTGAAAATACCACTAGAACCTATGTTAGAGGGGTTCCCTATAGAGATCCGGTAGATATAGAATATCATTGCCGCAACCGAATTCTTAGTGCCTTGTCCGACAGCCTCTGCGATGTTTTCCTTCAATATCGTACAGCTAAGGATTTGTGGTATGCTCTTGAAGCTCGTTATAACCTTGGTAATGCGGGTATAGAACATTACAACATTTTTAACCTCCATAAATTCAAGATTGATGCTTCCAAGTCTATCAATCCTCAACTCCATCAACTTGATGAGATGTTGTCCAAGATCCGAGCCGATGGCTCAATTCTCTCCGAAAATTATCTAGTTGCATGTCTCATTGATGCTCTTCCTGATTCTTGGTCCGGCTTTAGCACTAGACTAAGGTATGACCAATCTAACCTCACTTATGTTCAAATCCAAAATGTTATCCGCATAGAGGAGGAACATAAGTCCAAGAGTTCCAAGACCCCAAAAGACCATGCTCCTAAAGTGAATCTCACTGAATCTTATGACAATCAATCCTCTCACCATCACTTCAAAGGTAAGGGAAAAATCTATAAGAAATCTTTCCGTCCAGGTTCTCGCCATCAGAAACCCAATCATCCCAAGACTGGTCATTCAAACCAAACCCAGGTAAAGGGAAATGGTGCTTCATCCGCGGACGAACAAATCATTTGTCTACCAATTGCTTCTACAAGAAGAAAAAACCCGTGATTAGCAAGTCTTGTGGTGACAAGCCTCAGGCCAACATGATCCAAGCACCGGATCAACCTATTTTCAGGTTAGATTATTCTCCTAGTCTTCTTCTCACTTGTTCATCAGATTGGTGGCTTGATTCCGGAGCAAATGTTCATACTTATTTTGATCGTTCTTGCTTTGCCAGCTTTTAGGGCATCAGGGGAGGAAGCGTGATCCTAGGAGATGCTTCTTCGTCACAAATACTTGGATGCGGGCGAGTGGATCTTAGGTTGACATTCGGGAAGACACTAGCCTTGCAAGATGTGTTTTATGTGCCGAGAGTTAGGAAGAATCTTGTGAGTGGATCCTTATTAGTTAAGAAGGGTTATAAAATTGTCTTAGAGTCTAATAAAGTTATAATAACTTTTAATGATATTTTTATTGGTAAAGGATATATTTGTGATGGTTTATTTAAGTCGAATGTTGCGGATTTAGAAATAAATCAGATTTCATCTTCTATTGTCTCAAGTTCAATTTCTGATTTTTGGCATGCTAGATTAGGACATGTAAATTCATATTGCATGAAAAGAATGATGACTCTAAATTTAATTCCTAAATTTAATATTGCACCAAGTGCAAAATGTGAAATATGTGTGCAATCCAAATTTTCTAAAAAACCTTTCAAATCAGTAGAAGAACTTCAAAACCATTAGAGTTAATTCACTCGGATGTGTGTGACTCAAACTGCCAACCTACTAGAGGTGGAAATAAATATTTTATAACCTTTATTGACGATTTTACTAAATATTGTTACATATATTTATTAAAAACCAAATATGAAGTATTTTCGTACTTTAAGATCTTCAAAGCGGAAGTGGAAAATCAATTAGGATCTTCAATCAAAATTCTTAGATCTGACCGAGGTGGAGAATACACTTCGAATGAACTAACTCAGTTTTGCCAAGAACATGGGATTATTCATCCAGTGACTGCCCCGCATTCTCCTCAATCGAATGGTGTAGCTGAACGGAAAAATCGAACCTTGATGAGCATGGTCAATGCCATGTTAGCCGAGTCCGGTGCCCCGGAAAATCTTTGGGGAGAAGCGTTGTTCACTTCCTCTTTCATCCTAAATAGGATTCCTTCAAAACATAATGACAAAACTCCATTTGAATTATTTAAAATAAGGAAACCTAACCTCCAAATTCTTCAAGTGTGGGGGTGTTTGGCTAAGGTAGCAATTCCTGAACCTAAAAGAAAAAAAATAGGACCTAAAACATTAGACTCCATGTTTGTAGGTTATGCTTCCGATAGTAGTGCTAATAGGTTTCTTATAACCAACTATCTAATTAGTTAAATCTCAAATAACACTATCATAGAAGCTAGAGATGCCGTCTATTTTGAAGATAAATTCCCATATAAATTAGACAACTCATCTCAACCATCTTCTAGTTCAATTCAACCTTCCTATAACTTAGATCCATTAGAAATTAATGAACCTAGAAGAAGCAAAATAGTTAGAACCGAAAATACCTTTGGACAGAACTACTTCACTTACCTAGTTGAAGGAGATCCAAATTCATATGAGGAAGCTATGACCTCATCTCATTCTCCTTTTTTGGAAAGAAGCAATAAATGCTAAAATTAATTCTATTCTAGAAAATAAAACTTGGATTCTAACTGATCTTTCATCTGGTACCAAAGCCATAGGTTGTAGATGGATCTTTAGGAAGAAATTAAATCTGGATGGTTCCATAAAAAAATATAAGGCTCGCCTTGTTGCTAATGGCTTTGCTCAAAAACAAGGGATAGATTATTTGGATACCTATGCTCCCATAGCTAGGAATACATCCCTTCGCATTCTAGTAGCCTTAGTTTCAATCCATAAATTAATTATTCATCAAATGGACGTTAAAACCGCTTTCTTGCATAGAGACTTAGATAAAGAAGTCTATGTGACTCAACCCGAAGGCTTTGTAGTTAAAGGTCAAGAAACCAAAGTATGTATGCTAATTAAATCTCTTTATGGTTTAAAACAAGCACCTAAACAATGACATCAAAAATTTGATTCTGTAGTATTATTTTTTGGATTTATATCCAATGAATATGATAAATGCATCCATGCAAAACAAGAAGGAAATGAATCTGTGATATTTATGTCTCTTTGTAGATGACATTTTAATCTTTGGAAACTCAATTAAAATAATTAATAATATCAAAATTAATTTATCATCTAAATTTGATATGAAAGTGTTGGATCTGTAGGCGCCCTTAGAGGGGGGGGGGGTGAATAAGGGTTTTAAAAACTTTAAACTTTAATAGAAAACTTTTGATATTTTGTTCGAAGTAATGTTAAGTCAAAAGTAAAGAGATAATGAAATTAGAAATGAAATCAATTTTATTAAACAAGAAAATACATGATTATCATTTATAAAATTGATTACAAAATCTGATTTCAATGACGCTAGAAATCAAAGCGAATAATATGAAAACCCTTTTTTGTTTTCTATACCGATTCGTATCCCCACAAACCGGTTGGCTTTAGCCGATCACTCCCCAGATACGGTCTCAAGCCGCTCTAGCCTTCCTATCCCCAGAAAGGCCTCGAGTACCCCCTAGATCAACTCCCTAGACCCAGTCGCTGTGTGGCGAATTCCTCCCTAAGTCCTACCTAGACCTAGTCGCCGTGTGGAGAATTCCCCTAGTCCCCGCAAGGCCCTAGTCGCCGTGTGGTGAGTTCTTCTACCGACCAAAAGATATAAAGTTTACAATTTGAAAGTAGAACAAAAACTAAAAACTTCCTCAAAAGTAGAACTTGATGTCGATGTAGATGCGATCAGATTAGTCCTCAAGTTCTTTGCGTTCATGAACGTTGACGGAGTTCTTCGGTTGCTTAAAGAAGGCTCTTACGAGAACTCTGAATATCTGGCTTCAAATCCTTTCGTATCAGCAAGCCGCAACGGAGGCGGCGCGCGCCTTTTTATAGAATCGGCCGCTACCGCCTGCGGTAGTACTACCGCCGCGCGGTAACCATATAAGGCAATGAAGCACACGGATCATGGTAGTTTAGGCAACAATCTGAGCGCCAAACACTAGCGCGCCGCGGTACCGCTAACGCCCCGCGTTAGCGAGATTTCCTTCCTTCAGCCAATATCTTCTTCCAAATCTGCTCCTCAATCAACTGCAGACGGGATGTTTCCAAAAGCTACTGCCGGGCGTTAGACCTAATGCGCCGCGATAGTACTTGCCAAACATAGCGACTCGTCAACATTCCTTTTTCTCCACTGTTTCCTTTCTGTCAATAGTTTCCATATATGCTAACACCAGCGTCAGTGCTAGCGCTCCGCGGTAGATCATTTCGTCGGGCACATCTTCGTCGAGCTGGCCTCATATTTCGTCAAGCGCAACATTGATTTCGTCGAACGAAACTAGCGTGTGTGGTAGTTGTAACGCACCGCGGTAGAGCACTTCGTCGGGCGCATCTTCGTCGAACGCCGCCTTCATTTTGTCGACCTCCATTTCGTCGATCGCTAGCGCCAGCGGTAGCTCTAGCGCGCCGCGGTAAAGCTGTTGGAACGAGGTCTTCCGCATCTCCTAGGTTTGAGAATAACAAATCCTATGTGTATTTGATCTTGTGTATTCAAGTGTGCAGGTTAGCATAGTCCACATGAATCAAGGAGTACACATGATGACTGCCCCCAAAATTGAGGCCAAAATTCGAAGAGGCTCACTAGCACCGGCAGTAGCAACTAGCGCCGGGCGCTAGCGATGATGAGCGCGTTTCCGGGAGCTGTTATGGAAGGCGCTAACGCCTGGCGGTAGCGGATAACGCCGGCGGTATCGGTGAACACAGAAGGAATGAAAGCCTCGTTGTCGCGGATTGGAGATCCTGCCGCGCAAGAAGTTTCTTAATCAAGAATAGCGCCGACGGTAGCTACTAGCGCTGGCGCTAGCGTAAAGCACAAGAGGCATGGAGCAATATGTTGCCGCGGATGGGAGATTCTGCCGCGCAAATTGTTTCTTAATCCGGGCTAGCGCCGGCGGTAGCGCTAGCGCCGGCGGTAGCGCTTGGGCTATAAAAGGACCCCCTCTCCTCCTGTTTTCGTACACCAATTGCATACACCTCAGAGAGAGAGTACTAGAATTCCAGAGGCCTATCTTGGCCGAAATTTGAGGTCTCGGCGAGCTCTGTCAACTTCTGAAGGAGGTTTCCATCACGCCGAAGCCAAACGAAGTCCGCTTTGACAAACGCTGATTCTACAGCGGATCTTCGCCTCCATATTCAGAAGTTCATCTTAAGGGAAGTTTTTATTATTTTATTTGTCTTTCTTTGTAAACGGTAGTGAAATCGCCTCGTGTTGGCGACTAGGTCTGGGGTAGGACTTAGGGCTAAAAATCGCCTCGTGTTGGCGACTAGATCTAGGTTAGGTCTAGGGGGTGCTTGAGGCCACATCCGGGGAAGGATTGGTTAGAGCGGCTTGAGGCCGAATCCTGGAAGGAGGAGGCTAGGGCCACCGGTTCGTGGGGAAGCGAGTCGGGATAGAAAACGAAAAAAGCTTTTATTATTCGCCTCCGATCTCTAGCGACATTGAGATCAAGTTTTGTAAAAGATTATTTGATATTAATAAAGCATATCTCTTTATTAGTGTTTTACTTGATGTCTCTTTATTAATCTTGCAATATTCCAAAGTTTTTATAAATATATTCTAAAGTTTTTGAAAACCCTTCCCCCCCCCCCCCCCCCCCCCCCCCCCCGCTAAGGGCGCCGACCGATCCAACAAGTGGTATCAGAGTGGTTTTGTTCCAATCAGCTTAACAACCGGGAACAATGGTGTCTCATGATCTCGCTTTTCCTGAGGGTCAAGGGGTTAGTCGACCACCTCTCTTTACTGGGTCTGATTTTAACTACTGGAAAAATCGAATGATGTTTTTCTTATGACTATGGATGTAGAAGTATGGAACATGGTAGAAGTTCGGTACTCTCCTCCTACAACTGTAGTGGGAGAGGCGACATTAGCAAAACCTAAGGATAAATGGGACGACAACGATAAACTAAGGTGTAAAAATAATGCTAAAGCAATGAATGCCTTATATTGCGCTTTAAATAGGACTGAGTTTAATAGAATTTCTGCATGCACTACTGCTTATGATATTTGGAATCAATTAGAAGTAACTCACGAAGGTACATCGTAGGTGAAAGATGCAAAGCTATTTCAACTGGAATCTGAATACGAGAAATTCAGGATGGACACGGAAGAGGACATCAACTCCATGTACACTCGCTTCACAAAGATTGTCAACGCATCAAAGGCACTTGGAAAGACCTACTCCGACGAGGACTTGGTGAGGAAAATTCTTCGTTCCTTACCCCCAAGGTTCAATCCGAAGGTGACAGCCATCTCGGAGTCGCACAACTTAAGAACGCTCCAGATCGAGAACCTCATTGGGAATCTCAAAACCCATGAGGTAGAACTGCAAATTCAACATGAAGAATACAACAAAGAGCCGAAGAAAAAGGCGTTGGCACTAACATCAAAGAAGGAGTGCACCGAAGAGGACGATAATGATGAAGAAGGACTCCTGGTGAAGAACTTCAAAAAGTTCATCAGGAATCCAGAAAGAAGGAACACATTCAGAAAATTCTTCCAAAAGGACACTCGACGAAAGGGATCTTCCTCATCATCGAGGAAAGAAAAAGGAAGCGATGACGAAGAAGAAAGGTCGCCTCCAGAATGCTATCACTGCAGAAAAACCGGGCACATTCGGAGCCAGTGCCCAAAATACCAAAAGGAACGAAAAGAACAAAAGAAAACAAAAGAAAAGAAGAAAGTGATGAAGGCCGCCACTTGGGATGACTCTTCCTCTGAAGAGTCAAACGAATCTGAGTCAAGTAGCGAGGAGGAAGCAAACTTGTGCTTGATGGCCAAAAGCGACGATGACGACACCAGTGTTCTTAGCGGCACTGAGGTATCTCCTCCTACTTTTGAAGAACTTTATGATAAATTTGTTTTATTAAATCTTGAAAATGAATCTATTATAAAAGAAAATCGTAAGCTCACAAAAAAAAATAGTTTCTCTTGAAAAAAGAAAAGTCTCATGTCAAGAATGTGAGCACTCCTTATTTAAGTTAAAAGAATTTGAAGTATCTCTCTCTAATGCCCTCTCACAAAACAAAATTATTGCAAAAGAGAAGGGGGACTTAGAGAGAAGATTGAAAGCTTCTATATTACAAATTGAAAAGAACAAAAAAGGATTTGAAAACAAATGTGTTATGATTGTTCAAGAAAATACATCTCTTAAAAAACAAAATCAAAATCTCAATTTAGCCATAACCAAATTCGGGATTGGTCAAAAATCCCTGGATATGCTTCTGGGTGATCAATGCTTTGGGTCTGGAAAAATCGGACTCGGATATAAAAGTGAACACTACCGCCCGACGCTAGCTACTAACGCCGGCAGTAGCTCTAAAGTTAAAATTTTTTCTGGTCTTTCTAATGTACAAACATCATCCAGCAAGAGCAACATAGAAACTCAGAAAAGGGTCTCAACCCCCTTTATTTCGTGTGCTAACTGTCTTAAATTTGGACACACGTCTGGCTCTTGCAGGAATATAATAAATCAACGATCATTAAAACAAATCTGGGTACCTAAGAAATCCACTTACTCTATGGGTGGTACCTCTTGGGTATCTGGGTCTTTACTCTCATCCTCTTTCTAGATTTGCAGGAAGGCTAAGGAAACAGAAGACGTGTGGTATTTGGACTCAGGCTGCTCCAAACACATGACGGGCAATAAAGCAAAATTCCTTAGCCTAGAAAAGAAGAAAGGAGGAATAGTGACGTTTGGCGTTAACCGTAAAGGAAGGATCATGGGAATTGGTACAGTGGGTAACGCACCTTTTCTTATATCAAATGTGCTTTATGTGAAAGGATTAAAACATAACCTAATATCTATAAGTCAACTTTGTGATAAAGGTTTAGACGTACTTTTTGAATCTTCCACTAATCTTTGCAAGATTGTTAATCCTAAAACAAAAGATGTGTTATTAACTGCACCTAGAATTCATAATGTTTACATAGTTTCATTTCGTGATCTTTCTAAATCTTCTATAAAATGTTTTATAACGAAAAATGATGAATTAGAATTATGGCATAGACGCTTAGGCCACGCTAGTACAAAGCATATCTTAAAACTAGCAAAAAGAGAATTGATTAGAGGATTGCCTAAGTTAAATGGAAATTTATCTTCATTATGCTCTCCATGCCAAAAAGGCAAATTTACTAAGTCATCTTTTAAAAGCAAAAACGTAATTTCTACATTAAAACCTCTGCAATTAATTCATATGGATCTTTTTGGTCCCGTTAACACTGCGAGTCTTGGTGGTAGATTATACACTTATGTTCTCATAGATGACTACTCTAGATATTGTTGGACTTTATTTCTCTCCTCCAAATCTGATGCATTTTGCAAATTTTCAAAATTATGTACTCGCATTCAAAATGAATTAGATTTAAAAATAAAATGCATTCGCTCAGATCATGGAGGTGAATTTGAAAATGAAAATTTTAAATCTTTTTGTGCCATGTTAGGTATTAAGCATGAGTTCTCTGCTCCACGCACACCCCAACAAAACGGTGTTGTAGAACGAAAAAATAGTACAATACAAGAACTTGCACGCACCACGCTATCTGAATATAAATTACCTAAGTATTTTTGGGCAGAAGCCGTAAGCACTGCATGCTATGTAATGAATAGAGTTATGCTTCGCCCATCATTATCTATCACACCATCTGAACTCTACTATCAAAAGAAACCCAACGTATCGTATTTTAAAGTATTTGGATGTAAATGCTTCATTCTCAATACCAAAGATTCTTTAGGAAAATTTGACGAAAAATGCGATGAAGGAATATTTCTTGGTTATTCTTCAACTAGTAAAGCATATAGAATATTTAATAAAAGATCAAGTAAGGTTGAAGAATCAATTAATGTCAGATTTGATGAGTTTGTTCCTTGTGCAGAGAAGCTCCCTACATGTACCGATGATGAAACTTTGCCATCCTTGGAGCACGACGAAGAAGAACCGTCCAAAGAAGAGGAGGAGAAGCCCGAAGTAGATGAATATGTACCTCCAAGCATTCTAAACTTCTCCAAAAATCATCCAAAGGAGCTAGTCATTGGGGAACCTTCTACTGGGGTAAGAACTCGGTCCTCTCTTCATGAAACATTTTCAAATATTTGCTTTGTGTCTGAAATTGAACCTAAAAACGTTTCCACCGCTTTAAATGACGAATTTTGGTTTTTGGCAATGAATGAAGAGTTAGGACAATTTGAAAGAAATAAAGTTTGGAATTTAGTAGAAAGACCATCTAATCATCCAATTATTGGCGTAAAATGGATTTTTAAAAATAAGCTAGATGGTGAATCTAGGATTGTAAGAAATAAAGCACGCTTAGTTGCTCAAGGCTATTCACAAATCGAGGGGATAGATTTTGAAGAAACTTTTGCACCCGTAGCTCGCTTAGAATCTATACGAATATTTTTGGCATTTGCGAGTTTTAAAAGAATAAAATTATTTCAAATGGATGTTAAAAGTGCTTTTTTAAACGGGTTCATTAAAGAAGAAGTTTATGTAGAACAACCCCCCGGTTTCATAAATGAAAAATTTCCAAATCATGTTTACAAATTAGAAAAAAGCGCTTTATGGTTTAAAACAAGCGCCCCGTGCCTGGTATGATCGTCTTACATCATTTTTGTTAGAGCACGGTTATGTTATGGGAAGTGCAGACAACACACTCTTCATTAAGCATAAAAATAACGAATTAATTATTCTACAAATATATGTTGATGACATCATTTTTGGAGCCACTAATGAAGAGTTGTGTAATGAAGTAATCTTAATAATGAAAAATGAATTTGAAATGAGTCTTGTGGGAGAACTATCATATTTTCTTGGTTTTCAAATTTCACAAAGAACTGATGGTATTTTTATTTGTCAATCAAAATATGTTCACGATATGCTTAAACGATTTGGATTTGAAAATCTTAAACAAGCCTCTACTCCTATGAGTGCTTCCTTAAAACTAGGAAAAGATGAATCTGTAATTTCTATTGATCAAACACTATATAGAGGAATGATAGGTTCTCTTCTTTATTTAAATGCATCTAGACCAGATATTATGTTTGTCGTATGTTTATGTGCTCGCTTTCAAGCCGATCCAAAAGAATCTCATTTAAAAGCGGTAAAACGTATTTTTCGTTATCTAATTGGGTCATCTAAATTAGGATTATGGTACCCACATAATGACTCTTTCACACTTCACGGCTATTCCGATTCGGACTACGTTGGGTGTTCACTAGATAGAAAAATCACTAGCGGTACGTGTCATTTTTTAGGACCCTCTTTAGTTGCCTGGTCTAGTAGAAAACAATCTTCGGTTGCACTCTCCACCACGGAGGCCGAATATATCGCACTTGGTAGTTGTTGTGCACAAGCATTATGGATGAGCCAAACACTAGAGGACTTTGGATTTCATCTCAAAAACATAGATCTTAAATGTGACAACAAAAGTGCAATAGACCTCACATATAATCCTGTACACCATTCTAGATCCAAACACATCGACGTTCGTCATCATTTCATTAGGGATCACATTAAAAAAGAAAATGTAAAAGTAAGCTTCATTGGGACAGACTCTCAACTCGCTGACATATTCACTAAACCTCTTCCCGATGCACGATTTTGTTTATTACGACTTGAATTAGGTGTACTAGATCTTTCAAGTTAAAACATGCTCACAAATAAAATTTTCTTCATATTTCACCATCCAAAACATTTCCAAAAATTCTGCAAATTCAGCATGGAACTACTATTGGGACACCTAATCAACTTCCAACATCAAAATTTTCAAAACCCTAAAAAATCACTTACTGTTTCCCGCCTTAGCGCTAGCGCCGGCGCTAGCGTCGAGGTTCGAATTTCTGTGTTTTTAAAATTTCTAAAAATTCCTAAAAATATTTTGATCTATATGTACTATTTAGTTTTTGCTCATCTGTTTTTCTTTTTTTTTTTTTGAAAAATCAAATACAAAAATAGAAAAACAAATTACAAAAAAATATGTTTTTCCTTTGTTTGCTTTTGTTGTTTCCTTTGTTTAAAGTTCATCTTTTTACAAAAATAAAAAAAAATTACAAAAGCAAAAATTACAAAAATCTGCTTTTATTTGCTAAAACCAAATACAAAAATATAAAACTTTAAAACTATCAAAAAAAACTTTATGATTTTTCTTGTAAAATCAAGCATGATTTAATCTACTATTTAGAAATTCTACAATGTTACAATTTTTCTCTTCAAACTACTTTGGACATTGTCTTTCTTCATGCTTTGATATATCTATTTAAATGTGCATCAATTATAGTTTAAAAGTTGTGTAGGATCAAGCTTAGCATGCCTCTAAGTATGAGAAATGCTTTATGGTTGATAATGATATTTATTCACTCACCTTTTTTTGGCATTGTCTACATATGCATTTAATCTAAGAATGCTTGTGTATGTTTTGTATTAGTACAAATAAATTAAAATTGCACAAGTATCTTACCTACACTCCTTCTTTTGCACTCTTAAACATTAAGAAAAGTGGTTATATTTTTTTCTCATAAAATCTATTGATTTGCAAAACAAGTGTATTCGGAGAACTGTGTACAAAACAAAATTATAAAATAAATGACAAAGATAACTCCACCAAGCACTACTTGAACCTCCTGATAAGTCTTAATGAGCATTGTGAGGTTGAGCACCTTGGAAATAATAATAAAGGGTCTTGTGCAAATCAACTCTTTCTTTCAAAAATAAGAAAAACCACTTTCTCTTAAGTACACCGGATCACAAGTCTCAAAATTCAAAATAAAATATGTGATCCCCCAAGCACTACTTTGCACCCTGATAAGTCTTGATGAGCATTGTGTGTGCAAAGCACCTTGGTAGTTGTACATTTTTTTTGTGCATTAAAGTGTGTGGAAGTAATCTTATTTGTGTTTTATTGTGCTTCTTACTTTACATATTACTTGTATTTTTTGATTAAAACATTTGTTTACTCTCCTCAAATTTACACTTATGTGCACATCATTATCTTCCATAACACTTTTTCTCATGAGTATTGGATCCTAATGCTAATTCTATATTACTTTTTATTTATGAAATGCACTAGATAACCTAGCATGTGTTCTACAATGTTTTTGTATGTTTTTGAAATTAAGAATTAAAGTAATATTGTGGTCATCTCTTTTTGATAAACATTATTTCATGCTTGGTTATTCTAAAATTTAAAAAAGCAAAATGATTTCCAAAAACATCATTTTTTTTATCTTTACCTCATATTTTTTGGATTATCATTACTATTTGCTATGAGTCTTTCTCATCTTAACCATATAAGTGTTTTTTTACCTTGCGCTTTCATGCTTACTTCATATCTTGTATTATTTGCATCATCACTTATTCTTAAAAATTCCTATCTTTCATTACGTGATAGATTTCCTTGGAAACACTTTTTATTGGTTACTTCAACATAAAAATCTTTTATGCTAAAAACTCTGAAATTTTGTAATAACTCTGATCTATTTCAATAAATACAATTCTAAATCTCCTTATCATTTACCTAAAAAGCTCGATCATGCCTTATCTTTTATTTACACATTTTTAGTGCTTTGTATCCCTACCCACTTTTGCTAATAACAAAGGGGGAGAACTAACATGATAAAATGCAAAAGGGGGAGAACTAACAATGGTAAATATATAATCCGCTATCAAAATGCAAACCCAACATGATTGATTAAGTTGATAGCATATATATTAGGGGAGCATTCACTTAGGGGGAGCATGTATTTAGGGGGAGCAAGTATAACATGCTAGAATCAATTATTATCCTAAGTCATCACTCTCACACACACACAAGTATAGTTTCATCATGCTTATCTATTAATGCTTTGATTTATCATTAATGGATTTGTTATTATCAAAAGGGGGAGTTTGTTGGAACACGGTCTTCCGCATCTCCTAGGTTTGAGAATAACAAATCCTATGTGTATTTGATCTTGTGTGTTCAAGTGTGCAGGTTAGCATAGTCCACATGACTCAAGGAGTACACATGATGACTGCCCCCAAAATTGAGGCCAAAATTCGAAGAGGCTCACTAGCGCCGGCGGTAGCAACTAGCGCCGGGCGCTAGCGATGATGAGCGCGTTTCCGGGAGCTGTTATGGAAGGCGCTAACGCCTGGCGGTAGAGGATAACGTCGGCGGTATCGATGAACACAGAAGGAATGAAAGCCTCATTGCTGCGGATTGGAGATCCTGCCGCGCAAGAAGTTTCTTAATCAGGAATAGCGCCGGCGGTAGCTACTAGCACTGGCGGTAGCATGGAGCACAAGAGGCATGGAGCAATATGTTGCCGCGGATGGGAGATTCTGCCGCGCAAATTTTTTCTTAATCCGGGCTAGCGCCGGCGGTAGCGCTAGCGCCAGCGGTAGCGCTTGGGCTATAAAAGGACCCCCTCTCCTCCTGTTTTCGTACACCAATTGCATACACCTTAGAGAGAGAGTACTAGAATTCCAGAGGCCTATCTTGGCCGAAATTTGAGGTCCCGGCGAAGCTCTGCCAACTTCTGAAGGAGGTTTCCATCACGCCAAAGCCAAACGAAGTCCGCTTCGACAAACGCTGATTCTACAGCGGATCTTCGCCTTCATATTCAGAAGTTCATCTTAAGGGAAGTTTTTATTATTTTATTTGTCTTTCTTTGTAAACGGTAGTGAAATCGCCTCGTGTTGGCGACTAGGTCTGGGGTAGGACTTAGGGCTGAAAATCGCCTCGTGTTGGCGACTAGATCTAGGTTAGGTCTAGGGGGTGCTTGAGGCCACATCCGGGGAAGGATTGGCTAGAGCGGCTTGAGGCCGAATCCGGGAAGGAGGAGGCTAGGGCCACCGGTTCGTGGGGAAGCGAGTCGGGATAGAAAACGAAAAGAGCTTTTATTATTCGCCTCCGATCTCTAGCGACATTGAGATCAAGTTTTGTAAAAGATTTTTTGATATTAATAAAGCATATCTCTTTATTAGTGTTTTACTTGATGTCTCTTTATTAATCTTGCAATATTCCAAAGTTTTTATAAATATATTCTAAAGTTTTTGAAAACCCTTATTCACCCCCTCTCTAAGGGCGCCGACCGATCCAACAAAAGCATGCATTTCGCCGAACGCAATTTTCATTTCGTCGAGCTCCAGTTCGTCGAACGCAGCATCCATTTCGTCTTATGCCAGCTTGCATCTCAGCAATTTCCCTTCTCAGCAGTTTCTTCTCAGCGGTTCGTTAATGCTAGCGCCAGCGGTAGAGTTAACGCGGCGCGGTAGCAACAACAACACAGCACCATGGTGATATGAAAACACAGAATCCTGCAAACTATAAACGCAAAACAAGTATGATCAAATACAATAGGATTTGTTATTGTCAAACCAAGAGATGCGGAAAGCATGTTCCAACAAACTCCCCCTTTTGATAATAACAAATCCCCTTAGAAAGAAATAATTCAATTGATAGGAATTTGTGTTTATAATGTGAAATTTTTTGAATCTTTATGAAGTGAGCAGAAATCATACAACTTAGAGTTCACAAGTCAAACAACCAGAAGCAAATGGAGGCAAACAAGTGATCTTTATTGATAGCAACTTCAAATTACAAGGCAAGATATGCTTGGCGAGACATGATTTCGCCAGCACAAATATCAAAGGAAAAAATACAAGTTGAAGATAACTTGAGACCGCGCGGACTCCCTACGACCTCAGCGACCTGTTAGACCGCAACCCGCTGCCGATCTCAGAACAACACCAGACTGCTGATCAGACCACACCCCTCCTTCCGAACTCCTGATTCTCCCGAACTCCAGCAACACAACTCCAAGCCGCAGACTGCCCGAACACTTTCAGAGGAAGAGGTGATTGCTGCTGCCCGCACTATCCGCAGAAGCTGCACAATAAGAGTTCAATCAGCAGACCGCCCGGTCACATAAATAGAGACCGCAGGAAAGAAGAGAACTCAGCTTACACTTGGTGTGTCTTTATTATTGCTGCCGATGGGTCCTATTTATAGGCATGAGACCTGATCTAGTCACCACCCTATGAGATAGGATCACCGCCCTCCAGATCGCACAACCTTACCGGTCACACCGCGCGATCAGCAATAGTACTCCTGCTTCATTTTAGGTGAGCTCGCCAGCTTCAACCAAACCATGAGAGACCGCCACTCTTATAGTGAGATCCCGACTCCACAAGGAGATCGCCAGACCGCCACGATGCTGCTCACCACTTGTGTTCGCCAGAGACCGCGAACACAGCCAGTTCGCCATCAGACCGCGAACTCCTATCCACATGCCGGTCTCCTCCTGAGACCGCGAACAGCGTCCAACTCGCATACTAGTCTCCTCCTGAGACCACGAACTGAGACCGCGCGACTAAGTCCCTTAGTCCACGAATACCACCAGAAAGCCCGGTCAGCCACCAGACCGCATTCTGGAAAACCTAGATCAAATTGTGCGGTCACACCAGACCGCCACAGCCTTGAAGAAGACAGCACGCCACGGGGTCACGCACAGACCGCGCACACCTGAAGATGATCAACCCGTCACGCAAGCACAGACAGACCGCGCGGCCTTCACCTTCAGCCGCCTTGGACCCATACCAGCGATCAAGCCAGGAGACCGCAGCTAGGCTTAGACAAGCCAGACCGCAGAGGCAGACCGCCAGGCCGTGCGGTCACGCCAGACCGCCCGACCTCCTCCCAGACCGCCCAGGTCCAAAAGCCCTCTAACTTCCACTTCAACAGTTTCAACATATAATAGATAGCTAACATAGATAGCATGAAAATTAGGCAAGTTCAAATGCTCCCCCTAAATGAATTCTCCCCCTAAGTGAATTCTCCCCCTACAACAAAACTTCCTATGAACTTGACTCCCCAAACATGTTAATTTCTTTCAAATTGATTCTCCCCCTTTTGGTATTATCAAAAGAGGGTGGAGAGGTAGTCCAACAAAAAGTGCAATAACTGTGTAGAGAGGGAATGATCATAATAAAGAGTTAAACTTTTAGGAAAAATATAAGGAATGTGAAGAATTTTTCATAAAGAAACCACTTGTTGGGACAACGTATTCATGATCGAGCGTACAAGTAGTAAAGATGTGGAAAGTATGACGAAATATTTTTAGAAGTGAACATATATATAGGAATTGTGAAGCATAGTAAATGATTAAGAATTTTAGACATAACAAAATAGATGTTGTAGCATTTTAAGTACACAAAGGCTTTTGCATTATAAAATTTTTAAGCATAAAAAATGTAATGATTTCCAAGAACCAATCTACCCAGACAGTATGTCTACACCCTAGCCCCGTACTAAGTGACAGATGGGCATGAGGAGCTGCAAATATGCCGTAGGTTGGGGTGTCAGTCCCATATGCTAACACTAGACAAAACTTAAGCTAACACTCTTTCCCCCCAGTGCCTCGCAAGGCCCCACTGGAACCCTCCCCGGTTAAGGACAAGACATGACTAGAGATAAGGTTATCTAATGTCTACAACCCTACGCCCCCGCTATGGTGAGATGTGAAGTCATGGATAATAATTATTAGAAACATTTAAGCGTTTTAAATCTAATGATGAGTACATACCCTATGGATTTATATTTTTAGTTGAATTTAGTAAACAAACAACTGACATAGCTATTTAGAAATCCCTTAATGAATCGGAGTTTTAGCATTACAATATTTTCATGTTGAGAGCAACCAATATAAATTTTACCAAGCAAGTCTATCATTTGTTAAAAAAGGAATTTTGATATTTAAGACTTTGATATAAGCATGAAAGCGCAAGGTAAAAATATATGGTGATGATGCAGAAGACTTTGAAATACAAGAAAACATCTTTTCATAAACATGACGATTCATAAGAAGATATATGAGTTAAAGTCCAAAAATGAAGATGTTTTTGTAAGTCAATTTGCATTTAAAATCTTTAAGTTAGACAATAGAGTAACCAAGCATGAAATAATGTTTTCAAAGAGAAATTACTACAACATTATTGTTGGGTATATTGCCCTCAATATTACCTTGATTTGAAGAGGCATCACTCTCAATGCTAAGGACATATTGTATTTAACAAAGCTACACTTGTGTAGGATATACAGGCATAGGTAACTCAAAAGGAAGGGCCAAACATGGCCTTAGATAAGAAGAAATCATCCACAAGGAGATGAAGATCTGTCTCAGCATAACCGCTGAGACGACGGGTCAGAACCACTGAGACAAGGAGTCGTCTCAGCGGATCCACTGAGAAGGAGACTGGAGCAACCGCTGAGAAGGGAACTGGAGCTGCCGCTGAGACTGGAAGCCGTCTTAGCCCAACCGCTAAGACTGGATGTTCTCTCAGCCCAACCGCTGAGACAGATCCAAATGTTTTGACGGGATCTGCTTTTGGCGCAAATGACATTTGAGAGGGAAAAGAAAGTCCAATCAGCCTCATACTGTGTTAGGAGGATCGATATAGCCGTTGAAGCCTTCTGGGGGTATAAAAGAAGATGTTAGGGCACATCAAGGAGTACTGTTCTATTGAGAAGCCTCTGCTGCACGCCGCAATCGAGCACTCGCGTTTTAGCCAGTTGAAGTCATTCTCTACAGCTGAAGTTAATCTTCTAAGGGAGATTAGATAGCTCTTCCTGTACAAACTCAAGAAGGGCAAGTTGATCTTCTGCTTTGCTGAAGAAGAAGATCAAAGTGATATAACTCTGAAGCTGCTGTTTTCAGATCTGAAGAAAGGATTCAGAAGACCTAAGAGTAATCCTTTTGTCTTTTGTATCTAACTCAAACTCTATTACATCTTTGTAAGGCATTGTTGCCTGAGTGAAAGGCTGTTGAGCCTGTGTGTAAAGCTGTGTTGACAGCTTGAGTGGTAGGACTTCTTGATAGGTCTGAGGTAGGAAATCTGTGGGATTTCTGAGTGGTAGGAGTTCATAACTCTGAGATTGTAGGGCTGTTGTGCCTGAGGTGTAGGGCTGTTGAGCCTGAGGTGTAGGGCTGCTGAGCCTGAGTGTAGGGCTGTTGTGCCTAAGGTAGGATCACTCTGGATCTGAGAAGTTCTGAGGAACTTGTGGTGTAAGCTCAAGGAGCCGAGATTGGAGTTTGTGGCCTTGTCTAACTCACTGTTAGAAAGGTGAAGGGGAAAGAGGACTACTCAAGACACCCTGTCTTGAGGAACCTCTATACATCCTTGTGTGTTTTCTGTGCTTGTGTTTTCTGCAGATAGAAACATTAGGTTTAAACAAAGAAAATAAGTAAAACCTATTCACCCCCCCCCCCCTCTAGGTATTATTGACTACACCTATATAAACTATCAAGTGGTATTAAAGCGAGGTTGATCAAAAGGACTTAACAGTCTGATCAGATCCTATACAGGAGTAGTCAAATCTGAAATCAAATGGCTAACAGTGGAATGAAGAAGGAGTTGGGGTCAATGAAGTTGCCTATATGCTCCAAAGAAAACTTTGGCATATGGAAGCAAAGGGTAAGGCTATTCATGGAAGCCTCAGACCCAATGATCTTTTTTACTATCAAAAATGGTCCCTATACCTTTGAGAAAGTCTCCACTATTGACCCTACAAGAAAAGTACTTAAGGTATTTTCTGAACTGACCAATGATGAGCTAGCACTGTACACTATGGACAAGAGAGCTCAAAACATAATAGTAAATGCCATTGATGACACCACATTTCAGAACTTGGTACACTGCCAAACTGCCAAGGAAATGTGGGACACATTGGTTGTCTATATGGAGGGAACAGCTGAAGTAAGGGATGACAGAAAGTCACTCCTCAATCAGGAGTATGATGCCTTCAGACTGCTGAGCCAGGAGAATATCTCCATGTGCTATGAAAGGTTCTTTAGGATTGTAAATGAACTAAGAACCTGTGGAAGGGTGTTCACAGATTATGAACTTAATGACAAGTTCCTTAGATCTCTAACTAGAGAATGGGACACTAAAATCTGTGTAATCAGGGAAGGGGCAAGACTTGGAGAAACCCCCACCCATACACTGTTTGGGAAACTGCTCTCATATGAGATGCAGCTTTCTGCAAGAAAGGAGGAGGACTCTTCCTCCAGGGCTCACACAAGGGAGAGATCTGTTGCTCTCAAAGCTGAAAGCTCTAAGAAGAACAAGGTTAGAGTGCAGTCACCTCTAAGAAAGGCTGCTGAATCTGAGAAATCTGAAAGCAGCAATTCAGACAGCTCCTCTTCTAATGAGGAGTTTGCTGCCTTCACAAGGCAGTTCAAGAAGATGATCAAGAGGAAACAATGGAAGAACAAACCTTCCTCCTCTTCTCATCCCAAGAAGGATCATTACAGATCTGAGAGGCAACATCCCAAAGGGGACAGGTATGACTCTAAAACTAGTAAATATGTTTCAACTAACATAATTTGCTATTGCTGTAGTAAGCCTGGACATGTCATTGCTGACTGTCCAGTCAAGAGAAAGGAAAGAGGTGATAAGAAGCCTCATCACCAGAAGGAGAGGAAGGGAGAAAAATCCTTCCTGGCCAAGAAAGGCAAGAGCTGGAGTGAATCTAAGTCTTCATCTTCAGATTCAGATGGTGAGGAGGAAGCCTACTTGGGGTTGTTTGCTGATTAGGAAGAAGAAGACTTTCCTGCTACCAGGATAGAAATCAGGGCCCCTCTATCACATTCAGATAGTGATGAAGAGGAGGATGATGTCACTCTAGATGACCTTGGGCTGATGGCTATAACTGAAGATGAGGACAGCCACAGTAATTCAGAACATGAGCAGGTATTGATACACTGCATTTCTTCTTCTTCTGATTATGAAAAGAATTCAGAATCTGAAACTCCTCCATCTAAAGTTGGAGGTGAATCATATTCTGAGGAGGATGTCAATTAATTGATTGATGAATATGGTGCACTCCTGGAATCTCTGAAAAAGAGCAAAAAGCTAGCCAAGAGGCAAGCCCAAGAAATTGCTTCCCTAAAGCAATCAAAATCTGAGTGCATTGAGCATGCTACCCAGCTAGCTCAAATGAGTAATGAGATTGGCAAGCTAAGGGGAATGTCAATGATCCATGTGGGCACCATAAGTCACAAGAACAAGATCATCAAGGATCTTGAAGAAAAGCTCCTCAAGGAGAGGATGCTAGTGGCTAATTTCTCCAAGCCCAAGACAGTGATGCCTATTATTGACACCTTCAACTCACATGGCAGGAGAGGTGTTGGTTTCAACAAAGAGGCAGCTACTAGCAACACTAAGGGAAAGGTCAAGGACTCAAAAGAATCTAAGACCTCCTTTGTGAAGGTCTTGATGCCCTCAAACAAGTATGACCAAGAAAGTATTGATGGTCACTTACTGAATGGAAGTTCCTATAACATGAGCAAGAATGCTCACAACTATGGAAATAGAAAGGGCATGGGATTGAGTGCAATGAAAGCTCCACATGAGGAAATACAAATGATCCAACCTAGACCATTTCTGTTTGGTGTCTCAGCACCTTCAGTCAAGAACATGGAAGCAAGCTCTTCCAAATCTGCTTCAGCAAAAAGCAAGACTGCTGTCAAACCTGTTGACAAGACCTGCTTCCCAGTGTCTGATTCCATCAGATCTTGTGTGACTGCCAAGTCAATGCAAACTGAGGCTATCAGGACAAAGAGCAGCAAGACTGTCCACAGATTATCCTTCAGTCAGATTATTGCTGAAATAAATAGGAAGAATGCTGATATCTCTTTTGCTGAACATGTACAAAGTGCTGTACTAATTCAGAGAACTGTTCAGAAAAGGAGATATAATATTCATGATTGTTGGTGCTGTGGCAAGGTGGGACACTTTGCAATTGATTGTTGGCACAACCCCAATATGCCAAAGGCAAGGACTGAACCTCAAGCCAAACCAGCCCTCTCTAGGAATATTCCCTATGGTGTTAACATGAACCTAGGACCCAAAGTCAGTTGGGGTCCTAAGGTACATTAAATTTTGTGTTGCAGGTTAGTTCAAGTACCGGTCTCAACCAAATATGGTACTTGGATAGTGGGTGCTCAAGGCACATGACAGGAACTAAGAATCTTCTAAAGGATTACCATCCAGTGAAGAATGGACCCAAAGTTATCTTTGGTGGATCTGAAAAAGGAGTCACCAAGGGATATGGTATGATTTCAAATGGCATAGTCTCAATTACAAGGGTAGCTTATGTTGAAGGGTTGCAACACAACCTTGTAAGCATAAGCCAACTATGTGACTTAGGCTATGTCATTGAATTCCACAATGACAAGTGCTTGATCAAAAAGTGTAATGACTTGGAGATCATTCTCTCAGGCACTAGGAGTGAGAATGTTTATTGCTTAGACTTCATTTGCAATTATTCTATTTCCCCTGTGTGTCTTGTAGCTAATGAAAGTGAGTCTCTCTGTGTCCAATGGCACAAGAGACTTGCCCACATTAACTATAAGACAATGTATAGATTATTTTCTAAAAACCTTGTTAGAAATAGTCCTAATCTAAAATGTGTTAAAAGTGGTCCCTGTCATGCTTGCCAAATGGGTAAGCAAACTAGGACAACCTTTAAAAGTATTGGCTCCAAGGATACTGAAAGGTGTTTATACCTATTGCACATGGACTTGTTTGGTCCTTTGCCAATTCAGAGCCTAGGTGGGAAGTTGTATACTTTGGTAATTGTAGATGATCATTCAAAGTATACATGGGTATTCTTTCTTAAGAAGAAGTCAGATACCTTACATGTCTTTATAAATTATGTCAAGGCCATTCAGAATGATCTACAATGTACTGTGGTCAGGACAAGAACTGACCATGGCACATAATTTCAATCTGAAGTCATGACAAATTTTTGTCAAGAATTTGGTATCACCCAAGAGTTCTCCTCCCCAAGGACTCCACAGCAAAATGGTGTGGCTGAGAGGAGGAATAGGACCTTGATAGAAGCTGGGAGAACATTGCTTAGTGACTCCTCACTGTTGGATCGGTCGGCGCCCTTAGAGGGGGGGGGGTGAATAAGGGTTTTCAAAAACTTTAGATTATATTTATAAAAACTTTGGAATATTGCAAGATTAATAAAGAGACATCAAGTAAAACAATAATAAAGAGATATGCTTTATTATTATCAAATAATGTTTTACAAAACTTGATTTCTATGACGCTAGAAATCGGGGGCGACTAATAAAAATTCTTTTTCGTTTTCTATACCGACTCGTATCCCCACGAACCGGTTGTCTTTAGCCGATCTCTCCCCAGATACGGCCTCAAACCGCTCTAGCCAATCTATCCCCAGAAAGGCCTCGTGCACCCCCTAGACCTAGCCTAGATCTAGTCGCCAACACGAGGCAAATTTCAGCCCTAAGTCCTACCCCAGACCTAGTCGCCAACACGAGGCGATTTCACTACCGTTTAAAAAAAAGATATGAAATGAAAAGACAATAATATAAAAACTCCCTCTATGTGGATCTCTTGGAGAAGTGGACGAAGGCCCGCAGAGTATGATCATAGTCGATGCGGCCTTTCGTCACGATGATGACGCGTGTTGAAATCTTCTCCACGGATCTCCTTAAGGCTTTATGGAATTGTGGGAGTATCACTCTGAATCTTCCTCTCTCTGCTGTGGCACGAAGCTCTGGAGTTTGGGATTGGAGGAGGATGAAGAATTCGGAGCCAAAGAATCCAATTTATAGCCTTTACGCTACCGCCGGCGCTAACGCTACCGCCGGCGCTAGCCCGGATTAAGAAACGTTTTGCGCGGCAGGATCTTCAATCCGCGGCAACATATTGCTCCATGCCTCTTGTGCGCCATGCTACCGCCAGCGCTAGTAGCTAACGCCGGGCTCTAAATCCTTCTAAAAACGATGCCGGAATCGCGCAGATCAACGCTAGCGCCGGGCGCTAGCGCTACCGCCGGCGCTAGTGAGCCTCTTCGAATTTTGGCCTCAATTTTGGGGGCAGACATCATGAGTACTCCTTGAGTCATGTGGACTATGTTAACCTGCACACTTGAATCACACAAGATCAAATACACATAGGATTTGTTATTCTCAAACCTAGGAGATGCGGAAGACCGTGTTCCAACAAACTCCCCCTTTTGATAATAACAAATCCATTAATGATAAATCAAAGCATTAATAAAATAAGCATGATGAGACTATACTTGTGTGTGTATGAGAGTGATGACTTTAGGATGATTATTGATTTTAGCATTTAGAATTGCTCCCCCTAAATATATGCCCCCCTATGTGAATGCTCCCTTAATATGTATGCTATCAACTGAATTTGTCATGTTGGGTTTATGATAGCGGTTTACATTTATCATTGTTAGTTCTCCCCCTTTTGCATTTTATCATGTTAGTTCTCCCCCTTTGTTATTAGCAAAAGTGGGTAGGGAAACAAAGCACTAAAAATGTGTAAATAAAAGAGAAGGCATGATCGAGCTTTTTAAGTAAATGATAAGGAGTTTTAGACTTGTCTTTCATTGAAAATGATCAGAGTTATGACTTATTTTATCCTTTTTGTTTGTAGTTCTCCCCCTTTTATAAATCAGAGTTTAGCAAAAATAATGATTTTCCCTTTAAATAAGAGTTTTAAGCCCAAAAAAATCATGATTTCCAAGTAACCAATCTACCCAGACAATATGTCAACACCCTAGCCCCATACTAAGTGACGGATGGGCATGAGGAGCTGCAAACATGTCGTAGGTTGGGGTGTTAATCCCATATGCAAACACTAGACAAAAACTTAACCTAGCACTCTTTCCCCCCCCAGTGCCTCGCAAGGCCCCACTGGAACCCTCCCCGGTTAAGGACAAGACATGACTAGAGATAAGGTTATCTAATGTCTACAACCCTACGCCCCCGCTATGGTGAGAAATGAAGTCATGGATAACAATTATTGGAAACATTAAGCATTTAAATCTAATGGGAAATATCATAGCATATGGGTTTATATTTTTATTTGAATTTTTGAAATAAAACTCACATAGCTATATTGAAATTCATGAATGAATCAGAGTTTGAGTATTGCGGAAGATTTCGAAAAAGAAATATCATAATACTAAATAAGAGTTTAAGTTAAAACGAGATGTTTTATAAGCAATATTTCACTTGTTGGAGGAGTGTTTAGAATAGAAATAGATCAGAGTTATAGGCAAAAAAAAATCAACCAATATAAAGTTTACCAAGCAAGTCTACAACTTATTGCAAGAAAAGAATTTGAAGGTTCAAGTGATGATGCACACAAGATGAAAGATTTTAAATAAGTATTAAAGTACAAGGTAAAACAATTATATGGTTATGATGCGGAAGACATATAGAAGTACAAAAAACATCTTATGGTAATCAATGATGGTTCATAAAAAGATATATGAGTTCAATTTCAAAAAGAAGATATTTTTGTAAATCATTTTGTATTTAAAATTTTTGTTTTGACAATACAGTAACCAAGCATGAAATAATCTTATCAAAAAGTGATTACTACAATGTTACTTTAATTCACAATTTCAAAACATACCAAACATTGTAGAAAGCATGCTAGGTTATTTAGTGCATTTCATAAATAAAGAGTAGTATAGAATTAGCATTAAGATCCAATACTCATGAGAAGAAGTGTTATGGAAGATAATGATGTGCATAAAAGTGTATTTTGAATAGAGTAAACAAATGTTTTAATCAAAAATACAAGTAATATGTAAAGTAAAGAGCACAATAAAACACAAATAATTTTACTTCCACTCACTTCAATGCACAAAAAAAAAGTACAACAACCAAGGTGCTTTGCACACACAATGCTTATCAAGACTTATCAGGGTGCAAAGTAGTGCTTGGGGGATCACATATTTTATTTTGAATTTTGAGACTTGTGATCCGGTGTACTTTAAGAAAAAGTGGTTTTTCTTATTTTTGAAAGAAAGAGTTGATTTGCACAAGACACTTTATTATTCTTTCCAAGGTGCTCAACCTCACAATGCTCATTAAGACTTATCAGGAGGTTCAAGTAGTGCTTGGTGGAGTTATCTTTGTCACTTTATTTTATGATTTTGTTTTGTACAAAGTTCTCCGAATACACTTGTTTTGCAAACCAATATAGTTTATGAAAAAGATAACCACTTTTCTTAACTATTAAAAGTGCAAATAAAGGTTGTGTAGGTAAGATACTTATGCAATTTTAATTCATTGTACTATTACAAAACATACACACGCATTCTTAGATTAAACACATAAGTAGACAATGCCAAAATAAGTGAGTGAATTGCGATCATTATCAAATATAAAACATTACTCATACTTAGAGGCATGCTACGCATAGTTCTACACAACTTTTTCAATATAAATTATGCACATATTAATAGATGTATCAAAGCATGATGAAGGCAATGTTCAAAGTAGTTTGAAAAGATAAATTGCAACATTATAGAAGTTCTAAATAATAGATTAAATCATGCTTGATTTTCAATGAAGTTCATACAATATTTTTGATATTTTTAAAGAGTAGTTTTTATTTAAAGTTTGAACTCATAAAATTGATCTTGGACTTCCCGAGGGCTACCTTGTGAGAGGTTCGCCCGGTACTAGGTGATATGATGGGATGATAGCCCAAATCACCCTTTCGCAAGATACATAGAAAAGTTAAGAAGAATAATTTTGATACTTGTATTTGTTTTGTTTTATATTTTTGTAGTTGATTTTTACAAATAAAAACATATTTTTGTAATTTTTGCTTTTGCAATTTTTGTATTTGATTTTTGCATAAAGATGAACTTTAAACAAAGGAAACAACACAAGCGAAAAAACAAAACATATTTTTTGAAATTTGGTTGTTGTAGTTTTGTATTTGATTTTTCAAAAAATAAAGAAACACAGAAGTGCAAAAACTAAGTAGAAAATATAGATCAAAATATTTTTAGGAATTTTTAGAAATTTTGAAACCACAGAAATTCGAAACTCGACGCTAGCGCCGGCGCTAGCGCTAGCGCGGGAAACAGTAAGTGATTTTTTAGGGTTTTGAAAATTTTGATACTTGAACTTGATTAGGTGTCCCAATAGTAGTTCCATGCTGAAGTTGCAGATTTTTAGGAGATGTTTTGGATGGTCCAAATTGCATGAAACGTTAGCGATTTCAAAATAATCATTGCATGAGATATATTTACTTATGTTTTCATTTTGACTTTTCTAAAGACTTGTGCTTATAACTTAAAAAAGTAGGAAATGAAAACCCAAGATATCATGTTTGAACAAATCAAATATGCATGATTTTAGAGATTAACAATAATGTTCATGCACAATCATACTATGGATAAGCCCTAGATGAGAATACCCAGCCTGTATATCTTGGTAAACAAATAAAGCCTAACATAGACACAAATATTCTTTAGGTGGCAATGTTAGAATGATAAATTTGAGATTAATGTTATACCAAGTTTTGATTGTGTTTCAACTTAGAGACCTAGAATGGAGTGACAATTCTATTTGATTTGATATCAAAATGATTCAAAGGTCTAAACTAGAAATAATACACACATAATATACCAACCATAGTAAGCAATTATAATACCAATTGTCATTATATAAAATGTGATAGATGATTCTTGATATGAATTATGATTTTAGAAAGTTTTAGCAAAAGATATCAATAGATCATGGTGGTGCATATGGCATCAATACTTATGACAATTAATCTTTCAATATGTCTTATGTGTTTTTCTTTTTAATTTAGATAAATATCTCATAGCAAATTCAGAATTGTATCCACTTGTTGGTGAAGGCTAAAAATCTAGTAACCGGATTTAATTTGAAATATCTTATAGCAAATTTAGAGTTTGATTCATATGGATAATATAATATATTTAGAAGCAATGAATATAATAATAAAAGATAGATCATCAAAATATGATTTTGAATTTTGATCAATTTGTTTTATAAAACCATATTAATCTTGTAAGAGATAAGATCATATTTTCAAAATTGTATAGGATGACCATGACATGATAGTTCAAAAGAAATAAGAAAAATAAGAAAAATTAAAAGACATGAAAGCATATCATGAGGTAGAACTTTGTATATTTCATTTTGAAAGGATTCTACTTCATGCAATTGATGATACCTAATGGATAAGAGATTTAGGTATCCAAAGAGGACCATGAGTGATGGTTCCTTTGGGTACCCAAATGCATCGTGATGATTTTTGTGAAGACAAAGATGAATGAGTCCTTTCATGTGAAGTGAATGTTTCATTTTTAATTTTAGGCCTCCATTCAAACCTTGGTTTAATGTTATTCTTATTCATCAAATTTCCAATGAGATTATCTTTATATTGATGATTATGATTGTAATGATTATTAAAAGTGTTGTTCATAGGAAATTTGTGAGCATTTAATTTTATGTTGGGAGAAGATTGATGTTGTAAATGATATTAATGATTGTATTTTGGAATTTCATTTTCAATCTTTTGATGTTTGTTATTTCTATTTCTTGGCTTGTTCAACTTATAAGAAATCATATTCAACTTGCTTTTGGATTTTGCATTATTTTGAGATTGTATGTTTTGAGAGTTTTTCTTTATGATTTCCTTAAGCAAGTTGATTTTAGTTTTTAATTCATTATTTTTAATCATTAAATTATGTCTAGCTTTATTATAAGCGATTGCGCTGTTTTTAAGAATGGAAACAATTGAATCAATATGATCTTGATAGTTGTTTCTATATTCATCAAATGTTTCATCCATCTCTTTAATTTCAATTTTATATTCAATACACTTAGCACAATCATTTATCAAAGATGAATTTTCTAAACATAATTTTTCATTTTGTTCTTTTACTAAAATAAAATCCTTTTCAAGTTTCTTGTGCTTTTCTTTTAATTCATTACATTCTACACAAGTTGTGGTGTTTTCTACTAAGGAGCAATGTGTAGAACTAGATAAATTTGATTTTTCATTAATTTTTGCCTTTAAATTTTTATTTTCTAAGCGCAAATGTTTATTAGCATTTTTTAATTTCTTAATTTTGCGCTTTGTAGTTTGAAGCAATTGTACTGAAGAGATGGAAGTACAAAAGATGGGATTTGATTTCCTTACATTGCTTTCGGGAGAGGCACGATTTGAACATATCGTTTCTTTGACATCTTTTTGGCACTCCTCTTCCGAACACAATACTTCTTCTTCTCTTCTATTAGATGTGTGCTCCATTGATCCGTCATGAGGAGGGCACTCTTGAAGAGTTGTGCATGCTTGCGTATTCTCCGGTTCTTGTGATTGTTCCATACCTGTAGAATCATAAATTTCTTCAAGAAAATGCCATACTTTATATGCACTTGAAAAATAATATATTAATTTGAAAATTTCATTTGATAGACCGCAAAATAAATAGTGTTTAGCTTTTGCATTTAATTGAAGTTCCTTTTTATTTGATTCATTTGCGGGTCTTGCTATTGCTAAATTCCAAACTTCGATGTCTAAAGTTTTAATAAATTTTTCAATTAAGATTTTCCATCCTTTATAAATTGTCCCTTCAAATAAAGGTGGTGCAAGTGATTTTTCCTCTTCACAAAAATTTTCCCCACTAGTTGAAGCGAGATCATGGGACGCCATTATTCCCGGTTGTTAAGCCGATTGGAATAAAAACTGCTCTGATAGCACTTGTTGGATCGGTCGGCGCCCTTAGAGGGGGGGGGGGGGGGGGGGTGAATAAGGGTTTTCAAAAACTTTAGATTATATTTATAAAAACTTTGGAATATTGCAAGATTAATAAAGAGACATCAAGTAAAACAATAATAAAGAGATATGCTTTATTAATATCAAATAATGTTTTACAAAGCTTGATTTCTATGACGCTAGAAATCGGGGGCGACTAATAAAAATTCTTTTTCGTTTTCTATACCGACTCGTATCCCCACGAACCGGTTGGCTTTAGCCGATCTCTCCCCAGATACGGCCTCAAGCCGCTCTAGCCAATCTATCCCCAGAAAGGCCTCGAGCACCCCCTGGACCTAGCTTAGATCTAGTCGCCAACACGAGGCGAATTTCAGCCCTAAGTCCTACCCCAAACCTAGTCGCCAACACGAGGCGATTTCACTACCGTTTACAGAAAAGATATGAAATGAAAAGACAATAATATAAAAACTCCCTCTATGTGGATCTCTTGGAGAAGTGGACGAAGGCCCGCAGAGTATGATCGTAGTCGATGCGGCCTTTCTTCACGATGATGACGCGTGTTGAAATCTTCTCCACGGATCTCCTTAAGGCTTTATGGAATTGTGGGAGTATCGCTCTGAATCTTCCTCTCTCTGCTGTGGCACGAAGCTCTGGAGTTTGGGATTGGAGGAGGATGAAGAATTCGGAGCCAAAGGATCCAATTTATAGCCTTTATGCTACCGCCGGCGCTAGCCCGGATTAGGAAATGTTTTGCGCGGCAGGATCTTCAATCCACGACAACATATTGCTCCATGCCTCTTGTGCGTCATGCTACCGCCAGCGCTAGTAGCTAACGCCGGGCGCTAGCTCCTTCTAAAAACGATGCCGGAATCGCGCAGATCAACGCTAGCGCCGGGCGCTAGCGCTACCGCCGGCGCTAGTGAGCCTCTTCAAATTTTGGCCTCAATTTTGGGGGCAGACATCATGAGTACTCCTTGAGTCATGTGGACTATGTTAACCTGCACACTTGAATCACACAAGATCAAATACACATAGGATTTGTTATTCTCAAACCTAGGAGATGCGGAAGACCGTGTTCCAACACTCACTCCTAGAATACTTCTGGGCTGAGCCAGTCAATACAGCCTGTTATGTTCTCAATAGAGCCTCCATCAATAAGGTCCTTGGGAAAACCCCTTATGAGATTCTAAAAGGCAAATAACCTACAATTTCCTACTTTAGAATCTTTGGTTGCAAATGCTACATTCTAAATAATGGAAAATCTCAATTAACAAAGTTTGCAGAAAAATGCAATGTGGGAGTTCTTGTTGGGTATAGCTCACATAGTAGAGCCTATAGAGTTTATAACAAGAAAACCCATGTTGTAGAAGAATCTATGCATATTGTATTTGATGAGACCAGCCTTCTCTACAAAGAATGGTCTAGTTCTTCTATCTTGACAGGAAATGAAGAAGGGATGCATGAGCTGACTGTCCAAGACAAGCCCAGCAGCAGCAAAACACAAATAGCTGCTGCAATTCCTTAAGAAGAAGAGGTACAAGATGGTGAATTCATAGCTGAACCAGTGGAACAAACACAACCACCAGAGGACCCTCTTCCTGCTGCTGCAAGGCACCTGAGAGATCATCCAAGAGATCTAATAATTGGAGATCATACCCAAGGCATATTGACAAGAAGTAGAGCTCATAATGAAGCACTATTCTTGAGCTTCCTTTCTCAAATGGAGCCCAAGAAGTTTGAAGAGGCCAATCAAGACACTTTCTGGATTGAAGCAATGCAAGAAGAGCTCCTACAATTCAAGAGATGCAAAGTATGGAAGCTGGTGCCTAGACCTCAGGGACACAATGTGATTGGCACTAAATGGGTATATAGGAACAAGCTTGATGAGAATGGTACAATCATCAAGAACAAGGCCAGATTAGTAACCAAAGGATACAGGCAAGAGGAAGGTATATACTTTGATCAAACCTTTGCACCAGTTGCAGGGTTGGAAGCAATTAGGCTATTCCTTGGCTATGCTGCCCACAAGGGGTTCAAAGTCTACCAGATGGATGTCAGATCAGCATTTCTCAATGGAGACTTGAAGGAAGAGGTATATGTTGAACAACCCTCAGGTTTTGTGCATCCAACCCTAACTTCTCATGTTTACCTTCTTAGGAAAGCACTATATGGTCTCAAGCAAGCTCCAAGAGCTTGGTATGAGACTTTGTCCAACTTTCTCCTCAAGAACAAGTTCATGAGGGGAAAGATTGATAGCACATTGTTTCTTAGGGAAACAAGGGGCAAGTGTCTCCTAGTCCAAATTTATGTTGATGATATAATCTTTGGGTCTACTGATGACAACATCTGCAATAGATTTGCCAATCTAATGCAGGGGGAGTTTGAAATGAGCAATATGGGTGAACTCAAATATTTCCTTGGGCTCCAAGTGAAAGAGTCTGATGATGGAATTTTCATCTCCCAGACCAAGTACACAATGGAGCTCATCAAGAAATTTGGGATGGAATCAGCCTCCACCATGAGAACACCCATGGGGTCTAATGTGTCACTAGACAAGGATGAAAAGGGAAAGGCCTTTGATGAGTCCATGTATAGATGCATCATTGGATCTCTATTATACTTGACTGCTAGTAGGCCAGACATTATGTATTATACATGTGTTTGTGCTAGGTATCAAGCATCTCCTAAGGAATCTCACTACACCTCTGTGAAGAGGATTTTGAGATACCTTAAGGGCAGCTTGCATCTTGGCCTTTGGTACCCTAAGAACAATGACTTTGAACTAACATGCTTTTCAGATGCAGATTTTGCAGGTTGCAAGGAAGACAGGAAAAGTACAAGTGGTACCTGTCAATTCCTAGGGAGAAGACTGATATCTTGGAGCAGAAAGAAACAAACCAGTGTGGCAATATCCACAGCTGAGTCTGAGTACATTGCTGCAGGTAGCTATTGTGCACAACTCCTTTGGACACAACATCAGTTGGAGGATTACAACTCAAGGTAAGGGAATCTCCTTTATATTGCGACTCATCCAGTGCAATCTCTATTACTAAAAATCCTGTCTCTCATAGCAGGACTAAGCATATAGAGATTAGATATCATTTTATTAGGGAACATGTAGAATGTAAAGATATCTGTCTTGAATTTGTCCCCACTGACAAACAGGTAGCTGATATCTTTACTAAGCCACTGGATGAATCTAAGTTCAATGCTTTTAAAATTGATCTTGGCATGCTTAGTATAGAATAGTTCTAAATGTATGAGTAATTGCTGTCACTATTGTTGATTATGAATGGTGAATTATCAAACTTTATATTACTGAACACTACAACTTAGTGACATGACTAGGACCCATCTTAAGCCAAAATATCTACATTAGGCCTAAACCCTATGATCAGCTAAAATGCAGGAGTATGTTCAGCTGAATCAGCTGAGAAAAATCCCAGCTGAACCGCTGAGATGAGGAAACTGTCCCAGCGGTTGACAGCTCACTGTCCCAGCTGAACCGCTGAGACGAGCAAAATGTCTCAGCGGTTGACACTTTACTATCCTCGCGGCCTAGGTCTCCGTCTCAGCTGAACCGCTGAGACGGGGTTTGTTCAATATGAAACCTGATAATTAACCCAAAACCCCTTAACACAATAAGGTAATTAAGTCTAGAAGCCTAGAGTTAATAAAATTGAAACTAAAATTCTATAAATAGATACACTGTAACCTAAAACAAACCACAAAGCCAAACCTTTAGCCGTCGAGACGATTCATCTTCTCTTCTGTCTCAGCACATCGATTCTCTGCTTCCATGGCGCCAAAAGGCACGAACGATCTCCTGGAGGGCTACGAAATCGTAAGAGGTGGATTCTCTCATGCCTCAGAAGAAATTCGACACGTGATTCATCTAATGGAAGCTCAAGGTCTGGAGCACATGCTGTCTGAACTGTGCTGCATTCTCAAAACTGAAGTTCTGGAATGGTTCAACCATGTCAAACTGTCTCCATCCAAAACCATCCTGATGTCCAAGATAGGAGGTGAGATGATAAAGATTACTGCTAAAAGATTGGAGAAGGGGTTGAAATTAACTCCTTGCAATAAAACTGAAGAGGAGGAAATCTCTGAAAAGGATAAGAGGACTACCCTAAAGTAGACAGGATACAATGATACCACAACCAGTTGTCTAAGGAGAAAGTTCTTCAATCAACAGGGGAAGCTGTTGTCTGATATTGTGGGCAAAGCTATTCTATGCAAGCCTGGGTCACATGACACTGTCTCTCAGTTCATGTTTGAATTAATGACAAGGATAATTCTGTCCAAGAGAACCTCATGGGGAGAAGTCATCTTTCAAAGGATAAAGGAATCTCTACAAGCCCCCAATATGGGAAGAATACTATCTCTGTACCTACAGAATAGTTATTCAGAGATCTTTGCAAACTCCAAGGGGTCAAATCTCCATTACCTCAAAAGAATGGACATTAAGACTCTGGATAGATTCCCTAGAGTGCTCCCTATGAGCCAGCCATCTGTGGCAAAGGAAAAGAAGAAAGATTCATCCCAGCAGAAATCAACTTCATCCTCAAAGTCAGCTGGGTCTGACAATGAAGATAGTCATGGGTCTGATCATAGATCTGCCAACAACCCTATGAACATTAATAATGAAGAGGTCCCCAGAACAAATGAGGAGCCCCAAGGAAGTGTTGTGCCCAATCCTGAGCCAACCCAAGTGAATGCTGATCCAGCTGTTCATCATGCTGAAGATGAATTTCCCAACTCACATATCCATGGTAAATTAGGAATTTAGTTAGGTCTCTTTTCTCTATAAATAGTTTAGTCTAGGTATTTAATTCATCAATCACTCTTCAGGTGACCTTAGTCTAAATTCTCCTCCTAAGGATGCCCCAAGTGAGGGGGAGCATAGCCCAGCCTATGAAGGAGGAGGTGGGTATGCTAGTGGGGGAGAACATCAACAGGAATTAATATCTCCTAATGCACCATCTGAGGGGGACCAGATCCCTGATAATAAAAGGCCTGCTGCTCAAAGTGGAGCTGAAGAGATGATGGAAAAAGAATTAGCTCAGGAAAGGCCAGCTGCAGTTCTGGACACATCTGACCTGATAAACTCAATACAAACAATGATTGAGGGTCAGATGTTGTCTATGAAAGAGATTGTTGCTGAAAAGATAAATGATGTATCTACCCAGATAAGGAATGAATTGCACACAACAAGAGCTGCATTGACTCGGGAGATTCAGGCCAGTGAGCAGAGAATAGACTCAAGAGTGGCTGGAGTGAGAACTGAAATGAATGCACAAGTTAATGATGTCAAAACTGCATCCGATCATATCCTTCTGCAGATGACAAGATGGTTTGAAATGGCCAAAAATACTATTGCTGCCCAGCACACAGTTCTGAAAGATATTGCAGTCCATCAAGGGGATTCCACAAAGGACATCACATATGTAAAGAATCACCTCTTCAAAAACCAAAATGTCTGGGAAAATGCAGTTTCAAGGATGACACAAGTGGTCAACACATCAAGCAGCCAAGTCAAGTCCCACATTGACAAGGCAAAGGAATGCATTTTAGATGATGTGGACAGCACCTTTCAGACTCTCACTCAATCCATATTGGATCAACATTCTGAAATTGAGAAGAAGATAGTGGAACATAGCAAAGAAGGAGAGGAGAAGATTACCACTCTACATGCTAAGATGAAAGGAGCACACATACAGTTATATAACAACATGGAGTCCTCTCACAAACTGATACTCTCCAATCAAGAAGAAGCCAGCAAGCAAATGGTGGAAGTGGTCAACAATGCTTCCAGTGCTATTCAAGAAAATATCCTTACCATGGCCAGAAAGGTCAATGATAATCAATGGGAATCAAGCTTAAAGGTACTGCAAGGAACATGAATTGCATTGAATCTGCCAATCTTGAACCCTAGCAGAAATGAAGACTTTGATTTCCAAAGACAATCAAATCTGATTGCTGATGAAAGAGCAGCAAAGAGGAGAAGGGTAGAGGGTATTCAGACTGCTGAAGAATACATGGCTCAAAAGAGAATGGAAAGATTAGAGGATCCACTTCATGAAGAGGACAATCTGGAGTTGGACACAATTGTTGTCAATGCCTGGGTGAGCCATGGAAATCCAATGAAGGACATTGACCATGTCTATTCAGCTGCTGAGTGGATCAAACACCTTGAAAGGGAATCATTGAGGGAAAGGATTCTAAAAGAAATCATGGTAAGAAGGGAAACTCCTTTAAGGATTCCCCCAAGATATCTTCCCAAGCCACTACTGTACTTCAAAGTAAAGGAGAAGCTCAAGGCTGCTGCTGAAGCTAGGAAAAGAAAGTATACAGATGGAGAAAGCTCTTCCAAGGGTCAATCTTAGGAAAATCAGCCTTGACATTTTGTTTTGGATTAAATGTACAACTATAAGTTGAATCTTCTTTTATATATCTGTACTGAACATTCATAGTGCAATGATAACTCATATTCTGATCATAATATTGTGTTTGTTACTATTGATATATGTACTCTGTATTTACTATCTCTAGTCTTCAGTAGCCTAGATGGAATGTTCAGATTGAAATGGATCAGCTATTACAGAAAATAGCTCTCCAATTGAGGGGGAGTAAATTCCTTACTCAGGTTGAGAGGTAGTTGGCACATGCTAAGAGTGTACAGGTTAGCCTAGAGATTGATCCAAAGGGATCTATAGATGTTATCCCTCTATACATAGCAATTTAAGGGGGAGATAGCAAGTTAAGGTTGAAGAAACCAGAAAGGGGGAGATAGGGCCAGTACCAATGCCAGTACCAATGCTGGAGAAAAAGGGAGAAAGGGCCAGTGCAAATGCTTATGCTTAGGGTGTTAAGTCCTATGCTTCACAGATCATTTCTTTTTCTGTGATATGATTTATTGTTAATGGACCTTAGCATTGGGGATGTTCTGCCTTCTTCAAATAGGGGGAGATTGTTGGGTATATTGCCCTCAATATTACCTTGATTTGAAGAGGCATCACTCTCAATGCTAAGGACATATTGTATTTAACAAAGGTACACTTGTGTAGGATATAAAGGCACATGTAACTCAAAAGGAAGGGCCAAACATGGCCTTAGATAAGAAGAAATCATCCACAAGGAGATGAAGATCTGTCTCAGCATAACCGCTGAGACAACGGGTCAGAACCGCTGAAGCGTCTCAGCGGATCCACTGAGAAGGAGACTGGAGCAACCACTGAGAAGGGAACTGGAGCTGCCGCTGAGACTGGAAGCCGTCTTAGCCCAACCGCTAAGACTGGATGTTCTCTCAGCCCAACCGCTGAGACAGATCCAAATGTTTTGACGGGATCTGCTTTTGGCGCAAATGACATTTGAGAGGGAAAAGAAAGTCCAATCAGCCTCATACTGTGTTAGGAGGATCGATATAGCCGTTGAAGCCTTCTGGGGGTATAAAAGAAGATGTTAGGGCACATCAAGGAGTACTGTTCTATTGAGAAGCCTCTGCTGCACGCCGCAATCGAGCACTCGCGTTTTAGCCAGTTGAAGTCATTCTCTACAGCTGAAGTTAATCTTCTAAGGGAGATTAGATAGCTCTTCCTGTACAAACTCAAGAAGGGCAAGTTGATCTTCTGCTTTGCTGAAGAAGAAGATCAAAGTGATACAAATCTGAAGCTGCTATTTTCAGATCTGAAGAAAGGATTCAGAAGACCTAAGAGTAATCCTTTTGTCTTTTGTATCTAACTCAAACTCTATTACATCTTTGTAAGGCATTGTTGCCTGAGTGAAAGGCTGTTGAGCCTGTGTGTAAAGCTGTGTTGACAGCTTGAGTGGTAGGACTTCTTGATAGGTCTGAGGTAGGAAATCTGTGGGATTTTTGAGTGGTAGGAGTTCATAACTCTGAGATTGTAGGGCTGTTTGCCTGAGGTGTAGGGCTGTTGAGCCTGAGGTGTAGGGCTGCTGAGCCTGAGTGTAGGGCTGCTGTGCCTGAGGTAGGATCACTCTGGATCTGAGAAGTTCTGAGGAACTTATGGTGTAAGCTCAAGGAGCCGAGATTGGAGTTTGTGGCCTTGTCTAACTCACTGTTAGAAAGGTGAAGGGGAAAGAGGACTACTCAAGACACCCTGTCTTGAGGAACCTCTATACATCCTTGTGTGTTTTCTGTGCTTGTGTTTTCTGCAGATAGAAACATTAGGTTTAAACAAAGAAAATAAGTAAAACCTATTCACCCCCTCTAGGTATTATTGACTACACCTATATAAACTATCAATTATATTAATTTACAAATTCAAAATATACAAAACATTGTAGAGATCATGCTAGGTTATCTAGTGCATTTCATAAATAAAGAGTAGTATAGAATTTGCATTAGGATCCAATACTCACGAGAAGAAGTGTTATGGAAGATAATGATGTGCACATAAGTGTATTTTGAGTAGAGTAAACACATGTTTTAATCAAAAATACAAGAAATATATAAAGTAAAGTGCACAATAAAACATAAATAATTTTACTTCCACACACTTCAATGCACAAAAAAATGTACAACTACCAAGGTGCTTTGCACACACAATGCTCATTATGACTTATCAAGGTGCAAAGTAGTGCTTGGGGGATCACATATTTTATTTTATTTTAATATTGAAACTAGTGATCCGGTGTACTTAAGAGTAAGTGGTTTTTATTTTGAAAGAAAGATATGGTTTGCACAAGATACTTTACTATTATTTCCAAGGTGCTCAACCTCACAACGCTTATTACACTACAACAAAGTAGACTTATAGCAACATTTTTTTTGCGACGCTTTTTACAACGTTGTTATAAGTTTTTGCATTGCGCGGCGTTTATTGTTAAAAACGTTGTTAATGTTCAATAAATATGATTTAGGGACGCTTTTATGCTAAAGCCCCGCGAAAAATAAGATATAATGGATTAACCCGTATGACCTTATTAATTCCCTCCTGCACGTCGCAGATCTAGGTTTTACTCCAGCACTGCTCTTCTCCTCTCCGTCTTCCTCCGCTCTTCCTCCGCTCTTCCTCGCAGCCGCCAGCAACATCCTGACTAAGAACAAGGCCCTCGAGGAGCAGCAAGTGTTGTTGTTCTCCTCGTACTGTTGTTCTCCTCTCCGACGCACTGATCGCCGTCGCCAAAGCTCTTCCTCCGCTCTTCCTCGCGTTCGCCAACAACATCCCGACTAAGAACAAGGCCCTCGAGGAAGAGCAAGTGTTGCTACGCCCCTACCCGGAGAAGCAAAGGCCTACTCGTACTGCTGTTGCTACACCCCTCTAGGAGAGTTTATGTTTTTTTATTTATTTTTCTTCAATTTACATTCGAATCTGCAAATGGGAAACCCCAAAGAAACTCCGCCAGGCTCAAAGCTCGGTGATAGTGTGGAGGAGACGCCCATGGCGGAGGCGGGAAGAGGATCAGAGATAAACCAGAGAAACCAACTTGCTGATTCCCTTGCGCGTCTATTCACAAACATTTCTACCATGGTCAAAGGCGATCTCGAGTTTTCCCCTCCTTTCCTTCTTCAGTACATTCCTCGGATCTTTCCTTCTTCCGTTTTACATTTTTTGTTTATTCGATCATTGCTGAAAATTAAAGAATATATTTCAATTCATTTAATTTCTTTTGCATCTCGGGAAGATATCGACTTGCCCGCTTCCAGTTCAAGATACTCCAACTCAGTAGCGCATGATCTGAAAGTTATGTATAAAGGGGGAAAAATTGTCTTATGGTTCAAGATGAAATGTCGACCTATTTGATCTCGGATGCAAACTTATCATGGCGTGGCAGATCTGAAGGTAACCACCATCCCTTACCTTCATGTTGTTCTATTTTGTCGAGGTTATAATTTTCTATGATGCATGTTCATTACGTTACTCTTGTTTTCTTGATGGAATTTTGCTTTCTTTTCTCATAGATGTTGTTTTGTAAGACTCCTTGTTGATTGAATTTGCACGATGCTTATCCCATTTGATCTGTTGTAGACTGTTGGATACAGTGAAGACATTCCTACTGTGAGAGAATTTCAAGAATTATAGATCGCCCAATGAAGATTCTTTATGTTGTGAAGCTCCAGAGATTTGTTTATCGCAGAATCCTCGATAGCTCCAAGAAGATCCTAAGGACAGAAATGGGGTGAAGATGGAATAGTCAATAAAAAATGGGAAATATTTTAGTAGATTGTATCATTGCTAAAACTACTTGTACAAAAGATATTGTATTGAAACTTTGGAACATATGAGCATATAATCTTGTAGATTTGTAGTAATTTAATTATAACAATACTTTGTTTAAAATTTGTGGAATATTAGTATTATGTTGCTCATCATCAAATGTTTAAGCATTATCTTTATACTATTTAAATTTTAAATTACTGATTATTTTTGTAATATAATTTTTTTTTAATTCAATCATCTTTGGCCACGTTTTTTTTGTAAAAACGTGGCCAAAGCTATCAACTATTTTCACACAAATGAAGCCAGCTTTGGCAACGTTTTTTTTTTAAAACCGTGGCAAAATTTCGCGACGTTTATTTATATAAACGCCGCCAATACAGTAGAGTCTTTCGCGGCGCTTTTTAGAAAAACGTTGCGGAATGCTTTCGCGACGGATTATACCGCGACGTCTTTGCGGCGTTTATAAAAACGTCGCCAAAACATTGGCGACGTTTGAAAAACGTCGCCGTTTTCTAATAAAAACGTCGCCAATGCCATATTATCTTGTAGTGTTAAGACTTATCAGGAGGTTCAAGTAGTGCTTGGTGGAGTTATCTTTGTCACTTTATTTTATGATTTTTGTTTTGTACAAAGTTCTTCGAATACACTTGTTTTGCAAAGCAATATAACCACTTTTCTTAACTTTTAAAAGTGCAAATAAAGGTAGTGTAAGTAAGATACTTGTGCAATTTTAATTCATTGTACTAATATAAAACATACACAAGCATTCTTAGATTAAACACATATGTAGGCAATGCCAAAATAAGTGGGTGAATAAATATCATTATCAAACATAAAACATTTACTCATACTTAGAGGAATGCTAAGCTTGGTTCTACACAACTTTTACAATATAATTTATGCACATGTGTTTAGAAGTATCAAAGCATGAAAAAGACAATGTTTAAAGTAGTTTGAAGGAATGAATTGTAACATTGTAGAAAGTCTAAATGATGGATTAAATCATGCTTGAGTTTCACAATAAAGTTCATACAGTATTTTTGATATTTTTGAAAAATAATTTTAATTTAAAGTTTGAACTCATATAATTTGATCTTGGACTTCCCGAGGTCTACCCAGAGAGGGGTTCGCCCGGTACTAGATGATGTGATGGGATAATAGCCCAAATCACCCTTTCGCAAGATACATGTAAATAGAAAAGTTAAGTTCAAAAATAATAATTTTTGATACTTGTTTTTGTTTTATATTTTTGTATTTGATTTTTGCATATAGGAATAGAATTCAAACAAATATCCAAAGACAAAAATTTTTTTTTTTTTTGAAATTTGGCTTTTGTAATTTTGTATTTTAACTTTTCAAAAATAAGTACAGGCAGAATTGCAAAAATGAGTAGTACATATAAAATAATATATTTTTATTGATTTTTCAGAATTTTAAAAATTCAGAAAATCAGAGACTTGAGCTAGCACCGACGTTAGGTCCTAGCGCCTGCGTTAGCTCACAGAGAGTGCTTATTTTAATCATATAGCCTAAATTTTCTTTTATTTTGCTTCCGATTTTTCTTAATTATGTTTGTGCAATGTAAGGCATGTCTAATGAAGTGAAGAGACAAGAAGACATTGCAAAAAGATGCGGAAGTTAAAATTTTAGTACATGGATTTCATCTTCATTAAAGTTTCATATTCATTAAACCTTAATTGTTGAGTTTTGCACAACATATGCATGAGTGAAATGATCATAAATGAGTGAAATAATATTCATGCAATTTTTCAATTTCGGTTTGACATGATTATGATTAAACATATTAGGGGTAATTAAAATGACGCAAATATATTAAATACCTAAGCAAAACTTGCACATTTTATAAATTTAGCCTAATACCCCTAAAATACACCTTTTAAATCCATTTTGACACGTATTTCATTTAGTCTTAATAATATCATATGACAGATTTAGTTTTTCAATTTTTATAAGACTATTAGGAAATGGATTTAGAAGGACAAAAATAAAAAGGATAAGTAGATCACTTGAAAAAATTATATGACTTGTTATTCAACTTTATTCAATTTGATTTATTTATGAATTTTGGTTTAATATGTGAAAGTCATATCACATGTTATATGGAGTGACCATATCATGATGGTTCAAAAAAAGGAAAATAAACAAACAAAAAAAGTTAGGCATATCATGAAGTAGAATAATGATATTTCATTTTTAGTTGATTTCTACTTCATGCAAATGATTGGATACTAATGAATGAGAGATTTAGGTATCCAAAGAGGACCGGGTGTGACGGTTCCTTTGGGTACCCAAATACAACGTGTTTGCTTTTGGGGAGATAGTGATGAATGGACCCTTTTGATTTGAGTTTGAGTTTCATCTTTAACTTTGAGCCGCCATTCAAACCTTGGTTTAATATTATTTTTATGCATCAAATTTCCATTATGATTTTCTTTATTTTGAAGATTATAGTCGTAATGATGATTGAAAATATTTTTCATTGGAAATTTGTGCACTTCTCTTTTCAAGTTGGGAGAAGAATGATTTTGTAAATGATAATGATTTGGAATTTCATTTTCAGGCATTTGACATTTTTCGTTTCTTTCGTTAGGCTTAGACATATTATGAAAATTCACATTTAACTTTGTTTTACCCAGAAATCGGCGATCACCTAACTGGCTTTTTTCCAGGTTTTCAAGCCCGGATGGTCTCCTATCTCTCGGGCGGGCTGTCGTCGTCAGGCCCCAACCAGTTTACCTCAGGGAGGTCGCCCCCTTTGGGCGACCTCGCCTCCGTGAGGTCGCCCCCTTTGGGCGACCTCGCCTCCGTGAGGTCGCCCCCTTGGGCGACCTCGGGGAGGTCGCCCTGTTTGGGCGACCTCGCCTGTTGGAACCTTAGTTTTGATTTGAGTTAGGATCCACCTTTAGTATCTAAGTTTATATCATAACTCATATTACAACTTAGATTAAATACCCTATTAAGTTAAAAGGCTGAAAAATAATATATATATATATAAATAATATACTAAGAAAAATATATATATAATAATAGGCTAAAAAATATAAGAGAAAATATTATAAGAGAAAATAATATAAGAGAAAATATTATAAGAGAAATTAATATAAGAGAAAATAAGAGAATGAATATATTTCATATATTAGCTGCGTTCGACGAACGTCGAACGACGCTCAGTATTCGTCGGACGGCGATCGGCAAAAAGATTGTATTATAGCAGCGGTCGACGAATGACGAACAGCTGACAATACAACTGTCGAAGCATTCATTAATATAGTCGTTGGCAAAAAGCAATAAATGTTGTAGCCGTTGCAGCAAGTCAAAGACGGCAAGTTATCTTCTCAAGGATCTGAAAAAAAAGAAAGAAATATTATTTCTTTCCTCTTTGGTCGGCAAGGATTCAAATTAGCCGAAAGAAGACAACAGCTCTACACGACAGCATGAGTCATATTATTATACAGCAAATAATATATATATCAGAATATATATATATAGCTGTTATCTCTCGACAGAGAATAGAACAGAACATATTAACATTGCTGTACAGGAATAAGAGAAGTAGAAGAAGAAGAGGAAAAGAAGAACAGAGCAAAAACAGAGAACAACTTTTGTTGCGGAACGCTTAGGGCTCTTGGTAGACCGGTTCACTTGAACTGCCTCAGCTCGTGAGCGAGCTAAGCGCGCAAACAGTCAATTAGAGGTTCGTTGAGTACGCAGAGACTTTTTAACGTGGAAAACCCGGAAAGGGTAAAAAACCACGCGGCCGGAGCTGTGCCGACCAAACTTCACTATCTTCTGGAGGAGTTACAACTTGGAAGCTAGAACTCGAGCGCGACAGACCGCTGCTCGTTACAACACTTGGAGAAAGAGAGCTTCGAGGGTGACAGGCCACCTCTCGGAAAAACTAAGTCTTTTTCCCTTCTGAGAACGCTGGTCGCCTTTCTGGAAGTGAGAACGCTGGTCGCCTTTCTCTTCTGAGAACGCTGGTCGCCTTTGAGAAGGCCAGTGGCCTTTCTCTTCTGAGAATGCTGGTCTCCTTTCTGGAAGTGAGAAGGTCAGTCGCCTTTCTCTTCTGAGAACGCTGGTCGCCTTTCTGGAAGTGAGAAGGCCAGTCGCCTTTCTCTTCTGAGAACGCTGGTCGCCTTTCTGGAAGTGAGAAGACCAGTCACCTTTCTCTTCTGAGAATGTTGGTCGCCTTTCTGGAAGTGAGAAGGCCAGTCGCCTTTCTCTTCTGAGAACGCTGGTCGCCTTTCTGGAAGTGAGAAGGTCAGTCGCCTTTCTCTTCTGAGAACGCTGGTCGCCTTTCTGGAAGTGAGAAGGCTAGTCGCCTTTCTCTTCTGAGAACGCTGGTCGCCTTTCTGGAAGTGAGAAGGCTAGTCGCCTTTCTCTTCTGAGAACGCTGGTCGCCTTTCTGGAAGTGAGAAGGCCAGTCGCCTTTCTCTTCTGAGAGCGCTGGTCGCCTTTCTGGAAGATGAAGATCTTTAAGTCCCGAAGGAGATCTTCAAATCCCGAGGGAGATCTTCAAGTGCCGAAGGAGAATTCCGCAAAAGTCTGCAAGGAGCTCTCCTGGGTCCAGAAGTCCAGGTCCTCTCAAATGAAGCCTTGGGGCTCCTTTTATAGCTTTGGCCGGGGGCGGCCCGGTAATTTTATCGTTGGCAGTTTCCATAAATGCTCGGTGGACGAATCATATTCTCCGGTTCGGGGCCCTCGGATCACTATTTTTCGTAAATGACCACCTTGCCCCTTGGGCAGCTTGGGCAGTTTGGGCAGTTCGGGCAGTTCCGTTGGAGGTGAAAAAGGCGACTGACTGTTCCTGAAAAGTGAGAAGCCTGAAAGACAAAAAGTGAGAAGCCGGAAACCCAAAAAGTGGGAAGCCGGAAAGACAAAAAGTGAGAAGCCGGAAACCCAAAAAGTGAGAAGCCGGAAAGACAAAAAGTGAGAACGCTCCCGAACGTGTTCGGAAGCGTTCTGAGCGCAAGCGAGCGCTAAAGTACTCTGAGTGTGTAATGGACATGGAAGCGCTCTGAACGTGCCTAGAGACGTTTCAGACGCGCTTGGAGGCGTTCTGAGGGCGCGTGAGCGCGGAGGCATTCTGAGCGAACGGTGGAACGAGAAGTTGCCCCTTAAAGGGGGATTGGGATCTGACGCGCCCGACGAGGGGGCGTGAACACGGCGAGGTTCTCTACGAGCCCCCCTTGCGGAGAAGACGCGGGGAGGAGGCCTGACCGCGCCCTACGGGCAGCGTGGTTGGGCCGCACCCCGGGGGGATGCGGCCAGGCCGTACCCCAAGGGGGTGCGGCCAGGCCGCACCCCCAAGGGGTGCGGCTAGGGCCGCACCCCTTGGGGGGGTGCGGCTAGGGCCGCACCCCCCAAGGGGTGCGGCTCGGCTTGGGCCGCACCCCCAAGGGGGGCGGCTAGGGCCGTACCCCTTGATGGGGGGGGGGGGGGGGGGGGGGGGGGGGGGGGGGGGGGGGGGGGGGGGGGCTGGGCCGCACCCCTTGAGGGGAGTGCGGCTAGGGCCGCACCCCCCAAGGGGTGCGGCTAGGGCCGCACCCCCCAAGGGGTGCGGCTCGGCTTGGGCCGCACCCCCAAGGGGTGCGGCTAGGGCCGCACCCCTTGAGGGGTGCGGCTAGGGCCGCACCCCTTGAGGGGTGCGGCTGGGTCGCACCTCTTGAGGGGGGTGCGGCTAGGGCCGCACCCCCCAAGGGGGCGCGGCTAGGGCCGCACCCCTTGAGGGGTGCGGCTGGGCCGCATCCCTCGAGGGGGGTGCGGCTAGGGCCGCACCCCCCAAGGGGTGCGGCCGGGGCCGCACCCCTCAAGGGAGGTGCGGCTCGCGCCGTTTTCCTGCGGTGGGGGGCATTGCCCACGTGCTACCGTGCACGCGGTAGTGCATACCCCCGCGGCTTGTTCCGTGCGCGTCTTGACTTCGCCTTTCTCTTGCGAGGCTTTCTTCAGGTGCGTCCAAGGGCTTTTACGGGTGTACAACATAAGCCCCCCAAACCTTCGGAGTCCGAGTTCCTGAGCGAGGAGTTCGAAGGTTTCGATTTTTCTGCGGTGGCTTTATTCATTGTCCTCTGTGCGGCGCTTTTTGGGGTAGGAGTTGATGTCGGAGGGTGTTGGTTTTCCGAGGTCGTTGGGGGCTTGCTGCCTGGTTCTGACATCCGTGTGGGCTGAGTAGTTTCGGCAAAATGACAGATTAGCTTGCGCGGTTCTGAGTCCGCGGCTTTTGCACAATAGAAAATTAGTTTGCGCAAGTCTGTGCTTGCGGCTTTTTTGCACGAGTCTGTGCTCGTGGCTTTGGTGCACGAGTCTGTGCTCGCGGCTTTGGTGCACGAGTCTGTGCTCGCGGCTTTGGTGCACGAGTCTTTGCTCGCGACTTTTTTGCACGGTTCTGTGCCCGTGGCTTTGGTGCACGAGTCTGTGCTCGCGACTTTTTGCGCGGTTCCGTGCCCGCGGCTTTGGTGCACGTGCCTTTGCTCGCGACTTTTACATGATGTAGACTTGGCCGGTGAATAGCGGGAGCAAGATGCTCTGCAGCGTGGGAGCTGTGTGCCCTGCAACGCGGGAGCACGATGCTCTGCAGCGTGGGAGCTGTGTGCCCTGCAATGCGGGAGCATGATGCTCTGCAGCGTGGGAGCTGTGTGCCCTGCAACGTGGGAGCATGATGCTCTGCAGCGTGGGAGCTGTGTGCCCTGCAACGCGGGAGCACGATGCTCTGCAGCGTGGGAGCTGTGTGCCCTGCAACGCGGGAGCATGATGCTCTGCAGCGTGGGAGCTGTGTGCCCTGCAACGCGGGAGCACGATGCTCTGCAGCGTGGGAGCTGTGGGCCCTGCAACGCGGGAGCATGATGCTCTGCAGCGTGGGAGCTGTGTGCCCTGCAACGCGGGAGCATGATGCTCTGCAGCGTGGGAGCTGTGTGCCCTGCAACGCGGGAGCATGATGCTCTGCAGCGTGGGAGCTGTGTGCCCTGCAACGCGGGAGCATGATGCTCTGCAGCGTGGGAGCTGTGTTGTCCTTTTTACGGACTTGGTTTAGATTGTTGGACTCGACGTATGTCCTCCACTTGTGTGAGGCCCCTTCTTTTTCCTATGTTGGCGAGTTTGTCGTTTGATAACAATGCTGAGGGTCGTATGTGACTTTAACTTTTCGGTGCCTCACTTTAGAAGATTAGTGCCACTGATTGAGACAGAGAGCAAATGTAGTAATTTCAAATACATAATGGATACATGCGCGCAAGCATAATCTTGCGGCTTACTGTTTTTAAAAGCAGAAAACTGGAAGGAGCGGAAAACAGAAATCAACAACAAATGAAATGCGGGTTGTGCGTGCTCTACTACGAGGAAAGTTTCCCTGCCTGGTATCTCTAGTTCATCCGTGTCGGGGTACAACGTTGTCCTCTACTGGAGTGTCAGCCCGGGGTCCGTGTTGGTTTGGGACCTGGTTTAGTAAAAACCTTCCGAGAAGGCCTTGTTGGACAAGGCGCTCGATTTCCTCCTTCAATTTGTTGCAGCCTTCAGTCCTGTGTCCACGCCCGCGATGAAAGTCACAATACTGCGACTGATTTCCTCTGTTCGGTGCAAGCGGCTCGGGCCTGCGAAGCGCGTCGCTATCTCGGATGGAGAGGAGGACGTTAGTCCTGGTAGTGTTCAGTGGAGTGTAGTCCTGATGCTGGCGAGATCTTCGGTCTCGGCTGGGGTTGTCGTGATGCTTGCTGTTCTTATTGGGAACTGCCTGTGGCAGTAACTCCTCTTTCTTCCTCTTTGATCTCCCCTCGAACTGTCGGCGGTGCGCTTCAATTGCCTCATCTGCTGCTATCTGGGCCTCGACTCACTGAACGAGGTCAGGATAGCTTTGTACGGTTTCTCTCATTAGAGCTGAGTAGAAGCCACTTGGGCGGAGTCCTCCAAGGAAAAATCCTCGCAAAAGCTCGGGGTCGACTCCCGGGATCTATCGCGCCTCAGAGGTGAAGCGTCGGAAAAAATCCTTCAGAGTTTCTCCGTCGTTCTGGCGGATTCCCGAGAGATGGGAAGGATCTCGGACAATCCTACGATTGGCGATGAACTGGTCCACGAACTGCCGCGTCATTTCTGCGAAGTTGTTGATGGCCCTATCTCGCAGGGATTGGAACCAGGTGCGCGCTTGTCCTTTCAAAGTTGTCGGGAACACTCGACAGAGGAGTTGGTCGGGGGCGCTGTAAATCCCCATGATGGTGGTGAAGTGATTGACGTGTTCCAGCGGGTCGTCCGTCCCGTCGAACGTTTCGATGTTGGGAAGCTTGAAACCGTTTGGAATTGGATGGTCCAGGACTTGAGGTGATAGCGGGGAGCCGTGGCGCGCGGGATGGCGGGCGAGAGCCGCGCGTCGCCCTGCTTGGGCATACTCCTCTTCTATCATGTTGCGTATTTCTTCTCGCGTAGCTCTTTCCACTGCTTGCTCAAGGGCAGCTCTTCCGGGGTGGTGGCGGTGGTTAGCTTCTGGGCCTCCAGCCGGTGGGGCAAGGTGAGCGGAACTTGCCGCATTGGAGAATCCTTCCGAGGCTTCGTCTTCCTGGGTGGCTTCCCCGTTCGGGGCATGATTCAGAATTGGGGGTGGTGGTGCGTTCAGAGCTGGCGGCTGGATCGGAGCTGGAGGAGCCCCAAGATTCCTTACGAGAGCCAACATCTCAGCTTGATGTTCTTCGATCTGCCGCATGCGTACCTCCAAACCCGCCGTGGGTGCTGGTAGTGCCTCCTCTGCGGGAGGTGCATCGATGAGCGAGTGGGAGGGAGCCGGGTCGACGCGTCCTTCCGGCATCGATCCTTCAGTAGTGCGAGCACTCTTCCTTGCCATGGTAGTCAGCTTTTGAAGAGTTGTTGGGAATGTTCCCACAGACGGCGCCAAACTGTTGCGGAACGCTTAGGGCTCTTGGTAGACCGGTTCACTTGAACCGCCTCAGCTCGTGAGCGAGCTAAGCGCGCAAACAGTCAATTAGAGGTTCGTTGAGTACGCAGAGACTTTTTAACGTGGAAAACCCGGAAAGGGTAAAAAACCACGCGGCCGGAGCTGTGCCGACCAAACTTCACTATCTTCTGGAGGAGTTACAACTTGGAAGCTAGAACTCGAGCGCGACAGACCGCTGCTCGTTACAACACTTGGAGAAAGAGAGCTTCGAGGGTGACAGGCCACCTCTCGGAAAAACTAAGTCTTTTTCCCTTCTAAGAACGCTGGTCGCCTTTCTGGAAGTGAGAACGCTGGTCGCCTTTCTCTTCTGAGAACGCTGGTCGCCTTTGAGAAGGCCAGTCGCCTTTCTCTTCTGAGAATGCTGGTCGCCTTTCTGGAAGTGAGAAGGCCAGTCGCCTTTCTCTTCTGAGAACGCTGGTCGCCTTTCTGGAAGTGAGAAGGCCAATCGCCTTTCTCTTCTGAGAACGCTGGTCGCCTTTCTGGAAGTGAGAAGGCCAGTCGCCTTTCTCTTCTGAGAATGCTGGTCGCCTTTCTGGAAGTGAGAAGGCCAGTCGCCTTTCTCTTCTGAGAACGCTGGTCGCCTTTCTGGAAGTGAGAAGGCCAGTCGCCTTTCTCTTCTAAGAACGCTGGTCGCCTTTCTGGAAGTGAGAAGGCTAGTCGCCTTTCTCTTCTGAGAACGCTGGTCGCCTTTCTGGAAGTGAGAAGGCTAGTCGCCTTTCTCTTCTGAGAACGCTGGTCGCCTTTATGGAAGTGAGAAGGCTGGTCGCCTTTCTGGAAGTGAGAAGGCTAGTCGCCTTTCTCTTCTGAGAGCGCTGGTCGCCTTTCTGGAAGATGAAGATCTTTAAGTCCCGAAGGAGATCTTCAAATCCCGAGGGAGATCTTCAAGTGCCGAAGGAGAATTCCGCAAAAGTCTGCAAGGAGCTCTCCTGGGTCCAGAAGTCCAGGTCCTCTCAAATGAAGCCTTGGGGCTCCTTTTATAGCTTTGGCCGGGGGCGGCCCGGTAATTTTGCCGTTGGCAGTTTCCATAAATGCTCGGTGGACGAATCATATTCTCCAGTTCGGGGCCCTCGGATCACTATTTTTCGTAAATGACCACCTTGCCCCTCGGGCAGCTTGGGCAGTTTGGGCAGTTCGGGCAGTTCCGTTGGAGGTGAAAAAGGCGACTGACTGTTCCTGAAAAGTGAGAAGCCTGAAAGACAAAAAGTGAGAAGCCGGAAACCCAAAAAGTGGGAAGCCAGAAAGACAAAAAGTGAGAAGCCGGAAACCCAAAAAGTGAGAAGCCGGAAAGACAAAAAGTGAGAACGCTCCCGAACGTGTTCGGAAGCGTTCTGAGCGCAAGCGAGCGCTAAAGTACTCTGAGTGTGTAATGGACATGGAAGCGCTCTGAACGTGCCTAGAGACGTTTCGGACGCGCTTGGAGGCGTTCTGAGGGCGCGTGAGCGCGGAGGCGTTCTGAGAGAACGGTGGAACGAGAAGTTGCCCCTTAAAGGGGGATTGGGATCTGACGCGCCCGACGAGGGGGCGTGAACACGGCGAGGTTCTCTACGAGCCCCCCTTGCAGAGAAGACGCGGGGAGGAGGCCTGACCGCGCCCTACGGGCGGCGTGGTTGGGCCGCACCCCGGGGGGATGCGGCCAGGCCGTACCCCAAGGGGGTGCGGCTTGGCCGCACCCCCAAAGGGGGTGCGGCTTGGGCCGCACCCCCAAGGGGTGCGGCTAGGGCCGCACCCCCCAAGGGGTGCGGCTCGGCTTGGGCCGCACCCCCAAGGGGGGCGGCTAGGGCCGCACCCCTTGAGGGGTGCGGCTGGGCCGCACCCCTTGAGGGGAGTGCGGCTAGGGCCGCACCCCCCAAGGGGTGCGGCTCGGCTTGGGCTGCACCCCCAAGGGGTGCGGCTAGGGCCGCACCCCCAAGGGGTGCGGCTAGGGCCGCACCCCTTGAGGGGTGCGGCTAGGGCCGCACCCCTTGAGGGGTGCGGCTGGGCCGCACCTCTTGAGGGGGGTGCGGCTAGGGCCGCACCCCCCAAGGGGGCGCGGCTAGGGCCGCACCCCCAAGGGGGCGCGGCTAGGGCCGCACCCCTTGAGGGGTGCGGCTGGGCCGCATCCCTCGAGGGGGGTGCGGCTAGGGCTGCACCCCCCAAGGGGTGCGGCCGGGGCCGCACCCCTCAAGGGAGGTGCGGCTCGCGCCGTTTTCCTGCGGTGGGGGGCATTGCCCGCGTGCTACCGTGCACGCGGTAGTGCATACCCCCGCGGCTTGTTCCGTGCGCGTCTTGACTTCGCCTTTCTCTTGCGAGGCTTTCTTCAGGTGCGTCCAAGGGCTTTTACGGGTGTACAACAACTTTAATACTCTATCTAATTCTGTTTTTGCTAACTCTTCTTTTGCAGAACATATATATATCCTGAGACACCAATCACCATCATTAGCTCAAGATCAAAACTGCAAGAAGAAGAAGAGGATCACAATCTAGAGAAGAAGCTTCATACTCAAAACTGTCATCTAAACTAAATCAGACAGGGGGAGCCTTCTTCAACATCATCTTCATCAAGGGTCTTCTCAGCACAAGAGAAGAACAGCATAATCTTTTATTTTCTTTTATTCCTTCCCATCTTGTAAAGGGTTAAAACTCCCTTCAAAAGTTTACTCCCGGTGACAGGCCACCATAGCAAAAACCTGCAACTTGGTTTATAATCACCTTATCAAAAGCTGATAGGTGAATTGGGCACCTGATCAAAACTCCCATTGGTGTGTGGACACCTTATCAAAAACCCCTTGGTATGAGGGCACCTTATCAACAACCTCCTAGTGGATTCCTACCAGTGGGTAGAAGAGTAAATGTACCCACTTGAGGGGAACTTCTATATATCTTGTGTCATCTGGATTGCTTGGTTTGCTTGTTTGTTTTATTTTTTATTTGTGCTGTGATTATTTATATGCCATCTCACTGTTTGTTTTTATTTCTCAATCAGCAAACTCACTTATATATTTTATATATATCACTTACTTTGAAAGTAAAAATTAAGCAAGATCTTTTAACATATAAATAAGAACTAAAACTCTCCTTTCAATTGGTATCACAGCTAGGTTGATTTTTTTTTCAATTTCTTGCACCTGATACTCAATTGAACTCCTTTCAATTGGTATCAGAGGAAGTTGATTTTTCACACAGGCTAACACCTGAAATCACAAAGATCACTTAGTTCTTATTTTGTTTTGTTGTAAAAAGGTTTTTCAAAAATTTGATGGCACTAGCAGATTTCTGTTTTTCAGATCCACCTTTATGTAATTTGGATAGTTTTGATTTATGGCAAATTAGAATTAAGTTATATATGAATGCCATAGATGAAAGTATTTACAAATCTGTTTTGACAGGAACTCAATCTTCAATCTCCTCAACAGATGATCAAGAAAAGTTGATCAGTGCTGATGTCATAGCCATGGAGATATTGGCAAAATCAATGTCAAAAGACATTTTTCAAAAAGTGGTTGATTGCACTTCAGCAAGGAGCATTTGGAACTCCCTCTCTAGGATGGTAAATGAGTCCTCTTCTATATCTTCAACTAACTTTACTTTTGATGCAGAACCTTCATTCAGTCTAACTGAAGAAGAAGAAAAAGAAGAACAAAAAGCCACAGCTTTTTGCATGATGGCTATATATGGTTCATATTACAAATCTGATGCAGAATCTGATGAAGAAAAGGTAAAAGAGGTAACAACATTTCCTAATTTTACCTCTGAAAATTTCAGATTTGTTTTCAATTCACCTTGTGCAGGTTTAAAAATTTTTGAAAACAAAATCAGTAAAAAGCTAATAATAAACAAATTATTTTCTGTTAAAATTAAAGAAGATTTTAAAATAACAGCAGAACAATTTATTTGTTTAGAAAATAAGTTCATTAAGGCTGAAAACTTCAAACAGAATTTTAAAGAAAAAGAAATTATGCCTGTTCAGCAACATAAAAGAAAATTTTCAAATTTACATTTTAATGAAATAAAGAGGCCAATATATCTAATGATTATGCATTTGTTTTTACTTAAATTATAATTAAATTAAAACAGCAGTTTTAAGTTTTTTTGAATTTTCTATCTTAAAAACAAGTCAGATAGACTTCACTTTCTTACAGATTTTTTTCTCCTAAAATCATGTTGAGCATTCTACTGTAGTTGCATTGATCAGAAATGATCATGGCACTGAGTGTGAGTCTCTTCTGATTAAAGGGGATTCTATAGAAAGAAGCTATCAGATATTGTCTTTCCGATTATAAAAATTCTTAGAATCTGTTAACATCTAGCAATTCATTTCATTTAAATTCCTATTTAAATCAAATTTAGAAAATCAGAAATTGCTTAGTTATAAAAGAAATTTAAAAATAATCTCTGTCCCTTAAGCTTTATAGACGTTTTATGCTTAGGAATCCTAAACCAAATAGGGGGAGATTGTTAGAACCTAGTCTTAATTTGAATTAGGATCCCAACTCAAATAGGGGGAGATTGTTAGAACCTTAGTTTTGATTTGAGTTAGGATCCACCTTTAGTATCTAAGTTTATATCATAACTCATATTACAACTTAGATTAAATATCCTATTAAGTTAAAAGGCTGAAAAATAATATATATATATATATAAATAATATATTAAGAAAATATATATATAATAACAGGCTAAATAATATAAGAGAAAATATTATAAGAGAAAATAATATAAGAGAAAATATTATAAGAGAAATTAATATAAGAGAAAATAAGAGAATGAATATATTTCATATATTAGCTGCGTTCGACGAACGTCGAACGACGCTCAGCATTCGTCGGACGGCGATCGGCGAAAAGATTGTATTATAGCAGCGGTCGACGAATGACGAGCAATGGTCGATGAATTCCAACCAGAACAGCGGTCGACGAATGCTGAACAACGGTCGACGAATTCCTGCAGATGTTCAGAAATAGCAAATTTAATGATCCGGTCGACGAATCAAATGATGAGCTCGACGAACGTAGAGCTCCGCTTGATGAATTACTGCAGCATTAATATTATATTATTTAGCTCGACTAAAAATACTATATATGCTACCAGATTTATTTAAAGCAATACTTTATTTATTCTACTTATATATTGCTATATATTACTGATCTGACAATACAACTGTCGAAGCATTTATTAATATAGCCATTTGCAGAAAGCAATAAATGTTGTAGCCATTGCAGCAAGTCAAAGACGGCAAGTTATCTTCTCAAGGATCTGAAAAAAGAAAGAAATATTATTTCTTTCCTCTTTGGTCGGCAAGGATTCAAATTAGCCGAAAGAAGACAACAACTCTACACGACAACATGAGTCATATTATTATACAGCAGATAATATATATATCAGAATATATATATAGCTGTTATCTCTCGACAGAGAATAGAACAAAACATATTAACATTGCTGTAAAAGAATAAGAGAAGTAGAAGAAGAAGAGGAAAAGAAGAACAGAGCAAAAACAAAGAACAACTTTAATACTCTATCTTATTCTATTTTTGCTAACTCTTCTTTTGCAGAACATATATATATATATCCTGAGACACCAATCACCATCATTAGCTCAGGATCAAAACTGCAAGAAGAACAAGAGGATCACAATCTAGAGAAGAAGCTCCATACTCAAAGCTGTCATCTAAACTAAATCAGACAGGGGGAGCCTTCTTCAACATCATCTTCATCAAGGGTCTTCTCAGCACAAGAGAAGAACATCATAATCTTTTATTCCTTCCCACCTTGTAAAGGGTTAAAACTCCCTTCAAAAGTTTACTCCCGGTGACAGGCCACCTTAGCAAAAACCTGCAGCTTGGTTTATAAGCACCTTATCAAAAGCTTATAGGTGAATTGGGCACCTGATCAAAACTCCCATTGGTGTGTGGACACCTTATCAAAAACCCCTTGGTGTGAGGGCACCTGATCAACAACCTCATAGTGGATTCCTACCAGTGGGTAGAAGAGTAGATGTACCCAGTTGAGGGGAACTACTATATATCTTGTGTCATCTGGATTGCTTGGTTTGCTTTTTGTTTTATTTTTTATTTGTGCTGTGATTATTTATATGCCATCTCAGTGTTTGTTTTTATTTCTCAATCAGCAAACTCACTTATATATTTTATATATATCACTTACTTTGAAAGTAAAAATTAAGCAAGATCTTTTAATATATAAATAAGAACTAAAACTGTCCTTTCATCGCCTCCGTGAGGTCGCCCCCTTTGGGCGACCTCGCCCTCGTGAGGTCGCCCCCTTGGGAGACCTCGGGAAGGTCGCCCCTTTTGGGCGACCTCGCCCCCGTGAGGTCGCCCCCTTGGGCGACCTCGGGGAGGTCGCCCCCTTTGGGCGACCTCGCCCCCTGTGAGGTCGCCCCCTTGGGCGACCTCGGGGAGGTCGCCCCCTTTGGGCAACCTCGCACCCGTGAGGTCGCCCCCTTCGGCGCCCTCGGGGAGGTCGCCCCCTTTGGGCGACCTCGCCCCCGTGAGGTCGCCCCCTTCGGCGACCTCGGGGAGGTCGCCCCCTTCGGTCGACCTCTCCCCCGAGAGGTCGCCCCCTTCGGCAACCTCGGGGAGGTCGCCCCCTTTGGGCGGCCTCGCCCCTTGGAGGTCTGAGTCCTGTGCTGACTCATTTTTATGTGATCACTTTTCAGGTGATTACCTTCCCAAACGATCTCGACGATCTCAGCAGGTCCAGATGATCTCGACGATCTCAGTGGTCTCAGCGGTCTCAGGCTATCCTAGCAGGTCTAGACGATCTCAGCAGGTCCAGACGATCTCAGCAGGTCCAGACGATCTCAGCGGTCTCAGCAGCGGTCTCAGGCGATCTCAGCAGTTCCGGGCAGCCCGTTACCCTTCAGATCTGCCCGTTCGGGCAGGCTCCGCGTATATAAATAGAGGGGTAGGTGTACCATTTAGAGGATCTTTGGATGAGTTCCTAGCTCTTGTTGTGGACTTGAGCGGTCTCTGTTTTTGAGACCGCGGAGGCCTTCCCGTTTCTCTTTCGGAGACCTCCACCTCTTTTTCAGGAGATCTCTTTTTCATATTTTCTATTGTAATCTCAGTTATAACACAAGCTTTATAGCAATAAATTTCCCTTTCTTTCAGCTCAAAGTAACCGGCCACCCAACAGTTTCACCCCCCCCCCCCCCCCCCCCCCCCCCCCCCCGTCCTTCAGTTCGAGCGAGTGTGGAGTTGGTACATTTTTTGGTACCAACAAACTTGCTTTTGGAATTTGTTTGAAATTGTTGATTTATGTGTTGAGAATTTTTCTTTATAATTTCCTTAAGCAAGTTGACTTTAGTTTCCAATTCACAATTCTTAACTTTAAGATTATGTCTAGCTTTATTATAGGCTATTGTGTTATTTTTGAGAGTGGATACATTAGACTCAATATGATTGTTGTATTCGTTTCTAAAGTCATCAAAAGTTTCATCCATCTATTTAATTTCAATTTTATAGTTTTTGCACATTTCACAATTATTTTTCAACGATGAATTTTCTAAAGATAACTTTTCTATTAGTTCTTTTGAATTTAAGAGTTCATTTTCATATACCTTGAGTTTCTCTTTAAGAATGTTACAATCAAAACAAGGTTTTATATTCTCAATTTAATTGCAAGGTGGAGAAAAATCACACACATCAATCTTTGCTTCTTCATTACATTTAGCTTTTAAGTTTTTATTTTCTAAACGTAATGTTGCATTAGCCATTTTTAGTTTCTTAATCTTACGTTTAGAAGTTTGTAGCAATTGTAGTGTAGAAATAGACGTACAAAAAAGGAGATTTCGATTTCCTTACAGCGCTCATGGATGAGGCAAGATTTGAACATAGTGTTCATTTGTCTTCTTCATCTTCCTCTTCCAAACAAGAGTTTACATCATCCTTTCCGCTTGATGAGCATTCTATGGATCCATCCTTTGTGTAGTTTTCTTGAATATTTGCGTAGGCTGGCATATTCTCCGGTTCTTGTGAATGTCCCGTACCTGTAGAAGGAGAATCATAAGTTCTTTCAAGAAAATTCCAAATCTCATATGCGGTAGGTAACGTATAAATAAGTTTGAAAATATTTTGATCTAACGCACAAAATAGACAATTTGTAGATTTTTGCATTTAAAACCATTTCGTTTCTAGTTAATACGCTAGGTGGCTTTTCAATAGTAATTTTCCAAACTTTTTCATCTAACGCTTTAAGAAAATTTTTCATTAGTATTTTCCACTCTTTATAATTTTCGCCCAAAAATAAAGGTGGTGCTAAAGATTTTTCATTTGATGAAAATTCATCCCCTCTAGTGAAAAATTCATCCCCTCTAGTGGAAGCGAGATCATGAACCACCATTATTCCCAGTTGTGAAGCCGTTTTGGAATAACCTTGCTCTGATACCACTTGTTGGATCTGTAGGCGCCCTTAGAGGAGGGGGGGTGAATAAGTGTTTTAAAAACTTTAAACTTTAATAGAAAACTTTTGATATTTTGTTCGAAGTAATGTAAAATCAAAAGTAAAGAGATAATGAAATTAGAGATGAAATCAATTTTATTAAATAAGAAAAGACATGATTATCATGTATAAAATTGATTACAAAATCTGATTTCAATGACGCTAGAAATCAAAGCGAATAATATGAAAAACCCTTTTTGTTTTCTATACCGACTCGTATCCCCAAGAACCGGTTGGCTTTAGCCGATCTCTCCCCAGATACGGCCTCAAGCCGCTCTAGCCATCCTATCCCCAGAAAGGCCTCGATCACCCCCTAGATCTACTCCCTAGACCTAGTCGCCGTATGGCGAATTCTTCCCTAAGTCCTACCTAGACCTAGTCACAGTGTGGCGAATTCCCCCTAGTCCCCACAAGGCCCTAGTCATCGTGTGGCGAGTTCCTCTACCGACCAAAAGATATAAAGTTTACAATTTGAAAGTAGAACAAAAACTAAAAACTCCCTCAAAAGTAGAACTTGATGTCGATGTAGATGCGATCGGATTAGTCCTCAAGTTCTTTGCGTTCACGAACGTTGACGAAGTTCTTCGGCTGCTTAAAGAAGGCTCTTACGAGAGCTCTGAATATCTGGCTTCAATTCCTTTTGTATCAGCAAGCCGCAACGGAGGCGGCGCGCGCCGTTTTATAGAATCGGCCGCTACCGCCTGCGGTAGTACTACCACCCCGCGGTAACCATATAAGGCAATGAAGCACATGGATCGTGGTAGTTTAGGCAACAACCTGAGCGCCAAACACTAGCGCGCCGCGGTACCGCTAACGCCCCGCGTTAGCGAGATTTCCTTCCTTCATCCAATATCATCTTCCAAATTTGCTCCTCAATCAACTGCAGATGGGATGTTTCCAAAAGCTACCGCCGGGCGTTAGACCTAACGCGCCGCGATAGTACTTGCCAAACATAGCGACCCGTCAGCATTCCTTTTTCTCCAATGTTTCCTTTCTGTCAATAGTTTCCATATATGCTAACGCCAGCGTCAGTGCTAGCGCTCCGCGATAGATCATTTTGTCGGGCACATCTTTGTCGAGCTGGCCTCACATTTCATCGAGCGCAGCATTGATTTCGTCGAACGAAACTAGCGCGAGCGGTAGTTGTAACGCACTGCGGTAGAGTACTTCGTCGGGCGCATCTTCGTCGAACGCCGCCTTCATTTCGTCGACCTCCATTTCGTCGATCGCTAACGCCAGCGGTAGCTCTAGCGTGCCGCGGTAAAGCATGCATTTCGTCGAACACAATTTTCATTTAGTCGAGCTCCAATTCGTCGAACGCAGCATCCATTTCGTCGAACGCCAGCTTGCATCTCAGCGGTTTCCCTTCTCAGCGGTTTCTTCTCAGCGATTCGTTAATGCTAGCGCCAGCGGTAGAGTTAACGCGGCGCGGTAGCAACAACAACACGACACCATGGTGATACGAAAGAACAGAATCTTGCATACTATAAACACAAAACAAGTATGATCAAATACAATAGGATTTGTTATTGTCAAACCAAGAGATGCGGAAAGCATGTTCCAACAGAAAGATTTGGGAGAAGCTAATGTCATTTTGGGAATGAAATTAGCCAAATCTGATTCTAGTGTTTCATTATCTCTTTCTCACTCGATTGAGAAAATGTTACATAAATTTAATCTATATGATTCCGCACCAGCTTCCACTCCTTATGACGCTAGCATAAAATTGTGTAGAAATTTAGGTGAACCTATTGACCAACATAGGTATGCACATATGATATGGTCACTACTTTATATTGCTAATCGAACTAGACCTGAAATTTCCTATGTCGTAGGCAGACTTAGTAGATATACTAGTAATCCATGTGATGATCACTGGATAGCATTAACTAGAATTTTTAAATATCTCCGTGGAACTATAGATTATAACTTAGTGTATACGAGTTATCCCAAAATTTTGGAAGAATATTCAGATGCCAATTGGGTAATTGATTCCTTAGATGTTAAGTCCACTACAGGATATATATTCCTCCTTGGAGGAGCCTCCATTTCATGGGCTTCAACCAAACAAACCGTGATTTCAAGAAGCACCGTGGAATCTGAGCTTATAGCTTTAGAAACTACATATGTCGAAGCCGAATGACTTAAAAATTTACTTACTGAAATTCCTTTAGTTAGGAAACCTATACCTGCTGTTTCTTTGCATTGTGTAATAAATCTGTGATTGATTTAACTACTTCAAATAATACTAATGCAAAATTGAATAAGTTCATGAGAATCAGGTACAAGTCTGTGAAGCAAAGAAGAAAAGAATTGATATCACTAAATTATGTAAAGTCAGAATTAAATCTGGTTGATAATCTTACCAAGAGATTGTCCTGAAGGGAGATTTTATTGTCATCGAGGGGAATGGGGCTTAAGCCCACATAATTTGCTGCTAACGGTGGATACCCAACCCAAGTGATTGGAGATCCCATGAAGTGGGTTCAATGTGATAGAAACGAAGCCGTTGATGTAGCGTAGTTGGGAGCACAAATTTAAAAGGTTGAGAAAACCTTCTCCCCATTCCTATGATGTTGTGCTCTATGTAACTGTTTAGGATGAACGTTTAAGTTCATAATGGTTGCCAAAATCGTATATCTTTGTGAGATATTAGTTACGAAATATCTCTTGAGGCACCACCTATGTGGGGGTTGTTGTGAGGCCGCAACTTTGGGATCCGGGCTGAACCCAAAATAACTCTCATAAAAAATCAAGGAATGTGCATGTCCATTAACGCGCCCACTGCCATAACCCAAGAACAACCAATCTTTTGTGTGCTTATCTAATTTACCGGTCAAAAGTTTATAATTCAAAGCCTCTGACACATTATATTCTTCGATAGAGGAAATAAGGACTAAGTATAGGTTCAAGGTAACCATTCCACCTATACTCATTGCAATTGATACAACTTGATGAAGCAAATTTGTATTTGATTTTATTTATTATTACTAATATCATAACTTATGAAGTTCGCTTTTGGTTTTTCGCTTTTGTGGGGGATTGTTAGAATTTTGTAAATAAAACATTTGTTTTATTATAATTTAATGGAGCCCTTATGGTGTTTGGTGTATGGCTATTCATATTTGATGAAAAGCTCTAAAACCAAAAGATGGAGAGAATCCAAATTATTTGGAGGGAAACCTTTCATGAAGGAAAGGATGAACTCTTTAGTCCCACCTTGCCATTCTTCAATCTTGTTTGTGAGTATATAAGTGATTTCACTCCTTATTTGTTCAAAAGAACATAGAGAGAAACTATGAACCACACACGCGCGCGTGCGCACGCAATGCACCCGACCATATTTGGGATTTGGAGAATAATTGAATTGTATTGTATTTTTTGTACAAAATAGTTTCAGAGTTTTATTCAGAGTAGCGTCGAATAGAAGTCGAAGCTACGTCGAATAAATTTTGAAGTGGCGTCGACAAGCCTGCTGAAGTTGGAATAGCGTCGAATGGAATTCGACGCACCCGACTTGCGTCGACTGCAATTGTGTCAAGTAAAACTCAAACTCGACGCTAGCTTCGATATGTTCTCGACGCTTGCGTCGACAAGTACTGCGTCGATAGAACTCGACGTAGCGTCGACAAGCATCGATATGATTTCGACGCAACGTCGAATTAAATTCGACGCGATCCGTCCTTTTGCGCTTTCTCTTCGCAGTTCTTACGTGTATTTTTAACCATTCTTTTCACGCGTGCTTCTCACCATTACTTCCTAACGTTGAAATATTCAACATCACTCTGCACAATTATCGCCTAAAAATTATAACCGATGGAATTAATTACATGTTATTATTACGAGACTCCAATATAGGAGATTTTCTGAATCATTTTCTTTTATTCACGTTTTGTGCTATTCGAAAAACTGCGCTCGTGCTCTCTGTTCTTCCGACGATCTTCTTCGTGCTTCCTTTTCTTTACGTTTGCTTCATAAAGTGGGTGTTCGGGTGCTCTGTGCTTCTTCGGAGTCCACGCACATCAGAGCTTTCGGGATCTAGCCAGGTGTTGTACCTTGGAGGAGTGAGCATTGGTGAAAGTCCTGTCGGAGGGTGGTGCAACTTCTTTAGGGCAGTGATCACACGCCTTACCCAGGCTCAATTATAAACCATATATTGATCTCTTATTTATTTCTCACCTCCTTTATGCAATTTTATTAATATTGCTCTTTATATATATTTTTATATATCTGCTATCCTGTAAAACCTTTTTTTTTAACCGAAGAATATAGTATATTCTATATTAATATAGGAATATAAGAAAAATATTCCAACAATCTAAAGAAGTTGTTTACTGCACTGTTTTTTCAAGATAAATAAAATTAAATATTCAAAATGTTTATGTCTGTTTTCATTTTCACATGTATTGGAATTTATTTTATGTTTTATAAATTCCAGAAATCTGTAATGGCATCTAGATCAGATGATTCTGCCGGGATCAAACCCGAGAAATTTAACGGAAATGACTTTCGTCGTTGGCAAGCTCAAGTAGAGTATTGGCTGAATACTCTAGGTCTTTTATCTCCTATCTTTGCTGGTCATGCAGTAGAAACAGAAAACCCCAGTGCTGCAACTGCAGTCGCTTCCTCTCTTCCATCATCTTCATCTTCCGATGCAAATACCACTAGAACCTATGCTAGACGTGTTCCATATAGAGATCCGGTAGATATAGAATATCATTATCGCAACCAAATTCTTAGTGCCTTGTCTGACAGCCTCTACGATGGTTTCCTTCATTATCGTACAACTAAGGAGTTGTGGTATGCTCTTGAAGCTCGTTATAACCTTGATAATGCGGTAATAGAATGTTACAACATTTCTAACCTCCACAAATTCAAGATTGATGCTTCCAAGCCTATCAATCCTCAACTCCATCAACTTGATGAGATGTTGTCCAAGATCCGAGCCGATGGCTCAATTCTCTCCGAAAATTATCTAGTAGCATGTCTCATTGATGCTCTTCCTGATTCTTGGTCTGGCTTTAGCACTAGACTAAGGCATGACCAATCTAACCTCACTTATGTTCAAATCCAAAATGATATCCGCATAGAGGAGGAACATAAGTGCAAGAGTTCCAAGACCCCAAAAGTCCATGCTCCTAAAGTGAATCTCACTGAAGCTTATGACAATCAATCCTCTCACCATCACTTCAAAGGTAAGGAAAAAATCCATAAGAAACCTTTCCGTCCAGGTTCTCGCCATCAGAAACCCAATCATCCCAAGCCTGGTTCTTCAAACCAAAACCCAGGTAAAGGGAAATTGTGCTTCATCTGCGACCGCACAAATCATTTGTCTACCAATTGCTTCTACAAGAAGACAACACCCGTGATTGGCAAGTCTCGTGGTGACAAGCCTCAGGCTAACATGATCCAAGCACCGGATCAACCTATTTTCAGGTTAGATTATTCTCCTAGTCTTCTTCTCACTTGTTCATCAGATTGGTGGCTTGATTCCGGAGCAAATGTTCATACTTATTTTGATCGTTCTTGCTTTGCCACCAGGACACCAGTGGAGGAAGCGTGTTCCTAGGAGATGCTTCTCCGGCACAAATACTTGGACGCGAGCGAGTGGATCTTAGGTTGACATCCGGGAAGACACTAGCCTTGCAAGATGTGCTTTATGTGCCGAGAGTTAGGAAGAATCTTGTGAGTGGATCCTTATTAGTTAAGAAGGGTTATAAAATTGTCTTAGAGTCTAATAAAGTTGTAATAACTTTTAATGATATTTTTATTGGTAAAAGATATATTTATGATGGTTTATTTAAGTTGAATGTTGCTGATTTAGAAATAAATCAGATTTCATCTTCTATTGTCTCAAGTTCAATTTCTGATTTTTTGGCATGCTAGATTAGGACATGTAAATTCAGATTGCATGAAAAGAATGATAACTCTAAATTTAATTCCTAAATTTAATATTGCACCAAGTACAAAATGTGAAATATGTGTGCAATCCAAATTTTCTAGAAAACCTTTCAAATCAGTAGAAAGAACTTCAAAACCATTAGAGTTAATTCACTCAGATGTGTGTGAATCAAACCGCCAACCTACTAGATGTGAAAATAAATATTTTGTAACCTTTATTGACGATTTTACTAAATATTGTTACATATATTTATTAAAAACCAAAGATGAAGTATTTTCGTACTTTAAGATCTTCAAAGCGGAAGTGGAAAATCAATTAGGATCTTCAATCAAAATTCTTAGATTCGATCGAGGTGGAGAATACACTTCGAATGAACTAACCCAGTTTTGCCAAGAACATGAGATTATTCATCAAGTGACTGCCCCATATTCTCCTCAATCGAATGGTTTAGCTAAACGGAAAAATCAAACCTTGATGAACATGGTAAATGTCATGTTAGCCGAGTCCGGTGCCCCGGAAAATCTTTGGGGAGAAGCGTTGCTCACTTCCTCTTTCGTCCTAAATAGGATTCCTTCAAAACATAATGACAAAAATCCATTTGAATTATTTAAATTATGGAATCCTAACCTCCAAATTCTTCGAGTGTGGGGGGTGTTTGGCTAAGGTAGCAATTTTGGAACCTAAAAGAAAGAAAATAGGACCTAAAACATTCGACTCCATGTTTATAGATTATGCTTCTGATAGTAGTGCTAATAGGTTTCTTATAACCAACTCTCTAATTAGTGAAATCTCAAATAATACTATCATAGAAACTAGAGATGCTTTCTATTTTGAAGATAAATTCTCATATAAATTAGACAACTCATCTCAACCATCTTCTAGTTCAATTCAACCTTCCTCTAACTTAGATCCATTAGAAATTAATGAACCTAGAAGAAGCAAAAGAGTTAGAACCGAAAGAACCTCTGGAGAGGACTACTTCACTTACCTAGTTGAAGGAGATCCAAATTTATATGAGGAAGTTATGACCTCATCTGATTCTTATTTTTGGAAAGAAGCCATAAATGTTGAAATTAGTTCTATTCTAGAAAATAAAACTTGGATTCTAACCGATCTTCCATCTGGTACCAAAGTCATAGGTTGTAGATGGATCTTTAGGATGAAATTAAATCCAGATGGTTCCATAGAAAAATATAAGGCTCTCCTTGTTGCTAAAGGCTATGCTCAAAAACAATGGATAGATTATTTGGATACCTATGCTCACGTAGCTAGGATTACATCCCTTCGCATTCTAGTAGTCTTAGCTTCAATCCATAAATTAATTATTCATCAAATAGACGTTAAAACTGCTTTCTTGCACAGAGACTTAGATGAAGAAGTCTATATGACTCAACCCGAAGACTTTGTAGTTAAAGGTCAAGAAACCAAAGTATGTAGGCTAATTAAATCTCTTTATGGTTTAAAACAAGCACCTAAATAATGACATCAAAAATTTGATTCCGTAGTATTATCTTTTGGATTTATATCCAATGAATATGATAAATGCATCTATGCAAAACAAGAAGGAAATGAATCTGTGATATTATGTCTCTATGTAGATGACATTTTAATCTTTGGAAACTCAATTAAAATAATTAATAATATCAAAAATATTTTATCATCTAAATTTGATATGAAATATTTGGGAGAAGCTAATGTCATTTTGGGAATGAAATTAGCCAAATCTGATTCTAGTGTTTCATTATCTCTTTCTCACTCGATTGAGAAAATATTACATAAATTTAATCTATATGATTCCGCACCGGCTTCCACTCCTTATGACGCTAGCATAAAACTGTGTAAAAATTTAGGTGAACTTATTGACCAACATAGGTATGCACAAATGATAGAGTCACTACTTTATATTGTTAATCGCACTAGACCTGATATTTCCTATGTCGTAGGCAGGCTTTGTAGATATACTAGTAATCCAAGTGATGATCACTAGATAACATTAACTAGAATTTTTAAATATCTTTGTAGAACTAAAGATTATAACTTAGTGTATTCGGGTTATCCCGAAGTTTTGGAAGGATATTCAGATACCAATTGGGTAACTGTTTCCTTAGATGTTAAGTCCACTACAGGATGTATATTCCTCCTTGGAGGAGCCTCCATTTCATGGGATTAAACCAAACAAACCGTGATTTCAAGAAGCACCATAGAATCTGAGCTTATAGCTTTAGACACTACATGTGCCGAAGCCGACTGACTTACAAATTTATTTACTGAAATTCCTTTAGTTAGAAAACCTATACATGCTATTTTTTTGCATTGTGATAATAAATCTGTGATTGATTTAACTACTTCAAATAATACTAATGCAAAAATGAATAAGTTCATGAGAATCAGGTACAAGTCTGCGAAGCAAAGAAGAAAAGAATTGATAATACTAAATTATGTAAAGTCAGAATTAAATCTGGCTGATAATCTTACCAAGGGATTGTCCCGAAGGGAGATTCTATTGTCATCATGGGAAATGGGGCTTAAGCTCACATAATTTGCTGCCAACAGTGGATACCCAACCCATGTGATTGGATATCCCATGAAGTGGGTTCAATGTGGTAGAAATGAAGCCGTTGATGTAGCGTAGTTGGGAGCACAAATTTAAAAGGTTGAGAAAACCTTCTCCCCATTCCTATGATGTTGTGCTCTACGTAACAGCTTAGGATGAATGTTTAAGTTCTTAATGGTTGCCAAAGCCATAATCCAAGAACAACCAATCTCTTGTGTGTGCTTATCTAATTTACTGGTCAAAAGTTTATAATTCAAAGCCTCTGACACATTATATTCTTCGGTAGAGGAAATAAGGACTAAGTATAGGTTCAAGGTAACCATTCCACCTATACCCATTGCAATTGATACAACTTGATGAAGCAAATTTGTATTTGATTTAATTTATTATTACTAATATCATAACTTATGAAGTTCGCTTTTAGTTTTTCGCTTTTGTGGAGGATTGTTAAACTTTTGTAAATAAAACATTTGTTTTATTATGTTTTAATGGAGCTCTTATGGTGTTTGGTGTATGACAATTCATATTTGATGAAAAGCTCCAAAATCAAAAGATGAAGAGAATCCAAATTATTTGGAGGGAAACCTTTCATGAAGGAAAGGATGAATTCTTTAGTCCCACCTTGTCATTCTCCAATCTTGTTTGTGAGTAGATAAGTGATTTCACTCCTCCTTATTTGTTCAAAAGAACATAAGGAGAAACTATGAACTACGCGCGCGCACGCACCGGACCGGATCCGGATTTAGGATTTGAGGAATAATTGAATTGAATTGTATTTTTTTGTACAAAATAGTTTCGGAGTTTTATTCGGAGTAGCGTCGAATAGAAGTCGGAGCTCCGTCGAATAGATTTTGAAGTGTCATTGACAAGCCTGCTGAAGTTGGAATATCGTCGAATGGAATTCGACGCACCCGACTTTACGTCGAGTAGAACTCAAACTCGACGCTAGCGTCGATATGTTCTCGACGGTTGCGTCGACAAGTACTATGTCGATAGAACTCGACGTAGCGTTGACTTGCATCGATATGATTTCGATGCAACGTCGAATTGAATTCGACGGGACCCGTCCTCTTGCGCTTTCTCTTTGCAGTTATTACGAGTATTTTTAACCGTTCGTTTCACGCGTGCTTCTCGCCATTACTTCATAACGTTGGAAATATTCAACGTCACTCCGCACAATTATCGTCTTCCAATTATAACCGATGGAATTAATTACATGTTATTATTACGAGAGTCCAATATAAGAGATTTTCTGAATCATTTTCTTTTATTCACATTATTCGTGCTTCCTTTTCTTTACGTTTGCTTCATCAAGTGGGTGTTCGGGTGCTCTGTGCTTCTTCGGTGTCTGCGCACATCGGAGCTTTCGGATCTAGCCGGGTGTTGTACCTTAGAAGAGTGAGCATCGGTGAAAGCCCTGTCGGAGGGTGGTGCAACTTCTTTAGGGCAGTGATCACACGCCTTACCCATATTCGATTCTAAACCATATATTGATCTCTTATTTATTTCTCACCTCCTTCATGCAATTTTATTAATATTGATGTTTGTATATATTTATATATATCTGCTATCCTGTAAAACTTTTTTTTTAAACCAAAAAATATTGTATTTTCTATATTAATATTGAAATATAAGAAAAATATTCCAACAGGACAGATTAGACTGCCAAAAATCCGATCAGCCATAATATATATTGAGCGTGCAGTACTGCTACATTCTAATGGTCATGCTTTGCTTTTCATATGAAACTTGCATCACCCTATCAGAATATTTAGTCATCAACAGGTTTGCAGACCCAAATTCATCTCTTTTTGGAGATATGGCCACCTAAAATTAATTGCTCTCTTAATTTAATATTTTCAATTTAGTTTACTTAATTAGTACATGGTTGTGTCGTTAATCCTATTAATATAGAGCAATGTTATTACTTAGAGCAATGTTAATCTTTGATTTTAAATTCACGAACACATTTTATAATTACGTGATAAATAACTTGACCAGTATGTGGATATTCGAAAAACTCAAAACATATAATACGTTTATTTAACTTTCATGAATCGGAATCGATCCAATGACAAGTAATACATATATATGATACTCCTACTTTTATATTGCTACTCCAAATTTCACTCGTCAGACTAACTCTACCGTCGTAAGTTTCTAAATAATTTATTAAGTCCTGTTTCGATTGCATATAAGATTTAAATGCATCACGCTTAAGTGTTGATCTACTTACCTGTTGATATTTTGGATGAAGCCCTTCGTGTATGTATTCAGTTTCCTTCTCGTTGTCGTAGTGCCCGAGCTGCAATCCACGTCTAATGACGTTCCTCATTTGAAGCTCTCGTTGACGCATCTGATCATACGTCCAGATTTGCCCGCCTGCAGAAATTTGCGCTTGAGTGGCCTCCGGGGCTTGCTTAGCCAGACATGATTTGATATGTCGGGCGAGCGTTGAATTTCCGCTAACGGTTAGCAGCTTCGAACATTGTTTGCACTTTGCCTTAAATTCAATGCCGATCCACACTTTCTCAAAGTGCTCCCAGACTGGAGTTGTGTGCTTATGCTCCACAATTTCCTGCGCAGTCGATGCAGAGGACGAAGGCATAGAGGAGGAAGATGCCATCTTTCTCTCTTAATTTTGAGTGGGATTTAGAGAGAGAGAATGAGAGATGAAGAGGAGAGAGAGAGAATGAGAGAGAGAGAGAGTATGAGAGAGAGAGAGAGAGAGAGAGAGAAAAATTCGGATACTGGGAGGGGGGGGGGGATTTTATAAAGATTATTTTTAAAAATTAAATAAAAAATTTAGTAGCCTAGGCGTAGGCTGCCAAAAAATGGCAGCCTACGCCTAGGCTGCCATAAATTCCTGGCAGCTGGCCAGGAATTAATCATTCCTGGAAGCTGCCAGGAATGGCCGTTGATCAACGGTTCTCAAAAGAGTCGTTGATCAATAACGGCTCTTTTGAGAGCCGTTGATCAACGACACTCTGCCGGGCCAGGCTTTTCTAGGCCTGGCCTGGGCTTTGCCTGGCCTAGTCCCAGGCTGGACCTAGTGCCCGGGCTGGGCACCAGGCCGGGCAACTAGAAGGAATGGGGGCCTTGTTAGGCCTCCAAAGCCCAGCCCGGGCCTGCATCAGGCTTTTTCAGGCCTGGGACTTTTGGTCTTTTACCGGGCCAAGCCCAGGCCGGCCTGATGGGCACGGTCCTAATGCCCACCTATAGTTGGATCCATTAAAAAAATAGCCTATGGTGAAAACCTTACAATTTTGGTCGATTTTGTGAGAAAATCATGTTCTTTTCTCTCATAAAGTAATGATTACTATTTTATCAGCATTATTTGATAATGATTACTATTTTAGTCAATTTAAATATTTTCCCGATTTAAAGACGTTAATTATCCATGATTAAAAATCTCACAAAAACTGTGCCAGAAACCATCTTACATCCAAACAAAAAAAAACTGACAGTTTTCAATTCCTGTGCCTGAAAACCATCCTGCAAACGAACACAAGAATTGAGTTTGACTTAAACCAAAACCTTTGAGTTTTTGGTTTTGGACCAAAACCAATTCTTTTCAATCAAAACTTACGAAATGAACGGAGCCTTGTAGAATAGATCGTGCAGCTCAAAATTTGAGGGATCGTCAGCGGTGCGAGCAACGTAACTGTGGCCGATGTTGGTTCTTGTGAACATATAGTGCAGCTGTTCAAATCCCACATCCTCTTCTTTCACCTGCATAACTTTTCAAATCCTCATAAAGGTTTTTTAAGAGGAACAAAATCTATTTTTCCGTCTTAAATCTTTTCTCGCTTTTGAAGAGGATGTGTGGATCAGTTTGTGTGCATGTGTGGATGAGTGTGTGTGTTTTTTTGGATGTGTGTGTATGTGTGTTTTGGTTGACTGTGTATATATGGTGTATGTGTGGATGAGTGTGTGTGTGTGTGTGTGTGTGTGTGTGTGTGTGTGTGTGTGTGTGTGTGTGTGTGTGTGTGTGTGTGTGTGTGTGTGTTTGTGTTTTTTTGGAATAAGTGTGTGTATGTGTATGTGTATGTGTGTATTTTTGGATGTGTGTGTGTGTGTGTGTGTGTTTTGGATGAGTGTGTATGGTGTATGTGTGGTGAGTGAGTGTGTGTGTATGTGTTTTTTTTTGGAATAAGTGTGTGTGTGTGTGTGTGTGTGTGTGTGTGTGTGTGTGTGTGTGTGTGTGTGTGTGTGTGTGTGTGTGTGTGTGTGTGTGTGTGTGTGTGTGTGTGTGTGTGTGTGTGTGTTTGGATGTGTGTGTATTTTTTGGTTGAGTGTGTATGGTGTATGTGTGGTGAGTGTTGTTGATGCCGAAGTTGCACCTCCACGATCGACGCTAAGAAAGCGAGGGAAAAGATGAGGTTGTGGGTTGTTGGTTACTATTGACTTAGAGAAATCAGGCTACTTAGACCGCTGGCAGCGGTCGAGACCAGACTTCGCCCGTCACGGCGAATGCCACTCCTGTGACTGACTTTCCCTTGATTCAAGAAAAGTGTTTACAGCGGGTTACATGGCAAAGTACGAGAGAAGCCGGTCGGGTAACAGACTGCAGGACACTGAACTCGAGACCGTAGCTCTAACAAGCGAGCTCTTGGATTCGAGTGTGCGTGTCTTGGGAACGTCCCCCCCTATTTATAGGCTCGGGGGCCTGCCCAAACAGGCAAGGCTAAAATAACCGCCTGCCCGGATACAGGAGAATCAGGTAGGAGGTGACGGGATACAGAAGGGAGATAAGAGAGAAGTCGCGTGGCTTGGCGGCTTGGACCTCGATCTGTGTTGAGCTGGGTAGGAGAATCATGGATTTGAGTAGAGACAACCCGAGCGGTCTGTGATCAGAAACCGTGAGCTTTATCTTCTGGACTTGAGCCTCGATGACCGATAATCCCCGATGACGATCTGTTCTAGGCAGACCGCCCATTTTGTTGTGGGTAGACCGGGAGGTTTGTATGTAAGCAAGATCGGATAGCACTAGGCTGCTAAACCTGGCAAGCTGCCGGGTCTAAGATAATCACTAAACTGATAACGGTCTTCTGGGTAAACATAATCCCCACACATTTCCAAATTCCGGAGAAGTTTCAGAAATGCTAGTTCTAGCCGGAGACCGTACCTACTTTCCCCTAAAAGCTATAAAATGCTCTGAAAGCTCTCTATCCTTCATAACTTTATCATAGTCACAGGGCACTATTTACCGTTAGCGGCCAGACTTCTTCAAGCGGTCAGTCCTTTGATCCGAATTGCTGATCTAATGTCTAAGATCGTAGTTCATGAGGGAAAGGAGGCTGATCGCAAGATGAAAAAGATTCGCCGGTCTGAGAAGACCGAGCGGACTGTCACAACAACAATCACACAAAAAATTGGTAAGTTGGATTCTCCTGCCATTGAAGGATGTCGTTAAGCCTGAAGTGGATTGTTCCAATCCTCCTCCGGTCAATCAGCCCGCCCCTTCTAACAAGGAGGGTTCAAGTACTGTTCCATTGAAAGTCATATGCGACAATCCCTTCTACGTAGAATTCTCCCCTTCTGGGGTTCTTTACTTAAAAGTGAATGACAGAGAGGAAGGGGCGGTCAATTCTCCGAAGCTGGACGAATTGATTGCTCCTTCGCTGGTGATCGTAGAGGACAATTCCAGCCGGTCTCAGCAGGCCGACTTGGATTCTACTAAGAAGAGGAAGAGGGCCGAAATGACGGCGGAGAGGATAATGAGGAAGACTAAGAAACTGAAGGCCAAGAACAAAGCGGCCTCTGGGAGATTGGACGTGGCTAGCCTCCAACACAAGCCACGCGACAAGGAAGTTACTGAAGGACATGTCACTCCTCCAAATAAGCCGAACGAGTTGCCGTTCAACTTTGCGGCCAGCATAACCGTCAGCGATATCCTCAAGGATATGGATGCCCTGCATAGGCAAGATAAGTTGTTCGACACCCCCGCGACCATGAGCGAAGCCGACCATCCTGGCGAGGATGCGGCCAAACCTGAGGAGAACGCGTCGAGAACGGAGGCCTTTGAGTAAAGCGGGATGAAGCTAATGAAGGATAAGGCAGAGGAGCTGAGGCGGTCATTGGATAAGCCGCAACCATCTAACCCTCTTTCTAAAGGTAAAAAAGGTACAAGCTATCGCCCTGTCCGCTTCTTTAGAACACGGCCTCAGAAAAAGCAGAGCGACTTGATATTGAACCCGTCGTTGAGCTTTTTCCCATCCGCGGTTCAAACTTCTACTGTTAAACGAAGACACAACGAAAGACTTTGGAGAGAGCAGGGCCGGAGAATGGACCCCGAGCAATCGAGGCGGCTTGTATATTCAGGCATTAATTTTGTAGTATTCTTTGTATAACCACATTTTCTTTATTGTAGATGACCCGGAGCAAGCCATGAAGCCGAGCGACCTGACAGCTAGAATTCCTCTACTTCCTCCAGCGCCAAGTTTTTCGTTAAACTTAAATACTGGAGAGGAGGAGCTGACCGACTTCGGGGGTCTTCTTATTACCTTGAAGGAAAGAGTAAAAGACCTCGAAGACCAGGCCGAGATCGCGCGAGCGAAGAAGCGAGATACGCGGGCTGTGCTAGAGGCCGAAATGAAAGAGCGGGTAGAGAAAGAGAAGGTGATGCAGGATCAGAACGTCGTTCTGATCGCGCGACTTAATAAGGAGAAGAAAGCAAACCTGAAGCTCGAGGACGACTGCAAGTATTTTCGAGAAAATTATATACATCTGACTAGGGAAGTCGGCGGAAGCCGGCGACCTGCGAGCGTGAATGATGAGGGGTTGCGCCCATCGAGCCACTGACTATTGGGGAGACCTAAAATCCCCCACCAGTCAGGGCAGCCGATCCGGTTGTTACTATTGTCACTACAAGAAAATTAGGTTTTAGCTACACTTTTTTTAGCCACGGAGCAAACATCGTGGCTAATGCTCATGTATTAGCCACACCATTAAAATAGTGGCAAATAATTATATTTTAGCTAGGGAATAAGAGATTAGCCACAAAAAATTATAATCTGTGGCTAATACATCATTATTAACCACGGTTTTCATCAACGCGCCTAAAATTTTGCTAAATCCCGCTCACGAGGAAAACCTAAATCCCGCTCTTATTCCCGATAGCGCTCTCAGACGTCATTCCCCTTCGCTCTTGCTCACTCGCCGCCATCAAAGCCCTCTCCAATGCCGAGGACGGGGAAGAGCGCTATCGGGAATAAGAGCAAAGGGGACTTGAGCTCTTCGCTCTGCTGCCATCAAAGCCCTTCGCTCTGCGTACTTCTGTTTATTTCCCTCTTCCTCTTCTCCGGTCATCTCCCTCGCCCTTCGACGGTCAAATAGGTATTTAACTGTTCGAATCACATCCCTCTCACGCTAGTTTTTGTGTTTTGGTTATTAAGTGCTCTGCTGACGGAGGATATTGAAGCCCTTCACCAACGCCGCCGCTGACGCTAGAACATCAGAGCCCTCACTCTCGTCGTCGACGCCTTCTCCTAGCAGCATCGAGGCCCGTCGCCATAGCAGAGGTAGCTTCTGCAAGTAATTAGTACTTGTCGTCAACACACTAGGAAAACCTAAATCCCGCTCTTGCATTTTCTACTATTGTTCTTTAGGGTAGAAATGTCTTCTGTACTTATTCTGAGACTATCAAGTTAATTATTACTGGTCTGAGTGATATATCATAATGGAAGGTTTCATATGGCTAGTTAACCTTCAATCTTCCGAACAGATCTATGCAAAATTTCAAGTGTATTATATGGAGAAATGTTTTTTGTCTTTTATTTTTTGTTACTGAAGTGTTTCTTCAATACCTGCTCGCATGATTCCTGCTCGCATGATTTCTGCTGCGCGGGTAGAACGGGATGTCGCGTGGCTTCACAGTACAATCAACCACCTCCATCACAACGTGAGTCAGATGTACACGCTTCTTCTTCAAACCGGTGATCAGGTCGCGCGCCTTCACCGTGAAGACCATTGTGATCAACCATGAACGATTCTTTTTCATGAATAATGTCTGTAATATTTTTTATTCGGACTTCGAGACAATCCCTCAAACATTGCTTGCTTGCTTGGTGTTGCAAACTTTCAATCTCTGAATTATTTTATAGTTTGCGTGGCTTGTGCTGCAAACTTTGCCGCTTCTGTCTTTGAATATCTGAATATGATATCTTTGAATTATCTTGTAAGTTGTGCAACTTGCGTTATATGCTTGTGGCTTTCTGCTGTAAAACTAACCATGCAGGTCGTTGTCCGTGCGGCTAGAATAATTAGCCGCGATTTGATTTTACTATATGCAGATCATTGGAGTCTATAAGTAGTATACATTCCGGAGACTTATTCAACAACATTCAAGATGCGGGCTAAGAGCAAATCTATGCGGTTTGAGAAAGTAGTAGCCGTCCGAACCGACGCGACTTTAGCATTCCACTCGGCCGATCATAAGGAATGTCGTCTGACTCAAGCGGAGTTGGATGATTTCATTGAGAAGCATATGGCGGGAAGCCACCTACTCGCGCGGATTCCTTTGCGCAATGAGCGAATCAACTCCTCAACTCCTTAAATCGCAATTCCCATCGATCATTTTGATAATGGCTTCAAGTTTTCGCTGCTTCTTGAAGTCATTGCAATTTTCGACCACTACGGGGTTGTTCCTGGACAACTTCCACCAATTCCATAGCTTCGATCTACGACTTTATTTCCTACCCGCGGTCTAAAGGAGTTCGCTTCTCTATCAGCCTGTTCAGGAAATTCTTCTCCGTGCGGTCTATTCCAGACGCCGGGACGAAGATATTCCGAGGACATTTGTACTCTGGGTGCAGGGATCTTAAAGTAGTGAACCTGGCGAACAAGATCCCGAATTGGTCTGAAATATCTTATATTTGAGGGCCAACTCGGATTGTTGTAGGTCAACCCGCAGGTGCGGGGAGAGGAGTCCTTTCAACAGCACGATGTTGAAGGGGTAGAACTCGAAATCTACCAGTTTATCAAGGACGCGCGGCTTGATGTGAACTACTACATTCTCCTACTCGTGGAGTTGGAAAATGTCCAACTTGAGGACGGTAAGCTTCCGAATACTATTTTGCTGGCCGTACGGTTTATATAATAATTTGTCATCGCTGTTCACGCGGTTTATATAATGACCGCTCTTTTCTTTTCAGTTGCTGCCATAGTCCCAAATAACAAGCCGATTAGCCCGGGCGGCCTAGTTCTGACGCAAAGAGGAAAGCGGCGGAAGAAGAGCAGGCCGCAGATATCTGAAGAGGAGGGCTCGGCTTCTTCTAGCGAGTTTGATCTCCTTCGCTTCTGTGGAAACCCCAAGGACCTACACGAGGATTCGACCTTACGCTGGCACCCAGACGGCGACTGTGTGCATGTGTCAACCACACTGCCGTATTGGGGGAGCGAGAAAATAAGCCGCCACGCAGTAGCCGCCGATGCTGCTCTGTATGGCCGGAAAACTCTGAAGAAGCTCAAAGAAATTCCCGAGGAGGAGCTCTCCAAGCTAGTTGCGCAGGTTAGTGCAAGGAGCTTCGCGACCAATCATTTTATGGGCATATCCTACATGTGGTTAATATCAGTGCATAGTCAATTAGAAAAGAAATATGCTGAGCAGGCGCAGGAGATCCCGCGGCTAAAGGAGGCCGAGTTGGTAAGTTATCACCTGATTAAGATTTGTGATATCTGAGTTTCTTAAACCGTGCGGTCTAACCTTATTCTCTTTTTCAGAAACAATATGACATTGACAACCCGATCTTTCAAGATGAGGTCTTTCCCAATGTTGCCAATGGAATTGACGCGGCCCTAAACCGCTTGAGGGAGCTTGACGGTTTGGCTCCGGGTTTCGAAGATTTTAACTTCTCTGATGTCTATCCATCTTTGAAGGAAAAGTTGGATGACATTACCCGCAAAGCCAAAGGTAAAAACAAAGTTGATGGGAGCAGCTCGGAGGAAGAAGACGATGAAGATGAAGCCGTTGAGGACGGAAATGAGGTCGGGAAGGAGGACGAAGCCGTTGCTGATGGCGAGGATAGAGATAATCCGGCTTCTGAAGCCGATGTTACCGAAGGTGAGACCTATCGGGTTGAGAGCTAGGAGACTGGAGGATCGAGCGGCTCTAGTAGCGGACCAACCAATTCTTCATCGGATAGTGGTGACTATTCTCCAGACGTGGATATTGAAGGCGGCGGAGACTCAAGCTCTCTTGCAGCTAAAAGACTTAGATCCGGCAATTAGTTGTTTTTTTTCTATTTATTTACTCTTTATGGCCGACGGCTTAATTATGTTAGCCGGTTGACTTGAACAATTACAAATGTATTGTTTGAGAATTTTAATGGAAAACACAGTTACCTGTTCAACTGTTTATTTATGCGGCTTTACTTACCTGTGAATATTCTTATGCGACCTTTTGTTTGATCATTGTTCCCTTTAATCTGCAAGTTCTTTCTTGAATCCGCCAAAGAATATATTAAGTCGTGTGGTTAGGATTTAGTCCGAGCGGCTAGAAGTTCGAGCTCATTATGCGAGAATTTCAAATAAATAATTGCCCGAATATCATGGAATGCTGCTCGGACGATTTATCACTTTATTTCTAAGATTGATCCTAATTCAGTGAAGATGAACCACAGCCTGAAACCGCCAGAGATAATATCTTTACAAGTCCCGATCATAAGCAACAAGACGTGCGGTTAGGATATATCCCAGACGACTAATAATCCATATTCCGTATATCCAAGAATTTTGAGATGAGTGATCATCTTGATGTCATAGAACATTAACTCGGGCGACTGTTGATGTGAATTCCAAATACTTAGGAATTTTAGTAAGCGATTTATCTTGATGTAATGAGACATGTCTGGATAATGTTCATCAAGATATGATGTCACTTTTCAGCCCGAACGGCTAACAACATCCATAAGAACGGCTATGAAGTATTGTTTGAGCGGTTTAATTTTAACCAATGCGAGTTCCCTTTTCTGAAGTCAGTATAGATAATTATCAATAAGTCGCGTGGCCAACGTATAATTCGGGCGGCTAATAACCTGAGTTGAACAAATTTTAAGACTGCAAGAACATTCCATGGCCAATTTCTTGTGGGCGAATTAATTCAAACCGAGCGAATAATATAATATCGATGAATTGTATTGATTCAAAACTTTCATAAGTAAATTTCCCCAGTCCGAGGCGAATAGTACCAAATCACACCAGTATAATGAGATTAATCATAAGCCGATTGTGTAAGCCGATCGGTCAATATTGTTATTGACAACCTGTTAGAAACACTGCCTTACGGCTTCCTGTATTAACCTGCTTTCTAGCTTTAAAGCTAGATTTACTCTAACCGCTCGGTTAGCACACTATGCTGCCATTTTTCGCCTGTCATTCTCATTCAAGCTGATCATCTTAAGAGATTAAACCGCCCGGTCTTAAAGTCATGTATCTGTAAGTAACTAGGTAGATAAATGCTCGTACCTGTTAAATGTTGTTCCTTCCAAATGGTCATACAAAACCATAGGAGAAAAACAACTTCCTGTTAAAAAAGTAAAAGAATTACAGACTCAGATGACCAAGTAGGCAGGTGCGCTTAGGTAGCAAGCATTGCTTTCCTCAAGTGGTCATAAGAGCTGTAAGAATTTCAACGACTCAACTGCATGCTCTCTTGCCTAGGGTTACAAGCTAACTTGATCAATTGGGCAGGTGTGGTTATGCCGCGAAGGATTTACCGACATTGCTTTCCTCAGAGAGATCAACCTAGTTGTGGGTCCCCTGTAGGCATCGCTCGAGAGTACCTTGTTGGGAAAAACACTTGATTTAACTTAACAAATTAATTAAAAGTGATTTTATTCACTAGAATTTAATTTACCCATTGTATAGTAAGGGTAATTTGGTCTCTAAATGTCTTCGGATGTCACACTCAACCAAGAGTGTCAACACTAGACCAAGGGAAGAAAAAATGACAGAAGTTAATAATTGCGTCGAATGGAATTCGACGCAACATCGAGTTCATGTCGACGCTACTCTGACTAGAAGTTCAAGTGATTCAAATCTATTGTCAAAGTAACACTAGTCGACGTTACATCGAATAGATATCGACGCAGAGACCGGAGAATTATCGAAGGAACTTGAGAAGTCGACGCAGCTTCTACTTCAAACTCGACGCAGAAGGGAATACATGTCAAAGCCATCTAAATTCGATGCAACGTCAACTTCATCTTGACGCAGTTAATGGAAGTCAGAGTGGATGTTATTCAACTCGACGGGTGCGTGGATAAGGAATAGACGCAACGTCGACTAGCTGAGTTCAGTCAGAGCACAGAAGAAATCGAAGCAGCTCTTAGATGAACTCGAAGCAGCGTCGATATGAGAGGAAGTTAATTCGACACTACGTCGAATACAATCTGTGAAAGTTCAATCTTTATAGCTGTCTTTCTGATGCTTCTATCATGGCCCACATCTTTCAGACCATTCTCCAACGACCTAATAATTGCCTGAAGAAGAAGGAAACATTAAAGAAAGAGAAAAAGGCTTTCTTCGAAGCATACACCTTCTGGTTGGACGGGTCAAGAAGTAATTAAGGAAGGAAAGAGAATGTCTATCAAATATACCTTTTCAGGTCTTACCTAATAAGGAAACAAATTCAAAATAGAGATAAGGTATATAAGGATAGAGAAGGAAGAGAAGGGTGCAGCATTAATCACTATCAGCCATCTCTTCTCAAATTAGGGTTTCTTGTCTTCTTCTCCCTCACTCTCAGGAACCCTAATACAGAGTTGTAAAAGGGAATAGAAGGAACTGGTGTTCTTCATCTGATAGACCAGAAGATCCAACTGTTGCTTCTCATCACCATCATATAGCAGCAGGATCTTAGTTAGAACAAGTCAAAAAGGATCTGACAAACGAAGTCTCTGCATATCATCACCATCAAAAGTAGAGGCTAATCAAGAGCAGATTCCGTGGGACTTCACATTGGCTGTCCTTCAATCAGCCATCATAAGAATTCTGAGAACAGAATTCCTTCAACCTTCTCCCTTCTCCTTTCTCATTCTGTTAAAAAGTTTTATTAATCCCTCTTCAAAGGATTTAGTGGTTCAAGATCTCCTTATCAAAAGATCTGGTGGTTCAAGATCTCCTTATCAAAAGATCTGGTGATTCATGATCTCCTTATTAAAAGATCATTGGTTCTTAGAGTCTCCTGATCAAAAGACTCAGGCACAATGGTGCATTCCTAAAAGGTGGCAGAAGAGAGGACTACCCACATTTTGGGGAACCTCTATAAAATTCATTGTGTCTGTGCTCTGGTTTTCTGTGCTGTCCAATCTTTTATTCTGCACTTATTTTCTGCATTATGTATTATGCCTGAATTGTTAAGCATAACTCCTTAGAATAAATTATTGTTAAACACAGTTAGGGTAGAAATATTTTAAAACTCTATTCACCCCCCCCCCCCCTAGAGAAATCTCATAGGCACAATGTGCACTTTCAATTGGTATCAGAGGGAGGTTGATCATTAAGAGGTTAACACCTTGATCAAAAAGACCTCCTACTCTCATTTCTTTTCTATAAACATATTTTATAAAGAAAATGAGCTCTAAGGATTATGCATCTACAAGACCTCCAGTGTGAAATCTGAATAAGTTTACACTCTGGAATGCTAGAATAAAATTATATATGAAATCTATTGATGAGGAAATTTTCAATGTCATCCTCACAGGTCCCCCAACCCTAATAAGGAAAGACTCCACTGGGAAGATCATAAAAACCTCAGTTCCCATAGCTGAATGGACTGAGGATGAGAAGAAGGTCAAGGCATGTGATGCCAAGTCCATGAACATATTGGTATCAACTATGTCTGATAACATATTTCAGAAAGTTGCTGACTGCAACTCTACAAAGGAGATCTGGGAATCTCTCTCCAAACTAGTTGAAGGAAGTTCTGATGAGAGGAAAGACAAAAAGGCTCTTCTCATATCTCAATATGAGAATTTTAAGAAAAAGGCTGATGAAAGCATTACAGAAATGTATGACAGATTCAGCCTCATCATAAATGAGCTGAGAGGACTTGACAAAGACATCTCTCTGATATAGATTAATGAAAATCTCCTCATGTGCTTCCCTAGCACATGGGACTCTAGAATCTGGGCTATCAGGGATTCTAAATGCCTCAGGGAGATTTCAACTGATGTTCTCTTAGGAAAGCTCAAGTCTTATGAGCTCCTACTTAAAAGCAGGGCTGAGTTAGAAGCCCAAGAAAGGGCACATACTTCTAAGGAGAGGACTATTGCACTAAAAAGTGCAAAAGCAGAGTCCTCCACTACTGAATAAGTGATGTTTAATCTCTTGGCTAGGCGATTCAAGAAGTGGGCCAGGACAGAAGATTCCAGGAGGAGAGAGAAAAGTTCAAGCAAGACAAGGTATGATAAACTCCTAAACAGGAGATAATCTATTTTTCTTGCAGGAAACCAGGACACTTTTCTACTGAATGTCTTGAGAAAGATAAGAACAAGAAACAAAAGCAGAAGAAGAAACACAGGAAGAAATCCTTCATGAGAAAGGATAAGAAAGGAGAAAGAGGTCTCTTAGCTGAGACCTGGAGTGATTCAGATTCATAATCAAGCTCCTCCTCATCAGATGATGGTGAAGATAGTGGACCAGAAGAAGCCGGCCTAATGGCTTTGGAAGATTCCACTAATGAATTTGAGGTAAGCATCTTTGAAGAATTTGACTTTTCTTCAAAAGATTTTAAAAGATGTTTTAAAGATTTTTGCCAAGACTATATTGACAATCAAAAGGAACTTGTAATGATCAAGTCTGAAATAAAAGCTATTAGTTTAGATCCTTTATCCTCAGTTAACAATAATCTGAAATGTGAATTGTTAAAGAAAGAAGAAAAAATAAACTTCTTAGATAATGAAAATTTAGATCTAAGAGAAGAACTTTCAAAAGCAAAGGCTTTTGAAGACTCCCTCAATGGAAGGAGCCAAATGATCAAAGAGATCTCACAAAATCTTTCTAAGAGATTTGATCGTCTTGATCAAGAATCACAATCACTCACAAACAAACTTGTTTGTGACAGACCAAGCACATCTGTTAGATCTAGGCATGATAATTTATTATAATCATGTGGAGAACCTGATATAAATAACCCTAACAATATCACCACATTTAATAGGGTCAACACTAGTGATGAATCAGGAATCCTAGGTAAACTGCCCCTAGAAAATTTAGATCTCCCTGTGAGGAATGAATGTGCTACATGCAGAAGTTACAAAAATGAAATACAAGAGATGGATGAAACTTTTGAGGAGTATAGAAATGACTACCAAGCCCATATTGATTCGGTAATCTCCACTCTTAAAAATAGCACAAATGCCTACAATAAAGCTAGACATGATCTAATGATCGAGAATGATAAATTTAGGTCAGAAATCCACTTGCTTAAGAAAGTGGTAAACTCAAATTCACAAGCCATGGATGATATGAATCATACGTCGAATAGAACTCGACGCAATCCTTGGGATGCATCTCGACGGACTCCATCATGTGCATAGACATCATCTCGAAGCAACTATATGGGTGCCTCAAATCTATCTCGATGCAACCAATACCATACTTCAAATGATTATCGACCGGACTATGCAGGTACGTCGAATTTCACTCGACGCAACTCTAAAACTGCGTCGATTTCTTCTCGACGCATAATTTCTAAACAGAATCTCAAAACATCAAAATCTTCAGTTGCTTTTGTACTTAGATGTTCCTGCTGTTCTAAATTAGGACATATTGCCAAGTATTGTTGGCATAATAATGCAGCACTTCTTCACCAAAGGGGGAACAATGGAAGATCATCTCATTCTTTCATGTCTCCATATGATGATAGAAGGAAGAGACCCCAGCATGAGAGGGTCTGTGTTAATATTTAATTTACATGTGCAGAGGGAAGGCTGTTCAACCACAAACCAGCAGTGGTATCTGGACAGTGGATGCTGCATGCATATGACTGGAGCAAGAGAGTTGTTGGAGAATTTCAAGGCCAAGGAAGGGCCCAAGGCAATCTTTGGGAACTCCCACTCTGGTCAAACCAAAGGATATGGTTTGATCAGGATTGGAGAAATCTCCTTTGCTAAAGTAGCTTATGTTGAAGGACTTCAACATAATCTGATCAGCATTAGTCAGCTGTGTGATGGTGAATACAAAGTTGTATTCACCAAGTCCTTGTGTCATATAGTTAGTTCTAAGACTGATCAAACAGTTTTGAGTGGTCTCAGAAAAGGTAAGGTGTATGTGGTAGACTTTGAGTACGTACACAAAGTCTGAGATCTGCTTGTTTAATTCCCAGTTAGAAAATAGTGAGTTGTGGCATAGGAGACTTAGTCATCTCAACCTTAAGACCATAGCCAAGCTTTCCAAACTGAACCTAGTCAGGGGTTTACCAAATGGTAAATTTAATAAAGACCATCCATGTAGAGCCTGCCAACTAGGGAAGCAAATCAAAGCTTCATTCAAACCAATTGGTAAGAATGATTCTCCTAGAATCCTTTTCCTGCTTCACATGGATCTGTTTGGTCCCATCTCCACTCAAAGCTTAGCAGGGAAATCCTACACTTTAGTTATTGTTGATGATTTTTCTAGGTTCAGCTGGGTGTTCTTTCTAAAAGCTAAGTCAAACACCTTCAAGATCCTCTCAATATTCATTAGACAGATTCAATCTGAACTCAATACACAGGTTGCTGTGATCATCGCACTGAATTTGAGAATCAGGTAATGTGTAGATTCTGTGAGGATGAAGGCATCAGACAAAGATTTTCTGCTCCTAGAACCCCCCCCCCCCCCCCCCCCCCCAACAAAATGGGGTGGCTGAAAGGAAAAATAGAACCCTAATTGAATCAGGAAGAACATTGTTAGCTGAATCTAGCTTGCCAAAGTCCTTCTGGGCTGAGGCAGTAAATACTGCAAATTATGTTCTGAATAGAAGTCTCGTCCACAAGACTAAGTTGAAAACTCCCTATGAGCTACTGAAGGGAAAGGCACCCATAGTCACCTACTTTAGGATCTTTGGTGTACTTGCTTTATCCTTAACAATGGGAAAAACCATCTTGCCAAATTTGACAAGAAGGCTGATGATGGAATATTCTTAGGATACTCTTCATCAAGCAAGACCTATAGGTGTTTTAATAAAAGCTCTCTCAAAATTGAGGAGTCAATGCATGTAGTTTTTGATGAAACTAACATGGTTTACAAGGGGAGGGAAACTTCCACCAGTTCTATCCTGCAGGGAGAAGATAAACTAGCAGAGCAAGTGGAAAGGATGATCATAGTGGATCATCCATCTGTGTGTCAGGAAAAGGGACAACATGACATTGACACTAACTTAGATGATGATTATGCAGCAGAAGAAGAGAAGACTGCAGCACCTGAGCTACCAGTTATAGACATCATTCAAGTGAATGAGGATGAAGCTCCTACTATCTCTGAGCAGGTGGTAGCTCAGGAAGAAGACTGTCCTCTAGATCATCCCACAAGATCTAGGATGACTCAAAAGGATCATCCTCCAACTCAAGTAATAGGAGATTTGACAGCAGGAGTAAAGACTAGGAAATAGCTAATTTGTGAGACAATGATACACTGTTTTCTGTCACAATATGAACCCAATAAATTTGAAGAAGCAGACAGTGACCCTCACTGGATATCTGCTATGCAAGAGGAACTGACCCAGTTTGAAAGGAACAAGGTCTGGACTTTGGTTGAAAGACAAAAGAATTACCCAGTGATTGGAACAAAGTGGATGTTCAAGAACAAAATGGACTCAACTGGGGTCATCATCAGAAATATGGCTAGACTTGTGGCCCAAGGGTACAAGCAAAAGGAAGGCATTGATTTCAACCAGACATTTGCCCCAGTAGCCAGACTGGAGGCAATCAGAATGTTCTTAGCATATGCTGCCCACATGAAGATAAAGGTATACCAGATGGATGTCAAGAGTGCTTTTCTCAATGGGAAGTTACAAGAAGAGGTTTATGTGGAACAGCCACCAGGTTTTATCAATCCAACTTTTCCCACTTTTGTATATAGATTAGATAAAGCATTATATGGTCTAAAGCAAGCTCCAAGAGCTTGGTATGAGACCCTATCCACTTTTCTCCTGGAACACAAATTTGAAAGAGGGAAGGTGGATAAAACACTCTTCACAAGAGCACATAAGAATCAACTACTACTAGTGAAAATATATGTAGATGATATTATATTTGGTTCCACAGATCAATCTCTATGCAAATAGTTTGCTCACCTAATGCAGTCAAGATTTGAGATGAGTAGCATGTGGGAGTTATCCTATTTTCTTGGTCTCCAGGTTAGACAAAATGCAGATGGCATTTTCATATCCCAATCCAAATATACCAGAGAACTCATCAAGAGATTTGGGATGGAAAATTCCTCTGTCATGAAAACCCCCATGGCTACCAATACTGTTTTGGATATAGATGAAAAAGGTAAGTCCTTTGATCAAAAGACTTATAGGGTAGCCATTGTCTCTCTTCTCTACCTAACAACTAGCAGACCTGATATAATGTTTGCTACTTGTATCTGTGCAAGATTTCAGGTTGACCCAAAGGAATCCCACATGAGTTCTGTCAAAAGAATTCTAAGATATCTGAAGGGTACTCCTGAACTTGGCTTATGGTATCCAGCTGAATCTGGATTTGAATTGGTAGAGTATTCAGATGCAGACTATGCTGGATGCAGGTTTGATAGAAAAAGCACTTCAGGAATATGTCAGTTCCTGGGTGCTAGACTGATATCATGGTTTAGCAAGAAGCAAACCACAATCCCCACTTCTACAGCTAAAGCTGAGTATATAGCTGCAGGAAGCTGCTGTTCACAAATTTTGTGGATGCAAAATCAGTTGTTAGATTACAACTTTTCTCTTGCCAATTCCACAATCTATTGTGACATCTCTAGTGCAATATCAATTGCTTCCAATCCTGTTCTTCACAACAGAACTAAGCACATAAAGATAAGGCACCACTTTCTCAGGGACAATGTAGAGAAGGATAAGATCAACCTTCAATACATATCTACTGACACTCAAAGGGATGACATTTTCACTAAGCCCCTTGATGAAAGAAAGCACAAGTTCATCATCAATGCACTGGGAATGCTTGATGGAGCTCTGTAGGTCTCCCTTATTATGAATACAGAACTATTTTTTAAGATTATTGCTGGGAAAAATAGCAAGAATCTTAGAAGAAATCCTAACTGTTTAATCAAAGTTGCGTCGAATTCAAATCGACGTATCGTCGACTTACACTCGACCTCAGCTTTGAGAGCACTCTAGGATAGATCCTTCGAATACCACTAGACGTAACGTCGAATACCTATCGACGCTTACGTTGACATCATTAATGATGCCTAAATTTCGAAGCCACGTCGACATCAACTCGACGCATCCGTCGACTTGACAGATTGCGCGCATTGACATAATTTGGCGCGCTGCTCTTCTCTCGACATTGCTTCGAATAAAACCCTAAGTTGCGGCGATTCATCTACTAAAAGCAACTTTTGCGTTTAAATTCTATTGTGTTATTCGAGTTATCTCCATCCTGCTCTCCTTCTACTTCCCTCTCTTCGTCTATTTTCCTTATTTCAGTGCAGGTTCGCGTAGTGTTTCAATGGCTTCTCCGCTCAGTCTTGAAGACATTATGGAGGCAGTCAATCTAGCTCTTGAAACAGTACTGTCTAAGTTTGGCTCGCTCTATCTGGACTTCTCTACAGCATGCTATCGCAAATTACGCCGTCAACATAAATGATTGCAAGAGCTGACCTCTGATCTGGAAGTCTTTGACAAAGAAGTACGATTGGCAGTTGTGCCTACTGATGGCTTTATATCCTTCTTTCAGGATATAAAGTAGGGGGAGATGTATTCCAGCAGCAGGCTAGAGGTTCCAGAGGTTCCACAGGATTCGGTATATACAACTGCAATCCCTCTCTCCTTCATTTCTGAAGGAGAGCCTGTTGTATTGTCTAAACTACAGCTCGCCAATGCAAGGATACAGGGGGAGTCTTCACCTCCAAGAGTTCTGCCAGTAATATAGGGGGAGTCTTCTAGACAGGGGGAGAGTCCTGTCTACTCAGACGATCAGATCCATGTCATGCACCTTCAAGGATACATTCCTGATAATGAGATGTCTAATCCTGATCCTCTTCAATTCAGGGTGTCTTCTGGTGATTCTTCTACAGCACCTCCCCCTGCCAAAGCTACTGATCAAGAAAATGATTCAACTGAATATGATCCAGTTCTTCCTGCATCAGATCCAATTTCACCACCAGCTCAGCTTCCTTGTACACCACCTGCTCCAAGACATACAACTGCTCCTCTCCTTCCAACACTTGTCTTCAGAGGAAGACCTCCTTATCAAGCTAGAGGAAGAGGAAGAAGGGGCTGAGGAAGAATACCCATTTGGGAACAATACACAAAGGAACAAAGGAAAGAGTACAAGAAGAATAGATCTTATTGTAAGAAATATGATAAGGTTGAAATTCCAGAAAATACCATGAAGACCTATACTAATCCAGGGATGGATGCAATATTAAAAGACATTGGTGAGAGGGAAAGATATGAATATGAAACTGCTCAAAAGGAGCTTCAAGCCAAGAGAGACAGATTCATTGATATACTAAAAAGAGGGAAGGAAGTAGTTGAAAAGGAGGAACTGGCCAAAGCAATTCCTATCAAACCTAGTTGGTTTGATCAGTCAAAATATACTGCAAAGAATCCACAGGCTAAGATGCTAGAAGGAGTTGGACAAATCCACAAAGGAGGCATTGGGTGCAACCCTAAAAAAGCAGTACAATTCTCTCAGAAAAGGAAGAAAAGGGAAGAGTCACCTGAAAAGGAGAAGGAGATGAAGAAGATTATGTTCACATAGGCATCAACCTCTAAGCAAGAAAAGACAACAGTTAGTGAAACCCAAGCAATGCCTGTTGAACCAGAATTAGAGGAAGATCCAACATTAGCTGATCTAAATCTGGAACTCATCAATCTGATGGCAGCCAAGGTGGTTGGAATGGGTTGTACACTCAAAGATGTTCACCCCAGTACAGAAGTAGACCTGGAGAAGCTTTTCAAAGGGCATGCAAGGATACAAAAGAATCCAGAGAAATCCACTCAAGCAAACTTCAAGTATGTGGAGAAGAAGTATAGAAGAGTGTATGAAGATCTATTCTTATTTCTCAAAGACAAGAAGTGATACTCACTCTAGGTAATCTATGATGAATTTGCTGACCATTATTAATCTGTCATCTGTGCTGATATCAGATTATCTTGCTTGCTCATTTTCTTATGTCTCTACTGCATTGTATGTATTGTTGATTATAAAACATTGTATAAAATCACTCAGAACAAACTGTAAAATTTGTTAAGATAAATAGGGGGAGATTGTTGGGAAAACCCTTGATTTAACTATAAAATTAATTAAAAGTGATTTTATTCACTAGGATTTAATTTACCCATTGTATAGTGAGGGTAATTTGGTCTCTAGATGTCTTAGGATGTTACACTCAACCAAGAGTGTCAACACTAGACCAAGGGTAGCAAAAATGGCAAAAGTTAATAATTGCGTCGAATGGAATTTGACGCAACATTGAGTTCATGTCGATGCTACTCCGACTAGAAGTCCAAGTGGTTCAACTCTACTGTCGAAGTAACATTAGTCGACGTTATGTCAAATAGATATCGACGCAGAGACCAGAGACTTGTCGAAGGAACTTGAGAAGTCGATGCAGCTTCTACTTCAAACTCGACGCAGAAGGGAATACATGTCAAAGCCATCTAAAGTCGACGCAACGTCAACTTCATCTCGACCCAGTTAATGGAAGTCGGAGTGGATGCTATTCAACTCGATGGGTGCATCGATAAGGAATATACGCAACGTCGACTAGCTGAGTTCAGTCAGAGCACAGAAGAAATCGAAGAAGCTCTTAGATGAACTCGAAGCAGCGTCGATATGAGAGGAAGTTAATTCGATGCTACGTCGAATACAGTCTGTGAAAGTTTAATCTTTACAGTTGTCTTTCTTATGCTTCTATCATGACCCACATCTTTCAGACCGTTCTCCAACAGCCTAATAATTGCCTGAAGAAGAAGGAAACATTAAAGAAGGAGAAAAAAGCTTTCTTGGAAGCATACACCTTCTGGTTGGACGGGTCGAGAAGTAAATAAGGAAGGAAAGAGAATGTCTATCAAATATACCTTTTCAGGTCTTACCTTTAGGAAACAAATTCAAAATAGAGACAGGGTATATAAGGATAGAGAAGGAAGAGAAGGGTGCATCATTAATCACTATCAGCCGTCTCTTCTCAAATTAGGGTTTCCTGTCTTCTTCTCCCTAACTCTCAGGAACCCTAATACAGAGCTGTGAAAGAGAATAGAAGGAACTCGTGTTCTTCATCTGATAGACCAGAAGATCCAACTGCTGCTTCTCATCACCATCATATAGCAGCAAGATCTGAGTTAAAACAAGTCAAAAAGGATCTGACAAACAAAGTCTCTGCATATCATCACCATCAAAAGCAGAGGCTAATCAAGAGCAGATTCTGTGGGACTTCACATTGGTTGTTCTTCAATCAGCCATCATAAGAATTCTGAGAATAGAATTCCTTCAACCTTCTCCCTTCTCCTTTCTCATTCTGTAAAAGAGTTTTATTAATCCCTCTTCAAAGGATTTAGTGGTTCAAGATCTCCTTATCAAAAGATCTGGTGGTTCAAGATCTCCTTATCAAAAGATCTGGTGGTTCATGATCTCCTTATCAAAAGATCATTGGTTATAAGAGTCTCTTGATCAAAAGACTCAGGCACAGTGGTGCAATCCTACCAGGTAATAAAAGAGAGGACTACACACATTTTGGGGAACCTCTATAAAATTCATTGTGTCTGTGCTGTGATTTTTTGTGCTGTCCAATCTTTTATTCTGCACTTATTTTCTGCATTCTTTATTCTGCCTGGATTTTTAAGCATAACTCCTTAGAATAAATTATTGTTAAACACAGTTAGGGTAGAAATATTTTAAAACTCTATTCACCCCCCCCCTAGAGAAATCTCAGAGGCACACTGTGCACTTTCATACCTTAGGTGTATTCGATGGTCACAGACTAAGATGATTAGTTGGGCAGGTGTGGTTATGCCGCGGAGGCTATACCGACATTGCTTTCCTCAGAATGATCATGAAAGCGGTAATTATATCCCCTTCGGGGCACGATAGAGCTAACTGTCACCTGGATCTCCCTTGATGCAGAGGTGTGTTAGATACCGTCCGGGATCCAATATTCTGAAGGCCTCCGCACGGGAATTAGCAAGCTTCCACTACACGTATGCGAAAACTCCCTGCTACACGTGGTCCTCGTGGAATTACGCTAATGACTACAATCTGAGGGGGTTCAAGCAGAACTTGGCGATGTCTCTAAGGTTCAGTGAGGGATATAAAAACACAGAGTCACCAGACAAGGAAAAATGTCAGTATGAGGCTTTTCATTGAGTATCCAAAATATAAATAATGAAAAACAATATTTCAAAGATAGAATCATTTAAGATCATCACCGCTCTAACTACGTGAGATGTCTTCCCCATCACTTGTCTGGAGGCGATAAGCCCCACTCTTTAATACTTCCTTGATGATGAATGGTCCTGCCCAGTTGGGATTTAATTTTCCAACAATACCTGTTTTGGCTGCAACATCTACCTTTTTCAATACAATGTCCCCGACTGCGAATTGTTTAACTCTGACATTTTTATCAAAGTATCTAGCCATTCTCCACTTTACTTCCTCCTGTCTGATAGTTGCTTCATCCTGAAGTTCTTCGATGAAATCCAAACTATACTTTATTGCTTCATCATTGGCCTCTATCCAAGCTTCATCCCCTTGTTTTGCATACATAACTCTAGGAATGGTTACTTCGAATTCTACGGGATTGAGTGCTTCTGAACCATGAGATAATTTGAATGGTGTTTCTCCTGTGGCCGAAGTTGGCGTAGTTCGAAGAGTCCAAAGGACTGAAGGGAGTTGTTCTGCCCAATTCCCTCTTTGATTCAAAACCTTCTTCTACAAGAGGTATAAGATTTGTTTATTCGCAGCCTCCACTTGCCCATTACTTCTAGGATGATGTACTGAGGAGAATCATTGCTCAATTCCAATCTGATCGCAGAAACTGATCATCTCTGGATTGTTAAATTGAGGGTCATTATCAGTAACAATAGCCAACAGGATTCCATGTCGGCAGACAATTTCTCCACAGATGAAGTTTTTGATAACCCGTGTGGTAGTTTTGGCCAATGCCTTTGCTTCAATCCACTTGCTGAAATAATCAATCATAACGATTATAAAATGACGTTGTCCACTAGCGGTTGGGAAGGATTCAATAAGTTCCATCCCCCAAACTGCAAATGGCCAAGGCGATGTTATTGATCTGAGTGTCTGGGCAGGTTGAAGCTGAAGTGGAGCAAACTTTTGACATTGAACGCATCACTTGGTGAATGCTTCTGCATCTTTCCTCATTGTTGGCCAAAAATATCCTTGTCTTAGGATTCACTTCTCTAGAGTTTTTACCCCGGAATGACTCTCACATTCTCCCGAATGTACCTCTTAGAGTATCACCGAAACTTCCTATTCCGAAACACATCTTGCTAGAGTAGAAATGAGAGTCTTCCTGTAGACTCCTGCCACCAAGCAATAATAGGCTGTCTTTCTCCTGAATCTCCTCTTGTCTTGTATGGCTGAATGAAATTCCCCTTTAGATAAGTACAGCTCGAAGGGATCCTTCCAAGAAGGATGCTGATCAATTTGCATTAATTCTCCTTCTTCTGTTGCCGGATGGAAAAGTTCAGAGGTTACTCCCCTTGACAGAAGACCAAACTTTTATAATTCATCCGCCTCTTCATTCTGTGTTCTTGGAATATGCTCGATGATGAACGATTTAAATCTTCCACTTTCTTCTTTGGCTAACAACAGATACTTTCTCAGCATTGGCTCCCTGGTCTCGAATTTTCCCAATACTTGTGAGGCCATTAGAAGGGAATCCGTTTTAACATGTGCGTGCTCTATCTCCAGTTCTTTCGCAAGTCTTAAACCGGCCAAGAGTGCTTCATACTCTACTTGGTTGTTTGTGACCGGAAAAAAGAACTTGATAGCTTGTTCCAATTTAATACCGTTTGGGTTGGTCAAGACGGCTCCAGCTCCTACAGAGTTTCGGCCTGATGCCCCATCTACATAGATAATCCAGGCCAAAGGAGATCTTTCTATCTGCTCGGGATCAACCTCCATTGTATCTACCAAGAAATCTGCCAGTACTTGTGCCTTGATTGTTGTTCTGGGGATATAAGATATTTCAAACTCGCTTAACTCTATGGCCCACTTAGCTAAACTTCCTGAATGGTCTGGTTTTTCCAGGATACTACTCAGAGGATGATCCGAAACAACCTGAATTGGATGGGCTTGAAAGTAAGGATGAAGTCTGTGAGATGACATAACCAGAGCTAGAGCTAGCTTCTCCAAGATGAAATATCTAGTTTCCACATCTTTAAGAATGTGGCTGACATAATAGATCAGAAACTACTTTTTCTTCTCCTCCCGGATAAGGACGGAGCTTACTGCATCTGGACCAACCCCCAAATATAAGAATTGCATTTCCCCTTCGCGAGGGCTTTGGATTAGAGGCGTTGATGTTAACTGTATCTTCAATTGCTCGAAGGCATTGTTATACTCTTCATTCCACTCAAATTTAGATCCTCCCCGGAGTGTTTTAAAGAATGGGGCGCTTTTATCTCCTGACTTAGAGATGAATCGTCTTAAACCTGCTAACCTTCCTCCCAACTACTGAACTTCTTTTAGATTGCGTGGAGGGGTCATATCAAGAATAGACTTCACCTTATCTGGATTTGGTGCAAGGCCATCTGGGGTGAGAAGATGTCTGAGAAACTTCCCCTTGTTTGCTCCAAACACACATTTCAATGGGTTCAATTTTAGCTTGAACCTCCGTAGAGTAGCGAACGTCTCTACGAGGTCTTTCGGATGCATTGAAAAGGTTTTACTTTTCAAGAGGAGGTCGTCAACATAAACTTCGAGGTTTCTCCCCTTTTGTTGTTTAAAAACCGTGTCCATCATTCTTTGATATGTAGCGCCCACATTCTTGAGGACAAAAGGCATTACAAGATAGCAATAACAACCGTCATTCGTGATAAAAGACGTATGAGGAATGTTGGGTTTGTGCATTTTGATTTGATGATACCCAGAGAATGCATCTAGAAAGCTCATAAAATTATACCCAACCGTTGAATCAACTAAAATATCTATTTGAGGCAAGGGGTAGCAATCTTTAGGACACGCTTTATTGAGCTTTGTGAAATCTACACACATCCGTCATTTCCCCCTGATTTTTTCACTATTACAACGTTCGACATCCAGGTGGGGTATTGAATTTCAGAAATAAAATTTGCCTTAAGAAGTTTGGTGACTTCTTCTTTGATTGGCATTGTCAGCATGGTTGCCACCTTCCTTTTCTTTTGCTGAATTGGCTTGAAGTCGGGTGAGACGTTGAGATGGTGGCAAGCAATGTCCGGGTCTACTCCTGGCATATCTTCCACCGACAGGCGAAGATATCCAAATTCTCCAAGAGGTAGGAGATTAGTTGAACCTTTTCTTCCTCAGGTAGTTCCGCATTGATGACGAGTTTCTTCTCTTCCCCTTCAACAATGAGGACTTCTTGGGTCACCTGGGCTGGTTCCAGGTGAGCCCCTTATCGCTCTTTATTCTCTTCAGCAACTTCTGAAAGCTTGGCCACTTCAAGGATAACAGTCGGAGGCTCGGAAAGTGGAGTATCGGTAATCATATTGACTGTTCTGACATAACACTCCCGAGCCACCTTTGGATCGCTTCGAATCCGATACTGTCTCCCTTCAGCTGCAAATTTGAGAGCTAGATGGAAAGTGGACACCACTGCTCGATAAGCATTCAGAATGGGCCTTCTGAAGATGACACAATAGTTTCTTGGGGCATCCACCACCACAATGTTAATCAGCTTTGTTATTCCTCCCAATGATACCAGAAGCTTCACGCATCCTTCTACTTTCTTCTTCTCTCCCGAGAAGCCGTAGAGGGGCCCTTTAGTGGAAAGCAGAGGCTTTCTAGTCTTTAGGGCTTCGAAGGTGGGGCGGAAAAGAAGATTGACCGAGATGCTTGTGTCAATCAGGATCTTATGCACAATGTATTTTTCAATGATAGATTTAATTACCACGACATCGTCAAATGGATTGGCATTCGGAGGAAGGTCATCCTGGCTGAAGGTAACGATCGACCTTTCTGGAGCAGAGGTAGAAGTGGCTGCCACTTTCTGTTTGAAGACTCTTGCAACGTTTGATTTTCTAGATGATTCGGGCTCAGCCCCTCCATGAATGCAATAAATGTTACCGAGGGGTCCCTCGTCATTTACTTCAATGCATTCTGTGGCAGGATGGATGTCACCATAACAACCGACATCCTCCACATCAGCACACTCCCAGCTGACTTCTACTGTTTCCTTCCCCATTGAAGCTGATGGATCAATAGGCTTCTCTTTTCGAACCAAACCTTGAAGCTTTACCTCTCTCAAGAGCTTCTCAATTAACAAGCGGAGGGCTCGACAATTTTTGGTCAGATGCCCTCCTTCCTTGTGGTAATCACAGAAGAGGTTCGGATTACAGTTTCTGACATCCGACCTCAGGGGAACAGGTTTCTTGAAATCAGGCCTCTTTTGTAGAATTTGGACAACCTCGTCCATGGTGATATTGAGGGGAGTAAATGATTCCTGAGAATCATCATACTGAGTGGACGGAGCAACTGTAGGTGGTGGCACAGTGTATTGTGGCAAATACACCAACATTATCTGTGGAATCGTCATGGATGGAGCGGGTGCGACGACCAACATCGGTTTCTGCTCCTGAAACCGTTGATGGACGAAAACAGGTTGTTTATGCCTGAAATTTCTCCCCCTTTGAGCACGAGGTTCAAAATCTGGCTGAGGTGGACGGTTATATTGCTGCTGATATGTGGAAGAAGAACTGGACAGATCTTTGTCATCAAGTAGCTTCACGACGTAATTAAGGTTACTCTTTTCCCCCCTGATGAACATGTTCGCTAGACTAATCATATCCTGATAAGTCCTTGGTTCTCTGATATTGGCTTCGAATTTGAGTGGCCCCTCTCTTAGGCCATGGATCAGAGCAACCCTGTACAATTCTGGATCAACGTTTTGTATCTCCATGATCTCCCTCTGAAAGCGATCAACAAAACGAGCCCACGTCTCGTCTTCGCGCTGCTTTATTTCGAATAGGGCCGCCTGACCACTTTTCCTTTTCTTTGAAGTAGAGAATCTAAGCAAGAATTCTCTACGCAGCTCCGCGAAACAACTGATGGATTGAGGATGCAATCCATAGAACCACTCCCTTGCTTGTCCGTCAAAGGACGTCACGAGGAGTTTACATTTGGTAGCATCAGTGAGAGTTCTTAAGGCAGCAGCCGACTCAAAAGCTTGAAGATGAGTGACTGGATCAGATTCCCCGTTGTATGTTGGCAAGCGCGGTTCCCTAAAATTACTCGGAGCTGGTTCTCCCCGAACTTCATCCACGAATGGAGAAGTTTCCTCGGTGTCCTCATGAAGAAGAGGAACTGAGTAACAAACCGCTGAAGTTGTGGCTACTCGCAGATAAGCCGCTTGATAAGGAAGGCGGGTTGCGGCTTCCGAGGGACAAGCCGCTGGATAAGAGAGGCGGGCCGCATGAGAAGGAGCCCCCTAGAAATCGAGAACCCGCGCCGGAATGTTCTGGGCGGCTTCTTGGTAGAAGGCTTGCCGAGATATGAAGCCTTCTTGAGGCGGTTGAAGGTTGACGACTTGAGGTAATGGATATGGAGGAGGAGGAGGAGGAGGAGGAACCAGAGTTACTGCTTGGCTAGCCGCGACTTGCTGAGGGATTAGCCGCTTGGTTAGCACGGCTAAGGCCTAACTGATCGCTTCTAATCATTGATCGGCCAGCTTTTGAGCCCGCTCGGTCTCTCGCTTGGACTGTTCCAGCGCCTCCCACAAGGAGTGAGCGATGTGGTCGGAGCGGTCTCTCTGGACGAACTGGCAGTCTGTCATTTCGTCAAGAAATTCACCAACAACTCGCTGATCTGAAGGTCGCGTGTTTCTGTTGATGCCTAAATTGCACCTCCACGATCGACGCTAAGAAAGCGAGGGAAAAGAGGAGGCTGCGGGTTGTTGGTTACTATTGATTTAGAGAAATCAGACTACTTAGACCGCTAGCAGCGGTGGGGACCGGACTTCACATGCCACGACGAATGCCACTCTTGTGATGTGCTTTCCCTTGATTCAAGAAAAGTGTTTACAGCGGGTTACAGAGCAAAGTACGAGAGAAGCTGGTCGGGTAACAGACCGCAAGACACTGAACTCGAGACCGCAGCTCTAACAAGCGAGCTACTGGATTCGAGTGTGTGTGTGTCTTGGGAACGTCCTCCCTATTTATAGGCTCGGGGGCCTGCCCAAACGGGCAGGGCTAAAATAACCGCCTGCCCGGATACAAGAGAATCGGGCAGGAGGTGACGGGATACAGAAGGGAGATAAGAGAGAAGCCGCATGGCTTGGCTGCTTGGACCTCGATCTGTGCTGAGCTTGGGTTGGAGATTCATGGATTTGAGTAGAGACAACCCGAGCGGTATGTGATCAGAAACCGCGAGCTTTGTCTTCTGGACTTGAGCCTTGATGACCTCTAATCCCCGATGACGATCTGTTCTAGGCAAACTACTCGGTTTGTTGTGGGTGGACCGGGAGGTTTGTATGTAAGCAAGCTCGGATAGCACTAGGCGGCTAAACCTGGCAAGCCGCCCGGTCTAAGAGAATCACTAAACTGATAGCGGTCTTCTGGGTAAACAAGTGTGTGTGTTTGTGTATGTGTTTTTTTGGAATAAGTGTGTATGTGTTTTTTTGGAATAAGTGTGTATGTGTGTATGTGTATGTGTGGATGAGTCTGTGTGTTTTTCCTTTGGATGTGTGTGTGTATGTTAGTTTTGGTTGAGTGTGTATGGTGTATGTGTGGATGAGTGTGCGTGTGTGTGTGTGTGTTTGTGTGTATGTGTTTCTTTTGGAATAAGTGTGTGTATGTGTGTATTTGTGGATGGTGTGTTTTTTTATGTGTGTTTTGGATGAGTGTGTATGGTGTATGTGTGGTGAGTGTGTGTGTGTGTGTGTGTTTGTTTTTTTTGGAATAAGTGTGTGTATGTGTGGATGAGTGTGTGTGTATTTTGGGGATGTGTGTGTGTATGTGATTTTTTTGGAATAAGTGTGTATGTGTATGTGGATGAGTGTTTTTTATGTGTGTGTGTGTTTTGGTTGAGTGTGTATGGTGTATATGTGGATGAGTGTGTGTGTGTGTATTTTGGGGATGTGTGTGTATGTGATTTTTTTGGAATAAGTGTGTATGTGTATGTGTGGATGAGTGTTTTTTATGTGTGTGTGTGTGTGTGTGTATGTTTTGGTTGAGTGTGTATGGTGTATATGTGGATGAGTGTGTGTGTGTGTGTGTTTTTAACACACACAGGTAAAATTTTTCGGAATCTTTTTAAACAAACTTTAGAAATCATCATATTCAAAAGTATAATTAATATCAAATTTTTTTATCAAGCAGATGAACAAAAATGATTGCAAAATGTGGAAAGAACGCACTGAAAAAATTTACTTCTTTAACAATTTATATTTTTCTTGTTATGTTTAAATATTGTGTAATATTTTTAATTGTTATGTTCAAATATTTTGTAATATTTCAATATTGACTTTTTGAAAAAAGAGTTCTAAAAAAATTTGTTCTACCAACAGCTCATAATTAAAAAGATATGTTCCATCAGCACTTATATACACACTCTCCAAACAGTATGCCGTTTTTTCAAAATAGCTTCTCAAAGAGCTCTGTTTAATCATCTCTATTCGATAAGCAACTTTTAAATCCGCCAGAGCTGTCCCAAACAGACCCGATATCTCAATGTAGGTTCATTTTAGTTCAGTTCAAAACAAGTAAAAAATTCAAACCATCTGATTTCATTCATTGCCTCTACTGTGCATAACTGAGTATGATCTATGAAATGAATGTATAATATGTGGACTACGTACGAAGAAATATTCCAGTTTCCGAAAAATGAGAGAAAATGCTCCCAGTTTCATGACCCCAACGCACACAAAATCCAAGCCTTCTTCGATCACTGATACCCTAGGGTCGATGGAAAGTATGTGAAGGGAGTAATGCGCGAAGGGGGATGCGTCGGTGCAAAGCATATGCGTGAATGAGGGATGTGTCGATTGCTCAAGCTCTTTCAGATCGAGTCAGGCAGAGAGCAATCGTGGACGCCACCTAAAATGGTGGATGCGTCGACACCGTCGGTCAGAGCCATGCAAACTAGCAGTGTACTCCTCACGCGGACGATCAAAGCTAGCAAAGTTTCATTCAGCCGCTCGACGAAGATCACTGGCGCCCAAGAGCTTCAGGCGAGAAGAACGAAGGAGCTTCATGCGACGAATGAAGAAGACAAGACGCGCTTCGGGATTGAGATGAGGGAGACGAGACGCGCTGTTGGAAACGTGCGGAATAGAGCTCAAGGCTGCGGATGGAATTTGGTCTACCCCTACTTAATTATAAAATAGAGTTTTCCTTTCTTTTCCTTCCCACATCCTCCCTTCCTCTGTTTAAATTCCGCCGGACCAGAGCGAATCAGCCCAAACAAACAACCCTTAGTTTGGTTGTTAAATATATGTATATATTTAATGCCAACAAATTTGTATCAAAAAATACATTTAGTGACGACTAAAAATTTATATTTGGCTTCGTTTGGCACGGCTTATTTGCTACTGTGAGTTTGGACAAAAACTCAATTATCATAAAATATATATTTGACATGACAAAGGTTATGACCGCTACCAAGAAAATAAACTAGTTTTGAGCATAAAATGCATGAAATTTTTTAGGTGAGATCGGGCGTTCACGAACGACAGTTCATTACCCCGTTCACGACCGCCACAACCGTGCCAAACGAAGCCTTAGTGATGAAATTTCTTTTGTAGTCGCGGAACCTAAAGCTGGGAGTACTGTATAGAGTCACGAATATATGAGTTTCCTGAAGAAGCACACGGATGATACACATTTTGTTGAGTGGCTTCCCTGAGCTGATGAGTGGATTAACACCTGTTATGGTGATGAGATGGTGGTCCCTTCGGCTGCGCCGACATGCCCTCCGCCACCCGCTTGCACTCGCGCGCTGCACCGTCCCGGCTCGCCTTGCATCACACACTCCCACTTTATAAGTGAATCTTCGATCTCCTGGTTCGTCAGACATCTTGACACAAGTTCTCCTTTAACACTCTTGCGTCATGTAGTCTAGGGCTGATATTGAGTCGAGTTCGAGCGATTTTGGCTCGGCTCGAAATCGAAATTTCGAGTCGAACTCGGCTCGAAATCGATTTCAAGTCGAGCTGTCTCGACTCGAAATGGCTCGATTCCGAGCCGGCTCGAAATAGAATCGAGCTGGCTCGAAATAGAATCGAGCTGGCTCGAAATAGAATCGAGCTGGCTCGAAATAGAATCGAACTGGCTCGAAATCGAATTTAAATGGACCAAAATCGAATCGAGCTGGCTCGAAATCGAATAAAGCTAGCTCGAAATTAAGCAATATTTCTCTTTATTCCTAGTTGACTCGTAATTAAATTGAGAAACATTTAAATTTAGCAAATTAAACACTTAAAGCCTTCAATATTTGTATTTAGGTTTAAACTATAGTGTTTTTAATTTAATAATAATAATATATTAATAAATACATAATATTTTTAATCAATTCGAGCTGATTCGAATCATATTTCGAGCGATTCAGGGTTGACTCGAAATCGACTTGAAATCAGATTCGAGTCAAATTGAATCGATTCAAATTGAGTCGAATCAATTGTAACCGACTCCGATTCAGCTCAATATTCGAGCGATTTTTGGGCGACTTTTAAGTTTCGAATAATATGCTCAGCAAAATAATGAAATAGCTGGCGGAATTTTTAAAGACTTCAAAGACCTCATATCGGAAGGTGTGGCTTATTCGGCACGCGACAAAAAAATCATATTACATTGTTTAATGAAAATGGACTATATGAGGCCTTTCCGCGCTGCGCCTGATTAATGATTTTTTAATTTATATAATTAATGAAATTAATGATCTTTGGCGCTGCGCCTGGTAATAAAAATGGACAATATATTCTGTAAGGAAACAGGAAATCGCGCCAAAGATTAAAGAAGAATCTTTTCGTACCCCGTTTCAAATATCAGGCGCCGCGCACGCCAAAAATTTAAATAAATGAATATGATTAATGTGCACCCGTAAAGATGATACGTGATGTGGTCTCACAAAATGCTCAGGCAGTGCATTCGGGCAGTGCGCTAATGAACATCACTCGCCTCATTTGGTGGAGGAAATGAGGTTGACCAAGATAAACCCCACTATCCCGGTAACCACCCATCATGGGGTGCAAATAGTAAAAATCCCTCATCATGGGGTGCAAATAGTAAAATCTCACATCATGGGGTGCAAATAGTAAAATCCCCATCATGGGGTGCAAATAGTAAAATCCCCCATTATGAGGTGCAAATAGTAAAATCCCCCATCATGGGGTGCAAATAATAAAATCCTCCAACATGAGGGTGCAAATAGTAAAATCCTCCAACATATGGGTGCAAATAGTAAAATCCTCCAACATGTGGGTGTAAATAGTAAAATCCCTCATCATGGGGTGCAAATAGTAAAATCCTCCAACATTGGGTGCAAATAGTAAAATCCTTCAACATGTGGGTGTAAATAGTAAAATTCTCCAACATGGGGGGTGCAAATAGTATAATCCTTCAATACGGTCTACGTATAGCAAATAATATGGTTATGGTGTGCGCATAACCATATCCGTCATATGAATACATATCACCGCAAAACTATACACACTGGTGTGCGCGCAGCTATATTCATGATAATTGTGCGTATAACACATAAATTGGTTATGGTGTGCGGGTAGCCGCATAACCACCATAACTACCTTAACCACTCATTTAATTACGAAAGTGTCACCCTCAAAAACTATAAATAGAACCACAAGGCTTGTCTTTTTTCCATCTTCTCATCCTCCATCTCTCCCCTCTTTTGAGACTTTCTCTCTCTCCGGCCGCGAAAATTCTCCTACGGATTTTCTCTCTCCTCCTTCTCCCTTGCGCGCTCAAAAGCGCGCCTCCTCCTTGCGCGCTCACCAATGTGCATCCTCCTTGCGCGCTCGCAAGCGGGCATCCTCCTTGCGCGCTCCCGAGCGCGCGTCCTCCTTGCGCGCTCACAAGCGCGCCTCCTCCTTGCGCGCTCCCAAGCGCGCGTCCTCCTTGCGCGCTCCCAAGCGCGCGTCCTCCTTGCGCGCTCCCAAGACCGCATCCACCTTGCGCGCTCACAAGCGCGCCTCCTCCTTGCGCGCTCTCAAGCACGCCTCCTCCTTCCGCGCTCCCAAGCGCGCGTCCTCCTTGCGCGCTCCCAAGCGCGCGTCGTCCTTACGCGCTCACCAGCGCGCCTCCTCCTTGCGCTCTCCCAAGCGCGCGTCCTCCTTGCGCGCTCACAAGCGCGCGTCCTCCTTGCGCGCTCCCAAGCCCGCACCCCACTAGTGGGGTGCGAATAGCCGCACCCCCCATAGTGGGGGTTGCGGCCAAACCCCACCCCCATGGGGTGCGGCCAAGCCGCACCCCAGGAGGGGTGCGGCCACGCCGCACCCGATGTGCTGTGCGGCCAAGCCGCACCCCATGTGGGGTGCGGCCAAACCTCACCCCATGAGGGGTGCGGCCACGCCGCAACCCCTTGGGTGCGGCCGAGCCAAGCCGCACCACATGTGGGGTGCGGCCAAGCCGCACCCCCTTGGGGTGCGGCCAAGCAAAGCCGCACCCCCCTCGGGTGCGGCCGCGCCGCGCCCCCCTTAGGGTGCGGCCGAGTCACTCTCCCCCGTAGCGAGGTTAGGGAAAATCCCCCCTCTTCTGAGTCGCCGCCCGCTCTTGGGGTTCCGAATTGCGCGCTCAGAACGCCTCTCCGTTCGCTCAGAACGCTCTTGTGTTCGTTGCGCGTTCAAAGCTCTCGCGCTTGTTGCGCGCTCAGAACGCCTCTCCGTTCGCTCAGAACGCTCTCGTATTCGTTGCGCGCTCAGAACGTCTCACAGCGCGACCAGGATGCTTCCATGTTCGTTGCGCGCTCATAACACTTCCGCGCTCATGCGCGCTCGGAATGCTTCTGAGCATTCTTAGAACGCCTCCTCAGTCGCTCAGATTGCTTCTCCGTTCGTTGCGCGCTCAGAACGCTTCTGAGCGCGCTCAGAGCACTTTCACATTTCGGGCACGCTCATTTTTTGTCTTTCTAGCATGCTCACATTTTGTCTTTCTAGTTTCTCAGATTGCAGGAACGGCTTGTAGCCTTTTTCGCCTCCAACAAAACTGCCCAAACTGCCCGAGGGGCAAGATGGTCATTTACGAAAAATGGCTATTCGTGTGCTCCGAACCAGAAAATATGATTCGTCCGCCAGGTGGTTACAACGGCGAAATTACCGGGCTACCCCCGGCCAAAGCTATAAAAGGAGCCCCAAGGCTTCATTTCAAGGGACCTTGCCTTCTAGACCCGGGAGAGCTTCTTGCAGACTTTCGCGGAATTCTCCTTCGGGACTTGAAGATTTCCTTCGTCCCGAAAGGCGACTCAGCATTCTCACTTTTGTTCTCCGGAGCATCTCACTTTTGTTCTCCCGGAAGGCGACTCAGCATTCTCACTTTTGTTCTCAAATATTCTCAGAAGGAAAAGACTTAGTTTCTCTGGAGGTGGCATGTCACCTTCGGAACTCTCTCCCTCTCTCTCTCTCTCTCTCTCTCTCTCTCTCTCTCTCTTTCTATTATTGTAACGAGCAGCGGCCTGTCGCACTCGAGTTCTAAGTCTCTAATTGTAACCCCCAGAAGATAGTGGAAGTTTGGTCGGCACAGCTCCGGCCGCGTGGTTTTTTACCCTTTCCGGGTTTTCCACGTTAAAAAGTCTCAGTGTATTCAACGAATCTCTAATTGACTGTCTGCGTGCTCGGTTCACTTCCGAGCTAAGGTGGTTCAATTCGACCGGTCTACCAAAGCACCCGAGCGACCCGCAACAGTTTGGCGTCGTCAATGGGAAATGGATTCTCAACTACCGAGCAGGATTTCCGAACGCAGTGCCCGCTTCGCCTGAGTTCACGGAACCAGCAAGAGTGGACACCTCCCCCGAACTATCCGACGCATGCAGTTCCTCGATCCCTGAAGGCCCGGAAAAAAGAGCGCTCATCGCTGCACCCGTCCAGCCCCAGCGGATTGGATCAACTAGCAAGCTGGCCCCTCTCGTAGCGGGGCAGGATCCGAACGATATCACGCACCAGCAAAGGCGATCCCGCCTGTCAAAGTCAATTCTGGCATACCCAGTTCCATCATGGTTAAAGCTCCCACGCTACAAGGAGTTCCACGGGGCAGAGGATCCGTACGAGCACGTTAATCACTCCTTGATAACGATGCGAACATTCGGGCTTCCCAACCAAATCAGCTGCAAAATCTTCACCGAGACACTGCGCGGAGACGCCCTCCGCTGGTATCAATCTCTTCCAAATGGAGCGATTCACAACTTCACCGAGTTGTCCCAACTGTTCGTTGAATGGAACGAAGCGCGTGCACCGAGGATCCAAGAAGAAGAGCGAGAAGAGCCTTAGACGAACGAGTTGCCCCACCTAGGGGAAGCGGGACGAATTAAGCAGCAAGAAAAGATCTACACAAGCTTTCACCAGGAGCGTCCTCGTGGATGGTTGGACTTCGCCTTAGACGCAAGCATAGGCAATCCAGCCTGTGAACTAAGGAGGGCGTTGATAACCCATCGCATCTCGTTCAATATCCTGTTCGTGGCAGCCGTGGTGCAGCTCAAACTCCTAAGCGGGAACCTCAAGCTCAGGGCCAGCAACGCAGAGCTCCTAGACGGAACTATGGTACCCACCATAGGAGTCGTCACCCTCCCCGTCCAAGTAGGGATGCACTCGGAACCCGTACTATACGATGTTCAGTTCGTCATCGCAGAGGAAGACTCCCCCTACGACGCAATAATTGGGAGCCTCCTACTCGACGCCCTGGACCACGACGTTTCCATGTCTGGACGCATGGCCAACAAAGGGAGAATCCTCGGGGATGCAATTCGTGGTTTCGACACAGCCGCAACCGAGCTCCCTTGGATCAACTACGACCCGTCGCCAAAACCAAATTCTGAGAAGCAAGGCTTGCGAGAGTGCCGCGCAACTCCCGCATTGGCAGGAAAGGCTAATCTTCCGGCATTGGCAAACCCACTACAACTTGGGGATACGTGTCGCAAGAGGAAGGGACAGCAACAACAGTTCGAGAAAGTCATACCGCCCATTCAGAGCCAAGCAGACCGCTCCCGAGGGCTAGCAAATCAAAACTCCCAGATCAATCCCCGTTCTGCAATTTCCACAAAGGCCGAGGGCACCGTACGGAGCACTGTGCCAGATTGAAAGATGAAATTGAACGCTTTGTCCAGTCAGGACACCTTGAGGCTTTCCGCGAAAAAGCACAGAAGGATGCCACCAAGGATCGAACGCCGAGTCACCGCCGCCCACCATGCTGAGCGACCGAAAGAGCTCGAGCAAACACAGCGCAAAGGGAGCATGATGTTACCTTCTCTCTCGTCAAACTTATATCTGAAACTTATTAGCTCAGGAGCCGCAAGATTGCACTTGCGTGTGTATTAATGTTCATTTTCTAATTATGTTTTACCTGTACTAAACTACTCTACTACAGGAACCCGCATTGGGGCCCTGCCCCGGGGACTTTGCACCGCCGTCGATTGAAGGTTCGCCCTTCTCCTCCGCCGTCGAGTCCCTGCGTCGTAGGGGCCTGCCCCCCTTACGTTCGCCCCCGGTTTGAATACACCAGCTATTCACCGGCCACTTTGGGGCCCTGCCCCGGGGACTTTGCACCGTCGTCGATTGAAGGTTCGCCATTCTCCTCCGTCGTCGAGTCCCGGCGTCGTAGGGGCCTACCCCCCTTACGTTCACCCCCGATTTGAATACACCAGCTATTCACTGGACACTTTGGGGCCCTGCCCCGGGGACTTTGCACCGTCGTCGATTGAAGGTTCGCCCTTCTCCTCCGTCGTAGGGGCCTGCCCCCCTTACGCTCGCCCCCGGTTTGAATACACCCGATATTCACCGGCCAAACTAATTTTCTATTATGTAAAAGTCGCGAGCTCAGACTCGCGCAAACTAATTTCCTATTATGTAAAAGTCGCGAGCTCAGACTCGCGCAAACTAATTTCCTATTATGTAAAAGCCACGAGCTCACACTCGCGCAAACTAATTTTCTATTGTGTAAAAGTCGCGAGCCCAGACTCGCGCAAGCTAATTTTCTATTTTGTAAAAGCCGCGAGCTCAGACTCGCACAAACTAATTTCCTATTATGTAAAAGCCGCGAGCTCAGACTCGCGCAAACTAATTTCCTATTATGTAAAAGCCGCGAGCTCAGACTCGCGCAAACTAATTTTCTATTGTGTAAAAGTCGCGAGCCCAGACTCGCGCAAGCTAATTTTCTATTTTGTAAAAGCCGCGAGCTCAGACTCCCGCAAACCAATTTTCTATTATGTAAAAAGCCGCGAGCTCAGACTCGCGCAAACTAATATTCTACTAAGACTCGTGCAGGCTCATCCGGTATCTTGTAAAAGGCCACCAAGCGGTTCGGGTATCAACGCTAAATAGCAAGCCAGCAACAATCTCAAAGTACGAACACCCTTCGCCGACCAAATTGAAGCATCTTCCCTCAAATCAACACTTCGATAACAACCAAGGCAGCGGGGCCACGGGAACGCTATCACAGCGCAGCGCAGAACGAGATGCGCCTAAACAGAACAAGAAGTCAAAAGCAATAGCACGCTCATCCTCCGACAGCAATTCCTACCCAAGGTGCCACGAGGATAGCAATGATCGAAGCCGCCGAAGAAAAAATCAAAACCTTCGAACTCCTCCGCATAGTAATTCGGACTCCGAAGGTTTGGGGGGCTTATGATGTGCACCCGTAAAGATGATACGTGATGTGGTCTCACAAAACGTTCAGGCAGTGCATTCGGGCAGTGCGCTAATTAACATCACTCGCCTCATTTGGTGGAGGAAATGAGGTTGACCAAGATAAACCCCACTATCCCCGTAACCACCCATCATGGGCTGCAAATAGTAAAAATCCCCCATCATGAGGTGCAAATAGTAAAATCTCACATCATGGGGTGCAAATAGAAAAATCCCCCATCATGGGGTGCAAATAGTAAAATCCCCCATCATGGGGTGCAAATAATAAAATCCCCCATCATGGAGTGCAAATAATAAAATCCTCCAACATGAGGGTGCAAAAAGTAAAATCCTCCAACATGTGGGTGCAAATAGTAAAATCCTCCAACATGTGGGTGTAAATAGTAAAATCCCCCATCATTGGGTGCAAATAGTAAAATCCTCCAACATGGGGGTGCAAATAGTAGAATCCTCCAACATGTGGGTGTAAATAGTAAAATCCTCCAACATGAGGGTGCAAATAGTAAAATCCTTCAATACGGTCTGCGTATAGCAAATAATATGGTTATGGTGTGCGCATAACCATATCCGTCATATGAATACATATTACCGCAAAACTATACAAACTGGTGTGCGATAGCTATATTCATGATAAGTGTGCGTATAACACATAAATTGGTTATGGTGTGCGGGTAGCCGCATAACCACCATAACTACCATAACCACCCATTTAATTACGAAAGTGCCACCCTCAAAAATTATAAATAGAACCACAAGGCTTGTCTTTTTTCCATCTTCTCATCCTCCATCTCTCCCCTCTTTTGAGACTTTCTCTCTCTTCGGCCGGGAAAATCCTCCTACGGATTTTCTCTCTCCTCCTTCTCCCTTGCACGCTCAATAGCGCGCCTCCTCCTTGCGCGCTCACAAGCGCGCCTCCTCCTTGCGTGCTCACAAGCGTGCATCCTCCTTGCGCGCTCCCAAGCGCGCGTCCTCCTTGCGCGCTCCCAAGCGCGCGTCCTCCTTGCGCGCTCCCAAGAACGCGTCCTCCTTGCGCGCTCACTAGCGCGCCTCCTCCTTGCGCGCTCACGAGCACGCCTCCTCCTTGCGCGCTCACCAGCGCGCGTCCTCCTTGCGCGCTCCCAAGCGCGCGTCCTCCTTGCGCGCTCACGAGCACGCCTCCTCCTTGCGCGCTCACCAGCGCGCGTCCTCCTTGCGCGCTCCCAAGCACGCGTCCTCCTTGCGCGCTCACGAGCGCGCCTCCTCCTTGCGCGCTCCCAAGCACGCGTCCTCCTTGCGCGCTCACAAGCGCGCCTCCTCCTTGCGCGCTCACAAGCGTGCCTCCTCCTTGCGCGCTCCCAAGCGCGCATCCTCCTTGCGCGCTCCCAGCGCGCGTCCTCCTTGCGCGCATCCTCGTTGCGCGCTCACAAGTGCGCCTCCTCCTTGCGCGCTCCCAAGCGCGCGTCCTCCTTGCGCGCTCCCAAGCCCGCACCCCACTAGTGGTGTGCGAATAGCTCCGGCCGCCACCCGATGTGGGGTGCGGCCAAGCCGCACCCGATGTGGGGTGCGGCCAAGCCGCACCACATGTGGGGTGCAGCCAAGCCGCACCCCATGTGCGGTGCGGTCAAGCCGCACCCCATGTGGGGTGCGGCCAACCCGCACCCCATGAGGGGTGCGGCCAAGCCGCACCCCCTTGGGTGCGGCGAAGCCCAGCCGCACCCCATGTGGGGTGCGGCCAAGCCGCACCCCTTGGGGTACGGCCGAGCAAAGCCGCACCCCCCTCGGGTGCGGCCGCGCCGCGCCCCCCTTAGGGTGCGGCCGAGCCACTCTCCCCCGTAGCGAGGTTAGGGAAAATCCCCCCTCTTCTGACTCGCCGCCCGCTCTTCTGGTTCCGGATTGTGCGCTCAGAACGCCTCTCCGTTCGCTCAGAACGCTCTTGTGTTCGTTGCACGTTCAAAGCTCCCGCGCTCGTTGCGCGCTCTGAACGCCTCTCTGTTCGCTCAGAACGCTCTCGTATTCGTTGTGCGCTCAACGCTCTCGCGCTCGTTGCGCGCTCTGAACGCCTCACAACACGACCAGGACGCTTCCATGTTCGTTGCGCGCTCATGGGCGCTCGGAATGCTTCTGAGCATTCTCAGAACGCCTCCTCAGTGGCTCAGATTGCTTCTCCGTTCGTTGCGCGCTCAAAACGCTTCTGAGCGCGCTCAGAGCACTTTCACATTTCGGGCACGCTCACTTTTTGTCTTTCTAGCATGCTCACATTTTGTATTTCTAGTTTCTCAGATTGCAGGAATGATTTTTCGCCTTTTTCGCCTCCAACAAAACACCCCAAACTGCCCGAACTGCCCGAGGGGCAAGATAGTCATTTACGAAAAATGGCGATCTGTGTGCTCCGAACCGGAAAATATGATTCGCCTGTCAGGTAGTTACGGTGGTTGCAACGGCGAAATTACCGGGCTACCCCCGGCCAAAGCTATAAAAGGAGCCCCAAGGCTTCATTTCAAGGGACCTTGCCTTCTGGACCCGGGAGAGCTTCTTGCAGACTTTCGCGGAATTCTCCTTCGGGACTTGAAGATTTCCTTTGTCCCGAAAAGCGACTCAGCATTCTCACTTTTGTTCTCCGGAGCATCTCACTTTTGTTCTCCCGGAAGGCGACTCAGCATTCTCACTTTTGTTCTCCAATATTCTCAGAAGGAAAAAGACTTAGTTTTTCTGGAGGTGGCATGTCACCTTCAGAACTCTCTCTCTCTCTCTCTCTCACTCTCTCTCTCTCTCTCTCTCTCTCTCTCTCTCTTTCTATTATTGTAACGAGCAACGACCTGTCGCGCTCGAGTTCTAAGTCTCTAATTGTAACCCCCCAGAAGATAGTGGAAGTTTGGTCGGCACAGCTCCGGCCGCGTGGTTTTTTACCCTTTTCGGGTTTTGCACGTTAAAAAGTCTCAGTGTATTCAACGAATCTCTAATTGACTGTCTGCGCGCTCGGTTCGCTTCCGAGCTAAGGTGGTTCAATTCGACCGGTCTACCAAAGCACCCGAGCGACCCGCAAAAATGATAGTGAAATTTTTTTTTGCGTCCTTCTTTGGAAGTAGCGACCTTCGAAAATTGAAGGCATTTGATGAGATTCTCCTAAAATCAAAGAAAGTCAAACAGTGTTTGTAACCCGCGGTCCTGACAAACTCGCCGAAACCGTGAAATCGTTCTCCTCGGCTGTGCAGGACCCCACTTCATCCAGAATGACACCACGTAAGCCCGACAGGCGAGATCCCGGAAGCATGCGCCCTTCTGGGGCGTGCAAGCATCCGCCCCAGCAGGTTGCGTGCGTCCGCGCCCTTGCGCCCGCAAGCTCCCAGGACGCCCACATTCTCGCACGCGTGCAACCGCGCGCGACGCCTCATCCCCATCATTTGCGCGCTCCTCGGCGCCGCTGCCGTCGCCGACAGCCCTGCCAGAACTTTCCGGGGGGGGGGGGGGGGGGGCATGATCGTCATATTTCGAAAATTGGTGATCCGGATTACCAAAATCATGCGTTCCTATTCGCCCGTCCAAGTGCCATGAGGGCATAATTACCAATGCGCCCTCCAAAAAAACAATAAATAGGTCCACAGACACTCATTTGAAACTACGGAGAAAAAAAAGGAGAAAACAAATCTCTGAGGTTTTCCAGTGAAGACTTGCCACACCGTTCATCCTCCTGCCCAGTGTTTCGTTCAACTTGCGACAGTTTTGCTCCAAAGGCTGCTCTCGCGAGCGCTACGTAAGACTTAGTTTTTTACTAATGTTACTTGTAAAAGGGAGCGTTGACCTCTCATCTATTAAGAACTATAACTCTTGTAACCGACTACAATTATTGAATTTTGTCAGAACTGGATTTGACCCCGTGATTTTTTTCATTTTCTGAATTTTTCACGTAAAAATCTCGCTGTCAGCTGTTGTCGGTAAAAACGCTAAGCGTTAAGTTAATTACTTTTGTAGTACTCTAGCATAGACGAAAACAAATAATAATAAAAAAAATACTACCGAATGATAGATACTCTAGTTGAACTGCATGCATAAAGTCAAGCCTCTCTCTGCCATTGGGCAAAAAGTCACACCTCTCTCTGCCATTAGGCAAAAAGTCAAGCCACTCTCTGCCATCGAAAACCATGAAGAAAGAGAGCAGTCATTATAAAAATAGTTCCCGGCAGTGCGGCCCAATGCACAGTATTTACAGCTTTTTTCGAGGGTTTTCTTCTTCCGTTTGCTAAGGCTGACACGAGAGAGGACAATCAAATGCCTGTACACAGATCTCCCATGCTAATTTCTGTTAATGAAGAGGTGAGTAAAATGTCTTACAGTAGAGGAAAAATAGCGGTATATATTTCAACTAACTATATTTTACATTGTTCCTAATATTTATTCCCTTCATATCAAGTGGCTATTTGTTAAAATAGTCGCATTATATTTTCTAATTAGCTGTCCATGCCACATGTCATGTATAGATTGGTTATATTTGTCTCTGCCACGTATTGGCCTTATGTTGTAATCTGTATAAATACTGCTTACAAGGACGGAGACAAAAAATTTTCTTAGGGAGGCACAAAGTTTTTAATAATTATAAAAGATTTTCGTATAAGAAATACCAATCCAATGTGTTCTTTAAGCCTGGTCTGGGATTCTGGGAAGAAGAGAAAAGTGCGGACTGCATAGTTTCTAAGGCATGGGAAGAACAAATGGAAGAGCAGAAAATAATGCAGTTCTTGATGGGTTTAAATGATGTATACAAGCCCGTGCGAGGACAAATATTGCTTATGAAAGGCCTACCTAATCTTGAAGATGCCTATTCCATGATTCAGCAGGAAGAACGACAAATTAATACCACATCAATTCAACCTTTGGAAGACATGAATCTGGCTTTCTCTGCTGGACATAGGGCAAATTGGACAACTGGAATATCTTCTTCCAATGATTCAATTGCTCATACCAAACAGAATATGTGGTGTGATCATTGCCAGATGCCAGGTCATGTCAAAGCAAAATGCTATAAGATCATTGGGTATCCAGCACACTATAAAGGAAAAGGGACAAAGAATTTTTCAAAAGGTTCCCGTCGATATGAAGGAAATCTTGCAGATATAAAGATTCCCGTCGATTTTCACAATTCAAACAACAAACAGGGTAACAACATACAAATACTGGGACCTAATATTGACAACATTCCAACATTCCAAAACATGTTTACTCCTGAGCAATACAAGAGCATTCTTAAACTGATTCAGCAGCCAAAACAAAACTCTAATGACTTGTCCCAACGGTTGGCAGGTATCACTTCATGTTTTTCTTTATCCACTAACAATACTGAGTGGATTCTTGATATTGGCGCTACAAACCATATCACACATTCATTTCATCTCCTTGATAAGCCATAATGTTTACCTCAATCAACCCAAGTCCATCTGCCAGATGGATCTTCTACTCTTGTAACTCATTCAGGGACTGTTCGTTTGACAGATACTCTAATTCTATAGCATGTTTTATTTGTGCCAGCTTTCACACACAACCTAATCTCCATCAGTAAATTGTGTGTTGATTCTAATACTTCAATTCTATTTCAAGCTGATGCATGTATTGTTCAGGACCTTTTGACGAAGACATCTAGTATTCTTGGAAGGCACAAGGGAGGCTTGTATTACTTCATTCAGCCAACTCAGGAAATAAGGAGTAACTCCACAGAGATTTTGAAATCCTCTGAACAACAGTCTGCATTGTGGCACCAACGATTGGGCCATATTTCCAATAACAAGCTTAAAGCTCTTCTTCCTTTTCTTCCAAATTTTCATTTCCATCAATTTCATTGTGATATCTATAACATCCCCCAAACAACTAGACCTATAGAGTGGTTTTGTCATGACTAGGTCATGACAAAACTCTAGGAAGCTTGAAGAGATCACTTGGCCTTAGGCTTGAAGGAGAAGAGCACCTTGGTCTGCAAATAGCAATTTCCAGTTACCAAGCTTAGGGTTGGACTTTAGGGCCTCACCTTGACCCTTTGACCCCACCATGGCACACCTAACCCTTTGGAGGGTCCCGTAGAGCATCAAGAACCCATCGGGGTCAACCAAAGAGGCCAAATTGCCAAAGTCAACCATAACCTTAAATTGGTCAAAGTAGCCTAATTAGGGTCAATTGGCCTCCACCATGCCAAATTGACCTTTCCCCTACCCTTATAAGGTTATTAGGGACTCAATGGACCAAAAAGCTCCATCATGGGGCCACCAATTTGGCCAATTTGACCTAAGTCAACTCTAGCCCTATTTTGGTCAAATTACCCTAATGTGGGTCAATTGACCTCCACTATGACAAATTGACCCTACCTAGACTTTCCTAACCCTTAGGGGAGCCCAATGGGTCACTAACCACCCATTGGGGCCAACCCAAATGGTCAAATTGACTAAAGTCAACTCCACCCTAAATTTAGGTCAAAAAGACCTATTTTGACCTAATCAAGCCCAATCCACTTGGGCTAGACTCAATTGAGGTGGTCCACCACCTAATGGGGTTGGAAATTACTAAATTTGCCATTCAATTTTAGAGAATTCAATTAGGAGAGAGAAAAATCTGATTTTCCACAAAAATGGAGGAGAGAAAAAGAGAGAAGTAATGACATTCATGGCCAAGGGGAGGGCAAAGGCTCTCCCAATTGATGGGGATTCATCTCCCCTGGATGTTACAAGAATTTTAGGAGTTTTTCCAGCCCACATGGGGGCTGAAATGAGGACTTTTCACCATGGCCGAAATTAGGCTTAATGGCCATGGCCGAAATTTTCCCACCTCAAATTCCCCCTATACAGCCCCCCATTCTCAAATCTAACTCCACCATTAGCTTCAAAAGGTGGATGGTAGTCAAAATCATGTATTGGATCGAAGGTTTTGGTGGAGAATGGAGAGATCGGGCAAGCTCACCGGAGAAGGGAAAAGTCATGGCCGAACACCGCCGCCATCGTCGTCGGGCTCCAAGAAGGTCTGGTTCTTCTCCTCTCCCTCTGTGGATAGATCTAAGATCAAAATAGGTGAGAAATCGGGCTCAATTGAGCCCGATCTAGGTGAGTAAAAATCTGAAATTCCATGAAAATCGGTGTCAACGCCCGGCGTTAGCCACCACCTCAACGGAGGTGGTGGTGGTGGTGGCCGGCCGGGGAGGTGGCTGGTTGGATGGGAAATAGGCCTAGAATCTGCTCCAGGTCGGAGATATCATGGCCGTCGGTTGGAGCTTGAAGACGAAATCATGGCCCTCAATCTCCCTATACAGGAGATATTAATAGCATATATTATTATTATCTCATTTTATGTATTATTATTGGCAGTAGATAGAAATAATAATAGAAAATACTTAGGCCTCTCTACAGCAAAAGTAGTCAACACCAAAGTTGTAGCTCTTGGAGTCTAATTTATTTTAAAATTTATTTCAGCCCAAAAGGAGTTGTGTAGCTTCCTGTAGGTCCATTTTGTTGAGACTGGTCCCTAGTGTATGACAACCACCATTTCTTGAATAACTTTTGATTGGGTTATGGGATTGACTTAAAAAATGAAACCTAGTCTATTTGTACCTACACCCATAACATGTCCAAAGATGGGAATTTTAGAAGAACCTTTTTCTAAGGTTTCTGTAATAATTTCATAAATTAAATATTAATTAATTATTGGGTCAATTGACCTCCAATGCCCTCCAAATTTTGGTGGATACTTCTTAGGGTTATCACATGAACCTGGTAAACATTTCTGCCCAGTTGGGACTGATTTGGTTAGGAAAATTGCTAAGCCAAGTTCGGTCAAACTAGGTCAAAACAAGGTATGGTATTTATCTTGGGGTATTGTGGTCAAATCTCCTCACCATGAGTTGAAACCTTGGACAATGGTTTAGGATCCCCTAAAACACCTTCATGAGTAAGATGGGGTGGTGTAGAGGTGGATATGCCTTAGAACCCTAGTTTTACCCCTTGGGGGTGCATATAGAGCTTTGTGAAGGATATGTGGTCAAAAGCTATAGAATGGCCATGGAACCTAGGATTTGTGTTCATGGGTTGTAATTATGTCCTAGGAAATTTTGAGAGAATTTTAGGAGAATGTATTCCCCCTAAATTAGGTCATAACCCCTTTAGAGAAATTTCTTATAAGAGACATTTACATGTTCAAATGGTCTTGGATGGTGATGAAACCTTGGTAGTACCTTTATATTTATGTGATGGACCCCTACTAATTTTTGTGAAATTAATTAGGTGATTTAACCAGCACTTCATTTACAAGACACTTATTTCACCTTAATCTTAAGAAATATAATTAAAGGTCTAAAACTCTCTGGAAAAATGTGCAACTTGGTGATAGGACATTTCAGAGCACTAGGAAGCTCTATGAATTTTTATATAATTTTTGGAGATTTTTATCAGTAGGATACTTCACAACATGTACAAATTTGGAATTATTGGATTAATTATTTCAGTAAGGAAATGATTCCCATAAATTATGAAACTCTGTAATTAAGCTTTTCTGGACATAATAAAGGTCTGGTAATTTTTCTATAATTTTGACATAAGTATTCTTGGTAGTTCCTTCATAAATTTTCAAGTTTGGATAGAAGTTAAATATTAAAAATAGAGGACATTTCATTATTGTAAAATTGTGATATTCATTATTTACTGTTATTTTGGCATGATAGATTTATCTGAATTTTATGAAGATCATGTATTGAGAATACCTTACACTTCATGTTCATATTCATACTTGGCAAATATTGGAGAAATTTAAATAAATGTTAAAATGTTGAGGAAAAATATGATTCTCTGGATTTAGTTTGGAAACATCATGATAGACCTCCAGTAAATATCTTGACTCAGATGAATGAATATTTGGAGTACCTCTACTTATAAGCTTCATATAGTTGGTCTGCGTATAGTAAAAATGTGAAATTTGGATATTTAGGGGTGTACCGAGTGGAAGTGGCATGTAGTCGGTGTACATGGTCAGGTTGAAGAGGTTGAAGGTCACCAAAAGGAGTTTAGGTGATGAGGGTGTGCTGGCGAGCTAAGAGTTAGGGTCGTGCTTGTGGTTGACGAAAGATCGTCTTTCCCCTAGCGTGTCATAAACCACCTAGGGTTAATCCAAGTGTAATAACAAGGAGGGTGTTCTTATGGGTAGATACCAACAACACTAAGTGTCTTGAGAAAGGGATCTTTGGGGTTTCATCCCATTGTGGTTCCTAGTACCGTAGCGAGCCCCTCACAGGGTAATCCTCGGGAAGTCCAAGATTAACCATAAATTATAGGCATAAGTTGATGTACAAGATTAAATTACAATTGGATTACGGGAGGTTAGTTGGTTTGGTTGTACGAGCGGTAGGCTCGGTGGTTGAAGCAGCGGACTAGTTAGTCTGGTGAGCTTGTGACTCAGTAATGCTTGTTGGTACGGACGGGTTGGTCCGGCGAGCCGTTGGCCCCGAAGGTTATAGTGACGGGCGGGTTAGCCCGGGGAATTTATTGCTCAGGATATAGTAGAACATGTTTGCATGTGCATGAAGGTGGTGGGTCTTCGGTATTGGATGGTTGTTCACACCAACGTCAATACGTTGACTCGGCAAGTGTGGAATTTGCACTTAGCCATAAAAGTCCGGTAGTCCAGCCAGTAAGAGTACGCAGATGCTCCGCGGTTTTGTGTTGAGGCGTACGATAGGTCTAGGTTAGGTAGTGTGAATACCAACCTAGAGGTGGCCGCAACCTAGGGGTGGGCGAGGCCCAACCCACCGCTTCCGTTTGCCACTATGAGAGTATCCTGAGAGTCTTGCTAGCTCCAAAACGGGGGAACTAAAGGTCTGTGCGCATAGAGTCGAGGTGTGTGAGTTGCACTTGTGTGAACATAGCATAAACTGCATAATTCTGCATGTCATGGCATAAGCATTACATTTCAAACCCTACCCCTATCGTATAAATTGGTTATGAGACTTTTTATACGATAGGCCTTGCTAAACGACCCCTTGGTCTATAGGTTTGTATGAACATTCCTATAAATAAATGGTTACTTTTATATTATATACTTGTCTTTACTTACTGCTCTTTAATTGCTCTTTACCATGCTTTATTTATTTCTTTAATGTATATATATACTTGAGTAATGGTAGACATTTCCTGTAGACTAGATCCACCGTCATTTTCGCCGCGATGGAGCGGCAAAAATGGCGGAACTGGAACCCTTCGGGCGCGAAAAAGATGATCTCCTGGATTAGGGTGGATCCTGCGGCTTAAATAGAAAAGCAGTCAAAAATTGGTCACGCACGGTCGAACGCACGACCGTGCGTAGACCGTGTGATATTAATTAAGAAGAAAGCCCAGGAAGACGACCCAGAATGCCCGTGCGATTTTACTCACGCACGGTCGAAGCCGCCCGTGCGTAAAAACGCACGGACAAATCCAGATGGCCAAAAACAAGGCTAAACGGGTCGATCGTGCGATTCCTTCACGCACGGGCAACTGCCCGTGCGTAGAGACACACGATCAACGACAGAACATTGTTTTCCACCACAGAAGAGAACGCACGATCACATACGACCTTGCGTCAAGGAAAATGCACGACCGTGCGATATACGCAGACATGAATTCTGGATAAAAAAAATTGATGAACCGTCCACCTGCATCAGCCACAACACAGCTGGGAATACCCCTCCAGCTCAAGCATAAACGCATAAAAAGAATGGGGAGCACATTGTGCTTGCCCCCAACAACAAAGCGCACAATTGCACACCACAACGGACCAAAAAGTGCACTTCGTGTGAGAAGAGTGAACCAGTGAAATATAAGCATTAATGAACTAGAAGTGAAGTGCAAATGTAGGAAACTAGCCCAGATGAGTCCATAAAAGTGTATATAAATGGGACTCATCACAAACCTGTCAACAAATTGAGCAAGAGTCTCGTTTTCTCCTTGCTTGATTTGAAAAAGAGCTCCTTGTCCTCTCTTCCGCTTCCTCGAGGTAGCAAGCCTCAAGAGAAGTTCTCTTCGAAGATCCCTAAAGCAGGCAATTGATTAAGGTGTGATGATGCTGAAACTATATCCGCAAACGATAACGGCAAGTGTACCGTATCGAGAGTAGTATAGGTTTATAAAACCAAGGTCGTATTAGACTCGGGGTGGTTGAGTACTCTTACTTCAAAAAAATCTCTATTATTTTATCCATTAAAACACTGGATTGGTTTTGCAAAAGGGAAATTAAAATAAAAATTAAACAATGAGTTAAAATACTAGCACTTGAGCTTCGAATCACCGCAGAATAATAAAAGAAGAAATAGGAACTCTAATTCCCTTGAGAAAATTACTTCGACCGTGGAGGTTCCCGAATTCTAAATGCACCTTTCTCAAGGATACATTCAGCTGAGTTTAGGTTGATCAACCGAACTCTCATTCTGTAATTGAAAACTCTAAAACTCTCTTTATCCTTAAGTGATCCCCTCTATTGGATTTGACTCCAATCTGAGAGATTTATGTCATCCTTTCTCAAGGGTTGCAATCAACTCTCTTTATCCTTAAGTTATCAATTCAAATTATGAGTCTCTCTACTACTAAATTACGAAAACAAGAAGGAGAATTATATATCGAAAATACAATCTCACTTTAATAAAATTAAGGATAAATATTATGCATTTCAAAGAAGAGAAAAAGAAGATCTAATTAATTCATTGTGAATATCATTCCTTAGATTATCTCGATCGAGTACTAATAGAGATTTAGCTACTCAATGAGATAGAGGAATTAATAAAAATAACAGAGTTCATGGTGAAATAAGAAGAGAATAAGAGAATTAGAACAAACTATTTTATTGATTTTGCAAAGAAGAGAATACAAGTTATTGAAATGAAAATTATAGCTATTGAAATTAAAGTACAATTGCAAGAAAGAAAAAAAATTACAAGAACTACTAAAAACAAGAAAATAATATATGAAATGAAGAATCTAACTCCTAAAAATTCATCCTTGAAGTTCTGGAGAAGCTCCCTTTAAATAGGTGAAAAGTTGGTGTTACACGCCCTTGGTCACGCCCGTGACCAAGGGGCGTGTAACAGGCGTGATCAAAGCTGGTGCGGGATAAGCACCTTATGTTCAATGCAAGCATTACGTGTGTGTCACGCCCCTAGGTCACGGGCGTGACAAGGTCACGCCCGTGACCTAGGGCGTATAATCTTTAAACTGCTTCTGGCGGGAAAATCTGAGGCGACAGTGCATTTTTCTGGCGGCAAGGCGGTACACGCTCGTGACCTTGCAAATACACAGGCGTGACATGTTGTGTCACGGGCCTGTATATGGTAAAATGCTTGTCACGGCTGTGGATGACATCCTGTTGAGCTGGAGGCGTGACTTATGTTTACACGCCCCTGGGTCACGCCCGTGTCCTAGGGCGTGTACTTGGCGAATCTTCTTGGAATTGGCCTGGGTGGCTGCAGCAGGTCTGGAACATATCTTAGGGTGTCACGCCCCCTAGTCATGCCCGTGACCTTAGGGCGTGTACTTGACATTTTTGCTCAAAGTGCTCAGAAAACCTGAAAAACATTGAATTGGCTTAAGTTAGCTCATAGAAATGAAAAAAAAACAAATTAAATGAGAAAATTCGTAAGAATTATATAAATACCTATTAAAATAGTGTTAAAATTATACTAAAGGATGAGTACAAAAAGTACTCATCAAACACCCCATACTTGAACTTTTGTTATTCCAGAGCAAAAGAATGAGGAAAGAATTACAAGACATCGATATTATTTCTAATTAACTAAATTTTTATTAAACCAAAAGTACGTTAAAAGCAAATTCTAGGAATTCAAGAATTAAGTCATAAGTTATGGTGATAATTTATAAAGAGAAATCTGTTTAGCTAACTACTTCTCAAGATAACTATTTAGCAACCGAAATTATAGAAATTTTCAAACAAATTAGATTGAAATTATAGACACTCTAACATAAAAGAAGCTTAAGGAGAAGACACCTACTAAAATATTATTCTCTTAATAATTTTATTTAGGACTAGAATCAATAGAATTGGCTAGGGATGGGTTTTAACAATATGACAAAATGAAGAGATACTAAAATAGAGGTGATGAATTTTATCCTCTCACCTTATTTGAATACGAATTTGTATATGTTTAGGAAAATAATGAATTTTATCCTCTTATTTTCCATGCCATATAATCTTTTCTAAAAATTTCTCTTCAATCAAAAACCCAAAATGTATATGTTTAGAAGTAATGAATTTTATCATTTTACTTCATGACATATAATCTTTTAAACGATTTTGGGTGCATATGTTTAGGAAATAATGAATTTTATCCTCTTATTCCCATGACATGATCTTTTACTACACATTTTTTTATTTGCCAACAAAGGGTGAGGGTAAAGAAATACTTCTTGTTTATAAATTAAACTATTTTGAGAGCAACTTTTTAGTGGAATGAAATTTCCTAAGATCATAAAGTTAATAGAAAATAAAACAAAAGTCTAGAGATGCTTAGTCAAATTACCACAAAGTGAAGCTATTTAAAATTAAACGGAGAAGTAGTGCTAAATAAATTCTCTAATCGAATTAAAAAACATAAAGTGCTTCTTAATACTGAATTTCTTCAAATTTAAATTTAACAAATTCTGATAAAACAAAATATTAGCTAAATTAAAAATATAAGAATACTTATAATCAACCCTAAAACTAGATTTCTAGAAAATTAAAAACAACAAGTAAGGATATATATATATTTGAAAAACTCCTGGACTTCCCAAGGTCTACCCTGTGAAGGGTTCACGAGGTACTAGGAGATATGATGAGATGATAGCCCAAACCTCCCTTTTTATAATTTTTTTAAAAAAAATTGTTTCTTTTTATAAATCGAAAAGAAAATCTAGAAAGATATACTACACCCCCATACTTAAAGTTAAACATTGTCCTCAATGTTTAAAACTAAGTCTAAAGAACACGTGAAATGAAAATGCGTAAAAAGAAAAATGTATGAAAACTAAAGATAAGCAAGGGGTGCCTCCCAAGAGCGCTTTTTTTCCCGTCTTTAAGCTAGACGGTTAGTGTTAGCTAAACGGAAATTGAAAAGAGAAGTGCACATGCAAATCCCTTAATTCACATTCAGGTGAATGTGCCGACGTCAGTCGCCCGACTACTCCTTCATGTAACATGTGATTCTCATTTTGTCCTTTTACTTGAACATGCAAATCCAAATCACCTATACATATCTGAGGTGATTTGGATTTATAAAGATGAGCGGCATATGGATCATCAATTATTTGGGGTGGCAACTACTCATCTTTAAACTAAAAATTACTAGTATCTAGAGAATCACAATTAAACGAGTCAGAAAATTTTTCGCAAGCAGGAGGCGCTGACAAAAATATATGATTAAGCTCTGGTGGTTCATTTTCTAAAATAATTTTTTCTTTAGAAAAATCTAGTGCAATATCAAACAGAATAAAATTTTCGGACACAAAGTTTTGATGAATTTTTGGTTGAATTAAAATTGAAGAATTTTGAAAAAAGTCATGACAAACAAAAGAAGATCCGGGTGGAGTAGGGGAAGAAACTTGTTCTTCTTCTATTTCATCCGGGGTGCCTATAACATTAAGAAATTTCTTGGTACAACAATTTTTCTTCATTTTCGGTAAAAGAAACTATGAGATCACATGAAACCACATGTTCCTCCATAACTAAATTATCCAAATATGGAGAAAAAGCACTAGACGAAATAATGTTCTCATCTAAATTTTGGGGCGGAGTATCGAATTGAATTGGTGGAAATTCTCAAAAATTAGAGTATGAAACTTGTGGCGCAAAAGAGGAAGAACAAAAATTAGGCTATAGAGATTCATCTTCATTGCTCTAAAAACTATTCGGGAGAGCTTGCCACCAAGAATAATCTACTTCAGAGATAGATGAAAAATTATTAAAAACCGAAAAATTATTCACGTGAAAATTAGTAAAAACATATTTATCAAAGTTTTTTGAAAAGAGGAAAAGTTATGATAGTAATTATTATCAAAATTATTTGCATAAGATTGAGAAAAATCATTTTCATAATATAAATTTTGAGAATAAGAATGAAAATCACTTTGATGAGGCGCACCACAATGATTGTAACTAATTTGACGCTTTCGTGCGTCTTCAAAAAGATTAACTTTGTTTTGAAGCTCGACAATTTTTACGGCCAATTCAGATAACCTCATTTAATAAAAAGAAAACAACTTTCACTTAAATGAATAGAATTTTAGAGGGGGAATAGAGAAAAGAAGTAATTTATAAAAAATATTTTTTTTTCAAAAAACGGGTTAAATTAGTCTCGGACTTCCCGATGTCGACCCTGTGAAGGTTTCACACCGATACTAGGAGATATGATGGGGTGACATCCCAAACCTCCCTTTCCTAGAATTTAAATTACGTCTTTTAAGATTTTTTAAAAAAATTTAAAAGAAGGGGGAGGAGAAAGAGAGCGATAAAATTAATAGATATTACTTTTTTCAAAATATCAACCTAGTCCCCGGCAACGGCGCCAAAAACTTGATGATGCTGAAACTATATCCGCAAACGATAATGGCAAGTGTACCGTATCGAGAGTAGTATAGGTTTATAAAACCAAGGTCGTATTAGACTCGGGGCGGTTGAGTACTCTTATTTCAAGAAAATCTCTATTATTTTATCCATTAAAACACTGGATTGGTTTTGCAAAAGGGAAATTAAAATAAAGATTAAACGATGAGTTAAAATACTGGCACTCGATCTTTGAATCACCGCGGAATAATAAAAGAAGAAATAAGAACTCTAATTCTCTTAAGAAATTTACTTCGACCGTGGAGGTTCTCGAATTCTAAACGCGCCTTTCTCGAGGATACATTCAGCTGAGTTTAGGTTGATCAACCGAACTCTCGTTCTACAATTGAAAACCCTAAAACTTGCTTTAACATGGTGAACCCCTCTATTGGATTTGACTCCAATCCGGGAGATTTATGTCATCCTTTCTCAAGGGTTGCAATCAACTCTCTTTATCCTTAAGTGATCAATTCGAATTATGAGTCTCTCGACTACTAAATTACAAAAACAAGAATGAGAATTATATATTGAAAATATAATCTCACTTTAATAAAATTAAGGATTATTCTTAAGCATTTCAAAGAAGAGAAGAATTGAAGAAGATCTAATTAATTCATTGTGAATATCATTCCTTGAATTATCTCGATCGAGTACTAATAAAGATTTAGCTACTCATTGAGATAGAGGAATTAATAAAAATAAAAGGGTTCATGGTGAAATAAGAAGAGAATTAGAACAAACTATTTTATTGATTTTGCAAAGAAGAGAAATACAAGCTATTGAAATGAAAATTATAGCTATTGAAATTAAAGTACAATTGCAAGAAAGAAAGAAAGATTATAAGAACTATTAAAAATATGAAAATAATACATGAAAGGAAGAATCTAACTCCTAAAAATCTGTCCTTGAAGTTTTGTAGAAGCTCCCTTTAAATAGGTGAAAAGTTGGTGTTACACGCCCTTGGTCACGCCCGTGACCAAGGGGCGTATAACAGGCGTGATCGAATCTGGTGCGGGATAGGCGCCTCTGCGTTCAATTCAGGCGTTACGTGCGTATCACGCCCCTAGGTCACGCTCGTGACCTAGGGTGTGTAATCTTTAAACTGCTTCTGGCAGGAAAATCTGAGGAGGCAATGCGTTTTTCTGGCGACAAGGCGGTACACGCCCGTGACCTTGGAAATACACGGGCGTGACATGTTATGTCACAGGCGTGTACATGGTAAAATGCTTGTTACGGCTGTGGATGACATCCTGCTGAGCTGGAGGCGTGGCTTATGTTTACACGCCACTGAGTCACACCCGTGACCTAGGGAGTGAACTTGGCGAATCTTCTCAGAATTGGCTTGGGTGGCTGCAATAGGTCTGGAACACACCTTAGGGTGTCACGCCCCCTAGTCATGCCCGTGACCTTGGGGCGTGTACTTGACATTTTTGCTCAAAGTGCCAAAAAAACCTGAAAAACATAGAATTAGCTTAAGTTAGCTCATAGAAATGAAAAGAAACAAATTAAATGAGAAAATTCATAAGAATTATATAAATTCCTATTAAAATAGTGTTAAAATTATATTAAAGGATGGAGTACAAAAAGTACTCATCATGGTGGTAGATTGTAGAACCATTCTCTAGCCTGACGGTCAAAGGATATAACTAATAATTTGCACTTAATCCCATTTGAAACAGTCCTTAATGAGATAGCAGATTCGAAGGCTTGAAGATGGTTGATAGGATCTTCTCCTCCCGAGAAGACAGGAAGATGGGGCTCTCTAAAATCATTAGAAACATACTCCGAACGACCTCTGTTTGTAAAGGGAGAATCCTCCTCTAATTCAACAATAAGAGGAGGAGTTGAATGATAAACACAGTTATCCTGAAAATTCAGCACTTTTGTTGGATCTTCCTGAGTAGCTGATTTGAAGTGGTCATGACAAGTAGTTGTGAACTCCTTAAATTGAGACAAGAGAGGAGCGATCGGATGTGCAAAACTTGCAGGAGGAGGAGGAGCCTCATTAAAAGGAGCTAGGGAAAACTCGCTGTCAGCCATGGCTAGTCGAGAGCACAAAAACAAAAATTGCCGAAAGAGAAAAACTACAATAACTTCTAAACGAAGTCAAATTTGAGCAATCCAAGGGCACAAACCGAACTCGAATGGTAAACCGGATCGCCATTGGATGGACTGCTTCGAGCCGGTCCCGAAAAGCTATTGTGGGCTGAAAACAGACAAATGTATCAAAAGTTATTGCTATTTTAAGATTGGGTGTCATTCTCGGCAAAATCACACATCCTCATCGCAACTGTTGTACATCAACCACTCGAGATCTGAAGGTCGCGTGTTAAATTTTTGAACCAAAAATGCACCAAGTCCACACTTGCTCAAGATGGAGGAGAAGAGGGTGATTGTTGAGGTGATCGGTTACTTTGAGTCACGAGTGAAGGAGTGAGAGAGGAGAAAAAGAGATGGAGATTGGCGATCTCCTGAAGGGAGATGGCGAGGTCTCCTAAAAGGAGATCGCCCAGAAGAGGCTGCTGCAAAGACGTCTCTGCGGTCTCAAAACTGGAGACCGCTCAAGTCACTGGCTGAGAGTTGGAAACTCTCCGAAATCCCTTTTCTGGTATCCATGACCCTCTATTTATAGGCGTGGGGTCCTGCCCAAACAGGCAGGTCCAGAAATGACGGGATGCCCGGGAAGCACTAAGACCGGTAGGGGAGATCGCCCGGCTGAAGACGAGGCCGCCCAGACAGAGGAGCTCGCCCAGAGAGGCGAGACCGCATGGAGCTCCCCCAGTAAGGGAGAGACCGCACGGGAGGGAAGCTCGCCCGGCAGGGGCGAGACCGCACGGAGCTCGCCCGGCAAGGGCGAGACCGCGCGGGAGGGGAGCTCGATAGGAAGGGGAGCTCGCCTAGAGGGGGCGCGCCCGGTAGGGGAGAGACCGCACGGAGCTCGCTCCGCAAGGGCGAAACCGCACGGGAGGGGAGCTCGCCAGGAAGGCGAGCTCGCCCGGAGGGGGCTCGCCCGGCAGGTGCGAGATCGCACAGAGCTCGACGGGCAAGGGCGAGAACGCACATGAGGGGAGCTCGCCAGGAAGGGGAGCTCGCCCGGAGGGTGCTAGCCTGGCAGGGGCGAGACCGCACAGAGCTCGCCCGACAAGGGCGAGACAGCACAGGATCTGCGAAATTGCCTGGGGCGATGGGAGATCGCCCGGCTTGCTGAGGCTATCCGAATTGCTTTGGCCACCTTTGGGATCGTTGATCACCTGCAAAAAGTTAGCTCAAAGGGGATCACCGATTTCTGGGTAAACACTCCGCAGTTGTGTTCTTAGCGTCGAGGTGTATGTAAGGCCTAGGTCTGGTAGTGTGCATACCCACCTAGTAGTGGAGAGCCCAATCCACAGTCACCGTCTGACCACAACGGGTGATGCCTGAGAGGTTAGCTACCCTCAAAAAGTGGGAACTACAAGTCTATGTCGATATAGCAAATCAGAGTGCGTGCGTAAATCATGAGTGAGTCATCATACATACATTAATTGCATTGCACCGCATAGAGATCCTCATCATATAATCTTGTATGGGCACCTTTATATGATGAGTTACTTATTATTATTGCAAAAGACCCTTAACTTATAAGCTTGTATGGACATCCGTATATGTTATGTTCAATTCAGTTCTTTATATACTGTGTTCTTTTATACTCTGTGGCTGACCATACTGCTAAAGTAGATGTACTCTTATACTCTTGTTATATCTAATGCGATAACTATTACATGTCACTTGCTATATTGTTTATTACTGATTATATTGCAGCGTTCTCCCTCTTTCTTTCCGCCCGGTGCCTAAGAGTCGTCGGGGGAGAAGATGTGAAGCCACTTAGTCTTTATGACTAACGGTTGCTACGTCACTATTTTTAGGACACCCAGCGGCAGGTGGAGCAGCAGCATACGACGCAGTAGGACAACCAGGCCAGGGCGACAGGGCCTGAGATTACGATACCTTCCCTTCCGTCAGTGACCGATGTGAGTGAGAGCTTGAGATGTAGCCCTTGAGGCAATTCTATACTCTGATATTTTGCAGGAGCTTTTATAGCTACCTGTCATTTTGTATAATTTGTTGGGACACTTTTACTTATAGTGAATCTATAACTTTTGTTTTCTATTATTGATGGGTTGACATGATGTTATTGGTTTAGTCGGCAGGATAGACGTCTTGGGTACAGGTTAGCCCGTATGCTGACGTTACTGCAAGGCGGCTTTTCTGGGCATGGGACTCCCCTCAGCCGTGTCTTGTGTTCCGGGAGGGGGGGGGGGGTCTTACACAGGGTCCCTTTTATAGTTTTTGAGAGGTGCACCTCAGTAATTGCGTTGCTGTAACTACTGTAACTGCCGGACGGGAGAATATGAATCCTCAATTCGGAACACTTGGATCGTCATTTTCACGGATTTGATGGATTTTCCCTCCGGGTAGTTTGCCAGTTTAGGCAGGACCAGCGACGGTGGCGTTGTGAGATCCTGCAGAAGTTAAGGAAAAAAGAGAGAAGGAGGCGCGCACGAGAGTCTCATGCACCCACGTGAGCGGGAGGAAACCCTTGCGTGCGCGGGGGGAAGAGATTCCCGCGTGGAACGCGCGAATCCGGCCGTGTGGCGATGTGCACGGTCGCCGCATGGTTGTACGACGGTGGCTGCGCAGCCAGCACGAGTGCGAGAATCTGGCCGGCGTGCGCGGGAGAGATTCCCGCGGGGGCCGCGGGAATCCGGTGGGCGCGCGGCCGGTGCACGGGTGTGGCTCTGGTGCTCGGGTAGTGGGTGGTTTCCTCTCATCCCACTAAGAGTGCTCTCTTAGTGGGTGGAGTGTGGCTATTCACACTCCTACTTTATTTGTAAATTTAAGGGATACCCATGAAATCTTCTATTGATTATATGGAATATTTAAACTAATCATCTATATGATATAGATCATATAAAGAACCAGTGATAATTAATTTTTAATTCTTGAGAACTAGTAGTATTTTGAAAATGATTTTTAGAATTGATTTCTAATGATAGAATATACTACCATCGCATGATGATACTCGTGTTTCTTATAGAAGGACATTGGGCTATGTGTAAGAACCAGCAATATGATGGTGCTTATGGATGTACGTGTACCTAGTAGCCCTTTTATATCTAGAATTCCATGTGGGATCCTCAAAGTTGGACGATAATATTGTAACATCTTGAATCTTTGATGGAGGAGTGCATTTAGGGAACTGAAGCAAAGACAAATGGTGGTTCATGACAAACTTCTAGTATAAATGAATTTTAGAAAAGAGCGGAGTTAACTGAATCTCACATTAAAATTGAAATAAATATAGTAGATCTTAGAGTAATATTTTAGAACATAAAACATCTCTTGGGGAAATCCTTTTCTCATTCAATAAAGCTCAACCCAATCGTAAGAAGTTCCATGAAATAATAACTCTTTGCATATGTAAAAGACGACATGCATGCACTCCCAACCCGCTTCCAATGCACGCATGTATGAATGCATATAATGCTTCAATTTAAGTATCCAATCAAGTAAAGCACAAAGACGAAAAAAGAGCCAATGTGAGAAACTCGACGGTCAATCATCTTAAAACACAAAAATTATTTTATGAACTTCTTAACCCTTCTCCAAAATCTAGCTTCGAAGCAAGACAACAAGTGAAACATAAAAGAGGTCGAGACTAATTAATTCTCAAACCAAAAGAAAGCCATGTAAAATTTTAAATTATCTCTCCAAAACATCATCATCAATTTTTATCCAAAGCTACTCAATCCATCAAATATATCACAAGAGATATATCAAACCATTAGAATACATATATATATATATATGTTCATAAATCAAATATTTTTGGATTCTTACAATCGAGCATCCCTAATTTACTAAGTTCCCATTAAACTTCTTGTCATTGTTTATTAAATTTATATTTGTTATCCTAGCTCCATTTCTCTTAGGGTGTCCTAAAATAATCGAAGAACCGAGAACAAGTTTGGAACTGAAACGGATCGATAGCAAAAATTGGGTCGGTTCTCATGGGTCACGGTTCGGTTCTAGGTCCAAAATTTTCATAACGCACCATTTGGTTCGATTCTCAGTATTTACATTCAGGTACCCACTGAACTGAGTTATTGAAATTAAGTATCAGAGATATATGAGGCGTATGATACTAGTTGAAGTTAAGTTAAACCTAAGAGTTTTACTCGTCCTACATATCCACTATCTTTTCAATATGAGTCTGATAGTGTTGCATTCAAAAAATTGACAACGTCATTGCTTGAGTTTTTTGCTCTTTTAAGGATATGTTAGTGAAAATTGAAGAAAATTATGTATGATTTTTTTTGTTCTTCAAAATATAAAATTGTTCGATCATATTATTTTTTTATAAAAGATATTTTGTGTTTACTATTTGCTTAAATGAATACAATAATGAGGAATAACACAAATTTATATGAAAAATATTATGACGCATGAGTGAAATCGAGAATTGAACCGAGTTTTTTCGATTCGAATCTGATTTTATACCTTAGGTATATGGGTCGGTTCCGATTTCGAAAAATCGAAATCAAACCTATATGAATCGGTTCTTGATTTTGGGTTGAACTGGTTCAAACCGACCCGAGATTTATCAAGAAAAACCTCAATTCATATATGTTATCCCTTGGGGAGTGTCGTCCGGATAATGAGACTCGAACAAATAAATAGTTTATAGGAAAAAAAATATTTACATGCAAGAAGCAATATATGATAAAATAATAATAATAATAATAATAAATGATATACATAAAATTTAGAAATGTTAGTAGTTTTAATTTTAAACATAACATTTTATATTGCATAATAGAAAGATCAATCCTTCTCGTGTTAAGAATAAATAAATACTTTAAAGAAAATCAGAGCCGCATTTTCAAATACGCAAAATACTCAAATTGGTTAATTTGAGTCTATTTTCAAAATAATTTTTTAAATTTTTATTTATTTAAATATGTCCCTTAACATTATATTTTATTTCAAATAAATTATTAAATTAGTACCGTTAACTATTTAACGCCTTCGGATGACCAAGTGTCAGTGGAGAATGCAAAATTTTCATCCGACCCAGGCACCAAGTAGGACCGCTGAAGCTTCTCATGCGGCCGCTCTATTTTTAGAAAAGTATTCAAATATTATGAGCTACACACTTCTATAGTTTTTGACAGCAACGTTCATTTCACGAGCTATTTTTGAAAGACGTTCTAGAAGAAAACTAGATGACTCTACATTTAAAATCAAATCCTCTATGTTGAATACAGTACCCTCATTTTTACCATCTTTTAAATCATGTCACCATCAATACCCATATCCTTTCATGATCATTAAATGATCAATTATACAAGTTTCTAACCTCTTCGCTTCATCGCCATTCAATGCAAAACTTTATGTTTCACTATAAACTTGAAGATAGCAGACTATTGTAGTCAAGCATACAAGTAAAAAAGGCCGCCGCACCTTATGATTCCCATATCTGGTTACTCCCCGACCTTGCCTGCAGAATTGAACAATCTTATCAGGAAGTGTCACAAAACTAGTTCCCTTTCTAAAATCTTGAAGAAATTGTATTAAACTTTTGAAAAGACCTCTCAAAACATAAAATTTGAGATCAACAATTCCCAACTAGAACGGTTCAAATTGACTGCATCAAACTTCAAAATACAAAAAATACAAACTATGGTCCACCGAGACAGCTAGTATGTGGAAGGAAACAAGCACATATAGACATTTCAGAAGAAAGTAATTTTCATTGTAGTTAATAGCATTATTACCTGGAATCATCAAGAACTTTGGGGAATCACCATGATCCTCAACTAATTATGCAATCATATTTTTGTAGAGAAATCAACGATTAGCCCTGAAGAGCTAGAAGGATCCTCAATGCAGGAGCGGAAGTAGAAGGAATTGAAGCCTAATTTCTTGGTGTGGACAGCCGAAGGAACTGCGGCGGAAGAAAAGCTTAAGCAGATGAGAACAGAGCAAGTAATGAAGTACTCCAAGCTAATATCTACCTCAGAAATCAGATGGCGGACTGCGGATCTATGGGTCTTTGAAGCCTGAAGGCTTGAAGCTGTAAGCAAACTTAGGGCAGGCCGATGTAGGCGATGTCATCTTCCTTCTTGTAGAAGTGGAGTCGCAACCTCGTAGATGCAGGAAGCCAGTCAGCCAGCCAGGAGAGGAGAAGGGTTTGAAATGACATATTCTTTCTCGTCGTGGTGGAGTCGCGAGTGATTTAGGGCGTGCGACCACGCTTTGCGCCGAGCGGGGAGAGCTATTTCGCAAAAAAAATCGACCGCGCAGCAGGCTCTATAGTATTTTGCGAAAATTTTGACCCAGGCACGCGTACCCGGGTGTGCCTATACATGGGTCCGCCCCTGCTAAGCGCTGACAAGACATTGATATTGTACAACTCATATTCGTCAAGGGTAGACCCTTTCAAGCCACATAGGCAGAAGTCAAATTCAAAGATCAAGACAAACAAGCCAGCAGGAGCAATAGAATATATGGGCGAGTATGTGCGAGTATCCCTCCATACTCGTCAGGTGGGTGACCATGGGAAATGCTCGCCGATGTCAGACGAGATTCTCTTAATGTCGCGTAGTCGCGTCGGGCTATAAATAAGCTCCCACCCCTCCCCTTTGATTTGCCTATAAATAAGACCCCAGGAGTACCAGAAATTGCACCTTTGGCTGAACTTTTGGAGCTTGCTTTCGAAGACTTGGATCGTGAGATTTTAGCCATCCTCCTTAGTCGCCACTTTAGATACTCGCCAATTTGGCGCCTTCCTCGTACCCTGCTCGACTATTCTTGGTTGTGGAGGGGAAGTTTCTTCTAAGCTTCTAGGTATGTGGTGGGATCTCACTCTCGTAGCGCCTGGGGTACGTTTTGAGTTCCCATAGTCTCCATGTCCTTTCCCCGCGAACCATCAAGTTGGACCGCCGGACAAGTAACCTTAGACTTCATTGATCTGAATATTTTAAGTCAGAATTTTTCAGGCTTCAACACTTTGGTGTGGTGAGCGTGGATAGCAACCAGAGGAGGGAAATCTAGCAAGAAGGTGAGATGGTGGAAGTTGGCGAGCATGAAGGGATAGTCGGCAACTCGGCAGGTGGAGGCGAGTATGTGACGAGGGCAGATTTCAACGATTTCACGTGGCAGATAGAGGGTACCTTGTGAGTAGCATTGCTTCCTCGCGCGGAGGTCGTGACGACCTCGCCTCGTTGTGTGACTCTGTCGTAGGACGAGGGTCCCTCTATGAGACCAGGAAAGGAGCATATGGCAAAAGAGCCAGAGCGACTAGTGCAGTCACAGTTCTACCCAGCGAGCTCCCAAGGAATCATATTCTGAGATGTGGAGAACCTGACGAGATTCCAAGATACTCGCACAGGTGGGGAGTATGGTGGCGCTTCTCGCCAAGTAGAAGATCATCGCCGGCAAGGAGGAAGGAACCCATTCTGTGATGAGCTCCTTTCTGCCCCACTTCCAGAGGGGTTCATGGAACCCATTTTGATTTATTACTCTAGGATGGATGATCCCATCAACCACCTCCAGTGGTTTGAAAACATGGGTTCCATCTAGACCATGTCGGATGCGTTCAAGTGCATGATCTTTGCCATCACCTTTTGAGGGAGGGCCAGAGATTAGTTTTACCTGCTGGCAGGAGGTTCCATCTACTGCTTTGAAGACCTGCGCCGAGGAGTGATGATGTGATTCTCCATGACAAAGAAAAGGAAGAAGGAGGCAGCAACCCTCTTTTATCTAGTGCAAGGAGTGCGCGAGACGTTGGGGAAATACATCGACCGCTTCCAGCAGGAGGCTCTGGACATCCAGGAGGTGGATGGATTCACCTTGCAACTAGCTCTGACGTTCGGTCTGAGAGAAGGCCTCTTCAAGCTGGAGATCAGCAGAGATCCCCCATGTACTATGAAGAGCTTATTGAGAGGGTCAATAAGTTCATTCAGGGGGAATCATCGAATCGTAGCTTCTTGGCAAAGCTCACAATGTTGACCAGGGAGGAACAGGATGAAGAGGATAAGGTTCTGGTACGTGGAAAGAAGGAGGGGCCTCGGAGGCAAAAAAGGAAGAGGTAAGGAGAAGGAAGGCGGGAGGAGCCGAGAAGGAGGGAAGAGCCGAGAAGGAAAGAAGCAAGGAGGCCCTTGGTGGCTCCGGAGCGTCGGGAAGAGGAAAGAAGGTACCAGGTTCCTGTCAATAGGCCGACATAGAGGCTAGTAGGAAGTCCACAGCGGCAAGGTCCCAGAAGAAAATTCTCCCCGGAGAGGAGAAATTTCAACCAGCAAGACAGGCGTCAGGAAGGAGGACGAGGGGAAACGATGGTCATTGCCTGCGGGGCAATAGACACCATCGAAAGAACACCAGAATGAGGCACAAGATAGAGGAGATCCCCCTCTACTGTGAGTTGCACCGAGTGGAAGAGTAAGGTACAATGGCTTGCCCGGATTTTTGGGAAGCTAGGAGAAGGAGGGGGTGGAGGAGGGCATCAGACGCAGGAAGCCCTTATCGATCCGGTGGCATTCCAAGACCCCTTTTAAGGAGGAACGATGACTGAGTCAATCAAGGAGGTCGAGCAGGAGTTGTCCAAGGAGGAGTAGGAGGAGGAGGAGTGATCCACGGGAGAGCCGAGCTAGGATCTTCCCACAAAGGAAGTCTCCATCAGATATACCGCAAGAGTATCGCCACAATGTATCAAGCTCCGCCCCCATCAAAGGAGATCACCTTCTCGGAGGAGAACATGTTGGGGAATGAGAACCTCTTTCATAATGCCCTCGTGATCCAAGAAGCAATGGAAGACTTCACCGTCCACCGAATCCATGTGGATAATGGGAGTTCAGTAAATGTCATCTTCAAAAGGACGTTCAATGGGTTGGGAGTAGAGGCAGAAAGAGTGGTGGCTTCGGATTGTCCCCTCTTTGGATTTTCCGGAGAGAAGAAAGAGGTGGAGGGAGGAGCAAACTTTTTGGTAACACTCATTGGCACTTCGATCCAGTGCCAATTCGTCATCGTCGATGCACCGAGTTTCTACAACGCGGTCTTCGGGAGGCTGCTAATAAACTTCTTCAAGGTCATCCCCTCCTCCTTCCATCAGTGTTTAAAATACTGTCACGGAGACGTAGGTGAGGATCATGAGCGATCCAAGAGATGCTCGTGTGTGCTATCTCAGTGTAGTAAGCACCATAAGCTGGATGGAGGATGTGGAGGAGATGGAGAAGTGCTAGAATGGATGGCTAGACTGAAGGTCGCGGAAGAGGTGGAAGAAGTACCATAAGAGCATACCTTCTGCACGCACTGATTGGACAATCAGGCGGCGGCATTAAATGCTGACAGTGCATCTGGCAACTATTGAATCTGTCTCGACGATATTTCCATCATTACGACGACATGGACAATATCTCGACGACAGAACTTGTCGATCTCTTGGACTTGGACAGATCTTCAAGTCTTCTTTCTTCTTCTTCAGACAAGGATATTTCGACGATACGGGACATCCCTTATGCACTTGCATTTAAGACGACATGAAGTTATCTAACTGATGTCGGCATAATCTTCTTGAGTTCTTGATATCGTTGTAACCACCTTATCTTGTCGACGACATAATCGATATCCCATTGACATACTATTCTTCAGCAACTGCCTATCTTCATGTGACCTTCCTTAGTATTCTCGATGTCAAGCCTTCTTTGCGACGATATCGTCTTCATCAATTTTACTTGGCCTTTCCAACGACAAGGCTTCTTTACGACGATATCTGTCTTGATTAGCCTGTCCAATGACAAGGCTTCTTTACGACGATATCTGTCTTGATTAGCCTTTCTAATGACAAGGCTTCTTTACGACGATATCGTCGACATCTGACTTGTTTTTATGCTTGAGTCTTCTTCTTCATCTGGGCTTTCCGATATCGTTGTGAGGTGTTGTAGTGTTGATGTCACAACGATATCATCATACACATGTTGTATCGATGATAGCCGATATGATCATTCATCTTTGCTCTGCACATCATTTCAACGACATGCATACCCTTTTTGACGATATGTCCAGTATTTTTCAACGATATTGTACTTTGACAAATTATTGAAGTACTGGACATATTGCCTGATCTCTGCAAGCATGAACTGGATATGATATTAAATATACAATGCTTTTATAATTGAGCTGAGTGCTTCTTTAAATCAGGAACATTGCATGACACATTTTCCAACAATCTCCCCCTATTTGAAGAAGTCCTAACTCACCTCAATGATAAATGTCACACACATAAAGATTTAACATTAAGACAATATAATCACATTAAGCATCAATCACATAGATAGATTAAATGTTCTTGAATAAGAATTAACATTGAGTTGCCCCATTCTATTTTTCGATTCGATTTGATGCTCCTCAAGGTCTGCTGCTGCTTGCACCTTTGTCTTTCCTCCCTTGCTTCTGATAGTAGTTGATGGTGTTAAAATTTTTGATTTGAATCGTTTAGGAGTAAGCAGGAGTTGCATCAACTGAGTTATAGCCAAACAACCATAATGCCACACAGCAACACAATAGACTTTATTGAATCACAAAACTTCATTTACATTTGGAGACATACATGGCGAGACATGATTCATAAGATCACGTAGGAGAGAAGAACAAAACACACCAAAAAACAAATCTGGTGACTTGACAAGCAGAGACCGCACAGACCGCTGAACTCCAGAGACCGGTCGGCTTGTCCTAAGACTGCACGAACAGAAAATAGGCAAGACCGCAACTCAGATCACCCGGCTTGACCTGTACTGCAAGACCGCCACCTCAGAACGCACGAACTGGAGCTTATTGGTTTGAACAAGGAACAGAAGCTGTCGCCAGACCGCAACTCAGATCGCCTAACCACAGATGGCCGCCTGATCGCTGAGCTCGCTGCGAACAGCACAAGAACAACATAAACCAGTTCGCAGACAAGCCACTGCCGAACTGTTTATTCAAGCCACTGGAAAATCACCAAGGAAGGTGTTGGGGAAATGATTTATCTTAACCCCTAGAATTAAGAAGAATATAAATTCTAAGTATCAAAAATTAGGCTAAGTAAATATGCGTCGAATAGTATTCGACGCAACGTCGAAATATAGTCGCCGTTTCTCTCAGAATGAGTCGAAGTAACTCTTAGAAGAATTCGACGTAATCATAGTCGACGTACCTCTGACTTCTAGTCGACGCATTTGATAAAGTCGACGCACCTTCCTTATTCTCCTCTCGACGTCCAGCCAGGATGAAATCGACGTTTACGTCGAATAATAATCGACGCACGTCGATATCTATAAGTAAATCAAAAACACGTCAGATCTCTTTCCTTCTTTCTGTAGATCTGATTTTTTATGGAATGATATTATTCTTTTATAGCCGTTCTGAATCAGTCTATTTGATTCTTGGCTAATTTGATTAAGACTATTATGGAAATTATTTGAAATCAGAATGAATTCATTTCCTTCTACAGAAATATTAATTATGGAAACTCTTATCTCTTTCTATTTCTGTGTCTGCTAATTGATTATTCCCTCTTAGCAATATATTTTAAACAGAGCTATAAATAAGAAGGAGGTCGGCAGAGAATAACAAGAAGTGATCCACCATATACATTTGAAAAAGAGGAAGAGCTCCCAAGTGAAGAGTAAAAAAGCTGAGAAAAGAGATAATGTGCTGCAGAAAAGAAAAAGCCTTCATCTTCTCCTTCTGAAGCCATTCTGCTGCAAATTCTGAAAGCTCTCACAAAAGAGAGAAAAGCTTACAATCTCCTTCTCACTATAGAAGAGAGATCATATTCACTATACGTGTGCTTCTAATCTTCTTGCTAGGAAGAAGATTCTTTCTTACATATATTGTCTTCTGTTCTTCTACTTGCTCTACTTCTTCTTCTCATTCTATTTTCAATTGTGTAAAAGAGTTTTTAGAATCTCTCTTCAAAAAATTCAGTTGTAGTGGTTCTAAGAGTCTCCTTACCAAAAGACTCAGTTTGGTTCTAAGAGTCTCCTTATCAAAAGACTCAGTTTGGTTCTAAGAGTCTCCTTATCAAAAGACTCAGTCTGGTTCTAAGAGTCTCCTTATCAAAAGACTCAGTGCAAGTTAGTGAATTCCTACCAAAGGGGGTAGAAGAGTGGACTACCCAAAGTTTGGGGAACCACTATATTTCCTTGTGTTGTGCTGTGATTTTCTTCTTGTTACTTTTCTTCTTTACTTGCTTAATTCTTGTTGGTGTGTGGGAAGCTTAAATCTCTGATTATTACACATATATATATAATTGCATAAAGTATTTTAAATCTATATTCACCCCCCCCCCCTCTAGAGAATTCTAGTGAGGTTAACTGTGAACTTTCAGAAGGAGACCGCAACCTGCTGACCGCAAACCTGCGAACACAACAAACAGTCAACTCGCTTCCGAGACCGCCCGACCTCAAAATTGAGACTGCACAAAACAACCCAGGCTCTAGTTCTTACAGTTCTCGTTAAAAATGACGGGCCCTCCACCCCTATTTATAGGCGAGAGGACGGATGTCGTCACCGCCGCAAGAGAGGTATAATCACCACCCATCAGATCACGAGCGGTCTCACAAAGCAGACCGCGCGATCAGACCACTTGGACAACAGCCTGTCCAAGACCGCAAGTCAGCAACAGACCGCGCACAAGCCGCGCAGACACAGATCACTCCTTGCTTAGATCTCCTAGAGCAAACCAAGAACATCTGACCGACTGCAGACAAGTCGCCAGATCGCCCAGCATAAGCCGCCCGGTCACATCGGTTACACAAGAACAGACCGCCCGGTCTTCTATAAAGCAGATAGACCAACCAAGCAGATCTGACCGGAAAGAGACCGCAACAAACAAGAACAAACCGGCAGGTCACAGAAGACCGCCAGAGCCAGACCGGCAGAGCCAGACCGATAGAGCACCAATGCAGAGACCGCGCGGTCTCTGCGGTCACCAATATTCAGGTCGCCGGCCACCTTCCACTTCACTTCAAAAATTTCAACACTCCCCCTTGAAGTGGGAAGTGGAAACTAGCCCGAGTAAACTCCGTAACCGAGTAAACGGTCCTTTTGCCAGCGGCTTTGTGAAGATGTCTGCAATATTGTCCACACTCCGAACATGCTCGACCATAAGAGATCCTCCCAACACCTTCTCACGAATGAAATGGTGCTCAATCTCAATATGCTTGGTCCTTGCGTGATAGACTGGATTATTAACCAGCTTGAGAGCACTCTCATTGTCCCCGCGTAGCATAGTGGGACCTCGAACCTCCTCGTGAACGTCCTCCACCAACCTCTTGAGCCAAACAACTTCCTGAGCTGCTAAGGCCGAAGCCTTGTATTCCGCTTCTGTGGTAGATACAGACACTGAGTCCTGCTTTTTGCTGCACCAAGAAATAGTTGTGGGGCCTGTCATAAAGACATAACCAGACGTTGATCTCTGATCATCCACGTCTCCACTGTAATCAACATCCATGTATCCAAGCAACTCCAATCTTGACCCTCTCCTATATAGGAGACCAAGATCAGAAGTCGACTTCACATACTTCAAAATTCCTTTTGCCGCCAGAAGATGAGGCTTCCGTGGTTCTGCCATGTACCAACTCACCTTGCCAACTGCATAAGCAATATCTGGCCTTGTGATGGTCAAGTAGATCAAGCTCCCAACCAGAGCTCGGAACACCAACGGATCAGATAGGACTCTCCCCTCATCCTTCCGAAGTTTATGATGCTGTTCTAGAGGTATCGAGCTACTCTTCCCTTCTTCCATGCCGAATCGTTGAACAATCAGTTCCGCATATACAGCCTGAGAAACGAGCACTCTGCTCTCCCGCCTCTGAACCTCGAGTCCAAGGAAATGGTGAAGCTCACCCAGATCCTTCATCTCAAATCTGATAGCAAGCTCAGCTCTCAGTCTTGCTACCGCCTCCTTCGAATTCCCGGTGTCGATCATGTCATCCACATACAGCAGTACAATAACCCGAAGCACCCCCTCCTTCTTGACGAACAAGCTAGAATCAGATTCTGAAGCAAAGAACTCGCAGAATAGAAGATACTCCGCGATCTTCCCATACCACGCCCGAGGCGCTTGCTTTAACCCATACAGGGCTTTCTTCAATTTGCAGACGTAGTCCGGACAATCCTCCGAGATGAAGCCCGGCGGTTGGATCATGAAGATATCCTTGTCAATCTCTCTGTATAAGAAAGCATTCTTCACGTCGAACTGCCAAATCTCCCATCCACTGGATACCGCCAAAGCAATAACAAATCGAACCAAAGTCATCTTTGCCACTGGACTGAACGTCTCATCATAATCTTCTCTGTACTGCTGTGAGAACCCGCGAGCCACAAGGCGTGCCTTGTATCGCTCGATCGTGTCGTCAGCTTTCTTCTTGAGCTTATAGACCCGCTTGCATGTCACTGGGGTAATGCTCTTGGGCCTGGGCACTAGAGACCAAGTCTCATTCTTCTTGAGAGCATCCATCTCCTCCTGCATAGCAATGTCCCACTGCTTCACTCCTTTGGCCTTCTCAAAGCTCGACGGCTCCCTCTCATCCAAGGGACCAACAAAGAAACATGAGACAAAGCTCACCATGTTTCCTCTTGTATATCGATCTGGTGGCTTGATAGTCCTCTTCGACCTCCTAAGAGGTTGCAGCTGACTAACCACCTTCTCGGCAGCTTCTTCTGTGTTAGCTCCTCTTCCAGACGAACTTGGAGCATCGCTCCCCCTGCTTCCAGAACCTGAAGCCTCCATCTCCGAGCTTAACACAGCTGGAGCTCCTGGTGAAACAGGCAACTCCACTTGAAGATTTCCCGCATCCTTTCCTTCTTCATCAACCCTGCTCGCCGGTAGTTCAACTCCTGAACTCCCCTTATAGGAAGTCACCTCATCGAACACCACATCCCGAGATACCACTGATCTCCGTGTCTTAGGATCCATGCATCTCCATCCCTTTTTCCGCTCATCATATCCAACAAAGACTAGCTTCCTTGCTTTCGCATCTAGCTTTGTCTGAAGAGCATCAAGAATATGCACATAACAGGTTGACCCGAACACCCGAAGGTGTGCAACACTTGGCTTCTCCTTGAACATCAGTTCTTGAGGGGTCTTCATGTTGATAGGACTTAGAGGCATCATGTTGATGATGTATGCCGCACAAGACATTCCCTCCACCCAGAAGGACTTTGGGATACTCTTGGCATGAAGCCAGCATTTGCAAGTTTCCGTCAGATGACGGATCTTCCTCTCTGCAATGCCATTTTGTTGTGGAGTATGGGCACAAGTGAGCTCTCTCTGAACGCAGTGCTTCCTGCAAAAACTTGAGAACTCACCAGAGTTGAACTCCCCACCATTGTTAGTTCTCAATTTTTTCACCCGCAGGCCTAACCGACCTTCTACCAGCTCCTTGAACTCCACGAACTTCGCAAAAGCTTCTGACTTCTCTTTCAAAAAATATGCCCAGACATATCTGGTGTAGTCGTCAATCAACACCAACATATATCTATTGCCTCCAAGGCTTGGGGTGGCATTCGGGCCCCTTAGATCACCGTGAATGCACTCCAACGGCATTTTGCACCTTGTTTGTGATTTATCAAATGGAAGTCGATGAGACTTACCAAACTGACATCCCTCATAAACATGACCGTCTCCATAGGAGGACAAGCTAGGCAAGCCCTTGACGAGGCCCCTTACCGCCATAGCCTTCAATTTGTGCCATGCCTACATGCCCCAACCTTTCATGCCAGATAGTTGCGCTATCATTGGTCTTCATTTTGTCAACATAGGTACTTGTCGATAAAATGAACAAGTCCTTTACCCGCTTTCCAATATGAATAACATCTCCCTTTATCTCCGATTGAGTTTTAAGAAACTTCACTTCCGTTGGGCCAAACAGAACGTGATAACTGGCATCGACCGCATTGGTCACAAAGAAGAGATTCTTCTTCATACCCGGCATGTGATAAGCACTCCTCAATGTGAGTGGACCCTTATCACTGCTCAGAGAAACAACACCTTCTTGTTCTACTGCATGAACAGAATTATCAGCCGTAATGATTGCATCGTTACCTGAGTAAGGTGCCAAAGAAGAGAATTTTGATTCATCCCCGGTGAGGTGATGCCCACACCCTAAATCCACGATCCAATCCTCTTCGAAGTTGATGGCAGCCAAGGCCTTAACGGGCATCACCGTCATATTAGCCGCAAAGGCTCCTCCCCATCCAGCTTCATCAGACTTTGGTTTCTCCTTCTCCGCTGCATGTCCCGACTGAAGATTGACCTGGCAATCCTTCTTGAAGTGGTCGGTCTTATTGCACCTGAAGCACCTTGGTCCCTCTCCCTTCTTCTTTTCATCAGACTTAGGAGTATAGCCCCTATCCTACTGACCTGAAGTAGAGGGTCCATCATGACCTGGCTTCTTCTTCTCCCACTTCTTCTTCTTATTCCCAGAGAACAACACATCACTATATCCCCCAGAGATAGAAGTCCCCGCCATCTGTCTTGCCAAACTTTCCTGCGAAGCAAGTAAGTTTTCCAGCTCCAACTGAGATGGTTGATTTGCCCAACCCTGAACTGAAGTCACAAAGGCAACATACTCCTTCCGCAGCCCGTTGATGATATGCCTCTTCAATTTTGCCTCCGAGATGGGCTCATCAGGGTCAAATGCAGAAATCTCTGTTGTGAGGTACTTCATCTTGAGAAAGAAGGTAGAGATGGAAAGATCACCTTGAGGCCTTCGCCAACTCATTTTTAAGAAACTGTACCCGAGCTACATTCTTCTTATTACACAGCCCGTCCAAAGACGGCCAAATCTCAGGAGCAGATTTACATCCAATGATGTGATCGAATAGCTCTGGTGAAATAGCCCTCTTGAGTGTGAACTCTGCCTTTGCATTAGTCCTCCTCCAAAGTCTCACATCTGCCATATTATCTCCTGCTAGCTGAACTTCTTGTGTGTTATCTCCTCTAACTATCTCCCAAAGATCCTCGCCAAATAAGTAACTCATCATACACGACCTCCACTTCTTATAGTTAGTCGATGTGAGGAATTCAATACCAAGCCCTCGTATCCAGCTTCCATGGCAAACTATGTGGTTTCTTCTTCACAAAGACGATGGGAACTCAAGTTGAACACTGCTTATCCACTCCAAGAACCTACCTCTGATACCATGTTAAAATTTTTGATTTGAATCGTTTAGGAGTAAGCAGGAGTTGCATCAACTGAGTTATAGCCAAACAACTACAATGCCACACAGCAACACAATAGACTTTATTGAATCACAAAACTTCATTTACATTTGGAGACATACATGTCGAGACATGATTCATAAGAATCACGAAGGAGAGAAGAACAAAACACACCAAAAAACAAATTTGGCGACTTGACAAGCAGAGGCCGCACAGACCGCTGAACTCCAGAGACCGCCCGGCTTGTCCTGAGACTGCACGAACAGCAAACGGGCAAGACCGCAACTCAGATCGCCCGTCTTGACCTGTACTGCAAGACCGCCACCTCAGAACGCACGAACTGGAGCTTATTGGTTTGAACAAGGAACAGAAGTTGTCGCCAGACCGCAACTCAGATCGCCTAACCACAGAAGGTCGCATGATCGATGAGCTCGTTGCGAACAGCACAAGAACAACATAAACCAGTTCGCAGAGAAGCCGCTGCCGAACTGTTTATTCAAGCCACTAGAAAATCACCAAGGAAGGAGAACACAACCTGCTGACCGCAAACCTGCGAACACAACAAACAGTCAACTCGCTTCCGAGACCGCCCGACCTCAAAATTGAGACCGCACAAAACAACCCAGGCTCTAGTTCTTACAGTTCTTGTTAAAAATGACGGGCCCTGCACCCCTATTTATAGGCGAGAGGACGGATGTCGTCACCGCCGCAAGAGAGGTACAATCACCACCCATCAGATCGTGAGCGGTCTCACAAAGTAGACCGCGCGATCAGACCACTTGGACAACACCTGTCCAAGACCGCAAGTCAGCAACAGACCGCGCACAAGCCGCACGGACACAGATCACTCCTTGCTTAGATCGCCTAGAGCAAACCAAGAACATCTGACCGACTGCAGACAAGTCACCAGATCGCCCAACATTAGCCGCCCGGTCACAGCGATTACACAAGAGCAGACCGCCCGGTCTTCTATAAAGCAGATAGACCAACCAAGCAGATCTGAACGGAAAGAGACCGCAACAAACAAGAACAAACCGGCAGGTCACAGAAGACCGCCGGAGCCAGACCGGCAGAGCCAGGCCGACAGAGCACCAACACAGAGACCGCGCGGTCTCTGCGGTCACCAATATTCAGGCCGCCGGCCACCTTCCACTTCTCTTCAAAAATTTCAACAGATGGGCTTTGGAATCTTCTTGGTAGAAGGAGGAGGACCATGGGGGAACGCTAGCTTGTGATTCTTCCTCCTTTCTAGTTGCTCTAGATGCTTATTCCACTCAATCGACTGATATACTCTTTGATGGCCTTCTTGAGGGTATCCAAACTGTATCCATGATTCTGTAATTGTTTCTCTAGAATTAGGACTCCACCTTCCTGATTGTGGATCCTGCTCAACTTCCCTCAGCCTCTTCTGCCTGTAGTTGTTGCTCTGGAGTTTCTTTCTCTTCTTGGAGGTTGCTGATTCTCCGAATTCAATACCATACTCCATTGAATCAGTACTTACTGATGGATCAACTGCTTCATACACTGATGGGGGTTTTTGCATTGTCTGCTTCACTTGATTTGTTATCTACATCGCTTGATGGGATCCGACATTTATTATTTCATTCTCTCCCTTTAGGACTTGTTCAATTATGCGTGCTTCAAGAGCTTCTCTGAACAATTTTAACTGTTCATCCAGGTGCTGTTCAGTAACATCCAGATTGTTCCTTACTTCTAGTAGATGTGTATCTATTGTGTGAGCATTATCATTAATCCTGTTCAAAACTTGATTCTTATTATTAGTAGCAGCTATTTCTATCTGCCCAAGGGCATACTCCACATTTTCTGAGAATGTTACTTGATCTATCATGATCTTATGGGTTTGATGTCCCACCGTGTTGACTTCCTCGCCCATGTGTTCTATTGCGGGAGCTGCCAGAATGTAGAAGTGGGCGCACTGGGTGTTGAGATTAAGTATGTCTCTCTTCATTGTCTTGATCTCAGCCTTCATCTCGTTCATTAGTCCATCCACAGTCTTTACAATGAATGTTTCCAATCGATTCCGCTGAGCAGTCAGTAGAGTCGATATCATGTGATAGAGGGAGCCTGCATGAGTCAAAGATGGCTCAACAGCTTCTTCTTCTTGATCTCCTTCATCCTGTGGAGCTACATCAGGGGTACCTTCAGACGATTCCTCACTGATATGGACTGTTACTTTGGCCTTCTCCTTGAAAACTACTGGTACTATCTCACTAGGAGATGTAATTACTATTTTACTTGTTATTGCCAATTCATGGCAAGCTGAAGGGGCGGTGTCTTCCATTGGCTCGGGCACATTTCCTTGATTTTCTAGGGCAAAGTACCCCAGTTGGGTCTCCCCCTCAACTTGAGCGTCACCTTGGGCCGAGCCTCCTACCGAGAGCTCCCCATAAATCATCTCTGCGTCTTGGGCTGAGATCCCAAGTTGGGACTCCCCATCAGCAGGAACACTCCCCAAGTTGGGGTTGCTACCTTCTTCAATCACCTCTTTGGAAGCAGGTTCAGGTACTGATGCTGGGATATCTCTTCGAGTAGATGTATCCCCCTCAGATGGAGCAGGGTTGTGTGGGGGTGAGGTTTTGTCATCAGAACTGCTTGATGAATCTTCTTTTTATGATAGGATTACTTGGGTTGCTTGCTTCTTTTGCTTCTTTGGAGCGGATGGGGAATCAGATGATGTTTTGGGGATAGACCTATCCCATCTGTCAAGCATCTCGGCGTCCGGCCTTTTGGTTAGTGCAATGGCACTCCCATCCTTCTATGAAGAACATCACCGAGGGTATTCAGGAGGAACAGAGATAGTATTCTTATGTAAGATGGATTCTTCAGGGTACTCTTTATTCTCTGGAAGAGAAACACACTCCAGTCAGTCTTCTTGGAATGAATGACTCGGGCCATTGCAACGAACATTTCCTTGGAAATCCGATCATGCGAGCCTCGTTTGCATAACAGCACCTTCCCTACGATGTCGGCCAGCAGCTTGTCTTTCTGATTGAACACATTTCTTTTAATCGACTTGTAGGTCTTCCCGGTGTGGCCGCACCAGTCGTAACTAGCGGAGATATTCTCTGTGGTCAGCTCTTCTTCCTCTTCCCCTTTGATTCTGGGCAGATGCAGCGCCTTCCCGAGGCTCTTTGCAGATATCTTAACTTTCTTACCGGCCATGGTATATTTGATCTGGGATTTCGAGTGATTGAGCCTGCCTTCAGCGAAGAGTTCTGCCAATTCTCGGTGGAGAAGAACTGAGGGCTCGCTTAGTAGATATTCTAAGCCGACGGATTCAAAGAGCCCTAGCACTGACCTGATTTCTTCAGAGCACGAGTTGAAACCCCCGCGCTGGAGTTCACAACCTGAGATTACGTCTTCTCTTTTGGGAGCCATCGATTCAGAGCAAGAGAGGAGGCAGTACGTCGGAGACGAAGCAGTGATTTGTCGAAGGAATAGCTTAGGGCAAATGATAGCGTAATTTTATTCTCGAGCATTCACTCTATTTATAGTGTAGGTAGGTGAAGGGGTGCGTACCTTTGATTGTGTCGGTGAAAATGATCGATCTAGTGCTGTGTTAAATAGTTGGACTCTATTTCGACGATACTTCTGATTGTCGTCGAAATGGTTCTTGGATACGCATCCTTCCAGCTTGATCTATTTGTCGTCGCAACATCTGTTATGTCGTCGTAACAAGTTATTGTATCGACGATACAGATTTCTTAAACTTGTCAGCCTAGGGCAACTTTCGGCCCTTCTTGGGAGACATCTTTTATCCCCAACCCTGAGAGTTCTCCATGGGTGTTTTGGTCAGTTCCAACTTGTAATCCTACTGACTTCTTTTGGTCTTTTTAATAGGATGACCTGTACTAAGATTGTTAATGAACTAATTTTGCTGTTCCATCTTATGGGCCAGAGCAACCATCTTGTCCAAGGCCCGGATTTGCTTCTAGCGGGCTCTTGGACTACTTGCAAAATGAGATTACAATCCCTTAGGTACCTAAGTAGCTTTGGGACCTAGGACATTGTTAGCTTTAAAGGGCATACTGGATCTAACTGCTCCAGGATATGCATAGTGATGATGAACAAGATTATTTGCAAGTTTAGCATTTGTTACCCTTGGAGCAGTTGGATTGTACCAACAATCCATTGCAAAGTGCCCAGTCTTTCCACAGCACCAACATTCAAACCTGTTATATCTTCCTTTCTGGCTGACTGTGTGAGCATAAGTCCTTTGTGTATGAACAGAAGGATATTTGAAGGAGACTGATCTGTACTGATTGCGAGTATGATGTTGGCTATCACCATCCACATCTTTCCACCTGGAGTCAGTCTTCTTTAATGACTTCTTCTCTTCTCTAGACTCACTAACTTCATGCCTCCTTGTGATCATCCTTTCATGAGGTACCTTTGAGGTTGTTGGCATGTTCTTGGGTTTGGAAGATCTTGCTACAGGCTTCCTTGCAATGAGGGATTTATCCTCCACCCTTCTGACATCATTATTCTTAGATTTCAGGGTACTAGGCTGATCTCTGTCCTTCTTTAGAAGTACAACCTCTTTGGTTAGAGAACAACACAGCTCCTTACTGTCAATCAGTTCCTTCAGAGTTTTCCCAAATTTGCTTATCAGATCAAGGTTGGAGCTTGCCTTGAAGTCCTTTTTGAGTTGGCAAAACTCTACATTCTGTAGAGTTAGCTTTTCAGCCTTTTCAGAGAGATCAGAGTTTCTGGCTTGAAGAATTGAGATATTTTCAACTTGCTCCTTGCAGAGCATCTTGATCTTTTTGAGATCCTCTAGAAGGACATCATATGGCTTGAACAAGTCAACATTTCCTGATGAGCTTGTCTCAGATTCTGAATCTGAGGTAGATAGAGGAGCCCTTATGCATACTTGGTCAGGAAAGACTTCATCCTGAATTTCCTCCTCTGACACAGATAAGGCAGTCAGTCCAAAATCAATATTCTCTTCTGAGTCTGAACAGCTTGAGTCACTGCCACTCAATGTTTTGGCTTTCTTCTCAGCTACATTGCTTCTTTATTCCTTCTGATTTTTGGAAGGCAATACCGATTCTGCATTTCCTTCTTTTGATCCTTCCATAAGGACTGTTAGAGAGTCTCACATCTCCTTTGCTGTCATGCAGTGAGCAAGTTGCTGGAATATAGAAATGGCAACTGCACTAGCTAGGATGTTTTTGGCCTCCTTGTCTAAGTTGACCAGGGTAACCTCATCTTTAGTCATCTCAGAAGCTTTCTTGGGCACCATCTCAAAAGAACAGCAATTGGAGGCTATCATGGGGATATATGGCCCTTCTTGAACAATTAGGAACATTCTAAGATCCATAGCCTCCATGAATATTTTAGCTCTTACTTTCCATAGGGCAAAGTTCTCCCTAGAACAAATAGTTATTCTTGATTCCATAGCTATGATGAATGGACACGCACTGGCGGATTTGTTCAAGTTGTTAAGCTTTTCTTTCAACAACCTTGCTTTGATACCACTTGTTAGTTATTGAGTATCGACTTATCACCTAGAGAAGGGGGGTTAATAAGTATTTCAAATTATTTTGTTCCCCTTTTGGTGTTCTTGATTTTTAGTTAACGGATTTAGAGATTAAAAGCATTGCACAGAAAACACACAAGAATTTATAGAGGTTCCTAAAGACAAGGTGTCTTGAGTAGTCCTCTGTCCCTCTACGCCTACCTAGCAGTGTGCTAGGCTCAGTAAACTCCGCCAATGTCTTCGGCCCGCAAGCCTTACAACTCGGACCCACAAGTCCTACAGCCTAGGCCCGCAAGCCCCTACTGCACTCAAGCCTGCAAGCTCGACACTCAGGCCCTCAAGCCCTACACAGCACAGACCTGCAAGTCTTGCCCCTTGGACCCGCAAGTCCTACAGCGTAGGCCCGCAAGACCCTACTGCACCCAATCCTGCAAGCTTGACACGGTTGGACCCGCAAGTCCTCTGCCCTGTCCCTCAAGCCTCACAGATCTCAAGCCCTCAAGCTCGACACTCAGATCTCAAAAACAGATCTTACAGTTTTGGCCCGCAAGCCTTACAAAGAAAGATAGAATATAAATTCTTCTGCCTGGTGGAGATCGGCTTCTTGACTTGAACGATTCTTATTAGTCGATGTGGCTTGACTGCAACTTGGAGAACACTGGATGTGCGTTTTTGTTCTCCTCTCCTTTTTGTCGATTCTTCTCCGTAGCTTATACTTTTGTATTGCTCGGTGGGATCCTTTTTCGATTCTTCGTTCTCGCCTTTTTTTTTCTTCATCTCACTTACTTTCTGATTAGGGCATCCACTGTTCCCTTTTATAGGATGGAGGAGCCTCTTAACAGTCACATATGATGTCCTTCATTGACAGGCGCCCATACCTTAAGAGCACGCACTGATTGGACAATCAGGTGGCGGCATTAAATGTTGACAGTGCATCTGGCAACTTTTGAATCTGTCTCGGTGATATTTCCATCGTTACGACGACATGGACAATATCTCGACGACAGATCTTGTCGATGTCTTGGACTTGGACAGATCTTCAAGTCTTCTTTCTTCTTCTTCAGACAAGGATATTTCGACGATACGGGACATCCCTTCTGCACTTGCATTTAAGATGACATGAAGTTATCTAACTGATGTCGGCATAATCTTCTTGAGTTCTTGATATCGTTGTAACCACCTTATCTTGTTGGCGACATAATCAATATCCCGTTGACAGACTATTCTTCAGCAACTGCCTGTCTTCCTGTGACCTTCCTTAGTCTTCTCGACATCAAGCCTTCTTTGCGACGATATCATCGTCATCAGTCTTTCTTGGCCTTTCCAACGACAAGGCTTCTTTACGACGATATCTGTCTTGATTAGCCTTTCCAACGACAAGGGTTCTTTACGATGATATCGTCGACATCTGACTTATTTTTGTGCTTGAGTCTTCTTCTTCATCTCGGCTTTCCGATATCGTTGTGAGGTGTTGTAGTGTTGATGTCATAATGATATCATCATACATATGTTGTCTCGACGATAGCCGATATGATCATTCAGCTTTGCTCTGCACATCATTTCAACGACATGCATATCCTTTTCGACGATATGTCCAGTCCTTTTCGACGATATTGTACTTAGGAAAATTATTGAAGTACTGGACATATTGTCTGATCTCTACAAGCATGAACTAGATATGACATTAAATATATAATGCTTTTATCATTGAGCTGGGTGCTTCTTTAAATCAGGAACATTGCAGGGCACACTTCCCAACACTCGAGGTCTGGCCCATCCGGCAAAAGAAGAGGGCAAGCACCACTGCATTGGCTGATCCCATTAGAAAGGAAGTGAGGAAGCTGCTTGAGGCAGACTTTATTGTTGGATCTTACGGCGCCCTTAGAGGGGGGTGAATAAGGGAATAAAAATCTTTTTATAATTTTATGGAAATTACTAAATTGTTTAAAGTAATATTAGAACACAAAATAACAATTTAGCTAAAGGAAGAAAATATCATAATTTGCAAGTTTAGGATTTAGAAACAAGTGCTAAATTGTTATATGATGAAGTAGATTAAGATAAACAATTTAGACAAAGTGATTTGAATTGAAAGCTTTGTAACCAATATTTTAGCGATTACGCCAAATGAGAGAAATCAAGTAAACACAAATAGAGACATGATTATATTATATGAAAAGGTGTTTACAAAAATTGATTTCAATATCGCTAGAAATCGGAGGTGAACATATGTAAATAATTTTTCCTTTTCTATACCGACTCGTATCCCCACGAACCGGTTGGCTTTAGCCTATCCTTCCCCGGATATGGCCTCAAGCCGCTCTAGTCAATCCTTCCCCGGATATGGCCTCGAGCACCCCCTAGATCTAATCACCTAGACCTAGTCGCCAACACAAGGCGAATTTCCTCCTAAGTCCTACCCAGACCTAGTCGCCAACACAAGGCGAATTCTCTAAACGGTTACAAAAAGTATGGAATGGAAATAATGAAAATAATAATAAAACTCCCTATATGAGATCTCTGGAGTTGAGGATGAAGGATCGCTGTAGTATAAGCGAGGAAGAAGCGATCGTCCTTCGGATGTAGCGTGACGTAGCCCTCCTCCAGAATTCTCCTTAAGCTTTTTGTGGGAGTTCCATCTTCGGCAGCATAACAGCACTGGAATCATGGCACAAGCAACCTCTCTGGGATGGATAGCCAAAACGAGAAGCAAAGCTCCAATTTATAGAACTTGGAGCTAGCGCCTGCGGTAGTGGCTAGCGCCTGCGGTAGCGTTCGTGTGAAGCGGTTGCGAAACCATCGGCGGCGTGGCACTGTGCACGAACTGGAGATAGCGCCTGGTGGTAGCGATAGCGCTGGCGGAAGCGAAAACTGTCGGTGGCGTGGCAGAACAAACTTTCGTCGGTCAGAGCTTCAAGTTCGTCGAACGGACATTTCGTCGAACGGAGCCAAATTCGTCGAACGAAATTTCGTCGAACGCAACTTCAATTTCGTCGGACGGCTAGCGCCTGGCGGTAGCGTTAGCGCCGGCGGTAGCGCTGCTCCTTTCAAAAGTTTGATTCCATACTGCCTTCTACCTGTGGAGTATTGCACCTATAGTTCATGCACACTATAAACACACTACAAGCAATATCAAATACAATATGTGATTTGTTATTCTCAAACAAAGGGATGTGACACACATGTCCAACAATCTCCCCCTTTTGATAATAACAAATCCACTTAGCAAGAAATCAACAATAGTGTTTATAGTAAATGATAAGCAAGATGATAGTGCAACTATAGTAGATGATGTGCATGATAATGTGCATACTCCCCCTATCTTAATGCTCCCCCTACATAAATGCAATTTATATGTTACTCTCCCTAAATGATAGATTTCATGAATTAGTCTCCCCTTATTTATCTATATTTCTCAGATATAGATTTCTTCAATTAATCTCCCCCTTTTGGTATTATCAAAAGAAGGTGGGGTGAGGGTAGTAAGGAGGCATTTATATATTATGATCGAGCTTTTCGAAATATAAATAATGATAAAGAGTTTAAGCATAGCATATATAAGAGATTTCAAATATAAAGATAAGAGTTGTAAGCAAGCGGAAGATTATAATAAACATCTTTTTGTAAGCATGAAAAGCATAAGTAGAAATATGAGTTTTAGTTCAAAAATGAAAGCTGTTTTAACCTTTTTGAAATCTTAAAGTTTTTCATAAAAATACCAAGTATGAAATGAACATATCAAAGAGAGATTATACTACAATGTTACTTAATTCTAAGTTCAAGAAATACCAAAACATTGTAGAGATCATGCTAGGTTTATCTAGTGCATTTTTATATAAAGAGTAGTATAGAAAAAGCATTAGAATCTAATACTCATGAGAAGAAGTGTTATGAAAGATAATGATGTGCACATAAGTGTATTTTGAGCAATGTTAACAATGGATTTAAATCATCAAAATACAAGACATATGTATAGTAAAGTGCACAATAAAACACAAGTAAATTACTTTCACACACTTTTAATACACATAATTTTTTTTAAACAAAGTGGTGTAATAACTAAGGTTTGCACAAGACACTTTACTATTCTTTCCAAGGTGCTCAACCACACAACGCTTATGAAGACTTATCAGGAGGTTCAAGTAGTGCTTGGTGGAGTTGTATTTGTCTACATATATAATTTTTTGTTCACATTTGTGAGACAGCATTCTCCGAATACACGTGTTTTGCAAACCAAAATTTTTAACTTAACCACTTTTCTAAATTTCAATAAGTGCAATTCAAATGTAGTGTAGGCAATAAACTTATGCAAGTTTTAATTCATTGTACAAATACAATACACAAACAAGCATTTTTAGATTTAGACACACATGTTGATTACCAAAATAAGTGAGTGAAATGTATCATTATCAATCATAAAACATTTACTCAGACTTAGAGGCATGCTAAGCTTGGTTCTACAAATTTTCAATACAATTGATGCACTTTAAATAGATATATCAAAGCATGATAAGCAAAATAATGTTCATAGTAATTTGAAGGAATAAGTTTTAACATTGTAAATAATTCTAAATAGAATTCATACATGCTTGATATTGACAATAAAGATCATACAGTTTTTTTTGTTTTATCATTTTTAAATCAATTAAAAAATAGAAAATCACAAAAACATATTTTTGTCATTTTTAAATTTTGAATTTTTGTAGTTGATTTTTCATAATATGAATAAAACAAAAAACCATAAAACATATTTTTGTATTTTTGAATTTTCAACTTTTATAGTTGATTTTTCATAATTCAAACAAAACAAAAATAAAATAGACAGAAACACAAAAATGAATTTGCACAAATAAACTAACATATTTTTGTTGATTTTTAGAAATTTTAAAAAATAGAAAAATCCAACACACACGCTAGCGTCGGCGCTAGTGATAGCGCGGCAAACAGTACGTGATTTTTTGAGAATTTAAATTTTTTATTATTGATATTGATTAAGTGTCCTTAAAGTAGTTCCATGCTGAAATTTCAGAATTTTTGGAGATCTCTAGGTGGATCAAATTTGCATGAAACTTTGGCTTTTCAAATTCTTGTGTTTTACAAAACCATTTAAACATGAAGATATAAACTATGAAGACACAAGAGGACATTTTTTATTAAACAACCCAAAATATGCATGATTTAAGTGATGAGTAAATAAAATGATCATGCAAAGAGTAATATAAGTACGTCCTAAGATTAAAGACTACCCTGACTAAATGTCTATACCCTAGCCCCGTACTAAGTGACGGATGGTCATGAGGAGCTGCACACATGTCGTAGGTTGGGGTATTAGTGTCATATGCACACACTAGAGAACACTTAACCTTGCACTCTTTCCCCCCAGTGCCTCGCAAGGCCCCACTGGAACCCTCCCCGATTAAGGACAAGACATGACTTAGAGGTTAGGTCTCTAATGTATACAACCCTACGCCCCCGCTATTGTGAGATATGAAGTCATAGGTGAAATAATCATTTGGACAACCTATGCTTTTAAATCTATGGGTTGATTTATAAACTATGGGTTTTGTTTAATGTGATGAGATATAAAGCCGCATAGTTTTTCTACTTTTATGAGATGACGATATGTGATAACTAGCACAATTACTAATATTCAATAAGTGATAAAGCTAGTATGATGAGTTTTGGGTTTAATGTCATGTCATAAGATTAATATTAATATTGCATGTATTCCAAAATAGAATTTCAAATTATAGATCTAGAATGGAGTGATGATTTAGTTTGATTTATACTTTCATTACAAAGTTGATTCTAGAGTCTACAAATAAGAGAGATACATGCAATCACTAGCAAAGTAAATCAATACATCAAATAATGTAAAGAAACATTATTCATAATTTTTATCATAAGATTCATAATTCCTATTATCGATTTGAGACAAGTCTTGATAGAACATGAATTATGATTTATGATTAAAGAGAATTTTTGCATAGAATATATGTTAGATCATCATGATGTATGAGAATTCTAATCCTTCTAGACTTATGATATAGTGATATAGTGATTTTCTTTTGAAAGAACATGATTGATTTGTAAATCTAGAAAAATGATGATCATCCAATCATATAAAAGACAAAGATCATATATATAAAGTTTTTGAAATTTATAAGATTGCTTTCAATAATTAAAATTATTGATCTTTGGTTTTGCATGATAATATATGATTCATGAAACAATATTCATAAATATTCTAATGATTAATCCATAAACTATGTGGTTGTTGGAATTTTAGTATTCTATATAATTTCAAATCACATCGTTATCATAATATTTTAATAACATTGTAAATGTTATACCTAGCATATAAATTTGAGCATAAACCAAGAAGTGATGCTAGAATAATGAGTTTGAATGCAATGTTATTACATTGAATTAATGGAGATAATGTTGCATGTAATATGAGAAGTTTACAAATTAATTTTCTTTAGACCTATAATGAAATGATTAAACTTTTGATTTCATCTTAATGATATAAGATGATTCTAAGGTCTAAATTACATGCAAACAATGGTGACACATATCACACATAATATCTAAATTAATATATGAAACAATTATACATAGGATATCATGTGATGAAAAATCCATAAACACAGAAATTTCCGAATCAAGCGAACTAAGATAGCATTTAAAAATGGAGTTGAAATTGGGCAAATTGACAGCACCAAACAAACTTAAATGGGCAAGTTTAGTTTGCCGATAGATGGAGATTTCTGTGCTCTTTCCGAAAAGATATTAAACGCGAAAATCGGATGAGCGGATCAAAAGATATGGCTATTTTTGAAGATTTGATCGTTAACTTGCATTTTTGAAAGATCAAACATGCGTTTAGATGAATTTTTGTTTTCGATTTTATTTGATAATATTTTTCATTATAAGGGCTATCAAATTCAACAAGTAGAAAAATAATCAAAACGTTGCGCATTTTAATTTTAAGCTTAAGCCCTTTAATAAACCATTTAAATCCATATTTTTTTTTAAATAATTTCATTAGTCTTTAAAATAATTTTATATTCAAATGATAATGTTAATTCAAGACATTGATGGGCAAAGAATTTAAAAGGATATATTTAAACAATTTAAGATGAGAGATAGATCACTTTGAAAAATAAATGACTTAATGTTCAATTTTAATTCAAATTTGATTTGATAAACATTAGGCTTAATATATGAAAGTCATATTTCATGATATATAAAGTGATCATAGCATGTTTGTTTAAAAAATATTAAATAAACAAAAGAAAAGAGACGATAAGCATATCATGAAGTAGAGTATTGATATTTCATTTTTAATTGTTTCTACTTCATGCAAATGATTGGATACTAATTAATAAGAGATTTAGGTATCCAAAGGGGACCATGTGGGATGGTTCCTTTGGGTACCCAAATACATCGTGTAGGCTTTTGGAGAGATAGTGATGAATGGGCCTTTACAAGTGGAGTTAGTGTTTTGTTTTTAATTTTGGGCCTCCATTCATACTTTGGTTGTTTGTCTTTTAAATTCATGTTATGATTATTTGACATCTTTTTGGAATGATAGTTGTTTGAAAAATAATTCATTTGGGATTTATGTTTATTCAAATTATTTTTCAAAATAGATTGATGTTGATAATCATAATGAATTTTATTATAACGATTCTTTGAAAGTTTATAAGAGTGATTGTTTTTCTTAAGAAGTGATTGTTGAAAGAGTGGGTTACAAAATGTTGTAAATAATTGATTCTTATTTTGATAATTTTCATTTCCACTCTTTCTTATAGACATACTCTTATAATATAAAGGATTATATCTTGTAGTTTGTTTTTCATGAAAAGGAGGTATTAAATTTGAGTCATGATTGAAAATATATTGAGACTTATAATAGTGACTCTTAAGAATTTTATGAGGATCATAATTCTTTTTGAAACTAAACTCCTTTTGATTTAATGTGTGAAAATGGTCCTTTTTAGAAATGATTTTGTAAGTTAATTTATCCTTGTTATTCAAAATCTTATGATGAAATTCATTACATGACATTTGAAATTTTTCAATAAAAGATTTTAATTGTATTAACTTACAAGATAAAGAATCATTTTCAATTATCAATTTTTCATTATGCCTTTTAGAAATTAAGAGACCTTTTTCAATTTCCTTGAATTTTTCTTTTAATAAATTGCAATCTAAACAAGGAATAGGAATTTTAACTAAAGTGCGTGAAAGAGAATTTAACACATCAATATTTGATTCTACGTTATCGTTTGCTTTTAAAGATTTATTTTCTAAACGTAATTTGGAATTAGCAATTTTTAACTTTAAAATTTTACGTTTAGCAATTTTAAGCATACGAGAAGTAGAAATAGAATTTGCTACAAAAAGAGGAGTTTTTGATTTTCTTACATTGCTATGGGATGAGGCAAGATTTGGACCAACGATTCCTTTGACATCTTCTTTGCATTCCTCTTCCATAGTTGAATTTCCGTCTTCTCTTTTGCTTGATGTGTTGCCAACAAATGAGTCCAATATTGTGACGTTGTATTTTTCTTCCTCCAAGCATGAGTCCTCGTCGATTTCTTCTCTTGGATCCATAAGGAATTCCTCGTCGATTTCACTCTTAGATTTATCATCCTCCAAGAGTGAGTCCTTGTCGATTTCTTCTCTTGGATCCATAAGGAATTCCTCTTGTTCATCATCTGTGGAAGGAAGATTATAAGTATTCTCAAGAAATTTCCAAACTTCATAAGCAGTAGGAAGTGTTTGAAAATATTTTGATCTAATGCACAATATAGACTATTCATAGATTTGGCATTTAAAAACATTTCATTTTTATTTAAAATACTTGGGGCATTTTAATTGTAATATTCCATACTTTAATATCCAAAGATTTAAGAAATCTTTCCATAAGAAATTTCCACCTATTATAATTTTTGCCGTCAAATAAAGGTGGTGCTAAAGATTTTTCATTTATAGGAAAGTTTCCCCCACTAGTAGAAGCGAGATCATGTGACACCATTATTCCTGGTTTTACACCGTTTGGAATAACCTACCTCTGATACCACTTGTTGGATCTTACGACGCCCTTAGAGGGGGGTGAATAAGGGAATAAAAATCTTTTTATAATTTTATGGAAATTACTAAATTGTTTAAAGTAATATTAGAACACAAAATAACAATTTAGCTAAATGAAGAAAATATCATAATTTGCAAGTTTAGGATTTAGAAACAAGTGTTAAATTGTTATATGATGAAGTAGATTATGATAAACAATTTAGACAAAGTGATTTGAATTGAAAGCTTTGTAACCAATATTTTAGCGATTACGCCAAATGAGAGAAATCAAGTAAACACAAATAGAGACATGATTATATTATATGAAAAGGTGTTTACAAAAATTGATTTCAATATCGCTAGAAATCGGAGGCGTACATATGTAAATAATTTTTCCTTTTCTATACCGACTCGTATCCCCACGAACTGGTTGGCTTTAGCCTATCCTTCCCCGGATATGGCCTCAAGCCGCTCTAGTCAATCCTTCCCCGGATATGGCCTCGAGCACCCCCTAGATCTAATCACCTAGACCTAGTCGCCAACACAAGGCGAATTTCCCCCTAAGTCCTACCTAGACCTAGTCGCCAACACAAGGCGAATTCTCTAAACGGTTACAAAAAGTATGGAATGGAAATAACGAAAATAATAATAAAACTCCCTATATGAGATCTCTGGAGTTGAGGATGAAGGATCAATGTAGTATAAGCGAGGTCGAAGCGATCGTCCTTCGGATGTAGCGTGACGTAGCCCTCCTCCAGAATTCTCCTTAAGCTTTTTGTGGGAGATCCATCTTCGGCAGCATAATAGCACTGGAATCGTGGCACAAGCAACCTCTCTGGGATGGATAACCAAAACGAGAAGCAAAGCTCCAATTTATAGAACTTGGAGCTAGCGCCTGCGGTAGTGGCTAGCGCCTGCGGTAGCGTTCGTGTGGAGCGATTGCGAAACCGTCGGCGGCGTGGCGTTGTGCACGAACTGGAGATAGCGCCTGGCGGTAGCGATAGCGCTGGCGGTAGCGAAAACTGTCGGTGGCGTGGCAGAACAAACTTTCGTCGGTCAGAGCTTCAAGTTCGTTGAACGGACATTTCGTCGAATGGAGCCAAATTCGTCAAACGAAATTTCGTCGAACGCAGCTTCAATTTTGTCGGACGGCTAGCTCCTGGAGGTAGCATTAGCGCCGGCGGTAGCGCTGCTCCTTTCAAAAGTTTGATTCCATGCTGCCTTCTACCTGTGGAGTATTGCACATATAGTTCCTACATACTATAAACACACTACAAGTAATATCAAATACAATATGTGATTTGTTATTCTCAAACAAAGGGATGTGACACACATATCCAACATTTATGTCAGAGATCCAGTATTCAGACTGGGTCTTGAATGTTGTAATGGTGAGGAAAGTCGGAGGGGGCTGGAGAATGAGTATCGACTTTTCATTATTAAATAAATCTTGTCCGAAGGATTGTTACCCCTTGCCATGAATCGACACGCTAGTTGATTCTGCCGTCGGTTTTTCTGTGACGAGCTTCCTTGATGCTTTTTCAGGATACCACCAGATCTGAATGCATCCCCCCGATTGTCGTGACGCCTCCTTCATCACCAGCGATGGTTGTTATACCTACAAGATGATGCCCTTCTTGTTGAAGAATGCTGGGGCTACCTACCAGCGAATGATGAATCGGGTCTTCAAGGAACAAAAAGGGCAGAATCTGGAGGTGTGCATGGATGATCTCTTGGTTAAGAGCAAGATAATCCAGGGGCATGTCATCGATCTCGTGGAGACCTTTGCGATGCTTCAAAAATTTAAAATGAGGCTCAATCCGACAAAGTGCGTGCTCGGGGCACGGATGTGAAAGTTCTTGTAACATCTTCTCACCCTGAAGGGAGTTGAGCCTAATCCTAACAAATTTAAAGCTATCTTGGAGATGGCATGGCCAAATGCACCAAAGAAGTCCATAGGCTGACAGGAAGGTTGGCAGGCCTTAGTCGCTTCCTATCAAAGTCCGGAGATAAGTGTTCTCCTTACTTCAAAACTCTCTGAAGAAGCCAGCAATTCGAATGGACCGAGAAGTGTGAAGAGTCCTTTGAAAAGCTTAAGCAGCAGTTAACCCATGCACTTCTACTACAAGGCCCGATGGAAGGTGAGGACATACTCCTCTACCGAGGAGTGGGAGCGGAAGCGGTAAGTTTGGTGCTTGTTAGAGAAGAAAGAAAGAGATAGCTACCCATCTACTACATGATCCGGGTGCTTAGGAAGGAGGAGATGTGGTATCCCATCCTGGAGAAGCTAGCTTTCATCTTGGTGGTGTAGGCACGGAAGCTCCGGCCTTATTTTCAAGCTCACTCCATCTGAGTCATGACTGATCATCATCTCCAAAGTATCTTGGATGGGGTGGAGCACTCAAGAATGCTAGCAAAATGGTCGGTAGAACTCAGTGAGTTCGGAATTTCTTTCTCGCCCAGGGAGGCGATCAAGGCGCAGACAGTGACAAACTTTCTAGCTGACTTCTCGGTAGAGGCTAACGAAGGCAAAGGATTATCAAACATAGTTTCCTGGAAAATGTTTGTGGTTGGAGCTTTGGGCAAAAGCTCTTTGGAGTGGGCATCGTGTTGGTCAGCCCACAGGGAACTAGGATCGAGCTAGTAGTCGAGACCCTCTTCCCCGTCATAAACAATCAAGCGGACTATGAGGCCATATTGGTATGTTTGCATCTCACAAAGGAGTTGGGTATCCAAGACATGAATCTTTCACAGATTCAATGGTGGTCGAGTCCCAGATCTGGGGAGAGTTCAAAGTACGTGACGCCATCCTACAAAGATACCGGGTAAAGGTAAAAGGGTTGATTGGAAGCTTTCAATCCTTCTGTGTCGAGCATGTGCCAAGGGAAAAGAACTTGACGGAAGATCATTTGTCCAAGTACAGTTCGAGGGCCGGAGGAACGATCACCAAGTTGTTCTGACCATCCATCGAAGAAGGGGAGGTGATGGAGATCGAGTAGTGAGTTTCTTGGATGGATCCATTTGTAGCATTCCTAGCGGCCGGCAAACTCCCAGCGGAGGGTGGAGAACAAAGAAATTTCAGATACAATGCGGCTTATTACCAACTGCATGGCGGGGAACTATATCGTAAGACCATCTCAGGCCCATTGGCTAGATGCATTTCGGAAGCCGAAGTGCCTCGAGTGCTGGAAGAGATTCACTCTGGAGAATGTGGAAGTCATTATGGGACTCGCACTCTAGAGTAATAAATCCTGAGGAAGGGTTATTTCTCATCAACCATCCATAAGAATTTCAATGCCTTCTAAAAGAAGTGTCAGAACTGTCAGCTTTTCTCTCCTCTTCAGTTACAGCCAGCCCATCAGTTTCGTTCTATCACGATCCCTTGGCCTTTTGCCATTTGGGGAATGGATTTAATATGCCCTTTCCCCAAACTGGTGGGCAGAGGAATTTCGTTCTCGTCATGACTGACTACTTCTACAAGTGGATCGAGGCTAAATCTTTGGTCAAGATCACATCTCAAGTCGTAAAGAACTTCATCTGGGGGAAATTGCTTGCAGGTTCGGGATTCATCTCACCATCGTCATCGACAACGGTTCATAGTTTGTCAGCTTGGAGCTAGAAGATTTCTGCAGGAAGCTAGGGAAATATCTCTGATTTGCCTCAGTGCACCATCCTCAGAGCAATGGATAAGTGGTGGACGCCAACAAGCTAGTCATCAACCTCTTGAAGAAAAAAAATCGAAAATCTAAATGGAAACTGGGTGGAGCATCTCCCATCGGTCCTATGGGCTCTGAGGACCACTCCTAATTCAGCCACGGGGAGACACCTTTCAAGTAATCCCATGGGTCTGAAGCTCTCATCCTAGTGGAGTTCAAGGTCAGAACTCCCATAGTGGTTACATCAAAGGAAAGAGATGAGGCATGGCACTTGGAAAATGAAGAAGCCCAAAGGCTTTCTCTCAACTACATCGAAGAGCTTCAAGATCTTGCATTGGCTCGGCAGGAAGAGATCAAGAGGAGAATGTACAAACACTTTCACAAGCACGGTCGCGTCAAGCAGTTCTAGGCAGGAGATCTCATCCTAAAAAAGTGGATGCGGCAGAAAGATCGGCCGTCGTCAGGAAGTTTAACACAAAGTGGGAAGGGACCTTCATCATCCACAAATCATTAGCGACCGGAGGATATCTCCTGCAAAACCACAATAGAAAGCTACTTTGAAACACATGGAGCAATGATGACCTGAAAAGATTCCACCCCTAACAGGAAAGATTATATTCATCTTATAACATGTTTATTCATGTAAAAGATGATTTCCTAACCCCCTAAAACACAGGAATGTGTAAGTCTTTTTTCAAAAAATATCCCAAAGGGTGGAGTAAGTGAAATCGAACTCTATGAATGGTTGGGAAACAAGTCTCTGACTTGATTCTCGTTATACCCAGAAGGGGTGATAGGATGGTGTGTCAAGTTTTTTGTGCATTCTCCTAAGACCAAGCCTCTGCATTGATGGTCTAGATCAGCTCTCCCTTACACGTTGGCCAAGTTACCCGATCACATTTCTCATCCGACTAGAGAGATTATCAGGAGAGAGTCTGGACACCAACCAACCAACTCGACGAAGAGACGATCGGTTTAACTAACAAAGGGACCGTTGTACAAAGGTGTCATCAAACTCAAAGAGCTAAAGGCTTGCTACAAAGTCAAGCTATCTCTCACGCAAAGCTTACTGTCATTTCTTCCAATCATAAGAGGTTGTGTGGTTAACCCCCTAATTGCCAAGTGACAGGGCGAAGACCTTTCAAGAAGAGAGAACTTTGAAATATGATGAAAGCCTCGAGAGTGTGTGTACCGCGGGACCCCCCAACTGTCATTCTCTATCTACAGGTCCTCTCCGCTTCTCACCATGAAATAGGATGAAAGCCTCGAGAGTGTGTGTCCCGCAGGACCCCCCCCCCCCCCCCCCCCCCCCCCGACTATCATTCTTTATCTACAAATATCTTCTCACCATGAAATAGGATGGAGGTCTCGAGATTGTGTGTATTATGGGACCCCCCGACCGCCATTCCCTATCTGCAGGTGGACTAGAAGTATCAAGTGTGTGCATCTGATAGGACCCCCCTGAATGAAAACTCCCATGTCTAAGTATCTGCAACCTCTAAAGAACACGAGTATTCATTTGTGTGAGTATGTATATAGCCGAGTTTGTATATGTGTGAGTATGCAGGTGCAATTATGCGAGTTTGGGTGTGCATCTTTGTAAGTTGCACAAATCAAGGTAGTGATAAAATAACCTCACATCGAGCCCATGAGCCTAACGAACACTCATCGCGTTTGAGCCTAAGTGTCTAACGAATCTCACAAGCGGGCGAGCATGAAAGAAGCAAGCGAACAAAAAATCCTTTTTCCTTCATTAATAGAGACATTACATTCAAAAAGTTGTAAGTGACACCTTGAATAAAGGTTTGTCCAAAAATTCTGTACAAGTCTTGCAAGTTGGTCAAAAAGTTCTCTGCCGACTAGGCGTCATCATCTCCACCGAGGTACAATTCATCACCAGTTTATTCATCCTCATCCTTGTCGCCATCAACATTGACACATCCACGTCCTCTCCCTCCTCATCCTCGACATCCTCATCCTCGGCATCGTCTAACCTAGTAGATAGGATGTGATTAGGGGAATGGGATTCCTCGGCGAGTAATCCCGGGATGAGGTCCATCATTATCAAGCCGGTCACCTCCAGTACTAGATTGTCTTCGACCTTTAACTTGTTCAGGATGTCATTCCCGATTGCTCGCGAGATGTCGCAATGAATATGCAACATCTCATCGGCGTGCATCCGGATCTTCTTGCCCACTTTGGAGGTTCCCTCTGTTGATGGATGTTGCTCGGCTGGCCAAGTTTCTAGCTCGACAACCCTTATTTGATCGACTTCCAGAGCTGCTCGGCAGTCCGCCAGCTCTTGCTCCTTCTTTACAGTATCAAGCTCGGCGTGCTGCGAATAAGAAAGGTAGTAGCCAGTAAGATAATTGGCGAGTATTGATAAGCGATGATGTGTAAATGTTTCAATCAAGACACAGTTACATCATAAGCCATGCAGTTGGCGGCTTTCAGCCCAAGCGCGAGGATGGTCTTGCTCAGTGCCTTGATCCTCGCCTCAGCAGTAAGTAAGCTCATCTCCGTCTGATAGTTATCCTCTAGAGACCATAGGAGCGAGCACGAGGACTAGTGCGTGAGGTACTCAGATGAGACATCTTGAAGATATTCTTGCTGAGAGTCACTGAATGCTCGCTCTCGGCCTAGGTCACCAGTGGGAGACCATAGGCATCCTCGCCGCTCTCCCTTCCTCGAAGTTGCGATGGAGGTGAGGATCGCCTGGATCTGAGGGGTCCGCGTCCTCGCCGAGGTCCCAACTCGCGAGTTTTTTCCTCTTCCTCGCATGCTCTTGCGCCTTTGCTTTGAATTTTCCCTTATCCTTCTTTTTCTGCGAGGATTCAACCCTCTCACCCGCCTCCACCACTATGTTGTTAGGAAGTGACGACAGATCTATCGGGGATCCCGACGATTCATCATCATCATTGTGTGGTTGACTTCTCGCGCCTTGCCGAGAAGAAGCAGCCTCCTTCGCCGCAGGGAGAGGCTCACGCGAAAGAGTGCGAGAAGCTGCAGAAGATGAGAAGACAAAGTTAGTCGTCATACGAGAAGAATGCTGAAGAATGTGAATATGAAAGATGCTGACTCAAAAAATTTACCTTCACCCGGGAAGTCCACCCCAGTTGGTTGACATGTCGCCAAAAGACGACATCGAACTTACGACCTCGGAAATCATTGAAGAGTTGATCCCTCGGTCCATTCAGCAAAGGAGGGAAGAAGACAGCCTCGGGCGCCTGCTGATATCGACGAATCACACTATCAAAGTTGTCGCTGATGATGACTATTCGCTCGCCCCAGCGTTGAACCTTGTTCATTGTGCCGACTAAGGTATAGATGTGGTTGTACAAGTAAACGATGCCCTCGTTAGTCGCCCCGAAGGAGAAGACCTTCCTGAAGACAAAAAGATTAAAAGTGATCTTCTCAGATCGCATGAAGCAAAGGAAGTCGATGATCATCGCCACCCCATTGGGATTGATCTGGGCGGGGACTATCCCGTGGTAGCATATTATTTGACAGTGCTCCCGCCACAAGGGAAATCGCAGGTCGGCCTCAAAGTGGCGAATAGGGAGGATGATCTCGTACTCTAGGAAAGTGTTGAGTTTCTCCGCTTGGCGAGGAAGTCTTGTCGAGTACCCCTTGGGTAGGAATCTCTCCTTAAAGTCATCTAGATCTTTCTGATCGGTGGACAACTTTTTGAAGGTTGCCACGACAAAGTTCTTCGCATGACCCATCCGCCGAGCAGCAGCATCGTCAGCTATCTTGTAGAAATGTGAGTAGGAAGTGTGAGTACAGTGGACAAGAAGGAGTCAGTTGAAGGTACTCACAGGAAGAAGAAACAAATCGCTGGTAGAGTAATAAATACATACCCCTTATTTATAGGTGGAAGCAAAGGAGGGTATCAGCAAGCTTGTCGCGACAAGCGAATGGGGTCTAGCGAGCGGCGCAAGAAGTTACCGTTTAAATCTCGTGAGGACCTGCATGAAAGCATTTAGAAACTCGTCGAGACTAATGGCCGACCTAGCATCGATACTCGAAAATTTGAAGAAGACAAGCAGAAGCATCATCACAGAATACAAGGCAATAAATCAAAAGATGATATTAAATGCTCGCCAAATCAAATTATAAATCAATCAAAGTCATAGTCTACATAATCGCCCGAGGCGAATATAAAAAGAAGAAAAGATTAAAAACTCCCAAGGCCTAGGGAAGTTCGCGCACTGGTCAGGAGGTTGATGATATCGCCCGACCCACCCCATGTCGCGTGTGCACCTAAAGTGTTCGGTGGCTGTGGCCATCACATACTTGCTCTTGCAGAGTTGATCATCCATTCTCGCCAGCCTTCCCGACATGCCCATGCTCGCCCACATGGCGACTAGCTCATCATGATGAAGCTTCTTAGTCTACATAATCGCCCGAGGCGAGTACACAAATAAGAAAATATTAAAAACTCCTAAGGCCTGTGGAGATTCGCGCGCTGGTCAGGGGGCTGAGTACATCGCCCGACCCACACCATATCATGTGTGCGCCTGAAGTGTTCGGTGTCCATGGCCATCACATCCTTGCCCTTGCGGATTTGACCCTCCATTATCGGCAGCCTTCCCACCGATCCCAGACTCGCCCGCGTGCCGACTACCTCCTCTTGATGAAGCAGCTGATGATGTTCTATCATCACCACTCGCTGTTCCAGCTCGTTGATCAAATGGAACCAAGACTCTGCGCTGACCAGCCGCTCCCCAAATTCCTTAGTTTTGGTTACTCACACCTCCAGCGCGGATATACGGAGATGAGACTTGCAGATGGCCAGTTGGTCTAACTTGGCCTCCAGCTCCAGGTAGGCACGAGCACTCCTTTTCTGATACTAGCGGAGGGTAAGCCCTATGACATCAATCAGCGCCCCCTAGAGTAGAAGGGCGGCCGATCAAAAGAGAAGATAATCATCCAGTTGGCGAGGATCCCAAGAAAGAAGTAGCAACTGACCCGAAGCAACGAATTACTAGGTCGAGGAGTGCCAGTCCTCGCCTCGCGACGAGGGCTGCAAAATTGATCCATGTGAGGAGTTCGAGCTCGGAGAGAAAGGCTGCGATGAGTCGGATCTTGTCCCCTAACGAGGAGCCCCCGCGATGATCCCTGTCTGTTGGGTCAGAGCGCGGTGGCGACAATCCAGTCCACATGTGAAGGTCGGCAGCATATCCCTTGTCGCGACCATCAAGATCTTTCCCTCCACCGATATGCGCAAAGAGGTGTGAGAATCTCCCATTCCCCCTGCCCTACGACGATACCGCAGGAGGAACCTCGAAAGTGGAGGCTGACATTGAGTGGGTGTCGGCCGAAGCAACAGATGTTGACGACATTGGAGGCGACGGTGGAAGGTTACTTGTGGGTAACAACAACGTGCTCACAGGTGTTGGTCGTGAGGTGTTTAAAAGTGGCGGAGGTGGATTACTCACTGTAAGGTTACCTTGGTCGCTTGTGGGAGGCGGAGGTGTCTTTTCACCTCAACTTGCGATTTTTTCTGTAGGAGGTCGCTTGTCGCTCGCAGGGGGAAGCTGTTCCTAGCAGATACCTTCCTGCCGCCGAGGTTGAGCCGGGCAGATTGACCAGTCCGCGGTCTCGACTGAGACTCAAGAGCTATCAGAGGAACTGATGGCAGAGAAGGCACCGCCAGGAGCTCCAGTATTCGGCAGTACTACAAAAAGAAAGAAGATCATTAGCGCGATCAAAGAGAAATCGGTAACCATCTAAAATATGGCAATGAAGCACAAACCTCACAAGGAGGTGAGCCCAGGATGCGTCTAAGCCTGGGACCCAGTAAGGTCCGCCTCGGTGGTGACCTACTGTGCGGGAAGGCGAGATGCCTCAGGAGCAGGTTGCTTGGCGTCATCATCAAGACCAGTCGCTCGGGTATCTCCTAAGTATTCGCGGGGATCTTCGATTGATTGGCGGTTGGTGCGGTGATGTTCTCTGGAGCGGGTTGTTGTTTCTTATTCTTCTTCGCGATCTTCTTCTTTTTCTTCTTCGACGAAAGAAATTCGGCGAGATCGTCGCCCTTGCGAGGATGTTTGTGGGTGTTCGGCTTCAAGAACCCTTCTATTTCAGCCATGCTCGCTTGAAGTGCTTCCTCGATAGTGGGAGACATCTCGTACGGGTTCAGAAAAAGGTGTGCAATGAAAGAACCACCCCCTCTATTTATAGAGGTCAGGAGTTATCAAGACAGTGTCGAGAAGGCCAGATACTTGTCAGGAGCAACTCACAGAATAAGGGTTGGATGTTTCTTTCTGAGCTCATTTGTAGCTCGCAAAGCGAGGGGATTTTGTACAACCCATATTCGTCAAGGGTAAAAACTCATTCAAGCCACGTAGGCAGAAGTCAAAGTCAAAGATCTTGACAAACCGGCCAGCAGGAGAAATGGAAGGCCTGGGCGAGTGTGCTAGTATCCCTCCATACTCGCTAGGTGGGCAATCATGGGAGATGCACGTCGAAGGCAGGCGAGATCCTCCCAATATCGCGTAGTCGCCGAGTAGGGTCGGGCTATAAATAAGCTTCCCCTCCCGTTTGATTTGCCTATAAATATGACCACATGGGTACCAGGAATTGAACCTTTCGCTGAACTTTTGGAGCCTGCTTTCGAAGACTGGCATCGTGAGATCTTGGCTATCCCCCTTAGTCGCCACTTTAGATACTCTCCAAGTTGGTGTCTTCCTCGTACCCTGCTCGACCATTCTTGGTTGTGGAGAAGTTTCTTCTATGCTTCCGGGTACGTGGTGAGACCTCTCTGCCGCAGCGCCTGGAGTCCTTTTTGAGTTCCCTTAGTCTCTTTGTCCTTGCCCCTCGAACCGTCAAGTAGGCCCGCCGCACCAATAACCTTAAGATGCATTGATCCGAATATTTGAAGCCGAGATTTTTCAGGCTTCAACAGAAATGACGTGGATGAATCGCTTATGTGACAATAAAATATTTTTTTTTCTGTAATTATTTTATAAAAATAATCATTAAAATTGAATTTATATTTTGAAAAAAAAATTAACGCATTTCGAATTTATATTCTTCTATTTTAAATAAATAATAATAAATCTGGGATTATAAAAGCCCGCATGCAATTCAAATATCAACAAGTGAAAGAAATCCAAAATGTAGTATTCTCGGTGTCACTTTTACTACCAAAAGATATATTAAAAGATATATTAAAAGATATATTAAAACATATAAAAGATATATTAATCACCTGAAATAAATATGACTGAGAATGCTACATTTTGAATTTCTTTCATTTTTATATTTCAATGGCATCGTGGCTTTTATAATACTCAATTTCTTGTTATTTGTTTCTTGTATAAGTATATAAATTCAAAGTGTGTTAAGAAAAATTAATAAGACAAAGTATAAATTTAAAAATTAATAATTATTTTTATTAAATATTTACAAAAATTATTTTATTGTCATATAAGCGATTCATCAACATGTTAATGATGTTAGTTCAGATAATTATTTGAAATAAATTATAAGGAGCTTATTTGAAAGAAATGAAAATTAAATAATCTATTTAAAACTAAACTCAAAGTTAACGGACTAATCTAATTATTTTGCCATTTCAAATATTAAGACAGCGAAGATGATAAACAATACCATTATATCTCCGTTAAATATTTAAATTCCTAAAAATAAGATAATTAATTAATTTTAATAATTAGAAATGTTGCGGCTCACTCGAGGATCTTGGAACCGGTCGAGACTGGACTGCTTAGTTTGGGAGCGGTCGAACGCACAATCAGTTACAGAGGAAAGAAACGTCTGGCAAGAGACCCTTTTTACCGCAGAAAACCCCAAAAATGGGTGAAAAAACACATGGCCGGAGTTGTGCCGCCAAACTTCACTATTTGATGGCGTTATGCAGAGCCTTTTAAGAGAAGGCGAGGACGACAGACCGCTCGGGCGAAGGCCTCCCAGGAGGAAGCCACGTAGTAGCTCTCGGTTGATTTCTAAAATCTAGCGTGCTTCTGACGTGAAGCACAAAAAAAGTCCTTAAGGGTTTCTCCCTCATTCTAACGGATCCCTGACAGGTGGGAGGGGTCTTTAACAATTCGGCGATTGGCGATAAAATGATCCAGGAACTGCTGGGTTAGCTCCGTGAAATTGTTAACGGCTCCTTCCCGGAGGGAATGATACCATGTCACTTACGAAAATGCCAGCTGTGACCATAGTAGATGCATGAATCAAAGCAGATACTAGAGTGGGACCCTTTGGTTGGCCTTTCAACGTGGCTGGGAATACATGACACATCAGCTGGTCAGGGGCATTGCAGATCCTCATGATGGTGGCGAAATGATCAACATGCTCTGATGGGTCATTCATTCTGTCGAAGGACTCGATGTTCGGGAGCTTGAAATCGTGCGAAATTGGATGCGGCGAGACCTCAGGTGTTAATGATGAACGGTGATGACAAGGACGGCGGGCCAAAGCGGCGTGCGGCCCGACTTGTTCTCGTTCTTCAGCGATTACGTCGTGAATCTCTTTGCGAGTGAGTCTTTCGCCTACAAGTCCGAAGTCTGCTGCTCTATGTGGTGGCGTTCGGTCGGAGGGTGACTCTGAGCTGGCTGAGGCGAATTGCCTTGCTCGGGGGCTAGGTTATGGACTCCTAGCGATCCTCTGTTCCTTAAGAGGGCAAAGTACTCTTCTACTTGGCGCAAACGTTCTTCCATTATTGCGATGGGTGCATTCTCGGTCTCTTCTGCGAGAGGCCTGTTATTGTATAAGTGTGAGGGAACTGCATTAACGTTCCCCCCAAGGGATAATCTTTCGGTAGCGCAGGTAGCTCTTCTTGCCACTATTATCATTCTTCGAGTATCATTGTGAAGGGGATACTGTCTTCAGAATCTTCTGGGAATGCTGGGAACACGTTCCCACAGGCGGCGCCAAACTGTTGCGGCTCTCTCAAGGCTCCTGAAACCGGTCGAGACAAGACCGTCTTAGCATGGGAGCGGTCGAGCGCGCAATCAGTCACAAAGGAAAGGGACAGCTGACAAGGGACCCATTTTACCGTGGAAAATCCCGAAAATGGGTGAAAAACCACGTGGTTGGAGTTGTGCCAACCTAACTTCATTATTTGATGGTGCTGTATAGAGCCTTTTAAGAGTAGGCGAGGGCGACAGTCCACTCCTCGTTACAATTGTTGGGAGAGAGAGAGTTGTGCTTGGAGTGTGACAGGCCACTGCTCATGGAGCTAAGTCTTTTGCATGTTGCAGAAGGGAATGTTGCGCTCTGAGCGCTCTAGAGTCTTCTGTTGGAGCTTGCTTTCCGCATCTCTTGGTTTGAGAATAACAAATACCGTGTTGTATTTGATCTAGTCTTTTGTGTGTTTATAGTGGCCAGGTTGTATAGGTTCAATGAGGAGACAAGTCCTCGTTCATGGGCATGATCCAAGAACGACAAGTCTCAGGTTGGATGAGTTTTGTGTGCTGATCTTAAAATGGCCATAACTTTCAATCCAGGAAGAGTTACGGAATGTGCCACCCCATTTCGGAGATGAGAATGACTCATTCTACAGTCTGGAGAAGTTTCGGATGGCAAAAATGAAAAGGAGATGTCGCCCAGGCGACAGTCAATGTCGTCCAGGCGACAGTCAATGTCGCCCAGGCGACAGCAGAGAAGTTACAACTACTTTCCCCCACGGCAGCACGACAAAAAGCAGTTTTGAGATGTCGAAAATCCGACATCGATGTCGCCCAGGCGACAGCTCGGAGGTTACAACAACTGCCCACGACAGCACCACGACCGGCAGTTTTGCGCTGTCGGAAAATTCCGACAGTCATTGTCGGAATTCCGACAGCGATTTTCTATAAATTGACACCTTGTGTTCGTGCATTTCAACCACTAAAGATTCCAAGTCCCTTCTTGAGTGTATTCCATCCAGAGAGCTCCAGAACCTCATGAACTCCCATTTATGCTGAGAAGGTTTGAAATTGAAGATGAGATCGGACGCGCTTCTACATCAAGGATCATCTCGAGGCTTCAACCTTCCTTTCAGAGATCTGAATTTTTAGGGAGTTCTTATTTTATCTTGTATTTTCATTTATATACATTTTACTTTGTATTGGTAGGGAAAATCGCTTCCTTGTGCGGAGCGTCTAAGTCCTTGCGTGGCTTAGGGGAAAATCGCTTCTTTGTGCGGAGCGTCCAAGTCCTTGCGTGGCTTGGTGGGAAATCGTGGCCTTGTGTGCTACGTCTAGATCTTGGGAAGATCTAGAGGATAGGCTTGGGCTTGGTCTAAGGAGAGACAAGTGATAGCCTTCCGATCCTTGGGAGAAGGATTGGTAAACAAAAAGAAATTTACATTTGTACGCCTCCAATTTCTAGCGATATAGAAATCAAATTTATGTAAACACTTTTTCATATAATATAATCATGTCTCTTTTGTGTTTACTTGATTTCTATCATTTGGCGTAATCTCTATTATATTGTGTTCTAAGTTTTCAATTCTTAATCTAAATTGTTTATTTCAATCTCCTTCATTATAAAACAATTTAGTAATTATCTAGAAAATTATAGAAAGAATTTTATTCCCTTATTCACCCCCCCCCCTCTAAGGGCGCCGTAAGATCCAACATCTTCGACTACTGCTTGAAGGTTGGATTGGTGTGCTCTGCGCGCCTTTGTCTCTGCGGCTTGTCTCTTACTGCGTGAGAGGAGTCTAGAGTGATGATCTTGTTGGTGGCTGGAGCACTTGTTCTTGAGTGCACAGAGTGCTTGTTCTTGAGTGCGCGAAGTGCTTGCTGCTGAGTACGCGGGGGTGCACTTGGAGCGGTCTTGAGTGTGGAGTGCACATAGGCAGGCTTGGAGCGAAACGCTCGCTCGAAGGAGGATGAACACCTTCATAGGATCTTCAAGGTGCTCAGAGATCTTCAAAGACGCTCGAAGATCTTCGAAGGATTCTTTGAAGGCGAAGGAGATCTTCGAAGACGCGCGAAGATCTTCGAAGACGCCCGAAGATCTTCGAAGATGCTCGAAGATCTTCGAAGGATTCTTCGAAGGCGAAGGAGATCTTCGAAGGCGCTCGAAGACCTTTGAAGGACGATTCTTCCAAGGCGAAGGAGATCTTCGAAGGTGTCTTCGAGGATCTCTCTAGCTCGAAGGAGGGAAGGAGGGAGGAGAGAAAAGATAGAAATGAAGGAGGGCTCTAGGTCATATTTATAGTTTTTGTGGGTGACACTTCTGTAATTAAATGAGTGGTTATGGTGGTTATGGTGATTGTATCTACCCGCACACCATAACCAATTTATGTGTTATACACACCATAACCAATTTATGTATTATACACACCATAATCAATTTATGTGTTATACGCACGCTCATTATGAATATGGCTACGCGCACACTAGTTTGTATAGTTTTGTGGTGTTATGTACTCATATGACGGATATGGTTATGCGCACACCATAACCATATTATTTGTTATACGTAGATCGTATTGCAGGATATTACTATTTGCATCTCATGATATGGTATTTTAGTATTTGCACTCCCATGTTAGAGGATTTTACTATTTACACCCCCATGTTGGAGGATTTTACTATTTGTGTCCCACGATATGAGCATTTACTATTTGCGCCCACATGTTGGAGGATTTTACTATTTACACCATCATGTTGGAGGATTTTACTATTTGCACCTAATAATGAGGGATTTTACTATTTGCACCCCATGATGAAAGATTTTACTATTTGCACGACCATGTTGGGTGGTTACGGGGCTAGTGGGATTACTTTGGTCAACCCCATTTCATCCACCAAAAGAGATTTGTGCTTTGGCTATTCACAGCCCGAATTATTGGGTACCTATCAAAATTATTGGGAGCGGTCGAGCGCGCAATCAGTCACAAAGGAAAGGGACGGTTGGCAAGGGACCCATTTAACGTGGAAAACCCCGAAAATGTGTGAAAAACCACGTGGCTGGAGTTGTGCCAACCAAACTTCACTATTTGATGGCGCTGTATAGAGCCTTTTAAGAGTAGGCGAGGGCGACAGGCCGCTCCTCGTTACAATTGTTGGGGGAGAGAGAGTGGTGCTTGGAGTGTGACAGACCACTGCTCATGGAGCTAAGTCTTCTGCATGCTGTAGAAGGGAATGTTGCGCTCTGAGCGCTCTGGAGTCTTCGACTGCTGCTTGAAGGTTGGATTGGTGTGCTCTGCGCGCCTTTGTCTCTGCGGCTTGTCCCTTACTGCGTGAGAGGAGTCTAGAGTGATGATCTTGTTGGTGGCTGGAGCGCTTGTTTTTGAGTGCGCGGAGTGCTTATTCTTGAGTGTGCGAAGTGCTTGCTGCTGAGTACACGGGGGTGCACTTGGAGCGATCTTGAGTGTGGAGCGCACATAGGCAGGCTTAGAGGGGAACGATCACTCGAAGGAGGATGAACACCTTCATAGGATCTTCAAGGTGCTCGAAGGTCTTCAAAGACACTCGAAGATCTTCGAAGGATTCTTCGAAGGCGAAGGAGATCTTCGAAGACGCTCGAAGATCTTCGAAGACGCTCGAAGATCTTCGAAGACACTCGAAGATCTTCGAAGATGCTCGAAGATCTTCGAAGGATTCTTCGAAGGCGAAGGAGATCTTCGAAGGCGCTCGAAGACCTTTGAAGGATTCTTCCAAGGCGAAGGAGATCTTTGAAGGTGTCTTCGAGGATCTCTCTTGCTCGAAGGAGGAAAGGAGGGAGGAGAGAAAAGATGGAAATGAAGGAGGGCTCTAGGTCCTATTTATAGTTTTTGTGGGTGACACTTCTGTATTTAAATGAGTGGTTATGGTGGTTATGGTGAGTGTATCTACCCGCACACCATAACCAATTTATGTGTTATACACACCATAACCAATTTATGTGTTATACACACGCTCATTATGAATATGGATACGCACACACTAGTTTGTGTAGTTTTGTGGTGCTATGTACTCATATGACGGATATGGTTATGTGCACATCATAACCATATTATTTGCTATACACAAATCATATTGCAGGATTTTAATATTTGCATCCCACGATATGGTATTTTAGTATTTGCACTCCCATGTTGGAGGATTTTACTATTTACACCCCAATGTTGGAAGATTTTACTACTTGTGTCCCACGATATGAGCTTTTACTATTTGCACCCACATGTTGGAGGATTTTACTATTTACATCATCATGTTGGAGGATTTTATTATTTGCACCCCATGATGGAAAATTTTACTATTTGCACCCCATAATGAGGGATTTTACTATTTGCACTCCATGATGAGAGATTTTACTATTTGCACCACCATGTTGGGTGGTTACGGGGCTAGTGAGATTACTTTGGTCAACCTCATTTCATCTGTTGAGTCCGAAATCGCACCTCCGAGGGAAACCGGAGGCTGCGGGTTGCCGGTTACTTTTTGTGCAGAAGAATGAGACCGCTAGCAGCGGTCAAGGCCAGACTTCACCCGCCGCGGCAAATGCCACTCCTGCGACGGGCTTTCCTTTGATTAGAAAGAAGTGGTTACAGCGGGTTGCAAGTGCAGGAAAAGAGAAGCCGGCCGGTCAGACAGTCCGCAAGACGAGAAACTCGAGTCCGCAGCTCAAACAAGCGAGCTCCTAGATTCGAGTGTCCGTCCCTTGGGAACAGTGCCGCCCCCTATTTATAGGCTTGGGGGCCTGCCCGAACGGGCAGGGATAAAATAACCGCCTGCCCGGGTACAGGAGAAACGGGCAGGCGGTGACGGGATACACAAAGAAGGAAAGAAAGAAGCCGCGCGGCTTGGCGGCTTGCCCTTCCGACTTGTCTGACCAGAAGCTAAAGATGATGCGGCCAAGGCGACGATGCTACCCGCTCGGTCTCTGTCTTGAGACCGCGGCTTGTTCTTTGACTTTCGACCTTGGCTTATCTCCATGGCATAAACCGCGCGACCTCCGACTTGAGACCGCGACTTGCCCTGTTGGACTTGGGTTTGGACTATCTTTAGTACTTGGCGGCGGTCTGAGTTATGCCAGACCACCCGAACTGTGCTAGCTGGTGCCGATGGATCTCATTTAACCTGAGCCGGGCGACTTGGATCCGCGAACCGCTCGGTCTGCGAGTAATCCTCTTGAAAGCGGTTTCCCGGGTAAACATAATCCCCGCATATTTTTAAATTTCTGTGAAGATTTCAAAAATATCAGTGCTAGCCGGAGACCGCGCCGACTTCACCCCGTTGGTTATAATTGTTCCAGAAGCTTCGATTCTGGCATAACTCCATTGTTACGACGAGTCACTACTCGCCTATTGCGGTTAGGACTTTTGGGTTGAACAGCCCGAAAAAGATGGTGGACTTGATGGCCGCGCTCGAAGTTCTTGAGAAGCCCGGAAAGAACCACGAGAGAGACCGCTCGAGAGAGAAGAAGAAGAAGAAAAAGGCGACGCGGCCTGATAAGACCGTAACAATTGCTTTTACAAGTAAACTGGCCGAACTGCTTCCTGAGCAAAGAGCCGTCTTGTCGACTAAAAATGAGGCGAGCTGTTTGAACCCACCCCCAGCTGATCCCCCAACCTTCTCTGACAAAGGAAACAGCCCGCCTTCCCCGCCGGGTAAGACAGACTTGGAGACTGCTTCCCAGAAAGGCGATGGGGATGAGTCTTTCAAGATGGAAGTTACCCTGTCCGGGGTTTTTCATCTAAACATAAGGAATGAAGGGGGAGAGGCAGTTGACTCCCCCAAGCCGACCGATCTGGAAGCTCCAGTTATTAACGTCGAGGACAGTCCGGAAAAACCAACCGCCCTGAAGTCGAAGAAGAGAAAAAAGGAGGAGTCTGCTGCGGACAGGCTTCTCAAGAAGATGAAGAAGCTGAAGGCCAAGAATAAGGCAGCATCCGGGAAACCGAGAGCGGACAGCCTGCAAGGCAAGTCGCGTGAGAATGAAGTCTCGGAGGGCTTGATTACTCCTTCCCCCCAGCCGAACGACCAGGTTCCAATCGATGCTCATAGCATTTCCGTAAATGACCTCCTCAAGGATTTTGATTCTCTTCAGAAGCAAGATGATCAGCTAAGAACTTCTTCCGAACTGCAGGCTGTCAACCCGCCAGGAGAGAAAGGATCTGCCCTGTCTGAGGATGCGACCAGCCTTAAGGAGGCCATCCTTCCTGAAGTCGCGACTGAAAGAACCATACCGGTACCAGAAGATATCGTGACGGTCGGTCTGCGGCTTATGCAGGTGAAGGCGGAGCGAGTGAGAGATCAACTTGCCAGGCCGCCCCCGCTGCAACCCAATCTTTTGCTTCAAGGTAAAGAGGAAGCGGATTACCACCCTGTTCGTTTTTTCACGCCGCGGCCTCGAAACAAGTCGCGCGCTTCGTTGTTGAACCCGTCGCCCAGCTTCTTTCCCTCCGCTGCTCAATTTTCTGCTGCTAAGCGGAGGCAAAGTGAAAGATCGTGGAGAGAACAACGCCGAAAGTTCGATACCGAGCTAACAAGGCGACCCATCCGCCCGAATTCAATTCAAACTGCCGCGGATTGTAAGAGAGGAAAATTCGATGAAAGTGGTTTCCTTTTGAACACTCCTTGACTATTTTCTCTTATTGCAGATGACCGTGACTCTATTCCGAAGCCGGGCGAACTGGTGACCTATCTTCCCCCTCTTGATCCACCCCTGCTGTGTTCTTATCTGCCGGATACTCGGATGGAGGACGAGATGTCCTGGCTGTTGGATCTTACGGCACCCTTAGAGGGGGGGTGAATAAGGGAATAAAATTTTTTCTATAATTTTCAAGATAATTACTAAATTGTTTTATAATGAAGGAGATTGAAATAAACAATTTAGATTTAGAATTGAAAACTTAGAACACAATATAATAGAGATTACGTCAAATGATACAAATCAAGTAAACACAAAAGAGACATGATTATGTATATGAAAAAAGTGTTTACATAAATTTGATTTCTATATCGCTAGAAATCGGAGGCGTACAAATGTAAATTTCTTTTTGTTTACCAATCTTTCTCCCAAGGATCGGAAGGCTATCACTTGTCTCTCCCTAGACCAAGCCCAAGCCTATCCTCTAGATCTTCCCAAGATCTAGACGTAGCACAGAAGGCCACGATTTCCCACCAAGCCACGCAAGGACTTGGACGCTCCGCACAAGGAAGCGATTTTCCCCTAAGCCACGCAAGGACTTAGACGCTCCGCACAAGGAAGCGATTTTCCCTACCAATACAAAGTAAAATGTATATAAATGAAAATACAAGATAAAATAAGAACTCCCTAGAAATTCAGATCTCTGAAAGGAAGGTTGAAGCCTCGAGATGATCCTTGATGTAGAAGCGCGTCCGATCTCGTCTTCAAATTCAAACCTTCTCAGCATAAATGGGAGTTCATGAGGTTCTGGAGCTCTCTGGATGGAATGCACTCAGGAAGGGACTTAGAATCATCAGAGCTTGAAATGCACGAACACAAGGTGTCAATTTATAGAAAATCGCTGTCGGAATTTCCGACAGTGACTGTCGGAATTTTCCGACAGCGCTAAACTGCCGCTGGAGTGCCGTCGTGGGTGGAGTCGTGGGCAGTTGGTGTAACCGTCGAGCTGTCGCCTGGGCGACATCGATGTCGGATTTCCGACATCTCAAAACTGCTTTTCGTCGTGCTGCCGTGGGGGAAAGTAGTTGTAACTTCTCTGCTGTCGCCTGGGCGACATTGACTGTCGCCTGGGCGACATTGACTGTCGCCTGGGCGACAGTGACTGTCGCCTGGGCGACATCTCCTCTTCATTTTTGACATCCGAAACTTCTCCAGACTGTAGATTGAGTCGTTCTCATCTCCGAAATGGGGTGGCACATTCCGTAACTCTTCCTGGATTGAAAGTTATGGCCATTTTAAGATCAGCACACAAAACTCATCCAACCTGAGACTTGTCGTTCTCGGATCATGCCCATGAACGAGGAATTGTCTCCTTATTGAACCTATACAACCTGGCCACTATAAACACACAAAAGACTAGATCAAATACAACACGGTATTTGTTATTCTCAAACCAAGAGATGCGGAAAGCAAGCTCCAACAATCTCCCCCTTTTGATAATAACAAATACCCATATGAGAAATTAGTGAGTTTATAGATAAGTGCGATAAAAGATATGCATGAATAAAAGGTTTACTGCGTGACAGATTTTACTCCCCCTAAATATATATGTCACTAGATTTCTCATTTTATTCTCCCCCTTTTGTTATTACCAAAAGTGGGTTGTCATGATCGAGCAATAGACGCTTTCCATGAAAACTTTTTAATATACTCCCCCTAAATTGCATTCTCCCCCTAAATGTATGCTCCCCCTAAATGTTATAATTAATTACAATGGTGCATTATTTAATTATTCTCCCCTTAATCTTCTAGATTTCTTGAATTAATCTCCCCCTTTTGGTATTATCAAAAGAAGGTGGGGTGAGGGTAGTAAGGAGGCATTTAAATAACAAAGCATGATCGAGCTTTTAAATATATGAAATGATAAAGAGTTGAAGCATAGTATATAAAAGAGATTTCAAATAAAAAGATAAGAGTTGTAAGCAAGCGGAAGATTATAAGAAACATCCTTTTTGTAAGCATGAAAAGCATAAGTAAAAATATGAGTTTTAGTTCAAAATTGAAAGATGTTTTAACCTTTTTGAAATCTCAAAGTTTTTCATAAAGATACCAAGCATGAAATGAACATATCAAAGAGAGATTATACTACAATGTTACTTAATTTTAGATTCAAGAAATACCAAAAACATTATAAAGATCATGCTAGGTTATCTAGTGCATTTTTACATAAAGAGTAGTATAGATAAAGCATTAGAATCCAATACTCATGAGAAGAAGTGTTATGAAAGATAATGATGTGCACATAAGTGTATTTTGGGCAATGTTAACAATTGATTTAAATCATCAAAATACAAGACATATGTAGAGTAAAGTGCACAATAAAACACAAGTAAATTACTTTCACTCACTTTTAATGCACATAATTTTTTAACAAAGTGGTATAATAACTAAGGTTTGCACAAGCCACTTTACTATTCTTTCCAAGGTGCTCAACCTCACAATGCTTATGAAGACTTATCAGGAGGTTCAAGTAGTGCTTGGTGGAGTTATATTTGTCTACATATATAATTTTTTTGTTCATATTTGTGAGACAACATTCTCCGAATACACTTGTTTTGCAAACCCAATATTTTTTTTAACTCTTAACCACTTTTCTAAATTTCATAAGTGCAATTCAAATGTTGTGTAGGCAATAAACTTATGGAAGTTTTAATTCATTGTACAAATACAATACACAAGCAAGCATTTTTAGATTTAGACACACATGTTGATTACCAAAATAAGTGAGTGAAATGTATCATTATCAATCATAAAACATTTACTCATACTTAGAGGCATGCTAAGCTTGGTTCTACACATTTTTCAATACAATTGATGCACTTTAAATAAATATATCAAAGCATGATAAGCAAAACAATGTTCATAGTAATTTGAAAGAATATGTTTCAACATTGTAAATAATTCTAAATGATAGAATTCATACATGCTTGATATTGGCAATAAAGATCATACAATTTTTTTTTTGTTTTATAATTTTTTTTTAAATCAAAAACAGAAAAATAAAAAAAAAACATATTTTTGTAAGTTTTGAATTTTGAATTTTTGTAGTAGATTTTTCATAATATGAAGAAAAACATAAATAACAAAAAAAAATTTTGTATTTTTGAATTTTGATCTTTTGTAGTTGATTTTTCATAATATAAATAAAACTAAAATAACAAAAGTCAGAAACACAACAAATAAGTAGAAAATATGAACCAACATATTTTTATGGATTTTTTTTGAAATTTTAAAAATCAGAAAATTCCAACACCCACGCTAGCGCCGGCGCTAGCGCTAGCGCTGAAAACAGTACTCGATTTTTTGAGAATTTTAAAAATCTGATTTTTGATATTTATTAAATGTCCTTAGAGTAGTCTTATGCAGAAATTTTGGAATTTTCAGAGATGACTTGATTGCTCAAATTTGCATAAAACTTTAGTTTTTTCAAATACATGTGTTTTAGAAAAACATTTAAACTCAAAAAGATAAATTATGCAAACACATGAAGACATTTTTATTAAACAACCCAAAATATGCATGATTTAAGTAATAAGTGAATAAAAATGTTCATGCAGTGAGTAATATAAGTATGTTCTAAGATTAAAGGCTACCCCGACTAAATGTCTACACCCTAGCCCCGTACTAAGTGACGGATGGGCATGAGGAGCTGCACGCATGCCGTAGGTTGGGGTGTTAGTCCCATATGCACACACTAGAGAACACTCAACCTAGCACTCTTTCCCCCCAGTGCCTCGCAAGGCCCCACTGGAACCCTCCCCGGTTAAGGACAAGACATGACTTAGAGGTTAGGTCTCTAATGCATACAACCCTACGCCCTCGCTATTGTGAGATATGAAGTCATAGGTGAATAATCTTTTGGACAACCTATGCTTTTTAAATCTATGGGTTGATATGTAAACTATGGGTTTTTGTGAAGAGTTATAAAGCCGTATAGTTTTTCTACTTATTATGAGATGATGAAATGAGATAACTAGCACAATTACTAATATTCAATAAGTGACAATGCTAGTATGATGAGTTTTGAGTTTAATGTCATGTCATAAGATTTATATTGAAATTGCATGTATTCCTAAATAGAATTTCAAATTATAGATCTAGAATAGAGTGATGATTAAGTTTGATGTATATCTTCATTGCAAAGTTGATTCTTGGGTCTACAAATATGAGAGATACATGCAATCACTAGCAAAGCAAATCAATACATCAAATAATGTAAAGAAAACATTATTCATAATTTTTATCATAAGATTCATAATGCCTATTATATATTTGAGATATGTCTTGATAGAACATGAATTATGATTTATGATTAAAGAGAATTTTTGCATAGAATATATGTTAGATCATCATGATGTATGAGAATTCTAATCCTTCTAGACTTATGATATAGTGATATAGTGATTTTCTTTTGAAAGAACATGATTGATTTGTAAGTCTAGGAAAAATGATGATCATCCAATCATAAAAAAAAAGATCATATATATATAAAGTTTTTGAATTTTTATAAGATTGCTTTCAATAATTAAATTTATTGATCTTTGGTTTTGCATGATAAGAATGATTCATGAAACAATATTCATAAATATTCTAATGAATAATCCATAAACTATGTGTTTGTTGGAATTTTAGTATTATATATATATCAAATCACATAGTTATCATGATATTTTAATAACATTGTAAATGTTCTACCCAGCATAAAAATTTAAGCACAAATTAAGAAGTGATGCTAGAATGATACGTTTGAATGCAATGTTATTACATAGAATTAATGGAGATAATGTTGCATGTAATATGAGAAGTTTACAAATTAATTTTCTTTAGACCTATAATGAAATGATTAAACTTTTGATTTGATCTTAATGATATAAGATGATTCTAAGGTCTAAATTACATGCAAACATTGGTGACACACATCACACACATAATATGAGATATGAAACAATTATACTAAGGATAGCATGTGATGAAAAAAAAAACCATAAACATAGAAATTTCCGAATCAAGCGAACTAAGATAGCATTTAAAAATGGAGTTGAAATTGGGCAAACTGACAGCACCAAAAGAACTCAAATGAACAAGCCTAGTTTGCCAATAGATGGAGATTTCTGTGCTCTTTCCGAAAAGATATTAAACGCGAAAATCGGACGAGCGGATCAAAAGATATGGCTATATGAAGTTTTGATCAAAAACTCGCTTTTTGAAAGATTAAGCATGCGTTTAGATGAATTTTTGTTTTCGATTTTATTTGATAATATTTTTCATTATAGGGGCTATCATATGCAGCAACGAAAAATAGACAAATATGCAATTAGTTGCGCATTTAATATTTTAGCCTAAGACCCTTAAAAATCCATTAAAATCCAATTTTGAAAGTAATTTCATTAGTCTTGATAATATCATTTAGAAAATTTAGCATTCAATTTATAATGATAATATAAGACATTTATAGGCAAAGGATTTAAAAAGGATAAAACAAAAAAAAAGATAGATCACTTAAAAATTATGACTTTATGTTTAATTTAATTCAATTTTGATTTGATAAGCATTAGGCTTAAAATGTAAAAGTCATATTTCATAATATATCTAAGTGACCTTAGCGTGTTAGCTCAAAAATAAGAAAACAAACAAAAGAAAAAACAATTAAGCATATCATGAAGTAGAGAATTGATATTTCATTTTTAATTGTTTCTACTTCATGCAAATGATAGGATACTAATGAATAAGAGATTTAGGTATCCAAAGGGGACCAAGTGGGATGGTTCCTTTGGGTACCCAAATACATCGAGTAGGCTTTTGGAGAGAAAGTGATGAATGGGCCTTTACAAGTGGAGTTAGTGTTTCATTTTTAATTTTGGGCCTCCATTCATACTTTGGTTGTTTTTCTTTTAAATTCATATTATGATTATATGACATCTTTACATGATTATATTTGTTTGAAAAATAATTCATTTGTGATTTATGTTTATTCAAATTATTTTTCAAAATAGATTGATGATGATAATCATAATGAATTTTATTATATGGATTCTTTGAAAGTTTATAAGAGTGATTGTCTTTCTTTAGAAGTGATTGTTGAAAGAGTGGGTTACAATATATTTTAAAAGATTGATTCTTATTTTGATGATTTTCATTTCCACTCTTTCTTATAGACATACTCTTATAATATGAAGGATTATATTTTATAGTTTGATTTTCATGAAAAGGAGTTTTTAAATTTGAGTCATGATTGAAAATATATTGAGACTTATAATAATGACTCTTAAAAATTTTGTGAGGATCATAATTCTTTTTGAAACTAAACTCCTTTTGATTTAAAGTATGAAAATGATCCTTTTTAGAAATGATTTTGTAAGTTAATTTATCCTTGTTATTCAAAATCTTATGATGAAATTCCTTACATGACATTTGAAATTTTTCAACAAAAGATTTTAATTGTATTAACTTGCAAGATAAAACATCATTTTCAATTATCAATTTTTCATTATGCCTTTTAGAAATTAAGAGCCCTTTTTCAATTTCCTTGAATTTTTCTTTTAATAAATTGCAATTAAGACAAGGAATAGGAATTTTAACTAAAGAGCGCGAAAGAGAATTTAACACATCAATATTTGATTCTACGTTATCGTTTGCTTTTAAAGATTTATTTTCTAAACGTAATTTTGAATTAGCAATTTTTAACTTTAAAATGTTGCGTTTAGCAATTTTAAGCATACGAGATGTAGAAATAGAATTTTTTACAAAAAGAGAAGATTTAGATTTTCTTACCTTGCAATAGTTTCCGTCTTCTCTTTTGCTTGATGTGTTGCCATCAACTGAATACAATATTGTGACGTTGTCTTCTTCATCTTCCTCTTCCAAACAAGAGTGTCCATCATCCTTTCCGCTTGATGAGCATTCTATGGATCCATCCTTTGTGTAGCTTTCTTGAATATTTGCATAGGCTTGCATATTTTCCTGTTCTTGTGAATGTTTCGTACCTGTAGAAGGAGAATCATAAGTTCTTTCAAGAAAACTCCAAATTTCATATGCGGTAGGTAAAGTATAAATAAGTTTGAAAATATTTTGGTCTAACGCACAAAATATATTATTCATAGATTTTGCATTTAAAATAATTTCGTTTCTGGTTAGTACGCTAGATGGCTTTTTAATAGTAATATTCCAAACTTTTTCATCTAAGGCCTTAAGAAAATTTTTCATTAATATTTTTCACCCATTATAATTTTCACCCATAAATAATGGTGGTGATAATACTTTTTCATTTATATTAAAATTTTCCCCACTAGTAGAAGCGAGATCATGATCAAGAGGCGCCATTATTCCCGGTTGTTAAGCCGATTTGGAATAACCTTGCTCTGATACCAAGTGTTGGATCTTACGGCGCCCTTAGAGGGGGTGAATAAGGGAATAAAATTCTTTCTATAATTTTTAAGATAATTACTAAATTGTTTTATAATGAAGGAGATTGAAATAAACAATTTAGATTTAGAATTGAAAACTTAGAACACAATATAATAGAGATTACGCCAAATGATACAAATCAAGTAAACACAAAAGAGACATGATTATGTATATGAAAAAAGTGTTTACATAAATTTGATTTCTATATCGCTAGAAATCGGAGGCGTACAAATGTAAATTTCTTTTTGTTTACCAATCCTTCTCCCAAGGATCGGAAGGCTATCACTTGTCTCTCCCTAGACCAAGCCTAAGCCTATCCTCTAGATCTTCCCAAGATCTAGACATAGCACACAAGGCCACGATTTCTCACCAAGCCACGCAAGGACTTGGACGCTCCGCACAAGGAAGCGATTTTCCCCTAAGCCACGCAAGGACTTAGACGCTCCGCACAAGGAAGCGATTTTCCCTACCAATACAAAGTAAAATGTATATAAATGAATATACAAGATAAAATAAGAACTCCCTAGAAATTCAGATCTCTGAAAGGAAGGTTGAAGCCTCGAGATGATCCTTGATGTAGAAGCGCGTCCGATCTCGTCTTCAAATTCAAACCTTCTCAGCATAAATGGGAGTTCATGAGGTTCTGGAGCTCTCTGGATGGAATGCACTCAGGAAGGGACTTAGAATCATCAGAGCTTGAAATGCACGAACACAAGGTGTCAATTTATAGAAAATCGCTGTCGGAATTTCCGACAGTGACTGTCGGAATTTTCCGACAGCGCTAAACTGCCGCTGGAGTGCCGTCGTGGGTGGAGTCGTGGGCAGTTGGTGTAACCGTCGAGCTGTCGCCTGGGCGACATCGATGTCGGATTTCCGACATCTCAAACTGATTTTCGTCGTGCTGCCGTGGGGGAAAGTAGTTGTAACTTCTCTGCTGTCGCCTGGGCGACATTGACTGTCGCCTGGGCGACATTGACTGTCGCCTGGGCGACAGTGACTGTCGCCTAGGCGACATCTCCTCTTCATTTTTGCCATCCGAAACTTCTCCATACTGTAGATTGAGTCGTTCTCATCTCCGAAATGGGGTGGCACATTCCGTAACTCTTCCTGGATTGAAAGTTATGGCCATTTTAAGATCAGCACACAAAACTCATCCAACCTGAGACTTGTCGTTCTCGGATCATGCCCATGAACGAGGAATTGTCTCCTTATTGAACCTATACAACCTGGCAACTATAAACACACAAAAGACTAGATCAAATACAACACGGTATTTGTTATTCTCAAACCAAGAGATGCGGAAAGCAAGCTCCAACACTGGCTTCAAAAGAATCTGGAAACCCTTGCTAAGCAATTGAGGGCTGTGGAGGAGAGAGAGAAGGCCGCCCAAGATGAGAAAGCTGCTCTTCGGGTTGAATTGGAAACCGAACGGAAGGAAAGCCGAGCAGCGCTGGAGGCCGAGCGGAGAGAGCGCCGAGAGAAGGAAAAGGCGCAGCAAGACCAGGTGGCTGCGCTGACCGCCCGGATTGATCGTGGAAAGAAGGAAGTCCGCAAGCTCGAAGAGGACTGTGCCTATTATAGGGACAGATACCTTCATTTGGCAAAGGAAGCCGGCGGAAGTCGGCGCCCTATTAACGTAGTTGACGAAGGCCGGCGTGGATCAAGCCGCCCGGACGCAGGGACGAGCTCGTCTCTTCCTGTAGCCGGGACGATCCACCCAGTTGTTAGTGTTCATGAGTCCGTAGCGACCTTGCCTACTCGCGTGATCCCCGCGACGCGAGTAGAGAGAGATGTCGCGCGGATTCATAGCATGATCAACCGCCTTAATCATAATATGAATCAAATGCAGGGAACTGTACTTCAAATCGGCGATCATGTCGCGCGGCTTCACAGGGAGGATGAACCGAGCGATACCCATCCGTAACGAGTGGCTCTAAGATATGAGTTTGTAATAATATTTCTATTCGGTCCCTTGGACAATTGCTTGAATCTGACTCTATAATATGCGATCTGCCATCCAGGTCGTGCGGCTTAAATATTTGAATTTACTTTTTGCCTTCTTGCTGTGTTGATTGATGCCTGTGGGTATTTTACATAAACCGATTCTGCTTGTTTTCGTGATTCTTTAATTTGCTTTTTGAATTATACAGTCTGTGGTTGACTTTTATGGTGATGTACCCGTACGGGTTGATCGGTCTAGCCATGATTTGACCTTTGCTAAATGCAGATCATCCGTTCTTATAAGTAGCGCCCTTCCGAAATTCCTTTTACCAAAATTTCAAGATGGGAGTAAAGCGCCAGCCGAAACGACCTGCGAAGACCTCTGCTACCCGCTCTGAAGCCGCTGTGGCCTTTCACTCTGCAGACCTCGAGGAGTGTCGTTTGACAAAGGCCGAGCTGGACGAATTCGTCGAGAAACACATGGCTGACAGTCCGCTGCTCGCGCGGCTTCCGCTCCGTGATGAGCGGATGAATTCGTCTGGCCCAAACCAAATCGTGATCCCAATCGACCATTTCGATTGCGGATTTAAATTCCCGATTTCGATTGAGCTCGCCATGGTCTTTGACCATTACGGAGTTGTTCCCGGCCAGATTTCTCCCAACTCGATGGCCGGGATATGTAGCTTCATCTCCTACCTGCGATCTGAGAGAGTCCGCTTCTCTATGGACCTCTTCAGGAAAATATTCTCGATGCGGGCCATCCCGGACTCTGAATCGGATGTCTTCAAAGGCCACCTCTACTTTGGCTGCCGCGGGTTGAAGATGGTCAATCTGGCGAACAAAGTCACGGCCTGGCCGGAGAGGTACTTGATCTTCGAAGGCCGTCTTGGCCTGTTGAACCCGAATCCGCAAGTGCGGCCTGAGGAGGCCTTTCAATCGGTCCCAATAAGCGAAGTGGAGAAGGGAATCTGCAAGCTTCTCAAGGATGAGCGGCTTAACATAAGCTATTATATCCCTCTACTTGCCGAGCTAGAGAACGTTCGGCTTGAAGATAGTAAGCTTCCCTTTGCTTCCGACTTCGATGTTAACCGCTCGATCTCTTGCGCTGACTCTTCTCCTTTTATAGCCTAAGCTGTTGTTCCTGCTAACAAGCCGATCAGTCCGGCCGGTTTAGTCTTGACTCAGACGGAGAAGAGAAAGAAACAAGCCAGGAACAAGCCGCTGCCGTCTGATGGGGAGGATTCGGGTTCCTCGGGCGACTTCGCCGCCCTTCGTTCCTTCAGCAAGGTGAAGGATCTAAAAGGCTGCCCGGTCTTGACCTGGCACCCGAACAGCGATAGTGTCCAGGTCTCTACTGCGCTTTCCCACTGGGCGAATGAGAAGACGGGCCGGCATGCTGAGGCCGCTAGCATCGCTATGTTCGGCCGACGGAACTTCAGGAGGTTGAGGAAAATTCCTGAGGAAGAGCTCGCTAGGGAGGCCGCGCGGGTTGGTGCCGAGAGCTTCATCACCAACGCCTTCATGGGAATGACCTTCAAGAGGTTGATTAAAGAAAACGCTCTCCAAGAGAAGGAAATTGCCGAACTGAAGAAAGAAAATGCGCGGCTAAAGGAAGCCGAGTCGGTAGGTCATCACCTGGCTAGCCTCAACACCAATGTTCTCAGACCGCACGGTCTTACCTTACTCTTTTCTTTTGCAGGCTAAGTATGATGAGACCGACCCGGTCTATCAGCAGGAACTCTTCCCTCATGTCGCCGAGGGAATTGATAATGCTTTTAACCGCTTGCGGGAGCTCAAAGGGTTCGCGCCCGGTTTCGAGCATTTCACCTTCTCGGATGCCTATCCGATCTTGCAAAAGAAGTTAGAAAAGATCAGGCGGAAAGCCAAAGGAAAGAATAAAGCCGACGGATCCAGTTCGGAGGAGAGCGATGATGGAGATGATGAAGCCGAAGAACCCGGAGCGGCTAAGAGTGGTGAGAGTGGCTCGGAGTCCGAATCCAGCGATTCTGAAGAAGATGTTGGTCGCAAATCGGGCGAATTGAGCAGCTCATCCTCGTCGGGTAGTGAGGGTTATTCTCCTGACGTTTCGATTGATGGCAGCGATCACTCAACTACTCCTGCGTCTAAGAAACTTAAGTTGCATAACCAGTAGCTATATTTTACTTTTTATTTTGAATAGCCGTCGGCTTGATGTTGTTAGCCGGACGGCTTAAGATATAATGTAAAGAATGTTTTGATAATGAAATGAAAAGCTTTTACCTGTCTATCCGTCTACCTTCTGCGACTTACTTGCGATTGTTTGCGATCTCTTTCTGTGTTAAATTTAACCAAGTCGTGCGACTTAATGTTAACTCATCCGGTTAGGATAGCGATCTTCATAAGATTCCGGTAAAGTATCTAAAAAACCCACTCGCATAGCTTACTTCTTTTAATCCGAATAGAATTTGTCTGATTTATTCTGAGAAGGTGCTAACTTATTACGAATGTATTGCGACATCCCGGAAACCGGACACAATTGAGCCGCGCGGTTACTACTAGACCCGGCATACTTGCTTTCCGGGATAAAGAAGGACAAGTCATGAGAACAATTATCAGACCGAGCGGTCAGTGTTTTAACTCAGGCGACTTGCAGCTAACATCGCTGTAAATCCCACCTCCGTGAATGCAATCAGATAACCGATCCGGAATTTGAAATAATCAAGCCGTGCGACTGTAAACAGAATATCCAGTCTCAAGAAGATTAATTGATAGACCGTGGGATTAACATTTAATCCGAACAATCTATATGACAGCTATATATAACTTTGACTGACAAGCCGCACGAGCTGTATATAGAATTCGTGCGATTAGCAGGTTTAATAATTGCAACGAGAATCATAACCGCCTGATTGAAAAGATCCTGTGATTATCCGATCGGATTGAATGGAAACCCATAAGGATGATAAATTCATAATCCGGATAATAAGGTCGGCCGGTCATGATTATGCTTGCTTCCCTGATATTTACCTTGATACCTTAATGATACCCTGTTTATTTCAAACCGTCCAGTCTAAAAACCGAACCGCATGACATCTTTGGAACCTGCTGATTTTAGACCGCCTGGTTTAATAACCAGACCGCCAGGTTTAATAACCAGACCGCCAGGTTTAATAACCAGACCGCCTGAAAGCCCTGGTACCTGCTTATTTCAAACCGCCCGGTTTGAGCATTAAGTCGTCCGGTTTATGCTGTACATAGAAATCCTGCTTTTTCCTCCAAATGGTCTATAATGACCATATGGGATGAGATAATCCCTTGTAATGCAATAAAGATGATTACAGACTCAGATGACCAAGTGGGCAGGTGGGCCTAGGCGACGAACATTGCTTTCCTCAAGTGGTCATAAGAGCTGTAGAAATAAAGAGAAACAAGTACAGACCCAGATGACCAAGCGGGCAGGTGGGCCTAGGCGGCGAGCATTGCTTTCCTCAAGTGGTCATAAGAGCTGTAGAAATAAAGAGAAACAAGTACAGACCCAGATGACCAAGCGGGCAGGTGGGCCTAGGCGGCGAGCATTGCTTTCCTCAAGTGGTCATAAGAGCTGTAGAAATAAAGAGAAACAAGTACAGACCCAGATGACCAAGCGGGCAGGTGGGCCTAGGCGGCGAACATTGCTTTCCTCAAGTGGTCATAAGGGCTGTAAGCGACTCGACTGCTCTCTTGCCTAGGGCTACAAGCCGAGTTGATCAATTGGGTAGGTGGGCCTAGGTGGCGAACATTGCTTTCCTCAGAGAGATCAACTCAGTTGTGGGTCCCGCTTAGGCATCGCTTGAGAGTACCTTGGAGTATTCGATAGTCACATACTAAGATGATCAGTTGGGCAGGTGTGGTTATGCCGCGGGGGCTATACCGACATTGCTTTCCTCAGAAGGATCATCAAAGCTGTAATTATATCCCTCTCGGGGCATGATAGAGCCAACATTCACCTAGACCTCCCTTGATGCAGGGGTGTGTTGGACATCAGCCGGGATCCAAGGTTCTGAAGACCACCGCACGGGAATTGGCAAACTACCACTACACGTGTGCGAAAACTCCCCGCTACACATGATCTTCATGGTTTTACGCTAATGACTACAATCCGAGGGGGTTCGAGCCGAACTTGGCGATGTCTCCGTGGTTCAGTAATTTTGATATATGAGAAAATGCACAAAGGAAACATCAGATATGGAGAAGTGGCAGTATGGGGCTTCTTATTAAAATATCTCAAAAACTGCAGGAAAGTAAAGAAGACATTTTAAGGATAGAACCGTTTGAGATCGTCGCCACTCCAGGTGCGCGGGATGTCTTCTCCTTCACTCGTTTGGAGGCGATAAGCCCCACTTTTTAGTACCTCCTTGACGATGAAAGGTCCAGCCCAATTAGGATTTAGCTTCCCGACATTACCTGTTCGGGCTGCTGCATCAACCTTTTTTAGTACGACGTCGCCGACCGCAAAATGCTTTACCCTGACATTTTTGTCAAAGTACTTTGCCATCCTCCTTTTAACTTCTTCTTGCCTGATTGTTGCCTCATCCTGAAGTTCTTCGATTAGATCCAGACTATACTTGATAGCCTCGTCATTGTATTCTACCCACGCTTCTCCTCCTTCTTTTCCGTACACAACTCTTGGAGTGACCACCTCAAACTCCACAGGAACAACAGCCTCCGAGCCATGAGATAATTTGAATGGTGTCTCCCCTGTAGCTGAAGATGGGGTAGTACGAAGAGTCCAAAGGATGGAAGGAAGCTGGTCCGCCCAATTTCCTTTTTGATTTAAGACTCTTTTCATCAAGAGCTGTCGGATTTGCCTGTTTGCTGCTTCTACTTGTCCATTGGTTCTTGGATGATGTACCGAGGCAAACCGAAGATCAATTCCGACCTGATCACAAAAGCTTATCATCTCCGGATTATTGAACTGTGGGTCATTATCAGTGACGATTGCCAACGGTATTCCATGCCGGCAGACTATTTCTCCCCAGATGAAGTTTCTTACGATTTGGGTAGTAGTTTTTGCTAATGCTTTGGCCTCAATCCACTTACTGAAATAGTCGATCATCACAATGATAAAATGACGTTGACCACTGGCTATTGGAAAAGGTCCCATAAGATCCATTCCCCATACTGCAAAAGGCCACGGCGCAGTTATCGATCTGAGCGACTGAGCGGGCAGATGCTGAAGAGGAGCAAACTTTTGGCACTGAACACAACGCTTGGCAAATGCTTCGGCATCATTTCTCATGGTTGGCCAAAAATACCCCTGCCTTAGGATTCTCTTCTCTAGAGTTTTTGCACCTGAATGGCTACCGCATTCCCCGGAATGAACTTCCTGAAGTATGATAGGGATCTCTTCTTCTGAAACACATCGTGCTGAGGGGGAAATCAAAGTTTTTCTGTAGAGAACTCCTGTTATTAGATAATAATATGTCGCCTTCCTTTTGAATCTCCTCCGATCTTTAATGGAATGATGGAACTCTCCTTTTGACAGAAATAGTTCATAAGGATCCTTCCAGGAGGGATTCTGATCAATCTGCATGAGCTCTTCTTTCTCCGTGGCCGGATGAAAAAGTTTCGAGGTCACCCCTCCTGATGGAAGACCAAACTTTGATAACTCGTCTGCCTCTTCATTTTGTGTCCTTGGAATGTGCTCGATGATGAAGGATTTGAATTTCTCGATCTCTTCCTTAGCTAGCGATAGATACTTTCTCAGTATTGGTTCTCTTGTTTTGTAGTTCCCTAGAACTTGCGAGGCCATTACAAGAGAATCAGTTTTTACATGAACATGTTCTATCCCAAGATCTTTTGCGAGTCTTAGGCCGGCCAAGAGTGCTTCGTATTCAGCCTGGTTGTTTGTCACTGGGAAAAAGAATTTGATTGCCTACTCGAGTTTGATGCCATTTGGACTGAGAAGAACTACTCCGGCTCCCACGGAGTTTCTCCCTGAAGCCCCATCCACATAAATGATCCAAGCCAAAGGAGATTGTACTACCTGTTCAGGATTAGACTCCATCGTGTCTACCAAGAAATCTGCCAATACTTGTGCCTTTATTGCCGTTCTGGGAATGTACAATATTTCGAACTCGCTCAGCTCGATTGCCCATTTGGCCAACCTTCCTGAATGATCCGGCTTCTCCAGGATACTTCTTAGTGGATGATCCGAAACCACTTGAATAGGATGAGCCTGAAAATAGGGGCGGAGCCTCCGTGATGACATGACCAAAGCCAAGGCTAATTTCTCCAGGATTGAATATCTAGTTTCTACGTCTTTGAGAATGTGGCTGACATAATATATCGGAAATTGCTTCTTTTTCTCTTCCCGAACCAGGACAGAGCTTATTGCATCTGGACCCACCCCCAAGTACAAGAATAACGTTTCCCCTTCACGAGGGCTTTGAAGAAGAGGGGTTGAGGTTAACTGCTTTTTCAACTGTTCGAAAGCATTATCGCACTCTTCATTCCATTCAAACTTAGATCCTCCCCTAAGTGTCTTGAAGAATGAAGCGCTTTTATCTCCTGATTTGGAAATGAATCGGCTCAATCCCGCCAGCCTCCCCCCAAGTTGTTGTACCTCTTTCTGATTACGAGGAGGGGTCATATCTAGGATGGCTTTTACTTTATCCGGATTTGGTGCGAGGCCATCAGGGGTGAGAAGATGCCCGAGAAATTTCCCTTTGTTTGCCCCGAATACGCATTTTGATGGGTTTAGCTTTAATTTGAACCTCCGTAGAGTAGCGAACGTCTCTACGAGGTCTTTCAGGTGGATTGAAAAAGTTTTACTTTTTAGAAGGAGATCATCAACGTATACTTCAAGATTTCTTCCTTTCTGTTTTTCAAAAACCGTGTCCATCATCCTCTGATATGTCGCACCCGCGTTTTTGAGTCCGAAAGGCATGACGAGATAACAATAACACCCGTCATTGGTAATGAAGGACGTATGCGGGATATCAGGCTTATGCATCTTAATCTGGTGGTAACCAGAAAATGCATCTAGGAAACTCATGAAATTATATCCCACCGCGGAATCTACCAAAACATCTATCCGAGGCAAGGGATAACAATCCTTGGGACATGCTTTATTGATTTTAGTGAAATCTACACACATACGCCATTTCCCCCCAGATTTTTTCACCATCACTACATTCGATATCCAGGTGGGATACTGGATTTCAGAAATGAAATTGGCTTTAAGAAGTTTTGCAACTTCTTCTTTGATGGGTACCGCCAGCTTGGTTGCTACCTCCCTCTTCTTCTGTTGGATTGGCTTGAATTCAGGAGAAATGTTGAGGTGATGGCACGCGACATCTGGATCTACATCAGGCATATCTTCTGTTGACCAGGCGAAGATGTCTAGATTCTCCAACAGGCAGGAGATCAACTGAACCTTCTCTTCTTCTGATAGCTCGGTGTTGATGATCAACTTCTTTCCTTCCTCTTCAGCAATAGGAAACTCTTGGGTCTCCTGGGCAGGTTCCAGGTAAGTCCCTGCCCGTTTTGCGCTTCCCTCGGTGGCCCCTGAAGACTCAGCAACCTCCAAAACCTCATCCATGATCTTGGGAAGTGGAGCGTCGGCGACCATGTTGACAGTTCTGACGTAGCACTCCCGAGCTACCTTTGGGTTGCTTCTGACCCGATACTGCTTTCCTTCAGCAGCGAACTTGAGGGCAAGGTGAAAGGTGGACACTACAGCCCTATACGCATTGAGAATCGGCCTCCCGAAGATGGCACAGTAGTTGCTCGGGGCATCTACTACCACGAAATTGATCAACTTTATTACTCCTCCAAGAGAGACCAGGAGCTTCACGGAACCCTCTACTTCCTTCTTCTCCCCAGAAAAACCGTAGAGGGGCCCATCGGTGGAAAGCAGATGCTTTCCGATCTTCAGGGCCTCGAAAGTCGGGCGGAAAAGGAGATTGACGGAGCTGCCGGTATCAATCAGAATCTTATGGACTGTATAGTTTTCGATGACGGCCTTGATAACCACCGCATCATCGAAAGGATTAGCATTGGGGGGAAGGTCATCCTGACCAAACGTGACAATAGTGCTTTCGGGAGGAGAACTTGTAGTGGCTGCCACTTCCTGCTTTAAAACTCTCGCAATGCTGGATTTGCGAGATGATTCCGCTCCAGCTCCTCCATGGATACAATAGATGTCCCCTAAGGGGCCCACATCATTGACTTCGACGCATTCGGTATAAGGATGGATGTCACCATAGTAGCCGGCGTCCTCGACGTCGGCGCATTCCCAGGTCACTTCTACTATTTCCTTCTCCTTTTTCTTCTCGGTAGTTGGCTCAGCAGTTTTATCTTTCCGAACTAGACCCCGGAGCTTTCCTTCTCCCAGGAGTCTTTCTATAAGCAGACGAAGAGCTCGACAGTCTTCAGTTAGATGTCCCGCCTCTTTATGATATTCACAATAAAGGTTCGGATTTCGATTGCGAATATCCAACTTCAGAGGAACAGGCCTTTTGAAATCTGGCCTCTTTTGCAGAATCTGGACTATTTCGTCCATGGTGACGTTTAGGGGAGTGAATGACTCTTGCGAATCATTGTATTGAGTTGATGGAATGACTGGAGGTGGCTGCGCGACATACTGTTGTAAATATACCGGCATGATTTGCGGAAGGGGAGCGGATGGAGCGGGAGCGACGGCCAACGGTGGTTTCTGATCTTGAAACCGCTGATGGCCCATAAATGGTTGCTTATTTTTGTAGTTCCTCCCCCTTTGGGAACGGGGTTCAAAGTGGGACTGATTCGATGGTGGATGATGGAATGACGGATTTGACTGCTCCTTATCGCTTACCAGCTTCGCGACGTAGTCCGGATTGCTCTTCTCTCCTCTGATAAACATATTTGCCAAACTTATCATTTCCTGATAAGTCTTAGGCTCCCTTATATTTGCTTTGAACTTTAGGGGGCCCTCTCTTAGGCCATGGATGAGGGCAACCCTATACAGCTCCGGGTCCACATTTTGGACTTCCATGATCTCTTTCTGGAAGCGGTCCACAAAACGAGCCCACGTCTCGTTTTCCCCGTTGTTTTATATCGAAAAGGGCCGCCGGGCCACTCTTTCTCTTCCTTGAGGTAGAGAATCTTAGCAGGAATTCTCTTCGCAGCTCCGCGAAACAACGGATCGACCTGGGGTGCAAACCGTAAAACCATTCCCTCGCTTGTCCTTCAAAGTAGGTTACAAGAAGCTTGCACTTAGTTGCATCAGTTAAGGTTCTGAGAGCAATGGCTGATTCGAAAGCTTGTAAATGAACCATGGGATCAGTCTCCCCATTGAAAGCTGGCAGGCGAGGCTCCCTGAAATTATTAGGGGCAGGCTCCCCTCTGACTTCGTCCACAAAGGGAGAAGTTTCTTCCATATCTTCATACAGAGGAGCAGGGTAATAAGCCACCGGAGCTGCGGCTATTCGCGGACAAGACGCCTGATAAGAAGACTGGGCAGCAGCTTCTGGCGGGTAGGAGTGATGAATAGGAACTTCAGGCGGGTAGGAGTGACGGGCCGCGCCCTCCTGCGGGTAGGAAAGGTGGGCAGCGTGAGAAGTCGCCCCCTGGAAGTCGAGGACTCGAGCCGGCATGTTGTGCGCGGCTTCCTGATAGAAGTTTTTCCTAGTCGCAAGGTCTTCTTGATGGAGCTGGAAATTAGCGGCTTGCGGTAGCGGGTAAGGAGGAGGTGGAGGAAGGACCGGGGTCACCGCCTGATTAGCCGCGGCTTGTTGCGGAACTAGTCGCTCGGTTAGCATTGCTAAAGTCTGACTGATCGCTTCAAGTCGCTGATCAGTGGCCCTCTGAGCCCGCTCGGCTTCTCTCCTTGATTGCTCCAGGGCTTCCCACAAAGAGTCCTCGCTATGATCGGAGCGGTCTCCAGGGGGGAACTGACGGTCTGACATCGTGGCGAAAAGGATTTCACCGACAATCCGCGATCTGAAGGTCGCGTGTTTCTGTTGAGTCCGAAATCGCACCTCCGAGGGAAACCGGAGGCTGCGGGTTGCCAGTTATTTTTTGTGCAGAAGAATGAGACCGCTAGCAGCGGTCAAGGCCAGACTTCGCCCGCCGCGGCAAATGCCACTCCTGCGACGGGCTTTCCTTTGATTAGAAAGAAGTGGTTACAGCGGGTTGCAAGTGCAGGAAAAGAGAAGCCGGCCGGTCAGACAGTCCGCAAGACGAGAAACTCGAGTCCGCAGCTCAAACAAGCGAGCTCCTAGATTCGAGTGTCCGTCCCTTGGGAACAGTGCCGCCCCCTATTTATAGGCTTGGGGGCCTGCCCGAACGGGCAGGGATAAAATAACCGCCTGCCCGGGTACAGGAGAAACGGGCAGGCGGTGACGGGATACACAAAGAAGGAAAGAAAGAAGCCGCGCGGCTTGGCGGCTTGCCCTTCCGACTTGTCTGACCAGAAGCTAAAGATGATGCGGCCAAGGCGACGATGCTACCCGCTCGGTCTCTGTCTTGAGACCGCGGCTTGTTCTTTGACTTTCGACCTTGGCTTATCTCCATGGCATAAACCGCGCGACCTCCGACTTGAGACCGCGACTTGCCCTGTTGGACTTGGGTTTGGACTATCTTTAGTACTTGGCGGCGGTCTGAGTTATGCCAGACCGCCCGAACTGTGCTAGCTGGTGCCGATGGATCTCGTTTAACCTGAGCCGGGCGACTTGGATCCGCGAACCGCTCGGTCTGCGAGTAATCCTCTTGAAAGTGGTTTCCCGGGTAAACATCATCCACCAAAAGAGGTTTGTGCTTTGGCTATTCACAGCCCGAATTATTGGGTACCTATCAAGAAAATATATGTTTATTTCAAAATTACTTTATTCATTAATAAATGAGATATTAATTATAATATTTAGAAACACACATTGTGAGATTTGTAAGTAAATTATTTTGGTGATCGTTGTTGTTTATTTACTATAATTATTATCTCTATTCAAAATTAAGATATATAATAATTTCATGTTGATGCTTTCAAATAGAGGTGCAAATTTAGCTCAAGCTTGGTTGCCCGGCCAGGGTCTGAGCCCGGTTAGCCCCGAGTCTGGTTAGGCCCAGGCCAGATTAGGCGTAAGGGGGCTCACCAGGCCCCCTTATTTGGCCAGAGCCCAGCCTGGTGCCCGGCCCAGACCAGCCCGGGCACCAGGCTTTTGCCTGGTGCCCATTGGGCACAATAAGCTGGGCAGAACCCATCATTTAATGCTGGCAGCGCTGCCCAGCCTAATGGTTGTCATTGTGCAGCTAAAAAGCTGCCATTAGGCAGCTAACAAGCTGTCTTCAGGCAGTCATTCATTTTATAAATTATATAATAAAAATTATTATATAATATATATAATTTTATATAATATAAAATTTTAAGTGTTTTGGGGTCTTCGGGCTTTTTTTTGCACGCCTGCTAGTTTCAAATGATTTTACAGAGGAAAATGGAAGGAGGGAGATGGAGTTTGACCTCCTCCCAGTTATTTGTATCGTAAAGAGTTGACCAAGCACCGAGCATCTTCCTTCATTACAATTAGTCAATTACTTGAGAAAGGAAAAATAGATATTTCTATTCAAGGCGCAGTAGTGCCATGCCTAGAAATCTGGCCTTTTGCCCAATTCTCCTACCATTTTTTCTTCACCCTAAGAACAAATCCAACTCTGTTAAAATATCATTCTCAACTCGGAAAATCAATTGGAATCGCCGACCGGGGCCTGCAATCTCTTTAAGCTGTATATTTATATATACACACTCTCACGATTTTGTCTCTCTCTCTCCACTCTCTCCCATGGCCTTCATTGCCGAATCTTCTCTTCCGTTGATACTCCTCTGTTCTCTGTCTTACCTTGTTTTCTCTTCCCTCTGTTACAGCAATTCTCCCTCTGAATTCACACTTGATTCTTTGAGAATTGCTCTTGAAAAGCAGGAAGATTTCATAATCTTCAGTCTCATTGAGAGAGCCAGGTATTCCTATAACTATCCAGCCTACGAAACTTCTTCCATGGCTAACCAGAATCGTTCTTTCGTGGAGCTCTATGTCCGAGAAACAGAGGCCATTGAATCCAAGGTGATTTCTGTAAATATTTTCTTAGCATCTATCGATATTTGGTACAATTTCAATATAACAAATCCAAAATTCATGAAAATGGACAAAAATATTCTCCAACAAATTAAGTTGGATGAACAAATCTTGCTTTGTAACTTGATTTCATAAGCTAAAACAAAAGTAAAATAAACGAGATATTTCCTGTTTTCTGAATATATGGATAGATTTCTTGCACAGATATTAAAATGATCAGCTCCCACTTGATACCATTTTTACCCGAATGCGCCCCGTGAACATGCATGACAAAATCGACTAGTCGAATCAATGAGAAGGAAATTGAAGACGAATCAACCAGAATTGATAAAAGAGATGAAGAGAGATAGAATATTCCTGGTTTATAAGACTCAGAGGGAGAAGCCGACTCCTCCATGCTCTAACTAATGATGCATGGAAAGTTGGAACAGTAGGAGAATGAATGTGGCACCCATAACTCAAGAACCATAATTCATTTATAAGGATCTCCCCGGTAACTTTTCATAATTATAGGTTGCACCCCTCTATCTGTTGAAATTACCAAGACCTTCTCTGTAAAGTTACATTTACATTCAAGCAAAATTACATGTTTTTGTGCATGTATGTTATGAAATGCTAACTTACATGGGATGTATTTGTATTTTCAACAAATAGAGGGGTACAACCTATAATTATGCTTACTCTCATGGGATGTTTGGGTAATCAGTAGCTTATTTATATACCAAATCCTTAATAAGTACTATTTGCATTTAAGCCACCATATACATGTAAAATTACCCCAAACAAACCCTCCATACAATATGAAACTATGAAAGCAATTAACATGATTAATTAAATATATTTAAATGTGATTCATGATAAAATATCAAATTAATATTTCTAACATTGGAAGCCAATGCTTCATATCTCAAACTGTATCATAACTCAATATCATTAAATTCATCTTTTTTTCTTCTTCAATAATTTCACCTCTGAAGACATGTTTAACCCACAACAGATTTTGTAGTTTGGGAGATATCAGAACCCTGAAGAGCTTCCATTCTTCCCACATGACACACAACCGCAACTGGCTCCTCCTCACATGTTTCCACAAGTAATTAGCGCTCCCTAACACTAGTAATTACCACTAATGACATGTTATTAAGAAGGCTAACACAATGTTTCCTTCCATAGATCTTGTATCCTCCTGCTGCCTCAGTGAATGCCAGTCAGAGTATATGGGATATGTACTTCAACGACTTGCTTCCACTCTTCACCACGAAAGGTTATGATGGAAATTATCAGCAAACTGCTGCATCAGACTTCATTTGTTTGCAGGTGAGAATTTGTAAATGTTAATTTTGTCAAATGATTCATCCAATTTCACATTGTTTTGTAAAACTATGGTCTAACTACTGCAGGCCCTCTCCAAGAGAATCAACTATGGTAGATTTGTTGCTGAGGTTAAATTCAGAGATGAACCTAAAAGCTATCTCCCTGCCATCCTTGCTAAGGTTTCTCATTGTGTATCCTCGCTATTTTTTTTAATAATTGTGTATGTTGATACGCATGTGAGATCATTTTTCGTCCCTTGTTGGATATGGGTTTAAATTTTTGCGTTGAAGGTCATTTGATGACCATTGACTGATGTGTCTCGTCCAACTTCAGGCCCCTTCAATTGCCTCTCCCTAACAAGTTATAATATTATAGCCGATGATTTAGATAGGGATCAAGTGTGTTCATGCTGTTTGTTGTTCCTGTGGGCCTAGTTCCTTCCACAATAGTTGATTACGGTTCATGAACATAATTGATGTACTAAAGCTCTGATCGGCACTCCACTTTTGCTCTAGTGAAGTTTTTTCTTCACTTCACCATTGAAATTGAAGTGTTTGGATAACCTCCATTTTGAAACTTCATAGCGGTGGAAAATGCCAAAACTTGAATTTTGAGCTTTATTTCCCATAAAATGGTGGGGGCTTCATTTCTCACACGAGCTCCACGTCCACCGTAGTCACCGACACTGTTCTCCCAACTAGAACCTCAGATATTACAAGTTTCTATTGAGGGAAAGTGATGTTGATGTCGAGAGCACTCACCAGAGAGAATAATGGTTAAGTCGCAGAAGAGCATGGTTTTAGTCCTACATTGGATGGGCCTCACCAGTACACTTAAGCTTTTGTGCCGAATTTGGGCCTTTAATGAGTACTTTATTTATATTAAAAAAACAAATTTGAATTATTGTTCAATAAACCTTCTACTTATGCAGGACTCAAAATATCTAATGAGACTGCTAACATCCACAAGCGTTGAAGAGGAGGTAGTGAGAAGGGTGTTTGAGAAGGCCAAGATCTTTGGACAGGATGTGAATTTACAGAAGAACTCAACCGAGGCACATGGAACTGAGATTGAGTACAAAGTAGAACCCTCGGTAGTTTCTATGCTCTATCAACAATGGGTAATTCCACTGACAAAGAGAGTTGAAGTCGACTACCTTCTTCGTCGTTCGAATTAATAATTCTGTTCGATCAGTTCTCTAATTCAATTGAGATTCTGAGCACACATTCATCTCAACATCCTCTTTATCGTGGATGGACATGTGGTTCTAACATGAAAGGAAAAAATTGTTTCTAAAGCTCATGTTTTCACATTTTTCTTTTTTTATTGCTTCATTCACAAGCCCAATGTTTGGCCCCAAATGGGATGGAAAAAAGGATTTGTTGTAGACATGACTCTTTCCTTCTATTTGTGAATGGATTGAAGTATTGGTGTGGTCTACTGGCTCAAGCTTATGCAACATGTACGCGGGTTGTTGAGTATGGTCACATATTAGAAAATCCGTGTAGTCTTGGGCACTTGATATAGATTTTGGGCTCCTCCACTTATAAGCAATTGATTTTGGTAGTGAGAATATAGTCTAAAGAAACTAAGATATGCATCCAATTTGCTTTAAGTTGGATGCTCAGGCCATAATTTGGTTTCAGCTTAGGCCCAACGACCCTCTATCAAGTCACTCATGATTCAAAAAAAGTTCTTAGGGTCCAGATGAGGGGTGATGAGAATATAGATGCAACAACAACAACAACAACAACAGAACCCATATAGTCCCCAATCATTGGGGGTATGGGCGGGGGAAGATTGGAAACAGACCTAACCTTTGGCCCTATGCCCAAAGTGGCTTCTCTCAGAGGAGAAAGACCGAACCTTTGACAATAGATGCACAAAGTGGTTGCTCACAGATTACCACTGAAATAGTGGCCCCCTATACCGTCACGTTTGCTGCGGAATCATGCCCTCAAATCAAAGCCAAAGACATCAGAGAGGGCAGACTCAAGAATCCATTTTGATTTATGTGCACATAACCATGCTTCTTTCATTCAGCATCCAGAGCATTGGTGCACATTGGAAAAATAAGATACTATCATGCACTAAATACAGATCGGTCCATCCATCTAAAACCAATTGTTTTTCCATTGTATGCTCGAGTCAAACTGTTGGGTTTCGGGTTCACTCCTAAGTGGAAAATCCTGCGGCGGTGGACGACGAGAGGTCTATAAGTGAATTGATTAAGTTGTGTTAAAATTTGGATGTGATCGGATCACCAAGATAGAGTAGTTTCCGAGATAAACGACCATATCTATTGATTTATCATATACTCGTGTGTCTATATATATATATATATATATATATATATATATGTATGTATATATATTACGTGTATATTTTTACGCATATATATATTTATGTATCTCTCTCTCTTATATGTATATATAAGAGTGAGAGACACTGGGACCCGCCCCTACGGCCAATAGGGACAGTATCCCGACAGTATCTCGATCGTGACAGGTATGAGGTTCCACCCCTATCAATTAATTAATTCAGTTTAAAATAAACATATCATTAATTAATGCGGAAAATAGTTATACATTTTTAGACTCATCATTATTCATATATTATTTGTTTTTCATCTTTACATTTATAAATTAAATTAATTTGTTCCATCGTTACTTTTTAAATCAACATTAATAAAGTTGACATGACTTTTAATTTGTGAATATGATGTAATTACTTAAATAGGTATTGTATTTTATTTTATTTTTAAAATAAATTATAATATACGTTAAAGTAAACAATAAGGTTATATTTGTCAATTTTGAATGTTTCACCAAAGACAATTTTTTCTTCAATATAGTAAATATATATATGTATATATATGTATATATATACGAGCATCTTCGCACGGGCTACGCACGTGCTCGATGCTCTCGGGCGGCCTTCGGCCGCATCAATGCGGGTTTCGCCCGCAACCAAGCGGGCTTCGCCCGCTTGGCATTCAAGGCGGGCTTCGCCCGCCCCTCGGCGTCGGCGGGCTTCGCCCTACCCTCGCCGGTACTCGCCCTCCCCTCGCCGGTCTTCGCCCCGTCACCTAGTTAAAAATTTGTAAAAAGTTAAAAACAACGTTAAAAAAGTTGTTAAAAAAGTTTTGTAAAAACGTTAAAAAAACGTTAAACAAAATTGTTAAAAAAGTTTTGTAAAAACGTTAAAAAAGTTTATAAAATAAAGTTATTTTTTTATTTAAAAAAAACTTTAAAAAAAATGTTTTATAAAAACATTTTCGGATGAACAGTGGCGTCAACCACTGTTCACCCGAAAAAGTTTTAAAATTTTTTAAAAAAAACAAATTGCAGGCGGGGCCCACCGGCGGGGCCCACCGGCGGGCCCCGCCCGCTGTTTTGGCTATGGCGATGTGGGAGTTTTTAGTCCCACATCGCCAAGCAGAGTGGGTTTCCGCTGTTAATAAAGCAGAAACCCGCCTTCACTTTGAATCTTTTCAGCTGGTGGGCTGGGCTTCATTCCTGGCCAGCGCCTGCCTGCGCGAAACCCAGATGCGTGTCCCTCTCTCTCTCTCGTTCTCCCTCTCTCTCTCTCCCCGCTGTCCCTCCCCCACGCGCGCCATCTGTCACTCTCCCTCCCCTCTCTTTCTTCATAAAGAGCCCCACCGCCCACCTTCTCTCCCCTCTCTCTTTCTCTCTCTCCACGATGTCCCTCCCCCACACGGTCTCTCTCTCACTCTCTCTCTTCTATAGGTTTAAGAGGCCTATTAATATTCTGGTTCTCTCTCTCCCCCTCTCTTCTCAATCTTTCTTTCTCTCTTTTCATCTAAAGGATGAGCTTTATATATGTATGTATATATGTATGTATGTATATATATGTATATATATATGTATATATATATAAAATATAGCAAAAACAACTTAGTGTAACATTCTCATCTCCAAAATGCCCTAAAAAAAGAACTCTTCATTTTAAATTGTCTGATTTTTTTTGGTCATTTGGTTTCCTAGCCCAACCTTTTCCCAGCAGTCGAATTTCCCCCCTCCATACCTTTCTTTATTTCAAATCATATTTTTTATTTCAAATCAATTGTACTCATAGCTGCTAGAACTCAGCTTTCTACACGCCATCTCCACAGCTTTCTACACAAACTTTCTACATGCCACCTCCGCACCTTTTTTTTATTTCAAATCCCACAAGCTTTCTACACGCCACCTCCACGGATCCGGATCAAAAAGCAATCCATCTGGACCGTGAAATGGATCCCCTCCATTTCGTCATAAATGGAGATGATCCCGATTTCTTCATTTTTGACGAAATGGAGGGGATCCATTTCACAGTCTAGATGGATTGCTTTTTGATCGGACGGGTTCACCATTTTCCAACCTTTTATAATTTTTTTAATCAAAAATCTCCACCACTAGATATCTCTTACACCTATCTTGTCCATTGGATGGTGAAATGGATCCCCTCTATTTCGTTAGAAATGGAGAGGATCCTGATCAAAAAGCAAAAAGCAATCCATCTGGACCGTGAAATGAATCCCCTCCTGAAATGAAGAGGATCATGATTTCACCTCCACAACTTTACAAGAAATCCGCACTACATGGCCTATCCCTCTGCAGAGCCTCTCCTTCTATACATCTCCTCCTCTGTCCGCTCCTTCACTAAGCGTGCTCGATAGAGCCTCCTCGACAAAAACCTCCTCCTCTCTTCTCAATCTTTCTTTCTCTCTCTTCATCTAAAGGATGAGATTTAATATGCTTTTTGATCAAACGGTTGAGGGAAAATGGATGGTGTTAGCAGAGATATGCATATTCTCATAATAGTATAGATATGTATATATATGTATATATATGTATATATATGTATATATATGTATATATATGTATATATATGTATGTATATATATGTATGTATGTATATATATGTATGTATATATATGTATATATATATAAAATATAGCAAAAACAACTTAGTGTAACATTCTCATCTCCAAAATGCCCTCAAAAAAGAACTCTTCATTTTAAATTGTCTGATTTTTTTTGGTCATTTGGTTTCCTAGCCCAACCTTTTCCCAGCAGCCGAATTTCCCCCCTCCATACCTTTCTTTATTTCAAATCATATTTTTTATTTCAAATCAATTGTACTCATAGCTGCTAGAACTCAGCTTTCTACACGCCATCTCCACAGCTTTCTACACAAGCTTTCTACATGCCACCTCCACACCTTTTTTTTATTTCAAATCCCACAAGCTTTCTACACGCCACCTCCACGGATCCGGATCAAAAAGCAATCCATCTGGACCGTGAAATGGATCCCCTCCATTTCGTCATAAATGGAGATGATCCCGATTTCTTCATTTTTGACGAAATGGAGGGGATCCATTTCACAGTCTAGATGGATTGCTTTTTTATCGGACGGGTTCACCATTTTCCAACCTTTTATAATTTTTTTAATCAAAAATCTCCACCACTAGATATCTCTTACACCTATCTTGTCCATTGGATGGTGAAATGGATCCCCTCTATTTCGTTAGAAATGGAGAGGATCCTGATCAAAAAGCAAAAAGCAATCCATCTGGACCGTGAAATGAATCCCCTCCCGAAATGAAGAGGATCTTGATTTCACCTCCACAACTTTACAAGAAATCCGCACTACATGGCCTATCCCTCTGCAGAGCCTGTCCTTCTATACATCTCCTCCTCTGTCCGCTCCTTCACTAAGCGTGCTCGATAGAGCCTCCTCGACAAAAACCTCCTCCTCTACAGCCCCTCCTCGACAGCTCCTAGAACTCTGCGTGCTCGACAACGATTCTTCCTCTAGATCATTGAAGGTGTGCCTCTGATTTCTACCTGCTTTTACTTCTATTAGGCTCTGTTTGGTTGGGCTGTTGCTGATGAAAAGCTGCTGATGGAAAAAGTGTTGATTCTGGAAAACGGAGTTTTGCTTAAAAAACTGTTTGGATGAAAAGCTGCTGATTCTGGAAAATGAAGTTTGTAAAACGGAGTTTTGAAAATGTTGTTTGGAAACAAAACAGAGTTTTAAGTGAATTTTTTTTCACCAAATATATGGAAAATAAATATATTTTCCATCATATAATACCAAATACAAAAAAATAATGTCCACATGAACCATATGTCATGATATCTCCTACGATGAATGCGATCATCTCCTCTACACCACCTGCAGTGTCAGGGCATATATCTTGTCGCTCTTGTGTGGCCACTCCATCAACTCTACCCCTCTGCTCGGACTCACTGAAATCAAAATCCACACGCTAAGGATGCCGATGAATGAAATTATGTAAAGTCATTGTGGCCATCACAATATCTGCCTGTTTGTCAAAGCGAAAGCTTGGCATATCCCGCAGTATGGCCCACTTCTTCTTCCATACACCGAAAGATCGTTCTATCACACTTCTAAGCGATGAATGCGCATGATTGAACATCTCTCGACGTCCTTCTGCGTGACGTCCACCACGGGCAAAGTCTGGCAGATGATACCTTGTATCTGGATATGGTTTTAAATATCCTTTTTGTAGAGGATAGCCAGCATTAACCAAGTAATATTTTCCTGAAAAATATTATTAACTGTTTAAAAATAGATATATTTTTTAAAGTAATAATTAGATGAAATGAATTTTGACTATCTACCTTGAGGTGGATGAGGGAACATATAACGAGGATCAGTAATTGCATAATTGAATATGCGACTATCGTGCGCAGATCCCTCCCAACCTGCCATAACGAAAGTGAAGCACATATTGAAATCACAAGCCGCCATGACATTTTGTGTCGGTCTGCCCTTTCTCCCAATATACGGAACTTGACCTCCCACTGGTACGCACGCGTCGACATGTGTTCCATCTATTGCCCCAACGCAATCCTTAAAAAAAGGCATATAACGCCTGTCATACATAATCTCTGGCGGAGTGCAGCTAAAAGACCTATCAGATGGTTGAATCACTTCCTCGGCTAACTTCAACAATGCGCGAACACCTTGAGCAAAAAATCTGTTAGTTGTCTCTGTTGAGTGCTGAAATCGCTCGCGTGTTTTTCTCATTGATTCATTATGAGACAATATATATTGTCAATGCTAGAACTTCTCTGGCTGCAGTTCTTCTTGTTCCCTGAAAACCACACTTCTCTTCCAGAGTATGCAAGAGATCCATAAAAATTTCTTGACTCATCATGAATGAGTCATGAAATCTAACTCGAGTGCCACGAAGTAGCTCTCCGACCCATTTATCGCCAGTTTGCTTTGAAGTCATGGATGGAACTGGATGGTTTAACAACGAGGTGTGTTCGGAGATATAACATATTGCTGCCACCACATTTTGATGATGGGCGATAACACAATTTGCTTCTCGTGCTCTGCTTAAAAAACTGTTTGGATGAAAAGCTGCTGATTCTGGAAAATGAAGTTTGTAAAACGGAGTTTTGAAAATGTTGTTTGGAAACAAAACAGAGTTTTAAGTGAATTTTTTTTCACCAAATATATGGAAAATAAATATATTTTCCATCATATAATACCAAATACAAAAAAATAATGTCCACATGAACCATATGTCATGATATCTCCTACGATGAATGCGATCATCTCCTCTACACCACCTGCAGTGTCAGGGCATATATCTTGTCGCTCTTGTGTGGCCACTCCATCAACTCTACCCCTCTGCTCGGACTCACTGAAATCAAAATCCACACGCTAAGGATGCCGATGAATGAAATTATGTAAAGTCATTGTGGCCATCACAATATCTGCCTGTTTGTCAAAGCGAAAGCTTGGCATATCCCGCAGTATGGCCCACTTCTTCTTCCATACACCGAAAGATCGTTCTATCACACTTCTAAGCGATGAATGCGCATGATTGAACATCTCTCGACGTCCTTCTGCGTGACGTCCACCACGGGCAAAGTCTGGCAGATGATACCTTGTACCTGGATATGGTTTTAAATATCCTTTTTGTAGAGGATAGCCAGCATTAACCAAGTAATATTTTCCTGAAAAATATTATTAACTGTTTAAAAATAGATATATTTTTTAAAGTAATAATTAGATGAAATGAATTTTGACTATCTACCTTGAGGTGGATGAGGGAACATATAACGAGGATCAGTAATTGCATAATTGAATATGCGACTATCGTGCGCAGATCCCTCCCAACCTGCCATAACGAAAGTGAAGCACATATTGAAATCACAAGCCGCCATGACATTTTGTGTCGGTCTGCCCTTTCTCCCAATATACAGAACTTGACCTCCCACTGGTACGCACGCGTCGACATGTGTTCCATCTATTGCCCCAACGCAATCCTTAAAAAAAGGCATATAACGCCTGTCATACATAATCTCTGGCGGAATGCAGCTAAAAGACCTATCAGATGGTTGAATCACTTCCTCGGCTAACTTCAACAATGCGCGAACACCTTGAGCAAAAAATCTGTTAGTTGTCTCTGTTGAGTGCTGAAATCGCTCGCGTGTTTTTCTCATTGATTCATTATGAGACAATATATATTGTCAATGCTAGAACTTCTCTGGCTGCAGTTCTTCTTGTTCCCTGAAAACCACACTTCTCTTCCAGAGTATGCAAGAGATCCATAAAAATTTCTTGACTCATCATGAATGAGTCATGAAATCTAACTCGAGTGCCACGAAGTAGCTCTCCGACCCATTTATCGCCAGTTTGCTTTGAAGTCATGGATGGAACTGGATGGTTTAACAACGAGGTGTGTTCGGAGATATAACATATTGCTGCCACCACATTTTGATGATGGGCGATAACACAATTTCTTCTAAAGATCGCGTGCTTCTCGTGCTCTGCTCTGGTATTCTTCGATTCATCGCTAGACATTTTCTGTTAAATAAAAGTAATACCAAGAATTACCATCATAAATAGCAAGTTAAAATCTCATAATATCCATAATGTCCACATCAAGTAATTAAATATAATGCAATGAAATAGTGTTATCATCACAACCAGAAAAAAGATAAAAGTGTCCACATCAAAACAAAAAATATAACATCCATAGTTCAATAGTAAAAATATAACATCATGTCTACTACTACGCCCCATGAGTAAATCGGTTTTTCAGCCACTTTATGTTCATGCCATCTGGAAGGCACATGAAAGTCTCTCTATGTTTTGTTTCCATCAAATATGTGATGGCAAAATCATAGAAGTCTCCTGGATAAAATCACGTGTGGCTCCTGGATGCTTCGACTTATGATCTTCGAGGACTCGGCCAAATCTTCTAACACCGAGCTAGTAGCTTTCTTCTTTCCTTTCTTTCTTTTTTTGCTTGTTTCTGAGGTCTCAGCTGGATGAGGAACTTCGCTAACCTCAGTGTCATTATGTTCATCATCTGACATTGTTCTTTCATCGATAGACTCCGTAGCAAGATTCCTGGAGTGAGGAGTGCAAGAATGATGTCCTGTAGCAACAACCGAACTGAACATCAAGTTCAGTTTATCATCTAACTCTGGGGGGATTCCGGCATATCTGAATTTATTTGCCAACGGGACAACCTAAAAAATAAAGGGTTTTAAATTAGAGATTTAAAAATTCAAACTACTAAATAAGAAATACCAATGATTTTAATTACTAAATACCTTCAATCTTTCGTCCCACCACTCGTCTGAGGCGTCTATAGTCTTCCTCGATGGATTCCAACCCAAACCGGTCTCACCACGTTTCAACTCTATCCATAATTTCCACTCTTTCTTCAAATGATCCCATTTATTCTTAAGTTGGACTTTATCATATTTTTTACCGGTCTGTGCTTCAAAGTTTTTCATAACATTTGTCCACCCCTGTTTATTAAAATGTGTGGTTGGTCGATTACCACGCTCTATCTCTTTTATGCAGATATCACAAAATAGAATCACATCGTTATTGTCCCACATAGCAGACACCCCACCATCCTTTGCTTTGCCCATCCTTAAAACATTAAACAACATTAACAATAACATACACCAACAAATAAACCAACACCAACACACCACATACACCAATATACACATACACCAACACACACATACACCAACACACACACACACACACACACACACACACACACACACACACACACACACACACACACGTACACACACACATACACCAACACACATACACCAACACACACATACACACATACACACACATTCACATACACACATACAAATTAAGTCCCCATTACATCATATAAATTGCAAAGTACCCATTATAGATAATAACTCATACTATTCAATTTGTCCATCATAAGAAAATGAAAATCATATAGAGCATGAACATACAAAAGCTGCAAATACTCATACTATCCAATTTATCCAATTTGTCCAGCATAAGAAAATGAAAGATTGTAATCTATACACATACACTGGTAGCTATCATTTGCATTGTAATCTATGGCTGAAGTAAAATAGAGAAGTAGGCAAGATCTTTTTTGAGCTAGGCCGCCTAAAGGACCTACAGCCAATGATAAAAACTATTTCCTATACATTTTCATTCCTATTGAACCTCATTCAACAATTTTCCTCTGCTGAAGTAAAATAGAGAAGTAGGTGAAGATTTCATACACATTAACAATACATACATACACACACACAACACAACATAACATACACACACAACACAACACACACACACAACACAACACACACACACCACCACAACATACATACACACACACAACACAACATACATACACACACACACCACCACAACATATATACACACAGCACAACACACACACACACACAACATACATACACACACACAACACAACATACATACACACAACACAACACACACATACACACACACAACACAACATACATGCTTATTAATTCTTCTAATAACCACAAAAAACAATATGATAAACAACACACACATACACCACAACACACATACACACACATATACACACCACAACATACACACACACCACAACATACACACACACCACAACATACACAACACACACACCACAACATACACACACACACACACACCAAACACACCACAACATACACACACACAATAAATAACCACAAAAAACAATATGATAAACAACACACACATACACCACAACACACATACACACACATATACACACCACAACATACAGACACACACCACAACATACATAACACACACACACAATACAACATACACACACCACAACATACACACACCACAACATACACACACACACACACACACACCACAACATACACACACCACAACATACAAACACACACACACAACACATACACACAGCACACATAAACACACCACACACCACAACATACACACACACACACCACAACATACACACACCACAACATACACACACACACACACAACACATACACACAGCACACATAAACACACACCAAACACACCACAACATACAAACACACACAACACATACACACATCACACCACAACATACACACACCACACACACCACAACACACCACAACATACATACACACCACACACATAAAGAAAAAACACGAAACTGAAATAACACACACACACACACAACACAACATTGCAATCAGCTCACACAACATACACACACACAGCATTCACACAGCACAAAATAAGAACAGAGCATTCATCTCGCTAGAAAAAAATGAGAATACACACAGCAGAAAAGAACAAAACCTAGAGTTATCTCTAACATTGTGAAAAAATCTGGATAAACTGAAAAAAACGAGAAGAAGACATACCTGTAGAGCAGATCTATAGGGTTAGGGCAGAGATGTCTCCAGCGAGATGAATGCCCTGCAAAGGGGCAGAGAAATTAGAAACACATTGCGTAGAACCCTACTAGACGGAAACGAGCAGGAAATCGAACCTAGGAGGTGTCGTCGTCGGAATGGAGGATGTCGAGCGGCTCGCCGTCGGAATGGAGGGTGTCGGGCGGCTCGCCGTCGGAATGGAGCTCTGTCGTCGTCGGCGGCTGCACGAGAAGAGAGGAGAGAAGAATCGCAGAGAAGAATCGCGCGCCGTTAGGTTTGGGGGAGAAGAATCGCGGAGAAGGAATAGCGAGAAGACCTGCTTCTGCGGCTGAACGCGCAAAAATCGCGCGGTTCGGTGGGTAAAGAAAACAGCGGAATTAATATAATGCAGTTTGCGAAATAAGCCGCGCCAAACGCAGATTTTCCTCTAAATTGCGGTGCGTTTGGACCGAACAGCACCCTAAAAGTCGAACCAAACATGCTCTTAGTCCATCTATCTCTATCTCTCTTCTGCTCTCAGTCTCTCAAAAGTCTGTTATGAGAGAGGTCAACTTTTGGGCTATGAATTGGCCATCTACCTCTATTTTTTTAATGCAGCAGAGTTGTTCAAAGTGGGTTTCGGCTCCTCCAAAACTTGGGCTCCGTATCCTCCAAAACTTGGCCCGACTTCTTCCCCTCTATCTACGCTTCACCAAAGCTCCTCTCCGGTGTCCATCATTACTCTCTTCAGAAGAAGGTAACTCACATCTCTCGGTGAAACTCCTTTTTATTTAGCAAACTCTCTTGGATCCAACTACTTATGTTTAAATTTTTAGTTAAATGGTCGATAAGATCATCTGTGAGGTTCTGAAAATTGAACATTGCAGTGGATCTTGAGCTTCCGCCTTTGTTTTTGCCGGCTATTTCAAACTTCTACCTTTGTTGGTTGCAGTTTTAATAAACTGCATTCATTAGTTTATAATTAGCACATGATTATCATTTGTCACAGAAGTTGCAGTGGACATAGCAGATCTTCTCGGAAAGAGGAGCGGGCGAGAGGTGGTCGAGAGAAAAAAATGCTGACGAGGAAGACATTACGCTTCTTCTTTACTTTCTTCTTATAGCAGATGAGATAGAAAATTACTCTGTTAAATTGTTGGAGAGGGAGAGTAAAGTGAAGAGAGCATGTTTGAATTTGTGTGATTAAACAGCTGAAGATTATGGTCTTTGCATTCTTCTTATAGTGAAATATTTTTTTGTTATGGATTCAAGACTCATAGCGGGTAGGAACCGCCATTTAATCAAACCACTCATTCTGGAACCACCGTTCAAACAAAAGAGAAAAAGTTATTTGATTTCTACTTGCTTCTATTTCTCTTAAGGCTTCGTTTGGTTCGGCTTATTTGCTCCGGTGAGTTTGGACAAAAACGACATTGTCATACCAAACATTTTATGCTTATAACTAGTTTCTTTTTTTGATAATGGTAGTAATATTTGTCATACCAAACATACATTCTATGACAATGACGATTTTGTCCAAACTCACCGGAGCAAATAGTCCAAAAAAAGTGATCAAAGCGCCATTTATTAGAAATAGTCCACTCATTGCTTCAAAAATCTCTAGAGTTTAAATAATATCTCTAGAGTTTTCTAGATCCTAATATAGCTCCAGGAATGCTTTGAACATAGGTTTTGTCTTCTCAATATGGTGCCGCATCCATTTGGAAATTTTCTTGCATCTTGGACTGTTTAATAATATTTCTATGAGGGTTCTTCTTGATTTAGGATAGTTGAAGCGTACTTCCCTATCACGAGTTTGAAATTTGTGTACTCTGAACTTAATCATATTTGAACATTTTATTGAGTTTTACTTTAACTATCTCTGTTAAATCATAGCTTGGATTGGGAATGAATAAATTGAATTTTTTGTGCTAATTCAAGTTGGTTGTGTCTTTACTTTGCGGTTCTGAGGATTATAAAGGTTAATTGGTGGTTCTTAAAATTTTATCCTCAAAAGTTAAATTAATTTTGATTTTCAGAAATAATGTCTAAATATACACCTAATCTGATGGAAAGGAATTGATTAAATGATAATGTCCAAATAAAAAAAAAATCAGTAGTTACCTATTCAGTGGCTTCAAAGCAGTGAACTGTTTGTAGATTGTTTGCTTCATCATGGTGATTTTGTTTCAGGCATTAACTCTCTTAACGAATTATAACTCTTCATAAATATTATTTTTGAAGAACAAAGCATGCGATTAGGAGTACAGGGACAAAAATGATCTCATCGTTAAGATAATAACTTGAAATTAAACATTATTTTTATTTGATTTTGTATAAGGGAACAAATGAACAATACACCTTAGAATTACAAGGGGACCACCCTAATTCCATTCTCTCATTTGCTGCCCGCTGAATGATGGCGCCCTCCGAATTATGCTGCCCGTCGAATGATGTTGTCGCCGAATGATGTCGTCAGCCGAATGTTGCTGCCCACCGAATATTACCCCAGGCCGAATGATGCCACCCGCCGAATGCTGTTACCCACCGAATATTACCCCAGGCCAAATGATGCCACCCGCCGAATGCTGCCATCCGCCGAATGATCCCGCCTGCTGAATTATGTCGTCCGCCAAATGATGCCGCCTGTCGAATGATGTCGTCCTCCAAATGATGCCGCCTGCCGAATGATGTTGTCCGCCAAATGATGTCGTCTACCGAATGCTGACGATGAAGAAATGCCTTTTCTTTTTTCAGAAGAAGATATTATTGAGAACCTTAGTTTTCATTTGAATACACCCCATTTTAAGAGAGATATTTAGGTATGTGTAATGCATAGTTATCATAATTCGAGGAGGAAGTAGAGTTGTATGATCTGAAATGAACTGATAATAATATTAGCCTCTGTCGAAGGTCGCCTCCCCCGCCGAATGTCGTCGTCAACGATAAATATTGCCCCCCACGATAAATGTTACCCCCATGACAAATATCTAAGCCTACGACAAATGACGTCGCCCACGACCAATGACGTCGCATACGACCAATGTCGCCGCCGACCACCAATGTCGTCGCCGATGACTATTGTCGCCTCCCACGCCGAATGTCGCCGCCCGCGACCAGGGTCGCCGCCCGCGACCAGTGTCGCCGCCCGCGACCAGTGTCGCCGCCCGCGACCAGTGTCGCCGCCCGCGACCAGTGTCGCCGCCCGCGACCAGTGTCGCCGCCCGCGACCAATGCCGTCCCCGACCAATGCCGCCCCCGACCAATGCCGCCCCCGACCAAAGCCACCCCCGACCAATGCCGCCCGTGACCAATGCCGCCCGCGACCAATGTTGCCGCCCCCGCACTGGCCCCCGTGCACGACTGCTCGTATTTATACATATATATATATATATATATGTATATATATGGGGATTGCTACTATGCGGGCGTACGGGCAAAGGGTAAGGAGGCTTCAAATCGAAAAGTGGTCAACAAGAAAGTTGTAGATCTCGCCGAGCCGAACAACTTTCATGTTGACCACTCTTTGTTTGGGAGTCGTTTTGACCCTCGATTTGGGGTTCGAAAAGTGGGGCGGCGAGAGTGCTACAGTCCAACTACGAAAAAAATCGATTTTCGGGCTCGATTTTGGGGGTCAAAACAGCTCCAAATCAAAAGTGGCCAACACGAAAGTTGTAGATCTCGAGGAGATCTACAAGTTGTAGATCTCGAGGAGATCTACAACTTTCATGTTGACCACTTATCGATTTGAAGCCATCTTGACCCCTAAAATTAGTTGCCCGTACGCCCGCACCTTTGATTTGCCCGCATATGAGTTCTGCCCATGTATATATATGTATATGTATATGTATATATATATGTATATATATGTATATATATATGTATATATATATGTGTATATATATATGTCTATATGTAGCCCTGCAACTCGGATCGGTTCGATTCGGTTCCACTCAGAACCAAGAACCGACCCGTATAGGTTCAGTTCCAATATTTTGGAACCGGAACCGACCCACGGTTCTAATTTGTAGAACCGGAATCGAACCGAAAATTTCAGTTCGGTTCCGGTTCGGTTCTCGGTTCTTTAAATTCTATTTCATGGACAACAAATTGCCTTCAAAAACAAGATTATTTTAACATGATGACGTATAACAACACATTGTAGTATACAACCTGAGAAACACATTTAATGGCATGTCGCTATAAATCTGAAATTCTGAATCTAACACTATTTCGCATTCCAAAAACATTTGCATAGTTTCATATTTCTCATTCCAACAAAATTGTTCAAAATAAAACAAAAAAGTAGTACATAAAATTACACATGAAGTACCTCCATCAAGCTAATTGTTCATCAATCTCTTTCAAATGCTTCTTGCTCACCACAAATAACTGTTAAAAAGGAAAATATTGTGTTTATATTGATATAAAATAATACACTATAAAAATCTAAATTATTGCGTAAGAAGAATAAAAATCAAAGAGCATTGTAATTACCACTCTCAAGCTCTTCAATTTGATGCAAGTCTTCCTCAATTTGCAAAGGAAACGGAGACGCTCGTAACCAATCTTGAGTACAAATCAACCCTTCAACAATCTTTGGTGAGAGCGAACTACAAAATCGATCGAGAACACGTCCACCTGTACTAAAAGCTGACTCTGATGCAACGGTAGAAACTGGTATTGCCAGGATATCTCTATCCAATGCTGAAAGAATTATATATTTGCTTGAATTCACTTTCCACCAATTTAATATATCAAACTCTGGAGATTGATCATTCAAATCACATTCTTCTTTCAGATACTTATCTAGCTCTGATTGGTTAGAGAAAGTTTGAAGTGTCTTCTTTCTCTCAATAAATACTGCTCTCAGTTGTCTCATTTCATTCAAGGACCTAATATTGAGAGGGTTATGTGCTTGATCCAATTCCGTGCTCTCACCTCTAGAAGAGTTTGAAGTTGCCGACATAGCATCAAGTTTCTTATAATACTCAAATAATTCCTATTCGTTGGGGAGACGGGGATGGGGAGCGGGAGCGGGCGAGCGGCGCTAGGGCTGGAGACAGGGATGGGGAGCGGGAGCGGGCGAGCGGCGCTAGGGCTGGAGACGGGGATTGGGAGCGGGCGAGCGGGGCTGGAGCATGGAGACGGGGATCTGGTAATAAAAGATAAATGTATAAAACATTAATACGAAAAGTCCCCGCACCTCTCTCTCACCGACTCAGGAATTCGGGGACTGGGGGGGGGGGGGCAAATGATGGGGTCACCCTCATTATACAGGAATTCCAGGCTACGAATAGCCGGAATTCCATAATCCCCACTCTCTCAGTGAGGAGTTAGGAGGAAAACCACCACACACACGATCACAGCGTCCGATCCAACCGTCGCTCTAACTGATCATCGTCATGCCGCCGATGCACAACCGCAAGCCCGACGACTGGCCCCTGGCCGCACACCCACGGGGTGCGGCCCATCATGCGTGACCACGGGGCATGCGGTCGCAGGCCCGCGCGGTCAGCCTCAAGACAGGCTATGGTCACGCACGTCGTAAGGCGCGCACGCCGCATAGACGGCCTTGGCCGCGCACCGCTCGCGAGCGCCACAGGCGGCGCGACCGGCCTCGACCAAGGCGCGCGCGACCAACCTTACCCGAGGGGCGCACGGGAGCGAGACCACACGACCGACCCCCCCCCCCCCCCCCCCCCCCCCCCCCCGGTGGCTGTGGCCTTGCACCACCGCAAGGCACACGACCGCGAGGCATACGACTGCGACACCCCACGGCCGGCCCCACAGCCGTGCGTGGCCGCACGCCCTCCACGTGCGGCCATATGTCGCGCGGCCGCCCTCGCCCGACCTCCTCCCGGCCGTCCGCCCCTCCCCTCGCCGGCCGGATTCCACCGTCGGTGGGCCTCCTCACCGCCGGTCGGTTCCCCGCGTCGCCGGTCGGACCTTCAATCATGATCGCACTATCGTCTTTCCACGAAATCTCCGCCCTCCGATTGGCGGGTAATCACCTGTGTAACCGCCCGAGTAACCCCCCATCATAGGCTGGGACATTTATCCGAAAACACATTAGATTGCGTATAGAAAAATACCCCAATAATGCGTGTCTTAAACTATAAAAGACCGGGCTGCAAATAATAATAATGTTGCTAACGGTCTGCGAATAAGCGCATAACTACCGTAACCACCTTCGGGGTCTATAAATAGAACCCCAAGCCTTCTCTCATTTCCATCTTTCTCTTCTCCCTCCCTTCCTCCTAAGTGCAAGAGAGAGAGAGAGAGAGAGAGAGAGAGAACTTCTTGAAGATCTTCATCATCTTCGAAGGAGTGTTTGAAGGATCTTCGAACGGCTCGAAGGCGGTATCTTAAGTATTGTTATTAAACCTTTTAAGTCCCTTTGGCTGAGACTTTTGATAAAGCTATGCTCTATTCTTGAGTTGCCCTATATTTGGTCAGTGCTCATTTGTGGTGTCTTATCGTGCCTTATTCATCATACTGTTACGAGAAATTTGTTGGGAGTCAAGTATGGACTCACCAAGTGTTTTCTTTTGACCTTTGAGTGTTGTACTGGTGTTTGGCCTTTGTGTTAAGTTACCTTCGTCTTGTTCCAACACCAAGCCTTGCATGGTGTCGTCTTGCTAAAATCATCGACCTTGTTGTAAGTTAAATGTTAATCTATTGATCAATTGCCGAATTCGGTGCTTTCTGATCCTCTCGTCTGGAGTTATGGTTACAACCATTTGAGATCCTGTTTTCCCTGTCTGACACTCCTCTTTTTGCTATATTGGATTTATGAGCTAAGTATGCTATGTTGTTTAATTCTCCGGGATAGTTTTGGTGAGTGGTTCCCGATCTCTATGATCGTCGTTGTTTAAATGTTCTGAGTATTCTCGGATGAACTGCACCGTGGTATAGTTATATACTTATATATATACATATACTTATGTATATGATTATGCACCCTGCTTCTGGTGCTATGTGTGAGTCTGTTGAGCGTGTGAGCTAAAGGTCACCGCCACAGTGCCTCTTTTGGGCTGTTGGTTTGGGTGGATTGGAGTCACCGCCGCAGCACTTCTGTTTGGTTTTTGGGCTGCGGGCGTTAGTGGAGATACCACCGTCGCAGTGCCTTCTTTTGGGGGATGCTTTTCCCTCGAGTTGATTAGTCTCAAGTTCTTATAAACATATATGCTTATATATGTGTATTATGATATTATATGTATGACCATCACCTCTGAGCTCCAATGGCAGACACGTGGTAGGCTTTGATTGTGTTGACTATTACCTTCTGGTGCAGGCTTTTCTTCTTACCGAGTGCACTCGTTTGAGCTGGCTCGGGTTGTTGTAAGATTATTGATGTTTATCTGCTTAGTTTTTCCTTCCTGTACTCTTTTACTTCTGGTGCTGCTAACCTTGGTTTTCTTGCACCCATTTGGGCTGAGGCATTCTTTCTTATGAATGTCTCAGGTTCAGGTCTTTAGCTGCCGCTGGGGTTAGAGCGGCGTCGTTTAGTTTTTCTGTCGAGGCCCATCCTCTCTTCTAGGTAAGAGGCATTTTTTTGTTGTTTCCTTCTTTCTTGCGGGTTCGTGTCAGTTCTTGGCGCCCGTATGACTTTTATCTTTAGATTACTTGCTAGTAGTTTTGCTGTTACTTTTAGGTTGTTTACCTACTTGCTCTCTGGGAAGTTTTATGCTAGGATGCATTAGTTACTTTATGAATATAAAAATGTCATTCTTGCATATCATGGTTTTAAATAAATGTCACATACTTTGAAAAATCGTAGAAAATCCTTTCTTACTATACTAAACATAGATATGTGCATATCATGTCTTGGATGTTTATCGTCATGCTCATGTAGGCTAAAAACAAACATATTTTCCGCTGCGTATGTTAGTTTTCTACGTGTGGAGTAGTGATCCACCGGACTGAGGGACGCGATCCTAAGCTAAAAATGTAAATCTTCTTTTTATCTCAAACATATATATGTGTCTTTCATAAAGTTATCATAAGGAGTGTTCGCCTGAGCGTCTGTGGTCGTCTCCTGCAGGCGTGACATCACGACGCGTATTTTCCCCTTGCACTGATAATATGTATTATATTCTTGGGAAAATGCGGGTTGTGACAGTTGGTATCTGAGACAGGTTAGCCGGGTTGCTGGGAATAGTCTGGTTGGCCCGGTTAACCGTCTGGTGAGAATCGTCATTCATCGCATACACCGACTCCCGTTTCAAAAATGGAACACCGGTCATCCACACACCGAAGGGTCATCAGTATGTCTTGGCTGAAGCATGAACACTACACTCATAGCATGATAAGAAGTATACAAGACATATTATGTACTATGGGATGCATAATATGTGTTTGTATATGGATCCTCATAGGTGACAACATGGGACGGTTATATAGTATGAGATGCATAACGCCAGTCCCATGGATGTCCATTAGCTCGTTTTTCTTTTTCGTTACATGCGATAATATGTAGTATGAGATGCATAAGATCGCATGTGTACGCCGCTCATAGCATGCATTAAGGCCTTTTTAGATTGCATAGCACTGCATATACATCATAACATAGCATTAGCACACGTGCCAAGCTAAAGACATACATGATGACGCTCGTACACACATGATTTGAAACAAAATTTGGCATTCATGTATTTATATTATATGCACATAAGTTGATAGGGTGATGATATATTATCCTAAGTTTAGCATAACATCATTCCATGAATTCCCAGAGCAAGGTAACAACAAGAGCAAGTATCTACTCTTTTCTGACCTGTATCGAGTTAGGAAATTCTAGTTCCTAGTTGTTGCGTCTTAAGCTAGGTGTATTGAGATGTTAGTTCGTAATTGCAGTTGATGACCCCAGAGCGTCGTGCGTCGGAGTCGGCCCCCCAGTCAGAGGGCGAGTCTTTGGGTGCGCATAGTGAAGCGGTAATTGGGGAGTTGCGTCGGAGTATCGAGGCGTTGTTGAGGCAAATGGTTGTGAAACAAGTGCGGTTTTCTGCCCAGGTGTTTCAGGTTAAGGTTTTGACCTAGTTTATTCGTTGACTTGCGAATGTGGATTTGGATTTTTGCTATCTCAATTCTGTGCGAGTTAAGGTAGAGGATGTTGAGCGTGCCTTCTTTTTTATTTGAGTTTTACTCGATGTTTTGACTATAGAACTTCGCAGGCGGTCATCGTTAGGTTATCGATTGTTGAGCAGTTTTTCCCCCAGATGATTCCATGTTAGATTCTAATCTAACTCTTAACTTTCATCTTTGGTTCTAGTTTGTTTTCACTCGTTTAGTTGTGTATCCTCCTTTATAGGAGAGTTTAAGGTAAGGAACCATTAGGCATGCGTCCTCAGTGACCGCCATGTTCTAGATTCTGTGCCTGAGTTGCAGCTAAGTCTGTCCTATGTAGAGTAGTCTGTTCGTATCTTGGAGAAGCAAGATCAGGTGTTGCGAAGGAAGTTAATCCCTATGGTGAAAGCCCTCTGGGGTAATCAGGATGTTCGGGGTGCGACCTGGGAGCTGGAATCGGTGATGAAGGAGTCTTATCCTCATCTGTTCATCTAGGTTTCCCCGGTAAGTTTCCGCCTTCTGCGCTTTTCCTTGTTTGGTTTTGTTGTTGCAAAGTTTCGGGGCGAAACTTTTTGTTAGGAGGGGTGGCTGTAACGCCCCAGATTTTCTTATAATTATTTTAGAGCGCGTTACCGTTGCGTGAGCGTCGTCGTTCGTCTCGTTGGCGATAATTAATGATTTTGTGTTCATGTTTGTATATATAAAGATATAAACATGTATGCATATGTGTTATGTTTTCAATTAGACATATATATATATATATAATTTTGGTTTTTTTGTATAATGGATATAAGTGTATATATATGAGTACAAAAGATTTTATAAGGGGCATAACTAAGAAAAAAAGAGAGAGAGGGGCAGGGGCTGCTCCCGTGCCTTTTCTTTTTCGGTTTCCCTTCCTCTAGGGTTTCAGGAGAGGGAGAGCGGTGAGGTTAGGGCTTCATCGGAGCGCCGACATCGAGGGCTTTGGCCGGTGAAGGTTTGGTGGTTGTCGGGGCTCGCCTTTGTCGCCGAGGCATAGGGGTCGGTCGGCTTTTGTTTGATTCGGCGCGATCCATCGGGTCGCCGTTTGAGCCATGGCAAGAAAACTTCCTCTTCTCCCTCTTCTCCTTCTTTTGCTTCCTTCTTACCTCTGTTTGATTACATCTGCTCCTCATTATGTTATTGTGAATGAAACAAAAGCAAAAAAAAATTTGCTGAGCTGGTGCAAGGAAAAATTGTTGCCTGCTGCTTAGGGCCCATCGTATGTCTTCATTCTTTGTGGTTATGCCTGCTGCTACTTCCCTGTTGCCGAAATTTTTGGGCGTTGTTGCTGCTATACACCTAGATTTTGGGAGTTTTGCTACTTTTTATGTCTTGGATGCCCGCTGCTTTGGGGTCTGATTCATTCATTTCTTTTTTTGAGATCACTCTGCTGCTATAATATGATTTGTGGCTGCCTTATTTGTGTTCTAATTGGGGTCTGCTTCTTATATTTGTCTAGTTAGGGGCTGCTCTTATATATTTGTTCCGTTTGGGGGTTGCTATGTACGGTCCTAGGCTGGGATATTATTGGGGGCTGCTATCTATAACCCAGTTGGGATTTTATTTGGGGGCTGCTATATATATATATCTACATGATCTAATTGGTTTTTTGGGGGCTGCTTTATATAATTTCAGTTGGGGCTGCTGCATATAGTTTTATTTAGGTTATTTTTGGGCTGCTCCTTGCTTTTGTCTAATGAGGGGTCTGCTGTTATTTTAATGAGGGGGCTGCCTTCGGGTTGTAAGTCTTGACGATTCAAGTTGCGTAGTCGAGGCATAGCTTAAGTTTATTTCTGCTCTTTGACTTTTAATTGCTTTGGTTATACGGCCTTGAGTATAAGAGAATACGGTTGTCAAGTTCGGCAATTATTTTTAACGTCAGCTAAATTATAAAATCCCTCATAGCCTCGTTCTAGTAGCTTAGTTGTTGAGGTCTTTGCTTGCTTTGGTGCTAAACCGCACTGCGGCTTCAATTGAGTTTGGATAGTTTTGTTAACTTCAGCTTTGATGTTTTGGCGGGCTAAATTTTCTGGGAATGTCTCGTGTTAATTCCTGAAGTTTTTGGCAAAGTGATTAATTTTCTGTATCTTGGAAGTCGTGTAGATGCATTTCGATTTCGAGCTTTATAACCGCTTCATATTATTGTCCGCCTCACTCTTATAGTTAAGTGATCAAATACTATTTTATGGCCTTATACTTAAGGTGCAAATGCTAAAGTTTATTTCCCTATATCAAATATAAGATCTTCCTTGAGCGTCAAACCAAGCTTGTTGCTGATGAGTTCATGTTGGAGAGTGGTTTTGGTCTGGAGACTGAGTGGACGTTCGGGCCCTCACCATAGTGGTTTCAGACTGGAGTGTGGACAGATATTGAGCCCCCCACCACAGTTCTTTTAGCTTGTTAGGCATCAGCTTGGTATGGCTGTCTTTTCTTCTGGTTGCTAGATGCCCCAGTTTGGGGATGCTCTTTTGGCTTATGCTTTATAAGAGAAAATTGTTTAATTCGAGCCTTACCTATAGCTAACCAGCATATTCATCATTTTATAGTTTCCCTCCATTCTTCTTCCTTGTCTGCCTGACCGGTTGATTTTTGGTTAGTGGCAGTTGTGTTTCCTTTTTGGGTCTTGTTTGGTGTTTTGGGTCCTTGATCCCTGCTGTCATCCCCCTTAGAATCTCGATAGCTTCTTTACCTGTTGAGTTATGCTACCAGGTAGCCTGTTAGGACTTCCTTAGGTTTAGAAAGGTTTGCTCGCCCTAAGATCGTGCAACTATTTCTTCTGTTATGGAGTTCCCCGTCGACTTTAAAATGAAGTCTTCTAGCCAGCTTTGATATAAGTCCTCCTCATTGACTTGATACAAGTCTTTTCCCGTCGGCTCTTGTTGAGTTTCCTGTCGATTTCATCGCTCATTCTGATTGGTTTCCTCATATATCTACATGCTCTTTCGCCGGGTGTTCCCGGGTATCTTAAGCGTTGATATCAAACCTTTTAAGTCCCTTTGGCTGAGACTTTTGATAAAGCTATGCTCTATTCTTGAGTTGCTCTATATTTGGTCAGTGTTCATTTGTGGTGTCTTGTCATGCCTTATTCATCGTACTGTTACGAGAAATTTGTTGGGAGTCAAGCATGGACTCACCAAGTGTTTTCTTTTGACCTTTGAGTGTTGTACTGGTGTTTGGCCTTTGTGTTAAGTTACCTTCGTCTTGTTCCGACACCAAGTCTTGCATGGTGTCGTCTTGCTAAAATCATCGACCTTGTTGTAAGTTAAATGTTAATCTATTGATCAATTGCCGAATTCGGTGCTTTCTGATCCTCTCGTCTGGAGTTATGGTTACAACCATTTGAGATCCTGTTTTCCCTGTCTGATACTCCTCTGTTTGCTCTATTGGATTTATGAGCTAAGTATGCTATGTTGTTTAATTCTTCGGGATAGTTTTGGTGAGTGGTTCCCGATCTCTATGATCGTCGTTGTTTAAATGTTCTGAGTATTCTCGGATGAACTGCACCGTGGTATAGTTATATACTTATATATATACATATACTTATGTATATGATTATGCACCCTGCTTCTGGTGCTATGTGTGAGTCTGTTGAGCGTGTGAGCTAAAGGTCACCGCCACAGTGCCTCTTTTGGGCTGTTGGTTTGGGTGGATTGGAGTCACCACCGCAGCACTCCTATTTGGTTTTTGGGTTGCGGGCGTTAGTGGAGATACCACCGTCGCAGTGCCTTCTTTTGGGGGACGCTTTTACCTCGAGCTGATCAGTCTCAAGTTCTTATAAACATATATGCTTATATATGTGTATTATGATATTATATGCATGACCATCACCTCTGAGCCGCAATGGCGGACACGTGGTGGGCTTTGATTGTGTTGACTATTACCTTCTGGTGCAGGCTTTTCTTCTTATCGAGTGCACTCGTTTGAGCTGGCTCGGGTTGTTGTAAGATTATTGATGTTTATCTGCTTAGTTTTTCCTTCCTGTACTCTTTTACTTCTGGTGCTGCTAACCTTGGTTTTCTTGCACCCCTTTGGGCTGAGGCATTCTTTTCTTATGAATGTCTCAGGTTCAGGTCTTTAGCTGCTGCTGGGGTTAGAGCGGCGTCGTTCAGTTTTTCTGTCGAGGCCCTTCCTCTCTTCTAGGTAAGAGGCAGTTTTGTTGTTGTTTTCCTTCATTCCTGCGGGTTCATGTCAGTTGTTGGCTCCCGTATGACTTTTATCTTTAGATTACTTGCTATAGTTTTGCTGTTACTTTTGGGTTGTTTACCTACTTGCTCTCTGGGAAGCTTTATGCTAGGATGCATTAATTACTCTATGGATATAAAAATGTCATTCTTGCATATCATGGTTTTAAATAAATGTCACCTACTTTGAAAAATCGTAGAAAATCCTTTCTTACTGTACTAGACATAGATATGTGCATATCATGTCTTGGATGTTTATCGTCATGCTCATGTAGGCTAAAAACAAACCTATTTTCCGCTGCGTATGTTAGCTTTCTACTTGTGGAGTAGTGATCCACCGGACTGAGGGACGCGGTCCTAAGCTAAAAATGTAAATCTTCTTTTTATCTCAAACATATATATATATATGTCTTTCATAAAGTTATCGTAAGGAGTGTTCGCCTGAGCGTATGTAGTCGTCTCCTGCAGGCGTGGCATCACAACGCGTATTTTCCCCTTGCTCTGATAATATGTATTATATTCTTGGGAAAATACGGGTTGTGACAGGGATGGGGAGCGGGAGCGGGCGAGCGGCGCTATGGCTGGAGACAGGGATGGGGAGCGGGAGCGGGCGAGCGATGCTAGGGCTGGAGACGGGGATTGGGAGCGGGCGAGCGGGGCTAGAGCATGGAGACGGGGATCTGATAATAAAAGATAAAAGTATAAAACATTAATACGAAAAGTCCCCGCACCTCTCTCTCACCGACTCAGGAATTCAGGGACTGGGGGGGGGGGGCATATGATGGGGTCACCCTCATTATACAGGAATTCCAGGCTACGAATAGCCGGAATTCCATAACCCCCACTCTCTCAGTGAGGAGTTAGGAGGAAAACCACCACACACACGATCACAGCGCGCGGTCCGATTCAACCGTCGCTCTAACTAATCATCGTCAAGCCGCCGATGCACAACCGCAAGCACGACGACCGGCCCCTGGCCGCACACCCACGGGGTGCGGCCCACCACGCGTGAACACGGGGCGTGCGGTCGCAGGCCCGCGCGGTCAGCCTCACGACAGGCTATGGTCGCGCGCGCCGTAAGGCGCGCACGCCGCACAGACGGCCTTGGCCGCTCACCGCTCGCGAGCGCCACAGGCGGCGCGACCGGCCTCGACCAAGGCGCGCGCGACCAACCGTACCCGAGGGGCGCACAGGAGTGAGACCACACGACCGCCCCCCGCTGGTCGTGGACTCGCACCGCCACAAGGCACACGGCTGCGAAGCGCACGACTGCGACACCCCACGGCCGGCCCCATAGTCGTGCGTGGCCGCACGCCCTCCACGTGCGCCCATATGTCGCGCGGCCGCCCTTTCCCGACCTCCTCCCGGCCGTCCGCCCCTCCCCTCGCCGGCCGGATTCCACCGTCGGTGGGCCTCCTCACTGCCGGTCGGTTCCCCGCGTCGCCGGTCGGACCTTCAATCATGATCGCACTATCGTCTTTCCACAAAATCTCCGCCCTCCGATTGGCGGGTAACCACCTGTGTAACCGCCCGAGTAACCCCCCATCATAGGCCGGGGCATTTATCCGAAAACACATCAGATTGCGTATAGAAAAATACCCCAATAATGCGTGTCTTAAACTATAAAAGACCGGGCTGCAAATAGCAATTATGGTGGTTACGGCCTGCGAATAACCGCATAACTACCGTAACCACCTTTGGGGTCTATAAATAGAACCCCAAGCCTTCTCTCATTTCCATCTTTCTCTTCTCCCTCCCTTCCTCCTAAGTGCAAGAGAGAGAGAGAGAGAGAGAGAGAGAGAGAGAGAGAGAGAGAGAGAGAGAGAGAGAGAAAGAGAGAACTTCTTGATGATCTTCATCATCTTCGAAGGGGTGTTTGAAGGATCTTCGAACGGCTCGAAGGCGGTTCAGAGAGATTCGTCCTCCTTCAAGCTTCGTTCCGAGCACGAAACCCCTCAAGGTCGTCATCTTCGAGCCAACGACGAGCTCTTCCCTCCAGCCACCAACATCAACCTCCAAAGTGCTCTAAGAGTCGCGCGTGCACCCCTTCATCTTTCAAACGCAAGCAGAAAGCCGCATGAGCCTCAAAGCGCGGTGCTCCTCACCGTGGCAAAGAAGAACAAACTTAACCTCGAGAGCGGTGACCTGTCATCATTCGAACGCCTCTCTCCATCTCTCTCCCCAATTGTAACAAAGAGCGACCTGTCGCCTTGATTTCTCACAGTAACCCTGTAAAGAAGTAACTGATAGTGAACCAACCGCGTGGTTTTTCACCTCTTTATGATGTTTTTCATGATAAAAAAGATCTCTTGCCAGCCGTCTCGAAATTCTGTGCTTGATTACGCTCTTGTCCGCTCCCGAGCTAAGACGATCGTTCTAGATCGATTTTAAGAGCCTCAAGTAGACCGCAACAAAATTAAATAAGTACTAATAACCCTATGTAAATAGCAGCGACCAATTGTTTTCCTAATAACCCTAGCTTCAAATTGAAAAATTTCTCCTTTCATCTCACCTAAACATTGAATTTTTGAACACACAATTGAGACCCACTCACAAGGGACCCACCCATATGGGCTTTTCAGCTCGGTTAAAGTTAAAACCAGTGGACGTGCATGGTAACTCCTCTGTCTGCACAAATTATGTGATCTGGTCCAGCTGGACCAGATCTTACGTGGCCGATCGAAGTCATACAGTCCTTGATTTGCAACGCCGATCCCGTTCCGTCCCTGTTGTTTTTGTTCCGATCCCCGGGAGTTTTGACTCCCGCGGGCAGCCGCAGCCCCATCCGGGTAGCATTGGCTCCGTTCGGGCAACAGAAGCCCCGTTCGGGCAGCAGGTGAACCGTACGGCAGCGCTCTCTCCTTCCCCGGACAGAGACACTCCTCCGATCTTTCACTTTCGTTGCAGAAGAGAGAGAAAGCCAGGGAGCAAGTAAAAAAAAGACGATATAGAGTAGAAAAGAGGAAGAACGATACATTCCGGATCGGAAAGGAGGGGAGCTACCGGAGTCTTCCGCTTATCTCCTTCGGGGTTCGAAACCGGGCCCTGGCACAAGGGTCCGTGCCGCATTCTGATTTGATGGTTGGTCTTTTGGCGGGAGATGGCGCGGATATTTCTCGTCTTCTGAGGCGGTGCTGTGAAAGCTGGTGCTGCGAAAGCGAGTGTCTACGGGGGGTTTGGATGGATCTGGAGGGGTAGAGTCGGTGATGGCGGCCATGCGGCGGTGGAATGGGGAGGCATTACCGGTAGCAGCTTGGATTTTATGGTTGATACTGGTTGTCAACCCTGTGTCTAGGGTTTTTAGCAACATGGAAGGTGAGGTAGTGTAATATTTCCATTCCTGTTGAACATTGTGGATTTGCTTACTTGTTCTGGGATTTGACGGGGGTAGCAGCTTGGATTTGCTGGATGGGAGAAAAATCCGAGGGAAGAAGAAGCTCCTCGAGAGTCTTCCGATAAAATATTAAGCAGACAGCGTATAGTTTGAGTGACCTACTAGTGTCTAATTTTAAGCATAATGAGTCAATGCCATTTATATCTCCCCTTACTTTGAACATCTTTTTTCAGAATTTTTTATGGTATTGCTATGCGGTGTATTTGTTGCTCTTTTATATCAATTACGTTTTATATGATTCGTGAAAATATTATTTTCTTTACCAAGTTAGAATTTAAATGTGGACATCCCTCAATTTGATTTATATTTGCCACTGATTAACATTTTAAACTTTGAACTAGTTTTGTTAGTGCAATGATCCTATTGTTGATGCGTCCGTGTTCATGATTTAGTTTATACCAGATGTACGTTGGTGAATGAATATCATGTGATTGCCCTTATCCATGAAGATAAGTATTGGAGTTGAATATGAGTTTGACACTTTTTTATCTCATTAACTTCGGTCTTTTTGCATGGTGCTCTATTATAGTCGATGGTTCTGCCTAGGAGTAAGTATGTTAATGCAGTTTGTGCCTTCCATGAGTATTGACTGCTTCCACCATTGTCCAACAAGGTTTAGGAGAAGGTTGATTTCCATGAAGGCTCCGCACTGTCGAGTTTACACATCTTGGTGCTTGATGATTGATAATGTTGAAAAGCTTCTGTTTGAGAGGAAGCGATGATCGATGTGGATAGCTCTCACAGGAGAGGCAGATTGTTGATGTACGTGAAAACATAATTTAGTCCCACATTGGACATACAAAATACATGTGTTGAAATACCATGTGGTTGACTGTCATCCATGGTGTAAATTGTTAGGGCTAAGCCATAGCGTGTCAGTAACTTGTCGGAAGAGTGGTCAGCGGCGGGGATGATGGAGGACGAGGAGGACGATATAGAGCAGGAACCGTGGCTGCCTAAACGGTGTGTGCTCGAGAGAGAGCTACCAAAATCTCATATGGAAGACAAGGGAATATATTAATTTTTGCATGCTTCCATTACCCAAGTGATCCATTAAATAGAAATACATAATGATGTTAGAGTAATAAGTCCCAATAGTTGGAATTATTACCAAACTACTAATAACTCAAAGCAACTAATCTCAACGACCGTGATGATTCGTAACCTCATTCAAGATATAGACATAATACGGTACATTAATTAAAATGGCGACTAGCATATACCCATAACATATCATACAAGAAGACTCAATTGACTCATGCATAATAATATAATTCATTCCAAAGCCCATAACATCACTCTCTTATTTCAAAATGAGCTTGTCCTCGAGCTCAACGGAGATTAGATTCTCGTGTCTCTTCACCCTATTCTCTCTTCATCAAAGTTCTCCACTTCAAGATAGAAAAGTCATTTGCAACGATGACCCTGAGTATATTGCTCATCGCAGTTACAACATAACCCCTTTATGTGACGGTTAGTGAGTGTTGCATACGACATGCATTGACATTGGGATCCCTTGGGCTTGTATGCTAGGGTGTCTGGGGTGGTTCATGTGGGCCTATAGTTGTTGCGATCCATATGCAGTTGACGCTCACAACGGCTGTCCAAACTCATTGTGGTGACTAAATTTTGGCGGTCTTCAACTTGACGTCTAGTTGCAGGCGTTCTTGAAGTCCTTTCGTAAAGATTGCGACTTGTTGCCCCGGGTGTATCATAACATGAGTTAGAAGAACATGAAATTGTTCTAGATATACATCCACATAACTTGTTTGACGTGAGATAATCAATGCACCGAGGGGATTGCTTCGAATGGGGGGGGACCAAATCGCATGTTGCAGAACCTTTTGAAATCGTCCCAAGTTATCTCTGATTTTTCTACTTGCAAACGGGCAAACCATAGTTGAGCTGAATCGAGACGGTGGAAGGATGACAAACTTATTCGTTTCGCTGCCCGTGTTTATTGCTGGATGAAAAATTTCTCGTACGGGGTGAGCCACAGTGGGTCAGTCTTCTCTTCGTAGGTTAGGAAGTCCAACATGGTGTAGCAAGGAACGATATGAGCTTCAGGTCGTGCATAAGTTGAGGGATCTGCGTGTATAAGCGGTGGGCTAGAAGCACTAGTATGGGCGAGTACCAGATACACTATGTATCTGGTATGGCGGGAAAAAAATAAGGATACAGGAATATTTTGGGTACAACGTTATTAAAATTGACTTATATAGATACACACGCAATAATATATATATATACATGTGTGCACATGCATATATGTATGTACATATGTGTATACATGTATATACAGACACACACACACATATATGTGTGTGTGTGTGTGTGTGTTTGTGTTTGTGTACATATATATACATGTTTTTGTGTCTATATATATACGACCTTTTTTTAAAAGAGAGAATATAAAGCATAGAAAAATTCATGTTAAACAAGTAGAAACATTACCAATTTGCAATAACTAATCCTTAAATATATAATACAACAACAACAACACTCAAGCCTTTATCCCACTATAGTGGGGTCGGCTATAAGGATCCTCGTCGCCATTGTGCCCTATCTTTAGTCATAATCTCACTAATGCCTAAGTACATCATGTCTTTCCTTATAGTTTCATTCCAAGTCTTCATTGGTCCCCCTCCCCTGTTTAACATGCCTACTGACTAAACTCTCACAATGCGTAACAAGTGCCTATAATGGTCTCCGTTGTACGTGTGTCCAAACCATCTCAGCCGAGCTTCTCGTATCTTCTCTGCAATTGGTGCCACTCCTGTCTTATCCCTGATTCATTCATTCCTAATTTTATCCAGTCTCGTGTCCACACATCCACCTAAGCATTCTCATCTTCGCAACTCCCATTTTTTGTTCATGTACACAATTCACTGCCCAACACTCAGAACCATAGAACATCGCCGGTCTAATTCGAGTACGGTAAAACTTGCCTTTAAGTTTTAATGGTACTTTACGATCACATAAGATCCGTGATGCGCCTCTCCACTTTAACCAACCTGCTTGGATTCTATGTATCACATATTTATCAACACCTCCATCCTTTTGAACTATCGATCCAAGATATTTAAAGCACTCACCGCGGGAAATATCTTGATCACCCAACTTAATAACGAAGTCACCCGTCCTTCTTGCACTGCTAAATTTAAGCTCCATGTACTCCGTCTTTGCCCTGCTCAACCTAAAACCGTTCTTTTCTAAAGAGTCTTGCCAAGATTCAAGTTTCGTGTGTCGCCGCCAGATCGATCGACCGTCGCCGACGCCTGCATCGACCGATCCTGACCCACTCGTTTCCGTCAGCTCCCGGTCCCTGCCGTCAGATCCAGCCAGCGCCCGACCAGATTGAGACCCGAGCATCGTCAACCGCTCCGCCTGCCGTTCATTTCCTTCGGTCAGCACCCGATTCCGTCCAGCCGCTGCAGTCCGCTCGCTTCTCGGCGGTGCCGATCATTTCTGGCTAACGGTAGCCTTGCAATACTCTGCCTGCTCCTTCGACCGCCGCATCGACCAACTTCCTTGTTCCCTAATCTCCTCGCCGCCAGCTATCGCATCTCCGCTGGCTCCGTCGCTCTATCTCGACCCTCCAGCTCTTGTGCCCTCTTCTTCATATGCCAAAGGGCTGTTCTTCGATGGAATCCCGCGTGGAGGCCCTCAAACACGCCCTCACCACCATCAACTCTCATCTCAAGACCCAAGCCGAGCAGTTCACCTCGATTATGGCCATGCTCCACACCTTGCAACCCGACCAAAACTCCGGGCCTCCTGTCGCCTTTGCCTTGGGATCCCCCAACACATTGTCCCCCGAAGAACCCGCATTGGCGGGATTGCCATCTCTGCAACTCCCATGCCTCGACATTCCCACATTTAACGAGATTGACCCCCTCGGTTGGATTGCCCGCACCGAGCAGTATTCTGACATTCACCTGACTCCTCCGCCACAGTAGGTCTCCACGGCTCTTATCAACATGGAAGGGTCCGCCCTCCATTGGGTCCGCTGGCTCTGCCAGTCCTCTCCCTGCCTCACCTGGATAACTCTCACAGAGGCCCTCATTCAGCGGTATGATCACCGCTACTCCGACACCATGATCGAGCGCCTTTGCGGGGTCCATCAGACCGGCTCCATTGACTCGTACGTTGATGCATTCATTGAATTAGTCACCCATGTTCCAGGTCTTCCACCCGACCTTTACTTGGGCTACTTCATGCACGGCTTACAACCCCATATCCGGGCCTGACTTCGCACCCTTCAACCGTTAACTGTTCACCAAGCCATGGACCTCTCCCCACTAGTGGAGGCCGAATTCCTGGCGACATCTGGGGACTCTCCTTCCCCATCGCCTCCCTCCAAACTTCCCCACCAACCATATTCCCCTCCCAAGTCTAAACATCCACCACCACCACCTCCTCTACTTCGTCCAACCAATACGGGCCCACGCAACAACCGTCCTATCCCTACTCACCATCTTTCCAACCAATAGTACAATGACTTGCAGAGTAAGGGGTTGTGCTATCGTTGCAAGCAACCCTACTCGCGTACTCATGATTGTCCTGTGAAGGAGTTCCGGTTCCTCATCGGTGATTACTTGGATGAGATCCGCATGGCTGACTTTGACGCTCTTATAATCACGGATGTACCGCCGGATGGAGCTCCAGGCACCTCTGCGACAGCCCACCCGCGGGCATATCACTACTAGATGGAGGGCGACACTTCGACCTTGGGGTCAAGGTCAATTTTCGGGCGGGATATATTGTTACCCGCGCGCGCAACTTACTATCATAATTTGTATTTTAAACTGTATGCATTAGAGTTAATGGTATGCGAGCTCCTCCTCCCTATATAAGGAGGTGGCTTGAGAGTGTTAGGTTATCATCTTTGATATCTAGGTTTTGAGATCTCCATTTGGAGAGGAACTTCTAGGAGGACCCAACCTCCTGAGGTTTGACACGAGCATACCTCGTGATTGTATTTAACTTTATTTTATTTAATGCAAGTGTTTTCTCTCCGGTAACATCCAACAAAGCAGGGGATCAACGACAGTAATTGCGGAGGAGCGGGGGCTTGTTGACAACCATGGTTCGACGAAGAAGGCCAATCGAGATGTCGCTGGGAATGAAGGATTCGACGAAGAGGTGGGACGAGAATGAAGGCGCTGTGAGAGGCCGACAACGACGTTCCTTGCTAGACTAGGGATCACTTCTATGGGAAGGACGATCGAGCATGTCATGTAGAGATCATGAAACTCGCTGGAAGGACCAACTATGTGATCGAGAATGCGTCTCGATGATGATGGCGTATGTGTTGATGCTGAACGGGGAAGAGGGTCATTGAACGGGGAAGAGGGTCGTTGAACGTGGAAGAAGACGACGGTTCCAGGCTCCAGCAGATGCGGGCTGAAGTGATGAGATCTGCATCATTGACGTCGTCCGATTCTGTGTTTTGCCAAGGTGTCGACGAGGGTCGAAGGTGTGATGCGATGAGGTAGGGGATGATCGTGCTGGGGCCACACCAGGGGAAACAACTAGTTGCGTGCGACACTGGTCGTGTGCGAAGCTTGTTGCTACATGCGCTGCTTGCTAGTTGGGGCACGTATGATTCACAATGGAGTTGTGGGCAACAGTAGGTGGAGAGCGAGACAACGTCAACAGAAATGGTGGATGGTGAAACGTGAAGTTCTGATACCAAGTTATTACTGGTTAACCCGTAGCTTGTTGGCAACTCGTCCGTGGAGCTACCAGAGGCGGGGATGACGAGGAGGATACTATAGAGCCGAAATCGCGGCTTCCTAAACGGGGTGCACGCGCGCATGAGAGAGAGAGCTACCAAAAACTTATACATGGGATAAAGGGAATAAATTAATTATTGCATACTTCTTTCATGACCCAAGAGGTCCCTTAAATAGAACTAGATAATGGCGTACGAGTAATAAATCCAAACACTTGGATTTATTACCAAACTACTAACGACTTATAACCCAAAGCAACTAATTGCGACGAGTGCAACGATCATAACCTCATTCAAGACACAAACATAATACAATACATTAATTAAAAGGGTGACTAGCCTATGTCGATCACACATCATACGACAAGACTCGATTGACTCATGCATAATAAGCTAACTCGACCCTAAGTCCATAACATAAATCTTTGTGGATGAATGAATTTGACTACTGGTATATCTTCCCAACTTCAGTTTCCTATTGAATGTTGTTCCATAACCTATATTAACCATCCAAAGCTAGATCTCTCTCTTGATTTCAATATCTTCAACTGAGGTATGCTGCATTCTATTTGTAATTCTGTATGCATGTAGCGTAGCTGTTTTGTTGCTCTGAATCTATTTTTTGTTATCTTTGTGCTGTTCCAAACTTTTAATCTAATTTGAATATTAATAACTTTTATCTAATTGAATATTAATTTTGCATCCTTCCATTTTATTTGGCACTAAACTTTGATTCTTTGTTAACCATAACATTTCTCTTGTTTCAGTAGAAAGCAATATTCCAATAATAATGAATAATACTAGTCTATACTCATACATTAGTAAGGACCGAAAAAGACTAGATTAACCTTAGCGGGTATTACAAACACGACTTGATAATAATGCCTAATTACAACTCTCCCCCTCAAGTCGGGCGAAAGTTATCAGTCATCTCTAGCTCGTGGATATCATCAGTTAACACATAACATCCCAGACTTTTGATGAAAACATCTGCCAGTTGATCTTTGGAATGAACAAAAGGAGTGACCACATTCCCTTTGTCCAAGTGGTCTTTGATAAATTTCGATCAACCTCAACATGCTTAGTCCTGTCATGTTGAACCGGGTTATGTGCTATAATGATGTCTGCCTTGTTGTCACAGTATAAGGCGAGAGGGATATACTTCTGGAATCCCAGATCTTGCAACATAGAACACACTCATAATCCTTCACAGAGACCTTGAGACATTCCCCGGTCCTCAGCCTCCATGATTGGTCTGGCTACCACATTCTGCTTCTTGCTTCACCAGGTAACCAAGTTTCCCCCAACAAAGGTGCAATACCCTGCTGCAGACTTCCTGCCATCACGACTCCTAGCCCAATCTGCGTCTGTGAAGACTTCGATCATAAAGTAGATGTTCTTAGAGAACATGAGTCCCCGAGCAGGTGCCTTCTTCAAGTATCGCAATACACGATATGCGGCCTCTTGATGTCTGATCCTAGGAGCATGCATATATTTACTCAAGATATCTACTTCATACGTAATATCTGGATGTGTGTGAGATATGTATATGAGTCTTCCAACCAATCTCTGCTAGCTCATCCGCTCGGTCATCATCACTGTCTTCATCAATCTTATGATTATTCTCTATAGGAGTGTTTGCTGAGACACAACCGAGTATCCCAGTTTTCTTTAACAAGTCCAAAACATATTTTGCGTTGGGATATAAAGATACCTTGATTCGACCTAGTCACTTCAATTCCCAGAAAGTATCGTAGTCTCCCTAAATCCTTCACTTCGAACTCTGCAAACAACCTGTGATCACAATGTCATCCACGCAGGCAATGCATACCACAATTTTTTGATTAAGTCTTCTGATGAACATGGTGTGATCTGACTGTCCCTTCTTGAAACCAAACTTAAGCATGGTATTGTGAAACCTGTCAAACAATGCCCTGAGTGATAGTTTCAGGCCATATAAAGACTTCTTTAAGTGACAGACAAGCCCTTCTGGTCCATTTTTAACAAAACCTAGAGGAAATTTCATGTATACTTCTTCATCCAACTCACAGTGGAGAGACATTTTTCACATCCAGTTGATGAAGATCTCATCCTAAGCAAACAACACAATATAAAAGAACCTGAATGGAGTCCATCTTTGCCATCGAAGCAAAGGTCTCCTAGTAGTCTACTTTTTGAGTCTGAGTGTATCCCTGAGCCACTAGTCGTGCCTTGTAACATTCAACCTTACCATCCTGGTTTTATTTAACAGAGAACACCCACCTCGAACCAATGTCTTTCTTCCCAAGGTGAAAGGGAGAGATGTCCCATGTGTGGTTCCTTTCCACAAAACAAACTTTTCCTCCTCCATAACATGTGTCCATTTAGGGACACCCAAAGCTTCCTGCCACAATTTGGGAATGGTAATCAAGGATAACAATGTAACAAAGGCCTGATGCGCATGAGTATGATGATGATAAAAACATAGTTGGAAATAAGGTGCTGCATGCAGATCGCTTTACCTTTCAACAATGCAAGAGGGAGATGTAGGTCATCACCGAAATCTGAGTCTGAAGCAGGCACTGGTAGAGGTGGAACTATAGTGACATGTTTACCTTTTTATTAGTGGTGATATAAAAGAAGTGGAGGAATTAGTGACGGAGGAGGAAACTGGGTAGGAGGCGTTGCTTGGATGGAAGAGATAGTATGAGTCGGAGGAATGAGTGGGAGAGGAATAGGAGTATCAGATGCATTGTCACTAGTCTGCCCCTGACGAATGGAATGAGTTAGATCCAGAAAATAGGATTCCTCCTCGCGGAAGGTAACATCCATTATACAAAATGTACGTCGTGACGGAGGGTGTTAACATCGATATCCTTTTGTGGTGGAGTAATAACCAATAAAGACACAACGTTGAGCACGGAGGTCAAGTTTGTCACGATGAGGCTGATGTACATGAACAAAACACACACCCAAACACCCGGGGTGGCAGATGCGAGGTATGAACAATAGAAGTGGTGGAGAGATGGGCGAGAGGAGTAGTATAGTATAAGACACGTGATGATTGACGATTGATGAGATGAGCAACGGTTAGAACATCACATCAATAAAATTTAGGAAGATGCATAGTGGTGAGAAGGAAATGTGTAACCTCAAGCAAATGCCAGTTATTTCGTTCAACGATCCCTTTTTGGTTGGAGGTGTGAACACATGTGGTTTGATGGATAATACCATGACTGGTGAGATAAGAACCAAACACCCCTTGATCATCATGTACCTCCCCCCCCCCCCCCCCCCCCCCATTATCACTACAGAGGACACAGATAGTGCCCTTGAACTGGGTCATCACCATCTGATGAAAGGCTTTAAAAAACCCCCACTTTTCTTTTTTAAAAGATAAACCCAAGTAGTTTGAGAAAAACAATAAATAAAAGTGACAAATCAACGAAAATCAGATAATGATAAAATAAGAGATGAACCCCAAACATCTGAATATATAACAACAAAAAAAATTGATACTAGGAAAAGATAAATGCGAAGAGTTATGCCTAAACATGTTTAGACAACTCACATATATCATAAGATAAAGACTGAATAAAAGGAAAAAAGAAGGAAACAATTTTTGAAGATAAAGATGAGAGGGATGCCCGAGATGCTGATGTCATCGCCGGACATCCGCAACAGTAATAATAGTAGACGAAAGAGCCTGCGATGGTAGCTGGGAATCTAGGAAGTACAAACCACCACAGTTCCTACCACTGCCAATGTTTCGCTTGGTACCTAGTTTCTGAAAAACACAATAATCACGAAAGAAAGTTACTGAACAATTAAGAGATCTAGTGATATTGCTAATTGAAAACAAATTGCGAGGAAAGGAAGGAACATGCAGGACATACGAGAGAGAAATGGACGGAGAGCAAGAGATGTGACATTTGCCCGCAATGGGGGACAATGTGCCATTGACAGAGATAACATTGTCCTTACCAGACAAAGGGGGTGTAAGAAACAAAACATGAGGAGGATTCGGTCATATGATCGGTGGCCCCTGAGTCGATGATCCAATCAGATGGAGTGCTGGTAGCAGCATGTGCATTGGACATAATTGCAGTGGCAAAGGAGGTAGAAGCACCAGAAGACATATCTGGCCAGGAATGAATTAGCCGCCTGAGAGCATCCAATTCATCCACTGTAAAGGTCCCTGAGGATGGAGCATGAGAGGTCTCCTCATACACTTTCGTGGAATAAGCAGCATCATGAGGTCTTGACCCCCTCCGGTCGAGAACCCCCTCGACCAGGAGCACGACCACGTCCTGGTGGAGCGAGATGAGGATGGATCCTGAAGCACGCAACCCAAATATTTATTCTATAACCACAATAATCATACGTCGGAACAGATGTGCTGACATTACCCCGACCCACACTGGTCAAGTAGAGCGATCAGGAGGGATAATCGTACTAAGAGATTTGCGACGGTCTTCGTCTCCCATAACCATACTGAATGCCTCCCGAAGGGAAGGGCGAGGGGAGCATTGGAGGATAGGGGTCTGAACAGTATCCGGATCCATGTTCAAACCCATGAAAAAAATATGAAGACGGTAGTGTTCTTCCTTTCTCTGCAACTGAACCGCATATGTAGTACAAGCAGGAGTGAAGTGTTAAAAAAATCCAGTTCCTGATATAGTCGCTCGAACTCTGAAAAATATGAGGAGACATTCAAGGATCCCTGGCGCAATTCCAAAATTCGGCGAGTAAGCTCGTAAATCTGGGTGGAGCTGCCAATCCGTGAGTAGGTTTCGCGAGCCAGAGTCCAGATCTCATAGGCAAAGTGTATCAGCATATAACTCTGATATACCTTAGGGGACATGAAGTGTAGAAGCCAGGAGACGACAAGGGATTCTCTGAATCCCAACACTTCCAAGAGGGATCGGTCTTGGATGGCTCCGTGACAGTTCCATCATTGTATCCCAACATCTGATGACTGCGAATCACATGTTTAGCTGCTCGGACCATTCGAGATAATTAGTCCCATCAAGTGGGTTGGTGACAACCTTAAATGAGCCAGATTGTCCATGAGTCCTCTGAGGATCACTCATCAGTGGCATCATCACACTTGGCGAAGAAACAAAAGAATCATCCATGTTGGCACAACTTAATGAGAATATGGAATATCCACTCTAGGTCAAACTCTGAAGCATATGCATCTCTCTGGATCTTCAATAACCGTCAGGTTCACTGTTTGTAATAAGGAAGAAGAACTGCACAGGAAACCCTCTCTGGATCCCCTGCTGGCTGTTGGATGCGCCCCCAACTGAAAGAAAACAACAACTCTTACTCTGTTTGGGAAAGAAGAAAACGGAATGCACAGTCAGCAATGTCTGAAGACTGAACGTCCCGCTCAGTCGGTGAGGAGAAAGAAGGAGAGGATTAGGCACAGTCGGCGGAAGAGGCATTGGATGGCGCCGGCGAGGCTGTATGCGTCATTAGAAGTCAGCGGCGACGAGGTCTTTAGCGAACGGGGGCGGCGACACAGTTCCACCTATGGACCGCGTGGGATCAACATCGTGAAGGAGCCCTCAAAACCGTAGTTGATCGACGACGGAAGGTCACGGGAGTCGACGATAGGGGCTATCGATCGACGGCAGTCGCGGAGACGACGAGAATGGAGAGAGTCGCGGGAGTTAGGTCATTGCTCTGATACCAAGTAGAAAGCAATATTCCAATAATAATGAATAATAATAGCCTATACTAATACATTTACATGAGTAAGGACCCAAAAAAACTAAATTACCCTTGGCGGGTATTACAAACACGACTTAATAGTAATTCCTAATTACAACTGTTTGTTCTTTAAATATTTTTTTTAGAGCTTCAACTAATTCTGGATGAAAATTCTATTTCTTTTCAACAGGTGATGCATTGCATAGTTTAAGGACAAACTTGAATGATCCCAACAATGTGCTCCAAAGCTGGGATCCCACACTGGTTAATCCATGCACATGGTTCCATGTTACATGTAATAGTGATAATAGTGTAATTAGAGTGTAAGAGACATATCCCCAAGTTTATTTTGCAACATGAATGGTTGAAGTAGATTTTTGTTGCTGACGGATCAGACTGTGTTTACTCTTCTAGTGATCTCGGGAATGCAGCATTATCTGGAGCGCTGGTCCCCCAACTTGTTCAGCTTAAAAATCTTCAATACCTGTAAGTCGCTTAACAAATGATACGTTTTAGACTAATTAGTTGCAAATCATTATATGAAACATTTTAGTGCAACTCTGAATACGCAATTTGATGCTCATTGAAATTTCTCTATTTTTCCAAAATGTGTCAGAATGAATTTGAATGTGCCTTGTAACCCATCCATGTGGTGGTGCCACTTACTTTCATCCCTTTTAAGCATTTTTGGGAATTTATATAGTTATAAAACTGACTCTTTTACGACAACTTCAACAATTTGAATAACCTTTAGACAATCACTGACATCACGTTTAACTTTTTTTTTTCAGATTTCTCCTTTAAGAATTTTGACAACGAGATCATATAAAAAATACTGCTTGCTATGCCTATCTAGAAGTGACCTGCACCCTACCCTTTAATCAGGTGCACCAATAGTGCTGCATTTGCGCACCATGGTTGCTTAAATCCCTTTGGTGATCAATTAATACCAGCAATCAAGGTTTAAAATCAAATTAGTAAGCAAGTTATAACGGAAGATATAGACTGAAGTGGTAAACTAAAATTAAATCATTTGTTAGATATGCAGAGAAATTAAAAAAAGGATTGATATTATGCCCTTACAATAAGAATCGACAGACCCTTTAGATTTTCTAGAATAACAGCATGAAATGATTATGTCCTATAAATTTTTAAATAGAAGGTAGACTATTCAAAGAGGGTTAGTGATGTGATGGCGATCGATGACACATTTATTCCCGCAGAAAGCGGTGATTGACGACCCATTTGGGCGATCCGAGTCTACGGATGCGCTCGGATGGTCGTTTCAAGTCTTTTCCATATATTATTTTATGTATTTTGTGTTGTGTTTGGCACCGGATCGGCTCGAACGTTCTTAGCCGTCTGATCCGGGTGCCCTAACCCTTTTATTTTTCTTTCCCCTATTTATGCATGCATGCGCCGCTGGTTTGGGATCGGAAGAATGCTAAGTGTGATCCGCTGATCTCCTCGGTGGACTCCGAGCCATGCCTTTACTTGTGGGAGACTCCCATCGCTTCTCCCAGCCCCAATCGCCGCCTCCTCCAGCCCTACCGCTGCCTCCTATCTCTTCCCCAGCCCCGTTCGGCCCTCCTCCAGCCTTACCGCCGCCTCCCATCTCTTCCCTAGCCCCGTTCGACCCTCCTCCAACCCTACCGCCGCCTCCCATCTCTTCCCCAACCCTATTCGGCCCATCCCCAGCCCTACCGCCGCCTTCCCACTACTGTAACTCCCACCCCCGTCCTCCTACACGCCCACTGCAGCCCTCCTCCGGTATCTTCCCGCCTATCGAACCCTCCCATGATTTGGTCTAGCCACTGTTGCCCCCTTTTGGAGCCCCCTGCCGATCCGAGGTCGTTGCAACTAATAGTTTTCCACCCCCAAATCACGCCGCCGTATGCATGAGCAAAATTTGGTATTGGTGTTATTTATTTCTCTTTTATGTTGAATGGTCGGACTGTTGTTTGTGGGATCTAAACTTTCATGTATGTTTATTATTACTATTCGTGGCTTGATTTGTGGAATCCACTCGGTGTATGCTTAACTGAAATTTGCGCCTCATTTTGATGGTAAATCATAAACTGCTCTTTGATCGATTTAACTTGTTTTTGAACGTTCAGTCGGCATAAATCTCATTAAACTTTATTATTGTTGCTAAATCTCAACCTGGACTGTTTGCACCTTCATCACATTCGCACTGCATTTAGGTTGCATCATAATAGATCGAGTCATCGTCAGCCTACCCCCTGCATCAATTGGTATCAGAGCTAGGTTGGGTCACGTTTTATGCCACGCAGTAGTAGGTTGTATCGATCACGAATGTCTGACCAGAATGTCGCCGACGATCAGGCCGCCAGTTCGAATTCGGACATGACGCACCTCGAAGTTTCAGCGCTTAGTTCTCGAGCAATTTGAAAACCTTAAGAATGACATTGCTAGAGTCAACACCAGAGTCGACTAGTTAGGAGCCCCTTGAGGTCTAACCCCACCACCTCGATATGAGGAGCCTGTGGACAACCCTCAGGACGTTCCACCACCGCTTGATAGACGATCTAGACTTACCACGCCAGGATCCCGCTCCACTGTGCGAGGGACTCTCGAGCCTGTTTATGATTATCGCCGTGATCCAGCCCCGATGGGGAACCCCCGTACTCCCTATGAGCCACGCCCATCACTGGCCCGCAGAGGCCGTGGCCCACCAGCACGACACGAGTTCGACCATGATGAGCCCTATGATGATTATCTAGCGCCTCGCCGCTGAGCGACCTCGGCTGAGGACGACATTACTCGGCGCCTTCGTATTGATGCGCCGTCTTTCGACGGTCATATGGACTCAAAGGCTTTTAGCGCCTGACTCATGGAAATGGACCATTTCTTCGATTGGTATGAGATGAGCAATGAGCGGCGAGTCCGTTTCGCCAAAATGAAGTTGCTGGGTAGGCAAAGATGTTTTGGACTGGCGTGGAGAGATCTTTAGAGAGAGATGGATACTAACATGTCACCCGATGGGCTAAGATGAAGCAACGGTTGAAGGACAAATACCTTCACGCATCGTATCGGGATCATCTCCTCGACCAACTCTACGCACTGTGGAAGGGAACACTTTTCGTTGCCGATTACATGGCACGATTCGACGAGTTGGTAGTGAGAAGTGATATCCCGGAGGAGCCTATTGCGACCGTTCCTAGATTTAGAGTCGGGCTTAGGGCTGACATTCAGAGAGAGCTTATTCCTCACCGCGTAGAGACGGTCAAGCAGGTGTTCCAGCTCGCACTTGAGTATGAGCACTATCTGCGCCTTGCAGGTCCGAGACAGGCCACACCTCGCCCTGATGCCCCTACATTTGGGAGGCCTGCAGCATCCGCGACCGCCGCCCCTGCCACTCCCCACATCCCAACGGTTGTTAAGGGCAAAACTATTGTCCCGGGAGCCCCCGGACCTGGGCCCGACCAGTGCTATCACTGTTCGGGCAGAGGACACATCGCCGCTCAACGTCCCATTTGGATTCTGTTGATTGGGGATAAGGGCGAGACTAGTACTGAGGTAGATGATGCGGTAGCCGAGGAGATCACTGCTGAGGTTGTGGACGGCTGGGAGAGAGACGCTGAGAAATAGCTAGAGTTGGGAGTCATCCGACGCCTCCTTCACACCCCTCGTGTCGAGGAGGACTGACGCCGCACCACGATATTTTACACATATTTCCAGAGTGTAGGTGGCCCCTGCAAACTCGCCATCGATAGTGGCAGCTGCGTGAATATCATTGCGAAGAAGGGATTAGAGAGGATGCAGTTGTCCGCCGAGCCACACCCGCATCCCTACCGCGTCCTCTGGGTGGACAAGTGATGTAACCTAGGTCCACAAACCCTAATTCAGCGCGCAAACGCCCAACGAGCTTCCGCTGTTCAAAGTGAGCAGTTAACAATTAAAGTAATGGCAGGAGTTCACCTTAGCTGGGCGCACGCACAAATCAGCAAACCAAGTTCACAATCAGGGACAAGGGAGCAAATATGATAACACGACACAACGAGACGCGATGCAGAAAATGCTACCATTCAATTAAAGACTAGAAAATGTTAAGTTTTTTGCACTAAATTTCAACCAACAGCTAGGAAATTGAGTAGAGGTAGGAAAGACCTCACCCCGGGGCTTCACAAGCTCGGCTGGACGTGTTCCCAGCGGATAGCGGTCGGCAAGCTCGCCTGCTGCAGCGGTGCGGACAGAAATCACAGGGAAAATGACCCTTCGGGGTTCACAGGTGGCTCCACGTAGCGGGAAGCCAGGAAGGAGACCTAGACGGTCGGCGGTGGCTCCCGGCAGAAGGGAACAGCAAGAGGATGCGAGGTAGGCGGTCGGCGATCCTCCCCGAGGTCGGAGACGAGGCGCTGTAGCCGACCCAACGACGGATGCAGACGGTGGTCGACACGGGGATGGCGCTCGGGACTCACGGTGGCTCCACGAAGTAGGGGAAAGGGGGGGGGGGGGAGAAGTCCGGGCGGCTGGCGGTGGCTCCACGGAAGAAGGGGATGGTCGGTGCGGGCGGAAGTCGCGAGGGCTCCAGGAAAACGCGAACAGGCGGCTCAGCAACCGTGAAAGAAGGATTCTTTTCACGATTTCAGCCTCCTTAGGGCTTCCTCTTCATTCCTATTTATAGGACTTTTGCCTTGGCTGAAACTTAAAGGAAAATATTGTTATATTTTATTTTAATTTTAGTCTTTAAATTGAATACAAGCAACACTCTTCACCGGCACTTGTCACACTGGGCCGATTCATTCAGGGTCACGTGAGTTGGCCGGGCTCACATTCCGGGACAAAACTTTGCGCGGCGCGCTACAACTTCATTCAAAATAATAAATGCAACAACTAAAACAACAATTAAACTTGCGCGGCGCGCTACGATAACATAAACAGGAAATAAATAAAGAACGGGAAAACTACGACGTAGTCGGGGTTGCACCAATTCCCCCGGGGTTGAGAGAACTCGACTCCGGCGAGAGTGGGCCAACGGTGGAGACGGAAAGGTCCGGGCGGCGGCGCTGAAGCTCTTGAGCGCTGATCCATGTACTGTCTAGCAGGTCGCGTCCTCGCCATGCCACTAAATACCTCTGGTAGGTGCCACGGCGTTCTGGAACTCACGAACGTCTAAGATGTGCTCGATCTCCTCAACTGTCAGTGTGAATGTAGACTGAAATCCTGTCTCTAACCCAGGACCAAGCGATGGAGGTGGTATCGGCCTCGTGGGTGGGGGGCCATGAAATGGGGTAAGATCCGACACATTGAAAATTGGTGACGTGCCGAATTCCAATGGTAGGTCTATAAGGTAGGCGTTCTCGCCGAGCCGCTTCCGCACCTGGAAAGGTCCAAAACGATGCTGTTGAAGCTTATGATATCAAGCTTGTCAGGATCGAGATCTTACGTAAGATCGGTCGGCAGTGGTACGATCGTAAAACGTGGGATCGACACGAAACGGTAAGATCTTACTTATTATACAAAACTTGCTCCACTTCTCTTAAAAATTCCAGTTGAGCTTCTATCTTCCCTTTTCCTCTTCAAATCTCCAACATCTTCTTCTTCTTCTTCCACTAGGGGGATTGTTTTCTTCAATAACTTTTGTTGTAAACCAACAACAATCTCCCATATTTCTTTCTTCACTTCCTCAGGAACAGCTCTACATGCTCCAACGTCTTTTTGAGTACCCGTCAAATGATGCTTCAATCTATAAATTCCACCGGTCACTGTTTTCTCACAAAATTTGCACTTTATTTTTCGCCCATCTTCTTCAACTGGGCTGCCATACTTCCATCCAATATCACTCTTACTTCCAGGAGCATTTTTGGCCATTTTAGATCCTTTGCTAGTGGTGGCAAGAGCTTGAGCATTGCTACTCCCAACTGCACTACTTGAAGAGGCACCACTTGAAGACATTTTTTAACTACCTACTCAAAACAATTATACAAATCAAACCATAAGAATATGAACGATGAAATGACAAAAGACAAAGTAAGACGCATTCAGTTCATTTACTGTTTAGCATTTTATAGTTAATCCAGCTTAAAGAAAGCAAAATACAGAAAATATCATAAACCATTAATCATATAACATTATAATCTCTCATTAAAGCTTACATGACTTCAACATTGACCGACAAATCTTAAGCAAGCGCATTTCTCTAATAAATCATCATTATGACTACATATATCTAAGGAAGAACACTTAGAAGCTACAACCCAAAGAAACTTAAGTTATGACCTATCTAATTAATATTTATTTATAATTGGCTAACCAAAGAGAGTATTGCTAGTGTCTTGATTTCAAAAGATGCCTCAAAGAAAAAATGACCTAAATATGAAAATATATAAAATACTGCCATGAAACGCAGATTAATGAGAAGGATACATTTTTTATGAACCAAAGAGTATACTCATGAAAATAGGATATGTTTCACGAGGACCTGAACTAGCTGGGTCATAAATTGGTCTTCTGCGGCTGTGAGCCTGTGATGCAGAGGAAGAGGCGTCAACTGCGAGCGGCCTGCGGGTAGCGGCGATCGGCGAGTGTCGAGCGTCGAGCTGCAGAGGAAAGCTAGAGGCGAGCGTCGAGCGGCCTGCGAGTGACGGAGTGAGGAAGAGAATTGACGAGTGTGGAAGAGTCGATCCGCTCCGCTCTGCTTAAACCTAAAATAAATTGGATTTACGCGTGGGGTAGGATTCGCAGGATCGCAAGATCGGGCGATCTTACGATCTTGAACGGCGATCTTGCCGATTCTACTCCAGCGGCGATTTTACATCACGCACGAAACACTTCCCTCTAAAAAATCGTAAGATCGTACGATCTTACGTGTAAAAACGCGTTTTTGAAAACCTTGTATGATATGACCCAGTTGGAAATCTTTCCTTTCGAAAGTGAACCAAAACCCAATCTCCGGCCAAAAAGTACAGCTCACGACGGTGAGTATCCGCCGTGAGTTTATACTTTTCGGAAGTTGCCTGCAGTTGTTTATTAATGGACTTGTGTAACATTTTTAAATCTTCAATGAATGTAGTAGCATCAAATGAAATACGCTCGTGGCAAGGAAGAGAATGGCGATCCAGGAAGTGCGGAATGGGGAACCCGTAAACAATTTCAAATGGTGACTTTTGGGTGGCACGATTCACGGAACTGTTGTAAGCAAACTCGGCTTGGGAAATAGTCATGTCCCATTGCTTCGGGTGCTCACCTGCCAAACATCTTAATAAGTCACCCAAACTCCGGTTGACCACTTCGGTCTGCCCGTCCGTTTGGGGGTGGTATGCGCTACTGAATTTTAGCTTTGTGCCAAGCTTGCCTCATAAGGTTTTCCAAAAGAATCCCATGAACCGCGTGTCCCTATCAGACAAGAATATCCTCGGAACTCCGTGAAGTCTAACTACCTCCCTAAAGAACAACTCCGCGACATGCGCGCCATCGGATGCCTTCCTACATGGTATGAAATGGGACATCTTCGTAAATCTATCAACTACGATAAAGATGACATCAACTCGACGGGCGGTAGTGGGGAGGCCGTGAATGAAATCCATGGACACCTCATCCCACGGTCGCTCTGGAATGGGCAGTGGTGTGTACAATCCCGTGTTTTGGGAGTGCCCCTTAAATAGTTGGCAGATTTGACACGATTGGACCAGTCTAACAACGTCCTTCCTCATGCACGGCCAGTAGTAGCGAGCCGTGGCGAGGTCCAACAGTTTCGGCTGTCCAAAGTGTCCACCCAATCCCGAAGCGTGAAGCTCGGTGAGGAGCATCCCCCGTAACGGACCCTGACAAATACATAAGCGCGTTCCTCGGAACAGATAACCCTCACTCAGGATAAGGTGGCCCGAATTATCGACACCTCTCGTACGACATTCCTCCCAAATGGGGCTAAAATCTGGGTCAGTCGCATACAACTCCCTCTGTGAGTCTAGGTCTGTGAATCGTGGCTGAAGAGAGATAAGCAAATGTGCACGCCTACTAAGGGCATCGGCCACTCGGTTGGCCACCCCGGGCTTGTGTCTAATATGGAATGTGTACTCCTGGAGAAATGCGGCCCACTTTGCGTGGCGTCTGACCTCCTTTTGGGAGTTTAGGTGCTGCAACGCATCATGATCCGTGTTCAATATAAACTCACGCTGTATCAGATAATGCCGCCAGTGGCGGAGAGCCTGGACGATAGCAAAGAACTCGATGTCATAAGTCGAGTATCGTGTCTTTGCGTCGTCTAGCTTCTCGCTGTGAAATGCTACGGGCCGGCCCTCCTGGCTCAGAATAGCCCCTATGCCGACGTGGGAGGCATTACAGTCGACCTCGAATACCTTCTCGAAATCAGGTAGGGCCAATACGGGTGCACTAGACATCTTTTCCTTCATGAGAAGGATTGCTGCCTCAGCTTCGGCGGTCCACGTGAACTCACCCTTCTTGAGGCAATCTGTGATCGACGCTATATGGGAGCTAAAGTTTTGGATGAAACGGCGGTAGAAAGATGCTAACCCGTGGAATCCCCGGGCCTCAGTGAAATTCCTGGGGGTGGGCCAAGACACAATCGCGCATACCTTCTCCAGATCTACTCGAATTCCCTCAGAGGAGACTATATAACCCAGAAAGGTGAGACTATCAGTGAGGAAGGTGCACTTCTTCAGGTTGATTATCAGTCGGTGTTTACGCAGGATCTGAAGGACCTGGCGTAGGTGGGAGATGTGCTGATCAGGCTCAGTACTGTAGATCAAGATATCATCGAAGTAGACGACAACGCACGTCCAGATCAGGGGTCTAAGGACCTGAGTCATCAACCGCATGAAAGTGCTCGGGGCATTGGACAGACCCAAGGTTTTAAATGCCGTCCGACATGTCCTGTTTGATAAGAAAACGACTTGCATAATCAAAATATATAGGTTATGGCGTTTTCGAAAATGTCGGCCGACTTTTTGTATAAAACCCGACATTTCGGCCGACACGCAATAATCATTATAGCCCGACATTTTGAAATGTCGCCTAAATTGAATTAAATTAAAGTGAACCGCTGTTTAGCGCTGTCCATCGCTGTTTAGGCTTTTTATATACCCCATCAAACCGGCCAAACATTTGAATGATTAGAAAGATAATAATATTTGAAGATAGATTTGAGTATTTAGGAAATATATACAAGTATACAACTACTAATAAATCTAAGATATTATGTTACAAGTTACAATATAAATATTTCTTAGAAATCCGACATATTGAAATGTCCCCGACATGTCTCCGACATCCGACATCTAAAAACCCAATCCGACATGTCTCCGACATCCGACATTTACCAAAGGGCATGACCATCCACTCATACAACCCCTCCTTAGTCTTAAAGGCTGTTTTCCATTCGTCTCTAGGACGTACCCGGATCTGATGGTAACCGCTCCTAAGATTGATCTTCGAGAATACCTTCGCACCGCTCAGCATGTCAAGCATGTCGTCCAATCGGGGGATCGGAAAACGATACTTGATGGTAATTTTGTTGATAGCGCGGCTATCAACACACATACGCCATGTCCCGTCCTTCTTGGGGACAAGAAGAGCAGGAACGGCGCAGGGGCTAAGGCTCTCGTGAATAAGGCCCTTTTGGAGGAGCTCAGAAACCTGTCTCCTAATCTCCTCATGCTCTCGTGGACTCATGCGATAGTGTGGGGGGTGCGGCAGACTGGCCCCAGGGATGAGGTCGATGCAATGCTGTATATCTCGCAGCGGTGGTAACTGATCAGGCAGCTCATCGAGTGTGAGGTCGCTAAACTCGGTCATAAGTGGCTGCACTCGCGCCGGTATCTCTGTGGTGGTGGTGGGGGACTCTCTCCCTACTAGCATGTAGACTAGCCCTCCGTCCTCCACCTCTCGACCGAAGTGGCGAGCGGACAGAAACATCGTGAGCGACGGATAGTGGGCCGAAGGATAGGTCGTGGTGGTGAGAGTAGGAGCGGGACAGCTGGACGCCCTGACATGCTGATGGAGGCGGAAGTCTCTGAGGGGCCAGACCGTTCTTCTGGGGAAGAACAATCCGGCGACCTTGGTGGTCGAAAGTGTGGGCATTCCTACGACCATCGTGGGTGACGTGTCTGTCGTACTGCCAAGGGCGTCCTAATAAAATGTGACACACGTCCAGGGGGGCGATGTCACACCACACAGAGTCAGTGTACGTACTCCCAATGGCGAAAGAGACCAGACAACAGTGCGTGACAGCTATCGTAGCGCCGCTAGTGACCCACGATAACTCATACGTCCGCTCTAAACTCTGGGTGGGTAACTTTAATCTCTCCACCATGCGCTGGGAGACAAAATTTTCCATGCTCCCACTATCAATAATAATCGAGCAAAAATGCTCCTGAATATGCGCGGTGGTGCGGAATATGCTGTGTCGCAGCCATGCGTCGTCAGTGGGGGCGCGTGGGGTCAGAAGACTGTGATGTAAGACAGAGACAAGATGTGTAGGCTGTTCGCCTTCTAGCTCATACTCAACCTCAGGTGACTCCAACGCGTCTGTTGTAACGTCATCGTCCCAAATACCATATTCGGGCTCTCTGCCGTCATCTGCCTCGACTATCGCGGTGAATCGGCGACGGGGGCACTCAGAAGATTTGTGGCCAGGCTCCATACACTTGAAACAGCGGAATACAGTCCGAGAACCCCCAGCCTCTCTGCTCCTGGTGGCAGCAGGTGCGGCTCCAGGAGGAGCGGGGGCGGGCAATATCGCTCTAGGAGGAACTGGTGTGCTCGTCGTGGCGGCCGGACTAGGACGAGAGGTCAAAGTCGGTGGTGAGGCGTGAGTGATTCGGTCAGCGGACCTCTGCCCCCCCGTCCTCCTCTGGAGGGCCTCCACTCGACGGGCTCGACTGGAAACACCCTCTAAATCCTGGAAGTCAAGTAACTCTAACTGGTCTCGGATCCCATAACGCAGGCCGTCGAGGTATCGGCCGACAACCACATGGCTGGCCTCTTTCAGGTCTAGCCGTGACTGGAGGACTAAGAACTCGTCGGTGTACTCATCAATGGTTCGCCTGTCCTGTCGCAGGGTGTGGTACCGCCGATATAAGGTCTGCATGAAGTCTGCCGGAACATACCTCTTTTTAAGCTGAACTTTAAACTCAGCCCAAGTGGTGATCGGAGGTTGTCCCATCGTGAAACGCATACGCTCGAGCTGACCCCACCAAGTGAGGGCAGGGCCTTTCAGCCTCAATGTGGCGTATTCCACCTGTTGGTGGTCAGGAATGCGCCGCCAACTGAGGTATCGCTCTAGTCGCTCACTCCAATCAAGACACACCTCTGGCTCGAGGGTGCCCTCGAAGTCTCCAATGTCTAAACGAATATCCGCATCCCATCTGGGAGCGTACCGCTGGTCCCGATAATCGGGTTGCGGGTCGTAGGGTGGTAGGACTGGTTCTTGTGGAACTGGGTGCTGTGGGGGTGCTTGTGGGGCTGGCTGCTGTGTGGGTGCAGGTGGAACCGGATTTTGTGGTGGTGGATTTCCTAAATGGACTTGACCCTCTAGGTTATTGACCGTAGTGCGTAACCTTAAGACAACCTGAGTCGTGTCCCCCACAGTGGTAGTGAGTGCAGTGACGGCAGTAATGAGTTCCTCAAGCGTTTTCCTATGTCGTTCATTCCTCCCTCTAGACGTTCAACCCTTGCTTCCATGAATAAAATTTGGTAAACTCCTCAAATTTAAGATTTCGGAGGCGATACACGCTCGGTTATCCCACAATAGGAGTGAGATATCCCAGCAACCACACCAAACTGATGTAACCTAGGTCCACAAACCCTAATTCAGCGCGCAAACGCCCAACGAGCTTCCACTGTTCAAAGTGAGCGGGTAACAATTAAAGTAATGGCAGGAGTTCACCTTAGCTGGGCGCACGCACAAATCAGCAAACCAAGTTCACAATCAGGGACAAGGGAGAAAATAGGATAACACGACACAACGAGACGCGATGCAGAAAACGCTACCATTCAATTAAAGACTAGAAAATGTTAAGTTTTTTCCACTAAATATCAACCAACAGCTATGAAATTGAGTAGAGGTAGGAAAGATCTCACCCCGGGGCTTCGCAAGCTCGGCTGGACGTGTTCCCAGCGGATAGCGGTCGGCAAGCTCGCCTGTTGCAGCGGTGCGGACATAAATCACAGGGAAAATGACCATTCGGGGTTCACAGGTGGCTCCACGTAGCGGGAAGCCAGGAAGGAGACCTAGACGGTCGGCGGTGGCTCCACGGCAGAAGGGAACAACAAGAGGATGCGAGGTAGGCGGTCGGAGATCCTCCCCGAGGTCGGAGACGAGGCGCTGTAGTCGACCCAGCGACGGATGCGGACGGTGGGCGACACGGGGATGGCGCTCGGGACTCACGGTGGCTCCACGAAGTAGGGGAAAGGGGGGGGGGAAGTCGAGGCGGCTGGCGGTGGCTCCACGGAAGAAGGGGATGGTTGGTGCGGGCGGAAGTCGCGAGGGCTCCAGGAAAACACGAACAGGCGGCTCTGCAACCGTGAAAGAAGGATTCTTTTCACGATTTCAGCCTCCTTAGGGCTTCCTCCTCATTCCTATTTATAGGACTTTTGCCTTGGCTGAAACTTAAAGGAAAATATTGTTATATTTTATTTTAATTTTAGTGTTTAAATTGAATACAAGCAACACTCTCTTCACCGGCACTCGTCACACCGGGCCGATTCATTCAGGGTCACGTGAGTTGGTCGGGCTCACATGCCGGGACAAAACTTTGCGCGGCGCGCTACAACTTCATTCAAAATAATAAATGCAACAACTAAACTTGCGCGGCGCGCTACGATAACATAAACAGGAAATAAATAAAGAACGGGAAAACTACGACGTCGTCGGGGTTGCACCAACAAGTCGGTCATTCAAGTCACACAAAGATGTCTTGTTTCGATTCGTCTAGCGTCCGTAGAGGACAAGGTTTGGTGCGCCGTCATCCCGATGGACGTAGTGCATGTTCTTCTATGACGTCCCTGGTTATACGATCGCAATGCCACGTGTTATGGCCGCTCCAACACATGTGTATTCTTCGACAAGGGGAGGAAGATCACCCTTACCCCGACCCACCCCAGGGATTTCCCCAATGGCCAGATCGAATCATCCATTAGTGTCGGGTCATCAAGGCCTCTACACATTCTGAGGAGAGGTGATTTTCTGAGGGAGAGCTGTTATGGGCCGGGCCCCGGGGCTCTGGGACTCTGGGCTTTATCATCCGCTCCCGCCCCCAGGGTTTTGTCCCTCCCATAACAGGCCCGCGGACCATACACCCCAACCCCTTTCGGCACGTGTTCTCGGCACCGCGGATTGTTGAGGCGGGGGCTCGATCCCCCGACCTCCTTGATATGAGCCCTTAACGCCAGCTCATATCATCCAACTGCACGGTGCAGTTGGATGATATGAGCTGGCGTTAAGGGCTCATATCAAGGAGGTCGGGGGATCGAGCCCCCGCCTCAACAATCCGCGGTGCCGAGAACACGTGCTGAAAGGGGTTGGGGTGTATGGTCCGCGGGCCTGTTATGGGAGGGACAAAACCCTGGGGGCGGGAGCGGATGATAAAGCCCAGAGTCCCAGAGCCCCGGGGCCTGGGCTTTATCATCCACTCCCGTCCCCAGGGTTTTGTCCCTCCCATAATAGGCCCGCGGACCATACACCCCAACCCCTTTCGGCACGTGTTCTCGGCACCGCGGGTTGTCGGTGCAGTTGGATGATATGAGCTGGCGTTAAGGGCTCATATCAAGGAGGTCGGGGGATCGAGCCCCCGCCTCAACAACCCGCGCTGCCGAGAACACGTGCCGAAAGGGGTTGGGGTGTATGGTCCGCGGGCCTGTTATGGGAGGGACAAAACCCTGGGGGCGGGAGCGGATGGTAAAGCCCAGAGTCCCAGAGCCTCGGGGCCCGGCCCATAACAAGAGCTTAGACTCAGGAGTTCTGTTTGTGGTGGCCGCCACCATGGCCTCCGACGCTGTCACAGACTTGGAGAGTGTTGATCCGGACATTCGACGCCTGCTGGACGAGTATTCTGACATTATGCCTGAGGAGCTCCCCGATGAGCTTCCCTCGTTAAGAGATATCCAACACGCTATCGACTTAGTCCCGGGGGCATCCTTGCCTAATTTGCCCCACTATCGCATGAACCCAACGGAGCATGCCGAGCTGAAGCGGCAGGTCTATGATCTTCTTTGGAAGAGCTTCATTCGGGAGAGCTTGAGCCCGTGTGCCGTCCCTGCCCTTCTTACCCCGAAGAAGGATGAGAGTTGGCGCATGTTTGTGGACAGCTACACCATCAATAAGATTACGATGAAGTACCATTTCCGATTCCATGCCCCGACGAATCCCAAATCTTCTCGAAGATCGACTTGCGAGCGGGTACCATCAGATTAGGGTGCGAGAAGGGGACGAGTGGAAGACGGCCTTCAAAACGAAGGATGACCTTTATGAGTGGTTGGTTATGCCGTTTGGACTGTCGAACGCGCTGAGTACATTTATGAAAGTGATGACGCGGATCTTGCGGCCCTACATGGGCAAATTCCTAGTAGTCTACTTTGATGATATACTGATCTACAGTCGAGACCACATTTAGCACTTGCTCCACATTCGCTTGGCATTTGATCTCCTACGGACGGAGCATCTTTATATCAACCTGAAGAAGTGCTCGTTCTTGACTATGTCTGTGCATTTCTTAGGCTATATCATCTCTGCGCCCGGTATCTCGGTTGACCCTGACAAGGTCAAGTCTATCCGTGAGTGGCCCGTTCCGTCTAGCATCCACGTGGCCCTGAGTTTCCATGAACTTTCCACCTACAGGAGGTTTGTCAGAGGTTTTAGCTCCATCATGCCCCCCTTACGAGCTGCCTCCATAAGGGAGATTTTTTCTGGACGACAGCGGCTACCAGAGCATTCGAGGAGATTAAGGAGAAGTTGTCGTCTGCTTCTGTTTTAGGCCTTCCAGATTTTTCCAAGGCATTCGAGGTAGCGTGCGACGCATCCCGAGTGAGCATCGGGGGGGGGGGGGGGGGGGCTTAGCCAGGAGGGTCATCCAGTTGCTTACTTTAGTGTGAAATTGAATGACGTCCGACAAAGGTATTCCAATTGTGAGAGAGAGTTTTATCATGCAGGCACTCTGCCATTAGCGCCACTATCTCCTACACAAGAAGTTTTTCCTGTACTCTGACCACCAGGCCTTGCGATACCTTGATTCGCAGAAGAAGTTAGGCCACCGCCATGCTAAATGGGTGGAGTTCATGCAGTAGCATCATTACGTTCTCAAACACCGAGCTGGTGTTGAGAACAAGCCGGCTGACACATTGAGTCGCTGGGTTACTATTCTCCATACCATGAGCGCGCATGTGGAGGGGTTTGAGCGCATTGTGCACGATTACCCAGAGTGCCCAGATTTTAGCACTGTTTATACCGCCTTGACGAGAGATCCTCCTGAGCCCCGCGAGGATTTTGTGATTTCAGATGGCTATCTATTCGTAAGCTCTCGCCTCTGCATGCCACAGACTTCTCTCCGAGACCTCCTTATCTGGGAGTTACACGCGGGCGGGGCGGCATGCCATTTCGGGCGGGACAAGACGATTGCGCTAGTCGAGGACCGCTTCGCCTGGCCTAGCCTGAAGAAGGACGTTACCCGGGTCGTTCGTGATTGTCGCGTCTGCCAGACGACGAAGGGTTCACGATAGTCTACGGGGCTGTACACTCCGTTACCCATTCCACACAGACCGTGGGCAGATATTAGTATGGATTTTGTACTCGGGCTTCCTCGCACGTTGCGGAAGGTCGACTCCATTTTCGTCGCTGTGGACCGCTTCTCGAAGATGCCCACTTTATTCCATATCGTAGGACCTTCGATGCATCCCCCGTGGTTGCTTTGTTCTTCAGAGAGGTATTCAAGTATCATGGGTTGCCCACTTCCATCGTCTCCGATCACGACGTTCGTTTTATGAGTTATTTCTGGAAGACGTTGTGGAATAATACCGGCACAACATTGAAGATTTCCACCGCCTATCACCCATAGACGGATGGATAGAAGGAGGTCGTCAATCGTAGTCTTGGGACCCTTCTGTGTTGTCTCGTTAGGGATAGTCCGTCCACTTGGGATTCTGTACTGCCTATTGCGGAGTTTACATACAATAGTTCAGTCAATATGACCACATGTCTGAGTCCATTTCATATCATACTAGGTTATAAGCCTAGGAAACCCGTCGACTTGATTGACGTCCCATTAGAGGCTCGACCTAGCGAGTCCGCCGAGTCTTTCATCCAACGCATACATGCACTTCATGAGACAGTCCGGAGAAAGATCGCAGCTATTAATGAAATTTATAAAGCTTAGGCAGAGCTGTACAGGAGGGAGCATGTTTTTGACGTTGGAGAGCAGGTTATTATCCGCCTTCGATCGGAGAGGCTCCCACAGGGGGCAGCGAAGAAGTTAAGTGCTCACCGAATGGGCCCTTACACAGTCATTCGACGGATTGGTACGAATGCTTATGAGGTTGATATCCCTCCAACAATGGGGATCCACCAGGTATTCAATATAGAGGATTTAGCTCCTTACTTCGAGGAGCGTGTGTATGTGGATCCACTATCCCCAACTACCCCTGAGCCACAACTTTCCCCATCCTCTCTAGCTCTCCTACTTCTACCATTCCCGGGCAGTCTCGACCGATTGAGCATCACTCGGAGGACCATGCCACCCTTCCGGCGGTTCCACCTGCCACATTTTTAGACGGAGATACATTGCTTCCACAGTTGCCTGCACCTAATGGAGATGCATTACAGATCATTTGTCATGACTTCACTACGATGGGCGCGAGTTGTTATGCGGTACTTGGTTCATTGGCTCGCTCGTCCAGTTTCTGACGACACCTGGATTTCTGCTGAGGAGCTCGAGAGACTCGCCCCGGACGTGCGCCGAGAGTATGACCGTCTCCACTCACCGGAGATGCGTGTTTTCAAGCCGTGGGAGTTAATGGCGATCGACGACACACACACGTTTATTCCCGCAGGAGGCGGTGATCGGTGACCCATTTGGGCGATCCGAGTCCGCGGATGCGCTCGGATGGTCGTTCCGAGTCTTTTCCATATATTATTTTATGTATTTCATGTTGTATTTGACACCGGATCAACCCGAACGTTCTTAGCCGCCTGATCCGGGTGCCTTAACCCTTTTATTTTTCTTTCCCCTATTTATACATGCATGCGTCGCTGGTTTGGGATCAAAAGATTGCTAAGTGCGATCCGCTAATCTCCTCGGTGGACTCCGAGTCGTGCCCTTCCTTGTGCGAGACTCCCGTCGCTTCTCCCAGCCCCGATCGACGCCTCCTCCAGCCCTACCGCCGCCTCCCATCTCTTCCCCAGCCCCGTTTGGCCCTCCTCCAGCCCTACCCCCGCCTCCCATCTCTTCCCCAACCCTGTTCGGCCCTCCTCCAGTCCTACCACCGCCTCCCATCTCTTCCCCAGCCCCATTCGGCCCTCCTCCAGCCCTACCTCCGCCTCCCATCTCTTCCACAACCCTGTTCGTCCCTTCCCCAGCCCTACCGCCGCTTTCCCACTACCGTAACCCCCACCCCCATCCTCCTGCACGCCCACTGCAGCCCTCCTCCGGTATCTACCCTCCTGCAAAACCCTCCCGTGATTTGGTCCAGCCATTGTAGCCCCCCTTTTGGAGCCACCCGCCGATCCGAGGTTGTTGCAACTAACAGTTCTCCACCCCAAATCACGCCGCCACATGCATGAGCAAATCTTGGTATGGATGTTATTTATTTCTCTTTTATGTTGAATGGTCAGACTATTGTTTGTGGGATCTAAACTTTCATGTGCGTTTATTATTACTATTTGTGGCTTGATTTGCGGAATCCACTCGGTGTATGCTTAACTAAAATTTGCGCCTCATTTTGATGGTAATCATAAACCGCTCTTTTTGATTGATTTAACTTGTTTTCGAACATGCACTCGGTATAAAGCTCATTAAACTTTATTACTGTTGCTAAATCTTAACCTGGACTATTTGCACCTTCATCACATTCGCACTGCATTTAGGTTGCATCATAATAGATCGAGTCATCATCAGCCTACCCCCTGCTTCATGATGTAGGACGAATGTTGTCCTAAAGGAACTTTAGTGATGTGATGATAGTAGAATGTCTTGGGGTTCTAAGAATGATACAATGCACATGTCTAACGATTAATTGCAATTAACACTGATAATTATGAAAGTTAGTTACAAACAACTGCACTTGAAATTGAAGTGTTAGACCAACTAGTTTCCAGTTAAGGTAAAACTAAGAGTGTTTCAATTAAATTTTAGACAAATAAACTACTTATGTAGAACAAATCACAGGATAAACACCTAAAAAACAACATCCATAATTGTATGGTAGTTCACTAAATACACAACAATGAGCAATATTAACTTTAACTATGAACTTACATAAGAAACCCGGAGCCGAATAGTTACTGAATGGTGATTTCAGGTATTAGATGGAGGTGGCGGGGTTGTAGAGGTTTCGGATGGGCTTTGGGGTTGTGGTCGGAGGCGATGGGAGGTGGCTGTAAAGTCGGGGGTGCACAGGGAAAAAATTCCAGGTACTGGAATTAATTTCCCGAGCAGCTTTGGAGGGGTGGCAGTCACATGTATGGCTGTGGAGGGCTGATTTGGATTTCTTGGAGGTTTTAGACAGGGGAGAGGGTGCAGGCATGTCGGAGTGTTTGGAGTGAGTGCGAGGGGCCGAGTATACTCCAGAAGTGGGCAAGTTATTACTTATTAGATTTGTGGCGTTGGACTGGGTTTCGTCCATTACAGGAAATGGAGGGGGGGGGGGGGGGGTAACAGGGATGCGGGCAGTTTATGGCTAGGAGAGAGGAGAACAGGGATGTGGACATTTATTATGGCAGTATATGGATTTGGGGAAGGGGAAAGAGGAAGTTACAATAGGAAATATGGAAAACATCAGTTAATATTCGGTACGAGCCGTTTTTGGGCGGTTAATGAGTGGTTATTGAGTAATGATGTAGTTATGGGAGTGAGGTTGTCATACTCTAGCCCGGCAAGCTTGAGTTACCTAGGCAGGAACAATAAATGTTATTAAAGATCTTTCAGAACACAAATTAAGAACAAGAAGCAAAACATATTTTTTATATCTCAAAAAGTACAAGTACCCGATAACATTTATGTTCATATTTTATACTACTTGGTACATAATCCTCACTTAGTCCTATTGCCAGCGTTCTTAAACCTCACCTAAAGACAATAAGTAGACTAATGAACATTCGCTCACCTCTGAAATATACTACTAATATCTGATAGAAAATAAACAATCATTACGTTATTTTTATTTTCATTATATTTGAGAAACTACTTTTATCTTTTGCAGAAAAATATGTCATTTAATAGTTAGCATTTACAGTATGCTGGTAGGCCAGATCGGAGAGCTCCTTGCCACTTAAGCCCAGATGGACTAAAGTCCTACACACAACGAGTCCGCTTCCAGATGAGAGCATCGCTCCTAAATTTTTTCTATAGGATGGCCCGAAGTCCCAGATAGGCTAAAGCCCTATAATGGACCGAAGTCCTACGAAGGGCTAGTCCGTTTCTGGATGAGAGAGTTACTCCTGAGATGTTTATCCTAGAGTTATAGGGACCCGGTTAAAGAGGATCCAATATTAAGCTATTTAGTAACATACACATCATGTCATTTTCTTAACTTCAATGAACCGATTAAATATTTTCAACATCGTCCAGGTCACAATAATTTCACGATATTAACATGCACGAGCATTACAACATATTAACTTGATCGATTCATTATTATTGATCAGGTCATAATTCATATGCATGCATTATTATTTTCATGAGTTTATCATTATCATTTCATAATCATGTATGAGCCTGATGACTCGAAGCATCATTATCACTTGAACACAAGCGATTCAACTTTTTGTCGCTTCTAACGCAGTAAATTTGAGCATTATTTTGGCATACGCATAACTATAGTGAAGTTAAATAAAATTCACATTATTTCCACCTACCTCGGACTTCGCGCTCCTATAAGGGTTTCTTGATTTATTTGCTCCTAAAGCGACACTTCGACAGTACCTCAGCCTTATTCGAAGCTATAATACTCCTTTAGAACACTATCCTAAGCTTCCCTGGAAGTTCAAGTCTCTCCAGAGATGACACGTGGCAGCAAAGCACGCAATGTGTCGCCGCGCGTACAGAGTGCTCCATGTGTCACTGTGCGTTCAGAGCGCGTCGACAACGCTGCAGGGGTGGCGCCGTGAGGCGCCACATAGCTCCATGTGGCGGCGCAACGCCAACGCTCCACATGGTGCGCTATTGTGTAGAGTTGCTGCTGTTGTCGTGGGCGGGGCATCGCTGGTGATTGCAATGCTGCCACCGGCGGTCGCCGGTGGCGGTGGTAGCTCTAACGCCAACGAGCCCCGAAAGCTGCCCAGTCACCTGAACATGTGAATACCTGCGTTAAGATTTTTCAACGCCCTGATTCCAAATTTGACCTCGAATTTTTAAAATTCTCAACGACTTCTCTAATTTGCACTTTTTAGCCGAATTTGCACTTTTTTCATATGAACGTTCTGACAAACAATATGTCATTTCTTAGGTAATTCACGTTTGAGTCCATATATGGACAAGAATTTCCCAAATTTGCATCCATTGACAACCTCGATTTTCGTGACAATGGTCAGTTTTTCAACTTAGGCGCCTGTAAAGTTTTTGACGTCCCAATCTTTAATATGTAGTCCATTCTTCGATATCTCTCTCTACAATCATGTTTTATGCGTTTTTATGCAAAATCATAATTGTTCATAATTTATTTGTCACAGATTTTCGAAACAAAAAATTGTGTAATTGAATTTTTGTAAGCACCGAGTCATTACAAGGATACTTAGGAAAAATAGTTACCTTGGTTTCGGCACCATGGGGAGGCTGCAAAAGCCCAAAAATTCTCTCCAAATCCCTCAAAATCAACCTATAGACTCCTATTTATAAACTTAAAATCTTCTACGGACCGCTAAGATTGCCCGGAACATAAAGCTACTAATTTTACATAAAATTCAAATACAAAAATAAATAAAAATACATAAAAAAAAATATGACGTCGCTTTGAAGTGACAACCAACTCAGATCGTCTATCTGATGATTCTATCTCCACCTCCTACATACGTAGACTCGGGCTCCGATAAGTATCGACCCGCCCTCGATCCATGATCCCCATTAGTTAGATCTCATCAATTGTAAAAGTGAAGAAATAATGAATGAAAGATCCATGGAAAATCATTGAACTCCTTGAGCAAATGAAATCAAATCAATTCCAAGGATAACCCCAAACAATGTGTTACACGCACGCGTCCTCTTATTATTATTATTACTGTTTTTCTTTTCAATGCTATTAGGTTTGATGTGAGCCCCCCTCCCTATATAAGGAGGTGGTTTTGGGAGTTAGAATATCTTTTGGATCTATTGTCTTTTGGCTCTCATTTGAGAGAAGACTCTTTGAAGGAACCAACCTCCGAGAGTTGGTCGGAAATTCCTCCGGATTGTATCCATTTTCCTTCTTGTTCGTAATATTTGGTCCGACCTGCCCGACCGCCCGCTCTAAGCCGTCGGTTAGCTCAACTCCGTTTCTCCTTTCGATTTATGCATCCACTGAACGATCCAACGCTGGATCCTCGCTTCCGTCGATCCTCGCTTCCGGATCCAGCGAACGCCGACGATCCAGCACCGTCGATCCTCGCTTCTGCCACCGACGATCGATCGATCCAACGCCCGCCCAAGCCGTCGATTGCCATTTCCGTGAGATCTCGCGTCTGCCGACCGCCGATCCACCGCCCGATCCAGCACCAGCTTCGCCCTCCCACGCCAGTTACGCCTCCATCGGCCGCCGACCTCTATGTTTGCTTCTCCAGCGTCGGTTCCGCCCTAAACCGACCTTGATCGGCACGTGCGGCTCTGTCGCCGCTGCGCCCAGCGAGCTTCCCACTCTCCGCCGCCAGCTCGTACATCTCCGCCCTCTGCTGCGACACTCTATCCCTTGTGCATCCTCATATGCCAAGGGATAGGATGGAATCCCGCGTGGAAGCCCTCGAACACTCCCTCACCACCATCAACTCTCGTCTCGAGGCACAGGCCGAGCAGTTCGCCTCGATTCTGACCATGCTCCAGAACTTACAGCCCAGCCAACACTCTGGGCCCTCTATCGCCTCTGCTGTGGGATCGCCCAGCATCGTGATCCTCGATACACCCGCATTGGTGGAATTACCTACTCCACCGTACCGTGGACATGACATCCCCACATTCAACGGGACTGACCCCCTCGGGTGGATTGCCTGCGCCGAACAGTTCTTCGACATTCACCAGACACCTCCAACACACCGGGTCTCCACAACACTTATCGGCATGGAAGGGTCTGCCCTCCATTGGGCCCGTTGGCTCCGCCGGTCCTCTCCCGACCTCACCTGGACAGCTCTCACCGAGGCCCTCATTCAGCGGCATGACGACCGCTACTCCGGCCCCATGATCGGGCGACTTTGCGGGGTCCGTCACACCGGCTCCATTGACTCGTACATTGATGTCTTCGTGGAATTGGTCACCCATGTTTCCGGTCTCCCCCGAGACCATTACTTGGGGTTCTTCATGAACGGCTTGCAACCCCACTTCCGCTCCCGTCTCCGCACCCTCAAACCGTTAACGGTCCACCAAGCCATCTACCTCTCCCCCCTTGTAGAGGCGGAATTCCTCGCGACGTCCGATGTCATTCCTTCCCCATCACCTCCCTCCAGGCATCCCTCCCAACCATATTAAACCTCCACCTCCGCCACCTCCTCTACCCCGACCACCAATTATGGGCCCACCCAACACTCGACATTTCCCTACACACCTCCTGACCAACCAGGAGTACAACGACTTACGGAGCAAGGGTCTGTGTTTCTGCTGCAAGCAACCCTACTCTCCTGGTCATGCGTGCTCGGTGAAGGAGTGTCGAGTCCTCATCGACGGCGACGTGGCCGCGCTCTCCGCCACCGACTTTGACGCCCTGCTGCTCTTGGACGGACTACCAGGTGACGCCCCGGGCACATCGACAACATCCCAACCGCGAGCATATCACTACTGATCGGCGGGCGGCACTCCGACCTTGGGGTCAAGGTCGCTTTTCTGACGGGATGTATTGTTACGCGCACGCGTCCTCTTATTATTATTATTACTGTTTTCTTTTCAATGTTATTAGTTTGATGTGAGTTCCCCTCTCCCTATATAAGGAGGTGGTTTTGGGAGATAGGATATCTTTTGGATCTATTGTCTTTTGGCTCTCATTTGAGAGAAGGCTCTTTGGACGAACCAGCCTCCGAGAGTTGGCCGGAGCTTGCTCCAGATTGTTTCCATTTTCCTTCTTGTTCGTAATACAATGACAGGAAACTATACCTATGGCGGTGAAGATTACTCTAAATGATAGTAGAATTCAAGCCCAAACAATAACAAATATCAAGCACGAAACATCAGTCGATCCAATCCACAACATCAGTCGAATCAACAACTAGATAAGAAGTATACAAGTGATAAGTAAGAGATCTTGGAAGGAAAGAAGAGGTAAGAAGCTTGTGATGAAAGGGAAAAGGGGAAGAGAGAAGGGATAACGTGTATGTCTTTATGTTACGGGTCCTTTTATAACGTTATTTATTATTAATTATTTCCTAATATGCATTTATTCTGTCTTAGAGACGCGTCCTTGTATGACGCCGTTATTTATGTCACGTCTTTATGAGGTGTTCTTTTTAGTCGCATGCCCAAGTCTGTAGTTATTTCTTTTGGCGTTCTTTCCTTTTGTGTCGATTGTAAGTCCTGTTTAAAGAACCTAGTGGGTCTTGTATTGGATGGATACAAAATGTCTATTTCCCCAACTCTAAAAGAGATCTTGGAAGCTCTCTCTCTCTCTCGAGCACGCCCCGCTTAGGCGGTCGCGGTCAAGGCTCCGTAGTATCTCCGCCACCGTCATCGCCACCTCCGGACACTCCTCCGACAACCTCCGAGTAGGCCCCTAACATCTTGGTATTAGAGATTCTCGGTCCTCTTTCGCCGACGCACGCCAAACCAGAGAGACCGAGATCTGATTCTCGACTTCATCCATCCAGTGACCTGCTGCAACGCACGACTCCTTCGACCAGTTGACGACAACGCTCCCTGCTCGCGACAACGCTCCCTGCTCGCGACAACGCTCCCTGCTCGCGACAACGCTCCCTGCTCGCGACAACGCTCCCTGCTCGCGACAACGCTCCCTGCTCGCGACAACGCTCTCGGCTCGCGACAACGCTCCCTTACCCACGCAGATGTTCCTTCCAGGAACGATGCCGCAAGAACCATAGGCTGTCTCTGATGGGTTCGCGTGAAATCAACCGACAATCCCACGATCGGCGCCCACACTTCCGGCGCGCATATTTTTCGGTATTTTTCTGCGTATTCCCCACGTCTAAAGCCAGCACATCCCCGTCTCTTCGCATTCCGTCGGTGTCCCGCGTGCGCCAGACATCAGCGATCTGCACGCGACGGAACCTCACGCGTCGAAGTCCCGTAAGTAGGGCATACCGCGACTGACTCTCAAAGACTTCTCTGAACGGCAATCGCGCTCAACGCATCTCCTGCACAAGGAAATATCGGGCATTACGTCCTCTACCGACGAGAAACGCATGCGTAACAGACGCATGCGTATAAGCTCCTTCCAGATTGGACCAACACTCACTCGTGGGCCTACATGAATTAATTTCCGACCTATTCTAGCCGGGCGCTGGGAATTAGGTCATTCCAAATCTAGCCCACAATCCACGCTCGCCCTTTTCCTCGAGCCGCGCCCTTTTTATTTTTTTCTCCTCCAGCCGCCCTCTTTTCCTACTTAATTAATCACTCCTGATTAAACCTCATTTTAATTAATTAATCAATTATTTGATTAATTACTCAATCTCATTTTTTTTCAATATGGAAGACATCAGTAGCTTCTAGGCTCTTGGCGCGCGCATTATTGAGATTCTAATGCCGTTTGAGGAACTCTATAACAAGCAACTCCGGGCCGCCAAGGCACAGTCATCGCTTCCTCCGTCGGCCCTTGCTCTGCCGGTACATCCGACCATCTCGTCGCCAGATCCGTTCCTTCTACCGCTCGCTCCTTCAGCCGTCTTGCCGTTGTTACTGAGCACCTCTCCACCAGCCCCGCCAAAGACATTCATTTCGCCGCCCATTTTTTTTGACGGCGCTGTCGCTACTCACTGACATTCCCGCCACCGCTACGCGCTATCGGGCATTGTTCTGGCGGGAGATCAAGATGCCAGCATACTCGGCCATCACGCAATGTTCGAGCTTGAGGACAAGCTCATTTTGAAGGCCGGGAAAGATGTTACAGGTCCTTTTATGGCGTTATTTATTATTAATTTTTTCCTAATATGCATTCATTCTGTCTTAGAGTCACGTCCTTATACGACGCCGTTATTTATGTCGTGTCTTTATGAGGTGTCCTTTTTAGTTGCATGTCCAAGTCTGTCGTTATTTCCTTTGACATTTTTTTCCTTTTGTGTCGATTGTAAGTCCTATTTAAAGGACCCAGTGGGTCTTGTATTGGATGGATAAAAAAAGACTATTTTCCCAACTCTAAAAGAGATCTTGGAATCTCTCTTGAGCATGCCTCGCTTAGGCAGCCGCGGTCAAGGCTCCGTAGTATCTCCGTCACCATCATCACCACCTCCGGCCACTCCTCCGGCAACCTCCGAGTAGGCCCCTAGCACTTTACAATCGTAGCCTCCCGGTAGGCCTTTAGGTTTTCTTTCGCTATATATATATTCTGATGTTTTGCCTCCTTTTTTAAAAAGAAACTGCACGTTCAACTGCAACCCCTCTCTCTTCATCTAGAAGAATATAGAAGTGTATCATTGAGTTAAGGGTGCTGCTTATTTTAATCATGTTGTTGAGCAAGATTAAAACAGATCATCATGTGGGAAGAGTTTCTGGTGCCGGTTCAATTAATGTTAGAACTGCCAGACTAGGGATAAAACAATGCCGTGTTAAAGGATAATGCCCTGTTAAAGGATTAGCCATCTTTGGGCCCATCATTTCCTTCAATAAGTTGTCAATATTGCCCTGGCTAAGTAGTGTATTATTTTATGTGATTTATGTAACATTTGTTACGCTCTTAATGAAAATTTTCATGAATTGTAGTCTGAAATAAATGTGATTCGTTGGGGGGTAGCAAATAGGTATCAAGAATCAAATTTGTTTGCTATACTGTGCAATCTATATTATATTTCTCCTTTCAGAAGCATTCTAGCTTACCCTGGTGCGGTAGAATGTCTAACAATCACAAATTTTGTGTAGCAATGGAATTCAGTGGTTAGTATTGTGAAGTATTTAACATAATATATCCATCATGTGATTGCAGGGAACTTTATAGTAACAATATAAGCGGCACAATCCTACCAGAACTGGGAAATTTGACGAGCTTGGTGAGCTTGGATTTGTACCAGAATAATTTTTCTGGTGTTATACCTGCTTCACTTGGAAATATATCAAAGCTACGCTTCCTGTATGGTCACTAATCTATGGTCTTATACTTTTGATTATTTGTTATGAGTGTTCTAGCACTATGATACCTGTATTTTCACAATTGAGTGCATATGCAATTTTTTAGGAAATGATTTCATTGTAGTTGTAATCATTATGCCTTTTCTCTAACGTGTATTTGTCTTCTTCATACCTTCCCATCCTCTCTGTTTCCTACACATACTTCTTTTTAAGCAATGCGATAGTCATAGAACATTATTGTTGCTTTAATACCTTTTTGAAGTCTTATATACACTTGTTTGAAATAGTTTATGATAAAAAGTTGGGTATGCTTATGGCATCATATTAAGTGATTTGTAGAAAAATGAAAGTTAAATGGGCCAATTATTTGGTGCAGAGAAAATTCTAATTTTTCCTCAATGCATGCACCGTTATTTTCCTCCCCTTTGACTGTTAATTTCAAGTTTTTTTGGCCATTTATTCGTATAAAACTTATATTTCTGATACTGTATGCCATCACCTCTTGGATGGTGCTCATTCCATCGATCTCTTATTCTTTTCCTACTTTCTGGAATTTTCAAAGTTGGAAATAAGTTTGTTGTCGCACCATATCCATTCTTCTTGAGTTAATCATTTGTTTCTAGTATGCCCTTTCCCTCTATTAATGTTTTATGGCATCACCCTCACTTTTCAAAAATAAGATTTACCTTCTAACTTCCAATTTTCAATTTACTAACGGTGCTTGTTGCTAGTAAAGCAGAGTGGAAGGTTCAGTTCAGTGGATATTAAAGCATTAAGTGCTACAATTTTTCAATGAAATCTTAGCATTATATAGTTAACTAATGCAGACCATTTAAAATGAGTCAAGAAATTCAAGACCTTAAAATATAGTTAAACAACTTCATTATGGTATTGTGAATGATTAGAAGGTGTGGATGTATAACTTATGAAAATAAAAATGGAAAAACACTGTCAAATCCATTTAAAAAAATGTACAACTCAGTCAAATATTTTGTTAAACGTCCTAAAATTGATGAATCAAATGAGTGTCATCGAGTGAAAAATTTTGTTACCTTCTAAATCAAACATAAAAGAGCATACATAATGGATGAGACTATTTTAAATGCAAGATCTGAGAGGTTGATGTGTGCGGCGTTTATCTACATTCACACTATCTTTGATAACTATTGACCCTGATGTTACAATGGACCAACCTAACAGTCCCCCCCCCCCCCCCCCCCCCCCCCCCCGCGCCCTCTCCTCATCTAAAATGTAGATGATAACAATATGAGTTATTGTTCGAGTTTACGCATTAAGTGCCGGTCTATGTATTAGAGTCCATTAGGAATGTGTCTATAAGTTTTGTCCCACATTGCCTATTTTAGTTTATGAGTCCTTGTAACTTGTTTAAATACCCCCTTTGACCCCTTTGAGGGATGAATATGATGCACTTGATATTTTCCTCGTCCTTCTAACATGGTATCAAAGCCATTGATTCCTCCCTGATCTCGCACGAGACGCTTAATGCGGCTTCGTCTGCTGGATCGTCGACGATCTCCCGTGACATCCACGGCTTAACCTGTGGGCTCCTTCTCCTTCGACGATCCCGTCTCAAGATAGCGTTACTGCTTCTCATGATCCCATCGAGCCTTCGTCCTCGACGATCCCGCATGATGTTATTCCCGTCTCTCTTGATCCAATGAAGGGGCTTCTCGATTCCGTCTACTGATTGACAACAATGGGTTCCTCTCTCGATCCAGACGTGTTTCCCTCTTTGCTGGCGTCTTCGATCCCTACCGCAGATCCCGTGTGACAATCCAGACGTTCTTTTGCTGATCTACGTCGCTCATCCATCGACGATTTCGACAGTATCATCGACGTTACCCGCTGCTGCCTCATCGATCCTATCTCCCGCCTTCTATCGACGATCCAGTGACAGTCATGTTGCTGCCTCTTTGCTAACTGTGCGTGATGGATATGTCTGCTCATCCTACCTGGAGCTTCCTCTGCCATTTCTCGTTGTCGATCCCTGCTCGTCTGCGTTCTTTGTCGACAACCATGTCGGTTGCTTCTGTCGCATATGCCGCCAGCTGCTACTTTCATCCTTCGTCGATCCCGCATAAGCTGATCCGGTCGATGATGGCTTCTACTGCAGTTCTGACCGTCTCCTGCGCTTCATTTTCTGATGTCGGCCCCCCTGATCTACTATTTAAAGGCAGAGTTGTCCCTGGCTGCTCCAGATCAGCCGCTGTCCTAATTTTTTTTGATGATTCCGGATGATTCCAGTCGCTGCATATTAAATTTCTATCAAATCCAGTTGCTTCCTCCTCTTCTGGGGTGCTGATGTCTCGCCAATGTTGAAGTTTTTGTGTTATTTTTTGCGAGTTTTTTTTGTGTGGCTTATGATTGTTTGTGTCGTGTCTTAGTGTTATGCCTTCATGCACATGAGTTTCACGTGAGAGGGAGTGTCTGGGACGAAGACGACTCAGATGATCTTTCCCGACCTTTAGCCTTCGTTCCACGCGGCCTCTAGGCTTATGTCGTATGTTGTTATGTGTCTCCTCATATTTCTTTAGATTGGTCGTGTGTTGGGACACAACTAATGTTGGTGTTCTAATCTCAGTAGGTTGTGTCGTGTGGGACCGTGTCGTGCGGGAATGTGTCGTGTGGGACCGCCCTTTGTGCGGATTATCCCCGACAGATTATCCCCGGTTACTCGGTTGATGATCTATGCCTCATTTTTCGTTCCTTTATTGCATGTTGTGTGTGTAGGCGATGTTGGTTGACCGGTTTCCAGCGAGTCCACGTCGTTGTGTTTGTCTGCATCGTGTGTGGCTATCCCCTGCTTAATTCCCCGGTTTGGAATTTCCCCCGGTGGCTCGTCTGATGTTTTGTCCCACGTCGCCTACCTCCGTTGTCTTTATTTGATGTGTCCAAGCTGGAGTTTTCCCCTCCAGCTTGAGGGGGAGTGTTGGAGTTTACGCATTAAGTGTCAGTCTATGTATTAGAGCCCTTTAGGAATGTGTCTATGAGTTTTGTCCCACACTGCCTATTTTAGTTTGAGTCCTTGTAACTTGTGTAAATACCCCCTTTGAGGGATGAATATGATGCAGTTGATATTTTCCTCTTCCTTCTAACAGTTGTCATACAATGTAACGATTTTTGACTTGATAATTTGTTAGGATAATCACAAAATTCAAATAGGTGATTTCTAGTGTAAATGCAAATTATCCTATTTTTTGGTAAGATAAATTTAAAAGTTTGTAACAAAATTTATTATCTTTGATAGATCTAAGTTCAAATTTGAACATGATTTAGATTTGATATCACCTCCAAATTCCTTTATATATAAGAATAAATGAGCTATGGGTATACCTGGATTTATACTTGGGCATTGTGTGTTGTGTCGTGCGCAAGAAAGCTAACGCTTTACTTTTGAGTTCTTTTTGTTGTGTCTGGTGGCTGGAGCAATGTAAAGAAGCTTGATAAAAACTAAATAATAATAGAAGAGTTGGACAATGAAAGTGAGAATAAAATAATTATTTTTCCAGAATCTCTAACTATTATATATGAACTCCCCTCTCTATATAGAGTAGAGGAGGAAGAATTTAGATTTGGAGATATGAGACTAAATAAAAGAAAAAGAAAAAATGTATAATGAGCTTCTTTTGGGCTTTTTACAAGATGGGCTTGGGCTTTAACACCCCCTCAAACTGAAGTATATATATCGACTGTTCCCAGCTTGATACAAATATCTGAAAAAGATGAAGAAATTAGTTTGGTGAAAATGTCGGCCAACTCTCTATCTGAAGTAACAAACATAGTGCATATTCACTTTTTGATAACTTCCTCTCTGACGAAGTGACAATCAACTTCAATATGTTGTGTCCTTTCATGAAACATTGGAATTTTTTAAATATGTAGATGACAATTTTATTATTACAAAACATCAGTAGAGGATAATTGTAGAGTTCTCCAAAGTCATTTAGAAGTGTTCTCAACCACTTTAACTCACAAGCAGTCTGAGTCATACTTCTGTATTCAGCTTCTGCACTTGTTTTTCTCCGACATATGTGCAAAATCCAGAAGTGAATTTTTGATTTCTTTTATCATCTCCATTGCTTGCATAAGAATATGTTTCAGTGTGTAAATGATTATTTCTTAGAAACAGTATTCCTTTTTATAAAGACCCTTAGATGTATTCTAATATTTTTAAGGCAGCTTCCAGATAACACTCTTTAGGAAGTTTGCATAATTTGACTAACATTTCTAATTACATAGGAGATGTCAGGTCTGGTTATGGTAAGATAATGAGTTTACCGACTATACACCTATACCGAGTAATATCTTGTGGAAAAGGGGATGTCTCATCTCAAAATTTGTTCGTGCCCATAGACCTAGGATTTCGAGCAAGTTTTGTGTTAAGAAAATTGATTTCGTTGAGTAGATTTCGAGCATACTTGCATTGGGATAGAACTATGGAGTTATTGCATCTCGCAATTTCAATTCTCAAGAAGTATCTGAGTGGACCCATATCTTTTGTACAAAATCCAGAGAATGTCCACATCTAAACAACCAAGAGTATTCTGCCTTACAACCTACAAGGCTCTCCAAAAGAACTCTACAAATGTGTAAAGGAAAAAGGGTACAAGCACCCAAAAACTCATGGCACACAAGCCTGCTCGACAAAACTAAACAGAACTAAACAAGATGACCGGTGCTGCTCGCGAGAGGCCCTAGCGGTCTGGCGCCTCCTTTTTGCTCCCTGCAACCATCACAACAAAAATGGTGCACAAAGAGGGTCAGCTACAGGCTGCCCACAACTAGATAACAAAACTACTCCCCCGGCAGACCTAGCGGTCCTGGGAGAGCTAAAACACCCTGCAAGTCAGCACTTCGCAAAAATATATAATATAAAGCAAGAAGAGCAAGTATAACACAGTAAATAAGAGAGCAGTCTATAAATAGAATGTCTATCACAATGATTCAACTATCAAGCATACTACTGTACCACTCAATCATCTATGGGAGAGGTTCCTGAGTCATCAGCTACAATGCCATATTCCGACCCTTGAGTCAAGGGTGAGAAACTCCAACCCCAATCCATATGCTACGAGAGGGGAGTTATTCCCACTCTTTGAGTCCACAACTATAAGAGATGTCCATCCTTCTTGAGTCCACATCTACAAGAGATGAACTCCTCTCTTGAGTCCACAATGTTCAAAGTTCAACAATTTAACTACCTGGGAGCTATTGCCGGCGGTCTCTGTTGTGGATATCCTCCGACATGGCCGACATGTCGGCCGACATAAAGGTTTCATGGTCAAAACGACACGTTTCCGATATTTTTTTTTGCAAAATATCCTTTTGGAATATATCCTCTGATATCTTCTATTAACCGATATATTCGCCGATATATCCCGACATTTTATCGACTGTTTTTTTTTCAATATATTTTAATTAATGTCTATGGTCTAGTAGACAATAAACTGAAATTGTTTCATTGTTTAGATTTTTTTCCCTTCCTCTGACTTTTTTCCTTGCTCAAGTCCGTCGTCGACTTCAATTATGCATGGTCTTTGAATTATGGACTAAAGTTCTTTATCTTCCATTGTCATTGACAACTTCCTGACTTTATGCTTCCTCTTACTTTATTTCACGCATTATACCGTTATTACTATGTAGCACAAAAAGTTTATATTAGTTTGATAAAGTTTAAAACCCGATATATGAAATATCCCTGATATATCCCCCGTCATATTTAAACCGACATGAAAAACCTAAACCGACGTGTCCCCGATATCCGACAGCTACAACATTGCCGGCGGTAACCTCTATTTTCCAACGTCACCTCCCAGGTGACTCTCATCTTCACTGGTCAGCATCTCCACAAAAGACCTTATGGTGACAAACACTCCAGGTGCCTCCCAACACGAACACCATGTCTGGAAACAGACCTTTTCGAGATTCCTGGAGCTATCATCGGCGGTAACGACTATCGTCCGACAGTATCTCCAGGATCCGTAAATCAACCCCATTTTAGGCTTCCCTAGCCCATATCCATGAATATTGATGGAAGCTAGGGCACCATAAAGATCTTCTATGAAACCCTTTGCAAGATCTAGTGAAACATCACCAAAGTGGGTCACACACCACGATTTGGCTTCACGAACAATGATCTACGAGAGGAATACCAAGAAAATATAGGAATACAACCTAAACACCGAGGAGAGAGAGAGAGTTGTTACCTTGAGAGACCGTCTAGGAGCTATGGATCTTGGAAAGAAAGGGTTGAGGACGACCACAACGACCCAAGGAAGCTTTCTACGATGACGACTCAACGATTCTCGCGGTGAAACTCCGTCACCTTTCTCGTCTTCCTCACGCCCGGTGGAGAACCTCCCTCTCCTCTTGCTCTAGCTCTTGAAGAAAAGAATAGCAATTCTGAAAATTAGGTCTTCAGCCCCTGTTAAAAGGCTTGGGCGAACTCATCGTGGCCCTCCGATTGAGTTCCAAGGAGTTTAAACGGCCACGATCGCGGACCATATAGTTCTTGATCTGTCTGGGCGCTACCGCGTGGTGGTATCCCCAGATCTAAACGGGCTACTCAAAACGAATACTACTGCCAACGATAACTCTTACCGCGTGGCGGTAGCTCGCAGATTTTCATTCCTTGTAGAAATCAGGGTGTTACAACTCTCCCCTCCTTAAGAAAACTTCGTCCCGAAATTTACCCTCACCCTTAGCCGTGAAGGAACCAAAACATCGAATTTTAATCTTCGAACTGGGAGTTAAGAACCCACCAGGCCTCCTAAACTATAACCGAGAAAACCAGTAGGTCGTAAGCATTGCGTCACACCAAACTATGGGGTCACCGAAAACCACCTCATGACTTTCAAAGCTTGAAATTCAGAACTTCTCGCGTCGGCGAATCCTCTCACACATTATATCACAAAAGACTTCTTCTTACTTAGGTATGACCAAAAGAGTCACATGGACTCTCCTTTTCGATACATCACCACCACTTTCATATCAACATGAACGGTTACATTTAATTCAAGGTGAGAAGCTTCGACTTCCCCAAGTTGAACATACGACGCTGAGTTCATTTCCTTTGGGGCTTACCTGCAATTTTAACACATCAAGACTATGAAAGTCCAGAAAGCCTCCCTTAGATGGAAATCATGCTATTACATATATCACCTTTAGAGATTATATCACCTCCCTTCAACATGGATTGACATCTATTCAAGGTTTGTGCAACCATACATGCATCAAAAGCAACATTCCCCCAAGAGATCATAATCGCATCCAGGTGCTTTAGCTTGGTTCCAAGTCTTTACCAGTTTCTTTACAAGTTCATTCAATGCGAGCTACAAGCTCACTCACTTACGAATCTTCTCATGATTCTAAATAGTTTTGACAAGTTCAAAATCATATTTCGAACCAACAATTCCCAACCTTATCAAATTGGTACTTTGGGAAAACTAAGTATATTACATAGCCCCAACCACATTACAAAATCCACAAGGGTTTACATCAGCAAGCCTACGCATATTGATCTTGCCAAAACTCATTTTACTTGTGACCGAAGCCGCACAATTTCATATTTAGAAATTTTCAGATTTACTCAAATTGAAATTTTCAAACTAGGTATAAAAACCTCATAAACCAATCAGGCCACAATAGTTTAATCTCCGGAGAAACCGCCTTCACCAAGGTCTTAAACAAGAGTAATCCCCCAAGCAGGTTTTCTATCCAAGTCCTGGTTAACCACCAAACAATACGTATTACAATGTCAAAGAGGATTCGATCATCTATCAAAAGGGAGATCTGTCATCCGCACGCCAAACTCAATTGTTCAATCGATTCATAATCAATAAGTTCCCACATACGTAAACATATGCGAACACTTCTTTCATAAATGAATCACCAAGTGAAAAAGTTAAAATCTCATTTTACTTTAGGATAAACATGTCTTTCCGGCGCTAGGACTCAATTCATATAAGAGTCGGAAGGTACAGTTCACTGCATTATGAGCAAGAAGTGTTCTTACTCAATACATGTTTAACCCACACAAGTTACATGCCCGATCATTTGCATTCGTCTCGCATTTCCAACCACTCGAACGTCAAGCTCACCACCTCTCATTAATCCCACAACAATTATCAAAAGAATCATCATAACGTAATTAGCTAACCCCCAATGATATTATCTCTCATTATTTTCCACTATTTAGAATAACCACACATGAGTTTTCCATCTGTGTTCTAGTTGATCACCAATCAAGACACACTCCAAGATTAAATTAGATTCATGCATCCTCTCACGAGAAACATCATTAGTTCCAAGATGATATTCCATTTATCACATTCATGTTTACCCTCAACACGCGATTCCATACATAGGGAAAAAACGTCAAGAGTAGCACTTGTATTACCACCGCAACTTCAGATCAGCGTTCAGATTACAAGTTTGATGATTACCCCAAATTCAACCAGCCAGATCTAAGAGAAAAATGCCGAAATCATATGTCAAAATTACACCAATCCATGGAAACCACAACACCACAACACCACAACATCACATCATAGAAGTGCTGATGCGTGATGCAAACGACAAAATTGCTAATTAACATCTACTTGCGTGCTTCATAAACTTACCAAGGGTCTTCCCTGTGCAAGAGATTCTCAAATTACTGAAGAACATCAGCATAGTCTTCAGGTTCCCAAACCTCTCCATGGTTCCAAATCAATTAAACGATAAATTCAAAATCTCTCACCATCCAATGATTTTCCTTATTCTCGATATTGCGTTCCAACCAAAATTTAGAATTAGCAACTCCCTTGCCCTAAAAAATTCTAACAGTTCTAACATAAAAAAACTAAAATTTCCAAATCTCAACCGCAATTTGAATTCCACAATCATTTAGAATAACATGTCTAAGCGGATCCACCAAGCAACGACTTTTATCTCGAATTCAACCACGCGACAAGAGTTTACTCAAAACATGGCAGTCAATGCCAAGCCGCATTCTATCGTCTTTCTTCCTCGCAAACGACAACAGTTCACTCCATAGCGGAGAGCTCGGTCGGATATCACTCTGCTCCAACAATTTATGTAGTTCTTGTCTCTTTTGTCATCTCGTACACGACAACCATTGGTCAATTAGTCGACCAACACAACAAATGTCAAATAGTTACAGGGTTCTCAAAGCACCCTTCAACATGATATGCAAATCTCCATACTACATATTGAAATTCACGACTGCTCGGGCTCATACCCACCAACGGAGAGATCACTCAACACCTCGCCTCATCTCAATGCATTTATAAGGGTTCTAACTGCTCTAGCTATGAGAGAGGTTCCCATTTGAGATCCTACCAAAACCCAAGTCACAAGCTACAAGGGCGAGTTCATTCAATCCCCAGAGTCAATTTGATAGGACTGGGATCCTCCAACTCCGTATCATCACAAGCTACAAGAAGTGGGCTTTCTCAACCTTCTTGAGTTCACAAGAGTAAGATACTCCAAATAATTTCAGGTGGTCGGTTACACCTTCCTCACGGGCCTCTACACCACCACTCACAAAATCAAGCATGACCTTACAGAATCATGCTGACGACCTAGTCATCATCAAGCAGAAGGGATTACCCATCACAAACACTGGGCGGGTACAACCATACCATAAGGCCCTACGAGACCATCAAGGCAAACTATCATCATTCTCCAATTTGAATTAATTCTCAAATTCATATTACATGATAGTGGGGGTTCACTCCCGTGACAACCATTGGCACATACATCCATGAATCCCATGGAATTTTTAGTACGCCCTACCAATTATATAATCACGAGCTTCCATGCATGCCCGAAACCTCCAACTTGTATAAGAAACAAGCTCCCCAATTACACCCTGAATCATCACGAATGTTAGCCTCACACGGTTCTCTAACCTTTACATCAAATTAGAGTACACCCTACTACCACAACGAAAACATAATTCTCATCCAATTATCTCAGTACTCATATTGAAATAATCATATATCATAGCACTCTACCACTTATGTCGAATTAACCAAAATCTACACATCGTTCCGCCACTCATAAGGAACGAGTCACATTTTCCTGAATATCACACCGTCCTGCTATACACGACGGACGATACAACCATTATCATATCACTAAACATGTTTGTCAGGATGATCATTAATTCAATCGTATAAACAAATCATTATTAATGGCATAGCCTCCCACATTGTATAATGATATTACTCACTAGATAAATTTTTCACAAGCTCCATGTCGATCTACCAACCATGATGATATAGTCATTTCAATCACGTACGAATGAACTCCTTAGAGTCAAGAACTAATCCTTATTCAACCGTTTACAATTCATGAAATAAAGGGTTACTCATACCACTAGAGATTTCCTTCACAAATATAGTGCATCTACAATCAACAATCACAGTCAACCTCGAAATTTTCCAAAGAATTTCTGAAGGTTAAGAACCTAGTATTGGTCTCAATCCTCAGATTAGACAATATTTATTCTCTTTTGAAGCATATGGGTCTATCGTTAGATCACACGCTCTCTCTGAGTGATGCACCTAGAAGTTCATCGGGACATATGTCCACCCATTCAAACATCACAAGTACATCCTGGGAACCAATTTACTCCGTAGGTTTGTTTTCCAACAGAAGCCACAATGCTTCATCTCCATGAACAAAACACATCATGACGCCAGTATGCAAACACTAGTGTGTAACGATCATTACGCATAGGGACACACATAATTCAACAGACATTCCTATGTGGACATCTCTCTAACGGTCTAGATTTCCATAAACCGCTTCCTTCCGATCTAGAACCCATAAACCTGGCTCTGATACCAAATTATAACACCCCACTTGTAATTACCCCATGATATGGGTCCGGTAGACCACAATCATAAGAGTACATACAAGCAAGCTATTATAAATTGATATAAACATAAAACATCTAGATATCTAGAACAATCTAAACTCAGTAAGTAGTGGAGAATCCAACAAAATAATTAACAAAATCCAGAGAATGTCCACATCTAAACAACTAAGGGTTTGTTTGGGGTAGCTTCCGCGCTCCGACGAGGTAGCAAACAAAGCGCGGTTGCGACCGGAGGTGGGGAGGTCGGGTTGGAGACGGAGCTTTTTGGTTGTTTTGGCGTTTGATTACGGGAGTAAATGCCGTCAGAGCTCGCCATCGGGCGTTTGTTTTTAAGCCTTCCGACGACGTTTGTTGCCTCACCGGAGCTCCACCGGCGCGCCAAATAGAGTCTAAGAGTATTCTGCCTTACATCCTACAAGGCTCTCCAAATGAACTCTATAGATGTCTAAAGAAAATAAGGTTACAAGCACCCAAAAACTCATGTCACACAGGCCTGCTCGACAAAAACTCATGTCACACAGGCCTGCTCGACAAAACTAGACAAAACTAAACAAGAAAACCGCTACTACTCGCTAAAGACCCTAGCAGTCCGACACCTCCTTTCCGCGCTCTGCAACCATCACAACAAAAATGGTGCACAAAGAGGGTCAACTACATGCTGGCCACAAATATGTTACAAAACTACTCCCCCGGCAGACCTAGCGGTCCCGTGGGAGCTAAAACACCCTGCAAGTCAGTACTTCACAAAAATATATAATATAAAGCAAAAAGAGCAAGTATAACGCGGTAAATAAGAGAGCAGTCTATATCTATCACAATGATTCAGCTATCAAGCATACTACTGTACTACTCAACCATCTACGGGAGAGATTCCCGAGTCATCAACTACAATGACATAATCCGACTCTTGAGTCAATGGTGAGGAACTCCAACCCCAATCCATATCCTACGAGAGGGGAGTTATTCCCACTCTTCGAGTCCACGGCTACAAGAGATGTTCACCCCTCTTGAGAGCAGGGACCTCAGCAAGGACGCGGACCCCTCAGATCCTGGCGAGCCTCACCTCCATCCCAACTTCGGGGAAGGGGGGAGCAACGAGGATGCTATGGTCGCCCACTGATGACCCGGGTCGAGGGCGAGCATTCGGTGACTCTCAACACCAACTTGCCTGCTTGGTCGGAAGGTTGGGAGGATAGAGGCGAGGCATATGATATCGTCTTCGCCCTCTATGGTCGGGCAGATGCAGAATCTCTTCAGGATGTCACCTACGAGTACCTCGCACACCAGCCCTCGCTCTCGCTCCTACGGTCTCTGGAGCTCAGCCATCAGACGGCGAGGAGCTTACTTACTACTGAGGCGAGGATCAAGGCGCTGAGCAAGACCATCCTCGGGCTTGGGCCGAAAGCCGCCAAGTGCAAGAATTATGAGGTAACCGCGACTTGATTAGCATTTCCACGTCGTCACATCTTTATACTTGCCAATTATCTTACTGACGATTACCTTTCTTACTCACAGGACATCGAGCTTGAGACTGCAAAGAAGGTGTCAAAGCTGGAGCAAGAACTGGCGGACTGCCGAGCAGCTCTGGAAGTCGCCTAAATAAGGGTTGCCGAGTTAAAAACTCGTCCGACCGAGCAACAACCATCAGTGGAGGGCCCTTCCAGTGTAGGCAAGTAGATCCGGATGCACGTTGACGAGATGTCGCACATTCGTCGCGGCATGGCGTGAGCAACCGGGAATGTCATCCTGAACAAGTTGAAGGTCGAAGGCTATCACGTACCGGAGGAGTTCAACTTGATAGTGATGGACCTCATCCCGGGATTACTCGCCGAGGAATCCCATTCCCCTGATCGCATCCTGTCTTCTGGGTCAGACAATGCCGAGGACGAGGACGCCGAGGATGAGGACGCAGAGGATGAGGAGGGCGAGGACGAAGTTGACGTCGATGTTGATGGTGACGAGGATGAGGATGAAGAAACTGATGATGAAGAGTACCTCGGTGGAGGTGATGTTGGTGATGATGACGCATAGTCGGCAGACATCTTTTTGACCAATCTGCAAGCCTTGTATATATGTTTTGGACAAACCTTTATTCACGGTGTCACTTACAACCTTTTGAATGTAATGCTCGCTTTTAATGAAGGAAAAAAGATATTTTTTGTTCGCCCACTTCTTTCATGCTCACCCGCTTGCGAGATTCGTTAGACTTTTAGGCTCGAACGTGATGAGTGCTAACTAGGCTTATAGGCTCGATGTGAGTTTAAGCGATCGTTGTCTTGATTGGTGCGACTTTCAAAAATGCTCGTCATAGTCGCCATGCTCGTCCATGCTCGCCCATATGCATACTCGCTTTCTTCAGAGGTTGCAGATCCTTGGACAAGGGAGTGGTCATTCACGGGGTCCCGTGAGACGCACACTCTTGAGACTCCTACTCCACCTGCAAATAGGGAATGACAGTCGGGGGGTCTCGCGGGACACAATCTCGAGGCCTCCATCCTATTTCATGGTGAGAAGTTGAGAGGACCTGCAGATAGGGAATGACAGTCGGGGGGTCCCGCGGGACACACTTTCGAGGCCTTCATCTTATTTCATGGTGAGAAGCTGAGTGGGCCTGTAAATAGGGAATTACAGCCGGGGGGTCCCGCGGGACACACACTTTCGAGGCCTTCATCTTATTTCATGGTGAGAAGTTCAGAGGACCTGTAGATAGGGAATGGTAGTTGAGGGGTCCCACAGGACACACACTCTCGAGGTCTTTATCTTATTTCATGATTCTCTCTTCTTGAAAGGTCTTAGCCCTGTCACTTGGCAATCAGAGGGGGTTAACCGCACCAACTCTTATGATCGGAAGAAACGACAGTAAGCTTTGCGTGAGAGATAACTTGACTTTGTCGTGAGCCTTTAGCTCTTTGTGGTTGATGACACCCTTATACAAGGGTCCCTGTGTCAGTTAAACTGATCGTCTCTTCGTCGGGTTTGGAGGTTGGCGTATAGGCTCTCTCCTGATAATATCTCCAGTCGGATGAGAAGTGCAATCGGGGGGGGGGGGGGCAACTCGATCAACGTGCAAGGAGGGAGCTGATCTCGACCTTCAATGCAGAGGCTTGGTCTTCGGAGAATGCATTAAAAACCCGACACACCGTCCCATCACCCGTTCTGGGTTTTACGAGAATCAAGTCGGTTGCTCGTTTTCCAACCCGTTCGTGGAGATCAATTTCGCCTACTCTGCCCTTCGGGATATTTGTTGGAAAAGACTCACACATTCTACGCTCACCTCACCAAAGTGTTGAAGCTTGGAAAATCCCGGCTTCAAATATTCGGATCATTGCAGCCTAAGGTTACTGGTCCGGTGGTCCAACTTGACGGTTCGAGGGGAAAGGACAAAGAGACTAAGGGAACTCAAAAAGGACCCCAGGTGCTGCGGCATGGAGGTCCCACAACGTACCCGAAAGCTCAGAAAAAACTTCCCCTCCACAACCAAGAATGCCGAACACTAGGGTACGAGGAAGGCACCAACTTGGTGAGTATCTAAAGTGGCGACTAAGGAAGATGACCAAGATCTCACAGTCCAAGTATTCGAAAGCAGTCTCCAAAAGTACAGCCAAAGGTGCCATTCCTCATACCCTTGGGGTCCTATTTATAGACAAATCCAAGGGGGGGGGGGGGTCTTATTTATAGCCCGACCCTACTCGACGACTATGCGGCATTGGGAGGATCTCTCCTGGCTTCGACGAGCATCTCCCATGGTCGCCCACCTGGCGAGTATGGAGGGATACTCGCACATACTCACTCAGGCCTTCCACTGCTCTTGCTGACTAGTTTTGTCTTGATCTTTGAAAGATTCTCCGATACCAAGTTCTTACGGGCTCGGCCGTGGCACGCCAGCAGCTTTGCCAGAGTTGATCGTAGGTGGAGGTGATGGTGGGGGGATACTACGGAGCCGAAACCGCAACTGCCTAAACGGGGTGCGCTCGGGAGAGAGAGAGAGAGAGAGAGAGAGAGAGAGAGAGAGAGAGAGTGCTACCACAATCTCATACTAAGAAATAAGAAGAGACTTGATATGCACCCATAAATTTATACAAGTTCCCGAGGTGCGTTTAGCCATAGATCCACCATGAGGGGGTGGAGGTAGTGGAGTCATGCTAAACCCCATGACCAAGGGAGTGGAGAAAAAACCGACACAGCTACCGCATGACATCACCCGCGCAAGCAGCAGTGAGGCCGCACCCCGCCATCACCGGGTGTGGCTGAAGACGCGTAGCCGCACCCCGCTTAGGGAGCGCGGCCGAAGCCGCACCCCGCATAGTCGGGTGCGGCCGCACCCAATTAGTGGAGCGCGGCTAAGGCCACACCCCACATTATGGGACGCGACCATAAACACATTCCACATGGGAATGCGGCCAGAACTCCGGCACCCTCCCTTTTTCGGGGGGGGGGGGGGGCATGACCTTTGAGAGGCACGCCCTCGCTCTTACGAGCATGCCCCTCCGTCGGCACCCGACCGCATTCCCGACTTTCCTCCGGCAACGCGAGCCAAGCGTTTTCGCATTCACCGCATGCTCAGAACGCCTCCGCGTTCATCGCGCGCTCAGAACACTTCCGCGTTCACCACGCGCTCAGAATGCCTTGTTCCCAACGCGCGCTGCAGTTAACCTTTCTTAATTTCCTAGATTGCAGGTCTTGTTCACTGCGCTCAACGCCATCAACGAAGCTGCCCGAATTGACCAAACTGCCCGGGGGGGGGGGGGGGGGCAAGACGGGAATATCCAAAGAAATGGCGATCCGTGTGCTCCAAATCGGCAAACGTGATTCGCCCCTCGGGTGGTTACGGTGGTTACAACGACAAAATTACTGGGCTACCCCTACCCAAGGCTATAAAAGGAGTCCATGACCTTCATTTCAATGGACTTTGTCTTCTACACCCGAGAAATCTCCGTTGAAGATTCCTCAGAGTTCTCCTTCTGCTCTTGAAGATTTCCTTCAAGTCTTCGAAGATTTCCTTCGGCGCTTGAAGATTTCCTTCAAGTCTTTGAAGATCTCCTTCGACGCTTGAAGATCTCCTTCAAGTCTTCGAAGATCTTCTTCAAGTATTCGAAGATCTCCTTCAATCATTCGAAGATCTTCTTCGAGCCTTTGAAGATCTCCTTCGCTTTCGAAGACATTCTTCCTAAGGGACTCGGAAATCCTCCGGACTCCAAAAGGCGACTAGAGCATCTCACTTTCATTCCCGTGGAGAAAATACTTAGTCTCCTGAGAGGTGTCCTGTCACCCTCGGGGGTTCTCTTTATTACCATTGTAATGAGCGGCGTCCTGACGCCCTCGAGTTCTCAATTTAACTTATAAGATACCGACGCATAGTGGGGTTTGGCTGGCACAGCTCTGGACGCGTGGTTTTTTACCCTTTCCGGGTTTTTCACGTTAAAAACATCTTTGTGTCGTCCACTAGTTCTCTCATTGACTGTTTGCGCACTCGGCTCGCTCTCGAGCTAAGGTGGTTCAATTCGACCGGTCTACCAGAGCGTCGAGCTACCCGCAACAAGACTCAACTCTTGTTTCCGGTCATGAGCCTATGAGTCTGTAGATTGAGAAACATAATAGCATAAGCATAATAAGTCCAAACATTTGGACTTATTATACAAATATTAAAGACTCTTAACGACTCATAGCATAGACTCGACGGAAATTAAAAGACCGCGTGACTCAAATAAATTTTTTTATGATTAGCACTATAATATTGATTAGCCTATACCCATAGCACATTACTTCTGATAAGATTAGTATTCTTGGTTAAATACAATATCTTTTGATATAGATATGGGATACGAGCTCCTAGACATGTGTCTCCCTCTGCATATGTAACCCATGTGCATTATCGTACTTTGTATGCCCCACTCCCTATATATAAGAGTGGTAGTGTCTCTTTATGTTTTATCTTTGAGATCTTGTGAGTGTTAGACTCTCCTAGGTGAGAGAGGCTCTTAGGGGAACCAACCCTCAAGAGTTCGGGTCGAGCTTGTCTCGAAATTTTTATCCTTGTTTTGTGTTCAATCTTATAATTTCAGTTCTTGATAGTGTGCAACTATCAATTGGTCCGATTTGCCCCTCGTTTAGGATTTCCGCCGAAATCCTAATTGGCTCTGGATCCCTAGTCTAGCCCGCATTTGCCCGATTCCGTGTCTTCCGCCTGGTTTGATCCTCTCCAACACGTCTTCTACGCGTTCGTCCACCCAATCGCGGTCTTTCCCGCGCATTCCTTATCGCCTTCCTCCTGCCTAGTTCCTCTAGCCTGCCACTTCGACCCTATCAACCCTCCAACGCCTTCGTCAACATTCCATCGGCCCTCCAACGTCTCAGTCCACTTCTGGTCAACCAACTTGTGCTTCTTCTGCTTGCAGCGACCTTCCAACTTCCGCATTCTAGAGTCCCTCCTGCAGTTTTTGCAGCCTTCCGGTGGCCCAACATCTCCTCCCGCGCACCTCCAACTGTACCCCTCCCAGCGCCGACTATTTTAGCGGCCTCGACACAACTTCCTGCGCTTAGTTGTCACCCCCCGGCCCCGTCCTTGCCTTCCCCTCCCACATTAACACCCCATTCAGCCCTGTAGCCGCTGTCTCCCTTCGGGCCCTGTCGTTCTATGCCCCGAACATGTTTAATGACTCTCCACGCTGACAAGGACGCATCTTCCTCCGTTGACACCCGTCGCTTGGATCAACTCGAAGCACGACTTGAGGATCTCACTCTCCTCCTTTAAGAGCTCGCGACCACGGAGGTAAACCGCCCACCGGCCCTTCCGCCACTACCGCCGCAACCCCCTCGGCCCGTCCCGGATTACCTGAGGTTTCTCCAACCCGCTACGAACATCCACCCGACCCATCTCTGTCGGATCGAAATCCCTTTGTTCCATGGAACTGACCCCCATGGTTGGATCGCCCGTGCGGAACAGTTCTTTGACCTTCAGTCCACCCCTGCCAACCAGAAGGTTCCCTTGACCACTATTTATATGGAGAGTTTGGCGCTCCATTGGGTGTGTTGGATGCTTCAGTAGGTTCCTGATCTTTCCTGGTCCACGTTGAAGGAGGAACTACTCTACCACTATGTCGGTCGCCAGACGGGCATTATCTACGACTGCCTCAACTCCGTGCGCCAGTCCGATACCGTGTCCACCTATATTGACCAGTTCATCGAGGTCGCCACACACGTACCCGACCTATCCACTGAACTTTACTCACCTTCGGACGTGCCTTCAGGTACACAATGCGACTACTCTTTCCTGCACCATGGAACAATCTCATTGCCTCGGTGAGGAACTTTACACAGCCCAGCCGTCCTCCTCGTCCCGCCCACCCCACCAGCCATCCTCCTCGTCCTGCCCACCCCACCAGTCGTAGGCATTACCACCGTTGCCATCTAAATCTCCGCCGCCTCTTCCCCTCTTGGATCATCGATCCCCGCATAGGCTGTCACGACCCGTCTCCACAAGTGCCAGAGCGCGCTTCGGGCGGGCCGTGATGCCACAGGCATGGGCGGAAGGAAAAACCATGACTGCTAAGGCGCAAGCAGAGATACTAATAAATAGTAAAAAAAATAGTTACTTTTGATTAAAAACAGTTTGTTTTGATGCGGAAGCTTTAAAATGTGAGCTTGAAACAAGTGCGCATGCATTTTTGAATAAAACTCAAGATACAAGTTTTGAAACAAATTTTTATGCAGTGATCATCTCAGATTAATGAACATGCAAACATGTCTAATTCTAGTACATATAATAATATTTAGCATAGCAGTTGTCCATGAAACAAGAGAAAATGGCTGATTATAATTATTACATAAAAAGAATATCCGACTGTAAGAGAAATGAAACATAAACACAAAACCTAAAGCTTGACGCAGATCGGCCTCAGCGAGCAGGCGGCGCATGCGCAAACACTAAGGCAAATCCAAAACAAGAAGGAAAAGCCTCAAAACATTGATAACATAACCAAGGTAAATTACAAACTAGCAAGGGAAACAACATTGCATAAGTACCAGTTTTATCAGAAGCAATGCTAGCAAGGCATACAGTAAGCAAGACGAGTAGAAATAATTAAAATTATTAGACTACTCCGAAGCACAACAAAGATTCAGTCATGTAATGTCATTAGTTGTAATCATTGAAAGGTGCAAGTGTTTCTATCTGATGCACGAGATTCTAACAGGAGTCTAAATGCAAGGCTTATCAAAGTAATTGGGCTTGCTATGACATTATTGGTTCCCGTTACAAGGTAAGCGGAAACTCGATTCAAAGCGTCACATCAATTTAACACTATCTTTCAATGATTGCTAAGCACATAAATGAACTGAAGGATTCATGATTCAGACAGATTCAGGTTCAGATTCAAGACTTGCCGGAGATTCAGGAATAAGCAGATAAAAGATCATGTAATATCATAAGCTGTAATCAATGAAATGCGTAGGTGTTTATAGTGGGCGCACATGGTTCACACTCATGTCCGGGTGTAAGGCTTACTAGAATAAGAGTATTTCCTGCTTACCGTGACCATGCAATCAAGACGATGCACCACCTAAACCCTAGCTTCCAAGATTTACTTATGACACACAGGACCTTAGAGATTCAGAAATGTAAGCTCGTTATGACCGGTCCTTTGTTCCTATTAAGGATTCAAGAGGGAACCCAAGTCAAGGAGTTTCATCAATTAAACCCTAGCTTTCAATGTTAACTTACGTTATTAATGACTTAGAACAGGATTTCATGGATTCTAGCATATCAAGACATGTAATCAAGATACTGATTCAGATATACATGAGTATATTTTACAAACGTGAAACGGGAGGAATCAAGTTATAGAGCGTTATTTACTCAAGTCTTAGAACCAGACAGACATAAGAAACGAGATTCGATGACTCAGAGAACTCGATAAAGAGTTTTGGAACTTGCGGATTCAAGTATTCACGAGTAATAAGATAATTATACATCATTTTCTAGGATATCCAGTTTTCCTTTAGATTTCGTCATTTCCAAGACACGAATATCATGGATCTAAGACCTAAATTTATTTAATGAAACATGGATTCAAGGGTGAAACATATAATTATAAGAACAAACACAAGAATTGCAGCTCAATGTTTGCAAGAGAGGATGATCTCTACTTGCCTTAAATGAGGCTGAATCTGACGGCGGCGGCTAAGCGGCGCAAGCAAAAGTAGAAATCATAATTCGAACCTATTTAAGAACGATGAAATTGACATTGCACAATTCACTACGCAAACACAAGCATTTTACGAAGCGAAATTTGAACAAAGGCAGATTAACGGATTTACCTCCCTCAAATGGTGAGGGGAGAAGAGATTCTCACACGGAAACCGGAGATTTGGCGGCGCTTTAGGCTAGGGAAACCCTAATTCGGAAGGGTCTCCAAGAGATCCCGCCACTTGGAGCGACGAACGGCGTCGGGGAGCACGAATACCTAAGGATTTGGCGATTAGGATGAGCACAAAATCTGAAATGCAAATTAAACGCAGCTACAATCACAAAATTTGTCAAAATAATCTAGGAGGAATCTGAATAAAGGGGGAAGGATAGAGATTCTTACCCAAGGAAGTCGAATCCGAGCCCAAGGAAGAGAGGGAAGGGGAACCCTAGATGTCCATCTCGCAAAACCCAGTCCAGACGAGGAAGAAGAGGAGGAAACTAGGGCTTCCAGCCCTTGGAGGAAGGTCTGCCGACTGCATGAGGTCTATCCCGACTGCTGGAGGGGGGAGAGGAGGGTTGCCGACAAGGAAGAAGAGGCTCCCGGCCGGCCCCTTGAAGGAGAAAGAAGAGGGAGGAGCTTCTGTTGCCGATCCCTTGAAGGAGGAGGGGAAAACTGCTGCCCTAGCTGAGGAAGAGGAGGAGGCGATGACAGCCATGGCAAGAGGGGGAGGGTGCTGCCGACTGCAGGAGATCAGCCAGAGGAAGAGCAGCCGTCGACCACGAGCAGGAGGAGGCGCAGGAGAAAGGCTGCTAACAGGAAGGAAGCGCAAGAGGCGGCAGCAACGACTGGAGGAGGAGACGCCGGCAAGCAGGGAGACGGAAGGTGCACGCGGGAGCATCGAACGGGAGACGGGGCTCGCGCGAGACAGGGCTGCGGGAGCCCTAGCCGAACGGATATGGGATTAAATCGGGGGGGGGGGGGGAGCTTGCGGGTTATTAAATCAAGGGGGCTGGGGCTTGGGCTGCGGATAGCCTGCAAGGCTTCTAAAATAAATGTTATATTATTTGTATTATTTTAGGGTTGTTACATAGGCCCCTGCTGCTAGGCTCGCCGCCAGCTCTGCCTCCACCGGCCCCGACATCCCACCGCTTATTTGACGAGCAGCACCTCGAGCTTCGTCGCAAGGGCCTTTGCTTTCGCTCCCAGCAGTCGCACTCGCCCACCCACGTTGTGCTTTCAAAGACTTGTGTGCGCTGGTTGGATCCGAAGACGACGATCCTGACTTCTGAGACTTGGATCCTCTGACGCTCGCAGATTGACCCCTACTGACCTCGACCTAACAAGGTCATTTTCCGGGAGGGGAGTGCTGGTAGTTGGTATGCATACGACCTCCTGGACACGTATCTCCCTGTGCATTTGTATCCCAAGAGCATTATCGTACTTTATGTCCCACTCCCTATCAAGCTTGTAGATTGCGGCCGACATGTCATTTTTGAGGGGGGAATCGACACATTTTCACAACATTTGACAATTCTGGCATTTTCCAGTATTGTGGCCGACATGTCGGACATGTCGGCCCAATATTGCGGCTAATGGCGGCTAATGCCGACCCAATATTGTGGTTTTTTTAATTTGTTCAAAATAATTATTAAATGAATTCATCAGAAGGCTCTAGCAAGATTCCTAGCGCTTCTTCCATAGTAGCTCGAGATCCGTGTTGGACATTTGGTGAGAATGTAACTCCAAATGACACCAATCAGATACGATTAAACATTTGTTGGTAGTTTAATTTTCTCATATGAATTTTAGTTCACACTTAATTAGAAAAAATAATTACCATCTAATTAATAAATGGAAATATTATGAAATATATATATATAGGGCCATTTACCGGGACCTCCCCTCTAACTTTGCTAAATTACTGAGAGCACCCCTCTTATTTTCGAAATTACCAAAAACTCTCCTATAAGTTAGCATTATTACAAAAACTTCCCTTGAAGTTTTAATTTCATTACAAAAAACCCCATCCGTGATATAATTTCATTACAAAAAAACCCAGAATTTTTGTTCACGATGTTATGAAATTAAAAGTTCAGGGGAGGTTTTTGTAATTTCGAAAATAAGAGGGGTGCTCTCAGTAATTATGCTAACTTACAGGGGAGGTACGGGTAATTATTTCTATATATATATAATTATAACATTGCAATCCGGCATTTTGAAATGTCTCCGATATATCCACCGCAATCCAATATAAAAAACCCAAACCGACATGAGTCCGACATCCGACATCTGCAAGTTTGCTTCCTATATATAGGGGTGGTAGTGTCTCTTTATGTTTTATCTTTGAGATTTTGTGAGTGTTAGACTCTTAAGTGAGAGAAGCTCTTATGGGGAACCAACCTCAAGAGTTCGGGTTGAGCTTGTCTCGACATCTATATCTCTGTTTTGTGTTCAATCTTATAATTTCATTTCTTAATAGTGTGCAACTATCAACTTTATTTTGTGGTTACCAAAGATATGACGAGGAAGCTTAATGCTAGAGATTCTACACCGGAGTCAACAAGTGTTGATGATTGACTGCATGTAAGAATCCTCTGAAAGGAGAGTGAATAATTAGGTTGAGTTTTCAATGAGAGCACCGAATAAATATCAGAATCAGAATGCAACTATGAGCATGTGAACGGAACATTCACAAAGATGATAACATTCAACTGGTTGAGATGACTTAGTATAGTGAATTGCAAGCAAGGATTTCATTGCTTAAATGGTTTCACAATCTCCCTTGACAAGCTGATAAATATAACCTCTGTTTAATGGATTTGGTAAATTTATTCGGCCGTGCTTGTGATAGATGAACATGCACAACCTTTGAACAATCATAATGAACAATAGATGAAGGGGTTCCATGATTTATTGAATCCCGTGTGTTTTTTAGAATCGTAACCAAGTTTAGCATATGCAGTGAGTGCTCTGTTCGATCGCATTTAAGAAGGGGGGCATTTGAGAGTGACCATGTGTCCAAGTATTGAGTGCTTATTTATGGTCGTTAAAATTTTAAAGGTAGGATTATTCTAGGCAGACCGACGTAACTTAAGCTGAGCCCCATTCACGAGCTTTTGTGGACATGTTGAGCCAAGGCACGAGGAAATATATGTTGACCCTCTATTTTGAGAACACCAGACCCATGTTCCTGCTTGTTGTACAATTGAAGAAAACAAAAAAACACGAGATGTCTGGAAAATATAAAAGAATAAAATCAACTAAAAATCATTGGGTACTGGGATGGAGCGACATGAGATTCATGAGCGGTTTAAGGGGGGGTAGGATGCGGGTTGGGTTAGGGGAGTGAGTGGAGGAAGACGGTGGATACGGAGCAGGAAATGGCTTGGTGATGGCAGAGAGGTGGTTGTTGCTGGTGTAATCAGCAATGGGATGGTGGTCATGCGGTTGGGCATGGGCGTCGAGAGGCTGGGCGAGTTTGGCCGGCTTTGGAAGAGGAAGGAATTGAGCTGGTCGTCGACTGCAGAGGAAGAAGTGGTGAGGGCTTGCAGAGTGGTTGTGGCCTGAGAGTAGGTGGTCAGCGAGGAAGAGGAAGTCGGCCATGATGATACCTTGGAGTCTCACCAAGGGCCTCTCGACGTCGCACCGAGAGAAGAGGGATCGACGGTTCCCAAAACTGGAATCTAACCTCCGATGCTTTAAATTGTCTCTTGTACGCATGTATATAAGGTACATAACTGGCACCTGGATCGGACGACTCATAATATCTGAACCGATCGGGTTTCAAATACCACTAGAAAAAATAAAATAAATACATGAAAAGATTCGGAACGAACATCCAGATGCATCTGTGGACTCGGATCGTCCGAGCGAGTGCTGAATCACCACCTCTTGGGGGAATAGAAGTATATAGGCCGGTGATCTCCATCAAAGGATCTAGGTGCGGTGAGCCAATGATGAATAACAAGAGGGTTCGACACCTCCTTGTATGTTTGTGGGCTTCAACACTCACAATTTATATTATCGACAGCTCCGTCTGTCGGGAACCAAGCATTGATGCCTCTATGCTCTAGTATTCAGTGCCTATAAATAAACTATGAGTTTAGGTTAGATGTTTCTGATGACTCATATTGCCCGATCAGATCATTAACCTAAATCTCCGGATATCATTCAAAAACAAATAGAAAATACATAGAAAACTGAAAAATAAATCATGCTAAATGCGATGACGGGCTCTGATAGTTTAGATGACTTACATTCTCTGCACAAACATTATTGGGGTTGTCTAATTTAACCGGGCTTATTCGTCTGTACCTAAAAAAACTTGGTAGTTACTTATCTTTGCTTCTTTCTGCAATTCTATTTCTTCATAATGATTATCTGTCGCCCATGGACAGCTCAAATTTGGGGTGAACCACATATTCTTGTGTTGTATAATTCTGTGGATTATGTTTTTCGTTCTCTTTTCATGATTATTGATAACAGTTTGATTGTATATAATTTTAGCTTTAATTATTATAAAAATGACATTTATTTATTTATTTTACTGAGATAAGAGTTATAGGTTTACTTCTTCAGCTTTCTCAATTCTCATGTCTTTACTTTAATTTGCTGAATATTCATTTAATTATTTTTTTCTGAAACTTATCTGGAAGGGTAGTCGGCTTAACAACAACAGCTTGACGGGTGCAATACCTATGTCTTTAACCAACATTAATGCTCTCCAAGTTTTGTAAGTTCTTACTGGTTGCTGAATATGATTATTATTAAATCTTCTTGTTTTTTTTCAGTGTGATTGAACCTTTTTTAATCTTTGGTAACTGTGCAATCAGGGATCTCTCTAACAACAATCTGTCAGGACCAGTTCCATCTACTGGATCCTTTTCTTTATTTACTCCTATCAGGTATCTTGTTAGCAGTTTTGTATACATGATGATTGTTTGAAGGATGTACTGAATTAGTTCTATTATATGGAATATCTATGTACAATTCTGCAGTTTTGCAAACAATCCTCTATTATGTGGTCTGGGAACGTCCCATCCTTGTCCAGGCTCTCCTCCATTCTCTCCACCACCTCCATTTAATCCTCCAGTTCCTGTGCCATCACCAGGTGATCTTTTAAATATGAACTCATGATCGTCATTGTCATACTATATTCATTCATGCTGAGTCCTAGCATTTGTGTTTACTCCATCGAAGTATCAAATACTCGTATCTTTAATTTATGGTCTCATGTGTGCTACTACCTCTTTATACAATTGTTATAGCATTTTTTTAGTAACAGACACTTGTTACATGCAGTGTTTTACATTTTTCTGGTCTAGATATACAGAATTTCATGAGCTGAATTAGTATTATGGTTGCTAACTTTCTGCTTTCCAGAAAATAGTGCCTATACTGGTGCGGTAGCTGGAGGAGTAGCTGCCGGTGCTGCTTTACTATTTACTGCACCAGCTATTGCTTTTGCCTGGTGGCGTCGCCGTAAGCCACAAGAACATTTCTTTGATGTACCCGGTTAGTATTTAATGGGGGGACATGCTTTTTTTGGAAATATGTTCAAATGCTTGATTCAAAGTAGGATTTTAATTTATCTTTCAGCCGAAGAAGATTCAGAGGTTCATCTTGGTCAGCTTAAAAGATTCTCCTTACGAGAGCTTCAAGTTGCAACTGATAGTTTTAGCCCCAAAAATATTCTGGGTAGAGGTGGATTTGGAAAAGTCTATAAAGGCAGACTTGCAGATGGTTCACTAGTGGCAGTGAAAAGATTAAAGGAAGAGCGCACGCCGGGCGGAGAACTTCAGTTCCAGACTGAAGTCGAGATGATCAGTGTGGCTGTCCATCGAAATCTACTACGTCTACGTGGATTTTGCATGACAGCCCGAGAACGTTTGCTTGTCTACCCATACATGGCTAATGGAAGTGTGGCATCTTGCTTGAGAGGTATTATAGTCACTTTTTTCTCCTTGTTTAAGAAAAAATCCTCCATTATCTTGTGACCCTGAACTTCTTTTGGTGAATTTTCTGTTGGTTATTGTAGAGCGTCCGCCAAATGAACCGCCACTTGATTGGCTTACTCGGAATCGAATTGCATTGGGATCTGCAAGGGGGCTGTCTTACCTACATGACCATTGCGATCCAAAGATCATTCACCGTGATGTCAAAGCTGCGAATATCTTATTGGATGAAGAGTTTGAGGCAGTTGTTGGTGATTTTGGTTTGGCCAAACTTATGGATTACAAGGATACCCATGTGACAACTGCTGTTCGGGGCACGATTGGACATATTGCTCCTGAGTATCTATCTACAGGAAAGTCTTCGGAGAAAACCGATGTTTTTGGGTATGGAATTATGCTTTTGGAGCTTATAACTGGACAAAGGGCATTTGATCTTGCTAGGCTTGCAAATGATGATGATGTTATGCTGCTTGATTGGGTAAGAACATTTTGTTCTTCTCCCTTTTATGATACTTCGATAACTATTATAAATACAATGTTACTCTTTGAAGATTCTCTTTTGATAATGATTTTGAACTTCTTCTGAACTTTACGAAGTACTTGTGTTGAAAAGGGAGGAATTTCTGATGCATTAATGTTAGTATGAGTAGGTTCTTTTGTAATAACACAATTATACACGGGGAGTTCTACATGCTCATGCTGTCTGAAGCAATGTGTGACTAAAGAAAGAGTGAGGACACATAATGAAAATAATATGCGAATTCTATAAAACAACAACAACAACACTCAAGGCTTTATCCCACCTTAGTAGGGTCGGCTATATGGATCCTTTATCGTCATTGCGCCCTATCTTTATTCATAATCTCACTAATGCCTAAGTACATCATGTCTTCCTTATAGTTTCATTCCAAGCCTTTTTTGGTCTACCCCTCCCTCGTTTAACATGCCTAGTGGCTAAATTCTCACAAAGCATAACAAATGTCTCTAATGATCTCCTTTGTACGTGTCCGAACCATCTAATTGAGCTTTTCACATCTTCTCTACAATTGGTGTCACTCCTGTCTTATCCCTTATACATCCATTCCTAATTTTATCCAGTCTCGTGTGCCCACACATCCACCTAAGCATTCTCATCTCCGCAACTCCCATTTTTTGCTCATATACATATTTCACTGCCCAACACTCAGAACCGTAGAGCATTGCTGGTCTAATTGCAGTACGGTAAAACTTGCCTTTAAGTTTTAATGGTACTTTACGATCACATAAGATCCCAGACGCGCCTCTCTACTTCAACCAACCTGCTTGAATTCTATGTATCGCATCTTTATCTACACCTCCTTCTTCTTGAACTATCGATCTCAGATATTTAAATCACTCACTACAAGAAATATCTTGGTCACCCAACTTAATGACAGAGTCATCTGTCCTTCTTGCACTACTTAATTTAAGCTCCATATACTCCATCTTTGTCCTGCTCAGCCTAAAACCCTTCTTTTCTAAAGTGTCTTGTCAGGATTCAAGTTTCGCGTTTACACCCTCACGCATCTCATCGACCAAAACAATATCATCTGCAAACAATAAACACCATGGTTTTGCTTGTTGGATATGTCCGGTGAGCTTATCGAAGACAAGGGTAAAGATATAGGGGCTTAAAGCTGACCCTTGATGTAAGCCAACATTGATATGAAATTCTTGTGTTAATCCCCCAGATGTCCTCACCCTCGTCACAGAATTTGTATACATATCTAATACGCGGATTCTATACAGAAAATAAAATCATTATCAACAAAACACTACAGTCTTAAGATGTTTTTCAGATGATCAATCTGAAAGCTGTAATTTTACTTGATTTTAGTTTGTATAGTTTATCATATTAATTTCAAAATTTTGGATGAGTTTGTGTAACTTGTCATGAAAATCACAAATTATAATTTAATATATGTTAGATCTCTGTCTTATTGTTGCCAAGGAAATCCCTCGAAGAAATCCGTTGAAGATAACCTTCAAATTTTTTGTTTGCCTAATTTACTCCTTTCGGAATAGTTACTGTTGCTGGATGTGATTGTTCCTCTTGTTCCTGTGTACCTCGCTTCCCACAGCTCTGTATGAGACCCGATTCTGGTGTTTTCACTTTATTAAATCCAGTGGCTACCTCCAAAAGTCCTTGTCAAAAATTTTCTTTCTGCGACTCTTTGCTCATACTGTACCATCTTCTTAAATGATTTTTCCATTTCTTTTAAGGGCATTTTCTATTTGATTTTGTAACTATAAATACAGTTTTAAGGCATTAACATAAACACGATTACTAATTATAGAAGAAATATGCATGTAGAAGCCCAATGTAAAGGCCCATTAGGAGATCTCTCTCATGTATAGATTAGTCCCACAACGTAGTTTGGAGTTAAGATGTCACTCCTCCCACCTATATATATGTGTGTATCTTACCTTGCATTTTTTTAAGAGGCTGCTTCCAGGACTCGAACCCGTGACCTCAAGGTCACACGGCGACACCTTAACCGGTGCGCCAAGGCTCCCCTTCCCCAGACCCTCGCTGCGCGGGGATGCTTTGTGCACCGGGCTGCCCCTTTTAAGTGAAATAATAAAAACAATTACGTGTTGTCCACTGTTTTACGTGGTATCAGAGTAACACGATTCCTGAAGTAAAACTCTCTCCGATTGAGCTCCCGCTCTCTCCGATTGTGCTCACTTCCTCTGCGAAAACAGCCCGCCCGGTGGATTTTCTGGCTTGAGCCCACGCAGCTCGCCAGGTTTAGTTTGGAAGACTCGTCGATACCCCCCTTCGAGCTCGCCAAGTTTTGTTTCCCCCCTGCTTGTCCGACTTGCCATTCCATGTGCCCCCACCCCGCCTTTTATAGGTTGACCCGCCGGTGTGCTCGCTAACATCTGATCTCCAGAATCAGAACTTGTCGATTCCTCCTGTTGGTGTGCTCGCAGACTCATGCAACGCTGGTCTCGTTGATTCCTCTTGCTGGAGGACTCGCCAATTCACCCCGCGCCGGGTCTCACCGCTTCCTCGTGTCGCAAGGCTCGTCGTCTCATCCAGTGTTGGTCTTGCCGATTCCTCCTGCTGCAGAACTCATTGATTCATTTATTACTGGTCTCGCCGAGGCATGCTCTCCTCCAGCAAATCAACGCCTCCTTCCTCCTTCAGATCAGATCCCGCGAACTCCTACCACAGAGCTCTCCTTCCTTCTATCCAGCACTCGCTAACCTCTTGGCCGGAGCTCGCCCGACTTGCTTGAGCTCTTCGTGCTTCCAGAAATCGTCGAACACAATAACATGGGGATGAATACTGCATCTGCCTCATCGACCATTCCAGTCTTCATTCTGGCTCCCATATCTAAAGTCCGCGACTGGTTGCGAATTACCACTATCTCCCTCACTGGGAAGTAAAATTTTGTTGAGTGGGTCCACTCGTTGCACCGAGTACTCCAGACCAAGGGTTTTCAGCATCATTTGACTCATGGTCCACCTGTTGAACCTACCGAGCAATGACTCCTAGATGATGTCCGAGTTTACTCCTGGATTTTGAATTCAATGGATAGTGAGTCATATTGCATGGCTATTCACCACGAAATTGCGAAGTTCATATGAGATGAACTAAGGTTTCTCTACTTCGGGCAAGATAGCCTTCAATATATGTTCGATCTCTTTAGGGACCTCCAGGCCGTTAAACCGGGTTCGGACGGTGACCTAACATCATTCGTGGTGCAGTACTAACTACGTTATTAAGGCGCGCGCCTAGGCGCGCCTGAGGCGCTAGGCGCACTGGCCCTCGCCTCTGCAAGGCAGAGGCGGGCGAGGTGCACCAGGCACGCGCCTTACCAGCTCCCAGGCGCACCAAAGGCGTTCCTGGGCCTTTCAATGTGTTTTCTTCAACCTGTATTTTTGGGAGGTGGGTAAAAACATGATCTCAGACGCACCCAAGGCACACCTAGGGCACTTGGGCATCAAATTCACCGATTTTCAGTAAATTGGGTCCAATACACTGAAAATCAGCGAATTGGATGGCCAATTCACTACTTTTCAATTAATTGGGTGCCCAATTTATTGAAAATCGGCGAATTGGATGCCCATTTCGCTGATTTTCAATGAATTGGATGCCCATTTCACTGAAAATCAGCAAATTAGGCATCCATTTCCCTGATTTTCAGTGAATTGAACACCAAATTCCCTGAAAATCAGTGAGTTGGATGCCAAATTCGCTGATTTTCAGTGAATTGGGCACCAAATTCACTGATTTTTAGTGAATTGAGTAACCAATTCATTTTTGCGCCTCACGTGCCTCAGGCGCGCGCCTCCGCCTTGCGCCTAGGCTCCATGACCCCTTTGTGCCTCGGTGTGTCTAGCGCCTTTGATAACATAGAGTACAAGACACTCGTCGAGGCGTGTATTCAACACCAGCCTCCTACTTTGGATTTCGCTACCCGACGAGCTCAGAAGGAAGTTGTTGGCATCGCGCTGGTGATGGCACGAATACCACCTCATCTATAAAGTGTTTGTGCCAACATCTTATCCTCTCTCATTATTTCCTCTTTTAGATATTTCCATGATTTTGAAGGTGACTCCCTTCACCGATGTCTCTTTGACTCCCTCTCCTTATTTACCCCAACAGTACTGAAGCTCGCCCTCCATCTACTGGCTATCGTGGTTGAGGTCGACGCAACTCTCGAGGCAGTGGCGTGATAGACAAAATAGTTCCAAGGGACAGAGCACCCACTCGTGTACCCACTACGTCTGTGCAACCATACTGATGCTACTTGTTACCCAAAACATGGGTTCCCACAGGCGCCTCCTCATAACGCCTCTCCAACAGTGGTTGCTCCCAGCACGTCCACATAGACATTGAAACCTTGAGGGAGGAACCCCAACATCTGCGAGGGTTGGTTACTCGAACCTTTAGATCCGTTGCCTCTACCTCCAATGAAGTTATATCCCGTTTTTCCCATAGCTCCTCCTGGATGTGGACTCCGGGGCCACCGATCACATTATTTCGCAGTAATCTTCTCGGTACACGGACACTGCTAGTCCAAATTTATCCCTTTTGTCAATGGAGATGTTCCTCTCACTCTGCCCATTTCTACGCGCTGCACTATATGCCCCTGACTCACAATTTAATCTTATCTCTGTCAGGCGATTTACTTATGATCTTGACTGCTCCATCAATTTTTCCTCTTCTTCCTATGTTGTGCAAGATTGACGGACGCAAAGTATCATTGGTACAGGACAATTGTCAAATGCATGGTTATCAGGATCTTACGATCCTACGATCCAGATTTTATAAATCGATTCAGATCTTACCTAGGATCTAAATCGACACATCTACGGTTGGGATCGTGATCCGGATCTTAGGATCGCGATCTCGACCCGATTCTACCGGCCTGGCCAATTAAGGGAACTAGCAACATGTCCAACCCTATCCCGACCCATTCAACCGGTCCAACACCCATAACCCATTACGTAACCTTATCCCAATCCCGCTCCCATACCCCATCACATAATCATATCATGTTGCTTTACCGTACCCTAAGTGTCGATTGTCGACTGCATACGGAGGCCAAGAGCGACGTCTTTGGTCGCTTCCAGTCCAGACAATGTCTTCCTTTTCCTTTCTTACCAGGTTCCATTTCAAGTGGTGTCAGTGTCTTGTCTTCTATTTATGCTTATGAGCAATCCAGTGGTTGGTAATCTAGTGGCTTCTTGCTTTCTACTTTCAGGCCGACGTCTTCTCTTTCTTTCTAGCGTACGAGCAATCTAGCGGATAGAAATCCAGTATACGAACAATTCAAGCTTACTGCTTCCAGCGAACGAGCAATCCAGCAGTATGGGTTCGTCTTCCTGCGTCTAGGCTTCCACCAATCCATCAGTCTAGATTTGTTTTTATTGTTAGCAGATATTGGGTGTCCTATCTGAAACTGAAAGTTAACTTAGTATAATATTACCTTTTTGATTTATTTATTAAAAAAAAATTAATATAATTATTCACATACTAAATTTATTGATTTTTTGTTAATTGATCATGTAATTAAATGATCCGAATTCAATTTTCTATTTTTAGTCTTATTTTATGAATGTTGTAGGATCTTGCGATCCTCGATCCGATCCTACCTCAAAACGATCTTACCTAGGATCTCGATCCTGACAACCTTGGCCAAATGGGCTCTACACTCTGGACGTTCCCACCTAAGCACTTTCTTTTGTCTCTTATGTTGATTGGCACCGACGTCTTAGCCATGCTCCTCTTCCTGTGCTACGGAAGGCCCTTCCCGATTTTATGTTTTTTGAATTTACATGCGAATCTTATAGCTATGGGAAGCATCGTCGCTCTACCTTCTCCTCTCATTGTACTAGAAGCTCTGTTCCATTTGCTTTAGTTCACTCGAACATTTGGGGTCCTTATAAAGCTGTTAGTTTCTTACTTTTATTGATGATCATTCTCGCATGACATGGGCGTATTTACTGTGTGATTGCTCTGAACTACTATGCTGCTTCCGCTCATTCATTGTTGAAACTCGTACTGAATTTTCGAGTTCCATAAAAATTCGTCGGACTGATGATGCTAGTGAATATACTAGTCACAAATTCCAGGAGACTTGTAATACCTTGAGTACTATCCACCAAATGTTGTATATACCACAACAAAATTGTGTGGCCAAGCAGAAGAACCGCCACCTCCTTAAGGTTGCCCGCTCTCTTATTTTTCAAACGTAGGTTCCCAAGATCTATTGACACTTTGCTATTACCACCACATACTTTTTAATTAATCGCATGCCTTCGACAATCCTAAATTTTGTGACTCCCTTCTCCATCATGTTTCCCTCAACACCTCCCCTCTAACGCCTCTGGTGTGCCTGTTTTGTCCATCATCTTGACCATCATGTGGATAAGCTAGCCCCACGTGCTATTAAATATATCTTTGTTGGATACTCTCGCAAAGAGAAGGGCTGTGTTTTACTCTCCCACAAATCGGAAAATGGTAACATCCGCTGATGTCACCTTCCTCGAGGATCACCCCTTCTACTCGTCTCCTCCTGATAATTTACCACGTGCTCCTGCGTCCCAACTTCCCTACCAACAACGCGCCACCTCCTGTGCTACCGACATCTCCGCCTCCCCCTCCTCCTCTACATATGCACACTCGTCGTCCTCGTTCAGATGACCTAAGATAGTTGGCCCCTATTGATGCGGCTCCTCGGCCAATTGATCCGCCTAGGGATTCCACCCAAGATGCACTTCCCTCTACAGTTCATCCTATCTCTCATTATGACTCTTTTTACCGCTTATCTCTAGAACTTCACCTGTTTGCAACCACCCTACTATTTCCACCCTCTTTTCTGTGCAGGAAGCTCTCTAGTATTCAGGGTGGCAGGCCGCGATGGACGATGAAATGACTGCCCTCTGGACTAATTGGACGTGGGATCTTGTTTCCCTTCTTCCTGACCAATCCCATGTGGGATGTAAATGTGTCTTCACTGTTTAACACCGTCCTAATGGAACGGTTGAGTGCCTCAAAGCACATCTTGTGGCTTGCGATTTCACGCAACAATATGACATCAACTATGACGAGATGTTCTCTCCAGTCGCTAAGCTGAATATGATACAAGTATTGATCTCCTTGATCATCCATCGCCATTGGCAGTTACATCAACTTGATAACAAGAATGTATTCCTTAATTACGATTTAGAGGAAATCGTTAATATGCAGCAACTTCCAAGTTATGAAACCATGGGGGAGTCTCTTGTTTTCGTCCTCAAAAAATCTATCTATGGCCCTAAGCAATCCCCTCGGCCTTAGTTTGACAAATTTATTCAGGTCGTTCGAGATTTTGGATTTACTTGGAGTTCGGCAGACTTCTCCTTATTTATACATCGTCACCAAGAAGGCACAATGATACTTCTTGTGTATGTTGACGATATTATCATCATGGGTTATGTTCTGAATGATATCTCAATGATCAAGAAGCACTTGGCCTCACACTTTCAGACCAAAAATTTAGGTCATCTCCGATACTTTTTGTGAGGTAGCTCGTCAACCCAATGGACTTATTTTGTCTCAACGGAAGTACTGCATCGATCTTCTACATGATACCAGCTTCTTGGTTTGCAAGCCTGCTGACACACCAATGGATGCCAACCATAAGCTCTGTGCTCAGAAGTCCGACTTTGATCCTCTTCTCCCTAATCTGGAGTATTATCAGCGCCTTGTTGACAAGCTTATCTATCTAATTATCACTCGGCCAGATATCTCATTCGTTGTTGGCGTGGTCAGTTGGTTCATGCGCGTTCCTCGGACATCCCACCTTCAAGCTGTCGAGTGAATCCTTCGGTATTTGAAGACGCCCTTGGGACAAAGGCTTGTATATAAGTCCTTTTCTTCCCTATCGTTGATTGTTTATTCTGGGGGCAGATTATGTTGGCTCCTTCGATGATCGTCAGTCTACGAGTAGCTATTGCACATTTTTCAGAGGGCACCTAGTCACTTGGCGGAGCAAAAAGCAAACGGCGGTGGCACGCTCCTCTGGGAGGCCAAGTATCGTGCGATAGCATCTGTCATTTCTGAACTCACTTGGCTGTAGAGCCTTCTTACGAATCTTGGTGTCAACCTACTCTCTTCAGCCATCTTTTATTGCGATAATCAAGCCTCCATCAGTATCTCCAAGAATCCAGTTTTTCATGAGTTCACCAAACATATTGAAGTAGATTATCACTTCATCCGGGAAAAAGGTTCAACTTCACAAAATCGATCTACGGCAAGTTCCCGCTGCCGATCAAATCTCTGATATTCACCAAGTTCTTGCCTCTCCTTCTCTGCCGACAGTTCATTTTCAAGTTTGGCTCCTGCAATCTGTATGCTCCAGCTTTCAGGGGAGTTTGGAAGAAATATGCATGTAGAAGCCACCTATATATATGTGTATATGAACTTGTTTTTAATAAAGGCAATTATGTGTTGTATTCCACTCTTCTACAGTAATTAAGTAAAATGTATGTTTGGCTGTGCGAGTCATGCTCCCGAAATTCAACTCTTTAATTCAATTGAGAAACTTGAGTTTATGAGAGGTTTTGTCTTTTGCAGAAGCGCAGGACCTACTTTCCGTTGAAAAATTCAGTCCTTTCATCTAATTTGTTCTTCCATGTCTAGATATTGGTTCGAAAGAGTGATTGTTTCAAGTCAATTTGGGTACTGTCTAAAGATTCCTCAAATTCTAGAATTTCAAAACATTCGAGCGACTTTGTTGATTTTGAATTTTAGTTGATTTCTTTTAGAAGACTGTTAAAAAAATTTCATAATTAGTTTTCATCATGTTTTCGGTACGATTAATAGTTTGTCCTATGAATTTGATTCTGAATCTTCCCCAATTGCATAATCCAACCTACATTGTTTTCCCCGCAATTTTCTCAGGTGAAAGGACTCTTGAAGGAGAAAAGGCTGGAAATGCTGGTTGATCCTGATCTCAAGAACAATTATGTGGAAGCTGAGGTGGAGGCATTAATCCAGGTCGCCCTGCTTTGCACGCAGAGCTCTTCGTTGGAACGGCCGAAGATGTCTGATGTGGTGAGAATGCTCGAAGGAGACGGTCTCGCCGAGAGATTGGACAAGTGGCATAAAGTTGAAGCCGTGAGTCACGAGGTCGAGATGGCCCAACATCACTATTCCGATTGGATCATCGACTCCACCGACAATCTCCATGCCATGGAATTGTCGGGCCCCAGGTGATCCTCCCATGGTGAAATCTAGGTAACAAAATGATCTTTAGAAAAAGAAAAAAGAATATATATATATTCTTACAAGCTCATTATCTTCCCATGTAATTTGTTGCTAATTGCATTATTCTGATGTTCTTGTAGTTAATTTGTATGTTACTGGAAGTCTGATATATTTGGCAGCTAACAAACTGTCTATGAATATTAACAAAATTATGATATTGAGCTAGCATTTTCTGGTAAAGTTGTGTGGAGATGTTTTGACTCCTGATATGTTTGGAGTATGTTTAGTTGATCCTCTTTGCATACATTATTGGGGGCCTGGGGGCTACGATGGTCTAGCCCTCGGCCCGAAATAGTATATGTCGTTGAAGCGTGGGTCGACACTTCATGTTCGACACACCGTTGGTTTGCGAATAACAAATCTTTGTATGTTTTTATTAATATTTACAAGTATTTTTTAGTGTGCAGGTTTTTGAATCTCATATGATACAATCTTTGGAAGCCACAATAATTATCAAGCTTAAACGATGAGTCAAAAGTCAGCTTTGCAGCCTACTGCCGACGATAGTCACTACCGCCCGACGATAGCACTCGACATATGACGATTTCCAATCAGAGTCTTACTAAATTTGGATGTTGCCTTAAATAGCTCAAGAATGATGATAGCGCCAACGATTGCTTCTACTGCCGGAAGATAGCCTCAATCTCTTATTATGGCTTCGTTTGGGGGGACTTATTTTCACCGGTCAAGCGGTCACGATCGCACCGATTCATGCGATCGTGACCGCTTGACCGGTGAAAATAAGTCCCCCCAAACGGAGCCATGACAACATCGCACTGCCATGCTAATTGGACGTAGAATGTTTCATATTGCCCGATTATAAGACCTACTCGCATTTTGACGCTTTCGCTTGTGCTAGTTCCTATAGATCTATAAAAGCACATTTTGTCTCATGATTTTCATTCCAATACACATTCTTCAAGGAAAGGACGTCCCAGTCGCCTCCAGAGCTTCCTACACTCACGCTTCAACAAACATCTATTTGAAGGAAGATTGACGTGTAACGAGTTAATCAAACGAAGGGCTCGTGTTCTACCATGATGATTACGAGCGTCTCTTCTACGTCTTCCTCCGACATTTGATTATAGATAGTTTATCAACTGAAATTTTATCTATCCTTTGTATTTTTGTTGTTTGATCTTCATTTTCAAATTCTTTGTATCGTGTAGGAACTCGCCTCTCGTGGGGTGACTGGATCGGGGAGTATGTCTAGGACTAAAAATTCACCCAGTGTATGATGATTAGATCAAAGTGTAGGTCTGGGGGCGTGAGGTCAATCCAGGGTGGATTGACTAGGGTTAATCGATTCTTAAGGAGAAGAGTCGGTATAGAAAATATCAACATTTATTTTTCATCGCCTTGATTTTAGTGTCGCCAAGATCAAACTTTTTGTATTCTGAAAAAATATATTAATAAAGATTGATTTTTATGTTCAATTCTAAAAAAAACAAATTTTCATAGTGCTTAATCTCTTAAAAAAAATTCATATTTGATATCTTGAAAAGAAAAATCTATAGTTTTTAATATTCTTTATTCACTCCCCTCTAAAGAAGCCTTGCGATTCAAGGTCGGTTCTCTTGGGTCTCTGTTTGGTTATCGGTTCAAAATTTTCAGAAACAACTACTCAGTTCTTAATTCTTACATTCGAGTATCCAGAACTGACCTAAGAATTGAGTTATTTAAATTAACTATCTGAAATATATGAGTCGTCCGATCTTTATTTCATTGATTATGAGCCTTCTGAAATAATTTAGGTTAAGTTAAACCTAAAAGTTTCACCCTTCTTACATATCCACAAGTTTTTTAATACGAGTCGAATAGGTTGTATTAGTTCACGCCATTATATGAGTTTTTTTGCTCTCTTAGTATGTTAGAGCAAATTGAAGAAGATTATGTATATATTTTTTTTGCTTCTCTAAACATACAATTGTTTGATCATACTATTTTATTTATAAAGGATATTGTGTTTTACTATTTGCTTAAATGAATACAATAGTTAGAAATATTTACTAACACACAAATTTATATGAAAAATATTATGATGCGTGTGAACTGAAAATCGAATCGAGAACCAAATCGGAACCGAACTGAGTTTTTCGGTTCAGATCTGGTTCTCTACCTTGGGTACATAGGACGGTTCGAAAAGTCGAAACGAATCTATAAGGATCCATTCTTGATTTTGGGTGGAACCAATCCGACCCGACCCGAGTTGCACCCATAATGTGAACCATCTCAAAAAGAAAAAAATTCACTCATTCTTCATTTAAAAGTAAAACTAGACCTTTGCAATTAATTCTGTTGAAACCAGTAACCCGGTTTCAGCGTTCGAAAGGGGGATGCGGCTAACTCTTACTTGACCTAAGCTAAGACCCTTGACCGGTCACTAAGAACTGAGAGACCCTTGCCCTTGATGAACACCTGAGTCCACAAATGGACCCCTTAAGCTGCAGCGCGGAGGTCCCACCACACAGCCGGAAGCTCACTCGGAACTTCCTCTCCCAAGCCAATGCTGAGCCTGGGCACCTTAGAGGGCACTAAGGATCACATCACCGTCCACCTTCAATGACAAGGGGAGGGAAGGGGTAGTGCTTGCTCACACGCGAGGGAGGGGGGTAGAGACCAACCCTTCCCAAGGTGCCCATGGGGGTCTATTTATAGACTTTCCCAAAAATTGGACTGCGGATAGCCAAAAATCGGACTGCGGATAACAAAAATCCCCCAAAGGAGAGAGGACGGACGAGTGGGGGGCTGCCTCCACTTGCTCCCTCAAGAGAGGACGGGTGAGTGGAGGGGCTCCCCCCACTCGCCCCCTTAAGGGAGGACAGGAGAGTGGGGGGGCTGCCCCCACTCGCCCCCTTAAGGGAGGACGGGCGAGTGGGGGGGGGGGGGGGTGGGGGGTGGGGGGGGGGGGGGGGGGCTGCCCCCACTTGCCCCCTCAAGGGAGGACGGGCGAGTGGGGGGCTGCCCCCACTCGCCCCCTCAAGGGAGGACGGGCGAGTGGGGGGGGGGGGCTGCCCCACTCTCCCCCTCGAGGGAGGACGGGCGAGTGTGGGGGGGGGGGGGGGGGGGGCTGCCCCCACTCGCCCCCTCGAGGGAGGACGAGCGAGTGGGGGGGGGGGGGGCTGCCCCCACTCGCCCCCTTAAGGGAGGACGGGCGAGTGGGGGGGGGGGGGGGGGGGGGGGCTGCCCCCACTCGACCCCTTAAGGGAGGACGGGCGAGTGGGGGGCTGCCCCCACTCGCCCCCTCAAGGGGTGGTCCCCCATTCTCCGAGTGGGATTCCTCCCACTCGCTCAAAGGGCTGGGCGAGTGGGGGGTGTTCCCCCCCCCCCCCCCCCCCCCCCCCACTCACCCGAGGAAGGTGGGCACTCAGCCCACTTGATCCATTGCTCCTGCTACTATCTCCTTCGGACCTGCCGCGATTCCGCTGAGTCTGGGTTAACCAAATCAGCTCCGCAAATATGGGGGTTGTACAAATTCATATTGATATCTTTGGTTCAGTTAATACGTCTAGCATGAGTGGTAGGAAATATACATTCATGTTAAGGATGATTTTTCACGTTTCTGATGGACTTTAGTTCTATCCTTCAAGTATGATGTCTTTTCTGAGTTTACAAAATTATGTAAACTTGATTTTAAAATTAGTTGTATTCATTCAGATCTTGGAGGTGAATTTGAAAATAAAAAATTATCTAATTTCTATGAAAGCTTAGGAATTTGACATTAGTTTTCAGCTCCACACACTACTCAACAAAACAGTATCGTTGAGAGGAAAAATATGACTCGACAAGAACTATCATGCACTATATTATCTGAGTATGAGTTGCTAAGCATTTTTGGTCGATGTTGTTAATACCACGTGTTATGTAATGAATAAAGTTATGCTTCACCCTCTATTTAAGTTATTGTTGGATCTTATGACACCCTTAGGAGGGGGGGGGGGGGGGGTGAATAAGGGCTTTTCGAAATTTGAAAAAAACTGAGAAATTTTTTGAGATAATTGCAGAAACATGGAACTTTCTGATTCTGTTGCTACCGCAGGCGTTAGTGTTAACGCAGAGCGTTAATTCTCCATAAAATAAAACTCCTTGAAAATGAGTCAAAGAAATTTTTCTTAGAAATACTTAATGAAATAAATTTTTTGAAATTCTGAGATGATGAATTCTGATTTTATTTCAAATGAAGAATACAATAATTTGATTTCAATGAAGCTTGAAATCAAGGCTTTAATAAAAAAAAATCACTTTTTGTTCATTTACTGGTCCTTCTCCCAAGGACCGGCTAACTATAGCCTATCTTACCCTAGATATGACCCCTAGCCTCCCCTAGATCTACCCAAACCTAGTCTCCACACACAAGGCGACGAATTTTCCCTTAAACCTCACAAGGCCTATGCACCACACACAAGACGGTGAATTCACTATCGTTACAAAATAAAATAGAAGAATACAAAGTAAATTTAGAAATAAAAACTCGATATAATGAAGAGCTCTGAAGGAGATGATAAAGAAATGTCATAAGCATCATCAGAGTTGAAGCGTGAATCCTTCTTGTAGTTGTGTCTTGAAAGCTTGTAACCTAGAACAAAGATGGATTGGGAGTGCTCTGGAACTCAAGGATGAAGGCTCTCATGAAAGGTCGGAGTTGTGGATTGAAAGCTTGTAACCTAGAACAAAGAGATTCATCCATTATATAGGCTATGGAAACTACCGCCAGCGGTAGCGCTACCACCAACATTAGCGTTCGTGCAGAAACGTGGCCAATGTCGTGAAGGTCGTGGCTGATCATGGCAGAACGTGGTCCTACCGCGCCGCGGTAATACTAATGCTCCGCTTTAGCTTGATGTGTGTGTGGCATCTCGATGACATCCCTTCTTGTCGACATAGCTTCTCGACGATACGCTACTCGCGTTAGAGTTAACATCAGACGTTGGCATCTCGACGATATTTCTTCTCGATGACATAGCTTCTCGACGATAAGCTACCGCTGGCTGTAATGGTACCGTCGGGCGTTAGCTTTCTTTTCAGAGCTTTGACTGCATTCAACATTCTACATATATGGGTATTATTCCAGTAGCTCCTGCACACTTTAAACACATGACAAGAATGATCAAATATACAATGAGATTTGTTATTCTCAAACCAAGAGATGCGGAATGCATGCTCCAACAATCTCCCCCTTTTGATAATAATAAATTATCTATGAAGAAATCAATTATAACTAGAATGGTGTTTATTGTATATGATAAGCGTGCATACCCCCCTATATGGATGCTCCCCCTACATAAATGCATTTTATGATTTACTCCCACTAACTAATAGATTTCTTCAATTTATTCTCCCCATTTTGATATTATCAAAAGAAGGTGGGGTAGAATGAGAGGAATATGTTTTATTTTGTACTATGTAGAAATAAAAGTAATTTCAACTTTAAATTTTTTTTTTTTTTAAAATTAGTAAACACAACGGAAAATAGTTGAAGCATTCTTTAAAATGAACATCTTTAAGAATTTTAAAGTATAAAATATAGTGAGTGTTAAGTCAAATAAGAAGATGTTTGAATTTAAGTACAAGAGATGTATTTTCATTGGAATTGTTAACATAAAATTTGCAAGCATAATTGAAAATATCAAGAAAAGATATGCTTCCCAATGTAAAGTAATTTGCAATTTCAAGTAAAAATAAACATTGTAAAGATCATGCTTTACTATCTAGTACATTTACCCAAGTTTGTAGAGAAAGGTGTAGATATGCTTTAGAGTCTAATTCTCATAAGTGGAAGTTGTATATATGATAATGATGTATACAAAAAAGTGCTTTGATAAAGTATACATGTGTATAAATAAAACGACATGAAAGCATGTAATATAAGAACATAACATTAAATAAACATAAATAATTTTACTTCCACAAAATTTCAATGCACATGCAGAATTTTTTTTGTTCAAAAAAGAAGTGGTGTAATTTTTGTTTGCACAAGACACTTTATAATTCTTTTCAAGATGCTCAACCTCACAATGCCCATTAAGACTTATCAGGAGGGTGAGTAGTGCTTGATGAAGTTATCCTTGTCACATATTTTTATTTGTTTTTTTTATTTTTGTGACAAATGACTCTAAATTCACTTGTTTTGCAAACATACAATTTTTATTATTAAACCACATTTCTCTAATAATAAGTGCATGAAAACAAAGAATTGTAAGAAAGAATTCAATGTTGTGTAGGTAATCTATTTATGTAATTCAACATGTTAAGTTATTATACTATACAATCATGCAAGAATATGATTAAAAAAACACATGTATGCTATCCAAAAAATATAAGTGAGATAATCATTATCAAATATAAAGCATTACTCATACTTAGAGGCATGTGAAAACAATTCTACACATGTACTCTGCAATCAAATTCATTGTACATTATAAGATAAAATTCAAGACATGACAGACAAAATAATGTTTTAAAGAAACTTGAAAGTAAAAAACAAACATTGTAAATAATCCTTAAGTGATAAATCTAATCATCCTTGACTTTGTCAATGAAGCATGATCATTTTTTTTAGTTTTTAATAACAAAATAGAAATAAAAAATAAAAGTAAGGGAAAACATATTTATGTAATTTTGAAATTGTTTTGTAATTTTATCTTTGATTTTGATTGTTTAAAGAAAAAAAGCAAAAACTAAAATATAATAACTTTTTGAAACCAGTGTAAATGCAGTAAAATAATTTTTCAGAAAGAAAATTTAGAGAGGGATCTGATATATTAAAAATTAGACTAACGCCTGCGGTAATAACTAACGCCGGCGTTTGCAACAGGAACTTGATTTTTCATTTAAAACACACATTTTTCATAATTTTTTTCTTAGGTTTGAAAGTTGGAATATAGACACGTTAACGGGAAAAATGATGGAAGTAGTGGATACCATTGAGAAGGATAAATATTTTATGTCTGCAAGAGATTGAATGGGTGGGTGAGAAAGCTAAATTTCTAGATAATTCTGGTTTTAAATTACGGTACACAGGAAAAAATAAAACAAACAATGAAGTAGGTATTATTATAGATACTACTTGGAGGGATGAAGTTGTTGGGGTAAGCAGAAAAGATGATAGAATCATAGCTCTTAAATTAATCGTAGGAAAGAAAACTATTAATGTAATTAGTGCTTATGCGCCACAAGTAGGATTAAGTGAAGCTATTAAAGTACGATTTTGGGAAGACTTGGATGATTTGGTAAGAGAAATCCCACAAAGCGAGCAAATATTTATTGGAGGAGACTTAAATGGACATGTAGGGAAGAAAAATACGGATTATACTGATGTTCATGGAGGATCTGGGTATGTAGAAAGAAATGAAGAAGGAAGAACCATTCTAGACTTTGTCATAACACGTGAGCTAATTGTGACAAATATGTTCTACATAAAGAGGGAAGAACACTTAATTACGTTCAAGAGCGTACAAAATAAGTCACAAATTGACTATTTTATGACTCGCAAAATAGATAAAACAATTTATAAGGATTGCAAAGTCATACCAGGAGAAAGTTTAACAACACAATATAAGCTAGTGGTGTTGGATGTACAAATTAAATATAGTAACTTTAAGAGAAAGACAAAAGTGTTGCCAAAAATTTGGTGGTGGAACTTGAAATAGGAAAAACAGGTTGCTTCCAAGACATCGGTTTTAGAATAACTAGTTGATGATCCTTATTTTGATCATAGTGTTACATGGGAAGTTATGTGTTCTCATTTAAGTATAAGTGGAAAGAACATACTTGGAGAGTCAAAAGGTCGTGCGCCCCCATAAAAAGAATCTTGTTGGTGGGAAAAAAAGGAAGTGCAAGACAAAGTGAGGGCAAAGAGGGTTAGCTACAAAACATTATATGCTTGTAGGAATGATGAAAACTTGACAAAGTATAAAGTCGCCAAAAGAGAAATTAAAAACACAGTAAGTAAAACAAGAAGTCAATCTTATGAAGAATTTTATAAACGATTAGATACCAAAGATGGAGAACGTGATATATATATATATATATATATATATATATATATATATATATAATTGCTCAAGCTAGAGAGAGGAAGACAAGAGATTTAAGCCAAGTTAAATGCATAAAAGATGAATCAGATACGGTTTTGACGGATGATGTGGCTATTAAAGAGCGATGTAAAAGATACTTTTATCAACTATACAATTAAGGAAAAACAATGAACTGAACTTGGAAGAGTTAAGTACGGAGGAGTATAGAAACATAACTTTTTATCGTAAAATTTAAGTATCATAGATAGATGACTCTCTGAAGAAGATGAAAAATGGAAAGACGGTTGGGTCATACTATATACCCATTGAAGTATGGAAATGCTTAGGGCGGGAAGGAATTTTATGGCTTACAAGTTTCTTCAATAAGATACTGAAGAAAAAGAGGATGCTAGACCAATGAAGAGAAAGTATTTTGATGCCTTTGTATAAGAACAAAGAAGATATACAAAATTGTGTCAATTACATGGGAATTAAATTAATGAGTCATACTATGAAACTATGGGAACGAGTAATAGATAGAAGAGTTAGACAAGAGACTAGCATCTCAGAGAATCAATTTGGATTCATGTCAGGGAGGCCATAGAAGCTATACATCTCTTGAGGAGACTCATTGGCAACTATCGAGAAAGACAAAAAGATTTGCATATGTTGTTTATCGATCTGGAGAAGGCTTATGATAGGGTTCCAAGAGAGGTCTTGTGGAGAATCTTAGAAAAGAAAGGTGTAAATGTTTCATATATTGACGTAATCAAAGATATGTATGCAAATTCAGTGACCAGGGTGAGGAAATCTGGAGGATTAACACAGGAATTCCCTATCCACGTTGGCTTACATCAAGGGTCAGCTTTAAGCCCTTACCTCTTTACCCTTATCTTAGATGAGCTCAAGACATATCCAACAAAGAATACCTTGGTGTTTATTATTTGCAGATGATTGTGTTTTGTCGATGAGACACGCAAGGGTGTAAACACGAAACTTAAATCTTGGCGAGACACTTTAGAAAAGAAGGGTTTTAGGTTGAGTATGACAAAGACGAAGTATATAAAGCTTAAATTTAGCAGTGCAAGAAGGTCGGATGACTCCGTCATTAAATTGGGTGACGAAGATATTTCTATCATTAAATTGAGTGTTTTAAATATTTGGGATCGATAATTTAAAAAGATGGAGGTGTAGATAAATATGTGATACATAGAATCCAAGGAGGTTGTGGAGATGAGAAGGCTTAGGTGGTTGTGTGGTCACACGAGACTGGATAAAATTAGGAACGAATGTATCAGGGATAAGACAGGAGTGGCGCCAATTGTAGAGAAGATGTGAGAAGCTCATTTAAGATGGTTCAGACATGTACATATGAGACCATTAGAGGCACCTGTTAGGCGTTGTGAGAGTTTAGTCACTAGATATGTTAAACGGGGGAGGGGCGGCCAAAAAAGACTTGAAATTAAACTATAAGGAAAGATATGATGTACTCAGGCATTAGTGAGGCTATGATTAAAGATAGGGCGCAATGGAGACAAAGGATCCATATTGTCGACCCCACTATGGTGGGATAAATGTTTGAGTGTTGTTGTTGTTGTATGATTTGTCATTATGGGGGCCATCTAATGCACAAGAAAAACAAAAATAAGCAAAAAGTTGTGGATTTAAATATTTTAAGCTAGGATATCCAAAACCCTCAATTCTAATGTAACCATATTGAATCTAGCATCGGGGAGAGGTTTGGTAAAAATGTCTGCAAGTTGAGAATTAGTCCCTATAAAGCTAATTCTTACTTGTTCCTTTTTAATATGATCCCTAATAAAATGATGTCGGACATCTATATGCTTAGAACTAGAATGATGTACGAGATTATTTGTAAGATCGATAATGCCCTTGTTGTCACACTTTAGTTCAATGTTATTTAGATGAACTCCAAAGTCTTCTAAAGTTTGAGACATCCATAAACCTTGTGCACAACAACTACCTAGTGCGATATATTCAGCCTCGGTGGTGGAGAGGGAAACAAAATTTTGTTTTCTACTTGACCATGATACAAGTGAAGGGCCTATGAAATGATACATGTCACTAGTGCTCTTACAATCTAATGAACATCTCACATTGTCGGAATAAAAAAAGCCATGTAAAATAAAGGAATCATTATGTGGATACCATAAGCATAATCTAGATGTTCCGATTAGATATCTAAAAATTCGTTGAACCACTTTTAAATGTGATTCTTTGGGGGTTAGTTTGAAATCTAGCACATAAACAAACGATGAACATAATATCGGGTCTAGATGCACATAAATATAATAATGATCCTATCATTCCTCTATATAATGTTTGATCAATAGAAATACCGGCTTCATCTTTTCCTAACTTTAGTAATGCACTCATTGGGGTATTAGCTTGTTTTAGGTTTTCAAATCCAAATCTTTTGAGTATATCATGAATATATTTAGACTGACAAATAAAAATACCATCATGTCTTTGTGTGATTTGAAATACTATAAAATATTTGAGTTCTCCTACAAAGCTCATTTCAAATTTATTTTTCATCACTAATACTACTTCATTACACAACTCTTTATTAGTGGCTCCAAAAATAATATCATCAACAGAAATTTGCAAAATTATCAAATCATTATTACAATGCTCAATGAAGAGTGTGTTATCCGCACTGTTGGAGTTGGGGAACACTTCTGGTCAGGGTTCGTCGAACGGTGTTCGACGAACGGAGAAGAGTTCGTCCAACTCCGCCTGTGCTTAAAGAATGAAGAAGGGTTCGTCGAACGGTGTTCGACGAACGGAGAAGGGTTCATCGAACGGTGTTCGACAAACGGGTCCTTGCCTCAGCGGTTCGTGGAACGAGAGATGCCTGCGCTCGACACTCGATGCCTGCGCTCGACGCCCGTGTTTGATGCTCGACGCCTGCGCTCGACGCCTCCGCTCGACGCCTGCATTCGACGGTCGACGCCTGATGTACATGCTGTCTCAGCTGGTTCCATCTCAGCGGATGTTATTGGACCGTCTCAGCGGTTGGTTGGTCTGAGACCGGTCTGGCGCCCTATTTAAAGGGTGCATAACCCTGGTTTAGGGTTAGAAGAGAAGAGAAGTCCAAGAGAGTGCAATAGTTTTTGTGCAGTGTTCCTTGGCAGCGGTTCCTCTGTTCTTGTCTGAGAGGGTTGTGTGAGGTAGGATCGGATCTGATCCTTGTAACCTTGTAAGCTGTAATCCGTCTTGTTGATTAAAGAGCAAGTGAAGAGGAAGGGGGAGAGGGGACGTAGCCCGGCTTGGGTGAACCTCTATATATCTGTGTTTTCTGTGATTTTTCTGTGTTTTGTTGTTCCATTTGTTCTGTCGAATTTTCTCGTCTCGGCACACCCTGTTTCTTTACATTTGGTACCAGAGCTAGGTTCTTGATCCTGGAGATGGGTTCTGGCGGCTTGCGGATCGAGATCAAAAAGTTTGACGGAAGTCGATTCGATCTATGGAAGATGAAGATGGAAGATATGTTGATTGATCGAGATCTATGGTCTGCGATCGAAGATGATCCTCCCGTTCCTAAGGTAGCAGAGAAAGATGCGAGCGCATCAAAGGGAAAATCTGCAGACGCGACTGCAGATGGTGCAGCGGAGGCGGCGGCCTGGACGAAAACCGATCGGAAGGCTAAGGGCCTGATTCGGTTATTCCTTGCAGATTCAATCTTGACTAATGTCATGGAGGAGACTTCGGCACAAAGTCTGTGGCGCAAGTTGGAATCCCTCTACCAGAGCAAGTCCCTGGTAAACAAATTGCTTTTGAGGAAGAAGTGGTATAAACTTCGGATGCGTGAGGGTGACTCTTTTTCAGAGCACCTTACTCAATTCAACACCATTGTGAGTCAGCTAATCTCTATTGGTGAGAAGATCTCGGATGAGGATAGAGCCATCACCTTGTTGTGCTCTCTGCCAGATTCATGGGACAATCTGATTGTCGTGATTGGAGGGAGTGGAGACAAGGAACTTCCATACGATACTGTATGTATAGCTCTTTTATCTGAGGAGACCAGGAGAGGAGGTTCTGAGGCGATGAGCAAAGGTGCTTTGAGTGTGTCTAGATCCCGTCCTCAACGAAGGGAGAGCAAGCAGGGTGGATATCAAGATAAGTCTCGAGGTAGATCCAAGATCCAGGAGAGGGAGAAGAGTAAGAAGCCCGTTCGGTGCTAGAAGTGCAATGAGACTGGTCATGTGAAGTCTCAATGTCTGAACAAGGCCGTTCAGAACATGGAGACACCGACAACTTCTGGTACGAAGAAGGAGGGCGATGGCGGTGACTTGTACATCGCTGCTGCGTGCGTCGCACAACGAGATTCTGATTTGTGGTATGTAGACACATGAGCATCATACCACATGACCCCTCATAGGCACCGGTTCTGTGAGTATGAGAGGTTTGACGGTGGAGATGTCATGATGGGTGATGATTCTGCTGTGCAGATCATTGGGCGTGGCAAGGTGATGTTGAAGCTGTCTAATGGGACCACAAGGTCTATTCCAAATGTGATGCACATTCCTGGGATGAGCAGGAACTTAATCTCGGTGGGCTCCATGGAGGATGCAGGAGTGCATTTCAGCTGTGATAAGCAAACTTGCAAGATGTCAAGGGGGGCAATGGTGATTGCCAGTGGAGTAAGACATGGAACACTGTATACTCTGCTTGCTGATACAGTGGTTCCTAGTGGGGCTCTTATCTCTGAGAGCCAGGAGGTTGACCAGGAGGAGGTGTCCAGGCTGTGGCATCATCGGCTTGGGCATATCAGTGAGAAGGGGATGTCGGCCTTGGCATCCGGTCAGATGGTGGAAGGCGTGCCGGAGTGCTCCACAAGCCTTGGGTTCTGTGAACATTGCCTGCTTGGCAAACAAACCAGGGTAAGCTTTCGTGGGACGGGCACGAGGGCAACTAAAGTGCTGGAGCTGATACACAGTGATGTGTTTGGGCCAACTCCAGCTCCATCTCTAGGCGGCACAAGGTACTATGTGTCCTTTACTGATGACCTCTCACGGTATTCCTGGATTTATTTTCTCAGGTCCAAGTCAGAATTTCTGGACAGGTTCAAGGAGTTTAAGAACCTGGTGGAGAACCAGTTGGAGAGAAAGGTGAAGGTCCTCTGTTCTGATAATGGAGGGGAGTACTGCTCTGATGCCTTTGATCAGTACTGTACTGAGCAGGGGATTGCATGGTAGAAGACCACACCGTACACTCCAGAGCAGAATGGAGTGTCGGAGAGGCTGAACAGGACCTTGATGGAGAAAGCCAGGTGCATGCTCAGTTGGGCAGGTTTGGGGAAGGAGTTCTGGGCTGAAGCAGTGGCGACTGCAAATTACCTGAAGAGCAGGTCCCCTACATCTGCTGTGGAGGGATGTACTCCCTTTGAAGTCATCTTCAAGAGAAAGCCAAACTTGGCCTATGCTCATGTGTTTGGGTGTGATGCATATGTTCACATTCCAAAGGAGAAGAGGGGGAAGCTTGATGTCAAGTCTGAGAAGTGCATCTTTGTGGGTTACAAAGATGACATTAAAGGCTACAAGCTTTGGAACCCTGTGACCTGAACTGTTACATTCAGCAAGGATGTGGTGTTTCATGAAACCAGTCCTCAGGCAGTCACACAAGCTGAGAAGGCCAAAGAAGCAAAGAAAGGGACAGTGGTGGTGGAAGAAAGCTTTGAGAAAGAAGCTACTACTGTTGGGGCTGAATCTGATTCTGAATCAGATGATTTGGAGGTGGTGAGAAGTGATGATGAGTCAGAAGATGAGGCTGAAGAAATTCCACTTCTGAGGAGATCGACAAGGGAAAGAAAGGCACCAGTAAGATATCCCCAATGTGCAGTGGCTGCACAGTGTTGCCTAAGTATGCTTGGTGAATATCCAATCTATGCCATAGATGCTAGATTCAAGGGCTGATTCAAATCAGTGGGAGCTAGCCATGGTGGATGAAATGGAGTCTCTGAGGAAGAATCAGACTTGGTGTCTGTGTAAGCTTCCAAAGGGGAGGAAGGCCATTGGAATTAAATGGGTCTTCAAGCAGAAGGTGAAGGGGGATGGCACTGTGGAGAAATACAAGGCAAGGTTGGCTGCAAAGGGATTCTCCCAGGTAGATGGTGTTGACTATGATGAGATCTTCTCACATGTAGCCAAAATGACGTCGATCAGATTGGTTCTCTCTATTGCGGCAACGCATGATCTAGAGATTGAGCAGATGGATGTGAAGACGGCGTTTCTTCACGGTGATCTTGTAACACCTCCCCTGCAATGATCATATAACATGGGTCCGGCCGGGACCCCACAACATATAATCGCCACAGCATCAGTATTAAAAGATGATATTAACTACCCATTCTCAAAACTCAGACAACACAGCGGAAACAAACATAAAACACAGAGATTGTCCACACTACATAGGAGTCCAACTGGCCTTAAGGCCATAGAAAACCACAGTCCAAATCACCAAATATTCAACACAAAAGGACGTCCCAACAAAAGGGGACAGATAATAGTTTTACCTAAACTACCTCGGCATGCAAGCCGGTTACAACAAAATGTAATAATAGAAGTGCATGAAGACAAGGTAAACACTTCATGAGGCTTAGGCCTTTTTGGCCGGCGCGCTGGGTCCAGTCTGCGATTCTTGCCCTGCAACCAAATCACAAAAAGCGGTAAACAAGGGTCAGCTATGGCTGACCACAAACGATGTAACAACATCCCTCCTCCCGGCCGTCCTAGCGGACCACGGGGAACTACTTCACCCTGCAAATCAGCACTTCGTATGCAAATGTACATAAAAGGAAACAGCATAAAAACAGGTGTGAGTGTCACATACAACATCCACGTTTCTATGTTGAGCAGATAAATAAAAGGGGCCTACCAATGCAAAATGAATGCAAACCCGGGTTTCACCCAAGGCACCCTAAAGCGTATGAATCTATCACATCATCATACATCATCATCACATCACAAACACAGGGGTACTCGTCATTTCCCCGCAAGGGCATCGTAGCCCAAGGCCAAGAGCTCTCGCTGAGACCCACCTCGCCTGGCTCGCCATGCCATCGGGCTTGTCTAACAGCTCACACGCTCGGGCCGCCAACAACACACAAGACCGATACTAAGAATTCTGGCTAACAAAAACGTCCCAAGGCCCGGGACTTACTCTCGGGACAACGTCCACCGATTGCCTCGCCTGGCGACCGTCAACGGACTCATCCGTAGAACAGACATTCTCGTCAGTCAACAATCGAAGGTACTAATCTTGCCGGGACACTCTCCACACGTGAATCTCAGTCTCCACGGGATAGCCAGCCGACCACAAAGACCAATCGCGCCTTCGCACAACACTAGGCATCACAAGCCCCAAATTCTGCACATTATTTCTCCGCCCTAAACCCAACATTCGCTACCACACGAAGCTACAAGGGCATCACAACGACGAGTTCGCCGTATTCAAATTTCTAACAAAACCCCTAGAATGCACGTAAATCAACATCACCGAATCGGACCTACGGCCACAAATCCGGCTTCACCCACAATGCCTAATCCGCTAACGGAGCGGATCTCTAGTGCAAATCATGTCGGGGACGGACTCAATCAACCTGATGGTTCCTTTCGAACCGAGGCGACCCGGATCCCTCTCACTCGACGGATCCGGTGCCAAAATGCAGAAAACAAAGGGATGCCATGCACGCATCCTAAAGACCGGGAGGAGAAATGTCGTTACCTTTTGAGATCTCCTCCTAGCCATGAGAAACTTGCAAACAAACGGTGGAGAAGAAGCGCTTCGATGCCCTCTACGCGTTGCCGGTCTCGGATCGGTGAACGGAGCTCCGAAGCTCCGGCAATGGTGGATTCCCCTTCTCCTTCCTCCTCCTTTCTCCAACCTAAGAGAGAGAAATGACTTGGAAAATATGAGGGTTTAACTCCTCTACCAAGACCTAAAACCCCCCAGCCAACCATCGCAGCCGTTGGATCAAATCCTAAGATTTTTGGACGGCCGGATCATCTTCCCCGTCACTTTTCGCGGAGCAGAATAAACAGTGCGCACGAGCAGTGGCGCACGGTCAGTGATCGTGCGCGGCCAACATCCCCTGATCGTGCGCACTACACAATCAGCCGACCTTCAACCCTTGTGAATTAACGCATGATCAGGCGCACGACCACTGGTCGTGCGCGAAGGAGGCCAGTGAGCGTGCGCGAAGAACCTGCTATGGAATTTTCAGCTATTCCGAGCGCGACGCTACCACTCCGCCTACCTCGCTGGACTACGATTATTGGGGTGTTACAACTCCACCCCCCCTTAAAAGAATTTCGTCCTCGAAATTTCAGAATTTAAACAGGAAATTCAAAAAGCATACCTGGAGCAAAAAGTTCCAGGAAATCCTCCCGCATCGCTTGCTCATGCTCCCAAGAGAATTCGTCTCGCCCGCAGTTGTCCCATCGCACCTTTACAAGTTTGACTTCCTTGTTGCGCAACTGCCGGACTTCCGAATCCTCCACGCCAACCGGACGAACCCTCGTCCCCAAATCCTCCATCACCGGCACCGTCGCCGCTTCGACTACGACGCTCGGCTCCACCAGAGCTTTCCTCAACACAGAGACGTGGAAGACATCATGTAATCCACTCAGCTCTGCGGATAACGCCAAACGATAGGCTGCTTCGCCTATACGTTCCGTAACCTCGAAAGGACCCAGATACCGCGGACTCAACTTCTTGAGTCGCCGCACCCGCGAAACACCCTTGAATGGCTTGATCTTCAGGTAGACCATGTCGCCCACTGCAAACTCCACATTTCTGTGGCGCGCGTTGAAATACTTTGCTTGTCGATCCTGAGCAACCTTCATGCGCTCCTGAACTGCCCGCACCATCTCGCAAGCATCTTCCACCACTTGCTTCCCCAACAGCTTAGTGTCTCCCACCTCCGCCCAAGACATCGGCGTTCGACACTTCCTTCCATACAAAGCTTCATAGGGCGCCATTTTGATACTCGCCTGGAAGCTATTGTTATAGGCAAACTCCACCATGAAGAGGTGGTCTTCCCAACCTTTACCAAAGTCGAGAGCACACATTCTCAACATGTCCTCCATCGTACGGTTCGTTCGCTCTGTCTGACCATCGGTCTGCGGATGGAACGCGACACTAAACTTGAGCTTTGTGCCTAAGCTCTTCTGTACTAGCCTCCAATCCTTCGAAGTGAAATGCCCATCGCGATCACTAACGATGCTCTTCGGAATCCCGTGCAACCGCACAATGTTTCGAGCATAGAGCTCCACGAGCTTCTCCACGCTATCGCCCTTCTGATTCGGAATGAAGTGAGCCACCTTGGTCAGGCGATCCACTATCACCCAAATCGCATCGTTACCCTGCTGCGATCGAGGCAACCCATGTACAAAATCCATGGAGATGTCATCGAACTTCCATTCGGGAATAGGGAGAGGCTTCAAGAACCCACCGAGCCTTTGGCACTCAGCCTTCACCAAGGCACAAGTTTGACATCGGCTCACGTACTCGGCTACATCCCGCTTCATCCCAGGCCACCAAAAAGATTTCTTCATATCCGCGTACATCTTTGTACTTCCTGGATGAATGGAGTACTTCGTAAAGTGAGCTTCAAACATCAACTCCTCGCGAAGCTTGCCAAAGCGCGGAACACAGATCTTTCCGTCTCTCTTCAGAATTCCACCAACCATCTCCAAAGCCGTGCCTTCGCTTTGCTGAGCCTCCAACACCAACTGTTGGCACTCCTCGTCCGCACTGGTCGCCTCTCGGATTCGATCTGTTATATCACACTGCATTTCAATCCAGTTCAAACGAGCTACGCTAGACTCACCTCTAGCCACACAAGAAATGTCAAGAGACTCCAAGTCTCGAATCAAACGCTCATTTTGCGCCTCCATCCAATTACCTTCCCCGGAGTACTTCCTACTCAAGGCATCCGCCACCACGTTGTCTTTACCCGGCGTATACTTAATCTCCACGTCGTAGTCCCCAAGGAATTCGACCCACCTACGTTGGCGCATATTCAAATCCTTCTGGTCCAGAAGATACCTCAGGCTTTTGTGATCCGTGAAGATCTCCACCTTCGCACCATAAACATAGTGCCGCCACAATTTTAGCGCAAAGATTACCGCCGCCAACTCCAGATCATGGACGGGATAATTCCTCTCATGAGTCTTTAACTGCCTTGACCATACGCTATCACCTTGCCGTGCTGCACCAGCACGCAACCCAACCCGCAACCTGACGCGTCGCTAAAGACTTGAAATCCTTCCGTCCCACTAGGAAGACTAAGGATTGGAGCAGACATCAACCTTTCCTTCAAATTCTCAAATGCACGGGCACACTCCGGTGTCCATACGAACCTTTGGTCCTTGCAAGTGAGAGTGGTGAGGGGCAACGCCATCCGCAAAAAGTTCTCCACGAACCTTCTATAATAACCGGCTAGTCCAAGGAAGCTCCGGACTTCCGCCACGGTTCTCAATACAGGCCAATCCCTAATGGCTTCAATCTTCGCTGGATCTACTGCCACCCCATCTCCACTAATTACGTGACCCAAGAAAGCCACCTTCTCGATCCAAAACTCGCATTTTGAGAACTTAGCATAAAGCTGATTCTCCCATAGAGTCTGCAATACCAGCCTCAAGTGAGACTCATGCTTTGCCTCTGTTTTTGAGTACACCAAAATGTCATCAATAAACACCACCACGAACGAATCTAGAAACGGTCGAAAAACCCGATTCATCAGATCCATGAAGGCAGATGGCGCGTTCGTCAGTCCTAACGGCATCACCGAAAACTCGTAATGGCCATACCGAGTCCCAAACGCTGTCTTAGCGATGTCCTCTTCTCGAATCTTCAACTGGTAGTACCCCGACTTCAAGTATAACTTGGAGTGCACCACCGACCCTACTAACTAGTCGAATAAATCATCGATTCGCGGAATCGGGTATTTATTCTTAACGGTCAATTTATTCAATTCACGGTAGTCGATACACAACCGCATACTTCCGTCTTTCTTCTTCACAAACAATACCGGCGCGCTCCATGGCGAAGAGTTGGGCCTAATGTACCCTTGCTCTAACAACTCTTGCAACTGAACCTTTAACTCGGCCAGTTCCTTCGGTGCCATCCTAAACGGAGGACGCGACACCGGCCTCGCACCCGGTACCAACTCGATCGAAAAATCAATCTCACGCTGAGGAGGTGCTCCCGGAAACTCCTCGGGGAATACGTCCTCAAATTCTTCCACCACCGGAACTTCTCCAATAGTCAACTTTGTGGAGTGAGTCTCCAACAAAGCTAAAAACGCCTCGCCTCCTTTGTTTACCGCACGCCTCATTTGCACGGCGGAAATCAGGGAGCAAGCAACTCCGCTTAGGCCTTCGAACTTGACCTCTGCTCTACCTTCTTCTCTCAGGGTTACCACCTTCAACTGGCAATCGATACTAGCTCGCTGCGTGGCAAGCCAGTCCATCCCTAAGATAACGTCGAATTCGGCTAGTGGCAGAATCGCTGCTACTAACACGAAATCATAATCGCCAATTTGCATCACAATGCGTCCCTTCCTCATGGTAGTCATGAAAGACCCATTCGGCATACGCACACTCAGCTCCACTTCTGCCTCTACGGACTCAGCACCAATCTTCTGGATAAAACTCTCCGCAAGAAAAGAGTGTGACGCCCCCGTGTCGAACAACACTCGAGAGGGGTAGCCTGAAACTAGCACGAAACCTAACCACGTGCAAAAACAAACATAAAAGGCCGCAACCTACGTTATAATAACAAACGAAAACTTAAACTTTTCGTACCTGTCACCACGTCGGATTGACGTATCGCTTCCTGTTGCCCAAGATTATAGGCTCTAGGCTGCACTGGAGGGAACCGCGAAGCACTCGACTCCGCCGCTTTCCCCTTCTCTGCAACACCGGGACCCGAACGCACCGATTGTTCCTGTCTCGGCTCTGGCTCAGCTCCGCCCTCGGTACAAAACCGACTAATGTGACCCACCTTGCCACACTGGTAACAAGTCAACGGACCTTTGAATCGAAAATCTCCCGAGGGTGCGCCACTTCTCTCCCCAGTCCTATTAGGACGGGGTTTCTTCTTGTATCGGTTTCCCTCAGACTTCCACTAAGATTGGGACTGAGAAGGCTTTCCTTCTCCCTGCTTTACCGCAACACCCTTTCGCCGTTGGGTTCGCTCCAAGTCGCTCTCCAGTGTGCGAGCGGCTTCGACCAATTCATTGAATCCCGCATTCTTCAAGGATATGAGTGGTTGCCTTAAATTTTCTCTCAACCCTTGATAGAAGAGATTATCCCTCTCTTCATCATCTGCCATGGTCGTTCCCACATAACGACCCAAACGAGTGAACTCTTGCAGATATTCATCCACTGTCTTCTCCCGCTGCACCAAATGCAGAAACTGCCGCTGCAGTGCTAACCTTGTCGAGGCCAGAATATAACGCTTGAGGAAAGCGTTCCCGAACTCCTCCATGGACGGAACACGCCCAACAAAATGGCGACCGTTATGGTTCACCCACCACAACTTCGCATCGCCCTCTAGCATGAAACTCGCAAAGTGAGACTGCCTCTCAGCTGGGGTCTCAGATGCCTTCAAGAGCTCCTGGATCCTCGAAAGCCAATCCTCGGCATCCGTTGGAGTGCCCACTCCCTTGAATGTCGGAGGGTGGAAACTCAAGAAGTATTTCATGAATCGATCACCCATCGGAATAGCTCTCTACGCTATTGGCTCTGCTTGCCTCACTTCGACATCCGGTGTAGCCGGCGTAGCCGCCGGAGTAACAGGAGTCGCAACTTGCACCACCGGTGTCGGAACCCATGGCATCGCTCCAGCTTGAGCCGCTACTATTGCTTCCGCTAGCATGCGACAGAAATCAGCCGGGGACATGCCCACATTCATGAGGCCCGGAGCAGTATCACTGCTTCCCGAAGGCTCCTCTTACCTTCGTGACGTCCCCGTATCGTCGCCAACATCCTAGCATAAGCAAGGAAAAAGACTTATCAAGCTCTATTAGCAAGACTCAAACGCAGGGATACTCGTGATCCCGCACAGTATTCCTATGTGGACAATCTCTTACGCGATCCAAATACACTAGACCTCGCAAGAATACTCAAACCTATCTCTGATACCAAATTGTAACACCTCCCCTGCAATGATCATATAACATGGGTCCGGCCGGGACCCCACAACATATAATCGCCACAACATCAGTATTAAAAGATGATATTAACTACCCATTCTCAAAACTCAGACAACACAGCGGAAACAAACATAAAACACAGAGATTGTCCACACTACATAGGAGTCCAATTGGCCTTAAGGCCATAGAAAACCACAGTCCAAATCACCAAATATTCAACACAAAAGGACGTCCCAACAAAAGGGGACAGATAATTGTTTTACCTAAACTACCTCGGCTTGCAAGTCGGTTACAACAAAATGTAATAATAGTAGTGCATGAAGACAAGGTAAACACTTCATGAGGCTTAGGCCTTTTTGGCCGGCGCGCTGGGTCCAGCCTGCGATTCTTGCCTTGCAACCAAATCATAAAAAGCGGTAAACGAGGGTCAGCTTGGCTGACCACAAACGATGTAACAACATCCCTCCTCCCGGTCGTCCTAGCGGACCACGGGGAACTACTTCACCCTGCAAGTCAGCACTTCGTATGCAAATGTACATAAAAGGAAACAACATAAAAATAGGTGTGAGTGTCACATACAGCATCCACGTTTCTATGTTGAGCAGATAAATAAAAGGGGCCTACCAATGCAAAATGAATGCAAACCCGGGTTTCACCCAAGGCACCCTAAAGCGTATGAATCTATCACATCATCATACATCATCATCACATCACAAACACAGGGGTACTCGTCATTTCCCCGCAAGGGCATCGTAGCCCAAGGCCAAGATCTCTCGCTGAGACCCACCTCGCCTGGCTCGCAATGCCATCAGGCTTGTCTAACAACTCACACGCTCGGGCCGCCAACAACACACAAGACCGATACTAAGAATTCTGGCTAACAAAAATGTCCCAAGGCCCTGGACTTACTCTCGGGATAACGTCCACCGATTGCCTCGCCTGGCGACCGTCAACGGACTCATCCGTAGCACAGACATTCTCGTCAGTCAATAATCGAAGGTACTAATCTTGCCGGGACACTCTCCACACGTGAATCTCAGTCTCCACGGGATAGCCAGCCGACCACAAAGACCAATCGCGCCTTCGCACAACACTAGGCATCACAAGCCCCAAATTTCGCACATTATTTCTCCGCCCTAAACCCAACATTCGCTACCACACGAAGCTACAAGGGCATCACAATGACGAGTTCGTCGTATTCGGATTTCTAACAAAACCCCTAGAATGCGCGTAAATCAACATCACCGAATCGGACCTACGGCCACAAATCCGGCTTCACCCACAATGCCTAATCCGCTAACGGAGCGGATCTCTAGTGCAAATCATGTCGGGGATGGACTCAATCAACCGGATGGTTCCTTTCGAACCATCGAGACCCGGATCCCTCTCACTCGACGGATCCGGTGCCAAAATGCAGAAAACAAAGGGATGCCATGCACGCATCCTAAAGACCGGGAGGAGAAATGTCGTTACCTTTTGAGATCTCTTCCTAGCCATGAGAAGCTTGCAAACAAACGGTGGAGAAGAAGCGCTTCGATGCCCTCTACGCGTTTCCGGTCTCGGATCGGCGAACGGAGCTCCGAAGCTCCGGCAATGGTGGATTCCCCTTCTCCTTCCTCCTCTTTTCTCCAACCTAAGAGAGAGAAATGACTTGGAAAATATGAGGGTTTAACTCCTCTACCAAGAACTAAAACCCCCCAGCCAACCATCGCAGCCGTTGGATCAAATCCCAAGATTTTTGGACGGCCGGATCATCTTCCCCGTCACTTTTCGCGGAGCAGAATAAACAGTGCGCACGAGCAGCGGCGCACGGTCAGTGATCGTACGCGGCCAACATCCCCTGATCGTGCGCACTACACAATCAGCCGACCTTCAACCCTTGTGAATTAACGCACGATCAGGCGCACGACCACTGGTCGTGCGCGAAGAGGCCAGTGAGCGTGCGCGAAGAACCTGCTATGGAATTTTCAGCCTATTCCGAGCGCGACGCTACCACTCCGCCTACCTCGCTGGACTACGATTTTTGGGGTGTTACAGATCTGGAGGAGGAGATATACATGAAGCAGCCGGAAGGATTCAAATCCAAGGGCAAGGAGGATCGGGTCTGCAGGTTGAAGAAGTCCTTGTATGGACTAAAGCAATCTCCGAGAATGTGGTACCAGAAATTCGACACCTACATGCTGGAGTTAGGTTTTGAAAGGTCGAATTTGGACCACTGTGTGTACATTCAGAGAAAGGGAGAGCAATTCATCTTCCCGACACTCTATGTAGATGATATGCTACTGGTGGGCAATAGTGTCAGGATGATCCAACATGCGAAGAAGCTGCTCTCAGCCAAATTCGAGATGAAGGATTTGGGGCCAGCAAGTGTCATCTTGGGAATGCAGATTTCCAGGGATCGAAGCAAGAAGAAGCTTTGGTTGGGGAAGCAGAGGTACGTCGAGGAGATGTTGAAGAAGTTTAACATGACGGACTGCAAGCCAGTGGGAGCACCAATGGCAGTTGGGTGCAAGTTATCTGCAGAGTTGAGCCCAAAGGCACAAGATGAGGTCGAGGACATGGCGAAGGTCCCTTATGCTAGTGCAGTGGGAAGCTTGATGTATGTCATGGTCTGCACTCGCCCTGACATTGCTCAAGCAGTGGGAGTGTTGATCCGATATATGGCTACACCAGGAAAGGAACACTGGAACGCGGTGAAGCGTGTGTTCAGGTATCTCCGAGGCACTTCAAATTACTCCCTATGTTTTGAAGGAGCTGGTGAAGAAGGAGTCCTGGACGTGGTTGGGCACGTGGACTCAGATTGGGGAGGTGATCTGGATAGCAGGAGATCCACCAGTGGATACGTGTTCACACTATTTGGAGGTGCTATCAGTTGGATGAGTCAGAGGCAATGCGTGGTGGCACTCTCGTCGACGGAGGCAGAGTACATGGCTCTTACTCATGCGAGCAAGGAGGCCATATGGCTGCGGAGGCTATGTTTGGAGCTCGGGTTTGAGCAGGGGCCAGTAAAGCTGTGGTGTGACAGTCAAGGGGCTATTCAGCTAGCCAAGAATCCTGCCTTCCACGCACGTACCAAGCACATTGACATCCAGTACCATTTCATCCGGGAGAGGGTGGAGAAGATGGTAGTTCAACTGGAGAAGGTGGACACGATGGAGAACATCTCAGATTTTCTTACCAAGGCGGTTCCTGTTGCCAAATTTCAGTGGTGTGCAACGGCCGTAGGGTTGAAGAAGAAGGTTGGAGGAGCAGCTCTCATCGGAGGAAAATGTTCACCAAGTGGGAGAATGTTGGAGTTGGGGAACACTTCTGGTCAAGGTTCGTCGAACGGCGTTCGACGAACGGAGAAGAGTTCGTCGAACTCCACCTGTGCTTGAAGAATGAAGAAGGATTCGTCGAACGGTGTTCGACGAATGGAGAAGGGTTCGTCGAACGGTGTTCTCCAATAATAAGTTCCCTTGGATGATCCTTTAAAAATTTGAGCTCACATGGAGTTACATATTCTTCTTTCTCTTCCTCTTTCTTTTTCTTCTTCTTTTTCTCCAAGTGGTTCAACATCCTCATGCCCCAAAGGGAGAAGAGGTTCCTCTTCGTTTTCTGTAGGATTAGAATCTACATAAGGAACATGCTCATTAAATCTAACATGAATTGACTCTTCAACTATTTTAGTCATTTTATTATATATTCTATAAGCCTCACTAGTTGAAGAGTACCCAATGAAAATTCACTCATCACATTTTTCATCAAATTTTCCTAAAGTATCTTTAGTGTTTAATATAAAGCATTTGCAACCAAAAACACGAAAATATGATACATTTGAGTTCTTTTGAAAATATTGCTCATAAGGTGTTAATTTTAAGAATGGGTGAAGCATGACACAATTGATAACATAACATGAAGTATTAACAGCTTCGACACAGAATGATCTAGGTAACCCATATTCGGAAGGCATAATGTGTGCTAGTTGGTTCTATTTTTCCTCTCCACTGCACCATTTTGTTGTGGGGTGCGTGGAGCGGAAAATTTATGCTTAATTCCTAGATCATTACAAAAAGTAGAAAACTTATCATTTTCAAATTCTCCTCTATGATCCGAGCGTATGCATTATATTTTTAAATCAAGTTCATTTTGAATACGAATGCATAGTTTAGTAAATTCAAAGAAAACATCAAATTTTAAAGAAAGAAATATAGTCCAACGATATCTAGAATAATCATCAAATAAAACAAAAATATATTTCCTACCACCTAGACTAGAAGTAAGAATCGGTCCAAATAAATACATATGAATTAGTTGAAGTGGTCTAGTGGTAGAAATAACATTTTTTTCTTTTAAAGGAAGATCTTGAAAATTTCCCTTTTGGCGAGGCGAGCAAAGTGAAGATAAATTTCCATTAAGTTTTGGCAATCCTCTAATTAATTTATCTTTTGATAGTTTTAAAATTAGCTTGCTGCTAGAGTGACCAAGACGCCTATGCCAAAGTTCTAATTCTTCATTTTGAGAAATAAAGTATTTTAAAGAAGAATGTGAAAGATCATTAAAGGTAATCATATAAACATTATGCATTCTAGTTGCAGTGAGAACAACATCATTTGTTTTAGAATTTATAATTTTGCAATGATTTGTAGAAGATTCAAATAAAATATTTAAACCATTATCACATAATTGACTAATTGAAATTAGATTATGTTTTAAACCTTCTACAAACAATACGTTAGAAATAGAAAATGATTCATTACTCACTACGTTGATGCCCATGATCCTCCCTTTGTTGTTATCTCCAAAAGTCACCATCCCTCCTTTCTTTATCACGAGGCTAAGAAACTTTGTTTTGTTGCTCGTCATGTGTTTGGAATAACCTGAGTCCAAATACCACACGTATTCTTTGTCCTTAGCCTGCCAACATACCTATAAGGGAGATGAGAGTAAAGATCTGGCTACCCAAGTGGTTCCTCCCATAGAGTAGGTGGAAACCTTTGGTACCCAGATTTGTTTTAAAGTAATTCGACCTTTCTTCCTGCATGAGTCTGTGGTGTGTCCAAATATATGACATTTGGCACATGATATAAAGGGGGTTGAGACCCTTTTTGAAGTTCTGTGTGAACTCTTGCGGGAAGATGAGGTAACATCAGTATATTGATTTAAATTATTTTATTTAAAAATATTGATTTATGGATTTACTGATATCACTGGCGTTATAAGCTAGCGTCGGGCGATAGCTTCCAGAAGCATATCCTAGCCCGTATTTTGCACTTCCATGACATTGATTGGCCCAAATCATATCAAGATTCTTTTGGCCAACTCCGAATTTTTTAATAGCCATATTTAATTCATGAATTTGGGCTTTAAGTGTGGTTTTTCGGATACTAACATAATACACTGATTCGCAAATGTTTTCTTTCCCTCTTCTATTTGAGAAAAATAAGATTTAAGAGATCTTTCTAAGTCCTCATTTTCCTTAGTAAGAGATTTGATAGTGGAATGAGACTTAGCAAGAGCTTCTTCGAGTTCTTTCACCCTTCCCAAGGAGTGATTGCACTCTTGGCAAGTCATCTTCTCTTTCCCCAATAGCATAATTTCTTTAGTTAAATTTTTATTCTCTTTTAATAAAAGTTTATTTTCAGATTTCAAGAGATCAACATCTTTTAAACTTGTATCAAAATATTTACAAGTTTGTAAATATTCGTTATATAAATCATCATAAGAGTGAGGAGTTACCTCAGTGTTGCTTTAGACATTGCATTCATCGTTAGATGGCGTGTTGCTCTTTCCCATAAGGCATATGTTTGCCTCTTCTTCATCGCTAGAGGATGAGCTGCTTGATTCCTCGGAGGAGGAGTCATCTCATGTAGCCGCCTTCAACACCTTCTTCTCTTTTCCTTTGTGCCTCTTCTCTTATTGCTCTTTCAGAAACATTGGGCACTTACTCTGGATGCGTCTGGTCTTCCTACAGTGATAACACTCTGGTGGTGGTCATTCTTCTTCATCATCGTTGCTACCTTTTCCTTTCTTTGATAAGAATTTCTTTTTTTTTGAAATATTTCCGGAAGGTGTTTCTCCTTTTCGGATTCTTCATGAATCAACTTTTTCACAAAAAGTCTCTCCTCGTTCTCTTCATCATCATCATCATCTCTTTTGGGCTCCTTCTTTGATTTCTATGTCAAGACCTTCTTCTTTGGCTCCATGTTATACTCTTGTTGTTGAATTTTTAGTTCAACCACATGGGTTTTGAGATTCCCAATGAGACTCTCAAATTGGAGCTTCTTTAGATCGCACGACTCCGAGATGGTCGTCACCTTTGGATTGAACTTTGGAGGGAGAGACCTAAGATTTTTTCTCACCAAGTCATTGTTGGAGAACATCTTTCCAAGCACTTTTGAGTCGTTGACGATCTTGGTGAACCTTGTGGACACCGAATCTACATCTTCATCCACTTCCATCTGAAATTTCTCGTACTCAGATTCTAGTTGGAATAGCTTTGAATCCTTAACATACGAAATACCTTCATGTGTAATTTCTAATAAATTCCATATATTATAAGCAGCCTCACAAGCACAAGTTCGATTAAATTTTGTTCTATCTAAAGCATAAAATAAAGCATTCATTGCTTTAACGTTATTCTTACATCTCAGATTATCGTTAACATCCCATTTTTCCTTTGGTTTTTCCATAGAAACTTCTCTAACAACAAATGTTGGTGGAGAGTAGCATTCTTCTACCATACCCCAAACATCATTATCTAAGACAATTAAAAACAACGCATTATAATTTTCCAATAATTATAATCGATACACGTGAATAGAGGAGATCTACTAATCCCTTGACCCTCATGAAAAGCATGATCATGGTGTGCCATTATTCCCAGTTGTGAAACCATTTTGGAATAACCTTACTCTGATACCAAGTGTTGGATCTTATGGCACCCTTAGAGAGGGGGGGTGCATAAGGGCTTTTTGAAATTTGAATAAACTGAGAATTTTTTTGAGATAATTGCAGAAATAGGGAACTTTCTGATTCTGTTGCTACCACCGGTGTTAGTGTTAACGTCGGGCGTTATTTCTCCAAGAAAATAAAACTCCTCAAAAAATGAGCCAAAGAAATTTTTCTTAGAAATGCTTGAATGAAATAAAATTCTTGAAATTATGAGAAGATGAATTATGATTTTATTTCAAAGGAAGAATACAATAATTGTATTTCAATGAAGCTTGAAATCAAGGCTTTAATAAAAATTTACTTTTTGTTCTTTCACGGGTCCTTATCCCAAGGACTGGCTAGCTATAGCCTATCTTACCAGAAATATGGCCTCTAGCCTCCCCTAGATCTACCCTAGACCTAGTTGCCACACACAAGGCGGTGAATTTCCCCCTAAACCTCCCAAGGCCTAGTCGTCACACACAAGGCGGCGAATTCACCACCGTTACAAAAGGAAATAGAAGAATACAAAGTAAATTCAGAAATAAAAACTCCCTATAATGAAGATCTCTGAAGGAGATGATGAAGAAATGCCATAAACATCATTAGAGTTGAAGCATGAGTCCTTGTAGTTTGACCATTTGAAAATCTCTTTCTCACTCTTGATCTTCAAAGATGGACTGGGAGTGCTCTGGAACTCAAGGATGAAGGCTCTCACGAAAGGTTGGAGTTGTAGCTTGAAATCTTGTAACCTCTAACAAAAAGATTCATCCTTTATATAGGCTCTAGAAACTACTGCCAGTGGTAGCGATACTGACAGCGATAGCGCTACTACCAGCGGTAACGTTCGTGCAGAAATGTGGTTGATGTCATGGTGGCCGTGGCTGATCATGGCAGAACGTGGTCCTATCGTGCCACGGTAGTACTAACGATTCGTGTTAGTTCGATGTGTGTGTGGCATCCCGATGACATTCCCTTCACGATTACATCCCTTCTTGTCGACATGGCTTCTCGATGATATGTTACTGCTCGCGTTAGAGTTAATGTCGAGCGTTTGCGTCTCGACGATATTTCTTCTCGACGATATAGCTTCTCGATGATAAGCTACCGCTGTCAGTAACGCTACCGCTAGGCGTTACCTTTCTTTTCAGAACTTTGGCTGCATTCAACATTCAATATATATGGGTATTATTCCAATAGTTCCTGCACACTATAAACACACGACAAACATGATCAAATACACAATGAGATTTGTTATTCTCAAACCAAGAGATGCGGAATGCATACTCCAACAGTTAACTCCTTAAATACTATTTTCAAAAGAAACCGAGGTTATCATATTTTAAAGTTTTTGATTGCAAATGTTTTTTGTAAATACAAAACTGATAAATGCAAATGTTTTTTTTTTTTGCAAATTTGATGAAAAATCTGATAAGAGTATATTTCTTGAATATTCTTCAGTTAGTCGTACTTATAGATATTATAGCAAAAGGCAGACTATTGACGAATTAATTAATGTTAGATTTGATGAATATTTTGATATGCACCCAGGAAGTTATAAGGAGCTCCAAGGGGTGCGATTAGCAAAAAAACTGCCATGGGAAAATGGAGCTAAGTTAAAACCCATAACAATAGGAGTGGGGAGAAAACCACCCCAGCTATCGCACGATGTCGCATGCGTGAGCGCCAGTGGGGCCACACCCCACCATCACCGGGCACGACCGAAGTCGCATAGTTGCACCCCACCAAGGGGGATGCAACTAAGCCTGACCCCAATTAAGGGGGCGCGACCCACACCCCACTCATGGAGTGCAGTCAAGGACGCACCCCACATAGCGGGGTGGGCCAAAACCGCACCCCACTTAGTGGGGAGCGGCCAATGCCGCACCCCACATTGTGGGGTGCGGCCCCAGTTGCACCCCACATGGTGGGGTGCGGACATGGCCTCACCTCCCATGGGGTGTGGTCAGCGCCGCACCCCCGTGGGGGAGCGGCCGACACCAAGGGGTGTGGTCGGCGCCACGCCCCTCATGGGGGAGCGATCAGTGCCGCACCCCTTATGGGGTGCGATCGGTGTCGCACCCCCCATGGGGGAGCAACCGGCTCCGTACCCCTCATGGCACCCCCCATGAGATGCGGACAGCGCCACACCCCCTATGGGGGTGCGGCCAAACCCGCACCCACCCCGTGGGGGAACTGTCGGCGCCGCACCCCTCATGGGGTGCTTCCAGCTTCACACCCCCCATGGGGGATCGGTCGACGTCGTGTCCCCATTGGGGGGTGCGGCCAAACCGGCACCCCATAGGGGGTGCGGCAGGGCCCGCACTCCCCTCTGGGGTGCGATCGGATTTCCAGCATCCTCCATTTCAGAAGAGTGCACCTTCCCATCTTGGGGGGCACGAGATCAAGCAGGCACGCTCTTGCCATGTGCAATCAAGTCCTTGGCTTTCCGCCCCGCAAAACAAGCTAAGTGCTTCTACATTCATCGCGCGCTCAGAGAGCTCCTGTGTTCGTTGCACGTTAAGAATGCTTCTATTTTCATTGCGCGCTCAGAACACTTCTGTGTTCACGACGCGTGCGGCAGTTAACCTTTCCCGATTTCATAGATTGCAGGTCTAGTTCACTGCGCTCAGCACTATCAATGAACTGCCCAAAAATCCCCAGCTGACCGAACTGCCTGGGGAGCAAGACGGGAATATACAAAAAGTGGTGATCCGTGTGCTCCAAATCGACCAGCGTGATTTGCCCGTCAGGTGGTTACAGTGGTTACAACGGCGAAATTACTGGCTACCCCTGCCCAAAGCTATAAAAGGAGCCCAGGGCTTTCATTTCAGGATGCCTTGTCTTATACCCCCGAGAGAGCTCCTCTGAAGATTTCCTCTGAGTTGTCCTTCGGCGCTTGAAGATCTCCTTCGATCTTCGAAGATCTTCTTCGAACCTTCGAAGATCTCCTTCGAGCCTTTAAAGGTCTCCTTTGAGCCTTTGAAGATTTCCTTCGCTTTGGATGACGATCTTCTTAAGCGAGTTGGGAATCCTCCGGGCACCGAAATGCGACTCGAGAATCTCACTTTCATTCCCAGAAAAGTACTTAGTCTCCCGAGAGGTGGCATGTCACCCTCGAAGTTTTCTCTCTACTACCATTGTAACAAGCAGTGGCCTGTCACGCTCGAGTTCTCAGCTTTTAATTGTAACGAACCAATAGATAGTTGAATTTGGTTGACACAACTCCGACCGCATGGTTTTTCACCCTTTTTGGGTTTTCAACTATAAAAAGCTTTCTTGTTATTTATTAGTTTTCTCATTGACTATTTGCGCACTCGAATCGCTCTCGAGTTAAGGTTGTTCAATTCGACCAGTCTACCAGAGCGTCTAGTGACCCACAATAGTTTGTCGTCGTCTGTGAGAAAGGTGTTCCCAAAACTCTACAAGGATCTACAGAAATTTCCTCAAGAAAGCATCTGGCAATGGCCAGAAGGAGTGCACGCACCACTGAAGGACCAATCCCTGAGGGGCGCGTCGATCTGGTTCCCTCGCATTCACTCTTAAATGCGCCTCTCACGGATGAAGCAGGAAATGTTCTCATAGTAGGCTGGAAGGGCGCATGCATCAAATAGAGAAACATCAAACAGGGATGTTAACCCTATTGAGAAATCTCGAGGTTCCTCAAGATCCCGCTCCACCTCCAATATAGAATGTTCAGCTCCCCCTGCCCCAAATCATGCTCCGGTCGAGGAGGCAATTCGGGAGGAGGTTGTATCAGAAGAACTTTCAGATTTAGCAAGCTCCGCTCATTTTGCTCGGCCGCTAGGGGACCAGAAGGCAACATCATCATCAATGCCAAGGAAGAATCGACCCTGGACAAGTGGTAGGGAGGACCACTCGAGAAGAAATACGCGATGTAATAACAAATGATTACGGTCAGGTTGGGTGGCGTACTACTTTCGCTCGTCATCCCCTGCATGACTTCAAACTCCCCAACATTGAAACATTCGAAGGGACGGGTGACCCACTGGATCATGTCAACCATTTCACTACCATCATGAGAATTTACAACGCTCCGGACCAGCTCCTCTGTCAGGTGTTTCCAGCAACCTTGAAAGGCCAAGCGTGCAATAGGTTCCATTCTCTGCGAGATGGAGCCATAGATAGATTTGTAGAAATTGCACGGCAGTTCACCGACCAGTTTATTGCCAACCGCAGGATCATTCAAGACCCCTCCCATCTTTCAGGGATCCGCCAGAATGATGGAGAGACTCTTAAGGATTTTTTTCGGCTCTTCACTACAGAGGCCAGACAAATCCTAGGGGTCAATCTCGAGTTCTTGCGGGGCGTCTTCCTTGGGGGTCTCCATCCAAGTGGCTTTTACTCAGCTCTGATGAGAGAAACAGTGCCAAGTTATCCTGATCTCATTCACTGAGAAGAAGCTCATATAGCAGTCAAAGAGGCTATCGAGGCACATCGACAACAGTTCGAAGGCAGCCAAAGGAGGAAAAGGGGCTTGGAGCAAGCCCCCAGAAGACCGGAAGAGCGGCATAATGAAGAACACCGCATTGATGAACGTCGTCGCAACCCCCGATGAGATCTAAATCTGCGTCTGCCCAGGGTTTACACCCCATTGAATACCAGCAGAACCAACGTACTCTGCGCCATCAAGAATAGCAAGGAATTTCATAGACCAATGGTACCTCTCCCAAATTCGAGAAGCGACCAATCAAAGTACTGTGAGTTCCACCGAGGAACTGGACACACCACTGAAGAATGTTCTAGGCTAAGAGATGAAATTAAGCGTCTCGTCCGCCAGGGACTCCTCGAAAGATTCCTGCAGGTCCAAGTACCCAACCATCTCCAACAGCCTAGAGAGCCAAGCAGAAACCTTCTGCTCCCCAAGGAGAGACATAATGAAAGTGGTTAGGGAGATCAAGACCATCACCGGACCTCCCACACTCACCGCGCATATCCTCTCAATTACCAAACCCCCAAGGGACCACGCAGATAAGAAGTTCAGACAAGATATCATGATCACTTTCGGGGAAGAGGATCTGTAAGGGGTGCAGCTATCGCATAGGGATCCACTCATAATCAGCGCAGGGATCGAGGACCCTTGCTTCAACGTTAAGAGAATATTGGTCGACAATTGATGCTCAGTCGACGTCATGTTCATGTCCACTTTACAGAGCATGAATCTTATTAAGGAGCAGCTCAGCCCCATGGCTAGACTCGTCTACGGCTTAGACAACCGACCTATTCCAGTTCAGGGCATGATCGCCCTCCCTATCACATTGGGTGAATTCCCAAGACAATCAACGCACAATGTCCAATTCGTGGTTGGGGAATCCTCCTCCGCCTACAATGCCATCTTTGGAAGACCACTTCAATCCACTGTTAGAGCAGTTCTGTCCATTCCACATCTAGCCATGAAGTTCCCAAGCGCCGCGGGAATAGGGGTCGTAAGAGGAAACCAAGAAGCAGCGCGAACGTGTTATCTGAAACAGGCTTGACCGGCGGAGGCCACCGTTCTCAACATCGACAACTTTGACCTACGGAACGAGGACACTTTGCAACGCAGAGCATCTGTTGAAGGGCTCATGGAAGTGCTGATATCCAAGCAAGATCCGACCCGGACCATTCAGGTCGTATCCCTCTTGTCCAAGGAAGAGCGAGATGAATACACTCATTTCCTCCACGCTAATGAGGATGTCTTTGCATGGAGTCTGGAAGAGATGTTTGGGGTAGATCCAGAAGTTATCTTTCATTCTTTAAACATTAACCCTGCTTGCAGGACAGTAATCCAGAAGAAGCAGAGCTTCTCTCTAGAGCAGCTTAAGGAGTTCGAAGAGGAGGTGGAGAAACTCCTGGAAGCACGGTTCATCCGTGAAACAAAATAGCCCACATGGCTCGCCAATGTGGTCATGGTAAAGAAAGCCTCAGGGACGTGGTGAATGTGTGTCAACTACAGTAACCTTAATCAAGAGTGCCCAACAGATAGCTTCCCCCTTCCAAGGATCGATCAGCTGGTTGATGCAACAGCTGAACATGAACTTTTCAGCTTCATGGACGCTTACTCAGGCTACAACTAGATCAGGATGAACCCGGCGGATGAGGAGCACATCGTAATTCGGATAGATAAAGGGGGTCTAGTGCTACAAAGTCATGTCGTTCAGTCTTAAAAATGGTCGAGCAACTTACCAAAGATTGATGAACAAAGTATTCAAAGACCTCATCGGCAAGATGATGGATGTATATATTGACGATATGTTGGTAAAGAGCGTCAACCGATGCGACCACTTGGAGGATCTGGAAAGATAACTTCAGCTCCTTCGCCGCTTCCAAATGTGGCTCAACCCCAGCAAATGTGCATCTGGCATGACAGTATAGAAGTTTCTAGGTTTCATGGTCACCCACCGGAGAATCGAGGAAAATCTGGAGAAGATCAAGGCACTGGGAGACATGTCCCCACCCCACTCTGTTAAGGAGGTACATCACTTAAACAAAAGGATTGCCGCTTTCTCATGGTTCCTGGCATGGACAGGAGATAAATATCTTCCTTCTTCAAAATTCTTTGGGGAGTATGTCATTCGAGATTTCATTGGACGGACGAGTGTCAGACATCTTTCAAACTTCTCAAACAATACCTAGCCTCACCACCGCTCTTATCAAATTCTATCCCTGGAGAAGTCATGTACCTTTACCTGGCGATATCCCCAACTATCGTCAGCTCGATGCTGGTTAAAGATGAAGGGGGGGTCCAACGACCCATCTACTATCTCAGCAAGGTCCTCGCCGACACAGAAACCAGATACCCGGTGGTTGACAAAGTAACCTTCTCCCTTGTCTTTTCCGCAAGAAAGCTTCACCTTACTTACAGGCCCACATGATAAAGGTGTTGACCCAATTGTCATTACGATCCATCCTCCAAAAGCCAGAAGTATCTAGAATGTTAGTAAAGTGGGCAGTCGAGTTCGATATCCACGTCCTACCACGGCCAGACATCAAATCTTAGGTACTCACCAACTTCATCATGGAAAACACCCTCCCGCCGAAGGTCGTCCCCGTTAAAGACACCTCTGTTGCTCGATGGACTCTCTACATCGTTGGGGCCTCTACAACCGAAGGAGCAGGAGTAGGATTGTTCCTAGTTAGTCCAGAGGAGATCACTTTGGAGTACGACCTCAGGTTGAAGTTCCCAATGACCAACAATATCGCCGAATACGAGGTCGTGATCGCAGACCTCCGACTTACGATCGACCTTAAAAGCAGAGAACCTGAAGATCTACACCGATTCATAATTGGTGGTCTCGAAGATCAAGGGGGATTACGAAGCATAGAGTGACCAGATGGCGCAATATCTCACGTTCGTGAAGTCTCTCCTCCAAAAGATACTCTCGTACCAAATCTTGCACATCCCAAGGGAGCAGAACTCAAGGGCTGATGCACTCTCCAAACTCACAACCTGCCCTTCCAACTATCAGTCTTGAAGATGCCGAGTTGAAGACATTGTAACCCCTAACATTCAATGGGCATGGGAGATCACTGAAATCGGCAAGGAAGAATTATCTTAGATGACCCCCCCCCCCCCCCCCCTCCAAGCCTATATTGAATTTGGAGACCTGCCGATGACCACATAGAAGCACGACGGCTATGGATTTGAGCCGCCTCATTCATCATCATCGAAGGGGAGCTCTACCGGCAGGCCTTCTTTAGACCCAACCTAAAATGTCTCCCAGAAGCAAAATACGCACTAAAGGAGGTTCATAGTGGTATCTGCGGGGAACACTTGGGCGCAAGAGCTCTGGTTTGAAATATCCTGCGTCAGAGTTTTTATTGGCCAACAATGAAGAGGGACGCGGCAGATTTCGTCCAAAAATGTAAGAGCCGTCAACTCCATGTGAACATACCCCATCAACCCCCAGTTTCTCTCACAGCACTCAAAGGCGCCTAGCCATTTGCTCAATGGGGAATCGATCTGCTTGGTCCCCTCCCTATGGCATCTGGCCAAAGGAAGTTCATCATCATGACTATTGATTACTTCACCAAGTGGGTAGAAGCTGAACCCCTCGCCAAAATCACCGATGAGAACACCAAGCAATTCATATGGAAGAACATCATTTGTCGCTTCCGAATTCCAGCAGTAATCGTCGTCAACAACGGTACTCAATTCATAGGGAAATCATTCACAAAAATGTGCGAGGATCTGAAAATCAACCTCCGACATGCGATCGGAGCTCATCCACAAACTAACGGACAAATCAAAGTAACAAACTGCACCATCCTCAAAGGACTCAAGAATCGCCTGCAGGAGGCAGGGGACAGTGGGTAGACGCACTGCCGAATGTACTATCAACATACTACACCATAGAAAGGACTCCGATAGAAGAAACGTCATACAATCTCCACTACAACACAGAAGCAGTCATTCTCGTCGACATCGGTGTTCCAATATCCGGGTAATGACTGTTGGAACATCATCTTACGCATCCCCTAGGTTTGAGAATAACAAATCCTATGTGTATTTGATCTAATGTGTTTAAGTGTGCAGGAAACCAGTCCATATGACTCAAGGATAACATAAGAAGGTTATCCCTAGTTTTGAACCCAGAATTCCAACATGCCCACTAGCACCAGCGGTAGCACCTAGCGCAAGTGCTGGCTCTGACTAGAGAAAATTTCGAGAGTTGCTATAGAAGGTGCTAGCGCCAGGCGATAGCAGCTAACGCAGGCGGTAGCAGCTAGCGCGGACAGTATCTACTAGCGCAGGCGGTAGCAGCTAGCGTGGGCAGTATCTACTAGCGCAGGCGGTAGCGTAAAGTACAAAAGGAAGGCGGCAGCGATAGCGCAGGCGCTAGATTCAAGGCTATAAAAAGGACCCATTAGATCCGTCTTCTTCATCCTCTTATGATCCTAAATTCCAGAGCTTCGTGCCACAACATATAGAGGACGATTCGAAGAGAGACTCCCACAAATCCATGAAGGCTTTAGGAGATCATTGGAGAAGATTTCAACACGCTTCATCACCTTGACGAAAGTCTGCATCGACTATGATCATACTCTGCGGGTCTTCGTCTACTTCTCCAAGAGATCCATATAGGGAGTTTTTATATTGTTGTTGTTATTTCATCCATCTCTTGTAAATCGTGTAGTAAATTTGCCTCGTATTGGGTAGGACTTAGGACAGAAATTCGCCTCGTGTTGGCGACTAGGTCTAGGGTGTAGATCTAGGGGGTGCTCGAGGCCATATCCGGGGAAGGATTGGATTGAGCGGCTTGAGTCCATATCCGGGGAAGGATAGGCTAAAGCCAACGGTTCGTGGGGATATGAGTCGGGATAGAAAACAAAAGGGATTTTACTTTTCGCCTTCGATTTCTAGCGTTATAGAAATCTATCTTTGTAATCAATTTTATCAATAGTAATCATGTCTCTCTTTGTGTAATAAAATTGATTTGATTTTCATTTCACTAAATAGTTTATTATACTCTCTTTCATTATAAAATAATTTAGATCTTTATTCAAAATCATTATTTTAATCTACTTACTTTTCAAGTGTATGAAAATATAATAAAAGTTCTTATAACCCTTATTCACCTCCCCCCCCCCTCTAAGGGCGCCTATAGATCCAACAAGTGGTATCAAAGGAGGTTATTCCAAACGGTCTAACAACCAGGAATAATGACTTCTCATGATCTCACTTCTACTAGTGGGGTAATTTTTTATGATGAAGAAAAATCTCTTGCACCACCTTTATTCGAAGGAAGAAATTATAAAGGGTGGAAAATTTTAATAGAAAAGTTTATTAAACATTTAGATATTGAAGCATGGAATATAGAAATAGTAAAACCAGCAGATGAATCAAATAAAAAAGAACGTCATCTAAATGCAAAAGCCAAACACTATTTATTTTGTGGTCTATCAAATGAAGTTTTCAAATTAAATATTGTTTTTCTAGTGCATACAAAACATGGAAATTTCTTGAAGAAATGTATGATCTTCCTCTCGCAGGTATGGAACAAACATAGGAATAGAAGGACATACAAGCATCCATCATTATTCAAGAAGATCTCTCTCGTAGCAAAACCATGGAAATCATGGAAATTGACTTAGACGAAGAGAGCAATTCATCAAGAGAAGATAAAAATTCATCTATAAAGGAGGAAGGCCTAAAAGACGAAAAAGGAACTTCATGTTCACATCTTGCCTCTTCTGATAGCGTCGTAAGAAAGTCTATTTCTTCTTCTTGCGTGGCAACTTCTATCTCTACTTTTTATATACTAGAAATGGCTAAACGTAAAATCAAGAAATTAAAAAATGTGAATAAAAATTTGCGTTTAGAAAATAAAAGGTTAAAAGCTAATGTTAATTTGATGGAACCATTGTTTTGATTTGAGTTAGGATCCATCTTTGGTCTAAAGTTTCTATCATAACACATATTGTATAAACTAGATCAAATCTCATTAAGTCAGAAGAACTGAGAAAATAATATAAAAAAAATAATATAAGTTCTCTGCGATCGACGAAAGGCTAACAACGCTCGACGAAATATCAAGGAAGCTGCGATCGACGAAAAGCTAACTGCGATCGACGAAAAGCTAACTGCGATCGACGAAAAGCTAACTGTGATTGACGAAAGTTCTCTAAAGCTGCGTTCGACGAAAAGCCAGCAGCGCTCGACGAAATGACTCCAAAGCTGCGTTCGACGAACTAAAGACTGCGTTCGATGAATTCCTCTCTACGTTCGACGAACGGCTTACACTCTGCGTTCGACGAACGGCTTGCCTCAGTCTTAGCAGTCGACGATCTTCTATCTCAGCGGCTCAATGGCTCAGCGGTCGACGAACTGTCTCAGCGGTCGACGAAATATTCAGTTCGACGAAAACCAAGCAGCGCTCGACGAAAAGCTGAGTCCGACGAAATCCAAGCAGCGCTCGACGAAAGTTATTCAGCAATGATCGACGAACTAATCAATGATCAGATCGACAAACATCGAGCTTAGCCCGACGAACTTCAAGTTCAGATCGACGAAATATTATCAGCTTTATTAAATCTCTTTTCTTAGCTCGACTAATATTCTATATGTTGTCAGCAATATTTTGAATGATTTCTATTTATATATTGCTGCCCTTCTTTTGTATAAATTATCACTGCCTCACATTAATGATATAGCCGTTGCAGAACATTAATGATATAGCCGTTCCAGAACAACTTAAATTAAAGATGTCAGTTTATCTTCTCGAGGAGCCTAGTTAATAAAAAGAGACTTTATCTCTTCCCTTTCAAGACAGACAACAGACAGACGAGAGAGAGAATAAGAGGAATTTGAACATAAGAGAGAGAAGCCCTCCAGATCACATACAGACAGAGAAAGCACAAAGAAGACAGAGATAGAGAACAACATATTATTATCTATCTATCTTGTTTGCTAACTCTTCTCTGCAGATCATCTTCATCCTGAGACACTTAATCCAGATCATTTGCTCAGGATCTCAATTGTAGAAGAAGAAGAAAGGAGTACTACATTCTAGAGAAGAATCTTCCTCACCTGATCATCAAACTACTCAAATCAGTGGGAGCTCTTCAACATCATCAAGGATCAACTAGAGTCTTCTTAGAAAGAGAAGAACAATATATTTTCTGTCTTCTTTTCACCTGTAAAAAGGGTTATAACTCCCTTCAAAAGTTACAACCATTGGTGGCAGGGCACCTAATCAAAAACCCGTGGTTTGGTTAGAGCACCTGATCAAAGCTCATTTGGTGACACCTGATCAAAACTCCCTTGGTGGCAGGGCACCTGATCAACAACCTGTAGTGGAATCCTACCAAGTGTGGTAGAAGAGTAGACGTACCCAGGTTTAGTGGGGAACTACTATAAAATTCCTGTGTCGTCTGTATTATGCTTATTTTGTTGTGTTGTGTGCTGTGCTTCCTTATTTCATTTTATAACTCACTCTGCAATACACATATAAGTAACATTGTTTTAATTCCACTATTAAAGGGCCGTATTTTCCAGTCGTTCATCTCCCGCACACATTCGAGCGAAGAATTCAAGGAGGACCGGATCAACGCTTCCTCAACGCGAAGAACGCGCGCTTCGACTTCAAGAACTTTCAGCGCCTTCGCCATCTCCAAAATTCTTCATAGGGAGTTTTTAGATTTGTGTTCAAATGTTTATTTGTAACCTTTTTATAATTTTTCATGGAAGTAAATTTGCCTCGTGTTGGCGACTAGGTCTGGGTAGGACTTAGGGGTAACTCGCCTCATATTGGCGACTAGGTCTATGAAGTTGATCTAGGGGGTGCTCGAGGCCTTTTTGGGGGATTAAAAGACTAGAGCGGCTTGAGGCCGGATCTGGGAAAGATGGGTTAAAGCCAACCGATTCTTGGTGAGAAGAGTCGGTATATAAAACAAAAAGAAGATTTCATATTTCGCATACGATTTCTAGTATTATAGAAATCACATTTTTGTAATCATAAATTATAATGAAAATCATGTTCTTTCTAGTTTGTTTTAATTGATTAACTCCTCTTTAACTTTGATTCAAGTTGATTTACAGAAAAACAACAAAAGTTTTTATATTAAATAATAAAGTTTTAAAAACCCTTATTCACCCCCCCCCCCCCCCTCTAAGGACGCCTCACGATCCAATAAGTGGTATCAGAGCTAGGTTATTCCAAAACGGTCTAACAACCGTGAATAATGGCGTCTCGTGATCTCACTTTTCATGAAGGGCAAGGAATAAGTAGACCTCCACTTTTCACCGGAACTGACTACAATTATTGGAGAACGTGAATGCGTTATTTTCTAATTAATTTAGATCTAGACGCCTGGGCTAGTGTTGAAACACCGTATACGACTCCTACTTATATTGTTGGAGAAGTAACCATAGAAAAGCCTAAAGATAGGTGGGATGATGGAGATAAAAATAAATGTAAAAATAATGCTAAAGCCATGAATGCTTTATTTTGCACATTAGATATGACTGAATTTAATAGAGTTTGTGCTTGTGAAACTGGTTATAACATTTGGAATTTGCTTGAAATAACTCATGAAGGTACCTCGCAGGTCAAAGACTCAAAGCTATTCCAACTGGAATCAGAGTTTGAAAGGTTCAGGATGGATCCAAATGAGGACGTCGACTCAATGTATACTCGCTTCACCAAGATTGTCAACGCCTCAAAGATTCTTGGAAAAACATTCTCAAATGGTGACTTAGTGAGAAAGATCCTTCGGTCTCTTCCTCTGAAGTTCAATCCAAAGGTGACTGCAATTTCCGAATCGCATGATCTAAGGCGGCTCCAGGTCGAGAGCCTCATTGGGAATCTCAAAACCCATGAGGTCGAACTCAACATTCAAGATGAAGAATACAATAAGGAGCCAAAAAAGAAAGCCTTGGCACTAAAGTCAAGAAAAGAGGATGACGATGAGGAAGATGACGAGGAGAGTCTCTTTGTGAAAAACTTCACAAAGTTCATGAAGAATCCAGAAAGAAGGAATACCTTCCATAAGTACTTTCGAAAAGGATCATCTTCCAAAAAGGAGAAAAAGGAAAAATCAAGCGACGACGATGAAGAGCGACCTCCTCCCGAGTGCTTCCACTGCAGGAAGACCAGGCATGTAAGAATCCAATGCCCAAAATACCTGAAGGAGCAAAAAGAAAAATGGCATAAAGGACAGGAGAAGAAGAAGGTCTTGAAGGCAGCAACATGGGAAGATTCTTCATTCGGATGCTCAAACGAATCAAGTTCAAGCGAGGATGATGAGGCAAACTTGTGCCTCATGGGGAGGAACCAAGAATCAACTGATGACGAGTGCAGTGTCCAAAGCGACACTAAGGTAATCCCTTCTACTTATGATGATCTTTACGTTGAATACTTAAAAACATGCAAATCGTTTGGTAGAAATTTAAGAGATCTTGATCTTCTTAAAACTGAGAATAAAATCCTCTTAAAACTAAATCAAAAACTAAATAAAGAAATGATGTCCTGCCAAAAGAATGACAATCATTTGACAAAGGCAAAGGAACTTGAAAACGATCTTTCTAAGGCTCTCTCCAATATCGAATCGCTCATGAAAGAAAAGGGAGACTTAGAAAGAAGGTTGAAAATATCTCTTTCCCAAATTGAAAATGAAAAGAAAATTTTTGCAAAGAGATGTGGAAATTTAGTAAGTGAAAACTTTGCCTTAAAAGCCCGAATAAATGATCTTAATGTGGTAATAAACAAATTTTGGGTTGGCCAAAAATCACTGGACATGATTTTGGGCAACCAGTGCCATGGGTCTGCTAAGTTGGGCTGGGATACGTTTCTGAAACCTACCGCCCAGCATTGACTACTAGCGCTGGCGTTAGCTCTGTTTCCAGAAATCAAAAATCTTTTCATAAAAAAAATTCTTTCACTCCCTCTACCTCTGTGTATACCAGCAAGGGTCAATAACAGTCTCTGAAAAAGGTCTCAACCCCTTTTGTTGCTTGTGCCAATTGTTTTTTTTTGCACACCATAGACTCTTGCAGGAAGAAGGGAAAGCGCACTTTAAAGCAAATCTGGGTACCAAAGGTCTCCACCTATATTATGGGAGGAACCTCATGGGTATCCAGATCTTCACTAACATTTTATTCTTAGGTATGTTGGCAGGCTAAGGACAAAGAAGACATGTGGTACTTGGACTCAGGTTGCTCCAAGCACATGACGGGCGATAAAGCAAAGTTCCTTAGCCTCACTAAGAAAAAAGGAGGAACCGTGACGTTTGGTGACAATGGAAAAGGAAGAATATTAGGCACCGGTACAGTGGGTAACGATTCTTTCTCTCTTACAAATGTCTTATTTGTAGAAGGCTTAAAACACAACTTAATTTCTTTTAGTCAATTATGTGATAAAGGTCTTAATGTGTTATTTGAGTCCTCTACTAATTTGTGCAAAATTATTGATCCTAAGTCTAATAATATTGTACTCACTGCACCAAGAATTCATAATGTTTATTTAATTATTTTTCACGATCTATCACGAGCATCACTTTAATGTCTTATTTCAAAAAATGAAGAACTTGAATTGTGGCATAGGCGTCTTTGTCACTCTAGCACCAAGTTGATTTTAAAATTGTCAAAAAATAAAATTATTAAAGGGTTGCCAATACTAAATGGAAATCTATCTTCTTTTTGCTTGCCATGCCAAAAAGGAAAATGTTCAAAAACATCATTTAAAAGTAAAAGTGAAATATCCACCACAAGACCATTGCAACTAATTCACATGGACCTTTTTGGGCCAATTAGCACTTGTAATCTTGGTGGTAAAAAGTACACTTTTGTATTGATTGATGATTTTTCCAGATTCAAGTGGACTTTATTTCTTACCTCGAAATCCGATGTGTTTTCTAAATTTTCAAAACTTTGCAATCGCATTCAAAATGAATTAGACATAAAAATTAAATGCATAAGGTCGGATCATGGAGGGGAATTTGAAAATAAAAGCTTCATCACTTTCTGCAATAATCTTGGTATTAAGCACTAATTTTCCGCTCCACACACCCCCCAACAAAATGGTGTGGTGGAGAGGAAAAATAGAACCCTTCACGAACTCACACGCACTATGTTATCCGAGTATGGGTTGCCTAGATCTTTTTGGGCTGAAGCGGTATATACATCTTGTTATGTTATAAATCGTATCATGCTTCGACCTATTTTGAAATTAACTCCATATGAATTATATTACCAAAAGAAACCTAATGTATCATACTTTCATGTTTTTGGATGTAAATGTTTTATCTTAAATACCAAAGATACATTAGCTAAATTTGATGAAAAATACGATGAAGGAGTCTTTCTTGGTTACTCGTCAACTAGCAAGGCATATAGGATATATAATAAAAAGTTTAAAAAGGTTGAAGAGTCTATTCATGTGAAATTTGATGAAATTGTGCCTTGTGTAGATACTAATAGTACAGGAAAAGAAGATGAACCCCCTTCACCTTTGGAGCTTGATGACGATGAACCACTTGGAAAGGACAAAGAAGTAGAGCTCGTGCAAGAATATTTCGTGCCTCCAAGCGTGCTTAGATTCACAAGAGATCATCCAAGGGATCTTGTCATTGGAGAACCATCAAGAGGGGTAACTACATGTTCTGCCCTTAATGAATCTTTTTCTAATTTATGTTTTGTTTCCGAAATTGAACCCAAAAACGCTTCTACTGCTTTAAATGATGAGTTTTGGTTTATTGTTATGAATGAAGAATTAAATCAATTTGAACGCAATAGGGTTTGGAAACTTGTTGAAAGACCATTTAATCACCCAGTCATAGGTGTAAAATGGATATTTAAAAATAAATTAGATGGAGATTCTAGGATCACTAGGAACAAAACTAGATTGGTAGCACAAGGTTATTCTCAAATCGATGGGGTAGACTTTGATGAAACGTTTGCACCCGTAGCTCGCCTTCAATCAATTAGAATCTTTCTTGCATTTGCGAGTACAAATTTAAACTATTTCAAATGGATGTAAAAAGTGCGTTCTTAAACGGGATAATTAAAGAAGAAGTCTATGTAGAACAACCCCCCGGTTTTATAGATGAAAAATTTCCAAATCACGTCTATAGATTTGAAAAGGCGCTTTATAGTCTAAAACAAGCGCCCCGTGCTTGGTATGAACGTCTAACATCTTTTTTATTAAAGCACGGTTATAAAATGGGTAGTGCCGACAACACGCTCTTCATTAAGCATATTGATAATGATGTAATTATTTTACAAATATTTGTTGATGATATTATTTTTGGAGCTACTAATGAAGAGTTGTGTAATGAAGTAGTACTAGTGATGCAAAATGAATTTGAGATGAGTCTAGTTGGTGAATTAACTTATTTTCTAGGCTTTCAAATAACCCAAAGAAATGATGAAATCTTCATATGTCAATCTAAATATGTATATGATATGTTAAAACGATTTGGATTTGAAAACTTAAAACAAGCTAGTACTCCAATGAGCGCGTCACTAAAATTAGGAAAAGATGAAACCGGAATTTCCATTGACCAAACTTTGTATAGAAGGATGATTGGATCCTTATTGTACCTTAGTGCATCTAGACCCGACATTATGTTTGACGTATGCTTATGCGCTAAATTTCAAGCAAACCCAAAAGAATCTCATTTAAAAGCGGTAAAACGAATCTTTAGATACATAATTGGCACACATAAATTAGGACTTTGGTATCCAACTAATGATTCCTTTCTATTACATGGGTATTCCGATTCCAATTATGCGGGTTGTTCTTTAGATATAAAAAGCACTAGTGGCACATGTCATTTCTTAGGTCCTTCTCTAGTTGCATGGTTAAGTAGAAAACAAAATTCCGTTGCCCTCTCCACCACCGAGGCGGAATATATTGCACTAGGAAGTTGTTGTGCCCGAGCTTTATGGATGACTCAAACCTTAGAAGACTTCGGAGTTCATCTAACTAATATTGAACTCAAGTGTGACAACAAGAGTGCTATTGATTTAACCAACAACCCCATTCATCACTCAAGATCCAAACACATTGACGTTAGACATCATTTCATTAGGGATCACATAAAAAAGGAACATGTTCATGTAAGCTTTATTGGAACTGGATCACAACTTGTGGACATCTTTACCAAGCCTCTACCTGATTCTCGCTTTGCTCTACTTAGACTAGAATTACGAGTCTTAGATTTAACAAATTGAAACTCACCACATGCTATATCTCCTCAAAAAGAAAAAGAAAAAAATTCAAATATAAAAGATAAAAATATTTTAAAACCACCAAAATATGCTTAAATAAGCCTTCTAAATATTTCCACTTTCTCTGAAATTTCTACCCTAAGAAGGTCTATGTACATACTCCCTATTCCAAAGAATTTTTTTTCAAAAATCTCAAAAAATAGAGTACTGTCTCGGCGTTAACTAGTTAACGCCAGGCGTTATCTTTTTTGACCATATTGAAATTCTGCTTTCTCTAGCATATTTCTGGTATTTTTCTACTATTTTTTCTCAGTTCATTTTGTCTGATTTCAAATTATTTTTCCTAACTTATTCATTTTTCTCCAAAATACAAAAAAATAATTAAATAACTCAAAATAATCAAAAATATGTTTTTTGTATTTCTGTTACTTTAACAAAATTGCATCTCTTTTACAAGTGATATCACTCTTAAAATAAAGCAAGTGATTACATTCCTTTGGTATAATCTTTGACTGATGTTCGTTCACGCTTATCATCTATCTTTCAACTGTGTTACTCTCTCCTTTAGCTCGATCACGACTTTACTTATGATAAAACAAAACTCTTACTTCCTCTCTTAGTTATGTTCTACCTTTTGCCATCTCTCTTTTTTTACACTCCACCCATTTTTTGCTAATAACAAAAGGGGGAGAATAAAATGATAAATCGCAAGGAGTAGGATTCACTATATTAAGGGGGAGCATGAATCTAGTCTATGAGTGCATACACTAAGGGGGAGCACTTAAGCAGGGGGGGCAAAATTTAATAATCTATAATTCTTATAAATGTCTAAATATTGTTTGTGTCATACATCCTTCTAAAAACACATCTATCTTATATCGAATTTATCTCTATTGGATTTTTTATTATCAAAAGGGGGAGATTGTTGGAACACGGTTCTTCCGCATCCCTTTGATTTGAGAATAACAAATCCTACTTGTATTTGATCTTATTTGTCATTGTGTTTTTAGTATGTATGCTTGCACAATGATGACACTAGTAGGTGGAATTATTGGTCTGGAACAACTCAAAGCTGAAGTAAGGAAATTGGTCTAACGTCAAGTGTTAGAACCTAACACGAGGCGGTAACGCGCAGCTCATCGGGATGATTATGGCAAGGAGGAAGCAGCCGTGATTGCAGGGGGAAATTTAGGAATGATCCAACCTAATGCCAGCGTTGGCCTTAACGCCAGCGTTAGGATTGCCTAAAATAAACAATTCCTAAAGTGCATAATCTCCTTCCTGTTTTAAAGATTCGAGCCATCAAAACATTACTATACTGGGTCAACACCCGGCGTTAGCCTTAACGTCGGCGTTAGCTCAAGCTCTATAAATTAGATGATTTCGTCTTCTCCAACTACTGATTGATTAGAGCCCTACTCCAGCACTCCAGCAACTCAATCAGGGCCATATTTTCCAGTCGTTCATCTCCCGCACACATTCGAGCAAAGAATTTAAGGAGGATCGGATCAACGCTTCCTCAACGCGAATAACGCACGCTTCGACTTCAAGAACTTTCAGCGGCCTTCGTCCTCTCCAAAATTCTTCATAGGGAGTTTTTAGATTTGTGTTCAAATATTTATTTGTAACCTTTTTATTATTTTCGTGGAAGTAAATTTGCCTCGTGTTGGTGACTAGGTCTGTGTAGGACTTAGTGGGTAACTCGCCTCGTGTTGGTGACTAGGTCTAGAAAGTAGATCTAGGGGGTGCTCGAGGCCTTTTTTGGGGATAGAAAGGCTAGAGCAGCTTTAGGCTGGATCTGGGAAAGATCGGCTAAAGCCAACCGGTTCTTAGTGAGAAGAGTCGGTATAAAAAACAAAAAGAAGATTTCATATTTCGCCTACGATTTCTAGCGTTATAGAAATCACATTTTTGTAATCATAAATTATAATGAAAATCTTGTTCTTTCTAGTTTGTTTTAATTGATTCACTCCTCTTTAATTTTGATTCAAGTTGATTTAAAGAAAAACAACAAAAGTTTTTATATTAAATAATAAAGTTTTAAAAACCCTTATTCACCCCCCCCCCCTCTAAGGGCGCCTCACGATCCAACAATTTGCACTCTTAAAAATTAAGAAAAGTGGTTGTCCTTTGAAATTACATTGGTTTGCAAAACAAGTGTATTCGGAGATTTTTGTACAAAACAAAAATCATGAAACAAATTGACAAATATAACTCCACCAAGCACTACTTGAACCTCCTGATAAGTCTTAATAAGCGTTGTGAGGTTGAGCACCTTGGAAAGAATAGTAAAGTATCTTGTGCTAACCTTCATTTTTTTAAAAAACCACTTATTCTTAAGTACACCGGATCACAAAAAAATCAATATTGAAAATTAAAGTATGTGATCCCCCAAGCACTATTTTGCACCCTGATAAGTCTTAATAAGCATTATGTGTGCAAAGCACCTTGGTAGTTGTATATTTTTTGGGGCAGTGAAGTGCGTGGAAGTAAAATTATTTGTGTTTTATTGTGCACTTTACTCTATATATGTCTTGTATTTTTTATTAAATCATTTGTTTACTCTATTCAAAATACACTTATGTGCACATCATTATATTTCATAACACTTTTTCTCATGAGTATTGGATCCTAATGCTAAAATTATATACTCTCTTTATATATAAAATGCACTAGATAACCTAGCATGCCTTCTACAATGTTTGGTATGTTTTGAATTTGTGAATTAAAATAACATTGTAGTAATCTCTTTTTGATAACATTATTTCATGCTTGGTTACTTTATTATCAAACTGAAAGAATTTAAATAAAAAAATGATTTACAAGAACATCTTCCTTTTTGGAATTTAACTCATATTTCTTCTTATGAATCATCATTATTACAAAAAGATATTTTTTTTTGTATTTCTATATGTCTTCTACATCATCACCATATATTTTTTTACCTTGCGCTTCCATGCCTATATCAAAGTCTTACAACTCAAAATTCCTTTTTTAAGTGGTAGACTTGCTTGGTAGAAATTATATTGGTTATTCTAACACGAATATTATTTTTATACTAAAAACTCTGATTCATTAATGGATTTCAAAATAGCTATGTGTTTTTTTAATTCAAATAAAAATATAAACTCGTAGGCTATGAACTTATCAGTAGATCTAAATGCTTAATGTTTCCAATGATTATTATCCCATGATTACATATCTCACCATCGTGGGGGCGTAGGGTTGTAGACATTAGATAACCTAACCTCTAAGTCATGTCTTGTCCTTAACCAGGGAGTGTTCCAGTGGGGCCTTGCGAGGCACTGGGGGGAAAGAGTGTTAGGTTTAGTATTTTCTAGTGTTTGTATATGGGACTAACACCCCAACCTACCGCATGTATGCAGCTCCTCATGACCATCTGTCACTTAGTATGGGGCTAGGGTGTAAACATATTGTCTGGGTAGATTGGTTACTTGAAAATCATTACCTTATTATGCATAAAACTCCTTATCATTTCATTTCCTCTAAAAAGCTCGATCATGCCCTATCTTTTTTTATCAAAAATCCTCTTTTTATGTCTCTTGCTTACTTACCCACTTTTGCTAAAAACAAAAGGGGGCGAACTAACATGATAAATAAAAACTGCTACCAAAAGAGAAAACTAGCATAATTAATTAAGATGATAGCTTATATATAAGGGGAGCATTCACATAGGGGGAGCATGTATTTAGGTGGAGCAATTCTAAATACTAAAATCGACATTATCCTAAGTCATCACTTTCACACACACACAAGTAGGTTTCATCATGCTTATATATTAATGCTCTGATTTATCATTAATGGATTTGTTATTATCAAAAGAGGGAGTTTGTTGGAACATCATCTTCTCCATCTCCTAAGTTTGAGAATCACAAATCCTATGTGTATTTGATCTTGTATGTTTAAGTGTGCATGAAACAAGTCTATATGACTCAAGGATAACATAAGAAGGTTGCCCCCAGTTTTGAACCCAGAATTCCAACATGCCCACTAGCGACGGCGGTAGCACCTAGCGCAAGCGCTAGCTCTGATTAGAGAAAATTTCAGGAGCAGTTATAGAAGGTGCTAGCGCCAGGCGATAGTAGCTAACGCAGGCGGTAGCAGCTAGCGCGGGCGGTATCTACTAGCACAGGCGGTAGTGCAAAGCACAAGAGGAAGGTGGTCGGCTTGCCTTAAAATGAAGATACGCATGCGGAGAATATTGCCTAATCCGGGATAGCGCCCGCGGTAGCGATAGCGCAGTTGCTAGCTCCAAGGCTATAAAAATGACCCCTTGGATCCGTCTTCTTCATCCTCTTATGATCCTAAATTCCAGAGCTTCGTGCGACAACATATAGAGGAATATTCGGAGAGAGACTCCCACAAATCCATGAAGGCTTAAGGAGATCGTTTGAGAAGATTTCAACACGCTTCATCACCATGACAAAAGACCGCATCGACTACGATCATACTCTATGGGTCTTCGTCTACTTCTCTAAAAGATCCATATAGGGAGTTTTTATATTGTTGTTGTTATTTCATCCATCTCTTTTAAATCGTGTAGTAAATTTTCCTCGTATTGGCGACTAGGTCTGGGTAGGACTTAGGGCAGAAATTTGCCTCGTGTTGGTGATTATGTCTAGGTTATAGATTTAGGGGGTGCTCGAGGACATATCCGGGGAAGGATTGGATAGAGCGGCTTGAGGCCGTATCCGGGGAAGGATAGGCTAAAGCCACCGGTTCGTGTGGATACCAGTCGGGATAGAAAACAAAAGGGATTTTACTTTTCGCCTTCGATTTCTAACGTTATAGAAATCTATCTTTGTAATCAATTTTATCAATAGTAATCATGTCTCTCTTTGTGTAATAAAATTGATTTGATTTCCATTTCACTAAATTGTTTATTATACTCTCTTTCATTATAAAACAATTTAGATCTTTATTCAAAATCACTATTCTAATCTACTTACTTTTCAAGTGTATGAAAATATAATAAAAGTTTTTCTAACCCTTATTCACCCCCCCCCCTATAAGGGCACCTACAGATCCAACAATGACTTTCAAACCCAAAAAGAACGATGAACTGCTCCATAAAAACCTTGACTTAGTCCCTGAAGTCAGGGACATGGCTGACAAGTTCATCGTCTTCTACCAGAGGCACGTAGCCTGGCTCTATGATCGCAGGGTAAAACCGAGACTAATCAATGTCGAAGATCTCATCCTACGCAGCATCGAAGCAGCAGGTAAAGGCCTGCAAAGAGATAAACTCTCATCAGCTTGGGAGGGATCGTACATTGTCACTACAATTGTGAAGCCTGGGACATACAAGCTCAGAACGACAGAAGGAAAGACCCTACCACGTACTTGGAAAGCGCAAAACCTGCGCCGTTTTTATCAGTAAATTTATTTATTTATGATATGTAAAAATTCACGAACCCCCACTCGTGCAAACTAACTTGATTTAATGAAAGCTATGTTGTAACACCAACACTTATGATTAAGCAAAAATGATGTCATACGTTTTCACTACCACAAAAGAACATAGCGATGTAAGGGTTTGTCCCTCGCACGGTTGCCAACGGTTTGAAGACTAATGCTCTTCACCGTCAACTCTGGGGCTCGTTCCCCCCGTAACCATAAGGGCATGTCCCTCGCACAGTTACTAGCGATTTGAAGACTAACGCTCTTCACCGTCAACTCCGGGGTTCGTTCCCCCCGTAACCGTAAGGGCCTGTTCCTCGCATGGTTGCCTGCGGTTTGAAGACTAACGCTCTTCATCATCGCATCTAGGGCCCGTTCCCCCCGTAATCGTAAGGGTCTATCCCTCCCATAGTTACCAGCGATTTGAAGACTAACGCTCTTCACCGTCAACTCTGGGGCCCTTCCCCCTGTATCCGTAAGGGTCTGTCCCTCGCATGGTTACCACCGGTTTGAAGACTAGCGCTCTTCACCATCAAACTTAGGTCCAGTCCTCCCATAGAAAATATCTAAAACAATGGAGCAACAAGATCAACACAGCGAAACAAAAACAAAAAGTACAAATGCAAAGGTCAACTCTCGGCAATGTCAAAATGATCCTCCTCCCAGTGGTCTCCAGGTCCAAGACACCGCAAAGAAGGTAGTGAAACCTTTGAACTCCCTAAGCGATAATATGGACTTCAAAGGTTTGGGGGGCAATTGATATGCACCCAGGAAGTTATATGAAGCTCCAAGGGGTGCGATTAGCGAAAACCCCTCCATGGGAAAATGGAGCCAAGTTAAAACACATGACAATGAGAGTGGGGAGAAAACCGCCCCAGCTATCGCACGATGTTGCATGTGTTAGCTCCAGCGGGGCCACACCCCACCATCACCGAGCATGCCCGAAGTCGCATAGTTGCACCCACCAAGGGGGATGCGGCTAAGCCCGACCCCCGCTAAGGGGGCGCGGCCCGCACCCCGCTCATAGAGTGCAGGCGAGGTCACACCCCATATAGCAAAGTGCAGCCAAAACTGCACCCCACTTAGTGGGGTGCGGCCATGGCCGCACCCCCCATGGGGTGTGGCCGACGTCGCAACCCCCATGGGGGAGAGGCTGACACCTCACCCCTCCATGGGGTGCGGTCGGCGTCGCGCCCCTCATGGTGGAGCGGCTAGCGCCGCATTCCTAATGGGGTGCGGCCGACGACTCACCTCCCATGCGGGAGCAGCCGGTGTCGCACCCCCCATAGGGTGCGGCCGGCGCCGCACCCCTTATGGGGGTATGACCAAACTCACACCCCCATGGGGGAAAAGTCGGCACCGCAACCCCCATGGGGTGCGTCCGGCGCCGCACCCTCAATGGGGGAGCGGTCGGCGCTGCACCCCCATGGTGGAGCGACCAAACCTGCACCCTTATAGGGAGTGCGGCAGGGCTCACACTCTCCTCGGGGGTGCGTCTGGATTTCCAGTATCCTCCTTTTCAGGAGGGTGCGTCTTCCCGTATTAGGGGGGCACGGGCTCAAGCATGCGCGCTCTTGCCATGCACAATCACGTCCTTGGCTTTCCACCCGCAAAACAAGCCAAGTGCTTCTGCATTCATAGTGCGCTCAGAGAGCTGCCATGTTCGTTGCACGCTCAGAATGCTTCTGTGCTTCTTGCACGCTCATAAGGCTTCTGTGTTCGCGACGTGCACGACAGTTAACCTTTCCTGATTTCCTATATTGCTGGTCCAGTTCACTGCACTCAGTGTCATCAACAAAGTTTCCCAAACTACCAACCTGACCGAACTGCTCGGGTGGTAAGACAAGAATATCCAAAAGGTGGCGATCTGTGTGCTCCAAATCGACCAGCGTGATTTAGCCATCAGGTGGTTACGGTGGTTACAATAGCAAAATTACCGGGCTACCCCTGCCCAAGGTTATAAAAGGAGCCCAGGGCTTTCATTTCAGGATACATTCTTTTCTACGCCCGAGAGAGCTCCTCTGAAGATTTCCTCTGAGTTGTCCTTCAGCGCTTGAAGATCTCCTTTGATCTTTGAAGATCTTCTTCGAGCCTTCGAAGGTCTCCTTCGAGCCTTCGAAGGTCTCCTTCGAGCCTTCGAAGGTCTCCTTCGAGCCTTCGAAGGTCTCCTTCGAGCCTTCGAAGGTCTCCTTCGAACCTTCGAAGCTCTCCTTCGAGCCTTCGAAGCTCTCCTTCGAGCCTTCGAAGGTCTCCTTCGAGCCTTTGATGATTTCCTTTGCTTCGGAAGATGATCTTCTTAAGCGAATTGGGAATCCTCCGGGCATCGAAAGGAGACTCGAGAATCTCACTTTCATTCCCATAAAAGTACTTAGTCTCTCGAGAGTTGGCATGTCACCCTCGAAGTTTTCTCTCTACTACTATTGTAATGAGCAGCGGCCTGTCGCGCTCGAGTTCTCAGCTTTCAATTATAACGAACCAAAAAAAAGTGGAAAACTCGAAAAGGATGAAAAACCAAGCGGTCTACCAGAGCGTCGAGTGACCCGCAATAATTTTAATGTGTAGTTCTAAGCACATTTGCAAGAAAAGATAATGAACATGTGTGTACTTTGGGTAATAATGAACATAATGCAAGCGACGCTGAAGAAGTGGAAGAAGAGCATACATGTGCACCACACAGTGTACTAAAGTTCTCCAAATATCATTCAAGGTAACTCGTGCTTATTGAACCATCAAGAGGGTTAACGACACATTATTCTTTGCACTAATCCTTCTCAAGCTTATGCCTTATTTTTATGCCATCAAAAGAGGTGAGTAGGAAAGATTTCTAGCTTATAAATTAAATTATGTTGAGAGCAAATTCTAGTAAAAATAAATTTCCTAAGATCTAAAAATCTAGAAGAAAATATAGTAGAAATCTAAAGAGGTTTAGCAAATTTACTACAAAATGAAGCTACATAAAATAAAAAGAGAAGTCATGCAAAAGAAAATTCTCTAATCAAGCTCAAACCATAAAATGATTCTTAAAACAAGATTACCTAAAATTTAGATTTAACAAACTATGATAAACAAAATTTTAGCCAATTAAAAATATAAAAATGCGTATAAATATTCTCAACTAAATTTTTAAGAAATCACAAAAACAACAAATAGGAGTTTAATTAAAAAAATTGGTTTTTGTTCTAAGTTTTTCATTTTTTTTGAATTTTTTATATTATCTTTTTTATAATAGAAGAAAGAAAACTAGTTTTAAACCTAACAACAATTTTTTTGTTAACTCTTGGATTTCCCGAGGTATACCCCATGAAGGGTTCTCAACGGTACTAGGAGGTTGATGCGATGATTCGGCAAGTGCACCGGTCGCGCAAGTAATAAATTTTGGGAATAAATCCCCGAGTGTCGGTCTCTTGAGGAACACAGTAAGGTGGAGTTAGGTTTTGAGGAAGGACTTGAGATTGAAGTCCTAAAGCGGATGGATTGCGGGGGAGTTGGGTTGGCTTTTGGAAAACAAAAGAAAATCTAGCAACTACTCCTATGCAATGCCGCTATGCAATGCTTCGCTCGGCGGGATGGAAACTAGGCAGGCCTTGAGCGCGCTGCGTCGCAAGGGCGGATGGACGAGAATGCTAATGGAATCGAACTATGCAGGCCTTGAGCGCGCTGCTTCGATAGGCGAATGGAATACGGGCCACGATGCCACGCTTCGGTAGGTGGATGGGCGAGTAGGCTTACGGATTGAGGGTCGCAAGCACCTCTTCGACAAGCACGCCACTAGCAATTGCTAGTGCGGCACAACACAACAATAAACCACACCACGGCACACCTCAAAATAATAAGCAAGAATACCCAAATCACATAGATAATCAAGTATAAATGCTAATAATCAAAACACACTTCATCATAATGTTAGATCTAGCTACAAATACATCAATAAGAGAAGAATAAGGCAAGAAATCGACCGAATCCGAAGGCTCGTTGTAGATTCACGGTTGGAATCGCCGGGTTGTCAATCCGCGTCCAAGCTCGGTCCGCAACTACGTCCGGGGTAGAGAGAGCTGTCACGACTCTCCAATGGACCCGTCTTCTTCGTGTCACGATCCGGTAGAGGTTGCAAACTTCCTCTTGCTCGATGGAGATGGTGGCTAGGTCTTCCTTTGGAGCTCTTGGATGAAGGAGGAGGCCGAGAGGAAACTCCGGCGAAGATTTGGCGTTGAAAGCTTGCCCGGAGATCCTCCCTAAGGTGGGCGGCGATGGAGAGGCGAAACCAGGCGGACGGGAGCAGAAAACGGCGGAGTCGGGCGAGCGTTTTTTGACCTAAATCGCGAGCAGGGAATTTATAGGCGCTGGATTTAAACAGTGCGCACGGTCAGTGGCGCACGACCAGTGGTCGTGCGCACTAGAATCCGGTGATCGTGCGCTCTGCCTGGACGGAACCTGCAAAGACAGAAATTATAAAATAAAATGTTCGCACGACCAGTGGCGCACGACCGGTTGTCGTGCGCACTAGCGTCAGTGGTCGTGCGCAATAGATGAAACAGAACTCAGAAATTTAATGGTCAATGCGCACGAGCAGTGGCGCACGACCGGTGGTCGTGCGCACTGGCATTGGTGGTCGTGCGCACTGCACCAAACAGAACTCGTGAAAAAGGCGTTAAGTGCACACGATCAGTGGCGCACGACCAGTGGTCGTGCGCAATAGAACCAGTGATCGTGCGCAGTGTTCCTGTGCAGAATTGCACCGGAAACACCTGCACGACTCCTGTTCTAGCGTACAACCGCAAATCCAGCCACTAAAAGTGGCACCTAACAGTGCATGAAAACTACTAATGAAAATAAACATGAAATCACACCAAAATGGGCCAAAAGGTGCACCTAGCATAGGGTATCAAATATGAACTAAAACAGGGCTAAAGTGCAGTGAATCGACTAACTAAACGGCCCAGATGAGTCCATAAAAGTGTATATGATGAGGACTCATCACACCCCCAGACTTAACTGTTTGCGCGTCCCGAGCAAACAAATTCTAAGCGAACTAGGAAGGAACAATAGATGGCCTAAAATTACAATACAGAGTACCATGCGAAGTCGCATGCTCACGTGCATAGGAAAAATAGCAGAAAAGATTTCTAATTATACAAACAGTTTAAATATATTTCTAAAAGGGTAAAAGCGTATTACAACTACTCAAAATGGTGAACAATGGTGAATCATTCGGTCATGCATACGGAGAAAGTAAACTAAGCGCTGAGACGAGCATTGCTCAAGATCGGGATGCGGGAAAAACTCCACTGAAATCCATCAGTGTCGGTGACCATAGGCTTGCCTGGTCACATTCTCTCCACGGCACTGGTTTGACTCAAATGCGTGAATCAATAGGACTTTAGGTTTTAAATGAGGCTTGGGTTTAGGTGAGGAAAAACAAAGATAAAAACGACGGCTAAAGCACTAAACCCAAATGAGCTCATGCAGGAAACTATCCTCATTCACCACACAAACATGCGGGTACACAACACCCCCAGACTTGGACTTAACAGCATGGGTGCGTGCACCGCCTACTCCCAAACATAAATCTATACATAAAGATTTTCAAGTAAACATTCCTTCTCTTTCCTTTCTTTTTAACTTCTTTTTCTTTTTCTCATTTTTTTTCTTTTCTTATCATTTTCAGCAAATAAACAAAAGGACACATCCACATCTTCACAAACATATTACCACATCAACAACCCAACTCATGAAAATAATAAACAGCTAAAGCTCAAATTTTGGGTGTGCGACTAGGATTGGCTTTTGGGCTTTGGTGAAATAAAAGTGGGGCTGAATCAAAGGACGGGTAGGCACAACTAGGCTAGCGAGGATATAGCGGTAGGGATAGGCACAAAGGCTCAACCGGGCCAAAATGATGACCTATATCACATTCACACAATTGACTAACCGTATACCCATGCTTCAAGAATCGCTTGGGGCAAGTTCTAGCCACCGAGAAAGATTCTCCTTTCTCCCGACTCAAGCAATACGAATCTAGCGATCGTATACACACATCCCTATGCTACCGTTTGATTCCACCGAATTCACCATTTGAGTAGAGTAAACAACATTTACACTAGTAGAAAAAATATAAAACCATAAGTATAAAGAGAAGTCTAATCTACACGAATTTCTATGCAACCGAGCACTCGACTAGGAGCACTACTAGAGTCAACATTTTACTCTGCTGCATAGTCCTAAGCCATCACCTAGACTTTCCCAAATAAGCAAAAGAATTAAATTCACAACAGAGCAAGCAAACAGATGAGTACGCGCTCAAGTGGGTGATGTGGTGTGCAATGAAAGTGAACAACAATTTAAATGAAATCTTCTAACATGCAGTGCAATAGTGCACGTGAGCGGGTAAACAAAACTACTCTCCCCCAGACTTAAACTAAACAATATGCGCAAAATGAAGCTATGAAATTCAGAGTAATGCTAGGGAAAGAGAGTACCCAGTGCTCAGAAATGAGCACACCAGAAGATTGGCGTTCAAACCAAGACTAAGCTGCAGCGTCCGCCATCCAGAAAAGAAACCTGCAGGGGTCAGCTCCGCAAAAACAAAAGACAAAAGAAAACTGAAAAGAAAATACTACTAACTAAACATGATTAGGTGAAATAGAAATGCATAAAAGAAAGATAACTACTGGGGTTATTGTCATCCCAGCACGACTTATTTAAAAACTAAAGGTTCTAACTAATGGGCCTATGGAAGAGAAAATGAACAGGCAACTGTTCTAATACGCGTGTCGGTAGTGGGTACCGATATGGCGACAGAACAGTCACGCCTCTACCCGAATATAGATAAAACCTGCCCATCACAGGTAGAGGGAAAGGAATGTAAGAAAAGGAGGAGGCCTGGTCCTCACTCGTCTCACAAGAAACATCCTTGCCTAGCAAGGTATCGTCAACAGCAGGTCCGCAGGAGGAGAAGGCAATGAGTGGAGCTTCCTCTACGGAGGGAGAATAAACCTCCTCACATGAGAGGATGCTCGCATCATTGACTTGAGCAAACAGCTCCAAGTCCTCCTGATGTACCTGTGAAGATTCAACCTGCACAGACTCAGATGAAGGAAGGGGATCAAGAAATAAATAAGGCGAAGAACATAAATAGTCAGAAATCGGGGGAGTGGTCCCGGTCTCACTCCCGGCATGATCCAAGGGTAGACCACTATCATCATCGTAAATATCATAGCAGGGGGGACTTGAGAACTCGGGGGCCTCAGTGGTGATTTGGACCTCCTCGTCCCGTGAAGAAGTGCAAACCTCCTCATCAGAGAGAGTATCCTCCTCATCCCACTAAGGAGCACCATCGTGTTCAAAGTATTCATTCTCCCCATCGGGGAAAATGACATCCTCATCCCACTTTGGAGCACCCTCCAAGTCAGAAGCATCACCCAGCTCCATTACTTCGATAGGATCATAAAGAATATGCGTAGAAAAATCTTGCAAAGAAACTGGAGGAACAAAAAGATTCGGTTCCTCCGCAAAAAGATCTGCTAAAGCCTCCCCGATGGACAGAATACTTTCCTCATCAAACTCAGGTGCATCTAGGAGCTCCCATTCCTCTCCTTGTTGGCTAACAGATGAGTGATCATCATCACTGGGAGTGAAGCCATACACAGGGAGTGAGGGGTCCATGCACGAAACAGGCTCAGGGGTAACGGGCACGATAGCCTCCATGGGTAAGGAATGAGTGATAGGGACAATGTTGTCCTGAGTGGATGGGCGGCGGTCAGGCTTGGAAAGACTAGGACAATCCTTCAATTCATGACCCTCTCCTCGACACAACAAGCAAACAATGTTCCTACACTGCCTAGCATTTAACTCATTCATTTGGGCTATATAATAGTCCATCATGTCGTAAGTGCCAGGAGAAATATCCCATGAAGACATTTTCAATAATAAATGCAGATATAAAGAGGCTGAAATTCTTTGCAAGTACAATCTACACAAACAGAAACACTCCTTGAAAACAACTTGCCAAAAACTTTAAAATAGGGGGGAAAGAAATAAAAGCAAACAACAAACGATTAAAAGCAAAACAAAAATAAAAATGCGGCTATACACAATGAAAGAACTACTATCTCTCGGCTCTCCCTCTCAACAAAACTCACACGACTGTGATCCCCGGCAACGGCGCCAAAAACTTGATGCGATGATTCGGCAAGTGCACCGGTCGCGCAAGTAATAAATTTTGGGAATAAATCCCCGAGTGTCGGTCTCTTGAGGAACACAGTAAGGTGGAGTTAGGTTTTGAGGAAGGACTTGAGATTGAAGTCCTAAAGCGGATGGATTGCGGGGGAGTTGGGTTGGCTTTTGGAAAACAAAAGAAAAGCTAGCAACTACTCCTATGCAATGCCGCTATGCAATGCTTCGCTCGGCGGGATGGAAACTAGGCAGGCCTTGAGCGCGCTGCGTCGCAAGGGCGGATGGACGAGAATGCTAATGGAATCGAACTATGCAGGCCTTGAGCGCGCTGCTTCGATAGGCGAATGGAATACGGGCCGCGATGCCACGCTTCGGTAGGTGGATGGGCGAGTAGGCTTACGGATTGAGGGTCGCAAGCACCTCTTCGACAAGCACGCCACTAGCAATTGCTAGTGCGGCACAACACAACAACAAACCACACCACGGCACACCTCAAAATAATAAGCAAGAATACCCAAATCACATAGATAATCAAGTATAAATGCTAATAATCAAAACACACTTCATCATAATGTTAGATCTAGCTACAAATACATCAATAAGAGAAGAATAAGGCAAGAAATCGACCGAATCCGAAGGCTCGTTGTAGATTCACGGTTGGAATCGCCGGGTTGTCAATCCGCGTCCAAGCTCGGTCCGCAACTACGTCCGGGGTAGAGAGAGCTGTCACGACTCTCCAATGGACCCGTCTTCTTCGTGTCACGATCCGGTAGAGGTTGCAAACTTCCTCTTGCTCGATGGAGATGGCGGCTAGGTCTTCCTTTGGAGCTCTTGGATGAAGGAGGAGGCCGAGAGGAAACTCCGGCGAAGATTTGGCGTTGAAAGCTTGCCCGGAGATCCTCCCTAAGGTGGGCGGCGATGGAGAGGCGAAACCAGGCGGACGGGAGCAGAAAACGGCGGAGTCGGGCGAGCGTTTTTTGACCTAAATCGCGAGCAGGGAATTTATAGGCGCTGGATTTAAACAGTGCGCACGGTCAGTGGCGCACGACCAGTGGTCGTGCGCACTAGAATCCGGTGATCGTGCGCTCTGCCTGGACGGAACCTGCAAAGACAGAAATTATAAAATAAAATGTTCGCACGACCAGTGGCGCACGACCGGTGGTCGTGCGCACTAGCGTCAGTGGTCGTGCGCAATAGATGAAACAGAACTCAGAAATTTAATGGTCAATGCGCACGAGCAGTGGCGCACGACCGGTGGTCGTGCGCACTGGCATTGGTGGTCGTGCGCACTGCACCAAACAGAACTCGTGAAAAAGGCGTTAAGTGCACACGATCAGTGGCGCACGACCAGTGGTCGTGCGCAATAGAACCAGTGATCGTGCGCAGTGTTCCTGTGCAGAATTGCACCGGAAACACCTGCACGACTCCTGTTCTAGCGTACAACCACAAATCCAGCCACTAAAAGTGGCACCTAACAGTGCATGAAAACTACTAATGAAAATAAACATGAAATCACACCAAAATGGGCCAAAAGGTGCACCTAGCATAGGGTATCAAATATGAACTAAAACAGGGCTAAAGTGCAGTGAATCGACTAACTAAACGGCCCAGATGAGTCCATAAAAGTGTATATTATGAGGACTCATCAGAGGTGAGATGGGACGATAGCCCAAATGTTCTTTTCCAAGATTTAAATTTTTTATTTTCTAAATTTTTTTGAATTTTTGGGTTTTACATGTGCTTAAATAAAAGAAAAACATGAATTTTTTTTGAAGATTTTCTTACTTAAGAACTACATTTTTAAGAGATATTTACACCACATACTTAAAGTTAAACGTTGTCCCCAATGTTTAAAACTAAGTATGAAGTAAAAATGAAAAAAAGTGAATAATGTGCAAGACAAAACAAAAAGAAATGCAAGATAAAAGAGAAGGAAGAAAAATAAAAAAAGGGCTTCCCTGATTTTGAGGATGCGGGGGGAAGCAGCGGTTACCTACAAAACATGTTAAAGAAGAAACAAAAACAAGAGAAAACAAAATAAAGATAACTTTGGGGTGCCTCCCAAAAGCGCTTTGTTTAAGGTCGCGTAGCTTGACCCAATGGCGCTCACGATATTGGTGGAAGAATTATTGAATCACTCTTTTCGTTCGAAAGATCTCCTGGAAGATACAACTTAAGGCGGTGCCCGTTTACTTTGAAGGAACCATTTTCTGGGTGGGAAATTAGAATTGTCCCATAGGACCAAACCTCTTTAACAATAAAGGGTCCGGACCATTGAGATTTTAGCTTTCCTGGAAAAAAGCGAAGACGAGAATTATAAAGGAGAACGAGATCGCCCGGTGAAAAAGTTTAGGAAATTTTATATGCTTATCATGATAAAACATTGTTCGCTCCTTATATAATTTGTTACTTTCGTATGCATTCGCTCGCCACTCGTCTAATTCGTTCATTTGGAATTTTCTTTGTTCGACCACTAACGTAGAATCGAAGTTTAAAAATTTAAGCGCCCAAAATGTGTGGTGTTCTAGTTCGACCGGAAGGTGGCAAGCCTTGCCATAAACCATTCGATACGGTGTACAACCGATAGCAGTCTTGTACGCCGTTCGATAGGCCTATAGCGCATCATCGAGCTTAAGTGCCTGATCCTTTCGATTTATGAAAACGGTTTTTTCTAAAATCCGCTTTAATTCTTGATTTACGACTTTGACTTGGCCGCTCGTTTGTGGGTGATAAGCAGCGGATAGTTTGTGCGTGACACCATATTTTGCTAAGATTTTCACGAATTGGGTATTGCAAAAATGGGTACCCCGATCACTAACTATAGCGCGCGGCATACCAAATCGAGAGAATAATTTTTTTAGAAGTTAACGACGACTCTCGCATCGTTAGTGGAGAGAGCTTGCACTTCCGCCCACCTTGGCACATAGTCGACCGCAACTGGAATATACTTGTTTGAAAAAGAGGGAGGGAGAGGACCAACGAAATTAATTCCCCAAAGATCGAAAATTTCGCTTTCTAAGAAAATATTTTGGGGCATCTCATCCCGGCGGGAGATGTTCCCCGACCGCTGGCAGCTGTCGTAAGTACTCACAAGGGTGTGAGCATCTTTGAAGAGCGTGGGCCAATAAAAGCCCGCCTCCAGCACCTTCCTCGCAGTTCGGTTCGCTTGATAATGACCACCGGTTGGTCCCTCGTGATAATGCCGCAAAATTTTTAGACCTTCCTCACTCGAGACGCATCTTCTCACTACCTGGTCTGCATAAACACAGAATAAAAAGGGGTCCTCCCAAAAATAATTCTTTAAATCAGAAAGAATTTCTTCTTTTGCTGACTCGAGAATTCTTTTGGTAGGACCCGAGCTACTAGTAGTTAGCCAAATCCGCAAACCAGGGGGTGGAAGATATATTTAAATTTTTGAGAGCGAGGAGGCGCACTACAGGAAATTTATCGATAATGTCGGCTTCTATTAACGCTTTCGTGGCGGGATTTTCTAAATGGGAAAGATGATCGGCCGCCAAGTTTTTGGCTCCCCTTTTGTCCCGGATCTCTAGATCAAACTCCTGCAAGAGGAGGATCCATCGCAAAAGATGGGGCTTGGCATCCGATTTACTTAAAAGATACCTAAGCGCAGAGTGATCTGTGAAGACGATAACTTTTGAGAGAGTGTTATACGACCTAAACTTATCAAAAGAAAAAATGATTGCTAGAAGCTCCTTCTCGGTAGTTGTGTAGTTCACTTGTGTCGACGTGAGTGTTTTGCTCGCATAATAAATCAGGTGGAAATACTTACTCACCCGTTGACATAATACGGCACCTACTGCAATATCACTCGCGTCACACATAATTTCAAAGGGTAGCGACCAATCCGGGGCGACTAAAATCGGAGAATTTGTAAGTTTTTCTTTGATAAGTTTAAAGGACAAGTAGCATGCATTGTTAAAAAGGAAGGAAGACTCTTTCTCGAGGAGATGGGTTAACGGCTTCGTGATTTTGGAAAATTTTTGTATAAAGCGCCGATAAAACCCTGCGTGTCCTAGGAAACTTCTAATGGCTTTTACATTCGTTGGAGGGGGGAGTTTTTCATTTACTTCGATCTTGGACCTGTTGACCTCGATCCCTTTGCCCGATATTTTAAGGCCAAGGACTAATCCTTCTTTGACCATAAAATGACATTTCTCCCAATTGAGAGCTAAATTTGTTTTCTCACAACGTTGTAACACGCGCTCGAGATTTTTTAAACAATTTTTGAAAGAGTTTCCGAAAACAGAAAAGTCGTCCATGAAAACTTCCATCACTTCCTCTACTAACTTGTCGAATATAGCCAGCATACATCTTTGGAATATAGCTGGCGCTTTACAAAGACCAAATGTCCTCCTTCGATAAGCGAAGGTGCTAAAGGAACAAGTGAAAGTTGTTTTCTCTTGGTCGTCGGGCGAAATAGGGATTTGAAAATATCCCGACAAACCATCGAGAAAACAATAGTAGGAGTGACCTGAAAGGCACTCTAAGATTTGATCGATAAAAGGTAACAATAAGTGATCCTTACAGGTGGCATCATTTAGTTTTTGATAATCAATGCACATCCGCCAACCTGTAATGGTACGGGTTGGGATCAATTCGTTGTTTTCATTTGCTACTACCGTTACGCTGCCTTTTTTGGCACGACTTGTACCGGGCTAACCCAAGTACTATCCAAAATCGGGTAGATGATTCTCGCGTCCAAAAGTTTGATAACTTCGGCCTTTACGACTTCTTTCATATTTGGGTTTAGCCGTCGTTGAGGCTGGACCGTGTTGCGCGAATTATCTTCGAGGAAGATTTTGTGACTGCAGAAGGAAGGGTTTATACCCTTGATATCTGATATTTTCCACGCAATTGCGTGGCAGTGCTTGCTTAAGACTATAGTCAATTCAGATATTTCTGAATCGCTAAGTTCGGATGAAACGATAATGGGTAGCATAGACTTTTTTTCTAAAAATAGATATTTTAGGTGAGGAGGGAGTTGTTTTAATTCTAAAACGGGTGGCTCTTCATAAGAAGTTTTGATTTTTAATTTTTCTAAAAATAATGGTTCGGGTGGTGTGGAGCGAGAGACTTCTTCTTCTAAACAAAAGAGCTCGGCGACCTCGGAATCGTGACTCGATGTGGAGACTAACTCGGGAAGTGAATAAAATTCGTTCTCAAAACATTCTTCTAAATAGAAGCATGAATCGTCATTCTCTAAGGTGTTTCGCATCGAGGGATTTATACAAAAAGTAATCATCTCCAACCCGAAGGAGGAGCTTTCCGTTACTTATGTCGATAATTGCGCGGGAGGTGGCAAGGAAGGGGCGACTGAGTATGAGGGGTACTTCGGCATCCTCTTCGATGTCAAGAATGACAAAGTCCACCTGGAAGATGAACCTGTCAACCTTAACGAGCACATCCTTCACTATCTCTACCAGATATTTTAATGAACGATCCGCTAATTGAATACTCATTCGAGTGGGGCAAGGATTTCCTTGACCTAAATTTTTGAATAGTGAAAAATTCATGAGATTGATGCTTGCTCCAAGATCCGTTAAGGCATGTTTTACTAACGAATTGCCAAATAGACACGGGATGGAGAACCGTCCCAGGTCATTTGCTTTTTGAGGCAATTTGTTGAGTACAACCACGGAGCATTCTACGTTTAAGGAAATATGTGAAATATCTTCTAATTTCTTCTTATTGGAGAGCAACTCCTTAAGATATTTCACATACTTTGGCATTTGAGAGATAGCCTCGCAGAAGAGTACATTAATATGAATATATTTTAAAATCTCTAAAAAAAATTTGTAATTTTTCTCGGCTCACTCGCTCCTAAGCTTAGATGGATACGGGATATTAGAACTAAAAGCATGTGGAGCTAGCGTAGCGGGCAAATTCGAAGATAAAATAGGAGGAGGAGGAGAAGAAGTTACCTTGGGTTCGTCCTATTTTGAAACCACGTCCTTCCCGCTTCGAAGTGTAATCACGTTCGCGCTCTCCCTTGGATTTGGCTGCGTATTTCCGAGTAGTGCTCCTTGCTGACGCTCAGAAAATATCTTTGCGAGGTGTCCCACTTGATTCTCTAAATTTTTGATCGATCCAGTAAGGTTCCGGATGTTCGTTTCATTTGTAGCAACAAATTTTGCAAAGACCTCTTCAAGCGGAGAGAGCTTTTGCTATTGCGGTTGAAAATCGGGCGGATTAAAATTTGGAGGGGGAGTTAAGTTAAGAAGTTGATTAGGCAGTTGATTCAAATTTAAAGGACGCTGAGCATTTCCTTGGTTGCTCCATGAGAAATTTGGATGGTTCCCATAACCCGCATTGTAAGTGTTGTTGTACGGAGCTGAGTTCGGGTTATAGGAAGGTCGAGGCGGATTTCCCATGTAGTCAACCTCCTCTTCAATTAAAACATTATTAGCCCAAGGAGCAGTGGCGGAGGAAGCATACATCTCTGCCACTTGCTTTGTTAAGCACTCAACTTGTAAAGCTAAATTTGCATTTGCGTCTATTTCAAAAATTACGGCTGGCTTGCTAGGCTTAGCTCGCGGCATATTCCATTGGTACGCATTCATGGCCATTTCCTCAAAAAGCTCTTAAGCGGCCTCTGGGGTTTTCCTATTTAATGTACCCCCGGCGGCCACATCAATCATTTGCTTAGTTCGGAAATTCAAGTCATTATAAAAGATTTGCACTTATTGCCAAGTTGGAAGTGCGTGGTGAGGGCATCTACGCAAAAGTTCTTTGAAGTGCTCCCATGTATCATAGAGAGTCTCCGAGTCGATTTGCATAAATGACGCAATATCTGTTCGCATTTTGGCGGTCTTTGTAGGCGGGAAATATTTAGTGAGAAATTTTTATGCCATATCCGCACATGTAGTGATGGACTCTCTAGGAAGTGAGCCCAACCACTGCTTGGCCCTAGACCACAAAGAAAAAGGAAAATACGTAATCAAATGGCATCATCGGTGACGCCATTGATTTTAAATGTATCACAAATTTTGAGAAAATTAGAAATATGACAATTTGGATCTTCGTCTAGCTAACCATCGAAGGTCACTGATTGTTGCACTATTTGTATGATGTTGGACTTGATCTCAAAGTTATTGTTTGCCACCGCGTGGCGAACAATACTTGACTGTGTTCCTTCTAGATTCGGCCGCGCATAATCGGACATGGTCTGTTGCGCGGCCTCATTAGGATTGCGCATGTTAGGATTAGGAGGATTGAGATTAGGATCCATATTTGTTGTGTTAGTGTCCCCGATTGACTCTTTGAATAATAAGTGTATTTCCTGATCACGAGAACGGCGGCGCCGCAAAAAGGTTCGCTCGATCTCTGGATCAAAAGGAATATTCGAAGTGCTACCTCGGGTCATACACTAAAAAGGAAAAAGGGAAAAAAGAAAGAGAAAAGAGAGAATAATAAAACTAAAAATAAAGAAAGAGGAAAACTTGATTATTATAAAAAAATTCTTTAGGCGGATTAAGTTAGTCTTGAATTTCCCGAGGTATACCCTGTGAGGGGTTCTCACCGGTACTAGGAGGTGCGATGGGATGATATCCCAAACGTCCCTTTCCAAGATTTAGATTACACCTTTAAGAAAATATTTTGTTTTTTCGATTTAGAAAAAGAAAAAAAAAGAAACAAAATGATAAAATTAATAGTTATCCTCTTTTCAAAATATCTACGCAAGTCCCCGGCAATGGCGCCAACAACTTGATATAGAAATTTAGGGTTTGCAAAGCGAAGGGTTAAAGATGTTTTCCAAAACTATATCCTATAAAGGCAAGTGTACCTTATCGTCTATAGTATAAGATATTTAGAAATACCAAGGTCGTATTCCATGGGGAGGGGGCGTTAATTACTTCTACTTCGAGGAAAATCACTATTATCTTATATATTAAATTTTGAGGTTTTATTTTACTTAGCTAAAAGAGAAAAATTGCAAGCTAAAAGAAAGGTTTAAACGATGGTAAAATGCTTAGTGCTCAATCAAAAATCACCTTGGAGTGAGAATAATCAAGTGAAAGAAAAATGAATCTAATTCAGTTTAATTAAACTACTTGATCGTGGAGGTTCCCGAAACTTGAACATTCCTCTCTCGAGGTTGATGCCCAACTAAGTTTAGGAAAAATCAACCGAACTGTTGCTCTATAATCGATTATCTAAAACTTGCTTTACGTTGTGAACCCCACCATTGGATTTGACTTCAATCCAGGAGATTTATGCATCCTCTCTTGAGGGGTGCGTGCAACTCTCTTTACCATACATCGAAAATATGGCCTCACTAGTTAAAAATCAAGGGTAATTCAAGTGTTAAAAAATGGAAAAAGAGAACTTAGAAAATCATAACTTGATTATCTCATCCTCAAATCATTTCGATCGAGCACTAATGAGAATTAGTTAATCATAGTGGAGGGTAGAGAGAAAGAAAAATAAAATTGCATAAAGGAAAAATTACTAAGATAGAAGGAGAAAAAGAAAGAGAGCAAACTAAAATTTATTGATAACCGAAATGGATTGCAAGCTTAAAGGAAAATTACAGCACTAGCAAGAAAAGATTACTAGATCACTAAACTATTGCATTAAAAGAAAACTAGCACATTGCATGAAAGGGAGAGAAAGAGAGAACATGTAAGGGAAAAACATGAAAGAAACATGAAAAAGCCCACTATCAGCGCTAGCAGCACATCCCCCTCTCCAAAAATCTAAACTCTGGACTCAAGGAGAGCTCTGGATTTCATAGGCAAAATTTTCAAAGTACAAGTCCTCGGTCATGGGCGTGACCAAGGTCATGTAAGCACTGTTCACATCGGATCCGACAGCGGCGTGGGGCTTGTGTGATGGCGCGGTGGAAAAGTGCATGTCACAGTCGTGACATGTGGGTCACGGACGTGACCTTGGATGGATTCATTTAATGCGGCGTGGGCCTGATTGCGGCGCGACGGTGTACAGGGATGATGCGGGAAAGTCACGGTCGTGACATCTGGGTCACGGGCGTGACTTATGTTGACTTCTCGATGGCACCTCCACATCTCGACGGCAGCTCGCTGGGAAGATTCTAAGTTTACACGCCCTCGGTCACGAGCGTGACCATGGGTCACAGGCATGACCGAGGGCGTGAATTGATGTGGACTAACTCAAACCGCACGGGAGCAATTCTGGAATGATCTTATGATTACACTCCCTTGATCACGGGCGTGACCGAGGGCGTGTAATGCAAATTTTTCCCAAATTGTCCAAAAATTCTGCAGAAAATCAAAAAGGTCAAATTAGAAATAATTTTCATAAAGAACTAGTTATAAGCTAAAATTAACATAAAAATAAAAATTCATATTAAATAATTGCAAAAAATTTGATTAAAAAGTTATATAAATACTACTTATCACTTACTGAGCACCATCAAGCATTCCAAATGTATTGATGAAAAACTTGTGCTTGATTTCATCACGGGGCTTTGTGAAGACATCAGCCCTTTGATTTTCAGTGGACACATGTTGAAGAGTTCTAGGATCTGAAAAGTTGTCTTATCCCTTCATTCTCACAGAATCTACATATTAACTGATTTTTAAACTCTGTGACATGGTCAATTCTAATCATAGCAACTTGAGTGTTGAACTCAGATTGAATTCTTCTAATGAATCTTGAGAGGATCTTGAAATTTCCAGATTTAGCTCTCAGAAAGAACACCCAAGTGAATCTAGAAAATTCATCCACTACAACTAAAATAAAAGATTTTTCTCCTAAGCTTTGAGTGGATATTGATCCAAATAAATCCATGTGCAATAGACAAAGTGATCTAGGAGAATCATTCTTTCCAATTAGCTTGAATGATGACTTTGTTTGCTTGGCCAATTGATAAGCCCTACAAGGATATTCTTCCATGTACTTACCAATTAGTAAGTCTCTCAAGATTATTTTTAGCTAACTTGGCAATGGTCTTATGATTGAGATGACAAAGCCTTTTATGCCAAAGCTCATTTCTATCTATATCAGAGTTGAATAAACAAATTTCAGTTGAACAAGAATTAAAATTAACTACATACACATTTCCCTTCCTAGAGCCAGATAGCATTATTGCATCGGACTTTGAGCTAACTATTTGACATTGTTTGTGAGTGAACACTACCTTATATTCAACATCACAAAGCTGACTAATACTGATTAGGTTATGTTGATGACCTTCAACATAAGCTACTTTGGAGAAAAACGGTCTCCAATTCTGATCATGTCATAACCTTTGGTTTGACCACAATTGGAGTCACCAAATATTACCTTAGGGCCATCCTTGGACTTATACTTCTCCACCAATTCTTTTTGTCCAGTCATATGCGTGGAGCAACCACTGTCCAAATACTACAACTGGTTTGTGGATGGATAACCTTTAATCTTCACATGTAATTTAAACATTAATAGGGACCCATGTTAACTTGGGCACATTGCTTCTACCATTGAAAGGGGTTATGAAAGAAAAGGAAGATCTTTCATGATAACCCTTTAGGTGGAAGAGTGTTGGTTTATTATGCCAGCAACTTCTAGCATAAGGTCCTAATTGATTGCAGCAGTAACATCTAGAAGTCGATGCATCTGCTTGGATGCGTCGATAGGAATTTGATGCAGGTATGTGATTGCGTTGAGTTAAATTCAACGCACCTTCATAGTTGTGTCAATTAAAAGCTGACGCACCAGCAGAGTTACGTCGAATAGAAGCCGACATTTTATCTAGAATTCTCTGGTGATCTGTGTTGGATCTGATGGCGCCCTTAGAGGGGGAGGTGAATAAGGGGTTTACTGTTCTTAAAATAAACTGACATATTTTAATTTAGCAGAAAAACTTTTTGGCTCTGTCGCTAACGTCATGCGTTAAGAGTCAACGTTGGGCGTTAGCTCTCAAAAAATAATTTTCACAGAAATATGTCAAGGTGATTTTACTTATGAAAACTTCAATGAAATACAATTCCAGAAAGTCAGAGATAATGAAAAATGAATATTGTATTACAAAGATAATTACAAAGATAATATTTCAATAACGCTTGAAATTAAAGGTGACAAAGTAAAATCAAATTTTGTTCCTTCACTGATCCTTCTCCCAATGACCGGTTGGTTATAGACTATCAATCCCTAGATAAGGCTTATAGCCACCCCCTAGATCTACCCTAGACCTAGTCGTCACACACAAGACGATTAATGACCCCCTAAACCAAACCCGGCTTAGTCGACACACGCAAGGCGGCGATTTCACTACCGTTACAAGGAAAAATGAAAAGATAAAGTAAAAAATCAGAATAAAAGACTCCCTAGATTGAAGAGCGTTGAAGGATATGTTGAAGATACGCCTTGACCGCGTTGGAGTTGAAGCAAGCATCCTTCTTCAAATTTGTCATTGGAAATCTCCTTCTCACTCTTGTTCCTCAATGTTGGTGTTGGGAGTGCTCTCTGAATTCGGGATGAAATGATCTCTCTGAAGTATAGAATCAAGGCTTGGAATGCATCAATCTTGATCAAATGAAATCAACTCTTTAAATAGGCATGGAAGCTAACATGTGGCATTATGAGTTAACGCCAGTGTTAGTGTTCGTGCATTGAAACCACTGACATCGTGCAACCATCGAGAACATGGCAGTTTGTGGACTTAACACATGCGTTAAGAGTCAACGCTGGCGTTGTCTCTTAGACTTAATGTGGGGGTTAAGAGGCAACGCTGGCGTTGTCTCTTGGTACACGACGATACTGCTTCTCGACGTCATTCCCTTCTCGACGACATCCCCTTCTCGACTTCATTCCCTTCTCGATGACATCCCCTTCTCAACGACATTCCTTATCGACGATAAGTTAACACGGGGCGTTAACTGCTAACACGGGGCGTTAACTCTCTTTTTAGAGAATCTTCATCACTCAGTATCCTGTTCATAAAGTTATTTACCTATAGTACATGCACACTATAAACACAAACAAGATCAAATACATGGTGTGATTTGTTATTCTCAAACTAAGAGAGGTGGAATACAAGCTCCAACAATCTCCCCATTTTGATAATAACAAATCCACTAATAAGAAATAAAACATAATTATAGTAGTGTTTATAGTATATGTTAAGCATGATAATCATGCATACTCCCCCTGTGTGGATACCCCCCTACATGAATGCATTTCCTAATGTACTCCCCCTAAATAATAGATTTCCTTATTTCTTCAATTTATTCTCCTCCTTTAGTTATAATCAAAAGGAGGTGTGATAGATTCATAGCAATATGAAACAAGATGCATTAAGTATAGATAATAGAAACTTTATTATAAATAGTGAACACATCGAAAGCAATTTGTAACATCTTTTAGAAATTGTAAGTACAAAATATAATAAGCGTTTTAAGTCAAATAAGTAGATGTTTTGACATTTAGAAACAAAATTTGCAAGTTCATTTGTAATTTGTAACAAAATGTACCAAACAAGATTATAAAAATAACAAGTAATGATATTTTTACAATGTAAATAAATTTGCATTTCAAGTATGCTCAAACATTGTAAAGATCATGCATTGCTATCTAGTGCATTTACTCATGATTGTAGAGAATAGTATTTATAAGTTTTACGTCCAATTCTCATGAGTGGAAGTATTATAAATGATAATGATGTGTTCAATAAAGGTGTTTCGTCAAAGTATACAAGTGTATAAATCAAACCACATGATAGTATGTAATTTTAAGAACATAACTTGAATTGAACATAAATAACTTTTACTTCCACAAATTTCAATGCACATAAAGATTTTCATCTTTTTTTTAAAGAGAAGTGGTCAAAATTTTGTTTGCACAAGACACTTTACAATTTTTGGCAGAGTTTTCCTTGTCATATATATTTTTTACTTGATTTTGATTTTTGTGACCAAGGACTCCAAATTCACTTGTTTTTGCAAACATATAAATTTATATTCTTAATACCACATTTCTCTAAACACAAGTGCATGAAGAACAAAGAATTCAATGTAGTGTAGGTAAACTATTTATGAGATTCAAAGTAAATCTTTATACTACACAGTCATGCAATAAGATTTAAAACACATGTAAATTAACAAAAAAGGTGTAAGTGAGAAAATCATTACCAAAAATAAAAACTTTACTAATACTTAGAGGCATGTAAAAACATTTCTACACATGTAATCCACAACCAAATTCTTTTCACATTTTAAGTATTATTCAAGGCATGATAAAAGCAAAACAATATTTTTAAGAAACTTGAAAGTTTAAATTAAACATTGTAAATAATCTTTAAGCAATATATATAATCATCCTTGAAATAAGCATTTAAGCATATATTAATTTTTTTGGTTTTTAATTTTTGAAAGTAAATAACAACAACAAAAATAAAAATTGTTTTTTTAAATAAAACAAAAAACTGCAATAAAATAATACCCAAAAAATTTCAATAAAGCAAAAAAAATTTGGAGCATAGAGGCTAACGCCAAGCGTTAGCTTCTTAACGCCGAGACAGGTTACTAAATTTTGACTTTTTGAAAAATCTTTTTCATGATTCATTTGTATTATAAAGAGACCTTCTTGCAGTTGAAATTTCAGACATTATGGAGTTGATTTGAAGGCTCTTTTAGTATTTTTTTTATATTTTTATTGATTTTTTAATAAAAAATGCAAACAAATATAACAAAGTATATAAGATAAATTTGATAGCTTTTTATAAGGGTTAATGTGACATTTCTAAGACACCTAATTCTAACCTAAGCATGTGAAAACGTGCATCGGGTAAAGGTTTGGTAAAAAATGTCAGCAAGTTGTGATTCACTCCCTATAAAGCTAATTTTAACATGTTCCTTCTTAATATGATCTCTAATAAAATGATGTCGGACATCTATATGTTTAGATCTAGAATAATGTACGGGATTGTTTGTGAGATTTATAGCGCTCTTATTGTCACACTTTAATTATATGTTATTTAGATAAACACCAAAGTCCTCTAACATTTGGGTCATCCATAAAGCTTGTGCACAATAACTACCTAGTGCGATATATTCGGCCTCGATGGTGGAGAAGGCAACAGAATTTTGTTTCCTACTCGACCATGATATGAGTGAGGGGCCTATAAAATGACATGTGTCACTAGTGCTCTTACGATCTAATGAACATCCCGAATAGTCCAAATCAAAAAAACCGCGTAAAATAAAACAATCATTATGAGGATACCATAAGCCTAATCTAGATGTTCCGATTAGATATCTACAAAAACATTTAACCGCTTTTAAATGTGATAATTTTGGATTAGCTTGAAATCTAGCACATAAGCAAACTAAAAACATAATATTGGGTCTAGATGCGCTTAAATATAGCAATAAGCCCATCATTCCTCTATATAATGTTTGATCAATAGAAATACCGACTTCATCTTTTCCTAGCTTTAGTGATGCACTCATTGGTGTGTTAGCTTGCTTTAGGTTTTCAAATCCAAATCTTTTTAGAATATCTTGAGCATATTTAGTTTGATAAATAAATATACCATCTTGTTTTTGTGAGATTTGAAATCCTAGAAAATAAGTGAGTTCTCTTACCAAGCTCATTTCAAATTCATTTTTCATCACTAAAACTACTTCATTACATAACTCTTTATTAGTGGATCCAAAAATAATATCATTCACATAAATTTGCAATATAATCAAATCATTATTTACATGCTTAATGAAGAGTGTATTATCCGCACTACCCATTTTATAACCGTGATTTATTAAAAATAATGTTAATCTATCATACCAAGCACGTGGAACTTGCTTTAATCCATAAAGCGCTTTTTCTAACTTATACACGTGATTAGGAAATTTTTCACTCACAAAACCGGGGGGGGTGTTCTACATAAACTTCTTATTTTATAATCCCGTTCAAAAAAGCACTTTTAACATCCATTTGAAATAATTTAAATCTTTTAAAACTCGCAAATGCAAGAAATATTCAAATTGATTTAAGGTGAGCAATGGGTGCAAAAGTTTCATCAAAATATACCCCTTCGATTTGTGAATAACCTTGTGCAACTAGTCTAGCTTTATTCCTTGTTATCCTAGAATCACCATCTAGCTTGTTTTTGAAATCCATTTGACTAATATAACCGGATGATTAGATGGCCTCTCTACTAAATTCCAAACCTTATTACGTTCAAATTGATTTAATTCATCATTCATAGCTAATAACCAAAATTCATCATTTAGAGTGATTGAAATGTTTTTAGATTCTATTTTAGAAACAAAATAATGGTTTGAAAAAGACTCTTGTAAAGAAGAATGGGTACTTACCCCTTTTGACGGTTCTCCTATCACAAGCTCCTTTGAATGATCCTTTGAAAATTGTAGCACACTTGGAGGAACATATTCCACTTGTTCTTCTTCTTTTTCCTCTTCTTTTTCTTCAAGCAATTCATCATCCTCATGCTCCAAAGGGGAAAGTGGTTCGTCTTCGTTTCATGTACGATTAGAATCTACACAAGGATCAAACTCATCAAATCTTTCATGCATAGACTCCTCAACTATTTTAGTTCTTTTATTATATATTCTATAAGTCTCACTAGTTGAAGAGTAACCAATGAAAATTCCCTCATCAAATTTTCTTAGTGCATCTCTAGTGTTTAAAATGAAACACTTACAACCAAATACATGAAAATAAGATACATTAGGTTTTCTTTTAAAGTAAATCTCATAAGGTGTTGATTTTAAAATAGGACGAAGCATGACACGATTAATAATATAACATGAAGTATTAATCGCTTCGGCCCAAAATGATTTAGGTAACCCATATTCACAAAGCATAATGCGTGCTAGCTCTTGAAGGGTTCTATTTTTCCTCTCCACTACACCATTTTGTTGTGGGGTGAGGAGCAGAAAATTCATGTTTAATTCCCAAATCATCACAAAAAGAAGAAAAATTATCATTTTCAAATTCTCCTTCATGATCTGAGCGTATGCATTTAATTTTTAAATCAAGTTCGTTTTGAATATGAATGCATAGTTTAGTAAATTCAACAAATGCATCGGATTTGGAAGATAGAAATAAAGTCCAACAAAATCTAGAATAATCATCAATTATTACAAAAGTATATTTTCTACCTCCTAGACTAGAAGTGTTAACTGGTCTAAATAAATCCATATGAATTAATTGAAGTGGTCTAGAAATAGAAATTACATTTTTGCTTTTAAGAGAATTTTTTGAAAACTTTCCTTTTTAGCAAGGAGTACAAAGAGAAGATAAATTACCATTAAGCATAGGTAAACCTTTAATTAATTTATCTTTTGGTAATTTTAAAATAAGCTTGGTGCTAGAGTGACCAAGGCGCCTATGCCAAAGTTTTAATTCTTCATTTTTAGAAATAAAGCATTTTAAAGAAGAATTTGAAAGATCATTAAAGGCAATCATATAAACATTATGCATCCTAGGTGCGGTGAGTATGACATCATTTGTTTTAGAATTTATAATTTTACAAGGATTTATAGATGATTCAAATAATACATTTAAACCATTATCACATAATTTACTAATTGAAATTAAATTATGTTTTAAACCATCTACAAATAAAACATTTGAAATTGAGAAAGAATCGTTACCCACTGTGCCAATGCCCATGATCCTTCCTTTTCCGTTATCACCAAATGTCACCATCCCTCATTTCTTCATCTCAAGGCTAAGGAACTTTGCTTTGTTTCCGGTCATGTGTTTGGAGCATCCCGAGTCTAAATACCACATGTCCTTTTTGTCCTTAGCGTGCCAACATACCTAAAAAGGAGATGAGTGTAAAGATCCAGATACCCAAGAGGTTCCTCCCATAGAATAGGTGGAAACCTTAGGCACCCAGATTTGCTTTATAGCACTACGACGCTTTTTCCTACCAGAGTTTGAGGTGTGTCCAAACAAATGACATTTGACACACGATATAAAAGGGGATGAGACCCTTTTTGGAGTTTTGGATAAACTCTTGCTGGAAAATTAGGTAACATTTGAATTTTTGAATTTATTATTAACAGGATTAATATTTCTGGAATTATTGCTAACGCTGGCATTGGGAGTTAACGCCTGATGATAGCTTCCAGTAAGATATCCAAGGTCATATTTGGCACTTCAATGGCATTGGTTGGCCAAGATTATGTCCAGAGATCTTTGCCCAACTCCAAACTTCTTAATAGCCACATTTAAATCATGAATACGAGCTTTGAGAGCGGTGTTTTCCGTTACCAACATAACGCACCGATTCGCAAAACTCTTCTTTCCTTCTTCTATTTGAGAAAGAGAGGTTTTTAAAGTTCTTGTTAAATCTCCCTTCTCCTTAGTAAAAATTTCAATATTGGAGTGGGACTTAAAAAGAGCTTCTTCAAGTTCTTTCACTCTTGCCAAGGAGTGATTGCACTCTTGGCACGATACATTTTCTTTCCCTAATTGTTTAGATAATTTTTTATTTTTTTTAACAAAAGTTTATTTTCAGAATTTAGAAGATCAATATCTTTTAAAATTTTATCAAAAAATTTGCATGTTTGTAAATACTCAATATATAAATCATCATAAGAAGTAGGGAGAGTTACCTCAGTGTCGCTTTGGACACTGCTTTCATTCTCAGATGTCTTGTTACTTTTTCCCATAAGGCACATATTTGCCTCTTCTTCATCGTTAGTGGATGAGTCGCTTGAATCCTCGGAGGAGGAGTCATCCCATGTAGCCGTTTTTAAGACCTTCTTCTTCTCTTTTCCTATGTGTCGCTTTTCTTTACGGTCTTTCAGATATTTTGGGCACTGACTCCATATGTGTCCGGTCTTTCTACAATGATAGCACTCTGGTGGTGGTTGCTCATCATCGTCCTCGTCGCTACCTTTTCCTTTCTTCGATGAAGATCCCTTCTTGATGAAATATTTCCGGAAGGTGTTTCTCCTTTCCGGATTATTCATGAACCTCTTGATCTTCTTCACAAAAGGCTCTCCTCGTCCTCTTCATCATCATCTACGTCAACCTACTTCTTTGACTTCAATATTAAGGCCTTCTTCTTTGGCTCCATGTTGTACTCTTGTTGTTGAATCTTGAGTTCAACCTCATGGGGTCTTGAGGTTTCCAATGAGGCTCTCAATTTGGAGCTTCTTTAAATTGTGTGACTCCGAGATAGCCGTCACCTTTGGATTGAACTTTGGAGGGAGAGATCTTATGATTTTTCTCACCAAGTCGCCGTTGGAGAACACTTTTCCAAGCACTTTTGAGTCGTTGACGATCTTGGTAAACCTTGTGTACATCGAATCAATGTCTTCATCCGCCTCCATCCAGAATTTCTCTTATTCGGATTCAAGTTGGAAAAGCTTTGAATCATTGACCTGCGAAGTACCTTCATGAGTGATTTCTAATAATTTCCATATATCATAAGCAGTTTCGCAAGCACAACTTCTATTAAATTCCTTTCTATCTAAAGCGCAAAATAAAGCGTTCATAGCTTTAGCATTGTTCCTGCATCTTAACTTGTCATTATCATCACATTTGTCTCTTGGTTTTTCCATAGTGACTTCTCCAACAACAATTGTTGGTGGAGAGTAGCATTGTTCCACCATACCTCACACATCATTATCTAAATCATTTAGAAAATAATGCATTCTAGTTTTTCAATAATTATAATCAGTACCTGTAAATAGTGGAGGTCTACTAATCCCTTGACCCTCAGCGAAAGCATAATCAAAATGCGACATTATTCCTGGTTGTGAAACCATTTTGGAATAACCTTGCTATGATACCAAGTGTTGGATCTGATGACGCCCTTAGAGGGGGGTGAATAAGGGGTTTATTGTTTTTAAAATAAACTGATAGATTTTAATTTAATAGAAAAACTTTTTGGCTCTATCGCTAACGCCAGTCGTTAAGAGTCAACATTGGGCGTTAGCTCTCAGAAAATAATTTTCATAGAAATATGTCAAGGTGATTTTACTTATGAAAACTTCAATGAAATACAATTCCAAAAAGTCAGAGATAATGAAAAATGAATATTGTATTACAAAGATAATTACAAAGATAATATTTCAATAACGCTTGAAATTAAAGGCGACAAAGTAAAATCAATTTTTGTTCCTTCATCGGTCCTTCTCCCAAGGACCGGTTGGCTATAGCCTATCTATCCCTAGATAAGGCCTCTAGCCACCCCCTAGATCTACCCTAGACCTAGTTGTCACGCACAAGGCATAAAATTACCCCCTAAACCAAACCCGACCTAGTCGTCACACGCAAGGTGGCGATTTCACTACCGTTACAAGGAAAAATGAAAAGATAAAGTAAAAATCAAAATAAAAGACTCCCTAGATTGAAGAGCGTTGAAGGAGATGTTGAAGATACGTCGTGAACACGTCGGAGTTGAAGTGAGCATCCTTCTTCCAATTTGTCGTTGGAAATCTCCTTCTCACTCTTATTCCTCAATGTTGGTGTTGGGAGTGCTCTCTGAATTCATAATGAAATGATCTCTCTGAAGTATAGAGTCAAGGCTTGGAATGCATCAATCTTGATCAAATGAAATAAACTCTTTAAATAGGCACGGAAGCTAATGCGCGGTGTTAAGAGTTAACGTCAGCGTTAGTGTTCGTGCATTGAAACCGCTGGCATCGTGCATCCGTCGAGAACGTGGCATTTTGTGGACTTAACGCGGGCGTTAAGAGTCAACGATGGCGTTGTCTCTTGGACTTAACGCGGGCGTTAAGAGGCAACGCTGGCGTTGTCTCTTGGTACACGATGGTACTGCTTCTCGACGCCATTCCCTTCTCGATGACATCCCCTTCTCGACGACATTCCTTATCGACGATAAGTTAACGCGGGGCGTTAGCTCACTTTTCAGAGAATCTTCATCACTCAGTATCATGTTCATATGGTTATTTACCTATAGTACCTGCAAACTATAAACACAAACATGATCAAATACATAGTGTGTTTTGTTATTCTCAAACTATGAGAGGTGGAACACAAGCTCCAACAATCTGACAGACTAACCCTATTAAAAATAGTGATCTTATCAGGATCTTCATGTGAATCACTAAAGGGTTGTTTATCCTTGGCCTTAACAAAAGTTGCAGGACTTTTCCATGCAGGTTTAATTGAATATCCACTACTTGTTCATCGATCAGCACCTAATCCCAGGTTTTTGAATCTCATGGAGAGATTCTTAGAAATATCCTTGAGTTTTTGACACCTACCATTCAGAGAGTCTTCAAAGGCTTTTGCCTTTACAAGTTCTTCCTTCAAAGATTAATTTTCTAAGGTTAATTCATCTATTTGTTTTTCTAACTTTCCTAGCTATACCCTAAGTTCATAGTTTCTATATGTTGAATCTTCTTCTATCTTTTCATTTCTAACTTCTTCTAGTTCTTTCCTAAGAAGCTTAATTTGTTGTTCAGCTTCTATATGGTCTTGGTAAAAAATTTTAAAACAAACTTTAAAATCTGCTGAATTAAAATCAATATTATTAAAGTATGATAACTGGTCTTCCTCAGTAGATGCTTCCAAGGCCATCAAATAATCTTCTTCAGTATTAGTCTCCTCTTCACTCTCTAAAGAAGAGCTGGATTCAAATTAAGTATCACTACAGGTATCAACAATGAAACCTTTGCCTTTCTTCTTATCTGTCTTCTTGAATGATTGCTTCTTATGCTCCTTCTTGTGAGCTTTTTCTTTATGATTATCATGACACTTTGGTGCTACGTGTCCTGGCTTTCTGCAAGCATAACATGTAATCTCCTTATTAGGAGTCTTGTCAAACTTGGGCTTGCTTGAGCTTTTATCTCTCCTTCTTGAGTCTTCAGATTTGATTCATTTTTTGAATCTTCTAGCTAAGAGATTGAACATATCCTCTTCAGTGTTGGAAGAATCTCCATCAAATGTCTTTAACGCATTTGATCTTTCTTTTGATGGAGTAGAGAATTTCTCTTTGGCTTCAGATTCAGTCCTACTTCTAAGAAGTAGCTCACAAGACTTCAATTTTTCCAGCAAGGCATTAGTGGTGATTTCCCTATGGCATCTTGATTCTTTTATAGCCCAAATTCTTAAATCTCATGTGTTAGGGAAGCACATGAGGAGCTTGTCATTAATTTCAGTTAGAGATTGTCTTTTTCCAAGCCCTTCAACTCACTCACTATTATGTTGAATCTTACACATTTCAACAACACTTTCTTCAGTTTTCTTCTGGAAGTTCTCATATTGAGATATGAGAAGGGATTTTTTAACTTTTCTTTCATCAGAACTTCCTTCCAAAATTCTTGATAGAGATTCTCAAATCTCTTTGGCTAATTGGCAGTTAGCAACCTTCTGGAATACTTCATTTAACATGGTAGATACCTAGATGTTCATGGCCTTGGCACCACAAGCTTTTGCTTTTTTCTCAGCTTATGTCCATTTAGATTGAGGAGCAATATCTTGTGTAATATTTCCACTAGAGTCCCTCTTATATGGCATTAGGGGACCTGCAAGGATTGAGTCAAAAATATCTTCATCAATGGAATTCATATAAAGCCTAATTCTAGTTTTCTAGAGTGTGAACTTTTCTAAGTTACACACTAAAGGTCTTGTGGATGCAAATTCTTTGAAATGGTTTGATCTCATTTTTCAAAATAAGTTTATATCATAGTGATTATAAAATTATAACTGTTTAGATATTTTTTTATCAAAGTGTTAGCCTTTTCTGATCAACCTCCCTCTGATACCAATTGAATGTGAATAGTTAAGCCTCTGAGAATTCTCTAAAGGTGGGTGAATAGAGATTTAAAACTATTTACTAGAATATTAACTAATTAACTAGAATCTGATTGACGTAAACTATCATCCACAAAAATACACAACCACAATTAAGTATTTCGCAGCAAAAGGAAATGTAGGAAATGAAGTAAAAGAAATTACAGAAAAGCACATAACAAATGAACACAAGAGCTATAATAGTTTCCCAAAATTTGGGTACATCTACTCTTCTACCACTCTGTTAGGAATCCACTATCCCAATGCCTGAGTATTTCGATAAGGAGACTATTAGAACCAGTACTCAAGTCTTTTGATAAAGAGACTCTTAGAATCAAAGCTTGAGTCTTTTGATAAGGAGACTCTTAGAACCAGTGACTTAGTCTTTTGATAAGGAGGCTCTTAGAACCATACAATATGATCTCTTGATAAGGTGATCTAACCAACAACTGGATCCTTTTAAGAGGGATTCTAAAAACTCCTTTCTCAAATCAGAGAAGAGAAAGAAAAGATAATAAGAAGAAAAGAAGATGCAAAAAATTCTTCTGATGTGAATCCTCCTTCAACAATAATTCTGAGGATTCTTTAGCACTCTAGTGGATTATATCTTTAGCAATTGATGAATCCTTGGTGAAAAGAAAATGCAAGGATTGTATGCTTTGATTTGTTCTCAGACTTTCTGTGATAGAGGAAGAAGGAGAAGGAGAAGCCAAATTTTTGTGTGTATTATCTGTCAAGTTTTTCTTCATGGAAATCAGAGTGCTTTTCAATCTCTGTCTTCTCGAAATATTTCCCCTTGATGATTATCTTCAGAAGGAATATAATAAGATATGATTGAATGTTTCCAAAATTGTTCTTCAATAATCTTGTCAACCCTTTTAAAGTTCTTCCAAATATGTCTTCTAAAATTCTTTAAATATTCTTCCCATATGTAGTCTTCTAACAACTCTAATTATTTGAATAAATGTCATAATTATAATCCTCAAATAATTTTGATTGAAATCCTATGAACTTTCCTTTCTGGATGAGTATTCGACGTTGCGTCAAGTTCTAACTGAAGATGTGTCGAACTCTGCTTTAGAATAAGTGTTTGTCAACATAATTGCGAAATCGATGTTACGTTGATTATTTATCGACGCTTGTGTCGACTTCTGCTTTAAAGATGCGTCGACTTCACTTCACCCGATGTGTCAAATTCTAGCCAGTCAGAGTTACATCGACATCTAGTCGACTTTTAGTTGACGCATATTTAACTTAGCTGGTTTTCTTCTTGATTTCATATTGCCTTCTTCTGACCTTGATTAGACTGACTCCTTAGGACATCTAATGACCAAATTTAGGGTTTTTCCCAACAAATACTGTGCGTCGGTAGCACTAGCGTCGATGGTATCTCACAGACTCTATATAAAGGACGGATTAGCTCCTTCCACGACATCAATCTTTCAACCACAAAAAGCTACAACTCTGAATTATTTCGTGTGAGCCCTCATCCTATACAACAAGAGTTCTCCCTACATCAACCTTGAAGATCAAGAGATGAACTCAAAGGAGGATTTGATCGACGCTCATTCAACGCGAAGGATGAGCGCATCAACAACGATGATCTCGTGCATTCCTTCGTCATCTCCTTTAGTCCTATAGAGAGTTTTATATTCTGAAATCATAGTTTTCCATCTTGTATTCTTTTTTTTATTTTGGTATTTACTTTTGTTTCGTCAGTGGAATTCATCACAAGTGTTGTCGACTAGGTCGTGCACGGTTTATGGAGGAATTTGTCGCATGTGTTGGCGACTAGATCTAGGGTTTAGATCTAGGGCGGCTTGAGGGCTATCTGGGGACATATAGGCTAGGGTCAACCGGTCCTTGGGGAATAGGGTCAGTATAGAAAACAAAAAATGAATTTTTATTTTGTACCACCTTGATTTCTAGCGTTATAGAAATCAACATTTTTGTAATCAACTTCTTTATGAAATATATCATGTTTTTCTTTGTTTTATCAAATAGATTTCATATCCTATTCTCTAAAATGTTTTAAATAAACTTTTTATTTAAAAGTTTTTCTAATAAATTTTAAATTTCATAAGAACTTTATTCCCCCCCCCCCCCCCCCCCTCTAAGGGCGCCAGTAGATCCAACGTAACCTTGTAGCACTTCGGTAAAGGTCTTATAAACAAAACTATAATCAATATTTTTGTGAGTGTTATCCAATATTCACTACTCACATTACAAATATATTTACTCAATCTGTCTAAGATATATGAAACATCAGGCATAGTGCGGTTAGCAATATATAACATTGATTCTATCATTAGAGTATACCTACGTTGATTAATATGTTCACCTGTATTTTTGCAAAGTTTTACACGAGTGTCGTAAGGAGTTGAGGTAGGAGTAGAATCATGTAAGCTAGCCTTATGTAATATATTCTCAGTCAGGTGAGAAAGAGATAAGAAACACTCATATCAATTATAACTAGCTTCATAGCTAAGATGATATTACCTACGACTAAGTCTTTCAAATCAAAATTAGATGAAAGATAATTTTTAATAACATTAATAATCTTTAATCAAGTTTTAAAAATCAAAATATCATCTGCATAAAGATAAAACAATACAATGTCATTTCCATCGTGCTTATCATATAAACATGTATCATGTTTATAGGATAATACAAAATAATCAAACTTATAATGTTATTGCCTTTGAACTTATTTTAGTCCATAAAAAGACTTAACCAGTTTGTAAACCTTATGTTCTTGGTCCTTAACAATGAAGTCTTCAGGGTGAGTCATATATATCTCTTATGGGTAAACGTCTAATATATATTATAATATCATTAGCTTTATAGGAGGAGGATGGTGTATTAGAAGTGGCGACTGCGGTTGCAATATCATCGAGGCTCTTTGGTTCAATTGCAAGACGATCGAATATGGTTGATAATAGTTCAAGGGTATTCATCAACGTTCGTCTTGAGCTTGCCAACAGTGAAAAAATATTTTCATTAAACTTATCGAGTTTGATCCAGTGAATTCATCAAAACGAGAAATCATAATAAAATGCTGGAATTTAATATGCAGAAAATAAATTACACACAAATAAAAATGAAAGCATATGTATTCATTTTGCTTATTTGCTTTATTATCTTGTAATTCTTAAACTTCTCAAGAAATATCAAATGAAGAGTTCTCACTGGTACTAGATGGTTTGTGAGATGATAGCCCAACACACACTTTCTCAAAAGATTAATGATGTGAAAAATAACTTCTTTATATTGTTGAAAATCTGCAAGAATAACTAACATAAAACTGATATATTTATCTTTAAAAATAAAATAAAAATTCAATAATAAAAATTGAGTTGGAATCGAGTCTGGGTAAGAAGTGTGATTACTGTCATTAAAAAAATAAAAGTAAAAAATGATATAGTGAGGCTAAAAGACTTCATCTTTTCATGAAAGAATTTCTCTCCAATTATTTGAACTCCCTTCAAATGTTTGAGCTTTGTTTTATCAAATGATATAGAGCCCAAATACCATGAAAGTATGATAATGAAATAATTATTAAAGAATAAAATTATTGCAAGAGATGCGAAAGATTAGGGGAAAATGTTAAAGATCTTGGAAATAAATTAAACTTAAAAAACGTAGCTTTTGGCCCCAAAAAATGAACCTTTTTGCCAAAAAAAGCATCCACTTGTCAACATTTGGGGCTTAGTAGTGAGCAACCTTGCACATAAAAACTAGGCCCGGTGGGCCGGCCCGATACCCGGGCTGGGTCGGGCAAAGCCCAGTTTTCCGGCCTAGGCCAAAACCGGGTCGGGCAAAGCCCGGCCCACCGTTGGCTGAAGCCCAACGACTCTTAGAGTCGTTGGATCAACGGCTCTTAGAGCCGATGGATCAACGACTCTTAGAGTCGTTGGATCAACCGCTCTTAGAGTCGTTGGATCAACGACAACCAAACAGGAGGCCATTATGAATGGCAACCAAATAGGTTGCTAGTTGGCTACCATTATGGCAGCCTACTAGTTGCCATATGGCCTAGGGCATAGGCTGTCAGCCTAGGCCATACGATATAATAAAAAATATTTTTTTTTATAAAACCCCTCTCTCCAACCGGCCACCCATCTCTCTCTCCAATTCTCTCTCCCTTCTCTCTCCAATTCACTCTCCCTCTCACACACACTCTCTCTATTTCTCTCTAGTCTCTCTCACACACACTCATTATTTCTCTCTAGTCTCTCTCACACACACTCTCTCAAATCGAATATGGCATCAACGTCATCATCAATGGTTGCACATGAAGTGGTGGAGCACAAACATACAGCTTCAATTTAGGAGCATTTTGAAAAGTTAAAGTCGGCGCCGAATACGAGGCGAAATGCAAATTGTGGGGGAAGTTGTTGACCATGAGCGACAACTCAACACAAGCAAGACACATCAAGTCTTGCATTTCGAAACAAGCTCCAGAGTCTAGTCAGTCACAAATATCGGGAGTCGACAAATTTGGACGTACGATCAAGGTCAACAATGGGAGCTGCAAGTGAAGAACGTCATCAGACGTGGATTGTCATTCAGCCACGACGACGAGGAAGAAACCGAATACATACACGTAGGACTTCAACCAAAATATCAGAAGGTTAGTAGATCCCCGCTTAGGTGCGACGAGCTCAAATTTTATTTGGAATCAAAATAATCTTTAATAAATTATTATGAAAATTTCGAACGACGTGTGAGTTTAACGAGTGACGTTTGGCCTAGTAGCATAAAATTAGGCTATCGTATATTTGTATAACTTGTCATTAGATCAATCATGTTTCATGGGATCTAAATAAATGTATAACATGTTTTGAAACCTTTGAAGTCTCAATCACAGGTTAAGCAATATATCAAATTATTATAAAATATATGTGAGAATTTAAAATTAAAGATAAAATTATGAGTATTTTTTTCGATTACGCTACTAATAATACCGTTACAATTTAGTTGTTAAAATGCGATTTAAGACCAATGTTAAGTGGTGCATTTTTTTCATACTTGGTGCGTCTGTCATGTTTTAAATTTAGTTTTACAAGATAGTTTATCTTTTATAGAAACCTATATTAATAAAATTCGACTTATGTTACAACTTATTTATAGTTCTAGGCAACTAAGACAAAATTTTAAAAAATTAGTGAGCAACTAAGGTTAAAAATATTTGAAACCTTAATTTGACATGTCAATTAGATGGAACTCAACGTATAAAATGTTAAAGAGAGCGTCGCGACAAAAATCACTTCTTATAGAATATTACACTATGTTAAATATTCATTATTTGAACTATATATAACGATTGAGACGTAATAGAAAACTATTTGGATTTATTAATGATGTGCACCCGTAAAAATGATACGGGATACGGTCCCGTATCACGTATCCAGATGGGTACCGCCGAGCCCGCAAGCGCCACGCGTGGCGTGAAAATCAAAAGACGTCATTCGGCAAGCAACACATATCAATTGCCGCGCCAATAGCCGCGCCTGTTACGACGCCAAGAGGGCGCGACATTCGTCGCGTCGAAATGGTGCGACACTTGCCGCGTCGAAATGGCGCGACACTCGCCTCGTCGAAACGGCGTGGCGCCCGCCGCGCTGAAACGACGCGGCGCCCGCCGCACCAAAATGGGGCGGCGGTGCCACACCTAAAAGGGATGCGGCACTGTCGCACCCCCAATTAAAGGTGGTGCGGCATTGTCGCACCCCCATCTGCCACATTGGGGGGTGCGGCATTGTCCCACCCCCATCAGCTACATTGGGGGGTGCGACATTCCCGCACCCCCAATGTCCATAAAATGGGCGTTGACCACTTGGTCAACGCCCAATTGGGGAGTGCCCCACTCCCCAATTGGGGAGTGCCCCACTCCCCAATTGGGGAGTGCCCCACTCCCCAATTGGGGAGTCACGTAACTCCCCTTGGGGAGTTATGTGAATAGTAACTCCCCAAGGGAGAGTTACATGAATAGTAACTCCCCAATTGGGGAGTGCTCCCGGCCACCTCAGCCTCGAGGTCCCCTCGCGATCGCGCATCAAGCACCTTCGCGTTCACCGCGCTCAGAATGCTGACCGAGCTACACGCCAGAACATTATTCTCGCATGAATATTATTCTCCCGTGAATATTATTCTTACGGAATATTATTCACCGCGCTCAGAATGCTGACCGAGCTACACGCCAGAACATTATTCTCGCATGAATATTATTCTCCCATGAATATTATTCTTACGGAATATTATTCACCGCGCTCAGAACAGCTCCACGCTAACTGCGCGGCCGCAACACCTCCTAAGTCCCCATTCATGACACGTGCGGAACTCTCACAAGTGCACGTCGCGTTCACCGCGCACTCAGAACGCCTCCGCGTTCACCGCGCGCTCAGAATGCCTCCGCTTTCACCGCGAACTCAGAACGCCTCCGCGTTCACCGCGTGCTCAGAACGCCTTCGTGTTCACCGCGCTCTCAGAACGCTCCCGAGTTCGCTGCGCGCCCAGAACGCTTTCAAGCGCGCTCAGAACGCTTCCATGTTCGTTGCGCGCTTAGAAGGCTTCGGAGCACGCTCAGAACGCTTTAGTGTTCGTTGCACGCTCAGAACGCTTCTGAGCGCGCTCAGAACATTCCCACATTCCGGGCACGCTCACTTTTTATCTTTCTAATTTCTCAGATTACAGGACCCGCTTGTCACCTTTTTCACCTTCAACAAAGCTGCACGAACTGCCCGAAGGGCGAGACGGTCATTTATGAAAAATGGCGATCCGTGTGCTCCAAATCGGCCAGCGTGATCCGCCCGTCAGGTGGTTACGATGACAAAATTACCGGGCTACCCCCGACCAAAGCTATAAAAGGAGCCCAGAACCTTCATTTGAGGGGATCTGGCCTTCTGGACCCGGGAGAGCTCCTTTGAAGATTTCCACAGAATTCTCCTTCGGCGCTTGAAGATCTCCTTCGTGGACTTGAAGATTTCTTTTCTCCCGAAAGACGACTCAACATTCTCACTTTCGTTCTCCCGAAAGGCGACTCAGCATTCTCACTTTCGTTCTCCCGAAAGGCGACTCGACATTCTCACTTTTGTTCTCCACCGTTCTCAGAAGGAAAAAGACTTAGTTTTCAGAGAGGTGGTCTGTCACCTTCGGAACTCTCTCTCTCTATCATTGTAACGAACGGCGGCCTGTCGCGCTCGAATTATAAATACCTGATTGTAACCCCTCAGAAGATAGTGAAGTTTGGTCGGCACAGCTCCGTCCGCGTGGTTTTTTACCCTTTCTGGGTTTTCCAGGTTAAAAAGTCTCAGTGTACTCAACGAATCTCAAATTAACTGTTTGCGCGCTCGGTTCGCTTCCGAGCTAAGGTGGTTCAATTCGACCGGTCTACCAAAGCACCCGAGCGACCCGCAACAATTAAAATATTTTTATAGGGTGACAAATTATTTATCTGGCGTGTATTATCCAACTAGCTCTCTAGTAATCGAAAACATTGTTAATATCGCACAAAAATTTAACTAGTATAAGCAACACGAAAGACGGCGTTCTTTAATTGAGAAAATGGAAACAAAAATTTTAAAATATTATAAAGAAATGTCAGCAATGTTTTCATGCGCTGCCGCTTTGAATCCTCTATTCGGCGTAGAAAATCTAATCGAAGAAATAAGTACAAATTTATACTTAAATATAACTTTTTTTGGAATTTGATAAGTTAGTATTTTAAATTTTAACTTTTTTTTCACTGAATTTTATAATTATTACGATCAATTAAATGGATACCGGCCACGAGAATATATATCACAACTTAAAACAAAAGATAGTTTTAAAAATAAAATTTTATAATTAGTTTCTAGGAAAAAAGCATCCACATCATTTAGTTGTTTAAATGAATTAGGATTGTAAAATAAAACATAATTTCGCGATTTTATCAGTACAGACGAAATTGAAATTTTCGTTTTTTTCTAAAATGGTGAAAAGGTAAGGTATACCTATCATATTATTACCTATATAACCCGTGATTTACTAACAATCTAATCTAGCACAGTAGCTTCAGAGTTTGTTTTTTCTCTTAAAGACAGGATTTTGACCGAGCGGAGGAGTCGCCTAAGCGAAGAATAGCTGGAAATTTGCATATGCTACAATGATCACTTGGATACTATGAAGAGGAAGCAACACATTTCACCAATCGAGAATAGCTCGACAGACGTAGAAGACGAGATGAACACAATAAATTTAGAAGATGGTTAAGCGCGCGCGCAATCGTAAGTTGCACCCGAGGAGCTAAATTTTTTTGTAATGTTTTAAATAACTGTTTTTGTAAGATTTTTTGCCATTTTTTTTATTTTTCATATATATTTTTTTAATTTGAATGTGAATTTGCATTTATTATTTTTGAAGATTAATAAAAAAAATTCTTGTAAATTTGGATGTAAATTTGTATTTATATTTTTTTCTATTTAAAGTATTTAAAAAATAAAAATAAAAATAAAAAATCGGGCTTCCAAGGCCCGGCCTGGCTCGGCCTTGGGGGCCTTATCAGGCTCCCCTTAGGGGAAGGAGCATGAGCCGGCCCGAGCCTGGCTAAAATCGGGCCTGGGCCCGGGCCCGGTTCAGGAAAGCCCGAGCCCGATAGGCCCGGTTCAGGCTCGGGCTTACTGGGCTTTTTGGACAGGACTAGTGGGTGTCGAGCAATATGTAAGAGCCGGGTAATACACATCGAGCAATTATGCTTTGAGTTCTTATCAAAATATACACTAGAGCTACTCCATTGATCTTAAGAATTAACACTTAACATTTATTTGTTCTTTAATGACTTATATCTAAATATCATTAGTTTGATTTTAGTTCATTATTAATTCCTTTTTAGTACAATTTAGTTCATTTATAATTCCTTTTCATTCATAATTTATTCGTAATTCGTTTATACTTCATTATTAGTTCATTATTAGTTCATGCTTAATTCATTCTTAGTTCTTTCTAAGTTTATTATTAGTTAATTTTTAGGTCATTTTTACTTTATTATATTTTCATCGTTATTTCATTATTTAGTTCTGATCATTCCATAAGTAGGAAAATAATTCTATTCTAATAATAATAAATATTATTATTATACTGTAATCAATTTTACACTTGAAATCTTTCTTCTCCTTTCGCTCTCTTTGGGGAGATTTTTACACCTGAGTCCTATTTTGTAATACCTTTGATATTTTATCACGTGAGATAAGCATTCAGATCTAAAATAAAAAATCACTGAGTGTTCGACACAGGGCTCCGCCCCTAAGGCCAAGCGCGAAATGATGTTGTAGGGGTGGCCTTCGGTCGCCTCCAGGCGGGCTTCGCATGCCTCCGCATGCGTCTGTGGGTTGTTCCTGCATTAAGGCGGGCTGCACCCGCAATATATACATATGAGTACTCCAAATAATCGTAAAAAAATATACATCATTATTATAATATATATTTTGTAAAAAATATACTTATATACTTAGAAAAATTATTTTTATTTTTCTCTTTCTCCCCCTGCAACCCGCACTCTCTCCTCCCCTCTTTCTCTCTCTCTACGTATACGTACATATCCCCTAGGTGCGTATATATAAGGCTTTTTATCGCAGTGGGCCCTCCTTTCACCGTGAAATCGAGAATAGAAAACACAGTATGAAGAGCGGCGGAAAGCTTTGTCGAAGACTCGAATCAACGCCATTTTTGATTGATAACGTTCGCTCGGCTTCTGTAATCGACAAGATTTGTTCAAAAATCAAGTGTGGTTGGCCATCGACGATAACCAGGCGCATACATTGGACATTGGCTGTCGTCGTGGAGTAAAAATCGAGGAACTCTGTTTTTTTGAAGGTAATGTTTATACATTGGATGAATAATCGATGAAAATAGCTCTGAATCAATTATGTGGAGGTGTTTTGTGTGTTCTTATACGATTTTTACATATTTAATTCAATTTATATATTTTGATCTCCAAATACAATGTTAATACTGCAGTATTACTAAGGTTTTTCAAACATTTAACCCTAAATCAACGCTGATACTGTCGTAGTGTTGTTCTACATGTCTGTATTATAGTATTTTATCTGTTGAACCCGTTTCAGTTCCGTATTACTATTGTAATATGGGCGTTTTTTCTGAGTATTTTGGAATTTTATTGTTTTGGCTTAGTTTGAGATAAGGTTTAACTGATATATTACTGTATTACAATTGTAATACGATGGTTTAACTGATATATTTGATTAGTTGCTTATATATTTGAATTGTGATGCCAACCTTTAACTAATATATTTACTGTTTTTATAGTAGTGTTCTAAGGTATAATACATGTAATACGTTCTTATTCAGGCTTATATAACTCTGTATAATTTAAGTTTCTGTTGAACTCCAAATGTCAGTGTATTACAATTGTAATACGATCGTTAAACTGATATATTTGAATTATGAAACATACCTTTAACTTGTGAGATTGTACCTGTTTTTTCAATGATATGGCAGACTGGCAGATGACACTGTCCCTGTCTTACTCATGCTTATATAACTCTGTATTACAATTGTAGTATGATCGTTGAACTGATATTTTTGTATTGTGATACAAACCTTTAACCAGTTTAGATTGTACCTGTGTTTTGAATGATATGACAGATGACGCTGTCTACGACTTTACAATGTCGGTGTGCCGTGTCTTCGTTCAAGGAAAACGCGATACCCCTTATCAGGTCCTTGAATGAACAAACACGGTTTGATTTAGAAGAAGCTGGTATTCTGCGACTCTTTTCTATTCCTAATTTAAACCAGAATATTCCTTTAGTTGTAACTTTGATTCGGGCATACTCCAAGAAGAAGGACGCTTTCCTTCTTGGAAAAGATTATAAAAAAATTACAGTAAATGAGGTGGCATTAATGTTGGGGCTACCCAACAAAGGGTTGAAATTCATATTTAGCAGAAACCCTCTTGCTATGTACGAGCAAAAGGATTTGTTGGCAGAAATGTTGCGGCTTTCGAAGGGAGAGTGTAGTTTAGAGTTAGAGGGGCAAAAGGTTGCAGCCCTAGTCAAATATGTATTGTGTAAACTATTTTTTCAAATAAAGGTTCTAAAAATTCCAAAGTGTTTACAAATGTTTGGAGGATTGGAGGAATTCAAAAAATACAATTGGCCCGAAGCAATCCACGGTTTTCTCCAATCGCAAATACGTGAGTTAAGTAAAGTGGCCTTGAAAAGAAAATCAAATGAGAGTTGGGGGTACATAGAAGGATGCTCGATTCTCTTAGTGGTGAGCAATACATTTGATCATAAAGCTTCTTTTTTATTGTAATATATATGTTTATAATGTTGAAATTTCTTCATTGCAGGTTTGGTTTTATGAGTTCACCACCTTTTTAAGAGTTGATGACGACTTGGTTAGGCCAAGGCTATGTCGATGGTCTCCCAAGTTCAGTTTTTCTAATAAATTTTGTTCAGAGATCAATTCAAAATTAAGATGTCGCGGATAGGTATGTTTTTATATCATGCAGCTTCTTCATAGAAATTTTAAATTGGTACTTCAAAAGTTTGCTTTTGAAAGCAAGTTAATGATTTTGTTAGAAGTATTAAATAGGTGAAAGAATGTTTTGAGAATATATTACCATCCGAGCAGCTCCTATTAGGAGATGTACCAAAAGAGGATACTGATTTTGAACATTCCAATGAGGAAAGTGAAGAGTCGGAGGAGGAAGAGGAGGATTCAGTGAAAACAGAGGAAGATACGAAGAGGTATGTGAAGAGAAAACTAACAGAGTTTATGTCTAAAGTAGAAGAAACACACAAAAAAATAACAAAGAGTATAGAGCGAGAGAAGGACCCGGAGAAAAATGAAGTATTTGGATCAACCCAAAAAATAGAAGACATTGTGATGAAAATGACCTCAGAAATAGAGAGAAACTCGAAAATGCGCCACGATATGGTGATGCAAGAACTCCATGACTTACGTGCCCATATCAACGAAAGGATTGATGATTTGAGCACACACATTCACAAAGCTAATAACTCTCCAGCTTCACCGGCATTTGAAGCACCCGAGGACACACAGAATTCTATGCAGACAACCTCCCATAACTCTTCACCTAAATCAGAAGATAAAGTTATAGAAGGTAAGCAGGTAGATGATGACATTTCAAATGCTCTTGTGGTTTGTGCGCTTCCTTCATTTAACCAGAAAGGCGATAATACTACGAGCTTGATAAAGAATATTAAAGGGCGTAAAGATAGAAAATCAAAGAGTAAAAATTCATCATCCGCCATTGAGGTTACATATCCTGGACTGAAAAAGAGTAGTAAATCAAAGCGTCTAATAATCGATCATATTATGGAACAATTTCCCAACAGGTGATATTATTTGAGATATAAAATTTCAGATTGCATCTTATATATACTATATATTTGCTGATTATGGAACAATTTATGTGCAGAAATAGTATAGTGATCGAAGCAGGAAATATTACTTTGTATCGATCACACATTGATGATTTATTAGGGAATGGGTGGCTTAATGATAGCCACATAGACGCTTACAGTGTATTTCTCACAGTACAAAAAAATATTCATCCCCGGAAATTTAAGCACTTCTTATACGTCTCACCGAATCATGCTGTTAGTATTCAATCTTTTTTTGTAAATTATAATTGGCAAACTAAAAATGTCGAAGAGCGTGTTATATATAACATGTTTGTTTTATGCAGAATCTTAAAAGCAACAAAAGGAGTTCTCATGCACTTGTGAGCCACATCACGCGTAAATCAATGGAATACGCAAATTTAATACTAATTCCAGTCCACCTAACAAATCATTGGGGTTTGCTAGTCGGCAATATTGATCAAGGATGTTGGCAATTCTACGATTCGTTGTACAACGAATCAAATTACCATAAAATTACTGTTGTGGTATGTTTGTTTTACATAAGAAGTAAAAAATTAGCTGTGTATGTTAATATTTTTATGTGCGTGCAGAAAGATTATTTCGAAGAAGATCTCTCTACAGTGCTTCCGGAAAACATTCATGAATGGCCATTATTCTATGTTGATGACATTCCAAAACAGGATAGTAGTGACGATTGCGGGGTATTTGTCCTCCTATATATGAAGACAATCGTTGGGAAAAAACAAACAGATTGGCAAAAATATAAGTCATGGTCTAAAGATATGTCAAAAATAAGGGCTCAAATTGCTATTGACCTTCTCACCACTTTTCCTGAGAAAGTTAAGAGTAGGTGTTCTTTGATAACCTTATTTTGTTAAACATTTGTAGTACTTAATATTTACCTCACATTGAAATTTTTGCAGTTTGAAGTGGAACGTAAAATGACACAACATACTGAGGGACAATCTCGATGGGCATACTGATGGATGAATGGTTAAATCAACAATATATTTTTCATATATTAAGTGTTATATACAGTTGTTTTATTATGGTTTTGAAGGAAATATTGTGGACTGTATGTTAATATATTAATGTGCGTGCAGATATATTGTGGACTATGTTAATATATTAATGTGCGTGCAGATATATTAATTCACTTTTGATTGGTAAATGTTTTTTATATAGTATTGGTTGTAGTGGGTATTAAAACCATATGACGAACGAAACAAACCATATGACAAACGAAACAGCCGTAATATTTATGCAATATGGTAAACTGTGTTATAGCTGGTAATATTTCACTGTCATTTATTCAAAAATTTCACTAAAAAAAGGAGTGTTAATATCACTCCAAATAGTAGGGTAATTAAAACTGAACTTTATTTCTTCAAAACGATTGGATGCATTTACAGTAGGATGAAATGCGCATACAACTGTATTACATTATACTATCGTAATACGATTGGATGAAAGGGTCATACAATCGTATTACAGTTTGATTTACGCTAATGCGTAATGAACCTGATATAATTTGAACAAACCGAATAACTGTTATTAATTCAGATACTTTACCATTTGACTACTTCTGGCATTACATTAAAAATGTAATAGCACATTGCATAGAGAAATCGTCGTTGATTGATAAATTAAAGATAAGTTTGGCTACAAACAATATCGTAGTACGATTGGATGCAGAGGCCACACAACTGTATTACAGTTATATTTCCGATAGTTCGAAATGAACATGATATTATTTAAAAAAATAGAATAACTGTTATAAGTACAGATACTTTACCATTTGAATACATCTTCATTACATTAATAATGTAATAACACATGAATACTGCAATCGTCATTGATCCACAAATTAAAGATATGTGACATTACAAATACTATCGTAATACAATTGGATGAAGTGACAAATACTATTGTAGTACAATTATATTGACGTGACTGGGAAATGAACATGATAGTATTTCATAAGACAGAAATCGTTTTGTTATCCGTACAAATACTATACCATTTGAATACATCTTCATTACATTAATAATGTAATAACACATGAATACTGAAATCGTCATTGATCCACAAATTAAAGATATGTGACATTACAAATACTATCGTAATACGATTGGATGAAGTGACAAATACTATTGTAGTACAGTTATATTGACGTGACTGGGAAATGAACATGATAGTATTTCAAAAAACAGAATTCGTTTTGTTATCAGTACAAATACTTTACCATTTGAATACATCTTCATTACATTAATAATGTAATAACACATGAATACTGAAATCGTCATTGATCCACAAATTAAAGATATGTGACATTACAAATACTATCGTAATACGATTGGATGAAGTGACAAATCCAATTGTAGTACAGTTATATTGACGTGACTGGGAAATGAACATGATAGTATTTCAAAAAACAGAATTCGTTTTGTTATCAGTACAAATACTTTACCATTTGAATACATCTGGGATACATGAAAAATCTAATGGCACATTAATAGAGAAATCGTCAGCGATGGAGAAACCATCGTTCAAGCCTGCATGTGCAAAAATGGGGTTTGAAATTGAATTCGAACCAAACCCCGAATTATTATCCACGAAATTATGCTGAATTGGAGGCTCAAAAACTTCATTGGCAGAAGGTCCCTTCCCTTTAACGGTACGCGACTTCTCTGTTAACAAAAAAACAGTAGTAAGATAAATTACAATGCATAATAGTAAAATTTAAAATGAATTTTAATCATACTTTGTTTTTGTGATTTTTGTTCCCAAAAACTCTTCAAACGTGTCTTTGGCGCACCCTTTGGCCGCATGGATGGTGGATCTTTCAACACATCTTTCTCGTTCCGTTTAGATGAAACAACTACTTTTTTATTTTTCTCATCATTTTCGATCATATTTTCTATAACTTGACCCGCATCATTCATTACCTTAACCATGTACTCCTTTGCTATTTGACAATTTTCCATTTTTTGGCAAAGGTCATATGTAGATCGCATCATATGATTTCTGAAAATCAAGTTAGACTCGTTCCGATCTATGGACATCGGCATTGTAAGCAAACATCGCTTCTTAGCTTGCATTGTAAATCTCCTTAATATGTAATTGGATTGAATTTTCGGTACATTATGAATATTATAAACCCGGAGTACATGCTCGCACAATAAACCCTTCGTCTGAAAGCCTCTACAAGAACACTCTACATAATTGCTTTTTGTGTTAAATCTCACAATCCAATGCTTTTGTAGACCGGTAGGATCACAATGGCGTATGTTGTATAGAACCGTATCTTGGTCATACATTGATTCCTCTGACACCATCAAACCAAGTGCCCCATCAATCACAGCATGCTCAAATATTACATAAATTTTTCTGGTGTATATCTTGGACATTTGCCTAAGAATCATGGAAGACTTTATTTTGAGGGAGTGCGTACCTTGTTTGCATTTGAAATCTTCGTCCTGTTCACTCCTTCGCCAACAATAAATTAATTTATCCATACCCAAAAAGCATTCGGTAAGTGAACTTGTAGGCTTCGAGCAACCATGAATACTATGATTTGCCGATTCACTACGTTGGGTGGATAAAATGCCAAGATCAAATACCTCTTTATTAAAAGCAGTGGACCACTTATTTTTAATGTTGTAAAGCTCATTTAACCATCGGTTGGCTTGCAAATTTCCTTTTGTGATCATATCTCTCCAATAAAACTCAAACTCCACTTCACTGTCACATTTAGACATGCAAGTATAAAATAAGGATCTAATGTGCTTGTCTTGGTTGAAAGTAGGTACCTTAGACGGTGCTTTCTTTGAAATGTGCCATTGACATAGGCGATGACTGGTAGTAGGTAAAACACGCTCAATAGCAACTGCCATTGCCTGATCTTGATCTGTAAAAATTGTGATTGGTCGCTTGCCCCCAACAAACTTTAAGAAAGTCTCAAATACCCAACAGAAAGAATCAATCGTCTCATGTGCTATAAATGCACATCCAACAAAAATATTTTGCCAATGGTGATTTACTGCTATAAATGGAGCGCATGCTAAATTATATTTGTTTAGCCTATAAGTGCTGTCAAAAATTATCACGTCGCCAAAACATTCGTAATCCAATTTTGCTGGACCATCAATCCAAAAAAAACTATGCAGCCGATTCAATTCATCTGTCTGTATATCATAAGAGAACATGCTATCAGACAATTGTCTATCCTTAAAAAGTTGCAATAATTTAGCTGCATCTCCAATTTCGATGACCGCTCTTCTTTCCCGATGTACGAAGTTATATGCATCTGATTTATTGAAACCTACATTTTCAGCTCCGCCAACTTCTTCAGCCATAAGGTTGAACGTGTCAATAGTTCGTATACCAACTCCTGTCATATTCTGAATCAAGGTTGCTTGGCCAACAGCTACACGACGATGTGATCTCAACAAATGTACGTCTTGAGATGTAACCAAAGGATGATTGTGCTCTTCAATGAATTTTAAAACCTTCCAATTTTTACCCTCTTGGTCAGCAGTAAAGTGCAAGCAAGCCAAGCAGCCCGTCCTTAAATCCACTCTACGAAATTTTTTCTTCGCATCACTACACGAGTTCTGCACTTTAAAACCTGCTTTCGAACATGAAAACTCTCGTCCCCTGATGATCCGTGTATGAGTCCAATAAAATACATGTTGTTTTCGCACACTAAAACCACACTGACGAGCATAAGCAGAGTACATTTTGAAAGCTTCATCATCAGAATGAACCACGGGAAACACTAGATCTTCCTTTTGCACCTTCTGTGAAAATGTAGATACAGTGTTAGATGCTAGGTAGACATTCAAATATACTCAAATATACGATCGTAATACATTCGTAATACATTTTCTATACAGCTGTAATAAAACGTAATCTTACACCAGCTATAGCCTCATCAGAAGGTGCATGACTCTTGTCAACTTCCTGAGACTTCTCAGATGATTGTTGGTTGTCCTCCATGAAGAATTAGGAGGAAGTAAAATGCTGGAGCAAACGAAAAAGACCACCGGAGAAGCAGAAATGACAAGAAATGTGTCCCGTGGAACCCTCCTCGTAACCGTACATTCGAATCGTCTGTGTGCTCCAGTCGTCTTCTCCCGCAACCACCGAAACAAACGAAGGAGATAGAATACCTGATCCCGCTAGAATGGATGTAGTGACCCGCCCGGAATACGCAAAACTAACTCTTCGATGAAGATGACGAAGGAGATCGAAGACTCTTCGATGAAGATGACGGCGAGTGAACGGCGAGTGAATGGCGCTAGAAAGTCTTTTTCGTCCCGCCCTAAACCCCGAAATTTTCGCCCGCCCTAAACCCCGAAAAGAGCCTCTCAAAATTTTGAGGGGGAAAGGCGAGTGAATGGCGAAAAATAAAATATTTATGTACGCACGTAAGCATACACACGTATACGTATAGAAAAATTTTCGTAATTTTTAAGTGAAAAAAATGAGAGTAAAATAGATCTTATGAATGTTACACCAAAGGACATCATGTGAACCGTTTCTTTCTCTACGTTCTGTCTCCATATATCTATGGAGAACATGCAGAAATGCGGAGTCTCTGCCCTATTTTCCCGCTCTGGGATTGATGAAACGGTAGGGTTTCTCAGTTCACTGAACCAAACCTCATCGACCTATCTTCCCTTCATGGTTCTCAGACAAATCACCCGCCGAAACTTGTCCTTGTCCTCATGCCGCTTCTTCTCTTCCATCCTCAAAGACCGCTACGGCTTCGTCGCGCCTTCTATCCTCGTTCCAGAGAGCCGTAAACCCAGCTCCGCAGAAGTTAATATGAACGAGAAGAAGAGGAAGAAGAAGGAGCCCTACCGCCCGCCTTCATCGCTCGACATGAATGGCAAGAAGGTTATCCACTCCGACCTTCCGTTCGACTTCCGATTCAGCTACACGGAGAGCAGCCCTGACAGTAAGCCCATCGGTTTGCGGGAGCCCAAGTATTCTCCGTTCGGCCCTGGGCGGGTCGACCGTCCTTGGACCGGAGTCTGCGCTCCAGCGGTGGATCCCGCCCTGAGGTCGGTGGAAGGAGATGTCTCCAAAGATGCAGAGAAGAAAATGGAGGTGTGTCGACGGAGGAGGAAGAAGATTCTAGGAGAGCTTCTTACGCTACCAGAAAGGTTATCTCTCATAGAGAAGTGCCAGAAGCACCGGTCTAAGCGGCAAGTTAATCTCGGTAACCTTTTTATAATTGGGGGCTGTATATCCTTGCTGAATCACGGGCTTCTTATGATTAACTACGGTTTGATGTTTTGTTTTGTTACCGGGAGGAAGATAAAGTTGGTAATTTATTGACACAATTCAGGGTCACTTGATTTTCTTAAAGTGCTTGTATTTCTGTGTTTACTCCGGAGATCTTGACTATACTGTTTATAATAATTATACAGGAGGAATTTCTGAAGTCTTCATTTCTCATGAATATATAGGTGATATGTACTTTCTTTATGCTGAGATATTCTCTAGTTCGGATGGATGCTGTTAAGGATAATCCAATACAAAATGAAGAAGAAACAACACATAATCACACAATGATATAAGAGCATACATGATTCACCTCAAAGATAGAGTGCAAAAAGAAACGTGGCTACCAATTTCCCACTACTCAAATCCTACAATTAACTGAGGTTATGTAACACCTTGAAATACAAATGAATTTCCCCAAAATATTTTTGACTGAAATATAAAAAAAAACTCAAAAAGTAAATAAAATCTAATATATATCATTTCTAATCAGGGGCTTCTTCACTGCACCATGTGCCCGCACATGGGAACTTTACCCTCCCTCGTTCTCCCACGGCTTATATCGGGTAGCGAGATCCTCTGCAATTTGCTCATAGGGGACATAAACTGAAATGTGATTAACATAACTTGCTTTAAACAAATTAGGATTAAGGCATCTCATGTTAGCAAGATATTCTTAAATTAGTTATTATATTAAGCTTCTATTGGATGTATACCACATGTCCATAGAAATTAATTACCAAAATTCTTAATTGTGAAGCAATTGATTTTTGTTTTGGTCTTCTGAGTTATGACACTGCAAGCCCAATTTTGATAGGAAACCGTTTAAAGATGGTCTTTCTAGGCACTATCAGTGTCCTCTGTTAGATATATGTTATTGTTTGTTTTGTTTTCCTTTCAGTTTATGGCTTATGGAATAGCTGTCAGATGAACATATCACAATGGAGTTTTTTCCGTTCATGCAAGCCTACTAGGAAAAGAGGGGAGGGGGTTGTTTTAAGCCTTAGTTGGTCAATATGATACGTCTTAAAATCCAGATCCTAAAAGTCCAATGTGTGGAAGAAGTTTGGGATCTTCTCCAAGGTCCAAAATAATTTTCAATATCAGATTGCTACAAAAAATAAAATTTAAGTTATTAAAAATTAATTATTTGCAAATACTACTATTTTTTTTATTTTTTATGAATTACAGTAAAAAGGGCAGCCCTGTGCACAAAGCATCCCTGCGCAGCGAGGGTCAGGGGAAGGGTCCCACCATAAGGGTGAAATGTAGGCAAACCTTACCTTGCAATTTTTGCCAGAGGCTGCTTCCGGGACTCGAATCCGTGACCTCAAGGTCACACGGCGACACCTTAACCAGTGCGCTAAGGCTCCCCTTCTTTTTCTGAATTACACTGAATAAAAAAAATCTTAGGAGATACTCATGTCATTGAAGGTTATTCAGATAACACGGATCATCTGCTGTTTTTGGCTGATAAAGTACCACATGTACAATAGAGAATAAGGCATAATTTTATAGACGCCATTTCATATTTCTGGAGTTTGTCAAAGACATTGTAAGTAAATTTGTTACAAAGATAGACAAAGTTTACTCCCATGCTTCATAAGGTAACTTTTGTAGAAACCTTAGCCACAACATATGATCCAATTACACATGTGTACCTCATAACTAAAAATAGGGGTATTATAAAGCCTTATGTTACTCTGAAATAATTCGGTAAATATTGCAAAGATATGATCTATTGAAGTAGAAGCCCATCATCGACCTTTACCTCATCATTTGAGTCTATTTGACTCCTTGTATTTTATTATTATCTTATTTATGATCGTCTTTGTATTGCCTTGACTTGTACTTGTGTGGCCCAATTCTATCATGGACCAAGTATGGTCTAAACTAGATAGTTTAAATTGTATGCGTTGTAACTCTACATTTGTTAGGCCCAAGCCAAGGACATGTAGCTGTACAAAAGCCAAAACTAAATCCAAGTTCATGCCCAACCCCTCTCACGATTTTTCAGGAATATATGACACTGCTCCTTTAGATTTTCTACAAACTCCAACCAACCACCTTTTTTAGACTCTTCCATCATGACGTAGATTCGAGAAATATGATCTTTCAGGAACAACAACCCACACAATAGTCTCATTGCAATAACCGTCACTCTGACAATATACACATGGATTAAGATTCAAATTATCAATGGTTGTTCATTCTTATACAATATAACCATTTGTATTATATAAGCGATCCCATCACAATTATAAATAACAAATGGAAAGAATAAATAACATGAATTTCCATAGATGTTAACACAAATTTTGAGTCCTCTTTAAGATGTGTCCCGAAAAGTAGTCAGCAGAAGTGCAAGCAAGAGTACTCAGTAAGATGAACTCAACCCTTGTGAATAATCATACTCGACACTTGTTAGACAAGCTCAAGTGATATAATCCACATCAGACCCATTTTTTTGATCGAGCTCAAGCTCAATTTATCATGACTTCTGCTCTGTCATGTAAGCATACTTCGTCATCTGGGTAGTGTAAATATATGTTGACCGCAACAAGTATTAAATCATCCCCCCTTTGAGTTCTCAGTAACCCCAAGATAAATTCTAGTTATAAGTCTTCCCGTATGATGGATGCTTCCATGAGGAGAGCTTATAATCACGTGTTATGTACTTTCCCCTTAGGTATTTGACAAACATTGCCCCATATGCACTATCTTCTTAACATCTTCCTTAGTTGCCGACAGTAGTAACTTGCAGATACCATTGATTAAGTTTTATCCGTCACTAGTGTGGTGCCAATTTTCATCATGTAATTTACAAGATACTTTTTCTTTGTAGGAGGAGCGAGGGATGCACAAGTCTCTTTTCATCAAAAATCATTGTCTGACAAGATAATTGTTTGCAACTTGTTTCTTATGCAACTTTTCCCACATTTTCTTAAATCTCAGTCTCCCTAGTAAAGTTCTTTCATGTATTCCAATTCGACCACGTATTTGATTATATTAGTATATACAGTGAATCTACAAAGTGCATCAACAATTTTGTCGTGGACTTCAACTTTTACACGAGTTTGTATTGGAACTTATATTGAAGGTTACACCAGCTGACATGGATATTACTTTTGATGTGCCTTTGGGTATTCAAGTACTTGGGAGACTCGTGGTCTCTAAATACAGTACGAACTATTTGTTGATCGCGTAATACTTCCATTGTTTAAGTGCTCGCACGATAATTTGAACTCTTTGTCATATGTTCATCACTTCCTTTGTGCGTCACTCAACTTATCGATAAACAAGGCTACATGTCACCTCTCCCGCGACAACACAACACCAACGACGAGTTCGTTGATATCACATTCCACTGGAATAGTTTCTTAAAATTAGGGAGTAATAGTACCATGACGGTACATAACTAATCTATTATGCTCACACATGGGCAACTTTTCCCACATTTTCTTAAATCTCGGTCTCCCTAGTAAAGTTCTTTCATGTATTCCAATTCGAGCACCTAAATCTATAAAGTGAATCTACAAAGTGCATTAACATTTTTTTTGTGGATTTCAACTTTTACACGAGTTTGTATTGGAATTAATTAGTAAATATTAGTTAGTATTGATTAATTAATTATATTAATTAAGGTAATTTTCCTATGATGTATGGCCTCCCTAATCTATATTAAGGGGAGGGGTATGAGATTAGACATCTTTTGGGATCTCTTGGTTTTTGGCTCTCACGGAGAAGCTTTTTGGAGGACCAAGCCTCTAAGAGTTGGTCGAGGCTTGCCTTCAGATTTTATCCCATGTTTGTTTTAGTAAAGTAATTTACTTCGAATGTTCATTCTCTCGCCTCTTGATCACAAAAGCCTTGTTCATAATAATTGGTCCAACTTGCCGTTTTCCAGTCGCAGTCTCCGTCGCCGGATTCCCACCACCCTTCCTTCAGCCGCCGGTAAGACATTCAACCGCTCCACCATAATCACTCTCCTTTCCATGACAACCACCGCACGATTGCTACACAAGCGCTTCGATCGCTATGTCGCTATCCTCACCAACATCCTCTCGATGACGCACAGGCCCCATGCCAACATAGACCCCTAAGATGAGATCAACAACCCATCAAAGCAAATGGAGCACCCAACGATGCCCCCGGTGTTCCTCGCCACGCTCGTGCCATCCGTCGTCCCGTAGAACTCCACTGTCGCGCTTCTTGTGGGGTAGTAACTCTGTGGTAGATTCCTATGCCCTTGTCATCGACGAGAAGGTTCCGATGTGCCATCTCTTGGTTGGCCAACAGGCCTTTGAGGCTACATCCCCGGCCCTTCTAACCGCCGAGCAACAAACACACATGCCCACAGACATTTTTTCGGCATATCCTCATCATGTTAGAGTTCCTTGTCTTGCCGCCGACACCGCCTACCTGCAACATACTGGATGTTGACGCACGACACTCTGGGTCAGAAGTGGCGATCCTCAGTCTCCGGACCCTTGCTTCCGACAATGTGCCTTGTTCCCGCAATACTCTCGCCACCAGAACCGCCGCCTGATCCACCAGATGCCACCCTTCTCCATGACCTCCGTAGACCAACTCCTCTCACGCCCAACTCTTGGTACACACTATTTCACACACAACTCCAATCGGCTTCGCCTCTGTGATCACTCTTCATGCTATGGCCCCCCTTGCCGCCTACAACAACCTTCAGCCTTGCCGGCCACAACTGCCATCCGCCACGTCAACCTCGCCTTTGCATGCATCGATTTCCCTGTACAAACCTCCGCTCCCGCCCACTATCCCCCTCCAAGCAGTCGCAAGCTATCAATCCTTTTATCCGTTGTAGTCCTCACACACATCTCTCTCCCTTCCGCGACAATGACGCCTCCAGACCTCGATGCTCCTTATTCTCACTCCTCGCCAAAAATCTGGCATCTTCTGGCCACGCCACCACATGGCATTCGATGCACAAAATATTTTTCCCCTTCTTTACGACCCCAACAACGTTTGGCTTCTGAAATTTCATCTTTTTTTCCTGTTTCGGGCCCGACCACAACAACCTTTTCCTGGTGAGCACCCCAAAAATTTCTCTATGCATCTTTCTTCCGTGTTTACTATTAGGCCTTCCTGTCCCATGCGTATTGCTATCAATCTTGTTTTCAACTTTCTCCAATGCGCCTCTGTTACCGCACCCAATATCCCCCTCAATTACACCCACCACATGAGCCAAACCCTCCTATTCTCTTTTCCTTGCAGCTGTGCCCCACATTCACTTCCACACTTATGAAGACCATTTCAGCACCCTTCTCTTTTCATCTACTCCCCTCTTATTTTTCAACAACTATCTACCCCTTCCCAGCGGACCCCACTACCTTACCCCCATAACCCACCTTTTGTTTCCTTTTTTTTTCCACAGGCCACCGATCATCCTTATCATAATCATGCCTACATCCAACGTAACACTTTATCTGATCTACGATTCATCGACCACTATCACCGTCATGCCACAACAACGACCGTTGCCTTTTAACCAAATCGTGTTTGCTACCACCATTATTAAAGATCCTGAGGAATCGTGGAGGCTCGACCTTGAGGACAAAGTCGATTTTCAAGGGCGATATAGTGTTACGCTCACACATACGACTATGTGATCCCCCCTCGTTGGCTCCACAGGAGCGCGCATATGGAAGCCACCGTGATAAATTCATGGTGGAATATAATATTTTGTAGTTAATTAGTATGAATTAATTGGTTAAAATTAATTAGTGATTAATAATTAATAATTTAATATTGATTAATTAATTATATTAATTAAGGTAATTTTCCTATTATGTATGGTCTCCCTCATCTATACGAGGGGGAAGGGTATGAGTGCCAGACATCTTTTGGGATCTCTTGGTTTTTGTCTCTCGCGAGAGAAGCTCTTTGGAGGACCCAACCTTCGAGAGTTGCCCTTGGCTTGCATTCGGATTGCATCCCGTGTATTTGTTTTAGTAAAGTAATTTACTACGAGTGTTCATTTTCTCGTCTCTCGATCGCAAAAGCTCTTGTTCGTAACATAATCCTAGATCTCATTAAAGCTTGCTTCAACTTATTCGGTCCATTCAAAATTTCCTTTACTATATTGAAGTTTTTTTATGAATTGGTGATAATAAAGTTCGAAAGTCATCTTCTAAAATAACTTAAGTGTATAAGAAAAATCAAAGTAAATAATTGTCTTAGACTTATGTGGCAGAATTGAAAAGTCGGAATTAGTCCTTTTAAAATGGATTGTTAAAGGAGGTGAGTTGGAGTTATTTAGTTGATGTAATTCTGATATTGAGATAAGATGACAAGTTTCATTGAGAAAAATTGTATGATTTTTAGGAAATTGGCCTTGTGGTAAGGAGGCACAGAGGTTCCCTGGGGTGAAATATTTGCTTTCAAGAGTGTCAAAAAAGTTGTTGTTATTGATTCTTATATTGATTATAAGAAGCTTGAAGTGTTGTTAAGTTTGTAATGAGCAAGTCAAAAGTTTTATTTTGATGGTTTATATAATATGTTTTGTACTAATGATGAGTAGAAGCAAATATATATATATATATAATAGCTAAGGACTTATTGTTAAAAGCAAATATATATAATAGCAAATATATATAACATCTAGAGTCTTGTAGTGCATTAAAAGTGGTAATAATAAGATCTCAATTAAATATGAGATCAAGAGAAGATGAAAATGTTACCTTGAGAATTATTAATGAGAATTTTAAGAAAGCAATTAAAAAGGGTATAATGAACAAAACAAAAAAGTATAATATAGATTGATCTACAAAATCAATTAAAATTAGCTTAAAAATAGATGCATTAAGATATTGCTTTTGGTCCATATATTATTCAGACATGGAGAGATCAGGGCATTGTAATGATTTTGTTTGACAAGTCTTTCCAATAAAATCTTGAAAACTAAAAATGATGTTAAATGGCAGGGAAAACTATTTTAGTACCAATATGTACGAACAAAAGGATGTTCAAGCTTGCGCTAATTATCAGAGTATCAAATTTATAAGTCGGGCAATGAAACTATAAGAGAGAAAATGATTGAGATCGTTCGTGCGACATTGGAGGAGTCGATTGGGTCGACAATTTTTGAATCATTAGATGGACGATCAGAGATCTTGATCATATTCGGCTTACTTTTCTTCATTTTCTGGTGTATTTATTTTAGTTTTTAGAGTTGTATTTAGAGACTTAGGGTAGACGATCCTTTCAAACGATTTGAGCTGTCAGAGTCATTTGTCCTAAATCCCTCCTCCTTTATATACATCCCTATTAGGTATTTTACGGGGTGTCGAGAATTGAGGTTGAAGAAATAACCAGAAACTTGTGTTGACCTATTAGGTAAATCCCTCCTCCTCGTCCCCGACCCATTGCTCATAGAGCTTGTGTTGACCTATCGACACTACCTGATTATGTTTGGAGCTACTATTACAATGATCATCATTGTGAGGAGTCTTGAGTATAGATTTTGCAGAATTGCCCCATCGTTTGATGGTTTGTCGAGTCCCAATGCATTTAGCTATTGACTCGTGGACATGAGATATTATCTAGATCAGTTTGAGTTATTCAGTGAGCGAAGCTTAGGTTGCTAGGCTAGTCGAGAGATTACTGAGATAACATTGAGAGGATCTTTATACGAGATCGTCTTCGCCCCATCACCAGTCGAGTGGAGATGAAGCAGAGATTGTTTCACATGTATCTGCCGACGTCAAATAAGAGTCGCCTTCTTGAGCAATAATGTGCCCTCCGACAAAGATCCAGGTCTGTTGATGAGTATAGATATTATTTTGATGAGTTAATGGTGAAGAGCTACATTCATGACGAGCCTGCTGCAACCACCGTAGATTTCTTTTCGGACTTCGGTTTACGATCTATGTTGCCATTGAGCGGTCATCAGTTAGAGTCTGTCAAACAGTCAAAATATTTCTCTAGAAATCCTAGAGGAAGCGAGGGTACCTTGGATTCTTTGATGCCCTAAGAGAATAGGGGAGAATGCCACGAGAGAAGATGCGTCATACACTCTCATGTTGATGGAAACATTTGCATGAATCCAACGGAAGATGTAGTGGAGATTAAGGATCCACGCGAAGAAGATGCTTCCACTCAAATCTGATGTTTTTCAAGGGTTTGTGGGTGTGGATGAGCAGAACAAGTTGAAATGAATTGGCTGGAAGTTACATGGAGGGATCAAATGAGAAGTTTCAATGGTTATGATGCCGTGGTCTTCCCTTAATAATTATAAAGATGACCCCAGCTCATGCAATTTCGGCAAACTTGATGAACTTGACTGCACGGTCACGCCGTTCTCGTTCCATATGGACAATGTGGAGGCATCATTGGTCGAAAATCTCCACATTTTATTCCTCGACCACCAAACCACTCTAACTTGTCACCATTAAACCACCGACATGGCAAGCATGACTCACCGCTTACCAGCACTAATCCTCCCCTCCCCTCACCGATTGGATATTCTAATATTCGAGAGGGCATATCCTCTTGAATGGTTTGGTTGTGCTGAGTAATTTTTTGACTGTCACAAAATGTTTCTTCCCATGATCTATATGGAGGATTCAGCTCTCCATTGGTTGAGTTGGCATCACCGGACGAACCCAACCATGACTTGACCAATGTTGAAGAAGAAACTTGTACTCTGTTATGACACCCGACAATCAGACGTGTTCGAGCACTTATGCACCGCCCACCATGATCATTCGGTCGACACATGCATTGATGACTTTGTTGAGTTGGTAACAAAGTTCCCGGCCTAGCATTGGCATGTTACATGAGCTACTTTATGCATGATCTCCGGTCTCATATTCAGGCACGCTTTCACGTTCATAGCCCCACCACCTTCATTTTATGGATGTTGAATTTGCCACAACTGACCCTTGCTACGACCGTTCTAATCCTACGTTCCCCCAACACCATTCCCTTCACATTCCACTCAAACATCCAATTTTGACCTTCCACCACCCTTCAATTTGAATTCCACATGCACTACATCGATCTTTGTTCACTCATTCGAGTCCTCAACACACGTGCCCTATAACTGAACCGCTAACCCCAACGACTATCCCATAAGGAGTACCATGAATTATGCAACCAAAACCTCTATTTCCGCTTCAGGCAACCCTTCTCCACTACACATCAATGTTCGAATAAAGAACTGTGCATTCTCGTCATGTTGAAGATGAAAGCATTACCATGGCTGACTTCACTGCACTGTAATTAGACAATGGTCCTTTGCAGTCTTAGCTTTTTCTCTCTCATGATCTTGGGGGCATGGTCTTTTTTCTGTACAGGTGTTTTGTTAAGTATATGAGTGTAGCATATTCGTATGTAGCATATACATATGCTGTAATCCGAATAGCGGGTGCAGTATACTAGTTGGGGTTCTTTAATGCAAGTGTTCTTTTTCGTTCAATCTCCTTATGTGTTAACACCAACTATATTTGCTTGGCTTTATGGTTGTCTTATTAGAAATCCATGAAAATTCTCATTTTTGCATTTAAATTTCATGTAGACCGTTAGCATAGTTTGCATCAGGAATAATGCACAGGCGGAACTAGGAAAGGTTAAATTAGGTTTAAGATTTTGAAGGAGGAACTGACATCTTTGATCTCAGAAATATAACTAATATCATAAAAATGTAAACTTTGCTGCTTAGGTTTCGTTGCAAGCATGACAATTCATTATGAAAGGCTAAATTAGGTTTAAAATTTTGTAAAAATAATGAGTTTTTATGCTTAGTTCTAAGTTAGTTTCTTTTTGATTGTTTATTGATTTTTGTTTTTGTTAATACAATCTTATTGGACATGTAACAGCTATATATGGAGATGATTGTTACATGCGCACACATGCACACCACAAAATCTTTCATGCGGACCATTTGTTATTTGCACGCCAGTAATTCTTACCAAAGGGCATGTCTTCCGATGGAGTTTGTTAGCGGTAATAGGAGCGATTGTGTAAATAGAGATAATCTTTAGTGAAGCAGCACCAAATTCAGTATGAATAACAAGCGAGAAGTAGCATGAGAAAATGGATAAAGAGTGAAAAACACAATGTTCCCAGTGAGTGAAAGCATACTCCGAGAAGCAATGCAGGAGGAAGATCTTACAAAATGATAGTTAAACCAATACTTAAACTAATATTTGATCAATCAAATAATCGGACTAATAATAACCTGTCTAAACTTAATCAAAATAATAGTTAAACCAATATAATGTAATAGATATCCTAAATTAATCTCCTTCATTACTTTCTGGGACTTGGCAGTAGAACAGTAGAAAATCTCCTTCAATCTTGAGATGAAAACCAGAAGAATGATAGGATTAATAAATAGGAGCAGTCTAACATCTCCTACAACCAACAATATGGCATCATCCTGATTATCCTGATTGTTTACACTGATTTGAGGAGAAGAGAGCCAACCTGAAAAAGAGCCAACGTGAATGCTCTATATATTATACCTGAATGACTGCAGTTTGAGGAACAAGAGGAAGAGGGGTGGTTGATGAGTGAATTTCATATAGTAATTTAGGCTCTATTCTAGCTTGTCTGTCATATCATTTAGCTCATCATTTAGTATTTTTACCTGTCATTTCTTTCATATGTGCAAAAGTTATCTTTTGAGCACATTTGTGCTAGATTATTTAGATTCATTCCATGCATAAATGAGACCTCTTTTCCTTCTTATTTCTTTTTAGTGCTTTAATATTATGATTGTGATTGTGTGTAACTGTATATGGAATTCTGGAGGCATTGGATGTTTTTCCTGCAAGTACAGTGCTCGTGTAGCTTCCCCCGGGTGTTTTGATCCTTTTTCATAGAGGAAGCCACTGGTCGTGCGCTTTTCTTCACGCACGGGCAGTGGACTCCTCTGCGCACGACCACTGATCGTGCACGTTCATTTGCCAAAATCGACCCGAGAACCCCCTTAATTTCGCACGGGTAGCCGCACGAGTACTGGACTTTCTTCTCGCAGGACCACTGGTCATGCACGTTCAATATTTTCCCTCCAAGACCCGAAAGTATCCCGCCAGTATAGGTTTCTTCTCGCACGAGTAGGGGAATTTCCTTCACGCACGACCATTGGTCTTGCGCCTACTTGTGTGCAGTCAAAATATCTGCTCATCCTATAAATACGCAGGTCGCGAATTCTAGCGGTAGTTCCGTCTTTTCTTCCGCTCAGGGTTCCTGTTTCCACGTTTTTCTCCCTCTAAGGGCTAGGGATCATCCCCTAGGCTCTCCCCATCATCCAAGAGTTCCAAGTTGAAGATAAAACACTCCTTTCTCTTCGCGAGCTAGGATCTTGAAGAGAAAACGTGGAAGGTGCAAAACCCTCGAGAAGACGGGTCCATTGGGAGTTGGTGAATGATTCATCTACCCCGGATGATAGCCGACGATCGAGGACAACACAGATTCATACTCCGGAGTGCCTTCGCATCGACGAAAGAGTCTCGAGCACTGTTTGTATTTCTTTCTTCTTTTTCCGCACATTAGGTAGAGCTAGTTGGCTTTTCTTCTTTTATGATGATGGTTGGAATGGACATAATGTGTTTATGATGTTGGAATATTATGTGTGATTTGAAATTTGTGTTCATTTCCATTGGAGTAGCCTAGGAGGCCTAGTCTCTTGTGTTTGTGTTTTTCCATTTACTTGAGCTTGTGGTTTTTGTGTGTGAGAGCCGGGCTGCGTTGTCGTTGAGCTAGACACGAGCCGACAAGCGAGTGGTTGGCCTTGCTTTTGCAAGGTGCAACGAGCGAAGCGGAGGTCTCCGACCCGCGGAGGTGTGAAACGGTGTCAGCGACCCACATAGTAATTAGTTTTCTCGTTTTGCATTTAGTTGGTAGCAAACAAACAACCCCCCGAAATCCCGACATAAAAAGACTTCTATCTTAAGTCTTGTCTCGACTGTTAAATTTACCCCACCGTGTTCCTTGAGAGATTCGATACCCAAGGATTTACTCATCGTTTTATATTACTTGAACGACCGTGGTGCACTTGCCCGCGTCGCGCATCAGTGGTCGACCTTGCCTGAATAGGAGGGAGAAGCTCGAAAAGGGCTGTGTTTTGAGGAGATCGCGAAAGAGGGAGAAGAACATGGCGTTTGCTGGGATTTCCGACATCAAATGGGAGGTTTCCAATAGGCTAACTGGATTTCAGGCATAGTGTGAGGAGTCGCGGATTGAGGGAGATGAACATGGAGTTCAATGGGATTTCCGGCGGTGAATGGATGTTTTTCTGGCAGGGGAACGACGAGATTTCGGGCTCAGTTGGAGTCGCAATTAGGGGGCGGCCTGAAGGAATAAAGGGAAGAAAAATAAGGTTTTTAGGGTGGGTTTTGGTGGGCACATTTCGGTTTATGGTGTTCATGTAACAACCCTCTATATAGATAGACGCGCACACACAGACATACACATTATATACTTAAATTATCTAACATTGACAGCTTTTCTATAGGGAGGGATGGCCTCACACACAATATGTTGAATGACATACACAATAATTGGAAGCATGCTGAGGCTGTGAGGATAAAGTGTCTTGGCGTGCCCACAGTTGACATGAAAAATGTTTGCACCCAGCTTGAGGTACTTTCTCTTTCTCCTTACATATGTACTTGTTGGCAGTTTATCTTACAATGCATGTATGGATCTAAGATTTAGGTATAGCAGTTAATTTTCTCATGCTATTTTTAATTGATTTCTATTTATTTAGATGGAGAAATGACATGTTCAAAGTTGGGTTCCCACTAATTTTCTCATGCTATTTTTAGTTGATATTTTCTATTTATTTAGATGGAGAAAGGACATGTTCAAAGTTGGGTTCCCACTAAACAATTTAAGAATTGGTCGTTCTACAAATTCTCAGTGTAAATTATGCATATGTTCCTAAGGTCAAGGGATAGTTCTGCGTTAGTTCTGCGTTTGGTCCGCGCTTGGTCCGCGCTTGGTCCGCGCTTGGTCCGCGCTTGGTCCGCCCTTGGTCCGCCCTTGGCCCGCGCTTGGCCCGCGCTTGGCCCGCGCTTGGCCCGCGCTTGGCCCGCGCTTGGCCCGCGCTTGGCCCACGCTTGGCCCGCTTTTGAAGTATGTATAAGAGTTTCAAGCCATATAATATTATTTTTTAGTTAATAAAGTTACTTGAGAAGTTCTCTTTTTAAATTATGATTGCTTAAACTGTCATGTGATAGAAATATTTCAATTTTAAAAATATAATGTACTTTTAAACTTTCATAAACTTTATATTCATTTAGATTTGTTCTATCACAATTTATGAATTCATTAACTATTCGACTATTTGTATTTAATCTTCTTGAACTTTACATCTTTTGTAACGTATGACATTAGAAAATGTAGAAACTTTAAAATCACATAAAAATGTATTAATGATTGTATTCTTGTAAAGTTTATTAAAAAAATATCAAACGGGAATGATTGTGTTGAAAAGTTTATAAATTACATGATCTGGAAATTATCTAAAAGTTCGTTTCAGAGGTAATATTTAGAAAGATTAGATAGAAAATGAAATTAAAATAATATGAGATAAAAATTCAGTTGATTACTTGGTAGTATTATGTATTTATAAAAAGCATAATACGAAGGTATTGCCGTTAAAATTATTTATTTATTCGAATTATATAATTTTATTAGGCATTTAATTTGAATACAAGTTCGCAAATAAATGATAAACATTTTTGCTTTGATAAAATTTTAAGCCATTGTTTTTGTAGTATTAATATCATATTATCATGTATTAAGTGCATGTGAACTTAATTCTTTTTGCTAGTTAAGTGGATTTTTTTAATATGATATTTATGGTTCAGATGAGTTTTAGTAAATAATATAAAAAATAAAAAAATTATTAAAGAAGTAGAACTGCTTTATTGATTATATACCTACACCCAACGTAGTCACCGTGGTAATGTAGACAACAGACAGGAAGTTGACGGTCGCAGGAATAAGTAGCTTGACGGTTGAAGAACTCAAGCAAAGAGACTTCCATATTACCTCACTTGTAATTGATGGGTCTACTGATAGCCATCACATAGCTACCTATAACACCCCACAATTACATAATCCTTGACCACCCACCACTTATAACTATGCACCAGCACCAGTCCTTGTACTAACTACTCCTATTTACATGATTGCCAATTCCACACCACTACTCCATCCAAACAAAAAAAATTTCATTCTCCTGTGCCCTCAATACCCACTAACTGCCGCCCACTATGTTGCACGGAGACGGAGAGATGATAAGAGATACAATACAAATACGGGATTCGTGATTTTCAAAAAGAAGGATACATGATACAATTTTGAGTTTAATTATTTAAATGTATATACAAGTTAAAATGAAGATGTGTGTGACTTTACATCATATTTTTTTCAATCATTATATTTCACGTATTATATATTAAATAAAAACATTTTGTGTCCAAAAGTATACCATATTATATATTCGACTCATGAATGCAACTATGTAATCAATTGACTCCCACCACTTATCATCAAAATATATGTTTTTCTTCGTATTATAATCACAACATACACAAATTTTGAGTATTTTTAAGCATACTCTAGCGTATCTAAGTGCATTCGAGAGTTTCCGATTTTTTTAATTAAATTAAAAGAAAAAGTTTCAAAGAGTTTCAGGACGGGTTTCCAGAATTTCACGACTCCGAAATGCTTCATCTTCCTCCGTATTTCTGTACAGATTTTTTTGAGCAGATTTCTCGTGCAGAAATCTGTCCAGATTTTTTAGAGAAATCTGTCCAGATTTCTTATAGAAATCTGTCCAGATTTCTTAGAGAAATATGTCCAGATTTATGTTCAGATTTCTCCTACAAAAATCTGGACGATTTCTCTAAGGGCCCGCTCATTTGGACGGAATTGAGCTCAAGGAATTGGAATTGAAAGTCTAATATCAATTTTGTCATTCGTTTGCACGCTTGACGTTGAAATTGAAATTTTAATGAATTCCGTAAAATTCATTTTAAACTAAAGACAATTCTTTCCAATATATATAAGAATTGGATAATTCCGGACGAGACACATTTTTTCGCCTAGGGCGTGTATTTTCGCTCTGGGCGCATGTTTTTTGCCTGGGCGCACGTTTTTTGCCTGGGCGCACATATTTTGCCCGGGTGTGCAATTTTTTGGCCGGGTGCGCAATTTTTTGCCCGGACGCGCGTTTTTCGCCCGGACACGCGTTATTTGCCTGGGCGCGCATTTTTCGCCCAGGCGGGTGTTATTCACCCCACCGCGCATTTTTCGCCCGGGCGCGCGTTTTTATCCCGGACACTCATTTTTCGCCCGGGCGCGCGTTTTTTTCGCCTGGGCATGCCCTTTTTAGCCCGCGCACACATTTTTCGCCCAGGAGCGCGTTATTCGACCGGGTGCGCATTTTCGCCTAGGCGCCCGTTTTTCGCTCGAGGTGTTTTTTCGCGCGGGTGCATGTTTTTTCGTCCTGGCGTGTGCTTTTTTCGATCGAGCACACTTTTTCGCTACGGATCACATTTTCGCCTTGGCGCATTTTTTGCCTAGGCGCATTTTTCACCCGAGCACGCTTTTTCGCCACAACACTCATTTTTTCGCCTCAGCGAGCGATTTTCTCTCGGGCGCGCGTTTTTCACCTGAGTGCTCATTTTTTGCCCGGGCGCTCGTTTTTCTCTTGTGCGCACATTTTTCGCTCAGGCTTGTTCTTTCAAATGCGCATTTTTCGTATGAGCGCTCATTTTTCGCCCGAGCACGCACTTTTTGGCCAGGATGCTTGTTTTTCGCTCTGACGCGCATAATTCTAAGATTGAATTTTATCTAACAAACGAATAGCAAAATTGATCAATTTCACAATATTCTTCAATTCTGTTTATTGGACGAACACTATAATTGGAATTATACTAATTCCAATTCTTCGAAGAATTGGAATTGATCTCAATCCCAATATCCAATTTCAATTTCATCCAAACGAACGGTACCTAAGAAATTTGGACTATATACAGTAACTATATACAACAATCACATGTAAATTGATTTCTGATTACAGCTAAACGAAGATAAAAAATAACTGAAATGAAGAACAGGAAATTGATTTCTTATTAACAAATTGATTTCTGATTACATCTAAATTAAGAACGGAAATAACTAAATGAAGAACAGTAAATTGATTTAAAAAGAGGAAGTGGAAGAGGAAGAAGCTTACGAGCAGGCGGCGGCAATAGCGATCGGGAGAGCAGGCGGCGACAAATAGCGATCGGGAGAGCAGGCGGGATCGACGGGAAGCAACAACAACGATCAGGAGAGCGTGTGGGATCGGCAGGCTGCAGCTGTAGCGATCGGGAGAGCGGGCGGGATCGGCAGGCGACAATAGCGATCGGGAGAGCGTGCGGGATCGAATGAAATGAAGCTTGTAAACCTAAAATAGTGTATAAGCGTTTCCGCGCTTGCGGTGCGCGTACCTGTATCAGAAACGCACCTTGTACGGGTACGGGCCTTGGCGTATTCATGCTTCCTAGAGGAACATTGTCTTAGGTCCAATTTCTTTAGTTGAAACTTTTCCCGAATAAAGTGACAATCGACCTCGATGTGCTTGGTACGTCCATGGAACACGAGATTCTTAGCAATATGGATAGCAACTTGACTATCACAAAACAGAGTGGCCGTAGAGGAGAGTTTGACACCCAGGTCTCCCAGAAGGCTTTCTAGCCACGTAAGTTCAGAAAAGACAGAGGTCATTGAACGATACTCAGCTTCTGCAGATGATCGTGCAACGACGAATTGCTTCTTTCTTCGCCAAGTGACAAGGTGTCCACCAAAGTATGCGCAATATCCACTTTTGGATCGACGATCATCCATAGAGCCAACATAGTCAGCATTAAAATAAGCAATGAGAGATAAGGAGGATGTCTTATACACAAGCCCTTGTCTAGGAGTAGTCTTTAGATATCAGAGGATGTGCTCAACCGCCTGGAGGTGAGAAAGCCGTGAAGCATGCATAAAACGACTGACAACCCCAACGACAAAGGATATATTAGGTCTTGTAACTGTAAGATATATCAGCTTGCCCACAAGACGATGATTGTACTCTAGGTTAGGAAGGAACAGATCAGAGTCGGAGGTATCTGTGCAGAGCTTGTGGTTGACATTCATAAGTGTGTTAGCGTGCTTGCATCCAGAATAGCCAGCGTCATGAAGAAGATCAATACAGTACTTCCGTTGAGATATGACAGCCATCAGGACGACGGGATACCTCGATACTGAGAAAGTATAGGAGATTTCCCATATTTTAGTCTAAAATGTGGATGCCAAGTACTCCTTGATCATGTGTATGCCTTTGAGATCATTGTTTGTGATCAAAATATCATCAACATACTCCAAAAGTATCATTGTGCTGGTCGGATGGTGACGAGTGAATAAAGAGAAATCGCCTGAGTTGCGAATAAACCAAGCATCACGAACAACCCGACTGAACTTGTCAAACCAAGCTCGAGAAGCCTATTTGAGACCATAGAGAGATTTTTTAAGGTGACAATGTGACATACAAGAGACTCCCCCGTGGTCTCAAAACCGGGATGTTGTTGCATGTAGACAGTCTCACCGAGATCACCATTCAGAAAGACTGTTTTGATGTCCAATTGATGTAACTGCCAAGGAGATCAAAACACAGACAATATTCAACTCTGCAACGGGTGAGAAGGTCTCCTCGTAGTCAAGGCCATGTTGGTGAGTAAAACCACGAGCCACAAAATGAGCTTTTTGACGTTCAACCGTCCCATCCGAACCACGCTTATGGGCGAAGACCCACTTACAACCCACACATGTCTGGCCAGGAGGAAGAGGGACAATTCCTCAAGTTTGATTGGCCCAAAGAGCAGTCATTTTCTCATCCACAGCGGCCCACCACCCCGGATGCTGAAGAGCCTCCTGCAGAGAAGGAGAGGTGGAAATAAATGACAAAGAAGTCGCAAATTTGTGAAGCATCGAAGATAGTCGATGCAATGAAACATAATTAGACAGGGGGTGAGCGGTAGAGGTCGGTGCCTGATCAGCAGACCGCGAAGCAACATCAATAGAGGGCAACTGTCGCAGAGCATCTGAAGGTGGAGTACGCCGAGTATACACACAAAGAGGAGGCGGGTTGGAGGGTATGGTTGTTGGTGTGGGAAGAAGAGGAGCGGTAAAGGTGACATGAATGACAGAGTGTGGTAGTGTAGGAGTTGCTGGAGAAGTTCTGGGCGAGGAGTGAAATTGCTGGTCTTCGAGGAAGGTCACATCCGCAGACGTAACTATCTTGCGATCGGTGGGAGAATAACAAACATAGCCTTTCTGAGCTCGAGAATATCCAACGAACATATATCTGGTAGCTCGGGGAGCAAGCTTGTCCGTAGAGGTGCCAAAGCAGTGAATATACCAGGCACATCCAAAGACGTGAGGCGTCACGGGAAAGGGCGGTGTGGATGGGAAGAGAAGGCTGAAGAGGGTCGCAAAGTTGAGAAAAGACGAGGGCATGCGATTGATGAGATAGTAGGCGATAGAGACTGCCAAATGTCAATAAGGCTTGTGACCCTGCATTTGAAACATAAGTGAGCTAGCAACTTCAAGGAGGTGATTGTTCTTGCGCTTAACTACACTATTTTGTTGGGGTGTGTAAGCACATGAAGTTTGATGGATGATACCGAACTCAGTACATATATTTTGAAATGCATGACTAGTATACTCGTACGCATTATCGGTCTGAAGGGCTTTAATAGAGCTAGAGAACTGTGTACGCGTTTCAGCAAGAAAGACACGAAACACATGAGGTAGTTCAGAGCGATCACAAAGTAAATACAACTAGGTCATTCGAGAGTAATCATCAATAAATGTAAGAAAATATGATAACCGAAAACACTTGCTATTTTATAAGGTTCCCAAATATTAGAATGATCTAAATCAAAAGGAGCAATGTCCCGAGTATAATGAGGGGAAAAGAAGAACAATGTTGTTTGTCGTAGATGCAAGACTCGCAGGTGAAGTCGTGAGGGACAAATCAGGAAGAGCTTTCTTGAGATTCGGGAGAGGAGCATGCCCAAGACGCCGATGCCAATCAACATAATTAATAAAGGAGAGAGCAGTGGGGGAAACGTCCAGAGTGTAGAGCCCGTTAGACAGTCACCCTCTACCAATGATATTCTGTGTCCACGATCCTGCACAATAAAGGAAGAGGAAGAAGTTACAAAAGAATCAAGGTCTTGAGTAGGACGACTGACATAAAGAAGGTTAAAATGAGAGTCCAGAACATGACGAGCGAAGATAAAAAGTTGAAGTCAGGGGCTGATCTCCAGATCCGCAAACTGGGGTGGTGTTGCCATTGCCCATCGTGATGAACTTCGGACAAGCAGAGTCCAAGTACCGAGGAGGCTTCTGCGGAGTAATATGATTTGTGGCCTCGGAGTCCCTAATTAAAGTTGGATTATGGGAAAAACATAAGATACCTTCATTGGAGATAGTCGCAACAGAGCCAGAAGTGCGATTGATCAACCCCTGAAGATGCTGGAGTTGTGTGCGCAAGGTATTAATATCTGTACGGGCGGTAGAAGGAGCATCAACTGCAATGGAGGCATGTTGTTGTGGAGGCACACCATGCTTACGATAGCAAGTGAGATGACCACCTCGACCACAATAAGTACAAACATGAGTGTCGGTCCCCTTGGAGCGATTCCGACTTTCGTGGCCCTTGCCCAGAGAGCCGGTGCGACCCCCACGAGCCGGTGCGACCCCCACGAGCCGGTGGAGGGGCAGGGCGAGCTTCAGAATATTGTTTGATATGGGCCTGAGAGACAGTCCTGGGAACATTTGGGGGGGGGGGGGAGGGGTCAGCTTTAAAATCATGGAGCACACATCCGAGAGGGAGGGAATGGTGGAGGAAGAAAGGATATTAGCTCGGACGCTGTGGAGATGTGGAGGGACTTGGGCCATCATCATGACAATGCCAAAGACTTCTTTCTGAGCACGTTGGGCGGCGAGATCCAACGTGGGAGGCTGATGTTGAATCCAGACCTCGATGGGAGTTTGGACCTCGCAACAACGGAGGTTAAGTCGCCATCGAACCCCGGTTCAAGAGACTGGAGGTCCGTGAAAATTTCGAACAAGTGTTGCTAAAATGGTTGTTATAATAATCATCCTCTAGGCTATCATTGTTACTCCTTTATTTAAGGACCTAAAGTTCGTTTATAGTTGACCCTTGTGGAAACATCAAGAGAGACCACCCTTGCACTATCGCATGGGTTACTATTGTTACTCATTTCCTCATACTTGTGGATCCCGAGTTCAATCTCAGATGGAGCCTCATGAGGCCACCCTCTTGAAAATGACACTAACGCAGAGACGTCAATTACTGAATTTCAAAGAGTTTTATTAGCTCGGTTTGACCGCATAAACGCCTCTTTGGCGCCTGCATCGATCACATAAAAGGGCAATGTTATAAGCACACCAGTTTTGGCTATTCGCACACCAATTTCTATGAGTTATTACGCGCCTTTTGAAAATACTCCTTGTACATGCATTTTTAGGAAAAGTGTTCAACACGAAAATTGTAGATCTTGTCGAGATCTACAACTTTCGTGTTGAACACTTTTCCTAAAAATGCACGCACAAGGCGTATTGTCGCCCTGATCGTAACTATAACGAATTTTTGAAAATACGTCTTGTACATGCATTTTTAGGAAAAGTGTTCAACACGAAAGTTGTAGATCTCGACGAGATCTACAATTTTCGTGCTGAACACTTTTTCTAAAAATGTATGTACAAGACTTATTTTCTAAAGGCGCGTAATAACTCATAGAAATTGGTGTGCGAATAGCCAAAACTGGTGTGCTTATAACATTGCCCCCATAAAAATTGATTTAAATTGCATAAATGCGAGCTTTGACATGATATAACTTAAGAATTTGCGTCGAACCACTCCTTCCATAGCCCAATACTCTGCAAAGAATCCACTTTTTGGATAGTGAGAATGAGTCTACCCTTGACCCAATCACCCAATAGTGCAGATTCAGGAATGTAATGATGTGATCTTGAATCTAATGATGTGATTATCACAAATGTTCATGAGTGGCTAGTACCTGCACCTAATCTTATTGAAAATGAGAGTCAAGTGAGAGATTCTTCTACGAGTATAGGTTCCGTGAAGCCTCTTCCCATTATATCTCGGACACTTGGACACCCTTCTCCCTCCTTAGCCGACTAACCCATCCCCATCCCACTCCATTTTCAGCCATTTCACCCATCCTCCATCTCTGCCCACCATCCACCACTGCCGTCCACCACGACCGGTGGACAACCACCCCACTTCCTCATAACTACCGACAACCATCACATAACTACTTATTACTCACCACAATTACCATAACCACCAAAGTATCTGCTTACCAATTATAAAAACCCACAAAGTCCTAATCCTAACCTCTCCTATTTATAGTTAATTGGCCTCTAACTGCCACGTGCCCCTTACTTTTCCAAATCTTCAACCGGCCCACTTCCAAAAGCAACTCCCCCGATTTCTTGATGCCCACAACCACTCCCCTTACTTTAATTCCACAAACTGACCTCTCCTCTTCCTTGAGAATCCATCCAAACTGTCGTCATGTTGCTCCACTCCCGCCTAGACTATTTTGAACCATCTAAGAATCTACTCTAGGGCTTAAATTTTTTTTCCAGCACTCGACCCCCCCCCCCCCCCCCCCCACACACACACACACCCAAGAATTTTGCAAAATAGATAGTATATTTCGGCTCCTCTCGTGGAGGCAATGAATTTCAACCACTTACATGTCAAAATGGTGGCCGGATGAGGGAGAAACGACTCCGGTAAGATAGAGACGTTCATATTTCCTTGGTTGGAGGAAGACGAAGTCTGACCCCTCCTTGTTGAAAATTTTGGATCCGCCCCTGATTCCTTCATCCACCACCCTACCATCTTCCCTCGGCCCACTCAACTCCATCCCTCGTCAAATCTTCGCCACCACTACCCAGCCCAAGAAATATGCAAATCAATATTGAAAGTTCCATCCAGTCCCCTGAACCCCCTGAAAGTTCAGATTCATCCCATCCTTGGTGTTCCCGGCCTCCGACACATCATCAGACATTCTCCGAGCCGTCTACCTCGTAATCTTTGTCATTTCATTCATGGTTGTAATTTTTGTGTGTTGAAACTTGTGTAAATTCATTGTTTTGGGGTAATATTAATTCGTAATCTTTACTTCCAAATATCTTGCAACTTACTATGCTTATTCACTTTAATATTTGTTTTACAATTCTCTTGCATGTATACTACATTACTTATTTCGTTACTAGAAACTTTACTTCATTGTGATTATCGTGTTATATCATTTTAATTTTCAATAATTGCAAGTGTACTGTCAAATTAATATCTATTTCATTTAATCGTTCCTATTAGTCTCCCGACCTTGTTAGAACCGTCCTGCGTCAGTGATCTTAAACCGGGTAGATCACATTCAAGGAGGAAGTAACCAAGTGTGCGGCCAATCAAGGTTGCTGCTCCCCTGAAGAAGATCAGAGGAGCCCTGTTGTCGAATCCCAGTAGTCCAGGAAGGAAGGAGGCGCCTTAGCATATGACGAAGTGAAGACTACATAAGCTGGGATGAGGCAGCAAAGTCATTTTTCTTTGTGGAAGAAATTGCAGTCGATGGATATGAGTTGGGATGATATTGAGTCGATGGATATGAGTTCTATTAGTTTATGTGGGGCTGATAACACTTTCATTGATATCATAGTGGAAGAAATTACAGTCAGAATTTGAGACTCTATGTAGCGAAGCCTTTCACAACAAAGCTTTGCTTGAAGTAGTAATTATGTGGATTGAGGATGAAGGAAAGCGGCTATCTATTAAAACACTTGAAAGTGTTGAGCAGGTTTTTGAACCAATTTTGCAATATGGGTGCAAAAGTTGACGAAGAACACAAGGCTCTGTTACTTCTTATCTCATTTCCTTCTTCATATGAGCGCATTACTTTTTCGTATTTATATGGGAGGGGTATGATGAAGCTGGTGGAGGTCACTACATCACTTTTATCTAATTAATTGTTGAAACCCTCTTCTTTTAAAGGTGATCAATTGATAGTGGTGGTGGGAAAAAGAGTAAGGTCTCTTGATAAGGGATCAGGAGCATCATGACAATTGACATTCTGAAAAAAGAGCAGTGTGTGCTATCAGAAGAAACTACCTACAACTAGCCGAAATAAGTATAGTTCCGATGTTGTCGTAGTGGAGCCCAAGGGCATGGTGTTAATTAGAACGATGCACTCACAATCGACCAGTTAAGGAAGTTACTCTTCTTTGGATATTGCCTATTTACTCGAATCAGTTTGTTATAGCTCTTAGAAAAAGACTAGCATTGTTCGTTGGGTGATGACTTGACTTGTTAGTTAAGGGATGGTATATTAAGATGTATTGAAGATTCTTAGTTTTATATTAATATGTTGGTCTATTAGAGTCTTTAGGAGAAGTTGAATTTTGTCTCACATCTTGTGTCGGTCTTTGTGAGCCATTTGTAATGCTATAAAATATCCCCTATGTGGATGAATGAAAACATCAAAGATATTTTCTTTCGACGAGGGCAACTCGTATAATCTTTCCCGTTTTTCGCCTTAGTCCCACACGACCCTCTAGGCTTTTATCTTGTGTTGTTTGTGTCTCCCCTCGTTGTTGGGTAGGTGTGGTATGGTCTTTTGAGGTTGACACTCTTTTCCCCGCGGTTCCGTAGACCTGTGTGTGGTGTTATCCCCTCTGTCTCGTGGATTTGTGTGTGTGGACCTCTTTCTTTCCAGCGTGTCCATGGTCGCTGCATTCATCTTGTTCATGGTCGGTTTGTGGACCAACATCGTGTGGCATGTGCCAGGTTGGATTATCCCCGGTGACACGCTGTTGGGCCCCGGTGGTACGCCTGTTGATTTTATCCAGCGTGTCCATGGTTGGTGGGACCGCTATGTCGGAATATCCTGTGTTGGAATCTCTCCGGTGTCTCGTCCATTGATTTCTTTTCCCTTTCTATCTTCTATTGTTTTCTCTCATATAGCCTACCACCATTACCTTTCCTTTTATGTTGTTTTCATGCTGGAGTTTCCCTTCTAGCTTGAGGGGGAGTATTGAATATATTAATTTTATATTAATATGTCGGTCTATTAGAGTCTTTAGAAGGAGCTGGGTTTTGTCCCACATCATGTGTCGGTCTTTGTGAGTCGTTTGTAAATTGTAATGCTATAAAATACCCCATATGTCGATGAATGAAAACACTAAAGATATTTTCTTTTCTTATAGTTTCTAAGAAGATGGATGATGGCATGCACAGACATGATGAGATATGTATTTATGGTGAACAACAACCTTATATGGTTGGGCAAGTTAGCCCGTGTAACTTATGTTTTTTAGTTTGAGGTGAATTTCTGAGGGCGACACCGAGGTGAATCGTTCTCATGAAGGTAGAGATGTACAATAATATTTACTTAATGATAAGTGACACTATTTTAGATGGTACTCTTATTATTTCTATCACAAATGATTGATATTCAAGATGATTTGTTTGCAGTGGATCAACTTTCAGTGGCTTGAGAATTGGGAGTTAAATTTATTGATGTGTGTGAAATGACTGTTATTTCCAGAATGCTGTCATAGAGATGTTGCAGAGATGAGGGATGAAATTAAGCTCAACTTGAGGTTGGAGTCTAATTAAGTTAAGTTAACTATTGCCTTCAGGAGAGGGGTTGGTTTAGAGATTGAAATTATGTTGTGGATCCACCTTGGGGCGTCACATACCAACGTTGCGCAAGACCCCGCAAGGGATGATTCCGCATTACTAGTATTTTATTTTTGTGTTTTTTTAATTTTGTGCCATGTTATCGTCACATTTTATTTTGGACCTCATATGATGTTAAGCCCAGTGAGGGGGCATTTTGGGGAACTTAATGTTGTTGCTTTTGTGCCCACCCGGATATAGTAGGCGGAGGGCTACTGAGATTATGGTTTTGCAAAATTTAATCAATTTCACCTCTATCTTTCCCTTTCTATCTCTTAGTTTTATTTCACGCCCGCTCTTGCCCTCGCTGCATGCCCACTCTTGCCCTAGCCACATGCAGTTCGCACCTGGAACACCAACGTGCCGTTCTCGAGCCGCTCTCCATCGGAACCTCTCCCTCCCTCGCCGATCACCTCCCATCGCCGAGATAGGTTCTCGAGGATCCAAGATGGGGAACTCCAACCTCCCCCAGGATTTCTACGTCGCTCGACCATGAACACGATCCCAAGCGGTGGTCCCTCTCAACTTGGTATTAGAGCCAACACCTTCTCCTGCCTGCCTTCCGCCATTCCATGCCACCGACGACCTGTCGGTCCCGCCCCTTTCTGTAAGCTATGTTGTTAAAGGCATGTCTTAGGTCCGCCTAAGGCTCATGGCTCACCAGACTCAGAGGTTTGCGCCTTCGTGCTCCTTATTTGCACCTTTGAAACATAAAAGGTGGGCCTGAGTGAGATTTTTGTTGTAATTTTTTTTTCAAAAATAAAGAAAAAATAATGTAAGAACTCAAAATTTTTTTGATTGATTTAGTGTTTGTGAAAGATAATTGCGCGTTGAGACTTGGATATGTTGCAAGTGACCACATCGATTCTATATTTTAAGAGATAAACGATAGTAATGAATGATTAATTAGTGTAATAGATGAAGAATCTGATCGAGAAAAGATGAAATGATGTTAGATGCCGATTATTTAAAATAGATGTGTTCGCGGCTTGCCTTCGTCAGGCGTGCGCTTGCGCCTTGAACCTTGCGCTTAGGCTCCAAGGCCCCTTTGCGCCTTGATGCACCTTGCACCTTTAATAACTAAGGCTACATGACAAGCTTGATGTCGACAAGGGAGGAAATGCCGCAGATACATGTTGGAGCGTCACATACTAACGTGGCGCAAGACCCCACAAGGAATGATTCCGCATTATTACTATTTTTTTCTGTCTTTTAATTTCGTTCCTTGTTATCATCGCATTTTATTTTGGACTTCATATGATGTTAAGCCTAGCGAGGGGGCCTCATTTGGCGCAGAGGTGGCCGGTGCGAATTTCATCCGTGCCGCGCAACCACAACCGTGGTTCCCGTGGCGCAAATGAAATCTGCGCAGTGTCCCGTGGGTTTAGTGGCGGGGTGGATCCCCACCGCCCATCCGCGCCCCCGAATTTCATCCGCGCCGCGCAACCATGACCGCGGTTCCCGTGGCGCAAATGAAATCCGCGCAGTTTCCCGCGGGTTTAGCGGCGGGGTGGATCCCCACCGCCCAGCTGCGACCCCGCCAAACGCCTGGTGGTCGCGGCCGGGCGGTGCCGTCCACGCGACCTGCGCAAATCCGCCCTGCCAAACAGGGCCTTAATGATGTTGCATTTATGCCCACCCGAATATAGGGGGAGGACTACAGGGATTATGATTATGCAAGATTTAATCAATTTCTCCTCTCTCTTTCCCTTTTATCTCCCGGTTCTCTCTCGCCCGCTCTTTCCCTATCCGCACGCCACTTGCCTCTTGCATCCAGGGAACGCCAACCTATCATTCTCGAGCTGCTCTCCACCGGAACCTCTCCATCCTTCCTCACTGGTCACCTCCCATCGCCGATATATGTTTCCGCATCCAAGAAGGGGAACTCCAACCTCCTCCAATATTTCTATGTTGCCTGGCCATGAACGAGAGAACCCAAATGGGTGTCCCTATCATATTACTTGAAGGCCCGAAAAGTATCAAATTACTTGAAGGCGGATGTTTGATTGAGTGCTCAATGTGTTCACTAGAAACCTTGATCCAATGTGTCATTTACTGGATTTTGTTGAAGTTTAAATTGACTGGGTTTTGAGCTGAGATTTATCTTTGTTTATAGCCTCAAGCTGGTTTTGTCTTTGTAGGCATGTTATTGTTTCCATGGCTTCCCCCTCTTTTTTTTTCTAGTAGAAACCACATGGTCAACAAAATCAGGAGACCACAGCAAGAGGGGGGGGGGGGGGGGGGGGGGGGGGTAGCTAAGTATGCGATTGCTTAAGCATGCAACTCTGGAAGATAGAAGAAGCCTTACTGTTAAATTCATAAAAGCCGCTGAAGGAAGGATGAGTGTTAGCAGCTGATGGATCAAAGACCATATGTGGGAGGAAACAACAATGTCGTTTCCTGCATTGGTACTTCCTTCGACAATGTACTAGCACTAGCAGTGTTTCCTATTGCAAAGCGACATCGGCGTTTGGTTGTTGCAGGTGTTGTTAGGGTTTCAATGGAGCAGTTCAATGGGTGGTGCAATCAGTGATATCATCGTCTAAGTATGGTTGTCTCTATGCAAACTATGCTCAAATACCATTTCAATAATCATCTTTTTTATAATCAGCACTCTTCTTTTTTGACAAATTTTTGAAATGAACAAGAACCGATAGAAACAGAAAGTAAAAAAGGGAGAATAGTTCGTAGGTTAGACTTTTAGGTTCTAACATGGTATTAGAAGCATGCTAGTCCCAGCTTCTCAGTCTCTAGATCCAGTGTTAGATGCCAAAGTTCCTTCATGTGTGGGTGTGCTTGGAATAGTCTCACGCCAAGAAGCTCAAGTAGTCTAGTTTACTTAATATAGACCATGCACCTCACCATCTATAACCAATTGGTTTTGGTATGGATACTTGGTTTCTAATGACTGCAAAATCATACCGAGGTCGGTGAACTACAAAACCTATTTATAAACCGTGTTAATGCCAAATGGGAAACTTATCCTTTTCTTATTGCTTTCTTGATTTCACCACCGCATCTCATTAGCTGTTTTAGAAGTGTCCTTCACTGAAGTGTAGAATATTCACCTTGATTGAATTTAGTTTCACATGTCTTACTTTCTTCGTATGCGCGCGGTAATTTTAATGAAACATTTCGATGTTTTTATTTCAGGAAAAGACCGGTGGGCTTATTATCCACAGACACGGTGGTCAGATTATCTTGTATCGAGGAAGGCATTATAATACTAAAAAAAGGCCCGTGGTTCCATTAATGCTTTGGAAACCCCAGGAACCAATCTATCCAAGATTGATTAAAACAGTTATAGATGGATTGAATATTGAGGAGACAAAAGAGATGAGGAAGAAAGGCCTTGCTGTTCCTGCCTTAACAAAACTGGGTAATTTGTTGACTATTGACTATTATTTAATTTTAAAAAGTTATAGATGGATAGACTGTTGAGTATTTATATTCACTAACCTCATTCTTATGTTGCAGCTAAGAATGGCTACTATGCTAGTCTTGTTACAATGGTTAGGGATGCTTTTCTGACCGATGAGCTGGTTCGTATAGATTGTGAAGGCCTTCCTCCTAGTGATTTCAAAAAAATAGGAGTTAAACTTCGGGTAAGAAATGTACCGGTATTTTCAATTTTTAGTTTCAACTTTTATATTTTTATAGTCTGATCGACTCAACTATATATTACAAAGGCTTTCCTTTAGCTTGCCTATCCACTCTATCCAGAATGTTCTTTAGTTGTTTCATATCTTGATCAAAGTTCAAAACTCATTTGTATTTTTGGTTTTGGTTGGTTTTGAGAGTTTTGGTGAAATTACAAATGAATTTAGGAGTTTCACCCAAAACTCATAGGTTTCGGACAAAACTCATACGGCTCTGAATGTACTAAAACCCTTTGAGCATTCAAAAACTTCTATTATTTAACCCCCACGAAGTTTCATATACTCTATAGGTTTTGAATGTAACTTCACCGTAACATTTTATAAATCTGTTACGGATCGATTACAACTCAACCGCTGGTTAACTATTTTATTATTATTCAAGTCAACTTATGTGTTGTGCCGCGTTATATCGAGTAGAGTTAGGGTCTTTTAATATTTTAATGTTTTCATGTATTTACGGGTGCGCCACCCGGGGGTTCTATAAGTAGACCCTTAGAGCCTTGTATCTTTTATCAATGAAATGAAGTGTAGTTCTTATCCCTTGTTGTGAGATCTTGGTGGCTCTCTCCTCCAACGAGTAACCCCGCCTAGGTAGCCGCGATTCCGGTTCCACAGTATCCTCCACCACCGCCATCTTCTCCACATCCTATCACTTTTCCGGCGAGTTACCGCAGTTACAGAAGTAGGCCCGTAACAACTTGGTATCAGAGCTCTCGGTCCTCTTTCACATTATTCTCACCATCAGCCATGGTTCCCTTTTCCAACACCCGCTGCCGCTGCATCTCAAAGGCTACATGCTAACGTGGTTGTTCTGCTCAAATCTACGACGAAATCAAGCAACAGCTTCTCCTACGACGCCAACAACCCACTTGTTTGACAAACCCGTCAGAACTTCAGGGAGAGTGAGCCACATCGGCAGCAGTGAACCACGCACGCCTCCATCTTTAGCGGTCAAGGACTCCAGCTGTTCTTTCCCAGCCGCACCAACGTTGAGGCCGACCATCGAGAACAACCGCACCTCCGTCGAGCTCGCCCCCTTGTTTGACGTCGAGCCTAGCAGCCTCCTCCTGCGGGAGTGCATCTCGTCGCTATGCTCTCATACCCGAGCCGACCTCGTCCATATTCGACACAGCCTCTCCGCCTGGATCGAAGACCGACCACTGCCCCTTCCTTCGTCCACGCCGCAGACAACCATCCACTGCTCTTCTGTCGCCACTCACGCAGCCTCCCTCTCCCATCGAGCAGCCCACCTTCTATCGTGACCGACTCTATCGAGCCCATCTCGCTGCTGATTTGTCGCTTCAAGCTTACGTCGTCTGCTCCCATCTGCACGCAACCATCGAGCGCTCGCCTGCAAGCTCTCGTCATGCCCAACAACTTTTCCCGTCGAAGCCCCTCTCCTCAAGCCCCCCGCACAACACACTCGCCCCTTTTCATCCCTCGAGCCCAGCGAAGACTGTCTTGTTTTAAAAAAAACACTATGGAGTGCAGCTGCAACATCTCCAATAATTGCAATTATTTTAATTGATTAATCAATTTCTGATTAATTAATTATAAATAATTAATTAAGTCATCAATTCATTATGGGGAACATCAAGCTTAGTATCGCGGAGATTGCTGGCCTCTGTTCAATAGAGGAAATGATGATCTCCTAGGACGCACGCCTTCGGGACGCCGAAGCACGTCGTCAAGAAGCCATGACCACGCTCCTCCACAAACTTGATAAATTGATAGTTGCTCTCCCGCCGAAGATTTCACCTTCGTTGCCGCCGCCTCTCCTCTTGCAGTCGCCATCTTCGCCGGTCGCTGACACGCCACCGCTCTTCGCGGGAATTGTTCCTCCGTCCACGTCGATGCTTCTTCTGCCAGCACTTGCTTCGTCGGCGCCCGCTCCGCCGGTGCCCGCTCCGCCAACCCCGACGGACCCGTTCCTGCCTCCGGCCACATCGCCGCCTCATTTACTAGGCTTTTCTCTGGCCCCGCTCATGCCGCCCCACTTTGGGCCCCCTTCGTCAGACACCTCGACCACCTCACCGCCTTCAGATCTGTTCCTGCTGTCGCTCGTTGCTCCCCCGACCTACTTGTTGTTGTTGTTTATCATCGCTCCACCGACCTTGTTGCAGCCCTTACTTCCGCTGCTCGACTTTCCAACGACGCCTCCGCTACTCGCCGCCGCCGCCATCGCTACGCAATATCATGCATTGTTCTGGCGGGAGATCAAGTTGCCCGATGATTCGATCACCACGTGGAGTTCGAGCTAAAGGGCAAGTTCGATTTCAAGGGCGGATGAGATGTTACAGATCGATTACAACTCAACCGTTGGTTATCTATTTTATTATTATTCAAGTCAACTTATGTGTTGTGTTGCGTTATATCGAGTAGAGTTAGGGTCTTTTAATATTTGAATGTTTTCATGTATTTACGGGTGCGCCACCCGGGGGTTCTATAAGTAGACCCTTAGAGCCTTGTATCTCTTATCAATGAAATGAAGTGTAGTTCTTATCCCTTGTTGTGAGATCTTGGTGGCTCTCTCCTCCAACGAGTAATCTCGCCTAGGCAGCCGCGGTTCCGGCTCCACAGTATCCTCCACCATCGCCATCTTCTCCGCATCCGATCACTTTTCCGGCAAGTTACCGCAGTTACGGAAGTAGGCCCGTAACAAAATCATGAAAATTCTACTATAATTCTTTGAAATTCAACTATTGTTGCATCTTTTGGCCACACCAAGGTTCGTTCGAGTTATAACCGAAAGTGCACAGGGTACAAACTGCAATAGTACCTCAGTGTCGCCCGATGGCCATTCATGTAAACTGATTTTTTGGCGCACACTCCACAATGAGACGCCGAGTGACGCGTGTGGATATTGCTGTCACCGCACACTGCCCACAGGGAGACCATGTGCACGTTCCTCTAGTAATACATAAAATATTATCTTGATTTTTAATGTTTTGTACTTATTTGCATCAAAAGTTCTACATACGATAGATTTCCGGATTTATTTGAGATTTAGTATTTGTTTACATTTTTTTGTGGCTAAATTTGTATAAAGAGTGGCCCTATCATGATGGCTCGAAGATCGCTTGAAAATCCTCTCAAGTTTTGGCTATGATCGAACTCATAGCCAAAATAATTGACTCGAAATCGGCCCGAATTAAAATATCATATATTAATCACGACAGTACCTCAGATCGGATCGAAGATCGCTTGAAAATCCGCTCCAGTTTAATTGCACTTTGTAAGCTCCTTCCCTTTTGACTGATGCTCCAACTTAGATCCATGATTGTCGATCGGGGGTCGGCGAACGATCGTAAAGACGGTCGGCAAACGACTGTAAATACGGTCGGTGAATGGCTGTAATGACGGTCGGCGAACGACTGTAAAGACGGTCGGCGAACGACTGTAAATACGGCCAGCGAACGATTGTAAAGAGGGTCGGCGAGCGGCTATAAGGAGCGATCAACGATTGGGGATCGAATTTAAGGAGTGGTTGGAGATCGTCGATCGACTATAAGGCACGGTCGGCGATCGCCTATCAGCTATAAGGCGCAACCGACGATCAGCTACAACAAGCGGTTGGTGATCGGCGATCGCCTATCAGCTATAAGGCGCAACCGACGATCAGCTACAACAAGCGGTTGGTGATCGACGATCGGCTATAACGAGCGGTCAGCGGTCGACTATTACATGTGATCGTCGATCGACGTTTTGCTATAAGGAGCGGTTGGCGATCAACCATCAGTTGTAATGAGCGGTCGGCGATTGGCCATCAGTTATAACGAGCGGTTGACGATCGACTATCAGTTATAACGAGCAGTCGACGATTGATGATCGACGATAACAGGCGGTTAGGGATCTACTAAAATGAGCGGTGTAGTCATTTTATAACTAGATAATTTGAATACTGGGATATACATATAATGCAAGTGGATGCTTCAACCTGACGAATAACACCATGAAGCCTAACAAAGGGTGGAGAAAGTTGAACCATAGATGGATAAATTTGCACTCCATCTCCACTTCATTTCCTCATGTAAACTACACAAAAATGAAATTATCTGTCGATTGTCTATAAGGCGCCGTCGGCGATCGACTATAACGTGCGGTTGACAATCTTCTATAACGTGTGGTCGATGATCATCGATTGGCTATAAGGAGCGGCTGACGATCGGCTAAAATGAGCAGTTCAGTCATTTTATAACCAAATAATGTGAATGCATATATATATTTATATTTATATCTTTAACTACATTAAAGAAGTAGTTTGGAGTTGTAGAGTTAATCTTAATCATCCAATATGTGACAAACTTTTAATCTCAGCCATCCAATGAAGAGAGAGAAAGAAAGAGAGAGAGTAGGGGAGAGGGAATCTTTATAGCCCTCCTATACCTACATTTAGGGATAGGAGGGAGAGGGGGAGTGAAGATAAATGGAGAGAGAATTTGATTTTTTAGGTAAAAAATTTCAGTTTTTTACAAAATAAAAATAAGAATATTGATTCATATTTTTGCAAAATAAAAATGAGAATAGTGATTCATATTTTTTACGGTCATTTCAAGTACTCATGTGTATGTTTTGAATAAAAGTTGTAAAATTACAATTGCATTATAAAAGATATTAAAAAGTTGTATTTTTGGATACAACTGTATTGTTGCAGAAAAGTGCAGTACATGCTCGCTCATTGGCGAGTGCAGCCCGCTCGAATGCGGGAGAAGTTCGCTAAGAGTCAGCGAGCACAGGCGAAGCCCGTGTGGAGCTGCTCGTGTCTCTGTGTGTGTGTGTGTGTGTGTGTATATAATGCAAGTGGATGCTTCAACCTGAGGAACAACACCATGAAGTCTATCATGGAGCTGAATTAGAGTGTGGAGAATGATGAACCATAGATGGATCAATCTGAACTCCATCTCCACTTCATTTCGTGATGTAAACAAAAAAAATTATCTGTTGATCTTATATATACGAGTGACATTACGTGGTGGGCCCTCGTGCGACCACAACAGTACCTCCGCCCATGTTTTCCTGCTCATGGGCTCCGCAAGACTGTACTATTTATATTGTGCTCGGAAGGAGGGGACTGCGAGTGGCGGGAGTACCGTCATGCGGTGCCCATGCGCCCGGGAGCAGACAAGCATGGACGGAGGTACTGTCGTGGCCGGGGTAATGTCCTCGTCGGAACTACCAGAGCGCGTATATGGAAGTTGCCATGATAAACAATATTTCGTAATTAATTAGTATGAATTAATTGATTAATATTAATTAATGATTATTAATATTGATTAATTAAGTATATTAATTAAGTTAATTTAACCCCTTTTTATTATGTGTGCCCTCCCTCATTTATATAAGGGGGAGGAGTATGTGTGTTAATGTATCTTTGGATCTTGTTTACTCTTTTGGGCTCTTCTTGGAGTGGAGTACTTTGGAGGACCCAGCCTCCGAGTGCTAGGCGGGAGCTTGTCTCCCAAGCTGTATCCGTGTTTTTTTTTTCATGCAATGCAATTTCGTCTTTGGTGTTCATGATCCTTGATGTGGTATAGCTAGTTGGTATCTCCATGCAGTGTCACGTGTGTGTGTGTGTATACATACTATTAATTAATTACCCAAACTTCCCCTGGGAGTTAACATAATTATAGGTTGCACACCTCTATCTTTTGAAATTGTAAAAATCTCCCCTATAAGTTTATATTTCATAACATGCATGCACAAAAATACCCTCCTGGGCATGCGTGCTATGAAATGTGAACTTACGGGAGAGGTTTTGTAATTTCAAAAGATAGATATGGTGCAATTTGTAATTTAGCAAACTTACCGGGCCAGTCCTGGTAAACGGCCCAATATAAACACACACACACACACACGCACACACACACATGTATTTGTGTATATATAAATAGACACACATGTATATATATATGTATGTACATATATATATGTATATATATGTGTATATATATATCTATATATATATGTATAGATTTTCAATATCAAAATATACAAAATAACTGTTACCATTACTATTTCTAACTAAAAAGGTATAATCAGAGATCAAACCTCAAATATTCCTGCTATCAAAGAAAGAATTTAGATAGTGAATATTACTTAAACTATAACTGCCCCAACTAGGAATCTTTTTCTCCACATCATTTAGAATAGATTCTTCACTTCCTCTGGTATGTTCAAAAGCACACTAACTCTTTTATCATGGATAGGAAAATAGGAAAAATATCATATGTAATTCATTCATGAAAGTGGATGAAGAGAGATAGGTATTTGTATAACTATTAGGCGATAGTGTCAACATTCCAAAAAATGTTGAAATTCTCCATGGAAAGGAAGCAGTTCCAAGTCAGGAGCGACCCCAAGGTATCAAGACAATGCTATGTAAATTCCGTTAATGTCGTTGATTTTTCTTATGTAGCCAAGGAAATGCTGGAAGTCCCCCTGCCCCTCATAGCTGAAGAATGCGGCGAAGTAGAGGAAGACGGACCTGCCGAAGAAGAGGAATTTGCTGTGGAAGCAAATAGAGATGGCGCTCATCTGAAACCTGCCCAGGCCATTGAAAGCTTTCCTGTCACCGGAGGAGACAGAGGTAGAGCGATGTTCGTCAACACTGAGTTGCAGAAAGAGGAGAAGGTCGAGCTGGTCACCTACCTCCTTAAAAATTTTGACGTCTTTGCTAGGTTGTCCGCCGACATACCTGGGGTGATCCCCGACCTCGCCTTCCACCGCCTCAACCTCGATCTGTCCTTCAGACAATCAAGCAAAAGAAAAGGACCGTAGCAACCACTCTCGAAGTGCCAATCCGGGAGGAAGTCTCCAAGCTGCTGGAGGCCGGGTTCATCAAAGAAATTCAATACCCCGAATGAGTTTCTAATGTTGTAATGGTGAAAAAAACATAGGATAAATGGCGTATGCGTGTTGATTTCACTCGCTTAAATAAAACTTGCCCCAAAGATTGTTATCCGCTGCCTCAAATAGAATCTTTAGTTGATTCCACTGTTGGATATTCTTTTATGAGTTTTTTGGATGCGTTTTCTGTCTATCATCAAATCCTAATGCATAAACCCGACATCCCACATACCTCATTTATTACGAACGACGGATGTTATTGCTATCAAGTAATGTCATTTGACATCAAAAACGCTGACGCGACTTATCAAAAAGAATGATGGAGCTCATATTCAAAAAACAAAAAGTTGAAATTTAAAAGTTTATGTCGACGATCTCCTAAAAGCAAAAGCTTCAATGATCATATCGTTGACCTCTTAGAGACGTTCGTTACTCTTCAAAGGTTTAACGTGAAACTCAACCCGACAAAATGTGTTTTTGGAGCTAACAAAGGAAAGTTCCTTGGGCATCTCTTAAAGCCTCAAGGACTTGAGCCAAACCCTGATAAAGTAAAAGCGATTCTCGACATGTCACCACCGAGGTCCCCAAAAGACGTTTAGCAGCTGGGGGTTGGATTGCGAGGCTAAGCAGATTTATCTCACGTTCCAGAGATAAGCGTGCCTCATTCTTCAAAACCCTCCGTGGAGGCTCGAGGTTTGAATTGACCAAAGAGTGCGATCTAGCGTTTGGTGAGCTAAAAAGGCAGCTCACGCTATGTTATTAAGGCGCGCCTGAGGCGTCAGGCATACCAGGCGCACCGGCCCTCGCCTATTCAAGGCAGAGGCGGTCGAGGTGCCCCAAGCGCGCCTAGGCGCGTGCCTTATCAGCTCCCAGGCGCGCTAAAGGCGCGCTTGGGCCTTTCAAGGTCTTTTCTTCAACCTGCTTAATGAAATGTTTTTGGGAGGTGGGCAAAAACATGATCTCAGACGCACCCGAGGGGCACCTAGGCGCACTTGGGCATCCAATTCACCGATTTTCAGTGAATTTGATGTAGGGTAGGCTACGTGGGTGCGCGACTAACATGCAACCCTAGGTGAAATGTCGGGGAAACAACTTGACAACCTTAAACTACTATATATAAGATGTAAGATCCGACGGTGAGATTAAATTAAGCAATAAATATTTTAATCGCAAGAGATAATTTAAGCAGAAGCAAAATAATTCTTTTAGGCAAAACAAGCTTAGGCTTTCCTCCTCGTGGAGGGCCAAAAAAAGAGCACACAACAAATAGTTCCTGCAAACTACAAGGTAATTTAGAACAAAACACTACGAATTATAGATCCAATTAAGCACAAGTCAATGCCATATAATAGTGCTGAAAACAAAGTCCATACAACAAATAAATACTCACAAAATATGGGGGCCGCCGTAGGAGAGTGGATCCGGCGACGTATGTCGTGAAGGTGGCTGAAATTTGAAGATGTTGCGGGCGGTGGACTGGATTTGAGTGAAGGGTGGGCTTGATCTGAGAAGAGAGGGGGGCTGGATTTGGAAGGAGGGGGCTGAAGAGGGTAGGCGGCTGTAGGGCTTGAGATGGAAGACTGCGACTCAGATCTGGGAGGGCTGGAGGTGGAGATCTGGTTAGTTAGGGTGGGATCGGGGCTATAGAGGGTAGATATGGGCTGACGGCAACGATAAGGGCTGGAATGGAGCGGCAATAAGGTTGGATTGGGGCGGTGGCAACAACAGATGGCTGTTTGGGGAAGGGGGGGTGGCGGCAACAATTGATGGTTGACTGGTGGGGGGGGGGGGGGGGGCGGCAATAAGTGGCTGGACAGGGGCAGGGGCAGCAAGAGGTGGCTGGATAGGGGCAGCGACGGGCTGTTGGAGGCGCAGGTTATGCTGGACAGCAGGGAAAGGGGAGCGGTCGCTGGCTGTTGGAGAGATGTGGGGGTGGCGGTGGAGGGATTTGAGGGTGGGGGAAAATGGCTAAGGGTTAGGGTTACCTTTGGGGAGCGGGAGAGGGCCTAGGAGTCATCACCCAGGGTTCCACGGAGACGGCACCGTGGAGGGATCGCCGGATTTCGGGATTTCTTCTTCTCCAAAATCTGCAATACCCTATAATAGCTCCCATACACTCTTATTTATAATAAAGAGATATTAGGGCATCCCACCATCGACGATTATGATTGGTAGGAGATGGGGTAGCCCAATTACATCAAAAACAAAGCAAAAATAATAATATAATATATCAAATCGTGTCGAAACGACGGGCCGAACGCATCTGTGGAGTCGGATCATCGATCCGGGTACGTCATATATGATAAGTAACCAATCGGCCTGAACGACCCAAAACTCGTCCTCTGTTGCGGGTCCGCATGTTCATTCCGCATCAGAATTGGGTGCCTAATTCACTGGAAATCAGTGAGTTGGATGGCCAATTCGCTGATTTTCAGTGAATCGGGTGCCCAGTTCTCTGAAAATCAGCGAATTGGGCATCCAACTCGCTGATTTCACAATTCACTGAAAATCAATGAGTTGGGTGCCGAATTCGCTGATTTTCAGGGAATTGAGCACCCAGTTCGCTGATTTTCAATGAATTGGACACCCGATTCATTGATTTTCAGTGAATTTGGCACACAATTCACTAATTTTCAGGGAATTTGGCACCAAATTCACTGATTTCAGTGAAATTGGGCATGGACTTAAAAACACAAACTATAAAAGAATCATTACAACCTTATAAATGTACATTTATTCATAAAAAATGTTTTTTTTTTTCATTTTTGTGCCTCACGTGCCTCGGGCGCGCGCCTAGGCTCCAGGACCCTTTTGCGCCTCGGTGCGCCTTGTGCCTTTAATAACTTAGAGCTCACGTCATCTCCGCTTCTTCAAAGCCCTCGTGAAGGGGAAACTCTTCTAGTTTACCTTAACGTCTGTTCTGATGCCATCAGTTTGGTTTTGGCTAGGGAAGATAAAAGGAAGCAACATCCAGTTCATTATGTCAGAATGATCTTGAAAGATGCAGAAACCAGGTATCCCATTCTTGAGAAGCTAGCTGTCACGGACTTGTCCTCTTGACAATGTCGCGTGCGGCCTTAGCTCCTTTCCGCGCCCTCCGCAGTTAGCTAAGTCAGCCTTCTCCAACACTAATCGTGGCGAGATGAAGATGAGTAAGTGAGCACTTGAAAGAGAGCAAGAGTGAAGAAAGTAAGAATGCTTAGATTGCTTGAATTCTTGGATGATTTACAAATGAGGGGATCTCCCCCTTATATAGGCCCCCCAAGGGGTTTCCCTCCAAAAGATGGAAGGATCTAGAATTCTCTACCTCTTTCTTGTATCTACATCTTTCAAGAATCTTCTAGACTAATTTTTAGAATTCTATGTACAAGAATATTCTCCAAGATCCTAGATTTCTCTAGAAGTCTCCAGAGACTAACCCCAAGTCATGACATCCTCCCCCACCTATCCTGGCGACGCCCTCGTCGCCTCGTACTGCTGGATGATGTCCTTGAACTGCCAGAGATCTTCTATGGATTCCCATGTTGCTTCGGACTCTGGCCTTCCCTTCCACTTGATCAAATATTGTGTGCTAGGCTGCACACCTCTTCTCCGCACTGTCCTCTTGGTGAGCACCTCATCCACCTCTCGATCAAAAGACTTGGTCATCACGGGTGGTGCTCTATGTGATGTACTCCTTTGAAGGTCTTCATGGTCTTCATGATATGGCTTCAACATGCTGACATGAAAGACTGGATGAATCTTCAAAGAGTTTGGTAGGTCAAGGCGATAGGATACCTTACCCACCCTTGCAATCACCGGAAATGGGCCTTCATATCTATGAACCAAGCCCTTGTGCAAGCTGCGCAAAGCCTTGAACTGTTGAGGGAGAAGTTTTACCATCACCTTATCCCCAACTGTGTATTCCACCATTCTTCGCTTTGAATCAGCCCATTTCTTCATCCGCTTGCGTGCTTTCTTTAAGCACACTCTGGCTATGTCTGTTTGCTCTTCCCAAGACTTGGCCATCCTCCAAGCTCCTGGGCTTCTTCCGTCATCTGCCGTAGTCGCCAATGTATGCGGAGTGAGTGGTTGCCTCCCCGTGGCAAGCTCGAACGGACTCCGACCGGTCGCCTCGCTCCGCTGCAAGTTGTACGAGAATTGCGCCACATCCATCAGTTTGGCCCAGTCCCGCTGATTGGCGCTCACAAAGTGCCGTAAATAACATTCCAACAAGGAATTCACCCTCTCCGTCTGCCCATCGGTTTGAGGGTGGAAGCTGGTGGAGAAGTTTAGTTCTGACCCGAGCAAAGTGAACAACTCCCTCCACAACTTTCCTGTAAATCTGGGGTCTCGATCACTAATGATAGACTTTGCTAACCCCCAGTACTTCACCACATTCTTGAAGAACAGGCGTGCCGTCTCCTCCGTGCTAGTATCCCTTGTGCTAGGGATGAACGTGCCGTACTTGGAGAAACGATCGACTACCACCAAGATCGATCCGAACCCCTCCGATTTTGGTAACGCGTTGATGAAGTCAAGCGTCACCGACTCCCAAGGGTGCTCTGCTATAGGCAATGGCTCCAATATCCCGCGGGCTGCTTGTTGTCCACCTTGTCTTGTTGGCAAACAAGACAAGTCTTCACATATAACTCCACTTCATCCCTCATCCGTAGCCAGAAGTATGACTCCTCCATCAAAGCCAAAGTGCGTTTCTGTCCCGGATGTCCAGCCCACTTGGTGTCATGGCACTCCTTGATGAGATCCCTCCGCAGGTTTTCCCACTTTGGGATGTACAGTCGCCTCCCTTTGGTGTAGAGTAACTCGTCCTCTACCCAAAATCTTCTAGCTTGACCCTCCTTGGCCAACTCCATAAGTTGCATGGCAAGAGGATCCTCCTTCAACCCTTGTCTGATATTGTCCAACAACTCCCCATTAGCCGTGGACATTGCGGTTAGCTCAGCTTTGCGGCTTAGTGCGTCAGCCACCACGTTGGTTTTCCCCGCCTTATGCTCCATCACAAAGTCGAACTCCGCCAAGAAATCTTGCCATCTTGCTTGTTTGGCGGTCAGCTTCTTCTGTGTCTGGAAGTAAGTGGTTGCCACATTATCCGTCTTAATGGTGAACTGCGCCCCAAGTAGATAATGCCTCCACACTTGCAAGCAATGGATGATGGCTGTCATCTCCTTCTCTTGAACGGTGTATCTCCGTTCCGCCTCGTTGAGTTTCCGACTTTCGAAAGCTAAGGGGTGACCATCTTGCATTAGCACTCCTCCAATCGCAAAGTCTGATGCATCGGTATGCAACTCGAACCTCTTGCTAAAGTCCGGCAAGGCAAGCACCGGTTTCGTACAAACCGCTGCCTTCAAGTCTTCAAAAGCGCTTTGACATTCCTCCGTCCAAAGCCAAGCCTTGCTTTTCTTCAACAGGTCCGTCAATGGCACTGCTCTCCTCGAGTAATCCTTGATGAACCTGCGATAGTAGTTCACCAAGCCAAGAAATGATCGTAAGTCTGGTACCTTCGTTGGCGGTTCCCATTCATCAATTGCCTTGATCTTTGCCATGTCCATCCGCAAGCTCCCATGCCCGATGACATGACCAAGAAAGTGTATCTCCTCTTGTCCAAATGAGCATTTGGACCTCTTCACATATAGCTCATTCTCCCGCAACACTTGGAAGACTCGACTAAGATGCTCCACATGCTCCTCGATGGTGTTGCTATATACCACTATGTCATCCAAGTACACCACCACGAATTTGTCCAAGTATGGGTGGAATATTTGGTTCATCAAAGTGCAGAAAGTTGCTGGTGCATTCGTTAAACCGAAAGGCATTACCATCCATTCAAACGATCCGTACCTTGTGACACATGTGGTCTTCGGCTCGTCTCCCTCCGCAATCTGCACTTGATGATATCCCTTTTGCAAATCCAACTTGGAGTAGATCTTCGCCTTCCCAAGCATGTCAAAGAGATCCGCAATGAGAGGGATAGGATACTTGTTCTTGATTGTCACCTTGTTTAGTGCCCGGTAGTCCGTGCAAAGCCGCAACGTTCTGTCCTTCTTCTTTTGGAAGAGCACCGGGGCACCAAATGGCGCCTTTGATGGCCTGATCATCCCAGACTCAAGTAGAACTTGAAGTTGTTTCCTTAACTCCTCCAATTCAGGGGGAGCCATTCTATATGCTGCCTTGGCGGGTGGCTTTGTCCCTGGCTCCAACTCGATTTTGTGATCCACCTCCCTCCGAGGAGGTAGCTTCAATGGCAACTCCGCGGGCATGATATCTTCATTTCTTGCCAACACGTCCGCAATGATAGGAGGCACCTCCTCCCTCGTGTCACCATCTTCCTCCTTTATGGTGGCCAAGTATGTTGGTTCACCTTTCTTGAATCCTTTAGCCAACTGCATGACCGATAACTGTTTCGGCCCCTCTTTTGCTGGTCCTTGCACCGTAGGAACCATGCAAGCGTTTCCTTCCTCCAAGATGCAAACCGAGCGTTGTGCCGGCATGATGATGGCTTGCATCCTCTCCAAGAAGTCCATCCCAAGTACGACCTTGAAGTCATCCATGGGTGCGATTGAGAAGTCCACCCGGCCCTTCCAGGTGCCCATGCATAGCTCTACATGGCGTGCGACTCCTTCAAGTGGTTTTGCCTGACCGTTCACGGTCTTGATCCAACCTCCGCCCTTCACAACCTGCAAGCCCAACCTCTTGGCTTCTCCTTCGGTCATGAAGTTGTGTGAAGCTCCTGTGTCGATCAAGGCTTTTGTAGCCTTCCCCTTGACGACCGCTTCCACATACATCAGCCCCTTGCTTGATGCGGCTTTCGTTGGCTGCACGTTCAAAGCATTTAGTAATTGCAATGAACTCATTTGAGAAGTACCTTCTTCGGGTGGAGTAGTATTCTCCGCCATAGCTGCCAATGACCCGAGCTTTGGACAGCTGCTCATAGGATGTGGCCCCTTGCACACATAACATCCGCCTTTGGGTGCGAAGTTCTTCTTCCTTTCCTCGAATTCCTTCCTTGGATCGGGCAAAGTCTTTGATCCTCCTTTGAAGTGCGCCGACTTGTTGTCTCGCCGGTCTCCCCCACCTTTTCCATAGCCCACCTTGTCCTTCTTCTCCTTGATAGGATTTGGTTGACGCTGGAACTCAATAAGAAACTCGGCGATGGCAATAGCATCTCGGGTGGTCCTTGGGTCCTTCCTCTTGACCTCTTGTTTCACCCAATTTTGTAGCCCATCGATGAAGTTGAAGAGAAGGATATGTTCGGGGACATCGAATACCTGGAGTGATAAAGCGGTGAACTCCTTGACATAGTCTCCGATACTTCCCTTTTGCCTCAACTCCCTAAGCTTCCGCAAGTTTTCATCCTTCACATTCTCGGGGATGAAGTTCCTTCTTAACTCTTGCTTGAAGTCCTCCCAAGTATCGATCCGGTAGAGTCCCTTTGCAATATCTGCTTGGATTTTCCTCCACCACAAGGAAGCAAGGTCCTCCAAGTAATAACCAGCATGGCGTACCTTTAGTGCCTCGTCTGTGATGTCATATCCTTCCAAGTATTTCTCCATGTGCCAAAGGAAGTTCTCCACCTCCAACGCATCTCGCTTTCCCGCAAACTTCTTGGGTTTGGGCACATCAAGCTTTGCATTTACCATGGCTGCACCATTCCCACCATTTCCACCATTGGTAGCACCTCGCCTACGCAAGTCATCCACTTCGTTTTCAAGACTTGTGAGGCGCTCTTCCAAGTCGCTTATGATGGTATCAAAAGCGCCTTCCGACTTGCCCATAGTTTGCTCCTTGAGATGGTCAAGATCCGCCTGCAACTTCTCTTGCTCAACATGAAAAGTGTCAAAGTACTTACATATTTGATCCACTTTCCGATGAAGGGTAAGATGCGCCTCCCGTAGAGCTTCAAATTCAGCTGGATCAACCATATTTTGCTCCGAGCTGGAACCATCGCGACCCTTGCTTTGGTCCCTCTTGTTCCTTCTATCTCTTTTCTCCTCGGCTGCCCTGCCGCGCTCATCAATAACGCTTGAGTTGTTGTTCCCTTCCAAAGCCATCTTAATCCTTGCACGAACCACGAACTCGAGTCGAACCTCGCTTTGATACCAACTGTCACGGACTTGCCCCCTTGACAATGTCGCGTGCGGCCTTAGCTCCTTTCCGCGCCCTCCGCAGTTAGCTAAGTCAGCCTTCTCCAACACTAATCGTGGCGAGATGTAGATGAGTAAGTGAGCACTTGAAAGAGAGAGCAAGAGAGCAAGAGTGAAGAAAGTAAGAATGCTTAGATTGCTTGAATTCTTGGATGATTTACAAATGAGGGGATCTCCCCCTTATATAGGCCCCCCAAGGGGTTTCCCTCCAAAAGATAGAAGGATCTAGAATTCTCTACCTCTTTCTTGTATCTACATCTTTCAAGAATCTTCTAGACTAATCTTTAGAATTCTATGTACAAGAATATTCTCCAAGATCCTAGATTTCTCTAGAAGTCTCCAGAGACTAACCCCAAGTCGTGACATAGCGCTAGCTATAGTCATCTTGGCCAGAAGACTCAGACCCTATTTCCAGGCCCATACTATTCAAGTAGTCACTGACCTACCTCTAAAAAATGTTCTAGAAAAGCCAGAACATTCCGGCAGGTTGGCCAAGTGGGTTATTGAACTCAGCGAATTTGACATCTCTTATGCACCAAGAATGACTATCAAAGCTCAAGTGTTAGCAAACTTTATTGTCGATGCAACAGAAAAGACAATAGAGAGAGAAGTTTACGCACCCTTATCTTGTGCAGTGTTCGTAGAAGGCGCTTCAGGTCAAAATTCCTCAGGGGCAGGTGTGGCATTCATCAATCCGAGTGGAGTTCGATTGGAGTTGGTAGTCAGGTTTTGCTTTTCAACTACCAACAACCAAGCAGAACATGAAGCTCTCATCGCTGGATTCAGGCTTGCCAGAGAATTGGGGGTTGATGACGTCGAAGTAAGAACAAACTCCCTGGTGATGGTCGCTCATGTTAAATGAACTTTTGAAACCAAGGACTCGACATTAAGGCAGTACCTTTTGTTGGTAAAGAAAGAAATCGATCGTTTCAAGAATTTCAGTATCCAGACATTCCCTTGTCCGAGAATACAGAAGCGGATGAACTCGCCAAGTACGGTTTCCTCTTTGGAGGAACTATGACAGAACTTTTTCAACCAACGGTCGAAGGAGAGACTTTGTAGATCGATCAACACACTTCCCGGACGGATCCCTTCATTCTTTATCTCTCAACATGAAATTTTCACCCTTCAGTTACAGACAAAAAGCGCTTTAGGTTGAAAGCAGCTCACTATTACCCTCTTTCATGGGTTTTATACAGAAAAACTTTGATATCTCTACTGGCAAGGTGCGTGTCAGAGGACGAAATTCCCACCGTCTTGAAAGAAGTGCACTCTGGAGAGTGTGGCATCCATTCAAGAGCCCGAACCCTTGAGAAGCGTGTCCTGAGGCAAGGATACTTCTGACCTGGGATAAGGAAAGACTCGGAAGCCTTCGCAAAAAGATGCATTCAATGCCTGAGATATGCTCCGCTTCAGCAACAGTCGACCAAGCATCTAAAGTCTGTCATGACCTCTTGGTCGTTCGCGGTTTGGGGAGTGAATCTCTTAGGGCATTTTCCGATGGCTAGTAGCCAGCGCCGTCTTATCTTGGTTATCATCAATTATTTCAGCAAATGGATAGAAGCAGAAGCTTTGGCTAAAACAACCACGCAGATCGTCAAGAATTTTATTTGGGGGGAAATCGTGTGTCGGCATAGACTCTCAATGGCCATTATCACTCGCAACGGTCTTTAGTTCAACAACTCGGAATTAATAAACTTCTGCGGTTAGATCAACACAGAGTTGTGTTTTGCCTCATTTCACCATCCCAGAAGCAACGACCAGGTTGAAGCCGCCAACAAATTAATTTTGAACCTATTCAAAAATAAAGTTGAAAACATTCGAGGCAATTGAGCAGAACAATTATCATCGGTATTGTGGGCTCTAAGAACCGCCCCGTCTTCAGCCACCAGAGAGACTCCTTCAAACTTTCTCATGGTTTCGAAGCACTCATCCCTGTGGAATTCGAGGTTATGAGCCCAAGGGTTATTATGTCAAAGCAAGGCAACGAAGATTGGTTGTATACTAACAATGATGAAATCTGATGCAACCTCGATCTTGTCGAAGAACTAAGAGACCAAGCCGTAATTAGGCAGGAGGAAGTCATGAGGAGAATGACAGAGTATTTTGAAAAAAAATCAGAGTAAAGCAGTTTGATGTCGACGACTTAGTTATGAAAAAATTCAATTCAGTAGCCAGGACTGCCTCGATCGGAAAGTTGAACCCGAATTGGGCCGGCCCTTTCATCATCAAAGAAGTCCTAAAAAATGGTGGTTATCATCTCCGAGCATACGACGTAGAAGACATACCACGCGCTTGGAGCGGTGACGATCTTAAAGGATTCTATGCATAATAAAAGATATCATTTTTATACTTTATTCTTCCATTTTCACTCTTTCTGGTCATGCATGGATTCTGCATTAATAAAAAACGAGTAAAGAAATGAATCCACGAAGGGCAATCGCTGGATCTTACTTGATCCCCCATGAATTGAAGATCACCTGGGTAATACCATAAAGACCACGTGTTAGCGGGGAAATTTCGTGTTGTGTAGTGGGAGCTCGACCAATCTCATGGGGCGGACTTTAAGATTCCAGATCTCTGCCGATATCTGGCACACCTCTGCATCAAGGGATGTTTAGGTGAATGCTTTAATGATATCGTGCACCAACGGAGATATCGTTATAGCTACGATAATCTTTCTGGGAAAAAAATGTCATTGGACACCTGCCCAAAAGGTTACTCCTAGCCTCTGGCCCTCGAGACCCCTTGCGGTTCTCCCATAAAGGACTGCCAACTTTTGTCCCTGTCCTATAGAACCTGTAAGGACTGCCATCCCTTAACCTTGTTTTGTGGAACTTAAATAGAAGGACTGCCAACCTTTGACCTTGTCCCTGTAAAATTTCTTTAAATGACTGTCAGCCTTTGGCCTTGTCCAGTTGTCCAGTATAATTTAGAAGGACTGCCAGCCTATGGCCTTGTCCCAGTAAAATTTCTGTAAAGGACTGACAACCTTTGACCCTGTCCTGTAGAACCCAGAAGGACTACCAACCTATGGCTTTGTCCCGTTAAAATTTCTTTAAAGGACTGTCAGCCTATGGCCTTGTCCCAACTGAAAAATTCCCTCAAAATTCTGGGAAACAACGTTCGCGGGCAATCCAATGATGTCCATGACCACTCGCTCTATTCCCGTTCTCAAATACTCACCAATTGATATGTCAACGCGCCCGCTTAAACGACGCCATCATATTGCCTTATAAAATGTGTTGCAAACACACGGATTGCGCTCGCTCTGACCGATCATATTCGGCCCCTTGGCTCTTGATGAAGGTACTTCACTTTATTTAGGTACTTCAACGCTCAGAGAGGGGGATTATCATCACCGCTTTCCACATCGTCCGCTTCAGATTTTGACACCTCTGAACTCTCACGAGAAGGGTCGGGGTCCATCAAGTTCGCGTATCAAGGATACCAAAAGGCATAATCAGTATTGGAGAACTCTGGTTTGAACCCTTCTCTCTCATTAATGATCCTGATTGTAGCCTCCGCGGACCCTCTGCTGTACTTGATAATCTCTTCATGGAACTCCTGATTCGGAGGTTTATATGCGTCCTGCAAGACAAGAGTAAAGATTAGTTCGTGTGAACAAGTGGAGTGCGACCCCGACAAGTTCAGACCGCGTTCACCTCCAAGCTTCTTCTGCAATTTTTCAATCTTTTTCTGCTGCTTTTCCAACTGGTCTAGCGCGTTGTTGAGATCGAAGCCAGTCCTATGAGCGAAGACCGCGCTCCAAGCGCCGCTTTGGTGGACATGACAAGCATGTGACTCGAAGGAACGCTCCTCAGTTCACGTTCATTCTCCTGCCCGTAAAGCACCGAGCCAAGGATGAAGGCATGGGAGGTGAGCGGTCACTCTCCTTCTAGTTGGGCAAGTTGGTGGTAATTGCCACACTTCCTCCCTCGCGGTCCCAGGAGATAAACTCACCGCCCTTGGTACCCCTCATGCTTTCCCCATTGCCAATGAAGGGAAACTTGTCCTCGAGTGGAGGTCGCGCTGACCTCCTACGAGACGATGAATTGCTCGCGCCAGCTGCAGTCCCCCCTGCTTCTCCTGCCTCTCTCGCCTTCGCCTTCTTCCTCTCACGTATCTTCTTCTCGCAAGCAGTGAGAACATGTTCTGCGGGCTCGTGCGGCCGGTTCCGTGGAAAGACCACTACCAAAGAAACTTTCGATTTAAAGCAAGAATAGATCAAGACATCGTAGACAATGCATGAAGTGTTCGCCGTTACTTACTCTGCGCCTCAACCACATTCAGAACCTCGCGTGCCTGCAACACGTAGAAGTCCACATCCAAAACCCGCGTGCAGCAAAAACTTAACCATTCCCACCTCGACCCCTTCAAGCGTTGGGGTCTTGAACGCGGCCGCCACGCGAGGTTCCGGCTTCATGGGCATCTTGCCAAAGTTACCTTTGAAGAAGGCAAAGCGGTCGTCCCAATTGTGTACCTCATTCGGGACGTTGATGGTCCTCATCTTCGTAGTGCCGAAATAGAGTATGCCCGCAAAAAATGCAGGTCTTCGCCGCAGTTCCTCCCCTTCTGAGATCACAGAGAAAACAAGCTTCTAAAGACATCTAGGTGAAGTCGAATACCCTCCATCCGCAGGTAAACAACAAAGGCGTGGATGATCGCGGTGGAGTTTGGGGGGAGTTGCACCGGCACAATTCTGTTGTTCTTCATGATGTCCGCGATCTCCCAAAATGGTGGGAGCCTAAACCCGTGGCTGAAGTGTTCGATGGGGATCGCGAGCTCTTGGTCACTCAAAGTGTTCAACCTCTCGTCCGCTCGGGGAGGTCGCACCACAAAATCGTTACTCAGAGGAGCCCGCGCCACAAAGGCTTGAAACTCCACCTGCGTCTGTTGGGGTTTTTGAAAGTTTTGCATAATGGAAAGACTCACCAGCGGAAGCGCGACCATTGGTCATTTTAAGTGTTCGCCTGGACTTTTGCTTTGGTCGCATCCGAAGAAAGTGATACCTTCGCTCAGGGGACCCTTCTATTTATAGATTTTACCTGGTGGAAGTCGAAAAACGGGAGGTGTTGTGACTGTGCAAACTGTTCGTGTTCGCAATGCCTAGTTTCGATCTCTCCTGCAAAGTAACAAGCATCGCAAAAAAGTGTTTGCAACAATATTTATATGACCGCGCAGACACATTCAAATCGAACATCACATCCAAGATTCAAAAGAAAAAAAAGGCAGCAATTTCGATAACTAGAGGCAGAATATATAAAAAAGTATCGTCTGCAAACAGTCACTTAATGAACAAACAATTTAAATTACAAGCAAGTAGCCATCTGTTATGGTTGCCCGCGCACCTTCCCAATATGGACAGCTTCATCTTGCGCCCGAGTAACTGCTGCCAAAACTTTTGAAAGACAGTGTGTGGCCTGGTAGAGAGATCGATGCACTCAGGAAATATCCCTATCCACGCGGGCCTCCAGGGGGTCGCGTTCACTTAATGTTCGTCAGGAGCTTTTCCAGTGTGAGCAGCTACCGTCTCCGCAGCTGTTGGAGGATTCCACTTCAGATGCCTAATCTCAGCGGTCATCGTCGAGATCTTATCAACAAAATATTTGTTATCCTTTTCCAAGCAGCGAATCTTCTCCGCGGACAGTCTCCTATCCTCAGCAAAAGCCTTCTTCATCCTATCTGTTCTCTCCGCGAACAATCGTTTGTCCTCAGCAAACGCCTTCTCCACTCTCTCCGTTCGTTCCTTCATCCGTCGGAGCTAGGGCTGATATCGAGTCGAATTCGAACGATTTGGGCTCGGCTCGAAATCGAAATTTCTTAGTCGAACTCGGCTCGAACTCGAAATCGATTTCGAGCCGTCTCGGCTCGAAATATATCGATTCTGAGTTGGCTCGAAATAGAACCGAGCTGGCTCGAAATCGAATTTAAATGGCTCAAAATCGAATCGAGCTGGCTCGAAATCGAATCAAGCTGACTCGAAATTGAGCAAATTTTCTCTTTATTCCTAGTTGGCTCGAAATTAAATTGGGAAACATTTAAATTTAGAAAATGAAACACTTAATGCCTTCAGTATTTTTATTTGAGTTTAAAATTTAGTGTTTTTAATTTTAAAATAATAATATATTAATAAATTCATAATGTTTTTAATTAATTCGAGTTGATTCGAATCATATTTTGAGCGATTCAGGGCTGGCTCGAAATCGACTCGAAATCAAATTCTAGTCAAATTGAATCGACTCAAATTGAGTCAAATCAATTGTAACCGATTCCGATTCGGCTCAATATTCGAGCGATTTTCGAGTTTCGAATAATATGCTCAGCCTTAGTCGGAGCTCCATCTCCAGCGTCATATGCGACCCGGTCCCTGCGCAACCACAAGCGGTCAGAATTATTGAAAGGAGTAAGTTTGAATACAGGTAACAGAGATATACATTTTGTGACAGCCACAGGTATATCGTTGTTTTGCCGCGGACACTCCTCGGTAATCCGAATGTCCGCGGTTAGTGTTTTTCTTGCAGGAAAAAGAGGATGTTTCTTTTGCTATGTGTCCATGGGCACTGGCGTTTGCTTCCGCACCATTTCTCCCCGACGACGCCTCCGGTTCATCTCCTCATGACTAACAAGAGGCTCCCCGTCCACGAGATGATCACAATCTGTGGCCGCGGTAAGGGAGGCACGGGCTTGAACGCAGACGCTAACCGCAGTGATTTGGCGCTCAAAGTCATACCCGCAACATCCTTTCCCTTGCTCCTCCGGAGGATCTCCGCCGCCACAAGTCTGTCCACTTCCGCTTTATCCGTCGTAGCCCGGTCCTCCGCAACATGATCCACTGCAGCTCTCTCCGCCGCGACCTGATCCGTTGTAATTTTCTTCATCGCAACCCAATTCGTCGCAGCTTTGGCCGTTGCAGCTCTCTCCGCCACGGTCTGATCTGCATCAATTTTCTCCGCCGCAGCCCGATCCGTCGCAGCTTTGTCCGCCACAACCCTATTTGCAGCATCCTCATCCACTATGTTCTTGTCCGCGGCATCCCAAACCCCAGGCTTTATATTCACCCCTCTCACAATCGTGAGCTTCTCTTTCTTTATCGTTTGAAGGTTGTTGGGTTGAGATTGTTCGGTCAACTCCTTGTCTGCGGTGGGCCTGTTCTCTTGAACCCTTCGTTCCCTCTCAGTTGAGGAGGAAACTCTAACGATGGAAGCCTAACCGACTCCAACCTTTTGAACCGGAACACCAGGGTTATTCTCCCCCTCAGATCGCACAAACTCACCCTCTTCAGACTGAGAGGTGCCAACATTCGCACCTACATCAGCATCCGCGCCAACATTGATGCCCGCGCCAACAAGAGCCTCCACGAGCAATCTCTCCTCGACAATCTCCGAGGTTTTCTTACTCTTATCATTCACATACTTTTCTTTTTCAGATAACCTTCTCCGCGCGACATCAACCACTTTCTTCAGGCCTTTTGAGATATCTGATGCGATCGCATCAGTTTGCTTGGTAGAGAAAGAAAAGCCTGATTAACCGAAGTTTGGTTGTCCGCAAGCTCTCCAGGAACTCTATTGCCCGCAATCTCTCCTTGAACTCTACTGTTCGCGACCTCCTTAGATCTCCTTTCCTCCGCACGATCTTCCGCGTTCGGTTTCCCAAAGACTGCTTCAAGCGCATCAACAATCTTGCCAACATTGATCATGATACTGTCCGTGCCAAGGTCCATCTGCCGGAGTTCAGGAGTATCGACGACCTTGATAATAAAATCTGAAGACGGGGCCCCCGCGGCCATGATCTTCCTCTTCTTGTGACAGCGGGGGCCCTCCATCGAATTTTTTTCTCAAATTCGTAGTCCCATGCAGTATTTATAGATTTCTCAGACATTAAAGGGCCTCCGCAGTCCCCGCGGTCAAGGTTTACTTTTTCGATGTTCGCGTGAACTTAAAAAAGTGTGGGGATCATGTTTCTCCCGAATCCTACGACCATGAGAATCAAAAGAATCTAAGTCAAAATAAGACCAGCCTGGGCGGTCAGAAATGTAATGGCCGCTCATGCCCCTACTCGACAGCTAGCGTGGTCACGCTCCTCCAGACTGCGTCACCGTTAGTCCCTGATAGATCCCAAGTCAAGTAAACCATCCCGCTGCCCGCGCGGACAGGAGACTCAGCGTCCGCTGAGCCCAGTGTCAATAGATGTCCGCCAACCTGTGTTCTTCAGTTTGGCTGAGCCCGCTCCTCCATCGCCAGCCCCGGACGTGTCCCCAGAAGGAGCTCCAGTGCCTGCAGCTAGTGCGGTCCCTCTTCCAGTGACCGCGCGCCTTGCCTTTTTTATTATCCGCACATCATTTAACCTCTCACCCTACCCGACTCTCCTGTAACCCGGGCAACCCGTAGTTTTCTAGAACTGCTCGTAGTTTTCTAGAACTGCCCGTTCGGGCAACTCCCACTAGTATAAATATGGGTGAACAGTACCCTAAAGAGGATCCTCATTCTGTTCTGAATCGGGTCTGAGCTATTGCCAGCTCGCCGCGAGCTCGGATCCAAAGCCTCTCACGTTGTTGTGAGCTCTCTAGCTAGCGTGGACACTCTTCTGTAACTTTCTTCGTTGGATCAATAAAATCACCCACAACAAGTGGAGTTGTCGTTGCGGGTAGTCCGGTGTAGCCGCTCGCGACAATCTTCTACCCCCCACTCGACCGCGAAGTAAACAATCGCTCTCAGCCTCTTCATCCCCTATTTGGTGTGAGTTTCGTGAGGTGCACTTTTGGCATCAACAATATGAGTTTTCTCATCCAGATAGATATACGACGTACAATAACAATAGCTACAAAAATGCTTTAAAAAGTAGTCATAACCATGGTTTTATGAACCGGACCGGATTTTGAACCAGAGGAAGGAAAGGCTCAAGGTCTAATCGGTTGAACCGGTTTGACCGGGGTTGAACTATGATAATATTTCAAATATGGAATTTATTTATAGTTATACAAATACTGATGAATTTCTTATAACAATTATGATATGTATATTCAACAATATAAAAATGTTTCTATGAAATTTTTTATATTGCAAATTTATCTAAATATTATACTTAATAATTATTTGAAAATATTAAATTATCAATACTTTCTAAGAACACTATTTTTTATATTTGTTTGATATATGTAATATATATATGAGAAAATATTTCTTAAACTATGGCATACTATTTATTTTTTTAGAGAATAAATTCATATGTTTAAAAACTAATTTAAAATTTAATTTATATTACATATATAACAATATATATATGGAGTAATATATATATATATATTGATATGAACTTGCTAGGGGGAAGAGAAGGGAAGAGAGATCTAAGGAAGAGCAAGAGGAAAAGAGAGACGGCTAGGGTTTGAGAGAGGAGAAAGAGAGAAGAATACCTGAGAATAATGTTGCATAACCACAAAAGAGGGTCCCCGGGCTTATTAATACCCGGGGACAAGGGGGCTGGCCGCCCCCCCCCCCCCCCCCCCCAGTAGGGGCTGAACCGGTGCGGTTCAGCCCCTATTCTTTATTTATTGTTGCGAGGGGGCTGAACCGGATGGTTCAGCCCCGTTGTCTTGTATCTCCTTGCGCCGTCTTGAATATTGTTGGCCTGCGAATTGTAGCGGATGCGGAGGCATAACATTCCCTCCCCCATCAAGAGCCACCTTGTCCTCAAGGTGGAAATCCGGAAAGTGCTCCCGGAACTCCAAAAGATCGACCCAAGAGTTGTGTGTATCAGAGAGATGCTTCCACTTGACGAGGACTTCGAGGCGGTACTCCGTGCCCCTCTTCTTCCACTTGGTAAGCAAGATAGTTTCTGGTAACGGTCGCAGTTCCCCGTTGCTAGTAGCCTCCGGAAGGACGGGGTCGGCCTGGACCGAGTCCCCAATTTTCCGTTTCAGCACGGAGACGTGGAAAATTGGGTGAATACGCGACCCTTCGGGAAGGGCCAAGGTGTAAGCAACTGGACCCACACGCTTGATGACTCTGAAGGGTCCATAGTAACGTGGAGCCAGTTTCTGATTGGCCCGCCGAGTGACCGAGAGCTGTCTGTAGGGCTGGAGACGGAGGAAAACTTCATCTCCCACTGCAAATTCCCGTTCCGTACGATGCTTATCCGCCTGAACCTTCATGCGATCCTGTGCTGTCCGAAGATTGTCCCGCAGGATGGTGAGCGTCTGGTCCCGTTCCCGAAGTGTCCGACCCACTGCCGGAAGAGATGTACTGTCTGGCTCATAGGAACTCAATGTGGGGGGTGGGCGGCCGTAGACCACCTCAAAAGGGGTGAGCTTGCTCGCGGTATGGAACGAGGTGTTGTAGCAATATTCCGCCCAGTGTAACCACTGGGTCCAAGTCCGCGGTTCATCCATCACAAAACATCGCAAGTAAGTTTCAACTCCGCGATTGAGCACCTCTGTCTGTCCGTCAGTCTGGAGATGGTTGGCCGTGCTCATGCGCAGAGTGGTGCCTTGCAGGCGGAATAACTCCTTCCAGAACTTGCTGATGAACACCGGGTCTCGGTCGGAGATGATGGCTCAAGGAACCCCGTGAAGACGCACTATCTCCCTGGCAAAAAGATCCGCTACGGACTCGCCTGTGTAGGGGTGGCTCAAAGCCAAGAAGTGGCCGTACTTGGAGAGCTTGTCGACCACTACAAGAATGACCGATTTTCCCTGCGACTTGGGTAAGCCGTCGATGAAATCCAAAGAGATGGTGTCCCAAATCTGATGAGGAATCGCCAGGGGGGTGAGCAACCCGGCTGGGGTCGTCGTCTCATATTTCTGCCGTTGACAGATGTCACATTCCCTGACAAACTTCTGAACATCTCGCCGCATGCCCTTCCAGAACACATTCGCCCTGACCCGCTGTAGGGTCCGCAGGAGACCGGCGTGGCCCCCGGTAGGAGAAGAATGGAACTCCTGTATCATGGTAGTGCGCCAAGGGGATGCGGCGGGAATGACGAGCCGGCCCTGGTAGTACAGTCGTGCTCCCTGTAAGTGATAGCCGGCCTCGGTAGGGAGGCCATGCTGTAGTGCCTCAATAATGTCACGGAGAGCTGGATCCTGTTGTACTGCCGCCTGAACCTCATCTAATGACTCAATCAGCGGTCCGGAGATTTGGGCTAGGGAGCCCTCGGGTAACCGAGATAAGGCGTCAGCCACCCCATTCTCCTTCCCCTGCTTGTAGACAATCTCGTAGTCGTAGCCTAACAGTTTTGTCAACCATTTCTGCTGGAGTGGGGAGGCCAGGCGCTGTTCCAAAAAATGCTTCAAACTCTGGTGGTCCGTACGGACCTGAAAATGCCGCCCCAGAAGATAAGGCCGCCACATAGCCACCGCATGAAGGATGACTAGCATTTCCTTCTCATAAGTAGATAGCCCCAAAGTCCGGGGCGCTAAAGCCTTGCTGAAATAAGCTATCGGTCGGCCCTCTTGCATCAATACCGCGCCGATCCCGACTCCCGATGCGTCGGTCTCTACTACAAAACTTTTGGAAAAGTCCGGCAGCGCCAGTACCGGTGTGGTCGTCATGGCCCATTTCAGGGCCTGGAATGCCTCCTCTGCTTCTGCTGACCAGTCGAAGGCGTCCTTCTGTAACAGCTGGGTCAAGGGTCGGGCAATCTTCCCGTAGTCCTGCACGAACCGGCGGTAGTAGCCAGTCAACCCGAGAAAGCCCCGCAGAGCCCGTACCGTCGTGGGTTGTGGCCAGGTCACCATGCTCTCGATCTTCTTTGGGTCCGCCTGCACCCCTCGGAAGGACACCAGGTGGCCAAGTACTCGACCTCCTCCTGCCCGAAAGAGCATTTGGAGCGCTTGGCGTACAGCTGGTGCTCCCTTAAAATGCTCAGGACATGGCGGACGTGCTCCAGATGGTCTTCCCAGGTCCTGCTATAGATCAGTATGTCATCAAAGAAAACTAAAACGTACCGACGGAGGAGTGGCCGGAAGATCTCGTTCATCACTGCTTGGAAGGTAGATGGGGCATTGGCCAGCCCAAACGGCATCACCAGGAACTCGTAGTGACCGTCGTGGGTCCGGAAGGCCGTCTTGTGGATGTCCTCCTCTTTCATCCGAATCTGATGGTACCCAGACCGGAGGTCCAGCTTGGTGAATAAGCTAGCTCCGTGCAACTCGTCCAGCAGCTCCTCAATCATCGGAATAGGAAATTTATCTTTAATAGTCGAGCCATTTAGTCCCCGGTAATCTACACAAAAGCGCCACGAGCCATCCTTCTTTTTCACAAGAATGATCGGTGAAGAGAAAGCACTCGTGCTGGGACGGATGATGCCAGTGGATAACATCTCTCGTACACTGCGTTCGATCTCGGCCTTTTGAATATGCGGGTAGCGGTAAGGCCGAATATTAGTCGGATCTGAGCTGGCCTTCAACTGGATCTGGTGGTCACGAAACCGAGAGGGTGGCAAAGATGACGGCTCCTGAAAAACATCCTCGAACTGTGATAGCAACCCCTGTATCTGCTCTGGTTCGGCTGCTATGTCCGGCCCCAGGGCCTCAACCCCCAAAATCATGGCTATAGTACTGCCCTCCTCCTCCATCCTCTGTAAACTCCGAACGGAAATTTCCTTGAGCGGCGGTGATTTAATGCCCTGGAGGCAATGCTCCGTTCCCAGATGCGTAAACTCCAAGGTCATCTTGTCCCAGTCCGTCGTGACCCTCTTGAGCTGGCGGAGCCACTGCACACCCAAAACCATATCAGACCCCCGAATCGGCAAAAGGTAAACATCCGTCTGGCACACATAACCCTGGATCCGCAGCTCCACCCCTTTGAGGACCCCCTCACACCGCAGCTTGCTGCCGTCGGCGACCATGTCCTGGAAAGAAGCCCCTCTGTCAACTGCACACCCCGCCTTCAGTGCTGCTGCGGGGGTGATAAAATTGTGGTTGCTCCCACTATCGATCAAGATGGTCACTCGCTCGTGTCCCAGCTTCCCTGAAACGCGTAACGTGAGCGGTGCGGGGCATCCCTCCATGGCTTGCAGGCAGATCCCAAACTCTGCCAGGTCTAGTTCCTCCACCTCCTCACAACCAATGTGTCCTTCCTCGTCATCCTCCTCTCGTAGCATAAAGACCTGTATTTTCTGGCAGCGATGTCCGGGGGTAAACTTTTCATCGCAATTGAAGCACAGTCCCTTTTCTTTTCTGGCCTGTAGCTCTGGCCACGTCAACCGAGTCACAGTCGGTCGTCCTGCTGGTGGCGGTTCCCGCCGCCCGGCTCCTGGTGCTGCAGGCACGGCTGGAGTAGCCCGTGCTGTTCCCCGATTTCGCTGGCGGTTGAAGCGCTCCTCCTGTATCCGGGCCAGACTAATGACATGGCTCAAACTGGACGGCATGTATGCTTGGACTTCGTCCCTCAGATAGTCCTTCAGTCCCGAGATGAAACAACTGAGAAGGGTCTTTTCGCCCCAGTTGACCCGATTTGCTAACCGCTCGAACTCAGTGCGGTACTCCATGACAGTCCCCTTCTGCCTGAGCTTCTGCAAGGTCGCCTCCATATCCTCATACTCCAGGGGACCGAAACGGGCCGTGAACCCTTCCACAAAATATTCCCATGGGGCGTAGCCCTGGTTGCGGACAAACCACTGCGCCCACTGATATGCGTCTTCCTCCAAGTGAAACGAAGCCAGCTGCACCCACTGGTCCCTGGGGATCTCCTGGTAGGTAAAGAACAGCTCGGCCTTTTGCACCCACTCCAGGGCGTCGCCGCCCCTGAATTTTGGAAAATTCATCTGAGTCCTCTTCGGCTGCATGTACGCCCGCTGATTGGCCCCGCCATTCCTCCCAAAATCCGGTTCGTGTCCTCCATGCCGGAATGGTTCCGCCCTAAGATTTGGTCGCCCATAGTAATCGTGTTGATGCTCCATTGGAGGGCCCTCCTCTTCATATGCGTGTCTCGGAGGGTTTTCCCGCCATGGTTCTCCTTGCCCCATCCGCATCGGTGTCCCAAGGGGTGGTGGCATAGGTAAAATGCCGTTTCCAACTCCGATCGGGCCTACCATAGGTGGCGGCGGCCGAAAATTTTGTTCCGGGGCTCCAAAATGACGTCCGGCAGCCCCTCCAGCGATCCCACCACCGACGGACACCCCTCCAGGACCGGACCACCTCCCGGCGACCTGCTGGTGGAGAGTGGAGGTCGGTCCGGCCGGCGGCCTGGCTGCAGCAGCGCCCGCCCAGGCGCTGGGCGGAAACTGGGCCGTCGGCCCTAGCGCGCCTGGGACGGGTGCGGGCGTTCCCTGGCTGCTCGATCGGCCTTGTTCCGGGCCAGGGTAGGCGTAGGGCATCACGCCAGCCCCCCCCCCCCCCCCCCCCCCCCCCCCCCCCCCCCCCCCCCCCCCGTGCTTCCTCCGTTGGCTGGCGGCGCTGGATTTGAGGTTTCCCCCGCATAATCGTTGTTTTCGTGCGATTTTCCTCGGAGGGATTGCGTTAACAACGCCTTGAGTTCATCCAAGCGTCCTTCCATCCGTTCTTCCAGATTTTTGGTGGTAGTCTTGACTTGTTCCTCGATGCCGGCCACCGAATCCGCCAAGGCGACGTAGTTCTCCTCGATGGCGGCGAGGCGAGCGATTTCGGCTTCGGTGCGTGTGGTAACCATGGTCGTAGGAGCGATGCTCTGATACCAATTGATATGAACTTGCTAGGGGGAAGAGAAGGGAAGAGAGATCTAAGGAAGAGCAAGAGGAAAAGAGAGACGGCTAGAGTTTGAGAGAGGAGAAAGAGAGAAGAATACCTGAGAATAATGTTGCATAACCACAAAAGAGGGTCCCCGGGCTTATTATTACCCGGGGACAAGGGGGCTGGCCGCCCCCCTCCCCCCCCAGTAGGGGCTGAACCGGTGCGGTTCAGCCCCTATTCTTTATTTATTGTTGCGAGGGGGCTGAACCGGATGGTTCAGCCCCGTTGTCTTGTATCTCCTTGCGCCGTCTTGAATATTGTTGGCCTGCGAATTGTAGCGGATGCGGAGGCATAACATATATATATTTATATATTTATATATTTATATATATATAATATAACTTATAGTTTCCTTCCTATAGATAATAGTTTATGTGCTTGCAACTAGCAAATTGATGCAGTGGTTGAGTTCTTTATCCAATCTATGGCTGGTTGTGTGTTCGATCCCTTCACATTGTACCCTTTATAGTTAATAGTTAATAAAACCACTTACGATTTGGCGGGTCAGTGGTTTGACCAGTTCAAAGGTGGTTCATGGTTGGGGGGTTCCTTATGCTCACCCGGATTGGACTAGGTTCCGGTTCACGGTTCAATCGGTTGAACTGGTTGGTCCGGTCCGATTTTTAAAACATTGGTAATAACAATGAAATTGTAATTAAAGGATTCAAAGATTCACATTCTAATGACAGATGAAGGAAACAAAGGTTAATGATTAACATCAAAATCACAATTTAAATTCAACTACACTCAAAAAGTTATTAATTTCATCCTCATAGAGGAGATGAAATTTTCCATGGATTTTAGCAACATGAATTGGCATCTCATCAACAAAGTAGATTAGAATTTGTAATTAAAGTTCAAAGGTCTAAAATTCAAACCCATGTCAGCTAAAGTTCAAAGGGCTCCATGAACCGCAGTGCGCTGCGGTTCCAGCAACTGCGGTTGGGCTGTAGTTCCAGCAGCTGCAGTCTGCAGTTGCTGGAACTGCATCCGAGGTGCAGTTGCTATCTTCAAATAAAAAGAAGTGATATGTATATCAAAAAACACAGTTGATGTAGAATATAACTGAAAAGTAGAAATGCATTTTCATTTATATATGATTTTATTGGTGTTTATAATGTAGAAGTCTTTTTTTATCTAGAACAAATAAATATACTATCATTCAATCAAAACTCCATCCCCCATTCGATTATTAGTCATCATAGCATATACCCCAAGCCCAAATCTCCTAAACTTTAAAGGGTGGGCACGATTATTTGTGCCACTTTCAAACTTAGCCCTAGGATCTATATCAAACTCAAATCCCAATCATCCATTATATCCCGAAATGAAATTAATCCACCGTTCACCCACTGCGCACTACAAAATCAACGTAAATTCACCGGTTGCTTCTCAGCGAAACACGATACTCTCGATTCCTAGGGCTAAACCTCAAAACGAAGCCTCCTGCCCCACGATTCCTGCATCTCCTGCCTCCACCTCCAACCGAAGCCTGCCGCCACCGCTTGATTTCAACGCGTGATGCCGACACGTGAAGCCCCAACCCGATTCTCGCTAATGCCTTCCTCCATTGCCCGTCGCCTCCGCTTGCAATCGAAGGCTGCTGTCTGCAAATCACTGTGCAAATCACTGTACAAATCCCTATGCTCTTCCTCCACTCACTTGGAGTAAGCCCTTCATCCGCATGCATTTGAGTTCTGTTCTTCTCTTTTTTTAACCTGAAAATGCTATGAATGGACTTGGATTTTAAAATTGATTGCTTGATTTGAATGAGTAAACTCTTGATGTCATTTGGTTCTGACCGATAGCACGAGTGAATGAAAATTGATTGCATGATTTCAATGTGTAAAATCCTGATGTCGTTTGTTTCTAGGAACAAAATATATTAAGTATAGATAAGCATCAGTTCCTCATCAAAACAAATTCTGAAAATAACAACAGGACGAATTATTGAAAAAATGGGAATGCAAAAGGCAAAGCCAACCAGATGCAAAATAGATGGATGTGTTGGTGAAATTATCTACAAAAATATTCGAAAATAAAGAAATTGATAAGTATAAGAGTAAATTGTTGATAACCTCCCTCATCTTTTACATCATAATCAAATCCCTCTTATCTTTAATAATAAGTATATAACCTCTATATCTTTCTTACCAAAGTCAATAAATCCCTAATATTTAGAAATGACTATATAACCTCTTTTATTTTTTTATCATATTCAATATCCCTCTAATCTTCACAAATAATTATTTTTATACAAAATTAGCTTTTATTAAATTTTTTTAATAATTTGAAAAAAATAATATTAAAATTAATTTTTACTTAATAATTACAATACAAATTAATTAAACTTTTAAAATAAAATTTAATTAGGAAAATGAGCAACGAGAACAAGTATTAGTGTGTGTGCGCGTTTGAGTACGTGGCGACACGAGAACAAGTGGGTTGAGATACGCTTAAAGGAGAGGAGCATTTAAAAATGTAAGATTTTCATAGTTTTTTTATTGGACTGTGAATAACAAATATTTGTGTGCGAGTAACAAATAATTGTGTGTTTTTAATTCCATGTATTTTGAATTTTAATCTCATATTTATTGGTGTGCAAATAAAAAATATTGTTGTTGGCTATATTTTTAAACAATAATATTGCAAAAGAAAAGTATATTTATAAAATAAAATGTAAATTATAAAAAAGTTGTGGTTGGTGGGAATTGAACCCATTACCAAAAGCCAAAATATCTATACTCAACCAACTAAACTAACAATAGTATATTACTAATTTTATGGAGCATATAATGTATCTAATACGTAACAAGTTCACCATGGTAAAGAACATTTTTTTATTTACGAAAATATAATATGTTTAAAACTCAGTGTGGGCGGCCGCCCACGCTCGCCCCTACGTGGGTCAGCCCCTGATTGGGACCCTCTTTCTTCATCTTCCAAGCATTGGCCAATGCCACCAAATATTTTTCTAGGAACATAACTTTTTTCTTCCTTGAAAATTTCATTATTGCCAATTGAGCTTTCAGAAGAATGTTGAGAAGAAGCTTTGGTATTTTAAATGTCAACAGCATCATGACCATTTGAACTTTCACCCATTTCTGTTTCCTGGTACCCATCAACCACAGGCGTTGTAAAGGCATCTCATGAGGCGTGAGCATTAAAACCCTTTATTATCATCTCTTCGGATAGTTCAGCATACCAGAGTTGATATAGTATCAATCCATAGATCAAATGTCTCGCTCACTTTATCATTAACAAGATTTAAAAAAGTGTTTAGTCATTTTTTTTATTTCTATTACATTTAGATCTCATTGATTGATCGCTCATGCTTCGATAGAAAATTAAGTGACAGTGGTATTATAATTTCATGAAAGGTATAAACTTACTTTTCCTATGAGTTTGGTTTTGATACTTAATTTTTTGTGTGTATGTTGAAGTGTTTTGTAATAATGGTAATTGAAACTGAAACCTTCAGAAGTGGGAAGATGAGCTTCAGCTTGTTTTGGTTTTCTTACTCAGGACTTGGTTCCATGTATCCCAGTGACTTTTATGAAGGAGCAAATTGTAGTATGGAGGGGAAAGGACTATAACAGCAATATCCACACTAATTCTGAAGAGAGATCGTTTTCTCTGCTACCGAGATCAGAAGATAGCTCAGATAAGAGGGTCGCTGCCATTCCTCCAAATAATAACTCTGAGTTTAGCATCCACTCTCAATACTTCGACGATGACTCAATTAAGTCAGAATCTAAAGATTCGTAAATTGATCTCATCGTGGAAGAGCATGCAGATAGTAATCCATGATGCAGCTCAGAAGGCTAACTACTTGCTTCAGGCTCTCATATTTGACTCAGTTGAGGAATCCATGAGATGAGATCTTTACAAATTCTTGTGTTTCAGTTGCAAACACAAACCATTTCTGTTGATGTCAGGTACTTATGTTTTTCCCCTTCTTTTCTTTGTTAAGTATAATCCCTTATTGAGATATCAATTTATGAATCCTAAGTTATGTATGGAAGAAACTATATGAAGTTTCTGTTCAGCAGCTCCATGCAGAAGCAATGAGATTGGTCTGTTTTCTCAGGAATTTGCATGAATATTTGAAGCATTTCATTTATGTAGAAAATAATCTTTTTCAAGTAACGCGAGTAGTGTTGGTGAAATGACAGCGATTTATCTACTGGTAAAGTTGAAGTCAATGGCGATGCTATTATGAAAAAGTAGGCATGATACATGAGACAAGGATGAGTAGCTAGGGTTATAAACAGAATCAATGTCTATGGGCAATAAAGTTTAATAATTGAGAGCAAGGGCATATGTGTATGTTAGATCTTGTTTATTACAATTTTTTAGGAAGTGTACAATTACATCCTTGAAGGTTTGTTAGCGGTATTTCCTTGAGGGTCATGTACTCGTACTGGGAACATTTCTGGTACCGGTATGAACCCGATACTCAGTGCATGCACCTGCTACTCTAGTTTGCAGATGCGTTTGAACTTGGCAGATCATTTTGCACATTGTGATAGGAGTCTTTTTTCCCTAAGGTAAGCAAGAGTCTTGTCCCTATCTTTTAGAAAATAAAAAAATTGCGGCTCATGAAAAAATGTGTCATATGTATAGTGTGTATATATAAATCAATTTTAATTACGTCGTACTCGGAGCGTCCTCGTGTCCTTATATGATTAATTGTCGTCTCCCCACTCCGGATATGCATCTTACCGAGTGCTCACACCCGTACCAATGAAGGCCTTGTTGAGTTACTATGAGAGTTTCTTCATTTGATAAAAATATTTTGTCGAAGAGACGTTAGTAAATCACTATAAAAAAAGACCAAAACATCATCAATGCGATAAATTTCATAAATTTATCCAAATAGTTATTATTTAATATGAGAAATGTTGATCTATAGTGGGAGACTTTCATGATTGAAGTTTCAGACTTTTGTGGTGAACACGACATCGATGTTCAAAATATAGAGGAAATGTTTATTCATGCAGGAAGATCAAGACGCAATGCGAGAGATTACAAATAATTATTTTCTAGTTGAGAATTTTAATATTGTGATTGATTGGATATTAAATGAGTTAAATGATTGATTTAATGAAGTAAATATTGAATTACTTTTATGCGTTTCAAGTCTTGATCCAAGTGACAATTTCAGTTGATCTGTCTTGCAGGATTTTACCCATGTGATTTTACTAAATTAGACTTGCAATTACTAGATTGTAAACTATATTTTTTTATGTGCGTTTTAGAAAGAAATTTTCAAAAGTTAATATCATAGGTGGACTTACTGCAAAATTAGTGGAGCTGAAAAGACTTGATAATTTCCAATTGGTTTATCAATTTTTGAACTTAGCTCGTCTTCTATCAGTTGCAACTGCCACTGTGTAAATGATGTTTTCTGCTATGAAGATCATAAAGAGCCGTCTGAGAAATATAATGGATGATGAATTGATGAATGATTGTCTGATAATATATATAGAGAAAGATATTGTAGACAATATTACAAATGAAAAAAAAATATTCAATGTTTTCTAAACATATGTTCGAAAAGTTGTTTGCTGAATTGTATGTTTTTTTGGAACACTTTACCATCGTAAATTTTCTTTGTGTACTGTTTAATGCTACCATAATATCTATCTCCATGTTCATTTGTCTTTTAGTTATTTGCAATAATTTTTTAATATTTCGAATAAAAAAAAATCATAAATCATTATTTGTATATGATGCCTGGGTCGGACTAAAATCCTAATTCCACCGGTGTGTGTGTGATTGTTGTAGTGACATGAAATACTAAAAATATTCGATCTTTCAAATAATTTTCGCTTCTAAGAGATTATTTTACCCAAAACAATTAATATTTTTTGTTTTTTGCTGTCTATTATGACGGCAAAACAATAAACCCCAATGTTGCATTAAAGAGGTATCTACCCTTTTATTTGACTACAATAATAGAGAGAGACACACACCACACGCCACACACACAATTCACAAACATATAATCCTGGAGTCATTACAACCCCAATATTTGAAGTTTTGAAGTATAAGGATGGGAAGTGTACTTAATGATACCGAAATGTGCAAGCATGCATTAATTTCACAACTCGAAGCATCATTGTAGCCAATGTATTTAGAGAGAGAGAGAGAGAGATCATTGAAGCCAGAGAGAGAGAGAGAGAGAGAGAGAGAGAGAGAGAGAGAGAGAGAGAGAGAGAGAGAGAGAGAGATGATTTCCATTTGGAAGGGCATTAACTCCCTCTTTCCCTTCATCGAGCTCACATCATTAAATGCCAGGTTCAAACTTCGAAGACATGGCCGACTCCATGCTCGTGACTCTCTTCCTTCATCCCTCCTCGAATTTACGATCCATCTCTTTCAAATGAAGTCCATTAATGAACCATCTTTCCCTCCTCCCGCCCTCAATCACTCTTCAATTGTTTTGAATCTTTCAGCCAATGCGGCATGAATCATGTGATCCCCATCAAACATTCCCCCCCCCCCCCCCCCCCCCCCCCCCCCCCCACCATCCCTCTATATATAACACTATGACCACAGACATTCCTTCTCCCTGTCTGTCTCCTTGCCTCATCATGAAGAGCCATTGCGTCCCGTTCATCGTTCTCGTTCTCGTCTTCTGCGCCGGCGAAGGCCTTCGACCGACCCCCGGTTAGCTCGCTTGATTCTCTTTTCTCGTCTAACCGATCTTCCCCCGTCGAGCTCGTTGTGGATAGTGAGAGTTTGCATGATACTTGTGTGGGTATGATGTTGAGACAATTTTGAGCAAGTTTGGCTCAACTCGAAATTAAAATTTTCAAGTCTAGGGCTTCGTTTGGCGCGGTGGTGGCGGTCGTGAACGTGGTCGTCATGAACCATTGTCCGTGAACGTCCGACCTCACCCAAAAAATTTCATGCATTTTATGCTCAAAACTGAATTATTTTCTTGGTGGCGGTCATGACGTTTGTCATGCCAAACATACATTCTATGGTAATTGCGTTTTTGACCAAACCCACATGAGCAAATAAGCCGCGCCAAATGAAGCCTAGCTCAACTCAATTCGAAAGCGAGTCAGTTTCAAGCATGCCCGAAACCATTTTAACCTGTTTCTGAATCCTTTAATTAATTTGGCAAAACGTAGGATAATATTACTTATTTAATTGAAATGAGCGGGCAAGTGGGCACAGGGTCGCGGGTAGAATTATGGGTGCAAGTTGAGTTGAGCAGATTTGTGAGTTGCACGAACAAGCTCGAAAAAAATTCGAGCTCGAGTCCGTCGAACTCGTGAGCTCGGTTGTCAGCCGAGCTTGAGCCCATATATTCTTTTTTATGAGCTCGAGAATGAGTTTTTTTAATTGTTTTTATTTGTTTGATAAATAAATAAAATATATATGAGCTCATGAATGAAGCTCGAGCTCCATATGTCTCGAGTTTGAGTTCTAGCTTTGTATATGTGAGCTAGTCGAGTTCTAGCTCGAGCTCAAAATAACAAGCATGAGTTTGAGTTTGTACTTGAAAATTTTACCAAGCTCGTCGAGCTTTTTTAGTAGGTTTTTTTTTTTAAATTTTAAATAAATAAATAAAATATATATACATACGTACATATATGTATATACGTACATATATGTATATACAAACATATTTGTACATATACATACATATATGTATCTATATGATACACTTCATTAGCACAAAAGCTCGTGAGCTGCTCTAGTTCATGAGTCAAGCTCGAGCTCCATATATAAGTCTCAAGCTTGAGCTCGCATATATGAGCTCGTCGAGCTCCGGCTCGAGCTCAAAATTACAAGCATGAGCTTTAGCTCGAGTTTGAAAATTTTTCCGAACTCGGCTCGAACTTAACTCGTTTGCACCCCTAGGGCCTAGGTAGAACATGCAAATCATGTTATAACTAACTAGCCAGCCATGACTTGAAAATTGATTCGAGCTGTTTTGTTTCGAGTCAAACTTACTCGATCTAGTTTTACTCGATTTCGAACTGAGTTTGCAATTTGCAGACTTTTGATTTTTTATGTTCAAACCTATGTTTATATAGATGTTTTGGTGAATTTGAGCGGAAGAACGGATCCGATGATCGGAACCTATGTGACAGGTTCGAGCCTGCCGGACTGTTCGCATGCCTGCGGACCTTGCTTTCCCTGCAAAAGGGTGATGGTGAGCTTCGAGTGCTCGGTAGCGGAGTCGTGCCCGATGGTGTACCGGTGCGTTTGCAAGGGGAGATTCTTTCACGTGCCTTCTAATTGAAGGGCTAACTTGATTTTCCATGTAAAATGAAAAATAGCATGGAAAATATAATTCAGGGGGCATGTTTTTGATCCATGGTGATGAGATTGCATGCAAGAAAGAGATCAGATGGTTAGAGTTTTGAAGTTGTTGTAGGGAGAATGTAAATAATGTATTCGTTATCTGAAGCGAAATCTCTGTTAAGAGGATTCTATGTTATAAATTTTCTGAAAAGATTGAATACAGATGTACATACATACATACATACATACATACATACATAACCCGTGCTGCCGCGACAATGCGACGACACTTCATCCGCTCGCAACCTCCGGAGGGTAGTCGTGCCGATAGATTGCAATCGTGCATTAGGGGGAGCTGCCAGCGATGAGAGTGTCGTCGCCCCGTGATATTATATATGTAGTGTTTACATATATTGTTGAATTTTCAACAACTTAGGATAAATTTTCCTCCAACATGCAACATAAATACAATCAACCAAGCTCTCTATCTTCCACCTGTTCGATCAAGCTTTCACAGCAAAGCGATATGGGAGTAGCCGGCCCCCATCACCGTTATACATCGGTTCGCGATCATGATCATTCGCCCCCGCCTAAAGAATGTCGCCTTTTTTATTAACCTTAATCAATATATAATACAATTTAATTTTGCATTTAGAAAACAAAAAATTGAGAATTTATTAAATGGGCTTTACATTAATTATACTTAAGGGTGCTGTTATAAGCAAACCTTTTTTGTTTGCTAGCAAACCAATTTCTATGAGTTATTACGCGCCTTTTGAAAATATGTTTTGTACATGCATTTTTAGGAAAAGTGTTCAACACGAAAATCGTAGATCTCAATGAGATCTACGACTTTCGTGTTGAACACTTTTCCTAAAAATGCATGTGCAAGGCGTATTTTTTTGTTATTTTCAAAAATTCACTATAGTTGTGATCAGGGCGATTTTAGGGCCTTGTGCGTGCATTTTTAGGAAAAGTGTTCAACACGAAAGTTGTAGATCTCGACGAGATCTACAATTTTTGTGTTGAACACTTTTCCTAAATATGCATGTACAAAGCGTATTTTCAAAAGGCGCATAATAACTCATAGAAATTGGTTTGCTTATAACAACACCCATACTTAGACACAACGAAATTGAATTTTACTTTTAGAAACAACAAATTTGACTTTCATTAATGGTTTACAAAAATTATATATTAGATATATTTTATTAAAAATCTCTTCTTTTTAATATTTTGTCCTCGAACAAATTAATTAGAGTTCTCCATAAGATATTTGCATTACACATATTTTATACTAATGACACTGGCTCTCTCGTGCCCAATTTGCCGCACTATAGTACTTGATTGTTGCTCGATATTCCTCACAATATTTGCGGCACAAGAATAACTAAACTGCATTATCACGAGTGAGTCGGTGAAACCCGCAGGAAGCAGGGCTATCTAAATGTAAAGATGCAACTAAAATGTAACCATGAGGTGCAATAGGATGATACAGAAAATAGAGTTCTGCTTGGATCAACAATTCAATCTGTAGGGTCATCTAAGCTGAACAATGGAAAATTTTGGTGCATTTGTTGCGCCTGTGGGTGTGGTTGTCCCAGTGGTTGCTCGAAGAATGTAGGATTTTCACATCCACTTTGAATTCTGTCTGTTCTTGGCATTCTTGCACCCGTTAATTATTATTATTGGAATGACAGTGGAGTGTTGTTTGTTAAGGTATATTTTTATATTAGGTAATGGGTTCTTAATGGGTCGTCGGGGATTTAGGGTTTCGGCCTATAAATACCCTACTGGGGGAAACGTGGAGATCGTTCCAAACTAGACGGTCACACGGGATACTTCGAGCACCATAACTTTCTCGAAGTTGAAAACGTTTCGGTGCCCCCCCCCCCCCCCCCCCCCCCCCCCTCCCCCCGTGCAACCTAGCCTTTGTCTCTCTCGATCGATCGCTGCTTCAGTCGGGTCTCTTCCCGATCGCTTTTGAGGGGTCGCCGGCAAGCTCTCTCGTCGTCGTTCGTGTAGGAGGAACCCCTTCCTCTCGTGCATTTTCTTCCCGCAGCAAGGAGGAGCCGCCGTTGTCGTTGATCGAGAAGAGGTAAACATCACTCGCCGTCTCCATCACTCGGGAGACAAGTCTACCTCCAATTTCCTCTTGTCTTCTGCGCCAACCAACGTCGTTCCCGATGACAGAGGAAGTCCCTGTCGCCGACGATCTCGACCTTTCTCGGCAACAGAAGGAGTTTTCAACCTGTCGCCATCAGAAATCGCGACCTTTCTCGGTTAATACACTGCATATACACGATCGGATCTAGCCGTATATATGATCGTATATACAATCCCATTTGCGCGTGCCGCCGTCGCTCCAGATCTATTGTTGCCACCGCCGTCTTCCCGTTCCAGGTCGGATCTTCTCTTGTGGAGAAAAGTTTGTTGCTGACCACAAGGAGCCCGTTTTTGCAAAGGATCTGGAAAGACGTTACACGACGTCGAAGGGAAACAGTCTCTCTTCCCCTATGTCGATGATCAAGTTGGAAAAATTCTCTAATTCAGAGTTTAGTGCCTGGAAGCGGAACACCCAGTACGGTATGAAATATTTAAATATCTTTTATACACTGCAGTCCGACTTTGCAGATTTCATAGGAGGAGATGATGAATCTCAGTGGATCAGCGACGAAGACTTCTATCGTGAATACCTCCTCAAATGTCTCTCCGATTCTCTGGCAGAGACCTATGGCAAATTAAAAACTGCAAAGGAGATCTGGCTCGCTCTGGAAGACTAGTTCAAAGAAGAGGAGAATATGTCCAAGACGCACCTGGTGGAAAAATTCATGACGTTCACTTTCTCTGAAGAAAGGGAGATTCTACCTCAGATTGCAGATCTGGAGAATCTGGTGGCAAAGCTGAACAGTGAGAACATCCCTCTGCCAGATGGGTTCATTGCCAGAGCAATTATCTTCAAGCTCCCCTCCGTATGATACTCCTTCAAGACGGAGATGCATCGGAAGAAATCTCAGGTCAGTCTCAAAGACCTGAAGCGGTTTATCTGTATTGAGGACGAGAACCGGACTAGGCACGCCTTAGATACTGTTAGCAAGCAGAACTCTGTTGCGAACATGTTCATGCATCCAAAGCGCAAGCCTAAGCCTGGGAAGCCTAAACCGCCGACGAGTGCACCCGCAGTTGCTGACACCAGTAAGAAGGTTAAGAAATTTAATGACAAGTGCTACAACTGCAATAAGTGGGGTCACTCTACTTCCGAGTGCAGGCAACCCAAGAAGGGAGAATCCAGTACCCCAAGAGTTGAAAACAAAGCAAACATGCTTCATCAGACTGCGCCTACCCACTTTGTTGCCATGGTGGGTAAAGGTCACGGAAGTACATAGTGGTGGCTAGATTCAGGTGCTACCTGCCATATTTGCCACAATTCAGCTCTGCTGAAGGATTTCACTGCTGCGGATGAGACAGTTACTGTTGCAAATGGTGCCACTGCAGAGGTCCTCCAGACCGGGACTGCGGATTTGCTACTCTCTTCAGGTACGCATTTAATTTTGAAGAATGTTAAATTTATACATATATTAGCTGCTAATTTAGTTTCAATTACCATGTTATGCGATACCGGTATGTTTTTTAACATTAGTGGTGGTAAAGTAACTTTAATGGTTAACTCGAATTATTTTGGTTGTGCGTATGTCTTAAACGGAATGTATAGACTGAGTCTAGCAAACGAAGTAGTAAACGCAGTTAGTTCAAACTTGATAGATCCTAAGACTTTACACGCGAGACTAGGACATGTGGACTATATAAAACAACTTCAACTAGCTAAAACTTACAATATTCCTTTAGGCGCTAAAACCAAATTTGACAAATGTGAAATTTGTGCTAAAACCAAGATAACTAGAACACATTTTAGTCAGGTTTCTAGGAGCACACAATTACTAGAGTTAATACATTCCGACATTTGTGATTACAAAAGTTTTGCCACCCGATGAGGTCGGAAGTATCTGATAACCTTTATCGACGATCACTCTAGATTCAGTCACATTTATCTCTTAAAATCCAAGGATGAAGCCTTTGATAAATTTCGTATTTTTAAAGAAAGGGTAGAAAATCAACTAGACATGAAAATTAAACGGCTAAGAAGTGATAGGGGAGGTGAGTATTTATCAAGTGAATTTAGAGATTTTCTTGCAAGTAGTAGCATTATCCCTGAAACCACCACCTCATGTTCACCTCAATCCAATGGTATTGCTGAGCGGAAAAATAGGACTTTAACAGAAATGTTAAATTCCATGTTGTTGACTGTTGGCAAGCCTGCGGCTTTCTGGGGTGAAGTTGTCCTCACCTCAAACCACATTCTTATTAAAATTCCTCATGCAAAGTTGAAACAAACACACTATGAGCTTTGGTTTAAGAGACCTCCTAGATCTGATAATCTCAAGACTTATGGTTGTATCGCTTATGTTAAGATACCTGACCCCAGGAGATCTAAGATTGGACCTAGAACTAACACCTGTGTCTATTTAGGATGTGCAGAGGATAGTGCTGCAGACAGATTTCTAGATCTCTCAACCAATGCGGTCATAGAATCTAGAGATGCAATTTTCTTTAAGGATAAGTTCCTTAAAGACAAAAACCTGACTCTTCCAGGTCTGCTAGCCACCAGTACTGAAAATTTAGTTCAGACTGAACCCCGAATCTCTGACACTGAGCCGATAAACACTGGGATTTTAGAGCCCACAAGGTTATCTAATAGAGAAAAAGTGCCCAAAAGCTTCGGTACAGACTTTGTGACTTATCAAGTTGAAGCTGATCCATCCACCTATAAGGAAGCGATGCGATCCAGGGGAGATGAACTCTCTCATGCAAAATCACACTTGGACTCTAGTCGACCTGCCCAAAGGAGCTAGAACCATAGGGAACAAGTGGGTTCTGAAGAAGAAACTAAATCTTGATGGGAGTATCACTAAATACAAAGCACGTCTAGTTACCAAAGGCTACACTCAAGTGAGTGTTATAGACTACTTTGATATATACTCACATGTTTGTCACATTATGACGATTAAGATTCTTCTCAATATAGCATCTATTGAACACTTTACCGTTCATCAGATGGATGTCAAGACTGCATTCCTAAATGGAGATCTGACTGAGGAGATCTATATGCACCAACCTGAAGGGTTCGTCATAGAGGGTCTAGAAAATTAGGTCTATAAGTTGATTAAGTCACTATATGGATTGAAGCAAGTATATAAATTGTGGCATGAAAAATTTGACATTTGTGTTAAAGCCATGGGTTTCAAATCTAGCTTTTCAGACAAATATCTGTACGTTCGAACAAGTTCAAATAAAGTTGTAATTATATGCTTATTTGTTGATGACATGCTAATTCTGGGCACTGATCAGTCTGAGGTGAAAGACGCGAAAGTAGCCTTGACGGAACAATTTAGCATGACAGACTTAGGTGTGGTGAATACCATCCTAGGAATGGAAGTGAACTTCACTGAGCAGGGTATTACCCTAAGTCAGAGTCATTATATTCACAATCTACTGGAAAAGTGGGGTTATGATAAAAGCAAAAAGATTGAGACTCCATACGATTACAATAATAGACTAAAACCTAATGACGGTTCACCTATCAAACAGTTGGATTACTCCAAACTCATAGGAAGTCTCATGTATACCCTACCTGCACTAGACCCGACATAGCCTTTATGATCGGCATGTTAAGTAGATTCACTAGTAACCCTGGAAAGGACCACTGGGACGCCTTAGAAAGGCTAATGCGATACTTAAAGTACACTGAAAAGTATGCTTTATGTTATATTGGACATCCTCCTGTGATTGAAGGGTACTCTGACGCCTCCTGGTGTTCAGATATTGGTGATAGCAGATCCACTAGTGGTTTTGTGTTTACACTAGGAGGAGTTATCGTAGCTTGGAAGTGTAAGAGACAGGCGTGCATTGCACTATCTTCTATCGAATCAGAACTCTATGCTCTCGATTCAGCTGCAGAAGAAGCAGAGTGGATCAGGGATCTGATAATGAACATTCCAATGATGAGTCTGAAAATGAACTCTATATTAATATTTTGTGACAATCAAGCCACAAAACCCATTGCAACTAATACTCTGTTCAATGGAAAGCGAAGACAACTACAGATGAAATAGGCCTGGTTGACCTATCTCACTAGTCAGCGAATCATTTCTCTGCTAGACGTGAGATCAAAAGATAATGTAGCAGATGTCCTTACTAAGGGCTTTTGTAAGGTTCTTACATCTAAAACATCGGGGGATATGGGATTAAAGTCTATCTAGTAGGACTTAATACATGTCTTATGTTTAAGATTTCGAACCGGAATCTGCATACATTCAAGCATCTATGTGAAGCACGCTGAAGTATTTCAGATGCTACCTACTGAAGGCCCGAGACTGAATAGTTGTCTGTCATTCCAAACTTGATGACTTACACTACCATCTCTGCTCAAAGGCTAGATTAGGTATCATTCCAAAAATGAATACTAAGGTTGTTGTTTGTGCACTGATATTAGGATTATTAATCATATCATTCCAAACTTGATGATATAGTGGTCACAACTTGTTGTATCATTCCAAACTTGATGATATAACACAATTGTGCAATGATTAATAATAATCCAAATAATCGAAGGAACATAGTTTTGATTCTATAAAGTCAAAAATTCTAATTTTGTGTAAATTAGATAGAGTTGCTGATGTTTGTGATTCTTTCTTCTTGGTTAGAGTATTACGTTCTTATTTGTTAGAACTAATCACTTTATTTTGACAGCAAATGTCTGAATTCATAGAGTTTAATCTCATGACATTCTTGTTGTAATTATTTGCAGATCAAAAGGAGTATGGAGAAGAGAAAGTGGATTTCGACCCTGATAATGACGATCTGATGTTTGAATAAGTTGAAGATCAGTTATCTGTTTTGAGTTTTCAGTTATTTCCTTTCATGTTTTGGAACTATGGTTTGAGTTTAGTTTTGTCTAAAACTCATATTTTTTGTTACTGAAAAATTCAATTATGTCGTTATCTACTCTTTATGGTTTAACCTGTTATGTGATACCTTTCATATAAAATATAGGAGGAGAATGTTAAGGTATATTTTATATTAGGTAACAGGTCCTTAACGGGTCGTCGGGGATTTAGGGTTTCGGCCTATAAATTCCCCTGTTGGGGGCAACGTGGAGATCATTCCAAACTAGACGGTCACACGGGATGCTTCGAGCACCATAGCATTGTTTGCCTCTGTATGCATCATGCATACGAAAATGTAGAAAACCCAGGTGAAGCGCAAAAGGCCATGATGCTGACCCAAGGACACCATGTGGTGAGGAAGATGATGCGAAATGCGTCATTGGTTGAGCAGGGTACCGGGGCTGGTTACCTTCTTGATCTTTCGCACCTTACAGGGTAAAGCCTCTCTGAGGTTATCATATTGTGGTTGAAAAGGATTGTCGACAGACGAATTTCCATCATATTTCTTCTTTGAGTTCTTGCAAGGAAAAATTCTTGTCATGATTCTGGTGTTGGCACCAGTCATGGTGATGATAGGATCTTGAAGTTGTGGATTGGAAGATTGACTCAGTGAGAGCACCAATGTAATTGGTTGGGTTGCTACAGTAACCTTGCTAGAGAGTAGTTGAGCTAGTAGATAGCACCTTACAGGGTAAAGCCTCGTACAGAAGGAAGAAGATCTATATATGAACTATTTTTATGTAAGATGAACCAAAAAGGTATTTTGTATTGCTTATTGAGTTTATTACTTTCGATGATTACTTATAGCTAATTACATGGATATAGCAATTGTGAATGCCACCTAGCTTGTTGTGTTCATCCTAGGATTTGTGTATTTCTGCCTGTCATGTTTTACGTACCTGTTGCGTAGCTCAATGTGTTGCCACCCGCTACACATACCCCTCATCTACGTAGCCGCGCGATAGGTGCATTCTTCGATGAGATGTCGTATACTATAGCAGAATGAGTGAAGAGGAAGAAGTCCCTGGAGGAGGATCGATCTTAGGGAGAGAGTTAAATACAAGGGAGGGAAGAAAGATACAAATTGAAACTAAGTTTTTTATTAATCTTTATTACATAATACATTATTCTATCATGAGGTATATGCCATTTCTTTACAGAACTTAAATCATCAATATATTATTTTTACACTATTTGCCTGGATGTTCGCGACCTCTCTTTTCCCGTCAGAATGGTCAGTTCCGGCGGTCTACATTTCGGGAGACTGCCCAGACCGCTTGTCTCCTCCCGGCGATTTTTCTAAGGAACAAGCTCTAGCTCGCTTTGCTGATCATTTTCAGAGAGAAATCTTTGGGATTAGGGATGTAGATCCCTCGCTGTATATGGTAGCCCTGATGAATGGCCTATAGGAAGGACCTCTCAAGTTTGAGGACACTACCAAGGATCCAAGCTCTTATCAAGAGCTAATCAGCGTGGCGAATAGGTTCATAGAAGGGGAGATCAACAACCCCAACTATGTTCCCAATCTAACATGTAAAGCCGTCCAGAAAGGCTCCGCAGGTTTCCCTCCAGCCCCTCCATTAGCGAAGCCTCCGCGTCAAGAGTTCCAACCACCGACCCAGAGAGGAAGGAACTTCCGCCATCACCGTCCCTACCAGAGGCACCAGCAATTTCAGCCCCAAGTGCCTCTGCTGCCAGCTCCATTCATTCCAACACTGCAACCAACACTCGTTCCTCAAATTATTTTTGTTCAACCACCTCTCCCGCCTTCTTCTTAGCCAGCCTTTAATGACTCTCAAGAATCATTCACCGAGCTCAATGTTTCAATGAGCGAGGTAGTTCAGGTCCTCCATAAACAGCCTTTTTATAAAAAGGCATGCTCCCTTGCAGTCCGAGCCGAAGTCCAGAAACCTCTCTCTCAATTGTGAGCATCATAGAGAGAGAGGTCATATGACTGAGAACTGCAGAGCTCTCCGAATGTTTGTAGAGAAGCTCGTGAAAGAGGAAAAGCTGCAGGAGCTGGTGCGGAAGGGTGATCCTTCCAAAACTTCAACCTCCAAGAGCAAGGAGGTAACATAAGTCCGCTGGGAATGTGAAGAAGTTGATGATGTTGCCCCCATTGGCAACATTGGTTATCCCAGCGAGTGCGTGGACGCAAACGATGAGCGAGCTTTGGGCTATCTCTTTTGCATCCACGGGGGAGCAGGCTTAGAGCCCTCAAGAAAAGCTAGTCTCGCAAGAGTCTACAAATCAGAGGTCGTTGCTACCTCAACTTCTACTCTGGTCCGAGGGACAGTTACATTCGGGGAAGAGGATATTCCTCCAACCGCCAACCCCTTCAACGATGCAGTCATTATTAAAGTGGTAATTGAAAATTATACAATGGAGAATATCTTGATTGACACTGGAAGCTCCGTCAACCTCCTCTTCAAGCCGGCCTTCGAAGACCTAAAGACCGAAAAGACTTTCCTTTCCACTAAAGGGCCTCTCTATGGCTTCTCTGGGGAGAATAAGGAGGTAGAAGGGAATGTCACGCTCTCGGTGACTCTTGGAGGAATATGTTGGATCTTACGGCGCCCTTAGAGGGGGGGGGGTGAATAAGGGAATAAAATTCTTTCTTATAATTTTAAGAAAATTACTAAATTGTTTTATAATATGAGAAGGTAAAATAACAATTTAGCTAAATGAATAGAAAATTATGATTTGCAATTTTAGAAACAAGTACTAAATTATTTTATGATGAAAGAGATTGAACTAAACAATTTAGATTTAGAATTGAAAACTTAGAACACAATATAATAGAGATTACGCCAAATGAGAGAAATCAAGTAAACACAAATAGAGACATGATTATATTATATGAAAAAGTGTTTACAAAAATTGATTTCAATATCGCTAGAAATCGGAGGCGACAAATATGTAAATAATTTTTCCTTTTCTATACCGACTCGTATCCCCACGAACCGATTGGCTTTAGCCTATCCTTCCACGGATATGGACTCAAGCCGCTCTAGCCAATCCTTCCCCGGATATGGCCTCGAGCACCCCCTAGATCTAATCACCTAGACCTAGTTGCCAACACAAGGTGAATTCCCCCCTAAGTCCTACCCAGACCTAGTCGCCAACACAAGGCGAATTCTCTAAATGGTTACAAAAAGTATGGAATGAAAATAATGATAACAATAATAAAAACTCCCTATATGAGATCTATAAAGATGAGGATGAAGGATCGTTGTAGTATGAGTGAGGTCGAAGAAATCGTCCTTCGGATATAGCATGACGTAGTCCTCCTCCAGAATTCTCCTTAAGCTTTTTGTGGGAGATCCATCTTCGGCAGCATAACAGCACTAGAATTGTGGCACAAGCAACCTCTCTGGGATGGATTAGCCAAAACGAGAAGCAAAGCTCCAATATATAGAACTTCTCGCTAGCGCCTGCGGTATCGAACGAAATTTTCGTCGAACGGAGCTCCAATTTCGTCGAACGGAAATTTTCGTCGAACGGAATTTTCGTCGAACGAAAATTTTCGTCGAACGGAGCTTCAAGTTCGTCGAACGAGCTAGCGCCCGGCGTTAGCGATAGCGCTGGCGTTAGTGCTGCTCCTTTCAAAAGTTTGATTCCATGCTGCCTTCTACCTGTGGAGTATTACACCTATAGTTCCTGCACACTATAAACACACTACAAGCAATATCAAATACAATATGGGATTTGTTATTCTCAAACAAAGGGATGTGACACACATGCCCAACAATCTCCCCCTTTTGATAATAACAAATCCTCTAAGCAAGATATCAACAATTATGTTTATAGTATAGGATAAGCAAGATGATAGTGCAACTATAGTATATGATAAGCATGATAATGTGCATACTCCCCCTATCTTAATGCTCCCCCTACATAAATGCAATTTATGTTTTACTCCCCCTAAAGGATAGATTACATGAATTGTTCTCCCCTTAATCTTCTATATTTCTCCTATATAAATTTCTTCAATTAATCTCCCCCTTTTGGTATTATCAAAAGAAGGTGGGGTGAGGGTAGTAAGAAGGCATTAAGGTGGGGTGAGGGTAGTAAGAAGGCATTCTTTAGGCTAGTTATAAATCATGATCGAGCTTTTGTAATATATTAAATGATAAGGAGTTTAAGCATAGTATATATAAGAGATTTCAAATAAAAAGATAAGAGTTGTACGCAAGCGGAAGATTATAAGAAACATCTTTTTGTAAGCATGAAAAGCATAAGTAAAAATATGAGTTTTAGTTCTAAATTGAAAAATGTTTTAACCTTTTTGAAATCTCAAAGTTTTTCATAAAGATACCAAGCATGAAATGAACATATCAAAAAGAAATTATACTACAATGTTACTTAAATTTAAGTTCAAGAAATACCAAAACATTGTAGAGATCATGCTAGGTTATCTAGTGCATTTCTTATATAAAGAGTAGTATAGAAAAAACATTAGAATCCAATACTCATGAGAAGAAGTGTTATGAAAGATAATGATGTGCACATAAGTGTATTTTGGGCAATGTTAACAATTGATTTAAATCAACAAAATACAAGACATATGTAAAGTAAAGTGCACAATAAAACACAAGTATATCAACTTTCACACACTTTTAATGCACATAGTTTTTAACAAAGTGGTGTAGTAACAAAGGTTTGCACAAGACACTTTATTATTCTTTCCAAGGTGCTCAACCTCACAATGCTTATGAAGACTTAGCAGGAGGTTCAAGTAGTGCTTGGTGGAGTTATATTTGTCTACATATAAATTTTTTGTTCACATTTGTGAGACAACATTCTCCGAATACACTTGTTTTGCAAACCCAATTTTTGTAAACTTAACCACTTTTCTAAATTTCATAAGTGCAATTCAAATGTAGTGTAGGCAATAAACTTATGCAAGTTTTAATTCATTGTACAAATACAATACACAAGCAAGCATTTTTAGATTTAAACACACATGTTGATTACCAAAATAAGTGAGTGAAAGGTATCATTATCAATCATAATACATTTACTCATACTTAGAGGCATGCTAAGCTTGGTTCTACACATATTTTTCAATACAATTGATGCACTTTAAATAGATATATCAAAGCATGATAAACAAAACAATGTTCATAATAATTTAAAGGAATAAATTTTAACATTGTAAAGAATTCTAAATAATAGAATCCATTCATGCTTGATATTAGCAATAAATGTCATACAATTTTTTTTTGAAATTTTTTTAATGAAATAGACACAAAAACATATTTTTGTTGATTTTTAGAAATTTTAAAAAACAGAAAAATCACAAACCCATGCTAGCGCCGACGCTAGTGATAGCGCGGCAAACAGTACGTGATTTTTTGAGAATTTTAAATTTTTTATTTTTGATTTTGATTAAGTGTCCTTAGGGTAGTTCCATGCTGAAATTTCAGAATTTTTGGAGATCTCTAGGTGGATCAAATTTGCATGAAACTTTGGCTTTTTCAAATTCTTGTGTTTTACAAAAAATATTTAATCATGAAAAGATAAATTACGAAGACACAAAAGGACATTTTTTATTAAACAACCCAAAATATGTATGATTTAAGTGATAAGTAAATAAAATGATCATGCAAAGAGTATTTTAAGTATGTCCTAAGATTAATGACTTCCCCGACTAAATGTCAACACCCTAGCCCCGTACTAAGTGACGGATGGGCATGAGGAGCTGCACACATGCCGTAGGTTGGGGTGTTAATCCCATATGCACACACTAGAGAATGCTCAACCTAGCACTCTTTCCCCTCAGTGCCTCGCAAGGCCCCACTGGAACCCTCCCCGGTTAAGGACAAGACATGACTTAGAGGTTAGGTTTCTAATGCATACAACCCTACGCCCTCGCTATTGTGAGATATGAAGTCATAGGTGAAATAATCTTTTGTACAACCTATGCTTTTAAATCTAAGGGTTGATATATAAACTATGAGTTTTGTTTAATGTGATGAGTTATATAAAGCCGCATAGTTTTTCTACTTTTGTGAGATGACGATATGTGATAACTAGCACAATTACTAATATTCAATAAGTGATAAAGCTAGTATGATGAGTTTTGGATTTAATGTCATGTCATAAGATTAATATTAATATTGCATGTATTCCAAAATAGAATTTCAAATTATAGATCTAGAATAGAGTGATGATTAAGTTTGATTTATCTTTATTATTCCTAAGTTGGTTCTAGAATCTATATATTTGTGAGATACATGCAATCAATATCAAAGCATATCCATACACCAACTAATGTAAAGAAAGCAATATTCATATTTTTATCATAAGATTCATATTTTTATCATAAGATTCATAATTCTTATTATTGATTTGAGATATTTCTTGTTAGAACATGAATTATGATTTATGATTATAGAGAATTTTGCATAGAATATATGTTAGATCATCATGATGTATGAGAATTCTAATCCATCTAGACTTATGATATAGTGATATAGTGATTTTCTTTTGAAAGAACATGTTTGATTTGTAAGTCTAGAAAAATGATGATCATCCAATCATATAAAAGACAAAGATCATATATATAAAGTTTTTTAAAATTTATAAGATTGCTTTCAATAATTAAATTTATTGATCTTTGGTTTTGAATGATAATATATGATTCATGATACAATATTCATATATATTCTAATGATTAATCCATAAACTATGTGTTTGTTGGAATTTTAGTATTCTATTTATGATTTCAAATCACATAGTTATCATCAAATTTAAATAACATTGTACATGTTATACCTAGCATATAAATTTAAGCATAAACTAAGAAGTGATGCTAGAATAATGAGTTTGAGTGCAATGTTATTATATATGATTTAATGGAGATAGTGTTGCATGTAATATGAGAAGATTTCAAATTAGTTTTCTGTAGATCTAGAATGAAATGATTATTCTATTTGATTTCATCTTCTTGATATCAAGTTAATTCTTAGATCTAAATATAATGAGATACATGAAAATAATAGAGATACATATCACACACAAAATAAGATATGAAACTATAATATCAATAGCCATCACATATTTCATAATTCCTAATGTTGATAGTATTAGATGATTTAAGATGATTCTTGTTAGATCATGAATTATGATATATGATGATAGTGAATTTTAGCATATGATATTAATAGATCATGGTGGCGATTATATAGTTTATATTCATCCCTTTTAATATGTAGTGACTGCTTGTAAAGTGAATATTATATTACATATATATAAAAGACAAAAAATGTTTTGGCTATTTTGAATTGTTTTGTAAATTTTTCTTTTTGATCTTAATACAAGATATCTGAAAGAAGAGGATAACGATACTTAACATAATTTTTTAGAAAATAATAATTAGAGAAATCGGAATTTCTTATAAAAATAAGCTACCGCCGGCGTTAGTGATAACGCCTGGCGTTAACAACTCATGGTTTTTGATTTACAATTTTGAGTTACAATTTTTGATTTAAAAACACATGGTTTCTTTTATATCATTTGATTCCGATATTTCTTGATTATGATTATTCAAAAAAGGGGCTATCATATGCAACAAAGAAATTAGACAAGAATAAAAAATGTTGCGCATTTTAATTTTTAGCTTAAGCCCTTTAATAAACCATTTAAATCCATTTTTAAAAATAATTTCATTATTCTTGAAAATAATTTCTATATTCAAATTATAACGTTAATTCAAGACATAGATGGGTAAAGGATTTATAAGGATATATATATAAGCAATTTTAAGAGATGAAAGGTAGGTCACTTTTAAGATCATATGACTTTATGTTCAATTTTAATTCAATTTGATTTGATAAACATTTGGCTTAAGATGAGTAAGTCATATCTTATGAAATATAAAATGACCATAAACATTTTGGATCAAAAAATGCAAAATAAAAAAGAATAAAGCACATCATGAAGTAGAGTATTGATATTTCATTTTTAATTGTTTCTACTTCATGCAAATGATATGATACTAATGAATAAGAGATTTAGGTATCCAAAGGGGGCCAAGTGGGATGGTTCCTTTGGGTACCCAAATACATCGTGGTGGTTTTTTAGGAGACAAGGATAAATGGGCTCTTTCAATTAAAGTTGATGTGTCATTTTTCTTTAAGGGTCTCCATTCATACATTGGTTGTTTATTACTTAAATCCATATAATGATTATGTGACATCTTTATATGATGATAGTTGTTTGAAAAATAATTCTTTGGGGATTTATGTTTATTCAAATTATTTTTCAAAATAGATTGATATTGATAATCATAATGAATTTCATTATATGGATTCTTTGAAAGTTTATAAGAGTGATCGTCTTTCTTTAGAATTGAATGTTGAAAGAGTGGGTTACAATATGTTTTAAATGATTGGTTCTTATTTTGATGATTTTCAATTTCACTCTTTCTTATAGACATACTCTTATAATATGAAGTTAAGCTTTTAGGCTTTTGAAGATTTGATAAACTAGAAATAAGAGATTTTTTATTATATGAAAAATTTTGAATAAATATTTTTAATAATTCTAGTTTATCCTTTAAATTATCATTTTCTTTTATCAATTTTTCATTATGCTCTTTTGAAATTAAAAGTCCTTTTTCTAAATCCTTAAATTTTTCTTTAAGATCATTAAAATCAAAACAAGGAGTAGGAATTTCAACTAAAGAGCATGAAAGAGAATTTAACACATCAATATGAGATTCTACTTTAGCGTTTGCTTTTAAAGATTTATTTTCTAAACGTAATTTGGAATTAGCATATTTTAGCTTTGAAATTTTACGTTTAGCAAATTTAAGCACATGAAATGTAGAAATAGAATTTGTTATAAAAAGAGAAGATTTAGATTTTCTTACCTTGCTATAGTTTCCGTCTTCTCTTTTGCTTGATGTTTTGCCATCAATTGAGTCCAATATTGTGACTCTCTTAGATAGATCTTCCTCCAAGCATGAGTCCTCATCGGTTTCTTCTCTTGGATCCATAAGGAATTACTCTTGTTCATCATTTGTGGAAGGAAGACTATAAGAATTCTCAAGAAATTTCCAAACTTCATAAGCAGTAGGAAGTGTATAAATAAGTTTGAAAATATTTTGATCTAATGCACAATATAGTCTATTCATAGATTTGGCATTTAAAAACATTTCATTTTTGTTTAAAATACTTGGGGGCATTTTAATTGTAATATTCCATACTTTAATATCCACAGATTTAAGAAATTTTTCCATAAGAAATTTCCACCCATTATAATTTTTGCCTTCAAATAAAGGTGGTGCTAAAGATTTTTCATTTATAAGAAAGTTTTCCCCACTACTAGAAGCGAGATCATAAGACGTCATTATTCCTGGTTTTTAAACCGTTTGGAATAACCTATGCTCAGATACCACTTGTTGGATCTTACGGCGCCCTTAGAGAGGGGGGGGGTGAATAAGGGAATAAAATTCTTTCTTATAATTTTAAGAAAATTACTAACTTGTTTTATAATATGAGAAGGTAAAATAACAATTTAGCTAAATGAATAGAAAATTATGATTTGCAATTTTAGAAACAAGTACTAAATTGTTTTATGATGAAAGAGATTGAACTAAACAATTTAGATTTAGAATTGAAAACTTAGAACACAATATAATAGAGATTACGCCAAATGAGAGAAATCAAGTAAACACAAATAGAGACATGATTATATTATATGAAAAGGTGTTTACAAAAATTGATTTCAATATCGCTAGAAATCGGAGGCGACAAATATGTAAATAATTTTTCCTTTTCTATACCGACTCGTATCCCCACAAACCGGTTGGCTTTAGCCTATCCTTCCCCGGATATGGCCTCAAGCCGCTCTAGCCAATCCTTCCCCGGATATGGCCTCGAGCACACCCTAGATCTAATCACCTAGACCTAGTCGCCAACACAAGGCGAATTCCCCCTAAGTCCTACCCAGACCTAATCGCCAACACAAAGTGAATTCTCTAAACGGTTACAAAAAGTATGGAATGAAAATAATGATAACAGTAATAAAAACTCCCTATATGAGATATCTGAAGATGAGGATGAAGGATCGTTGTAGTATGAGCAAAGTCGAAGCGATCGTCCTTCAAATATAGCGTGACGTAGTCCTCCTCCAGAATTCTCCTTAAGCTTTTTGTGGGAGATCCATCTTCGGCAGCATAACAGCACTGGAATTGTGGCACAAGCAACCTCTCTGGGATGGATTAGCCAAAACGAGAAGCAAAGCTCCAATATATAGAACTTCTCGCTAGCGCCTGCGGTATCGAATGAAATTTTCATCGAACGGAGCTCCAATTTCGTCGAACGGAATTTTCGTCGAACGAAAATTTTCGTCGAACGGAGCTTCAAGTTCGTCAAACGAGCTAGCGCCCGGCGTTAGCGATAGCGCTGGCGTTAGTGTTGCTCCTTTCAAAAGTTTGATTCCATGCTACCTTCTACCTGTGGAGTATTGCACCTATAATTCCCGCACACTATAAACACACTACAAGCAATATCAAATACAATATGGGATTTGTTATTCTCAAACAAAAGGATGTGACACACATGTCCAACAGAATAATCAAGCTTGTCAAATTCATAGTCGTTGAAGCTCCGAGTAGCTACAACGCCATCTTTGGAAGGCCGATTCTGAATGAGTATCAGACTGTGGTTTTAACTACCATATGACAATAATTTTTTCCTTGAGTGGCAAGCAGTATCGGATCATGAGCAATCAGAAAAAATCTCGGGAGTGCTACGTCAAGTCGGTCAATGTGACTGAATCCTTTCCTCCTCAGGTAGCTGAGACCTCTTCAACTCCTCAAGTCCCCAATCCAGCTGAAGCCGCGTAAGATGTCGCAGAAGAATAAGCTAGAGATGGAGTTCGCTTGGAACCTACCCAAGCAACTCAAGACGTGCCAATCCGCGAGGGATATGAGAGCAAGAAGCTTTCCATCAATGCCGAGCTGTCTGAAGATGATAAGAGTCAGCTCATCTCCTGTCTTCTGAAGAACCTGGATGCATTCGCCTAGTCAGTGGATGACATGCCAGGAGTTGATCCAGATGTCGCTTGCCACCACCTCAACATCGATCCCTATTTTGCTCCTATCAAGCAAAAGAAGAGGGCAGTGGCAGTGATTTTAGTTCAGCTCATCCGGGAGGAGGTGGAAAAGCTTCTCAAGGCCAACTTCATTCAAGAGATTCAATACCCAGATTGGGTGTCGAATGTTGTAATGGTCAAAAAGGTCGGTGGGAAATGACGTATGTGTGTGGACTTTACTAAACTCAATAAAGCGTTCCCTAATGATTGTTACCCCTTGCCTCAGATAGATTCTTTAGTTTATTTTGCGGTTGGGTATTCTTGCATGAGTTTTTTTGATGCATTCTCAAGCTATCATCAAATTAGAATGCATTAGCCCGATATTCCTCACACCTCATTCATCACGAATGACAGTTTCTTCTGCTACCTCGTAATGACTTTCGGGCTAAAGAATTTTGGTGCTACCTATCAGAAAATGATGGACACCATTTTTAGAACTCAAAAGGGAAGAAATTTAAAGGTCTAAGTCGATGACCTTCTAATAAAAAGCAAAACCTTCTCTTCTCACCTTGACGATCTAAATCAAATATTTGCAACCCTCCGGGCCTTCAATATGAGGTTTAACCCGTTGAAATGTGTTTTCGGAGCTAGCAAAGGGATGTTTCTCGGCCATCTCCTCACTCTGGATGGGTTGGAACAAAATCTTGATAAGGTGAAGGCTATCCTTGAGATGTCACCTCCCAAATCCTCCAAAGAAATTCAGCAGCTAGGTGGGAGGATGGCAGACCTGAGTCGTTTTATCTCTCGCTCAGGGGATAAAAGCGCTCATTTCTTCAAAACTCTCCATGGAGGAGCTAAGTTTGAATGGACAAAGGAGTGTGACGATGCTTTCAACCAACTCAAGAAATAGCTAACATCAACTCCTTTACTCCAAAGCCTGAGAGAAGGAGAGGATCTTTTCTTGTATCTTGGAGTTGGCTCCGATGTCATCAACTCCGTGTTATTTAGGGACGAAAAGAAGAGGCAATTCTCAGTTTATTATGTCCTTAATGCTTGTGACCCAATATCCAATCCTTGAGAAGCTGGCCTTAATGCTTGTGACCTCCGCACGAAGGCTAAGACCTTATTTCCAAGCTCATTCGATTCAGGTCATCACCGATCTCCCATTAAATAGTGTACTGGAGAAACCAGAACACTCAGGTAGATTGGCCAAGTGGGCAATGGAGCTCAGCGAGTTCAATATATCTTATATTCCCAGAGTAGCAATCAAGGCCCAAGTGCTAGCGGATTTCATGATCGATGCAAAGGAAGTTAGCTCAGAGAAAGAGGTTGCAACACCTCTTGCTTGGACAATTTTCGTCGATGGAGCTTCAGGGAGAAATTCATCTGGAGCTGGAGTTGTTTTAATCAACCCAAATGGGGTCAGATTAGATCAAGCTCTAAAGTTCAACTTTTCAACAATGAATAGTCAAGCGGAGTATGAATCCTTACTCGCTGGTCTTAGATTTGCAAGAAAGCTAGGGATTGAAGATGTCAAAGTTAAAATTGATTCTCTAGTAATGACATCTCAAGTGAATGAAACCTTCGAGACCAGAGATCCCATTTTGAAGCAATACCAAGCTCTGGTAAAAAGTGAAATATGCAAATTTAAGAGCTTCACTATCCAGCATATTCCAAGTGAAGAGAATGCGGAAGCTGATGAATTAGCCAAGTTTGGTGTCATTTCAGGAGAAACCACTTTGGAATTGTTCCACCCAACTATTGAAGAAAGAGATATTATGCAGATAGATCAACGTCCATCTTGGATGGATCCCTTCATCCTCTATCTCTCAACTGGAGAGCTTCATTCGACGGTAAAAGATAAGAAAAAGTTTAAACTGAAAACAGCTTATTACTATCTCGTTGCAGGGGTGCTTTGCAGGAAGACTTTTCTCTCACCCTTGGCAAGATGTGTCTCTGAGGAAGAAATTCCAATTGTTCTTCAAGAGGTTCATTCAGGAGAGTGCGATAGTCACTCGGGAGCTAGAACTTTAGAAAAAGAATTCTAAGGCAAGGTTACTTCTGGCCTCAAATGAGGAAGGATGCAGAGAAGTTCGTAAAGAAATGTGTTCAATGACATAAATTTGCTCCTCTTCAGCATCAACCGGCTCAATAGCTCAAGTCAATAGAAACTCCATAGTCGTTTGCGGTTTGGTGGATGGATCTAATTGGGTCTTTTCCTTTGGCCAGTGGACAACACAGGTTTATTCTAGTAATGATCGATTACTTCAACAAGTGGATGGAGACAAAGGCGTTGGCTAAAACCACTACCCAGGTCGTAAGGAATTTTATCTGGGGAGAGATAGTATGTAGGCATGGAATTCCGATGTAAATTATCACTGATGACGACCCTCAATTCAACAACTCCAACCTTATAAACTTCTGTGATCAAATTGGCACCGAGCTACGGTTTACTTCTGTGCATCATCCTAGGAGTAACGGTCAGGTAGAATCTACCAATAAATTGATAATCAATCTTTTGAAGAAGAAGGTAGAGAACCTCAGGAGCAATTGGGCAGAATAATTACCTTCGGTATTATGGGATTTGAGGACGACTCCAACCTCAGCTACCAGAGTTACTCCTTTCAAACTATCTCATTGCTCAGAAGCTCTTATTCCATTTGAGTTTGAAGTAAGAAGGCCGAGGGTATTAATATCTCAGCAGAATCAGGATAGCTGGATGGAAGGAAATGATGAAGTGCTAAAATGCAACCTCGACCTCATTGAAGAGCTGAGAGATACATCAACAATCATGCAAGAGCAGGTAAAGAGAAGAATGGACAAGTTTTTTGACAAGAATGTTAGAATTAAAGAGTTTGTTGTTGGAGATCTTATCCTAAAGAAGGTGAACGCAACAGCAAGATCTGGCTCAGTTGAAAATCTCAATCCAAATTGGGCAAGGCCATTTATTATCAAAGAAGTACTAAAAAATGTTGCATATCGTCTCCAAACTTATGAAGGGGGAGAACTATCACATACTTGAAGTGGAGACAATCTCAAGCGTTTCTTTTCTTGAAAGCTTGTACTTGTTATTTTTTTCTTTCCTTTTGTTTGCAAGCATTATGGTAATATGATTGTAACCTTTTGTATTGCATATATCAAAGGAAAGCATCGAGATAGATTGTTATCAAAGGCTAAAATCCTACCTCTCAAGTTTTTTAAGTCTCTCTTTTTTGTGAATAGGCGGTCTGCATTTTTTGAGACCGCAGGTTATGAGGATTGCGGTTATATTGAAAAGGGGCGGTCTGGAATACCTGAGATCGGCGTCTGTGTTCCTCGACACTTTATAATGATAAGAGGCAGTCTGAAGTATCTAAGACCGCTGCCTATAATTTTCTGGTTCTGTTCTATATAGGGGCGGTCTAAAGCATTTGAGACCGTTGCTTGGGTTTTTCATATGGATGCATCAGTTAATAGTTGGTTTGAGATATCTAGTGCCATCAATTGCAAAACCTTTCTACAAATCTGTTCTCACAATAAGTGGTCTGAAAAATTGAGACCGCGGATAGATGCTCATTTTACTTATCTTTCTCTGGAGGATATGAGGATTTTCATGAGTTCTCTTCTATAAAGAAGCAGTCTGGTAGAGTTGAGATCGGTAGTTATCCATCCTTAGCAAAGGATGAAAGGTTTTTTTATTATTAAGGAATCAATCTGGATTAAATCATCATTGATGAGATCTCTCCCCTATACTTCTATCAAATAGCGGTCTGAAAAGAGAAGACCGTTGGTTATCTATCTTCGAAGGTCTGAAAATACTCAAGGTCTGGTTATCATCCCTAGAAGGAGCGGTATGAATTATTGGAGATTGGCATTCATCTCTTGCTCGAATATCAAAGATTTTGAATGTCCGAAACCATTGATTATGAAATGTTATAGTTCAATATCTCTGCAGATTAGGCAGTCTGATGAAGAAGAGATTGTCATTATGAACTATTGTACTCAATATAAATTGCTATATGGAATTTTCTTGTATATAGTTGTTTTTCAAGCTCAGCATATACTTGGGGCATTGAGATCGAATGTCAATTCTACCTTTAAAAAATGTGATCGCGTATAACAAAAATTATCCTCTTACTAAGGATTATGATGATATCGCAAATGGTAAGATTAATACAAGCACAAAAAAATAAGGAAAGTATTCACACAAGAAAGACATGTATGCAAAACTTGTTTTTCATTTCATTATGTATATTTACATGGTTCACCCGGTCTCAATACCGGTGATCGTAATATGAAAAGAACAAGGAAAATTATAAATATAGAAACTCTAGGTCTTTTAACTGCTCTTTATTTTCTTCGAAGACCGCTCATCTGATGACGAAGAGTCGGTCTCTTCAGAAGACTCCGAGCTTTTATTTGAAATTCTTTACCCAGAGCTCGAGATCGTAGCAGAGCTTGTATCATTGCCTTCAACATACTGGCTCCCACTTACTTTATCTGCGCCTCCGTCGATCTCAACGTCTTCCTCTTCTTCAGTGGTCTCGATTGTTGTGACCGACTGCTCGTCAATCAATCTTGCCGCATTGGGAAAGAGGTCGGCAAATTTCACTTCCTTAAATTCTTCGGTGAGACCGTCGTGATCACGGAGTTCCATGATCATTGATTCCGACGTCTCTTTTACGTGCTGCATCATAGAATTCTAGAAATATGAATTTTTCGCATCGTAAATCGCTTTCTTTAGTTGCTGTAAGAAGAAGACAATCAGATCGCGCGATCACAAAAAAGTAGAATAAGAGGTCACATGTAAAGTAATCCTTACATCTAACTCTTCCTGCAGATGCTCATTTTCTTTCAGGGCCCCTCGAAAGAGAAGGAGCTCACTTCCCAGGCCTCATCGTTGTGGCCAGGCGGTGATAGTGGGTCGGTCGCTCCCACTTCTAGGTTATGGATTGTTGGAACCTTAGTTTTGATTTAAGTTAAGATCCATCATTTAGATAGAAGGCTGAAAATAATATATATATATATATATAATATAAATAATATACTGAAAATATATATATATATATAATTAATAGGCTGAAAAAATAAGAGAAGAATAAAATTTACATATGTTCTCTGCGTTCGACGAACGACGATCTGCGTTCGACGAACGGCGCTCTGCGGTCGACGAAAAGGTTCAAAGCTGCGTTCGACGAAATCCAAGTAGCGCTCGACATTCCCGTCTCAGCGGTTCAGCGGTCGACAAACAGATCCCAGCTCAGCGCTCGACGCTTTTACTCAAGCACAACGGTCGACGCATTTATCCAGGCTCAGAGGTCGACGAATACTTCCGTTCGACGAACTCAAGTCTGCGTTCGACGAACAGCTCAATATTCAGCGGTCGACGATCCAGCCCGTCTCAGCGGTCGACGAATCCTTCCGTTCGACGAACTCAAGTCTGCGTTCAACGAATATTCAGCAGATGTTCATAACAGTGAATCAAATGTTCAGGTCGACGAATCAAATGATGAGCTCGACGAACTTGAAGCTCAGCTCGACGAAATATTTGTAGTATTATTTTTATATCATTTAGCTCGACTAAAATATTATATTTATGCTGACAGATTTATTTATAAAGCAATATTTATTATTCCTATATATATATTGCCGATCTGGCATTACAGCCGTGCAAGCATTAAATGTTCTAGCCGTTGGCAGAAATAATAAATGTTGTAGCCGTTGCAGCAAGCCAAAGATGGCAAGTTATGTTCTCGAGGATCTGGGAAATAAAAGAAACATTATATCCTTTCCTCTTTTGTCGGCAAGGATTCAAATCAGCCGAAAGCACTCAGATTAAATATACAGAGAGAAGATCAAAGAAGCAGTAGCAGAATATATGATATAGAGCAGCTAGCGGTAGAAACAAAAAGATACAGGAAGAGAAACAGAGGAGCAAAAAGAAGAACACTATAACATTTTCTGTTTTCTTTTATTCCTTCCCATCTTGTAAAGAGTTATAACTCCCTTCAAAATTTAACTCTCGGTGACAGGCCACCTTAGCAAAAACCTGCATCTTGGTTAGAGCACTTGATCAAAAGCTCCCTTTGTTTTTAAGCACCTTATCAAATGCTTATTGGTGATTTGGGCACCTGATCAAACCTCCATTGGTGTGTGGACACCTTATCAAAAATCGCTTGGTGTGAGGGCACCTTATCAACAACCTCTAGTGGATTCCTACCAGTGGGTAGAAGAGTAGATGTACCCAAGTTTAGTGGGGAACTAATATATATCTTGTGTCATCTGGATGTTCCTTGTTTGTTTTATTTTTTATTTGTTGTGCTGTGTTTTATATGCTTACTTACTGTTTGATTTTATTACTCAGCAAACATCTATATATATTATATAACATTATTTTGAAATAAACTTGAACAAGAACTTTAATATTAAGAACTAAAACTCACTTTCAATTGGCATCAAAGCAGGTTGATTTTGCACACAGGCTAACACCCGAAATCACAAAGATCTCTTAGTTATTATTTTTTTTAAAAGAGTTTTTCTAAATGGCACTATCCGATTTTTCAATTTCATATCCACCTATTTGTAATTTGGATAGATTTACTTTATGGCAAGCTAGAATTAAGTTATATATGAATGCCATAGATGAAGATATTTACAAATCCATTTTGACAGAAATTCCATCTTCAATCTCTTCAACAGATGATCAAGAAAAGCTGATCAGTGCTGATGTCATGGCCATGAACATATTAGCTAAATCAATGTCAAAAGACATTCTTCAAAAAGTGGCTGATTGCACTTCAGCAAAGGGCATCTGGAACTCCCTCTCAAGGATGGTAAAAGAATCATCTTCTACATCTTCAACTAACTATATGTTTGATGCAGAACCATCATTCAGTCTAACTGAAGAAGAAGAAGAAGAACAAAAGGCCAAAAGATTCTGCATGTTGGCTATATATGGCTCAAACTACTACTCAGATGTAGAATCTGAATCTGATGAAGACAAGGTAACTGAGGTAACATCATCTCCTAATTTTACTTCAGGACACATCATATCAGATTCTAAAATTCCTTGTACAAATTTAATAAAATCTGAAAATCACAAATCTAATTTAAAATAACATATACAGATTTAATATTTGAGAAGGAAATTAAAAAGGAGTTAACAAAAATAAATATTTCAACTCCTGAAAATAATAATCTTAAAGAAGTTTTAAAATTATCAGAACAAAATATTTCCTTAAAAAATAAATTTGAACAAAATTTTAAGAAAAAAGAAATAAAAAACTTTGTAGAAATAACTGAACTTCTTTATGTTAAAATAAAATCTAGAAATCAATTTAACTTATATTTTAATGAAATAAAAAGGCCAACATATCTATCTATAAGGCAATTTTGTTTTAACTGTTTAACACTTTTACTCAAATTATAATTAAATTAAACAGCAGTTAAATGATCCTTTTGAATTTGTATATATCTCAAAAACAAAGTCAGATAAACTTCACATTCTTCCAGATTTTCTCCTAAAATCAAGTTGAGCATTCTACTCAGATTGCATAGATCAGAAATGATCAAAGCACTAGTGTGAGTCTCTTCTGATTAAGGGGATTCTATAGAAAGAAGTTATCAGACATTGTATTTCTGATTTTAAAATTCATAGAATCTAAAAACAGCTAGCAAATCATAATATTAAATTCCTATTTAAATCAAGATTTAGGAAATCTGAAATTGCTTAAATGAATTTTATAAAGAAGAAAATAATCTCTGACCCTAAAGCTTCAAAGACTTTTTATGCTTAGGAATCCTAAACCAAATAGGGGAGATTGTTAGAACCTAGTCTTAATTTGGATTAGGATCCCAACTCTAATAAGGGGAGATTGTTGGAACCTTAGTTTTGATTTGAGTTAGGATCCATCATTTAGATAGAAGGCTGGAAATAATATATATATAATATAAATAATATACTAAGAAATATATATATATAATTAATAGGCTGAAAAAATAAGAGAAGAATAAAATTTACATATGTTCTCTGCGTTCGACGAACTACGATCTGCGTTCGACGAACGGCGCTCTGCGGTCGACGAAAAGGTTCAAAGCTGCGTTCAATGAAATCCAAGCAGCGCTCGACGATCCCGTCTCAGCGGTTCAGCGGTCGACAAACAGATCCCAGCTCAGCGCTCGACGCTTTTACTCAAGCACAGCGGTCGACGCATTTATCCAGGCTCAGCGGTCGACGAATACTTCCGTTCGACGAACTCAAGTCTGCGTTCGACGAACAGCTCAATATTCAGCGGTCGACGAATCCTTCTGTTCGACGAACTCAAGTCTGCGTTCGACGAATATTCAGCAGATGTTCAGAACAGTGAATCAAATGTTCAGGTCGACGAATCAAATGATGAGCTCGACGAACTTGAAGCTCAGCTCGACGAAATATTTGCAGTATTATTTTTATATCATTTAGCTCGACTAAAATATTATATTTATGCTGACATATTTATTTATAAAGCAATATTTATTATTCCTATATATATATTGCTGATCTGACATTACAGCCGTGCAAGCATTAAATGTTCTAGCCCTTGGCAGAAATAATAAATGTTGTAGCCGTTGCAGCAAGCCAAAGACGACAAGTTATGTTCTCGAGGATCTGGGAAATAAAAGAAACATTATATCCTTTCCTCTTTTGTCGGCAAGGATTCAAATCAGCCGAAAGCACTCAGATTCAATATACAGAGAGAAGATCAAAGAAGCAGTAGCAGAATATATGATATAGAGCAGCTAGCGGCAGAACCAAAAAGATACAGGAAGAGAAACAGAGGAGCAAAAAGAAGAACAGATCAAAATATATTATATCATCTTTTTGCCTAACTTCTTCTTTGCAGATCATATACAACCTGAGATACCAATCTATATCAATTGCTCAGGGATCAAAACTGCAAGAAGAAGAACAGAGGATTTGCAATATAGAGAAGGAGCACCATCCACAAGCTGTCATCAAACTAAATCAGACAGGGGGAGCTCTCTTCAACATCATCATCATCAAGATCCAACCCAACTACCAATCAGGATCTTCAAGAGTCTTCTAAGAAAGAGAAGAACACTATAACATTTTCTGTTTTCTTTTATTCCTTCCCATCTTGTAAAGAGTTATAACTCCCTTCAAAATTTAACTCCCGGTGACAGGCCACCTTAGCAAAAACCTGCATCTTGGTTAGAGCACTTGATCAAAAGCTCCCTTGGTTTTTAAGCACCTTATCAAATGCTTATTGGTGATTTGGGAACCTGATCAAACCTCCATTGGTGTGTGGACACCTTATCAAAAACCCCTTGGTGTGAGGGCACCTTATCAACAACCTCCAGTGGATTCCTATAAGTGGGTAGAAGAGTAGATGTACCCAAGTTTAGTGGGGAACTACTATATATCTTGTGTCATCTGGATGTGCCTTGTTTGTTTTATTTTTTATTTGATGTGTTGTGTTTTATATGCTTACTTGCTGTTTGATTTTATTACTCAGCAAAAATCTATATATATTATATAACATTATTTTGAAATAAACTTAAACAAGAACTTTAATATTAAGAACTAAAACTCACTTTCATGGATACACCCCAACTTCCTAGGTCTTCGTACCTCTATGAAGAATAGGTACTCTTAGTGGAAACACATCCTCACCTCGTGTGGAGACCCTCGCAGCACATAACCAAATAGGTGTGAGACAGACCTGTGTGGAAGGGGTAGCTAGCCCTCGGTCCTCTTCACTACCAAAAATAAAAGAATTTGTCGTGACAACTTCTCCCATAGTGTATATTATGAGGAAGCCGACGAACATGCCACCTCGGTAACCATGCACCCTCCCATATTCTCATGCATAAAGAAATGAATGAGATGATAATATTTGGAAAATTAACCAGTAATTTATGGATTGATTCATAATTACGTGATCTCAGTAAATGGTGAATATTAGAGGACGTGTGCATATCTGCGTAATGGGATGTATTTACACAAAAGAGAATGTTCTCTTAGTAGTAAGGTTTTATGAAAGTGCACAGTGAGTCTTCTGAGTATTCTCTAAAGGGGGTGAATAGAGTTTTGAAAACTTTTTCTATTTGTTATGCACACACAATAAAAATACTTCTAACAATTATGCATTCAACTATCCAACACAGAATAAAACAAACACAGATTGCAGAAATTAAATAAAGGGACATCACAGAAAATCACATCACAATGAGACAAGAGCTATAGTGGTTCCCCAAAACTTATGGGTACATCCACTCTTCTACCACCTTGGTAGGAATACACTATCTAGTTCCAGAGTATTTTGATAAGGAGACTCTTAGAACCACTAAGTCTTTTTGTAAGGAGACTCTTAGAACCAACTACTGAGTCTTTTGACAAGGAGACTCTTAAAACCACCGAGTCTTTTGGTAAGGAAACTCTTAGAACCACACTAGATCTTTTGGTAAGGAGATCTTGAACCAACTGAATCCTTTGGAGAGGGATTCTTAGGACTATTTACTCAGATTACAATTTGAAATAGAAAGAGTAAAAGAGAGAAGAAGTAGGTGAAGAAGATGTTCTTTTGATTGAATCCTCCTTCAGCAATCACTGAGGATTCATACACTTAGTATTGTTGACTGATCTATATTTCAGTAGATGAGTCCTTGCTGAGTGAGAGAGATGCAAGGACTGTTCAAGCTTTGATTCACCAAATTTTTGTCTTTCTGTTGGCTTCTTATTGTAAGAGAAGAATCAAATGAAGAAGCCTTGAATGTATTCTGTATAGAGAATTAATGTTCTATCTATCTGAGAGGAAGAGCTTCAAGAAGAAGGAGATAGATGAATACTAGATTTCTTTTATTGTTAATCTTCCTGAATGCCCTTATTCTTCTGTCGAAATAGAATTTGAATTCCTTTTCTCTTCTGTTGTATCTCTGATAGGAATGTCTAAGGGATAAAAATATTCTCCTTTTAATTTTGTTGACTACCCGTCAATCTCTTTGAATATCTACCAAAAAAAGTTTTATTGTGTCTCTGGAGACTTCCTTTATATTCTTGGATATAATCGACCCGTTAGAGATCCAAATAATTCTATGTATAACCTTTGAATCATCATTAGAAAAGAATAAAGAAGATATTCTAATTTTGTGTATATTCGACGTAGCATCGAATACATTTGTCTTTTTATCAACGCACCTCTGAGTTCTATAAGAAGCTGCATCGAAATCCTCCTTAGTTTAGAAATGGACTATGCAGTCGACGTTGCGTTGAATACTTATCGGCGTATCTGTCAAGATGAAATCCTAAACTCAGAGCTCTTTCTTTTGCGTCGAATGTAAGTCCAAGTTGCGTCGACTTCAAATACTGCTTCGACTGACTCTGTCTTCTGCGTCGAGTACATCTCGACGTTGCGTCGACTTCAACTTATACATCGACTTCAGTCCGAGTTATTCTTACTTCTATATGAAGTTACTTCGACTTGCAGTCGAAGCTGCGTCGACTTCTATTCGACGCAGATTTAACTCAACTAAATTTTGGACTCTTTTTGGACTGGTCTTTGACACCCTAATGAGAGTGTGACATTCTAAGACATCTAATGACCAAATTACCATCTCTATATAGCATGAGTAATAAATTCTAGATAATGAAATCACTTGTATATAATTTGTAAGATAAATCAAAGAGTGTTTTTCCCAACACTTTACTCCTCCAGTCACATACCAGATTGTGTCAAGTGTCACACGTCAATGCCTTCAACAAATCAATGACTCCACCAATTCACTTATTCCTTATTGAGCAGCTTTTGGTAATAAAACTATTCGAAATAAGTTTTCATTTGCAGAAATATATGAAATATTTTGGTAATATTTTATCCAACATGGGGCAATTACTCCGATCATTTTTCTTCGAATATGCACACTTAAATATGGGTACGCCGACAAAACTTTTGTCGTGTGAACCTGAGCCCATGTGGTCATGCAATTGACAGAGGTGGATGTATTCGAGTAAACAAGAGCGAAAAAGAAGTGCTCCAAAGTGAAATACTTTATATCAGAATGTACACCAGAATAATTCATGAATTAATGTGATAAACAAATTAATATTAAAATATTTTAAGATTTAAATGGCTCAAATATCTGATATAATCAAATATAAATTCACTAGATTCACTAAATTTGCACATATTGATGACCAAGGAAGTGTATCATATAAGACAATATTTTTTCTCTATACAAAATAACACAGACAACTATATACAGCAAAATAAGTTATACGAAGGCATACATAATATTTGAGAGATATATACCAATAAAAATAATTGCGCACGTTTTTCTAAAACATATGATTCAGTTAATAAGTCTAACTCCGAGAGAGAATGTTAAGTATAAAAAAAAATATGACGTAAAAGAAAAGAGAAAGGTAGTCATATGCCCAACTGCCGCAGTTAATAAGTCTATATCCCTTCTTTCAAGAATCCCCAAACCAGAGAGTTGAGAGAGGATGAGAGCTTTTCTTCGTGATCCTTCCGGCCGCCATCTCGAGAGCCCCGGTGCTCTTCTTCTTCGTCAGAGCTTAGCTTTGGAAAGCTCTCGGCGAGCTTTTCATGTTCGTGTGCTTCTTGCCGCACCTCCGTTTGGAATCGGGAGGAATTAAGGCAAGTGGTGGTTTGTTTCCCCCTTAATCTCTCTTGATCCTCTTAAATTCATGTTTCCCTTTGTTTTCTTCATTTTTGTTAGCCAATTAACCCCCCTAAATTTAGATATATATATCTATACTTTGGTGCCTAAAAACCTAAGTTTGATGTAACTTTCTTAATTCTTTTTGCTGACTTATAGCCAAAAACCTATGTCTTTGTCCTATAGCTAAAAGCTCTTGTCTAAATTATATCAAATTTCTTGTTTTATACTTGTGTCATCATTCTCAACCTTAGTGTGGAGTTTATTTATCCTGAAATGGTCTAGATCTTTGTTCTGGAGTTTAAATTTCAGTTCTGGAAGTGTTACGTTCAGGTAGTTTTGATTTGAGTTCTGGTTGAGCTACCGTCCGGCGCTAGCACTACCGTCGGCGCTAACGTCCCTTTGATATCGTCTCATCAATATCGGCTCTTCTATATCGTCTCGACGATATTGTCTTCCTTTTCGATGATATTGTTTTCCTTTTCGACGATATTGTCTTCTTTTTCGACGACATAAACTCCAAGCCACTAAAGCTCCTACTACCGCTACCGCCGGCGCCAGCGTCTCATCGATATCGCCACGTCGATATCGTCTTGCTGACATTGTTGTCTTTGTATCGACGACATTGTCTCTGCCTCGACGACATTGTTGCCTCCGTCTCGACGTTATGGTCTCTTTCCCGATGATAATCCGCAAGTCGATAAAGCTACCGCTCGGCGCTAGCGTTACCGCCAACGCTAGCTTCATGTAGCCTGTTTTCTCTGCCTTTTGAAGACTGGGGTGTTTCACCTAATTTCAAGCCTGTCATGATGCTAGTAGTCCATTTATTTATTCTTTTATAAGACTAATGATTATTCATGATGTTTTGGGTTGTGAGTGTTAGTGGAATGTACCACCGTGCAGTGCCTTTTTTGAATCATACACTCGGGGCTTGTGTGTTTTGGACTGATGGTTCATGTTGGACTATGTGCCTCTGCCTCAGTGCCATGTTTTTGCCCGACGTTATTGATCCCCTTTTTGAGCTAATCAGTCTCATCTATTTATTAATATTATTATTATTATTATAACTATTATCTTTCTTTGCCAAATTTATGGCTATGAGATAGATTTTTATCGCGGCCGGTGTAAGGTTTCTCTTTGTTGTCATTCTTGATCAAATATACAAGTTATGTATATGTTTCTTTTGTTTTAGTTGTCTCTTGCGCATTCTCTTGCTGAGACGTTCTTTTCTTTTGAATGCCTCAGGCTCGGAGCAGTAGTAGTTAGAGAGCTTGGGTTGGTGACTCCAGGTCGTGGTCGTTGCAGCAGGTGAGGTTGTTGCTGTGTTGTCTCGGTTAGACTTGTACTTTATTTCTATGGGTTCGTGTCAGATTGTTGACACACATAGTTTGTGTTAGACTACTTGTAGACTTTTTTGCTGATATTTGCTAGTCATTTATATGCTTGCTCTCTGAGAATGTTTTATGATAGGATGCATGTTAGATACTTTAAATATAAAAGTTGCATTCTAGTTTAGTCTCATATCATCTCTTTCAATTGAATGTCATTATATTTTTAGGTTTATAAAACTCCTTTCTTTACTTACACTAAATTTAGAAACTCGCATATCATTAGCATGCACAATTGGATCTTCATGCTCATGTAGGATGAAAAGAAATAAATTAAGTATTTTTCTGCTGCAGATATATATATTTTCTTACTTGTGGACTAGATGATCCACTGAAATCGAGGAACACGGTTTCTTAAGCTCTAAAATTAAATAAAGTTTTCAAGCATAAAATATATGTTTTTCTACCATCAATAAGAGGCGGGTTGGTTCTGCCTGAACGCCTGCAGTTGTCCCCTGCACAGCGTGGCATCACATCACGCATTTTCTCTTACTATGATATTATGCAAATATTGAGAAAATGCGGGTTGTGATAGTTGGTATCAGAGGCAGGTTCGTTCGGTTGGTTGTTGGACGGGTTAGTCGAACATCCATCTGTTTTAAAATTCGGTTTCATTGCATACACACACCGATATGTCATCAGTTTGTCTTGATGGAAGCATGAACACTACACTCATAAGCATGACAAGAAGTATACATGACATATTATGTAGTATGAGATACATAATATGTGATTGTATATGGATCCTCATAGAAAGCAACATGTGATTGTTATGTTGTACGAGATGCATAACAATCATCACATGAATGCTCATTAGATTTTTTTTTTTCGTTATTTGAGATATTATGTAGTATGGGATGCATAATATTTCATGTGTATGCCGCTCATAACATGCATTAAGGCTTTTATTAGAATGCATAGCACATCATATACATCATAGCATAGCATCAACACACGTGCCAAGTTAAAGACCTACATGATGATATATGTACACACAAGATTTAAAAGGAAGATGTAAAGTATTCATGCATTCATATATTATGCACAAGGTTCATGGGATGATGGTATATCATCCTAAGTTAAGCATAACATCATTTCATGAATTCTCAGAGCAAAGTAGCAGCAAGAGCAAGTATCTACACATCTCTGTTCTGGTTTGAGTTAAATAATTCTAGTAGTCTAGTTGAGGTATGTCAAGTTAGGTGTTGATGTGGTGATCATTTATATTCGTAGGAGATGACTCTGGAGCGTTACCCGTTGAGGTCGACTCCCCAGTCAGAGGGTGAGTCTTCAGGAACGCGCAATGAGGCAGTGATTGAGGAGCTGTGTCCGAATAATGAGTTGCTGACAAGGCAAATGGTAGCAATGCAGACTCAGATTCAGACATTGTTGACTGCCACTTTAGCGCAGCAGCCTAGGGTGAAAGATCGGATTGTACCTGACCCTCCTGCTCCTCTTGTGCCTCCTGCTCAGTTGTCGCCAAATATGAATTTTATCTCTCATTTTCAGCGTCTAGGTCCTCCTACCTACGATGGGAAAGATGATTTTATGGTCTTGGATGATTGGATTATAGCTATAGAGGAGATGTTTTAGTATTCCGGGATTTCTGCGAACCAGAAGGTGATGGTGGCCACTTACCAGTTAAAGGGCCTTGTTAAAGGTTGGTGGATCCTAGAGAAAGAGACCCTCACTAGGGGGTGCTCATGGGAGGAGTTCAAGGTGATGCTGCGGAAGAAGTTCCTGCCTTCGGTCGAGCAAGATAGGTTGATGAATAATTTTCTGCATTTGAAGCAGCAACAACTTTCAGTTGACGAATATGAGATGGAGTTCAGCAAGTTAAGCAGGTTTGCACCGGAGTTGGTCGCCACTGAGGCAGGTAGAGTTAAACGCTTTCTAGGTGGTCTTAGGAGTGATATTCAGCAGTTAGCCAAAGATTACGGGTCTGAAAGTTATGCGGAAGCTGTTGAAGCTGCCTTGAAAGTAGAGGCTATTGATAATGCGAAGAATCGTGTGTTGAGGATGAGGAAGGACAAGAGAAAGGTTGACGACAGTGGAAGCTCTCGGGCAGTCGGCCCTGCTTCGAAGAAGGGGATCAAGGAGGTGTGTAGCTTTTGTGGACGTCCAGGCCATCCATTTGAAAAGTGTTTCAAGAGATTGGGTTCTCAGAAACAGTCTCAGGTGCAGGCGATCCAGGGTGCACCTAAGGGAGATCTTACTTGCACCTTTTGTCAGAAGAGGGGGCACAATGTTTCTAGTTGCTGGATGAAAGTTAAGACTTGTTTTCAATGCGGTCATAAGGGGCATTTGAGTTTTAAGTGCCCGCAATCCCAGCTCGTGCTTCAGGCGGTTCCACTGCAGGCTTTACCACTGCCGCCGCCGCAACATTCAGATAAGGGAAAGGTGAAGCTGAATGTGCTGACCAAGGAGGTGGCACAATCATCTGCCCAGGTGATCTCAGGTTAGTCTCCGACCTAGCTAGAAATAAATTACGGTGGATTTCAATTTCTGTATTTTAGTTGCGCGCGAAATATTTATAGGTGAGTTTAAGGTGAAGAATAGGTGGGCGCACGTTCTCTTCGATTCGGGTGCCACTCACTCCTTTGTGGCCATGAGTTTTGTAGACAGGCATCGTTGGGCAGTTGATCGGTTAGATGATTCTATTAGCGTCAAATTTCCCTCATGAGATCTGATGATGTCAAATCAGGGTATTTAGAAGTGCCCTATCTTTTTAGGTGATTTCCTAGCGTTCGCAGATCTGAAGGTGTTAGATCTAGAGGACTTTGACGTGATTTTGGGCATGGATCGGCTGTCCAGTTATGATGTTGTCATCCAATGTAAGGTTAAGCGTTTGAATTTTAGGGGGAGCAATGGCCAACCCATGAGCGTGTATGGCTTGCCACGTCAGGACTCCTCAATCATCTTTGTGGTGCGTGCTCGTCAATTCTTAGAGTCTAGTTGTGAGTCTTATCTTGTTTCTATTTCTATTTTGGAAACTGCTCTTGGTGTGTCGCGTGTCAAGGACATTTCTATGGTACGAGAGTTTCTAGATATTTTTCCTTCTAGTCTTCCCGGACTTCCTCCCGAGAGAGAGGTGGAGTTTGTTATAGATCTTGAGCCAGGTACTTTTCCTATTGCGAAGGCGCCTTACCACATGGCGCCTCGTGAGTTAGAGGAGCTGCACACTTAGTTGGATGAGTTGTTACAGTGTGGCTTTATCAGGCCTAGTTCCTCGCCCTGGGGTGCTCTCGTCTTGTTTGTGAAGAAGAAGGATGGTTCAATGAGATTGTGTATAGATTATCGAGAGTTGAACAAGGTGACCATCAAGAACAGTTATTTGTTTCCTCATATTGATGATTTGTTTGACCAGTTTCGAGGTAGTTCGGTGCTCTCAAAGATTGACCTCCATTCAGGCTATCATCAGTTGAGGATCCGTGAGTCGGATGTTCTGCAGACTGCCTTCCGTTCCAGATATGGTCACTTAGAATTTTTGGTGATGTCCTTTGGATTGACAAATGCACCTTCTGCTTTCATGGACATGATGAATAGAGTATTCAAGAATTATCTAGATCTGTTTGTGGTTAATGTGCTCGTATATTCTCGGAGTGCTTCAGAGCATACTCGGCACTTGCGTCTAGTTCTTTCGACTTTGAGAGAGCATAAGTTGTACGCAAAGTTGAGAAGTGCAAGTTTTGGCTTTCTCAGGTATCTTTCCTGGGTCATGTGGTGAACAAGGATGGTATATCTGTGGACCCAGCAAAGATTGATGCGTTTTTGGATTGGAAGAGGTCTTCAACGCCTAAGAAGATAAGGAGCTTCTTAGGGTTGGCAGGGTACTATAGGAGATTCATTCAAGGATTTTTAGTTTTGTCTGCTCCGTTGACCAAGCTTATGCAAAAGGGTGCAGGTTTTGTTTGGAGCGATGCCTGCAAGGAAGCGTTTCAGGAACTAAAGAAGAGGTTATGTTCTGCTTCAGTTTTGGCTTTGCCTACTGAAGGAGTAGAGTACGTTGTTTATATGGATGCTTCGCGAGTAGGACTCGGTTGTGTTTTGATGCAGGATGGCAAAGTGATCGCGTATGGATCGAGACAATTGAAGGCCCATGAGAAGAATTACCCTACACATGATTTAGAGTTCACAGCCATGATTTATGCCTTGAAGCTGTGGAGACATCTTTTGTATGGAATGTCATGCAAGATTTATTCAGACCACAAGAGTTTGATATATGTCTTCTCTCAAAAAGATCTTAACTTACGTCAATGCGGATGGATGGAATATGTTGCAGATTATGAAGTTGATATCCTATATCATCCAGGCAAGGCTAATGTAGTGGCAGACGCCTTGAGAAGAAAGTTTGCTTTTGTCTTCGACCTTTTCGTGCAGTCTTTGGTGGAGGAGTTCTATTTGATGAATATAGCGATGAAGCCTAATGTTGGGTCATCTAGTGTTGAAGCCGAAGAGCCTTTAAGGATTACCCTTGTGAGATGGCATCAGAAAGATGATCCGAATTTGCCTTATAAGATTGGCTATTCTATGGAAAGGATTGCATCGCTTTATTTGCAAGAAGTTGTTAGATTGCATGGTGTGCCGGTGAGCATTGTGTCAGATCAGGATTCCAGATATATGTCTCATTTTTTGCAGAGTTTGCAAGGAGCCTTAGGCACCAATCTCAGATTTTCTACCGCTTATCATCCGCAAACTAATGGGCAAACGGAAAGGGTAAATCAAATCGTGGAGGATATGATTAGATGTTATGTTCTGGATCATGGAGGGGCTTGGGATGAGTGTCTGGGGATCATGGAATTTGCTTACAATAATAGTTATCAGGATATCTTGCAGATGGCCCCCTTTGAAGCCTTGTATGGAAGGCGTTGCCAGACTCCCCTATTTTGGGCCGAAGTTAGAGAAAGGCCGTTGTTAGGTCCAGAGGCCCTGGAGGAGATGAGCATTGTTGTGTCTCAGATTCATGAGAAGCTTCGTGTGGCTCAAGAGCGTTATGAAAAGTATGTCAATCGGCGAAGGGTTGATCTGGAGTTTGCAGTCAGGGACATGATTTTCTTGAAGGTTTCTTCGATGCCAGGTTTTAAGAGATTTGGAAAGAATCATAAGTTGGATCCCAAGTATGTGGGACCTTTCCAGATTGTCGAGCGCATCAGAGTGATTGTGTATAGGCTGGAATTGCCTGCTTCCTTCCCTGGTGTTCACGATGTGTTCCACGTGAGCCAGTTGCGAAAGTGTGTGCTTAATGACCGGCATGTCCTAGACTCTGTACCCCAGATGCAGCCCAATCTGTCGTTTGTTGAGGAGCTTGTTCACATTTTAGAATCGCAAGATCGGGTTTTGCGCAGGAAGACGATTCCTATGGTTAAAGTTCTCTAGAGAAATCAAGATGTCAGGAGCGCAACCTGAGAGCTGGAATCTGTGATGAAGGAATCTTATCCTCATCTGTTCGTCTGATCCTCTTCGGTGAGTGTTCCTCCCTAGTGAATTCCAATTTATTCCTTTTTGTCTAATTTCATTTTGTGTTGCTAAGTTTCGGGGCGAAACTTTCTTTTAGGAGGGGTGACTGTAACGCCCCTGTTTTTCCGGCATTTATTTAATCCTCTTGGTGACCTCATAATGATGTAAGAGCGTTGGTTACCGCGGAGTTGGCGGCGCGTCGCCGTTAGTGCATTTTCGCGTTCGTTCGGTCGAGTCGGCCAAGTTCCATAATTCTTGTCGAAATTGGAAAATCTCGTGTTAGGAAATTTGATTAATTAATTTTAGACATGTCCATCAAATTTTGTTGCTATCCGAGCAATATTTGAGTCTCGACATTTTTTCGAAGATTTGTGGATTTATTGTTCGCCGTAAGCCTTGGAAATTTTTAACTCGAGAACGGCTAATCGGATTTTGGTTTTGACTTCGCTGTTGAGTTTGTAGCGTCGGCTTTCGCCTTTGGCGCATTTTTCGTTTGAATCGGTGTGCTTTTAGCCGTTCGTAATAGTAGTTATTATATATATATATAATAAAGTATATAGTTATAATCATATTCCCTTAAGAAAAAAACTGACTCAGCTAATAATGTCTATAAAATAATATTTCTCTTCTTGGTATTCTAACCCACTACCTTAAATTATGACTTAAATGGTCATTTTTCTTTCATCTTCTCCAAGATGTTATATCCCTTCTTCCAAGAATCCCCAAACCAGAGAGTTGAGAGAGGAGAGCTTTTCTCCATGATCCTTCCGGCCGCCATCTCGAGAACCCCGGTGCTCTTCTTCTTCGCCGGAGCTTAGCCTTGGAAAGCTCTCGGTGAGATCTTCGTGTTTGCGTACTTCATGTCGCACCTCTGTTTGGAATTGAGAGGAATTAAGGCAAGTGGTGGTTTGTTTCCCCCTTAATCTCTCTTGATCCTCTTAAATTCGTGTTTCCTTTGTTTTCTTCACTTTTCTTAGCCAATTAACCACCCTAAATTTAGCTATATATGTATATATATATATACTTTGGTGCCTAAAAACTTAAGTTTGAAGTAACTTTCTTAATTCTTTTGCTGACCTGTAGACAAAGACCTATGTCTTTGTCCTATAGCTAAAATCTCTTGTCTAAATTTTATCAAATTTCTTGTTTTATACTTGCGTCCTCATTCCCAACCTTAGTGTGGAGTTTATTTCTCCTGAAATGGTCTAGATCTTTGTTCTGGAGTTTAAATTTGAGTTCTGGAAGAGTTACGTTCAGGTAGTTTTGATTTGAGTTTTGGTTGAGCTACCGTCCGGTGATAGCGCTACCGCCGACGCTAGCGTCCCTTTGATATCGTCTCGTCAATATTGCCTCATCTATATCATCTCGACGATATTGTCTTCCTTTTCGACGATATTATCTTCCTTTTCGACGATATTGTCTTCCTTTTCGACGATATAAACTTCAAGCCACTAAAGCTACCGCTACTACTACCGCTACCGTCGACGCTAGCGTCTCATCGATATCGCCACGTCGATATCATCTTGTTGACATTGTTGTCTTTGTCTCGACGACATTGTTGTCTCCGTCTCGACGATATGGTCTCCTTCCTGACGATAATCCGCAAGTCGATAAAGCTATCGCCCGACACTAGCGCTACCGTTGGCGCTAGCTTCATGTAGCCTATTTTCTCTGCCTTTTGAAGACTGGGGTGTTTCACCTAATTTCAAGTCTAGCATGATGTCAGTAGTCTATTTATTTATTCTTTTATAAGACTAATGATTATTCATGATGTTTTGGGTTGTGAGTGTTAGTGGAATGTACCACTGTCGTAGTGCCTTCTATTTGTGGATCATACACCCGGGGCTTGTGTGTTTTGGACTGATGGTTCGTGTTGGACTATGTGTCTTTGCCTCAGTGCCTTGTTTTTGCCCAGCGTTATTGATGCCCTTTTTGAGCTATTAGTCTCATCTATTTATTAATATTATTATTATAACTATTGTCTTTCTTTGCCAAATTTATGGCTATGAGATAAATTTTTATCGCGCCCAGTGTAAGGTTTCTCTTTGTTGTCTTTCTTAATCAAATATACATGTTATGTATATGTTTCTTTTGTTTTAGCTGTCTCTTGGGCATCCTCTTGCTGAGGCGTTCATTTCTTTTGAATGTCTCAGGCTCGGAGCAGTAGTAGTTAGAGAGCTTAGGCTGGTGACTCCAAGCCATGGTCGTTGCAGCAGGTGAGGTAGCTGCTGTGTTGTCTCAGTTAGACTTGTACTTTATTTCTATGGGTTCGTGTCATATTATTGACGCCCATAGTTTGTGTTAGACTACTTGCAGGCTTTTCTGATGATATTTGCTAGTCATTTATATGCTTGCTCTCTGGGAATGTTTTATGATAGGATGCATGTTAGATACTTTAAATATAAAAACAGCATTCTAGTTTAGTCTCATATCATCTCTTTCAATTGAATGTCATTCTATTTTTAGGTTTATAAAACTCCTTTCTTTACTTACACTAAATTTAGAAACTCGCATATCATTAGCATGCACTATTGGGTCCTCATGCTCATGTAGGATGAAAAGAAATAAATTAAGTATTTTTCCGCTGCAGATATATATATATTTTCTTATTTATGGACTAGATGATCCACTGAAATCGAGGGACACCATTTCTTAAGCTCTAAAATTAAATAAAGTTTTCAAGCATAAAATATATGTTTTTCTGCCATCAATAAGAGGAGGGCTGGTTCTGTCTGAACGCCTGCAGTTGTCCCCTGCACGGTGTGGCATCACGACACATTTTTTCTCTTACTCTGATATTATGCAAGTATTGAGAAAATGTGGGTTGTGACAACCGCCACTGTCTGCGACCTGAGACCTGGAAGGAAAATAATTCCAGATCCACGGTGTCTGCATGCATGCAGCCACCGTAAACCGTTTTCTCTCTTGCTGGGCCTCTCCACCACCACCCGTGGGGAGTTAGCTCCGGCCACCACCCCAAATGGAAGCCCCCGGGGAGTAAGCTTAGGTGGAGCACCTGCCGGCGGCCGGGTGTTTCCGGCGTTGACCGGAAAATAACATTAACTTTTTTTTGGATGGAGGAGGCAACTGGAGCGGGTTCCGACGATTTCCTCCGCCTCAAGGGCCATGAGAGAGGGTCATGGCGGCCCTCCCTCCCCTTCACACGCCCCATGCAGGGCCAAAACCCGCAAAGGTGGCGGAGGTCGTGGGGGTGGTCCGAAGCTTCCAAGGTTGGGATCGTCGTCTCCGGTGGTCGAAGTCGGCGGAAATCGACGAGAAATTGATCTAAGGGCGGAGAGGAGTCGAAGGAACTTACATGCACACCGTTTAGGCATGGGGATCATCGCGCAACCGTTGGTGGTGGAGATCACTGGAGATTTGTGGAGAGGAACTCGTCAAGTGATTGACGGGCTGGTTGGGGGCTGTAGAGGTAGGGAAACGAAATCTCATCCTCCTTTGGGGTTTATATAGGGGCGAGGGCTGGTTTTTAGGGTTTGAGGAAGAGTTAACTCCTCCTCCCTTGGTGAATCCACCCCACCCTTCATCTTCCAGCCATCTAGAGGCTTCCCTAGGCTTTGGGAGTGGGAGCATTAACTCCGTCCAGCTGGTCTTTACCATGGAATTAAGGAGGGAGTTTCATTTCATTTATTAAGGCTTGAAAATATAATAATTAATTAATTATAATTTATTTTTAAATTAAATAATTATCACAACATTTTTGTGTCGTATAGTATTTTTAGAATTTATTTTATATTTTTTTAATATCGTTTTTATTTTATTTTATTTATTTGGTGTTTTCAATAAAGTTAAATCAAAATAAATAAATTTTAATTTTAATAATAAATTTTAATTGTTATATCTCACCAATATATTTGTATGTCCCTTTGATAAAATTTTAGGAAAAAATAATATCATTATCTATTTGTCTCAAATCTCCTTATTATTTTAATGATGAATTACTTATAAAACAAATTTCACAAATTATTTGAATGTATTTACTTAAATTTTTAATTGTCCATCCTATTTATAATATTATTGGGATGTCGCGATTAAATTTTGGATTTGATGGGAGTTCATACGTCACGATTCTAATTATCCTATTATTTAAACAGTTTATCAATTATTTAATAATTAAATAAATTATTTAAATATTACTAAAATAATTCTGAGGTCTCTCCTCTAATCATGGCATAATGCAACCTCTTTGATTGTTGGCGAGTCAATGACACCTTTCATTAATGATTTGCTCAAGTTGGGTGGTTTGGTGTGCCTTTAGACCAACTATGGTGGTTTTGAGTTTTACTCTATTCAAGTTGATCGGCTCACAGAAAATGTGTCATAATAGGTCAATTTGACTAGTGTAGAGTATATGTGCACTTTTTGTGTGTTAATAGGGCTTACGGGGACCTAATGAGTGAATACACAAACTTAGTTGGGGTCTATTGTTCGTTTGAGTCGAATGATATTCATACGGCCCGATGGGTGAGTTGGGTGATCAATCGGGTCAACAACACCCGAAAGAATATTAACCCCACCATTTGGGTGTCAACCAAGCCTATCAGACCCTAGCGGTCAAATACTATCTAAGGGGCCTATAAGTTCGGTATCGGGATGTTATACGGCGTACCTCCCAACAATCCCCCTCCCCCCGAAATGACCCCAGGATTTCGAACTCGTATTCTCCCTCTGATACCACTTGAAAGTCCAGGGGTGTCTTCACTTAGAGGGGGGGGTGAATAGGTGATGTCGTCTATTTTAAAATAATAAATCTAATTGTGACAATCACACACCAATCACAGTATAAACATATGCTATTTATAGTGGTTCCCTAAGACAGCGTGTCTCTGTGTACTCTACTGTCCCCCTTCGCCTATCTAGCAGTGTGCTAGACTCAACAATCTCCCTCAAAGCTCAGATTCACAGATCCTACAACTCAAAGACTGCATCTCCTACCTGAGCTCCTAAGGACCCTACAATTCAGAATCACTCACTGACTTCCTACCTTAAAGACCAAGTCTCTTACGCTCAGATCCCGCATGATCCTACACTCAGGAACTATGCAAAGTCCCCTACCTCAGATCCTTAGCAAGGATCCTACAACTCAGATCTGAAAGATCCTACACTCAGATTTTCTTAGAAATCCTACAAGTCGATATGTAAAACAACATTCTTACAAACAAAATTTAGACTCAGAAATATTATCTTATAAAGCTGGAGTCTTCTTGAAGCCTGTAGAGGAAATTGCTTCTTCACAGATCTTCTTGCAATGAATGTTGAATCTCAGAGTTGGCAAGAATATTGAATCTTTTCTTCAGAAGAATGTATTGATCGGCTTGAATGTATTTCTTCTTATTCTTGAGCTCTGTAAATGAAAATGAACGTTTATGGCGGACAGCTCTTTCTTTTGAAATTAAAATGGAAATGATTACTGAATTCAAGATTAGGGTTTGTCGAAATCCTTCTCAACCCTTTTATAAGCACCTTTGATAACGGACTCTTCCTCGGACGTCTTTTATGTCAGTTATCAGCTTTCCATAAAGCTCTGCTTTCATTGGCTCAATCTGCGGCGACAATAAATAACGTGATGCCAAGATCACGCTTTAATTTGAATTCAGGTCTTTCTGCCATTCGACTAGATGTCCAGTCAAATTTACTTCTTCTGGACGAATTTGCACTGTGTATAGCTTTAGTTCAATTCTTCTGCATGAATCGTCTTGATATTTTTGATAGTCTTTCAGACGATACTTCACAGTATAATCTTCTGGTCGAATTCTCTACACGAATCATCTTGTTGTCTCTTCCACAAGATGATATTTCATTGCTTTAGCCTTCTAGTCGATTCTTCTACACGAATCGACTTGATGTCTCTTTATAATCTTCAAGACGATATTTTACTGTTTGTGCCTTCTAGTCGAATCTTCTACACGATTCGACTTGATATATTTTCATAGTTTTCAAGACGATATTTCACTGGTTGTTCCTTCAAGTCGAATCTTCTACTCCAATCGACTAGACAACTCTTTATAATCTCCAAGGCAATATTTGAGCTCTTCTAGACGAATTATCTTGTTATTTATTAAATGTCGTCTTAGTTCCTTGACGACATTTCAAGTGACCTCGACAATAATTGTCTTAGTAATTTCTTCCTTCAAATAAAGCACTTCAACATATATGCAGTATACTTCTAAGATGATATGAAGGTTGTATCTTATAAGACGATATTGTCTTGGAACTCAAGGTCTTCAAGATGATATCGAGATCTTCAGTCGACGATATTTAAGCTTACCAAGACGATATTTGCCTTAGAGAAATTTTGATCTTCACAACTCAATTCTTTTGCTTCAACTCAATTGGTAGATCATTATACTTTGACCTTTCTCGGTCTTCTTCTATATGAATCTTCTTGAAACTTATGCACACTTGTTTAGTTGAATTGTAGCCTAGAGTGAATCCTTGCTTTTTATTGAGGTCTACCTTCTTCAGCACGATCGGCTAAACCATCTAAGAGTTCGACTATATGTTCAGTCGAATTCCAAATTAACTTGTTTTTGTTAAAGTCCACCCGATTCGGCTTAACTCTTCAGGACGATCTGCTAGACCATCTAGGCGTTCGACTACATGTTAAGCAAAATTTTAACTTAGCTGATTTTGGTTGATGTCAACTAGACTTCTTTTGTTTTGCTTGGCTTCCAGACTTTGTTTGCATATCTTTTAGAGAGTAAGTACAAGTCCAATATAGTCTAGATCTTAGGTCGACATGGGGTCTTGCACAATGAGGGATTACTGTTGAAACCGACAATCGGTCTCTTGAGTTCGGACCCACTGGGGGTGTAGCTCGCATCTACTTATCCTTTGCTTACACTCTTGAATGTGGATGAAGAATTATGAACAGACCCAAGGCTGCAGCGAGGAGGTCTCGTCAAAAACATGAAAGATCATAGAGAGTTTCTCCTCCCAAACCAATGCTCAATCGGGCACCTTGGAGGGCACTAGCAGCCAACTAAAACTTGCCTAGGAGGAGAGAGCCTAAAAGATTGGATCTCCTCCAAGGTGCCCTCAAGGGTCTATTTATAGTTTTTCTAGTCTGGTCTGCAAATAGCATCAATCCGCCTTATGGTTTTACTAAACGCACCCCAAATTAGTCTGTTAACAGCCTAGCTCCGCTATTCTGAAGGGTTATTGGCAGCCCACGAAGGGTATCTAGGTCATTTCCCCCACTAAAGCCTTCTGTGCGAGTGATCCGTGAAGGTACCACTCGCCAGGCCTCTCACACACTAGATTCCACTGGGCGAGTGGTCCGAGTGGGGACCACTCGCCTGACCTTCAGCGCATTCGCACTCCTAAGTAAGCGAGTGCTTTGCGGAAGAGGCTCGCACTCGCCCTGAGGCTCCCCTGCCTCCCCTGACCTGGGCGAGTGCCCTTCTTGACCTACCTTGCCTGCTTTTTGGACCTTTGGGACACACTCGACGAATACGGGGTTGTACACAATCCCCGCTATTTGCGAGCGAGTCCTACGCTCAGAAAGAACAGTTCAACCCCCATTATTCGGCGAGTGCCTTGTTGACCTGGAGGGAATCTTTTTGGTGGGTCCCTCCCTTCTGTTATAAATATACCCTGAGTCGATGCCCTGAGTGCCTGTCCTCCTGTTACTGTTTCTCTTTTTCACCTTTGTGCTTTCGCCATTCAAAATGTCATTCATGAGGCCGATGTCCAGACCGCTCTCGCAAGGGTTGATGGAACGCCTTGCCGCCGCTCAGGGGGAGAATACCTCCAGGTCCACTCGGTATGTTCCCTGGCTCTCGTCGAAGAGAGATCCTTCTAGGCCTTACCGGCTGAAGAAAGCCAGGGTGGTCCGGCGAAACCTGTCGGCGAGGGAGTCTGCGTCAGAGACTCCTCCCCTTTCCAACATCCCTCCCGACCACACCGCCGAGGTATTGTATTTTATCTTGCTTTAAAGCTAACCCCTGAGGCGCAATATCTTAAAATTTTCAATCACTGGCGGAACCTGTAGGTGACGGAGAGCGGTCCCGGGATCAACCATGCGAATGTCGTTCCCCCACCTACCCTTGGAGGCGTTCCACCGGCCCAGGAGCCCGTACTTCTAGTTGCACCAGGGGGCGTGGCGCCTGTGCCGGGTAAAATCTTTGTTATCTTCTTGCATACCTTTTATCTTTCGCCAACTTATCACTCCTGCTTCCCGCAGCCTCCGCCTTTGGGACCACATGGCTTTCCACGCCATCGCATGATCCTCCTCCTACACCGCGAGATCCTCCTCCTACACCGCGCGTCTCGTCCTCTCCTGAGACTACCACCCTCGTGCTCGAGCCGGAATGCCCGGACGAGAGGGCCACTGACCACAACCTCACGGGTACTGACCGCGCCACCACCTCTGCCGCCAACCAGACATCGCACCGCCCTGGGATGGGGAAGTCTCTTCACCCTCCCATCCAGCCATTTGCCGGGCAACCTAGCCCCTCTCATCGGCGCCAAGACCGAGAACCTGTGTCGGGTTAGTCACTTCTCTCGCTGCGGCTTTCTTTTACCAAGGTCTCCACTCCACATTTATCTAGCATTTTCTTTCGCAGGCTTCCGAGAGGCCTCGCCGATGGACCCTGAATACAAGGATGGAGAGGAAATATTCTCGCCTCCTCTCTCCCCTTGCGATACTTTAGACTTTCTGGGTGATCCCGCCGATTTGGGGACAGTGAAGGCGCAGATGATGGAGGTTCTCGACAAGCTTATCTGGATGCAGCGAGACCTCGCCAACCAGATTGAGGGGCAGTGAGCAAACTTTGAGCGTCGGCTGAGCATCCTCGAGCGAGACTACATGCACCTCCTCGGAGAGATGGAGCGTTAGGGCGGCGGGTGCGAGGAGACTTCTCCTGGGAGGCATATCTCGCGGGCTAGGGACCAGATGCATCTGGTCCACCAGGAGCTCATGACAGTGAGCGCGTATTACTACCCGTGAGTGCCTCCGAGGACAGGGAGGCGTGGCCGGGGTCGATGGCGGTGGGAACAGTACTAAGCCTACCGGCTCCCGCCCCCTGTATTTTTCCTTTTTTCTTATGTACTGAACTCGGGCGAGACCTGATGTATCTTGTTAACAATTTATCTGTTTGTGTGTTACTTATTTTGTTCTTCCTTACTTTTCTGAATGCTATCTTGTGGATGTCTTCATTCTCGCTGTACTTTTTAGCTTGCTTTCGCCCAAAGAATTTCGCGCGTCTCTTTCGCCACTCGTCGGCGAATGGGGTGTAGGCGGGCTGGCTCGCACTCTGAGGTGCCAGGGTAGCGCGGTCGCTATCTGCACCTCATTCGAAGAGACTTCCATCCATTTTTAATTTTTCTATAAATAGTCAGCCCACTTACCGTCTTTATTACGCTTTCTTCTCTTCCCTCTCTTACTTTCACGCCAGCACTCGCACCTCTCTCTAGACTTTCCTTCTACCTTCTTTTTGCGAGATGGCCCCCAAACCCGATGGAAGGATCAGGTGCGCCCAGTCATTTCTCAGCCACCACTTTGATACCTGCGACCTGTTCGAAGAAGATCTCGGCGCGACGGTCGCCGATTACATCTCGCTAGGATTCTCTGCGCATCGCCCAGGAGGTCGCGATCGCATCAACCAGATCTCGCTTGACACTCTCTCCATACCTCTAGACCATTTCGAGGTGGGACTCCGGCTTCCCCTCTGGCCCGAACTGCGCCAAGCGTTCCCTACTTTGGTGTAGTTCCTGCTCAGCTGAATCCGAACTCCATCGTGATGCTGGTGGCGTTCGCCTGCTATTCGCGGGAGGATGAGATCGAGTTCTCCCTCCCCATCTTCCGCAAGCTCTTCAACTTCTGGGTGAAGAACGAGGTGGCTTCATATCCGGCCAGAGCCTGCTTAAGGTCACCGGTACCGCCAACAAAGTCCACGACTGGACTCGGCGGTTCGTCTTCGTGACCGGGGCTCTCGGCAACACTCTCCTCGCGCCAGTGCAGGAGGAAGAGTCGACCTTCCGACCTCCAATGCTGGGTGGTTACGAGGCCATGATCCATGCGTTCATTCAGAAGCATGGAATGAACGTCATGCATCTATGGAAGCACGTCGGCTCGCTACCGCCGATCCTGTCAGGAGAGGGTAAGCTGAATAATTTTAACCCTAGCTCCCGCTTGCTTTCACTCGCTTTCTTCTTCTTACTTGACTTTCCTGATGCATTTAGCGGGTGGAGATCACTTCTAACGATGCCCTTGCCCTTGCGCGGTCTGCCGCCGCGGCCTGCCGCAAGGGTCCGCCTACTGCGAAGCCCAACGGACAGAAGCGGAAGCTCGACGCATCCACCAGCTCCCCCGCCAAGCGGTCGAAGCCTTCCTCAACCGCCAAGGGAAAGGAGGTCGCGGACGAGACCCCTAGCTCGAGTGCCCTGCTGCGGACTCAGCGGTCCAGGTCGCCACTGCGCCGGCGGAGCCCTCCTCTGGGTCGGTGCCGAGAGGGCATCATAACTTCCGTCTCGGCGAGAAGTATGCGGATGCGGCCGACGAGCCCCTACTCCAATGGGACCGGAAGGCCAACATGGTCTCCATCTCTACCCTCCTTCCATCCTGGATGGAGCAGAAGACCACTAGCGTCCAGGACTATGACCTCTCCTACGCGCTCTACAACCGTGAGGATGCCTCCATTTATGATGTCGAGTCCACTCAGACGCTCACGCATGAGGGCTCACGGGCTATGATGCGCGCTCTCGAGTTGACTCACATGTCTTCTCGCCGCAGCATGACCCTCGCACGGAACCTGGCCAAAGTCAAGAAGACCCGCGCTGACGTCTCCGCCGAGGTCTTGGCCGTGAAGCAGCAACTGGCGATCGCCGAGGCTCAATCTTCTCGCCAGCCGCCCAGCCCAAGAGGCGAGCACGTCTCCTTACAGTGACTCAAGCTCTCGCATTTCCTTCTTTTCCCACGCTAACCTTTTTTCTCTTGCAGGACATAGCCAACTATAATACCCTACTCGTGCGGGCGCGCATCCTTGAGGAACATGTCAAGGAGGTAGAGGCCAAGAACCAAAAGCTGTGAGATATCGCTGCTCGGCCACCTCTCGCGGAGAGGGAAACTCGGCATCATTACTCTAACGCCGAGTTCGAGGGGCTGATGCAGAGGTCCGCCCAGGGAGCAGCAAAGCATGCGCTAGAGGTGATGCGAAGTGTCGGGCTCCTGAAGGAAGAGGGCGAGAGGATTCTGGCCCATCATATGTGCTACCAGAGATCTTTGCTCAGGAGAATGACCCTGCGGATGAAGCTGGTGATGGGTGGGAACTCGACGACCTTCCTTCTCCGGGCGAGAGTAGCGGATATTCCGGCAAGGAAGCCGATGACCCCTGAAGACCCCCCTTTCTTTTTCTCTTTTTCTTTCAGATGTAATGCGAGAACCCTTCTGTAATTTCTTTATACTGAAATGAAATGAAATATTTTGCCTCTTGTGATTTGTATCATATATTTTCTTTTGAAGCATCTCGCTATTATCATCTGATAGCTCACGCGCTCGTACGTTATTTTACATGTCCTTGCACTTTTGCGCGTGCACTCGCACATCACTCGTCTGCTCTAATACTAATGACCCTTAACCCTAGGGCATGGCCGAGACGTTCTCGCTGCGCAGGCGCGCCACGCGATCACGGCCCTTTTGCCCTCACCCATGCCTTTCTAGGATTTAGACAATTTTGTTGATTTCTGCCGGGATCGTAACAGTGCCGAGAACCCACTTCATCTCGCTCAACTCTCGCATCCCTTAGGGATGGCTAACGCCCCACTGCGCATCCGTCGGGCGAGTTCCCTTCTCGAACGATACCATTCGCCGAAGAGTGCCCTTCTCGAATGATACCATTCGCAGCAAGTGCCCTTTATGAGGGACACCATTCACTAACATTATACTGAGACACAATGTGTTAATCTTCCCCTCATTGGATTTTCCTCTTTCCTTGCCTTCCTCATGGATTACCACCGAGTGAGCCTACCCATGCCAGCTAGGTGAGAGCCTAGTCAGCGGGTCTGATCGGGGCTTACCTTTGAAACCTGCCACCGAGTGAGCCTTCGGACCTGCCAGCTAGGTGGGAGCCCGGTCAGCGGGTCTGCTCGGGGCCAACCCTTTGAAACTTTCCATCCTGCCACTAAGTGAGACTACGACCCTGCTAGCTAGGTGGGAGCCTGGTCAGCGGGTCTGCTCGGGTCCAACCTTTGAAACCTGCCACCGAGTGAGCCTACAGCCCTGCTAGCTAAGTGGGAGCATGGTCTGCGGGTCTGCTCGGGGCCAACCTTTTGAAGCATTCCATCCTGCCACCGAGTGAGCCTACGACCCTGTCAGCTAGGTGAGAGCATGGTCAGTGAGTTTGCTCGAGGCCAACCTATGAAACCTGCCACCGAGTGAGCCTGCGGCCCTGCCAGCTAGGTGGGAGCCTAGTCAGCGGGTCTGCTCGGGGCCAACCTTTTGAAACTTTCCATCCTGCCACAGAGTGAGCCTACGACCCTGCCAGCTAGGTGAGATCCTGGTCAGCAGGTGAAAGACCCCAGTTTGTTTTTCTTTTGAAAACTCGGGTCTTATGCCCAGAACCGCAGCTTTGCGGTGACACCTTCACTCGGGAAGGTCGTCACTACAAACGCCGATCATGCCGGCCATATCGATCACCGTAGAAGAAAAGTAACATATCTGTTAACCTATAAAATCAAGTCCACATCACATGAATATAATAATTGAATAAAGAGGTCCACATAGAGTAGCTGAATAAAGGATAATAGTAATAAAAGGGCTCATGCCCAGTACATCATAGCCTCACTACAAAAGTCACTCGTGGAAGCATAATCTACTAAAACTAACAGAACACTCACGGATCCTGTCATCGGTGCTTCAGTGCTAGACTGTCCCACCTTCATCTGCACCGGCCTCTGGTGCTGTTGCGTCTCCTCGGTCCCCTAAAATGATAAGGTCCACCGACTATTAGTCAAAAATATTAAGCCTCGTTTCCCCCCCCCCCCCCATCCATCCCTCAGTGGCCCTAGGTACGGAGCGGGAAGGATGAAGCGGAGGACATCAAGGGGTATAATCAAAACACATGACGTGGCCTAGCTACAGGAACAACTACCACTACACAAGTGTATATATATAATTAAAGCTGTCACTAAGGCATAATAAAGAGCATGTAAAGGACAGTAAGTAAGAATAGAAAAGTAACCATTGATTTATAGGGATGCCCACACAAACATATAGACCAAGGGATCGTTTAGCATGGCCTATCGTATAAAAAGTCTCATAACCAATTTATACGATATGGGTAGAGGTTGAAATAATGCAATGTTTATGCCATGACATGCAAGGTTATGTAGTTTAATGTTATGTTCATACAAGTGCAACTCACACACTACAACTCTATGCGCACAGACCTTTAGTTCCCCCTTTTGGAGCTAGCAAAACTCCCAGGATAATTCCGTAGTGGCGAACGGAAGCGGTCGGTTGGGCCTCGCCCACCTTTAGGTTGGTATCTGCACTACCTAACCTAGAACTATCGTACGCCTCAACGCTAAGGACACAACAACGGAGCTCCTGCGTACTCTTGCTGGCTAATCCACCAAACTTTTCTTTGGTAAAGTATTAACCACACCTACCGAGCCAAAGTATCGACGTCGGTGCGACGACCGTCAATACTAATGACCCGCCACCTTTATGCACATACAATATGTTACCACCTTTCACCGAGCCCTCGGCTCCTTGGACTAACCCGTTCATTACAATAACCCTCCGAGCCACCGGCTCGCCGGACTAACCCATCCGTGCCAACAACCACCGAGCCTACCACTCGTGATTCTAAACCGACTAACCTCCCGTAAACATGGGGTATGGGTGTGTGTATTATTAAGTTAATGATGGAGACGACGGCCCACAACTTGAAGATTTTGATGCAAGCACGCTTACGGATGAGGGAGGTCATCCAACCAAGGATTCCCGTCGCCATCACCGCTACAACCTCCGCCCTCGGCACAAGACGTAATATTTTATATTTGAAGCATTTAAATTTTGAAGCATTTAAATTATTGGTGTATTTTAATTTGAACTCTTTTACTTTGGCCTGCGTTTAGCCAATGTTTCTTTTAGATTGGGCTGCGTTTAGCCTGAACTCCTGTAAGCCTTATATAAGGCATTTTTGATGATGGATTAAGTAGAATGAATGTAAGCAAACCCTAATTTGGAAATTCCTCTTTTTCTCTCCCCTCTCTCCTCTCCTTAGCCGTCGGCCACCCTCCTCTCCCCCTTGGAGATTTTGGCCCCCTGTACTCCCTCTCCTCCTTCTCCTCTCTTATTCCTCTCAAGGCTCCTCTCCCCTACCTCCAACTTCTTCCTTCCAGCCATAGCTGAATCCCCACCTCTCCTATTGAGAGATTTTCGGCCACCACAACAAGAGGGAGGCTCTTCTTCCCTTGGAGGATTTCGGCCAAAGGCAAGGAGTGCTCTTGGTGGAGCCCCAACCGGTGTGAAGCAAGGACGGTGGTCAAGTTTCTCTCCATCCGACGCGGTTCCGGTGGATAACGTCGGAGAGCGGTCGTTTCTTGGAAACTCTTTGAGTGGGGGTAACGAAAGCTTCTACCAACTGTGTTTTCTTTTCTTAGATAATTCTTGCGGTGGACGACTTTTGCGTGATCTTCGACATCGTGATTTCTCGTGGCTTCTTCATTTGATTTTTGTGTTGATCCTAAACTTCTTTAAGTTCGTGAGGCTTGGCGGACCTCGTTTCTTTTTGTTGGGGGAGATCTACCTTTTTCGAATCGTCTTGTTTTCGGTGGATCTCTTTTGGTACAACAACGCTCGACCGGATCGGGTAGGTCCTTTTAGCAAGAGAGAATACTGGCTTATAGCCTCTTGTTCGATCTCTAAGGGCGTTGCTAACCCGTACGAAGCGTAACCTTAATCTTTGCATAGTAGTGCAGCGTTTTGTTTGTGCGAACGTTGGATTGGAGTGTGAGAATCTACTCGTGTCTTTAGGCCGTCCCAAAAGGGTGTCGGCGAGTGAGCCTACATCAATTTGGTATCAAGCGAGGTTCGTGTTGATTTCCTAATCGACACCATCCTAAAATCTGTAGGACACCATCACCCACGTGTCTGCACGATCGTTTGTTCAAACAAAAAACAAAAAAAAAATTCTGGTCTGCGAATAGCGGTCTAAATTTCTCAGTTTTAGCGAAATCCAAAAAAAAAAATTCTGGAATTTCCTCAAGCTTTTTCCAGCAAATATCTAAAAAAAATATTTTCACTACCCTAGTTATTAAGTGGAAAAAAAATATTTATTATAAATTTTGTTGGGTCGGAGTCTAGTATCTATCATTGCATGCGCACAAGACTAGGCACGGTGTATCCCCCTGCGTCTTCCTCCAATATGGCGGATGATCGGGAAACGGGTCACATTCCTACTGCGATTGATGAACTCCGACATGAGTTTACCGATCAGTTGACGGATATTAGAGAAATGCTGCATGAGATGCGCTTACATCAAGCGGCACTCCGAAATCCGGGAGTTCGCCAACGTGATGAAGAGAACAACAACAATCGTAATGAACATGCACCACATGCACCGCACGAGTTTGACATCACTAGGGCCGTTTGGGTCAAGCCCCCATCATATGATGGGTTGGGTGAGCCCCAAGTTTTCCTGGATTGGGTCATGGAGATAGAATGCTATTTCGAGTGGCACCAACTGTCCGACGTGGATAAGGTACGTGTCGCTAGAATGAAACTGTTAGGGTGGGCCAAAATATTTTGGCTGAACGAAGAACGACGTTTAGGTGTGGTGAATGGCGCCCCACCAATTGGTTGGACTGGCATGAAAGCCATGTTGACGGACCAATACGTCCCTGCATATCATCGGACACAAATGTTTGATGACTTGGCTACCCTTAGGCAAGGGAATAGGTCGGTCACTGATTACATGAGTTTACAAAAGGACATGATGGTCAGGTGTGACGTTAGAGAGATGCCAGAGATCACTCTCTCTAGGTTCCGTAAAGGGCTAAACCCCGACATCCAAGGCAAGCTTTTGCGTTATGGCCATACAGATTTGAACACCACCTTCAACGTTGCATTGGACATTGAGAAGCACAACGCTCACAAGTCCAAATCTCGCTCTTTCCAAAAGGCAAAGTCCATCTTAGGACCCCCCCCCCCCCCCCCCTTCCACCTATAAGGACAAGGGCAAGTTCAAGTCCACCGACTCGAACTCAGTTGTCATCACGGCTAGGAACACTAGAAATCCGACCGGTGAGAGAGTACCCGTGGGTAGGATTAGCAAGACGAATGCTACATGTTTCTCTTGTGGTGTTCAAGGTCATTATGCGAGTGAGTGTCCTACTAAACCCAAACCCCTAGCCCTCTTGGATGCCTCTCCCGAACCCGCCGAGTTCACGTATGAGGCAGAAGAGGAGTATGAGTCTGAAGGGGTACCTAGTGACTTAGAGGATGATTCTTATATGATGGCCATGCGGTGTATTCTAGCCACCCCTCGTGCTGTAGATGATTAGAATAGGACTAACATCTTCTCGTTAAATTTTAAGAGTGAAGATAAGTGGTGCAAGCTAATCATAGATAGCGGCAGCTGTATGAACGTAATTTCTGAGAATGCGGTATCACGAATGTCTTTGACCCCCGAGCCTCACCCTCACCCCTACAAGGTTGCTTGGGTGAATAAGACTTCCCTCACTGTCGCGAAGCGTTGTTTGGTACCCCTTACCATCAAGGCTTATTCCGAAAAGATATGGTGTGATGTCATCCCCATAGACGTCTGTCATGTTCTATTAGGTCGCCCATGGCTATTCGATCATGATGCCACGCATTTTGGGCGAGTTAATACTTACGAATTCAAGTTTAATGGTAAAATCATTACTTTAAAACCCACTCCGCCTAAGGATCCCACGGTCCCTTCTAAGGACACGACTGTCCCGGTTGAAAAGAGAACTTTAAGTCTTATAGGCAAGAAGGAGTTTATGCGTGATACTTTTGTGGGCGGCATTATGTACGCGTTAGTTTGCCTCCAAACTAAAGCGGACGTTTCATCTTTTGAGGAATTACCTCCTGCATTAAGGAAACTCTTAGAAGAATTTGGGGACGTATATACGGACGAGCTACCGCCCATGTTACCCCCCATGCGGGACATTCAACATGTGATAGACCTCGTCCCGGGTTCTTCATTACCCAACCTCCCTCACTATCGGTTAAACCCTTCCGCGCATGCGGAGTTGCAAACACAAATCTCTGATTTACTAAAGAAAGGATTCATCCGTCATAGTAAGAGCCCATGTGCCGTACCCGCCTTACTTGCCCCCAAGAAGGACGGCTCTTGGAGGATGTGTGTGGATAGTAGGGTCATTAATAAAATCACCATAAAGTATCGATTCCCTATCCCTCGTTTGGACGATTTATTGGGCATGTTAGCGGGAGCCACGATTTTCTCCAAGTTGGATCTTAGGAGTGGCTACCATCAAAATCCGCATTAGGGAGGGGGACGAGTGGAAGACGGCCTTTAAGTCTAAGGAAGGGCTTTACGAGTGGTTAGTAATGCATTTTGGGCTTTCCAATGCCCCGAGCACGTTTTCTAGGATGATGACTCACGTCTTCCAACCTTATATGGGAAAACTTATAGTAGTATACTTTGATGATATTTTGGTGTTTAGTACTTCTACGACCGATGATGAATCTCATTTGAAGATAATCCTTACTACGTTGAGATCGGAAAAATTATTCGTGAATATTAAGAAGTGTACTTTTCATGTATCGTTCATAGAATTCCTTGGTTATATTGTGAGTTCAGAGGGCATTCACGTAGATCCTAGGAAGGTGCAAGCCATTAAAGATTGGCCGGAGCCCGCCAACATAAGAGATGGTAGGAGTTTTCATGGCCTAGCCACATTTTACCGCCGATTCATTCAGAACTTTAGTAGCATCATGGCACCGATCACTGAATGCATGAAGAAGGGTGAATTCATTTGGACTAAATCGGCCGCGAAGGCTTTCCAAACGATTAAGTCTTGTATGTCGGAAGCCCCTCTCTTGCGGTTGCCAGATTTTAATAAGGTTTTTGAATTGTCATGTGATGCAGCGAGAGTTGGTATTGGAGGAGTATTGAGTCAAGAGGGCCATCCGGTTGGTTACTTTAGCGAGAAGCTCGCGGGACCCAAATTAAATTATTCCAATTATGATAGGGAGTTTTATGTTGTTATTCGCTGCCTCCAACATTGGCGGCATTATCTACTCCCTAAGGAGTTTGTGATCCAATCCGACCATGATGCCTTGAGGTTTGTCAATTCTCAAGGTAAAGTCATCCCCCGTCATGCTAAGTGGACCTCCTATCTTCAGGAGTACACTTTTATAATCAAGCATCTTAAAGGAACCTTAAACCGTGTGGCCGACGCCCTTAGTTGTGTCTCATTATTATTATCCACGCTTGAAGTTAAGGTTATCGGGTTTGATAGGATTAAGAACGAATATGTACATTGCCCGGATTTCAAGGAAATCTATTTATCCGTTCAAGGCGACGCCCCCACTACCATCTCCGCCTTTTATATACGAGACGGCTATTTATTTAGGCATTCGAGGTTATGCATCCCTCGTTCTTCTCTACGTCATTTTATAGTTTGGGAGTTGCATAGTGGCGGGTTGGGTGGTCATTTTGGTCGTGACAAGACTATCACTTTGGTAGAAGATAAATTTTATTGGCCCGGCCTCAAATCTACGGTTCATAAAATAGTGAGTAGTTGCCGCGTGTGCCAACTCGCGAAAGGTAATAAGACGAACGCGGGGCTTTATACACCCCTGCCGATTCCTTCCATTCCCTGGGAAGATATTAGTATGGACTTTATTTTAGGCCTACCCGTCACGTTGAGACGTCACGATTCCATTCTGGTGGTCGTGGATCGTTTTTCCAAAATGGCTTATTTTATTGCATGTAGTAAGACCGACGACTCATCACACATCGCGAAGTTATATTTTAAGGAGGTCGTTGGGCACCGGGGCGTCCCCAAAATGATAGTTACCGATAGGGACGTTAAATTCTCTAGCTATTTTTGGAAAACTTTATGGAAGATTATGGGCACCAAACTGTTGTTTTCTTCAGTTTACCATCCACAAACGGATGGACAAACGGAAGTAGTAAACAGGAGTTTGGGTAGTCTTCTTCGTTGTCTTGTGGGTGACGACAAGGGGACGTGGGATTTAACCCTTCCCCATGCTCAATTGGCTTATAATAATTCTAAAAATAGGTCCACGGGGCTTTCACCTAATGAAATCATGCACGGCTATAAGGCACCGGTGCCACTTGATTTGATTCTGTTACCCCCATCTTATAAATCAAGTCACTTTGCACAAGAGTTTGCCTCTCATATCCATAATCTACATAAGCACATTAAGGAAGCGTTAGACACTCAATATGCATCGTATCAATCTCATGCTAACGTACGTAGGAGAGCAGTTCACTTTAATATTGGTGATTTGGTTTTGGTTCGTCTTATCCCTGAACGGATGCCTTCGGGCACCATAAAAAAGTTAGCGAATCGGCGAGCCGGTCCCTTTCGAATTTTAAAGAAATTAGGAGAAAATGCTTGTTGGGGAAATGATTTATCTTAACCCCTAGAATTAAGAAGAATATAATTTCTAAGAATGAAAAGTTAGTCTAAGTAAATAAGCGTCGAATAGAATTCGACGCAACGTCGAAATGTAGTCGACGTTTCTCTCAGAATAAGTCGAAGTAACTCTAAGAAGAATTCGACGTAATCTTTGTCGACGTAACTCTGACTTCTAGTCGATGCATTTAATAAAGTCGACGCACCTTAGTCGACACACCTTCCTTATTCTCCTCTCGACGTCCAGCCAGGATGAACTCGGCGCCTACGTCGAATAGTAATCGACGCACGTCGATCTCTATGTCAAATTCAAATTCACGCCAAATCTCTTTCCTTCTTTCTAAAGATCTGAATTTTATGGAATGTTTTTATTCTTTTATAGCCGTTCTGAATCAATCTTTCCTTCTATTTAATTCCTGGCTAATTCTATTAAGATTATTATGGATATTATTTGAAAACAGAATGAATTCTTTCCTTCTACAGATTTAATTCCTATGGAAATTTTCTCTCTCTCTAATTGCTGATTGATTATTCTCTTTTCGCAACATCTTTTAAAACAGAGCTATAAATAAAGAGGAGGTCGTCAGAGAATAAAGAAGTGATCCACTCCATATATTTGCAATAGAGGAAAAGATCCCAAGAGAAAAGTGAGAAAAGCTGAGAGAAGTGATAGTGTGCTGAAGAAAACAACAAGCCATACTGCTGCAATTTCTGATAGCTCTCATTGAAAGAGAAAAAGGCCTACAATCTCCTTCTCACTTTAGAAGAGAGATTTCATTCACTATTTCTTGTGCTTCTAATCTTCTTGCTAGGAAGAAGATTCTTTCTTGTTTCAATTGTTTCTTCTAATTCTAATTTCAACTTCAATTGTGTAAAAGAGTTTTTAAAATCTCTGTTCAAAAAATCCGGTTGTACTGGTTCTAAAAGTCTCCTTATCAAAAGACTCAGGCTGGTTCTAAGAGTCTCCTTATCAAAAGACTCAGTGCAAGATAGTGAATTCCTACCAAGGGGGTAGAAGAGTGGACTACCCAAAGTTTGGGGAACCACTATATTTCTTTGTGTTGTGCTGTGATTTTCTTCTTGCTATTTTCTTTCTTTACTTGCTTAATTCTTGTTGGTGTGTGGGAAGCTTAAATCTGTGATTATTACATATATATATATATAATTGCACAAAGTATTTTTAAATCTCTATTCACCCCCCCCCCCCCCCTCTAAAGAATTCTAGTGAGGTTAACTGTGCACTTTCAATTGGTATCAGAGCCAGGTTGATCTAAAAAGGTTAACTCCTTGATCAAAAAGATCCTACCTCATATATATATATTTCAAAAAATCATTTTTCACATGGCACAAATCAAAGATTATGCTTCCACCAGACCACCAATGTGCAATCTTGAAAAGTTTGCAGTTTGGAAAACAAGAATTAGGATTTATATGAATTCTATTGATGAAGAATTATTTAATGTTATTTTGACAGGTCCTCCCAAGCCTTATAGAAAAAACTCAAGTGGTGAAGTGACTCAAACACTTGTCCCAAAGGCTGAGTGGACAGTTGAAGAGAAGAAGGCAGGAACATGTGATGCAAAAGCTGTGAACATTCTTGTCTCAACCCGCTCAGATGAAATCTTTCAAAAGGTTGTTGACTGTGAATCAGCCAAAGAGATCTGGGAGGCTCTTACAAAGATGGTAGAAGGAAGTGTTGATGAAAGGAAAGATAGGAAGGCTCTATTGATCTCCCAATATGAGAACTTCCAAAAGAAGAATGAAGAAAGTATATCTGAGATGTATGACAGATTCAGTCTGATCATCAATCAATTAAGAAACTTGGATAGAGAGATTTCTCTCACAGAGATCAATGACAAACTGTTAATGAGTCTCCCAAGTTCATAGGACTCAAGAATATGGGCAATAAGAGATACAAGAGGACAAAAGGAAATCTCAACAGATGCCCTCTTAGGAAAACTCAAATCCTATGAGCAACTGCTAAAAACCAGAGAAGAAAAGGAAAGAAGAGGAAGCACGTTAACCTCCTCAAAAGATAGAAACATTGCTTTGAAAGCAACAGAAGAAGAGACCCCTGTCAATGAAGAAGAATTATTCAGCCTCCTGGCCAGGAGATTCAAGAAATGGGTCAGGACAGATGGGTCTAGAAGGAGAGAATCAAAACCAAGGTATGATAAAACTCCTACTAAAGAAATCATTTGTTATTCCTGCAGGAAAACTGGACACATTGCACCAGAATGTCCAGAAAATACTGAGAAAGAGAAAGATCTGAAAAAGAAAGATCTCAAGAAAAAGGGGAAGAAGAAAGAAAGAGGCTTGATTGCAGAAGCTTAGAGTGAAACAGATTCTGAGGACAGCACCTCATCCAAAAGTGACAATGATGAGTCTAAGCAAGAAGACCTATGCTTAATGGCTTTTGAAAGCTCAAATGAAGAACATGGTGCTAAATCATGGAGTGAGACAGAATCAGAAGGAAGCATCTCTTCTGAAGGTGATAAAGAAAATAGTCTTATTCTCATAGAGGAATCTGAGGATAAGGATGAGGTAAGCATTTTTGATGACATAGATTTTCTGTGTGATGATTTCAAAAATGATTTTAAAGGATTATGTTTAGATCAACTAAAAGCTAAACAAGAAATTATGAATCTAAGAGAACAAATTAATGTCATTAAAAACCAGAGAAATATAGAGGATACTTGTTCTAAAAAATATGAGTTAAGGGCTAACATCAGAGAAAAAGAAATAGAGAGGGCTAAAATAGAAAACCAGCTTCTTAAGAATAAGGTATCCCAAGCAAAAGCTTTTGAAGAATCAATGAAAATGAGAAGCCAAACACTTAAAGAAATCACAGAAAAACAAACAAGAAGACATAAAAATCTTGGACTAGGAGCTAATCCCTCAGCTAGTCCAATTCCATCCAACAAGCCTGCTTGGATGAGCCTTGTAAAATTCACTAAACCCACTAAAATAAACCAAGAAGAAGACTCACAAAATAAGGAAGAAGACTCCCTCAATGAGATAAACCATTTTGATGAAACATCATACTATTCAACTGATGACTCTCAAACTTCTTCTGAGAAGGCAACTAAGCCAAGAGAAACAACTCCTAAAGAAATAAAATCAGAAAAAGGGGAAAATAAAATTTGTGAAAACACAATTGCGTCGACTTCATATCGACGCATGAATGATAGTGCATCGAATTCTACTCGACGCAATCTCTCAGATGCTTCGACCTCAACTCGACGCTTGAATAAAAGTACGTCGACTTCAAATCGACGCAACTTCTTCCATGCATCGATTCCAGATCAACGCAATCTGGAGAAAGCACCGAGTATAAATCGACGCAACTATCAACGTACGTCGAATAGATATCGACGCATACAAACTCAGAGCAACATAAAGACATAACACTTCCATCCTCCAAAAACCTTCCATCTTAACCCCCATTCAGGACTCATTCATCCTGATCATAATTTCTATCCCAGTCAAAACTTTTATCCAAACCAAAATTTTTATCCTAATCAAAATGTTTATCCTAATCAACACCACTATCCCTCTCTAAACTCAAAATCCCATAATCTAAAGATAGTCAGATGTTATATCTGCAATAAAACTGGTCACATTGCCAAACAATATTGGTACAATCAATCTAATTGATTATAAAAATTAGTCCAAGACTGTCTTAGAAAACATTAGGAGTAGGAAGAAATATTCTCTCAAGGGAAAACCCAAAATTTTTCAGGAAAATGAAAGACACGTCGATTTTATAATCAACGCACCGTCGATAACTATCAATAATAACTTAAATCGACGCATGCGTCGACTCCAATCGACGTATACGTCGATATGAAACCCTAACATCTTACCTCAGACTGTATCGACGCTTACGTCGAATTCCACTCAACGTAACGTCGACTTCATGAAAAAGAGCGGCAATACTAAAATATTTTCGGTCACATCCACTGTAGTACCGAATATGCCTCGAATTGTGTCCCATTTCGACGTATCACCTGACTTAAATAGACTCTTCAGTTAGAAATCCTCTCGCACTCTGCATCTTTCATCCCTCTTACCTCTCAGTCCAGCCATTTCTTCCTCCTTCTCACTGACCTACAATGGCTCCCAAGATAAACTCTGGGTTCGACATTGACCTCGAATCCTTCCAAGCCGCCGCAGAAAATTACAAGAGCATCATAGCTCTCTTCACTGAAGCTGGTCTGGATAAGCTCATCTCCACAAGATGCAAGCTCCTGGAGACAGAACTCACAGAGCTGATGACTCATGTTCAGATATCTGAACAAGGAGAAATCACAGGAACAATCCATGAGACACATGTCTCAATTTCTGCAGAACACATTAGGACCACATTTGATCTACCATCAGGTACAGTCCAATATTATCTTTGTTCAAATAGGAAATCATTTTCTAAAGAATAACTAAAATAATTCCCCTATCAGGTGATGAACCTGTGAAACTTACCCCTGATGAAATAAAGAATCTGTTAATCACCATGAAGTTCTCCAAAGATAGACCAATCCACCTGAAGAAAATAGACTTCTCTGATGAGTACAGACTGTTGGCAGACATAGTAGGGAAAATATTACTATGTAAGATCTCTGCCCATGATGCAGTGCCCAAGCAGCAACTGAACATCATGGGGGCCCTTGTGCTGAAGAAGAAGGTAGACTGGGCAAGCTGCCTGCTCAAAATGATAGGCTTTAAATATTCTCACAAAGAGAATGCCTACATGAGAATTATGAGCCAAGTACTCTTCCACTCCTTCCCTGACCTATGTAGGTCAAAAGGAATTCCCATTCCACCTGGCAAGAGGATTTCTATAGCTCTCTTCTCAAAATGGACCAGGCCAATTCCCAAGCCTGGTGTCATTCCTGAAAGGACTCCATCTCCTCCCAACTCTCCTGCTCATCCATCTTCACCTCCTCCTCCTCCTCATACAGACATCTCTTATGTACCACCATCATCCACACCTTCACAAATACCAACTCAATCACCTGCTCAACCCTCCTTTATTCCTCCACCTTCTCCATCCAATACACCTCATCAAAATGATACAGTCCCCTCTCCACCTTCATCACATACAACACCTCCTCCTCCATTGACTCCTCCTCCTCCAACACATTTTGAACCATCTCCATCCACTGAAAACCTCATCACTCAGTGTATCCAATCCACAGCCCAAAGATTCCAAGCAATGCTGGATGGGCACTGCTCCAAGATTCATTCCTCCATCTTGCACATGCAAACCCAAATAGATGGGGTCAGTGCCTCTATGCAAAGCATGAAGACCTCTATCTCTTCCTCTAAGGTCACCAGGTCTTTCTTAACCTCCTTGGCTAAGAAGGTTAAGAAGGGGGAGAGGTTAGATGAAGAGCAGCTCTCCAGTCATAAATCTCTCTCTCACAAGTCTCTTCCTACTTCAAAAACTGATAGCCTTGCACTGCTCAAGACTAGCCCTGTGCAAAAATATCCGAAGAACCGAGAACCGGACCGAAACCGACCCGAACCGGACGGTTCGGGTCGGTTCTCACGTCGGTCGGTTCGATTCTGGTTCTTAAAATAAAAGAACCGGCGGTTCGGGTCGGTTCTCACGTCGGTCGGTTCGGTTCTGGTTCTTAAAATAAAAGAACCGGCGGTTCGGTTCGGTTCTCGGGTCCCGTGGTTGGGTACCCGAGAACCGATCCGAACCGGAACTTTGAATAATATTTTTTAGCATTGGCTCAGCCGCTCAAAGCCTCAACGCTTAGTGTCCCGCTGTCATTATTCATTAAATTTTATTAGTCATTATTCATTAGTCATTATTCATTAATATTTTATACTTTTATATTTTATCTTTTATTATCATGAAATGAAATAATGAATCATGATTCAGAATTTCAGATCCCCCGTACCCGTCTCCTCGCCCTAGCCCCGCTCGCCCGCTCCCGATCCCAATCCCCGTCTCTAGCCCTAGCGGCTAGCGCCGCTCGCCCGCTCCCGCTCCGGCGCTCCCCATCCTCGTCTCCAGGCCTAGCGCCGCTCGCCCGCTCCCTCTCCCCATCCCCGTCTCCAGCCCTAGAGTCGCTCGCCCGCTCCCGCTCCCCATCCCCGTCTCCCCAGCGAACAGGAACGGCTCCCTTCTACCCGTCTCTCCAGCGAACAACGTTCCTGCTCCTCCTCCGCCTCCTCCGCCGGCGTAGATCACTGGTACGCTAATCAGAAGCTTCTTGGGCTTCCTTATGCTATTAGGCTTCCTTCTTGATTGCTGTAGGTAAAAATAAATATGCTATTAGGCTTCCTTATGCTATTAAAACTGTATGTATATTTCAAAACTTCAACACAGAAATCTGCATGACTGCATCCATATTCCATACAATAGAATATCATTGCTCTGGTTAGAAACTTAGAATACTTATATTTTGATAGAATATCATGTTTTGTTTTATATCGTGTTACAGAGATTAATTGCTCAACATTGCTGATTTATATCGCTTAAAATATTTATGATACAAATATGATAAAAATTTAAGAACCGAGAACCGAACCGGAACCGAACCGACATTTTCGGTTCGGTTCTGGTTCTACAAATTAGAACCGTGGGTCGGTTCCGGTTCCAAAATATTGGAACCGAACCTATACGGGTCGGTTCTTGGTTCTGAGTGGAACCGAACCGAACCGATCCGAGTTGCAGGGCTACTCAAGACTATTGGGAATGAAGTTGTACCTGAGCTACATAGTGAAGAGCACCTAACAGAGGTACTCAATATAGCAAGAGAAGCTACTCAACAAGTGATTCTATTACAAGGGGAGGCATGTAGGGCAGAAAATGAAGTTGAAAAGGAAACTGAGGCTGAAGGAGAGAAAGAAAATGAAGCTGATACTGTGATGGCTGAAGTAGGAGCGCAGGAGCCAAATGCAGTTAAAATTGGAGCTGGAATGAAAGAGAAACTGAAAAAGAAGTAAAAGGCTCAAAGTAAGTTCCATCTCAGGGGGAGCAAATTGCTGAGACTCAGGGGGAGCTGAGGGAATCACCTGCTACTGAGAAGGAGCAACCCACAAAAGTATTCACTAGGAAAAGAAAAACTCCTCCTACCCCTGAACAATAATGATATACTCTATTTGAACAATTGTCTATGCTTAAATGTTGATTAGTCAACTGAACATGAAATTTGTTTATATAACTTCTTATTCTATCTTCTTCTGATTATTTAACATATTTCTAACCTATATGAATGTCTTGTTGAGTTGATTAAATACTGATACAATTTCTCTCTAAATAGGGTTAAGACAAATAGGGGGAGATTGTTGGGGAAATGATTTATCTTAACCCCTAGAATTAAGAAGAATATAATTTCTAAGAATGAAAAGTTAGTCTAAGTAAATATGCGTCGAATAGAATTCGACGCAACGTCGAAATGTAGTCGACGTTTCTCTCAGAATAAGTCGAAGTAACTCTAAGATGAATTCGACGTAATCTTTGTCGACGTAACTCTGACTTTTAGTCGACGCATTTAATAAAGTCGACGCACCTTAGTCGACGCACCTTCCTTATTCTCCTCTCGACGTCCAACCAGGATGAACTCGGCGCCTACGTCGAATAGTAATTGATGCACGTCGATCTCTATGTCAAATTCAAATTCACGCCAGATCTCTTTCCTTCTTTCTAAAGATCTGAATTTTATGGAATGATTTTATTCTTTTATAGACGTTCTGAATCAATCTTTCCTTCTATTTGATTCCTGGCTAATTTGATTAAGATTATTATGGATATTATTTGAAAACAGAATGAATTCTTTCCTTCTACAGATTTAATTCCTATGGAAATTTTTTCTCTCTCTAATTGCTGATTGATTATTCTCTTTTAGCAACATTTTTAAAACAGAGCTATAAATAAAGAGGAGGTCGGCAGAGAATAAAGAAGTGATCCACTCCATATATTTGCAATAGAGGAAAAGCTCACAAGAGAAAAGTGAGAAAAGCTGAGAGAAGTGATAGTGTGCTGAAGAAAACAACAAGTCATACTGCTGCAATTTCTGATAGCTCTCATTGAAAGAGAAAAAGGCCAACAATCTCCTTCTCACTTTAGAAGAGAGATTTCATTCACTATTTCTTGTGCTTTTAATCTTCTTGCTAGGAAGAAGATTCTTTCTTGTTTCAATTGTTTCTTCTAATTCTAATTTCAACTTCAATTGTGTAAAAGGGTTTTTAGAATCTCTCTTCAAAAAATTCAGTTGTACTGGTTCTAAGAGTCTCCTTATCAAAAGACTCAGGCTGGTTCTAAGAGTCTCCTTATCAAAAGACTCAGGCTGGTTCTAAGAGTCTCCTTATCAAAAGACTCAGTGCAAGATAGTGAATTCCTACTAAGGGGGTAGAAGAGTGGACTACCCATAGTTTGGGGAACCACTATATTTCTTTGTGTTATGCTGTGATTTTCTTCTTGCTATTTTCTTTCTTTACTTGCTTAATTCTTGTTGGTGTGTGGGAAGCTTAAATCTGTGATTATTACACACATATATATATATAATTGCACAAAGTATTTTTAAATCTCTATTCACCCCTTCCCCCCCTCTAGAGAATTCTAGTGAGGTTAACTGTGCACTTTCAATGCTTATCTTTTGGAGTTGCCCACTGATTGGGGTATCTCCCCTATTTTCAATGTTTCAGATTTAACGCTTTATGTCTCCCCACCACTTGACTTATCTGTCTCTCCGTTTATTGCTACCGTGCCTTCTAATGGGTTGGGGGGTGAGTTTGTCACTGGATCGCTTTCTCCTTCGGACTCCACTAGAGGTACGTCGAATGTCGATGTAGAAACTTTATTTCCATCTTCGCCTAATGCTTTTCCAAGGTTCCCCAGGACCGTCTTTTTGCCTGACAGGATTCTCCAAGATGACGTGGTTCCCTCTCCTAGTGGTGACATACGCCGCTACTTGATCCGCTGGCATGACCGCCCGGCCTCCGATGACTCTTGGCTACCCGAATCGGAGGTGGCCCAGTTGGATGCGTCTCTTCTGCACCGATACATTCAAGACAACTCATCCGTGATGAGTACTTTTGAGCGGGGGAGGATTGATGGAGACGACGGCCCACAACTTGAAGATTTTGATGCAAGCACGCTTACGGATGAGGGAGGTCATCCAACCAAGGATTCCCGTCGCCATCGCCGCTACAACCTCCGCCCTCGACACAAGACTTAATATTTTATATTTGAAGCATTTAAATTTTGAAGCATTTAAATTATTGGTGTATTTTAATTTGAACTCTTTTACTTTGGCCTGCGTTTAGCCAATGTTTCTTTTAGATTGGGCTGCGTTTAGCCTGAACTCTTGTAATCCTTATATAAGGCATTTTTGATGATGGATTAAGTAGAACGAATGTAAGCAAACCCTAATTTGGAAATCCCTCTTTTGCTCTCCCCTCTCTCCTCTCCCTAGTCGTCGGCCACCCTCCTCTCCCCCTTGGAGATTTCGGCCCCCTCTACTCCCTCTCCTCCTTCTCCTCTCTTATTCCTCTCAAGGCTCCTCTCCCCTACCTCCAACTTCTTCCTTCCAGCCATATCCGAATCCCCCCCCCCCTCTCCTCTTGAGAGATTTTCGGCCACCACAACAAGAGGGAGGCTCTTCTTCCCTTGGAGGATTTCGTCCAAAGGCAAGGAGTGCTCTTGGTGGAGCCCCAACCGGTGTGAAGCAAGGACGGTGGTCAAGTTTCTCTCCATCCGACGCGGTTCCGGTGGAGAACGTCGGAGAGCGGTCGTTTCTTGGAACCTCTTTGAGTGGGGGTAACGAAAGCTTCTACCAACTGTGTTTTCTTTTATTAGATAATTCTTGTGGTGGACGACTTTTGCGTGATCTTCGACATCGTGATTTCTCGTGGCTTCTTCATTTGATTTTTGTGTTGATCCAATAATTTTGTGTTAACCATGGACTTCCCGAGGATTACCCTATGAGGGGCTCGCAGCGGTATCAGGAGCTATGATGGGATGACACCCCAAAGCTCCATATTTCCAAGGCACTTAATATTATTGGTAACCACCCATTAGAATTACCCTTCTTATCATTACACTTGAATTAACCTCCTAAGTGTTTTCGAACTCCCCATGAGAAAGACGATCTTTCGTCAATCCCGAGCACAACTTAACCCTTAACTCACAAAGCACACTCTCATCACATAAACTCCTTCTGGTGGCCTCACATCTTCTCAACCAGACTAGGTACACCATCTACCTTCCATTTCACCCTACTAGTCTTCAATTTACCCAAGTTTTACAGTTTTACTATACGAATACCAAATGAGTTATATGAGTTGTATAAGAGGAGGTACCCCAAATATTCATCCGACTGACTCAAGATTATTACTGGGAATCTATCATGATATTCCAAGACTAATTCAGAGAATCACATTTTTCCCTAATTATTTGGCATTTATTTTAATTTCTCCAACATTGGCCAAGTATGAAATTGTACATGAAGTGAAAGATCTCCTTATGATAAAGCTCTCATAAAATTATGGTAAATCTATGATGTCAAAATAATAGTAAAATCAGAATATCACAATTTTATAGTAATATTTTGACCTCCAATTAAAATATTAAACCATTTTCCAGTATTGTGAGTTAAAGAAGGAACCACCAAAAATATTTGTCCAAAAGTTTTCGGAAAATTACCAGACCTCTATAATGATCAGAAAGGTTTATTGACTAAGTTTCAGAATTTATCAGAACAAATTAGTCATATAAATATACATTTAAAGTAAATCCAAACTAGGGATCATTGTGAAGTAACCTTCTAATAAATAATTCTAATATACAAAAATTCACAAAGCTTTCTATTGCCTTAAAATGCCCTATCGTCAAGTTTCATAATTTTCCAGAGAATATTTGGCCCTCATTTAATTATCATAATCTTAAGACAAAATAAATGACTTGTGAAAGAAGTACTAATTAAATAAATACATAAATTACACAAAAATTACCAGAGGTCTATATCTTGGTTTTATGTAATCTACCAATCTTTCATCAACATCCAAGATCACTTGAGCATGTAAATTTCTCTTATGAGAAAGTTCCCTTAAAAGGTTATAACCTAAATCAGAGGGGTTGAATGTTCATAAAATTCTCATAAAATTTCCTAGGGCATATTTATACCCTATAAACTTATCTACCAAGTTTCATGATCATTCAAGGAAATATGCTCTTATGTCTTTCATAAAGCTTAAAGTGCAACCATAAAGTTAGATCTAGGGTCCTAGGGCATATCCACCCCAATTTACTCATGGGGGGTGTCTTATGTGATCCTAAACCAGTGGCCCAAGTTTCACATCACTTTGACGGGATTTGACCACCTAATTCCATTATATGAACTTTTGACCTAGTTTGACCAAACTTGGGTTAACTAATTAGCCAACCAAATCAGTCCCAATTGGGATGAAATTTTTATCAATGTTATATCACGACCCTAAGGACCTCCCACCAAAATTTGGAGGGGATTGGATGTGATTAGTCTGTAAAATTAATTAATATATTATTTATTAAATTTTTACAAAAACCTTAGAAAAATATTCTCCAAAAATTCCCATTTTTTTGGATATGTTAAGGGTGTAGGTATAAACAGCCTATGTTTCAAATTTCAAGCCAATATCATTATCCCATCAAAAGTTACTTAAGAATTAGTGGTTGTCCCACCCTACGGACCAGCCCTACCAAAATTGCTCTACGGGGATCTACAGTGCTTCTTTTGGGCTGAAATAAATTTTAAATTAAAGTACACACCAAGAGCTACAACTTTGGTGTTGACCACTTTTTCATCAGGGGGCAGTAAGTATTTTCTATAATTATTTCTATCTACTGTCAGTAAAGGGACATAAATAGGAATATCAATATACCACTACATAACTTGCATAGATCTTAAAGCACAAACGAAGGGCATCCCTTCATCTTCTCCAATCAGCCAACGGCCACGGTTATCCCATCCTGTAGCAACTTGGGAGGTGATTTATCGACCACCCAGACGCTCTCCCGGTCGGCCAATGCCTCCACCACCTCTGTTGAGGTGGCGGTCGGCGAAGTACGGTGTTTGGCCGGCCGGAGGCGGCCGGAATCAGAAATTTAAACGAGGGAAGAAAGCTTGATCACAAGCTTCCGACCATGCCGATTCAAGACCAATTGGCCCCAAATAGTGGCCAAAATGATAGGATCTACCCACTAAGAAATATATGAGAGGGGAGGACCTGAATTGCGGCTTGTAGCCGTGTCGATCGCCAGTCCGCCATTGTTGGTTGAGAGCTCTTGGGTGTCATATCGGTAGGTGCATAGGTATGAGGATTCTTCTAGGAAATGGGTGAAACTCATTCCCTCCCCCCTTGGGCCCTTTTATAGAGACAAATCCTGGTGGGGGAGATGAAGCTTGGGATTCCTCCATTAACACCATTCATGGTGGAAATTTCGGCCATCTCCAAAGGTCACTCATTTCACCCTCCTTAAAGGTTGGAAAAACTCTTAATATTCTTCTAATTGATAGGGGGAATGAACTCCCTTCAATTAGGAGGACTTTTGGACTCCCTTGGTCATGAATTTGGCCAGCAAAACGAGTCCCGCCCGTCTCCCGTCGATTTAGCTACCGTCGGCGCTAGTGCTAGCGCCAGCGTTAGCCCCTCGGCGACATAACGTCTGCCGGTTCGGCAACCGTCAGGCGCTGCCGCTACCTCCATCACTAGCATTTCGACGGTATTTGGTTCATCCCAGCGGTTCAGTGCTAGTCTCAGCGGTTCACCTAAACCACCACTACCGCCAGCGCTAGCTACTAGCGTCGGCGCTAGCACCGTATTCAATATACCCCTTTCTTTCTATGGTTGGGTAATTGAGGTACCACGAGGGGACCCCTTTACTGGGTTAGACACGTCATGGTGGGGTCATGGGTCGCGGCGATGCCCTAAGTCCAACCCTAGGCTTGGTAACTGGAAATCACCATCCGCAGACCATGGCGATTTTCATCTCAAGCCTAACTCTTATGTTCTCTTTGCGCATCTTAGGGTTTTGTCATAACCCAGTCATGACAAAACCGTCCTAGGGGTCTAGTCGTTTGGGGGATGTTATAAATCTCAATACATAAAAATAAAAATTTTGTCCCTGAAATTCAGGTTAGGCCTGTGTGGTTCCTATAGCAAGTGATTAAATGTAACATCCCAAACAGAAATTAAGTTATACCTGTCGTAAAGAGCTCCGGATACTTTTGTTGCATCAAGTCCAGCGGCTCCCAAGTGTGCTCCTCCAATCTATGGTTCCGCCATAGGACTTTGACCAACGGAACCTTCTTGCGCCGCAGGACTCACATCTCTATTTCATCTATCCGGATCGGCTCCAGGTTAACTGGCCGATCAGTAACTACCTTCCCCTCTGTATTAGATATTTGCTGCTCTGGCCGTAGTAGAGCCCTCCTGAGTGAGGAGACGTGGAAGACGTCGTGCAATCTCGCTAACTCTAGCGGTAGCTCCAGTCTGTAAGCCAAGTGGTCGATCCGCTCCAGGATCCTATAGGGCCTCATATATCTCGGACTGAGCTTCTTCCGCCTGCATACCCGCGAGACTCCATGCATCAGACGTATCTTTAGGAATACCTGATCTCCCACCTGGAACTCTACCATACGATGTCACGCATCGTAATACTTGGCCTGCCTGCTCTGGCCTCCAGCATCCTGTCTCGAATCAGCCTCACCTGAGCCTCCGTGTCCTCCACGAACTCTGAGCTGAGTGCCTTGGGATCCTCATCCTGGATCCAGGACAATGGGGTCCTGCACTTCCGTCCGTATAATGCCTCATAAGGTGTCATACCTATGCTGGCCTGGTGACTGTTGTTCTATGAGAACTCGACCAACGACAACAGTCTCTCTTACGGTTCCCCACGGTCCAGAATGCATAGGCGTAGAAGATCCTCCAATGTCCGGTTGGTACGCTCCGTTTGCCCGTCTGTCTGGGGGTGGAATGCAGTGATGAATGTCAGTTGTGAGCCCAAGTAAGCCTGCACCGCTCTCCTTTCTCTCGATGTAAATCGTCCATCCCGATCCGACACAATCGTCCTAGGAACGCCATGGTATCGAACAAACTGCTCCACGAACCTTCGTACCGAATCGCCGACCGATGTATCCTTTCTGACTGGAATGAATCAGGTTGCCTTCGTCAATCTGTCGACGATCACCCATATCGAGTCATTCCCCACATGTCATCGGGGAAGACCATGTATAAAGTCCATTGCGATGTCGTCAAACTTCCACTCCGGCACCGGGAGTGGCTGCAATAATCCGGTCGGGTTCTTGCATTCCGCCTTCACGAGCTGGTAGGACTCGCAGTGGGTCATGAAATAGGTGATATCCCTCTTCATGCCCGGCCAATACATGGTCCTCTTCAAGTCCGCCGTCATCTTGGTGATACCCGGGTGCACTGAATACCTACTGCAGTGAGCCTCTGTCATGATGTCCTCCCGAATCCGGCCCCCTGCCGGAATGTATATGCGGCCTCTAAAGCTCAACAGGCCATCCTTCAGCGAATAGTCTCCAGCTGCGCCTGCCTCCAAGGCTCTGAACATTGGCTCTAGCTTGGCATACTGCCTCTGCCCATCCCTGATGCGGTCTCGGATGTCATATGTGGTACTCATCACCGCCAGGTACTCCTCATAAAGCTCTGGATCATCCTCGGATACTAAGGAGATCTGCATGTCCTCGAACGTCCGCAGTAGCTCCATGGCCATCAACTGAGGCTCTGCTCCCGACGTGGTAGCTCTCCTGCTCAGTGCGTCAGCCACCACATTCGTCTTCCCTGGGTGGTAATGCATCGTGTACCGGTAGTCGGATAAGAACTCCACCCAGCATCTCTGTCGAATGTTCAGCTCCTTCTGCGTATCTACGTACTTTAGATTCTTGTGATCTAAAAATATGTCGATGTGGACGCCATAGAGGTAGTGCCGCCAGATCTTCAGAGCGAACACAACCGCTCCCATCTCCAAGTCGTGCACCGGGTAATTCCGCTCATGGTTCTTCAACTGGCGGGAAGTGTATGCTATCATGTGCCCATTCTGCATCAGAACGGCACTCATTCCCTGGTATGGCGCATCCGTGTACACCGGGAATCCTTCCTTCCCCGATGGGAGGGCAAGGATGGGGGTTGTCGTAAACCGACCCTTCAGCTCCTGGAAGGCCGCCTCGCACTGCGGCGTCCAAACAAAAGCAGTATCCTTCTTTGTCAGGGATGTGAGCGGGAGGGCTATCTGGGAAAACCCTTGTACGAACTTCCGGTAATAACCGGCAAGCACAAGAAGCTCCGCAAGTCGGTGGCCATCTTCAGAAGTGGCCAATCCCGTACTGCCTGGATCTTCGTTGGATCCACTGCAAGACCCGCTTCACTAATAATATGACCTAAGAAGGCCACCTCCTTCAACCAAAACTAACACTTGCTGAACTTCACATACAGACAGTGCTACCGAAGCTTCTCCAATGTTAGTGCCAAATGACGTGCATGTTCCTCTTCCGTCCTCGAATAGATGAGGATGTCGTCGATGAACACGATGACAAAGATATCGAGATATGGCTTTAATACCCGGTTCATCAGGCTCATAAATGCTGAAGGTGCATTCGTGAGCCCAAACGGCATCACAGTGAACTCGTATAGTCCGTATCGGTTACTGAAAGCTATCTTCGGGATGTCCTCCTCCTGAATCCGCAGTTGGTAATACCCTGACCTCAAATCCAGCTTCGAGAAGCAGTGGGCTCCCTCTAGCTGGTCAAATAGCTCGACTATCCTCGGCAAAGGGTACGTGTTCTGCACCGTCAGCCTGTTCAGGGCTCTATAACCAATGCAGAGTCTGAGCGACTCATCCTTCTTCTTCACGAATAACACCGGAGCTCCCCAAGGCGAGGAACTCGGTCTGACGAACCCAGCTTCCACCAGCTCCTGCAGCTGGCTCTGAAACTCTGCTAGCTCCTTCAGGGCCATCCAATAAGGAGCTCTAGATACCGGCTTAGCCCCTGACACCAATTGGATCTAAAAATCCTTCTCACAGTGCGGTGGCAGCCCTGGCGGCTTCTCTGGGAATACGTTGGCAAAATCCCGTACTACGGGGATGCTGGCCACAGAATCCTTCGTCTCAATCGCCTCGAACAGCACCTGGTACACCTCATCTCCCTGTAGGTGGGCCTTGACGACCTGAACAGATGATAATAAGATACGGGAGGGGGTATGTTACCTTCGACTACCACTTCCGTGTCCTCGTGCTTTAGAACAATCCTTCTTGTCGGGCAGTTAATTCTTGCATGGCTCCCGTGCAGCCAGCTCATGCCCATGATCAGGTCGAAGTCTTTCATCTTCAAGAGCGTCGCTGGTGCTTCGAATAGCTTCCCTCCAATCTCTACGTTCATGTTGCACTTTGCGTTCGTCACTATCTCCGATCCGTTCGGGAATCGCACCCTCCTGTGGATGTCCTCAAAGTGCTGGACTTGGTCTAGATCGTCCATGAATTCTTCCGAGACGGATGAGTGTGAGGCACCCGTATCGAATAAGGTGTATGCGGGCTTGCCGCAGATGAGTACAATACCTATATGGTTTTTATTTGTTTGGTTCAACGCTAAGGTAAAACTAAGGTTTGTTAGGTACTAATGAACATAAACCAAAAAGACATTAAAAGTACCTGTAATGACCCTTGCGGGGTCCCGGGGTTGAGCTAGGTCCAGAGAGTACATCTGGTCCCTGTTCTATCTCCGGTCTCCGCCCTAAAATCCACGGCCTCGACCACATCCTCGACCCCCGATATGTTGGGCCGGTGGGGCAGCATGTAGTGCTGGTGGTGCATTCCTCTGAGGGCAGTTCCTCTGGATGTGGCCAATCTAGTGGAAGTGGTAGCACTCCGGTGGGGGAGGTGGCCCACCTCCTCCAATTCTCGGCATCTCCCGCATCTGTAGAGGCTGAGGAGCCAACACTACCGGCTCCCTATGCTCTTGCCTCTCCTCCTGGTGGGGTTGGTTCTCCGTCATTCTCTGCTGGTCTCTCCTGCCACCCCGTCCCTGATCTTCCATCAGTCTCTTCCTTCCAAGAATGGTATGCTGGTCTGCTTCCAGCCTCTTGGCCATGTCCAAAATCTTGGTCATACTGCCGTCGGATACGAAGAGGAGGGCTTGTCTCAGCTCATCACGGAGGCCCTTGTAGAACCTCTTCGCATATCCTGCGTCATCCAACTGATATGAATCCGAAAATCGGGCCAGGTGGGTAAACTCCCGGTGGTACTCCAAAACTGTCCTGCTCCCCTGACTCAACTGCAGGAATCTGTCCTCCAACTCGTCTCTTGCAGACCGCGGCACAAAATTCTCCAGCAGTGCTGCCTTGAAGTCATCCCAGGAAACATCGGCAACCTCTAGTACAGCATAAGTGGTGTCCAGCAGTGACTTCCACCATCTCTTTGCATGGGACTCCAAGCATGAGACCACCAGTAGCACCTCCATCTCTGTCGGGCACTGAATCCATGTCAGCATCTCCTCCATGATGTCTACGCACTCCTCCGTCTGCACAACTACCTCCGTCCCGAGGTATGATGGAGGAGAGAGACCTCGAAAGACATTCAACCAATTGGCTCCGGGGTTTGGCTGAGGAGTCAGTGCATGTTGTGCTCTAAATGCAACCAATATGGCTGTCAGTGTCTGCCCCATCTCCGTCTGTTGGAAAGGAGTAGGAGTCGATGGCGGTGGGACGACGTTTGGAGTCGGAGACACTCCATGCTGCGGGGTAGGGTTCGTCGTGGGCTACAAAAGAAAATTACATTCGTCAGGGACTTGGCTAAACAACTTCAGTTACAAGTGGACTTTTTCATGTGATTCCCCTTATGCGCACACCATTGGTTTCGCTGCTAGTTTCTCCTCAAACTAAGCCCGCGCTGGGTGGCCCAGGGTTTGTGGGCTTCTTTTCTTCGGATCGAGGTTTCGCTCTGATACCAGTTTGTAAGACCCCATTTTCTTTCTTTTGAAAACCCGGGTCTTATGCCCGGAACCGCCGCTTTGCGGTGACACCTTCAATCGGGAAGGTCGCCACTACAAAACGGCGATCTTGTTGGCCATATCGATCACCGCAGAAGAAAAGTAACATATCTGTTAACCTAGAAAATCAAGTCCACATCACATGAATATAATAACTGAATAAAGAGGTCCACATAGAGTAGCTGAATAATGGATAATAGTAATAAAAGGGCTCATGCCCAGTACATCATAGCCTCACTACAAAAGTCACTCGCAGAAGCATAATCTACTAAAACTAACAGAACACTCACGAATCCTGTCATCGGTGCTCCCGTGCTAGACTGTCCCGCCTCCATCTACACCAGCCTCTGGTGCTGTTGCGTCTCCTCCGTCCCCTAAAATGATAAGGTCCACCGACCGTTAGTCAAAAAGACTAAGGCTTCATTTGGGAGAGCGGTTGCGGTTGTAAAAGGAGCTGTTGTAAATGCAGGTTTGTAAATGCAGGTTTGTAAATGGAGCTGTTAGAAACTGGTTGCTGGAAATGGAGATCTATTTGGATAGTCTGTGTTTGCAGAGCTTTTCAGAACAGAGAACCATTTGGCAAAACAACGGTGTGATATTCTTGTTATTAATTTTTGTTCATGCTACCAATACATAATTAATCAGCTCGAAAAATACACACATACATAAAATACACACACACACCTGCATAATTTATCAGCTCGAAAAATACACACACACCTGCATATGACTGCACTTGCTAGGGTGTTGCATATAAAATACAACATTAGTTCTAGAATTACAACAAGGGATCAAAGTTACAGCATTCAGTCTCAACAAGGGATCAAAGTTATAGCATTCAGTCTCAACAAGGGATCAAAGCTGAAATTATAGCATTAACCACCGACTAGCATGGACTGAATGAACTGTGAAGCAAAAGAAGATGCATAAGGACCCATTCAACTATATGGCATGATACTCGAAAGAAGGCAAAAGAGTCTCCAGATAGATGAAACGTAGGGGCGGCAGCTTAACAAGTGGAATGAAGTTATCAAGAAAAAATATACATTCATGAAATGAAATCGAATAGGGAAATCGCAAAAAGAAAAAACCTAACAGGGAAAAACAGTAGAAATCCACGATCCGTACCTCTGCTCGGGTCTGACTAGGGAAGAAGATGAACAAGGGGAAGCTTGTGGGATCTACGTGAGGACCTTAGAAGATGAGCTCAGTAGATGAGAGGTCTCACACGAGCTGGATCTGCCACTGGAGAAGATGACGACGGGGAAGATGCCAAGAGAAGATGACGCCTAAACGCGATCTATACCAGGAGAAGATGAAGCCAGGAGAAAATGAGAAGGGATCACGCAAGCTGGATTTGATCTAGGAAGAAGATGATGCCTAAACGCGGTCGACTGGAGAGTTTATCACCATTTTGGGAACGCACAGAATAACACATCGCGGCTTTCGCTCGCGACTCGAAAAAATAGCGGAAAACAAACGCTAATTTACCTGGCGTTGCGTTTGCGAAAAACGTGCTGGCGTGAAATTGCTCTCCCAAATGAAGCCTAAGCCTCGTCCCCCCCCCCCCCCCCCCCCCCCCCCCATCCATCCCCAGTGGCCCTAGGTACCGAGCGGGAAGGATGAAGCGGAGGACATCAAGGGGTATAATCAAAACAGATGGCGTGGCCTAGCTATAGGAACAACTACCACTACACAAGTGTATATATATAATCAAAGCAGTAACTAATGCATAATAAAGAGCATGTAAAGGACAGTAAATAAGAATAGAAAAGTAACCATTGATTTATAGGGATGCCCACACAAACCTATAGACCAAGGGGTCGTTTAGCAGGGTTTATCGTATAAAAAGTCACATAACCAATTTATACGATATGGGTAGAGGTTGAAATGCAATGTTTATGCCATGTCATGCAAGTTTATGCAGTTTAATGTTATGTTCATACAAGTGCAACTCACACACTACGACTCTATGCACACAGATCTTTATTTCCCCCCTTTTTGGAGCTAGCAAAACTCCCAGGATACTTTCGTAGTGGCAAACAGAAGTGGTGGGTTGGGCATCACCCACCTCTAGGTTGGTATCTACACTACCTAACCTAGACCTATCGTACGCATCAACGCTAAGGACACAACATCGGAGCTCCTGCGTACTCTTGCTGGCTAATCCACCATACTTTTCTTTGGTAAAGTGTTAAGCACCCCTACCGAGCCAATGTATCGATGTCGGTGTGACGACCGTCAATACTAATGACCCACCACCTTTATGCACATACAATATATTACCACCTATCACCGAGCCCTAAGCTCCTCGGACTAACCCGTCCGTTACAATAATCCTCCGAGCCACCAGCTCGCCGGACTAACCCGTCCGTGCCAACAACCACCGAGCGCCGCTCGTGATTCTAAATCGACTAACCTCCCGCAAACATGGGGTATGAGTGTGTGTATTATTAAGTTAATCTTGAACATCATCTTATTCCTATAATGTAGGGTTAACCATGGACTTCCCGAGGATTACCCTGTGAGGGGCTCGCAGCGGTACCAGGAGCTATGATGGGATGACACCCCAAAGCTTCCTCTTTCCAAGGCACTTAATATTATTGGTAACTACCCATTATAATTACCCTTCTTATCATTATACTTGAATTGACCTCCTAAGTGTTTTCGGACTCCCCACGAGAAAGACGATCTTTCGTCAATCCCAAGCACACCTTAACCCTTAACTCACAAAGCACACTCTCATCACATAAACTCCTTCTGGTGACCTCACATCTTCTCAACCAGACTAGGTACACCATCTACCTTCCATTTCACCATACTGGTCTTCAATTTACCCAAGTTTTACAGCTTTACTATACACGGACCAAATGAGTTATGTGAGTTGCATAAAAGGAGGTACCCCAAATATTCATCCGACTGACTCAAGATTATTACTGGAAGTCTATCATGATATTCCAAGACTAAGTGTTCGTTTGGTTCGGCTTATTTGCTCCGGTGAGTTTGGACAAAAATGTCATTATCATATCAATCATTTTATGTTTATAACTAGTTTCTTTTTTTATAATGGTAGTAACATTTGTCATACCAAACATATATTCCATGACAATGACGATTTTGTCCAAACTCACCGGAGCAAATAAGCCGAGCCAAACGAAGCCTAAATCCAGATAATCACATTTTCCCTAATTATTTGGCATTTATTTTAATTTCTCCAACATTGGCCAAGTATGAAATTGTACATGAAGTAAAAGATCTCCTTATGATAAAGCTCCCATAAAATTACGGAAAATATACGATGTCAAAATAACAGTAAATTCAGAATATCATAATTTTATAGTAATGTTTTGATCTCTAATTAAAATATTAAACCATTTTCCAGTATTGTGAGTTAAAGAAGGAACCACCAAAAATATTTGTCCAAATTTTTTGGGAAAATTACCAAACCTTTATAATGATCAGAAATATTTACTGACCAAGTTTCAGAATTTATCAGAACAAATTAGTCATCTAAATATATATTTCAAGTAAATCCAAACTAGGGATCATTGTGAAGTAACCTTCTAATAAATAATTCTAATAATTATACAAAAATGCCCTATAATCAAGTTTCATAATTTTCCAAAGAATATTTGGCCCTCATTTAATTATCATAATCTTAAGACAAAATAAATGACTTGTGAATGAACTACTAATTAAATCAATACATAAATTACACAAAAATTACCAGAGGTCTATATCATGGTTTTATGTAATCTACCAAACTTTCATCAACATCCAAGACCACTTGAGCATGTAAATTTCTCTTATGAGAAAGTTCCCTAAAAAGGTTATAACCTAAATTAGAGGGGATGAGTGTTCTTAAAATTCTCATAAAATTTCCTAAGGTATATTTACACCCTATGAATTTATCTACCAAGTTTCATGATCATTCAAGGAAATATGCCCCTATGTTCTTTACAAGGCTTAAAGTGCAACCCTAAAGTTAGAACTAGGGTCCTTGGGCATATCCACCCCACATCACCCCAAATTACTCATGGGGGTGTCTTATGTGATCCTAAACCAATGGACCAAGTTTCACATCACATTGACGAGATTTGACCACCTATTCCATCATGTGAACTTTTGACCTAGTTTGACCTAGTTTGACCAAACTTGGGTTAACTAATTAGCCAACCAAATCAGTCCCAATTGGGCTGAAATTTTTACCAGTGTCATATCATGACCCTAAGGACCTCCCACCAAAATTTGGAGGGGATTGGATGTCATTAGACTGTAAAATTAATTAATATATGATTTATTAAATTTTTATAAAAACCTTCGAAAAATGTTCTCCAACAATTCCCATTTTTGGGTATGTTAAGGGTGTAGGTATAAACAACCTATGTTTCAAATTTCAAGCCAATATCATTATCCCATCTAAAGTTACTTAAGAAATAGTGGTTGTCCCACCCTACGGACCAGCCCTACCAAAATTGCTCTACAGGGCGCTACATTGCTCTTTTTGGGTTGAAACAAATTTGAACTTAAAGTACACACCAAGGGATAACCCTTTGGTGTTGGCCACTTTTTCATCAGGGGGCAGTAAGTATTTTCTATAATTATTTCTAACTACTGCCAGTAAAGGGGCAGAAATAGTAATATCAATATACCACTACATAACTTGCATAGATCTTAAACCACAAATGAAGGGCATCTCTTCATCTTCTCCAATAATCCAACAGCCACGGTTGGCCCGTCCTGTAGCAACTTGGGAGGTGATTTCCCGACCACCAGATGCTCTCCCGATCGGCCAATGCTTCCACCACCTCCGTTGATGTGGCGGCTAACGATGTACGATGGTTGGCCGGCTGGAGGCGGACGGAATCAGAAATTTAAACGAGGGAAGAAATCTTGATCACAAGCTTTCAGCCATGCCGTTTCAAGACCAATTAGCCCCAAATCTAGTGGCCAAAATGATAGGATCTACCCACTAAGAAATAGACGAGAGGGGAGGACCAGAATTGCGGCTTATAGCCATGTCGATCGCCGGTCCGCCATGGTTGGTCGAGAGCTCTTGGGTGCCATGTCGGTAGGTGCCTAGGTATGAGGATTCTTCTAGGAAACGGGGGAAACTCATTCCCTACACCCCTTGGGCCCTTTTATAGAGCCAAATCCTGGTGGGGGTGGGAAGCGGGGGGGAAGATGAAGCTTGGGATTCCTCCATTAACACCATTCATGGTGGAAATTTCGGCCATCTCCAAAGGTCACTCATTTCACCCTCCTTAAAGGTTGGAAAAACTCTTAATATTCTTCTAATTGAGAGGGGGAATGAACCCCCATCAATTGGGAGGACTTTTGGACTCCCTTGGTCATGAATTTGACCAGCAAAACGAGTCCCGCCCGTCTCCCGTCGATTTAGCTACCACCGACGCTAGTGCTAGTGCCAGCGTTAGCCCCTCGGAGGCTTAATGCATGTCGGTTTGGCAACCGTCAGGCGCTACCGCTACCGCCAGCGCTAGCACTAGTGCCTGCGCTAGCGTTTCAACAGTATTTGGTTCGTCCCAGTGATTCAGTGTTCGTCTCAGCGGTTCACCTAAACCAACACTACCGCCAGCGCTAACCACTAGCGTCGGCGCTTGCGCCGTATTCAATATACCCCTTTCTTTTTATGGTTGGGTAATTGAGGTACTACGAGGGGACCCCTTTACTGGGTTAGACACGTCATGGTGGGGTCATGGGTTACGGTGATGCCCTAAGGCCAACCCTAGGCTTGGTAATTGGAAATCACCATCCGCAGACCATGACGATTTTCGCCTCATGCCTAACTCTTATGTTTTCTTTGCGCATCCTAGGGTTTTGTCATGACCTAGTCATGACAAAACCGTCCTAAATGTTACAAATCCCAATACATAAAAATAAAAATTTCGTCCCCGAAATTCAGGTTATGCCTGTGGGGTTCCTATAGCAAGTGATTAAATGTAACATCCCAAACAGAAATTAAGTTATACCTGTCGTAAAGAGCTCTGGATACTTTTGATGCACCAAGTCTAGCGGCTCCCAAGTGTGCTCCTTCTGTCCATGGTTCCGCCATAGGACTTTGACCAACGGTACCTTCTTGCGCCACAGGACTCGCATCTCTGTGTTATCTATCCGGATCGGCTCCAGGTTAACTGACCGATCAGTAGCTACCGACCACTCTATATTAGATATTTGCTGCTCTGGCCGGAGTAGAGACCTCTTGAGTGAGGAGACGTGGAAGACGTCGTACAATCCCGCTAACTCCGGCGGTAGCTCCAGTCTGTAGGCCAAGGGGCCGATCTGCTCCAGGATCCTATAGGGCCCCATTTATCTCGGACTGAGCTTCTTCGGCCCGCGTACCCGCGAGACTCCATTCATCGGACGTATCTTCAGGAATACCTGATCTCCCTCCTGGAACTCTACCATACGATGTCGCACATCGTAATACTTGGTCTGCCTGCTCTGGGCCTCCAGTATCCTGTCTCGAATCAGCCTCACCTGAGCCTCCGTGTCCTCCACGAACTCTGAGCCGAGTGCCTTGGGATCCTCATCCTGGATCCAGGACAATGGGGTCCTACACCTCTGTCCGTAAAATGCCTCATAAGGTGCCATGCCTATGCTGGCCTGGTGACTGTTGTTGTATGAGAACTCGACCAATGGCAACAGTCTCTCCCACGGTTCCCCGCGGTCCAGAATGCATAGGCGTAGAAGATCTTCCCATGTCTGGTTGGTACGCTCCGTTTGCCCATCTGTCTGGGGGTGGAATGCAGTGCTGAATGTCAGTCGTGTGCCCAAGTAAGCCTACATCGCTCTCCATTCTCTCGATGTAAATCGTCCATCCCGATCCGACACAATCATCCTAGGCACGCCATGGTACCGAACAAACTGCTCCACAAACCATCGTACCAAATCACCGACCGATGTGTCCTTTCTGACTGGAATGAATCGGGCCACCTTCGTCAATCTGTCGACGATCACCCATATCGAGGCATTCCATGCACCCTATGAACTTATCTACCAAGTTTCATGATCATTCAAGGAAATATGACATATGTCCTTCACAAGGCTTAAAGTGCAACCCTAAAGTTAGAACTAGGGTCCTATGTGATCCTAAACCAGTGGCCCAAGTTTCACATCACATTGACGAGATTTGACAACCTAATTCCATCATGTGAACTTTTGACCTAGTTTGACCTAGTTTGACCAAACTTGGGTTAACTAATTAGCCAACCAAATCAGTCCCAATTGGGCTGAAATTTTTATCAGTGTCATATCATGACTCTAAGGACCTCCCACCAAAGTTTGGAGGGGATTGGATGTCATTAGACCGTAAAATTAATTAATATATGATTTATTATTTTTTTACAAAAACCTTAGAAAAATATTCTCCAAAAATTCCTATTTTTGGATATGTTAAGGGTGTAGGTATAAACAACCTATGTTTCAAATTTCAAGCCAATATCATTATCCCATCAAAAGTTACTTAAGAAATAGTGGATGTCCCATCCTACGGACCAGCCCTACCAAAATGGCTCTACAGGGAGCTATATTGCTCATGTTGGGCTGAAACAAATTTTAAATTAAAGTACACACCAAGGGCTACAACTTTGGTGTTGGCCACTTTTTCATCAGGGGGAGGTGAGTATTTTCTATAATTATTTCTAACTGCTGCCAGTAAAGGGGCGGAAATAGGAATATCAATATAACACTACATAACTTGCATAGATCTTAAAGCACAAACGAAGGGAATCCCTTCATCTTCTCCAATCAGCCAACGACCACGGTTGGCCCGTCCTGTAGCAACTTAGGAGGTGATTTCCCGACCACCTAGATGCTCTCCCGGTCGGCCAATGCCTCCACCATCTCCGTTGAGGTGGCGGCCAACGATGTACGATGGTTGGCCGGCCGGAGGCGATCAGAATCAAAAATTTAAACGAGGGAAGAAAGCTTGATCACAAGCTTCCGGCCATGCCGATTCAAGACCAATTGGCCCCAAATCTAGTGGCCAAAATGATAGGATCTACCCACTAAGAAATAGACAAGAGGGGAGGACCTGAATTACGGCTTGTAGCCGTGTCGATCGCCGGTCCGCCATGGTTGGTCGAGAGCTCTTGGGTGTCATGCCGGTAGGTGCCTAGGTATGAGGATTCTTCTAGGAAATGGGGGAAACTCATTCCCTCCACCCCTTGGGCCCTTATATAGAGCCAAATTTTGGTTGGGGGGGGGGGGGGGGGGAATATGAAGCTTAAGATTCCTCCATTAACACCATTCATGGTGGAAATTTCGGCCATCTCCAAAGGTCACTCATTTCACCCTCCTTAAAGGTTGGAAAAACTCTTAATATTCTTCTAATTGATAGGGGGAATGAACCCCCATCAATTGGGAGGACTTTTAGACTCTCTTGGTCATGAATTTGGCCAGCAAATCGAGTCCCGACCGTCTCCTATCGATTTAGCTACCACCGGCGCTAGTCTTAGCGCTAGCGTTAGCCCCTCGGCGGCGTAACGTCTGCCGGTTCGGCAACCGTCAGGCGCTACCGCTACCGCCAGCGCTAGCGCTAGCGCCTGCGCTAGCACTAGCGCGTGCGCTAGCATTTCGATGATATTTGGTTCGTCCCAGCGGTTCAGTGTTCGTCTCAGCGGTTCACCTAAACCACCACTACCGCCAGCGTTATCCACTAGCATCGGCGCTAGCGCCGTATTCAATATACCCCTTTCTTTCTATGGTTGGGTAATTGAGATACTACGAGGGGACCCTTTTACTAGGTTAGACACATCATGGTGGGGTCATGGGTCACGACGATGCCCTAAGGCCAACCCTAGGCTTGGTAACTAGAAATCACCATCCGCAGACCATGGCGATTTTTGCCTCAAGCCTAACTCTTATGTTCTCTTTGCGCATCCTAGGGTTTTGTCATGACCTAGTCATGACAAAACCGTCCTAGGGGTCTAGTCATTTGGATGATGTTACAACAGGTCTGCTCGGGGCCAACCTTTGAAACCTGCCACCGAGTGAGCCTACAACCCTGCCAGCTAGGTGGGAGCCTGGTCGCGGGTCTGCTCGGGGCCAACCTTTTGAAACTTTTCATCCTGCCACCGAGTGAGCCCACAGCCCTGCCAGCTAGGTGAGAGCCTGATCAGCGGGTCTGCTCAGGGCTAACCTTTAAAACCTGCCACCGAGTGAGCCTACGACCCTACCAACTAGGTGGGAGCCTGGTTAGTGGGTCTACTCGGGGCCAATCTTTGAAACCTGCCACCGAGTGAGCCTACGACCCTGCCAGCTAGGTGGGAGCCTGGTCAGCGGGTCTGTTGGGGCCAACCTTTTGAAATTTTTCATCCTGCCACGGAGTGAGCCTACGACCCTGCCAGCTAGGTGAGAGCCTGGTCAGCGGGTCTGCTCGGGGCCAACCTTTTGAAACTTTCCATCCTGCCACCGAGTGAGCCTACGGACCTGCCAGCTATGTGAGAGCCTGGTCAGCGGGTCTGCTCAGGGCCAACCTTTAAAACCTACCACGGAGTGAGCATACGACTCTGCCAGCTAGGTGGGAGCCTGTTTAGCGGGTCTTCTCGGCGCCAACCTTGTGAAACTTTCAACATCATCTCGCAAGCCATTATACCACATATATACGAAAATTGATGTTTAAAGAATAGGTATTTACAATACATGAACTTGAGGATAGAAACGCTTCAAGTCGTTACCACTCCATGTATGACCAACAGACTCGTCTTCCACATTCTGGAGGCGACATCCCCCCGACTTCAAGGTTTCCTCAACGACATAGGGGCTCTCCCAATTGGGATTGAGCTTTCCTACCGCGGCTGACCTTCCGGCCGCGTCGACCTTTTTTAATACGAGATCCCCCTTCTCGAATTGCTTGATCCTGACATGCATGTCAAAGTATTTGGCCATCCGTCGCTTGACCTCTTCCTGCCAAATGGCGGCAAGATCTCGGACCTCCTCGATCAGGTCCAGGGAGAGCCGCAACTCCTCCTCGTTCCCTGCTCTCCATTCTTTGTCACCCCCTTCGGCGGCCCTTACCCGCGGCGTCTTGACTTCAAACTCCACGGGAATAACGACCTCACAACCGTGAGAGAGCATGAAGGGGGTTAAAACTCAAGAAAAACTTCAGTGGATGATCACATGCTCAAGGTACAACTAGTGGGACTACGACAACAAGGGGTCGGTCGAGTGAACGATCGTGCAATATCGAGTGCACGGTCGTGCAGTATCGAGTGCACGGTCGTGCAGTTTACATAAATGTTTTAAATTTTAATGCGAGTCATGGATCTCAATCCAACGAATGAGATTTAACCTAATATAGTGAAGGAGGGCCGAACTCATTCATTTCGACCGGTTCTTGGCGTGAGAGAGGAGAAGAGAAGAGAGGAGAGGAGAAAGGAATGGAAGACCTAGGGCTTGAGGAGATCGGACCATTGGAGGAGATTCTCAGCTCCGACCGAGGATCTGAGATTGTGGAATCGAAGAGCTCCTTCCTCCCGTCGTTGTCCACCAAACCATTAAAGGATTCATGGCACCATGGAGGACTTCAAGGTCAGACTCTATCCTCTGATCTTAGGACTATTTGTATGGTTCATTGTTTGATTCTTTTCATATGGTGAGTTCCTCTCTCACTAATTAGTGCATGAACGACCACCTTTGGTTCGTTAGAACCCCGATGCTTGAGATTGCGTCATAAGTATGATTCGTATTAGAAATCCGACGTTTAATTTTGGATTAGACATGATGCGTGAAGTGTATTCGTGACTGTAAGCCCGAATTAATGATGTTGTATGACAATTTACATTTATTGTCCGTTCGGATCGCGGGTTTTGGTTTTGAAGAATTGGAATTCAGTAAAACAAAAAACCAGTAGGTTTTGGTTTTCCTGAATTCCAATTATGTTGTTCGGCTGCAGGAAGTTTTTGAGCTACATGAATTGAAATTGGGCAATTTAGATGTTCGGTTGCAAGATAGAATTCATCTACAGGAATTGAATGAAGCTAAAAATTCTATTTAGAAATATAAAACTGCACGAAGATTGAATCATACATTGGTGAGCGAATCATGCATTGACATGATTCATGAATGAGCATGCTGGGTAATGAAAATAGAGAATGAATGAACACCATTAATTAGCCCAAAATAAATAAAACCAACTGGATGGCACTATAGGATAGATCGGAAAATGCCTAATGCAACCAAATTCAAAACCTACATCGCAGAAAAACAAAAACACCTCAGGAAGAGGGTTCCGGAGGAAGAGGCGCTCAAGTTGAAGGAGAAATGTCCACCGGAGAAGGATCGGAGTCGATGGATGAGGAAGTTGAAGTAGAAATGTCCACCGGAGAAAAACTGCATGGCAGATTTACGAGGAGGAAGATGAATGCGATGAAGAAGAAGATGAACAGGAAAACGGAAAAGAAAAGAGGAAAAAGGAAAGCTTACCTCACCGTCGGCGAAATTGAAAGGAAGGCTCACCTCACCGCCGGCAAAATCGAAAGAAGAAAAGATGAAAACGAAAGGAAAAGAGGAAGGCTCATCTCACCGCCGGCAAAATCGATCGCAAGTTGCGATGCGACGGGAGGATGGCTGCGGGTCGTGAGGGCTGCGTGCACGATTCCGTGAAAAAAACGGGGGTTTGGTATAGGTTTTGGGGTTAGGCGTTAAAGAAAAGCCGTGGTTTTCACTAATTCCGAGTCCCACGGTATTTCCTACCAACCGAACGCCTGAAAGATTTTATTTATCCCGAAAACCAAAAACCGGAACCCAAGAGCCACGAACCGAACGGACCCTTAGGGTTTGACCTAGTCCTAGTATGGTAAATGATGACGAACCTTATGTAATTCGAGAATTGAGGATATCTTGTAGGCTATTATGAGATGAGCATATCTAGGGCGTGGGTGTTGTTTTGCTCTTGGAGATAGTGAACCATTCTTCCACTTTAGTATTGATTGATGGTGATAGCCACAGACTGTGCGAAGAGAGACGTGTGCATGAATCGGTCGGTCTCACAACCTTACATCATCATCCAATACTTTCACTTCAAGGAAGAGAACCATGAATCGGTCGGTCTCACAACCTTCGAGCCGAAGGCAAAAGCCACCGTCTCCTCGTTCTAGTGCAGCAGGTACGAGCACGTGTACGGCCAAGTGTGGCTTCCTCTCCTCTTTCCTCTTTTGTCTTTCTACGGTCTCCTTACGATCCTTATTTACGTGGATCTTCCGAGCGAATGATGGATTAACTGATTAAGATGGTTTTCGTAATAGATTAGTTTTATATTTCCTAAACAATTGAAGTTCCTGCTTCAGTTTGTGTCTTCCTCGCCAATCGCCATGCTCGACTCGTTTTTCAACAAGGGCTTCAAGGCGGCAAAATGGTAATGACTAATTTTTGGCTCCTCTTGTTTCTTCAAGAATTTCGAGTTGTTTTTTGGGTATAGATGTCGGTTTGAAATTGGCTCCTCTTGTTTCTTCAAGAATTTCGAGTTGTTTTTTGGGTATAGATGTCGGTTTGAACTTATGGGAGTATTAGTACTTTGATTTTGATTCATTGTGATTTTGATATTCTCTCTTTTTTAATTTTCAGCAAGACGCTGCTGAAGCTGACAATTCCTAGGATAAAGCTTCTGAGGAATAGAAGAGAGATCCAGTTGAAGCAGATGAGAAAAGATATTGCAAAACTTCTTGAGAATGGGCAGGAAAGTACTGCTCGTATCAGGGTATGGCCATTTTTTATATCTATTTCTTTTTTCTCATGTTTTGCAAGCACTCCCATATATGTATTAGGTAAAGGTGGATGGGTTGCTTTGCTGAAAATTCCTTCAAATATATACCCATTACAACCAGCCAGTTGTTCTTTGTCTAGAAGGGTCAAAAAAGACTGGTGAAAGATGTCACTTATTGTTCTCGTGTAACAAAGTTTCTTGATGGAAACGTATATCCAGCAAAGAATGATCTAAAATGTTTTTTTTTTTGGATATTAGGTAAGGATATTGTTGGGCCTCTCTTCGTGAGCATAATAATCGAAAGAGGACATAATGGAATGTAACTCAAATAAGTACATATTCAATGTAGGGGGAGGAAGAGTCGAAGAGAGATACACTGCTGAGGGGGAAAGAGAGAGAGGGAGAGGGAATGGGATGAGAGAAAAGGATTCAAGCAATTCTCTCTCTCTCTCTCTCTCTCTCTCTCTATATATATATATATATATATATATCTTTAACTACTATACGGAAGTAGTTTGGAGTGGTAAAAAAAATCTTAGCCATTCAAAATGAGACAAGCTTTTGATCTTATCCTTACAATGGAGAGAGAGAAAGAAAGAGAGAAGAGAGAGGGAGAGGGAATCATTATAGCCCTCCTAAACCTACATGAGAGAGGGATAAGAATAGAAATAGGGAGAGAGAGAGGTAGAGAGATTGATATTTTATGTAAAATGTAAATTTTTTTACAAAATAAAAATAGGAATATTGATACATATTTTTTTACGGTCATTTCAAGTACTCATATATATATATATATGTTTTGAATAAAAGTCAATGCTCATATGCGGGCGCAGCCCGCTCATATGTGGGCGCAATCCGCTCATATGCGGGCGCACCCCGCTCATATGAGGGTTCAGCCCGCTAAGAGTTAGCGAGCACAACAAATGTCACCGCTACCGACGAGAGAGAGTCAGCGCCCACGACAAATGTCGCCGCCCACGCCGTTACACTCACATAGGGCCTTCGGCCCGCGCCTTTTCACTTGTATATATATATATACACACATATATACATTGCAATATTGTTCTATTGACACATGTGATTTTAAGACATTTTTATATTGAAGAAGGTTTGAATATTTACATAACATGTTCAAGATTAATGGGGGACATTGAATATGCCCTTATTGCATTTTTAAAGTATGAAACGTATATAAAAGTGATTACTAATTAATTCAACATTAAATGATGATTATATTATACACTGAGAATAATCTATGGATGTGAGATTAAACCTATAAAGGACCTGGGGCTTTGGTTGCCAATCAGTATGACCATGTGAACCAACAATTGATTCAACTCCATGTGGAGGATCTGGTTTGTGTGTCCCCGTCAAAAGTGAATTTTCTATGTAAGCTGGAATATTGACTTTGTGAATTTTCTAGGTAAGTTGGAATATTGACTCTGGTGATGGTGGACTTGAAATTGGCATCTGTATATCTCTTAGATTGTTGTAGAGGTAGATGTGACACCTATAGAAGGATTTGAGACTTTGGTTGCCAATCAATATGACATGTGAATCAATAATTGATTCAGCTCCAGGTGAAGGATCTAGTGCATGTCTTCTGCAACAATTCACCCCTGCCGAAAGGGAATTTTCTATGAAGGGTTGAAATATATTAGCCCTGGTAATGGTGGACATGAAACTTGCATTTGTATATCTTGCATATTGTTGCAGAGGTAGAGATTAAATCTATAAAAGGATCTGAGATTTTGGAGACCAATTGATGCGGAGCAGTGATGGACGAGTTTTGGGGCCCATTCGGGCTGATTTGGCGACTTACCATATATGGCGTGCCCGGATCGACGATCCGACTCCGTGGATGCGTCCGGATGCGTGTTGCGAATCATTTTCATATATAGCATTATGTATTTTGAGTATCTTTTCATGTAGTTATGGCATCGGAACCGCCGGCCAATCATAGCCGTCGATTTCGGTTGCCCTAATATTGTTTTATTATAAATAGGTCTTTAGGGCTGCAGGAATTCTTATTGCTGAAATTTGGAGTCTTCTTCCTCATTTCCGGTGATCTCCTCCGCGGTGCCGACTCCGTGGAGCCCCCTTGGTGACGACTCCTTGGGTAAGTATCTCATTTTCCTTTATTCCCCTTCTCCTCTACCAGCAGCCACCCTCCTACCTTCTTGCCGCCAGCCCCCCTCCAAGTTACTGTTCAAAAATTAAATTCCCTATTCATCAATATAGTTTTTCCCCCCCATTTCCTGCCTGTTCACCGTCAGCCGTCTCCCCTTCCAGCCGCTCCTCTCCTTGTTAGCCTCCCTCCTCCCTTCATCTACAGCCCTTCCCAATCCCCGCCGTCAGTCCCTATCAAAGTCCAGCCGCCAGCCTTGCTGAGCCCATCCGCCGCCCCTACAGGAACCCCTACCACCGCTCCTTCAAAACCCCCAGTCACTGCCCTCTTCAAAGCCCTGCCGCCGCCCCTCTACAGCCCATTCACTGCCGCCCCTCCACAGCCTGAAACCCCACACCACCAATACAGCAACACCACCAGCCGCCCCTCCCATAACCCTCCTGCCGCCCCTGTCCAAAACTGGCCAGATCTGTCCAGATCTGGACAGATCTGTCCTGGTCCAGTCCCTGACCTCGAATCAGCCCTAAAACGCCTCAAACCCGCAGCCAATCACTCCTCTTCCGTGGACCCACCTTCCCCCTTACCCGATCTAGTCTTCCACCACCCGGAAAGACCCCATTTCGCCTTCAAACTTCAGATTTATGTTAAATCACTGCAGCCCTGGTTTATCTCAGATTTCGTGTTGTGTTTTGTATTGGATTTTGGTTGTAAAACATTGTTAACGTTTGGAATATTATATGCTTGCTATGATGTTCATGTTATTATAATTATTTGTGCTCAGATTAATCTCTAACTGCAGGATTGGAATTATTCGTCGCGCGCTCTATCTTTGGCCCTCCACGCGGAGGGAAACCAAAGCTTGTTCGCCCCAATTAATTATTGTATCTTGCTATGAATTTATCTGCGTGAGATGTTGACTTTAAAATTTATTATCTGATTTGGAGTCACGCCGTCGGGCTTTGCATAGCATGTAGGGTTAGGTCACGGTTTATCAAGGAGGTCGGGGGATCGAACCCCGGCCTCAACAACCTATCGGCCCTGTGGTGGGGCCGGGGATGGGTTGGGGTGTACGGTCCGCGGGACCTGATAAGGCTCATCGGGTGGACTCCCGGTGGGACCCCTGGGCCGTGGTGGGATGCCAGGTATCCAGGGTGGCAGGCGGGTGGTGATGCCCGTCCTGCATCACCAATCAATATGAAGATGTGGATCAACAATTGATTCAACTGCAGGCGGAGGATATGGTGTATGAACGGTTGGAATGTATTGGCCCTGATGATGGTGGACATGAAATTGACAGTTGTATATCTTGCAGATTGCTGTAAAGGTAGAGATTAAACATATAAAAGGATCTGGGGCTTTGGTTGACAATCAAGATGAACATGTGAATCATCATAAACTTAGCATGTGGCAGCATAAACTTAGCATGATTACCCCGACATACTAGCAGTTGAACAGTATCATGTAGCAATGTGAGCAGAATCTCATAGGGTAATTGATCAATGTCATCATCTATTAGTTCAAACTCAATTATTCGCTAACAAAACCTCAACCAATATAGTTGTTTCACACTTATCAGATTCATAAGTATCTAACTCAACACCATAATCATTGTAATCTTCAATCAGTTTTTCTAAATTAAATAGATTGTCTAGAAATTTCAATCTGGTTCCTTGACCTATAGAGATAATGTGTTTAGTTTTATAGGTGGGGCTTGTGGTTTGATGGTTGAGTGGAAAAGCAGAGGTATCCCATGAAACTATATAATCATTAAAAGTAATATGTATTTTTTAACCTTGCCACTTTCTTCATTTATGACTGCTTTCAGGGGTCATGGGGGAGATAGGTCTTCGATACATTTAATTCACATGGGTCATGGGGGAGATAGCAAAGATAATAAGGTTAGGAACATTTATAGATAGCCCTCAAATCCCCAAACAACACATACATTGCACCAATAATATCCATCGCCCTCTCAAGCTGAGAAGTATATATTGGTCATTCGCAATTTGTTAACTAATTCTTCGAAGTTTAGCTTGTGTGTACCTTTCGCCAATACAACAACAACTTGTTATTTAGTAGGAATATGTGTTGAAAATACTTACATTATTAACTTTTCCGTTGATGACGTGTTGGATCCACTTCTACTTGCTTTATAGTTCGTAGAAAACAGAGTTGTGTGCAATGCCTCGCAATAGACTTATTATCAAAATACAACTTCATAGGTTCACTACCTTTTACTCCGAGCCCCTTCAGTAGTTTCTTGAGCCAAGCTCCTTCACATATGCCATGCACATGGGCACGATTCTCTGCTTTAGCACTCTTCCGATCAATAACATGTTTTTGCTCATCCATGTTATTAAATTACCTCAAACAAATGTGTGGTAGAGAAATGTGATCTTTATTAATGACTGGCCCTTCTCGTTCAACATCATTAAACTTCTCAACCATTATGTGATTTTTTTTTCCGTAAATATAAGTCATTTTCAGGCGTCCTCTTTAAATACTTCAGAATCCAAAATACAACTAAAGTTGTTTCTCCTGGGGAGTGTACGTAAACTAATTAACTAATCCCACAACAAAAGCGACATGATATCATGTATTCGAAAAATAAGTTTTCAACCAAATATTGAATCTTTCTGTCAACTTCAATAGTATATTCTTTCTATCCAATTTCACATTTGGTTTCATTGTAGTATCAACATGTTTGCATTATGTCATTCCATTCTATTTTAGTAGATTAATATCATATCTCCTTTGCAAAATAAATTCACTGCTTTGTTTCTGGAAACCTCCATCCCGATGAAATACTTTAGACACCCAAGATCTTTGAGTTCAAGCTCATTAGCCGGATACTTCTCCAAATTTTGATTTCTTATAGATTATCTGCCATCACAATGATGCCATCCACAGACTATAAGAACATTAATTTTATCTCCTTCTGAGTGTTTAGCGAAGATTGTAAGGAATTTGTTAGTGTTAGTAAATTTCTTAAACCACTATCTTCGAGATTGTTTCAAACCATAGAGATAAAAGTGACATGCCTTATTATTTACTTGAGTAAAACCAAGAGGAATATCCCTATAAACTTCTTCATGTAAGTCTCCATTGAACATTTTTTTTCGACAAGCTGTCTTAATAAATAGCCTAAATTAACCAGTGATAAGAGAATTTTCGTAGTGTTGAGTTTATCAACTAGTGCAATAGTCATGTCATAGTCTATGCCATCAATTTGAGTAGACCCCTTGACTACAAGTCAAGCCTTATACTAATTTGTATGAATTAATACTCTCATCCACATTATATTTTGCAATGAAGATCTACTTACGTTTAGCATTCTTCTTCAATGATCAACTACTTCCAAAGTGCCTTCTTTAAAAGAACCCATTTCTTCTAAAGCTTGCAGCCGCCACATTGGAATGTTAGAAGGTTTTTGACTGTTTTTTAATTACTCAGTCTTGGACGCCAAACCAGCTGATGGTAAATAAAGAGGGAGATAATCTTTCATAAAAAATAAAGTTTGAGATGGGATGATGCTGAGATCTATTGGAGGATCCATATGCTCTCGAGCTGCCACATTGTGATCCTCAAAATATGTGCAATCAAGAGACTTCTCATTAAAGCTAATGTTTTATTCCGAAACCTTTCATGGCATGATATCTTGTTTGTCAAGGTCTTGAGGTTTTCTCCATCTTGAATACATAATTAAATATGGTTAATCCACTGGTAGGTTGATTATTTCCAAGTATTCAATATACTATTTGTGACCTAATATACTCAAATGAATCAATGATTTTGGGAGCATTCATATTAAATTTAAGAGATCCAGCAACATAAATGGTGACAGATTTTTTTCTAATACACCATTTTCTGTGGTGTATCAGGAAATGAACTTATGATGGATGATTCCTTGAATTGATAATTACTATCCAATAAGATAATATAAGTATGAGTTCTCATTTTCGATTCTTAAGGTAGTTGAATATACGTAATTGGTTTTATTTTTTTGTCTTCGCAATGTATTACACGTGATATGTCACGTGAGTCTCATCCTATATATGCATGCCTATCACTTGTATTAGGGCAACTAAATAGAATATTTTCATTCTCCACTTGGTATCAGAGCCTACGGCTCCGCTCGATCCTCTCGTCCAGCCTGCTCCTCCGCTCAATCCGCTCGATACGCTCGCTCCGCCGATCTGCTCGATACGCTCGCTCCGCCGATCTGCTCGATACGCTCGCTCCGCCGATCTGCTCACTCTGCTGATTCGCAGATCCCGTTCCGCCGCTCGTCCCAACTGCTCCTCCCGATCCGCAGATCGTCGTCTTCGCCGCTCCAGCCCAGGGCTCTAGAGGGTCGCGCCTAGCTCTCTGCTGCTCCCTCCTTCCTCCAGCGCCGCCGCTCCTCCGCCAATCTTCCTCCAGCGGCCTTCTCCGCCTGTTCTGCGAGCGGCTGTTTGTCTTTGGCCGTTTTGTATTCCATGCCTCTGTCGGACACATCGTGGTCACATCCCATGGTGTCCTCTCTGGTGGCGTGATCTAAGGGAGGCTCGTAAGATGTGAGTTCTACTTGCTGATTTCTTCATCTTGTTTCTTTTTCGGAGGACCTCGATGGGTGATTTCTCTGACATCTCATCCTCTCCTCGGACTGATCCTTCTGGTGTTCCTCCTCGGAGCCATGGTCAATCTGGCTCGTTAAAGATCACTACAGTCCCCTTGGATGACACGAATTATCTTGAGTGGTCCAGGGCATCGCATCATGCTATACAGAGTCATCAACTATATGGGCATATATTGATGTAACCGTTGTTGAGCCACCGCGTATTGATCCCTCATGGAAAAAATGGGATGCAGACAATTCCTTGGTTGTCTCATGGTTACTTCACTATATGCCCCTCACGTGTATCACAACTATATGCTTATGAATTCTGCTCATGAAATTTGGACTCATGCCCGTGAAACCTACTCTCAGGCTGGGAGTTCGACGCAGATTTATGAGCTCACTCGCCGTGTTCTGGAACTGAAGCAGGGACCCCTGCCTTTCTATGCTTACTACTCCGAGTTTGAACATATTTATCAGGAACTAGATTACTTCAACACCTTTACTTCTGCATGCACTGTCGATGCCCTGGCCCTTTAGAAGGACAAAGACCGCTTTCGTGTTCACGTCTTTCTTATAGGGCTCAATATGGAGTTTGATGTTGTTCACCCGCATGTCCACCGCGAGCCTCTTCCCTCTCTTAAGGAGGCTTTCGGTATGCTCCTCAGTGATGAGAATCGCCACCGCTCCCTTGTTCCTTCTACGAATCATTCTTCTCTTGCTGGGATGGGTTGTGGTCCTTCTACACACTCTACTCCTGAGTGCGGCCACTGTGGGAAGAAAGGACATACTAAAAACACCTGTTATCGCCTACATCTTCATCTTACCCCACTTGGTCGGGGAATTGGTGCCCATGGGAGAGGCAGTCACCATGGTGGTGGTCGTCCGTATGGTGCCCGCTCACAGTATTCTGCCCATTCGACTGAAGTTTATGAGGACAACCCCCCTCTTGGGGACTTTCTGCTGAGGAACTGGAGGCCTTCCGTCGCATGTTGCGTTCGCATTCTGACGCTGCTTTCACTGATTCCGCTGCCGCCTTTGCCACTTAAGGTATTTTGAGTGCCCATGTCGTGTCTTCCTCCCACTCCGAGTGGATCATTAACTCAGGTGCCACTGATCACATGACCGACTCTGCCTCAGGTTTTACCTCTTGTACTCCTCTCTCTGGTCGTGATATGGTTATTACTGCCAATAGTTCTCTTTCCTCTATTGTTGGCAAATAAACAATTTCTTGTTCTCCTGGCCTTTCTCTTTCCTATGTCTTGCATGTCCCTTCATGTCCTCGAAATCTATTATCCATTAGTCATTTGACACATTCGTTAAATTGCTCTGTGACCTTTCTCCCTGATGTTTGTGTGTTTTAGGATCTGGCTACAAAGCGGAAGATTGACAGTGGTAGGAATGTTGGCGGACTGTACTTGTTGAACCAGCAGTTTTCTCCCAGTGCTCTCTTCACCACTTGTGCTCCTACTCTTCATGACATCCGGCGAGGGCATCTTCGTCTTGGCCACCCATCCGCTTTATATCTTACCAAACTATTTCCTGCTTTCAGTTGTTTAATTAAGTCATTTACGTGTGATACCTGTGAACTATCAAAACATGTTTATCATCATCTCAATCACGTTTCTTTTCTTAGCTCTTGCCCGTTTAATGTGATTCACAATGATGTTTGGGGTCCCTCCCTTGTGTTATCTTTATCTTGCTATAAATGGATTGTGACTTTTATTGATTGTTATTCCCGTAGTACGTGGCTCTATTTGCTCAAATAGAAAAAGTGAAGTGTTTACTTGTTTTCTCTCTTTTCATAAAATGGTTATGACAGTTTAATGGGACTATCCGTGTGCTACGTAGTGATAATGGTGGGGAGTATGATGATTGGGGGGGTGCCTATCTTGTCGAACACGACATTCTTCACCAAAACACTTGTGTCCACATGTCTACTCAAAATGGCGTGTTGGAACGAAAAAATAAACACTTACTGGAGGTCGCTCGGTGTTTGTTGATTGACATACACCTTCCCAAATTCTATTGGGGTGATGTTGTTCTGACTGCAACTATCTCATTAATCGTCTTCCTTCTCGCTCTCTTCACTACGTTACGCCCCTTTCCCGTTTATCCCGAAAACACATTGTCCACACTTCACACATTTCTCCTCGCATCTTCGGTTCCGTATGTTTTGTTTATGTCCATACCCCTCATCGTGACAAATTGGACGCTTGTTCACTTAAATGTGTTTTCGTGGGGTACTTTCCTATCACCAAAGGTTATCAGTGTTATCACCCTTCTACACGTTGTTTCTACTGCACTGTTGATGTTACTTTTCGTGAGGGGGAGTCATATTTTGGTCATCGTTAGGGAGAGATGAGTAGTAACATTGATGGGACCTCTGACTCCCCTTTTTCGATAGTTGCTTCCTCCACATGTTCCTCCTACACCTGCTCCTATTTGTCCTAGTATTGCGTCTATTCCTCCCAGTACGGCTCCTCCTGTTATTCCCCGCTCTTGCTCCAGATTCAGATGATGACCTCCATGTTCCCCTCGCTCTTATTAAAGGTAACATTGGTACCAAACACCCCATTGCCAATTACATTTATTATCATCACCTCTCTCATGCACACAGAGCTTTTATCTCATCTCTTTCCTCTATTGTGATTCCTAAGACCTTGCAGGAGGCTATTAAGATATCTGAGTGGAAACAGGCTACGGAGGAAGAAATGTGTTCTTTAGAAAAAAAATGAAACATGGAAACTTGCGCGTCTGCCCCCCTAGGAAGCGAACGGTTGGATCACGCTAGATTTTCTCTATTAAGCAGAATCAAGATGGGGTGGTGGAGCGATATAAAGCGTGATTGGTCACTCAGGGGTACACTCCAAGCAAAGGAATTGATTACCAAGAAACCTTTGCTCCTGTGACAAAAATGAATTCTATTCGAGTGATTCTCTCATGTGCTGCTTGTTTTGGATGGGAGTTACAACAGCTAGATGTCAAAAATGCCTTCTTGCATGGTGAACTGGAAGAAGAAGTCTACATGATTATCCCACCTGGCTTTACCAAAGGAGGGTCCAATGGAAAGGTCTGTCGTCTGCAGAAATCCCTATAAGGCCTGAAACAATCCCCTAGAGCCTGGTTTGAACGGTTTAACAAAACCATGTTACAACTAGGTTATACTCAAGGACATATTGATCATACTCTCTTTATCAAGAGGAGCGGAACTAAAATATTGATACTCATTGTATACGTGGATGGCATCATCATCACGGGAAACGACCTGGAGGAAATCACACACTTGAAAGATCAATTGGGCAAATATTTTGAAGTCAAAGATCTGGGAAAGCTAAAATAAATCTTAAGAATTGAAGTTGTAAGGTCTCTTCGGGGGTTCTTCATCTCTCAGAGAAAGTATACTCTTGATCTTTTGGAGGAAACTGGTATGCTTGGGTGTGCTCCCGTGGACACACCCATTGAGGCTAATCACAAGATTGATGCGGATACTAAAGGGGAGATTGGTTGGGAGACTCGTATACTTATCTCATACTCACCTTGATATTACTTATTCAGTGGGTGTCTTAAGTAGATTCATGCACTCTCCCACAACTCGCCATCAGCAGGTTGCATATCGGGTTTTAAGGTACCTCAAGAAGTCTTTTGGACGCGGGATTCTGTTCTCTGCTAATCAATCTTTAAAGATTAAAGTGTTTACAGATGCTGATTAGGCTGGTAGTCAAGATGATAAGAAATCTACTACTGGATATTGCTCTTTTGTGAGTGGAAATCCTGTCTTTTGGAAGAGCAAGAAATAAAATGTGGTTGCTCGCTCAAGTGCCGAAGCAGAATATAGGGCTATGACACAAAGAGTTTGTGAGGGATTGTGGTTAAAAACAATTCTCCAGGATATGGGACTCCTGGTGAACAAACCTGTTACACTCTATTGCGACAACAAAGTTGTCATCAGTATCGCTCACAATCCTATTCAACATGATAAGATGAAGCATGTTGAAGTGGACAGACATTTCATCAAAAATCACCTTGACAAGGGCAATATTTGTACATCTTTTGTGAATTCTCAAGATCAGCTGACCGACTTCACCAAAGGAGTAAGCCATGACAACTTTATGGACAATACTTTCAAGTTGGGAATGATTGATATATACTCCCAACTTGAGGGGGGAGAGTTGAATATACATATTTTGTTGTATTTTTTGTTTTTCGCATTTTATTACACGTGATATGCCACATGAGTCTCATCCTATATATGTATGCCTATCACCTGTATTAGGGCAACTTAATAGAATATGTTCATTCTCCACTAAGGTTTGAATAATGATTTCAAATTGATTTTTGTACAGCAAAATTAAAGGTTTTAAGGGTTTTTTTGCATCCTTGGATGTTTCCTTTGGAAAATAAACCCAACACACTCTCGTATGGTCATCAATTAAAAGTAATTAATCCCCTCGAGCTGAAAATTATTTTAATACCCAAATGTCATTATGAATTAGTGAGAAAGGATGAGATACAATATGAAGTTTTACTAGATAAGAAATATGCACATGCTTTGGAATTTGTCAATTTTCACACAATTGAATTTGGACTTCTATTCCAGAATAGTTTTCGGTTTAAAAATTAAGATAATGAAATTCAGGTTTTAAGCCTACGTTGCTACAACATTTTTTAATCATTATGGGAAATAAAGGTGGTTCCCTTTGTACTGTCTGAGCATGATTGTTGACGTGGTCATATACACGAGATTGCAAAGACCATAATTTTCTCCAGCATTGCCAATCATCAACCTTGAGGCCTGCTTTTGAGTAATACAACAATTAGCAGTGAAAATAGCAATGCAATCCAATGTGTTTCAACTTGCTAATAACTGACAACGTGCAAGATAATTTACGAATAATGTTGTGGCCCGATAACCACATAATTAATCTTGATATGGCCTGTAATTCTTTTTTTTGTTAAACATACAAGAAACATCTATCATCAGATTGTTTTTCAAGTATTATGAGTTTATTCTTTAACTATAATATGATCTATATGCATAATCACATGCATCGTGAGATGAATCATCATAATCACAGCTGTCACATTTCTCTGTTTGTTGTGCTTATAATCTAAATGAAGGAAGCATGGTTATGTGCGCATAAATCAAAATGAATTCTTGGGTCTGCCCTCTCTGATGTCTTTGACTTTGATTTGAGGGCATGATTCCACAGCAAACACGACGGTATAGGGGGCCACTATTTCAGTGGTACTCTGTGAGCAGCCACTTTGTGCATTTATTGTCAAAGGTTAGGTCTTTCTCCTCTGAGAGAAGCCACTTTGTGCATAGTGCCAAAGGTTAGGTCTGTTTCCAATCTTCCCCCGCCCATACCCCCAATGATTGGGGACTATATGGGTTCTGCTGTTGTTGCTGTTGTTGTTGTGCTTATAATCATGTTTCGGAGGTCTATATGAATATTCAAAAGTATCACAAGAAGAATCATGATAGTCAGAGTATTGATGATGACTTGGTGGTATATAATCATATTAGCATGACATTTCAGTTCTGTTGGAATTACTGTTTGCTGCAGAAGGTAGCTGGAGCAGCAGGGAATAACTGAAGGTGGTTGTTGCATAAGATTCTTATTAATGTAGCGAACAAAATCCAAATGATAGAGAAGCAAAGAAGAGAGAAACATGATACTATTCTGATAGTGCAAATACCCTCAATCACTGTAGCCTGGATTAACACTGCAAATACCCTCAAACACATGGGAGTAGCACTCACTGTCCAAATACCCCCAATCACAAGAATTGATCTATAATGCGATTTAGGATCGATTAGGATGGATTTTTTGGGGTGAGGGTTGAAAGATTTATTTTGTAACCCGCATGGGAAATATTATAGTTTTAGCTATTGGGGAAAGTAGGAATGCTTTGATTTAACACACAATAAAGATAAGATATAGTGCAAATACTTTCCATTTTCTTGTGTTTTAGATGTGGGAGTAACATGAAGAATGTTTTAGATGTGGGACAGAGACAAGGCACGTGATAGGGAAGTTGAAGAACCTAGTTGAACGAAGGAGTAGAGTGAAAAGTGCACAATAACTAATAAGTGTACAAAAAATCAATCATAATTACTAGACATCTAAGATTTCAACCAGAATTAATATAATCACAGAATAATAGAAATAATTAAGAGACAAACATAGAAAAATCACAAACACAGAATATACAAGAGCTATAGTGGTTCCCCAAAATTATGGGTACATCCACTCTTCTACCCCATTGGTAGGAATCCACTATCACAGTGCTGAGTCTTTTGATATAGAGACTCTTAGAACCGCTGAGTCTTTTGATAAAGAGACTCTTAGAACCACTGAGTCTTTTGATAAGGAGACTCATAGAACTAGTTCTGAATCCTTTGAAGAGAGATTCTTAAAACTCTTTTACAATGTCTTTGAATGAAAAAGAATTAGAAATCAGAATAAGAGATCAGAAGAATTATAGGAGATAGAGAATTCTTCTGATCAAGATCCTCTCTCAGAAACAGTGAGGATCTTTGAGCACTATAGTGGATGTTGGATCTTTAGATCTGATGAATCCTTGATAGATAGAAGGTCAAGGATTGTTCTTCTCCACTAATGTAGTTCAGATGATCTTGTTCTTGATTATCTTCTTTCAAAGAATTTCAAAGAAAGGATGAAGATGAATCTCTGCAGATTGAGAGAAGAAATTTGCAGCCCAGAATTCTGTCAGGTAAACTGAGAGAGAGAGAAAGGCAGATCAGAAGAATAAATGACTCCCTTTTGGAATTCTGTATGTATATCTTCTTCTGTCGATTCAATTGAATTTGAGTTGAATGACTTTCCCTTTCTGATCCTTCTCCAGTTGGAATGTTCAGAAAGAATTATTGCTCTCTTTCTATCTATGTTAACAGTCCGTCAAAAACCTTATATATAACTTTCAATTTCATCACCTTTGAATCTCTGGAATGATTCTTTCTCTTCTTGTACATGTGTGACCCGTTATATTTCAAATATCTTCCATATATACCTTCTGAATAATTATCAGGATCCATTCCAGGAAGTTTTTCAAATCTTTGACTGTATTCGACGTTGCGTCGAATAACTCCTGACTTCATATCGACGCATCTTCGAATTCTAATAGAAACAGCTTCGAAATCTACTTCAGAAAACTTCAGCTTTGAATTGAACTATGCTATCGACGTTGCGTCGATTCCTTATCGACGACGTATCCATTGAGATAAAGAACGTAAACTTCAAACTCCGACTTTTGCGTCGAATACCATTCGATGTTGCGTCGACTTCCAATGAAGTGTTGGCTGCCAGTCTGAGTTATCCTTACTTCTATTCGAAGTGACTTCGACTTTCAATTGAAGCTGCGTCGACTTTTTTTCGACGCAGATTTAACTCAACTTGTTTTTGATATCCTTTTGACTATGATTTGACACTCTAAAGTGAATATGTCATCCTAGGACATCTAAAGATCATATTACCCTCACTATACAACATGGGTAATAACTCCTATAGAATGTGTTAGATATTGGGTTCATATATATATATGTATGAAGAGTCCGGTTAATGAATAGAAATCATTTTTACCGCATAACATGGTATCAGAGCATCGCTCTCTCCGCTAGGGTTCTCCCACAGCCGCCGCCGCGCTCGACTCGCTCTCTCCGCTCGTTCGCTCGCCTCTCGCCGTCGCTCGCCTCTCGCCTCTCGCTCGTTCGCTCGCCTCTCCGCAGATCTCTCGCCTCTCGCTCGTTCGCTCGCCTTTCTCTTCTAGCCGTCTGGTTCCTCCCGTGCCCTAGACGGAGGCGCGCCGCCGTGATGCCGCCTGCCGTCACTACCTCCTGAAGCCGACGCCTGAGGATCTGCTGCTATCGTAGCCGCTGCTGCTACCTGAAGATCTGCGGTTGTCGTCCTGTTGTCGCTTGAAGCCGCTTCTGCTACCTGCCGTCGAAGCCGCAGTCGTCCTGCTGTCGTCCTCCCGTCGAAGCTGCTCCTAGAAGACACCTCTGCTACGCTGATGTCGAACATCGAGCGCTGCTACTGCGATGCCGTCTCCGGGCACTGTTCCTTGATATCTCCTGCTGACTATTGAAGGCTCCTGCCATTGCCATGGGGGACTCGGCCACAAGCACCGCTCAGACACCTGTTCCCTCAGGGGATTCTACCAACACTTTTCCTTCCAATGCAAGGTTGGCTACCACTATCCTTACCTCCTCCAACTTTCAGTTGTGGAAAAAGGGGGTTACTATGTCTCTAGCAGGCATCCGACGTACTCACCACCTTACTAGACTGCCCACTCATGCCGTGGGAAGTGCCGAACACGACGATTGGTACAGTGATGATTGTCGTATCTTTGCGCTCCTTTTGAGTTCCATGGATCCATCAGTTCAACAAATGTGCAAGAATTGTGATAGCACTAAGGAGCTGTGGGACACCCTGCATATGATGTTTTCTCAAGCTAACAACCTCTCTCGTCTTGGTGAACTCTTTCCCAAGATGGCTGAGCTACGACAAGGAGCTCGTCCTGTCGCTGAGTACTTCGCCGAATGAAAGGTTCTTGCCGATGAAATCCTGGATCTTTGGGAGATCCCCTCTACCCGTGAAGGACATCAGGCTCAACGTGAGCATTTAGTCCTCATCTGGCTTCTGAACGGACTCGATCCAAATTTCTCAACAACAAGAACGGAAATGCTTGCGAGCCCTTCTACTTTGCAGACTGCTAGTGTGTACCATCGTCTGACTAAAGCGGGCTCTGTCGCTTCTCCTGCTGCTCTACATGTTTCCTCCAGCGAGTCAATTGCGCTGGCCTCTCGAGGGGGAAGGGGCACTAGCCGAGGTGGTCGGTCTGGTTCTGGACGTGGTCGGGAGACTGATACGCGACATTGTACTCATTGCGGACGTCGTGGTCACACAAGGGATACGTGCTGGCTCGTGCATGGGAAGCCAGACTGGGCGGCCAAAACCTCGTCAGCTTCACCTCGATCTGCTCACGTTGCCGACTCGACACCGGCTCCTCCGGGTCACCACACGGTCCAGATCTCTGAGGAGGATTATCGTCGCCTGCAGGCTCTTCCAATTTCCTCTCCACCTCATAGTGCTGCTGTGGCCCAGACTATTCAACCTGCCTGCACTTCCCAGACCACCCAGCGCCCAGTTCAGTGGCTGGCAGATTCTGGAGCTTCTGACCACCTGACTAGCTCTTCAGGTATCTTGCATTCGTATCATACCCATTCTGGGTCTTCCATTACTGTTGCAGACGGATCCACTGTTCCTATTGTTGGCTTTGGAAGCTGCAATGTGACACCAGATATGCCTTTATCCTCGGTTGCTCATGTTCCTCAATCTGCTTACAACCTATTGTCCATTAGTAAGCTTACTCGTGATTTAAACTGTACTGCTATCTTCACATCTTCTGGTTGCATTTTTCAGGAACAGTCGACGAGCCGTATTATTGGTAGAGGAAAGTTGCGTGGTGGTGTTTATGTTCTGGATGAAGTTTCCCACATTGCCTGTTCTGCTGCTTCGGCCAAACTCTTGGACCTCCACTACCGTCATGGTCATCCTTCTATGCAGGTCATGCGTCGTTTGTATCCTGAGTTTGGGAACGTTTCCCATCTCAGCTGTGAGTCGTGTTTGTTTGCTAAACTCCATAGAGTTAGCTATGTACCTCGTGTAGATGTTCGTGCTTCTGCACCTTTTGATTTACTTCACTCTGATGTCTGGGGACCGTGTCCTGTCCCTACGTTGTTAGGACACAGATATTATGTTACCTTTATTGATGATTTTTCTCGCATGACTTGGGTTTACTTAATGAAAAATCGCTCTGAATTACTATCTATTTTTCAACATTTGTGGAATGAAATTTTCACTTAATTTTCTGTTCGTCTGAAATGTCTTTGTACTGATAATGGGAGGGAATACATGTCCCAGTCCATGTCTAGCTTTCTTTCCGACAAAGGTATCATACACCAAACCAGTTGCCCTGATACCCCCCAACAAAACGGGGTTGCCGAACGGAAAAATCGCCACCTTCTTGAGGTAACCCGGGCTATCCTTCATCATACGCATGTTCCCAAACACTTTTGGGGAGATGCTGTTCTTACCGCTGCCCATCTCATTAATCATCTTCCTACTCATATACTTCAGGGGGAGACACCTTATCACATCCTCTATCCCGACCACTCGGGGCCTCCTCTACCCTTCAAGGTCTTTGGGTGTGTTTGCTATGTCCGGGATGCTCGTCCCTCCGTTTCCAAACTTGATCCTCGCTCTTTGAAGTGTATCTTCCTTGGATACTCTCGGACTACCAAAGGATATCGCTGTTATTCTCCAGACCTTCACAAATATATCATTTCTTCAGATGTTGTCTTCCTCGAATCTGACTCTTATCGTACCACTGGCTCTCCCCTTCGCACTTCATCCTCTGATCCCTCTCTCGATGAGATGCTAGTTCCTCGTCCTGATTCTGCTCTCGTCTCTCCGACTGACATATTGTGCCCCCTTTGGGGACAAATCTACTCTCGTCGTACTTCTGACAGAACTGAAATACCACCATCTCAGCCTACCTCAACCATTGATGGCACAACTACTGTTCCTCAGATTGCTCCTGCAAGTGAGGACCTGAACCAAAATGAAGTGCCTGCCGCTCCACCTCTGGCTAGTACTGAGCTTCCTATTGCTCTCCGAAAGGGTAGTCGGACCTGCCAGAATAGACCTCTCTATGTGAGCTCTTATCAGGGGTTATCTGCTTCTCATACCGCTCTTCACTTGATGTTGGATCAGTACACCATTCCCTCAACGGTTGGGGAGGCCAAAACTCATCCTGGCTGGATGGCTGCTATGCAAGAGGAATTGACGGCACTTCAACTGAATACTACTTGGGAACTTGTGTCTTTGCCTCCTGGAAAGCGGGCTATTGGTTGCAAATGGATCTATTCTGTTAAAGCCAATGCTGATGGCTCTCTTGCTCGCTTGAAAGCCCGCCTTGTTGCCAAAGGTTATGCCCAAACTTATGGCGTGGATTATGAGGAAACGTTTGCACCCGTTGCCAAGATGTCCTCTATTCGGATCGTGATCTCTCTTGCAGCCACTCACCGGTGGCCTCTCCATCAGTTGGATATCAAGAATGCGTTCCTTCATGGGTCCTTGGAGGAAGAGGTGTATATGGAACAACCACCTGGGTTCGTTGCTGAGGGGGAGCGTAACAAGGTGTGTCGTCTCCTTGCCTCCTTATATGGGTTGAAACAATCCCCGCGCCAGTGGTTTGCTCGCTTTCGGTCTGTTGTCACCAAATTCGGCCTTACCAAAAGTGTCAAAGACTCATCTCTCTTTTATCGGAACTCCTCAGCTGGTACTGTGCTCCTAATTGTGTATGTTGATGATATTGTCATCACGGGTAGTGATCCTAAAGGGATAGCCGATCTTAAAGCGTTCTTACACTCCAACTTCCAAACCAAAGATCTAGGGCTGTTGCGATACTTCCTTGGGATTGAAGTTACTGATCATGACGACTCTATCTTTGTGTCTCAACGTAAATATGCCCTTGATCTGTTATCTGATCTTGGAATGTCTGACTGCCGCCCTATGGATTCTCCCCTTGAACCAGGAGAAAAGAGCCTTCATGCCGAGAGCAAATCTTTTGATTCGCCAGAGAAGTATCGTAGAGTAGTTGGAAAACTTAACTACCTTACTATGACTCGCCCAGATATTGCATGTGCTGTGAGTAAGGTCAGTCAGTTCATGGCCACCCCAACTATCTCTCAATGGGACTCTGTTCTCCGCATTGTTAGGTACATAAAGAAGGATCCTGGTCTAGGAATATCATACAAGAATCGTGGTCATTCCAATATAGAGGCTTACTGTGACTCCGACTGGGCAGGTTGTTTAGCCACTCGGAAGTCTACCACAGGATTTACTATATTTATGGGGGGAAACCTTGTCTCCTGGAAGAGCAAGAAACAGACCACTGTCGCCAGATCTAGTGCCGAGGCAGAGTATCGGGCTATGTCGCACACTGTTGCTGAGATCATGTGGATCAGACAGACTCTTTGTGAAATCGGATACCCTGTTCATGACCCAACTCTGTTATGGTGCGATAATCAAGCTGCAATACAGATAACAACCAATCCTGTATTTCATGAACGCACGAAGCACATCGAGGTTGACTGTCACTTCGTACGAGAGAAGTATGAAGAAGGCCTTATTTCCTTGAGCCATGTGAAGACTGGAGACCAAGTTGCTGATATTCTCACGAAAGGAGTTACTGGGGTCAGAATGAATTTCATATGTAACAAGTTAGGTCTGGAAAGTTTCCACGACCCAACTTGAGGGGGAGTGTTAGATATTGGGTTCATATATATATATATATATATATGTATGAAGAGTCCGGTTAATGAATAGAAATCATTTTTACCGCATAACAGAATGAAATCACTTTTACAGAATTTGTAAGGTAAATCAAGAGGATGTTTTTCCCAACAATCTCCCCCTATTTTTCTTAACAAAATTTACAGACTCTTAAGTGATTTCAAGGCAACGGTTTTAGAACAACTAGTTGATGATCCTTATGTTGTCCTAGTGTCACATGAGAAGTTATGTCTTCTCATCTAAAGATAAATGGAAAGAACGTACTTGGAGAGTCAAAAGATCGTGCGCCCCCACAAAAAGAATTTTAGTGGTGGAAAAACGAAGTGCAAGACAAAGTGAGGGCAAAGAGGGTCAGCTACAAAAAATTATATGCTTGTAGGAATGATGAAAACTTGACAAATTATAAAGTCGCCAAAAAAGCAAGAAGTCGTGTTTATGAAGAATTTTACAAACGACTAGATACCAAAGATGAAGAGCGTGATATATATAAAATTGCTCGAGCTAGAGAGAGGAAGATAAGAGATTTAAGCCAAGTTAAATGCATAAAAGATGAGTCAGATATGGTTTTGATGGATGATGTGGCTATTAAGGAGCGATGAAAAAGATATTTTTATCAACTATACAATGAAGGAAAAGACAATGAGCTGAACTTTGAAGAGTTAAGTAAATCAGAGGAGTATAGAAACATAAATTTTTATTGTAAAATTCAAGCATCAGAGATAAATGACGCTCTGAAGAAGATGAAAAATGAAAAGACGGTTGGGCCAGACGATATACCCATTGAAGTATGGAAATATTTAGGGATGGAAGGAATTTTATTGTTTACAAGTTTTTTCAATAAGATACTGAAGACAAGGAGGATGTCAGGCCAATGAAGAGAGTATTTTGGTACCTTTGTAAAGAACAAAAGGAGATATACAAAATTGTGTCAATTACAGGGGAATTAAATTAATGAGTCATATTATGAAATTATGAGAATGAGTAATAGAGAGAAGAGTTAGACATCTCAGAGAATCAATTTGGATTCATGCCAGGGAGGTCAACCATGGAAGCTATACATCTCTAGAGGAAACTCATTGACAACTATCGGGAAAGACAAAAAGATTTGCATATGTTGTTTATCGATCTGGAGAAGGCTTATGATAGGGTTCCAAGAGAGGTCTTGTGGAGAGTCTTAGAAAAGAAAGGTGTAAATGTATCATACATTGACGTAATTAAAGATATGTATACAAATTCACTGACCAGGGTGAGGACATCTGAAGGATTAACACAGGAATTCCCTATCGCTGTTGGCTTACATCAAGGGTCAGCTTTAACGTTTATCTCTTTTCCCTTATCTTAGATGAGCTCATCGGACATATCCAACAAGAAATACCTTGGTGTTTATTATTTGCAGATGATATTGTTTTGGTCTATGAGACGCTCGAGGGTGTAAATGTGAAACTTGAATCTTGGCGAGACACTTCAGAAAAGAAGGGTTTTAGGTTGAGTAGGACAAAGACGAAGTATATAACGCTTAAATTTTGTAGTGCAAGAAGGTCGGATGACTCCGTCATTAAACCAAGATATTTCCCGCAGTGAGCGCTTTAAATATCTGGGATCGATAATTCAAAAAGATGGAGGTGTAGATAAATATGTGATACATAGAATCCAAGCAGGTTGGTTGAAGTGGAGAGGCACGTCTGGGATCTTATGTGATCGTAAAGTACCATTGAAACTTAAAGGCAAGTTTTACCGTACTGCAATTAGGCTAGCAATGCTCTACGGTTCTGAGTGTTGGGCAGTGAATGGTGTACATGAGCAAAAAATGGGAGTTGCGGAGATGAGAATGCTTAGGTGGATGTGTGGTCACACGAGACTGGATAAAATTAGGAATGAATGTATCAGGGTTAAGACAGAAGTGGCGTCAATTGTAGAGAAGATGTGAGAAGCTCGTTTAAGATGGTTCAGATATGTACATAAGAGACCATTAGAGGCACCTGTTAGGCGTTGTGAGAGTTTAGTCACTAGACATGTTAAACGGGGCAGGGGTAGACCAAAAAAGACTTGGAATGAAACTATAAGGAAAGATATGATGTATTTAGGCATTAGTGAGGCTATGATTAAAGATAGGGCGCAATGGCGACAAAGGATCCATATAGCCGACCCCACTATGGCGGGATAAATGCTTGAGTGTTGTTGTTGTTAAGTGATTTCAACATTTTGAAAAATAAAAGAATATACATCAAAGCATATGTTAAAAGACAGCAACATAAACTGAGATGGTATGAAGAACTTCTGATTAAAGAAAGGATTGTCCACCATAATTGTTTCTCAGATATATGCATTGAAGAGTATATGAGTAGTTTTATAATTTCTTCTCACCTGATTGTGACTGATTTTTGTATTGAGGAGAAGCTTTTCTTTTTCTCGAAAAGAAATGTGTTGACACATTTCTTTGTGGAAATTTGAGAGGCTCCTCCTCCTCAGTAGTCTTGTTAGCATCTTTCTCTTCCTCCTCAGTAGTTTTGTCAGCATCTTTTTGAAGCTCCCCCTGAGTTGATGCCGCATCTTCAACAGTGAGGACAACTCCATGAGCAATTGTAGTAACTTCCTTTAGAATTTGTTCATCAGCTGTGAGAGGCTCCCCCTGAGTTTGTGCAGGCAACTCCCCCTGTATCTGTGCAGGCACTTCTGGGGCAGGAACTGAAACATCTGGAGCAGGCACTTCCTCCTCTTGAATAATCTCCCCCTTCTGAACTTTTCTGGCTAGTAAGGTTAAGAAAGATCTCGTTATCTTGAATGAAGATATCAGTGTGTTGATTGCATGTATTGACTCTTTTGTTTCTTTTATTTCATTTTCCATCTGAGAATACCTTCTTTGAAACTTCCTTGAATGTATCTGTAGCAGCTCAGAGAATGTCCCAGTGGCTTGATCCACTGCTTTAGATATTGCCTGATCAATATCAAAAGTAGGTATTGTATGGGAGGTAGAAGGAATGTCAATAGAAGGGGTTGGTTGAAGATGAGCCTGTTCTAAAGGAGCAGGCTGAATGGCTGTAATGTTAGGTTCTGGAGAAGTGGTAGATTGTGGTTGTAGAGGAGGAATTTGTGCTGGATAACTATCAGTCGGGGTATCAGGTATGGATGCTCCTTGTTCTTCAGCAACTGGAGATGAGGGAGGAGATGGTGGAATTTGACCGGGCTTCAGAATTTGTCGAGTCAATTTTGAGAAAATCCTTATATTTATTCTTTTTCCAGGAGGAATGAGCACTCATTTGGATCTGCACACCATTGGATAGTTGTGATATAACACCCGACTCATAATCCACATATAAGCATTCTCTTTATGAGCATACTTATGTCCAATCAGTTTTAGAAGACATTTTCCCCAGTTGATTCTTTTATTCAGAACCAGAATCCCCATTATTTGCAGCTGTTGTTTTGGGATGACATCATGCACAGAGATTTTGCACAGTAAAACTTTTCCTACTATGTCTGCCAGAAATCTGTATTCTTCCGAAAAGTCATTCTTCTTCAGATTGATTGTCTTGTCCTTGTTGAAGTTCATAGCCTGCAGAGCTTATTGTATTTCCTGTGTTGATAGTTCTGACGAATCATCACCTGTTGGCAAATCAAATGTGAGATTTAAGGTTTCCTCTGTGATATGAATGTTATTATCAGAAATTCTCCCTCGAAGAGACCCATCCTCGTCAATATGTATATTATCTTTCAGCTCTGTTAATTCAACGTCATAAATCTTGCTTCTGGTGGAGATTAATTTGACGAGTCTTGCGGTTTGGAAAAGAGCTAGAATGCCCTTGAAATTATCAGCAGTGGCATTGAATGGTTCAATGTCGACATCAAAATCGGAATTAACTTTTGGAGGCGCCATTGAATGTACCTGCAAACACAAACTAGAGAAGAAGAAAGAAGGGAAACAAGAAAGCAAGGGGGAAAGAGAAAAAATTCGAAAGTGTGAAAAGATCTGATGATTGTGTTGCTTTAAGAAGGTGATTCGTCGTAGCTCATGGTTTTACTCAAAGCAACGTCGAAAAGAAACAAATGCAGCGCGCCAAAATAAGTCTACGTAGCTTCTAGAAGAAGAGTTTGCATGCGCTAGGCATGTCGACTTTGCGTCGAGTAGCAATCAACGTTACTTCGAATAAATGCAGAAACTATTTAGTCGACGCATGCGTCGATATGAATTCGACGCTGCGTCGAGTGCTATTCGAATTAATTATCCCAGTCAGCTCTCGAAGCTGGCGTCTAGTAGAAATCAACGGTGCGTCGAATTCTATTCGACACATCTCTGAATTAACATTTGAATTTTTTCAAAGAATTTTGTTGTTTTTCCCAGCAATAGATTTTTATTAAAAATATGATTTACTAGATAATATGTGTGAATTAGAAAACTTCATCAAGAGGCTTAGAGAAGTGATCACCCCTTTGATTATCAGTAGTTACACATTGAAGAGTTAATTTCCCTTTTTCTACATTGTCTCTGAGAAAGGGACCCTAAGTTTACCTGCACATGAAATTCAAACATTAGAGGGTACCCAGGTTACCTTTGACCCTTTGCTTTTACCATTGTAGGGTGATATGGAAGAATAAAGTGGTCTTTCATAGATGGAATAAAATTGGTCTATCAAACCAAGACATGTTAGCTTGGTACTTAAAATTTGCATAAAATTTATCTCTGTATAATAAATCAGCAGAATGCCTAATGATCTTTCTTTTGTTTTTAGAGTTTTAATTGTTGTTTATTGGTTTTTCTAAAGGATGTTTACCTATAATTCTTTTCGGATTATTAGGGTTCACCCTATTAAATACAGTAACTTTATCTGGATGATTATTTAATTCTTCACAAATTTTATTAATTTCATTTGATCTAACAAATACTATTGGATTTTTCCAAGCTGATTTGTTGGAAGTTACGGTACTTGTTGATGGGTCTTCTCCTAAACCAAGACATTTGAATCTCTTATAGAGATTCTCTGAGATATCTTTTAACTTTTGACTTCTCCCATTGAGAGAATCTTCAAAGGCTTTTGCCTTGATAAACTCTTCCTTTAGTGTTTGATTTTCAGCATTCAACCTATATGCCTTTTTGTAATTTAGATACTTCAACTCTTAATTCATGGATATGAGAAGTGATTTCATATGCTTCCTTTCATCAGAGCTTTATTCAACTAATCTGGATAGTGGATCCCATATTTCTTTTGCAGATTGACATTCAGCCACTTTTTAAAATGTCCTTTGACATAGTTGATACTAATATATTCATAGCCTTAACATCACATGCTTTTACTTTCTTCTCAGCTTCAGTCCACTTAGATCTGGGAACCAGTTCTTGTGTTGAGGTCCCACTAGCATCCTTTTGCATTGGAGGACCTGTCAACACAACATTAAAGATGTCCTCATCAATAGAATTTATGTATAATTTTATTCTGACCTTCCAGAGTGTAAACTTGTTCAGATTACACAATGGTGGTCTAATTGATTCATAGTCCTTAGAACTCATTTTCTTAAAATTCTTTTGAAATATAAAAATATGAGTGAGGGGATTTTTTGATGAAGTTAACTTTTTTCTGATCAACCTCCCAATGATACCAATTGAAAGTGCACAGTAACTCCCTTGAGTATTCTCTAGAGCGGGGTGAATAGAGATTTAAAATCTTTTTAATAATAAGTGCACATAAAATTAATCCTAATTACTAGACATCCAAGATTCCAACCATAATTAATATAATCACAGAATAATAGAAATAATTAAGAGCCAAACACAAAAAATTCACAAACACAGAATACACAAGAGCTATAGTGGTTCCCCAAAATTATGGGTACATCCACTTTTCTACCCCTTTGGTAGGAATCCACTATCACAGTACTTAGTCTTTTGATAAGGGGACTCTTAGAACTACTGAGTCTTTTGATAATGAGACTCTTAGAACCATTGAGTCTTTTGATAAGGAGACTCTTAGAACCACTGAGTCTTTTGATAAGGAGACTCTTAGAACCAATTTCGAATCCTTTGAAGAAGGATTCTTAAAATTCTTTTACAATGTGTTTGAATAAAAAAAATTAGAAATCTGAATAAGAAATCAGAATAAGAGATCAGAAGAATTATAGGAGATAAAGAATTCTTCTGTTCAAGATCCTCTCTCAGAAACACTGAGGATCTTTGAGCACTATAGTGGATGATGGATCTTTAGATCTGATGAATCCTTGATAGGCAGAAGGTCAAGGATTGTTCTTCTCCACTGATGTAGTTCAGATGATTTTGTTCTTGATTATTTTCTTTCAAAGAAAGGATGAAGATGAATCTCTGCAAATTGAGAGAAGAAATCTGCAGCCCAGAATTATGTCGGGTAGACTGAGAGAGAGAGAGAAAGGTAGATCAGAAGAATAAATGGCTTCCTTTTGGAATTCTGTATGTATATCTTCTTCTGTCGATTCAATTGAATTTGAGTTGAATGACTTTCCCTTTCTGATCCTTCTCCAGTTGGAATGTTCAGAAAGAATTATTGCTCTCTTTCTATCTATGTTGACATCCCGTCAAAAACCTTATATATAACTTCCAATTTCATCACCTTTGAATCTCTGGAATGATTCTTTCTCTTCTTATACATGTGCGACCCGTTTTATTTCAAATATCTTCCATATATATCTTCTGAATAATCATCAGGGTCCATTCCAGGAAGTTTTTCAAATCTTTGATTGTATTCGACGTTGCGTCAAATAACTTCTGACTTCATATCGACGCGTCTTCGAATTCTAATAGAAGCAGCTTCAAAATCTGCTTCAGAAAACTTCAGCTTTGAATTGAACTCTGCTATTGACGTTGCGTCGATTCCTTGTCGACGTACCGTCGAGATAAAGAACGTAGACTTCAAACTCGGACTTTTGCGTCGAATACCATTTGATGTTGCGTCTACTTCTAATGAAGTGTCTACTGTCAGTCTGAATTATCCTTACTTCTATTCGAAATTACTTCGACTTTCAATCGAAGCTGCGTCGACTTCTTTTCGACGCAGATTTAACTCAACTGGTTTTTGATCTCCTTTTGACTAGACTTTGACACTCTAAAGTGAATATGTCATCCTAGGACATCTAAAGACCATATTACCCTCAGTATACAACATGAGTAATAACTCCCAGAGAATGAAATCACTTTTACAGAATTTATAAGATAAATCAAGAGGATGTTTTTCCCAACATAGAGGATGAATTCAGGGTGGTGAAAAAGGAATTTTGTGGAGATTTCTAATGGGAAGAGAAATTTAGTAGCGGTTGCAAGAGAAGCGAAATTTAGTAGCGGTTGCAAGAGAAGAGAAATTTAGTAGCGGTTGCAAGAGAAGAGAAATTTAGTAGCGGTTGCAAGAGGAGAAATTTAGTAGCGGTTGCAAGAGGAGAAATTTAGTAGCGGTTGCAAGAGAAGAGAAATTTAATAGCGGTTGCAAGATAAATTTTGAGAAGTGGAAGAGGGAAAAAGGAAGTCAAAGGAGAGGACTTGTAATCGCACCTTTGATTTCAATATTCTTCATCTAATTCATACAACTATAAGGCACCATTTATATTGGAAGAGGGTCCCCTTAAAATGTTTAACAAGAAAACATTTGATGTAATTTTATTATATAATTAAAGCATGAAGCACATTTGAGACATGCCTATAAACTATTTTGATTAGGACATTTGATCATGTTCTCTGTGTAGAAGAATTGACTGTTGTACTATTATGAGACCAATTTAAACCCATGCTGATGTGACTTGGCTTTGATAGTGTTAAAGCTCATTTGTAAAGACCCAAAAGAGAGCTCATTGTATATTTTTCGCTTACTTGTATTTAGTCGCACATCTCCAAATTAAGATTCTTCCTCCTCTACTCTTATATAAAGAGGAGAGTATTCTATGTATTTTTTTTGTTTTTTTGAGTAATAATTATTTTTTATTTCAAATCTTGCATGGTATCAGGGTGGAAAAAAAATTTCGCTTCTCTCTCTCGATTACTCACATAATTTCTCCCAGTCTCGCCAGGACCTCTCCGATTTCACGTGAACCTATGATCTTACATGAGATCTTCCTGCGCAAACACCCACTGCTTCTTGAACATTCACACATCTCGCTTATTACTCACTCGTCGCACATGCCCGAACTAAGATCGATCCCTCTGCAACCTCTCCCACGCGACCTTCTCCAATAGCGAACTCATGAACTCCATACGAGAACTCAGCCAAGCTCCTGTCAGCGAACTCTCAACTCACAATCTCTTATGTAAAATCCCTGCAAGAACTCCCAAGAAAACCAGTGACCTCTACTCCAGGGAGGACTTATCCCCCGCGACTCGCCCGTTGCACCTCCCCAATTCAGTGCCTCCTGCAACTTCTCCTGTGATAACTTCTTTTGCGAGAACTCCTCCAGCCGCAGCCTCTTGTAGTCTCTCAAGCGCCTGGTGAGTACTTCTTCCAAATGACTTCTTCTACTATGAATTCCACCGAGTACCAACGAGTTCTCCTTCAGCCTTGCGTGTCCTCCATCAACACGAGTTCTAGCACTCGCCGAACTCTAGCACACACCGAGTTCCAACTCTCGTCGTGCTTTTGTACTCGCCTAGTTCTAGTTCCCGGGAGTTCGAGTACTTGCGCAGCTCAGTGACCCTAAACGCTCATCACTCTCTCGTACTGAACTATGGCGACACCCCCGCTCCTTGTTGCACCACTGCAACTACTCCTACCACCACACTTATTTCTAGTGCTTCTAAAAATCTCAGAACGGCTTCTAAGTTGACTGGACCAAATTATCTTGATTGGAGTGTCTCATTCACCTTCCTTTTGCGCTCTCAACGCAAGAGACCATCTCACTAATACTCCTAATCCTACATCTCCCAACTATGCTGACTAGGATGTCAGTTATGCTCTTGTCTGCACATGACTTACAAACAGTCTTTCTGATGACTGTTTGTCTATCATCTGTCATGATGAGACTGTGAAGACTGTTTGAGATCATCTTACATCACTTTACTCCAAAGGTGCCAAAACATCTTACATCTACACCATCTATTCAAATTTCATCGTTCGACTAACCCTCTCTCCCGATGCTGTGTATCAGGAAGTTTAGTCTCTTAACGCAGAACTTCTCCAATATCGTCCTTTCTATGCTGACCTTGCAACTCAGTAGAAACATTTTCAGAAAGTACTTGTTGTCTTCTATCTTCTATGTCTTCTTGATTCCTACGACATGGAATATAAACAGATATTGGGAGAACTTGACACTCCTGCCTTGGATGTTTCTGTAACTCGTTCTCTATTGTGACGAACCTTTTGCACCGACCTCCGATAGCCTCCCTTTTACCCTTTGAGAATTATGCTCATGTTGTTGGTCATGGAGCATAACGTGGTCGTGAAGGTAATATTGGAGGATCTTGTGTGTGTGGGAGGGGGGAGGAGAATCGTCTTCTTTGCTCACATTGTGGGAAGCTTGGTCATCATTTCGTATTGTTGGGACGAAGGCGACTCGGATGATCTTTCCCAACTTTTCGTCTTCGTTCCACACGGCCTCCAGGCTTGTCATGTGTCTCCCTATGTTTTCTTTTGATTGGTCGTGTGTTGAGACACGATTGTGTTGGTTGTTATAATCTCAGCGGGTTGTGTCGTGTGGGACTGTGTCGTGTGGGACTGTGTCGTGTGGGACCGCCCTTCTTTCGGATTATCCCCGACAGATTATCCCCGATGGATTATCCTCGATCACTCGTTTGATGATTTGCTCCACATCTTTTGTTCTCTTCGCATGTTGTGTGTGTATGTGATGTTGGTTGACCGCTTTTCCAGCAAGTCCGCGTCGTGTGTGGGTCCTGCGTCGTGTGTGGGTCAGTGTCGTGTGTGGCTATGTCCCCGACTTGATTCCCCGGTTTGGAATTCCCCGGTGGCTCGTCTGATGTTTGTCCCGCATCATCTACCTCCATTGCTGTTATTTGATGTGTCCAAGCTGAAGGGCCCCCCCTTCAGCTTGAGGGGGAGTGTTGGAATTATGAGTTATTATTATTTTTAGTCTATTGGAGTCTTTAGGAGTTTAGTCCCACATTGTGAGTTTGGTTCAAGAGTCTTGTTGTAATGTTATAAAAAGCCCCTTTGTGGAAGAATAAAATACACTTCTATTTTCCATTTCTCCTCTTTCAACATGGTATCAGAGCCAATGATACCTCCCTAATCTATTTTGTTTCCCACGCGCTAGGGCGACTGTTTGTCCAGTTCTCGCGTGAGAAGTTTGTTGTGGCTTCGTCAACGATCTCCCGTGACATCCACAGTTTGCTTGCGGGCTCTTGCTCCTTCAACGATCCCGTCGTGAAGGTCCATCATCGATCCCGTCTGCGTTCTCCCGTGCCGATCTCGCTTCCTGCCGCTGCGCCCGATCTCGTCGACGCAGACGAACGCTACTCCCATCGACGCCGACGGCTGCTTCTCACTGCTTCCAGCCGAAGATATCATCGAGGTCATGCCGGCTTGCTGTCTCTGTGGCTCTCGATGACGAATCTCTCCTCTGATCTCGTTGATCCCCTCGCTGGAGTCTTCGATCCTAGTTGCAGACCGCTTCAGGAGTTCCAATCTCGCCTCTTCTTCCTGCTTCCAAAGATGGCCCCGTCTTCTGTTTCCTGCGACTGTTCCTTGCTCGCATCTGTCGACTCCTGCTGCTTTGGGGACCGCATCCAACTGTCTTCTTCCGTTTTCCGCTGCGTTCCGTCGACTCCAACTACCTCTGGTCGTTGCCCTCCCTTGTTTGGGTGGTAGTATCCTGTCATCAAGATGAATCTGTGTGGTAGTTTTTTGTTGTTGTTTTTTGTGTCTTTATTTTGTTGCTAGTCTTTGTTTTTTATGTCTAGTCATGCTTGAGCCTTTATGCACGTGTTATCCACGTGAGGGGGAGTGTTGGGACGAAGGCGACTCGGATGATCTTTTCCGACTTTTCGTCTTCGTTCCACACGGCCTCCAGGCTTGTCATGTGTCTCCCCATGTTTTCTTTTGATTGGTCGTGTGTTGAGACACGATTGTGTTGGTTGTTATAATCTCAGCAGGTTGTGTCGTGTGGGACCGTGTCGTGTGGGACTGTGTCGTGTGGGACCGCCCTTCTTGCGGATTATCCCCGACAGATTATCCCCGATGGATTATCCCCGATCACTCGTTTGATGATTTGCTCCACATCTTTTGTTCTCTTCGCATGTTGTGTGTGTATGTGATGTTGGTTGACCGCTTTTCCAGCAAGTCTGTGTCGTGTGTGGGTCCTGCGTCGTGTGTGGGTCAGTGTCGTGTGTGGCTATGTCCCCGACTTGATTCCCCGGTTTGGAATTCCCCGGTGGCTCGTCTGATGTTTGTCCCGCATCATCTACCTCCATTGCCGTTATTTGATGTGTCCAAGCTGAAGGGCCCCCCCTTCAGCTTGAGGGGGAGTGTTGGAATTATGAGTTATTATTATTTTTAGTCTATTGGAGTCTTTAGGAGTTTAGTCCCACATTGTGAGTTTGGTTCAAGAGTCTTGTTGTAATGTTATAAAAAGCCCCTTTGTGGAAGAATAAAATACACTTCTATTTTCCATTTCCCCTCTTTCAACACGTATGTTGCTTTGCGAAGCACCCTTATATCCGACCTGAGACTCATGTTAGTGCTACTGAGTCTGATCTTTCTTCTCAGACCACCTCCACTCCGCCATCCGATTCCGGCTGATGGTTCTCTTCAGCGGATATTGAGGCTCTGATTAGTGCTTCCAAACAATTTGTCTCTATTGCAACTTTAAGGTTGTCGTATGTTGCGACTCAGGTTAAATGACTCATCGACTCTGATGCTATTAATCATGACTGAGAACTCTGGTTACCACCAATGTTTGTGGCTGATGACTCTATTACTCTAGTTTGTGGAACTAAAGTTATTACTACTACCTCCCTTCTCAACTTCGTCTCAAATTTTTCTTGCAATATATTATTTTAGCGGGGACAGAAGATATCTTGATACCTTTGTATAAGAACAAATAAGATATACAAAATTTTGTCAATTACAGAGGAATTAAATTAATGAGTCATATTATAAAACTGTGGGAATGAGTAATAGAGAAGAGTATGACGAGAGACTAATATCTCGGAAAATCAATTTGAATTTATGCCAGGGCGGTCGACCATGGAAGCTATACACCTCTTGAGGAGACTTATTGATAACTATCGGGGAAAAAACAAGATTTGCATATGTTGTTTATCGATCTTGAGAAGACTTATGATAAGGTTCCAATAAAGCTTATGGTGAGTCTTAGAAAAGAAATGTATAAATGTATCATACATTGACGTAATCAAAAATATGTATTCAAATTCAGTGACGAGGGTGAGGACATCTGGAGGACTAACACAAGAATCCTCTATCATTGTTGGCTTACATCAAGGGTCAGCTTTAAGCCCTCATCTCTTTACCCTTGTCTTAGATGAGCTCACCAGACATATCCAATAAGCAATACCCTGGTATTTATTGTTTGCAGATGATATTGTTTTGGTCAATGAGAAACGCAAACCTTGAATCTTGGCAAGACACTTTAAAAAAGAAGGGTTTTAGGTTAAGCAAGACAAAACAGAGTATATGAAGCTTAAATTTAGTAGTGCAAGAAGGATGGATGACTCCGTCATTAAGATTGGGTGATCAAGATATTTCCCGCTGTGAGTGCTTTAAATATCTGGGATCGATAATTCAAAAAGATGGATGTGTAGATAAAGATGTGATACATAGAATCCAAGCAGGTTGGTTGAAGTGGAAAGGCGTGTCTGGGATCTTATGTGATCGTAAAGTACCATTAAAATTTAAAGACAAGTTTTATTGTAATGCAATTAGATCAGCGATGCTATATGGTTCTGAGTGTTGGGCAGTGAATTATGTACATGAGCTAAAATGGAAGTTGCAGAGATGAGAATGCTTAGGTGGATGTGTGGACACACGAGACTGGATAAAATTAGGAATGAAGGTATCAGGGATAAGACAGGAGTGACACCAATTGTAGAGAAGGTGCGAGAAGCTCAATTAGGATGGTTCAAACACACATAAAGAAGACCATTAGAGGCACCTATTAGGCGTTGTGAGAGTTTAGCTACTATGCATGTTAAACGGGGGAGGGGTAGACCAAAAAGACTTGGAATGAAACTATAAGGAAAGACATGACGTACTTATGCATTAGTGAGATTATGACTAAAGATAGGGCACAATGGCGACAAATGATCCATATAGCCGAGCCCACTATGGTGGGATAAAGACTTGAGTGTTGTTATTATTATTTGTCAGTGACTTTCAAAACAATAACACCATTGTGTCTCATTCTCTCCAACCATAGTTATTAAAGCGCGCATGAGCCTTTCAAGGTGTTTTCTTCAACCTGATTAATGAAATTTTTTCGGGAGGCGGGCAAAAACATGACCTCAGACGCACCCGAGGCGCACCTAGGCACACCAAAGGCATCCAATTCACCGCTTTTCAGTGAATTGGGTGGGTGCCCAATTCAGTGAAAATCAGGGAATTGGATGCCCAATTCGCTGATTTTCAGTGAATTGGGCATCTAATTCATTTTTGCGCCTCAAATGCCTCATGCGCGTGTCTGCACGTTGGCTTTAGGACCCCTTTGCGCCTCGGTGCACCTTGCGCCTTTAATAACTTAGTCCTAATTATTTTTTCAGGACCTTCAATTGAAGAGAATGATTACTACTGGACTGAACGAGCATGGCTCTACTATCTGGACAATCTTCCCCCTTTCTCAGCATCTGCCGCAACCACTTCTCAACTTTAGTGACATCTGTCTTGGTCATCCTCCACTTCATCTTCTTCATTAGCTCCTGCTGTCTTTTTGGTCTGAGTCTATTTCAAGGTTGTAAATATCAGATATCAGTGACATGTCGGATTGGGTTTTTTAATGTCGGATGTCGGAAGTCGGAGACATGTCAGAGATATTTTAAAATATCGGATTTTCATATCTTATAATTAAAAAATATTATTTTCATGTATACTAATTATATGTTCTAAAAGTAAAAAAATCATATAACAAATAGATGAAGCATATCACAAAATAAATTCGAAGAGTATCCAAGATAAAATATTATTAACATTGTAACATGTATTTAATAATATACAATAATTTTATTTTTATAACACAAAATTTATAACAAATAAATCAGATTTAAAATTAAATATCTTTGACTGATTATAATTCTTTCCAAGCTTATAAATTTATATTATTAACAAATACAAAACGATACTTTTTTAACATTTTTATAATATGAATAAAGAATATTGTGTAAAATAATTATATAAAATTGGTTGTAAGAAAAAAACGTTAAAAAATGAAACAATAAATCTCATTGAACATACATAATATAATATATATATATATAGGTGATTTAAACATATATTGTTAGCCTGCTAATATAGTAGTAAAATAACGGACGATATGTTCAAAAGTCGTGTCGACCGATATATCAGAAAAAATCGGATATGTCGGACTATATTTTAAAGGACATAATCTATTTTTGTAGAAAAAATGGCGTTTTGCCCTAAAAAATGACAGTCGGGAGACATGTCGGAGGACATTTAAAACAATGGTCTATTTTCGAATGTGAAGCCTGCAATATGACAATCATCATCGTACTAGTTTTCATACTAAACTTTGTATGAGTTTTGTACATTTTTTGGCCTATTTCATTTATATATTTGGGCTTAGTCCCTCCAAGTTTGTTGGTAAAGGAAGTTTGTATTTTGTTATTTTTATTGATGATTACTCTAGATGTACTTGAAGTGTATATCTTAAAAGAACGATCTGAACTCTTTACTATTTTCTATACATTTTATAATAAAATTCACACTCAATTTGGTTTTGCCCTAAAAACTCTATAGATAGATAATATGAAAGAATATATGAGTCACCAGTTCTTCTCCTTGTGTGCATCTAATGATATCATTCATTAGATCAATTATGTGCATACATCTCTACAAAATAGACGACAGAAAATAAGAATAATCATCTCTTTGATTTTGCCCGAAGACTCTTATGTCAAATGAATGTTCTCAGATCCCACTAGGGCCAGGCGATTCTTATTTATTGCTTTCTCATTAATCGTATGCTTTCTTCTACTCTTTATGGTAAGGCATTATTTTCTCTTTTTCATCTGAATGGTACCTCTTTTCTCTCACTCGCGTTTTGGTTGTACCGCCTTTATTCACACTCCCGTGTGAATGATACCTCTTTTTCTCTCACTCGTGTATTTGGTTGTACCTGCTTCATTCACACTCCTGTGTCTGGTCATGATAAACTCTCCGACCGCACTACCGAGTTTATTTTCGTAGGATATTTTCTACTTAGAAGGGCTATCACTGCTTTGACTCTATCTCTAAATATCAATGTCTGTTGATGTCACATTTTTCAAGTTTACCCCATATTTCTCCAAGGATTGGTGGTTCTCGTACACTTGAGATCAGTCATCCTATCTTTACCACCTCTCTTCCACATAGCTTATCCTTTCCTATCATTCATGCTTCTTCACATGATATCACACCCCCTGCACCACTTCCTGGACATTATACCTCCTCCTCATCGTAACCAGACCTGACACCTCTGCACCACTTCCTGGACATATATTAAAGATATTAAATTATATCAAAGGATCGTCTGACAAAAAACTACTATTTAAAGAAATAATCACTTACGTATTGAAGCTTATTTAGATGCAAGTTAGCAAATGATAAGGGAAACCGAAAATTCACTTATGGATAGTAGTATGCCGGAGGGAATTAAGAAACAAGTAGTGGTATCCGGGTGAAGTGCAAAAGTTGAATACTTAAATGATAGGGGATCAGACCACCTTACCCGCTAGGGTCTATTCCCGCCGACCACGAACCCAGTGACGATCGGGCTGCTTATCCTGAGCAGATCACCGATCGTAATATTTTTTGTTATTTGCATTTTTTATTTTATTGTGTATTGTGATTGACAACGAATGGAGAATCATGACCGTTCGTTGCCCCCTCACTAGTCTATATATAGAGGTAGAAGGCTCTAAAGAGAGGCATTGAAAGTTGAGTGCAGGAGCCCCCTTTTGATCATTCCAGTGCCGAAGCCGGACTCATGTGCGTGAAACCCCCTCCCCTCCCCTCCCCTCACCTTTGGCCGGCCACTCCTTCCCCTTTCTTCACTCCCTTGGCCGGCCACCCATAGCCTCCCCCTTGTCATGGAACCCCCTGCCTCCACCCCCCTCCACATAGCCGACCACCTCCACAATTCCCCTCCAAAACACCACCAAAACTGCCCCAAACACCTCCAAAATCCACTCTCATCCACCTCCGGCGATCACCAGAAAATCACCTCTGGTGATCCCTCTCCAATCCCCTCATCATTTCCTCCATTTCCAGTTTTCCGGTGATCGCTGGAAAACACCTCCGACCACCACCACCGGACGCCTCGCCAACGACCACCTCCGCCACCACCCCACTACTTCATAACCACCACCACCCCACTAGCCCACTACCTCCATAACTCCCTACTACTTTAATAACCCCATTCCTCTCCCACATGTGTAGCTTAACCCCCTCCCTTGCTTTAGCCGGCCCACTCCTTCCCTCTCTCCACTCACCCCCTCAAACCAAGCCCCTCTCCCACCTCTTCCACTCCTAGCAAACCCCACCAAGCCTCCTCCACATACAAAACCAGCCCCACCTCCATCTTCCTGCAGGCGCCCCCATACAACAGCCCGAACCTCCTAAACCAGCATCCCAGGCCTTCAATACCTGCGGCTGGACTCATTTCCAGCACCCGGTCTTTGATTTCCTCGGCCAAATTTTAGAATTCCTGCACCCGGGCCTAATTCCAGCGCCCAGGAAATTAAATCCTGCTGCCAGAACACTCAAATTCCAGCAGCTGGGCACTATTCTAGCAGCCCCAAACCCCCGTCCCAGCAACCATCGGGACTCCCGCTACTAGCCGACACATTAAACTTCCTCTTCAAGCCTTCTACCACTACTACCATGTCAGTCTCTTTGTTTTGAAGTTGATTCCTAGTATTGACTGTTGTGTTTATTGTCTACTCAAGGAGTGTCATTTGTAATTGTTGCTTCAAACTCTTGAACTTTCCGAATTTCCATTTTGTTAGTTATTTAAAATTTAAGCACTCTTTCGCACATACTCCATCTCGTGTTTACTTGTTGGTTGCTTTATCTTTTATGTCATAATTGGTATTTAGATTTATAAATTAAATATTTATTTTAAGGAACTTATAACACCGGATGTATGTTTGCATATAGAACATATCCCTAGCCCCTTGAGGACCTTACCCTGCGTCAAGAAGTATGACTAAGACTGCTTATGAGCTGAAGTGGTTGATGACACTTTTGAGAATTTTGGTCAAACTTACAACTATCCTCTATCGATGTTCTGTGATAATAAAGTTGTCATCTATTTCTCTAAAAATCACGTGCTTCATAAAAAAATAATGCATATAGAAGTAAATTGTCACCTCTCCAGAGAGGAAGTTATCAACAGATGGATATGCACCTCATTTGTGGCGTCAGGTAAAGAGCTAGCTGACATATTTACCAAATTCATTTCTTCATCTTTTTCTGATATTTGTACCAAGCTCAGAATGATTGATATATATGCTCCAACTTGATGGTGAGTGTTAAAGCCCGTTTGTGAAATGCCCAAAAGGGAGTCTGTACAACCCCGGGTTTGCCGAGTGGACCCAGCAAGGCCAGCATGTTGAAGGGGCCAGACTCGCCTATCGCCAGCGTTATTGTTATCGCGAGGCGCTAAGCTCAGGAGAGTCGAGTCACCTCTGACCGATCGACTAGACCTCTAGCCGATCGGCTAGACGTCCAGCCAAATTTCTCTCGACTCACCTCTGACCGTTCGATTAGACCTCTAGCCGATCGGCTAGACGTCCATCCGAATTCCTCTCGACTCGCCTCTGACCGTTCGACTAGACCTCTAGCCGATCGGCTAGACGTCCAGCCGAATATGCGAGTGCGAGCTCGGTACCAAGCACCAGTCCTCGGTTCGGGGCGAGCAGCGAGCACCCAGTCACATCGGGTACTCGCCACTCCCAGGCGAGCACGCCTCAAGTGGCGTGGACTCGCCCCTAGGTGGGTCCCCTTTCTGTCCTTCAAATATCCCACTTGTTACTGTAACATTGCATATTCCTACTGCGAATCTAGCTACCATGACCATCCTGTCCAGCCCATAGTTCCTGTTATTCCAAAACTTATTTCTCCCCTTCCTTAGGTTATCAGAGATAAAATGTTGGTATTAAGGTGCTACAAACCCCTGTCATTCCACCACAACCGATACACTCTTCTGAACTAGACTCTGATGAAGTCCTCCATCAACCTCTCATACATTGGAAATGTAAGTCGACCTCTTCTACATACCCAATTGAAAATTATATTTCATATCACAATCTGACTAAGACATATAAAGCCTTCATCACTTCTTTGATCTTTGTTCGTATTCCTGACACTTGGCATGAGCAATAGATATACCATAATGGAGAAAGGCAGTGGAAGAAGAGATGTCTGCATTAGAGAAGAACCGTACCTGGACTTTATCACATCTCGCGTTTGGAAAGAAACCTGTTGTAACGGCCCCACTATTTGGCTACCGCTACAATTTACATATTCATTATCTTTTAACATTTAAACATCAGAGGCGCCAGGTAGAAACATTCAGTGAATTAAATATCATGCTAGAGTACCAAAAGAAAATGCAGGATAATTAAAACATTTCATTTCATTAAAAACTGATGAGTACAAAGATAGTCCAACATTATACATACAAAAGGAGGGCTTATCACAAAAGTGTAGCATAATATACAAGGCTGACTCAGCCCAAAAACTCATCAGAATACACTACTATATACAGATGTAACAACTACTGACTACATAAAATAAAACTGGAATTCTTCATGAGGGCACTCAGGGTCTCTACATCTCTCCCGATGAGCGTCCAGAACCTCGAAGACTGCGGTAGACACTTCGACCCAAAGACTATATTTCTTTTGCTGGCGAGGAGAACATGGCGGACGGGGATTACTGGGTGCTGGGGTGGCTTCTTCCTTGACCTGTTTAGTTATATTATTTAATTAGTCAAAAAACTAAGCGAATTCTTATTGTCCCCCCCTTTTATTAATTCTTATTCTTATGATAAATTCATAGTGCGGCGTTAAATCTTCAAGCATTAATTTCTATTTCTTCTTGACTTTTCACTTTAACGTGCACTTTACTTTTTATCATATCATTGATCGTTCACTTTACTTTTCGTCTTTCTTTTCTAGGTACATACGATTGTATTTAGGTCGTATGATGTCGTTGCATATTCCTTTGACATGTTGGATATGTTATCACATTTCGTTTGCTTTATTGGGTACTGTTAAGGATACATTGTTCTTTATTTCTTGTATTTATATAGCGCGCTTTATTTATCTGTGTGCCTTTTCATATTCGCACACATATAAATCCTTTACGTGCCTTGTCATATTCGCACGTTTATTTTTCATGTAATTTCATGTTGGGAGGACATTCACCCCACCTCCACTAGTTGGGTACATCCTTAACATAGCCCATTACAGTTTGCATCGATGCATTGTTCATTTATTTTCTTATTACTTGCTTTTTCGTTTTACTTACAACTTTATTTCATGTTCACTTATATAGCTATAAGGAATTAGGAACAATATAAGCAACTGAAATTAGGGAAATAAAAACTCACCGCGGCTTTCCCTTTCCTCGGATCCCTTCCGGAATCATCATTGCGTTTCCCGCTTCCTTGGGATGTCATCACCTATAAGAGGAGTCATCTACATTATTTTCCAGACTAGGTGGCTTTCACTTGACTTAATTAGGTCAAATAAGACTCTTAAGTCCGCTGCCCTAATTTAACATAAGGGGTTTTCCACCAATTTAATGAGGGAACATCACCCTCAAGCCTCATCATAATATAGAAGGTGAAAAAGCCATCAAAAACCCAAGTCAAAGTGCTGCCCTAAATTCTTTGGAAAGGGTTTTGCTCCAAATGAGGGCTAGAACATAGGAGGAGCACTTTTCCATCATTAAGAAGGTTTCAAATTGCTAAAATTGAATTATCCCAACTAGGGTTTTAATAAAAATGTCTGAAATCATGAACGAATGTCAGGATATACGTTACCATTCCTTTCAGAAACTTTTGACATAAAAAGGAACTAAAAATTCCAAGAAACGAAAACCCTAGATTTCCGGCTCTACTCAAAACATGCCAAATCGTTGTACAAGACTACAGAGGAGTATAGAGGAGGGGATTACCTCTTGATAGGAGAAGAAATCACGAAAAACGGAGAAGATTTGAGCTCTCGGAAGGCAAGGGCGTCGATTGGCTCTGTCCGCCTGTCGTCGGGCTCGCGGAAGCTAGGAGAGGGAAATGAGGAGTCGGGCTTGTGTTTTCTTCCCTTATCGAGACCCGGCTGCCCCTTTGCTGACACGTACGAGCGTGAGTCACGATTTCCTTGGCTCAAAGAACCGGTTAAGTCGATCCTTGCTATTTGCAGCCCTCACATCACCGCCTCTTACATCCTCCCAATTTCAGCCCTCTTAATCCTTATTAATTTGGCCCGCCTATGTATTAGCCATCAGATCATTTTATGTCTAATTAAATCCTTACATTTCGTATTCGAAATGACGTACACATATTCCGTGACACGTGTATTATTTCTTTATTTTTCATTTCCGTCGGTTTGATATGCACATTTATTACATCACATAATATAACAGTAATACCTGTCAACGACGGCGTCACAATTCTCCCCTCCTTATTGGATTTTCGTCCTCGAAAATCTTCAATCTGAATTTACATCAAAAAGTTGAGGGAAGAGATCTCTCATTAAGTTGCCTCATGCTCAGTATGCCCTTTCCACCAAACTTTCACAAAACGAACTTCTCGGTTTCGGAGTTGTTTAATTTGCCAATCGACAATCTTGTATGGCTCAGTTGGGCTTGATAAATCAGCTTCAATTTGGATATGCTCAGAAGGAATTAGTGTATCAGGATCAGCTATATATTTCCTCAAGGAAGACACGTGAAATACGTCATGAAGATTCTGAAGATTACCAGATAAGGCCAAGCGATAGGCCACCTCTCCAATTCTTTCAGTGATTGGGAATGGCCCCACATATCTTGGACTAAGCTTTCCAATTCGACGAATTCGTGAAACTCCCTTGAAAGGTTTTATCTTCAGACAGACTAGGTCACCCACATTAAACTCTACTCTTCGATGTCTGGCGTTGTAATATTTTTGTTGCCTGTCTTGAGCTATTTTCAACCGTTCTCGAACAATTGAAATTTTATCATATGTTTTATCCACTTTTTCCTTTTTGAATAACTTCTGCTCACCATCTTCGGCCCAGCTTAGAGGAGTTCGACATCTCCGCCCATACAAAGCTTCAAATGGTGCCATCTGGATACTGGATTGATAACTATTATTATACGAGAATTCCACTAAGGATAGGTATTTTTCTCATGATCCTTTTAGATCGAGTACAACCATTCTCAAGAGATCTTCTAACATCTGAATGGTTCGCTCAGATTGACCATCCGTTTGTGGGTGAAAAGCAGTGCTAAATAATAATCTGGTTCCCAACTTTTTCTGTACTAACCTCCACGTATCAGATGTAAAACGCCCATCTCTGTCAGAGATTATAGATCGGGGAATTCCATGGTATTTCACAATAACATCAATATACTGGTCGACTAATCGTTGAACTGGCCCATCTTTCTTCATGGGAATAAAATGTGCAACTTTCGTTAGTCGATCAATAATCACCCAGATACCATTGTTTCCAAGTTTACTCCTCGGTAGCCCCATAACAAAGTCCATAGCTATGTCATCCCATTTCCACTCAGGGATAGGTAGGGGTTGCAGATATCCGCCTGGCTTTTGGTGTTCTGCTTTCACAACTTGACAAGTGTGGCATTTGGCAATATATTTAATTACATCCATTTTCATTCCTGACCACCAAAATTCTTGCTTTAGATCTTGATACATTTTTGTTCTTCCAGGATGAATCGAGTAGGTCGTGTTGTGTGCTTCATAAAGTATCTCTGATCGAAGCGCATTAACATTCGGAATACACAACCTCTCATTCATAAATAATAACCCATTATCCTCCACAAATGCCGTTGACTTGCCACTTTTTACTTTTTCACATATTTTCACAAATATAGGGTCTTGATTCATAGCTTTTCGTACTCTTTCTTTAATTGGATGCTCTGCCATTAACTGATAGAGTTGACCTCGAGTCTGGAAGGTAGTTATACACGTTAGCACTTCTAGTTTTTGCAGTTCGCGCAGTAACTCCTTCTGCTCGGTTAACGGTACGATCAGGGATGCCAAACTTTTCCTGCTTAACGCGTCAGCTACGACATTAGCTTTACCTGGATGGTATTTGATGTCCACATCGTAGTCTTTAATTAATTCTAACCATCGCCTCTGACGTAAATTTATTTCCTTCTGAGAAAAGATATATTTGAGGCTTTTGTGATCCGTGAAAATTTCACACTGAGCACCATATAAATAATGTCGCCAGATTTTGAGTGCAAACACGACCGCAGCTAATTCCAAATCATGAGTTGGGTAATTTCGTTCAGGTTCCTTCAGCTGTCTTGAAGCATATGCTATGACTCTCCCCCTTTGCATTAATACGCATCCAAGACCTTTCAAGGATGCGTCACTATAGATTTGAAAATCATCAATTCCATATGGCATTACTAACACTGGTGCTGTCGTCAATCTTTCTTTTAATTCACTAAATGCATTTTGACATTCATCAATCCAGCAGAAAGGAATATTCTTTCGAGTTAAGGTAGTCAGTGGTAGCGCAATCTTTGAGAAATCTTTCACAAATTTCCGATAATAACCTGCCAAGCCCAGAAAACTCAGAATTTCTGTAACAGTAGTCGGTCTTGGCCAATTCAGAATTGCATCTACCTTAGCTGGGTCTACTGATAACCCATGCTCCGTCACCACGTGACCCAAGAAAGAGACTTCAGTCAACCAAAAATCACATTTGGAGAACTTTGCATATAAGGTGTGCTGTTTTAAGGTTTGCAACACAATTCTTAAATGTTCTGCATGTTCACCCTTATCCTTTGAATATATTAGAATATCATCAATAAATACGATAACAAACTTATCGAGAAATTCTTTGAATACCCTATTCATTAAATCCATGAAAACAGCTGGTGCATTTGTCAATCCAAAGGGCATTACTACGAACTCAAAATGTCCGTATCTAGTACTGAAAGCAGTTTTGTAAATATCATCTTCGTTGATTCTCACTTGATGATAACCTGATCTAAGGTCAATTTTTGAGAATACTTTTGCATTTACCAATTGATCGAATAAATCGTCGATGCGAGGTAGGGGGTACTGATTTCAAATTGTCAACTTGTTCAACTCTCGATAGTCGACACATAATCGTAGTGAACCGTCTTTCTTTTTAACAAAGAGTACTGGAGCTCCCCACGGCGATGAACTTGGACGTATAAAATTTTTATCTAACAGCTCTTGTAATTGACTTTTCAATTCTGTCAATTCCTTAGGAGCCATACGATAGGGTGCTTTCGCTACAGGTGCAGCTCCTTCCACTAGCTTGATGGTGAACTCAACCTCTCGTATCGGAGGTACTCCTGGTAATTCTTCCGGGAATACTTCGAGGAATTCACGCACCACAGGAACTGTACTCGGTTCACGCGTTACTGTACTATTCCCTTTAATCATTACTAACACCGCTTCACAACCTTTCCTTATTTTCTTTATTGCCTTCATTGACGAGATCATAATCTTTGAGACTTCACTCATTCCTTGAAATCTACACTGTGTCTGATCTGGTAATTTAAGGATAATTTCTTTCTTTTTACAATTGATAACCGCTTCATATTGCGATAGCCAATTCATTCCCAAAATAATATCAAATTCCGATAAAGGTATGAGTGCAACATCTGCCTCTACTTGCTTGTTATCCATTGTTAACCATAGGGTACATCTAAGCCGTGTAGTCATTTCGGTATTATTCGGCATTTTGACCCTCAATTCATTAAACGATTGGTACGGTTCCAACATTAGATGTTTCATTGCTGTTGTCGCTATAAAGGAATGACTAGCCCCCGTATCGAATGATACTTTCATAAGATGATTCTGAGTATAGATCATACCTGTGATGACATTGTCATCAGCCTTTGCTCCTTGTTGATTTAAATTGAAAACCCGAGGCTGCACTTGTCTTTCTTCCCTGGGATCTATGCCAGACCCAGATGCCACTGATTCTACACCTTTCCCTTTCTCACTTAAATTGTAAGTGTCCATATAATGCAATGTCGGTGTTTGGCTAGGACCACCTCTATTTTTTTCAGATACCGTCTTCCACAAAGGGCAATCTTGCTTGCGATGTCCAGGCCGTTGACATTTAAAACAAACCCCTGTTCCCTTCAGGCATTCACCAAAATGATTTTTCCCACATTTTGGACATTGGGGCTTACTCGGAGTACTACTGGCCCCACTTTCTGACCGGTTTTGAGTTGGGGGACCTCCTTTCTTCTTCTTCCAATTCGGACCTCCACTCTTTCGCGAGAAGTCTACGCTCTGCCCTTCAGGAAGCCTCTTCTTCTGAAACTCCATTCGCCTTTGCGCATTCTCCACATCGGTTTCAATTAATTTGGCGGTTTCCACCAGTTCATTGTAATTATTAATCCTCTGAGATATGAGATGTACACGCACATCTTCCCGTAAACCCAATTGAAATCGAAAGCAACGATCTCGCTCTTTCGCAACCATATCCCCAGCATAATAGGCTAACTGTGCAAACTCAGCTTCATATTGCAGAACTGTGCGGTTCCCTTGCAGCAAGCGAAGAAATTTCTCCTGGAGCATCTGCTTTTCTGACGGTGGAACAAACCACTCAAGAAATTCGTCTAAAAATTCCTCCCAGCGAATACTAGCATTAGCACGACCCGCAAATCGTCCTTGCCTCAAACTATTCCACCATCTATCAGCCTCTCCTTCTAGAAGGAAAACCACCAAATCGATTTTCCGATCGTTTGGACATTTCATCGCATTGAAAATTAATTCAATCCGTTTGATCCAGCCTTCTGTTTCCATTGGGGTTAAGCCACCCCGAAATATTGGCGGTCGCATGTCCAAAAATTGTCTCAAATACATATCGACAGTAGACAGTGGTTGAGGAATGGCAGTATTCCCCATTCGGATTGCTTCAGCTAACGCTTGCATAACTTCAGTTAAGGGAGGATTTGATCTCCCAGGACTTTGTCTTTCTTCATATTGTTCTCCTTCAATTTCTTCTCTTTGTCGTCTACTTAAGTAAGTTCGGATAGGTTCCTGCGATAGGAAGGTTCAACTTAGCATTTGGACAATTATGTTTCAAATGTCAAAATGTTGTCCTACTTACCCTCACATTTCTCCTTAAGTACTCAAATCACACCGAAAGTTCAAACCTGGCTCTGATACCATTTAATTGTAACGGCCCCACTATTTGGCTACCGTTACAATTTACATATTCATTATCTTTTAACATTTAAACATCAGAGGCGCCAGGTAGAAACATTCAGTGAATTAAATATCATGCTAGAGTACCAAAAGAAAATGCAGGATAATTAAAACATTTCATTTCATTAAAAACTGATGAGTACAAAGATAGCCCAACATTATACATATAAAAGGAGGGCTTATCACAAAAGTGTAGCATAATATACAAGGCTGACTCAGCCCAAAAACTCATCAGAATACACTACTATATACAGATGTAACAACTACTGACTACATAAAATAAAACTGGAATTCTTCATGAGGGCACTCGGGGTCTCTGCATCTCTCCCGATGAGCGTCCAGAACCTCGAAGACTGCGGTAGACACTTCGACCCAAAGACTATATTTCTTTTGCTGGCGAGGAGAACATGGCGGACGGGGATTACTGGGTGCTGGGGTGGCTTCTTCCTTGACCTGTTTAGTTATATTATTTAATTAGTCAAAAAACTAAGCGGATTCTTATTGTCCCCCCCCCCCCCTTTTATTAATTCTTATGATAAATTCATAGTGCGGCGTTAAATCTTCAAGCATTAATTTCTATTTCTTCTTGACTTTTCACTTTAACGTGCACTTTACTTTTTATCATATCATTGATCGTTCACTTTACTTTTCGTCTTTCTTTTCTAGGTACATACGATTGTATTTAGGTCGTATGATGTCGTTGCATATTCCTTTGACATGTTGGATATGTTATCACATTTCGTTTGCTTTATTGGGTACTGTTAAGGATACATTGTTCTTTATTTCTTGTATTTATATAGCGCGCTTTATTTATCTGTGTGCCTTTTCATATTCGCACACATATAAATCCTTTATGTGCCTTGTCATATTCGCACGTTTATTTTTCATGTAATTTCATGTTGGGAGGACATTCACCCCACCTCCACTAGTTGGGTACATCCTTAACATAGCCCATTACAGATTGCATCGATGCATTGTTCATTTATTTTCTTATTACTTGCTTTTTCGTTTTACTTACAACTTTATTTCATGTTCGCTTATATAGCTATAAGGAATTAGGAACAATATAAGCAACTGAAATTAGGGAAATAAAAACTCACCGCGGCTTTCCCTTTCCTCGGATCCCTTCCGGAATCATCATTGCGTTTCCCGCTTCCTTGGGATGTCATCACCTATAAGAGGAGTCATCTACATTATTTTCCAGACTAGGTGGCTTTCACTTGACTTAATTAGGTCAAATAAGACTCTTAAGTCCGCTGCCCTAATTTAACATAAGGGGTTTTCCACCAATTTAATGAGGGAACATCACCCTCAAGCCTCATCATAATATAGAAGGTGAAAAAGCCATCAAAAACCCAAGTCAAAGTGCTGCCCTAAATTCTTTGGAAAGGGTTTTGCTCCAAATGAGGGCTAGAACATAGGAGGAGCACTTTTCCATCATTAAGAAGGTTTCAAATTGCTGAAATTGAATTATCCCAACTAGGGTTTTAATAAAAATGTCTGAAATCATGAACGAATGTCAGGATATGCGTTACCATTCCTTTCAGAAACTTTTGACATAAAAAGGAACTAAAAATTCCAAGAAACGAAAACCCTAGATTTCCGGCTCTACTTAAAATATGCCAAATCGTTGTACAAGACTACAGAGGAGTATAGAGGAGGGGATTACCTCTTGATAGGAGAAGAAATCACGAAAAACGGAGAAGATTTGAGCTCTCGGAAGGCAAGGGCGTCGATCGGCTCTGTCCGCCTGTCGTCGGGCTCGCGGAAGCTAGGAGAAGGAAATGAGGAGTCGGGCTTGTGTTTTCTTCCCTTATCGAGACCCGGCTGCCCCTTTGCTGACACGTACGAGCGTGAGTCACGATTTCCTTGGCTCAAAGAACCGGTTAAGTCGATCCTTGCTATTTGCAGCCCTCACATCACCGCCTCTTACATCCTCCCAATTTCAGCCCTCTTAATCCTTATTAATTTGGCCCGCCTATGTATTAGCCATCAGATCATTTTATGTTTAATTAAATCCTTACATTTCGTATTCGAAATGACGTACACATATTCCGTGACACATGTATTATTTCTTTATTTTTCATTTCCGTCGGTTTGATATGCACATTTATTACATCACATAATATAACAGTAATACCTGTCAACGACGGCGTCACAATTCTCCCCTCCTTATTGGATTTTCGTCCTCGAAAATCTTCAATCTGAATTTACATCAAAAAGTTGAGGGAAGAGATCTCTCATTACTTCTTCTTTTTCTCAAGTTGCCTCATGCTCAGTATGCCCTTTCCACCAAACTTTCACAAAACGAACTTCTCGGTTTCGGAGTTGTTTAATTTGCCAATCGACAATCTTGTATGGCTCAGTTGGGCTTGATAAATCAGCTTCAATTTGGATATGCTCAGAAGGAATTAGTGTATCAGGATCAGCTATATATTTCCTCAAGGAAGACACGTGAAATACGTCATGAAGATTCTGAAGATTACCAGATAAGGCCAAGCGATAGGCCACCTCTCCAATTCTTTCAGTGATTGGGAATGGCCCCACATATCTTGGACTAAGCTTTCCAATTCGACGAATTCGTGAAACTCCCTTGAAAGGTTTTATCTTCAGACAGACCAGGTCACCCACATTAAACTCTACTCTTCGATGTCTGGCGTTGTAATATTTTTGTTGCCTGTCTTGAGCTATTTTCAACCGTTCTCGAACAATTGAAATTTTATCATATGTTTTATCCACTTTTTCCTTTTTGAATAACTTCTGCTCACCATCTTCGGCCCAGCTTAGAGGAGTTCGACATCTCCGCCCATACAAAGCTTCAAATGGTGCCATCTGGATACTGGATTGATAACTATTATTATACGAGAATTCCACTAAGGATAGGTATTTTTCTCATGATCCTTTTAGATCGAGTACAACCATTCTCAAGAGATCTTCTAACATCTGAATGGTTCGCTCAGATTGACCATCCGTTTGTGGGTGAAAAGCAGTGCTAAATAATAATCTGGTTCCCAACTTTTTCTGTACTAACCTCCACGTATCAGATGTAAAACGCCCATCTCTGTCAGAGATTATAGATCGGGGAATTCCATGGTATTTCACAATAACATCAATATACTGGTCGACTAATCGTTGAACTGGCCCATCTTTCTTCATGGGAATAAAATGTGCAACTTTCGTTAGTCGATCAATAATCACCCAGATACCATTGTTTCCAAGTTTACTCCTCGGTAGCCCCATAACAAAGTCCATAGCTATGTCATCCCATTTCCACTCAGGGATAGGTAGGGGTTGCAGATATCCGCCTGGCTTTTGGTGTTCTGCTTTCACAACTTGACAAGTGTGGCATTTGGCAATATATTTAATTACATCCATTTTCATTCCTGACCACCAAAATTCTTGCTTTAGATCTTGATACATTTTTGTTCTTCCAGGATGAATCGAGTAGGTCGTGTTGTGTGCTTCATAAAGTATCTCTGATCGAAGCGCATTAACATTCGGAATACACAACCTCTCATTCATAAATAATAACCCATTATCCTCCACAAATGCCGTTGACTTGCCACTTTTTACTTTTTCACATATTTTCACAAATATAGGGTCTTGATTCATAGCTTTTCGTACTCTTTCTTTAATTGGATGCTCTGCCATTAACTGATAGAGTTGACCTCGAGTCTGGAAGGTAGTTATACACGTTAGCACTTCTAGTTTTTGCAGTTCGCGCAGTAACTCCTTCTGCTCGGTTAACGGTATGATCAGGGATGCCAAACTTTTCCTGCTTAACGCGTCAGCTACGACATTAGCTTTACCTGGATGGTATTTGATGTCCACATCGTAGTCTTTAATTAATTCTAACCATCGCCTCTGACGTAAATTTATTTCCTTCTGAGAAAAGATATATTTGAGGCTTTTGTGATCCGTGAAAATTTCACACTGAGCACCATATAAATAATGTCGCCAGATTTTGAGTGCAAACACGACCGCAGCTAATTCCAAATCATGAGTTGGGTAATTTCGTTCAGGTTCCTTCAGTTGTCTTGAAGCATATGCTATGACTCTCCCCCTTTGCATTAATACGCATCCAAGACCTTTCAAGGATGCGTCACTATAGATTTGAAAATCATCAATTCCATATGGCATTACTAACACTGGTGCTGTCGTCAATCTTTCTTTTAATTCACTAAATGCATTTTGACATTCATCAGTCCAGCAGAAAGGAATATTCTTTCGAGTTAAGGTAGTCAGTGGTAGCGCAATCTTTGAGAAATCTTTCACAAATTTCCGATAATAACCTGCCAAGCCCAGAAAACTCAGAATTTCATCAGTCATGACCCTATGGGGATACAAACAAGGTCACTCTGATCATTCCCTCTTTGTTAAGAGGAATGCAGAGAAGGTGGCGGTTCTCATCGTCTATGTCGACGATATCATCATCACCGGAAAGGATTTGGAAGAAATCACATGGTTGAAAGCATGCTTATGTAAGAAGTTTGAAGTCAAAGACGTAGGAAAGTTAAAATATTTCTTAAGAATTGAAGTTGTGCAATCTAAACGTGGAATCTTTATTTCTCAAAGGAAATATGTCCTAGATCTACTAGAGGAAACAATGATGCTTGGTTATGCTCCGACAGATACCCCATTGAAGCAAATTATAAATCGATGAAGACAAGGATGGTGAGAAAGTGAACTCCACTAGCTATCAAAGACTGGTGAGAAAGTTAATCTACCTCGCACACACTCTCCCTAATATCACACATGCTATTGGGATCCTTAGCAGATGCATTCTCCTAGACTAAGACATCAGGAAGCAACTATGAGAGTGTTATGGTACCTAGAGAAGTCTCCTGGTCGAGGACTCTTATTCTCTCGGAGCAAGCATTTGAATGTTGAAGTATACACAGACGCTGATTGGGCTGGAAGCCAAGACGACCGAAAGTCAACCACTAAATTTTGCTCCTTTGTGGAGTAAACCTCGTGACCTGGCAAAGTAAGAAACAAAATGCAGTAGCAAGGTCCAGTGCAGAAGCAGAATACAGAGCAATGCCACAAGGAGTATGTGAAGGGCTATGACTCAAATCTCTAATGCAAGATTTAGGGCTACAAGATGAAAAGCCTGTACGACTATATTGCGACAATAAAGTTGCTATCACATTGCTCATATTCATGTTCAACATGATCGAACAAAGCATGTTGAGATCGATAGACACTTCATCAAAGACCACTTGGAGAAAGGCAACATCTGCACTCGTTTCGTTCAATCCCAAGATCAGCTTGCTGACATCTTCACCAAAAGCTTGAGTTGTGACACCTTTACTGATAACATCTCCAAGATGGGAATGATCGACATATACTCTCATCTTGAGGGGTAGAGTTGAATTATAGCATATTTAGGAGTTAAATAGTCCATTGTAAAGGGCCACTTATAAGGCCCATTTTTCTCCTTGTATTTAGTCTCACACCTCTTATCATGTTTTAGGTTCTCCTCCTTTGTGGATATATAGATGTAATAGAAATTCTTTAGATTATTGAAATAATATTTTATTTCATCTCTCAACTTGGAGTTGTAGGCTCATCTATTTGGAAGAACAGTTGTTTGATGATTGTTTACCTTTAAATGACCAAATTGCCTATCATATAATGCAAAGTTCTGTAAATATCATAAAAATAGGTTAATAAATCAGAAATGTGTTACATAGTTGGACATATAAAAATAATAAGCATTAAATATTTTTTAATGTCCTCAAATAACCGTAAAGACAATCCTTAATGTCTTCAACTGTCTTCTCTCCCTTATAAATACATGGTTTATTATACATGTCAGCATTATACAATTTCTCGGTAATAGAATCTCGTACTGTAGACATATCATGAACACCTTTCTCATCAAGCATATCGGTATTTATGTTAGATTTAGTTGTAATATCAACTTTTGTTTGTTTTATGTCGTGCCCATATACCTCCGATGTATAAAATTTTCATCAGCATCACAAACACTATATTCAGGCTCTACACAAGATGGATTCATGCGGATAAAGTTATGCAATGTCATAGTTGTCACCACAATAGAACGTTATTTTCGAAATGTGTTGTGGCATATTTTGCAGAATGCAACTTTTTTCCAAACAAAAAATGTTCATTCGATCACACTTCAAAGAGATGAATGTGTTTTATTGAAATGCTTATGTCGGCTTTGATCTGGACGACTATCATGTGTATAATCTGTCAAATGATATCTTATTTCTGTATAGGGTTTCAAATACCATGTCTTCAATGATATCCAACATCCACTAAATAATATTTACATGCACGACTATTATTTCAATTAAGAATGTTTTAACATTTATGAAGATATATTGATATTTAAAATGGAATTACCTTTCCGAGCACAGTTAGTGGTACCCACGATATTATGACGAAGTTGTTGACTCCCCTATGCATGCATCCCGACTAAGGTATCACAAACGTTTTCCCTTATGCATGCAGCCGTTGAATAGGTTCTCAAGAAGGGTGGGTTGGTTATAGACTCTTCTGAGCCTTCCTTATTCAAACCTTTTGGTATGTATTGCCCCTTAACTAGAAACTCTAGATCAGATCCACCGGACGAGAAACTCCATTCCGCACTGCTGCTAAGTCGTCGGACTTATCCAAGGTGGTGTAGAAAATGAAACATATGATTCATCAAAACATGTGCAAAGATGCAACTATCATGAGTTGATCATTCCCACCCAGCGAGTACCAAACTTGATCTTCAATAGATATTCTTCCATCAACATATGTTCTATCAATCATTTTTATGCAATTATTAAAGAATGAATATAACGTTCGTCATGTCTTAGCCCTGCTGGTAAATTTGTGAACTGTCAATCAGTTGGTTTTATAACCTCTATCGATAGTGGTAATAATGCTCTATGACCCTTAAGCCTCGTTCATTTGGGCTGAATTGGGTGAAGGAATTGGAATTTGCCCCCTAATTCCATTTCTGTTGTTCGGCATGCTTAATAAAAGAATGAAATTTGAATTGGCCCCAATTCCATGGGAATTTATAATACGCAAAAAACTCCTCATTTTCGACCTAATGAAGTCTGACTTGCCGATTCCGCCCCTCCCCCCTCATGAGTCCCGCGCACTCCTCACTGACGCAAGCATTCGGCTCTCCTCCTCCATTCTGCCACAAGCATCGTGCTCTCCTCCTCCTCCATCCGTTCTCCAAGGGCAAGCATAGCTACTTGTTCATCGTGGAGCTTCGCCGATGAGAAGCTTTTTCTCTTCGGGGCGGTTCTTGGGAGCAGGCAAGTAGGTTTGTTATGCAGGAGTTCTATCTATTTCCTTGGCTTCTTTGTACGGTGAGGCAGAGTTTAGAAATGGGAAAAGGGAGAACAGTGATGGAGCTCAGGGAGGATGGAATCGCTTTGATAATAATTAAAAACCTTCCCATCAATATGCCCTCTCACCTCACGGTAATTACTTGCTTGTTTGTATTTTTGTAATTTGAACTCCTTATAGTGATGCCGTTGTATTTTGTAATTTAATTTTGCTTCTTCGCCTTCAAGCTATTTCTGTTGCAGTCAACAATCTCTTTTCTGAGTGTTGATTCTTTCTCTTCTGGCTCTTTTACAGTATGACCTCCGATCTTTTATTTCTTGCAGTAGGTTTATGATTGGGCTTGATGTTGATCAAATATCTCGTTTAAACTTGTCAGCAATATATCTCCTTACAGTGATGGAGAGCTGTAATATTAGATTTATTTAAGTTTTTTGTAGTGGAAATTAAATTTTTTATGTGGAGTTTGCTAAAGAAATCCTAATTTACCGGTATACGTCAATTATAATTCATGTACAACTGAGTTCTTGCCTGCATCTGAACAACATAATTGCCAATTCCAATTCTTATGACTGAATTCTTGACTGCAACCGAACACCAGAAATGTAATTGGCTTAATAATTCCAATTCGTATCTCTCAATTTCTTCCAAACAAATAGAGCCTTAGAGAAATATCTACTTATGTTTTCCGGTGAGTGTTGGAAGCACTCACATATTGCTCTAATTTATTCATTTTTTGCTAAAATATACAATATTATAGCCTTCTCTTGTTGTTTGTTGTGATCTTTGTATAAAACGGAGTCATCAAAAATTTCTTCAATATTTGAAATTAATTTTGTTGTCTCCTTGATAATAATTGTGGTGGAAGCTTTGTTGCAAGTGCAGCTTCTCTTAAATCGTGCATATAGGATAATGCTACTCCTTTGCTCTTACCCACATTTCTTCTTTTGTTCGTAGACGTGGAGGCATTGCCTACAGTTGATGCAGTCCTCGTAGCTTTCTTGGTTTACAATTTGGGGGTCGTTAAGTCCATTAAATTATTATCTTTTGCAATGATCCCTTCCTCGGGTGGCAAACTTCCCAGTGAAGGTGCCCATCCGTCATCACCATCCTCTACCACTTGGCTGAACATTCTATGCAGTTTATCCTCATTATCAAGAGTTATACATGCATAAATACTTTTCTAATCAACTCATTTTGAGTTCGATGCTCACTCATTTTCAACATGGTATTAAAGACATGTTCTGAGGACCCACGCCTTTAGGCTCCATGTGGCTATCTATGCGAGGGGGTGTGTTGGAATGTTTACAGGTGTTACCATGTGTTGTAAGTGATCGGGTGTTATTTGGATTAGTCCCATTGTTGCCCGTGTCTGTTGGTGCTTTACATGATGGAGTTTTGCTTTAGTCCCACAATTTGTACCTTAGTTGTCTCTTGTGCTTTGTAAGCATTGGATCCTTGAGGGGCCTCTCCACTCGAACCGACTAGTTTTGAGTTGGATGCATTGTTTTAAATGAGTATGTCCGACATGTAGGTTTTGCTGACAAAACGTTAAAAACTATAGGACGATGTTACCGGTGGAGAAATTTCTGAAGTTTGAGAGAGGAACAGAGTGATATTACTCACGAATGGTATGCAAGGGAGATGAGAGACTAAAAGTAAATTGCATTAAACAACAATAAACATACACGATATAATTCGGAGACAAGGTCCGATCAAACTCTCAGAGGCTGTGTCCTCCAACGAACTCTCTCTAAGTGGGCGCCTAAAAGACTAAGATCCAAAAGATGCTCATACCCCTTTCAAGGGAGGGGCACACATAGTAAGAAATTACAAAATAATTTAATTAATACAATTAATTTAATCAAGATTAATTTATATTAATTAATCAATATTAACTAATTAATTACAAATTTATATCCTTGCATATGAGCATTCAAGGCGGCTTCCACATGCACTCTCGATAGCTTCTTCGAGGGGGTCCACTCGGGCGGATGCCTTTCATAACGTTATTTCGCCCTTGAAAATCGGCCTTGTCCTCAAAGTCGAGTCTCCAAGATTTTTCGGGATCTTTAATATTGGCGGCGGCGTACACAATCTGACTGAGTGACGGGCGTTGGTGTGGCAAAAGACTGGTGTTGACTGATGACCTGGGAAATAAAGTTATGTTCGAGTGGAGCGGGTGGGAGCGTGATGAAGTGGAAAAATGAAATGGGGGAGACGACGAAGTAGTGGAAGCAGGGGAGGGTGATATTGATGCGAAAGTTGAGAGACAAGAGTAACTGTGAAAATGATGATGGGGACAATCTAGTGGGGCTTTGGGTGTGAAGATATGTGGAGTTGGGTGTGAAGATATGTGGAGTTGGGTGTGGTTGAAGTGATATGATGTGAAGGAGAGATTGGGAGCCGCTGATTTGGTAAAAATAGAAAGTCGTATAAGAGTTAACATGAAGGGCAAACTTTCCTGTACTCGGATATGGGGCTGCCCAGGTGACAGACATGACATGGCTGTTGCGTGGGGGCTAGATAAAGGAGAGGGGAATCAATTCGGGATAGGAGAAGTTGCGGTCGAGGAGGTGAGCCTTAGGGGTGTGTAACTCAATAAAAGGGAGGCGAGATGCTGTGCGAGGGAGGCTCGATGCACGACAGCTTTGTTCGAAGACGACGTGGGGCCCAACACCGGTAGGGTATGGGGACGACTTTGTGGGGAGTTGGTCCGGATGTCGATGGGGCAAAACTGAATGAGAAGGTGAAACGATGGTAGAGAGGCTGGCGGAAGCTGGAGACGAGAGTTGGCAAGGGTCGGATCGTGGCATGGATTGAAGGACGACAATGTGGCAGACGGAAGAAGACTCGGGAACAGGCGGGGACACGGATGATTGAACAGGCGAGGAGTGCTCGTGTTGGTTGTGGTTCGTCTCCGATGTCTTCTGCTTCTTTGAGATAGTGAGGTCGTGGGTAACGAGGGGTGCCAAACCCTGAAAATGTGTTGTGGTTGTGCGTCGGTATGGTTTGCTGCGTTGTGGTCTCACCGACAATGGTGAGCAGAGGAAGTGGAGTAGTGACAACACGTAGGTTGAGGTCGCCTGAAATGGAGATCTCCACGGATGGAGGGGTTGGGGACGAGCGAGAAGGGGCGGAGACAGTGATGGCGGAGGCAGTGATGGCGGAGGCAGTGGGCAGCGAACCATGTTGAGACACCTATGCAACATTTGGGCGAGTTCGTCGAGTCGATTGAGTTTGGCCTGAAGATGGCCAAGGGTGGCCTTGATTTGTTGGCAGATGAGGAAGGTGTCGATCGGAGCGGTGGTTCTCAGCAAGTGCGAGGGCAGCGGTCGGAGAGTGGCAACTCGGACCATTATTACTGGTGGAGAAATTGCTATGGTTTGAGAGAGGAACGGAGTGATATTGCTCATGAATGACATTGCTAGGGAGACGAGAGACTAAAGTATATTGCATTAAACAACAGTAAACATACGTGATACAATTTAGAGACAAGCTCCGGCCAAACTCTCGGAGGCTGGGTTCCCGAAAGAACTCACTAAGTGAGAGCCCAAAAGACAGATCCAAAAGATGCTCAAACACTCATACCCCTCCTCCTTATATAGATGAGGGAGGGCACAAATAATAAGAAATTACAAAATATTAATTAGTAATAATTAATAGCTAATTAATTAGTACTTATTAATTACTCCGATTCTTTCCGATATATCGGTCGACGTGACTTCTGAAAATATCGTCCGCTATTTTATTTTAGTTTATGTTAGCAACATACATGTTTAAATCACCTCTAGGCATTACATTATATGATTAAATCGATTATACTTATTGTTTCATTTTTCTTTATAGGTATTAGTCTTGCAATCAAGTTTATATAATCATTTCACATTATATTTACTAGTTTATATTTAACAAAATATTAGTTTATGATTTTGATAGTTTTTACACAATTTTATCAAACACATGAAGACTTACTATCAACCAAGAACATTTAACTTATAAATCTTCTTTATTTGCTAATAGCTATAAAACTTAGTATTATCTAAATAAAATTATTATTTATTAAATATATTTTACAATTTATCTATTCGTATTTCTTTGGGATATTTATTAGTAGTAATCATAGTATGGTACACATATTTTATTTTGTATATTTTCAAATTTATTTTAGGATATACATGTCTCATTATTTGTCTATTTGTTATGTTAATTTTAATTTTAAAACACATAAGTGTACTCAATGTATAGTTTTATTTATGAGCGATGGAAATATGATATTTCAAAATATACCGTACATGTTGTGCACAATTGCATCCAGACAATGTATCAAGTCTTCATTTCATTTTTAAATTTTACCTTCTCAATTATGATATTTTATCTCATAATATTTTAACCAACCATCTTTGTTTAATAGATCTAAACCGCCAAATTTTTTGAACCTTCGGCGCTCTTCATTGTTACGATCAGACATCCATTGAATTGGAGGGTAACATGTTCAGCCGGTGTCCTGATTCCACGCCTTTTTTAACTTTCTAAATTAGTCTTCATTGTTACACTTTCTTCCTAGTGGTAGACTTATTGTTGACCCATGATATGGTTAGAGTATGTGATCTAGGAACAATCAAGAGAGTTAATGTCACTCTCAACATAATATAAAATTATGTAGTCACATGCTGAGAACGTACTGAATTATGAAGAATTATCAGGTTGGGTTTCACCCAAGACCCGAATATTAATGGATAATAATTAATCTAAAATTAATTGATGTTGAAATTATTAATTCAGTTTTTGAACCGAAGATGTGTCATTAATTTTTAGAACTGAATGATCGAATTCTGGATTTCCATTACTCATTTAATTTTTCAAAACACTCTTCCTCAAGACATAAAACATTGCATTTTTCAAAATTGTCGGCTAGTCTTTATGTAAGCTTCTCTAAGAGAGACTGAGAGAGCAGAGAGGAGAATACAGAGACAGTTTTTGTAGAAGAAAAGCTAGTACTTCGTATCAGAGTCAAATGATCTTCCTTCTACGAGACCACGGACAGACTGTCCCGGACTTCCAGGTGTTCATGTGACACAAATAATTTTTTGCATTTGGTCTACGACAAACTCCGAAACGGAACTGTATTTCACTATTTCGTTACAAATATAATTTAGAATTCTTGATTAGTTTTGCATAGATCTTATGGGAGTTTCGTGTATTTTTGCTGAGCATTTGACGTCCTCGAAACCCAACAGATGTAAGCACATTGAGATTAATAGCACTTTGCCAACTAAGGACTCCTCAAGCTAGCTACATAACGTTCTCATACTTTTGCATCTTTATATGCTGACAACGTTAAGTTTCCAAATTTCAAAATTTGAAGGTTTACTTAGCTTATGGGCTTAATCAAATCTTGATTAATTATGGTGAGTTAATCAAATATGGTAGGATTCTGTGAGAAATTACATTTAATTTTTCCATGCTGGCATGCTACTACACCTTCGCACTTTATTTTATCTTGTTTAGCGGTGATAATGATGGGAGGTTATTGGTAATAGTATATTGAAATATTTGTCTCTCAGGTGGAACACATAATTCGGGAGGAGAACATGATGGCTGCACAAGAGATCATAGAGCTATTCTGTGAACTAATTGCTGTCCGTCTTCCAATAATTGAGATTCAGAGGTTGGTAATTGCTCTTTTGATGTACTTTCACAATTTTTTCCGGCTATTATTTTGTACTTGCCTGTTCTCTGTTAATTTCTATCACTCATAATATGTGGATTTAATTGTATAGAGCCGACTTCTTGAAATCAATGTTAGACTTTTGTACAACATGGAGATGGTTTGAAGGTTTTATAAGCTAGTCTAAGAGAAAATCATGAATATAGAAAGATTTTTATTTTGTTTGGGACAACTGTGGTGTTTTAGTGGTGGGGTGTAAAACTGTGGTAGTAAGCACAATAATGATTGTTTACTTGCGTTGGAACTTTTGTGATAGTTCTTGATCTAAATTTCACTTTCTAGGATTTGAGCTTTCACGATCACTTACACTTGACGAAATCTGCATGACTGTAGTGACGTTTTGGCATGAACTGTCATTTTGGCAAAATAGCATCTTACCTGCACTTATCCAAACAATAACTGCGTTTTTCATAATAATTTCACAACCACCACCGCTTTTTCTATCAGGGCCTTGGGCTCCGTTTGGCACGACGTTTTTGCTCCGATGAGTTTGGACAAAAAAGTCACCGTCATAAAATGTATGTTTGGCATGACTAAGGTTATGACCGTCACTAGGGGTGTAAACGAGTCGAACTCGAGTCGAGCTTGGCAAAAATCCCAAACTCGAGCTCGAGCTCGTCGAGCTCATCCTGCTTGGCTCGAGCTCGAGACCAGTATATTGAGCTCGAGCTCAAGCTGCTCGTGAGTTTTTTGCTCATGAGCATATTTTTATTTTTATTTATATATTTTAAAAAAAAAGACCCAAAAAAAGCTCACGAGCCGGCTCGCGAGCTCATGAACAAAAGCAATCGAGCTCGAGCTCGGCTCGAAATCGAGCTTTGAGCTCGAGCTCGAGTCGAGCTTTTTTCGAGCCGGCTCATCGAGCTCACGAGCCGGCTCGACTCAACTTGCACCCCTAACCGCCACCAAGAAAATAAAACTAGTTTTGAACATAAAAGTGAATGAAGTTCCTTAGGTGAGGTCGGACGTTCACGAATGACAGTTCATAACCACTGCGTTCACGACATTTTTGCTCCGGTGAGTTTGGACAAAAAAGCCACCGCCATGGAATGTATGTTTGGCATGACTACGGTTATGACCACCACCAAGAAAATAAAACTAGTTTTGAACATAAAAGTGAATGAAGTTCCTTATGTGAGGTCGGGCGTTCAAGAACGACGGTTCATAACTACCGCGTTCACGACAGCTACCGCGGTGCCAATCGGAGCCTTAGTTTCTTTTTGTATCAGGAATTCATATTACTTGAACGAAGAAAAAATAGGCCATTACAGCCTTCCAAGTAGAATAAGCCTGTACAGTTTTTGCACGCATTGTTGTCTTAACTATCGTCCACCCAGCAAATCATACAGTCAATGAAACGTGCACCTGACATTTGGTTTTGATTATTGCTCTTGGTTACTACATCATGATCTTTATACTATTTTCTGCCATTCAAGCATCCCACTTGGCCATAATTCTTAGGCCCAGATCTGCAATTCTGTGTTGTATATTGAGAAATAAAAGAGACTGAGATATAAGTTGAGTGTGTTATACAAATGAGAACAAGTTAGGACATGAATTAGGCCCAAGATAACATGAATGAAGATTAGAAATGGTCTTTAGCAGGATCAGTCAGAATCATGAGAAGTATAAGATCATACCTTTTCAAACTCTCTAAGGAGTAATCCCTGAAAACATATGAAGAACAGAATGTGCACAGAGCACCATACACAAGAACAAAGATTTGTGAAAATACACTCTTAAAATTCTGAGGATAATTTTTATTGACTGACATTATGATACCTGCACCTATGGAGTTGTCCCGTGCTGTTATGTACTTTGCTATACTTTGTTTTGCTTTTGTTGATTACTAAAATAGATGGTTTGGTAAAATTGTTGCCGAAGATGTTGTGATAGGTCAACTTGTTTGGGAGCAACTGTTGTAAGAGTAACATGAACTTGTTAAATGACTAAAATGCACATTATTATTCATGTTAATATAAACTATATTTATTTAAATCATACATTGGTTTTTTGTTGATTATTGTAGTTAATTTATGCACATTTGAATTAAAACCAAATTTAGAATACTAATTAGTTATAGCATGATTTATTTAATAATAATAATATACACATTTTCAAATTAAACTATGAAGGTCCTCCATTATAGATTATCTTACAAGATAATTAAAAAGGAGTGAGAGGATTTGATGAAAACTCCATAGGTGCAGGTATCATAATGTCAGTCAATAAAAATTATCCTGAGAATTTTAAGAGTGTATTTTCACAAATCTTTGTTCTTGTGTATGGTGCTCTGTGCACATTCTGTTCTTCATATGTTTTCAGGGATTACTCCTTAGAGAGTTTGAAAAGGTATGATCTTATACTTCTCATGATTCTGACTGATCCTGCTAAAGACCATTTCTAATCTTCATTCATGTTATCTTGGGCCTAATTCATGTCCTAACTTGTTCTCATTTGTATAACACACTCAACTTATATCTCAGTCTCTTTTATTTCTCAATATTCAGGTCCATACAACATCGCAGACCTAATAGCAGTTTTATAAAACTTACCCATAAACATCCAAAGTGTTCTCTTATCACATAATGCTCGATGTACTCCATTTTAATGACACAACCTTAACTCTTGAGGTTATATCTCAACTATACCTCATTTGATCCAAGGTACTTAAACCTATCACACTTCGGGTGAATGCATTTATAGAAGCATAACAGCCTGTTAAGTTCACTTATCTAACATGATAATAGCTTTTAAGTATCTTAATTAGTCATTGTATTACACAAGCGGCGTAGAAACAAAAAAAACAAATAGCGAATAATTCTAAAGCTTTGTTTTTGCTCAGTTCTATGGTTTGCAGAGTATAAAATAAGTGTCATACACGGGCGCGCCTCTTCTCCTACTTTTTCTATTTCCATTTTCTCTCCCCATCTCTCTATAAAAGGTGTATAAAAAGATAAAGGGTAAAAAGGGTAGGCCCAATATTGCATTAAAGAAAAAGCTTCTCTTTAATATCTATACTATATATAGGAGAAAAACACCATTTGGCGAAACATTCATCTGTCCGATTTTACTCCCTCATTACATCTTTAACAATTTTTTTTAAAGTGTGCTTAATTTGTATTTTTTTTTTTTTTTTAAATGCGTGGCACTCTTAATTTCATCTGTCCAATTTTATTATGCCCCGTGCACGATTGCTTGTGTCTTGTGTCTTATCATTGTGATCTTGAGTTCAATTGACTTTCTTTATATAATGAATTTATTCATGCAAAAAATTGGGATTCTGTGTTCAGTTTTTGACAGAAGTTTTATGTATATGATTGTCTAAAATAGAGTCGTCTGTAACCATTTATGGAGGTCTGGTACATAGTCTTCTTCATTCCTATATGACCGATCTTAGTATGAAGTCGACTTTATGGTTGTCCTCTGCATAGGGATATTATCTTCATGGTTTCATGCTTTGAAATTGGCCAGAGAATGCCCGCTGGATCTCAAAGAAGCAATCTCGACCATATGCTTCGCGGCACCGAGGTGCTCAGACCTGCCTGAACTGCAGCAAGTGCAGATGTCATTTGCGGCTAAATATGGAAAAGAATTCATCTCAGCTGCCACCGAACTGATGCCAGATTGTGGAGTCAATCGCCAGGTTAACCAACTCTCAATTATCCAACTTCTGATGCTGCTTCATGATAACTCGTTCGAAATTGAATTTGTGAGCAGATTATCGAGCTATTGTCCGTGCGCACGCCTTCCGTCGACACAAAGTTGAAGCTGCTCAAGGAAATTGCCGAGGAGCACGCGGTTGACTGGGATCCAGCTTCCACAGAAACTGAGTTTCTTAAGCCGCATGAAGATTTGTTGGTAATGGACCAAATGATCAGCTTTGAATCATTGTTGATTTTTTTCTCAGGGTTAATTACCAGGATGCTTTGCATAAGGTTTGCCTACATTTCACCCTTGCGGCAGAACCCTTCCCCGGACCCTCGCCCTGCTGGGATGCTTTGTGCACCGAGCTGCCCTTTAGGGTTAATTACCAGGATCTCCCATCTGTTTTTTGAAATTACAGAAAAAAAAAACTCTCTTCTGAGTTTATAATTTTATAAGACATACATTACATGTGCATCCCTCCCACCTAGGAGGTATGTTGTACTAAACATTAACAATATAAACTCCGACGATAAATTTTTGTAGTTTCAAAAGGTAGATGGGAGGTTCCTGAAATCATGTGAAGTTCAAGAGGAGGTCCTGGTAATTAACCCTTATTTTTATGGAAGTACCCCAAACATTTTAATATTTAGTTAAAGAAAATATAAACTTTTAGGGTTCATAATTTTGGATGTGAGACTGAAGTTCAACACACCCCTTATGTGTAGGATTTTTAACATCTAAAACATGGACTTTTTTTTTATAATTAGGGTTCATAAGTTGCCCGACGGGAGACTGAATTTCAACACACTTCTCATGTGGTAGGATTTTTAGCATCAAACACAAGTCCTTTTTTTTTTAATGGGAGACATGAAGTGGGTTGTTGAGCCTAGCTTGCCCTGAGATCATGTTTTGGGCTTACATATATATTAAGTGCAAAAGGCTTCACGATTTTATAGGGACCTAGTTATACTATTTTGGAAACGGTTATTAACAAATCTTTTTGTTATTAGCAAACCATTCAGAAATAAATACAATGTTCATTCATCCGCTTTCATTCGCCATGAGACAAGGAGGACACACAAATCACATTTACCTGAAGGATTCAAGATACTTTCGTATATAAAAAAATGCTCGAAGTTCTTTCCAGAATTTGACCTTCAAGTTTAACCACCGAGAATCTATGAGGCAAGCTTCATTCAGCAGAAATTTTCATTCAGACTCCTTTGATCTTGAACCCCTATCTCTGTCATTTGCTTCCAAGCTGCATAAGCATCAGTGAACCTTCCTTCTCTGCAGAATCCATGGAGAAGGGAACTGCAGGAAATGCCATTCAATTCCTTAATCTCATTGAAAATGCAGTTCGCAAACTGCCTCATTCTAAAGAAACCAACGATGTCCATTAATTAGGGAATTATAAGGATACCAAGAAACCTGAAAGCCTTCCTGTCTCAATCTATCAAAAAGATCGCGGTTATCCTCTACTTGCCCCCCTCTTGCACGATGAATCAAACGGTTGACGACTGCCTTGTTCCCTCCGAGAGGATGCTCTGCTCCGAGAGAAGGTCTGCCCAAGTAAAGAGAAGGCGTTTTGCCACCAAAAACGAGAGCAGAAATTGCGAAAGGAGAACTGTTTTCTTTTCTTCCTAGGCGAGGGTCCTGCTTTTGGTTTGCTAACATAACAAATAGAGGCCTATTCCAAGAAAACCGGGTTTAGCGAACGTGTGGTTTGTTTATAACAACACCCTAGAATATATTTACGGTGCTGATATCCGCACTGCAGTTTTGGCTATCCACACACTATTTGTATGAGTTATTACGTGCCTTTTGGAAATACGCCTTGTACATGCATTTTTAGGAAAAGTGTTCAACACGAAATTTGTACAATTTATATGAGTTATTACGTGCCTTTTGGGCGTCGAGATCTATAATTTTGTGTTGAACACTTTTCTTAAAAATGCATGTACGAGGTGTATTTCAAAAAATTTGCTATAGCTACGCCCAGGTTTCAATCAGGGCGGCAATACGTCTTGTGCGTGCATTTTTAGGAAAAGTGTTCAATCGAAAGTTGTAGATCTCGACGAGAGCTACAACTTTCGTGTTGAACACTTTTCCTAAACGTGCATGTTACACGGCGTATTTTCAAAAGGCACGTAATAACTCATACAAATAGAGTGCGGATAGCCAAAATTGCAATGCGGATATCTCTAAACAAGAATATACTCTCTTTCTGCTGATTTGATGCATTTGCACTTGGAATCAGAATGGACCAAACCACATCAGCACCAGTCCTACACTGCCTCTTCCAGAAGAGAGGCATTTTGCTTCTTCAAGTAACAACACTGAAGAAGAAAAGAAACAGGAGCGCAAAGAAGAAGAGAAGCACGAACCTAATTCTGATTTTGATCCATATTCATGGGATCTCCCTGAAGTGCCGAAAGGTTCGCTTCAAGCAAATTCAGACTCCCCTCCATCACCGGCCGTTCATCTGCATCCGCCGCCGCCTCCCCCGTTCTACTCCGAGCTCGAGCAAGAGGAAATGAGAAATATTTCGTCACATACTCCGGCGTCTGAATCAGAAAATCCCACCACCTCACTCGCTCCCAGGGAAATTAAGCAGTTCATCCCTCCGGCATATGAATCAGAAAATCCCACCTCCTTATTTACTCCGAGTGAAAACAAACAGTTCATCCCATTCGCGTCACAGCCCTCAGATTCAATATATGCGAAGCGAACAGAGGCGCCTCCTTCTTCGGAATCTACAGGATCCGATGCTACAATCGACTTTCAGGATGTGTTGGCCGCCGCTCAGGCGGCGGCAGAAACTGCGGAGCGTGCCGCGGCCGCTGCCCGCACTGCTGCGCGCCTCGCCCAGGTGAGGATCACAGAGCTCTCCGTGCAGAAGAAAGCCAGGGGCTCCCATGGTTCGGACAACGAAATGAATGAAGGCGAGAATCCGATTTGGAATCAGCGAAATCCAGTCGATGCGAAGGAGTCTGCTGCTCCTTCATGGGATTCGGGCTCGCCCCCGCTTTCTTCATCTCGTGGTCCGCCGGAGATGGCTGCCCATTCGCCGGATTCCACCGAATCATTTTCAGATGACCGTAAGCCACAAAGATCTACTTCTATAGAGGATGATCCGTATTTCTCTTACCCTAATCTTTTCAGCAGGCAGGATTCTAGTCTCTTGTCGGCGAGACCGGCTCATGATGCCTGATCCAAGTGCCGCCCCCGAGATCCAGGGATTTGGACGCATTATTCGTATATGTCTATTATCACTGTAATGCTGCTTGCGAGCGGTGGATTGGTAAAACGCTGTATTTTTAGTGCTGATATTTCAATGCTGAATGGCTGGTTGTGAACCGATTGCGACTTAAAATCATTATTTTTCAAAATGTTTTGAGTTATTTTTTGGGTCTTTATATTGTCAGTTCGTGAATGGCTATTTGCAGCCTATTTATAATAGCAGTCCGAGAAGTCGATATTAGCAGCCTGATGGATATTGGCAGCCCAAATTTATTTAATTAACAATAACCGTCCATAGTCCATAGTAAATTTAACAAATAACATGATAATCTTTGAATGATTTATATGTCCTCAACAAAACCTACAGAAAAAAGATAGGATAAAAGAGTGCTGCTTCAGTAAATGCATCTCCCTGCAAATATAAAGTCAACAAATTATTATAAATTATATGTAATTTTATGAGTGCTAGATATACAAATATTGTTAAGGAACTAATCAATTTTTGCATAGTAGTAAACTCCTTTATGCAGCTTCAAAATTCACAAAATGTTTTGCAATCTTCATGTTTTTAGGAAAATAATATAAAATAAAGTACATAGTTTTTTTCAATGACAATTTTCTATTCATCTACTAAATCGACCAAAATTCAAGTTGTTGTTAAATATCAACTTTAACACAAATGCGAGCATACGCCACTCGGCACCAACTACTCGTGAAGGAGCCAAGACCATCAGGTGGAGCCGAATCAGCCCCCCCAGGGACCAAAACCACCACCCAGATTCGGTGGGACATTTTCACGAACACTTGACGGGCGTTGGAAATCCATAGCTGTGCGTATTCATTCCCCATCTTTGTCTTCCTTGACGAATTGTTGAATCATCATGTTTACGTTTTAACTATTTGAGAAAACAGAGCCTACACTGAATTCACAAGAGAAAGCAAGGAAAAACTAGTAAAAGTGACAATCCTTCTCTATATACTCCCATCAGCTGCCTTTTTATCAAGCAAACCTATATGATTATCAACAGATTAAAATTTTCTTGTTCCCATATTTTCCTGCTATGAATTCAATGCTCTCTCCTCATAGTCCGCGCCATGGTTTGTGAAAAAAGTGATTGCTCCGCCGCTCTTCTCCGTGGAAATCACCTACGAGGGTAACGAAGCACAATCAAGCACGATTCAATTGGAACTTGGAAGGCATGGTTATGAGAGAGTGAAATCTTACGAAATTAGTGAGATTCTGAGGAGCTTCGAAACATGGATAATGTGCTGTTTACAGTTCGCGAAAGGGGCGGCGGGTGGCCAGCCGGTCCGGCCGGCGGCTGGGCCGTTTCAGTTCACAAAAGGGGGTGGAAATGGGGGCTTGGATCAGGAGGAATCAGGAGAATAGGAGGGGGGCTGCCTTTAGAGGTTCAAATTTTAGGTTTAGATTGAGTTTTTGGGTTTTTTGGGGCCGCACATAGCCAAACAAGGACTGCCAATATAAATTCCCTAATTTTTTTGCAATAAATGATTTAAAATACAATTATATTTTTATTCTTGGCCTCATCAATTAATCATTCTGGTTAACATAGAGTTGGAATTTCAACAATTTAATTAAAAAATACACATAAATATTTCTTTTGATCGTGTTGTTGTCAACCATTTTAAAACTAAATAACGTGAAACTTCTAAAATTGAGACTTTGTATGGCCAATCAGTATGTATATGCATTAAAATAAGTGCATTGTTATAAGTAGATCAATTTCTACTGCATACAAACTAAAAAATCAAACATTTTTGGTTCTCTGAAAAACACTATAAACCAAATAAAATCTTAAAACATTGTCTTCTTCCTCGCGCGCACGTGCGTCTTCCTTGTGCATCGGCGACTCCCTTGCACAGCTCTCACTCCAGTTCCTGTCGCTCCATTCTTCTCTAGACCTTGGCATGAATCTCTTCAAGTAGCTATAGATCGGCGATGCGCCGTCGATCCCGTAATAAATCTTGCTTTCCCATGTTCGTTATTCCGATGAATACCTGACCATTCCATTGGCCGGATTGCCACCGCGGCCGACCGTCCTCCCATATAAAGAGCTAAGCTGAAGGGTTCACGTCGTGGGAAAATTTACCGGAAGAGGGGTTGTCGGCAGATTTCCAAGAGCTGAGCATCTTGTTAGAGTGGTGCTGAGATCGAGGCCTAACTTCATACCTGCAATAGTGCAATGTATCAGAGGGATGACCAAAGCTCTTTCGTGTGATGTCGCTGGAGTTGTTAATGTTGAAAATTTTCCATTCGGTGGACAGATTCAAACGAGTCGCCCTGATAAAGTCTTACACGAATATTAGAATCTATTTGGACTCCTACGAGCGTGCGTTAGTTCAATCGCGCGAACGGTCGAAGCCTGTGATAGGTGGGTCGGACCGTCTCGTAAATTCAGTCGCGAACTCGGTCTCACCCTTGGCACGTTTTGGGCTTGACTAATTCAATTTTATGGGATTTCATATTTTATTAAATTTGGAGTTTTAATGGAATTTAGTGTGTCCATTAAAATTGTGTAATTCCAATTTGGAGTTTTTCTCCTATTAAAAGGCTAAAATGAAACTCTCTGGTCTTATTCAGTTTTGGCGTGCAATCCCGTGTCCTTCTTTGTTGTTTTTTGCCTTTTGGAAACCGTCATTCTTCTTCTTCTACTCCGTTCGGCTAAGCAACAGATCAATCCCTATACTTGCATCCATTGGTTTCTTTTCCTGAGAAAAGACGGAGGCGATCTCATCACTTTCCCTCAGCAATCCTAAGTGTTGAAATCGGCAACTGGTCTCTAGAGTTCGGACCCACTGGGGGGTGTAGCCCGCGCCTACTTCTCCCTCACTGAACTCTCCTGACCCTGGATGAAAAATCTGGAACAGACCCAAAGTTGTAGCGAGGAGGTCCCGCCACACACCCGGAAGATCTCAGAGAGCTTCCCCTCTCAAACCAATGCTCAGCTGGGCACCTTGGAGGGCACTAGCAGCCAACTCTGAAACTAGTCTGGAGGAGAGAGCTCAAAATATCTGATCCCCTCCAAGGTGACCTTAAGGGTCTATTTATAGATTTTCTAGTCTTGGACTACAAATAGCATGAATTCACCTTTTGGTTTTACTAATCGCACCCCAAATTGGTCTGCTAACAACCTAACTCCGCTGTTCTGAAGGGTTATTGGCAACCCACAAAGGGTACCTAGGTATTTTTCCCCCAAAGCCTTCTGGGCGAGTGGTCCATGAAGGCACCACTCGCCAGACTACTTGCCCGCCAGATTTCACCAAGCGAATGGCCCGTGAGGCCACCATTCGCCTGGCACTCGACTCGCACGGCGGGCGAGATCTTGGCTACCAGCTCTCGCCTTTCTACTATGACACTCTGCGAGTGCCCCGCGAGTGGGGCCTCACTCGCAAAAAGAGTCCTTGGACTCTTATTCTGCATCTTGACCCCCCACGAGGTCTTGGGACCCACTCGGCGAATACGGGGTTGTACACAATCCCCGCTCTTTGCGAGCGAGTCCTACGCTTGGAAAGAAGAGTCCGACCCCAATATTCGGCGAGTGCCTTGCTGACCTGGAGGGAATCTTCTTGGTGGGGCCCCCTACTTTGCTATAAATACGGCCCCAGCTGTTGCCTTCAGAGTGCTCATCCTCTAATCATTGTTCCTCATTTCCTCCCTCGGAGCACTCGCCATGTCGTTCATGAAGCTGACGCCACGGCCGCTTTCGGAAGGAATGATGGATCGCCTTGCCGCCGCACAGGGAGGGACCACTCCCAAGACCACTCGATATGCCCCTTGGCTCTCGTCAATGAGAGACCCTTCCAAGCCTTACAGGCTGAAGAAGGCCAAGACGGTCCCTCGAGACCAGTCGGAGAGGGAGTCTGTTTCAGAGACTCTCCCCCTTTCTAACATTCCCCCTGTCAACACCAATGAGGTAACTCGATTCATCTCGCTTTCGAAGTCGATTACGGTGACGTCATTGACCTCCGCCTTTTTTACCATTCGCAGGATCTGCCGGCGACCGAGGGTGGCCCTGGGCTCAACCAGGCGAGTGTTTCCATTCCTCCACTTGCTCTCGAGAACGCCCCTCCGGTCCAGGAGTCCTCCCCTTCGGTCTAGGAGTCCGCCCCTCTCGGCACTTCTGGCGAAGTCATGTCCGCGCTTGGTAAGCCTTCCCTTGCCCTCTCGCTGGCCTTTCTCCTATCACAATTCTTCTGACTCGGGTTTCAGCAGCCCCTACCTTCGGGACCACGAGGTTGCCTCCTACTTCGCGTAATTCTCCTCCCCCAGATGTCACCAAATGCCCCCTACTCCGAAGCAGGAACGCTCGGCGAGAAAGAGTCCCGGGCCTAAATCTCCTTCCGCGGACCTGGCCACCACTTCCGCCGCGGCCGACCAGATGAACCGCCCCGGGAAGGGGAAATCTCTCCACCCCCACCCCCCCCCCCCCCCCAGCCAACCATTCGCAGGGCAGCCTAGCACATCTCGCCAGTCTCCTGTCGAAGAATACGTGCCCGGTTTGTTGCCTTCCCTCGCAGAACTTGTGGTGTGTACCTGAGAATGGACTAACTTCCGCTCTTGCAGGCTACCGCCAGATCCCGCTAACTGACCCTCCAGAGGAGGAGGGGCTGATCTCGCCACCCCCCTCTCCCTGCGACGTCTTTGACTTTCTCGGCGACCACGAGGATGCCCGGGCTATGAAGGAACGAATGACAGAGCTTTTCGGCAAGCTGATCTGGATGCAGCGCGGCTAAGCCAACCTGACGGAGGAGCACCGGGCGGCCTTCGAATGTCGAATAAGCGTCCTCGAGCGGGACTACAGACACCTGATCGGGGAGATGGAGCGCCAGGGGGGCGGGTGCGAGGAGACCTCGCCTGGGAGGCACATTGCGCGGGCTAGGGATCAGATGCGCTTGATTAGCCAAGAGCTGACAGCGGTTAGCTCGTTTCACTACCCGCGAGTGACTCCAAGGACAGGGAGGCGAGGTCGGGGCCAATGGCGGTGGGATCAATACTAAGCCTACCGGCTCTCGCTCCATGTGTTTTCTTGTACCCCTGCTATTTCTTTTTCTTTTCCTCCTCTTTCTCGCACTGGATCAAGATTGTGTGTTATATATCCCGCTTTTCGCTATTTTTCTGAATGTTGTCTTGCGAGTGTTTTCGTTTGTGTTGTGCTATTTGATTTGCATTTGCAGGAAGGGTCTCGCGTATCTCTTTCGCCTTTTGTAGCGGGTGGGTTCAGGTGTATGGTTCAGACCCCGAGGCGCCAGGGTGTCGCGGCCGCTATCCGCACCCCGCGCATAGATGATTTCAACCATTTTCCCCTTTTTCTATAAATAGTTAATCCAACCACCGTCTTTATTACGCTTTCATCTCTCTCTCCTTCTTGCACTCGCGATACCACTCGCCCTTCTCTCTAGAACCTTTGCGAGAACTCCTCATCCCTCAACGATGCCGAAGGATGCGGATGGTAGAGTCAACTGTGCACTAGCATTCGCAAACCGAGACTTTGAGACCTGCGACCTCTCGGAAGTAGACTTCAACCAGGCCATCGCTGATTTCATCCCGCCGGGTTTCATCGGGCGCCTCCCGAGGAACCGAGATCGCATCAACCAGTTCTCGCCCGACACTCTGGCCATCCCCCTCGAACATTTCAAGGTGGGGCTCTGCCTCCCGCTGTGGCCAGAAGTGCGCCAGACCCTGCGCTACTTCGGGGGAGTTCCCGCGCAACTCAATCCAAACACCATCGTCATGCTGGTAGCATTCGCCTGCAATCTGCGCGAGGAGGGGATCGAGTTCTCGCTCCCGGTCTTCCGCAAACTCTTCAACTTCAGGGCTACCCGCGAAGTGGCGTTCTTCTTCGGGCAGTCCCCCTCACCGGGATCGGTACCGCAAATAAGAGCCACGACTGGGTTCGGCGGTTCATCTTCGTCGCATGGCAGTTCGACAACGTGCCACTCGCGCCTGTGCAGGAGGACGAGTCGACCTCCCGGCCTTCAACGCCGGGAGGTTACGAGGCCAAGCTCCACGCCTTCATCTTGAAGCACGGCATAGATTTCGTGCACCTGCAGGAGCACGTCGGCTCGCTGTCTCCGTCGGGAGAGGGTAAGCTGAATCACTTCGACCCGAGCTCCCGCTTCTTTTTCACTCGCTTCCGCCTTTTTAACTAACCTTCTCTTTTCTTTTTTTTTGACACAGGGGTTCGGAGCCTTCCCCTCCACCCGCTGAATGCGATCGTGGAGGTCCCTCCTGTCGGCGCCCTTGCACGTGCGCAGTCTGCTGCCGCGGCTTGCCTCGAGAACCCGCCTCCCACGAAGTCTAGCGGGCAAAAGCCGAAGCAGAAGCGGAAGCCTGACGCGGCCTTGAGCCCTTCTATCAAGCGGGCGAAACCCTCTGCAGCCGACAAGGGAAAAGCGGTCGTGGAGGATGTCCCTGGCTCAAGCGCTCACGCGGCGGGGGACTCGGCCATCCAGCCTACCGCTGCGCCGGTGGCGTCCTCCTCGGGGCCGGTGCCGAGAGGTCACCGAAACAATCCTCTCGGCGAGAAGTATGCTGATCTGGTCGGCGAGCCCCTTGTTTAATGGGACCGACGGGCCAACCGGTTCTCCATCCCCACCCTCCCTCCGTCTTGGATGGAAAAGGAAACCATTAGCGGCCACGCTTATGACCTCTCTTACGCGCTCTACAGCCGCGAGGGCGCTTCCATCTACGATACCGATTCAACCCAGAATCTCGTGCATGAGGCCGCGAGGGCCATGATGCGGGCCCATGAACTGACCCACGTGTCCTCACGCCGAGGCATGACTCTTGCGCGGAACATTCTCGAGGTCGAGAATACCCGCTCCGTCACAGCTGCTGAGGTCGCGGCCACCAAGCAACAACTGGCCGCAGCTGAGGCCCTTCTCGCTAGCCGCCAGAGCCGAGAGGTGACCCCCTCCTCCTCCTGCGACTCGAGCTCTTGGCACTCCTTTCTTTCTTCCTTCTCGCGCGCTAATCTTCTTTTTTCTTGCAGGACATAGCCAACTATGATACCCTGCTTGTGCGGTCTCGCATTCTCGAAGAGCGAAATAGGGAGCTGGAGGCCGAGAACCAGAGGCTGCGAGATGCTGCCGCTCGGCCACCTCCCGCAGAGAGGGAAACTCGGCACCTTTACTCCAACGCCGAGTTCAAAGGACTGATGTAGAGGACAGCCCATGGAGCGGCGGAGCATGCGCTGGATGTGCTTCAGAGGGCCGGCCTTTTGAAGGAAGAAGGAGAGAGGATTCTCGCACACCACGTGCTTCCAGAACTCTTCGCCCAAGTTGACCCCGTGGATGAAGCTGGCGATGGGCGGGAACTCGGAGGCCTCCCCTCTCCAAGCGCGAGCAGCGGGTACTCTGATGACGAGGCTGACGACCCTTGAAGATTTCTCTTTTCTTTCCCTTTCTTGATGTAAGGCGAGAACTACTATGTAATCCTTTTTTACTGAAATGAAAGAAATGTTTTGCCCCTTGCGCTATGTCATGTATATGCATATATATGTTTTTGCGTGCATCTCGCTATTACCAGGTCAATGGCTCACGCACGTAGTTTTACACGCTTCGCACCTTCGCGCCTGTGCTTGCCTATCGTCTGTTTGCTTTTAGCGTCGCGGTCCCTTAGGCTAGGTCATGAACGAGACCCCTTTGCCACAAAGGTGCATCATGCGGTTGCAACTCTCTCGCACTCACCCCAGCCTTCTCAAGACTTAGGCGATTTTGTCGATTTTCTGTCGGGAACGGAACCACGCCGAGAACCCGTCCTATCCTGCTAAATTCTCGCGACCCATGGGTCTGGCCGTCGTCACACTTAGCATTCGTCGGGCGAGTGTCTTTTCAGAGCGATATCATTCGTCGGCGAGAACCCTTCATGATGGGCACCACTCGCCAACCCTATGCTGGGGCTTACCCTGTGTCAATTCTTTGCCTTGAATTTTCCTCTTACTTTGTCTTCCTCCGGGGTTATTATTTAAGTGAGCCTTCGGCCCCGCCAGCTAGATAGGAGCCTGGTTAGCGGGTCTGCTCGGGGCCAACCTTCGAACCTTTGGAACCTGCCACCGAGTGAGCCTACGGCCCTGCCAGCTAGATGGGAGTCTGGTTAGCGGGTCTGCTCGGGGCCAACCTTCGAACCTTTGGAGCCTGCCACCGAGTGAGCCTACGGCCATGCCAGCTAGATGGGAGCCTGGTCAGCGGGTCTGCTCGGGGCCAACCTTCGAACCTTTGGAACATGCCACTGAGTGAGTCTACGGCCCTGCCAGCTAGATGGGAGCCTGGTCAGCGGGTCTGCTCGGGGCCAACCTTCGAACCTTTGGAACCTGCTGCCGAGTGAGCCTACGGCCCTGCCAGCTAGATGGGAGCCTGGTCAGCGGGTCTGCTCGGGGCCAACCTTCGAACCTTTGGAACCTGCCACCGAGTGAGCCTACGGCCCTGCCAGCTAGATGGGAGCCTGGTCAGCGGTCTGCTTGGGGCCAACCTTTGGAACCTGCCACCGAGTGAGCCTACGGCCCTGCCAGCTAGATGGGAGCCTGATCAGCGGGTCTGCTCGGGGCCAACCTTCGAACCTTTGGAACCTGCCACCAAGTGAGCCTACGGCCCTGCCAGCTAGATGGGAGCCTGGTCAGCGGGTCTGCTCGGGGCCAACCTTCGAACCTTTGGAACCTGCCACCGAGTGAGCCTACAACCCTGCCAGCTAGATGGGATCCTGATCAGCGGGTCTGCTCGGGTCCAACCTTCGAACCCTTTCTATCATCATCTTGCAAGTCATTTCTCCCTGTATGCGCAAGAAAGATAAAATACAAGGCGTAGGTATTCTCGTTATATGGACTTAAGGATAGAAGCGTTTCAAGTCGTCACCACTCCACGTATGACTAACAGACTCGCCCTCCACATTCTGGAGGCGATATCCCCCTGACTTTAAGGCTTCTTCCACTACATAGGGCCCCTCCTAATTGGGATTGAGCTTTCCTACCGCGGCTGACCTTCCGGCCGCGTCGACCTTTTTCAACACGAGATCCCCCTTTTCGAATTGCTTGATCCGGATGTTTGTCAAAGTATTTGGCCATCCGCCACTTGACTTCCTCTTGACGAATGGCGGCAAGATCTCGGACCTCCTCGATCATATCTAAGGAGAGTCGTAGCTCTTCCTCGTTTCCCGCTCTCCATCCTTCATCTCCATCTGAGGCGGCCCTTATCTGCGACGTCTTGACTTCAAATTCCACGGGAATGACAGCCTCGCAACCATGAGAGAGCATGAAGGGGGTCTCACCAGTGGCGGTGTTGGGGGTAGTCCTTAGAGCCCATAGGACTGAGGGGAGTTGCTACACCCAATTCCCCTTCAAGTTCTCCACTTTCGTTTTGAGTAGGTTTACTAAGATCTTATTTGCCGCCTCCACCTGCCTGTTGCTCCTAGGGTGATGGACGGATGCGAACCTGAGGTCTATCCCCAGCTGGCTACAGAAACTGATGAATTCTTCGCTGGCGAATTGCGGACCATTATCTGTGACTATGGCTTGAGGAAGCCCATGTCGGCAGATGATCTCCTCCCATACGAAGTTGCGGATTACCTGGGAGGTGACCTTGGCTAGAGCCTTGACCTCCAACCACTTTGAAAAGTAGTCGATCATGACTAAGAGAAATCTTCTTTGTCCACTGGCCTGAGGGAAAGGTCCTACCAGATCCATCCCCCATATGGAGAAGGGCCAGGGCGCCGTGATGCTCCTTAGCCTCTGAGCCGACAAGAGTTGAAGTGGAGCGAACAGCTGGCACTTTCGGCATTGCTTGGCAAACATTGTCGCATCCCTGCTCAGGGTCGGCCAGAAGTACCCCTGCCTCATTATCCTTGCTTCCAACGTCCTGCTCCCCGAATGACTGCCACATTCTCCGGAGTGAACCTCTTCCAGGACCCTCGGGGCTTCTTACTCCGAGATGCATCGTGTCAAGAGTCCGGAGAGGGTCTTCCGATACAAGTCCCCTTCATGAAGCACGTAGTAGGCGGACTTATATCGAAAACGCCTTTGATCTGGGACCTCTTCCGAAAACTTGCACGTCGCCAGAAAGGTCACGAAAGGGTCCTTCCACGAGGGCCGATGTTCTATGTCCATAAGCTCCTCTTCCTCAATCGAAGGGAGGAATAGATATGTCAAGGTTCCTCCCACCCGAGGACCGACTTTGGCCAACCGATCCGCATAGGCACTCTCTTCCCTCGGTATGTGCCTGATGGAGAAGGTTTTGAATACTCCGATGAGACCCCTTACTTTGGCCAGATACCTCATGAGAGTGGGCTCCCTTGCCTCGAACTCACCTTTAATCTACGAGGCTATCACCATTGAATCGGTAAGGACTTCGACATCATGAACCCCCAACTCCTGGGCCAGGCGTAGGCCGGCGATCACTGCTTCGTACTCCGCCTGGTTGTTGGTGACGGGAAAATGTATCACTAGCGCTTGTTCAATTTTCACCCCATGAGGGCTTTCCAATACCACCCCTCCTCCTAAGGAGTTCTTGCCTGAGGCCACGTCGACTAAGAGATTCCAGGGGATGTGACTAGGGGTTTGCTCCTCTTCCATTTCGACCACGTAGTCCGTCATGAAATCTGCAACCGCTTGAGCTTTCATCGACAATTGAGGGACGAAAGTGATGTCAAACTCACTTAACTCCACCGACCACTTTGCGAGCCTCCCCGAGTGCTCTACCCCCTCAAAGATTTTGCGAAGGGGATGGTCAGTCACTACTTGGATTGAGTGGGCCTGGAAATACGGCCTGAGTTTCCTGGCCGAGATGACCAGAGTGAAGGCCAGCTTTTCTAAAATCGGGTATCGGAGCTCCGCCTTCCTCAAAACCCTGCTCACGTAGTAAATGGGCAGCTGTTTCCTACCCTCTTCCCGGACCAAGTCAGAGCTCACGGCTTCAGCCCCGACTCCGAGATATAAGGCTAGATCCTCGCCCTCATTGGGACCATGGAGTAGCGGAGCCCTGATGAGTTGGCTTTTCAAAGTCTGGAAGGCCTCCTCACATTCCTTCGTCCATTCGAACTTCTGATTGTCTCGCAATACTTTGAATAAAGGGGAGCATTTCTCCCCATCCCGGGAGAGAAACCTACTCAACCCTGCGAGCTTCCCCGTTAGGCGCTGGACTTCCTTAGTGCTTCGCGGCGATCCCAACTCCATTATGGCTTTAACCTTGTCCGGGTTTGGTTCCACCCCTGCTGGGGTAAGAAGGTGATCCAGAAACTTCCCCTTGCTGGACCCAAATACACACTTCAGGGGGTTTAGCCGCATCTTGTACTTGCGCAAAGTGGTGAAGGTCTCATCGAGGTCCTGGAGGTGAGAGCTCACGCTCTTACTCTTCACCATAAGGTCATCCACGTAAACCTCCAAGTTTCTTCCTCTCTGCTCCCGGAAGACCCGGTCCATCATTCTTTGGTATGTCGCCCCCGCGTTCTGCAGTCTGAATGGCATCATCTTATAGCTATAGCACCCTTCTCTTGTGATGAAGGAGACATCTTTGACGTCCGGAGGATGCATCCTGATTTGGTGATAACCTAAAAAAGCATCTAAGAAAGACATTACAGAGAAACCGACGGCTGAGACAACCAGCGCGTCGATTCGAGGCAAAGGGTAACAATCCTTAGGGCAGGCTTTGTTTAATAGGGAAAAATCGATACACATACGCCAACGTCCATCGCCCTTTTTCACCATGACGACATTGGAGACCCAGCCTGGATACTGGATCTCCGATACAAAACCTGCTTTGAGGAGCTTTTCCACCTCCTCGCGGATCGGCCCCTCCAACTTGTCGGCGATGGCCCTCCTCTTCTGCCTGATGGGGCGGGCCCCTGGTTCGAGGTTGAGTCGATGATAAGCCACGTCTGCATCGATGCCTGGCATGTCCGCCGCGCCCCATGCGAAGATGTCCACGCTCCTCTGGATGCACTCCAGCATCCTCTCCCTGTCCTCCGGGCCAAGGCCCCCGCTAATCCGCACCTTCTCCACTCTTCCCTCCTGGGTGGTAACCTCCATCTCGACCACTTCTTCAGCCGCCTCAAGACGGGCCGGCTCTTCCCATCTGCCCCTTGCATCCCTTCACTCGGGCAGGGTCTCCTCTTCCACCACAGCCTCCTCCTCCATAGGCTCATCACGCTCCTCTGGAGCCTCTTTCCTCTCCTCTCCTGAGATATTGCTCCCTCCTTCTCCTTCCTTTCTTTCTCCTCCTGGCCCCTCCGATCCCTTCATCTCTTTGTCCACCCTTTCAGCCACCACCATCCAGGAGATGGTGTTGACGGCAGTCACGTAGCACTGCCTCGCCACCTTTGCATCCCCCCGGATCCGGACCTGGACTCCTCCACTGTGGAACTTCAAGCACTGGTGAAAGGACGAGGGAACGCACCGGAAGGTGCTGACGAGATGGCGTCCGAATATGGCATTATAGCTGCTTGGAGCGTCAACGATGATGAACCGGCAGTTCCTGGGGACTCCTCCCAATGTTACCTGGAGGCCAACTCCTCCCTCGACCAATACGAGTGGAACGGAATTCGTTGCACCTCGATCCGAGGTCGTTTAGAGAAAACGACTATTTTGAGTATCGTTGCGCGCCACTACCACACTATTGTGGAATAGTGGCCAAACGTACTCCGATCTGACTTCCGTCAGTTCCGTTAGACTCGTATGACCAATACGAGTGCAACGAAATTCGTTGCACCTCGATCCGAGTTCGTTTTGAGAAAATGACCGTTTGGGGTATTATTGTGCGCCGCAACTAAGTCGATGGGGTACAGTGACCAAATGTACTCCGATCTGACTTCCGTCAGCTCCATTAGACTCGTATAATCGATACGAGTGTAATGGAGCTCGTTTCATTCCAATCCGAGGTCGTTTTGAGAAAATGACCGTTTTGAGTATTATTGTGCGCCGCAACTGAGTCGTTGGGGTACAGTGACCAAATGTACTCCGATCTGACTTCCGTCAGCTCCATTAGACTCGTATAATCGATACGAGTGTAATGGAGCTCGTTTCATTCCAATCCGAGGTCGTTTGGAGAAAACGACCGTTTTGGGTATTATGTGCGACGCAACTAAGTCATTGGGGTACAATGACCAAATGTTCTTCAATATGACTTCTGTCAGCTCCGTTAGACTCGTATAATCGATATGAGTGTAATGAAGCTCATTTCATTCCAATCCAAGGTCGTTTGGAGAAAACGACTGTTTTGAGTATTATTGTGCGCAGCAACTAAGTCGTTGGGGTACAATGACCAAATGTACTCCGATCTGACTTCCGTCACCTCCGTTAGACTCGTATAATCGATACGAGTGTAATGGAGCTCATTTCATTCCAATCCGAGGTCGTTTGGAGAAAACGACTTTTTCTCGTTCCAATCCGAGTGTATTATTGTGCGCCGCAACTAAGTCGTTAGGGTACAGTGACCAAATGTACTCCGATTTGACATCTGTCAGTTCCGTTAGGCTCGTATAGCTGATACGAGTGTAATGGAACTCGTTCCATTTCGATCCGAGGTCATACGGATAATATGCCTGTTTTGGATTATGCAGTCCGCCTCGGCACAACGCACGAAATACGGAGCGCACGAACTCGGAACCGGCCCCAGTAAGTCTTGGTGGACCCCCGGGACCATGGAGGACCCCGCACAAAGTTGACCTTGGTCAACCCCCCCCCCCCCCCCCCCCCACCCCCCCACCCCACCCCACCCCCCACCATGAAATTTCTTGGGAAAGAAAAGAAGGGGGGGAGGAGAGAGAGGCTCCTCCCTCAAGGGAGGGAGGGCTGCCCATGAACAGGCAACCCTATTCGGGCAGGGGAAGAAGAGAGGGGTGGTGGAGAAAATATCTCCCCCCACCCATCCCTCCCTTAACCCCACGTGGGGATAAAGGGATGGAGAGGGGAAGCCTCCCTCCTCCCCTATAAAAGGAGGGGCCCAACCCCTTCCCTGGCCGCACACCCCCCCCCCCCCCAGCCTTCTCCTCCTCCTCCCCTGCCGGCCAGCACCCCCCTCCCCCTGCCGAAACCCTTCCCAGCCGAGCCGCCGCCGCCACCTCCCCACCATGGCCAGCCGCCCCTCAACCTCCCGAGCCCCTCCCCCTCAGGTAGAAACCCTCCTCCTCCTTCCTACCTCCCTGAGGCATGCCCCCCCCCCCCCCTGTCGTAGGAGCGCCGCCAGTTCCACCCCGAACCTTGCCCAGGTTCGGGTGGGGAGGGGCTGGCCGTAAACCTGCACCCCCAGCGCCGGTGGTGGCGCTGGGGGAGCAGGTCCCCACCCTAGGACCCGAGCTCCGACGGGAGGAGGCGGCAGGGCCGCCGGGGGACGCGCCTCCGGCGGCACCCGCGCCCTTCCCCACTCCCTCTGCGCTTCCTGTACAGGAAAAATCCCACCCCCGGTGGCGGCCGGCGGCGCCAGGCCGTCGAACCCCCGCCGGAGGACTGTCCCCTCCCCGGCGCCCCAGCCAGGGGCGGCAGGGGAGGCTCCCCCAGCGGGGGAGGTGGCGCAGCAAGCCTGCATGGCGCATGCAGGCTGCGCCACCGCCCCCGCCCCCGCCCCCGCCCCCGCCCCCGCCCCCCTTCTTTCTGTATTTCTGGCGGTGGCCGGCGGCGCACTGACCGGGGGCGGCGCACCGACTGGGGGCGGCGCCGGCCCCAGCCGACCGCTGCCCGGCGGCGGCAGCGGCCGCCTCCCGTTGAGATAACGGGAGCCGCCCGATCTCCCCCAGGAAATCGGGCGGCTCCCCTTTTATTAACTCCCCCCCCCCCCCCCGCCCCACAGCGGATCCGTTGTCGATCCGCTGTGGGGACCCCAGGAGGGCGCACGGTGCAGCGCCCCCTGCCCTCTTTCCTTTCCTCTAACCGCACCCCACTTGCCCCTTTCCCTTTCTGATTTTTCTGAGGGTAAACTGGGCATCTGTGGAAAAAACTCCCAACACAAAAAATGTTCCTCACCTAGAGGAGCACCCCCAGTAATTTTTGGGGATTTTTTTGAGATGGTTTGCTATTTTTATGGACCTTCACAAGGTTTAATAAAAAGAATTAAATGCCCAAATCACCTGGGAAAATTCTTGGAAAAATTATTGGGTCAACTTTAGTCATTTTAAAGGTACTATCAAAGTTTGGCATTTTTATCAAATCTCTTAATATTTTAAAAAGCATAAATAAGATTCCTACTAGCAAAATCTTGTCCGAAAATGGACGAAAATAATCTGAATAATTTTGCAAACCCTCGCCGCGTTATTTTAACTATATAATAAAATTGTGTGGGTCATATTAAAGTTAAGCGGTAAACCCACCAATTTCGGCGAGAAATCGACCGAGTTAAGAGCGTCGAAACGTACAATCAAGTCCAGATCGCAAAGCATTATTTCAATTCGATAACAAGGTAATAATTACGATGTGAACCCAAGACACACGAACGGGGATCGAACGGAACTTCCTCCTAAGAATGGAGTCGGCATTGAAGCCTCCTGTTATGGAGTGATTGGACTACTAACCCTTTTATTTATTATGCTCTCCTGTCTCGTACTGGTCCTGCATTTACTTTCGGCATTTATTCTTTAAATCCAGTCTCGCACTGGTCCCCCTACTTTTGCTTTCTGTTTATGCTTTTAGAAATCTAGTCACGCACTGGTCCCCTTACTTCTATTTTTGTTCGTTCATTTCCAGTAATCCAGTCTCGTACTGGTCTTTTATTTACTGCTTTTTGTACTTTCAATAATACAGTCTCGCACTGGTCCTTTATTTACTGCCTTTTTGTACTTTCAATAATCCAGTCTCGCACTGGTAATTATTTACTTCATTTTTGTACTTTCAATTCTCCAGTATCGTACTGGTCCTGTTATTACGGCCCCTGCTTCCGGCCTTTCTTACTGCTTATGTTGCACTTTACATATTTTAGTGTTAACCGCGGTCCTACGCGGGCAAGCGGCGCTTATACTCCTTTCTGTGAGGCCTCAGTTGGGGAAAACCCGGAGTTGAGTCCCTCCTCCCGAGTTATCCCCAAATAAGGATCCCTCCTACCGCCGAGCCTCCCGGTCAAAAGTCGAGTGACCGGTCGAGTTAAGAATGTCGCGTCAATACTTAAAGCGCTTACTCTCCGGTTAAGCTGTTTGAAGATTGTTTGTTAAAGTGGCGGGTCGGTCACGCCCGCAGACCGTTCGTACCGGTGAGGGAGGGTTGACGACTCATGGCGACAGGGAGATGTGCATTGCGGGTTATCAACACTACGAACCCGCAGTTTTGCCTCCGCTGGTCGGCCTAAATCTCGGAATCGCCGGATGTCGCTCACATCCAGTTAGTACACCAAGTTGTACAGGAGGGCCTGAGTGATACGGTACGACTACACTCAGAAGTGGCAGGACTGGCCACTGTCACCGACGGCCACATTGGTGAGGCCCGCGGGGTTCGCAACCCTGCTTGAAGCGAAGCGGTCCAAGCTGTGTCGACACAGGGTCCCTTTTTGTGTGTGCAGGTTTGAATACCTGGGTGCGAGTGTGCGCAAGATAGTATTGCTTTTATTACGTACTGCGCGTCTATGTCACCTCGTGGATATTATGGTTGGTAGGCCCTATAGATATATACACGTATATATGTTTGCCTGATGCTAACCATTTACCTTGCTTCGTCTATTTATTCATGTACTTTAGCCCGCCCCCAGGATATGGATCCGGGGAGGGAATGTGTTTTCTACTTAGCACTGTGACTAATGGTTATTCTTATAACCAATCACAGGATATGGGACAGCGCGAAGCCCCCACACCGCAGGATGAGCTACCGGCCTTAGAGATGGCCCGATTGGATACTCCAGCCTCGCCCCCTGTCTTCCGCGACGTGACTCCTAGAGTATAGGACTAGCTTAAGAGCATTTTGTTATAGTCATGTGTAGCCCCGAGGCAGATGTAGTAAACAATAGGCTTTGGCCTTTTCTCTGTATGTAAATATAAATTGTGTGCTTAGTTTTCCTATTTTATTGCTTCTGCTATGTGATTATAATGTGTTGTTGTGATTCTTGTGCCTGACAAGACAACCACTCAGTGCTTGAGAGGGTGGGTCGTTGCCACCCGGGAAGCGCTAAGTGGCCGTCCTTGGGCAGTAAGATCCCCCCTCCCTGAACCGGGTTCAGTTTTGGGGAGGGGGGTCTTACAAATGGATCAGAGCTACCACGATCTGACCACATGAGGCAGTCTTTAGATCCTCCCTTCCCAGTTTCTGTTCCTTGGTTCGGGACAAACCACGCAACGGAAGCATGGTGGACCCTTAGGTTTAAGGTTTAAGGATCCTAGACTGCACAGTAGTACACCCACACGTTTTTTCCGCTTCCTTTCAGTCAGTTCTGCAAAATTCCCTTATTTTTGCAAATACTGATGTTCGTCTGTTACTTCTCCAGATACCGGAGTCCAGTAACGGAAGGTCCTCCTCTAGGGATCAGTACCATCCTACCACTCCACCACCAGCCCCGGCCGCTCCATCCGCAGTCCCGTTTGTTGATACGGATCTAGGACGGACACTGACAGCTCTGCTAGCCACCTTTCAGACGGTCATCCTACGACCACCCCAGCAGACCACTGTGCCAACCGACCTTCTGACAACGTTCTGGGGGCTAAGGCCCCCCACCTTCCGAGGCACCGAGTTTTCCATACAGGCAGAATAGTGGGTAGAGAGAGTAGAGGAGCTCCTGGTTGGGATGATGTGCCCCGTCGTGGCCGCAATGTCTTTAGTAGTGACCTTGCTATAGGGCTATGCACGAGATTGGTGGAGGGCAGCCATCCGCTCCACATTTAGAGGGCGACCACTCAGCACGATCCTCTGGGGAGAGTTCTCAAAGGCCTTCCTAGAGCACTTCATCTCAGACGCAGATAGGATTGCACTCCAGGAGCGTTTCCTGCAGATCCCGTAAGGAGAGAGGACGGTACCGGAGTACCAGCGAGAGTTCATCCACTTGGCCCGTTTTGCTGGGACTTTGGCAGTTACAGACAGAGATAGAGCGACTAGATTCTATCGAGTGCTATGAGACGATCTTCGACAGGCTTTGATCATGATCTCCCAGTCGACCTTTCACACGATCGCCTCACACGCCGCAGCTTTAGAGATGGATCAGAGGATGGTGGCCTAGCAGCGAAGGGGATCCATGGATGTTCCCCGGGCTCAGGGCCGAGGGAGAGGAGTAGGCCCTCATAGATAGGACCGGGATAGGAGACAGCGTCAGCGCCACCAGCCATATAGGCAGGCACCCCAGCCCCGACCGGCACCTCCAGCCCCAGCACCTCAGCTCGCCCCAGCCGCACGACGAGATATCCCTTTTGCAGGGAACTGCTACCTTTGCCAACAGCCCTGACACATACTAGCTTTCTACCCTCAAGCTATAGGAAGGCCCGACTTAGGAGCAGTGCAGGGAGCCGCATAGAGAGGAAGAGGATGAGGAGGTCGTAGAGGACGACCTGCAGGCAGGAGGGGACAGGACAGATAGGGCAGAGCAGCACCGCTCGAGGCATTCGCTTTAAATCTCCAGCATGGCCCTACACCAGATGTAGTGATAGGTATATATTTTCATTAGCCGCGATATCCTAGGAGGATGATATAGTAGAAATATATGATGTAGTCTTTTATTTAGCTTATGTGATTACTACTCATGTATATCTGTAAAGAGCATATGATCATAGTATATATATATTATCAGGTTTACTTTTGGTAGAAGGTCACCCCGCTAAAACGTTGTTCGATACCGGTGCCACGCATTCCTTCGTCGCACAGAACTTCATCGCAAACAAAGGAAACACCGTACGATCATCTGGAATGTCGATACGAATACGACTCCCGGATGGATCAGACATGACATCCACAGAGAAGTGCTCCTTCCAAGCAACGCTAGGAGGCGTAGAATTCAAAATCAACGCAACCATTCTGGCGATAACCGGATTCAACATTATTTTAGGAATGGATTGGTTGGCCGAGCACAACGCCCAAATCAATTGTTCGACTCGAGAGATCCACCTCCGGAACCCAAATGGGCAGTCTATCACACTAGCAGGTATACTCTCTGTCACCCGCATTATCTTAACGTCTGCTCAAACAGTCAAAGCAGTCCGGCGAAAGGACGAGGTGTACCTAATCTACTTCGAGATGGAAGATAAGACGCAAGTGCTCTCTGGAGTACCCGTAATTCGAGACTTCTTATACGTCTTTCCAGAATCCCTTCTCGGGTTGCCCCCACAACGGGAAGTGGACTTCCAGATTGAACTTGCTCATGGAGCTCGACCAGTGTCCCGAGCACCGTACCGAGTGGCCCCAAGGGAACTGGTCGAGCTCAAGATATAATTACAAGAGCTAATTGACGCAGGTTTCGTTCGTCTGAGTACCTCGCCCTGGGGAGCTCCAGAACTATTTGTCAAAAAGAAGGATGGATCTCTGCGTCTCTGTATCGATTACAGGGAACTAAATAAGCTCACTATCCGAAATACCTATCCACTACCCAGGATAGATGAATTATTCGATCAATTATAATGCGCGTCCGTCTTCTCCAAAAATGGATTTAAGGTCCGACTATTATCAACTCCGAGTATGAGAAGAAGACATCCCCAAGACCGCTTTTAGCTCCCGCTATGGACTTTACGAATTTATGGTAATGTCGTTTGGGCTGACCATTGCCCCGTCCGCCTTCATGGCTCTAATGAATAAAGTGTTTAAACTCTTCCTAGACCACTTTGTGATTATTTTTATAGATGATATACTCATCTACTCAAAAAATAAGACCGATCATTCCAGGCACCTCCAAATGGTTTTGCTCAAGTTAAGGGAACACTCGCTCTTCGCGAAGTTTAGCAATTATGAATTCTGGATGGAGGAAGTCGGTTTCCTTGGGCTTACGATCAACAAGAACAGGGTGGCGGTAGACCAAGCCAAAGTTCAAGCAGTACGCGACTGGCCGCCACTTAAGTCAGCAGCAGATATCAGGAGCTTCCTTGGCCTCGCCAACTACTACTGCAAGTTTGAAGAAGGTTTCTCTAAAATTGCCTTACCCCTCACCACCCTCACCAAAAAGGATACAACATTCCAATGGACTCCCGAATGCGAGGCAGCGTTCACAGAATTAAAGAACCGACTAATATCGGCTCCGATTCTGACACTCCCCTCAGGAACTGAGGGCTTCCAAATCTACACTGACGCATCGCTGAAAGGGTTGGGAGCCGTACTAATGCAGCACAGCAAGGTAGTCGCCTACGCCTCACGTTAGCTAAAGCCTCACGAACTAAACTACGCCACCCATGACCTGGAACTGGGTGCGGTATTGTTCGCACTAAAAGTTTGGAGGCATTGTCTCTACGGAGTAAGATGCGAGATCTTCTCCGACCACATGAGCCTCAAATACATCTTCACCCAGAAAGAGCTAAATCTCTGACAGCGTCGGTGGTTGGAGTTCCTATGCGATTACGACTTCGCCCTTCAATACCACCCCGACAAAGCCAATAAGGTTGCAGACGCCCTAAGTTGGCAACCTCCGATGGCCGGGAATTGGCTAGAGATGATACCAGAAGAATTAGTCAAGTCCTTGGCAGACTTGGATATCATCCTCATCACCCGCAGGAACATGATGGATTACCAGGCCCAGCTTTACTGGATGGAGATACAGTGCGACATCAGAGACAGAATACGAGAGGCACAGAAGATCGATGTAGAAGTGGCCCCAATCATTCAGACCCTGCAACACGGTGCTCAGAAAGACTACAACCTATATGATGGCATCCTATAGTACAAACACTGCATATTCATTCCCTCTGCCGAAGGAATCCGGGAAGAGATACTTCGCGAAGCACACCAATCAAGGTATTCGATACATCCGGAGGTAGTGAAAATGTATACAGATCTACGAAGAACATTATACTGGCCAGGTATGAAGAAAGACGTCACCGATTACATAGCGCACTACCAGACCTGTCAAATGGTCAAGGAAGAATGTCATTGCCCATGAGGTTTGCTATAACCCCTGCCCATACCAGAATGGAAATTTGAAGATATCTCCATGGACTTCGTTCATGGCTTACCCCGATCTCGTGCAGGAAACGACTCAATATGGGTCGTAGTAGACCGCCTCACCAAAGTGGCCCGTTTTATCCCAAACCGACAAGGCGACGACGTCGAAATTTTAGCCCGGCTATTTATAGAACAAGTGGTCTGATTCCATGGAGTACCCAAGTCAATCGTATCCGACCGCGACGGGCGCTTTACTTTGAAATAATGGAGGAGAGTACAAGCTTACCTGGGAACCACATTGGCTTTTAGCACCGCCTTCCACCCCCAAACCAACGGGTAAACAGAAAAGACGAACCGGACAATGGAAGACCTCCTCCGATTATGAATAGTAGAACACAATGAACCTTGGGAACAGGTACTGCCTTTGGTAGAATTCTCACACAATAATTGCTTCCAGGCAAGCATCAAGATGGCACCGTACGAGGCTCTCTACGGAAGACGCTGTCGAACACCATTATCATGGGCATAGGATGAGGACCCCGAAGCTTTAGGAGTCACCTACATAGATGATACCACAGCAGCTATAAGGTTAATTCGAGAACGAATGCTGGAGGCACAGAGCCGTCAAGCCAAATATTACGATGCACGTCATCGACTGGTGGAATTCAATGTAGGAGACATGGTATTCTTGAAGATTAAGCCAATGCATGGGGTATCCCGAATAAAGAAGCAGAAAAAGCTGGATCCCCGTTATCTAGGCCCATATCAAGTCATTGAAAGGATTGGCCCTGTTGCATATAGGCTAGCTCTACCAGTTGAACTGGGAAATCTTCACAACGTATTCACGTCTCCTCGCTAAGACGTGTCTTTCGCCAACCAGAGCAACTTCTTCCCATGCCACCAGCGGTAGTGCAATCTGACCGATCCATCCAACTCGAACCGGTGAAGATAGTAGATTCCAAGCTCAAAGAACTGCAGAACAAAACCATCGCGATGGTCAAGATTTTATGGTCAAACTCTGAACGCGAGGAGTTTACCAGGGAACCCGAAATGCTTGTTCGGGAAAAATACCCAGCACGCTTTTCCCAAGTATGTCAGTGAAACCCCATACTTTAGGCAATTTCGAGGACGAAAAATCTCTTTATTTTATTGGATTGTAACATCCCAACTTTTATTGGGTCACTAGACCCTAGTGAGCCCAATAAAAGTAGGCCCAAGCAGTAGAAAATAACCCGATATAGGATTGTGTACTAGGGGACTACGATCTGACTTCCGTCAGTTCTGTACTCGTATGGCCAATACGAGTGCAATGGAATTCGTTGCACTTCGATCCGAGGGCATTTAGAGAAAACAACTATTTTGAGTATCGTTGCGCGTCACTACCACACTATTGTGGAATAGTGGCCAAACGTACTCCGATCTGACTTCCGTCAGTTCCGTTAGACTCGTATGACCAATACGAGTGCAACGAAATTTGTTGCACCTCGATCCGAGGTCGTTTGGAGAAAACGACCATTTTGGGTATTATTGTGCGCCGCAACTAAGTCGTTGGGGTGCAATGACCAAATGTACTCTGATCTAACTTCCGTCAGCTCCGTTAGACTTGTATAATCGATACGAGTATAATGGAGCTCGTTTCATTCCAATCTGAGGTCGTTTGGAGAAAATGACTGTTTTGAGTATTATTGTGCGGTGTAGCTAAGTTGTTGGGGTACAGTGACCAAATGTACTCCGATCTGACTTCCGTCGGCTCCGTTAGACTCGTATAATCGATACCAGTGTAATGGAGCTCGTTTTATTCCAATCAGAGGTCGTTTGGAGAAAACGACCGTTTTGGGTATTATTGTGCACCGCAACTAAGTCGTTGGGGTACAGTGACCAAATGTACTTCGATCTGACTTCCGTCAGACCCGTTAGACTCGTATAATCGATACGAGTGTAATGGAGCCCGTTTCATTCCAATCCGAGGTCGTTTGGAGAAAACGACCATTTTGAGTATTATTGTGCGCCACAACTAAGTCGTTGGTGTACAGTGACCAAATGTACTCCGATCTGACTTCCGTCAGCTCCGTTAGACTCGTATAATCGATACGAGTGTAATGGAGCTCGTTTCATTCCAATCTGAGGTCGTTTGGAGAAAACGACTGTTTTGGGTATTATTGTGCGTCGTAACTAAGTCGTTAGGGTACAATGACCAAATGTACTCCGATTTGACTTCCGTCAGTTCCATTAGACTCGTATAACCGATACAAATGTAATGGAACTCGATCCATTTCGATCCGAGGTCATGCGGAGAATGTGCCCATTTTGGATTATGCAGACCGCCTCGGCACAACGCACGAAATACGGAGCGCACGAACTCGGAACCGGCCCCAGTAAGTCTTGGTGGACCCTCGGGACCATGGAGGACCCCGCCCTAAGTTGACCTTGGTCAACCCCCCCCCCCCCCCCCCCCCCCCCAAGCATGAAATTTCTTGGGAAAAGAAAAGAAAGGGGGAGGAGAGAGAGGCTCCTCCCTCAAGGGAGGGAGGGTTGCCCCATGAACAGGCAGCCCTATTCGGGCAGGGGAAGAAGAGAGGGGGGGGGGGGAGAAAATATCTCCCCCCACCCATCCCTCCCTTAACCCCACGTGGGGATAAAGGGAGGGAGAGGGGGACCTCCCTCCTCCCCTATAAAAGGAGTGGCCCAGCCCCCTCCCTAGTCGCACAACCCCCCCCCCCCCCCCCCCCTCCCCTCAGCCTTCTCCTCCTCCTCCCCTGCCGGCCCCCTCCCCCTGCCAGAACCCTTCCCAGCCGAGCTGACGTCGCCACCTCATCACCATGTCCAGCTGCCCCTCAACCTCCCGAGCCCCTCCCCCTCAGGTAGAAATCCTCCTCCTCCTTCCTACCTCCCTGAGGCATGCCCCCCCTCCCCCCGTCACCGGAGCACCGCCAACCCCACCCCGAACCTTTCCCAGGTTTGGGTGGGGAGGGGCTGGTCGTAAACCTGCACCCCCAGCGCCGGTGGTGGCGCTGGAGGAGCAGGTCCCCACCCGGGGACCCGAGCTCCAACGGGAGGAGGCGGCAGGGACGCCGGGGGGCGCGCCTCCGACGGCACCCGCACCCTTCCCCCCTCCCTCTGCGCTTCCTGTACGGGAAAAAACCCCACCCCCGGCGGCGACCGGGGCGCCAGGACGTCGGACCCCCCACCGGAGGACTGTTCCCTCCCCGGCTCCCCGGCCAGGGGCGGCAGGGGAGGCTCCCCCAACGGGGGAGGTGGCGCAGCAAGCCTGCATGGCGCTTGCAGGTTGGGCCCCCGCCCCCCTTCCTTCTGTATTTCTGACGGTGGCCGGCGGCGCCAGGCCGCCGGACCACCACCGGAGTGGTCGCCGGCCCCCGACGCACCAACCGGGGGCGGCGCCCCTTTTCTTAACTCCTCCCCCCCCCCCCCCCCCCCCCCCCCCCACCTCCCCGCCTCCACATATGTCCCCCCCCCCCCCCCCCCCCCCCCCATAGCGGATCCGCTGCCGATCCGATGTGGGGACCCCAGGAGGGCGCACGGTGCAGCACCCCCTGCCCTCTTTCCTCTAACCACACCCCACTTGCCCCTTTCCATTTCTGATTTTTCTGAGGGTAAACTGTGCATCTGTGGAAAAAACTCCCAACACAAAAAATGTTCCTCACCTAGAGGGGCACCCTCAGTAATTTTTTGGGATTTTTTTGAAATGGTTTGCTATTTTTATGGACCTTCACAAGGTTTAATAAAAAAGAATTAAATGCCCAAATCACCTGGGAAAATTCTTGGAAAAATTATTGGGTCAACTTTAGTCATTTTAAAGGTACTACCAAAGTTTGGCATTTTTATCAAATCTCTTAATATTTTAAAAAGCATAAATAAGATTCCTACGAGCAAAATCTTGTCCGAAAATGGACGAAAATAATCAGAATAATTTTGCAAACCCTTGCCGCGTTATTTTAACTATATAATAAAATTGTGTGGGTCATATTAAAGTTAAGCGGTAAACCCACCAATTTCGGCGAGAAATCGACCGAGTTAAGAGCGTCGAAACGTACGATCAAGTCCAGATCACAAAGCGTTATTTCAATTCGATAACAAGGTAATAATTAAGATGTGAACCCAAGACACACGAAATATAAGTAATCTCATAAAATCTAAGTAAGCTCCTATGAACGGAAAAAAGACCCCTACGAACGAGGATCGAACCGAACTTCCTCCTAAGAACGGAGTCGACATTGAAGCCTCATGTTATGGAGTGATTGAACTACTAACCATTTTATTTATTATGCTCTCTAGTCTCGTACTGGTCCTGCATTTACTTTCGGCATTTATTCTTTAAATCCAGTCTCGCACTGGTCCCCCTACTTTTGCTTTCTGTTTATGCTTTTAGTAATCCAATCACGCACTGGTCCCCTTACTTATATTTCTGTTTGTTCATTTCCAGTAATCCGGTCTCGCACTGGTCCTTTATTTACTATTTTTTGTACTTTCAATAATCCAGTCTCGCACTGGTCCTTTATTTACTGCCTTTTTGTACTTTCAATAATCCAGTCTCGCACTGGTCCTTACTTACTGCCTTTTTGTACTTTCAATTCTCCAGTCTCGTACTGGTCCTGTTATTACGGCCCCTGCTTCCGGCCTTTCTTGCTGCTTATGTTGCACTTTATATATTTTAGTGCTAACTGCGGTCCTACGCAGGCAAGCGACGCTTCTCCTCCTTTCTGTGAGGCCTTAGTTGGGGAAAACCCAGAGTTGAGTCTCTCCTCCCGAGTTAGCCCCAAATAAGATGCCCTCCTACAGTCGAGCCTCCCGGTCAAAAGTTGAGTGACCGGCCGAGTTAAGAATGTCGCGTCAAGACTTAAAGCGCTTACTCTCCGGTTAAGCTGTTTGAAGATATTTTGTTAAAGTGGAGGGTCGGTCACGCCCGCAGACCGTTCATACCGGTGCGGGAGGGTTGACGACTCATAGCGGCAGGGAGATGTGCATTGCGGGTTATCACCACTACGAACCCGCAGTTTTGCCTCCGCTGGTCGGCCTAAATCTCGGAATCGCCGGATGTCGCTCACATCCAGTTAGTACACCAAGTTGTACGGGAGGGTCTGAGTGATACAGTACGACTACACTCAGAAGTGGCAGGACTGGCCACTATCACCGACGGCTACATCGGTGAGGCCCGCGGGGTTCGCAACCCTGCTTGAAGCGAAGCGGTCCAAGCTGTGTCGACACAGGGTCCCTTTTTGTGTGTACAGGTTTGAATACCTGGGTGCGAGTGTGCGCAAGATAGTATTGCTTTTATTATGTACTGTGCGTCTATGTCACCTCGTGGATATTATGGTTGGTAGGCCCTATAGATATATATACGTATATATGTTTGCCTGCTGCTAACCATTTATCTTGTTTCGCCTATTTATTCATGTACTTTAACCCGCCCCCAGGATATGGATCCGGGGAGGGAATGTGTTTTCTTCTTAGCACTGTGACTAATGTTTATTCTTATAACCAATCACAGGAGATGGGACAGCGTGAAGCCCCCGCACCGCAGGATGAGCTACCGGCCTTAGAGATGGCCCGATCGGATACTCCAGCCTTGCCCCTTGTCTTCCGCGACGTGAGTCCTAGAGTATAGGACTAGCTTAAGAGCATTTTGTCATAGTCATGTGTAGCCCCGAGGCAGATGTAGTAAACAATGGGCTTCAGCCTTTTCTCTTTATATCAATATAAGTTGTGTGCTTAGTTTTCCTGTTCTATTGCTTCCGCTATGTTATTCTGATGTGTTGTTGTGATTCTTATGCCTGACAATGCGACCACTCAGTGCTTGAGAGGGTGGGTTATTGCCACCCGGGAAGCGCTAAGTGGCCATCCTTGGGCAGTAAGATCCCTCATCCCTGAACCGGGTTCATTTTTGGGGAGGGGGGTCTTACAGATTGACCCTCCCCCTTCGCTGGTGATCTCTTTCTTGACCCCTCGTCAGTCCCTTCTAGGGCCTCCAAGCCAGCCGGTTATTGGGCTCCTGATACCCCCAATCCCGTTGCTGCCCCCGGAACCCCTGGCCTCTGGGTTCATCCCTTCTTCTTCCCTCCTGCTACCTCACCTCTGGCTCGCTCAGCCTTGCCAACCTCTTTGCAAACTCGGGGTTGGAGGCCTCTCCCTCGATCTCTTCCGCCGCCCGCTCCATCAGCTCTTCGAAGGACAGAGGGGCCTTCCGCTTTAGGTCCATTTTGAAGAACCCCTCTCGGAGCCCCACTATGAAGGCTAGCTGGAGGGTAAACCCTGGCACCTCCTGGACTTGCAGGACCTCTTCTTGGAACCTGTCCACGTAATGGGTCAACGACTCCCCAGGCCCTTGCTTGATCTTGAAAAGCGCCTCTGCATCCTTCTTCCTCTTCTTTGATGTTGAGAAACGCAACCTGAAGCTCCGACGCAAGTCCTCGAAGGCGTAGATAGAAGCCACGGGGAGCTGGTGGAACCAGTCCCTCGCCTTCTCCTTCAGAGTGGTGGCAAAGAGCCGACACTGGAAGGCATCTGTCATTGGAAGGATCGAGACCATGTCCTAAAACCATTGCAGGTGCAGGACTGGGTCATCTTTGCCGGTGTAGTAAGACATCTCCGGCCCTCTGAACCCGTCTGGACCGGGGCCGAGAGGATCAGCTCACAGAAGGGGCTCCATTCCCCTGCTCGGCGAGTGGTCCTCTCGTGCGGAGCCAGCTCGCACACCTCCGCACTCGCTTGGCAGCTGACAGCTGCCGCCCGGGGAGATCTCGCGCGCTTGCTTCCGCCGCTACCTCCTTCCCAAGCCGCTGGCCCGGAGAATTCTCGCCAACCTGCTGGGGCGGAATCACCAGAACCACATGTATCTCGCACCCGCCTCTCTCAGCGAGAGCTACCTGCATGGTCTGCATGACCTCCCGCTTGAAATTCTCAAACAACTCCAGCCACTCCATTGCTTCCGGCGGCTGCGAGTGACCTGGGTCGGAGCCATCTCTTCCATCTCCCGCCATCAAGCTCAGCCTGAGATTTTCTTGCACTGGCTACGGTCCACGCTCACCGCACCAAAAATGTTGAAACCGGCAACCGGTCTTTAGAGTTCGGACCCACTGGGGGGTGTAGCCTGCGCCTACTTCTCCCTCACTGAACTCTCCTGACCCTGGATGAAAAATCTGGAACAGACCCAAGGCTGTAACGAGGAGGTCCCGCCACACATCTGAAAGATCTCAAAGAGCTTCCCCTCTCAAACCAATGCTCAGTCGGGCACCTTGGAGGGCACTAACAGCCAACTCCGAAATTAGTCTGGAGGAGAGAGCTCAAAAAATCTGATCCTCTCCAAGGTGCCCTTAAGGGTCTATTTATAGATTTTCTAATCTTGGACTGCAAATAGCATGAATCCGCCTTTTGGTTTTACTAATCGCACCCCAAATTGGTCTGCTAACAGCCTAACTCCGCTGTTCTGAAGGGCTATTGGCATCCCATAAATGGTACCTAGGTAATTTTCCCCCAAAGCCTTCTGGGCGAGTGGTCCATAAAGGCACCACTCGCCAGGCTCCTTGCCCGCCAGATTTCACTAGGTGAATGGCCCGTGAGGCCACCATTCGCCTGGCACTCGACTCGCACGGCAGACGAGATCTTGGCTACCAGCTCTCGCCTGTCTATTCTGACACCCTGCGAGTGCCCCGCGAGTGGGGCCTCACTCGTGAAAAGGGTCCTTGGACTACGATTCTGCATCTTGCCCCCCCCCCCCAGGGTCTTGGGGACCCACTCAACGAATACGGGGTTGTACACTAAGTTCTCGATTTGGAGTCTCCAACTTATTCGACATAAGGAGAAGAATCTTTGACGGCAGATTCATAGCAGAAATCGTTGAGGAGTGCTCTAGATTGGCCCTTTAATTTTATTTTTTCAGTTGTCGCTAGATCTGCTCCTAGTGAATGATTATGCATCTAGATCGTGGGAATAGTCGCTGAAGAGAGGGTTGATTCTGTCTTTCACCCCTCTGCTTCCTGCCCTTTGAGAAGAACTGTAGCAGACGATCTCACCATTCAGTAGCAGAATAAAAATTGGCTAACTCTTTGGGGTCTTCTTTAGTGTTTCTCGGAAAACCAGAAATCCTCTACGTGTCCATTAATCACGGCATTCCTCTTTACAGGTTTGCTAAATTCACATTCATTTATCTACAGTTTTTGTTTATGCTGAATACAGCTTACTGTTTTAATCTACATACAAGACTTAATGGATGTGTTGGTTCTAAATAATATATTTAAGATTTAATAAACTACATAACATATCTTATTCAGTTGAATTATGTATCCAATTATCCTTAGATCATTCATGTTGCTCTTCAGATCCAAGCACAGAAATACATTCCTGATCTGAGTATTCTGTTCGTATTACTGATTTACATGCATATGTTGTGATAACTGACTCCAGTTGTAGAGACTCAAAGCTTGAATAATCTTGTATGTTGAAATGATCTTTGGACGCGGCAAAATTCATAAGGAGCAACACATCGCAATTGTTGCGAATCTCCGTCATCATGAAGCACGAGCTTGAATCGAAATATGGTAAATGCTTTAATTTTTAGCACTTAAGTCGCATTTTCGTTCATTCAAGTTTTATTTCATTGTGTGCTCTTTATTTAATTAATTGTTTAAATTAGAAATTTAATATTTCCAATTAGAGATCGATAGAGTTTGGTTAAAACGATCTTATGAGCTTAATACGTCGATGCATTCAGTAAAAATTTTGATAAAATAAATTCATTGTAGCGACACTTACTCCAAATTTTATAACAGTTGATATCAGAGCGAACTAACTCAAATCTATTGATCTCATTCATAATTTTGGAGTAAATTAATTTTCTAGTTAATTCAATTAAAGAACACAATATCAAAACTCATTAAGTAAATTAGAGAGAAATAACATTTGGGATTGAAACTGAAAGTGCTTTCATTAAATCAATTCCTGACAAAACGCGTCGTGTGTACTTTAGACGATTAAGTGCTCACACGTCATTAAGCAAAGAAACATGACATTAGATTTAGGGCAATATTCAGATATCACAGTGCGAAAGAGTATCATAGATTGATAAGAACTGTAGCCGCCAAAGTGGCATTTTCGAGTCAGTTTGTGGGATTATAGTTTCACATGTTTTAAGGAGTTCTCTGAGACTAGTGCGCAATCATTCACTCAAAGGTGGTGCTTACGCAATAGGTTCAGAAGGATACACACGGACATTTGGACGGTAGTGCGAGGCTCATTTTTATTCTCCCAAAGGTGGTAGATCTACGAAAAGCTCAAGCATAACTGTTGCTCGTTCTTGTGTGGAGGATCACTAATTACATGGTGCGTAGTCTGCCCAAAGGTGTTGCGCGTTGACGCGTCTGGATTCTCTACCTAGTGTGCTATTTAAGGTTTTATAGTCACTGTTGCCCTATTTGTCTCTGATATTTCTTTTCTCTCTATACATTCACCTTTACAGTTCATAATAATATGACGACCATTAAGAAACTCACTGGATCGAATTTTAAAAAGTGGAAGTCCGACATCATGTTTGATCTTGAGATGGCGGATATTGAGATGTCCATGAATACCGACCAGCATGCAGCTCTCACAACGACCAACACTCAAACGGAAAAGAATCATTACGGTGCATGGAACAAGTCAAACAAAATCTGCTTGTTGACTATGAAGTGTTCCATTCCAGAGCACCTACTAAGCGGTCTTCCTGGCACGACCGTCGCAAGGGATTTTCTGACTGCCGTTGGGCAGAGGTACAAGGTGTTCTCAAATGCTGAAATCGGGACTTTGATTCAGGACCTCTTCTCCATGAGGTATTCGGGAGGAGCGGAGTCCCCGACTACATACTGAAGATGGTCTATTTTCAGACCAAACTGTAGGAGATGGAGATTACTCTCCCTGAAGCGTTGATTGTGCATCAGGCATTCAACACCCTCCCTGCAGAGTTCAGCATCCTGAAGACCACCTACAATTCCCAGGATGAGGCGTGGAAGATAAATGACCTCATTACTCGTTGCGTTGTTGAGGAGGAGAAATTGAAGAATGAGAAGACGAACACTACACTGCTTGTAGTCAAGCCCTCATTCAAGAAGAAGAAGTTCAAGGCTCCTGCTAAATGCAAAGTGGATTGTAACAAGGGACTAAGGGCGTTGCTGTGAAAAAGCCTCTCACTTGCTTCTTTTACAAGAAGAAGGGACACGTGAAGTCGAAGTGCCTAAAATTTAAAACTTGGATGGAAAAATGTGGTTTTGCACCTAAAGGTAACCATTTAGCTCTTGTCCTTTGTGAATCCAATTTAATTGAAGCCTCATCAAGTTCTTTGTGGCTCGATAGTGAAGCAACTAATCATGTTGCTTACACACTGCAGGGGTTCATCAAAAGGAGGAAGCCAAGCAAGGGTGAGTGTAGACTCACATTTGGCAATAATGCTGAGGTGGAAGTGGAGTTCATCGGGACATTTGTTTAGTCCTTGATTCTGGTTATGAACTTTATTTAAAAGACATATTTTATATTCCTTCATTTAGAAGGAACTTGATTTTTGTTTCAGCATTAGATAGACTTGGTTATGACTTTAATATTTCTGCTTGTTTGATTAAGTTGTTTTATGAATCACAGTTTATTGGTCAATGTTCTCTATCTAATGGTTTATATAGAATATGTCTTGCATCTATTAATTATTACACTATCTCATATAATATAGAAAATATTGCTATGAAAAGACCCTTACTTAAGGAAAACTCGTTCATGTTGCAGCATAAGCGTGTAGGTCATATCTCTAGGGAGATAGTAGAGAGGTTGATTAAGGATAACATCTTACCTGCTCTTGACTCCAGTGGCCTAGAGACATGTATAGATTGTTATAGGGGTAAAATGTCCAAGTTGAAGAAGAAGGGCTCTACACTTAGTCTCAATTTATTAGAGGTCATTCATACGAATATCAGCGGTCCTTATTCCACTACCCTCTGCTTACTTCATTACCTTTATTGATGACTATTCCCGTTTTGGATATTTGTATTTAATTAAGGAAAAATCTGAACCTCGTAATAAATTCAAGATTTTTAAGACTAAAGTTGAGAAGCAAATATGAAAAGTCATCAAGAATGTTAGGTCTGATAGAGGTGGTGAGTATTTTGGTAGACATAATGCCTCTGGGCAACATAATGGTCTGTTTGCCAGATACTTGGAGAGTTGCGACTGTTGAAGCCAGGAAAATCCCGACTCCAAAATTTGTATCAATGCAGCCTAAGGTTACTGATCCTGCGATCAAACTCCATGGCTCGGATAGCTAAAATAGGAGAGAGAAAATGACTATAAGCACACCCCAAGTGCTCCAGCAGGGAGGTCCCACCACATACCCAGAAGTTTGGGAGAAACTTCCCCTCCACAACCAAAAGCTGGGCGAGGTACTAGGCGGGCATGGACTTAACGAGTATCCAGCTTGGGGGGACCTCGACCACTTCCAAAAGTGTCATTTCTAGTACCCATGGGGGTCTATTTATAGCGAAATCTTGGGGGGATCCATGCGAGTATACTGCCTCTGCTCACGAGTTATAAGGGCTACTCGCCCATAATCGCGTGGTACTCGCCCAAGATCGCCTATGCTCACCTCATGCTCGCCTCTGCTCGCCCCATGCTTGTGGCGAGGTCTGCAAATAACCGTCTTCTTAGACATTTCTAATCTCGACGAATTACGGGTTATACAACGACATTGTTGCCCAGTACTCCATATCGGGTAGTCCTGAGCAAAATGGTGTGGACGAAAGGCGGAATCACACCCTTAAAGAAATTATGTGGAGCTTGATGAGTAGAACTAATCTTCCTGAATTCCTTTGGGGAGAAGCGCTTAAGACTGCAGTGTACATCCTCAATAAAGTTCTGTCTAAGTCAGTGTCCAAAACCCCTTTTGAGTTGTGGACTGACAAAAGTCCATTTATACAATCCATCAGAGAGTAAGATATCCCCTAGGTCTTGTCGTTGCTATTTCATGGGCTACCCAGATTACTCCAAGGGATTTAAGTTCTTTTCGTATTGAGGAGGACCCAGAATTGTGGAGTTTCAAACAACCAAATTTTTAGAATTTGATGTCACTGACGAACCAAGTTACTTTCGTACTATTAATGTAGTTGAGGAAATCATGCATATTAATTTATCTGTGCCCTTGATAGGAAATCATGTGGTGCCTGAACATGTGATAGAACAAGTGGAGGATATCGATCCAGTCTTACCACTAATCCCGGTTGAGTTTCCTCCGCATGTTCAGGAGATTCATCCACCCGTTAGGAGATCCATTAGGGAGAGAAGGCCTGCAATTTCCTCAGACTACGAAGTCTATCTGGGCGAGAGCAATTTTGGCATTGGTCAAGCAGTTGACCCAGTGACATTTGAGGAAGATGTGCATGGACCTCAAACTGATCTGTGGTGGGATGCAATAAAAGACGAGATGAAGTCCATAAAGCTGAATAAGGTTTGGGAGTTAGTTGAGTTACCCAAAGGTTGTAAGCACATTGGTTCTAAATGGATGTTTAAGACCAAGAAAGACTCCAAAGGCAAGGTCGAGTGGTTTAAGGCAAGACTGGTTGCCAAAGGATTTACGTAGAGAGAAGGAATCGATTATAACGAAACATTTTCTCCTGTTTCCTCTAAAGAATCTTTTAGAATGATAATGACACTTGTAGCTCATTATGATTTGGAGCTACACCAGATGGATGTAAAGACCTCATTCCTGAATGACGATCTTGCCGAAGAAGTCTTGGGCAGCCTGAGGGATTCAAGTCTGATCATTCCGACCAGCTTGTGTGTAAACTTAATAAATCCCTATATGGTTTGAAGCAAGCTTCTAGACAGTGGTATCTGAAATTCGATGAGGTAGTTACCACTTTTGGTTTTGTAGAAAATAAGATAGATCGCTGCATATATCTCAAGATCAGTGGGAGTAGATACATCTTCTTAATTCTTTATGTAGGTTATATCCCGTTTGCGAGTAGTGATTTGTCGTTATTGCATGAATCTAAGCAATTTCTGTCAAAACACTTTGATATGAAAGATCTTGGAGAGGCATCCTTCGTTCTTGGAATTGAGATATTTAGAGATCGATCTCACTATTCTTTAGTACTCTCTCAAAAAGCATGCGTAGAGCGTGTACTTGAGAGATTTAACATGCTTGATTGTAAGGCTGATGATGTACCTGTGATTAAGGGTGATAAACTTAACTTAGCACAATGCCCTAGGAACGATACAGAGAGAGAGTACGTATATGAAGGATATACTTTGCGCTAGGGCGGTAGGCATCTTAATGTATGCCCAAGTCTGTACAGAACCGGAAATTGCCTTCGCAGTAGAACTTCTATGCAGATATCAGTCGAATCCAAGACCTGCTCATTGGGTGGTTACCAAGAAAGTCTTTAAGGTATTTGAAGGGAATTAAGGATGTGAAGTTGGTCTATCATAGAGTGCAAAACATTAAATTAGTGGGGTATACAAATTTAGATTTTGCGGGGTGTGAGGATGATAGAAAGTCTACCTCAGGATATATCTTTAAGTTTGCTGGTGGGGCCATTTCGTAGAAAAGTGTTAAACAGACACTCATCACTTCATCCATAATGCATGCGAAGTTTGTCGCTCTTTTTGGAGCTTCTACTAGCGCGATGTGGCTTAAGAATTTTATTACTGAGTTAAAGGTCGTCGACTCTATATCTGGACTCATTCCGTTGTACTGTGATAATATCGGCTTCTGTTGTAGAATCGGCAACTGTCTCCTGCTTGGAACTCTTCCAGCTTACAGCTCCTCCATTAAGGCAAAATACAAAACCTGATTGGGACTTTGAATCGTCCTTATCAGTTTGTAAGCTAGCATCTGTGTAACCACTTACAACGAGCTCTTCCTCTCCACCAAACACCAAGAAAGTATCCTTAGTCTTTCTCAAGTACTTTAGGACATTCTTGACTGCTATCTAGTGACCATCACCAGGATAAAACTGATACCTGCTTGTCATGCTCAAAGCATATGAGACATCGGGTCGAATACACAACATTGTATACATGATTGATCCAATTGTCGAGGCATATGGAACCAACTTCATGCGGTCCTTATCTTCCAAAGATTTAGGACACTGGTCCTTAGAGAGACTCACACCATGTGACATGGGTAAGAATCCTTTCTTGGACTCAAGCATGTTGAACCGTTTTAACACCTTGTCAATGTATGTACTCTGGGTCAACCCAACAACTTCTTTGATCTATCTCTATAGATCTTAATACCAAGTATGTAAGTCGCTTTACCCAAGTCTTTCATAGAAAAACAGTTCCCTAGGTTGTTCTTAACAACTTGCAGGGTCGGAATGTCATTCCCGATCAACAGTATGTCATCCACATACAGTATCAAGAAATTGACAATGCTCCCACTAATCATTTTGTAAACACAAGGCTCATCTTCGTTCTTGATGAAACCAAACTCATTGATCTTCTCATCAAAACGCAGATTTCAACTTCGAGAAGCTTGTTTCAATCCATAAATGGATCGATTTAACTTGCATATTTTAGTGGCTTCACATGGAGTTACAAAACCCTCGTGTTGTGTCATATACACTTCCTCATGGAGGTTTCCATTAAGGAAAGCCGTTTTGACATCCATTTGCCAGATTTCGTAGTCATAATACGCAGCAATAGCAAGTAAAATTCGGATGGACTTGACCATAGCTACAGGGGAAAAGGTTTCATCATAGTCAACACCATGAATTTGCCTGAAAACTTTAGCCACCAGCCGGCCTTTGAATGTCTGTATATTCCCATCCATGTCGGTATTCTTCTTGAAGACCCACTTGCACCCTATGGGTCGTACCTCTTTAGGTGGTTCCACCAAGGTCCAAACTTGGTTTGTATGCATGGAATCCATTTCAGATTTCATGGCCTCAAGCCACCTCTCGGAGTCTGGTCCATTCATAGCCTCTTGGTAGGTCGCTGGTTCATCATCATGATCCATAAGCAACACATTACCTATTTGAGTCATGAGAAATCCATATCTCTCAGGCTCAACTCTAGGTCTACCAGATCTACGTAAGACTTGTGTTTCTTGAGCAGGTTCTCCAGCTACAACAGATTGTAGTCCTTGCTCAGGTTCCAATTCGCGTTCATTCATTGTTTGTGGTTCTTGAACTTCTTCAAGTTCTACCTTGGTATTTTCTCTAGATAGAAATTCTTTCTCTAGAAAACACCACTCCTAGCGACAAACACTTTGCCCTCGGAACGATGGTAGAAGTAATACCTTTTAGTTTCCTTAAGATATCCCACAAGATAACACTTATCTGATTTGGGTTCCAGCTTATCAGACACTTGACGTCGTATGTATGCCTCACAGCCCCAAATCTTAATGAAAGACATACTAGGACGCTTCCCAGTCCATATCTCATATGGTGTCTTTTGAACCGTTTTCGTTGGAACTCGATTTAGTGTAAAAGCAGCAGTCTCTAGAGCAAAACCCAAAAGGAAATGGGCAGATCTGCATGACTCATCATCGACCGCACCATGTCTAACAGGGTACGAATCCTCCTCTCAGAAACACCATTATGTTGCGGCATTCTGGGTGGGGTGAGATGTGATACAATACCACACTCTTTCAGATGATCACGGAACTCCTGACTCAAATATTCGCCACCTCGATCAGATCAGAGTGCTTTTATTTTTTTTCCCAGTTGGTTATCCACTTCATTCTTAAACTCTTTGAACTTTTCAAAGGTCTCAGATTTGTTCTTCATAAGAAACACATATTCGTATCTACTGAAATCATCAGTAAATGTAATAAAGTAGTGGAACCCACCTCTAGCCAAAGAACTCATGAGTCCGCACACGTCACTATGTATGACACCTAAGAGATCATCTGCCTTCTCAGTATGACCAGTGAAAGGGGCTTTAGTCATTTTGCCTAATAAGCAAGACTCACATCTCTCAAATGATTCATAATCAAATGAGTCTAGTAGTCCATCTCTATGGAGCTTGGATATGCGTTTCTCGTTTATATGGCCTAAACGACAATGCCAAAGGTATGTAAGATTCGAGTCATTTGTTCTTAGTCTTTTATTATTTTCTACATTATATATCAAATGGTCTAAGTTCAAAACATATAAACCATTAAACAATTGGGCTACACCATAACAAACATCATTCATAAAAATCGAACAACAATTGTTCTTAATTATAAACGAAAAACCTTTCATGTCAAGACATGAAATGGATATTATGTTTCTAGTTATGGCTGGAACGAAATAACAGTTATCTAATTCTATTACAAGCCCAGTGGGCAAAGAAAGACAATAGACACCAACGGCGATGGCAGCAATTCTTGCTCCATTTCCGACGCGCAGGTCTACCTCCCCTTTACCCAGCATTCTTCTCCTTCTTAGTTCCTGCATATTTGTACAAATGTGAGAATCACATCCAGTATCCAATACCAAAGATGAAGGAGCAGAAAGGTTTATCTCTATAACGTAGATACCTGAAGCGGAAGTCATACCTCCCTTCTTCTTCTGCAGATCCTCAATATAGAGGGGACAATTCCTCCTCCAATGCCCTGCCTTACCGCAGTGGTAGCACTTTCTTTCTTTCGCCAGACCTTTCCTTTTCAGTGCAGAAGACTTGGGGTCAAGATGAGACATAGATCCAATCTTCGTCTTCTTAGATCCTCTGGTCTTGCCCTTGCCCTTATGCACCATCAGTATGGGGCTGGCAGGCTTGACCTTCTTCATGTTGTTCTCGGCAGTTCTCAACATGACAAGGAGCTCGGGCAGTGTCTTTTCTATTTCATTCATGTTATAGTTCAAGACGAACTGCTCATAACTGTCCGACAACGATTGTAGGATCAGATCTGTGGCCAACTCTTGGCCCAAGGAAAAACCCAGTTTTTCAAGGTTCTCGATATACCCAATCATCTTGAGTACGTGAGTCCCTACTGAGTCTCGAGCTCTCATTTTGCACTGAAATAATGCCTTGGATATGTCAAACCTCTCTTGTCGGGCTTGCCCCTCGAACATTTTCTTGAGGTGTTCGATTATCTCATAACCACACATGCTCTCGTGTTGCTTCTGAAGCTCAGAGTACATGGTAGCAAGCATGAGGCATTCCACATCTACGGTATCATCCTGATACTTCTTGTAAGCATCTCTGTCTGCTCGCGAAGCATTTCCGGTCGGCTCTGTGGGGGCTTCCCCTTCCAAGACATAGAGCTTGCGCTCTTGCCTGAGAACAATTCTCAGGTTCCTATACCAGTCGAGGAAGTTCGTCCCATTGAGTTTGTCCTTCTCAAGGATGGCTCTCAGGGACAACGTGGAGTGAGATGTATTTGCCATGGAAATTCTACAATAAATTTGCAAAAGATTTTCAGTACTATATTTCAAAATACATTTTATGTTAATAAGGTCTTTAATTAAATACTCTCACTATTTTAATCAAATCGATAACCCTTAATTTCGATTCTGAGAGTTTATGCGAGCTGCTCTCTTAGTGGACAAGATCCGTATTTCACCAACACAATGAGTCCGCTTTGGCGTTTCTCTCACGATGCAGTTATTTAGGTAGACAACACTTGCCAATTGCATCACTATGCAACTCTTGTATGGTTGGTGAATAACTCTTTATTCACATCCATCATATGGTGCATGTCAACCCTATGCCTCTAAGCACTCAACCTTTGAGGTCACTTAGTTAATTTGGACCCGATGTCGACAGTGGGATATCACAATTATCCACTCGCACCCTTACCAAGATAGATTAATGCACATTGCTTTGGCAAGCCCACACTACATCGATCGAGGCAGGAAGAGTGTCATCCACCGGAAGGCATCAGAATACTTAATATTAGATTAAGGGATTTTAAGATACAGTCGATGAACATTTCATCGTGATTAACATTTAATCATGATTAACATTTAATCAATGTGCTCACAATTCACAAACAGACCAAGCATAACCCGGATACATTCCAGATGCACAAAACCATCAACACTTGATGATATGGATTAAATCTGAGTATTTAGAATATTTCTAATCTTTCGGATTTACATGTACCGGATGCTAGCAAAAGCAAACACCTTTATTGCAGTAGACAAGCTCATCTCTCTAGTCTTTAGTTTCACAAACTATCATAGAGACGGACGATTACTGTGAAGGGAACAATATCTGAAACATGGAATTAGCAGAAACCTAGCTCTGATACCACTGTTGGGTTTTCCTTAAAGGTATACACATCAGATGTGTGCAGCGGAATATATCAAGAACAACCCAAAGAGACACGTGGATCGTGCTAAAACCATGAATCAAGAAATTGCGGCAATAATAAAATTACCTTATAGGGATTGAGTCGATACTCAATCAAAAGCTCCAAGAAAAGTCTTCTAGGATTTGGAATCCTATTCCAAGTCCTTGCTCTATGCTTCCTTCGGCTCCGTCAACGTCGAACTGCTCGTCGGAGGAGTTAGTGTAGAATTGTGTTCACACCTCTACAGAAGTCCACACGAGAAAGGAGAACTCTTAGCCTCTTGTCCAACAAGAGCTAGGTCGGAGAAGGAATGCCCTCTACGTCTCCACAGATTACTAGATCTGTTAAAGGAGAGGAGGCGACTTCAACGGTTGCGGCTAGAACCGAATGGGAACACTTCCCGTCGATGTCAAGTCGCGGCACAATCTTTCGGGAACGATTCCCTTCAATTTCCAGAAGCAACGAATAGATTCCAAAGGAACGATTCCTCTCGATCTACCGGTCGGCGAGAGATTCACGCACGGGTAAGGGCACGCCGTCGGAAATCGCAAGTCGTCGATCGTCGTCCGCTTCCGTTCTTCTCTCGGGTTTTCTTCAAGTCGAACACCCCACATAAAACCCTAAAAGGTTTAGCCTTTTATACCCCGAGAAAAGAAGGACCACGATGTTGGCTATCCGCAAACCAAGTTAAAACAGAAGCTACAGGTTTTTCGTCAAAACAGAATTCGTCAATACCTATTCGACGGATTCGTCGAAACAATTCCGACGAATTCGTTGAGTTAGTATCGACGACTCCAGTCAGCCCGCGAGACGGTCTCAGCGGCTCGACCAACCTTTCCGTCAAATCAATATTCGACGAATTCGTCGATACAATATCGACGGATTCGTCGACAACCTTTTGACGAATTCGTCGAAACAATTTCGACGAAATCTCCAAGGCTCAATTCGACAAGTTCCTGTTAATTCATGTAATCGAGACAATCTCGACGACATTGTTTACGAGTCGATATTCATAATATTATCTCGAAAACTTCAAGACATGCTCCATACAATATTCACAATATCTAGGAGCAGTCTTCCCGTACTAACTGTATTCCTTATAGCCATAGGTTTGGTTCTCCACTCATATCCGATATGAGTAAGACCAACACAAACCAATCTCCAACTTCTCCAATACTCTTATGTGCGACCCTATATGCTCATATCGCGTTGGCAGTAAGACTAATTGTTGATTCCTTCCGGATCACCAAAGAAACTCCAACATTAGCTTCCCGAGAGGTGATCTGTCACCCTCGGAATTTTCTCTTTGCTACCATTGTAACGAAAGACGGCCTGTCACCCTCGACTTCTCAAGTTTATTTGTAAGAAACCGACACATAGTGCTCGCTGACTCTTAGCGGGGTGCGCCCGCATTCGTGCGGGCTACGCCCGCATACGACAGTACCCGACCGGCGACGACGGGCTTCGTCGGCAACATATACATATGAGTACTCAAAATGACTGTAAAAAAATATACATCATTATTTTATAATTATTTTTTCAAAAACATTTATATTTTAACAAAAAATCATTTTAAAGTAAGTTATTATATTTCGAAATTAGTTTTTTGAGGCTTAATAATAACTACCATAGTATGTTTAGGAGGTCTACTAAAAAGCTTTTGAATTTTATGAATTTCCATCATTATTTTTATTATAAAGATATGAGTAATTACACAAATAGTTATTATATTTTATGAATTTCAATTTTTTTTTATAATATATGTTAAATCATTGGAGTAAAAGAATGAGAATATATTTGACAATTTTGAATATATTTGACAATTTTTTATGAATTTCCAATTTTGAATGTTGCACTAAGTAGAAGAAGTTCTCTTTGGTGCAACATTCAAAATTGTCAAATATATCCTCATTCTTTTACTCCAATGATTTAACATATATTATAAGAAAATGGAAATTCATAAAATTTAATAACAAATCATTCATAAAATTTAATAACTATTTGTGTAATTACATCATATACTTATAATAAATATAATGATAGAAATTCAAAAAATCCAAAAGTTTTTTGTAGAACTATTACGTAGGTTATCATTAGGCCTACAAAAACTAATTTCGAGATATAATGTCTTACTTTAAAATGATTTTTTGTTAAAATATAAATGTTTTTGAAAAATATAATTATAAAATATTGATTTATATTTTTTACGGTCATTTTGAGTACTCATATGAATATGTTGAGGGCGAAGCCCGTCGTCGTCGGCCGGGTACTGTCGAATGCGGGCGCAGCCCTCTAAGAGTCAGCGAGCACGGGCGCAGGCGTGACTGGTTTTTGCGAAAAATACGAGATTCTACCTGATGCAACAAATTATTTTTAAAAATATTTATATTTTAACAACAAATTATTTTAAAGTAAGTCATTATATTTTGAAAATAGGTTTTGGAGGCCTAATGATGACCTACCAAGTAGGTCTAGGAGGTCTACTAAAAAACTTTTGAATTTTATGAATTTTTATCATTATTTTTATTATAGGGATATAATGTAATTATACAAATAATCATTATATTTTACGATTTTTTTTCTTTTTACAATATATATTAAGTCATTGGAGTAAAAGAATGATAAAAATAACGATGCATATATATAATATATGCTAAGTCATTGTATTATATATATACATATAATATATGTTAAGTCATTCGAGCGGGGTGCGCCCGTATTCGAGCCGGCCGGGTATTTTCGAATGTGGGTGCACCCCGCTCGGAATGCGGGCGCAGCCCTCTAAGAGTCAGCGAGCACGGGCAAAACCCGTGCGGAGCTGCTCATATATATATATATATATATATATATATATATATATATCTTTAACTACTATATAGAAGAAGTTCTCTTTGGTGCAACATTCAAAATTGTCAAATATATTCTCATTCTTTTACTCCAATGACTTAATATGTATTATAAAAAAAAATGAAAATTCATAAAATTTAATGACTATTGGTGTAATTACATCATATCCTTATAATAAAAATAATAATAGAAATTCAAAATGTCGTTACATTTTATTAATCTCCATTTTTTATAATATATGTTAAGTCATTGGAGTAAAAGAATGAGGATATATTTGGCAATTTTGAATGTTGCACCAAAAGCAACTTCTTCTATATAGTAGTTAAAGATATATATATACATATACACGAGCAGCTCCGTACGGGCTACGCCCGTGCTCGCTGACTCTTAGCGGGCTACGCCCGAGTTTGGGCGGGCTGCGCCTACATCTGTCGTGGGCGGCAACATTTGTTGTCGGCGGCGACATTTATCTTGGGTGAGACATTTGTCGTGGGGGGATACATTTGTCGTGGGGGGACATTTGTCATGCGGGGCGACAATTGTCGTGGGGGCGACAATTGCAGTGAGCGACAACATTAATCATAAGGGGCACCTTTGACATTGGGGGCGACATTTATCGTGAGCAACGACATTTATTTTGGGTGGCGACATTTGTCATTGGGGGCGACATTGTTGGGGGGGGGGGGGGGGGGGGGGGGGGGGAGGGGCGACATTTGTCGTGGGGGCAATATTTGTCATGGAGGTCACATTAGTGGTATGAGAAGATATTTGTCGTGGGAGGCGACATTTATCGTGGGGGTGACATTTATCAAAAAAAGGATGACATTTTAAAAGAAGCAAAAAATTTTGTTTAATTTAAATTTTAAATGATTAAAAATAAGTAAGCTTCCGTAGTTGTAAATTGGGTTTTCAAATAACCATGGAGAGAAAATTTTGGGTTTTCAAATAACCATGGAGAGAAAATCAAATCTGGGATGGGAATTAAATTAATGTGGTCTTGAAATTATGTGAGCTTTTATGAATCACAATTGAAGCAAAGAGAGAAAAAAGTGGCATGTATCAGATTGAATTCATGAAGGAGAAGCTCTCTGTTGTTAAGCAGAGAGAATAATGAAGCATATGGTTGATTTGAGGTATATAGACAAGTAAATAATCATAAAATGTGAAATTTATTTCAGTATAAGAAAAAAACAAAATGGTTTCAAATAGAGAGAAATAGGAGACATGGGAGCATAATGAGATACCGGTGTAACATAATTCATCTCATTCCTCGTAGAATTACAATCCTTATCACCGAAAAGTTCAAAAAATGGTCTGGCTTGTTCGATCCTCATCAGTTCAACTGTAGAAACTACCTCTAATGAGAAAACAAATCCGAATAAAGTACCAGTCCTACCGAAGAATGAAGTATATGCCTCGGTTTGTGGATACAATAGTGAGGACTTTACGATTCCTACTTGCCGGGGTAAGATTATAAGAAAACAGAAATAGAACCTGTAATGGAGATCCTTAACAGTTGAATTTCATGATGATTCAATCAGTGACGGAGCTAAGAAATAATGTCAGGGTGGGCAGCTCAGTGCCCAAAGCTTCTTAAAAAACCAATAAACAAAATGAATACCCTAGAAGAAAAAAATGAAAAAAAGAGATGTAATTTTCTGTACACACTAGCAGATCAATGAATACCCTATATGAATTATGAAATGATTCAAAATCCTAGCAAAAAAAATTCCAAAGCATGTAGGGATCATACCAAAGCCAGCCACGAAGGAACTCTGGAACTGGAACTCTGGAAGGCTGAGGAGTTGATCGAAATCAAAAGCCCCTGGTTATTCAATTTGTCCACTGCCTGCCACTGCCCGTCTGCCCCTGCTTATTTGCTCCTGAAATTGAAGGACGGACTCACTCAGTCACTCACGGAAGGAGAACTGGAGTCTGGAGAAGTACCAGACGGAACTCAGAAGGAAAAATGGAGGCATGGAGCAAGGCGCATGCGTGACTGGTTTTGGCGAAAAATACGGGATTCTACCCAATGTAGTGACGCGGCCACGCGGGAGTCGGGACGCCGTCAGCCTGCACCGCTGCACCGCCTGCACGGGCTGGGAGCCTGGGGCTGCGCCGGAGGCCGGAGCGCCGGAGGCTCGGGGAAGAGGCGAACTCGCGATCGAAGCGGCGAAGAGCAGAACCAGAAACCCTAAAATCGCGATTCAAGGGAACGCCGGAACGGGGAAGGTTTAAATCGCGATAAAATAAAAGCTCTTCCTCCTCCGTTAGATTAGATTTGATCGGATGGTTACAATAAATCAAAGCAAAATTTGGGAGCTTGGGATTCGAACTTGAATCATCACCAAAGCCATATAAAATTTATACCACTGCACCGACTTAAAACTTCTGAACATTTTCTATATTTATATGTATATATAATGATTATACATATATTAAAATTTTAAAATTTTAAAATTTTAGTCGTAAACTCACAACCAATCATTTATTTCGCAAAATCCAGGGTGGGCCGCTGCCCACCCTGGACCCTATGTAGATCCGCCCCTGACTATATGAATCCTTCTGTGGCCATTGCACCCTATCTAACCCCAAACCAACATATGAGTTCAAAATGTACCACCGTCCGATTAAATTCTCAAAACCTAACCCACGCCTCTAACGATCACTCACGCCGCTAAGGTGGCGTTTGGCGCGGCTTATAGGTTGTCGGTTTAAACGCACCGGAAAAGCAGATCTGATCTGCGTTTGGCGCGGCTTATTTTCAAAGAGGCGTTTATTAATTTTCCGCGTCTGGGCCGCAAAAGCAATCCCGCGAGCTGCGCACGATTCGTCTTCAACCTAGCCCGACGGCGCTTCCCGATTTTTCTCCCCTTACCTAGCGGCGATTTCCCAGCGACGGCAAGCCACCACTGCTCCTCGTTGCCTCGTCTCCTTTTCCGTCGATCCCACGCCTCCTTCTTCCCCTAACCTAGCCCGACAACAACTCTCTCCTTCCATTCCGACGGCTACGACACCGGTGAAAGAGCTCCATCAACAGCGGTTTTCGTTCTCTACGACGTCCAGTGATTCAACATTCTTCTGAGGTATTGCATTTCCTCCTCTAGTTCGTCCCCTATTAGGGAGCTTGAATGGATGCACCTTTGTTTTTTGATGTGTGTTTTGTGTATGTAGGTGTGTGTGTGTGTGTGTGTGTGTGTGTGTGTGTGTGTATGTAGATTAATCAATGGCTGCACTATTTAGGTGTAGATCAATGGCTGCACTGTTTATGTATGTAGGTTTGTGTGTGTATGTAGATGTGTGTGTATGCATATTGTGTATGTAGATGTATGTATTGTGTGTGTAGTATGTGTATGTGTATTGTTTGTGTGTGTATTTATGTGTGTATGTGTATGTGTATGTGTGTGTGTGTGTATGTGTGTTGTGTTTTTTTTATTGTGTGTTTTTGTGTATGTGTATGTGTGTATGTATGTGTTTGTATTTGTGTGTGTGTGTGTTTGTGTTCGTGTGTATTTGTATTTGTGTTTGTGTATGTGTGTGTGTATTTTTTTTGTGTGTGTGTTTATGTGTATTTGTTTATTGTGTGTATATGTGTGTATGTAGGTATGTGGGTGTATGTAGATGTGTGTGTGTATTGTTTATGTGTTTTGTATGTGTGTGTATTTGTATTTGTGTTTGTGTATGTGTGTGTGTGTATTTTTGTGTGTGTGTGTGTTTATGTGTATTTGTTTATTGTGTGTGGTGTGTATGTAGGTATGTGGGTGTATGTAGATGTGTGTGTGTGTATGTTTGTGTATTGTTTGTGTTTTTGTATGTGTGTATTTGTATTTGTGTTTGTGTGTGTGTATTTTTTTGTGTGTGTGTGTATGTGTATTTGTTTATTGTGTGTGTATGTGTTTATGTAGATGTGTGTGTATGTGTGTGTATTTGTGTTTGTGTATTGTTTATGTTTTTGTGTATGTGTGTGTATTTGTGTTTGTGCATTGTTTATGTGTTTGTGTATGTGCATGTGTGTATCTAGTTGTATGTGTTTGTGTAGATGTGTGTGTGTGTATTTGTTTATTGTGTATGTGTGTATCTAGTTGTATGAATCTAGAACGCAGAAGAAGATACCGTGGCAAATGGTTCATGTAGACATTATTTTTTATGTTTGGTATTACATTATGGAAAATATATATTTTATTTTGATATTTGGTGAGAAAAAAAATTCGCTCAAAACTCCGTTTTGTTTCCAAACAACTTTTTCAAAACTCCGTTTTACAAACTCCATTTCACCCAAACAGTTTTTTAACAAAACTCCGTTTTCCAGAATCAGCAATGCTCTCAGTTGATTCCTCAGCCGCCGATGCTCTGAGCAAGAAGTATCCTTCTTTCGTTCTTCGTCTTCTTAGTCTGTTGTTCCGTAAGCACTCTCTTTAATTCTCTTATTTCTTCTCCAACAGTGCTGCGAAGAAAGAATTGAAGAAGAAACAAAAGGAAGAGGAAAAGCGCCTTAAGGATGAAGAGAAGAAGAAGAAAGTAGCCCTCCATTCCGCCATTTAAGGTTTTATTTTTTGCACCCTTTTAATATTAGCCCGTATTTAACATTTAATGCCTTTTCAGGCTGCTGCCATACCCCATTCGCAGTCGCAGAAGCCTTCTGCGACGGAGGACGATGATATGGACCCAACGGTTTTCTCTCTCGCTCTTTGATTCTATCTCTTTACCTATCTAGAGTGAATGTGGATAAATTTTATCTTCGGTATCTGTCCATAATGAACAAATGCTTGTGTGCGTGTGTGGAATATTCCTCTCTTTCTGTTGCAGCAATATTATGAGAACAGACTCAAGTACCTTGCATTTCAGAAGATGAATGGGCTAAACCCATATCCCCATAAGTTTCAAGTTTCGATACTTGTTGACGAATACATTCAGAAATATTCAAGTCTTAATCAAGGGGAGCATCTCGTAGATGTAGAAGTTAACTTGGCAGGTGCTAACTGTTTCCTTGAGTTTTGACTTATTTTATGTTTAACAATTTCTTGCCGAAGATGCATTACTGAACAGAAAAAGTTGTCCTTTTTAAGGCCGGATTATGAATAAGAGGACTTCATCTTCTAAGCTTTACTTCTATGACTTATACGGTGGCGGTGTGAAAGTTCAAGTTATGGCTGATGCTAGGTTTGTCTATTTTTTAACTTCTTATTCATGCTGTTGCCGTGATTTTTAAAGTTATTTATGTATTCTTCATCCCCTTCACAAATTATTCCTACACAGCTGTTGTTCTGTTCAAACTGATATCAAAATTGAAATTTTCATTAGGGTTGAACCTTCCCATGTCTGATGGATTTGTTATTCATGTGTGCCTCAAAATTATTTCAAACATGCTTGGTGTATCTGTTCCCAACATATACATGAGAAAGAAATGATGTTGCTAGGAATTGATTTATTGACATTTTTGTTCTCGTATGATATGCTATAATAGAGATTCATTGTAGTTATGAAATTGATGCAAAACAGTAAAAGACAGTGGCAAAGCCATACTTGATCTTGCAATAACCTATAATATTTCTCTACTGAGGTCATGTTGAAATGAAACGAGAAGAGCGCACACTTTCTTACAAAACAAGAGTCACCAAATCACAATTATACTTCTTTTTTACTTAGGAGGTAATAAAAAAATTCTTCTTTCAGATCGTAAGGTGATTCTTAGAAAGTTTGGCCATACAACGTAGTGTAGTACTTATAGATATATCATTAAAGTTTATGGTATTTAATTAAAAGTAATAATTGCTGCTATAGTGGTGCAATTTGAAAAATGAGAATTGTTAATCTTTTATATATTTTTTCAAGGGAGGTCACTTGGAATATTTTCATTTGATCCAAACTGGATGTAGGATAAGATGACTTATTTTTTAAAACCTTATCATTAAGTTTAAGAAGTTACAAGTACATCATATATTGATAAGTGGACTTAGTGGAATGATGAGTTATTAAAGAGAAAACTATGCTTTTAAAGAATGATAAGAATTTAATACTATCATGGCATATAATGAATATATGAAAGCTAGAAGTCATCTAAAGGGTGTTGTTAACATAGCAAAAGCTTTACTTTTTTTTTATTTTAATTTAAATGTTTGTTACTAAAGAGGAAAAGCAAGATATATATCATACAAATTATAATTCTATTTATAATTATTTTATTCTATATTTAGGAGAATTGTAAATCAATGGAAATTATTGTTTTAAGATAGATCTTACTGAATTTGATGCTGCACTTGTTGGGGGGAATTCGAGGTTTTATGTGGAAGCAGAATTGAATGAGGTGATTTTTGCTCTTTTGGTACTGAGATGTTGATTGTAGAGTTTTAAATTTAATTTTGAATTTTGAAACTTTAATCTATAAAGAAAGAGAATGTCTATTACCTATATAGCCCCTAGTATTTCTAAATGGCCACTTCACATTTATCTCTTTAATTTCTTATATTTTTTTCATTAAGAAGATAATTTATTAGTTAATTTTATGTTTCTATGATTATCCCAATGAAATATAACATTTAGTATATAAAGTTATTGAAACAACCATGGTTTCTGAAATACATTTCTAACATAATCTCTGGAATTCTCAAATTTCTTATTCTTTTGTAACGAATACGCTCTTTTTTGTTACTTTGCCGTTGCAGACCTACCTGGTGTACCCAAACTCAGATTCATTGAAAGTTTATCCCGAATTAGATTCCATGCTTAACCATACTATTTTAGGTTCTTCTATTTTTAAAATTCTTTTAAGGTTTATTTCTAGTAAATTACCTTAAATGAATATTCTGTATATATGATCTAATTTTATAAAATTTTGGCCCTTTTTGTTAATATACTGATTAATACGTTGACTTTTTAATAATTTTATGATAAACAATTATTTTATTTTGGGCATAGATGATGACTCTTTTCACTTTTATTTAGGGATTCAGACTTGGACGAAGTTGAATTTTCTAGACTACATACTGGTGTGAAACGCGGTGATATTGTCGGAATTTGTGGCTACCCAGGTGTAGTTTTCATATTCATTAAACATTTATACGCATAAGATTTTTTTTATTTGCCACAGAACATTGTTAGATGTATTGTTTATGTTCTTATCTGTTGGTTATATGGGCAAGTCAAATTTATGAAATCCAAGTCAAATTTATGAAATCCAGAAAGTCCTTGCCTTGATGTAACTAATTTATGTTATCATTTATATTTGCTTTCTGTTACTTTATTAAAATTATGTTTATCTTTTATGTTTTGATAACTAATGGGACAGACTTGTTATAAATATTTTATTTCCTTATGTCTCTGTCTACCAATTATTCTTTTGAGTAACCTGATTATTTTTTACTCATACCAATTTATGACCCAATTTTCTTTTGATTATGTGATCCCTTTCTTATTATTGCTAAAATAGTTTAATAAAGTGATATTTTTCTCTTGTATGAAGTGATATTTTTTTAATAAATAGTTTAAGAGAATGATTGTTTTTATCATTCTTCATTCTACTGAAAATGCTAGTTTTTTAGTTTTGTAAATACTATCAATTTTCTATTTGTTCTTGCTGTATAACATTAAGAATCGTTCCGCAAATGTTAGTTCTTCAAAAGTAGGAGACTTGCAGCTATAATCTGAGAGGGGAAAAGGAGGAGATGGGAGTGAAAAGGGAGGAAGTAGAATTACCCCTAGGGTTTCAAGATTCTTAATTCCACCAAGATGAAGAAAATACATAGCCCTGTGGTTTATATAACACCCCCATTCGAATTACAAAATAAGGAAAGATACATTCGATTCCAAAATATCCGCGCATGCTAATGACTTTCTGCCGGCTTGCCATTAGCGGGCTTTTCGCGGCGCTGGTATGCCCACCACACTGGAGGACGTCCCTCTCCCTTTGCGTTCGTAACAATGTCGCCCTCTGTAAAATTTGCCTTGTCTTCAATGCAAAAGTCCAAAAACTAAGCACGAAAACAGACCGATCAACCCCTGTGGCCTTCAATGGTGGACGATCATGCCAGTGTACCAAGACTTGCTTGACTGAGGACTCTTCTCGACTGATAATACGTGTGTCCGTGACGATCTGAGTAAGGTAGTCTGGCGTGGCAGAGATGATACGACTGTCGGGAGGAAGGCGGAGGCGATACGCTTGAGTGCTAACCCGTGCAATATTCTCAAACAACCAATAAAATTTCGCCATTAACTTGGATTGCGTCTGTGGGGTCACCAAAATCTGGTGGTGTGGCCAAAGCTTGACAAACACGATACCGCCTTTAATGAATTGGACATCGCGGTGGTGGCGGTTGACAAATGCAACCGTGTGGTCCTACGCACACTGAAGTCGATGTCACATCTTCCCGGTCACGGAGCATATCAGAGATGCCATGACGCATTTGTCGGTGAGAATGCGTGTGAGGGATGGCGGGGGTCTACTATAGACTTCCTCGAACGGAGTGGTGCTGTAATTGGTGTGGAAAGAGGTGTTGTACGAGTACTCAACCCAGGAAAGCCAATCCACCCATTCCCGTGGGTGATCATGCACAAAGCATCGCAGATATGTCTCCAAGCAACGATCCGTGGGTGATCGTCCACCTGATTTTTTTTTCACTCATACCAATTTATGACCCAATTTTCTTTTGATTATGTAAACCCTTTCTTATTATTGCTAAAATAGTAAATATTTACTCTCTTTCTGGTATGAAGTGATATTTTTTTAATAATTAGTTTAAGAGAATGATTGTTTTTATTATTCTTCATTCTACTGAAAATGCTAGTTTTTTAGTGTTGTAAATACTATCATTTTTCTGATATCTTCTTGCTGTATAACATTAAGAATCGTTCTGCAAATGTTAGTTCTTCAAAAGTAGGAGACTTGCAGCTATAATCTGAGAGGGGAAAAGGAGGAGAAGGGAGAGAAAGGGGAGGAAGAGGAATTACCCCTGGGGTTTCAAGATTCTTAATTCCACCAAGATGAAAATACATAGCCCCGTTAGTTTATATAACACCCCCAGTCGAATTACAGAATAAGGAAAGATACATTCGATTCCAAAATATCCGCGCATGCTAATGACTTTCCGCCGGCTTGCCATTAGTGGGCCTTTCGCGACGCTGGTATGCCCGCCACACTGGAGGACGTCTCTCTCCCTTTGCGTTCGTAACAATGTCGCCCTCTGTAAAATTTGCCCTGTCTTCAATGCAAAAGTCTGGAAACTGAGCACGAAAACAAACCGGTCGACCCACGTGGCCTTCGATGGTGGACGATCATGCCAGTGCACCAAGACTTGCTCGACCGAGGACTCTTCTCGACTGATAGTATGCGTGTCCGTGACGATTTGAGTAAGGTAGTCTAGCGTGCCAGAGATGATACGACTGTCGGGAGGAAGGCGGAGGCGATACACTTGAGTGCTAACCTATGCAACAATCTCAAACAACCAATAAAATTTGGCCATTAACTTGGAGTGGGTCTGTGGGGTCACCAAAATCTGGTGGTGTGACCGAAGCTTGACGAACACGGTACCGCCTTTAATGAATTGGACATCGAGGTGGTGGCGGTTGACAAATGCAACCGTGTGGTCGATGCCGCATCTTCCCGGTCACGGAGCATATCAGACAGAGATGCCACGACGCATTTGCCGGTGAGAATGCGTGTTAGGGATGGCGGGGGTCTACTATAGACTTCCTCGAACGGAGTGGTGATGTAATTGGTGTGGAAAAAGTGTTGTGCGAGTACTTAGCCCAGGAAAGCCAATCCGCCCATTCCCGTAGGTGATCATACACAAAACATCGCAGATATGTCTCTAAGCAACGATTCATTACCTCAAACTGCCCGTCCATCTGAGGGTGGTAAGTTGTACCCATGCGAAGCTAGATGCCTTGCATCTTGAACACCGACAGCCAAAAGAAGCTGTGGAATAAATGGTCCTGATCATTCACAATGGAGCGATATAACCCATGCAACCAGACCAACCCCTCTGCGTTAACCACTGGTGCAGTAAACAAGTGTCTGAGTGGAAGGAAGCGGGCGTATTTGGATAGACGATTCACGCCCACTAATATGCACTCTCACGTCTTGGAGCGAGGGAACTTTGAAATAAAGTCCATGGAGATATCTCTCAGTTTCAGATCGGGATAGGGAGTGGCTGAAGGAGACCCCCAGGAAAAGTGACCTCGTACATGGCCCGCTGACATGGCAAGCAGGACACCACAAATGATTTGACCAGTTGTAACATGCCGGGCCAAGATAGAGATGCTGCGAGGCGGCAATATGTTCAGAAGGCACAAACATGGCCCCCTTCGTGGTCGAGTGAAACTCGGTGTGTAGGCGTGGGTTGAGCTGTGACGAAGCGACCGCGGTGGTGGAGGCAATCCCCTACGAGACTTATGACGGGCGGGCTTTGGCATCCGCCCGCAATAGACTCAACATTCGATTGGAGTTGTGGGTCCGCAACAACCACACGCTGTACAATGGAGGCGTCCCCTCATATTGGTCTCGAAATAGCTGTTAAATGAGCAATATGCGACTGTCAAAAAAGGGAGTCGGCCGCGCGGTTGGAGGAGCTGACGCGGAATTCGATAGAAAAATCATTGCCTAATAGCTTCACAACCGAGACCTGTTGCGCCGATGTGAAAATCTTTTGATTTAGGAGGTACCAGAGATTATGATGATCCGTCCGGATCGAGAAGTGGCGGCTCAGCAGGTCGGGGCGCTAGTGGATCACCGCAAGGACTAACACAATAAGCTCAGTCTCATAAGCAGAGTGAGGGAGGACAGTGCCCACAAACATACAACTGAAGTATGCAATGAGTTGTTCTGCTTGCATCAACAACACTGATGCCTGTGCCTAAGGCGTCACACTCTATAACAAACAGATGGGAGAAATCTAGAAGATTCAAGATTGGGGCGGTGCTGAGGGCTTGTTGGAGGGCTTGGAAGGCTATGGCCACCTCTGGTTTCCACTGGAATGCACTGGTATCAGAGTTCTTCAACATCCTGGAGAGGGGTTTGAGAATTTTGCCATAATCCCTAATGAACCGTCGGTAGTACCCAGTGAGGCCCAGGAAACCTTAGACATCGTGGAGAGAGTGGGTTGTGGGCCACTGGAGTACAACCCGGACCTTGTCTGGGTTCATTACGACTCCCCGCGCGGAAATCGTGTGCCCTAAGTAGCTAATTTCGGTCTGATCGAAAGTCCACTTCTCGGGATTCACCATAATATCATGCTCCTGCAGGGTGGCGAGCTTCGTCCGCACATGATGGAGGTGATCCTGCTAGGAGGAGATGTAAACGAGGATGTCATCAAAGAAAACCAAGATGTACCCGCGCAGGCCGGAAAGATCATTCATGGTGCCTGAAAGGTTGTGGATGCATTTATCAAGCCAAATGCATGACGATGAATTCATAGTGGCCGTCATGTGTGCAGAATGCCGTCCTTGGGATATCCTCCTCTCGTACCCGAATCTGGTGATAGCAGAAACGCCAACTTCCGTCTTTCTTGCGGACCAGTAGAACCGGGCTCGAAAATGGACTGGCACTGGCTGTATTATACCCGCGATTAGCATGCCGCTCACAAGCGTCTCAATTTTGTCCTTTTGCACGTGACTGTAATTGTAACGATGAACAAATACGAATGCCACGCCTGCTTGTGATGAAATGCGGTGATCCATCAGACGAGGTGGTGGGATGCGAGCCGTGTCGACGAAGGCGCCCGAAAACATGTCCAGAATAGCTTGTAGGTCGGGGGGGGGGGGTGGCAATGGTGGGGCCTCCTGCTCAACCACATGCAACAAATATGCGACCAAATTGACGTTAGCCATTTTCTGAAGAGATCAGAGTGAGACAGACTGACGCAAGAGGTTAGGGTCGCCCACCAACATCAATGGTGTCCCCTCTTGGATGAACCGCATCGTCATGCGATCCCAATTGATGCTGACCGTCCAGGGTGCGGAGCCATGCCACTCCTAGGATAATATCCACCCCACTCAGTGCAAACACATAAAAGTCAGCCCGGAGGGGGCATGAGCCCACTGCGAGGGCTAGGTCTGGGCGCTGGATATGCGGGAGTAGGCCATGCATGACTAGGGTGTCCCGACACATGCATGACTAGGGCAATAAATCCGTCGATGGACCCTGTCTGGCGGATGCGACAAAGACACTCCAAGGCGGAGCCCGAGTAACAGACGCCGTAACGACGAATAAGTTCCTGCTGAAGGTCCGAACAAGATAGAGTGGGCTTAGACTGGGGTAGCCAACAATCCCAATGGAGAGCGGAGCCCTCAATGCTGATGAGCTGTGATGGCTTTGTGCGGCTTTGAGATTTGATGAATGTCGAAGAACCGCTCCGTGCGGGATCCATCCCATGGGGTCGGTGCTGTTGAAGGAGGGGACATATAACGTATAGAGTGCAGACTGGGAGCCTGCCGACGACGGAACAGGATCCCGGGGAGGGTTCGGGCGTGCCCCGAGAAGCGATGCGGACTCCGTGTTGGAGGTTGATGAAACATTCGGTCGGTCGGCCAGGAGGGCGTTAAACTTAGCATCCATCCACAACATTAAGGCCTGGAGCGAGGCGATAGACTCATCATGAGCATTAAGGCGACGGGAGATGGTCGAGTCCACATGAGGCTAATGCGCGAATGAATTGGAGTGCGCCGTTGATTGGAATCGTGGGGGCATGCACGCGTGAGGAAGGACGAGCGTAGCCGGACGAGAGAGGGAGGCGCTATCGGGTACATTACACGTCCTCGCCGTCAGTAGTGGAGGAAGCGCGTCCAGTAGCGGAGGAATTGTGGTAGAAGCCACGAGTGGGGAGTTGCGTAGTTGGGAAAGGCGCGGGAATCACAGACTATCAATTGCAATGGAGGAGACAAAATCGACTGCGGTCGCAGGAATTGCGCAGACGGAATCGAATGCGGGGAACTGCGCAGACGGGGTCGATTGCGGGGAACTGCGTAGACGAGATTGATTGCAGTCGCGGGAATCGCGAACGAGATCGATTAGAGTGGAGGCGACGCGAGCGGACACGAACTGTGTAGAGTGCGTGAGAGGGGCGTGCAACGTCGCGTGGAAGTTGCTGGGACATCTTTGGGCGACAGATACAGTGGCCTGAAGAGAGGCATGTCAGACCAAATTGTGAGATCTTCGAAAGTAGGTGACCTGCGACTAGAAATCTGAGAGGGGAAAAGAAGGAATAGAAAGGGGAGGAAGAGGAATAACCCTTAGGGTTCCAAGATATTTATTTCCACCAAGACAAAGAAAATACATAGGCCCGTGGGTTTTTATAGCACCCCCGGTCGACTTACAGGATGAGGAAAGATATATTCTATTCTAAAATATCTGCGCATGCTAATGCATTTCAGCAGGCATGTCATTAGCGGGCCTTTCACGGCGCCGGTATACCCGCCACATCGTAGGACGTCCCTCTCCCTCCTTCGCGTCCATGACAACATCCTTCACATGAATAATATTAAACATTTACCTTATTTCATGCTGACTCAGTGTCACAGAGCTTATCAAAAGAGGAACGGGGAAGCTACAGAGCATACATTGATTTAGGCGGAGGAATCCTAGCACGTGCTACACAAATAGAGAATATATTAATGCTTTTATGGTGTTTTGTACAAAACAACGTCGCCAATTCCTCCCATTCTCATTTTCGACATTCTCATTTGAGAGTGTCTCTAAGTATAAAAGCTAACAAAATACAATTATATCCCTATTTTGTTGTAGTGTCTAGTGTAACATTTTCTTAATTATCTTTTAATTTCTGCACTTTATTTTGTATCAATGACCAGTTCCCGCCGGAGTCCAATTTAAGGTAATTGAAGCATGAACATTTAATGTCTTTGGATTAATGCTCAAGATGTCGACGATCCCATAGCAATACGCGATCAATAGTATTGCTCCTTTATGCCTTTTGTCCCATCTCGTAATTGTTCCCCGAGCCGGCCGTCAACTTCCATCGGTTCACGTATCAAGCCTGTTCAATTGAGAGGCCGTTCAGTTCCAGCACTTGTTCAATTCGAGAGGCCATCCAGTCTTGACCCCCGTTTAAGCGACGCGTCTGCCCCCAGTGCCATTTCCCTTCCTCCAACGCCTCCTTGTCCAATCACACAGCTTATGTCTTTTATGTAGGGCATGCCGACACTCGCATCACCGACGTCGAGAAATCCCTGACCTGCCGATTAGATGCCCTGAGGAGAATCGACCTTCAATACAGGCCACCCTCCAATGATTCGACGAATGAATGGAGAAACTCTCCACACCCGCACCCCACCGCTTTTCCCTCGCCGGATACTCCCTCCTCCATACTAGGCATGCCATCGGAGAATCTTCCGACCACCCCCACCATAGCCAAGGCCACCTCCCATGCACCATATTCCTTGGAGGTCCCTTCTTTCAATGTGTCCAATCCGATGTGGTGGGTCGCCAATGCGGAACTATTTTTTGGCATCCAATACAAGACGAAACCGCAAAAGTTGTTGATCGACCTCTTTGGAATAGAGGGCTCAATACTTCACTCAGTGCGATGACTCCGCTTGACCATCATGACCTTACATGGGGCAACTGAAGCAGATCCTTATCAAGCAGTACGATCACCGCTATTAGGGAAATGCTGTGAAGAGTCTATGTGGACTCTGGCATACGACCACAATCGATAGCTACATCAATGTGTTTATTGAGCTTGTCAACTATGCTCCAAGCTATGAAGCACCGACTCTTCCCCGAGGGTCGCATACCGCACTGGGTATGTTTAAGCACCAGTAGGTACCCGATACTCGATGAATACATCCGCCTACTTTTTGGATTGCTCAGATTTAACAGATCGTTCTACATAATGTGACAGGAGGAGTTCACTTTTCTAATTAAATAAAAATTGCCCCCAGGTCTTTTAGAAAAGAAAAGATCGTGACCCTCCAATAAACGCAACTAATGGTATTTGTTTATTATAGAGAACAACATGTGCTCAAGATTTAAGTTTCTGTTTATCATTAGAATTACCGAGAATTTGATATAAATTTGATTGTGTTTTATTTGATGTATTTGAGGATTAAATGCTTTAAATTGGTTGTGTTTGCGCTTGTTCAATATGAGTTTTTCTACGCTGTATAAAAAAAGGCGTGCATATATATATAAATCAATTTTAATTACGCTATATCTCGATGTACCTGTATTCTTGATTTGATTTTACCGTTTTATTCTACTAGATACGATCATACCCCATACTCACACCCGTACCGGTGCTTCATTGTTTTCAAGGATCCCTCTAGATCACTAGATTGGGTTCTTCATGTAAAGCTACAATCGTACATCCACTCCCGTATCCGTACCCATCACTTTGTGAGCATTTCAAACGCCATAGAAATCTCTCGAGTGGTCTATGCGGATTTCACCATCAAGTTCTTCATCTGCGTTCGGGTCACCACTCCCCCCTCCACTCCATACACCCATACACCCATCGCCCAAACCTATCACCTACCTTATACATCCAAACCGCCCACGATTGATCCCCACACCATGTAACGCCCCGAACTTTAGAGAGTTGGAAACTTGGGGGACTACCGCAGTGCGTTAAGGGTTGCCGCAGGCGGTAGAGGGTGGCCCGCAACAGCAACTGCTAAAAATGCTACCGCCCAGCGATAACACTTGCCGCGGCGCGGTAGCGCACAGATCCAGAAATCTGAGATCCGTGATTGTGGCCGTTCAAACCTCATAGAGCTTGATCTGACGGCCACAATACAGTCGCCCAGGCTCTTAAAATCGAGTTGAAGCCCTAATTTCAGCATTCTCTCTTATCTTCTCCAAGTTTTAGGTCAAGAGGAGAGAGCTTGAGGGAGAAGGAGCGTGTGCCAGAGTTCTAGCGGGCGGATCAACGAGCCGTCACCAGAGATAGCAAGCTAGCGCCGTTGCAGTCACTCTCCATCCAATCAACTCTGAGATCCATGGCTCCTAGGGGATAACTCGAGGTAGATCCGTTTTCCCTCGAATCTAGAGTACTTCTGCGTATTGTTTTGGTTTTCCTTTCATAGATCTTGTGTGGGAAGCCAAATCGAGGTGGGTGACCCGATTTGGTGTTGTTTGGGCTAGATCTAGTTTGGGGTTTTTCATGAAATACCTCTGAGGTGCCCTAGTACCACTTATAGCTACTGTTTCGGGGGGGGGGGGGGGGGGGGACCTAGTTAAGGCTGAAAACGGAGTTGATCCACAGATTTCTGGAACTACCGTCGGCGGTAGCTTCTCATCGATATGGTCGTGAACTTCTTATCGACATGGCCATGCACTTCTCATCGATATGTTATGAGCGTCCTGTCGATATGGACTTACCGCTCGACAGTAACTTATAAAGCTCGGCGGTAGCTTCTCGTCGATATTGGACATTGTCCAAAGAGGGGGACTTTCCTGGAGTTACCGCTTGGCGGTAGTACTTACCGCTGGCACTAGCTCCCAGGCAACAATTTTACATAATATTAATATTAGTTGTGGACTCAAGTGGGGATCTACCTGCTTGTAGCTGAAGACTCGAGTGCTGGAATGGAATTCCCCTCTCGTAGTTGATTGAGGGCTGGAGATTACTCGCCCATGACTCAAGGGTGGTTAACCCTTGTAGCAAATGACTCGGGAGTCCCTCCCGTAGCAAAAACCGCCATGTAACAAATGACTCGGGAGTCCCTCCCGTAGCAAAACCACCATGTAACAAATGACTCGGGAGTCCCTCCCGTAGCAAAACCGCCATGTAACAAATTACTTTCCTTTTTGTATCGTCACATGTTTAATTACTTTTGTATTATCATATTATGCGGAACACTAATTTGCAGGGCGTTTTTGCTTCCCCGGGGACCGCCTGGTTTGCCGGGGGAGAGCTTTTCTGCTTAGCTTTGTGGTTGGCTTTTAGCCGATCGACGCTCTGCACCATTTGTTGTGATGGTTGCAGGGACATGGAAGGAGGTCGCGGAGAGCTAGAGCTTATAACGTATGGATCGAGTTCTTGTTTTAGTTTAGTCTTTGCTGGTCTGCGGGCCTTTTGGGTGCATGTACCCGTATTTCTTGTGTTTCTAGCCTTTGGAAGTTTTGTAGGCCATCAGGCCATGGACACTCAAGTTTAATTGTGGACATTCTCTGGCAACTATTTGAGATCTAATTAGTTGGCTAGCTGTGTTCCTTTACCTTATTTTAACAGCTCGCTTGTGATGATTCTATGTAGAGGGGCCCGAACAGACCCATGTCATGGAATAGTTGCGGGTGGGGTGTTATAATTTGATATCAGAGATAGGTTTAGGGGTTCTGGATCATAAGAAAGTGGTTTAGGGAAAGCTAGACCATTAGGAAGAGATGTCCACATAGGAATGTCTGTTGGAACCATGTGAATTTCTATGTTTAACGATCGTTACACTGTAGTGCTGGCGTACTAAGGTAGGGATTTGCTATGTTCATGGAGATGAAACATTTGTAATGGCTGTTGGAGAACAAACCCACGGAATTAATTGGTCCACGGGAGGTGCCGAAGATGTTTGAGTTGGTGGATGTCTGTCTCAATGGACTTCTAGGAGTGTCACCCAGAGAGAGAGAGAGAGGGTGTGTGACCTGGTAATTGACTTACATGCTTCGAAAGATAATTATTGTTGTTCAAACTGGGGATGGGGCCAGGATTCAGGTTTTGGACCTTTGGGAAAATTTATTGGGGGATTCCCAGGGCATTGTAAACCTCTGTACACGGTTTAGTTGTCAACCTCTAAAGGAATTCATTCGTATGCGAATGGAATGGCTATCTTATCGTGGTTGGTAGATCAATGTGGAACTTGGGAGAACTTAGTGAATAATGGCATTGTACGCTGTATGAGGTTATGCCATTGGTAAGAATTGGCTCATATGACTGAATTATTAATGATTCTGGCAAACGGGTAGTGAAATGTTAATGGTGAGATCGACCATCGTGTGTAGCAGGATAGTGTAATGCTCGGGATATTATGACTAATCCTTTATCATTAGAGGAACAATATGTTGATTTCGGTGAATAACACACAAGAGGTAAAGTACCCCGATGACTATGATTATTCCAATCCAAGTAATGAAACATTTTGGATGAGGATTATTGTTGCGGGTCACTCGACGCTTTTCTAGACCTGTCGATTCGAACCGTCTTAGCTCGAGAGTGAGCCGAGCGCGCAAACAGTCACAGAGAGAACTAGCAGTTGACAAGAATGCGTTTTTATCGTGGAAAACCCGGCAAGGGTGAAAAACCACGTGGCCGGATTTGTGTCAGCCAAATTCCACTATACGTCGGTATGTTACAAGTAAAAATTGAGAACTCGAGGGCGACAAGCCGCCGTTCGTTACAGTAGCAGTAGAGTGAATCTCCGAGGCCACCTCTCGAAAAACTAAGTACTTTTGCGGGAAATGGAAGCAAGACGCTCTAGTCATCTTTCAGTGCCCGGAGGGTCCCCACGTCACTTAGGAAGAATGTCTTCGAAAGCGAAGAAGATCTTCGAGTCCCAAAGGAGATCTTCTAGCGACGAAAGAGATCTTCGAGTCCCGAAGTTGATCTTCGACCGACGAAGGAGAACTCTGAGGGATTTCTTCGGAAGAGCTCTCTCGGGTGCAGAATGCCCGATATCTTGAAATGAAAGCTCTGAGCTCCTTTTATAGCCTTGGGCAGGGGTAACCTAATAATTTTGCTGTTGTAACCACCTGACGGGCGAATCACGTTCGCCGATTTGGAGCACACAGATCGCCATTTTTCGGATATGCCGGTCTTGCCCCCCGGGCAGTTCGGGCATCTTCGTTGATGACAATGACAACAACGAACAAAACCTGCAATCTGGGAAATCAAGAAGGTTAACTGCCGTGCATGTCGCGAATGCGGGGGGGGGGGGGGGGGGGGGGGGGTCAGAGCGCCGGTGTGCGCGAAGGCGTTCTGAGCGCGCCGTGAGCGCGGAGGCGTTCTGAGCGCGTCATGAACTTGGAGGCGCTCTGCGCGCGTTGTGAGCCCGGAGGCGTTCTGAGCGCGCGTTGAGCGCGGAGGCGCTCTGAGTATGTCATGAACTTGGAGGCGTTTTGCGCGCGTTGTGAGCCCGGAGGCGTTCTGAGCGCGCGATGAGCGTGGGGGTGCTGCGAGAAAGACGTGTATTTGGACGTTGGAAGGCGAACGCGCCGACGGATTCCCAGGGCATTGTAAACCTCTGTACATGGTTTAGTTGTCAACCTCTAAAGGAATTCATTCGTATGCGAATGGAATGGCTATCTTATCGTGGTTGGTAGATCGATGTGGAACTTGGGAGAACTTACTTAGTGAATAATGACATTGTACGCTGTATGAGGTTATGCCATTGGTAAGAATTGGCTCATATGACTGAATTATTAATGATTCTGGCAAACGGGTAGTGAAATATTAATGGTGAGATCAACCGTCGTGTGTAGCAAGATAGTGTAATGCTCGGGATATTATGACTAATCCTTTATCATTGGAGGAACAATATGTTGATTTCGGTGAATAACACACAAGAGGTAAAGTACCCCGATGTCTATGATTATTCCAATCCAAGTAATGAAACATTTTGGATGAGGATTATTGTTGCGGGTCACTCGACGCTTTTCTAGACCGGTCGATTCGAACCGTCTTAGCTCGAGAGCGAGCCGAGCGCGCAAACAGTCACAGAGAGAACTAGCAGTTGACAAGAATGCGTATTTATCGTGGAAAACCCGGAAAGGGTGAAAAACCACGTGGCCGGATCTGTGTCAGCCAAATTCCACTATATGTCGGTGTGTTACATGTAAAAACTGAGGACTCGAGGGCGACAAGCCGCCGTTCGTTATAGTAGCAGTAGAGAGAATCTCCGAGGCCACCTCTCAAAAAACTAAGTACTTTTGCGGGAAATGGAAGCAAGACGCTCTAGTCATCTTTCGGTGCCCGGAGGGTCCCCAAGTTACTTAGGAAGAATGTCTTCGTAAGCGAAGGAGATCTTCGAGTCCCGAAGGAGATCTTCTAGCGACGAAAGAGATCTTCGAGTCCCGAAGTTGATCTTCGACCGACGAAGGAGAACTCTGAGGGATTTCTTCGGAAGAGCTCTCTCGGGTGCAGAATGCCTGATATCTTGAAATGAAAGCTCTGAGCTCCTTTTATAGCCTTGGGCATGGGTAACTTGGTAATTTTGCTGTTGTAACCACCTGACGGGCGAATCACGTTCACCGATTTGGAGCACACAGATCGCCATTTTTCGGATATGCCGGTCTTGCCCCCCGGGCAGTTCGGGCAGCTTCGTTGATGACAATGACAACAACGAACAAGACCTGCAATCTGGGAAATCAAGAAGGTTAACTACCGTGCATGTAGCGAATGCGGGGGGGGGGGGGGGGGGGGCTGAGCGTCGGTGTGCGCGGAGGCGTTCTGAGCGCGCGGTGAGCGCGGTATGAACTTGGAGGCGCTCTGCGCGCATTGTGAGCCTGGAGGCGTTTTGAGTGCACGGTGAACACGAAGGCGTTTTGAGCGCGCGGTGAGCGCGGAGACGCTCTGAGCGCGTCATAAACTTGGAGGCGCTCTGCGCGCGTTGTGAGCCCGGAGGCGTTCTGAGCGCGCGTTGAGCGCGGAGGCGCTCTGAGCATGTCATGAACTTGGAGGCGTTCTGAGCGCGCGGTGAGCGCAGTATGAACTTGGAGGCGCTCTGCGCGCGTTGTGAGCCTGGAGGCGTTTTGAGTGCACGGTGAGCACGAAGGCGTTTTGAGCGCGGAGGCGCTCTGAGCGCGTCATAAACTTGGAGGCGCTCTGCGCGCGTTGTGAGCCCGGAGGCGTTCTGAGCGCGCGTTGAGCGCGGAGGCGCTCTGAGCATGTCATGAACTTGGAGGCGTTTTGCGCGCGTTGTGATCCCGGAGGCGTTCTGAGCGTGCGGTGAGCGTGGGGGTGCTGCGAGAAAGACGTGTATTTGGACGTTGGAAGGCGGACGCGTCGGCGGAGATAGCGCAATAGGGGGCACGTGCGAGGTGGTGCGCTAGGATCCAGAAGGTCGAGGCCGTGCGGTGGTCGCGCATCAAGCGTCGCACGGCCGGGGAGGCGCGACCTACATCGCGCGGCAAGTGCCAGCAGCGGGTGCCGCCCCGCGGCGGTTGCCACGTTGCGACGACAAGGCTTGAGCCATACCAAGGCGGTGCGACCATGGCCACACCTTCGCCTAGGAGGTGCGGCCATGGCTGCACCAGGCCTTGGCCGCACCTTGGAGTCGTCAGCTTTTGTGCGTGAGGTCATGCTTGATCTAGTGAACGAGGTGGGGCCCGTGAGGAGGGTGTACCGACCACCTATAAGTGTTTGGAGTATCTTGCTCCGGTGAACTCAAGAATGCTAGTAAAGCCCACTTATTGTAACTTGTGATGATACGAAGTTGAAGGATCTCACTCCTATCAATTTTTTTTTTACTCAAGGGATTGGATGAATTCTCCCTTGTAGCTTGTAGTTTCTGCTTTGGTAGGATATCAGGTGGGGACCTCTTCCGTGGCTAGATGAGTTAGGACTCTCTTGAAGGTATTAAGACAAAGGGCCCTAGTAACTTCTCCATCGATGGGTGTGATCCTGAGTAGTTGTGAAGCCTTGTTATGATAGATTTGTGGGTTTGCATACCTTCTTGAAGCGTGTTATGTGATCCATGTAGTATGATCGACAATTGCTGAGAGTGGTCGACCAAGTGACAAATGGTTGTCATATATGTGAGGTCATAATTTTGGACATGGTAGCCCATTAAATCGTTGAGACTTATAAGATTTTGTGGGAGTCAGATTGCAGTCGACTGAATTCTTCGCCGTGAAGTGATCCGGTGGTACTTGTGAGAAAGAAGACGGTAGAGTGCGACACTACCATGACTACTATGATTTGAATAAATTATTGCGGAGTGATCGAATTCAAGTTAGCAGAACAAGTCATGGTTTGGTGGGTAAGTTTAGACTTGTTTCTCCAATTGATTATGGAATTATAATGCGATAGAGGCGCGAGAAATTTAATTTTCATATTTTTAGAGTTGCTAAATGTTTTGAGGACAAAAGAGTCGCTATCTTCAAACTTTTATTTGGATCATATAGCAAGAATAAGGGAAAATCGTTGGTTGATCGAACGATTTTGGATCAATTGTTTGATTGTCTTGGAACCATGTTGAGGTTTGGAGTTTGGGGGCTATGTGGATGCCCGTCGGCGAATTAAGAATCTTTTTCATGGGATAAACATTTGGTGAGATTGTGGTATGCCCAAGTGTGATGTTAATCGATAACGCGCGGTGAGGTACCGACATTAAATGGAAATTATGCCATAAAACATGCATTGCCTAACTAATTGGTTAAATTGTCAATTGTAACTCGAGGGGATCGAGTGGTGGGATTTATTGCAACGTACATCATCCCACAGGGGCCATCTTTGTATTGCTAAGATGTGAGGACTTGGGGGAAATGTAATGCGTGATTCCGGCTTTGTGCTCTAGTCTTGGATGGCTAAATTGGGAGTAATCACTGAGCTTTAATTTGAGCCCTGCTTTAAAAGTGCGGTGGAATTGTGAGTGCTAAGTTTTTATCTTATTTATGGGATCACATGTGAGAGTGGACCATGTTAAAGGTGACAAATTAATCTTGACTTGAAACTAATGACGTTTTCCGTAAGGGTATGTGTTACGGTTTTGATAGTTTCTCGGGAGGAATCCGGCAAGGGAAAGGGGCCGGTAGTGGTGAGGGAGAAGAAAGGAGGAAGAAAAGAGAGGAGACTTAGGGAGCAACCCTAATTTTCCGATTAATCCAAGCATACCAAAATACAATACCACACCCCCTTTTATAACTGTAAGAGGGGTGTAAAATAGGAAATAATTAAAATAGGAAACTATTAAAATAGACAACAATTAAAATAAGAAATATTTAAAATAGGAAACTATTAAAATAGGCAACAATTAAAATAGGAAATATTCAAAATAGGAAATAATTAAAATAAGGAATAATTAAGGGGCCTCCGCCATGTCATCGATCCGTGGGGTAGTGGGTGATTCGGCCGTCGATTTCCTGCGCGTGTAGACGCGCCACGCGGGCTCCTCCGCGCGTATGTCCACTGCAAGATAACTGGTGGCGGATCCGTAACAGTATGCATGAATCTCTTTTAAGCGTGGAGTGTGTCTTGATTGATAATCAAGTAGAACACCTATGAATGATAATCAAGTAGAACACCTATAACAAACTCAGGAGTTTGGTTATTCTGGCTATAATGTTAGCACCTGAAAGACATGTTTGTCCTAAAGTGAAATCAAAGTTTAACCTATCCACTTGCCGAGTCCTTTTGTAGAGGGTGTTCACATATAATAACGTATGTGAGAACTTATTGATCATGATTCAATCAGAGATTTGGGTTCGGCATGAGATGGTGAATTTCTTTTTATATAGATGCTCGACTATGTAATATGTCTTGTTTGGTAGTCAACCAAGACTTGGATGGAAAACCCACTTTTGGGATTACTCTTCTTAGTAAGGCTTGGGTGAAGGCGATCCCTCAGAGAATAAACCATTATGTCCTAATTGGTTTATGAGGATTTTATACTTGACTTAAATTTTTTGATATTAGCGGATTTGAAAATTGATAAATATAGATTTGTATAGCTTTGCTTACAAGCAATTTGGGTTGGATCAGATCATTGCTCCTAGATGTGTGAGGTAAACTGATACGACCCCGGGCCGCTTCAGCATGGTTTATCATCGACATGGGGCAAAGAACCGCGGGACTGAACCATCTGGTTCAGTCCCACCGCTCTCCTAATCCGAATCGGCGGGCCCAGCCGGTTCACTTGACCGGCTGGGTATACGTGGGGAGTTAGGCGGACTCCCTAGGGCATCGAAGATCATTATTCAGGTACGCATCTTTCGTTCGTAGGGGTAGCCGTTTCTATCAACTGGTATCAGAGGATTCGCATCCTCCGCTTCTCCGCAACAACGCTTCTTCCGATCGGGATGGCAGGCCACGGGAATTGCATCACCGCACTCGAAGAAGGGCAGCAGAGCCTCCGCGACATCTTGGAGGCGTTGAAGGGGGAGTTATCACAACAAATCAGCGCCAGTGAGGAGAGATCTCGCACGGCTTTCTTGGAGGCGACGGCGGCGCTCGCGGAACAACTGAGCCGCATCGAGCGGGCTCCGGATAGGGGGAAGGCAACCGCAGTCGACGGCGTCGTCGGCATCGGAGGCGCAGAGGGCGCTGCCGCCGCCGGGGGAAAATTGGCGGAGCTTTCTCCGCCGGTTTCAGATGGGGGGTGCGGCGGACCCAGCGGCGCACAGGGGTCTCACGGCTCCAACCAGTGGGGTTCGACGCCACTGCAGCACAGCAACGGAGGCTTCAGCGGGTTCGTTCGTGAAACCGGGGACTTCCACCAGCATCGACAAGGACCAACGACATGGAGGGAGGACTTCAGGCATCCAAGGGGTGCCGACATCGTAAGGGGAGGCGGTCAACACTTCCGGCAGCCGCCGGCGGCTTGGGGGGAAGGCGAAAGAGGCAATTGGTTCGGCCCGGGAAGGCAGGGAGGCGTTCGATTCCCACATCGGGAAGAAGGAGGAGCTCCGGTAGAGGAACATTGGGGCCGTGGGCCCGTTGCGCAAGGCAGAGGAAGAGCGATGGAAAACGGCGGGATATGGAATCCAGGTTGGGGATAGCCTCCCAACTTCCAGGAAGGGCGGCCGCCCCCGCAGCACCGTCCGCCCGTGCAGCCCCGACTGACGAGGATGGAGTTTTCGAAATACAAAAGCGGGGACCCCTTGGAGTGGATCGAGCGGGCCGAGATGTTCTTCGAGTACCAGGAGCTGCCCAGGCACCAGTGGGTGCACATCGCCTCTTTTCACCTGGAAGGGGATACTTATCGATGGTTGAGCTGGTGGAGGAAACAACGGCCCTACCCCACGTGGGAGGATTTCTGCGATGGGCTCGTCGCCAGGTTCGGACCGACCGAGTACGAAGACTTCGACATGATGTTACACAAATTGAAGCAGACGAGGACTGTCGTTGATGAATATCGGAAGGACTTCGAAAGATTGACGAATTGTGTTCAGTGGACCGAGAAGGCACTACTGCGGTGCTTCATGGCCGGACTTAAGGAGAAGATTAGCGATGAGGTGCAAGCTTTTCCACCTCAGAGCTTAGCACAGGCCATCGGGATGGCCCGGTTACAGGAGGAGAAACTGGGGAGGCGTCAGGCGACCAAGACCTACTGGTGGAGCAACAAAGAAGGAGAGCAGGAAACGGTCAAGGGGATGACCAAGGGCACCGACAACCCTCACCCCCGGAAGGAGGCCGCGGTGAAGCGGTTGTCGTGGGAGGCAATGCAAGAACGACGGGCCAAGGGCATGTGCTACACCTGTGACGAGAAGTTCGTCCCGGGTCACAAGTGTAAAGGAATTCTGGTCTTCATGCTACAGGGGGAGGCATGGTTGGAGGCAGAGTGGGACCACGACTCTGAGGAGCGAGAGGTCGTCGAATTGGAGAACATCGAAGTTTCAGTGCACGCTTTGGAGGGGGGGGGGGGCAGCCCTCCACGATGCGGCTGACAGGGAAGGTGACCGATCAGAAGGTTTCCATACTGGTGGATAGTGGGAGTACCCACAATTTCATCAATACCGAAGTGGCGAAGAAGCTTGCTATCACTCCAACGGCGGATAAGGTGTTTAAGGTGCTGGTAGCGGATGGAAATTTCCTGCAGTGCACAGGGGCCGTGAAGAGGGTGCCGCTTACGATCCAGGGATTCAGATGCATGGTAGACCTATACATTCTTCCGGTTCGGGGATCCGATGTAGTTCTTGGGGTACAGTGGCTGAGGCAGCTGGGGCTAGTTACAACTGATTGGGAGAACATGTCTATGGAGTTCTCACAGGGAGGAAAGACGCACTGGCTACAGAGCAACACGGGCCCGATAGTGAAGAAAGCCACCGTTTTGTCTTTGCAGCACTGGGTCGAGCAGGACTATCCCATAGCTTGGGTCCTGTTCAACAGTGAATCGGCAGATCAAAAGGGGGGCATTCCAGAGGGCTTGCAGGTAATCATAAAGGAGTTCGAGGAGGTCTTCGAGACACCGAAAGGGTTGCCCCCACCGAGGGCATGCGATCATCGGATTCCAATCAAGGAGGGTGCCGAGCCCACCAGCGTGCGGCCCTACCGTTACCCTCACGCCCAAAAGGGGGAGATCGAGAGATGTGTCCGGGAAATGCTGAGGGATGGGACCATCCGCCACAACACGAGTCCCTTTTCTTCTCTCGTACTATTGGTCAAAAAGAAGGACGACACCTGGATGTTTTGCACCGACTATAGAGCTCTCAATAGCGCTACCATCAAAGACAAATTCCCGATTTCGGTCATTGACGAACTTTTGAATGAGTTGCACGGAGCTCAATACTTCACGAAGCTGGACTTGCGGGTGGGATACCATCAATTTCGCATGCAGGAGGGAGACGTGGAGAAGACGGCGTTCCGCACACACGAGGGGCACTATGAATTCTTGGTGATGCCCTTCGGGTTGACGAATGCACCGTCGACCTTTCAAGCGGTTATGAACGAAACTTTTAGGAAGTTGCGGCAATTCGTGTTGGTCTTCTTTGACGACATCCTCATCTATAGCCCAGCCTGGAGGAGTACGAGAAACACTTGCGGGTTGTGCTGCAGGTCCCCAAGGAGCAGAGGTGGTATGTAAAGAGATCGAAGTCGTCCTTCGGGCAACAAGAGGTGGAATATTTAGGCCACCTAGTGAATAGGGAAGGGGTGCGCCCGGACCCACAAAAGATACGGAGTATGACAGAGTGGCCCTCACCCACTAATATCAAAATGTTGAGGGGATTTCTCGGGCTAACTAGGTACTACAGAAAGTTCGTGAAGGACTACGGGAAGATCACCAAACCGCTCACCACGCTTCTTCAGGAGGGCAAGTTTGTTTGGGGGGAGGATGCTCATGCCACCGTGGCATTCCTGGCACTGAAAGAGGCCATGGTAACGACCCCGGTGTTGGCGCTACCCGATTTTTCCAAGCTGTTCATAGTGGAAACAGACGCTTCTGGAGCCGGTTTGGGGGCAGTATTGATGCAGGAGGGAAGGCCGTTGGCGTACTACAGTAAGGCTATACAAGGGAAGGCTTTGGGGTTGTCCGTTTATGAGAAGGAGATGTTGGCAATCTTGCACGCAGTGGGAAAGTGGCGGCCGTATCTTATCGGAAGGCACTTCATAATAAGGACCGACCATCAAAGTCTGAAATATTTCTTGGAGCAACGTGTTTCGTCACTAGAGCAACAAAAATGGGTAACCAAGATGTTGGGGTATGACTACGAGATCGAGTACAAAAAGGGGAAGGAGAATATGGTCGCTGATGTACTCTCGCGCTTGCCCACTACGAGCTCTATCTTTGCCATTTCAGCACCGGTCTTGAGCATAGTAGAGGACATTCATCATGAGGTGTTGGCCAACACAGAGCTGCGGCAGCTACTGTCGGATATTACTGCGGGCAGGGAGAGGGAAGCGGGATACCACGTCATCAACGACCATCTATATTACAAGGGACGCTTGGTGGTGGCACCAGAATCCCCATTGCGGCGGCGGCTACTCCACGAGTTTCATGACACGCCCAGCGGCGGGCACTCGGGCATCCTGAGGACATATCAACGCATCAAACAGAATGTCTATTGGAAGGGTTTGAAGACAGATGTGGAACAACATGTGAAGAACTGCTCGGAATGCCAACGACATAAATTTGCCACCACCGCCCCAGCCGGGTTATTGGTGCCACTTGACATTCCGGAACTGACTTGGGAGAGTGTTGCCATGGATTTCATTGAGGGGCTGCCCAAGTCTCAAGGCAAGTCGGTCATTCTGGTGGTGGTGGACCGTCTTACCAAGTATGGGCATTTCATCGCGCTCGCACCCCCTTGCACCGCCGAGGCCGTGGTAGAGGCGTTCGTCAGGGAGGTGGTTAGACTGCACAGGATACCGACCTCCATCATCTCCGATCGCAGCACCGCATTCACTAGCAAGTTTTGGAGGGAGCTCTTCCGCCTTACGGGGACATCTCTACGCATGAGTACGACCTTCCATCCCCAAACAGACGAGCAGACAGAATCCCTAAATCGGAGTGTGGAGACTTATTTGTGGTGTTTCATTCCGGACAAACCCCGCCAATGGAGTAAGTGGCTCCATTGGGCGGAGTACTGGTATAACACGGCCTTCCAAACGTCCGCCAAGATGACGCCCTTCGATAGCCTGTACGGCAGGGCACCGCTTACACTACAACGTTATGAGAAGGTGTTATCCGTGGTACTGGAAGTGGATACAGTGTTGCGGCAACGGGACGACATCCTAAACCAGCTTAAGGAGAATCTCCAGAGGGCACAACATCGCATGAAAACCCAAGCAGACAAGCACCGGCGGGAGCAACATTTCGAAGAAGGCGAATGGGTATACCTCAAGCTACAACCCTACCGGCAACTGTCAGTAGCAGGCGTGAAGAACCAGAAGCTAGCACCCCGCTACCACGGGCCCTTTCAGATACTGCATAGAGTCGGGGCAGTGGCTTACACTTTGGAGCTTCCGGCAGACTCGCAGATTCATCCTACTTTTCATGTGTCGTTGCTCAGGAAGGCGTCCTTGGGAGATGCTCCATCGGTTAGCCCCTTACCGGAAGTGACAGCTCGGCGAAGTCCGGCTACAACCGAAGCGAGTGGTGGAAGCAAGGGTTAAGACGGTGCACGAGAAACCCATTGTGCGACTGTTAATCCGTTGGATGGGCATGGTCGAATCCGATCGAACTTGGGTGGAGTATGAGGAGCTCAAAGGGACTTATCCAGAATTCTAGCTTAAGGACAAGCAGTTTTTTGAAGATGGCGGGAATGATACGACCCGGGGCCGTTTCAACATGGTTTATCATCGGCCCGAGGCAAAGAACCGCGGGACTGAACCATCCGGTTCAGTCACACCGCTCTCCTAATCCAAACCGGCGAGCCCAGCCGGTTCACTTGACCGGCTGGGTATACGTGGGGAGTTAGGCGGATTCCCTAGGGCATCGAAGATCATTATTCAGGTACGCTTCTTTCGTTCGTAGGAGTAGCCGTTTCTATCATAAACCCATGCGGAATTTGCAATACGGTTGGGGTGATGGAATATCCTTAGTTTTCCTAAAGTACCAATCTGATAAGTTTGAGGATTGTTAGTTTGAAATCTGATTTGATTTTGCACTTGTTGACAAAGCTATTTAGATTTTTGAGAAGATTTGTAAATGATCGAGTATATAGCTCGCATTAACTGAACTTGTAAAGAAAATTGTAAATACCTAAGTACGTTTATGATCTCTCGGTGGAGTGTTGCTTCTGATGAGTGTATGGTTGCACAAACCTTGAATAAATGACCATCTATGGTGAATGGGGGTGTTATATATTGTAACATGACTGCCATCTAAGGAAGGTTTTCTGGATTTTCAAAGTCTAGTCGTGATGAATTTGTGGCTAAAACTCCCAAGGAAACGAACTTAGCTTGATCGTCTGTTAAAGTTTCCCCACTATTGAAGTCAACCGTTTGTCTTGTAGTGAGCAGATTGTGTGATGTATTGGAAATAAGAATCCACCTGCCTCTTGTGTGTTCAACCCAGTGAGGGGAGGACTTTGGTGAATTAATGAACAAAAGGATTTGTCGAGGCGGGATGGCCCGAATCTAAAATTGTTCACTTGGTTTTTGAAAGTCCTGGTGCGGTTATCGGTGACCTCCAGATTTTGGTGCTTCGCTATGTTTGAGACCCTTAAAGTCACATGTGGAGACACTGAATTATGAAAATATGAGACCACTGGGGCTACTGCTGGCGATATCTCCCAGGTAATCATCGAACAAACAACAGTGGACTCCGTGAGACGACTCTCTCTTGAAGCGGAGTACTTAATGAAGGGGAAATCGCTTCCCTCTCGTAGCATGTTGATTTAGGGTCGGAGTTTACTCGCCCTTCACTCAAGGGTGATTTGTGCCCTTGTAGCTGTTGACTCGGGAGTCTCTCCCGTAGAGGATCGAATGGTACTCTTGGACGCTAGTGCTGAATGAATTGCGTAGTTTGGTGTGGTGTTACGGTTGGGCCTTTTGGGGTTTCTAAGTTTTGGCTTAGGAGTCTCGGTGGGCTCATTACCCACCATATCGTGGGATAAAATCTAGTGACTTGTTTTCCCTCGTGAATGGGGTTGAGGGTAAATTTCGGGACGAAATTTTCTTAAGAGGGGGAGAATTGTAACGCCCCGAACTTTAGAGAGTTGGAAACCTGGGGGACTACTGCAGTGCGTTAAGGGTTGCCGCAGGCGGTTGAGGGTGGCCCTGAGCAGTAGATGAAAATGCTACCGTCCAATGATAATACTTAACGCGGCGCGGTAGCGCACATATCCAGAAATTTGAGATCCGTGATCGTGTCCGTCCAAACCTCTTAGAGCTCGATCCGACGGCCACAATACGTTCGCCCAGGCTCTTAAAACCAAGTTGAAGCCCTAATTTCAGCATTCTCTCTTATCTTCTCCAAGTAATAGGTCAAGAGGAGAGGAGAGGGCTTGAGAAAGAAGCAGCGTTTGCCGGAGTTCTAGCGGGCGGATCGGCGAGCCGTTACCAGAGATAGCAAGCTAGCGTCGTTGCGGTCACCCTCCATCCAACCAACTCAGAGATCCATGGCTCATTGGGGATAACTTGAGGTAGGTTCCTTTTCCTTCAGATCTAGAGTACTTCTGCGTATTGTTTTGGTTTTCCTTTCATAGATCTTGTGTGGGAAGCCAAATCGAGGTGGGTGACCCGATTTGGTGATGTTTGGGCTAGATCTAGTTTGGGGGTTTTCGTGAAATACCTCAGAGGTGCCCTAGTGCCACTTATAGCTACAGTTTCATGGGGGTGGGGTGGGTGGGTGGGGGGTGGGGGGGGGGGGGGGGGGGGGGGGGAGAAACCTAGCTAAGGTTGAAAACGGAGTTGATCCACAAATTTCTGGCTCTACCGTCGACGGTAGCTTCTAACGCCCGTCGTTAGCTTCTCATCGATATGGTCTTGAGCTTCTTATCGACATGGCCATGAGCTTCTCATTGTTATGTTATGAGCGTTCCGTCGATATGGACTTACCGCTCGGCGGTAGCTTCTAACTCCCGACGGTAGCTTCTCGTCGATATGGTCAGGCGCGTCTCGACGATATTGGACACTGTCCAAAGAGGGGGACTTCCTGGAGTTACCGCTTGGCGGTAGTACTTACCGCTGACGCTAGCTCTCAGGCAACAATTTTACATAATATGTATATTAGTTGTAGACTCAAGTGGGGTTACTATCTGCTTGTAACTGAAGACTTAGAGAGCTTGAATGGACTTCCCCTCTCGTAGTTGTTGATTGAGGGCTGGAGATTAGTTACCCATTACTCAAGGGTGGTTAACCCTTGTAGCAAATGACTCAGGAGTCCCTCCCGTAGCAAAACCGCCATGTAGCAAATGACTCGGGAGTCCCTCCCGTAGCAAAGCCACTATGTATTGTTTGACATTATGTTAGAGAAATGGAGCGTAGGTTTTCTACCGTTGGATTACTTTCCTTTTTGTACCGTCATCTGTTTAATTACTTTTGTATTATCATACTATGCGGAACACTAATTTGCAGGGCGTTCTCGCTTCCCCGGGGACCGCCTGGTCTGCCGGGGGAGAGCCTTTCTGCTTAGCTTTGTGGTTGGCTTTTAGTTGACCGACCTTCTGCACCATTTGTTGTGATGGTTGCAAGGACATGGAAGGAGGTCGCGGAGAGTTAGAGCTTCTAGCGTATGGATCGAGTTCTTGTTTTAGTTTAGTCCTTGCTGGCCTGCGAGCCTTTTGGGTGCATGTACCCGTATTTCTTGTGTTTCTAGCCTTTGGAAGTTTTGTAGGCCATCATGCCATGAACACTCAAGTTTAGTTGTGGACATTCTCTTGCATTTTTGATGTTAATTAGATTTTCCCGTTGCGTTCTATTTGAGATCTAATTAGTTGGCTAGCTGCGTTCCTTTATACCTTGTTTTAACAGCTCGCTTGTGACGATTCTATGTAGAGGGGCCCGACAAAAACGCCAGAAGAGAGATCATATACGGACAGAAACGCCGGGAAGCCGATGTCGGGCCGACGATGGCACTGGAGTGAAGTGCGGGACTGGATAGGGGGCCACAGAGACGATGCGACGCGAGCTGCGTGTAGAGTAGCGAGGCAAGGCCGAAGTTGCATCGACGCTGGGTCGGGAACGTGAACGTGTTGGTGGAAGGCCACGCGATGCGAGGACGAGAGCCCGGGAAGGTCGCGATCTAGCATGTGCGGGGATGAATACTGACAGGGCTCAGTTGCTCTAAAGCCAGATTAGTGGTCGACGCGTGCGGGAGCGGAAAACGTCCGGAATAGGGAGGAAGATTCAATTAGGGTCCGAGCGGCATGCCTGACCAATTGATACGCGTTGGCCGTATCAAGATCTAAAACAAGAACGCACCTTACAGTGCATGAAAATAAAGATACAATAGGGAGACAAGCTCCCGCCAAGCACCCGGAGGCTGGGTCCTCCAAGGCATTCCCCTCTCCAAAGAGAGACTCAAGATTACACTCGAAAGATAAAGAACACTACCTAAGGGGCTCCTTATATAGATGGAGGCCCCACTACAAGACAGACTACATGACAAAATACATTAAAGACGCATGCATATCATAGAGTAGAGAACCACATTAGGAAGACTAGATCTTGCGCATTTAATTTCTATAGTTAACTACAATACGAAAACTACCATTGTATAGATGTGTCGGTCATTTAATGTGTCCTCGAATATTATCAAATAAAATTCAGCCATGTGATTGTAGAATGTTATAATTGAGCATGTCGAGGATGACATAAACACCATGCATTAATCATTATAAAGAGGCCGATGAAGAACATCTAATCCATGGTTGAGTAAGCCCTCTCCCTTGTCGACTTAAACTAGGAACAAGAGGAAGAAGAGGTGGAAGAGGTGAAGAAGAATAAATTCAGACGAAGAAGAGGAGCAAGAGGAGGCAGAAGAAGAGTAAGAAGAAGAAGAACACGAACAAGAAGCGGAAGAAGAAGAACACGAACAAGAAGCAGAAGAAGAAGAGGTGGAAGAAGGCGCAGAAGAAGAGGCAGAAGAAGAAGAAGAGGTCCACGGTGACCAGTAACAGCGGTTGGCTCGATGCTTGATTCACTCTCGCGAGAGATTCGACTGGAGAAAACCGTGAAAACCAACATATTACGTAAAAACGGGGGAATGGATTTTTAAGTATAAATGAAAATCATTTGAGTTGGAGTCAATTCTAATTCCAGGTGAAATCCATCCAAACGAAACACCACATTTGATTTATTTATTCTCAAGACCAATTCTTGAAAGTCAATTCCGCCCAATCGAATGGGCCTAAGGGTAACAGAGGCCATTGAAAGAGATAAGAAGGATTTGGGTTGCATAAAGAGGACAAAAAATATGTTTTAGAAACTGTTAGAATAGCCCATTTAGAGGGCCCGTATTCGGGCCCATGTATTTCTCTCCTTCTTTAGTCCCACATCATGTATAGGAATATTTCTCTCCTCCTCTCTCCTATATATTTGTACTCACTCTTTGTATTTAATATAAGAGAACAATTTACAAGCTCCTGCGTTTATTCTACATGGTATCAGAGCTTGCATTTTTTTAACCGCACAACTGACGGTCTCCTAATCCAAACCGCACTCTTGCGGTCTCTGCTTTCTTCTAACCGCAGCATCGAGCGATCTCTGTTGCCCTTACCTCACGCGCCTCCCGCCTCTGCTGCTCCTCATCCCTTTTATAGCTTCTCTCAACCGTCCAGTGGGCCCCTCCACCGGCTCTGCTCTCCTCAGCCCGCAACGATCTCTCCTCAACAACGTGCTTTCCTCCGCCGATCTCACAGTCCGCCAACAACGGTCTCTCTCTGCAGTGGTCTCCTCTGCTCGCAGCGAGCTCTCCGCAAGACCTCTGCGAGCTCTCCTCCTCCCTCTACTCACAACGGGCTCTTCCTCTGCTCGCAGCGAGCTCCCAACGATCTCTCCTGCGACCTTCTGCGACCTCCTGCGATCCCTCCAGTCCAGCGCGCTCTGCCTCCAGTCCAGCCCGGTCAGCCCGTCTCCTGCGGTCTCATACTCGCAGCTCGACAACCCGTTTCCAGCGGTCTCCTACTCGCAGCTCGTCAGCCCGTCTCCTGCAGTCTCTCCAGTCCAGCGAGCTTCCTCTGCCGGTCTAGTTCTCCAACGGTCTCTCCAGCGACCTCCATCTCCTCCAGCGATCTGCTTCTCGGCAGACTTCTCACTTAACTGCCAGGTCGCCCAAGAGGTCTCGCGAGCTCTCCAGCGGCCTTCCCTAGTCAGCAGCTCGCCCGGCCTCTCCCTGCCGGTCTCCTCAGAACAGCTCGCCCGACCTTCCCAAGTCAGTAGCTCGCCCGGACTACTCCCAGCAGCCCGCTCGTCCCGTTTCTATCGTTAATGGGATCCTCCGTTGACTCCACCACGGTGCCTGCTCCGCCTCAGCCTGACAACCTGGGTCAGCCTCCCGAACTTCGTGATGAGCTGCGAATCACCACCATCTCCCTCAAGGAAACTTCATCCAATGGGTTCACTCAGTCCGGCGCGTTCTTCAGTAAAAGGGACTTCTGGGTCATCTCACCCAAGGGCCTCCAGTCCCTGCTACAGATACCTGGCTCCGTAATGACGGCCAAGTTCAGACTTGGCTCCTCAACTCGATGGATGGAGAGTCATACCAGATGGTGATGTATCACGAGACTGCTAAAGCAATGTGGGATGAGCTCCACTCTCTATACTCGGGCAAGGACAACCTTCAACATCTATACGACATCATCACAGATCTCCTGGCTTTAGATACGGCTGGGGCTGCTAACATGATCTCCTTCGTTGCTCACACCAAGACTCTTGCCGAGGCATGGATCCAACATCAACCGTCCACCAATGATCACGCTCTTCAACGAGCTCAGAAGGAAGCTGTCATCATTGCTATGATCATGGCTCGTGTTCCGCCACACTTGCAAATCATCCGAAATCAGGTTCTGGCCTCAGCCATCACTCCTTCCCTCTCAGATGTGTGCTCCATGCTCCTCAAAACCTCAGCACCTATGGCGGCTCCCCCTCTTCCCTCACCGGTCCTTCTCCAGCACACTCCCGCTCCCTTACTCTCTGTGCCTCCTTCAGCTCGTGGTGGACGGTTTGCCTCTCGGGGAAGGGGACGTGGAGGTCGTTCTCGACCAAAATGTTCATTTTGTGGGCAAGATGGCCACTTCGAGACGACCTGCTATCGGAAGCCTGGGAATCCTCCTCGTCCGACTGTCGCTGTTGCTGATGACAGCCCCTCGGTCTCCCGCGCCGATCTTGACGCTCTCCGCCTACAGTTCCAACAGCTTCAAGGGATGATGTCCCCACCTGCCTCCGTTGCCTCCGTCTCCAATTCAGGTATAACCTGTCTCTCAACGAGTCCACGCTGGATAGTGGACTCATGATGCTACTCATCATATCACCTCGCGACAACCACCAAAGTATTTGAATGTTCCTCATCCGAAGTGTATCACTGTTGCCAATGGGGAGACGGTTCCGGTCTCTGGCTCGGCTGACCTCTCTCTTAGCCCCTCCATCTCTCTTCGTTCGGCTCTTCATGTTCCGGGATCCCCGTTCAATTTACTTTCTGTTAGCCGTCTTACTTCGGACTTGGATTGCTCCCTAACATTTACATCCTCTTCTTTTCTGATACAGGATTGGCGGACGCGGACTACCTTTGGTAAGGGGCGACTGCGTAACGGGCTCTACCTTCTCGATGACTCTCCAAATATCCTCTCCTCGGTCTCCTCTGCTGAGTGGCATCAGCGTCTTGGACATGCTCCCCTCCCAGTCCTCCAGAAGCCACTTCCTGATGTATCTTTTCCTGCTTTTAAATGTGATTCGTGTATTTTGGGCAAACAACCCCGTTCTTCTTTTCCCGCACATTGTACTCGGAGCTCTGCTCCTTTTGATCTATTACATTATGATATATGGGGACCTTATAAAATTACGAGTATTTCTGGGTTTCGATATTTTCTTACGTTTATTGATGACTACTCACGGGTTACTTGGTTATACTTACTTCGCGATCGCTCGGAGCTCCCTCGTATCTTTCGGGCGTTTATCCTTGAAACTCACACACAATTCTCCACCACCCTCAAAACACTACGAACCGATAATGCTCGTGAATACACATGCAACGAGTTTGCAAAGTTATGCTCTGAATTTGGAATTATCCACCAGACTTCATGTCCCTACACCCCACAACAAAATGGTGTGGCTGAACGGAAGAACCGACATTTGCTTGATGTTGCCCGCTCTCTCATACGTCACATGAACGTTCCCAAAGCCTATTGGAACTTTGCGGTCTCCACAACCTGCTTTCTTATTAATCGTCTTCCATCCTTTGTCCTCAACAATGCCACTCCTTTCAGCCTCCTCTTTCCTTCTACTCCGGCCTTTCCCCTCACACTCGAATCTTTGGGTACGTGCTACGTTCATATCCTGGGACCATCTACGGACAAGCTGGACCCCCGAGCGGCCAAACAAATTTTCGTTGGCTACTCCTGTACACAGAAGGGCTACGCTTGTTATTCTCCTACTACTCGCAAAGTCTCTGTGTCGCCGGATGTTACCTTCCGGGAGGATCAACCATTCTTCTCTGCTCCAGTACCCACACCAACACCGATACCTACCCCACTGCCTATCATCCGACCTATCATTCCCGTTCACACACCGGCTATTCCTTCCCCGAGTTTTGCTCCTGCCCCCTCCAAGCCGCCTCTCATCCGTGTCTACTCTCGCCGCCCTCCCACTCCCGTTGCCCCTACGCAGTCGGCCTCGACCTCGGGTACTCAGCGTCTGGCTGATCCGGTAACAGAATCAACCGCTCATCCGATGGCGAACTATGTTTCCCTCCATCGCCTCTCTCCCCAACTCCAGACACTGGCTACCTCCTTGTCCACAATTGCTATTCCTAACTCTGTGCAGGAGGCTCTACAACATCCTGGGTGGCGCGCTGCCATGGAGGAAGAAATGACTGCTCTTTGGGCCAACAAGACTTGGAATCTGGTACCCCGTCCTCCAGGACAGAAACCCGTTGGGTGTAAATGGGTTTTTGTTATCAAACATGTTCCTGATGGAACCATTGACCGGCTGAAAGCTCGCTTGGTTGCTCGTGGCTACACTCAACAACAGGGTATCGACTATGAAGAGACATTCTCTCCGGTGGCTAAACTCAACACTGTTCGTATGCTTATCTCCGTAGCCGTACATCGTCAGTGGCCATTATTTCAGCTGGATGTTAAGAATGCATTTCTTAACGGCGATCTCCATGAAACTGTTTTCATGGAGCAACCTCCCGGGTTTGAGACCACGGGGGAGTCCTCTCTGGTCTGCCGTCTATTGCAGTCTCTTTATGGTCTCAAACAATCATCTCGCAACTGGTTCGACAAGTTCAGCAAGGCTCTTCGGGAGATTGGCTTTACTCGGAGCGTACAAGTCGTAGGATCCCCCGACATATTGTGATGCTTATGATAGAGACTGTTAGAATAGCCCATTTAGAGGGCCCGTATTCGGGCCCTTGTATTTCTCTCCCTCTTTAGTCCCACATCATGTATAGGAATATTTCTCTCCTCCTCTCTCCTATATATTTGTACTCACTCTTTGTATTTAATATAAGAGAACAATTTACAAGCTCCTGCGTTTATTCTACAGAAACAAAGAGGAAACTGATATTTTGACTTTGTTTCTTATAGGAATTAAGCGAGCTTGTGTTAGATTCTCTGTTGTGGATATCCTCCGACATGGCCGACATGCCTACCGACATAAAAGTTTCATGGACAACGACACGTTTCCGATATTTTTTTTGCAAAATATCCTTTTGGAATATATCCTCCGATATGTTTGCTATTGACCGATATATTCGCCGATATATCCCGACATTTTATCGACTGTTTTTTTTTCAATTTATTTTAATTATTGTTTATGGTCTAATAGACAATAAACTTAAATTGTTTCATTGTTTATGTTATTTTTCTCCTTCCTCTGGCTTTCTTCCTTGCTCAAGCCGTCATCGACTTCAATTATGCATGTTCTTTGAATTATGGACTAAAGGTTCCTTATCTTCCATTGTCATTGACAATTTCCCGACTTTATGCTTCCTCTTACTTTATTTCACGTGTTATACCATTATTACTTATGTAGCACAAAATGTTTATATTAGTTTGATAAATTTAAGAGTTCAATAAATATCAAATTATTAATATATTAATAGATATAAATTAAAAAAATGATTAAATTTATATATAATTACACATATAAATAATTAAATATTAAAATCCGATATATGAAATATCTCTGATATATCCCCCGACATATTGTGATGCTTACGATAGAGATCGTGCTTGAGAGAAATGTTTTTCTTAATGTGTTAAAAAAAATATATGTTGTGCTTCATATGTCTATCATGGAATTCAAATCTAAGTATAAATTCTAAATAATTATTCAATTTTGTAGTCTTATTATTTTGTATGTCTTGTACTAGTCCCACATCTCTTGTACTGGTATAATTACATGCTTACACCTGAGTTAATGTGTATGAGTATATCGTGTGTGTGTGTGTGTGTAGATTTATTATCCTTCGAATAAGAAGATAAATGTATTGTCTTTTGAATAACAAGAAGAGATTGCAATATTCTCATATGTACGTGGTATCAAAGCTCCGGGGTTAACCCTAGCCACTGCATAATATTGCAAGACCTCAAGGGTCTCTTAAATAGATGATACAAAGGGGCAAAATCGTCAATAACGACACATCTTAAAGAAACATAATAAAAGACGCGCGACATACATATAATAAAACATAATTAAAGATGCAATATTTAATCGGGCACATAACCCATAACATCACTCCCACTGTCCAAAATGAGCTTAACCTCAAGCTCAATGGAGATCAATAATGGTGCGAACTTCATTCGATGCGCTCCTCGTCGGAATCCTCAAAGTGCAGATAGAAAAGTAGGTAACGAGTCGGCTAGATTCCTCAGAAGCCGCCGGAAAATTGGACTTGCCGTGAGACCCCCAACGTCTCCCTATGATGCTTCAATCACAATTAATCAAGTAATTGGAGCGGCTGCTGGATGATGGCTTGACAATTAAAAAAAAGTTGGAATGGGTCCACGACAAATGTGGACAACATAGGAGACATGTGTGGGCTCGAGGAATTAAAAACGGGCTGCTCAACGAGACTCGACAAAGAAGATAAAAAAAGGGCAGCCTGGTGCACAAAGCTTCTCCGCGCAGTGAGGGTCCGGGGAAGGGTCCCACCACTCGACAAAGAAGATAATAATAAAAATTACTCTCTGCGAGATGATATGGGACGAAGCAGCAGGTGGCTCGAGAAAGTTATTGTGGGGGCTCGATGGAGGTATAAAGAGCTCGAGAAAGAGCGTATGGATTGCTCTTTGCGAGAGACAAGCGGAGGCAGGTCTGCGTGCAGGAGGTGCGTGCAGGTAGAAATGTCGTCTTGTGCGATGACGGATGGATCGAAGCAGCGGAAGGTGTGGTATCGATGGCTTGCGGGCGTACGTGGCGAGGGAGGCGGCCTGGCTGGACGAACGTGACACGGACCTTGCTGGACGTGGCTGTACGAGCGTGGTAGCTGCCGAATGGAACAGAGGTGGCTTCCGACTGGAAGGAATAACAGCGGCTTGGGAGTTGGGAGTTTGCGGAAGTGGCGTGAAGGAAGATGCTCTGATACCAAGTTGTTACGAGCTTCCTTCCGTAACAACGGTAACTTCGCCGGAGGAGTGGTCAGAGGTGGAGTTGACGGAGGCAGAAGATACAATGAAGCCTAAGCGGGGCGTGCTCGAGGAGAGGAGAGAGCTTCCAAAATCTCTCTTAAGACAAGAAATATATTTCTTCCTTCGTAATATTGCAAAACCTCAAGGGTCTCTTAAATAGATGATACAAAATGACATTGGATGCTGATGTAACCTGAATTGCATCTTTATTTTATTTTTATTTAAAACAATTTTATTTATGTCGCACACGTCTTTGCGTATGATTGTGTTTTATTTTCCGCTCATGTTATTAGCGCATATATGTTTTGTTTCACGCATCACACTCGCGCACGTTCGTACGGCTTATTGGCGTGACCGACCAATAAGACCCTGAATGAAATTAGGTAAGATGATAACTATGGGCAAACTTTGAAAAATGATAATTTTTAATATAAGTATTTTTATTTTAAATATGAAATTATAATTCAATATTGTAATTTCTGAAATTAAAATTACGAGCATATTTTTGTGGGAATAACAAATGAAGAGGCACTCTCTTAAATTCCCTTTATTCCCATTAAAATCATATATTTAAATTCAAGAAAAAGAAACCCTCTCCTGTCAAAAGTAGCCGACCCTTTGACCCCCTCCCCCCTTCTTAGCAATTAATTTATTAAACCCTCACCACATTATTAAATAGAAGTTTCCCCCATCGTGAAAGGCAGTTGGGAAAGAAACCGAAAAACAAAGACTTCTTCTCTGTTTTCGGTTTTCCACTCCCGATGCCCTAACGCCCCATCTTCGACCGCTCGAACTCCTCCACCAGAGCTCACCGCCGCTCGCCTGGCCTCGGCTCTGCCTCCTATGGGCCCGACGACCTCCGACGAACCATCCTCCACCGGAAAAACCGACTCTTTCCCGCCGGATTCAGAACTCCAGCCTTCGACATTCCCGTCACCCTCCTTGCAACCACTTCCAGCCAACCGACTGACCTCTTGGTATCTCCTCCTCCGTCCGACCTCCCACCACCAGCAGCCATCCATCCTGATGTTTTCTAGTCTGCCAACATGTCGTGTCCATTTGAAATCGAGCCTCCAGACTTTTTTTCCCCTTTTGATTTCAGCATAGCCTCCAGACTTTTTTTCCCCTTTTGATTTCAGCATAGCCTCCAGACTTTTTTCCCCTTTTGATTTCAGCATAGGTGTTCCTGAAACCGTGCGCCTGAGGTATACCTCCTACTTCTTTCCTCTCTCACTACTTCTCTCCTCTCTCACTAGTAATATGATTTTATGTGTAAATGTTTATGAACTTTAAAATCAGAGCTTGCCATAGTTTTCCTTTTACCTGTTTGTCGATAATTTCTAAATCCTGCTGAGTTTATTTTCTTCCCTAAAATGCATGTGGATGAAATTATCATATTGTTGAATAAGAGCAATCATTAGACTTTACTTGCCAATGCGAACCCGCGGTTGAATATCTCATGCATGCATTCGTAAAAGCCTCGCTAGCTCTGCAATTTTAAAAGATCTCTTTTTTAATATTCAAAAATCTAATTTCTGGAAATTAGTCTACATCAGATGCAAAAGTGGACAGTGAAATTGAAGAGTAGCTAGGTTTTTATGGTTGTATTTAAGCGAAAAGGGGTGATGGGTCAGTTTAGGGAGAAGAGGAGAGGCTACAACTTGAGAAATAAGATGTGAGAGAGATAGAGATGATGATAGACAGGGGTTGAGGGAGAAAGAGATGTGATAAGAGAGAGGGATACATATTTAAGCAAAAGAGAGGTAGAGGTTGGGAGAGGGAGGGAGGGATGAGATGAGTTGGTTTTACATGAAGTGGACAATGCCATACTTTTTCGGAATTTTAGAGAATATAAAGAATGTTTGTGTTTTATAAATGGTCTTATAGTAAGATATAAATGTTTCAGATATGTTTTTATCCTAAGATATCCCCTACAAAATTGAAACTTAGATTTGGATTCTAAATAAATTAAATTCTAATAAAATAATGTGAAATTGCATGTTAATTAAATTCTCTATAAGATATACATGACAAAATTTAGATTTAATCTCTTTACCCTTACATCAAGGGTCAGCTTTAAGCCCTTATCTCTTTTCCCTTATTTTAGATGAGCTCTCCAACAAGCAATACCTTCGTGTTTATTATTTGCATATGATATTGTTTTGGTCGTTGAGATGTGCGAGGGTGTAAACGCGAAATTTGAATATTGGCGAGACACTTTAGAAAAGAAGGGTTTTAGGTTGAGCAGGACAAAGACAGAGTATATAGAGCTTAATTTAGTAGTGCAAGAAGGTCGGATGACTCCGTCATTAAATTGGTCACCAAGATATTTCCTGCAGTGAGTGCTTTAAATATTGGGATCGATAATTCAAAAAGATGTAGGTGTAGATAAAGATATGATACATAGAATCCAAGCAGGTTGGTTGAAGTGGAGAGGCGCGTCTGGGATCTCATGTGATCGTAAAGTACCATTAAAACTTTAAGGCAACTTTTATCGTACTGCAATTAGGCCAGCAATGCTCTACGATTCTGAGTGTTGGGCAGTGAATGGTGCACATGAGCAAAACATGGGAGTTGCGGAGATGAGAATGCTTAGGTGCTACGTTATCAAGGCGCACGCCTAGGCGCGCCGGGCGCATCAGGCGCACCGGCCAGCGCCTCTGCAATGCAGAGGCGGGCGAGGTGCCTCAGGCGCGCCTAGGCGCACGCCTTACCAACTCCCAGACGCACCAAAGGCGCGCCTGGGCATTTCAAGCTGTTTTCTTCAACCTGTTTTTTTGGGAGGGGGCAAAAACATGATCTCAAACGCACCCGAGGCACACCTAACGCACTTGGGCTTCCAATTCACCGATTTTCAGTGAATTGGGTGCCCAATTCACTGAAAATCAGCAAATTGGATGCCCAATTCGCAGGTTTTCAGGGAATTGAGTGCCAAATTCACTAAAAATCAGCGAATTGGGGCATCCAATTCGCTGATTTTCAGTGAATTGGGCACTCAATTCACTGAAAATCAGCGAATTAGGCACCCAATTCCCTGAAAATCAGCGAATTGAGCACCCAATTCACTGAAAATCAGCGAATTGGGCACCCAATTCACTGAAATTCAGCGAATTGGATGCCCAATTCACTGATTTTCAGTGAATTGGGCACCCAATTCATTGAAAAACAATGAGTTGGATGCCAAATTAGCTAATTTTCAGTGAACTGGGTGCCTAATTCGCTGATTTTCAGTGAATTGGGCACCCAATTCATTTTTGCGCCTTACGTGCCTCAGGCGTGCGCCCGTGCCTTGCGCCTAGGCTCCAGGACCCCTTTGCGCCTCGGTGCGCCTTGCGCCTTTGATAACTTAGCTTAGGTGGATGTGTGTTCACACGAGATTGGATAAAATTAGAAATGAATGTATCAGGGATAAGACAGGAGTGGCGCCAATTGTAGAGGAGATGTGAGAAGCTCGTTTAAGATGGTTCAGACATGTAGATAGGAGACCATTAGAGGCACCTGTTAGGCGTTGTGAGAGTTTAGTCACTAGCATGTTAAACGGGTGAGTGGTATACCAAAAAAAGGCTTGGAGTGAAACTATAAGGAAAGACATGATGTACGTAGGCATCAGTGAGACTATGATTACAGATAGGGCGCAATGGCGACAAAGGATCCATATAGCCGACCCCACTATGGTGGGATAAAGGCTTGAGTGTTGTTGTTGTCGTTATATTTAATATTTATATTTTAAAATTATCCAGATATTATCTTTTACAATAAGAATTTGATTTACATAAACATTAGTTTTCAAATAAATTATAAACCTGCATATTTCTATAAATAGTTTGTGGATGATGAATTTACATTATTATTTATTTATGAAGGATATCTAGATTTTTCTTCATTATTTATTTATGAAGAAGTATATAGAGCTTAAATTTAGTAGTGCAAGAATGTCAGATGACTCCGTCATTAAATTGGGTGACCAAGATATTTCCTGCAGTGAGTGCTTTAAATATCTGGGATCGATAATTAAAAAAGATGGAGGTGTAGATAAAGATGTGATACATAGAATCCAAGCAGGTTGGTTGAAGTGGAGAGGCGCGTCTGGGATCTTATGTGATCGTAAAGTACCATTAAAACTTAAAGGCAAGTTTTATCGTACTGCAATTAGACCAGCAATGGTCTACGGTTCTGAGTGTTGGGCAGTGAATGCTGTACATGAGCAAAAAATGGGAGTTGCGGAGATGAGACTGCTTAGGTGGATGTGTGGTCACACGAGACTTGATAAAATTAGGAATGGATGTATCAGGGATAAGACAGGAGTGCCGCCAATTGTAGAGAAGATGCGAGAAGCTCGTTTATGATGGTTTGGACATGCACATAGGAGACCATTAGAGGCACTTGTTAGGCGTTGTGAGAGTTTAATCACTAGACATGTTAAACGGGGGAGTGGTAGACCAAAAAAGACTTGGAATGAAACTGTAAAGAAAGACATGAGGTACTTAGGCATTAGTGAGACTATGATTAAAGATAGGGTGCAATGGAGACAGAGGATACATATAGCCGACCCCACTATGATGGGATAAAGGCTTGAGTGTTGTTGTTGTACTCTGCCTATTCCCCAGCTCCTGTCTGTCTTCTTTTTGTACACATGGGATTATTTCTCCCGATCCCTCCTCCCAATATCACCATATTCTTCTATTCACATGCATCTCTAGGTGGATCTATCTCCTCATGGAAATTGGGACTTTGTAGCCTCTCTCTAAGGTTCCCTCACATGCATCCCAAGGCAGCAAGCTACACATTCTGAGAATAGTTTCAGTCCCTCTTTCTCTTGGTTTCGTATTAACTTTTGTCCCTCTACATCATCCTGCCATCTTATCCCCACCTCTTTTTTTTTGCTTAAATACAATTCTCTGCCATTTTCATTCATGATGTAAGGCCTGCTATGTTTTCAGAGGAATATCTATGCAGTGCATCATATAACCTGTGTTCAATATTAGATCATTTTGATTTTGCGTGAAAATTCATATTATGTCATGAGCGTAGCCTTATTTAACCATTTAACCCTTACACGTATGATCTTCAATTTAGTATTTTGTCAGTGTTTGAAAGCTAAACTATATACTTAATAGTTAAAAACATTGACATTTAGAGGTAACATTTTGTTATTTGCTACAGGAAAGAGTAAAAGAGGGGAACTTAGTGTATTTCCAAAGAAACTTGTTGTCCTTTCTCATTGTCTTCACATGATGCCGCGACAAAAAGCAGCTCCTGGTGTTGATAATCCTTCCAGTGAGGTAGATAGGCTGTATATTGCAACAATTCATTTTTGAATTTTAATAAATGTTCATTTCGGCTGGTCCTACCGGTCGGATCGCCCGGTCCGACCGGACACCCAGCTGGAACTAGGGAACCGGCGGGCTGTCCGCAGACCGGTGAACCAGAGCGGGTTTTGGAAGCCCCCCAGTTCCAATAACAGTTTCAATTTTTTTTTTAAAAATACTAAAATAAGAATGTAAGCGTAAGAGGGAGATCTCAAACCAACCAGCCTAGAAATCAACTGTGATATGATATCAAATATGTTTTACTTATACATAATAACTGTGATGTTTTATGTATTTTTATAAAAAATATTATATAAATATATGTATTATATATGTATATGTACAAACACGAGCAACTCCGCACGGGCTTCGCCCGTGCTCGCTAACGCTTAGCGGGCTTCGCCCGCAATCGAGCGGGCTGTGCCCCCATTCAAAACCTATACATATAAGTACTCAAACTGACCTTAAAAAAATATGAATCAATATTTCTATTTTTATTTTGTAAAAAAATATATAAAAAATCAATTTCTCTCTCCCTTTCTCTTCTCTCCCCCTCTCCCTCCTATCCCTAAATGTAGGTGTAGGAGGGCTATAAAGATTCCCTCCCTCTCTCTCTTCTCTCTTTCTTTCTCTCTCTTCATTGGATGACTGAGATCAAAAGCTTGTCACATATTGGATGGCTAAGATTAATTCTACAACTCTAAACTACTTCTTTAATGTAGTTAAAGATATAAAACATATAATATTTATTATATTATTTGTAAGTATAATTGTATATTGTACTTATATATATATTTATAATTTTAATTTTAAATTTTGATATTTATCAAATCTAATTTAATTTGATTTTTCTTAAATTAACATCTATAAATATAAAATTATAAATATAACATAAATAAATTAATACATATAAAACAATAAATATAAATTAATATATATAACTAATCACGCTTAAAAGTATACAACTATAAAACTATAAAACTATAAAACTATGTATAAAAGTATACACCATAATATTTTAGTATATTTATAAATAATTTTTATATTATTTATTATTTATTATAACATTACGGTTCAAGCCCGATCAGACCGATCCGGTCAGACCTTGAACCTTTGATCTCATCGGTTCGCTTTTCGTTCCGGTTCTTAAAACCTTGATTTCAAATCGGTTAATTTTTTTAGTTTACTTTTTTACTTGCAGAAACATAGAGTATCAGGATCTGAATGGGCTCCAGGATTGCCCAGAAATCCTGAAGCATATGTCCTCAAAGACCAGGTATATGTTTTTTTTAGTGTGCATATTTTCTAGTTCTTCATATTATATATGTTCTATAGATCATTTTTAAAGTTCCAACTTTATGTTTTGTTTCTATATGATAGCACTGATCTGGTATTTTTCCTCACTTAAATTTTGTCTATCTTCAGTTAAAAAATAATGAACATGTGGAGGATTTTTTATTTTATTTTATTTAACCTCCTTAAAAAAGATGAAGGTATTAATTTTTGATTTATGTATTTTTCATTTATGCTTATAGTTTAGTTCAGTGTCTTTCTTCTCTATCTATAATTTCCTTTCAACGTCTTAGCTTCTGATCATACTTTATGTTAAACTTAGCTTTGTTTTTTTATATAAGTTTACTGTAGAAGCTCTTCAATTCTGATCAGGAGGCCTAACTTTTCTCCTTTTTATTCAAATCCATAGAAAGTGAGCTTCCACCATCTGTGCGTCTGAGCAACATTTTGAATGGCACATCCTTATACAAAAAATATTGTTGTTGTTCATCCATTGCATTACGACAAAGCTTAGTTACGGAGTGCCATTTTTCTGATTGAGAGAAATAAGGGAGAGCAGCTCATATGTAGTCCTTTTATTCAAATCTTCATAATGTAAAAAACAATGAAAAAGAGTGAGAAATTTTATTTCTTTGCCATGATGCTAATAAATCATCAGAAATGGCTCATTGTATGGTCATTTTATAATGAAAATAAAATTATTTCTTTATTTGTTTCTCTTTATTGTGTTGTTAGGAAACTCGTTATCGACAACGTTATTTGGATCTAATGTTGAACCATGAGGTTAGAGAAATATTCAAGACAAGAGCAAGGATCATCTCATATATCCGCAGATTCCTCGACAACTTTGGCTTTTTGGAGGTTTTCTCCCCTCGAATTCATTCATCATTATACTCTTTAACTTGCTCTTTTCTAACACTTAATTCCATAATACCAGGTAGAGACACCCATGATGAACATGATTGCTGGTGGAGCTGCTGCCAAGCCCTTTGTTACTCATCACAATGAGTTGAATATGAAATTGTTCATGCGAATTGCCCCAGAATTGTACCTTAAGGAACTTATTGTTGGTGGGCTTGACCGTGTTTATGAGATAGGAAAGCAATTCAGGAATGAGGGAATTGATCTAACTCATAATCCAGAATTCACGACTTGTGAATTTTATATGGCTTATGCAGATTACAATGACTTGATGGTCATGACTGAACAAATGCTATCTGGTAAGTCAAGATGAACCTTGTTGTCTTGCTTCACTTTTATTCTTTCTTTATATTGGAACATGTTATGTGTTAGGAACGAAGAAGAGAGCAAGAGAGAACGAGAGATTAGGGAGAAAGAGAGAACCTAGGGTTAGGGATTTTGAGAGGGAAGAGGAATACCTGAGAGTATTTCATGATGCCCCGTTCCAGGAAGCCCCGAGGTTATAAATACCCGGGGCCCAGAGAGGGTCGGCCGCCCCCCAATAGGGGCTGAACCGGGTGGTTCAACCCCTCTTGGCTTCTCTTATTGATTGGGTTGAACCGGTTGGTTCAACCCCATTGCTCTGTGTAGCCTCCTTCGGTCGTCGAGTATACTGGTGCCCTGAGAATCGTAGTGCGTTCTGGGGCATAACATTATGGTATACATGCAACTTGACCCTTTTTTTGAAGACCCGTTTTTTGAAGACCTGTTTTTTGAAGACCTGTTTTTTGAACAAGAATTTTTAGCGGATATAATGTAAACTGGTTAAGCTATATATATATATATTTATATTTATATTAATGCATACATGGGTATTTTTTTAGATCTCTTTTAATAATCTTTTGGTGATAAAAGGACTAGTTTTACATTTGTGCAAATAATTAGAATAATTGTTCACCAGACTCAGAGGTTTTTGAACAAGAATACTTGAGCCTAAGGCAATTCAGGTTAGCCTTGGGTGATTTGGTTGTGGTGTTATCCCCGCGGTCTCGTAGATTCGTGAGTGTGGTGTTATCCCCGCGGTCTCTTAGATTCATGTGTGTGGTGTTATCCCCGCGGTCTCGTAGATTCGTGAGTGTGGTGTTATCCCCCCGGTCTCGTAGATTCGTGTGTGTGGTGTTATCCCCGCGGTCTCGTAGATTCGTGTGTGTGGTGTTATCCCCGCGGCCTCGTAGATTTGTGTGTGTGGTTTCCTCTCTATTCGTCTTATCCGCTTTGCCTATCACTTTTATCATTTCTTTTATGATGTCCAAGCTGAGGGTTCCCCCTTCAACTTGAGGGGGAGAGTTGAGTTTAGTGGTATTAGTATATTTATGTATGAGTGTGTTTAGTCCCACATCGCGGGTTATGTTTGTGAGTCCTTTGTATTTCCTATAAATTAGCCCCTATGAGGAAGAATAAGATTGCACAAGTTATTATCTTTTCTTCTTTCTACTGTTCATCTATTATTTATGGTTTGACAAGGTTCACGAAACTATCTTATGGACCCAGTTTACTTAATATTTAAAACAAACAACCATGGGCTTAAAATATGACTTTGATGTAAAATTAAAAAATACAAATCTAATATAAAATGCAATTCTTGATATAAAATCCAAATAGAAATCTTGATATCGTCCTTTTTGGAATTCGGTAACCACATTGATTCGAATTTGGTATCCATGTCGACTTGAATTTTGTATCCACATCAACTTGAATTTTGTTGCCACATCAATTCTGTCTCGTGTTGACTTTTCTGGGACAGCTTGTGATTGAAGTTTTGGCTCAAATTTCGGATCACCATCAATTGCTTGCTTAATAATGTTTTCATGCTTTCTTTTCGCTTGTGCAGGAATGGCGAAGGACTTGACAGGAGGATATAAAATAAAATTTCATTCTAATGGGGTGGACAAGGAGCCAATAGAGATTGATTTCACTCCACCCTTTAGGTATGTTTGGTGTGATATGTGTCTCCCTTAATGCTGCATAATTTCTGTAACTTCTCTGAATTGATTTTACTCTGCCATTTTGGTATATAGTATTTGATGTATTTTCCTCTTAATGTTGCATTCACTTAACTAGGAAAGAGAATAAATAAATATTGGTTTAACAGTCTTTCTCAATTAATTTGTTTACAGAAGGATTGACATGATTGTGGAGTTGGAAAGAATGGCCAACTTAAATATACCCAAAGATCTTTATAGTGATGCAGCAAATAAGTACCTTATAGATGCATGTGCGAAGTTTAATGTTGCATGCCCTCCACCTCAGACAACTTCAAGACTACTGGACAAGGTTAATGCTTTATACTTTGTTTTCTTTTAATTCCAACTGTGAGAGAAGTCCTTAAATTAAATATATGAACATGAATTTCTTGTGCACCATGTGTTTGTTTATTATATTTATTAAATGAGTAATTTTCTTCACATTGTTTTTCCAGCTGACTAACTATTGCTGTAATTTTTGTTGGTACCTGGAGATTATATTTTTCTATTGCCAGAAGTTCTTTTTTTATTAATGAAGCATCATAATAATGCAGTTTTTATTGTTTTGATAATAGCAGCTGATTTACTTTGACACTCCTACGTAATTATTTTCATTCCAACGACGATTTCTTTTAACATGCATGATTTCGATTCATGCATTCTTGTTTTCTTCGCTTCTTAGGTTGAAGAAAATTATTTCCATTTAATATAGTATTGTTGTTTATGTGGCAGCTAGTTGGTCATTTCCTTGAGGAGACATGTGTGAATCCTTCATTCATCATCAATCATCCTGAGATCATGAGTCCTCTAGCGAAATGGCATAGATCACGGCCATGTTTAACTGAACGCTTTGAATTGTTCATCAATAAGCACGAGGTATGCCATCCTAAGACAGATTCCATATTTTACTTTGATAAGTTTCAATTTTGACTTGTGATTCTCTTTACACCATTCTTAGGTGTGCAATGCATACACAGAACTGAATGACCCCGTTGTGCAGCGTGAACGTTTTGCAGAACAACTCAAGGTGGATATGTAAAATAATCATGTTTTTAGTCTTTTATTTAATTTTCATCTTCAAAGCTGTAATCTGGTTCTGAAAACCGGACCAGACAAGCTGGTCGGACCGAGAACCGGTCTACAAGCCGGTTCGGTCAAACCCGAAACCGGCCTTCCATCGAGACGAATCAAACCGTAGAACTGCCCGGTCCGCCCGCAAAACCGTAAACCGGAGCAGGTTTAGTAGAACCGGGCGGGTCTTGGGCGTGGCTAAACTAGCTCTCTAAGCTTAAATTTTTTTAAAAGACCAGCCCCTGGTTGGAATCGAATCTGTACCCTGCAGGAGGATGACAGGGATCCACCCACTACACCAGTTGGACTAGTTATATGCCATTGAAATAATATTTTATATACAATAATATAAACAATATTATTAATATTAATTAATGTAATAAACTTAGTCTTACAAACTTATATATATATATAATGAATATATCATTTTTATTTGTAAAAAATATAATGACAATAAATAACAATAATAGTATCAGCATAATATGTAAATATTATAATAATATATATATCATATTAATTTGTGTGTGTACTATAATTATATATATGATTTTAATTTTAATTTTAATTTAATTTCAAACTTTGATATTTATTGAGCTATGTCTAATTTGATCTTTCTTATATTGTTTAGTTACATTTGAGCTCAATTTGATATTTGCATCTAAATTAATTTTTGAACTATATTTTATTTTCAAGTTAACTTAAAATTATTTTCTATTCAAAATGTTATTATATAAAGGATATATCATTTTTATTTATACAAAACTATAATGATAATAAATTAAAGATTGAGATAAGTTATTTTTATGCAAATATTTGATATAATGTTTATTATATAATGTTTTGACTCCGATTACATCAGTTCAACTTTGAACTTTTCCCTCCACCTGTTCAATATTCAGTTTTCAAAATCATGGCTGTAATTGTATTTAGACCATCAAGCTTGCTACCTAAGGGTTAAATTCCCATTTGTTTCTTGTCTTCTTTGTGCAGAGTCGGCAGTCAGGCGATGATGAGGCTATGGCTTTAGATGAAACCTTTTGCACCTCCCTTGAGTATGGGCTACCCCCAACTGGTGGTTGGGGTTTGGGGATAGATCGTATGACAATGTTATTTACTGATTCACAGAACATTAAGGTTTATTTTTTTATTCTCAGCCATTTATTGCTATATCTTCTATAATTTTCTTTGTAAGATTTAACACTACAGTTCATTATTCTGGTTTTCTTATTTCAGGAAGTTCTTCTATTTCCAGCTATGAAACCTCAAGATGAACCTTCATCCAAGGGTGCTTTATAATTTCCTTTTGATTATGATTGAGTTATGGGATAAATAGAAATTATATTGTATTATTGTTGGGTTTTATTTTTATTTATATTTGAATTTTCTATCCAATGAGAATGCTATTATTTGCTCTTAAAAGCCTCGTCGACTGTTGTTTTGGGAATAGATTTCATATTATCTGCAGAATTTTATTTAATTTTGGGTTAAAGTCTTTTCATGAGCACAAGTTCCTGTAGTTAATTATCATTATTTATTCAAAGAGCACTCTCTATGAAAGTGATTTCTTCTGTATGATATTCTTATCTGTGCCATTGTATTTTTCATGCATAGACTGGAACCTAGTTCTTATCTGTGCCGTTGTATTTGTCAAGGTTCCACGATTTTATTGACTGGAACCTAGTTCTCTGTTTCGGTGAGTTTGGCAGTGATAACGCAGCGCTTAGGTAGATTTGTGCCGTAGTAACTAGAGCTAGAAGCCTAGATCAAAGAGCTTGATGTGATAATTGCTTCACATCCAGCTTTGTATTGGAATCACTTCTCTCTCTCTCTCTCTATATATATATATATGAGAGAGAGAGAGAGAGAGAGAGAGAGAGAGAGAGAGAGAGAGATCTGTAATGCTCTTCCTAGTTCAACTCACAACATTATTCATGGATGTAAAAGAAACAAGGGGGATAGATTAAGGTGAAACTAGGGAGTTTTTAATTATTTGTATCCAAATTGGGTTTCTGCACTGGGAATTATTTATATTTTGAATATGTTAGGAGAGGTCCGTAACTTTTTTTTATCCAAGTTGGGCTTGAAAAGTTGCGTGTTATATAGGTGTAATGCACTTGAAAAATATTCTTTGAGAAATTTGCATGCTAGGTACTTGTAATGTCTTTATGAGATCAAAAACATTTTGTACGATATGTTCATGAATTTTAAAATTAAAAAACATAGTGCATATTTAATGTATTATGCACATGCTTTTGAAAAGCAATCTCAAAGTTCTTGATGCATTATAAAGCTCTATTTGGTACTCTGTTTTTGCTCCAATGATTTTTTAGATTCTTTTCACCATATAGAATAAAGTTTTTTTTGGGTAATCTTTATTTTGGAGCCCTGATGCGATGTGAAAGACCAAAATTTCACTATGAGTTGCATTTCAGAGTGCTCAATTTCTCACCGGAGCTCCATTTTTGGCTCTCCCAAATTGAAAAGAAAATTAAGTTTATTTAGGAAATTCTTTATTATTTTTTTATTCGTTTAGATTTTGTCCTATATTCACATGTAAGTAATTATGTCTTATTATTATTATTTTAATTTTTGTTCTAGTTTGTTATATTTATAACAACTTAAACGTCCATATTTTGTCAAGGAGTGTTATGTTCTTTAGATACGACTACATCGAATTAGTTGTTATTGAAGGGGTGCAATGTCTCGCCTCTGCCAAGCAGAGGCCGACGAGATGGCCCCGACATGGGTGCGCCTCATCTGAAGTGTAATGCGTGCCCAAGGTGCTTCTTGCGAGGCTTGCTAACAAGAGACTTAAAACAGGCTCTGGGCTTGCGCCTTGGTTACGATTTATTTTTTTCTCCGGCAGTTGCACTCGTCCGCTTTTTTCGCCGAACCCGTAACTCCCCGCCAATTCTCCTGTTGCCGACTGAAGGAGGAAGTTCTCCCGATTTCTTCGACCGGTTTCTTTCTTCACTAGAGATCCTTCTTTGTTAGAGTTCTTTCTTCAGTGGACACTCCTCTCTTGGTTTTTTCTTAGTGGAGAGGCGCATATTTTTCTCCACCCTACCTTCTTTGCAGGAATCCCCTTATATGGACTTCTTCGTCGGAGGTTCCTCTTCCCGAACTAAGGTACCTCCTCAATCATCTTTCCTTGATTTTTATTATGTATTTTGTTAAACTTTGTTCCGGTTTGCATTGTTTTGGTCCAAAACTGCCGTCCATGGCAAAAAACTCTTGAAATAACAGTTTTGTACGTCTGGGCAAGTCTTATGCTCCGGACATCGGCTTTAAACCCTAAAAACTGTTGTCCAGCAATGTAAAAATTATGCCCGATGGTTCGAGCATTTCTGGACAACAATTATATTTTGCGAAATTGTTGTCCAAGACTTTAAGCTACTGTTTGGGGCTAAATAAACTCAAATTCCATCCGGACAGCCATTTTAACCTCCAAAATTACTGCACCGGAAGTAATTACAACAATCTTATGCTCCAGACAACGGTTTTAAATCCTAAAATTACTGTCCAACAATATAAAAATTATGCCCGATGATTTGAGCACTTTCAGACAACAATTATATTCTACGTAATTGCTGTCCGAGGCTTTAAAATGCTGCAGGAAGGAGAAAAATGCTTGGAATTCTACACAGCAGTTTTAGCCCCCAAAATTACTGCCCGGAAGTAACTACATCAGTTTTGTGCATCCGGGCAGCAGTCTAAGGCGACAACAGTTTTAGACCCTCAAACTGCTGTCCAACAATGTAAAAATTAGCCAATGGTTCGAGCATTTTCGGATAGCAATTATATTGTGCGGAATTGTTGTCTGAGGCTTTTAATTGCTGTTTGGAGATGAAAATGCCCAGAATTCCATCCGGACAACAGTTTTAATGTATTTAACTCATTCTTTACATTGTAAAAAATTGTTAAATAGGCTGAAATGGAAGCGAGTGACTCTAGTTCATCAAATGTTCGATCAAACAAAGACTTTGAATAGAAGTTTCTGCGTCAAAGTACTTCTAATAAGAATGATTTGACTTGTAACTTTTGCGAAAAGGTTACAAAGAGTGGAATTTACCGTGCAAAACAACTTGTTGTGGGCTTTAGGAATACTAAACCTTGTCTCAAATGTCATTAACATGTACTCATGGAAATCCAAGAGTTTATAGAAAGGAAGGCTACTGCTAGCAATTCAGAGAAGGGCACATTCCCAGATTTAGCAGGTGTGGATACATTTGGAAGCTATGAAGTAAAGGCTGATATAGGGGATAAGATTCGTGGAAGCGAAAATCTCCAAAGGGGCGTGCCAAAGAAGCCTCGGGCTAAGGGACCAGTAGATGTTTTTTTGCACCTAACATCGAGATGATGCAAAATAGAGCACAATAAAAGACAATGAAACAAACATCTATTAATGAAGCATGCAAGAAGAAATTTAGAGAGCGAGCTTGCAAAAATATAGCCTATTGATTGTATAATGCAACCATCCCATTTAATGCCATGACTTATCTTAGCTTTGCGGCAATAGTGGTATCAATTAGATAGTTTGGGGTTAGATTAAAACCACCAGGTTGCCATGAAGTTCGTGTGCATTTGCTGAATAATGAAGTGAAGTCAAAGGAATGATGATGGCTTATGAGGACGAGTGGAGGTTGTATGGTTGTTCTATTATAGTTGACGGGTGGACAGATATAAAACAAAGAACATTGATAAATTTTTTGGTGAATTCACCAAAATGAACATTTTTCCTCGAATATGTCGATGCATTTGAGTACTCGAATATTGGAGAGATCTTGTAAGTTAAGGGATAGTCTAATCTTCACTTAAGGGGGGGGGGGGTGAATATGTGATGTCTGTTTTGTAAAACTAATTATGGAATAATAAAAGTATTAAAAAGATACACAGAAAACACCACAAACACAAAAAGCTATAGTGGTTCTCCAATCTTGGTACATCAACTTTCCCAATTCGCCTATCTAGCAGTGAGCTAGCCTCAACAATCTTCATCAACAACTCAGATCCGCAAATCTTACAACTCGGAGTCAAACTCCTACCTCAGGGATACAAGCTGATCCCCTACCTCAGGTCCCATAGCTTAGGATCCCACACTCAGATTCACAACTGGAATCCTACCTCAGGTTCAATCCAGAACCCTACCTTAGGTTACACAGGACCCTACCTCAGATCCTAAATACAGGATCATACAACTCAGAGTTTATAACTCATACAACTCAAATTCAATCTTGAATCCTACCTTAGGCTCACACATAACCTGACCTTAGGTCACACATGAGCATACACTCAGATCTCAGAGAGATCCTACAGAATAAGTAAAATAAGTATGTTACAACTTTTCTTAGACTCAAAGAATAGATCTTGAATAATTGAGTCTTCTTTGCTGAATGATAACAACCTTCCTGGATCAGCAACAGATCTAGATATAATCTTCTTTGAAAGCTTGATTTGATCTAAACCTAGATATTAGAGAAAATGACTTGCTCTTGAGAGATTTGAGAGTGAATAACCTGGAGCAATCCTAGGATCACTTGAGTTAATCTTTTGAGTGTCTCCTTCTCTGCACTTGGAGTTTGCGGCTGTTCTTCAGAAAACTGTTCGATTGATTCAGAATCTTAGGATTAACGATATGCAAGCTGTCTCGATGACATTTTATCTCTTCACACCGACATTTGAGTCTTCAAGCCATACTAACTCTTCCAGACTTGGAGTTAACTTCTAACAAAGATGTATAGCCATCAAGCAGATAAAACCTCATCTTAACGATAATTGTGGTCTTCAAGACGATATTTGAATTCAACACGACCACTGTCTTCAAGCCGATTGTTAAGCTTATCAAGACGACATTTCAACTTGTCAAGACGATAGGTCTTAAAACTTAGATCCCGAGTTTGTTTTGGCAACAAGGGAGCCATATCTAGCGATATGGGCTTAAACTATTTCAACTCAACATGCTTCTGAATTATCGTGTAGGTTTCTCAACGATATTTCATTTTGTCTCGACGACAATTGACTTAGAGTAATTTCATCTTCATTAAGGGTTTCCAAACGATATTCCTTTTGAAAGTGCATAATTGCTCCCCTGAGAATTCTCTAGATGGTGTGTGAATAGAGGTTTAAAAACTTTTAATAAAAAGTGCACATACAATTAATTCTAATTCCTAAGCATCCAAGATCCCACCCAGAATTAAAGCTATCACATAATAAAAATAAACAATTTACAATCACAGAAAATTGCACAAACACAGAAGACACAAGAACACATAGTGGTTCCCCAAAACTATGGGAACTCCACTCTTCTACCCCCTGGTAGGAATCTACTATCCCGATGCTAAGTCTTTTGATAAGGAGACTCTTAGAACCACTAAGTTTTTTGATAAGAAAACTCTTAAAACTGTTGAATCTTGCGGCGCCCTTAGAGGGGTGGGGGGTGGGGGTGGGGGTGAATAAGGGCTAAAAATTACTTTGATTTTTTTAATATATTATGATAATTTTAACGGATAAACAAGTAGATTTTTGCACAACCTAAATAAGCACTTAGAAAATCATGAGAAATTGGAAATCAAATTTTATTTCCTCAAGTGATGAATACAAAGGATTGTCGATCTTAATAAAGCTTAAAATCAAGGCTATGATAAAAATAAAATTCTTTTCAATTTACCTGTCCTTCAACCAAGGACCGACCGCTATTATCGAATCTCTTCCTAGATCTTGCTACTAGCCTCCCCCTAGATCTCTCCACGATCTAGACGCTGCACACAAGGCGGCGATTTACTCCTAAGCCTCACAAGGACCTAGACGCCACACGCAAGGCGGCGATTTCCCCTAAGCCACACACAGACTTAGACGCCATGCACAAGGCGGCGATTTCCTCTACGAATTACAAGATGAATAAATGAATTACAAAATAGAGATTAAGATATGAGAACTCCCTAAATCCACGGCTCTGAAAACGACGTTGAATGCTTGCAAAGGTTGCCTGAGATTCCGCGCATGAACCGTCTCTCCTTCGATCTTGAACGATCTTGTCGAAATGGAAGTTCTCGAATTTCTGGAGCTCTCTGATGAAAAGCAGTCGGGAATTGGTACTCCAAAATAATGTGTAACTTCTCCTCCACGAAAAATGAGTCAATATATAAATTGTTGATGTCGTCGACTACATCTAGTTGTCGTCCGCCGACGTTATCTCCTCCAGCTGACACGTGTCCCATGCGAACGAAGTGTGCGCGCGACATGACGGTTTCTGCTGAGTCGTGGGTTGTCGGATTCCGATATCACTGTCGGAATTCCGACAGTGGATGGAACTTGCAGAACGTGTGGAAACCGCTGAGACGTGGGATGTCGGATTCTGATATCTAGCTGTCGCAGACGACAGTGATTTTTCTGTACTATTCACTATGAGCTCCAAACAATAATTAGCATAATTGCATACCTATTATACCTGCACACCATAAAGAAAATAAGATCAAACACACCCGAGATTTGTTATTAGTAAACCAAGGAGTTCGGAAAACATGTTCCAATAATCACCCCCTTTTGATAATAATAAATCCGCTTTGAAAGAAATCAGAGTGTCCTATTAAGTGATATAAGATAAGCAAGACTAAATAATTGGTTGTGCGATAACGTTATTCATATGAAGTTCCCTTATATGTATTCTCCCCCTAAGTGTGTACTCCCCCTAAGTGTGTACTCCCCCTAAATATGATAAGAATTTAATGTGGTTAGGAATGATTTCTTTCTTTCTTACAACAATAATCTCCCCCTTTTGGTATTATCAAAAGAAGGTAGGAAGAGGGTAGTAAGGAGACATTTCTTATAAATGAGAAGGCATGATCGAGCTTATGTAATATAGATAATGTTAAAGATTTTAAGCATAGTATTTATAAGAGATTTCAAATAAAAGGATAAGAGTTGTAAGCAAGCGGAAGATTATGAGAAACATCTTTTTGTAAGCATGAAAAACATAAGTAAAAATAAGAGTTTTAAGTTCAAAATGTAAAGATGTTTTAACCTTTTTTTGTGAAATCTCGTAGTTTTACATAAAGATACAAAGCATTAAAATGATCATATAAAAAAGAATGTACTACAAGAGATACCAAAACATTGTAGAGATCATGCTAGGTTATCTAGTGCATTTTTTATATAAAGAGTAGTATAGATAAAGCATTAGAATCCAATACTCATGAGAAGAAGTGTTATGAAAGATAATGATGTGCACATAAGTGTATTTTGGGCAATGTTAACAATTGATTTAAATCACAAAATACAAGACATATGTAAAGTAAAGTGCACAATAAAACACAAGTAAATTAACGTTCACACACTTTCATGCACACTAGTTTATAAAAAGTGGTGTATTAATCAAGGGTTGCATAAGAAACTTTACTATTCTTTCCAAGGTGCTCAACCTCACAATGCTTATGAAGTCTTATCAGGAGATTCAAGTAGTGCTTGGTGGAGTTATAGTTGTCTACATATATAATTTTTTTGTTCACATTTGTGCGACAACATTCTCCGAATACACTTATTTGCAAACCCACAATTTTTTTTGAAACTTATCCACTTTTCAAAATTTCATAAGTGCAATTCAAATGTAGTGTAAGTAATAAACTTATGCAAGTTTTAACTTATTGTACAAATACAAAACACAAACAAGCATTTTTAGATTTAAACACACATGTTGATTACCAAAATAAGTGAGTGAAAAGTATCATTATCAATTATAATACATTTACTCATACTTAGAGGCATGCTAAACTTGGGTATACACATATTTTTCAATACAATTGATGCACTTTAAATAGATATATCAAAGCATTATAAACAAAACAATGTTCATAGTAATTTGAAGGAATAAGTGTTAACATTGTAAACAATTCTAAATAATAGAATTCATTCATGCTTGATATTAGTAATAAAGATCATAAGTTTTAAATTTGTGTAATAGAAAAAGAGAAGAAAAAATTTGGATGTGCGATTTTTTTTTTTGTAAATGATGCTTCATAATAAAAATAAAACAAAAATTACAAAAATAGCCAGAAATACAAAACAAAATATTGCATTTAAAAGGAAATATTTTTGAGTAATTTTTAAAACATTATTAAAAAGAAATTTGACCTTTTTAGGATGTTAGAAAACGACATCAAGGTGTCGTCGACGACATCGATGAAACTATAAAAGACTGCGATTCCGAGAGAAAGCAGATCTGGGAGGCATTTCCTGTAGGGTTTGCGCGAGAGCTGCTGTCGGAAGTCGTCGAAAATCCAATTTTGAGGTAAGTTTATGGTTTTTTGTTAATTTTTGGTGAAATTTTTGAAAGTAAAACTTGATTTAAGGATTCCTTTTTGTTTTTGTGAAGTTTTAGAAAGGAAATCCTAGATCTAAGATAATGTATGGGTTTTTGAAAAATTTTGGGGATAATTTTTGAAATAAAAACTTGGTTTTGTGAAGTTTTGAGAAAGAAAAAAGATATATGTGTAGATTTAAGAAAATACCAGATTTCATGTTGTGTATGAAGTTTGGAAACTTATTTAAGTTTTGATGATGTCGGAAAACGACAGCTAGTTGTCGTCGACGACAACGAAAAGAACTTAAAAAGTCTCGAAACCGAGGAAGGCAGATCTGGGAGGCTTTTTCTGTAGGGTTTTGTATTGGTTTTTTTGTTGTTTTTAGATTGGGGGGAATGAAATGCTCAATCGAAGTGTCAGTAATAATTTTTTTTTGGTTTTTGATGTGAAGGTTGGTCGAGTAAAGAGATGGCATCAAGTTCTAGAGCACGGAGAAGTACTTCTGGTGACTCCCATTCGTCATACCAAAGTTATCCCGGCATTGAAAAGTCACTTATTGGAGTAGCTAAGGTGGTGGAGTTTGACCTTCCAAGACACGAACACATATATGATCTACTCGCCGAGGCAGGTATAATTTCCGTTATAATTCCAGACATGTTCTCATTAGTGCTAATTCGAGAGTTTTACAATCACTTGGAAGATCCAAATTATACGGATTTAAATGGTGGTGTAAGATAAAAAATCCAAGGACAATATGTGGAAATTACCCACATAGATTTGAGAAATGAATTTGGACTGATTGAGAGTGAGCACGTGATTGACATAGTAGAAAATTATAGAAAAGAATGAGATTGGACGCTCCTCAATATGGTATTGCATGGAAATTCTATGAAGAATTTAATCACAACTGCGACGACGCTCACACCTGATGCACAGGTTGTGCAAGAAATCCTAAGGAATACGGTCATGTACAAAGCCGGTGACTCGAGGAGTATTACAACACAACTTAGCTTTGTGACATATTTAATATTAGAAAGAGAGTCATTTGATGTTGCAGATCTACTGTTATCCATTATGCGTTATACATTTAGATTGAAGAGTCCGACTTGGAAGAAGGTCCATAGCTTGTCGATGGGAGCAATCATCCAACGCATATTGTATAAGAAATATTCTTGGATAGACCAAGAGTTTTATTTGAGTGATTGTATTCCCGGTATTTTCACTACGGATACTATGCGGCCTAGTCGATCTCAGCGTGAGCCATCGGTAGAGATGAGAAATCCACGAATCTCACGTGGAGGATCTGTACGCTAAGCTGTGGATGAGTTACGTGACTCACTTGAGGAGCATAGGAGGTCGTTTGAGGAGCACAAGAAGGATGTGAAGAAGAAGATGGGCAAGATGCATAAATTTATGAAATTTCTGGTGAAAGGGTTAAAGCTGAAGCCTACACCTGCTGAGGCCGCTGAATGGGAAGATTCAGAACCAGAGCCTCCGCGGCAGTCGATGAGATGAACGCGACATGGAAGAGATGCTGGTCAGAGCTCCACAGGGGATCAGGAAGAGAGTAGTGGTGCTGAGAGCAGAGATTTTTGAGTGTTTTTCTGCAGATATTGATGATCTGGTAGATGTTGTCAGCGACAGCTAGATGTCATGGACGATAGTGAAGTTGTAATTTTCTTTCAGTTTTCTGTGTTGTAACTTATATGGAGAAGTTATCTTCAGTTAGTTTTTGTATGAAACTTTCAGGTAGTGTGAATTTGATGAATTTTAATGATGTTTTAATCACATGGTGTGGAGTTAGCATTTTTGAAATAATTTTTTTTGGTTGTTGTTTTTGTTTTTATTAACATTTAATTTGGATATTTAATTTGATATGTCTATGATTCCCAATTCTAGTCTTAGCATTGAAAAGCGGGAATCGGGAAGTGGTTTTGTGAATATATCGGCAAGTTGTGAATCGGTGCCTATAAATGAAATTTTAATGTGATTTTGTTTGATGTGATCTCGTATAAAATGATGGCGAACATCGATGTGTTTAGACCTAGAATGATGTACTGGGTTGTTTGTTAATTCAATAGCACTTTTGTTGTCACACCATAATTCTATTGTTTGATGATTAATGTTATAGTCTTCTAAAGTTTGTTTCATCCAAAGAGTTTGTGCACAACAGCTACCAAGTGCAATATACTCGGCCTCGGTGGTGGAGAGGGCAACCGAATTCTGTTTCCTACTCGACCAAGAAATGAGTGAAGGGCCTAAAAAGTGATAAGTGCCACTAGTGCTTTTGCGATCTAATGAACACCCAGCATAATCAGAATCAGAATAGTCATGCAAAATAAAGTTATCACTACGTGGATACCATAAACCTAGTTTAGAAGTACCAAGTAGATAACGAAAAATACGTTTAACCGCTTTTAAATGTGATTCTTTTGGATTAGCCTGAAATCTAGCACATAAATATACAGCAAACATAATGTCAGGTCTTGAAGCGGTTAAATATAATAATGATCCAATCATCCCTCTATATAAAGTTTGATCTATAGAAATTCCACTTTCATCTTTTCCCAATTTTAATGACACACTCATAGGAGTATTAGCTTGTTTAAGATTGTCAAAACCAAATCTCTTTAACATATCATGAATGTATTTAGATTGATTAATAAAAATGCCATCATGTTTTTATGTAATTTGAAAATCGAGAAAATAAGTAAGTTCTCCTACCATGCTCATTTCAAATTCATGTTTCATCACTTTAACAATATCATTACATAACTCTTCATTAGTTGATCCAAAGATAATGTCATCAACATAAATTTGCAAAACAATTATATCATCATTTACATACTTAATGAAGAGTGTACAATCATCACTACCCATTTTAAAATCATTCTTTAATAAATAGAGCAATATTCTTTCATACCATACTCAGGGTGCTTGTTTCAAACCATAAAGAGCTTTATATAACTTATAAACATGATTAGGATATTTATCATTAATGATTAGGATATTTATGATTAGGTTGTTCGACATAAATCTCTTCCTTAATGTACCCGTTTAAAAATGCAGTTTTAACATCCATTTGTAATAATTTAAATCGTTTATAACTAGCAAATGCAATGAAAATCCTAACTGCTTCAAGACGTGCTACAGGTGCAAAGGTTTTATCAAAATCTATTCCTTCAATTTGAGCATAACCTTTTGCTACAAGCCTAGCTTTATTTCTAGTAATCCGAGATTCACTACCTAATTTATTTTTGAAAATCCATTTTACTCCTACAACGGGATGATCACTAGGTCTTTCTACAAGCTTCCAAACCTTATTTCTCTCAAATTGATTAAGTTCTTCTGTCATAGCTAAAAACCAAGATTCATCATTTAAAGCGGTTGAAACATCTTTTGGTTCTATGTTGGAAATAAAACAAAGGTTTGAAAATAAATCATGTAGAGAAGCACGTGTACTTACACCTCTTGTAGGTTCTCCAATGACCAAGTCTTGCGGATGATCAGTAGTGAATTTAAGTTCGCTTGGTGGCACAAATTCCTCAACTTCTTCTTGTACTTCTTCCTCTTTTTCTCCTTTTTCTTCTTTTTCATTTTCAAGTATGTCTTCTTCATCATCATTTCTTTTCAACGGAAGTTCTTCACCATCGCCTGCAGATTTATTCTCCACTACACATGGAACAAGTTCATCAAATTTAACATGAATTGTTTCTTCAACTACTTTAGTCCGTTTATTATAAACTCTATAAGCCTTACTAGTTGAAGAATAACCAATGAAAATACCTTCGTCACATTTTTCATCAAATTTACCTAAAGTATCTTTTGTATTTAAAATAAAATATTTACACTCAAATACTTTGAAATAAAATACATTAGGTTTCTTTTGAAAATATAATTCAAATGGAGTAAGTTTCAACATAGGATGTAGCATGACACGATTTATAACATAACATGCAGTACTAACAGCTTCGGTCCAAAAATATTTTGGTAGTTTAAATTTAGATAACATAGTGCGTGCTAGTTCTTAAAGTGTTCTATTTTTCCTTTCCACTACACCATTTTGCTGTGGTGTACGAGGAGCGAAAAATTCATGCTTTATCCCAAATTCAGTACAATATGAAATAAATTTTTCATTATCAAATTCACCACCATTATCTGATCGTATACATTTAATTTGTAAATCTAATTCATTTTGAATGCGAGTGCATAGCTTAGTGAATTCAATATACGCATCAAATTTGGATACTAGAAAAATAGTCCAACAAAACGAGAATAGTCATCAATTAAGACAAAAGTATATTTTTTACCTCCTAGACTTTGAGTTGAAATTGGACCAAACAAATCCATGTGAATTAATTGCAAAGGCCTAGAAGTAGACATAATATTTTTGCTTTTTGTTGGGTACTGTAGCCACAATTACCTTGATTTGAAGAAGTGTCCCTTTGAACTAAGTTGAATTGAGTTGTATTTGAAGTTATTTTCAGTTATGTGTTTGCAGGTTCTAAATGGTTAAGTGCAAACCAATGTCAGGTTTCAATAAGTTGTTAAACACAGGACAATACTATGTAATTCCTCATGGTATAGACCAAAGTGTTAACTTATGTGAAATCTCTCTATTGGGATGTACTTCATATTCAAACACAAAGGAAGGCTAAGAGAAAGTTGCTGTAGAAAGAGAAAAGTTCTGTCAGAATTTCCTGTTCGACGAAATGTGGTGATTTCGTCGAACGCAAGATTTCGTCGAACGCTGAATTCGTCGATCGCAAGAATTCGTCGAACGCTAGAATTCGTCGATCACCGTTCGACATTTCTTAATTCTCTGGTTTGCTGTTAGCTGAAGATTTCATCGAACGCTAGAATTCGTCGATCGCAAGAATTCGTCGAACGCTAGAATTCGTCGATCACCGTTTGACATTTCTTAATTCTCTGGTTTGCTGTTAGCTGAAGATTTCGTCGAGCGCTGCTTATTTAGATTTTGTCGATCAGCGTTCGACGAAAGGAAGGAAATTCGTCGAACGATATTCCGTTCAACGAAATTTTAACAGACGCTGAAATTGCGCTGGCGCTGCTTCATTTTTCAAATGCTTTCCATATAGGCTTCCTCCGCGTGAAGTATTCATGGAATATTTTCCTTCATTCTTGTAGACAGCCGTTGGAGAATATATTATTCCTTAATTCTTGATTATAGACGTTGGAGAATATATTATTCTTTACAAAGCTCGCATATAGCCATGGAGAAAGATTACATATTCCTAATTTCTTGGAGATAGCCGTTGGAAATATAATCTTCCTTATTTATTTTATTTAGCCGTTGAAGAGGAGCTGTCAATATATATTCCCTCTGATTTTTTAATCAGAACATAATCGTGAAAAAGGGAGTGCAAATATTATATACAGAATTTCTTTCTCTCATGTTCTGTTGCTGATATTATTTCTCACGCAAGTTCTTCTCCTCCAACAAGAAAGTGTTTTGCGATTCTTCATCGCCAAGAGCAGTCGACAAGATCAACACAAATAAAAGATTCATTCTCATTTTGATCTAGTCGACTCTAAGTTTCAGGTCAATCTTTCAAGAAAAGGTTATTCTTCCTCTCTCTAGATCTATATTTTCTATTCTTTCAAGGAAGAAGAAGTTCTATCATTTTCAAATCTGATCAAGTCAAGTCTCCAAAAGATTTCAAGAAGATTGTTTTTCAATCTAAAGTTTTGTAAAAATCTTTTACATATTCTTGTATAAGGTTTTCCTCCGAGTTTTTAGTAGGAGTGGTTTGCTCCGAGTTTTTGTAGGAGTGGTTTGCTCCGAATTTTTGTAGGAGTGGTTTGCTCTGTGTTTTTGTAGGCGCATTGTCTCCGAGTTGTAGGAGTTTGACTCCGAGTTGTAGGATTATTCATAATCTGAGTTAGTGAAGTAGCCTAGTCTAGCCGGTCGTGCTAGATAGGTGAGGTGCAAAGTGGACTACCCAAGATCGGGGAACCACTATAAATCCTTGTGTGTACTGTGCTCTTTGGTTTCCTGTGTGCTTTTATTCATATATTTTTTAATTCCGCAAAAAGCTATAGAAACCACCTATTCACCCCCCTCTAGGTGATTTAGGTCGCAACTAGATACTTTCAATTGGTATCAGAGCTAGGTTGTTCGCTAAAAGGCTAACACCTTGAACAAGATCTCTAAGTCTAGTTGCAAGAGACAGTATGTCCGGAATGGATAAATCCAAGGATTCCGTCAAGTTGTCAGTCTGCAATAAAGAGAACTTCCCCATGTGGAAGGAAAGAGTGAAGTTCTACATGGAAGCAACCGATCCAAGAATTTTTCAGATTGTTGAGGAAGGTCCACATGTTCCGATGATACATTCTTCAACAAACTCAACCATACAGGTTCCAAAGAAAATGCAGGAATTGACCAAGGATGAGACTACTCTCGTCTCTTTGGATAAAAAGGCCAAGAACATCATTGCCGGTGCAGTGGATGATTCTATGTTGCAAAATCTGATACATTGCAAATCTGCAAAAGAAATGTGGGATTCCCTAGTGGTTCTCATGGAAGGTACAGAAGAAGTGCGAGATGATCGACGATCTTTGTTGAATCAAGAGTATGAAGCATTTAAGCAAGATCCGAGAGACTCCATCTCTGACACTTATGAAAAGTTCTTCAAGATCGTAAACGGTCTTAGAAATTCTGATCGGGAATTCACCGTCGGAGAATTGAATGATAAGTTCTTGAGATCCCTGATGAAAGAATGGGATACCAAGGCAATTGCCATCCGGGAATTCGGAAAGTTGGCTACGATGGAGCCACAGATTCTATTCGGAAAGCTTCTATCACATGAGCTCAAGCTGAGCATCAGAAAGGCAGAAGAAGAAGAAGGATGCTCGACTTTTGGAAGAGAGAAGTCTGTAGCATTCAGAGCCGAAGGGTCAAGAAGATATAAAGCTACATCATCTGTCAGGAGACAATCCTCAGATGAAGATGATGAATCAGATGCTTGCCCCTCAAACTCTGATATGTCTGATGGAGAATTCTCTTCAATATCCAAGAAATTCAAGAGATTGCTAAATAAAAGGAAGCAAAGGAAAGGTCAGTCCTCCTCATCAGATCATAGAAGATCAAGGCGTGATGATGAACATCACAAGAAGGAACACAACAACGACATGTATAAAACTAAACCGAATAAACATATTTCGACTGATATTATTTGTTATTGCTGTAATAAGCCAGGACATTTAAGTACGGAATGCCCATACAAAAAGAAGGAAGAAAAGAAATCCTTCAAGAGTAAAAGAAAAGAGGAAAAGAGCTTCATGGCAAAGAAGACCAAGACTCTTAGCGACAGTGACTCAGTTAAGTCAAGCTCGAATGATGAAGCTTATTTTGGGCTTACGACAAATTTAGATTCGAATAACTATGACACGCCTCATGAAGGGAAGGAAAACTTAGATCTAATAGCTCTTATGGAAGGATCAAAGGAAGAATAAGACACCATAAATGAGGAAAAGGTCAGGACCTTAAGTGACAGTGATTCAAGCTGTTCAGAACTTGAAGAAGAAACACTTCTTGCTCTGACTGTGCTATCTGAGTCAGAAGAGGAAATCCAAGATGAAACCCATCCCGAACAAGTATGCATAAGGGCACCTCTGTCTGTTACAGACTTTGAAGCTGAGACAAGCTCATCAGAAAATGATGACACACCTAATTTGGAAAACCAGTATGATGCTCTCTTAGTAGATCTTGAAAAGAGCAAGAAGTTGATTGAGTCTCAGGCTGAGGAAATCAGAATCCTTAAGCCTTTCAAATCTCAGGTAAATGAAACGACCAAAGAGGTAATTAGTTTATTCAATGAACTCATTTTACTTCGAATGAAATCTGAGGCTCAAGAAAGAACTATCAGATCTTTAGAGAAGAAGCTTTATATGGAAAGAAAGCCAGTGGCTCAATTCTCTAAACCTGAATCAATTGACTCCGGGAATAGAGGAAAGAGCACAGCTAAAGCTAGGCCTCACACCACCTTTCAAAAGGTGCGGACTCCCTCTAACAGGTATGATCAGGACAACATCCGTGATCACTGGAAGACTGGAAGTTGCTATGGCAGGGAAAATACTCCTAACTATAGTAAAAGAAAGGGAATGGTGGTGAGTGCTCGGAAAGCTCCCCATGAAGAAATCCAAATGGCCCAACCTGGACCATTTGTGTTCAATGCACCAGCCCCTACATTCAAGGGTAAGGAAGCATCATCCTCCCAATCTTTTCCAGCAAGGAAGCAAACTGGGTGCAACACCATAGCCAACCCTCACTTGAATATATCTGATGCCATCAACACCATAAGAGCTTCCAAGCTTTCATCTGTTGTTGTCAAACAGATAAAATCAAGTGAAAATGGATATGCTATTGTACCCAATCAGCTACTCGCTATGAAAAATAGGAAGAATGGTGCTGCCTTCTCAACTGAAATCAAGCATTATGATGCTACTTGCAAATCAAAAAATTCTCGGAAGAGAAGATACAACATCTATGAATGTTGGTGCTGTGGTAAAGTGGGACACTTTGCCTTCGACTGTTGACACAACCCTTGTGTGTCTAATGCAAAGAAGAGCTTTTCTACTGGAGTTGCAGTTAGTAGAAATATTTATTGTTATGCTAACCGAAACCTAGGACCCAAATCGGTTTGGGTTCCTAAGGAAAATTAATCTGTGTTTGCAGGTATGTCCAAAAGCCAACCAAAACTCTAATCAGGCATTTGGACAGTGGATGTTCATGGTACTTGACCAGAACATAGAAGTATATAGTAAGGTTGTTGAAAAGCTTAGGAAATCAGTCCAGGCACTAAAATTCTAAGGGGGAGATAAGACTAAGGAGAGAAAAGATTGAGGGGCAGCTAATTCAATATATTCAAAATTTACTCCCAAATGTGAACTCCTATGCAGTTGCTGAGGGGAAGCTTTGAGCTCTCATGCTTTTTCTTCCCTATATGAAGTAGTCAGAAAGGGGGAGAGAAGTTGAAATTGGAAGAGAATTTGAAGTTGGGAGGAATTGACAAAGTTAGAATTGGCAAAGTTCAAAGAGAAAGTTGAAAGAGAGAGAAAGTTGAAAAAGCTAAGTTTTTTATCTCTCCTTATCTATTTAATATATATATTTATCTAAGTGCAATTCAACTCAGTACATAGGTTCTGACTTCTTCAAATATGGGGAGATTGTTGGGTATTGTAGCCACAATTACCTTGATTTGAAGAAGTGCCCCTTTGAACTAAGTTGAATTGAGTTGTATTTGATGTTATTTTCAGTTATGTGTTTGCAGGTTCTAAATGGTTAAGTGCAAACCAATGTCAGGTTTCAATAACTTGTTAAACACAGGACTATACTATGTAATTCCTCATGGTATAGACCAAAGTGTTAACTTATGTGAAATCTCTCTATTGGGATGTACTTCATATTCAAACACAAAGGAAGGCTAAGAGAAAGTTGGTGTAGAAAGAGAAAAGTTATGTCAGAATTTTCTGTTTGACGAAATGTGGTGATTTCGTCGAACGCAAGATTTCGTCGAACGCTAGAATTCGTCGATCGCAAGAATTCGTCGAACGCTAGAATTCGTCGATCACCGTTCGACATTTCTTAATTCTCTGGTTTGCTGTTAGCTGAAGATTTCGTCGAACGCTAGAATTCGTCGATCGCAAGAATTCGTCGAACGCTAGAATTCGTCGATCACCGTTCGACATTTCTTAATTCTCTGGTTTGCTGTTAGCTGAAGATTTCGTCGAGCGCTGCTTATTTAGATTTCGTCGATCAGCGTTCGACGAAAGGAAGGAAATTCGTCGAACGATATTCCGTTCAACTAAATTTTAACAGACGCTGAAATTGCGCTGGCGCTGCTTCGTTTTTCAAATGCTTTCCATATAGGCTTCCTCCGCGTGAAGTATTCATGGAATATTTTCCTTCATTCTTGCAGACAGCCGTTGGAGAATATATTATTCCTTAATTCTTGATTATAGCGGTTGGAGAATATATTATTCTTTAGAAAGCTCACATATAGCCGTTGGAGAAAGATTACATATTCCTAATTTCTTGGAGATAGCCGTTGGAAATATAATCTTCCTTATTTATTTTATTTAGCCGTTGAAGAGGAGCTGTCAATATATATTCCCTCTGATTTTTTAATCAGAACATAATCATGAAAAAGGGAGTGCAAATATTATATACAGATTTTCTTCCTCTCTTGTTCTGTTGGCTGATATTATTTCTCACGCAAGTTCTTCTCCTCCAGCAAGAAAGTGTTTTGCGATTCTTCATCGCCAAGAGCAGTCGACAAGATCAACACAAATAAAAGATTCATTCTCATTTTGATCCAGTCAACTCTAAGTTTCATATCAATCTTTCAAGAAAAGGTTTCTTCTTCCTCTCTCTAGATCCAGATTTTCTATTCTTTCAAGGAAGAAGAAGTTCTATCATTTTCAGATCTGATCAAGTCAAGTCTCCAGAAGATTTCAAGAAGATTGTTTTTCAATCTAGAGTTTTGTAAAAATCTGTTACATATCTTGTAGGAGGTTTTCCTCCGAGTTTTTAGTAGGAGTGGTTTGCTCCGAGTTTTTGTAGGAGTGGTTTGCTCTGAGTTTTTGTAGGAGTGGTTTGCTCTGAGTTTTTGTAGGAGCTTTGTCTCTGAGTTGTAAGAGTTTGACTCCAAGTTGTAGGATTATTCATAATCCGAGTTAGTGAAGTAGCCTAGTCTAGCCGGTCGTGCTAGATAGGTGAGGTGCAAAGTGGACTACCCAAGATCGGGGAACCACTATAAATCCTTGTGTGTACTGTGCTCTTTGGTTTTCTGTGTGCTTTTATTCATATATTTTTAATTCCGCAAAAAGCTATAGAAACCACCTATTCACCCCCTCTAGGTGATTTAGGTCGCAACTAGATACTTTCACTTTTACAAGATGATTTTGTAAATTTTCCTTTTTAACATGGCGAGCACAATGAAGAAAGCTTTCCATCTAATAGGGGTAAATCCTTAATCAATTTGTTTTTGGAAAGTTTCACTACAAGTTTAGTACTAGAATGTCCTAGTCGCCTATGCCACAATTCTAACTCATCATTCTTTGAAATAAAACATTTAAGTGATGAATGCGAAAGTTCATGGAAGGTAATCATATAAACGTTATAAATTCTTGGTGCGGTGAAAATAACTTCATGAGTTTTTGAATCTATTATTTTGCAAAGGTTTGACGATGACTCAAATAAAACATTCAAGCCTCTATCACATAATTGACTAATAGATATTAAATTGTGTTTCAAACCTTTAACAAATAAAACATTAGAGATTTTGAAAGAATCGTTACCACTTCACCAATTCCCATGATCCTTCCTTTTCCATTGTCGCCAAACGTTACAACTCCTCCTTTCTTCATCTCCAGGCTAAGGAACATTGATTTATTGCCCGTCATGTGCTTTGAACAACCAGAGTCCAAATACCACACATCTTCTTTATCCTTAGCCTGTCTGCATACCTAACAAGATGATGAGAGTAAAGATCTGGTTACCCAAGTAGTTCCTCCCATAGTATAGGTGGACGCCTTAGGTACCCATACTTGCTTAATATTACATGATCCCTTCTTCCTGCAAGAGTCCGTGATGTGACCAAATCTATTACATTTGGCACATGCAACAATGAGAGATGATACTCTTGTCAAAGTTTTCTGTGGACTATTACTGGAAGAGGATGTTGCAGCAGTAGTATTATACTTATTTTCATTATTAACTTTCCATTTACTGGAATTTTCACTGTCGTCGGCGACAGTGGCTGTCGTTTTCCGACAGCCTCCAGCAACGTATCCAAGTCCAAACTTAGCAGTTCCATGGCATTGGTTGACTAATATCATATTCAGTGATTTCCAGCCAACTCCAAACTTATTTATAGCCAAGTTTAAATCATGGACTTGAGTTTTCAAAGCGGTGTTTTCTTTGACTAACATAACACACCGATTTGAAAACCTTTCTTGCTATTATCCAATTGTGAATAAGAAGATTTCAAAGATCTTACTAAATCCCTCTTTTCTTTGATAAGAAAATCTACTTTGGATTTGGATTTAGAAAGTTCTAGTTCTAATTCTTTAATTCTTATCAAAGAGCGATCACACTCTTGACAAGCAATCTTCTCATTCTCAAGAACTTTCAATTCATTTGTTAGTTTTCTGTTTTCTTTTGAAAGAATTTTATTTTCAGATTTTAGACTATCAACATCTTTAAGACTTTTTTGAAAAAAATTACAAGTACGGAGAAATTCATCATAAAGTTCATCATAAGTTGGGGGAGTTACCTCAGTGTCGCTCTGGACACTGCAATCGTTCTCAGATGATGCGTCGCTTTTTCCTATTAAACACATATTTGCTTCTTCATGACCTTCGGAACTTGAATCATTTTCTCCTTCCAATGATGTGTCGTCCCATGTTTCCGCCTTTAGAACTTTCTTTTTGTATCTCTTATTTTGCCCTTTCTCTTTTTGCTCTTTCAGAAACTTTGGGCACTTGCTCCTTATATGTCCAATTTTCTTACAATAATAACATTCCGGTGGTGGATGCTCATCATCTTCCTCAGTTTCACTCTTTTCTTTTCCCTTCTTATATAAGAAATCCTTCTTGTTAAAGTACTTCTTAAAAGTGTTCCTCCCTTGCGGATTTCTCATAAACTTCTTAAATTTTCTCACAAACAAACTTTCTTCATCTTCTTCCTCATCTCCATCAGTCTCACTCTCAACTTCTTACTTAGACTTTAGTGCCAATGCCTTCTTTCTTGGCTCCACACTGTACTCTTGCTGTTGGATTTTTAGTTCCACTTCATGTGTCTTCAGATTTCCAATTAAACTCTCTAGTTGAAGAGTCTTAAGATCATGAGATTCCGAGATGGCGGTCAACTTCGGATTGAACTTCGGGGGAAGTGATCTTAAGATTTTTCTAACTAAATCTCCATTTGAAAAATTCTTTCCAAGGACTTTGGAATTGTTGACGATCTTGGTAAATCTGGTGTACATCGTATCCACGTCTTCATCAACCTCCATTCTGAACTTTTCAAATTCTGACTCGAGTTGGAACAGTTTGGAGTCCTTCACCTGCGAAGTACCTTCATGAGTAACTTCTAATAATTTCCAAATTTCAAACGCAGTTTCACATGCACATACTCTATTAAACTCAGTTCTATCTAACGCACAAAATAGTGCGTTCATTGCTTTTGCGTTATTCTTACATTGTAACTTATCAGTATCATCCCATTTATCCTTAGGCTTATCCATTGTTACACTACCAAGGACTAATGTCGGTGGAGTATAACTCGTTTCTACGATGTTCCAGACTTCGACATCTAGTGCAATTAGAAAACAACGCATACGAGTTTTCCAATAGTTATAGTCCATGCTTGTGAATAAAGGTGGTCGACTAATCCCTTGGCCCTCTACAAATGCGTGATCGTTATGCGCCATTACTCCCGGCGGTAAAACCGTTTTGGAGTAACCTCGCTCTGATACCAAGTGTTGGATCTTGCGACGCCCTTAGAGGGGGGGGGGGGGTGAATAAGGGCTAAAAATTACTTTGATTTTTTTTAATATATTATGATAATTTTAACGGATAAACAAGTAGATTTTTGCACAACCTAAATAAGCACTTAGAAAATCATGAGAAATTGGAAATCAAATTTTATTTCCTCAAGTGATGAATACAAAGGATTGTCGATCTTAATAAAGCTTAAAATCTCAACAGACATAGATGGAAAGCTACAATTCTCATTATATACTTTCCAATTAAAGAGTCGATCCGAAAGGAAAATAATTCGATAGAAGATTATATACACAAAGAATTCAAATGGGATCAATATCAGTCTCTCTCACTCTCTCTCTCTGACTCTACCCGACATATCTCTATACAACTGTTCTTCTTTCATAAGCTACATAAAACTTCTTCTTCCTCTCTCTCTGAAAGAAGCTAATCAAAGATTTATAAATTAGTCTAAAAAGGCTGGATTAGTGCTTATAATTTTTACATTTTTTTCTAAGCAATGATTCATCATCTTACAAAGGATCCAGAACACTTAGTGCCTAGAATCCTCAGTTACTACTGAAAGAGGATTCAAATCAGAAGATTACACTTCATCATCTTCTTCTTCTTCTTACTCTAATTCCCATTTCTGTAAATTGAGTAAAGAGTGTTAAGAATTCCACTTCAAAGGATTCAGTTTTAGTTCAAGATCTCCTTATCAAAATATTTGGTTTGGGCCTAGGAGTCTCCTTATCAAAAGACCTAGTCTCTAGTTCTAAGTGTTTTCTTATCAAAAGACTCAGTGGTTCTAAGAGTCTTCTTATCAATAGACTCAGGCACTGTGATAGTGTATTCCTGCCAAGGTGGTAGAAGAGTGAACTACCCAGATTTTGGGGAACCACTATAGCTTTTATGTCTTTTGTATTGTGAATTTTCTATGATTGCCTCTTGTTCATTTCTATTATTCCGTTATTGTTTTAATTTTGGTTGGGATCTTGGATACTTAGGAATTAGACTTAATTTTTTGTGATCTTAGTAAAAGTTTTTAAATCCCTACTCACCCCCACTCTAGAGAATTCTCAGGGGAGTTAATGTGCACTTTCAATTGGTATTAGAGGGAGTTTGATCAGAAAAAGGTTAACACCTTGATCAAAAGATCCTCTCACTTATATTTTTATATTTCAAAAGTATTTTAAGAAAATGATTTCTAAGGACTATGCATTAACTAGACCACCAGTGTGTAACCTGAACAAGTTTACACTCTAGAAGGCCAGAATAAAATTATTCATGAATTCCATTGATGATGACATCTTTAATGTTGTGTTGTCAGGTACTCCAATGCCTTACAGAAAGGATGTTAGTGGAACCTCAACACAAGAACTGGTTCCCAGATCTGAGTGGACTGAAGCCGAGAAGAAAGTAAAAGCCTGTGATGCTAATGCTATGAATATATTAGTATCAACTATGTCAGATGACATATTTCAAAAAGTGGCTGAACGCTTATCTGCAAAAGAGATCTGGGATTCACTATTGAGATTAGTTGAAGGAAGTTCTGATGAAAAGAAAGATAGGAAGTCCCTTCTCTTATCCCAATATGAGAACTTTCAGAAGAAGTCTGAAGAAAATGTTGCTAAAATGAATGAAAGGTTCAATATCATAGTCAATAAGCTCAAAGGACTTGAGAAGGAGATCTCATTGAATGAGATAAATGACAAGCTGATCATGTGCTTCCCAAGCACTTGGGACTCATGGATTTGGGCCATCAGAGAGTCCAGATGCCACAAGGAGATCTCCACAGATGCACTTCTAGGCAACCTGAAGTCCTATAATCTGTTGTTGAAGAGCAGGGCTGAAATAGAAGCTAAAGAGAAAGCTTCAGCTCCCTCAAGAGAAAGAACCATTGCATTAAAGATAGTTGAAGGAGAGCCTTCAACCTCTGAAGAAGAGATGTTTAATCTCTTGTCCAAAAGGTTCAAAAGGTGGGCCAAATATGAAAACTCAAGAAGGAAGGACAGAAGCTCAAGTAAGCTCAGGTTTGATAGTTTAAGACCCCCATCCTCCTTACAAGAGAGTTACCTGAGTCTTATGTCTAGAAACACCGCCTTATAGTGACACCAAATCACGGGTTAGTTGCCACCGCTTGATGCTGATCATGACGGCTAATACGATCATATCACATGCCAATTTTATCAGATAAGAAGAAACAAAAGTAGAGTCCACAATCACAAGCATATATATATGTATGAATAGTCTACAATGAATAGTCCATAATGAGTAAAAAATGAAAGAGTGCAGGGGCTTATGCCCAGTACATTTCTAAAACGAAATAAAAGTACACTCTCTCTCAACACTATACGAAATCTAACAAAAACACTCATTCACCTGTCGCCCAGTAGTAGTAGTACTAATGCGCGGCAACTGCTCCTCATATCCTGCTATCACGTCCTGCTAGTCGTACTGCTGCTCCGGCTCCTAGAGCTCCTTGTATTATAGTCACAACCGACTGTTAGTAAAAAAGAGTAAGCCATTTTGTCCTCGACTCCCCCATGACTCCTAGGTACCGTGTGAGAGGACGAAGCAGAGGACAACAAGGGGTAAAACAAAAGGCAGATGACATGTAACTAAACTAGCAGATGTGTAAAGTGAAACATCTGCATTTCTAAGCTAGTAATATGTACAAGTAAGTAAGTAGTAAGTACAATAGTAAAGAGCAGTAAGTAAAGCGGTAAGTAAGTAAGTGCGGCGAAAGTAAAGGAAATAACTAAACTACTACTCTATCATCACAAGAGTACCTTAACTTATATGAATGCCCGTACAAACTTATAAGTTAAGATTTCCAGAATTGTAACTTATCATATAAAAGAGTCCATATATACTAATTTATATGATAAGGATCTACAAGTGCGTATGCCTATATGATGTATGCATGTTATGATATGTTATGCAATGTTCATACAGTGCAACTTACCCACACGACTCTACGCGCACAGACCTTTTGTTGGGAAAAACTCCTTTTGATTTAACTTAACCAATTATCTATATGTGATTTTACTTCCTAGGAGTATTACCCTCATTGTATAGAAAGGGTAAAATGGTCATTAGATGTCTTAGGATGTCACACTCATCTTAGAGTGTTAGGGCCAGGTCAAGAAAATCACAAAGTCACCTAAGTTAAGACTTGCATCGAATGAAAGCCAACGCAACTTCAACTTGATGTCGGCGCAACTCTGACTAGAAGTCCAAGTAAACTAATCAGCTTGTAAAAGTATAAGTCAAGTCAACAGAATGTCGAAATGGACTCGACGTAGTAAGAATAGCTTGTTGAAGCCATCAGTGAAGTCAACACAACTTCTATTTCAACTCGACGCAGAAGATGAAGTCCAAGTTCAAGCTTCCAACTCGATGGATACGTCGAGAAGTATTCGACGTGACGTTGACATCTGAGTTCATTCAGAGCTGAGAACTATTTTGAAGCCACTTCAATAAGAACTCAGAGGTGCGTCGATAACAAGGAATTCAATTCGATGCAACGTTGACATCTGAGTTCAGTCATAGCTAAGAAGGATTTCGAAGCTACTCCTATAAGAACTCAGAGGTGCGTCGATAAGAAAGAAGTTCTATTCGACGCTGCATCGAATACAGTCTGAAAAGGAAGCTTTCTCTGTTGTCCTTTTAACACCTTTTTAGAAGGAGCACAAAGCTAAAGACAGTTCTCCAATGGATCATTTATTGCTAAGAATGGAATGGAGTATTCCAGGACACAGCAAAAACATTCTTGGAAGGTATTCACATATAATGGACGGGTCGGGATCAAAAGAAGAAAAGTAAATCAAATGTCCAATAAGAGTTCCTTTTCAGGACAGCCTAAAAGGAGAAATAAATCCAAATACCAATCATACAGAATAAGTATGTTGAAGAGGAGAAGAAAATCAGCACATTGATTATTATTAGTCATCTGTCGAAAAAGGGGTCTCCTTCTTCTTCCTCCTTCAACCCTAAGACAGGAAAATAAGTGCTCTCTCTGCACAGAAAAAGAATACAACAGCCCCCTCTTCTTCATCACACATCAGCTAGTTAACAAGAAGTAGATCAAGCAAATAACCTATGCAATCATCTCAATCATAAGCAAGGGTTCATCATATACGGATCTAGTGAAGATCAGAAGCTGCAGTTCTTGAGAAATTGCTTCTGAAGAATTCTGAGAACAGAATTATATTCTCCCTCTTCTTTCTTTCTTCTCTCTTATTCTTCAAACTGTAAAAGAGTTTTATTAATACCTCTTTCAAAGGATTTAGTGGTTCTAAGAGTCTCCTTATCAAAAGACTCAGTGGTTCTAAGAGTCTCCTGATCAAAAGACTCAGTGGTTCTAAGAGTCTCCTTATCAAAAGACTCGGGCACAGGTTGTGCAATCCTACCGGGGAGGTAGAAGAGAGGATTACCCATATTTTGGGGAACCTCTATAAAAATTCATGTGTCCTCTGTGTGTTGATTTTCTGTGATGTCCCTATTTTAGTTTTCTGTGTTTATTTTTCCAGCAATCTGTCTTTACTTTATTGTCTCTGGATTGCTGATTGCATAATACTTACTGTTTTATTGTGTGTGCATAATTAGGGTAGAAAATATTTAAAACTCGATTCACCCCCCCTCTAGAGAATACTCAGAGGCCCACTGTGCACTTTCAATTGGTATTAGAGGGAGGTTGATCATTAAAAAGTTAGCACATTGATCAAAATATCTCCTCACTCTCATTTCTTTATTTTAAATTAATCAAAACTATTTTCTAAAGAAAATGAGTTCTAAGGATTATGCATCAACAAGACCACCAATGTGTAACCTAAATAAGTTCACACTCTAGAAGGCCACAATAAATCTTTACATGAACTCTATTGATGAAGACATCTTTGATGTTATAATTTTAGGTCCTCCAGCTCCAGTTAGACAAGATGTCAGTGGATCTTCAACAATGGAAGCTGTCCCAAAGAATGAGTGGACAGAGGCTGAGAAGAAGCAGAAGACATGTGATGCCAAGACTATGAACATTCTGGTTTCCACAATGTTAGATGACATTTTCCAGAAAGTAGCTGACTGCCAATCAGCAAAAAAGATCTGGGAATCCCTTTCCAGAATGGAACAAGGGAGTTCTGATGAAAGAAAGGACAGGAAGTCCCTTCTCATATCCCAATATGAGAATTTTCAAAAGAAAGCCGAGGAATGTGTTGCTGAAATGTATGACAGATTCAACATCATTATCAACGAGCTAAAGAGTCTGGACATGGAAATATCCTTGACAGAGATTAATGATAAGATCCTCATGTGCTTCCCAAGCTCATGAGAATCAAGGATCTGGGCCATCAGAGAGTCCAGATTCCTTAGAGAACTCTCTACTGATGCTTTGCTAGGAAAGCTTAAATCATATGAGATGATACTGAAAAGCAAAGCTGAAACAGAGGCAAAGGAGACACCTTCAACTCCCATCTAAAGGAGCCTTGCCTTGAAAGTTACTGAAGGAGAGCCCTCCACTCCTACAGATGAAAAGTTCAGTCTCCTAGCAAGGATATTCAAAAAGTGGGTCAAAATAAAAGACTCAAGGAGAAGATAGAGGAGCTCAAGGCCAGGATTTGATAAGACTCCAAAGAAGGAGGTGATTTGCTTCTCTTACAACAAGCCAGGGTGCATAGCCCCTGATTGTCCACAGGAACAAAAAGGCAGGAGCAGCAACAAAGATTAGCAGAAGAAGAAGTCTTTTAGGAGAAAAGACAAGAAGAAGGGCAAAGGTTTCATTGCTGAAACCTGAAGTGACTCTGAAGCAGAGTCAAGCTCCTCTTCATCAGAGAGTGATGAATAAAAAGATGTTGAAGCAGCCTACATGTTGACATTAGGGATATCCTCAGATGATGAAGAAGAGTAGGTATCTCTGTTTGATAATTTTGATTTCAATTCTGATGATTTTAAAAATTGTTTTAAAGAATTTTGCAATGATTTCCTCAAAACAGATAAGGAAGAATTAGAAAACCTTAAGAAAGATGAATTATATTCAATTAATAATGATTTGAGAAATAAAATTCAGGTTAAAGAAACAGTATTGATAGAGATAAGATCAGAAAATCTAAAATTAAAAGAAGAGCTAATAAAGGCAAAAGCCTTTGAGGACTCTCTCAATGGGAGGAGTCAAAAGCTCAAAGATATTACACAAAATCTCCATGAGATTTAAACACCTAGGACTAGGAGCAGACCCTTGCACTAGCACTGAAGTCACTAGTAGACCAGCCTGGAAAAATCCAGTTAGATTTATTTGACCTAGTGAATATCAAACAAGTGAGAAGAGTGCAATAATTAAGGATCGGGATACTAATAATCCAGATAAATTAACTGCATTTAATAGAGGAAAACCAAATAATGAAAAGAAAGATCTAGGCAAGAATAACTCAGAGAGATTAACCAACAAGAATCAAAAGGCAAAAGGCAAAAGTAGAATAATTAGACACTCCGCTGACTTATTATATTTTGATACATTTTATACACATCTGAAGTACCAAAATAACAAATCAAGGTTTGATAAACTCATTCTCTGCCATCCAAAAGGATATTATGAAAGACCCTTCTATTCTTTCATAGAACCCAATAATGGTAAAAGCGAAGGGCTCAAGGTAACCTGGGTTGCTTCTAATGTTTGAGCTACTTGTGCAGGATTAGGTAGGATCCCTCCTAAGAGATAATGGAAGGGGAAGGAAGAACTATGCCTTAATAATGAACTAAATCCAACAAGGGAGTGATCTCTTCTCTGAATACTCTTATTATCTTCTTTGGTTCAAGAAAATAATAGTATAAATACTATTTTCAATAAAAATATTGCTGGAAAAAAGCAAGAACTTTCTAAGAAAATAGAACTATTTATTTAGAGTTGTGTCGAATAGAATTTGACGTACTGTCTAATTCTACTTGACGCTTGCTTCGAAAGCAATATGCAACAGATAATTTATGTTGCGTCAAATAGAATTCGTCGTACCATCTAATTCTATTCGACGCCAGCTTCGAATGTTGTCTAAATTAGACAATTCGAATAGCATTCGACGCAAAGTCGACTTCATATCAATGGAAACGTCGATTTAATAGTTGCTCATCAAATTTTAAGGTGCGTTGAGTTCTAATCGATGCAACGTCGACATGACAAGCATGCCCAGAGTCGCTTTTAGAAGCTGCGATGACAGGTTTTGGCGCGCTGAATATTTATTTTGTCGACGGTGCGTCGACTAAAACCCTAAGTTACGACGAATCATCTTCTTTTATGCAATTTAGGCGTCGAATTCATTACGCAATCGAATTTTCTCTTTCCTCTCTTGTGGTCTCTTTCCCTCCAGCTTTCCTGCATTTTTCTCTCTTCTCTCTCTCTCTCTCTCTTGTATCTTTTTGCAGGTACTTCAGAATCAATGGCTCATCCAAAGATAAACTCTGGGTTTGATGTTGATTTAGACTCCTTCAACGCAACATCTGATAACTTCAAGGCCATCCTCGGCTTATTTCATGTTGCCGGTCTGACAAAGTTGATTTATTCAAGGTGCAAGATACTTGATGTTGAACTGACAGAGTTCAAGGACAATATGCAAATAGGAGCTGATGGCTCCCTCAATGGGAAAGTTTCTGAGACAGATATACATATAATAGAGGAATTGCTAAATCAAACATTTGATCTTACAACTGGCAGTGATTCAGATGAACTGACAGGGGAAGAGATCAAAAAGGTTCTAGAGATCATGCAGTTCAAGAAAGATACGACCATCAATCTGAAGAAGATTTATCTTGCAGAAGAATATAGATTCCTTGCTGATATAGTAGGGAAGGTGCTCCTATGCAAAATCTTAGCTCATGATGCTATCCCCAAGCAGCAGCTGCAAATCATGGGCATTCTAGTCCTTAAGAAGAAGATAAACTGGGGGATATGCCTCCTGAGAATGATTGGCCACAAATATGCTCACAAAGAAAATGCATACTTGATAATCATGAGCCAGGTGCTCTTCCACAGGACACCACAGCTACTCAATAAGATATTGATCCAGATGCTGATCCAACCCAGTTTAACCACACAAGTCCATCCATCCCTGACACAGAACCTGCACCTCAGGTTCCTCTCCTGCCTCAGCAACAACCATCCACCATATTCACAGACAATCAGTCTACTCCCCTACCACCATATCATATCTCTCCAGAAGTGTATCAATCCCACTCCCCTATCCACCAATATCTTCTAGGACTCAATGAGAACTTGACTGCAATCCCTCCAACAATCCTATCAACACCTCCACTTGCCTCCACCTCTAATTCTACACCTCCATTTGATGTTGAGCAAGTAATATCAAAAGCAGTAGGACTGGCTATTGGCACATTTGCTGACCTAATGGCCACTCAAGCTAGAAGGTTCAACAAAAAGTACTCACAGATGGAGAGTGAAGTGCAAGAATCAAAAGGGTCTCTCTTGGCTTTCACAGAAATTGTGTCCTCCTCCTTGGTAACTAAAGAATTCTTAACCTCCCTTGTTAGTAAGGTCAAGAAAGGGGAGAATATTCAGGAAGAGGAAATGCCTAATCTAGAAAAGGATGGCCAGGAGAAGGATAAAGTTGTTGAAGTTCCTGATCATGATAGACTTACTGTATTCCAAATAGTAAGGCTAGAATTTCGAGATGCAAATATCCAGGGGGATCCTCTTCCAAGCCCTCAAGATATTCTTGTACAAAATCATGGGGAGCTCCCATCAACTCAGGGAGAGCTCTTAGAAGATGAGCAGATATTGGATGAGGTTATATTAATTGCTAAGGAGGCTGCTGTGAATGCTGAACAGAATGCACAATCTCAAGGGGAGCCTCCCAAAGAAGACCACATGATGAAGAGGAGAATGAGCCTCTTGTATTTGCTCTAAGAAAGGTGATACCACAAGTATTCTCAAGAAAGAGGAAAAGTCCTGATGAAGATAAGTGATGTTCAGGTATTCTGTATACATATGAAACAATTCTCATTATCAAATGGATACAGTAATTCAGGATAGTATGAATACTTGGAAGTTTACTATATGATATATGTTCTTATTTAATAATGTCTGTATTGTATCTATATAATTGTTTGTATTAAGATTTTATGTCAAAATATGTGTAAAATCACTTTAAACAATCTGTAAAATTTATTAAGGTAAATAGGGGGAGATTGTTGGGAAAACTCCTTTTGATTTAACTTAACAAATTATCTATATGTGATTTTACTTCCTAAGAGTATTACCTTCATTTTATAGAAAGGGTAAAATGGTCATTAGATGTCTTCGGATATTACACTCATCTTAGAGTGTCAGGGCCAGGTCAAGATAATCACAAAGTCAGCTAAGTTAAGACTCGCGTCGAATGAAAGTCGATGCAAATTCAACTTGATGTCAAGTCGGTGCAACGTCGAAATGGACTCGACGTAGTAAGAAGAGCTTGTCGAAGCCATCAGTGAAGTTGACGCAACTTCTATTTCAACTCGACGCAGGAGATGAAGTCCAAGTTCAAGCTTCCAACTCGATGGATATGTCGAGAAGTATTCGACGTGACGTTGACATCTGAGTTCATTCAGATCTGAGAACTATTTCGAAGCCACTTCAATAAAAACTCAGAGGTGTTGGAACATGGTTGTCCGCATCTCCTAGGTTTGAGAATAACAAATCCAATGTGTATTTGATCTTGTGTGTATAAGTGTGCAGGAAACAAAGCCATGTGACTCAAGGATAATATAAGAAGGTTGCCCCTAAGTTTGAAGCCAAAATTCCAACATGCCCACTAGCGCCAGCGGTAGCACCTAGCGCTGGCGCTAGCTCTGATTAGAGCAACTTCAGGAGCTATTTTAGAAGGCGCTAGCGCTAGGCGGTAGCGGCTAGCGCAGGCGGTAGTGCGAACCACATGAGGAATGTCGGCAGGGTTTCCATGGAATGAAGATACGCACGCGGTGAATGTTTCCTAAATCGAGATAGCACCAGCGACAGCGATAGCGCAGGCGCTAGATCCAAGGCTATAAAAAGGACCCATTGGTTCCATCTTCCTCATCCTCTCCCACTCCTAAATTCCAGAGCTTTGTGCCACATCATATAGAGGAAGGTTTAGAGAGATACTCCCACAAATCCATGAAGGCTTAAGGAGATCCGTGGAGAAGATTTCAACAACGCTTCATCATCGTGATGAAATACCGCATCGACTATGATCATACTCTGTGGGTCTTCGTCTACTTCTTCAAGAGATCCATATAGAGGGAGTTTTTCATATTATTGTTGTTCATTTCATAATCGTTTAGTGAATTTGTCTCGTGTTGGCGACTAGGTCTGAGTAGGACTTAGGGCAGAAATTCGCCTTGTGTTGGCGACTAGGTCTAGGGTGTAGATCTAGGGGGTGCTCGAGGATGTATCAGTGGGAGGATTGGCTAGAACGGATTGAGGCCGTATATGGGGGAGGATAGGCTAAAGCCGCCGGTTCGTGGGGATACGAGTCAGGATAGAAAGTAAAAAGTCTTTTTATTATTCGCCTTCGATTTCTAACGTTATATGAAATCAAATTTTGTAATCCTACATTTAATATTAATAAAATCATGTCTCTATTTTATTTCACTTAATTTGTTTGATTTCTCTCTATTTTGATCGCTTTGCTTTTCAAGTATTTCAAAATATATTAAAAGTTTTAAAACCCTTATTCACCCCCCCCCCCCCTCCCCCCCGTCTAAGGGTGCCTACATATCCAACAAGTGCTATCAGAGCCAGATTTATTCTAAATCAGCTTAACAACCGAGAATAATGGCATCTCATGATCTCGCTTCTATTTGTGGGGGAAATTTTTATGAATAAGAAAAATCTCTTGCACCACCTTTATCCGAAGGGAGAAATTATAAATGGTGGAAATTTTTAATGAAAAAAATTATTAAAACTTTAGATATCGAAGCATGAAATATAGCAATAATAAGACCAGCAGGTGAAATAAATAAAAAAGAACATCACCTAAATGCAAAGGCTTTGAATAGTTTCTTTTGTGCTTTATCTCAAGAAAATTTCAAATTAATATATTGTTTTTCTAGTGCATTCAAAGTATGGAATTTTTTTGAAGAAATATATGATTTTTCTCTCACAGGTATGGAACAAACGCAAGAAGTGGATGTTGGGAATCCTACCCTCATGATTCCTGATTTGAAGAAGTCACCAATTCAAGAAAACTTCACTCTGAATTTGATTACTTTCTTAGCTTTATCATCTCAGTGAAAGCCAAGTACAAAGAATGTCTTGGTGACAAATATCGTCGGAAAGAGTATGCATGTCGTTGAAATGATGTGCAGAGCAAAGCAGAATAATCATGTCAGTTATTGTCGAGATAACATGCACATGATGATATCGTTGTGACATCAACACTACAACACCACACGACGATATCAGGATGCCGAGATGAAGGAAGAAGACTTAAGTACAAGTACAAGACAATGTCGACGACATCGTCGTAAGGAAGACTTGACATCAAAAATGCTAAGTAAGACAGATGTCGACGACATCATAGTACAGAATCCATATCGTTGAAAAGGCAAAGAAAGACTGATATCGATGATATAGTCGTAAAGAAGGCTTGACGTCGAGAAGGCCAAGGAAGCAGTTATGAAGACAGCAGTTGCTGAGGAATATCTTATCGACATGATACTGATAATGTTTTCGATAAAACAAGGTGGTGGCGATGACATCAAGCAGTCGAGAAGATTACGACGACATATCTAGAAGACAGTCTATCATCATAATCACTAGTGCAGAAGTGATGTCCAGTATCGTCGAGATATCCTTGTCTGAAGAAGAAGGAAGTAGACTTGAAGATCTATCCAAGTCCAAGACAACGACAAGCTATGTCATCGAGATATTGTCCATGTCATCGTAACAATAGAAATATCGTCGAGACAGATTCAAATTCTGCCAGACGCGCTGTCAGTAATTAATGTCGCTGCCTGCTTGTCTAATCAGCGCGTGCTGTTAAGGAAAGGGCTTCAGACACTTAAGAAATTTTACAGGAGACCGTTGGGGGGCTCCTCAGTCTTATAAAAGGGATAAGTGTCTTCCCTAATTGATTATAGAGAATACTAAAGAATTTACGTGAGAACTAAAAGAACAAAAAAGTGGCGTAAAGAAGGAACAAGAACCGAGAACAAAACGATCTTCATCATTCGTTCTACAAGAATCAATCTAGCTTCATCAGCTGATAAAAGAGTTCCAGATAGAAGAAAAACTTGAAGAAGATCTATGTTGTCAAGGTTCAAATCAGAAGCATCTTCTTCAAGACAAGAAGCCAATCTCCATCAGGCAGAAGAATTTTTATTTACTCTTTCTCTGTAAGGCTTGCGGGCCAAAAACTGTAGGATCTGTTTACAGATCTAAGTGTCGAGCTTGCGGGCTTGAGAGTTATGAGGCTTGAGGGACATGGAAGTGGACTTGCGGGTCCGATCATGTCGAGCTTGCGGGCTTGAGAACTGTGAGGCTCGAGGTCCAGGGAAGTGGACTTGCAGGTCCAAGAGGCAAGACTTGTGGGTCTGTGCTGTGTAGGGCTTGAGGGCCTGAGTGTCCGGTTTGAGGACCTGAGTGCAGTAGGGGCTTGCAGGACTAGGCTGTAGGACTTGCGGGTCCATGTTGTAAGGCTTGTAGGCCTGAGATTTTGGCGGAGTTTGCCGAGTCTAGCATACTGCTAGATAGGCACAGTGGGACATAGGACTACTCAAGACACCCCATCTTGAGGAACCTATATACATCTGGTGTTGTGTGCTGTGATTTTCTGTGTGTTTCTTTTGTGCTGCGTTTAGAATATATACAATCTATGCAAAAAGATTTCAAAACAGCCAAACCACCTAATCCCCCTCCTCTAGGTGATCGTTCCATACCTAACAAGTGGTATCAGAGCCAGGTTGATCAGAAAGCGACTTAACCGTCAGATCTAGATCTTGGAACGACTCAATATGGCTGGAGGTGATCAACATCGAGAAATGAGAGCCATGAAACTCCCAATCTGCACAAAGGAGAACTTTCCTATCTGGAAGGAAAGAGTGAGATTATTTATGGAGGCAGCTGATCCCAGAGTGTACATAACTGTTAAAGAGGGTCTCTTATCCCCTCGACTGCATCCACTATTGATCCAACTCAGAAAGTGGCAAAGAAGTATGCAGACATGACCAAGGATGAGCTTGCCTTGGCAAGCCTAGATAAGAGGGCACAAAACATAATTGTAAGTGCCATTGACGATTCAACCATCCAGAACCTCATTCACTGCGAGACGGCCAAGGCGATGTGGGAGTCCCTGATCATCTATATGGAGAGTATTGAAGAGGGAAGGGATGATAGGAAATCCCTCCTCCATCAGGAGTATGAAGCCTTCAAGCAAGGCAAGAATGAAACCATTTATAGCTGTTATGAGAGGTTTTTCAAAATAGTAAATGGGCTGAAAAACTATGGCAGAGACTTCACAAACTCTGGCCTAAATGATAAGTTCCTTAGATCTCACTCTAAGGAATGGGAAATTAAGATTTGTTCCATCAGAGAGATGGGTCAGCTGGGCATCTTGGAGCCCAAGAACCTGTATGGGAAGCTGCTGTCCCATGAACTTCAGCGCAACACCAGGAAAGCTGAAGAACAAAGCTCAAAGGGGAGCTCTAGAGAAAGATCTGTGGCTCCTTAGGCTGAGAGCACAAGGAGGTCCAAGGACAAGACTCCTGCATACCGGAACAGATCAGAGAGCAGTGAAGAGTTTGATGCCAGCACATCAGATTCTGATAATACTAATAGAGAGATAGCCCTTCTCTCTAAGCAGTTCAAGAAGCTGATCTCCAAAAGAAGAAGAGACAAGTACATACCCTCCTCTTCAATCTCGAGAAGATCTGATCAATATGACATATCTAAATCCTCAAGGGAGGACAAGTATAAATCAAAACCTGGTAATTTGATTTTGCTAACATTGTTTGATACTCCTGTAATAAAATAGGTCATATAGCTGATGAATGCTCTTCTAAGAGAAGGGAATCAAAGAACTATGAAGATTAGAGAAGGTCAAGGGACAAGAAGAAACCTGAAAGAGGGTTTGTAGCAAAGAAAACCAGAACTCTAAGTGATTCTGATTCAAGTTCCTCATATACTGAGGAAGAAGCACTGCTTGGCATGATGGCCATAAATGAGGACAACCAGGATGACATCTCTCCTGGGAAGGTACCTATCAAAGCTCATCTATCTGCCTCTGATTCTGAATCAGTAGCAGACTCTTTGCATGATGATAAGAGTGAGTCTGCTGCCAACAACACAACCTCAAGATCCCAATATGAAGTTGAATCTGACCTGATAAAGCAGTATAAAGCTTTATGAAAAGCTTTCAAGAAATGTAAGAAACTCCTCAAAGTACAGACCAAGGAGTTAGATTCCTTGAAGGCTGCCCAGTCTGAGCTCAAGGAGACAGCTGAAAAGCTGGTTGTCATGAGCAAATAAGTGGATAGATTCAAGGAAGCCATAAAGATTAAGAATGCTGAATTGGGTCAGAAGAACAAGGTCATTAAGGACCTTGAGGAGATGCTGCTGGCTGAGAAGAAACTTGTTGCAAGCTTCTCTATGCCCAAGACAGTCTTGCCTATTATTGATACCTTCTCTGGATCATTCAGAGCTGGTATAGTATTCAATCAGGAGACTATCAAGGACAAAAGCTCTGAAGCTCAACCTTCTTTTAAGGTGTTAGTATCAGGTTCTTTTGCCCATGGACCTATAGCAACACCACTCAAGAGTAAGGGAAAAGCTGCTTCTACAAAGCCTGTTCCCAAGAAGGTGAACCAACAAGTGGTGAGACCAGCTCCACTCCACACTCACACCTGTGAGGTTCACCCAAGACCTATTAGGTCAGTTGTCTTCCCTCATGCTCACCAACACTCCCACCCCACTCAGATGGTGAGGAAGAAGAGAAGATATAACAGATATGAATGCTGGTGATGTGGGAAAGTAGGCCACTTTGCCCTGGACTTTTGGTTCAACCCAACAGGACCCAATGCAAAGAGAGTGCAGAACCCTCAATGGTGTGATGTTCCATTTTATCTTCCTAACAGGAACCAAGGACCCAAACCAAATTGGGTACCTAAGGGTAATTAACTTTTCTTGCAGATATGTCCAATTGTCAACCAATATCCAATCTGGTATTTGGATAGTGGCTGCTCCAGGCACATTACTGGAGTCAGGAAGTATATAAGAAGCTTCAACCCTGTGGAGAATGGACCAACGGTGACATTTGGAGGTTCAGAAAAGGGGGTGACTAAAGGTTATGGTAATATTTCTAATGGCTTAGTTACCATCACAAAGGTAGCTTATGTTGAGGGATTGAAACATAATCTCATAAGCATAAGTTAGTTTTGTGATCTAGGTTTTGTTATCATCTTCCACAAGGATAAGTGTTTAATTAAGAGGTCTTTAGATTCTGAGGCTACCTTAACTGGCACTAGGAGTGGTAATATTTATTGCTTAAATTTTTTAATGCAAATTCTTCCATGCCTATGTGTCTTGTAGCTAATTACAAAGAAGCTCTATGTGTACAATGGCACAAGAGACTTGCACACATTAACTATGAGTCTATATGCAAGCTTTTCTCACAAGACCAAGTTAGAAATGGACCTAATATTACTTGCATCAAGAAAGGTCTGTGTCAAGCTTGCCAACTTGGAAAGCAGACAAGGACCAGCTTTAAAAGCATATCTGACAAAGATTCCTTTAGGTGCTTATTTCTATCGCACATGGATCTGTTTAGTCCTATGTCAGTTCTCAGCTTAAGAGGGAAGGCTTACACCCTTGTAGCAGTTGATGATTACTCAAGGTTCACTTGAGTGTTCTTCCTTAAAAGGAAGTCAGATACCTTAGATATCTTGAAGAACTTTGTCAGGCAGATCCAGAATGAGATGGACTGTACTGTGGTCAAATTCAGAAGTGACCATGGTGCAGAATTTCAGTCAGGATCCATGACAGAATTCTGCCAAGAACTAGGTATCTCCCAAGAATTTTCCTCCCTATAATTCCTCAACAGAATGGGGTTGCAGAAAGGAAAAACAGAACCTTGATAGAGGCAAGTAGGACAATGCTAAGTGACTCCTTTCTACCAGAATATTTATGGGCAGAGGCTTTCAATACCGCTTGTCATGTAGTAAACATGGCCTCCATCATCAAAGACCACAAGAAGACTCCCTTTGAACTGATGAAAGGCAGAAAACCTACCTTATCCTACTTCAGGATCGTTGGTAGTAAATGATATGTCCTTAATAATGGGAAAGCCAAGCTAACCAAGTTTGCTGAGAAAAGCAGTGAGGGTATTTTTGTTGGCTACAACTCCTATAACAAGGCTTATAGGGTGTACAACATCAACACCCAAGCAGTTGAAGAATATGTACACGTTGTATTTAATGAGACTAGCCTTATATATAAAGGTTGGTCTAGTTCTCTAGTGAATGCAGGTACAGCAGAGAAAATGGAAAAGCTATCCATTGAAGATAAGGCTGAGACCTCAGTTAAAGACAAAAACCACTCAGTAATAGTTGAAATTGATGAAGATGCTGTGGAAGGCTCAGAAACAGTAGAAGAAATGCAACCTGAAGAACCTGCCACAATAGAAGTCCCCAGAATACTGCCAGTTGCCTTGAGACAAGTGAGAGATCATCCTCAAGAGAAAATAATAGGAGATGTCAACCAAGGAGTGCTGACAATGAGCAAAGTTGTGAATGAAGCATTGTACCTGAGTTTTCACTCTCAAATTGAACCCAAGAAATTTGAGGAAGCAAATCAGGACCCATTTTGGATTGAAGCAATGCAGGAGGATCTGAACCAATTTAAGAGATGCAAAGAATGGAAGCTGGTTCCAAGACCCCAAGGACAAAATATTATAGAAACTAAGTGGGTCTACATAAATAAATTGGATGAGAATGGAGTCATCACTAAGAATAAAGCAAGGCTAGTGGTAAAGGGCTATAGACAGGAAGAGGGGATTTACTTTGATCAGACTTTTGCCCCTGTAGCCAGACTAGAAGCCATCAGACTGTTCTTGGCCTATGCATCCTACCAAGGATTCAATGTCTATCAGATGGATGTGAAGTCAGCCTTTCTGAATGGTGGCCTCAAAGAAGAAGTCTATGTAGAACAGCCTTCAGGTTTTGTTGATTCTACTTATCCTGACAATGTATATTTTCTTAGAAAAGCCCTATATGGCTTAAAATAGGCACCTAAAGCCTGGTATGAGACTCTGTCAAGCTTTCTCATTGAGAACAAATTCTCCAGGAGAAAGATTGATAAGTCATTGTTCCTAAGGGAAGTTAAGGGCAAGATTTTGCTAGTTCAGATCTATGTAGATGATATTATCTTTGGCTCTACAGATGACAATCTCTGCAAAAAGTTTGCCAACTTGATGTAAGGAAAGTTTGGGATGAGCAGAATGGGTAAGCTCAAATACTTCCTAGGTCTCCAAGTGAAATAATCTGAAGATGGTATATTCATCTCACAGACCAAGTTCATTAGAGAGCTAGTCAAGAAATTTGGATTGGAGAGTGCTTCTTCTATGAAGAATCCAATGGGAACCAATGTGTCTCTGGACAAGGATGAGAAGGGAATACCCTTTGATGAAACCAAGTACATATGCATGATTGGATCTTTGTTGTACTTAACTGCAAGTTGGCTTGACATAATGTTTGCCACATGTGTCTGTGCTAGATATCAGGAGAACCCTAAGGAATCTCATCATGTCTCTATCAAGAGAATCTTAAGATACCTAAAGGGTACATCAAATCTTGTCCTATGGTACCCTAGGAATAATGGGTGTGAACTGACAGGCTTCTCAGATGCAGAATATGTAGGATGCAAAGAAGATAGGAAAAGTACATCAGGGGCATGCCAATTCCTTGGAGGAAGACTGATCTCTTGGAGCAACAAGAAGCGGACAAGTGTAGCAATCTCCATAGCAGAATCATAATACATCTCTGCTGGGAGCTGTTGTGCTCAACTGCTATGGATTCAACATCAACTTGAAGACTACAATCTAAAGATGACCAAAACACCCTTGTTTTGTGACTCCTCTAGTGCAATCTCAATTGCTAAGAACCCTGTCTCACACAACAGGACTAAACACATTGAGATCAGGTATCACTTCATCAGTGAGCATGTGGAGAATGAAGATATCACCCTTGAGTTTGTTCCCACAGACAAACAAGTGGTTGATATATTCACAAAGCCCCTAGATGAAGCTAACTTTAAGCTCTTTAAGTTCCAATTGGGGATGTTAAACGTAGAGTAATTTTCAAATTACTGTTTACTAATCATTCTTCATATGTTAGTAAGAAGATCTCACAGGTCAAGTGCTGAAGAAGTCTGACAAGAAAGTCTACCAAGTGCCAAAGTCAGACAAATATCAAATAATGGTCACGACGACACAGGCTCAAGCACTTGAAAATAGTGACTGCATGGTCTATATTGAAAAAGTCAGAAAGGGGGAGAAAGAATATAACCTGCGAGAAAGAATATGACTTAGGAGATGCACTAGTCAAGGGGGAGAGTTCAGAGGAATCAAATGAAGAGGAAAAAGAAAGGAGATCTCAAAAGAAGGGGGAGTAAAGAAAAGAGACATCACATCAAGGGGGATCTACTAGCTCGGGAAGATGCAAAAACTAAGGTGAAGGTAACTATGTTAATGTTCACTGCATAAACTCATATTTATTGTTAAGTGAAAGTAATTTTGAATTGGGGTTCTGACTTCTTCAAATAGGGGGAGATTGTTGGGAATCATGCCCTCATAATTCCTGATTTGAAGAAGTCACCAATTCAAGAAAACACCACTTTGTATTTGATTGCTTTCTTAGCTTTATCATCTCAGTGGAAGCCAAGTACAAAGAATATCTTGGTAACAAATATCGTCGAAAAGAGTATGCATGTCGTTGAAATGATGTGCAGAGCAAAGCAGAATGATCATGTCAGTTATCGTCGAGATAACATGCACATGATGATATCATTGTGACATCAACACTACATCACCACACGACGATATCGGGATGCCTAGATGAAGGAAGAAAACTTAAGTACAAGTACAAGACAATGTTGACGACATCATCGTAAGGAAGCCTTGACATCGAAAAGGCTAAGTAAGACAGATGTCGACGACATCATAGTAAAGAAGCCATATCGTTGAAAAGTCAAAGAAAGACTGATATCGATGATATCGTCGTAAAGAAGGCTTAACGTCTAGAAGGCCAAGGAAGCAGTTATGAAGAGAGCAGTTGCTGAGGAATAGCTTATCGACATGATACTGATAATGTTGTCGATAATACAAGGTGGTGGCGATGACATCAAGCAGTCGAGAAGATTATGATGACATATCCAGAAGGTGGTCTATCGTCATAATCACTAGTGCAGAAGGGATGTCCCGTATCGTCGAGATATCCTTGTCTGAAGAAGAAGGAAGTAGACTTGGAGATCTGTCCAAGTCCAAGACAACGACAAGCTCTGTCGTCGAGATATTGTCCATGTCGTCATAATGATGGAAATATTGTCGAGACAGATTCAAATTCTACCAGACGCACTGTCAACAATTAATGTCGCTTCCTGGTTGTCTAATCAGCGTGTGTTGTTAAGGAAAGGGCTTCTGACACGTAAGGAATTTTACAGGAGATCGTTGGGGGTTCCTCAGTCTTATAAAAGGGATAAGTGTCTGTCCTAATTGATTACAAAGAATACTAAAGAATTTACGCGAGAACTAAAAGAACAAAAAAGCGACGTAAAGAAGGAACAAGAACGGAGAACAAAACTATCTTCATCCTTCGTTCTCCAAGAATTAGTCTAGCTTCATCAGCTGATAAGAAGAGTTCCAGATACAAGAAAAGCTTGAAGAAGATCTGTGCTGTTAAGGTTCAAATCAGAAGCATCTTCTTCAAGACAAAAAGCCAATCTCCATCAGGCAGAAGAATCTTTATTTACTCTTTCTCTGTAAGGCTTACCGGCCAAAAACTGTAGGATCTATTTACAGATCTGAGTGTCGCGCTTGCAGGCTTAAGAGCTGTGATGCTTGAGGGCCAGCATAGTGGACTTGCGGGTCCGATCGTGTCGAGCTTGCGGGCTTGAGAACTGTGAGGCTCGAGGGCCAGGGCAGTGGACTTACGGGTCCAAGAGGCAGGACTTGCAGGTATGTGATGTGTAGGGCTTGAGGGCCTAAGTGTTGGGTTTGCGGACCTGATTGCAGTAGGGGCTTGCGGGCCTAGGATGTAGGACTTGCGGGTCCGTGTTGTAAGGCTTGAGGGCCTGAGATTTTGGCGGAGTTTGCCGAGTCTAGCATACTGCTAGATAGGGGCGGCTGGACAGAGGACTACTCAAGACACCCTGTCTTAAGGAACCTCTATACATCTGGTGTTGTGTGCTGTGATTTTCTGTGTGCTATTTCTGTGCTGTGTTTAGAATATATACATTCTGTGCAAAAAAATTTCAAAACAACCAAATTACCTAATCCCCCCCTCTAGGTGATCGTTCTGTACCTAACAATGGAGAACATACAAGGTTGCACAAATGGTCAAGAAATCTCCTCTCATGATGGGTCAATGGAGTGCACATCAAGTGGAAAAGAAGAAATCTCATCTTTGGAAGAGGAATGCCAAAAAAGATAAAGATAACAAAGGAACTATATGCTCAAATCTCACCGCATCCAAAAGAGTTGTAAGGAAATCAAATTCCATCTTTTGTAATTCTATTTCTACATAACAATTGCTACAAACTACTAAGCATAAAATTAAGAAATTAAAAAAAATTTAAATTCAAAATTACGTTTAGAAAATAAAAACTTAAGAGCTAAATTTAATGTAGAAACAAAGATTGATGTGTTTGATTATTCTCCACCTTACACTTCAATTGAAAATATAAAACCATGTTTTGATTGCAATATTCTTAAAGAAAAACTCAAGGTATATGAAAAGGAGCATCTTAAAGAACATAATGAAAAATTATCTTCAGAAAATTCATGTTTTAAAAGTGATTGTGCTATGTGTAAAAGTTATAAAATTGAAATTAAAGAGATGGATGAAACATTTGAAGAATTTAGAAATAACTATCAAACTCATATTGACTCAATTGTTTCCACTTTTAAAAATAGCACAATTGCTTATAATAAAGCTAGACATAATCTTATGAAAAAAAATGATGAATTAAAATCAAAAATCAACTTGCTTATGAAAATTATGAATAAAAATTCTCAACACACAAATTCACAATATCAAGCAATATCTAAAATAAGTTGAATATAAATATGAATATCTTGACTAAGCCTAATAATGGGAGTAAGAAACACAAAGTTTTTGTAAATCAAAATCCAAATCATCATTATTTACAAAATCATGTTTCTCCCAACTTGAAATTAGAATTACACAAATTTCCAATGAACAGTACTTTCAATAATCATTACAATTATAACCTTCAAAATAAAGATAATCATAATGGAAATTTGATGCATAAGAATAACATTAAACCAAGGTTTGAATGGAGGTGCAAAGCTAAAAATGAAATATTAACTTCACATGAAAGGACCCATTCATCATTATCTCCCCACAAGCCAACACGTTATATTTGGGTACCCAAAGCAACCATAACACTTGGTCCCCTTTGGATACCTTAATCTCTTATTTGTTAGGTATCATCAAATGCATGAAGTAGAATCTTTTCAAAATGAAATATACAAATTTCTACTTAATGATATGCTTTAATGTCTTTTTATTTTTCTTCTTTTCTTATTTTCTTTAAGCTATCATGTCATGGTCATCTTATACATTATTAGAAATATGATTTTATCTCTTAAAGCTTAATAAGTTTATAAATCAAATTGATCAAAATTTAAAGTCATATTTTATTTTGATGACCTATCTATCTTTCTTAAATTCATTGCCTATAAACATCTTATATTATCCATATAAATCAAATTCTAAATTTGTTATGAGATATTTATCTAAATTAATAAAATCATGAATTTCAATTTTTCTCTTTCAAAAAATTTTAGTCTATAAATTTTAAATATTTAGTTTGGGTAGCAACCAATAATACTTAAATATCTTGAGAAAGGGAGATTTGAGATGTCACCCCATCACATCTCCTAGTACCGGTGCGAACCTTTCATAGGGTAGACCTTGGGAAGTCCAAGATCCACTCTAAATTGCTAAGTCCAACTAAAGTCTAGCAAAGATCAAATTAATTATAGACTCTTGCAATAATCGAAAAAGAAAAACTATCATTATCTTGCATTTTAGAAATGTATATATATTCATAATTCATGATTGAAAATAAAATCACAAAAGTCATGCTGATCGAATATATTATCATTCTAAAAATTGAAATAAGCTCATAATTTAAACCTAATCATTTTATATGTCCATGATCATATACTAATATTGTATGTCTCACGATAGCGGAGCGTAGGATTGGATGCATTAAAGTCCTAACCTCTAAGTCATGTCTTGTCCTAAACTGAGGAGGGTTCCAGTGGGGCCTTGCGAGGCACTGGGGGAAAGAGTGCTAGGTTGAGAGTTCTCTAATGTATGTATATGGGAGTAACACCCCAACCTACGGCATGTGTGTAGCTCCCCATGCCCATCTGTCACTTAGTACGGGGCTAGGGTGTATACATATAGTCTGAGTATTTTTTATCTAGGGCATACCTATTTTTATGCATGAACATTATTATTTTTAATCACTAAAATCATGCATATTTGATTTGTTCAATCATGTCTTCTTGTGTTTACAATTCCTATCTTTTTCAGTTTACATTATTTTGATAAACACAAGCCTTAGAAAAAAAATCAAAATGAAGATTTAAGAAAATATATCTCATGAGATGTTTAGTCATATAAGAAAACGCTAACATTTCATGCAATTTGCACTATCTAGACATCTCCAAAATTTTTGAAATTTCTGCATGAAACTACTCTTGGGACATTAATCACGATCAATAATCAAAATTTTCAAAATCTTAAAAAATAGTGTACTCTTTGTCGCGCTAGCGCTAGCACCAACGCTAGCTCGAGTGTCCAATTTTCTGTGGTTTTAAATTTTGAAAAATCACTAAAAATATGTTCTTTTATATGTACTACTTATTTTTGCATTTCTGCGGTTAATTGATTTATGAAAAATCAAAATTATTTTTCAAAATATCAAAAAAAAATTTGTATGGACTTTATTGTGAAAATCAAGCATGGTTTAATCTATCATTTAGACCTTCTACAATGTTGTGATTCATCTTTTCAACCTACTTTGAACATTGTTTTTATCAAGCTTTGATATATCTAATCACATGTGCATCAATTGTAATGAAAATATTGTGTAGAACTAAGCTTAGCATGCCTCTAAGTATGAGTAAATGTTTTATGGATGATAATGATATTTATTCACTCACTTATTTTGGCAAACTCTACATGTGCTTTTAATCTAAGAATGCTTGGTTGTGTATTGTAATTATACAATGAATTAAAATTGCACAAGTATCTTACCTACACTACTTTTATTTGCATTCTTAAAAATTAAGAAAAGTGGTTGTGCTTTCAAAATTAAATTGGTTTGCAAAACAAGTGTATTCAGAGAATTTTGTACAAAATAAAAAATCATGAAATAAATTGACAAAGATAACTCCACCAAGCACTACTTGAACCTCCTGATAAGTCTTAATGAGCATTGTGAGGTTGAGCACCTTGGAAAGAATAGTAAAGTGCCTTGTGCAAACCTTAGTTCTTTCTTTACACCACTTATTCTTAAGTACACCGGATCACAAAAATTCACTATTGAAAAATAAAGTGTGTGATCCCCCAAGCACTACTTTGCACCCTAATAAGTCTTAATGAGTATTGTGTGTGCAGAGCACCTTGGTAGTTGTACATTTTTTCTATGTGCATTGAAGTGTGTGGAAGTAAAATTATTTGTGTTTTATTGTGCACTTTACTCTACATATGTCTTGTATTTTTTATTAAACCATTTGTTTACTCTCTTCAAAATACACTTATGTGCACATCATTATCTTCCATAACACTTCTTCTCATGAGTATTGGATCCTAATGTAAATTTTATACCACTCCTTATATAAAAATGCACTAGATAACCTAGCACGCTCTCTACAATGTTTGGTATGTCTTGAATTTGTGAATTGATATAACATTGTAGTAGTCTCTTTTTGATATCTTACTTTCATGCTTGGTTGAACCTTAAAGTTTTTAAAAGAAAAATGATTTACAAAAACATCTTGCTTTTTGGAACTTAAACTCATATTTTCTTCTTATGAATCATCATGATTGCAAAAAGATGTTTCTTGTAATTCTACAAGTCTTCCGCATCATTACCATATATTTTCACCTTGCGCTTTCATGCTTATTTAAAGTCTTCTCTTTTGTGTGCATCATCACTTGAATCTTAAAATTCCTTTCCTTCAACAAGTGGTAAACTTGTTTGGTAAACTTTATATTGGTTTGTGCTAAACATGAATATTATTTTTATGTTAAAAACTCTGACTTATTTCTATGAAAATTCTTGTGCTGAAAACTCCTCATCATCTCACTAAAAGCTCGATCATGTCTTATCTTTTCTTATCAAATTATCCTCTTTCTTTGTCTCTTACTACCTTAACCCACTTTTGCTAATAACAAAAGGGGGAGAACTAACATGATAAATAATAATCGCTATCAAAAGGGAAAACTAACATGATTAATGATTAAGAAAACAGCTTACATATAAGGGGAGCATTCACATAGGGGAGCATGTATTTAGGGGGAGCAATTCTAAATACCTAAAATGATAATTATCCTAAGTCATCACTCACACGCACACACAAGTAGGTTTCATCATGCTTTATATATTAATGCTTTGATGTATCATTAATGGATTTGTTATTATCAAAATGGGGAGTTTGTTGGAACATGGTCTTCCGCATCTCCTAGGTTTGAGAATAAAAAATCCCATGTGTATTTGATCTTGTGTGTTTAAGTGTGTAGGAAACAAAGCCATATGACTCAAGGATAACATAAGAAGGTTGCCCCCCAAGTTTAAAGCTAAAATTCCAACATGCTCACTAGTGCTAGCGGTAGCACCTATCGCAGGCGCTAACTATGATTAGAGCAATTTCGGGAGCTATTTTTGAAGGCACTAGCACCAGGCGGTAGCGCGAAGCACATGAGGAATGTCGACAGGGTTTCCTTGGAATGAAGATACGCATACAGAGAATGTTTCCTAAACTGGGATAGCGACGACGGTAGCGATAGCGCAGGCGCTAGCTCCAAGGCTATAAAAAGGACCCTTTGGCTCCGTCTTCCTCATCCTCTCCCACTCCTAAATTCCAGAGCTTCGTGCCACATCATATAGAGGAATGTTTAGAGAGATACTCCCATAAATCCATGAAGGCTTAAGGAGATCCGTAGGGAAGATTTCAACACGCTTCATCATCGTGATGAAAGACCGCATCAACTACGATCATACTCTGCGGGTCTTCGTCTACTTCTTCAAGAGATCCACATAGAGGGAGTTTTTCATATTATTGTTGTTCATTTCATAATCATTTAGTGAATTTGCCTCGTGTTGGCGACTAGGTCTGGGTAGGACTTAGGGAAGAAATTCGCCTTGTATTGGAGACTAGGTCTAGGGTGTAGATCTAGGGGGTGTACGAGGCCGTATCCGGGGGAGGATTGGCTAGAGCGGCTTGAGGCCGTATTTGGGGGAGGATAGGCTAAAGCCACCGATTTGTGTGGATACGACTCGGGATAGAAAATGAAAAAGTCTTATTATTATTCGCCTTCGATTTCTAGCGTTATAAGAAATCAAATTTTGTAATCCAATATTTCATATTAATAAAATCATGTCTCTATTTTATCTCACTTAATTTGTTTGATTTCTCTCTATTTTGATCGCTTTGCTTTTCAAGTATTTCAAAATATATTAAAAGTTTTACAACCCTTATTCACCCCCCCCCCGTAAGGGCGCCTACAGATCAAACAAGAGGTGCGTCGATAAGAAGGAAGTCAATTCGACGCAACATCGACATCTGAGTTCAGTCGGAGCTAAGAAGGATTTCCAATCTACTCCTATAAGAACTCAGAGGTGCGTTGATATGAAAGAAGTTCTATTCGACGCCGCGTCGAATACAGTCTGAAAAGGAAGCTTTCTCTGTTGTCCTTTTAACACCTTTTCAGAAGGACCACAAAGCTAAAGACAGTTCTCCAACGGCTCGTTTATTTCCAAGAATGGAATGGAGTATTCCAGGACACAACAAAAACATTGTTGGAAGGTATTCACATCTGATGGACGAGTCGGGATCAAAAGAAGAAAGGTAAATCAAATGTCCAATAAGAGTTTCTTTTCAGGACAGACTAAAAGGTGAAAGAAATTCAAATCCCAATCATACAGAATAAGTATGCTGAAGAGGAGAAGAAAATCAGCACATTGATAATTATTATTCATCTGTCGAAAAAGGGGTCTCCTTCTTATTTCTCCTTCAACCCTAAGACAGGAAAATAAGTGCTCTCTCTGCACAGAAAAAGAATACAACTGCTCCCTCTTCTTCATCACACATCAGCTAGTTAACAAGAAGTGGATCAAGCAAATAACCCATGCAATCATCTCAATCATAAGTAAGGGTTCATCATATACGGATCCAGTGAAGATCAGAAGCTGCAGTTCTTGAGAAATTGATTTTGAAGAATTCTGAGAACAGAATTATATTCTCCCTCTTCTTTCTTTCTACTCTCTTATTCTTCAAACTTTAAAAGAGTTTTATTAATCCCTCTTTCAAAGGATTCAGTGGTTCTAAGAGTCTCCTTATCAAAAGACTCAGTGGTTCTAAGAGTCTCTTGATCAAAAGACTCAGAGGTTCTAAGAGTCTCCTTATCAAAAGACTCAGGCACAGGTTGTGCAATCCTACCAGGGAGGTAGAAGAGAGGAGTACCCACATTATGGGGAACCTCTATAAAAATTCTCGTGTCCTCTGTGTGTTGATTTTCTGTGTTGTCCCTCTTTCAATTTTTTTGTTTATTTTTCCAGCAATCTGTCTTTACTTTATTCTGTCTTTGGATTGTTGATTGCATAATACTTAGTGTTTTTATTGTGTGTGCATAATTAGAGTAGAAAATATTTAAAACTCTATTCACCCCCCCCCCCCCCCCCCCCCTCTAGAGAATACTCAGAGGCACACTGCCCACTTTCACCTTTAGTTCTCACTTTTCATAGATAGCAAGCCTCTCAGGTACTTCCATCGTGGCTACGAAACTAGTGGATCGGGTCCTCCACTCCTAGGCGGGTATACACACTACCAGGCCTAGACCTCATGTATGCCTCTATATACTTCCTAGGTGCACTTCATGAGCTCTCGCGTACTATTGCTGGAAAGCCACCAGTCTTTTATGGCCGGGTGTGTATTTTCAGGGATCGTCCTCCAGACTGCTATATAAATAACCTACTGGACCCTCAAACCCTCACACCACGCCAGAGTCAACATACTGCCATCTGTGTGACGATTGGACCAGTACCGAAGACATGCCACTATTTTATGCACATGCAAGGTTTATCTCACCACCCGAGCCTCCAGCTTGCAGGACAAACCCGCCCTGATATCATAACCTCTCGAGCCTCCAGTTCGCAGGACTAACAAGTCCATGTACCATTCCATCCCATATATTGGGACAAGGTTTACCTTTATCAATTTCTCTTACTTAAACTACTCATATCTATTATTCAGTTGTACTTAGAAGTTTATGGTCAATCCTGGACTTCCCGAGGGTTACCCGTTGAAGGGCTCGCATCGGTACTACAGAATGCAATGGGATGAAGCCCAAATCCCCCTTTCCAGGATATTTACTTTTATTGGTGACTACCCATCACTAATACCCACTCTCCTTATTACTCTTAACTATCCTAAGATGATTTGAGATACTTGTAGGGGAGTGACGATCTATTGTCAGACACCAAGACTAGAATTCCCCTTAATGTGAGTGACAATCTATCGTCAGACACCAAGACTAGAACTCCCCTTAATATTTATGTACACTAACACTTAGCACCATATGGTGCCTTGACCTAGGACTTCAACCAGAAGTCTATGACACTACAATTGCCACTGAATCAGTTGAGTTTAATCCCTATGATCACCTCCAAGATCTACCCTTAAGCAAACGTTCTATTGAATGACGCATAACCCCTTTGACCTCCAATACACTATGTGTGGTACAAATCCTTACATATTTGTCTGCATGTCCCCAAAATTATACTAATGGTGCACTATGATCATATTATCATCCTGAATGATTAACAAAAGTCTTCTAAGGTGGAAATGCCCCAATCATAACTTTATATAAATGTGTGACATGAATCTAAATTAATTTCCAAACTATAGTACAAAAGTTCTCAAAAAATTCTACAACTTCTAGGGGATGATATAAATGATGTCATAAAGATATGTTCCAAATTTCATTCAGTTCCTAGGTGTTCTTGCCGGCCTGATCATTACATCAAGTTCTACTATTTGCAGACTAGTAATAAAGTTGAACTAGTTTTGTTCTCTAAGATGTAACCTTCACTATACCAATGCATAAGTTGCTCCTCCTTGCTGCCAAGTGTCAGCCACCCCTGGAATTTGGCTGGAAATTCCCTGGAGAACTCTGATATGGGCTTGCGCAAAGGAATGGAGAGCCATGTGGCCTCCATTCCTCAAAATCCTCCTTGTCCTTTATGAAGTTTGGGGAAAATGACATTTTTGCCCCCATACATGTCTTCTCTCTCCAATTTCAGATGGCATACGATGTCAATTGGCATGTGGACTACTGAATGGGATTGGGTTGAGGCCTTGGCCCATTTGGAATCCACTTGGGCTTTTAATTTCCTCCTTTAGGCCTAATGTTGACCATGGTTGACTTTAAGGTTGACTTGGTCAAATTGATGAGTGGGCTAACCTCAGTTGATGGTCATGAGTCCTATGACCTTACCCAAAGCCCATTGGTCCATGGTGAGGCTCCAAGCCTCTAATTGAGCTAATTGAGCCATATGGTGCGATATTGACCAAAATTGGGCTATGTTTTGACTTGGTCAAATTGGGTCAATTGGTTGACGAATTGATGGGGACTTGTTCAATTGAACCTCTTTAAGCGTTTGACAAGTTGTAGTTGGGTCAATTTGGCCATATGAAGTCAAATTGAGCCAATTTGGGTTGAATTGAGTTATGTTGACTTAAGTTTGACTTTGGTCAATTTGGCCAATTTGGTTGACCAATTGATGGGGCTTTTGGTCAATTGAGTCTCCTTTAGGGTTATGGACATAGTGGTGAGGTCAATTTGTACTTGTGAGTTCAATTTGAGCGATTTTGATCTAAGTTGGCTTGTGTTCACTTGAGGGTACTATGTAAGTTCACCTTAACTCAATGTGTCCTAAGGTCACCTCCTTGCCTCAACTCACCATTATCACCACATGTCATTCTCTGACACCATCATGGGGTCTAGTAGTATTAGGTATGTTATAGATAAGTGTAACGACCCAATTTCCAGTACGAATGAAAATAAAATGAAATTGGTGTGCCAATAAGATTAAGATTTAATTATGAAGTATGGTGTGCCAATAGAGAAATATGGTTGATTTCTGGTTTTGGTTTTTTTTGCACTTAAACTATTATAATAGTCTTAATATTAGTTTATGAGTTATTGGAGTCTTTAGTCTTGTTATAATAGAGACGGTGGATGAGAGATGACTGGGTATGTGATGGCTGTTGCTTGTAGTTTGACCGGTCCCAAGAAATATTATATTATTTGAACGGTGGCTTTGGCTGGCAAAGTTAAGCGGTGGCCTTGGCTGGCTGGTTTCAGCAGAGACGTACATATATTAGTCTCCTCTTTCTTTATACCTTTAGTTCCTCTTGCTGCCTAGAGCAATAGCTGGGCTGAGAACCTATAGGGCTGGCTACTCCTTGTTGCCTGCTGTTTAGTCGCTGGTGCTGGGAGAGGACTGCTATGTGAACGTTGGGCTGCTGATTTCCTGCTTCTGTGGCCGACAGCTTTGGGCTGAAATGGAAATCCCTCTCACTGTGAGCTTTCTACTTCTTTCCCCTCTTCTTATACTTTAGGATTGCTGGTTATGGACTCTATTTTGGTATTTTGAGGTCTTCTTTATGTTATCTTTGCTGGTAGCAAGCATCCTTGATGGGATTTTGGGGAACTAATTTGATAAAGGCTCATAGGCTGGCTTGAAGAGTTTCTGTAATGGTTTTTGCAAGGGAGTTTTTGGGAAAAATAGATCCTTTGTGCCTTTTTGCAAGGGAGTTTTTGGGGAAATGAACTTGAAAGAACATAAGAATATAAAGAACTGTATGCATATTGATACTGATATTTCTTGTTTGCATGTACAGCAGTTAAAGAAGTATGTTATTCACTTAGTCATATTCGTTATGACTAAGCCCGTTGACTTCAATATTTTTTAGGAAGATGCGCGTTTCCTGAAGACTCTTAAGAAATCAAAGTGGTTCAGTGAAGAAAAAGAAAACTAAAGATCAAGCTAAGGTATGAGTTTTTATTATGTGTTTTATTCTGTATTCACTATACTTACTTCTAGAACATCCTGGCATAAATGATATGAAAATATGTGTTGATACAGATTTCATGTGGGGTCTGAATAGGGGCCTCACAATAAGACTCCCAAACAAGAGGTCATCTGCTTTGCCTGCAGAAAGACTGGGCACATTACTCCTGAATATCCTGAAGAGCAGAAGGACAAAACCAGTAAGAAGGAGTACAAGAAGCAGTCCTTCAGACAGAAGAACAAGAAGAAAAGAAGAGGTTTCATAGCTGAAACATGGAGTGACTCTAAATCTGAGCCAAGTTCCTCATCTGAAAGTGAGGAAGAAGTTGTTGCTGAAGAAGCCTACCTATCTTTGGAAGATTCCTCTTAGGAAGATCAAGTATCATATTTTGATGATTTTGATTTCTCTTCAGATGAATTTAAAAAATGTTTTAAAAAATTCTGTAATAATCATCTAGAATATCAGAAAGAAATTAAAATTCTTAGAAAATAATTATAAGATCTTAAGAAAGAAGATAGATATTCTGATAACCATGAAGTAAGAACTAAAATATTTGAGATGCAAAAAGAAATAGGTAAATTAACTGCTAAAAATTTAACATTAAAGGAAGAGCTTACAAAGGCAAAGGCCTTTGAAGATTGACTCAATGGGAGGAATCAAAAGCTAAAAGATATCTCAGAGAATCTCTTTAAGAGATTCAAATATCTTGGATTAGGAGCAGATTCATCAATCAATAATGGATCTTCCAGCAAACCTGCATGGGAGAAACCAATAGTATTTGTTAGATTTAATGAGAATCAAGTAAATGAAATCAGTGAAATTTGTGAAGAATTAAATAATCATCATGATAAAGTTACTGCATTTAATAGGGTGAACCCTAATAATCAGACAAGAATTCTAGGAAAACATCCTTAAAAAAACCCAATAATTAATAATCAAAAATCTAAATCAAAAGAGATCATCATGGATTCTGCTGATTTATTGTACAGAAATAAACTTTATGCAAATTTCTAGTACCAATCTAACATGTCTTGGTTTGATAGACCAATTCTCTTCCATCCAAAAGGGTATAATAAAAGACCACTCTACTCTTTCATATCGCCCTACAATGGTAAAAGCAAAGGGCCCAAGGTAACCTGTGCCCCTTTTAATGTTTGAATTTCATGTGCAGGTAAACTTAGGGTCACTTTCTCAGAGATAATGTAGAAAAAAGGGAAATTAACTCTTCAATGTGTAACTACTGATAATCAAATGGATGATATCTTCTCTAAGCCTCTTGATAGAGCTTTCTAGTTCACACATATTATCTAGTTTAACATCCCACAAGAACCAGACACCTAGGAGTGTTTTTGTCATGACTAGGTCATGAAAAATCAATAGGAAGACCAAAAGGATCATAAGAACCTAGGTAAGTAGGTGAAATCACCTTGGTCTGCAAATAATAATTTCTGGCTATTTAATCTAGGGTTTGACTTTTGGGACACAAATTGACTACCTGGCCCCACCATGACACCTATAACCTCATAAGGAGTCCTTTAGGTCACTTAGGGCACATTGGGGTCAACCAAAGTGGTCTAGTTGACCAAAGTCAACCCTAACCCTAGATAGGTCAAAATAGCATATTAAGGACCAATTAGTCTCCAATTGGTCAAATTGACCTCACCCAAACCTTCCTAAACCTTAAGGGAGGTCAATGGGTCACTAACAACTCATTGTATCCAATCAATTCCATGAATGAGGCCAAAACCAACACTTGGACCCTAAAAGCCCAATTTGACCTAGGTAGGTCAAAGTGACTCAACTTGACCCAATTGATCACACCAAGTCTCAATTGGCCTTGGGTGGTATTGATAGTTTATATAGGTGTAGTCAATAATACCTAGAGGGGGGGGGGGTGAAAAGGTTTTACTTATTTTCTTTGTTTGAACCTAATGTTTCTAGTTGCAGAAAACACAATCACAGAAAGCACACAAGGATGTATAGAGGTTCCTCAAGACAGGGTGTCTTGAGTAGTCCTCTTTCCCCCTTCACCTTTCTAACAGTGAGTTAGACAAGGCCCACAAACTCCAATCTCGGCTCCTTGAGCTTACACCACAAGTTCCTCAGAACTTCTCAGATCAATAGTGATCCTACCTCAGGCACAGCAACCCTACACTCAGGCTCAACATCCCTACACTCAGGCTCAACAGCCCTACCTCTTAGGCTCAACAACCCTACACCTCAGGCTCAACAGCCCTACACCTCAGAGTTATGTAACTCCTACCACTCAGAAATCCCACAGATTTCCTACCTCAGACCTATCAAGAAGTCCTACCACTCAAGCTGTCAACACAGCTTTACACACAGGCTCAACAGCCTTTCACTCAGGCAACAATGCCTTACAAAGATATAATAGAGTTTGAGCTAGATACAAAAGACAAAAGGTTTACCCTTAGGTCTTCTGAATCCTTTATTCAGATCTGAAAACATGAGCTTCAGATTTGTATCACCGTGATCTTCTCCTTCAATAAAGCAGAAGATCAACTTGCCCTTCTTGAGTTTGTACAGGAAGAGCTAACTAATCTCCCTTAGAAGATTAACTTCAGCTGCAGAGAACAACTTCAACTGGCTGAAACGTGAATGCTCGATTGTGGCGTGCAGCAAAAGCTTCTTAATCGAACAGTCCTTGTTGTTGTGCCCTAGCTTGTTCTTTTATACCTCCAGAAGGCTTCAACGGCTATATCGATCCTCCTGACACAGTATGGGGCAGATTGGACTTGCTTTTCCCTCTCAATTGTCATTTGCGCCAAAAGCAGATCCCGTCAACACATTTGGATCTGTCTCAGCGGTTGGGCTGAGACAGCATCCAGTCTCAGCGGTTGAGCTGAGACAGCTTCCAGTCTCAGCGGCAGCTCTAGTCCCCTTCTCAGCGGTTGCTCCAGTCTCCTTCTCAGTGGATCCGCTGAGACGACTCCTCGTCTCAGCGGTTCTGACCCATCGTCTCAGCGGTTATGCTGAGACAGATCTTCATCTCCTTGTAGATGATTTCTTCTTATCTAAGGCCATGTTTGGCCCTTCCTTTTGAGTCACCTGAGCCTGTATATCCTACACAAGTATAGTTTTGTTAAATACAATATGTCCTTAGCATTGAGAGTGATGCCTCTTCAAATCAAGGTAATATTGAGGACAATATACCCAACAATCTCCCCCTATTTGAAGAAGGCAGAACATCCTTAATGCTAAGGTCCATTAACAATAAAAATCTTATCACAGAAAAAATGATCTGTGAAGCACAGGATCTAACACCCTAAGCATAAGCATTTGCACTGGCCCTTTCTCCCCTTTCTCCAGCATTGGTACTGGCCCTATCTCCCCCTTTCTGGCCTTTTCAACCTTAACTTGCTATGGATAGAGGGACAATAGCTGTAGATCCCTTTGGATCAATCTATAGGCTAACCTATACAGTCTGAGCATTTGCCAACTCCCCCTCAATTAGAGAGCTATTTTCTGTAATAGCTGATCCATTTTAATTTGAACATCTCATTTAAGCTACTGAATACTAAAGAGAATAAATACAGAGTACATATATCAATAGTAGCAAACACAATATTATGATCAGAATATGAAATATCATTTCACTTTAAATGTTCAGTACAGATATATAAAAGAAAATTCAACTTATAGTTGTACATTCAATCCAAAAAAATGTCAAGGCTTGTTTTTCTAAGATTGACCCTTAGAAGAGCTTTCTCCATCTGTAGATTTTCTTTTCCTAGTTTCAGCAGCAGCCTTGATCTTCTCCTTTACCTTGAAGTACAGAAGTGGCTTGGGAAGATATCTGGAGGGAATTCTTAAAGGAGTTTCCCTTCTTACCATGTTTTCTTTGAGAATCCTTTCCCTTAAAGATTCCCTTTCAAGGTGTTTGATCCACTCAGCAGCTGAATAGACATGGTCAATGTCCTTCATTGGATTTCCATGGCTCACCCAGGTATTGACAACAATTGTGTCCAACTCCAGATTGTCATCTTCATGGAGTGGATCCTCTAATCTTTCCATTCTTTTCTGTGCCATGTATTCTTCAGCAGTTTGAATACCCTCTACCCTTCTCCTCTTTGCTGCTCTCTCATCAGTAATCAAATTTGATTGACTTTGGAAGTCAAAGTCTTCAACTCTGCTAGGGTTCAAGATTGGCAGATTCAAAGCAATTCTTGTTCCTTGCAGCACCTTTAAGCTTGAGTCCCATTGATTATCAGTGACCTTTCTGGCCATGGTAAGGATATTTTCTTGAATAGCACTGGAAGCATTGTTGACCACTTCCACCATTTGCTTGCTGGCTTCTTCTTGATTGGAGAGTATCAATCTGTGGGAGGACTCTATGTTGTTATACAGCTGTATGTGAGCTCCTTTCAGCTTAGCATGTAGATTGAGTATCTTCTCCTCTCCTTCTTTGCTATGTTCCACTATCTTCTTCTCAATTTCAGAGTGTTGATCCAATATGGATTGAGAGAGAGTTTGTAAGGAGCTGTCCACATCATCCAAAATATATTCCTTTGCCTTGTCAATGTGGGACTTGACTTGGCTGCTTGATGTGTTGACCACTTGTGCCATCCTTATCACTGCATTCTCCCAGACATTTTGGTTTTTGTAAAGATGATTCTTTACGTATGTGATGTCCTTTGTTGAATCCCCTTGATGGTCTGCAATATCCTTCAGAACTGTGTGCTGGGCAGCAACAGTATTTTTGGCTATTTCAAACCATCTTGTCATCTGCAGAAGGATATGATCTGATGCAGTTTTGACATCATTAACCTGGGCATTGAGCCCAGTTTTCACTTCAGCCACTCTTGAGTCCACACTGGCCTGAATCTCCTGAGTAAATGCAGCTCTTGTTGTATGCAATTCATTCCTTATCTGGGTAGATACATCATGAACCTTTTCAGCAACAATCTCTTTCATAGACAACATCTGACCCTCAATCATTGTTTGTATTGAGTTTATCAGGTCAGATGTGTCCAGAACAGCAACTAGCCTTTCCTGGGGTAATTCCTTTTCAAACATCTCTTCAGCTCCACTTTGAGCATTAGCCCTCCCATCATCAGGGATCTGCTCCCCCTCAGATGGGGCATTAGGTGTACCTTGTAGATTTGGAGGGATTGATTCCTGTTCATGTTCCCCCCCACTAGCATGTCCACCTTCTCCTTCATAGGCTAGGCTATGCTCCCCCTCACTTGGGGCATCCTTAGGAGGAGAATTTTGTCTAAGGTCACCTGAAAAATGATTGATGAATTAGACACCTGGACTATATTATTGATAGAGAAAAGAGGCCTAACTGAAATCCTAATTTACCATGGATAGGTGAGTTGGGAAATTCATCTTCAGCTTGATGAACAGCTGGATCAACATTCACCTGGGTTGGCTCAGGATTGGGCACAACACTTCCTTGGGGCTCCTCATTTGTCATGGGGACCTCTTCATTATCAATGTTCATTGGGTTGCTGCCAGATCTATGATCAGACCCATGACTATCTTCATTTTCAGACCCATTTGACTTTGAGGATGAGCCTGATTTGTGCTGAGATGAATCTTTCTTCTTTTCCTTTGCCACAGATGGCTGGCTCATAGGGAGCACTCTAGAGAATCTATCCAGAGTCTTAATGTCCATTCTTTTGAGATAATGGAGATTTGACCCCTTTGAGTTTGCAAAGGTCTCTGAATGACTATTCTGTAGGTACAGAGATAGTATTCTTCCCATATTGGGGGCTTGTAGAGATTCCTTTATCCTTTGAAAGATAACCTCTCCCCATGAGGTTCTCTTGGACAGAATTATCCTAGTCATTAATTCAAACATGAACTGTGAGACAGTGTCATGTGAACCAGGCTTGCATAGGATAGCTTTGCCCACTATATCAGACAACAGCTTCCCCTATTGATTGAAGAACTTCCTCCTTAGACAACTGGTTTTAGTATCACTATATCCTGTCCACTTTAGGGCAGTCCTCTTATCCTTTTCAGATATTTCCTCCTCTTCAGTTTTACTGCAGGGAGTTAATTTCAACCCCTTCTCCAACCTTTTAGCTGTAATCTTTATCTTCTCACTTCCTATCTTGGACTTCAGGATGGTTTTGGAAGGAGATAATTTGACATTGTTGAACCATTCCAGAACTTCAGTTTTGAGAATGCAGCACGGTTCAGACAGCATATGCTCCAGACCTTGAGCTTCCATTAGATGAATCATGTGTCGTATTTCTTCTGAGGCATGAGAGAATCCATTTCTTACGATTTCATAGCCCTCCAGGAGATCTTTTGAGCCTTTTGGCGCCATGGAATCAGAAAATCGAGGCGCTGAGACGGGAGAGAAGATGAATCGTCTCGACGGCTAAGGGTTTGGCTTTGTGGAGTGTTTTAGGTTACAGTGTATCTATTTATAGAATTTTAGTTTCATTTTTTTTAATAACCCTAGGCTTTTTAGACTTAATTACCTTATTGTGTTAAGGAGTTTTTGGGTTAATTATCAGATTTCATATTGAACATACCCCATCTCAGCGGTTCAGCTGAGACGGAGACCTAGGCCGCTGGGATAGTAAGCTGTCAACCGCTGGGATAGTTTCCTCATCTCAGCGGTTCAGCTGGGATTTTTCTCAGCTGATTCAGCTGAACATACTCCTGCATTTTAGCTGATCATAGGGTTTAGACCTAATGTGGATATTTTGGCTTAAGATGGGTCCTAGTCATGTCACTAAGTTGTAGTGTACAGTAATGTAAAGTTTGATAATTCACCATTCATAATCAACAATAGTGACAGTTATTACTCATACATTTAGGACTATTCTATACTAAGCATGCCAAGATCAATTTTGAAAGTATTGAATTTAGATTCATCCAGTGGCTTTGTAAAGATATCAGCTACTTGTTTATTAGTGGGGACAAATTCAAGACAGATGTCTTTACACTCTACATGTTCTCTAATAAAATGATATCTAATCTCAATGTGCTTAGTCCTGCTATGAGAGACAGGATTTTTAGCAATAGATATTGCACTGTATGAATCACAATACAAAGGAGATTCCCTTACCTTGAGGTTGTAATCCTCCAACTGATGTTGTGTCCAAAGGAGTTGTACACAACAGCTACCTGCAGCAATGTATTCAGACTCAGTTGTGGATATTGCCACACTAGTTTGTTTCTTGCTGCTCCAAGATATTAATCTTCTCCCTAGGAATTGACAAGTACCACTTGTACTCTTCCTGTCTTCTTTACAACCTGCAAAATCTGCATCTGAAAAGCCTGTTAGTTCAAAGTCATTGTTCTTAGGGTACCACAGGCCAAGATGCAAGCTGCCCTTAAGGTATCTCAATATCCTCTTCACAGAGGTGTAGTGAGATTCCTTAGGACATGCTTGATACCTAGCACAAACACATGTAGCATACATAATGTCTGGCCTACTAGCAGTCAAGTATAATAGGGATCCAATGATGCATCTTTACATGGACTCATCAAAGGCCTTTCCCTTTTCATCCTTGTCTAATGATACATTAGACCCCATGGGTGTTCTCATGGTGGAGGCTGATTCCATCCCAAATTTCTTGATGAGCTCCTTAGTGTACTTGGTCTGGGAGATGAAAATTCCATCATCAGACGGTTTCACTTGGAGCCCAAGGAAATATTTGAGCTCACCCATACTGCTCATTTCAAACTCCCCCTGCATTAGATTGGCAAATCTCTTGCAGAGGTTGTCATCAGTAGACCCAAAGATTATGTCATCAACATAGATTTGGACTAAGAGACACTTGCCCCTTGTTTCCCTAAGAAACAATGTGCTATCAATCTTTCCCCTCATGAACTTGTTCTTGAGGAGAAAGTTGGACAAAGTCTCATACCAAGCTCTTGGAGCTTGCTTGAGACCATTTAGTGCTTTCCTAAGAAGATAAACATGAGAAGTTAGGGTTGGATGCACAAAACCTGAAGGTTGTTCAACATATACCTCTTCCTTCAAGTCTCCATTGAGAAAGGCTGATTTGACATCCATCTGGTAGACTTTGAACCCCTTGTGGGAAGCATAGGCAAGGAATAGCCTAATTGCTTCCAACCTTGCAACTGGTGCAAAGGTTTGATCAAAGTCTATACCTTCCTCTTGCCTGTATCCTTTGGCTACTAATCTGGCCTTGTTCTTGATGATTGTACCATTCTCATCAAGCTTGTTCCTGTATACCCATTTAGTGCCAATCACATTGTGTCCCTGAGGTCTTGGCACCAGCTTCCATACTTTGCATCTCTTGAATTGTATGAGCTCTTCTTGCATTGCTTCAATCCAGAAGGTGTCTTGATTGGCCTCTTCAAACTTCTTGGGCTCCATTTGAGAAAGGAAGCTCAAGAATAGTGCTTCATTATGAGCTCTGCTTCTAGTCAATATGCCTTGGGTATGATCCCCAATTATTAGATCTCTTGGATGATCTCTCAGGCGCCTTGCAGCAGCAGGAAGAGGGTCCTCTGGTGGCTGTGTTTGTTCCATTGGTATAACTATGACTTCTCTTGTACCTCTTCTTCTTCAGGAATTGCAGCAGCTGTCTGTGTGTTGCTGCTGCTGGGCTTGTCTTGGACAGTCAGCTCATGCATCCCTTCTTCATTTCCTGTCACAATAGAAGAACTAGACCATTCTTTGTAGAGAAGGCTGGTCTCATCAAATACAACATGCATAGATTCTTCTACAACATGGGTTTTCTTGTTATAAACTCTATAAGCTCTACTATGTGAGCTATATCCAACAAGAACCCCCACATTGCATTTTTCTGCAAACTTTGTTAATTGAGATTTTCCATTATTTAGAATGTAGCATTTGCAACCAAAGATTCTAAAGTAGGAAATTGTAGGTTGTTTGCCTTTCAGAATCTCATAAGGGGTTTTTCCAAGGACCTTATTGATGGAGGCTCTATTGAGAACATGACAGGATGTATTGACTGCCTCAGCCCAGAAGTATTCTGGGAGTGAGGAGTCACTAAGCAATGTTCTCCCAGCTTCTATCAAGGTCCTATTCCCCCTCTCAGCCACACCATTTTGCTGTGGAGTCCTTGGGGAGGAGAACTCTTGGGTGATACCAAATTCTTGACAAAATTTTGTCATGGCTTCAGATTGAAATTCTGTATCATGGTCAGTTCTAGTCCTGACCACATTACATAGTAGATCATTCTGAATAGCCTTGACATAATTTATAAAGACATGTAAGGTATCTGACTTCTTCTTAAGGAAGAATACCCATGTATACTTTGAATGATCATCTACAATTACCAAGGTATACAACTTCCCACCTAGGCTCTGAATTGGCAAAGGACCAAACAAGTCCATGTGCAATAGGTATAAATACCTTTCGGTATCCTTGGAGCCAATACTTTTAAAGGTGGTCCTAGTTTGCTTACCCATTTGGCAAGCATGACAGGGACCACTTTTAATACATTTTAGTTTTGGACTATTTCTAACAAGGTTTTTAGAAAATAATCTATACATTGTCTTATAGTTAATATGGGCAAGTCTCTTGTGCCATTTGACACAAAGAGACTCACTTTCATTAGCTACAAGACACACAGAAGAGATAGAATAATTACAAATGAAGTCTAAGCAATAAACATTTCCACTCCTAGTGCCTGAGAGAATGGTCTCCAAGTCATTAGACTTTTTGATCAAGCACTTGTCATTGTGGAATTCAATGACATAGCCTAAGTCACATAGTTGGCTTATGCTTACAAGGTTGTGTTGCAACCCTTCAACATAAGCTACCCTTGTGATTGAGACTATCCCATTTGAAATCATATTGTATCCCATGGTGACTCCCTTTTCAGATCCACCAAAGATAACTTTGGGTCCATTCTTCACTGGATGGTAATCCTTTAGAAGATCCTTAGTTCCTGTCATGTGCCTTGAGCACCCACTGTCCAAGTACCATATTTGGTTGAGACTGGTACTTGAACTAACCTGCAACATAGAGTTTAATGTACCTTAGGATCCCAACTGATTTTGGGTCCTAGGTTCATGTTAACACCATAGGGAATATTCCTAGAAAGGGCTGGTTTGGCTTGAGGTTCCATCCTTGCCTTTGGCACATTGGGGTTGTGCCAACAATCAATTGCAAAGTGTCCTACTTTGCCACAGCACCAACATTCATGAATGTTGTATCTTCTCTTCTGAGCATTTCTTGAGGATTGTGCAGCACAATCCTTATGTCCAGGAATAGATACAGCATCATTCTTTCTGTTCCTCTCAGCAATGATTTGACTGAATGTCATTCCGTGTGCTGTCTTGATGCTCTTTGTCCTGATGGCATCAACTTGCAATGGCTTGGCAGCCATACAAGATGTGATGGCATCTGACACTGAGCACTCAGACATGTTTGCAGATTTGGCAGCAGTCATTTTCTTGACTGATTTAACCTTAGAAGGGCTTGCCTTCTTATTCATGAATGATGTGGCTGAAGTACCAAAAACAAATGGTCCATGTTGGGCCATCTGAATTTCCTCATGGGGAGCCTTCATTGCACTCAATCCCATTCCCTTTCTTCCACTATATGAAGGAGCATTTTCCCTCCTATAGCACTTCTCATTCTTCCAGTGACCATAAATGCTTTCATGGTCATACCTGTTGGAGGGAAGTATTACCTTTTGAAAGGTGAGTTGAGGCTTAGCTTTCTCCTTGCTCTTTACTCCACTCCCTTCTCTTACTTCCATTTTATTGAACCATAATCCTCTCCTATTGGTTTGAAAGGAGAAGGTGTCAATAATAGGTAGCACAGATTTAGGCTTGGAGAATTGAGCCACCAGCATCCTCTCCTTGAGGAGCTTTTCTTCAAGATCCTTAATGATCTTGTTCTTGTGGCTTATGGTGCCCACATGGATAATTGATATTCCCTTTATCTTGCCAATCTCCTTGCTCATTAGAGCTAGCTGGGTAGCATGTTCAATGCACTCAGATTTTGATTGCTTTAGGGAATTAATTTCTTGGGCTTGCCTCTTGGCTAGCTTTTTGCTCTTTTTCAGAGCTTCCAGGAGTGCACCATACTTATCAATCAATTGATTAACATCCTCCTCAGAATCTGATTCACTTCCAACTTTAGATGAAGGAGATTCAGATTCTGGACCTGTTTCATAATCAGAAGAAGAAGAAATGCAGTGTATCAATACCTGCTGATGTTCTGAATTGCTGTGGCTGTCCTCATTTTCAGTTATAGCCATCAGCCCATGGTCTTCTAGAGAGACATCATCCTCCTCTTCATCACTATCTGAATGTGATAGAGGGGCCCTGATTCCTATCCTGGTAACATGATAGTCTTCTTCCTCCTGATCAGCAAACAGCCCCAAGTAGGCTTCCTCCTCACCATCTGAATCTGAAGATGAAGATTCAGATTCACTCCAGCTCTTGCCTTTCTTAGCTAGGAAGGATTTTTCTCCCTTCCTCTCCTTCTGGTGATGAGGCTTCTTGTCACCTTTTTCCTATCTCTTGACTGGGCAGTCAGCAATGACATGTCCAATATTACTACAGTAATAACAAATTATGTTAGTTGAAACATGTTTACTAGTTTTAGAGTCATACCTGTCCCCTTTGGGATGTTGCCTCTCAGATCTGTAATGATCCTTCTTGGGATGAGAAGAGGAGGAAGGTTTGTTATTCCATTGTTTCCTCTTGATCATCTTCTTGAACTGCCTTGTGAAGGCAGCAAACTCCTCATCAGAAGAGGAGCTGTCTGATTTGCTGCTCTCAGATTTCTCAGATTCAGCAGCCTTTCTTGGAGGTGACTGCACTCTAACCTTGTTCCTCTTAGAGCTTTCAGCTTTGAGAGCAACAGATCTCTCCCTTGTGTGAGCCCTGGAGGAAGAGTCCTCCTCCTTTCTTGCAGAAAGCTGCATCTCATATGAGAGCAGTTTCCCAAACAGTGTATGGGTGGGGGTTTCTCTAAGTCTTGCCCCTTCCCTAATTGCACAGATTTTAGTGTCCCATTCTCTAGTTAGAGATCTAAGGAACTTATCATTGAGTTCATAATCTGTGAACACCCTTCCATAGGTTCTTAGGTCATTTACAATCCTAAAGAACCTTTCATAGCATATGGAGATATTCTCCTGGCTCAGCTGCCTGAAGGCTTCATACTCTTGATTGAGGAGTGACTTTCTATCATCCCTCACTTCAGCTGTTCCCTCCATATAAACAACCAATGTGTCCCACATTTCCTTGGCAGTTTGGCAGTGGACCAAGTTCTGAAAAGTAGTGTCATCAATGGCATTTACTATTATGTTTTGGGCTCTCTTGTCCATAGTGTACAATGCTATCTCATCATTGGTCAGCTCAGAAAATACCTTAAGTAATTTTCTAGTAGGGTCAATAGTGGAGACTTTCTCAAAGGTATAAGGACCATTTTTGACAGTCAAAAAGATCCTTGGGTCTGAGGCTTCCATGAATAGCCTTACCCTTTGCTTCCATATCCCAAAGTTTTCTTTGGAGCATATGGGCAACTTCATTGACCCCAACTCCTTCTTCATTCCACTGTTGGCCATTAGATTTCAAATTTGACTACTCCTGTATAGGATCTGATCAGACTGTTAAGTCTTTTTGATCAACCTCCCTCTGATACCACTTGATAGTTTATATAGGTGTAGTCAATAATACCTAGAGGGGGGGGGGGGGGGGGGGGGGTGAATAAGTTTTACTTATTTTCTTTGTTTAAACCTAATGTTTCTAGCTGCAGAAAACACAATCACAGAAAGCACACAAGGATGTATAGAGGTTCCTCAAGACAGGGTGTCTTGAGTAGTCCTCTTTCCCCCTTCACCTTTCTAACAGTGAGTTAGACAAGGCCCACAAACTCCAATCTCGGCTCCTTGAGCTTACACCACAAGTTCCTAAGAACTTATCAGATCAATAGTGATCCTACCTCAGGCACATCAGCCCTACACTCAGGCTCAACAGCCCTACACTCAGGCTCAACAGCCCTACCCCTCAGGCTCAACAGCCCTACACTCAGGCTCAACAGCCCTACCCCTCAGGATCAACATCCCTACACCTCAGGCTCAACAGCCCTACAGCTCAGAGTTTTGTAACTCCTACCACTCAGAAATCCCACAGATTTCCTACCTCAGACCTATCAAGAAGTCCTACCACTCAAGCTGTCAACACAGCTTTACACACAGGCTCAACAACCTTTCACTCAGGCAACAATGTCTTACAAAGATATAATAGAGTTTGAGCTAGATACAAAAGACAAAAGATTTACTCTTAGGTCTTCTGAATCCTTTCTTCAGATCTGAAAACAGCAGCTTCAGATTTGTATCACCTTGATCTTCTCCTTCAACAAAGCAGAAGATCAACTTGCCCTTCTTGAGTTTGTACAGGAAGAGCTAACTAATCTCCCTTAGAAGATTAACTTCAGCTGCAGAGAACAACTTCAACTGGCTGAAACGTGAATGCTCGATTGCGGCGTGCAGCAAAAGCTTCTTAATCGAACAGTCCTTGTTGTTGTGCCCTAGCTTGTTCTTTTATACCTCCAGAAGGCTTCAACGACTATATCGATCCTCCTGACACAGTATGGGGCAGATTGGACTTGCTTTTCCCTCTCAATTGTCATTTGCGCCAAAAGCAGATCCCGTCAACACATTTGGATCTGTCTCAGCGGTTGGGCTGAGATAGCATCCAGTCTCAGCGGTTGGGCTGAGACAGCTTCCAGTCTCAGCGGCAGCTCCAGTCCCCTTCTCAGCGGTTGCTCCAGTCTCCTTCTCAGTGGATCCGCTGAGACGGCTCCTCGTCTCAGCGGTTCTGACCCATCGTCTCAGCGGTTATGCTGAGACAGATCTTCATCTCCTTGTAGATGATTTCTTCTTATCTAAGGCCATGTTTGGCCCTTCCTTTTGAGTCACCTGAGCCTGTATATCCTACACAAGTATAGTTTTGTTAAATACAATATGTCCTTAGCATTGAGAGTGATGCCTCTTCAAATCAAGGTAATATTGATGACAATATACCCAACAGGTATCAAGGGACCTATGAGAACCCATTTAGGTCAGTCACACCACCTAAATTGACCTAGGGTTGGGCTAAACCAATTAGGGTTAATTATGCCCAAATTAGTAAAATCAAGTCCAATGCTCAATCCAATTGGGATATGCCCAATTTTGGTGATCCAATTAGTTCTCATGGATAAAAATTACATGGATTGCCACTCAATTTCTGGAGGGGTGGCTAGGAGAGAGAAAATGGGAGTTTCCCAAATTTTAAAAGAGAAATTAAGAGGCCATTCATGGCCTTGAATGCAATTAACCCTTCAATTCCCCTCCAATTGATGGAGATTCATTCCCACTAACAGTTATGATAAGGATCCAGCCAATCCCAAAGTCAAAAGGAGGCCAATTTCATGGGAGATGCACCTTGGCTGAAATTGACATAATGGCCATTAATGGCAATCAGGATTAAAGCCTCCCCAACCCCAAATTGAAACCCCTATGAACTTCTGAGATCTGAGAGAATTGAAACCCCCAACTTTCCAGAGGATTTTGTGCTCTCTAAGCAGGAGATTTCCATGGCCCCAAAAGAACCTCAAGCATCCATGGTGAACCGACGATCGGCTAGGCAAACAGCCACCTCACAGGTCTGATCCCCCTCTCCTCCCTTGGTTCTTAGATCTCATTCAATTTGGGGCTTGATTCGATCCAAATTAGGATCAAATCTAGCTTCCAAAGGGCTTATTTTCAATCTCTTTTCCCCCACCAAAAACACCCTTTTCAGCCTCCGGCCGGCAAACCACCGCGAATCGTCGGCCACCACCTCGACGAAGGTGGTGGTGGCAATAGCCGACCGGGAGGATGCGTGGGTTGCCGACAAATCAAGCCTAAAGTCCTCCCAGGATGTGATGTCGGGGACCGTCCATCCATTGGGGATGATGACCATGGGCCGTTAGATCTTGCGCGATCTACTATACGCAGGCCAAAATGAAATAATGTATTTATCATTTACATTATGTCACATAATATGCAGTGAATGGTTTTAAATATTAAAAATACTAATTGGCCTTTTTTGTAAAAGTGGTCAACATCAAATATGTGGTCCTTGAGGTCTAGTTTAATTTAAAATTTGTTTTATTCAATTTGGTCCACAAGATATTCCTCAGCACCCTTTTTGGTGAAAGGGGTCCTTAGGGCTAACCAGAAATATATTTGTGTGCCCCCATTGATCCGGTCAGTCAAATAGCCTGTAAATTTGGCCATAGGCCAGTCTAGCTATGACTCGCATCATATCCAAAAATCAGAATTTTTAAATATGATTTTTATTTAGATTTTGTAATAAATTAATAATTCATACATGGCTTAAATATAGGGTCTATGAACTTACAAATCCCCCAAATCTCTGGTGGATGGCTTGTGGGGACAATATATGGTCATGGTAAAAATCTTAGCCCATTTGGGTTTGAGTAGACTTGGTAAACTAGTGTTCAAACATGGTCACCTAGGGAAAGTTAACTCTAGTCTACCAAAAGTGCACTTTGAGGATTTGAGTGGCCATCCCTCAACTAAGTGTGATGAAACCTTAGTCACCTCTTTTTTATCACATAAAACATCCCCACAAGTAATTTTAGAAGGTTTAGGTGTGGAATACCAAGAAAGGGTAGTTCAACCCTCAGGGTTGCATATTGGGGTTAATAAAGGTAATTGTGGCATATCTCCATGGATAGGATTGAAACTTTGTAGGTAGTTTCATAGGGTGAATAAATACCCTAGATAATTTTGTTGGAATTTTTAGATTCATTATCACACACTAAACCTCTAATATTAATTTGGTAATTTCATTTCAAGTGCAAAATATATGATCATATCTTTTAGGAAAGTTATAAAATTTAGACAGTGAACTTTTCATGATGCAATGAGTCTCTGGAAATTTCATTATAATTTTTGGATAAGGTAGTTTGGTATTTCCTTCACAATGTGCCAAAAGTTAGTTTCCATGATTTAAATTATTTATGTAGTCAGATGATTAAAGGAAAATATGAAATTAGTTCAGAGAGTCTCTAGGTTAATTACAATGCACTATAATTTTTATTATAATTATTGGATGAGGATTTATAGTGGTACATTCACAAATTGACTAAATTGAGTTCTCCTAAAACAATTAATTATGTGACCCAAATGTGTTGGAACCATAGCTTTTGATTTGAGTTAGGATCCATCCTCTTATTAAATCTAATAATTTAGATCAATCTAAATTAACACAAATTAAGTATGATGCGATCGAATCGGAGAATATACTTAAGCAAATAACATAAGTTCTCTACGTTCGACAAATGTCGAACGGCGCTCGACAAATAGCCAGACGGCGCCCGACAAATAGCCAGACAGCGCTCGACAAATATTCATCAGAACAGCGTTCGACAAATAGCGAACGGCGCTCGACGAATCCAGTCAGAACAATTGGAGCGGGCAGGCATTCTCTGAACGGCACTCGACGAACTGGATCATCCAGACTTAGCAGGTCGACGAGATAAATCAAGATCGACAAAATATCTTATTTGCAGAGAATTGCTCAGCACATCAAAAGGCGCTCGACAAATGCCGTTCAGTGCTCGACAAAATTCTAGCCAGAGCTCGACTAATATTTTATTTTGCTATCTTTCTTTATAATATTTAATCTAGCCGTTACAGCATTAAAAGCATATTGTCGTTACTGTATTGTCAAATCGGCAACTCCTCTTTCCAAGGAACAAAATTAAAGAGATTTTATCTCTTTCCATTTTCCCGAGCAAGGATTTAAAAAAAGCTTTCTCCAGACTATATATTCATGAGAAGAGCAGAAAGAAAGATACAGATATAGGAGAGACAGAGAAGAAAATACATAGAAGCAAATCTATTTTTCTTGCTAATATTCTCTTGCAGATCTCATACATCCTGAGACAACAATCACGACCAATTGCTCAGGATCATCACTGCAAAAGAAGGAAGAAGCATTTGAACAATCAAAAGGAAGAGACCTCTAGAACTGTCATTCATCTATACCAGACAGGGGGAGCTCTTCATCATCTGATCCTTTCAACACCATATCAGGATCATCAAGAGTCTTCTTATACAGAGAAGAACAGTTTAATTTCTACTTTTATTTTTCCCCTCTTTACACCATCCTGTACAGGGTTATAACTCTCTTCAAAAGTTAACTCTCGGTGACAGGGCACCTTAGCAAAAACCTGCAGTTTGGTTAGAGCACCTTATCAACAGCTCACCTGGTGAGAGGGCACCTTATCAACAACCTCATAGTGGATTCCTACCAGTGGGTAGAAGAGTAGATGTACCCAGTTGAGGGGAACTACTATACATCTTGTGTCATCTGGATGGTTGTTTTGTTTTTATGCACTCTCACTGTTTGTTACTCTTTCAGCAAACACATATAAATATACATATCATTTATTTTAAAACCAAAACTTAATCAAGATAAGTAAATAAGAACTAAAACACTCCACTTTCAATTGGTATCAGAGGGTGTTGATCTCTTTACAGGCTAACACCTGGATCACAAAGATCACTTTAGTTCTTTCATATGTTCAACACAGTTTTTCAAAATGGCTCCATCAGTTTTCTCTATTACAGATCCACCTTTATGTAACTTGGATAGATTTGAGCTATGGCAAATTAGAATTAAATTATATATGAATGCCATAGATGAGAACATTTACAAATCTATTTTGACAGGACTTCCCCTCATGTCATCAAAGGCAGTTACACCTGCATTACCTAGTTCCATGGGTATCAAGTCTCCTTCGAGAGCAATGAAAGGGCCTGTTTACAAAAGAAAACGTGGCAACAGAGAGACTGATGTCACTGCCCGTGTTTGCAAAATGAAGCCAGATAAATTCAAAGCTGGTACTAATGATGGGCGGACTGATAAACATAAAGAACCTTCCCCATCTACAGAACCTTCTCCATCCTCAGAAGCAGATGCCAAAGCCATGCAGATCTTGGCTCAGTCAGTGTCAAAGGACATTCTTCAAAAGCTTGAAGACTGCACCTCTGCAAGAGGAATCTGGACCTCCCTCTCCAAGATGGTAAATAAACCTTCTTTCATCTCTTCAACTAATTGTATTTTTGATGCAAAACCATCAACAAACCTAAGTGAAGAAGAAGAAGAAGAAGAAGAACTTAGAGCTAGAGCTTTCTGCATGATGGCCATAAATGGGTCATATCATAATCCAGATGCAGAAGCAGAAGTAGAAAAGGTAAATGAGGTAATATCAATTCAAAACCCTACCTCTAAAAAGTACAAATCTTCTTTTAAAATAATTTTTACCAATTTAGTAAAATGTAACATAAAAATAAAGAAGTCAACAAATATAAATCATTTGATTTCCGAACATAACAAACCTAAAGAAGAACAAAATGACTTTTTAAAACATAAACTTGAACATTTTTTTAAAGAAAAACAAATTGATTATGTTCAACAATTTCAAGAAAAATTTTCAAATTTATATTTTAATGAAATAAAAAGGCTAAAACTGCTAAACCTTTCAACTCTAATAAAATTCAAAGAAGTCTTCTAATTAATTTCTCACCATTAAACTCCATCCCAATTCAAACAGCAAATCTAAAATTTACATGGATTGTTTCCATCATAAAAACTATGTTAAGACAACTTTGTATTCTTACAGACTTCTCCAAGTCAGTTTGAGCATTCTACTGTAGCTGCATTGATCAGTATTGATCATAGCACTGAGTGTGAGTCTCTTCTGATAAGGGGATTCTATGAGAAATAAAATGTCTGCAATGTTTTTATAATCTAAAGCATTCCTTAAAATCCATTAACATCTGTAGCAATTCAAGATATTAAAAACATATTAACTCAAATCTAGATCAAATGAGTTGCTTAAATAAAATAATTTAAAGAGTCTACAGAAGAAAATTGAAAACTAAAACCAAGTGAGAGAGAAAAGGAGAACATCAGAGAAGCCAAGTGAGAGAGAAAATGAGAAACACAAATCTCAAACTAAACTTAAATCTGTATAAAAGCTGCTGCAACTGAAAATTCTAAAAACCATTTTAAGATTACCAGGTCACTAGTTTTGAATTGATCCCAACTCAAATAGAGGGAGATTGTTGGAACCATAGCTTTTGATTTGAGTTAGGATCCATCCTCTTATTAAATCTAATAATTTAGATCAATCTAAATTAACACAAATTAAGTATGATGCGATCGAATCGGAGAATATACTTAAGCAAATAACATAAGTTCTCTACGTTCGACAAATGTCGAACGACGCTCGACAAATAGCCAGACGGCGCCCGACAAATAGCCAGACAGCGCTCGACAAATATTCATCAGAACAGCGTTCGACAAATAGCGAACGACGCTCGACGAATCCAGTCAGAACAATTGGAGCGGGCAGGCATTCTCTGAACGGCACTCGACGAACTGGATCATCCAGACTTAGCAGGTCGACGAGATAAATCAAGATCGACAAAATATCTTATTTGCAGAGAATTGCTCAGCACATCAAAAGGCGCTCGACAAATGCCGTTCAGTGCTCGACAAAATTCTAGCCAGAGCTCGACTAATATTTTATTTTGCTATCTTTCTTTATAATATTTAATCTAGCCGTTACATCATTAAAAGCATATTGTCGTTACTGTATTGTCAAATCGGCAACTCCTCTTTCCAAGGAACAAAATTAAAGAGATTTTATCTCTTTCCATTTTCCCGAGCAAGGATTTAAAAAAAGCTTTCTCCAGACTATATATTCATGAGAAGAGCAGAAAGAAAGATACAGATATATGAGAGATAGAGAAGAAAATACATAGAAGCAAATCTATTTTTCTTGCTAATATTCTCTTGCAGATCTCATACATCCTGAGACAACAATCACGACCAATTGCTCAGGATCATCACTGCAAAAGAAGGAAGAAGCATTTGAACAATCAAAAGGAAGAGACCTCCAGAACTATCATTCATCTATACCAGACAGGGGGAGCTCTTCATCATCTGATCCTTTCAACACCATATCAGGATCATCAAGAGTCTTCTTATACAGAGAAGAACAATTTAATTTCTGCTTTTATTTTTCCCCTCTTTACACCATCATGTACAGGATTATAACTCCCTTCAAAAGTTAACTCTCGGTGACAGGGCACCTTAGCAAAAACCTGCAGTTTGGTTAGAGCACCTTATCAACAGCTCACCTGGTGAGAGGGCACCTTATCAACAACCTCATAGTGGATTCCTACCAGTGGGTAGAAGAGTAGATGTACCCAGTTGAGGGGAACTACTATACATCTTGTGTCATCTGGATAGTTGTTTTGTTTTTTATGCACTCTCACTGTTTGTTACTCTTTCAGCAAACACATATAAATATACATATCATTTATTTTAAAACCAAAACTTAATCAAGATCTTTTAATAAAGTAAATAAGAACTAAAACACTCCACTTTCAAAATGATTTGTGAAAAATATGGTACTTGGCCTATAGACCTTTTAGGTCATTATGATGCTCTGCAAATTTTGTTATAATTATTGGATGAGACTATGTAGTGGTTCCTTCACAAATTGATTTAAGTTCAGTTCCTTTGCAATAATTGATTATATGGCTAAATGGAATTTAAAAAAATATAAAAATTTGCCAGTGAGCTTCTCTGTTTAATATGGAGCTTTAGTAATTTTTGTATAATTTTTGGATGGATATTTCTGTGCCTTGTCATTCATTTGTTAAAAGTAGCATTTTTGAGTTTTTTTAAATTATATGGGTGTATGAGCTTGTAAAATAGCCAATCTCTGTTGGAGGACATTTTAAACTTATTAGAACCCCTAGAAATTTATTCATGTCATTTGGGTAAGAGGAAGTTAAAGCTCCTTCACAAATTTGGGTTAAGTCATAATTAATCATATAATGATTTCCAAGGAAATAATTAGGGAGAAAAATATGAATTACTGATATTTCTTCAATATATACCATAACCCATCTCTGGATATGTGGTTCATCATATGAAAACTTTGGAGATATGTAGGACCTTTACAAATGCCAGTCTTTCCCCTTATGGTTTAAATGGTCTGTGGATAACCAAAAAAGGAGTTTGGTGTTTTTGGGATCTTTTGGGTTGGATTCTTCAGTGATAGGTTATGTAGGTCAACTCTATGGTGGAAGGGGCAAAAGTCCCTTCAAGACCTCCCCTAGTGGTCGTGTGAGTTATATACTCTTAAGTGGAGTGTTGGTGTTCAAGAGAACATTAATACTACCGGTGAATCTTAATCCATTATAGGACTCTAGAGTAACATAAGAGAGTGGTGTTGGGTAGTCACTAATAAAACTAAGTGTCTTGTGAAATGGAGGTTTGGGGTGTCATCCTATCGTACCTCCTAGTATCACTGTGAGCTCCTCACATGGTAGACCTCGGGAAGTCTAAGACTAACCCTTAAACTGATAGGGCAAATAACAAGAAAGATTAATCAAATAACAATTTATCAAGTACACATACACACACACACACACCCCTTTATTATGGGAAGATAGTTTTGGTGTGTCTAATCCTGCGAGCAGTGGGCTCAGTGTGAGTTTATTGATGGAATGTACTGCAAGCTGTGGTTTGGTGTGTTTATCAAAATGGACTGGTTAGTCTGCTGAGCCGGTGGCTCGGGAGTTCAAATGTTGCATACATGCTTGTGCATATTAGTGGTGGGTCATCGGTATTTGGCAGTCGTTCACACCGACGTAAGTGCGTTGGCTCAGCAAGTGTGAGTATTCACTTTGCTAAGAAAAGACTGGTGGATTCCAACATTAGTACAAGATGCTCCATAGCACCTGGCTTGGTGTATCGAGTAGTATGTAAGGTCTAGGTTATGTAGTGTGAATATCGACCTGGGAGTGGGGTGGCCCAACCCACTGCCTCTGTCTGCCACTATGAGAGGTACCTAAGAGTTTAGCTAACTCCAAATCGAGGAACTAAAGGTCTGTGCGCACAGAGTCATGTGGGTGAGTTGCATTGGTGTGAAACATAATCATTAAACCATGCATAACACTTCATATCATACATATCAATGCATAAAACCTATACCCTCATCGTATAAATTATAATGGATCTTTTATACGATGGGCCTTGCAAAATGACCCCTTTACTTATAAGTTTATATGGGCATTCTTATAAGTTAAGGTTACCTTTTTACTGTAATGGTAGTTAGCTACTTTACCATGTATTCTACCGCTTCTTTATTGTCTTTTCTTTACTACTACTTAACTGCTGTTACATTATTGTCGTATAAGTAAGCCCTGTGTTAGATAATTTTTAATATATGCTTCCTGGTAATTAAGACTGCTGCCATCTGCTTGTACTTTTGCTTTGATGTCCTCCTTTTCATTCCTCTCGCACGGTGCCTAGGAGTCACCTGGGGAGGGGTGGGCGATCTTGGCTTAGTCTTTTGTCTAACGGTCGGTTGTGACCAAACTCCACAGGGGCTCCGATTGGGAAATAGAGAGTTTCCCTGGGAGATCCATCGCAACCATGGTACGATGCAGGAGGAGGTGAGCCAGCCTAGCTCGGGAGCAGCAGCAACGACCACGAGTTCTTTGAGTGATTAGTACCTTCTACTTCCGCAAGCGATATGTAGTGAGGATCTTTTGTACTAGGCAGGACTCCTTTTATATTCAGTTTTCTCATGTGGACTCTTGATGGTATTTTATATCATATTGTGATTGTGGTTTTGGTTATATATTTATATCCTTCCTGAATTTCTCTGGTATGTATGGTTGGCCTGGATGTTAAATTTGTCGGTAGAATCGGCGTCTTGTAGTGGCTACCTTCCAGAGTGTTGGTGTCACCGCAAGGCGGCGGTTCTGGGCATAATACCCTGTGGAATAAGAAAAAAAAAAGTGGGTCTTATAATTGGTATCAGAGGAAACATCTTAGGTCACCAAGAAACAGGAAGTCCATAACCCTCGGGTCACCCCGCACGAGCTTAGTTTCCGGACAAACTAGCAGCGGAAGCAATGGTGTGCTCATAAGGGAAATCGCATGCAATAGTCCACACTGATTTTGATTTTGACCAACCCTCTTATAAGTTAACTTTTTCTCATGTAGCCTTCGACGTTCCCTGCCCCTCAGAAGGGAACACCTCAGGCTCCGCCTGTCATTCCACCCCCGCTAGTTCCTACTCCATTCCAACAATCGAAGATAGGACAAGTTCTGACGGCAATCCTGGAGGCTTTCAGAACACAACAGGCCCCGGATCCACAGCCAAATCCCGGGTCAAATTGGTTGAGTGCCTTTTGAGGACTTTCCCCTACAATATACATCGGGATGGAGTCAGCATTGAGGATAGAGGAATGGTGGGATATCATCTACGAGATGCTGGCAGGGATACGATGCCCGACATATATGGTCGTGTCCTTAGCTGTGTCGTGCTTGGATTCTCATGCCAAGAGGTGGTGGAATTCCTTCATGGACACCACCTATGCTGGATATTAGTGTGTGGATATCACATGGGATGAGTTCAAGATGGCATTTTTGAAGCACTTTGTGCCTCAGACTGTGAGGGATGAGCTAGAGGAGAATTTCATGCAGCTAAGGTAGGGCAGCAGATCAGTGTTGGAGTATTATCGGGAGTTCTCCCACTTAGCTCGCTTTGCGGATTCATATTAGTTGGATGATGCGGGTTATGTGGAGAGGTTCTACAAGGGCCTTCAGGATGATCTGTGGCAGGCCCTCCTTTTTGTTGTTGATGACACACAGGCTTAGATTTAGAGATGGCCAAGAAGTTGGAGGCGGACCAGCTCTTTGTTCGAGGCAGAGGGAAAAGACCCGCGGATGACTCAGTTATGGGTGGCAGAGGGCAACAACAGAGTGGTCGGTTCATAGGACAGAGGAGAGGCGAAGAACGGCCCTGTACGGAGGATAGACAGGAGCAGAGAGCGCCAGAAGTATTGGCCCCTCAACCATTACAGATATGAGAAATGCCGAGGCAGGTGGATGGGGCACCTCCCCCACCGGTATGCTACCATTGCCATCATCCTAGACATATTCGGGCTAATTGCCCTAGGAGAGCTCCACCACCACCACCACCACAGGCTGCCCCACCTGCTCAGCACTTCAGGGGCCGAGGACATGGTCGAGGCCGAGGATTTCATGGAGGAGATCATTGACAACCCAGAGAACAAGTCTCTGCATTGGATCTTGGCCAGCCCCGGAGCACGGAAAGAGTCATTGTAGGTATGTTAGTGTTCTAAGTTCTTTTTTCAATTCTTAGAATATAGAAATGATATAGAATTGCTAGAAGTAGAAAACCTAGCCACCTAAAACCATATAACAAATTCAGGAATAGTAAATGTATGCGGCAAGCCTGCCCATACCCTGTTCGGCACGGTGCATCACACAACTTTGTCTCAGAGGACTTAGTCAAGGACTTGGATCAGATTCGAAACTACACAAGTGCTATCAAGAGGGTGCATCTTCCTAATTGGTCAGAGATGGAATCAATTGCAAAGTGCCTCCTAAAGGTGACCATTGAAGGCCTGACACTCGAAGCAACGACAACCATCTTGAAGATACCGTACTTCGACCTTGTCTTGGGGATGACATGACTCACCTGGAACCTTGCTCAAATAGATTACCCGACAAGAAGGTCATGCTAAGATACGACAACACCTGCGTGACCTTCAAAGGTATTATCCCGGCCTCCCGTCATTGACTTTCTTCTACTCAGGCCGTCAAGGCCCATTTACAAGGAGACAAAGTGTATATGATATATTTTGAGTTGAAGGAAGCAGAGACTCCCCTAACCAATATTCCCGTTGTGTGCGATTTCCTTGATGCATTTCCGGAGAAGCTACCCAGGTTACCGCCGCACAGGGAGAAAGATTTTCAGATTCAGCTAGTGTCGGGGGAGAAACCAGTATCCAAGGCTTCATATCGGATGGCTCCAAAGGAACTGGCAGAGTTCAGGAGCCAACTATAGGAACTAGTGGAGGCAGGATTCGTTAGTCTGAGCTCCTCGCCATGGGGAGCACCAGTATTGTTTGTGAAGTAGAAGGACGGGGCACTCAGGCTATGCATTGACTTTAGAGGATTGAACGGGCTGATAGTCCGGAACACGTACCCCTTGTCAAGAATAGATGAGCAATTTGATCAGTTGGAGGGAGCTCATTGGTTCTCGAAGCTTGATCTGAGATCGGGGTGTTATCAGTTACGGATTCAGGAAGAGGACATTTGGAAGACATCATTTAGTAGCCGATATGGCCTCTATGAGTTCACAGTGAAGCCATTTGGGCTCACGAATGCACCCTCCACATTCATGAGTCTGATGATCTGAGTGTTCAAGGCCTATCTCGATGTCTTCGTCATCGTGTTTATAGACGACATCTTCATTTACTTGAGGATGAAGGAGGAGCATACATGACACTTGGAACTAACTTTGGAGAAGCTCCGGGAGTATAACCTATACGTAAAGTTCAGTAAGTGTCAGTTCTGGTTGAAGGAGGTAGACTTCCTATATCACATTATCAGTGGAGCTGGGCTAGCCGTAGATCCGGTGAAGATTCAGGCCGTGCGAGATTGGCCGCCATTGATGAAAGCATCCGACATACGGAGTTTCTTGGGACTCGCCGGTTACTACCGAAAGTTCGTGGAAGGATTCTCCCAAATTTCCCTTCCACTCACATCTCTGACGAAGAAGGATACACCATTCGTATGGACGCCGCAATGCGAGACTTCCTTTTAGGAGCTGAAGGATAGACTTACCTCGTCTCCAATCCTTTCCCTTCCATCTGGGATGGAAGGATTCCAAGTCTACACTAACGCGTCATATCAGGGGATGGGTGTCATTTTGATGTAGCACGGGCATGTGATAGTTTATTCTTCTCGCTAGTTGAAGAAGCACGAACAAAACTACCTGGTGCACGACTTAGAGATGGGAGCAATGATCTTCGCCTTAAAGATCTGGAGGCATTATCTATATTGGGTCCATTGTGATATCTTCTCGGATCACAAGAACTTCAAGTACGTGGATACTCAGAAGGAGTTGAACATGCGACAGAGACGATGATTGAAGTTTCTTTCTGACTATCAGTATACCATGCACTACCACCCAGGGAAGGCTAATGTGGTGGCAGATGCTCTCAGCATGAGAACTATTGTATCGGGTTCAGAACCCCAGATGATGGTTATGGAGCTGGTGCAGATGCTGGACGACATGCGAATATCCTTGTTTTCCAAGGCTGACCCCGAGATATATGAGGAGTATCTAGCCTCGATAAGCATTACTAGTGATATACGAGATCGCATCAGGGACGGGCAAAGGCACGACGCTAAGGTAGAGCCGATATTCAGGGCTTTGGAGGCAGGCATGGCTGGGGATTACTCGTTGAAGGATGACCTCTTGCTTTTCAGAGGCGGAGTGTACATACTGGCAGGAGGTTAGATTCGGGAGGATATTTTGACTGAAGCACACTGAAGCAGGTACTCAGTACACCCTGGGATCTCGAAGATAACAACTGATCTGAAGAGGACCATGTATTGGCCGGGTATGAAGAAAGAGATCACCTACTTCCTGACGCATTGCGAGACTTGCCAGCTCATGAAGGTCGGGTGCAAGAGCACGGCAGGATTACTGCAGCCACTGCCGGTACCAGAGTGGAAGTTTGATGATATCGCGATGGACTTCGAACATGGACTCCCCTATTCTCGTGCTGGAAATGATTCGATATGGGTGATCGTTGACAGGCTGATGAAGGTCACTCGATTTATTCCAGTCAGGAAGGACGCTCTGGTCAGTGTTTTAGTACGGATGTTTGTGGAACAGTTCGTTCGTTCCCATGGCATGCTCAAGACGATCATGTCAGATCGGGATGGTCAATTTATGTCTAGGGAGTGGAGAGCAGTCCAGGCTTACTTGGGCTCTCGTTTGACTTTCAATACCGCATTCCACCCTCAGACAGATGGACAGATGAAGCGTACTAATAGAATGATGGAGGATCTTCTACGCTTATGTATCCTAGACCGCGGGGAGCCGTGGGAGAGATTGTTACCACTCATCGAGTTTTCTTACAACAACAGTCATCAGACCAGTATAGGCATGGCGCCCTAATAGGCATTATATGGGTGGAGGTGTAGGACTCCACTATCATGGATTCAGGATAAGGATCTGATGTAATCTTGTTTCAGAATTACTAAATAACGGTGCAAATAATTTTGGCGCGAAATAACATTGGTGCTCAATTACGTTAAGGTGGTAACAACCCTCACGGTCTCCGAAAATCAGCGGGTTTAAGACACTTCGCTCCGTGGTGGGGGATAATACCCGTCCGCAATGTTTCTTTAAATTTCTTCCACAAAAATATAAGACACGATTGACGGAAAAAACGACGAGACGGCGCGCAACAAGAACGATGCTACCCCTTTAATTTTTGCAAGTTAAAATGGGCTGCATAAACCAATCACAAGTGCTGGAATGGAGATTGAGTGGGGAGAGAGTTTCACCTTGGGTCCAAAGGACCAACAGCGGATGGACTGGAGGAGGGGGTCGACGGAGGTGGCCGGTTCTGGTTCAGTAGGGGAATAGCGGCAGCAGGACTCCAGACGGAAATGAAGTCGCGGTCGACGTCTGGAGCGGAGCGAGGTAAGGGTGGCGTAGCAGGTTTGGGAGCGGCAAGGGAGAACCCTGGCCCGGACGGAAACGGCGCCGTAGTCGACGTCCAGAACAGGAAATCAGCGAGGCGAGGGCCGAACGAACTCGATGGGGGGGCACGACTGCTAGCTGCTCCGGCGGAAAAGGGTTCCGAAGTCGACGCCGAGTCGCTAGAGGAAGCAGTGGCCGCCGATCGAGCGGAGGAGGGGGAAAGTCGCACGGGAACAGGGAGTTAGCGAGAGGCAGCCGCCCGAAAGAAAAGAGGAAGTTCTTTTCTCTCAGCCAGCGTATGGAACCCTAGCCCCTCACTTCTATTTATAGTCTTTTCTTTTTCAGCCCTAAGGAAACAAATGAGGGGGAACTTGATAAGCGCAGCCCAAATGAAAGAGTTTTGATAAATGCAGCCCAACTGTTGAGTTTTGATTTTAATTAAGGGGTAGCGTTATTCTCGTCACACACACATCAAGCCGGACCATTTATTCAGGGTCATGTGAGGTGGTCGGGCTCACACGCCGGACTAACATTGCAAAAAGAAAATACATGAAAAGGAAAATGCATAAATAACGCAACAAATTTAATGCGACACAAGCTAGGTTGTTTTGGTGCGGGTTACACCAATTCCCCCGGGGTTGAAAGAACTCGACTCCGGCGAGATGGCGTTCATGATGGCGATGGAGAGGTCCGGGCGACGACGTTGTAGTTCTTTGGCACTGATCCATGAACTGTCCAAGATGTCCCGTCCTCGCCATGAGACTAAATACTTCTGATATGTGCCATGGCGAGTCTGGAACTCACGAACGTCAAGGACTTGCTCGATCTCCTCATCCGTGGGCGTGAAGGTGGGTTGGAACCCCGTTTCGGTGCCCGACCCCAACGGTGGTGGTGGGATTGGTAGCTCAGGCGGGGACCCATAGAACGGCGCGAGATCGGAGATGTTGAAGATGGGGGACGTGCCGAACTCCATAGGCAATTCCAGAAGGTAGGCATTCTCCCCCAACCGCTTCCTCACCTGAAAGGGTCCGAAACGGCGCTGTTGGAGCTTATGATATGACCCTGTGGGAAACCTCTCCTTGCGGAAGTGAGCCAACACCCAATCTCCTTCGGAAAAGTGAAGTTCGCGACGGTGCATGTCCGCCGCGACCTTGTACTTTTCGGAAGCTACCTGCAACTGTTTATGAATTGATTTATGCAGCAATTTAATTTGGTCGATTAAAGTAGTAGCATCGAACGAGAGGCGCTCATGGCAAGGGAGGGAGTGACGGTCCAGGAAGTGAGGAATGGGAAAGCCATACACAATCTCAAATGGGGATTTTTGTGTGGAGCGGTTAACGGAATTATTGTACGCAAATTCAGCTTGTGGAAGAAATAAATCCCATTGCTTAGGGTGTTCACCCGCCAAACATCGCAGTAAGTCTCCTAAACTCCGGTTGACCACTTCGGTTTGCCCGTCCGTTTGGGGATGGTATGCACTACTAAATTTTAACTTCGTGCCAAGTTTACTCCATAAAGTCTTCCAAAAATAACCCATGAAGCGAGTGTCCCTGTCCGAGAGAAAAGTGTGTGGGACTCCGTGCAATCTAACGACCTCTCGAAAGAAAAGTTGCGCTACGTGTGCAGCATCAGAGGCTTTTCGGCAAGGTATAAAATGGGCCATCTTGGAGAACTTATCGACTACCACAAATATAGCATCTACCCGGCGGGAAGTAGGGGGTAAGCCGGTGATGAAGTCCATGGACACTTCATCCCAGGGTCGCTCTGGAATGGATAACGGTAAGTACAGCCCGGTGTTTTGAGACTGTCCCTTGAATAATTGGCATGTGTGACACGACTGAACTAATCGAACGACATCTTTCCTCATATGTGGCCAGTAGTAGCGAGTGGTGGCGAGGTCCAACATCTTCGACTGCCCAAAGTGTCCCCCTAATCCCGAGGAATGCAACTCAGTGAGGAGTAATTCACGCAAAGGACCTCGGCAGATGCACAGGCGAGTGCCCCGAAATAGATACCCCTCACTCAAAATATAGTGGCCGAAACTTTCCGCACCCCTCGTACGGCATTCCTCCCAAACGGTGCCAAAGTTAGGGTCAGTAGCATAGGAGTCTCGCTGGGAATCTAAATCGGTGATCCTCGGTTGAAGGGATACGAGTAAATGGGCTCGACGGCTAAGGGCATCGGCCACTCGGTTGGTCACCCCGGGTTTGTGTCGAATGTGAAACGTGTACTCCTGCAAAAACGCAGCCCACTTCGCGTGGCGCCTGACCTCCTTTTGGGAGTTCAAATGTCGCAGCGCGTCATGGTCCGTGTTCAACACGAATTCACGCTGGATAAGATAATGGCGCCAATGACGGAGGGCAAATAATTTTGGCGCGAAATAACATTGGTGCTCAATTACGTTAAGGTGGTAACAACCCTCACGGTCTCCGAAAATCAGCGGGTTTAAGACACTTCGCTCCGTGGTGGGGGATAATACCCGTCTGCAATGTTTCTTTAAATTTCTTCCACAAAAATATAAGACACGATTGACGGAAAAAACGACGAGACGGCGCGCAACAAGAACGATGCTACCCCTTTAATTTTTGCAAGTTAAAATGGGCTGCATAAACCAATCACAAGTGCTGGAATGGAGATTGAGTGGGGAGAGAGTTTCACCTTGGGTCCAAAGGACCAACAGCGGATGGACTGGAGGAGGGAGTCGACGGAGGTGGCCGGTTCTGGTTCAGTAGGGGAATAGAGGCAGCAGGACTCCAGACGGAAATGAAGTCGCGGTCGACGTCTGGAGCGGAGCGAGGTAAGGGTGGCGTAGCAGGTTTGGGAGCGGCAAGGGAGAACCCTGGCCCGGATGGAAACGGCGCCGTAGTCGACGTCCAGAACAGGAAATCAGCGAGGCGAGGGCCGAACGAACTCGATGGGGGGGCACGACTGCTAGCTGCTCCGGCGGAAAAGGGTTCCGAAGTCGACGCCGAGTCGCTAGAGGAAGCAGTGGTCGCCGATCGAGCGGAGGAGGGGGAAAGTCGCACGGGAACAAGGAGTTAGCGAGAGGCAGCCGCCCGAAAGAAAAGAGGAAGTTCTTTTCTCTCAGCCAGCGTATGGAACCCTAGCCCCTCACTTCTATTTATAGTCTTTTCTTTTTCAGCCCTAAGGAAACAAATGAGGGGGAACTTGATAAGCGCAGCCCAAATGAAAGAGTTTTGATAAATGCAGCCCAACTGTTGAGTTTTGATTTTAATTAAGGGGTAGCGTTATTCTCGTCACACACACATCAAGCCGGACCATTTATTCAGGGTCATGTGAGGTGGTCGGGCTCACACGCCGGACTAACATTGCAAAAAGAAAATACATGAAAAGGAAAATGCATAAATAACGCAACAAATTTAATGCGACACAAGCTAGGTGGTTTTGGTGCGGGTTACACCAGGATCCCAAGGCACTTGGCTCATAGTTTGTGGATACAGACGCTCAGGTGCGACTGATTTGAGACAGGATGTTGGAGGCCCAGAGTAGACAGGCCAAACACTACGATGCGCGGCATCGTTGGGTGGAGTTTCCGGTTGGAGACTGGGAATTCTTGAAGATACGTCTGATGCATGGAGTCTCGCAGGTACGCAGGCCGAAGAAGCTCAATCCTAGATATATGGGGCTATATAGAATTCTAGAGCGGATCGGCCCCTTCGCTTATAAACTGGAGCTACTACCGGAGTTAGCGGGTTTGCATGACGTCTTCCACCTATCCTCCCTTAGGAGGGCTCTCCTATGGCCAAGCCAGCAGATTTCTACTACAGCTGGCGCAGTAGCATCTGATCGATCGGTCCGCTTAGAATCGTTCCGGATAGATGATACAACAGTATGAGCCTTGCGACGAAAGAAGGTTCCGCTGGTCAAGGTCTTGTGGTCGAATCACGAGCAAGAGGAGCACACCTGGGAGACCCTGGACCTTATGCAGCAAAGTACCCGGAACTTTTTCGCGACAGGTATAACTTTAACCTCCAGAAAATTGCTCAATTATTTACTTTAGTAGGAACCCCCGTAGGCCTAACCTTAATTTTAGAGACGAAATTTTTATTTTTATGTATTGGGATTTATAATATTCCACAAATAACTAGACCCTTAGGGGGATTTTTGTCATGACTAGGTCATGACAAAGAACTAGGAAAACCAAAAGGATCATAAGAACCTAGGTAAGTAGGTGAAATCACCTTGGTCTGTAAATAGCAATTTCTGGCTATTTAGTCTAGGGTTTGACTTTTGGGCCTCAAATTGACTACCTGGCCCCACCATGACACCTCTAACCTCATAAGGAGTCCCTTAGGTCACTTAGGGCCCATTGTGGTCAACCAAAGTGGTATTGTTCACCAAAGTCAACCCTACCCTAGATAGGTCAAAATAGCCTATTAAGGACCAATTAGTCTCAAATTGGTAAAATTTACCTCATCCAAACCTTCCTAACCCTTAAGGGAGGTCAATGTGTCACTAACAAACCATTGGATCCAATCAATTCCATGAAAGAGGCCAAAGCCAACACTTGGACCCTAAAAGCGCAATTTGACCTAGTTAGGTCAAAGTGACTCAACTTGACCCAATTGATCACACCAAGTCACAATTGTCCTTGGGTGGTGTCAAAGGACCTATGAGCACCCATTTAGGTCAGTCACACCACCTAAATTAACCTAGGGTTGGGCTAAACCAATTAGGGTTAATTAAGCCTAAATTGCGGAAATCAAGCCCAAGGCTCAATCAAATTGGCCTAGGCCCAATTTTTGTGATCCAATCAGTCCTCATGGATAAAAATTACATAGATTGCCACTCAATTTCTGGAGGGGTGACTAGGAGAGAGTGTAAGACCCTCCTTTTTTGCATTCATTTCCGGGTCTTACCGCCCAGAACCGTCGTCTTGCGGTGACACCAACTCACGGGATGGTCTCCACCACAATACCCCAATTCCGCCAGCTAATCAACATCATCCAGGCCAACCATATATCAAAGTAATATAAGCGTTAAACAAAATAAGTCCACAAATCACACTATACATAAAGAACAAAATACAAAGTCCACGATGAGAAAGTACTAAAATGATTAGGGGATTGTGCCCAGTACATCAATATCCTCACTACAGGTTCACTCATGCTCATGAGGAAGTCTCAAAAACATTTATATCCATATCTATTGTGGCTACTACTGGTATGGGCTGCGCCATCTTGTCACGCTCTCTTGTCCCGGTCTTCTAAATGAGGTCCTGTTACTTTGGCATAACGACTCCTAAAATGATGTGGTCCACCGACCGTCGGTCTATAAGACTCAGCATGTTTCTCACCGCCTCCACCTGCGACTCCTAGGCACCGTGCGGGAAGAGGAAGCGGAGGACAACAAGGGGTAAAAGAAAACAAGCAGGTGGCATGGGTCTAACTACCAAGTATATATGTATACATCATGCACCTTTTCTCTCTAAACATATTCATGAGTAAAATATAAGAACAACAGTATGACATGAGTATACTAAGCAGTTCACATGGTTCCAAATACAGTATAAGGAAACATCCAGTATGGCAACATTTCTAGAGTATATACAAGGAAGCAACATCATGTAAAAAGAGCAGCTATAAAAGTAACCTTAACTTATATGCGTACACACATGCACATAAGCTAAGGGATCTGGCACTACGGTAAACTCATCGTATAAAAGAGCTCATACTAATTTATACGATGAGGTCTTTGTTTTATGCAAGGATGTTATGCTATGTTGTGCAATGCAATGATGCAACTCACCCACCGACTCTGTAAGCACAGACCTTTTGTTAGTTCCCTGTTCGAGTGTGTCAACTCAGGTACCCGCAAACAGGGTAGTGGATTGGGCTTGTCCACTTCTAGGCTTATGTAACACATCTCCCATCCTAGACCTTACGTACGCCTCTAAGAACATACAGGGTATTCGTGTACTATCTGGTAAGCACAACCTCTATTCTGCTTTTCGAGTCCTCTAGGGGCAGTGGATCGGGTCCTCCACTCCTAGGCCTGTATGACACCTCCCAGCCTAGACCTTACGTACGACCCTAAGAACACACGGGATATCCGTGTACTAATTGATACAACAATGCCTCTAAGTGAAACACCGAACCCTCAGCTCGAAGGACTTGACCAGTCCTTCCTTATATAACACTGAACTTACCGCTCGTGGGACTAGCCCATCCTTCTAATATACCGAGCCTACCGCTTGCAGGACTTAACCCGTCCTTCTAATATACCGAGCCTACTGCTCGCAGGACTTAACCCATCCTTCTAATATACCGATCCTACTGCTCGCAGGACTTAACCAATCCTTCTAATATACCGAGCCTACCTCTCGCGAGACTTAACCCATCCTTCTAATATACTGAGTCTACCGCTCGCAGGACTTAACCCGTCCTTCTAATATACTGAGCCTACCGCTCGCAGGAATTAACCCGTCCTTCTAATATATTGAGCCTACCGCTCGCAGGACTTAACCCATCCTTACTTGAGCAATACTAATCCATCCCAAATTTGGGATGGTGATTATGTTGGAACCATAGGTTGTGATTTGGGTTAGGATCATATGCTATGCTCACTTATGATAAGAATCAAATGGTCCCTTATGATAAGCTCAGATGATAACTTATGATGATCTGTCAAATTAAACTATAAAGATCACCTGTTGATTTTATAAGGAAACGAAAATTTTCTAAGTAAATATTTCGATCGACGAAAGTCTATCTGCGCTCGACGATTTGTTCTCAGCTCTCGATGCTTTTTCTTAAACTCAGCGTTCGACGAAATCTCAGCTGAGATCGACGAACCTCGTTCTGAGGTCGACAAACTTTGAGCTTAGTTCGACAAAATTCTCTATCAGATCAACGATCATTTCATCTCATCTTCTCAACCAAGTCAAATATTTCTCTCAAGAGATTTTATCTGTAAAGAAAGATTTTATTTTGGCATGCGCATTTAATGCTCTCCTTCTTGAAAAATCAACTGTTCATTTCCAAGGAGAAAATCAATAAAGACAAGTCCTGTCATACCTTAAATAATTTTGTCTTTTCTTATAACGGCTACAGAGCGGTTTACAGAGACATACAGCTATATATATAGTTGTGTGGAGAAGAGAAATATATATATATACATACAGAGATACATACAGAGATATATACAGAGAGACACAGAGATATAAAAATACAGAGGATGAACACTTAAAGGTTCAACAGAAGTATCAGAAAAGAGCACAGAGATAGATGTTTCAGAAAGGCATTAGTGATATACATATATATACATCTTGCACTAATTCTGTTTTGCAGAACTCTTCTTCCTCATCTATGAGCAACAGCACCAACTAGCTCAAGCTTCAAATTCCAGACAACAATCAACAATCTGAAAAGAACATTTATTCAGGATTATTTGCTGGAATTTCAAAGAAGCTGAAGAGGCCTTATACACTTAAGCAAGGCTCACCTGACAGCAAAATCTCATCTTCTCAGGGGGAGCTTTGTTCAAGATCAAAAATCATTTGTCTTCTCTTTCTTAAAACAGAGAAGAACATCTAACTCTTCCTTACCCCATCTTGTAAAGGGTTCTAAACTCCCTTCAAAAGTTTAATCTTGGTGGCAAGACACCTTATCAAAAAATCTAGTTTGGTTTTTGAACACCTTATCAAAAGTTCATTGGTGATTTGGGCACCTTATCAAAATCCCATTGGTGGCAGGGCACCTTATCAAAAATTTGTAGTGGATTCCTACCAAGTGAGGTAGAAGAGTAGATGTACCCTATTGAGAGGGGAACTACTATAAGTTTCTTGTGTTCTCTGTGATTGCTTTATTTTCTTTATACTGGGCTGTGCTGAATGTGTTTTCTATATGATAAATAATTAACTAAATTATTATACATCACCTATTTTAATTCCGCTATCAAAAACCCCTCAGTAAATCACTCAAGTTTTTAAAATACTCTATTCACCCCCCCCCCCCCCCCCTAGAGTAAACTAGATCTAAAACCCCTCACTTTCAGATTATCCTATCAAGTTCTCCTATTTAAAATACTCGTGTCTACCGTTTAGTTATACTTAGAAGTTTAGGGTGAATTCCAGACTTTCCGAGGGTTACCCGACGAAGGGCTCGCAGTAGTACTAGTGAGTACAAAGGGCTGAAGCCCAAATCCCCTTTTTCCAGGATATTTACTCATATTGGTGGCTACTCATTTTTATACCTGTTTCTTCTCTAGTTACTCTAAAGTCCTAAGGCGGATTACATATAGATTAGGCAGACGAGTGTCGATGCTCAATTGAACATCGAACCCTACCTTCTTAGTGACCGATCATTTTGTATGTCATCACTCAATACCTACTTAAGGTCCCAATTCGTACATCAATCACACTTATACTTTTTGACGGGCCATTACTCCCATCTACTATCATATCATTGTCAATTCCTGAAATGGTAGATTACTAAACGCACCCCAATCCCTTTTTTCTAATAAATGTCACTAATGGTTAATCCTTTAATCAATCTATGCCTCCATAATGATCAATGAGATAATAATTCTATGTGTGATGGTCAGGGGTGGTCTAAATCACATAATACAGTTTTTACTAATCGCATGTCGGTTGCCTTTAAGTGAAACCACCTCTCCTACAAGGTTGACTATATGATTACTAACTAGTATGAGTCCCTTTTAATTCCAGAGATTCATATTAATGTCTAAGGTCTATGTGAAAGTGCACAATTAACCTCACTAGAATTCTCTAGAGGGGGGGTGAATAGAGATTTAAAAATTATTTTGTGCAAAGTTAATATATATATGTGTATGATCACAGATTAGAGCTTCCCACACACCAACAAGAATTAAGCAAGAAAATAAAGTAAATGCAAGAAAATAAATTACAGCACAACACAAGAAAATATAGTGGTTTCCCAAACTTTGGGTAGTCCACTCTTCTACCCCCTTGGTAGGAATTCACTATCTTGCACTGAGTTTTTGATAAGGAGACTCTTAGAACCACCCTGAGTCTTTTGACAAGGAGACTCTTAGAACCAACTGAGTCTTTTGACAAGGAGACTCTTAGAACCAGTACACTGAATTTTTTGGAGAGAGATTCTAAAAACTCTTTTACAATGTTTAAGTGAGAAAGAAAGAAAGGAGAAGAAATAAAAACAAGAAAGAATCTTCTTCCTAGCAAGAAGATTGGAAGCACAAGAAGTGAATTGAATCTTTCTTCTATAGAGAGAAGAAGATTTGCAGCCTTTCTCTCTTTGTGAGAGCTATCAGATTTTGCAGCAGTATGACTTCAGAAGCAGAAGAAGAAGAAGTGCTTGAATGTTGCTGCAAAGCTTTTTTTCAATTTCTCTCTTTTCTCTTGGGAGCTTTTCCTCTATTTCAAATGTGTGTGGTAGATCACTCTTATTTATTTTCTGCCGACCTCCTCTTTATTTATAGCTCTGTTAATTCAACATAATACTATAGGAGGATAATCAATTAGCAGTTAGTGAGAATAGAAAGAAAAAATGTTTCCATAATGTTTATTTCTGTAGAAGGAAAGAATGAATTCTGATTTCAAATAATATCCAAAATAGAGTTAATCAGATTAGCCAAGAATCAAATAGAAGGAAAGAATGATTCAGAACGGCTATAAAATATTAACATTATTCCATACAAATCAGATTTACTGAAAGAAGGAAAGAGATCTGGCGCATATTTAAGTCTGTCAAATAAATCGACGTGCGTCGATTGCCATTCGACGCAAGCGTCGAGTACATCCTGTCTGGACGTCGAGAGGTGAATAAGGAAGGTGCGTCGACTAAGGTGCGTCGACTTCACTAGTTGCGTCGACTAGAAATCAGAGTAACGTCGACAACACATACGTCGAAATCTTCCTAGAGTTACTTCGACTTAATCTGAAAGAGACGTCGACTACATTTCGACGTTGCGTCGAACACTATTCGACGCATATTTACTTAGCCTTGTTTTTCATTCTTGGAATTCATATTTGACTCATTTTCAGGGGTTAAGAGAAATCATTTTCCCAACACTATGTACAAATTTCTATGATATTCCAGCAATAATAAATCAAGAATTAGTTTCTCAAATCATAAGTCCAAATGTAACTTTGTGAAGGAAGTATGAAGTTCACTCAGAGATTAATTCTAATAAAATTTACATAGCTTCATACTGATATAAAAAGACCATATACAAAATTTCATTACAATCCAACATTAGTAATTCAGGGAACTAAATTTTTAAGATATAGGTCTGAATACTACTTTATGAAGGAAGTATGAAGTTTACACAGAGATTAATTCTAATAAAATTTCCATAGCTTCATACTAATATAAGAAGACCATATACAAAATTTCATAACAATCCACCATCAGTAATCCAGGGAATCAATTTCTCAAGTTATAGGTCCAAATACTACTTTGTGAAGGAAGTATGAAGTTTACTCAGAGATTTATTCTAATAAAATTTCCTTAGCTTCATATTGATATAAATAGACCATAAACAAAATTTCATAACAATCCACGATCAGTAATCCAGGGAATTAATTTCTCAAGTTATAGGTCCAATTACTACTTTGTGAAGGAAGTATGAAGTTTACTCAGAGATTAATTCTACTAAAGTTTCCTTAGCTTCAAGCTGATATAAAAAGACCATATACAAAATTTCATAACATTTCAGTAAGCTTTGGCCTTATAAATACTCACTTGGGGTCCATGTGACCAAATCATATGAAATCAACTTTCCTAGGGAAATTAACCCAAAGATTGATGATTTTCACTATAGAGTATTGTCCTATGGTCCTAAGTGCATGTTTAAAGTTTCATGAAAGATGACCAAGGGAAAACCTTTAAATTCTCATGTAATTCTAATGCTACATGGTAATGTTATATGCACACCGAATTTCCCTTACACTAGCATGTGGAATAAACCAACATGCAAGAGTCCAAATGACCTAAAATTTTAACCAGAGGCTATTATATACATAACCAACCTCCCAAAGGAGATTTGGAGTGATTTGAGTCCAAATCACCCATATTACACACCATATATGATTTATTAAATTTATACTAAAACTTTAGAAGAATGTGCCCCAAAAATTCTAATTTTTGGGCACATAGTAGATCTAGATTGCATACACACATGGTTAAATTTTCAATCTCATATCATCTACTATATAAAAGTTATTAACAATTTAAGATATGTCCTTCTCTAGGACCAGCCTTACTAAATCTGCCCTACAGAGAGTTGTAGGGCACCAAATAATGTGATCTCACTTCCGACAAAGAGTAGACACAAGGGCCTACAAAAGGTGTCTCTGCCTACTTTTCATTTTAAGGCCTCTAGGGGCCTCAAAAATTGAGAACAAAAGGAATATTTCACTAGGGCAAACCACATTAGTGTGTCCTAAGTAAAAGGCTCTTCAATGGTTGAATTAAACATAGATCCACTTGCATGCAGGAGTCCAAATGGACTAAATATTTTTTAACAGACTCCTATCATGATAATACTAAGCACTCAGTCCAAATTTGAGGTGATTAGGTGTCATTAGCCCCCATAATTACTACATGCAAGCATAATTAAAATCCCAAATAAACCTTAGGAAAATTAATTCTAAAAATTATCAAATTTTTATAGGAGGTGCAATAGGGCATGGCTCATGCATGCCCCAAAATTCAAGCTATTTGGAGTTGTAGATCTCCATAAATAAATTTCCAAAGATCTAGAGCACCCTATGTACATGTTACACTAAAATAGATGCCCAGGGTGCTACAGGGCTCCACATTTAGTGAAATAAATTTCTAAATTTTGTTCAGTCCAGAAGCTACATTTTTCATTTAGGTGACTTTTCCTGAATCAACACCTATGATTTACTATAATTATTTCAAGCTACAACCCTTTTTAGGTTATTTCAGCATTTAAATATTCCTGGATTTAATGAGTTGGTCTGTGGCTATCATCAAAACCCGATCCAACGATGCATCTTCTTCGTCCCCAATGGATCAAGGGTTGATATTCAATCTCCTTGGGCCATCTTGCAGGCCAATTTCTGGCGGCTCCTGGAGGTTTCCGACGAAACCCTCCCGCCACCACCACCAGTCGACATAGGGCTTTCGACTGGTGGTGGCCGTTTGGACTGGAGTGGCCGGAGGTGGCCTCCGACACCTTGCATTTTCGGGCAAGGAACTTAGAAAAATCAGATGATGATCACACCATGGTTCAGCTAGTTTTGAAAACGGAAGATATGGAACTCTAGCACAAGTGGAGGGGAAAGGAGCTTGCCTGAGTTCAAGCTGCATTGGTGGTGGTTGCCGGGTTTTCCATTGCCGACCTCAACCTCCTTGGTTCCATGGCTATTCTGGGCTGCTGAGCTTGAATTCTCTTTCTGGAAGGGGGGCTTGACAGCTCTATGTGTCCTGAGGGTGGTGGAATGGATAAATGAGGGGAAGGGTGTATATGGCTTCAAGCCATTTTGGAGCTCTCGGCCAGCTCTTGCCGCCCCTCTTAGCCAATCATGGCCCCCTTCTCACTGCCCCAAACTGAAAGCCATTAATTCCCCAGCCCAGGGGAGAGCTTAGGGAAGGGGAGTGGGGTGCCAAATGGCACTCATTCCCCATTTTCCTCTTCCTTGCCCCCTTATCCTATTCCTCCAAAATTTACACTTAGACCATGGCATTTACTCCCCTAATTTCGAATTTTAGAGGGCTTGGGATTCAGAGATCATGTGGGTTGGCTATTGGGTCATGGGATTGGGCTAAGTCCAATTGATTTGAGTTTGGGCGCACTTGACCCAAATAGGCCAAATTGGGGCTTTTGAGTTTGGGCTTGACCCAAGCTCACCCCAACCAATGTGACTGGCCCACATTGTTGTCTTAGACCCTATGGACCTATTTCAAGAGGAATTAGGTCATGGTTGGGTCACATGGGGTTTATTTGCACATAATTGTTTATAGGGGCAATTTGGACATTTTGGCGATTTTGCCCTAATTCTCCAAAGTTGAATGTACACCTTGATTCATTTAGGTCTCATATACTCCCCTTAGGGTTTATAAAGGGTTGTGCTAGGTCAATTTGGCCAATTAAGGGTCAATTGATCCATAAAGGGCATAAATTGTAATTTGGGGCAATTTAGTAATTTTGCCTAATTTCCCAAATTTGGCTTGCCCCAAGGGTCCAATGTGGACCCATTAGACTCCCTAAGTAATCTTGGAGTGTTAGGGGTGATCAATTTGATCACATTGAGTCAATTGAAGGTCAATTGAGGAGATTAGTTCATTTAGACCAAATTGGGGATTTTTTTGGTAATTGGCCCAATTTCCCAAAATTGGTCCACCCCAATGGGTCAATGTTGCCCGACTAGTATATCCTAATGGTCATAGATGGTTTGGTCTGATCAATTTGATCACATTGGGACAATTGAAGGCCAATTGAGTGGATTAGTTCATTTAGGTCAAATTGGGGTTTTTTTGGGCAATTGACCTAATTTCCCAAAATTGACCAATTCCGTTAGGTTCATTTTGACTCATTAGCCTTCCCTAGTGTTTAGGAAGGGTGTGGTGTAGTCAATTTCACCATACTCGGGCTAATTGACCTATACTAGGGTGAAGTATGTCAAGTTGGGTTTTTATGTGTAACTTGACCTAGTCAGGTCAAAGGCTCCTATAGAGATCAAGGGGCACCCTTTTTGGTTCAAGGGACCATTTATGTCACCTAGCATGCTCTAATTAAGCCTAGGGGTTTTCCCCATGGTTATAGATGATGCATATGGTGCTTTAGTCCTCTTGAGTCGCCCTTGAATCCTCCTTAAATTGGAATGACCCATGGTGGCTAAGTGCACACCATGGTGTTCTCCACTCATTCAACCTGTTGCCAAGGCACCCTAGGTCACTTACCCTATTTTTGCCATGACCTAGTCATGAAAAAAACTCCTTATGGGTCTAGTAGTTCTCGGGATGTTACAGAGAGAAAATGGGAGTTTCCACAGTTTTAAAAGAGAAATTAAGAGGTCATTCATGGCCTTGAATGCAATTAACCCTTAAATTCCCCTCCAATTGATGGAGATTCATTCCCCTTAACAACTATGAGAAGGATCTAGCCAATCCCAATGCCAAAAGGAGGCCAATTTCATGGGAGATGCACCTTGGCCGAAATTGGCATAATGGCCATTAATGGCAATCAGGATTAAAGCCTCACCAACCCCAAATTAAAACCCCTATCACCTTTAGAGGTCTGAGAGAATTGAAACCCCCAACTTTTTAGAGGATTCTGTGCTCTCTAACCAGGAGATTGCCATGCCCCCAAAGCTCCTCAAGCATCCATGGTGAACCAATGATCGGATAGGCAAACAGCAACCTCACAGGTTCGATCCCCTTCTCCTCCCTTGGTGCTTAGATCTCATTCAGTTTGGGACTTGATTCGAGCCAAATCGGGCTCGAATCAAGCTTCCAAAAAGGCTCGTTTTTGAGCTCTTTTCCCCCACCAGAAACGCCCTTTCCGGCCACCTCCGGCCAGTAAACCACCGCGAATCGCTGGCCACCACCTCGATGAAGGTGGTGCTGGCAATAGCCGGCCGGGAGGATGCGTGGGTGGCTGACAAATCAAGCCTAAAATCCTCCCATGACGGGATGTCGGGGACCGTCCATTCATTGGAGACGATGACCATGTGCCGTCAAATCTTGCGCGATCTGCTATACGCAAGCCAAAATGAAATAATGTATTTATCATTTACATTTTGTCACATAATATGCAGTAAATGGTTTTAATTATTAAAATTACTTACTGGCCTTTTCTGTAAAAGTGTTCAACATGAAATATGTGGTCCATGAGGTCTAGTTTAATTTAAAATTTGTTTCATTTAATTTGGCCCACAGGATCTTCCTCAGCACCCTGTTTGGTGCAAGGTCTCCCTAGGGCTAACCAGAAATATATTTGTGTTCCCCCATTGATCCACTCAGTCAAATGTCCTGAAAATTTACCATAGGCCATTCTAGTTATGATTCACATCATATCTAAAAACAGAATTTTTGGAGATGACTTTTCTATAGTTTTTGTAATAAATTAATAATTCATACATGGCTTAAATATAGGGTCTGTGACCTCCAAATCCCCCAAATCTCTAGTGGATGGCTTGTGGGGACATTATATGGTCATGGTAAAAATCTCAGCCCATTTGGGTTTGAGTAGACTTGGTAAACTAGTGTTCAAACATGGTCACCTGGGGAAAGTCAACTGTAGTCTACCAAAAAGTGCACTTTGAGGATTTGAGCTGCCATCCCTCAACAAAGTGTGATGAAACCTTGATCACCTCTATGTCATCACATAAAACATCCTCACAAGTAATTTTAAAAGGTTTAGGGGTGGAATACCAAGAAATCCTAGTTCAACCCTTACTGTTGCATATTGTGGTTAATGAAGGGAATGATGTCATATCTCCTTGGATGGGCTTGAAACTTTGTAGATAGTTTCATAGCGTGAATATACACCCTGGATAATTTTGTTGGAAATTTTAGAGTCATTATCACCCACTGAACCTTTAATATTTAATTTGGTAACTTTCATTTCAAGTGCAAAATATATGGTCATATATTTTAGGAAAGTTATGAAACTTGGACAGTGAACTCTTCATGATGTAATGAGTCTCTGGAAATTTCGTTATAATTTTTGGATAAGGTAATTTGGTAGTTCCTTTACAATGTGCCAAAGTCAGTTTCCATTATTTAAATTATTTATGTAGTCACATGATTAAAGAAAAATGTGAAATTAGCTCAGAGAGCCTCTAGGGTAATTATAATGCACTATAATTTTTATTATAATTATTGGATGAGGATTTATAGTGCTACATTCACAAATTGACTAAATTGAGTTCTCCTAAAACAATTCATTATATGACCCAAATGATATGTGAAAATATGGTACTTGGCCAATAGACCTTTTAGGTCATCATGATGCTCTGCAAATTTTGTTATAATTATTGGATGAGACTATGTAGTGGTTCCTTCACACATTGATTTAAGTTCAGTTCATTTGTAATAATTAATTATATGGCTAAATGGAATTAGAAAAATATAAAAATTGGCCAGTGAGCTTCTCTGGTTAATATGGAGCTTGAGTAATTTTTTTTATAATTTTTGGATGGATATTTATTGTACTTTGTCATTCATTCATTAAAAGTAGCATTTCTGAATTATTTAAATTATATGGGTCATGATCTTGTAAAATAGCCATTCATTTGTTAAAAGTAGGCGTGCAAAAAAAGCCTGTCGGGCCCAGTCCAGGCCCGGGCCCCCTGGGCCCAGGCATTTTGCTGTCGGGCCCAGGCCGGCCCTACTCAAATCGAGCTCGGGCCCTTGCAAAATAAAGGGGTCTGCCGAGCACACAAAACCGGGCCCAAGCAGGCCCCAAATTTCATGGCTAGCTGCCATTTGGCAGCTAACCGATAGCAATTTGCTTTCGTTTGCCAACATTAATGTCGGGCATCATGAATTTGTTACATTAATGCTAAATGTTGGCCAGCAAATTCACAATTCATAGTAAAAAATATTTATGTGGCAAATATTAATTGCTATTTACAGTGAATAATAGTTTCCAATTTAAGAAACCCTGAGAAACAATAATAATGTTCGGCAGCAAATTCATGGCAGAAAACATTTATGCGGGCTTTTATGCGGGCCCAGGCCTGGGCCCGGCCCGACCCGGGCACTAGGTCGGGCTCTGGCTAAATTTGGGGGCCTGGTGAGCCCCCTTAGGGCCAGCCTGGTCCTGGTCCTGGCCCGGGCCTAATCGGGCTCGAGCCTGGGCAGACCCGGGTCGGGCAACCAGGCCCGTGCCAAGTTTGCATCCCTAGTTAAAAGTATCATTTCTGAGTTATTTAAATTATGTGGGTTCATTATCTTATAAAATAGCCAATCTCTATTGGAGGATATTTTAAACTTATTAGAACCCTTGGAAATTTATCTATGTCATTTGGGTAAGAGGAAGTTGAAGCCCCTTCACAAATTTGGGTTATGCCATAATTAATCATTTAATGATTTCCAAGGAAATAATTAGGGAGAAAAATATGAATTACTGATATTTCTTCAATATAGACCATAACACATCTCTGGATGTGTGGTTCATCATATGAAAACTTTGGAGACATGTAGGACCTTTACAAAGGTCAGTCTTTCCCCTCTGGTTGAAGTGGTCCGCGGATAACCAAAAATGAGTTTGGTGGTTTTGGGATCTTTCCATGAGTCCTTGGGTAGGATTCATCAGTGAGAGGTTATGTAGGCCAACTCTATGGTGGAAGGGGCAAAAGTCCCTTCAAGACCTCCCCTAGTGGTGGTGTGAATTGTATACTCTTAAGTGGAGTGTTGATGTTCAAGAGAACATTAATACTACCGGTGAATCTTAATACATTATAGGACTCTAGAGTGACATAAGAGAGTGGTGTTGGGTTGTCTCCAATAAAACTAAGTGTCTTGTGAAAGGGAGGTTTGGGGTGTCATCCCATTGTACCTCCTAGTACTGTTGCGAGCCCCTCACAGGGTAGACCTCGGGAAGTCCAAGACTAACCCTTAAACTTATAGGGCCCTATAACAAGAAAGATTAATCAAATAATAATTTATTAAGTACACACACACACACCTTTATTATGGGAAGATAGTTTTGGTTGGTCTAATCCTGCGAGTAGTGGGCTCGGTGTGAGTTTTTTGATGGAATGTACTACAAGTTGTGGCTTGGTGTGTTTATCAAAACGGACTGGTTAGTCCACTGAGTCGGTGCCTCAGGAGTTCAAATGTTGCATATGTGCTTGTGCATATAAGTGGTGGGTCATTGGTATTGGGCAGTCGTTCACACCGACGTCAGTGCATTGGCTCGGCAAGTGTGAGCATTCACTTAGCCAAGAAAATACTGGTGGATTTCCAGCATTAGTACAAGATGCTCCATAGCACCTGGCTTGGTGTACTGAGTAGTACGTAAGGTCTAGGTTAGGTAGTGTGAATACCAACCTAGGAGTGGGGTGGCCCAACCCACTTCCTTCGTCTGCCTCTACGAGAGGCACCTGAGAGTTTAGCTAACTCTAAATCGGGGAACTAAAGGTCTTTGCATGCAGAGTCGCGTGGGTGAGTTGTACTGGTGTGAAACATAATCATTAAACATTACATAACACTTCATATCATACATATCAATGCATAAAACCTATACTCTCATCGTATAAATTATTATGAGATCTTTTATACGATGGGCCGCAAAACGACTCTTTTACTTATAAGTTTGTATGGCATTCTTATAAGTTAAGGTTACCTTTTTACTATGATGGTAGTTAGCTACTTTACCATTTATTCTACTACTTCTTTATTGTCTTTTCTTTACTACTACTTAACTGTTGTTACATTATTGTCGTATACGTAGGCCATGTGTTAGATAATTTTTAGTATATGCTTCCTTATAGTTAAGGCCACCACCATCTTATTGTACTTCTGCTTTGTTGTCCTCCTCTTCATTCCTCACGCACGGTGCCTAGGAGTCACCAGGGGAGTAGGGGGGATCTTGTCTTAGTCTTTTGACTAACAGTCGGTTGTGACCAAACACCACAGGTGCTCCGATTGGGAGACGGAGAGCTGCCCCGGGAGATCTAGCGCAACCAGGGTATGATGCAGGAGGAGGTGAGTCAGCCTAGCTCGGGAGCAGCAACATCGACCACGGGTTCTTTGAGTGATTAGTAGCTTTTACTTTCACGAGCGATATGCAGTGAGGATCTTTTGTAATAGGCAGGAGCCCTTTTATATTCATTTTTCTCAAGTGGACTCTTGATGGTATTTTATATCATATTGTGATTGTGGATTTGGTTGTATATTTATATCCTTCCTGAATTTCTCTGTGATGTATGGTTGGCCTGGGTGTTAAATCTACCGACAGAATCAACGTCTTGTAGTGGCGACCTTCCCGAGTGTTGGTTTCACTGCAAGGCGGCGGTTCTGGGCATAAGACCCGATGGAATAAGAAAAAAGTAGGTCTTACAACTAGTAAATCCTTTTTTCAATAAAAATATATTGTTGGGAAAAATAACAAATTTTTGATGAAAATACAAATGTTTATTCTGAGCTGCATCGAATACAAATCGACGCACCGTTGATTTCTACTTGGCGCCATCTTTGAGAGCTGTCTGGGATAGTTAATTCAAATAGCACTCAATGCAATGTCGAATTCAATAGTTGTTGTATTTATTCGAAGTCGCGTCGATTGCCACTCTACGCAATGTCGACATATTGAGCATGCACAAAATTTTCTTCTAGAAGCTAATATTTTGGCGCACTGCATCTATTTATTTTTGACGTTGCTTTGAGTAAAACCCTAAGCTACGATGAATCGCCTTCTTAAGGCAACACAGTCGTTAGACTTTTTCACTCTTCCGAATTCTCTCTCTCTTGCTCTCTTACTTTCCCCTTCTTTCTTCTTCTACTGTTTTTGTAGGTACTCTTGTAAGATTCAATGGCTCCTCCAAAGGTGAATTTAGGATTCGATGTTGACATCGAATCATTCAATGCTGGTGCAGAAAATTTCAAAGGAATCTTGGGTCTCTTCCAAACTGCAGGACTAACAAAACTGATTTCTACAAGGAGCAAAATATATGATGTAGAATTAATTGAGCTGAAAGACACTATCAGCATCGATAAGGATGGGTCCCTACGACGGAAAATTTCTGATACCGACATCCACATCAAAGAGGAATTACTGAACCTCACATTTGATAAACCAATAGGCGAGGAGGAATCTGACCTTTCACCTCAAGAAACCCAACAAGCCCTGCAAATCATGAACTTCACCAAAGAAAAGGCAATCAATCAGAAGAAGAGTGACTTTTCGGAAGAATACAGATTTCTGGCAGACATGGTAGGCAAAGTTTTACTATGCAAAATCTCCGCACATGATGCCATCCCAAAACAACTGCTGTAAATAATGGGGATTCTGGTTCTAAACAAAAGAATCAACTGGGGAAAATGTCTTCTATAACTGATTAGACACATATATGCTCATAAAAAGAATGCTTATATGCAGATTATGAGTCAGGTGTTATATCACTACTATCCAGTGGTGTGCAAATCCAAAGGAGTGCCCATTCCTCCTGGAAAAAGAATAAATATAGAGATTTTCTCAAAGTGGACTCAGCAAATTCTGAAGCCAGGTCAAGTCCCTCTGCCTCCTCCCTCTTCTCCAGTTGCAGAAGACTAAGGAGCATCCATACCTAATACGTCAGATGATATTCAACTAGACCAGACTCCTCATCAACAACCACTGTCAGACATTCCTCTCTAACCTACTCTTACAACAACTCTTCTGGATTAGACAGAACACGCTTCTCCTCCACCTTCTTCCTTCCACGCAGCCCCATCCATCGATATTGATCAGGAAATATCTAGAGCAGTGTATCTGTCCGCTGGAACATTCTTTGAGCTGCTATAGATGCAATCCAGAAAATTTCAAAGAAAGTATTCTCAGATGGAAACTGAAATGAAAGAAATAAAAGAGTCAATGCAGGCAATCAAAACACTGATACCTTCCTCAACAATAACATGATCTTTCTTAACCTCACTAGTCAGTAAGGTTCTGAAGGGGAGATTATTCAAGAGGAGGAAGTTCCTGCCCAAGGTATTTTAGTGCCTACATTGATCCAGGGGAGGTGCATGCCTAAACCTGGGGGATCCTCTCACAGTTGATGAACAAATTCATGAGGGGGAGATTATTCAAGAGGAGGAAGTTCCTGCCCCAGATGTTTCAGTGCCTGCACAAATCCAGGGGGAGATGCCTGCACAAACCTAGGGGGAGCCTCTCACAGTTGATGAACAAACTCAAGAGGAAATTACCACAATTGCTCATGAAGCTATCCTCACTGTTGAAAATGTTGCATCAACTCAGGGGCATCTTCAAAAGGATGCTGACAAGACTACTGAGGAGGAGGCGACGCTCCAATTTCCATAAAGAAATGTGCTAATACATTTCTTTCTAAAAAAGAAAAGCTTCTCTTAATTACAAAGATCAATCATAGTCATGTGAGAAGGAATTGTAAAACTACTCTTATGATCTTGAATGCATATATTTGAGAAACAATTATGGTGGACAATCATTTTCTTTACTCAGAAGTTTTTCAATTTCATCTCAAAAGATTCTCAGTTTGACTTCTTCAAATATGGGAAGATTGTTGGGAACTTTGCCCACAATGTTCCTCATTTGAAGAAGTCCTCAAGTCAAGGATAAACACACTTTGTATTTGATGCATGTGTTTAGATGTGTTGATTTTAGGTATTAGATAGTACAAGCCTAGCCTAGGGCTAGACTTAGTGTTATCAGACATATTTTTGCTAATGTAATCCCTCTTTGTGCAAAACACCATGTCGGCCTAAGATCTAGACTATGTTAGACTTGCCACTCACTCATAAACAACATGGATAAAGGTCTAGAAAGTTGGGTAGAGCAAAAGAACAGAATTAAGGAAGATCAGAATTTGTCCAAGTCAAATATCGTCTTGAAGAGGTATCGATATCTGTTTGATCTTCAAGGCGATATCATCTTAAAGATACTCGGCTAAAGTCTAAAATCGTCTTGATAAGAAGAATTAGTTCAAGCTCTAAATATCATCTTGATAATACACAGTTCAAGATGATATCACTTTGACAGGTATCAGTTATTCAAATATTGTCTTGAAGAAGATCAACTGGATAGTTATCATATTGACAGAGCTGAAGTTTATACACATCATGTTGATGACTGAAAGTCTTTCATAGTGGTCTCGCGCTAAGTAAAGATCGTGGAGATAAAGGAATATCATTTGGAAGTCCTTCATTGAAGATGAAATTACTTTAAGTCAATTGTCGTCGAGACAAAATGAAATTTCATCGAGAAGCCTACATGACAATTCAGAAGCACATTGACTTGAGAAAGTTTAAGTCCATATCGTCTAGATATGGCTCCCATGTTGCCAAAATAAAAGCTCAGATCTAAGTGTTAAGTCTTATCATCTTGACAAGCGAAAATGTTGTCTTGATAAGCTTAATAATCGGTTTGAAGGCAGTGGTCGTGTTGACTTCAAATATCATATTGAAGACCACAAGTACCATCGAGATGAGGTTTTATCTACTTGATGGCTATACATCTTTGTTAGAAGTTAACTCCAAGTCAGGAAGAGTTAGTATCGGTTTGAAGGCTCAAATGTCATTGTGAAGAGATAAAATATCATTAAGACAACTCGCATATCATCGAGACAGCTTGCATATCGTCGAGACAGCTTGCATATCGTTGAGGCAGTTCAATTCATGGGAATTCAAATCTTTGATGCCGCCAATTGTGCCAATCAGATCAATCCTTTAAGGAAAAGTATATATGGCATAAAGTTTCATTAATTTGACCGTTAGTAACCTCGGTCATATAAATACATATGAGATGTGAAGGAAAAACCCTAATCCTAAGATTCCAAATCAATCGAATAGTTTTCTAAAGAACAGCCGCAAACTCCAAGTGCAGAGAAAATATCAAGAAGGAGACTCTCAAAATATTTACTCAAATGCTCCTAAGATTTCTCCAGATTATTCACTCTCAAATCTCTCAAGAGCGAGTCATTTTCTTTCATATCTAGGTTCAGACCAGATCAAGTTTTCAAAGAAGATTATATTCATATTTGTTGTTGATCCAGGAAGAATGTTATCATCCAGCCAAGAAGACTCTATTATTCAAGATCTATTCCTCGAGTCTAAGAAAAGCTGTAAAAATACTTATTCTAGTTTTTCTGTAGGATCTCTTTGAGATCTAAGTGTACGCTCCTATGTGACCTGAGTTTGGGTTCTGTGTGAGCTTGAGGTAGGATTCAAGATTGAATCTTAGTCATAGAATTTGTAAACTCTAAGTTATAGGATCCTGTATTTGGGATCTGAGGTAGGTTCCTGTGTAAGTTCTGGATTGAACCTGAGGTAGGATTCCAGTTGTGAATTTGAGTGTATGATCCTGAGCTAGTGGATCTGAGATAGGGGAACAACTAGTATCCCTTGGGAAGGAGTTTGACTCTGAGTTATAAGATCTGTGGAATCTTAGTTGTTGATGGAGATTGTTGAGGCTAGCACACTACTAGATAGGCAAAGGAGAAAAGTGGACGTACCCAAGATTGGGGAACCACTATAGCTTTCTGTGTATGTGGTGCATTCTGTGTTTGTCCTTTTAATACTTTTATTATTCCACAATTAGTTTTAAAAAGGCAGACATCACCTATTCACCCCCCTTTAGGTGAAGTTTAGACTATCCAATATCTTGCACACTGATCCACAACAATGACCACGAATAGGCTTCACACATCATGCCTAATAAAAAATTATTCGTTGAACTTCTGATGTAATTTATGTCGAGGTTGCAATTCTATGCCTCAATGAGCAATGACAACCCCAATCCCTCTAATTAGAGACATCGAGTGCCACAATCACAATAATGACCAGATAGAAAAGCATGAAAATAATTTTTAATCCTAAAGACCGAGAGGAGAAGGCTTGTTACTTTTTTATTTTCATTCGGGCATGAAATCGTTAACCACGAGGACATAGCAGTGCAGGGAAGGATTCTATGACAGAATCAGATCTCCGATTAGGCTCCTAGATCTCCGGCGACGCAAGTTCTCCTTTTTTCCAAAAATCCTCTCTTCTTTTTTCAACTCCTTAAAAATGAATAATGAAAATGGTGCTTAACTCTCTCATTCATGTCAAAATTATCCCAAAACTAATCATAATCGTCCAAAATCGCAACTTTCAGGTTTTGGGATTCTGTTAGCATATCCTCGAAAAACATGTCTCAGTACATGCCCTTGGAACACTGGTGTGTAGACTAGCTTTGTCAATGTAAATGATGAAATCCATGTGCGCCGAGTACTAATATTTTCAATCTATTACGATAAACTATGAACACGGCCTCTGACACAGTCATTTCGTCAGGTTCTGTCCCATGTGCTTCGACTTCTAAAGGGTTTACATCAAAAATCTCATTACCCGACCATGTTACACGTCGTGTAATAGGGCACAAAACCTGAAAAACTCTGGATTTTGCACTCTCGATCATCCCACAACATGCTAAACACATTTCTCATTCTATTCAGAGCATATAACAACATTTTCTTAGCATGACAAGGGGAAAATGGGCATTATAATCCCCCACCATAAAAGAATTTTTTCCTTGAAATTAATATGATAATTTAAAACATACTTAATTAAAATATCTTTGGGTACTCCTCCCGCATGATATGTTCTCTCTCCCATGAAAATTCATCTCTTCTGCAATTATTCTATAGAACTTTCACAAGCTTAACTTTCTTATTCCATAGTTTTTCACATATTTAATTGAAGGAGATTCTATTACAAATGAGGAAGTCATTACCTCATCTGATTCTTCATTTTGGAAGGAAGCAATAAATATATAAATTAACTCTATAATGGAAAATAAAATTTGGGTTTTAACTGATCTACCTCCCGGCAGCAAATCTATAAGATGCAGATGGATTCTTAAGAAAAAGCTCAAGCCAAATGGTTCTATAGAGAAGTATAAGGGTCGTCTTATTGTTAAAGATTATGCTAAAAAATAATTGGTAGATTATTTAGACACATGTGCCCCCATAGCTAGGATCACATCTTTTCATGTGTTAGTAGCTACACTTCAATCCATAAGATGATCATTCATCAAATGGTTGTTAAAACCACTTTCTTATACAGAGACTTAGACAAGGAGATTTATATGGCTCAACCAAAAAGATTTGTCATTAAGAGACAAGGACATAAGGTTTGCAAACTTGTTAAGTCTCTTAATGAACTTAAACAAGCTAATAAGCAATGACATCAAAATTTTGATTCCGTTATATTATCTTTTGATTTCATAGCTAACGAATATGATAAATGTTTATATGTAAAACAAGATGGAATGACATATTTTTACTTTGCCTTCATGTAGATGATATTTTAATCTTTGGTACTTCATTAAAGATCATTAATGATATTAAAAATAATTTATCATCTAAATTTAATATAAGGGTCCGTTCGTTTGGACGGAATTTGCTTTCTGGAATTGGCATTGGAGATTAGAAATCCAATTCTAGTGTTCGGCGCAACGAAATTTAAGCGGATATTGGCTTTCATGTGAAAACTCATGGCTTTTACTATGAAGTAAAAAATCAAATAACAATTCCTACCTCCGCCCATAGGTTTTCCGCATAATCAAATGTTTACACTAGAGTTTTTCAACATACGCGCGAGTTTTTCGCCCGAGCGTGCGTTTTCCTGCAGGGTGTTTTTCGTCCGGGCGCGTTTATTTCAGTCGGGCGCATATTTTCGCCCGGGCGCGTTTTTTTCGCCCGGGCGCGTTTATTTTGCCCGGGCGCGTTTTATTTCGGCCGGGCACGTTTATTTCGGCCCGGCGCGATATTTTCGCCCGGACGCGATTTTTTCGCCCGGGCGCGATTTTTTCGCCTAGGGCGCGATTTTTTCGGCCGGGCGCGATTTTTTCGGTCGGGCGCGATTTTTTCGTCCAGGGCGCGATTTTTTCGCCCGGGCGTGATTTTTTCGTCCGAGTGAGTTTATTTCGCCCGGGCGCATATTTTCGCCCGGGCGCGATTTTTTTCGCCCCGGCGCGTTTATTTCGCCCGGGCGCATTTTATTTCTCCCGGGCACGTTTATTTCGGCCGAGAGCAAATTTTTTGCCCGGGCCCGATTTTTTTGCCCGGGCGCGATTTTTTCGCCCGGGCGCAATTTTTTCGCCCAGGCGCGATTTTTTCGCCTATGGCGCGATTTTTTCGCCCGGGCCCGATTTTTACACACGGGCGCGATTTCTTCGCCCGAGCACGATTTCTTCGCCCGGGAACGATTTTTCCGCCCGGGCGCGATTTTTCCGCCCGGGCGTGATTTTTCCGCCCGGGCGAGATTTTTTCGCCCGGGCGCAATTTCTTCGCCCGGGCGCGATTTGTTCGCCCGCGCGCGATTTTTTCGCCCGGGCGCGATTATTTCGCCCGCGCGCGTTTATTTCGCCCGGGCGCATATTTTCGTCCGGGAGCGATTTTTTCGCCCGTGCGCGATTTTTTCGCCCGGGCGCTTTTATTTCGCCCGGGCGCGTTTTATTTCTCCCGGGCACGTTTATTTCGGCCGGGAGCGATTTTTTCGGCCGGGCGTGATTTTTTCGCCCTGGCGCGATTTTTTCGCCCGGGCGCGATTTTTTCGCCCGACCGCGATTTTTTCGCCCGCGCACGATTTTATCACCGAGGCGCGATTTTTTCGCCCGACCGCGATTTTTTCGCCCGCGCACGATTTTATCGCTCGGGCGTGATTTTTTCGCCCGGGCACTATTTTTTCGCCCGGGCGCGTTTTATTTCTCCCGGGCACGTTTATTTCGGACGGGCGCGATTTTTTTGCCCAGGAGCGATTTTTTCGCCCGGGCGCGATATTTTCGTTGGCCGCGATTTTTTTGCTTTGGCGCGATTTTTTCGTCTGCCGCGATTTTTTCGCCCTGGAGCGATATTTTTGCCAGGGCGCGCGTTTTTTGCCCGGGCGCGCGCTTTTCGCCTGGGCGCGCGCTTTTCGCTCGTGCACGCGCTTTTAGAAATTTGAATTTTAAAAATTTTAAATTCCAGAAAGCTAATTCCATCGTGCAGCCGAACAACTTACAGATATCAATTCCAATTCTGTTCACTGAATTTCATCCTGCAACCGAACAGCAGAATTGATTTTATGCACAAAACCAATTCAAGTAGATATTGGTTTTCTGGCCAAAGCCAATTCCAGAAAGTCATTACCTGCGCGCCGAACGACCCTAAAAGATTTAGTAATAGCTAACATCATTGTAGGCATGAAGCTAAATAAAATGGATATGAGTGTGTCATTATCTCTTTCTCACAATATTGAGAAAATGTAACACAAATGTAACTTAAATAATTCTACTCTTGCTTCTAATCCTTATGATGGTAGTGTAAAACTTTGCAAAAATATGAGTGCTTATTTATCAACATAGATAAGCTCAAATGATAGGATCAATGCTTTATATTGTTAATCAAACTATGCCTCACATGTAACACCCCATTTGTAATTATCGTATAATAGAGGTCCGACTGGACCCTAAAGCATCATTCACACGAAGAATATTAAAATATGTTTCAAAATAAAATGTCCAACAATATCTACATATCCCATAGTAGAAAACATCGTAAACAAGTATATGAGAGTGTCCTCATCTACACATAGTGTCCAATGTTCGAGGCCTTATGGTCATATAATATAAATCAAATGAATACATAGCCTAACAGGGCTAGCATGCCTGGATACATTAACTAAAAATGTAGTAAGATAAATTAAAAAAAAGTTCATAATTTTGCTTTGATTTAGGCGAAAAATATGGGTCAGCTACAAGCTGACAAACAACAGTGTAACAAATCTCACTCCTCTCAATCTTCCTATCAGATCCCATGGAACGACATCATAATCCAAGATAGCACTTCATATAACAATAATAAAATAAAAGCATGACAATATATACAATATGCAGTAGTAATGTGTCACAGGCATATATAATGTTCTATACGTGTTGAGCATGCAAATAAGTGCCTACTATGCAACATGTATGCATGTCGGGAGATCACTACGAAAACTTCACGACTCCTAAGAATTCACATATGATTCTAACAAGACATAATATCGTACATATATCATATCATATACAACATTATAAAGTACATGTTAGAGAGGTTAGTCGGTTATACCCACATCAATGGGCCCTTCTACTACAACATCTTAGGAGATTAGCCAGTTATACCCTCTTCAATAGGCCCTTCTACTATAATCTCTAAATAAATGAGTGTGGTCGATTATACTCTCCTCACTGGCCCTTCTACCCCTATTATGAAGGTGGATGATTTTACCCATTATGGAGGCCTTTCTTCCAACCTCCATTTCAATTAAGGTGACTAGTTATACCAATAAGCTCGTATGTCGCGCTAATCACAATCACATCATATCTTCCAAAATCATATGAAATTTCTAAGGCGGCATCTAGTCTAGCCATATCTCTCTACATAAAAGTCAAGACAGTGTTTAAAAGGCATTGTGACCACATGAACACGTCTAGGTCTCAAATACTAAAATGAATGTAAATCAAACATCACAGATCCACGGCTATGACCACGAATAGGCTTCGCACACAATGCCTAATCCAAAAGTGTTCGTTGAACTTCTGATGTAATTTATGTCGAGGTTACAATTCTATGCCTCAATGAACAATGGTAACAACAATCCCTCTAATTAAAGACACTGAGTGCCACGATCACAATAATGACCAGATAGACAAGCATGAAAATAATTTTTATTCCTAAAGACCGAGAGGAGAAGGATCTTTACTTTCTTTATTTTCATCTGGCCATGAAATCGTCAACCAAGAGGATGTAGAAGTGCGGGGAATTGAAGGATTCTCTACGTGATGGCAGAATCAGATCTCTAATTAGACTCATAGATCTTCGGCGGTGCAAGTTCTCCTTTTCCAAAAATCCTCTCCCCTTCTTTTTCAACTCCTTAAAATGAATAATTAAAATGGTGTTTAACTCTCTAATTTATGTCAAAATGAACCCAAAACTAATCATAGTCGTCCAAAATCACAACTTTCAGGTTTTGGGAATCTGTTAGCGTATCCTCAAAATACATGTCTCAGTACATGCCCTTGGAACACTGGTGTGTAGACTACTATGTCGATGTAAATGATGAAATCCATGTGCGTCGAGTACTAATATTTTCATTGTACGACGATAAACTATGAACACGGCTTCCGACAGGGTCATGTCGGCAGGTCATGTCACATGTGCTTTGACTTCTAAAGGGTTTACATCAAAAATCTCATTACTCAACCATGTTACACGTCGTGTAACATGGTGCAAAACCTGAAAACTATGGATTTTACACTCTCGATTGTCCGACAACCTGGTAAACACATTTCTCATCCTATTCAGAGCATATAACAACATTTTCTTACCATGACAAGGGAAAACCCGGCATTATAATTCCCCACCTTAAAGGAATTTTGTCCTTCAAATTAATATGATAATTTAAAACATACCTGATTAAAACAGCATTGGGTACTCCTCGAGCATGATATGTTCTCTCTCCCATGAAAATACATCTCTTCCATAATTATTCTACAGAACTTTCACAAGCTTAACTTTCTTATTCCATAGTTTTTGAATCTTGGTATTCTCAATACGAATAGGGAGAACAATGGTCTTCATGGTAGTAAACCCAACCACAGTGTTAGGCTAGCTCCACCAAAGCCTTCCTCAAAGCTGAGACATCAAATATATTGTCTAAACCACTCAAGTTTATGGGCAAAGTAGGAGGATATACAGACTCATCTATGCGCTCAGTAATATGAAATGAGACCAAATTTCTCAGACTCAAATTCTTCCAATGTTGAATCCTTAATACTCCCTTGAATGGCTTGATCTTCAAGTACACCATATCTCCAACTACAAACTCCAAGTTTTGATGTCACGTGTCTCAATACTTTACTTGTCGTCTTGCACAATCTTCATATGCTCTTGTCTGATATCAATGGTCAAAAAAGCATCATACACTACTTTAATTTTTAATAATTGAGTATTACCCATTTGCCCATGACATCAGCGTATGACACTGACTTTCGTACAAAGCCTAATGTGTCATCTTGATGCTAGCTTGGAAATTGTTCTTGTATGTAAGCTCAATCATGAACAAATGGTCTTCTCATTTCTTTGCAAACCCAAGCACACACATTTTCAACATATTTTCCAAAGTATGTGTTGGGAAAAATACTTTTATGATTTGACATATCAGGTTATTAAAGTGATATAGAAAAAAATGCACGTATGTATAGATGCATCTTGTCTAGTATAAGTCCAAAGTCATTCAGTAGCCATACAAATAATCAGTGCACTTAGGAAATCGAAATAAGACTATGTACAATTATGTTCTTTGAGGAGATGTCGACGTACAATGAGAAGTATACAATGAGATGTCGACCTACGACAAGAAGCTTACTATGTGCTTCGACTAGTAGTCAACACATGCAGACAAGAAAATATATTTCCTTAGGTCGAGATATTTTATACATAAGTCGTTTTCGACTGTTTGAGCGGCCATTTTGCCCTGTTACGATCATCCTCATTATTGCGACCATGTACACGTTGCGCTGCATGCGTTCTGCAAATATGGGGTTTGCATTTTCTTTCCAGGCGAGTGGTATCCAGTCGCTTCCAAGTGGTCGCTCCACTTTGTCTCAGTTACCTTTATTTTCAGTCTGGTCTCGACGAATTACGGGTAATACACAATCCTCATTTTTTTCGGGTTCGACACGAACCCGGAAAAATAATGGATGACCTGTGGTTCGGAGAGACCAACGACGAGAACTCGGGGGTTGAAATATTTACAAAACATTTCAAACCGAAGTAAGCATAGGAAAGGAAACCTTTTCTCCACTCAACAACCTTCCCATGAACCGAGCTTAACGGGAGGTGGAGACAACTAAACACCTTCCAGAGAGTCGAACTCAACTGGAAGTGGAGACAACTCAACACCTTCCAGAGAGTCTAGATCAATAGGAAGTGGAGACAACTCAACACCTTCCAGAGAGTCTAGACTCAACTGGAAGTGGAGACAACTCAACACCTTCCAGAGAGTCTAGCTCAACTGGAAGTGGAGACAACTCAACACCTTCCAGAGAGTCTAGCTCAACTGGAAGTGGAGACAACTCAACACCTTCCAGAGAGTCTAGCTCAACTGGAAGTGGAGATAACTCAACACCTTCCAGAGAGTCGAACTCAACTGGAAGTGGAGACAACTCAACACCTTCCAGAGAGTCTAGCTCAACTGGAAGTGGAGGTGACTTACGAGAGCTCGCGCACCGGTCTCTCTTCTTGGGGCCTTAACCAAATTTCAACTTTCTGCCTCTCCGAGTGAGTTCTCCTTGCCCTGCCGGCATCAACAAGCCCGGTCAGCGGTCTCTTCTCGGGGCGTTAACCAAAATAAGTCACATGCCTCTCCGAGTGAGTTCTCCTGCCCTGCCGACATCAACAAGCCCGGTGAGCGGTCTCTTCTCGGGGCCTTAACCAAAATAAGTCACCTGCCTCTCCGAGTGAGTTCTCCTGCCCTGCCAGCATCAACAAGCCCAGTCAGTGGTCTCTTCTCGTAGCCTTAACCAAAATAAGTCAACTGCCTATTCGAGTGAGTCCTCCTGCCCTGCCGACATCAACAAGCCCGGTCAGCGGCCTCTTCTCGGGGCCTTAACCAAAATAAGTCACCTGCCTCTCTGAGTGAGTTCTCATGCCCTGTCGGTCATCAACAAGCACGGTCAATGGTCTCTTCTTGGGGCCTTAACCAAAATAAGTCACCTGCCTCTCCGAGTGAGTTCTCCTGCCCTGCCGGCATCAACAAGCCCAGTCAACGGTCTCTTCTCGGGGCCTTAACCAAAATAAGTCACCTGCCTCTCCGAGTGAGTTCTCTTGCTCTGCCGACATCAACAATCCTGGTCAGCGGTCTCTTCTCAGGGCCTTAACCAAAATAAGTCACCTGCCTCTCCGAGTGAGTTCTCTTGCCCTACCGACATCAACAAGCCCGGTCAGCGGTCTCTTCTCGGGGCCTTAACCAAAATAAGTCACTTGCCTCTCTGAGTGAGTTCTCTTGCCATGCCGGCATCAACAAACCCAGTCAACGGTCTCTTCTCGGGGCCTTAACCAAAATAAGTCACCTACCTCTCTGAGTGAGTTCTCCTGCCCTACCGACATCAACAAGCCCGGTCAGCGGTCTCTAGTCGATGACTTAGCCAAAATGCTATCTACCCGACGAGCCTCCCAGCGACCGGCATCAACAAGCCCGGGCGAGTGGTCTCCAGTCGAGGACTTAGCCTAAATTCCATCTACCCGACGAGCCTCCCAGCGACCGGCATCAACAAACCCGGGCGAGTGGTCTCCAGTCGAGGACTTAGCCTAAATGCCATCTACATGACGAGCCTCCCAGTGACTGGCATCAACATGCCCAGGCGAGTGGTCTCCAGCCGAGGACTTAGCCTAAATGCCATCTACCCGACGAGCCTCCCAGCGACCGGCATCAACAAGCTCGGGCGAGTGGTCTTTAGTCGAGGACTTAGCCTAAATGCCATCTACCGGACGAGCCTCCCAGCGACCGGCATCAACAAGTCCAGGCGAGTGGTCTCCAGTCGAGGACTTAGCCTAAATGTCATCTACCCGGCGAGCCTCCCAACGACCGGCATCAACAAGCCCGGGCGAGTGGTCTCCAGTCGAGGACTTAACTTAAATGCTATCTTTAACTACTTTTGATACATCATAAATTGATTACATGGCATTACAAGGCGCTTCCTCGCGCTTACTCGGCCACATACATCTTGGTCATCTCCTTCATCACTTCCCTCTCCTTATGTCACCTAAACATCTTCATTCCCAACATTTGTTAAGGGTAGAAACATTTTAGATCGTCGCCACTCCAAGTATTACCAAGAGGAATCCCTTCAACATTTTGAAGGCGATACCCTCCTGACTTCAGGGCCTCCAGGATTAGATAGGGTCCCTCCCAATTGGGTCGGAGCTTTCCTACGTTCGCCGATCTTTCCGCGGCGTCAATCTTTTTGAGGACTAGGTCTCCTGGGATGAATTGCTTGATTCTAATATTTTTATCAAAGTACCTGACCATTCGACGCTTCACTTCTTCTTGTCAAATCGCTGCGAGGTCCCTGAGCTCCTCAACCATATCCAGCGAGAGCCACTACTCCTCCTCATTGTCCATCCTCCAGTCCTCGTCCCCTTCCTCGGCGGCTACAACTCGGGGGGACCTAACCTCAAATTCCACCGGGAGTACGACCTCAGATCCATGGGAGAGTTTGAACGGCGTTTCTCCCGTCGCCGTGTTGGGTGTCGTTCTCAAGGCCCATAAGACCGAGGGAAGCTGCTCCACCCAGTTCCCTTTCAAGTTCTCCACATTTTTCTTAAGCAGGTTGACTATGACCTTGTTTGCCATCTCCACCTGTCCGTTGCTCCGAGGATGATGAGCGAAGGCGAAGCGGAGTTCAATGCCCAACTGACCACAAAAATCCATGAGTTCTTCGCTAGCGAACTGCGATCCATTGTCTGTCACTATGGCGAGAGGGAGTTCGTACCTGTAAATAATTTCTCCCCAAATAAAGTTCTTTATTACCTGTGAGGTTGTTTTCGCCAAAGCCTTAACCTCCACCCATTTGGAGAAGTAGTCTATCATGACTAACAGGAATTTTCTTTGGCCGCTGGCTTGAGGGAATGTGCCGACCAAGTCCATTCCCCCGATGGCGAAGGGCCAAGGTTCCACGATCGTCCTGAGCCTCTGCATGGGTTGGAGTTGGAGTGGTGCGAAGAGCTGTCACTTCTGACATTTCTTTGCAAACTTCATGGTGTCCTCTCGAAGAGTCGGCCAAAAATATCCCTGCCTCAACACCCTCTTTTCCAAGGTCCGACTCCCGGAGTAGATTCCACATTCCCCGGAGTGGATTTCCTCCAAGACCCTTGGAACCTCGTCTTCCGTCACACATCTCGCTAGGAGTCCCGTCAGGGTCTTTCTGTACAAGCTTCCTTCCCGCATCAGATAATATGTTGTCTTGTACATGAATCGCCTCTTATCCAGAACACCCTCTGGGAAATCTCCTGAGGCCAGAAAGACAATGATCGGATCCACCCATGAGGCCCTCTGATCGATCTCCATCAGCTCTCCTTCCTCGATGGACGGGCGGAATAACTCCGTGACTATTCCCCCGGCCCGGGGTCCGTACTTTGCCAGGGAGTCTGCCTGAGTGTTCTCCTCTCTCAGCACGTGCTGGATTGAGAAGGTGCGGAACAGGCTGACGAGACCCTTGACCTTCACCAGGTATCTTTGGAGGGCCGGCTCTCTAGTCTCGAACTACCCCTAGACCTGGGACGCCACTACCATCGAATCGGTGAATACTCTAACATCCTGAATTCCCAGTTCACTCGCCAGACGAAGACCAGCCACCACTGCTTCGTACTCGGCCTGGTTGTTGGTTACGGGGAATCGGATGTCGACCGCTTGCTTGATCCTTGTCCCTTGTGGGCTTAACAGGACCACCCCTCCTCCGAGGGAATGTTTTCCTGATGCCCCGTCCGCGAATAGCTCCCATGTTACTAACTCGTGGGGTTCCGATTCATCCACCTCGGTTATATACTCCCCTAGAAAGCCCGATAACACCTGCGCTTTAATTGATAGCCGAGGGAAGATGGCGACATCGAATTCGCTAAGCTCGACAGACCACTTTGCCAATCTGCCCGAGTGCTCCAATCCTTCCATAATGCTGCGGAGGGGGTGGTCGGTCACTACCTTAATTGAATGCGCATGGAAGTAGGGTCGGAGCTTCCTGGCGGAAATGATTAAATTAAATGTCAGCTTCTCCAGAATGGGGTATCTGAGCTCCGCCTTCTTTAGGACCCGGCTGACATAGTAGATGGGGAGTTGTTTCTTTCCCTCCTCTCGGACTAGGACGGAGCTCACTGCCTCGATGCCCACCCCAAGATAGAGGAACAAGTCTTCCCCTTCTCTCGGTCCTTGCAGCAATGGAGCTTGCGTCAGCTGCCTCTTCAGGGCATGGAAGGCCGCCTCGCACTCTTACGACCATTCAAACTTTTGATTTCCCCTTCGGGCTTTGAAGAAAGGTGAGCACTTCTCTCCGGCCCGAGAGAGAAACCTGCTCAACCCCGCCAGCTTCCCGGTCAACCTTTGAATCTCCTTCGCACTCCTTGGCGACTCCAACTCCAAGATGGCTTTGACCTTGTCTGGGCTGGGATCTACCCCCTCCGGGGTGAGTAGGTGACCAAGGAACTTTCATCGTCCTGCTCCGAAGACACATTTGGAGGGGTTAAGTCTCATCTTAAACCTTCGAAGGGTGGCAAAGGTCTCCACTAAATCCTGCAAGTGAGACTCCACGTCCCTGTTCTTAACCATCAAGTCATCCACATAGACTTCTAGGTTTCTGCCCTTTTGATCCTTGAAGACTCGGTCCATCATCCTTTGGTAGGTTTCTCCCGCGTTCTTCAGTCCAAAATGCATCATCTTATAACAATAACACCCGTCGTCTGTGATGAAGGAAACATCCTTAACGTCGGGCAGATGCATTCAGATTTGATGGTAGCCAGAGAATGCATCCAAGAAGCTCATCACCGGGAAGCCGACGGCTGAGTCCACCAGCGCGTCGATTCAGGGTAGGGGTAACAATCTTTTGGACATGCTTTATTTAGTAGAGAGAAGTCGATACACATCCTCCACTTCCCTCCACTCTTTTTTACCATTACAATGTTGGAGACCCAGCCCAGATACTGGATCTCCTCTACGAACCCTGCTTCTAGCAGTTTCTCCACCTCCTCTCTGATCGTCCCGGCGAGGGTGGTCGATACGGATCTTTTCTTCTGGCGGATGGGGAGGATGCTCGAGTCGAGGTTGAGGCGATGACATACCACATTTGCATCAACACCCGGCATCTCCGCGGCGCTCCATGCGAATATATCCACATTCTGCTGGATACATCTTCGGACCTTCTCCTGGTCCTGCTCGCTTAGCCACCCGCTGACCTGTATCTTCTCCGGCCTTCCGCTGCCGCTGACGACCTCCATCTCCTTCACCTCCTCGGCCACTTCCAACCTGGCCAAATCTTCTAAAACCTGATCTACCTTCCCTGTCTCCTCTTCTCCTTATAGTTGCCACGGTTTGCCAGGGGGAGGAGTCCCTTGGCTCTTCACTTCCAGTCATGGGACTTACTTAAGGTTTTCTGAACCAGCTACTTTCCATGCTCACAGAACCAGAATGTTGAAACCAGAGAACCGGTTTCGACGTTCGTAAAGGGGGAGGCAGCTGACCCTTACTTCACCCAAGCCTGAACACATGACCGGTTATGAGGGTCGAAGAACCTTGCACCAAAAAGACTTGAAGTTCCTAAACAGACCCCTTGAGCGGCAGCGAGGAGGTCCCACCACACACCCGGAAGATCAAAGAGAGCTTCCCCTCCCAAGCCAATACTGCGCTTAGGCACCCTGGAGAGCACTGAGTAACACCTGCCTATCGACTAGTCGAACAGGGGGTAGGAGTGCTAGCTCGAAAATAACACGCGAGGGGAGGGAAGAACCAACCCTCTCCAAGGTGCCCATGGGGGTCTATTTATAGACTTCCACAAAATGGGCTGCGGATAGCCAAGATTCCACTATCCGCAGCTCCCTGCCGACTTTAACTTGACGTCGCGACCAAGGCAAGCGGGGGGGATGGGACCTGAAACGTCCACTCCCGCTTCTATCGAAGATCCAAACAAAGTTATGCGAGACCCAACTTGCCCAAGGAGGGTGAGTGAGGTTTCCTCCCACCCGCCCCTAAAAGGGCGAGTGGGATCTCCCCCACTTGCCCCCAAGGGGGAGGGAGAGTGGGGAGGGGGGCCTCCTCCCACCCGCCCCCCCAAAGGGGCGAGTGGGATCTCCCCCACTCTCCCCCAAGGGGGCGGGCGAGTGGGGAGGAGGCTTCCTCCCCCCCCCCCCCCCCCCCCCAAGGGGGCGAGTGGGATCTCCCCCACTCGCCTCCAAGGGGGCGAGCGAGTGGGATCTCCCCCACTCGCCCCCAAGGGGTCGGGCGAGTGGGGACCCTGCCCTATCTGATTGCGGTCGTTTTCGACTGTTTGAGCGGCCATTTTGCCATGTTACGTTCATCCTCATTATTGCGACCATGTACACGTTGCGCTGCATGCATTCTGCAAATATGGGGTTTGCATTTTCTTTCCAGGCGAGTGGTATCCAGTCGCTTCCGAGTGGTCGCTCCACTTTGTCTCGGTTACCTTTATTTTCGGTCTAGTCTCGACGAATTACGGGTAATACATTATGTGCCTCCCTAGCTCATTGGACTCAAGAATTTGGGCCATTAGAGAGGTCATATGTCAAATTGAGATTACAACTGATTCACTCTTAGGAATGCTGAAATCCTATGAGATGTTGCTTAAGACAAGGGCATAAAATGAAGCTAAGGAGAAGGCTTCATCTTCAAATAAGGAAAAGACAATTTCACTGAAAACTACGGATGAAGAAAGCCCAACAGTTGATGATGAACTGATGAGACTCTTGGCAAGAAGACTCAAGAGGTGGATCAAATTAGAAGACTCCAGAAGGAAAGAGAGAAGTCAATCAAGACCAAGGTATGACAAAACTCCTGAAAAAGATATTATTTATTATAACTACGGGAAGCTCGGACATATAGCTCCTCAATGCCAAGACAAACCCAAATACAAAATTCAAAAACAGGGGAAGGATCAGAGGAAGAATTATGATCTAAAGAAGAAGTACAAGGGAATGTGAAAGGGATTCATTGCAGAACCATGGAGTGAAACTGAGGAAGAAAGTTCATCCAACTCAGATAATGAAGAGAGCAAAGCAGAAGAAATCTACATGATGGCCACAAAACTTTCTGAAGAAAAGGATGAACCCCCTAAAGAAGAAAATGAGGTATCTAATTTTAATAATTTTGATTTTATTTCTGAAGAATTTAAAATAGCTTGTAAAGGATTCTGCCAAGAACAATTGGCAGTAGAAAACCAAATAAAGCTCACAAGAGAAGAGATATATAATCTAACTAAAAGACTAGAAGAAGAAAATCCACTCGCAATAAACTATGAACTAGATGTTTAAAATGGAAGGCTCGGAGAAGAAATCTTCACCTTGGGACTTGAAAATGAAAACTTAAGAGAAGAGCTTAATACAGCTAAACTCTTTGAAGATAGCTTAAATGGGAATAGTCAACAACTTAAGGCTAATTTTGAAAAACCTTACTGTAAGGTCTTAAAATCTTGGTCTAAGAGCTGACTCTCCTCAAAAATTTGATTCTCCCAGCATGCCTGCCTGGAAAAATCTGGTAAGGTTCATAAGTGCTAATAGGAAAGAGCCATTAAATCTAATGGTTGATATTGCTTCTACATCAATGAGTTTTAAAAGGAAAGCTCCTCATAAGAGGACTAATGAACAAGCAAATCATGTGATAACAATTTTAGTTCCTCCAGAGCAAAGATGAATCTTGGGAAAAGCTCACATACATAAAAATGATTATCAGCCTAGATAATTTGAAAGATCTCAACTTAAGCTGAGTTTCACTCGACATACATCGAGACATATCTTTAACGTCGACTAGAAGTCGACATATGGATGATTCTGTTCAACATAACAGAATGCATGGATCATTCACAAGGCCTCTCTCCTCTTTTGTTCAGATTAATAGGAAGAATAAATATAATAAATTTGAATACTATTATTGTCACAAGAATGGTCATTTCATGAGAGATAGTTGGTATAATTTATTAGCAACCTCCCGTCCTAAAGGTTATACGCCTAGACCTTACTTTTCATATGTTACTCATTATGTTGGTAATAATGGACCCAAGAAAACCTAGGTTCCTATTAACTTTTAATTATCTTACAGGAAAGGAACTGTCCAGCCACAAACCAGTTGTGGTACTTAGACAGTGGTTGCTCTAGACATATGTCTGGAGATAAGCAACTGCTGGAAGACTATAGGATAAAAGTTGGACCTTATGTCATATTTGGAACTCCAGCTACGGTCAAACCCAAGGATTTAGGATGATCAAGATTGGGTTAATAATATTTGACAAGGTAGCTCATGTTGAAGCACAACTTAATCAGCATAAGTCAGTTGTATGACAAGGAATACAAAGTAGTATTCAGTCACACATAGTGTCAAATCATATCATCAATTACATGTAGTATTGTTCTTACTGGTAATAGAAAAGGAAATGTTTTCATAGTAGATTTCTCATCTAATGAAAAATGAAATTTGTCTATTTAATTCTAATATAAGTAATGCTGAATTGTGGCATAAAAGACTAGGACATTTGAATCTAAAAACTATTTCCAAACTCTATAAGAATAAACTTGTTAGAGGTCTTCCACAAGGTAAATTTGTTAAGTAAAAACCTTGTAGAGCTTGTCAATTGGGTAAGTAGACAAAAGCATCATTTAAGAAAATGAATCAGAATGACTCTTCAAGGATCATATATCTTTTACATATGGATCTATTTGGAGCAATTGCAGTCCATAGCTTAGGAGGTAAGTCATACTCACTAGTTATTGTAGATGACTTTTCTAGATTCACTTGGGTGTTTTTTCTAAGAACAAAATCTGGCACATTCATGACTCTCTCTAGTTTTCTTAGACATATCCAAAATGAACTGAATACTTTAGTTATTATAATTAGAAGTGATCATGGAACTAAGTTTGAGTCTCATAGGATGTGTGAATTCTGTGGGAATGAAGGGAGAAGGCTTTATCAGCTCTTAGAACTACACATCAAAATGGAGTTACTGAGATAAAGAATAGAACCTTGATTGAATCAGGTAGAACATTATAAGATGATACTAACTTGCCTATGTCATTTTGGGCAGAGGCAGTTAACACAACTAACTATGTTCTTAATAGAAGTCCCATTCATAAAACTAAGGCTATGGCTCCTTATAAGCTATTGAAGGGCAAAACTCTAAGTATATCATATTTTAAGATATTTGGATGCATCTGTTATATTCATAACACTGTAAAATCCACCTTGCCAAATTTAACAAGAAGGGAGATGACGGTATCTTCATATGATATTCTACATCTAGCAAGGCTTATAGGTGCTATAATAAAAGAACAATTAAAATATAAGAAATAATGCATGTGATTTTTTATGAAACTAACATGCTAGGTGATGGAAAAAAACCTCCACAAACTTTGATTTTTAGTTAAATGAAGTAAAAAAATCAGATGGAAGAACTGGCTGTGAACCGGGATGCTCCAAGGTCATCAAATTCTTCTACTCAATCTAAACTAATTCAAAAGACTATTGTGCATAACTATAAAGATAAAGTTGATGAAGATGGTTTAATCTCTGAAGATGTTATTCAGATCAATGCTCAACCAGTTGAGCATGTTGAAGAAATTCAGGATGAAGTTGGTATCATCTTGTGATCGTGTGATCTCCCCTTGTGTGGTCTAGTTTGGGCAGTTATTAGGGGTGCAACTTGGATCGGTTCGGTTTGGTTCCACTCAAAACCAAGAACCGACCCATGTATGTTCGGTTCCAAACTTTTGGAACCGGAATCGACCAACGGTCCTAAAGTATAGAACCAGATTCGAACTGCTTGCTTCGATTCCGGTTCAGTTCTCGGTTCTACCTGTCTCAAAATAATTTAAAAATGACTCTTTTCAACTCATGATTATTTGTAATACAACTACCAATGTCTCAAAATAATTATATCACGATTCTCTATAATATTGAAGTCATACAACTACATGAGTACAATAACTATTCTCTTTAGCCATACGACTATATTCTCAATTATTTTCTCGTATTAAGTGATACGACTATAATAGTTGTTTCAAAATATTTTTTTAGCATTGATATTCGGTTCTCGAGTTGGTTTTGGGTACCCGACCCTTGGAACCAGGAACCGAACCAAATTGTCAGTTCTGGTATTATGAGAACCGAACCCGAATCGAGCCTATTTGGAACCGACCCAAATCATTCGGTTCAGTTCGGTTCTGGTCTGGTTCTCGATTCAGTACATAATGAAGGGACATGCTAAAATTTTTTATGGAAGGATATTGAGCATGGTGTTCCAGAAGTCCTCTCCATTAGTTTGCACCTCTAAAAGGGTTCACACACACTTAGCGAAGAGGCTGAATATGCAATTGTTCAGTAGGTGGGGCAGACAACTTAAGCCCAAGGTTTCTCCTCCTATTAAACCATGTATGGTTGTTATACCTATTTCTCATCTTCCTTCCACTGAAGGACATTCTCTACCTTCTCCTCCACTCTCTTTACATTTGGTTCATGTTCCTCCTGTGAATACCTTAGTCCTCCCTTCTTCTTTTAGTAATTCTCCTATTAATTCTACTTTTCCCATCACCATGAAAAACTCCCCATCAAATTTTGACATTCCTTCTACCTCCTCTCAACCACCTCCAATATCTGCTACAACTTCTCTCCATGAGGTTCGTTCTATCTCACCAAAGGTTTCTATTCCTGCATCTATTTTATCACCTCCATAACCATCTAGTCAGTCATCTACTTAGATGGGTACAATACTCACTCAGTTAGCCCAAGAAATGATTTCCTCCTTCTCCACTCAACTGAATGACCTATCTGCCAGTCTACATTTGAGACTTGATGGTCTTCAGCTTCACTTGCATGAATTATCTACCTTTATTGAGGTATTAACTCAATTGACTGAATCCTTCCCAGCCAACAGGGATTTATTGTCTTCTCTTTTCAATGAAGCCAAGAAGGGGGAGATATCTAGTACTGTTAGGGGTAGCCCAGAAAGGATTTCTGGAGCAGACGCTGTTGAAAATGAGGATGAGGCTATAATTGAGCCTCAAAAATTAAGATGATGTTGAACAAGAAGATCTTCAGAGGTATGTGGTTGATGGTGTTGATATTGCTGAAGTTAATGATGATGTTGGGGCTATCAATCTTGGAGATTATGTATATTAAACCTTGAGCATTGTTGATGAGCATATCTCTCATTATGATGAGGACAATATGTCTAATGTTGGGTTTGACCCAGATAAGATAGCTGGAAACAAGTTAATTGATGATGTTGAAAGTCAATATATTGATTAATTCTTTGTTGATCAAATAATACAAGTTGTCTTCATGATCTTACAATAGTTAAATCTGAGAAAAAGTCATTTCAGGGTGAGTCTCACATTCAGGGGGAGAGTGCTGAGAAATTTAGTTCTCCTAAAATGTGGCATGAATCTCCTCTCCCCTACTCTAGAAGATGAACTTGATGTGGTACGGGCAAACACTCACAAGGATGTACTCTCTGAACCATCTAATACTATTACAATTTTCAAAGAGCATCACATATACAAAGAGATGCGGTGACACCACCAGAAGCTTATAAAGTCACTTCTCTTACTTCTGATATTACTCATATGCGTTTATTAGAATGCTTTATAGAGCAACGATTCAGTTATCAAATGTTTATTATCGCATTAGCTCTCGAGTTATCGATTTTTTTAATTATTACAAAAACATTAAATTATTATAAACAACATAGTTTTGGGCACCTCGTAATTAAAGTAATGGAAACCAAAATTTTAAAATATTATAAAGAAATGCCGCCTATGTTTTCATGTGCGGCAACTTTAAATCCTTTATTAGGCGTTTTAGGTGTCAAGAATTTTTTAGAAGAAATAAATAAAAATATACACTTAGATTTAAATATTTTGGAATATGAAGATTTAATAATTTCAAATTTTAATACAATTTTTACAAATTTCTATAATTATTATTGTGACGATTCGTCTAAAAGCAAAAGTCAGAGCGCGCTTCGTGCGGGTCGTGATGCCACGGACATGGGAGAAAGAAACACCATGTCTATAAGGCGGGAGCTGAATTAGTATTATTAGATTTAAAATTAATAATTTGAAGAAAATACATTATCATTATGCAGAAGCTTTTAGAATATGACACTGAAAAGAAAAATACTCATGCATTTTATTTAAAAGGTCATGTTACAAAAATGTTGGTGCAAATTTTATGCAGTAAAAATCCCAAGAAAATGAACATGCAACAACATCAAATTCCAGTACATAACTTCTAACCTAGCAGTTGTCCCTGAATCAAGAGAAAATGATTGATTATAGCTATTACATAATAAGTGATATCTGACAGTTAAGGAAATACAACATAGAACCTGACACAACACGAGATAAGATAAACCTCAAGGGACACATGCACTTGACGCAGATCGAGCTCAGGTTGTAGGTGGCGCAGTCACGAACGCTAAGAAAAATTCCAAAACAAACAAGGAAAAAAGCCTTAGAACATTGATAAAAGTAAGAAAAAAAATACATTAATAGCAAGGTATAAAAAATGTACTTGTACTGACTCTCAAGAAGTGAAAATAGCAAACAGGCAAGTAGGTGGATCAAGCAGAAACAACAAGAATTATTAGTTTAATCTAGAGTGTAGCATAAATTCATTCATGTAATGACATAAGTTGTAACAAATGAAAGATGTATGTGTTTTTACTTGATGCACAAAATGTTGATTCAGGCGGATTCAAAATCAGATTCAGGACTTGTGAGAGATTCAAAATTTATGCATGTAATCTCTAAGGGATGGCTCTTGCGAACCCTCACCCTAGAGCCAGGGATTTCATGCTTGTTATGACCAGTCGTCTGTTCCCGTTAGGAATTCATGAGGGAACCCAAGTCGAGGAGTTGCATCAATTAAACATATTCTTTTAATGTTTGCTTATGATATCAAATGAATGAAATGATTCAATTTAGAACGAATTAACTTCAAATGGGAGAAATTACTACGCATCATCTTCGAGATAACATGTACTCGCATAGAACAAGTCATTATAAGCATATCAAGACCTAAACTAGCAATTTGATGATACGAGTATTCAAATGTAAATTAACAAAACATAAGGAAGGAGGCAATCACGCTACGCTAAATGTTTGCAAGCGAGAGAGATTTCTCTACTTGCCTTAAGTAGGGCTGAATTTGACGGTGGAGGTTAAGTGGCATAAGAAAAATTAACAATCTTATTTAAAACCTGTTCAAGAACCATTATGGATGATATTTGAATTTAACGGAACACCATACGCTAGCCCATATAATTAATATCACATAACCTAAGCATGAGAGGGTTTAGCAATCTACCTCCATCAATAATGAGGGGATAGGAGACTACCACGAGGAAATTGGAGATTTGGTGGCGCTTTGGCTAGGTAAACCCTAAACCAGAATGGATTTTGAGCGATCCCGCCAATTGGTTCGATGAACGACACCGAGAATCAACAAAAATTCATGGTTAGACGATCATAGGATGGAAATACACTTGAATCACAATTATTTGTGTAACTCGAAGGCTAAGAAAAATTATAAGGTAACCAAAAATCTGAATAAAGGTTATGGAGGAAGAATCTTACCCAAAGGAATCCAAATCTGAGCCCAAGGAGGAGAGGGAAAGAAACCCTAGTTGGCCCCCTTGCAATCGCCGGCCAAGACGAAGAGGAAGAGTGAAGATTAGTGTTGCCGCCCTTGGAGGAGATAGGAGGAAGAATGTTGCTGCTACCAGCCCGCCTTTGGAGGAGGTCGGACGACCTCCTGAAAAAGGAGAGGAGGGTGCTGCTAGAGGAAAAGGTTTGCTGGCCAGAGCAAGAGGAGGGGGAGCAGGAGGGGGCGTTGTCGGCCTGACGGAGAGGACGAGGCAGGGCCGCCGACCGCCATGAGCAAAAACTGGCGGAAATGCTGCGTTTGGAAGACGAGAGCGGAAGAGGTGGTATCGGGAGCGGGAAATGCTGCGTGCGGGAGTCGGGCGGGAGCGGGTTTGCGGAAAGCCCTAGGTGGAAATAAATAAATCGGGGGAGGCTGCGGCTATACATAAGAAGAGATGTTTATGTTAATTACAAAAATGCCCTTGCGTAGTCTTAATTCAATTAAATCTCCCTTTTTCTTTAAATATGGGTTGTTACAATTATTATGATTTATATGGGTCACGACCACGAGATGATTCAACACAAGTTCAAATGACGGATGATTTTCAAAATAAAATTTATGAGATTGCGTCTAAAAAAAATCATGCACTACTAACACATTAAATGAATTATGATTATACACTAAAATATAATTTAGAGAGTATATGATTAAAACAAAAATTGAAAATTTTAATATATTAAGTGGTGGAAAAATAAAACTAACACGTATCCTATTTTGGCCTTAATTGTTATAATATTTGGAGTAAGTGTCGCTACGGTGAATTTATATTATCGAAAATTCTACTGAATGCAGCGACGTATTAAACTCCTAGGATCGTCTTAACCAAACACTACTAATCTCTAATTGGAGTTTACGCAGAAAATTATTTTTCTGACTAAATAATTGATTAAATAAAGAGCACACAAAATAACTAAAAATTGAGCGAGCGGTATATTTACTGAAGTGCGGAAATGTAGTTTATATCGTTCTTGGATTCTTGCTCGTTTTTCATGATCGCAGAAATTCGCAATAATTGTGACGTGTTGTTTCTTATGAACTCCGCCGCACTAGCGGATCTCGACAACATACAATAGTGTTCAAGCTTTGAATCTCTACAATGCAAGATAGTCAGCACAATATATATACGTAATTAAAACGCTCCTTCCCAAAAGGAAACAGTGATTAAGGAAGGATTGTATAGAATATCAAGGCCATGAATGGGGATTCTATTCTCTGAAAAAAAATAACAGAACTTTGAATCGGAAAGAACCAAACTTGAATTTATAACTTCATCTAAAATCTGATCTAGGCACTGAAATTTATAGAAGATGAAAGGATTTATATAGAGAGTTTTGACTAGATAAAACCTTGATATAATACCTAAAGTATCTGGGCAAAAGATAGCCTAAGACTCTTCTTAATAAACCTCGATTTGGAGTGTTCTGGACTGAGAAGAGACCAATCCACCAGATCTGAAGAGTAGGAGGTGAGGCGTTTCCAAAACCTGAACGGAAAAACACCGCTGGTGCAGATCCCTCTCCAGGGAAACGAAGAGGAAGTCGTCGGCTGTAATGATGAAGATCTGATCCCCAACACCTTTCTCGATCTAGTAGAGGAGCGGAAGTGGCAGCCCTTGCCGGCGATCCAAAAGGAGGAAGACGAAGGCAGCAGTTTTCACCGATCTCTCCTAAGCGGTAAGGATTTCGACCCTGCAGCTTCTCCGTGAAAAACCTGTAGGGAGAGAGAGAGACTGTTCCGGCGATCCAAGAAGGAGGCGATGAAGTTTCGGCAGTTACCAAAAATAAAAATAAAGAACGCGGTTCTTTTCAGCCCCTGTTCACCATGAATCCTCACAGGCATAAAATGAAGGTTTCTTTAGCTTAATAGGAGAGCCAATTTGAAAGTTACAAAATGGACACAATTAATTCCATTTACACTCCAAATTAAAACCAAATATGAAATCCATAAATAAATTGGATCTCATCATAATGCCCAAATTCGTGCCAAGGGTGAGACCGAGTTCGCGACATGAAATTACGAGACGATCTGGCCCACCTATCACAGGCTTCGACCGTTCACGCGACTGAACTAACGCACGCTCGTAGGAGTCCGAATAGACTAAATATTCGCGTACGACTCCAAAGGGACGTCTCGATGAAATCAAGTCCACCAAACGGAAAAATATCTAACATTCTCCCACTTGGACTTCATTCATCGTAATTTATGACGTTCCGATAAAATCTTCACTAAACTTAAGGGTACCAATTAGCGAACGCGATATTGAGTCTACTCCCACGTCAATCCGGTCCAACCAAATCCTTCACTCCGAATCATGGCGGCAACCGCATCATTGAGCGACACGGGACCTTCCATGGTCACAGCAGCTTACGGATTCAATCGACATGGACAAAGCGCGGTTATATAAAATTTAGAACAACATAATGAAATTGTGCACATGAAGGTTGTTCTAATTTGGTGGTCAACCAAACTTCTCAAATGAATGCACTAAACCATGCTACGAGAAGTTCTTAAGTGTTCCAAAAGGAACATGTATGTCCAATCTTAAGAATTTAAATTCACGTGTCAAAAGACATACAAACACGCCCTAATCCAAAATGTAGTGCCCTGGGCCTTATGCTCTGACTGACACAAGTCATGAGACTTTTATATGAAGTGTGACGTATCACAGAAATTCTATGACTATCTAAACTTAATGATATTCCTAAATGAATATTCTTTATTATTGATGAAATAATTAAAGTGCAAAATTGACAGATAAATGAAATGGAGCTTCATGCAGCCTCCCACTAATCTAGCACATCAAATGACTCCTTAAGCCCCATGTTGAAAACATGCTTCTGAAATACATTGGGGCGAAGTTCTTTAGTAAGTGGATTGGCTAACATGTCATCTGTCCCTATATGCTCCACTGAAATGTCACCCTTTTTGACCAATTCCTTAACGGTCAAAAATTTAATTTCCATATGCTTAGACCCTGTGAAACATTTATTGTTCATCGAGAACATAACTGCAAAAATATTATCACAATACATCTGAATGGGTCCAGCTATAGAGTCGACGACCTTTAACTCAGTAATGAAATTCTTAAGCCACACTGCGTGAGTAGAAGCTCCCAAAAGAGCAACAAACTCTGCATGCATTGTGGATGAAGTGATGAGTGTCTGTTTGACACTCTTTCACGAAATGGCCCCGCCAGCAAACTTAAAAAAAGAAACCTGAGGTAGACTTTCTATCATCCTCACACCCCGCAAAATCAGAATCACTATACCCCACTAACTCAAGGTTCTGCACTCTATGGTAGACCAATTTCACATCCTTAGTTCTCTTCAAATACCTTAAGACTTTCTTGGCAGCCACCCAATGAGCTGGTCCTGGGTTCGACTGATATCTGCCTAAAAGTCCTACTGCGAAGGCAATGTCCGGTCTGGTACAGACTTGGGCATACATTAAGCTGCCAACCGCACTAGCGTAAGGTATATCTTTCATGCACTCTCTTTCTGTATCGTTCCTGGGGCATTGTGCTAAGCTAAGCTTATCACCCTTAAGCACAGGTACGTCACCAGGCTTACAATCAAGCATGTTAAATCTCTCAAGTACACGCTCGATGTATGCTTTCTGAGAGAGTGCTAAAGAATGGTGAGATCGGTCTCTAATGATCTCAATTCCTAGAACGAAGGATGCTTCTCCAAGATCTTTCATATCGAAGTGCTTTAACAGAAATTGCTTAGATTCATGCAATAACGACAAATCACTACTCGCAAGCAAGATATCATCTACATAAAGAATTAAGAAGATGTATCTACTCCCACTGATCTTGAGATATATGCAACGGTCTACCTGTTGGAGTTGCCATTGTGATCTAGAAGTGGTCAAACATGTAATCTCACTGCCAACGCGATATGAGCCTGCAGGGTCGCACATAAGAGCATGTGGAGAAGTTGGAAGATTGACTGTGTTGGTAAAGGTTACCAATCACCATATAGAATGGGGAAGTCCAGCAAATGTTGCTGTCTGAATTCGTCGGATATGATTCGTCGGAATTCGTCGGGTTTACACGGATAGGATTCGTCGGATATGATTCGTCGGAATTCGTCGGGTTTACACGGATAGGATTCGTCGGATATGATTCGTCGGAATTCGTCGGGTTTACACGGATTGGATTCGTCGGATTCGTCGGGATTCGTCGGGTCATTCCGTGGAAACTCGACGAACTGTGACAGAGATCCTTCACTCGACAAAGTGTTGTCGTCTGTCTGGATTCGTCAGAATTCGTCGGGATTCGTCGGGTCATTCCGTGGAATCTCGACGAATTATCACAGAGAGAGCCTTGACTAGGCAATTGTTGCCGTCTGTTGTGATTCGTCGGAATTCGTCGGATTGTCCCGTGAAATCTCGACGAATGGTGTCCCGTGGAATCCCGACGAATTGTAACAGAACCCCTAATTCTGCTGTGTGGTCTGCGGATAGCGATTCTTCTAGAAGCTTGTTTATGCTTTGAGTATAAATAGATCTTCTTTAGGGTTCTTAAAACACACGAAAAGAAGAGCCGACGGAAGGGTTCCGCTCGCCCTCGACGGAAGAAGTTCCGATAGAACCCTAGACGGAAGTGTTCCGTCGTTCGTTCGCCTCCGCCGACCCCTTCTCCGGCGATCGTCGCTGTCATTGTTCTTCCTGGAGCGAACCTAGCAGTTCGTGGAAGTGCAAGGTGCAGCCGTTCTTCCTTCCGAGTTGCATGCGACGTGATTTGGCGTTCTCCCGGCTCGTGTGGACTTCTGTAGAGACGTAGACACAATTCTACGTGAGAACTCTTCTTGCCACCGACAGGAATCAACTCTTGGAGCATCTTGGTTGGATTTGATCCAACCCCCATTGAGGTAATTTTTACCTAGTATTTTATTAACTTCTTGATTCAACATTCATGGCCAATCCAAGCATTTTTGGGTTGTTTCTGTTTATTTCCGCTGCGCCTACATCTGATGTATGGTTCTAGAAAAACCCAACAGTGGTATCAGAGCCAGGTTGTGGTCATGAATTTTGTTTTAGAAGTTTGGTTATTCCAGTACGTGCAAATCTAGGTATTTAGAAGTGTTCTAAATGTCAAGATTTCTTCCTGGAACATCAAATGTTGATGATTTTCAAAAAGGGGGTCTTGGTACCCCGCCAGGAACGTCTGGGATTTCGTGGTAATTTCTAATTGTTAGAAATTGTTGTCTCCTTAGCAGTAACCGTCCCTCAAGTGGTTAATGAACCCTTCTATTGTTTTGGATTTTGAATCCAACAATGAGAGACGAGCTTGTCTACTGCTTTAAGTCGAGTTGTCTTTGCCTTTGTCCAATGCATGTAAATCTGAAGATTTGAAAGAGTTCTAAATGTCCAGATTTAGCCTTTTCGTCTATCAAAGGTTGATAGTCTTATATTGTGCACATAAGGGATGCATGTGGATTTAAGAAAGTTTGTTTTTCTGTGGATGTGCACTTTGATCAAATGTTGATCATGGTTAAGTGTTAACCTATCTTTAAAATTCCCTTCATCAAATATTAAGTGTTCGGATGCCTTCCGATGGATGACACTCTTCCTGCCTCGATCGATGAAGTGTGGGCTTGCCAAAGCAAGGTGCATTAATCTATCTTGGTAAGGGTGCGAGCGGATAATTGTGATATCCCACTGTCGACATCGGGTCTAACTTAACTAGGTGACCTCAAAGGTTGAGTGCCTAGAGGCATAGGGTTGGCGTGCACCATATGATGGATGCGAATAAGGAGTTATTCACCAGCCATACAAGAATTGCATGAGGATGCAATTGGCAAGCGTTGCCTACCTAAATAACCGCATTATGAGAGGAACGCCAAAGCGGACTCGTGGTGTTGGTGAAATATGGATCTTGTCCACTAAGAGAGTAGCTCGCATGGACTCTCCGAATTGATAGTGAGGGTTATCAATTTGAATAAAATAGTGGGAGTATTTAATTAAAGTCCAAATTAAAATAAATTGTATTTTGAAATTAAGGTGCTGATTAAATTCTGCATGAATTCTTGTAGAACTCCATGGCAAGTGGTTCACACTCCACCTTGTCCCTAAGAGCTATCCTTGAGAAGGACAAGCTTAGTGGGACGAACTATATGGACTGGTATAGGAACCTGAGAATTGTTCTCAGGCAAGAGCGAAAGCTCTACGTCTTGGAAGAAGAAGCCCCCGAGGTGCCGACCGGGAACTCGTCCCGTGTTGATAAGGATGCTTATAAGAAGTATACCGATGACGCCTTAGACGTCGAGTGCCTTATGCTTGCCACCATGAACTCTGAGCTTCAGAAGCAACATGAGAACATGGGGTGCAAGGAGATTGACGAGCACCTAAAGAAAATGTTTCAAGGGCAAGCTCGTCAAGAGAGGTTCGATGTCACGAAGGCATTATTTCAGTGCAAAATGGGAGCTCGAGACTCAGTTGGTACTCACGTACTCAAGATGATTGGGTATATAGAGAACCTGGAGAGACTGGGTTTTCCTCTGGGTCAAGAGTTGGCCACAGATCTTATCCTGCAATCGTTGCCGGATAGTTATGAGCAGTTCGTCTTGAACTATAACATGAATGAAATAGACAAGACACTGCCCGAGCTCCTAGGCATGTTGCGAACTGCCGAAATAAACATGAAGAAGGCCAAGTCTGCTAGTCCCATATTGATGGTACATAAAGGCAAGGGTAAGGCCAAGGGCTTCAAGAAGACGAAGGTGGGACCTAAGTCACATCTTGAGCCCAAATCTTCTGCGCTGAAAAGGAAGAGCACCGTGAAGGAAGGGAAATGCCACCACTGTGGCAAGGCTGGTCATTGGAGAAGGAATTGTCCTTCATACATTGAGGGTCTGCAGAAAATGAAGGGAGGTATGACTTCCGCTTCGGATATTTATGTTATAGAGATAAACCTTTCTGCTCCTTCATCTTGGGTATTGGATACCGGATGTGGTTCTCACATTTGTACAAATGTGCAGGAACTAGGAAGGAGGAGATTGCTGAGTAAAGGAGAGGTGGACCTACGTGTCGGCAATGGAGCAAGAGTTGCTGCTGTAGCCGTAGGGGTTTACCGTCTTTCTTTGCCCAGTGGGCTTGTAATAGAACTTAATAATTGTTATTATGTTCCGGCCATAACTAGAAACATTATATCCATTTCATGCTTAGACATGATTGGATTTTCTTTTATAATTAAGAACAATTGTTGTTCTATATTTAAGAATGATGTTTGTTATGCTGTAGCTCAATTGTTTAATGGTCTTTATGTTTTGAACCTGGACCATCCGATCTATAATGTAGATAATAATAAAAGACTAAGAACAAATGACTCAAATCCTACATATCTCTGGCATTGTCGTTTGGGCCATATAAATGAGAAGCGCATATCCAAGCTCCATAAAGATGGACTATTGGACTCATTTGATTATGAATCATTTGAGCGATGTGAGTCTTGTTTATTAGGCAAGATGACTAAAGCCCCTTTCACTGGTTATACTGAGAGGGCTGAGGATCTCTTGGGTGTTGTACATAGTGATGTATGCGGACCCATGAGTTCTATGGCTAGAGGTGGGTTTTTCTACTTCGTTACATTTACTGATGATTTCAGTAGATACGGATACGTGTATCTTATGAAGTGCAAATCCGAAACCTTTGAAAAGTTCAAAGAGTTTAAGAATGAAGTGGAGAACCAATTGGGTAAAAAGGTTAAAGCACTCCGATCTGATCGAGGTGGCGAATACCTGAGTCATGAGTTCCGTGATCATCTGAAAGAGTGTGGTATTGTATCACAGCTCACTCCACCTAGGACACCGCAGCATAATGGTGTGTCTGAGAGGAGAAATCGTACTCTGTTAGACATGGTACGGTCGATGATGAGTCATGCAGACTTGCCTGTTTCCTTTTGGGGTTTTGCTTTAGAGACTGCTGCAATGACAATGAATCGCGTTCCGACGAAAACGGTTCTAAAGACACCATATGAGATATGGACTGGGAAGCGTCCTAGTATGTTATTCATTAAAATTTGGGGCTGTGAGGCATACGTACGACGTCAAATGCCTGACAAGCTGGAACCCAAATCAGATAAGTGTTATCTGGTGGGATATCCTAAGGAAACGAAGGGATATTACTTTTACCTACCGTCTGAGGGCAAAGTGTTTGTCGCAAGGACGGGTGTCTTCTTGGAGAAAGAGTTCTTATCAAGAAAGACGCAAAAGGTAGAACTTGAAGAAGTTCAAGAACCACAAATAGTGAATGAACCAGAGTTGGATTCTGAGCCAGGACTACAAGATGTTGTAGCTAGAGAACCTGCTCACGAAACACAAGTCCTACGTAGATCTGGTAGACCAAGATTTGAGCCTGAGAGATATGGATTTCTCGTGTCTCAAATAGGTAATGTGTTGCTTATGGATCATGATGATGAACCAGCAACCTACCAAGAGGCTATGAATGGACCGGACTCCGACAAATGGCTTGAGGCTATGAAATCCGAAATGGACTCCATGTATATAAACCAAGTTTGGAACTTGGTGGAACCACCTGAAGGGGTACGACCCATAGGGTGCAAGTGGGTCTTCAAGAAGAAAACCGACATGGATGGGAATGTACAGACATTCAAAGGGCGACTGGTGGCTAAGGGTTTCAAGCAAATTCATGGTATTGACTATGATGAGACCTTTTCCCCTGTTGCCATGGTAAAGTCCATTAGGATATTGCTTGCTATTGCTGCGTATTATGGCTACGAGATCTGGCAGATGGATGTCAAAACGGCTTTCCTAAATGGAAACCTCCTTGAGGAAGTGTACATGACACAACCCGAGGGTTTTGTATCCCTAAATAAAGCCACTAAAATATGCAAGCTGAATAGGTCCATCTATGGATTGAAACAAGCCTCTAGAAGTTGGAATCTTCGTTTTGATGAGAAGATCAAAGAGTTTGGTTTTGTCAAGAATGAAGATGAACCGTGTGTTTACAAGCGAATCAGTGGGAGCATTGTTGTCTTCCTGATATTGTATGTAGATGACATACTGCTGATCGGGAATGACATACCTACCCTGAAAGTTGTTAAGAACAACCTAGGGAACTGCTTTTCTATGAAGGACTTGGGTGAAGCGACTTACATACTCGGTATTAAGATCTATAGAGATAGATCGAAGAAGTTGCTGGGTTTGACCCAGAGTACGTACATTGACAAGGTGTTGAAGCGGTTCAACATGCTTGAGTCCAAGAAAGGATTTTTGCCCATGTCTCATGGTGTGAATCTCTCTAAGGACCAGTGTCCAAAATCTTGCGAAGATAAGGACCGCATGAAGTCGATTCCATATGCTTCGGCAATTGGGTCAATCATGTATGCAATGTTATGTACTCGACCCGATGTCTCTTTTGCTTTGAGCATGACTAGCAGGTATCAGTCTGATCCCGGTGAATGTCACTGGATAGCCGTAAAGAATATCCTGAAGTACTTGAGAAGGACTAAGGATGTATTCTTGGTGTATGGTGGAAAGGAATAGCTCGTTGTAAGTGGTTACACGGATGCCAGCTTCCAAACTGATAGGGATGATTCAAAGTCTCAGTCAGGGTTTGTGTTTTGCCTGAATGGAGGAGCTGTGAGCTGGAAGAGTTCCAAGCAAGAGACAGTTGCTGATTCTACAACTGAGTCCGAGTATATCGCTGCTGCTAATGCAGCGAAGGAGGCTGTATGGATTAGGAAATTCATCGGCGAGCTAGATGTAGTTCCTAGCATTGTTGGTCCCGTAGTTCTCTACTGTGATAACAATGGTGCAATTGCACAATCTAAGGAACCTAGATCCCATCAGCGCTCCAAGCACATACTTCGGCGGTTCCATCTTATTCGTGAGATTGTCGAACGAGGAGATGTGAACATTTGCAGAGTGCCGACTGAGGAGAATATTGCAGATCCACTGACAAAGCCTCTCGCGCAGAGAAAGCATGATGGTCATACTAGATCAATGGGTATACGATACCTGAATGATCAACTCTAGTGGGAGTCTTGTGGGTTGCATGTAAAATAAATATTCTGTTGGCTGTTTAAAATTTATTCATATGATGAATTGTGTACCAATTATTTCTTTTTACGATTAATGGCAAGTTCTTTTATTACGATATACTGTTTCTATATGATAGAATAAAATTCGTGATAAATACCCTTAGAATGTTCGCTTCCATAGGACATCAAGTACGAGACTTGAATGTGAGAGCCTATGATTTCGAAGCTTCATTCTTAAAAGGTCCCTGGTCGAGGTATCATCGTAGAAGCTAAGGGTGATGATGATACATTAAGACTAGCATGTGTGTTGACTGATGACCGGTTCTCACAGGTCATGATATTGTGATATCAAGTCATCACGTGGGTACTTGTTAGTGAACAAGTTGTACTGGACAGACCCAACCTGAGACTACTTTGTGGATTGTTACTTAAAAGTGTCACAAGTAGGTCTCATTTGACAATGGTGTTGTGGTCCTTTGACCTGAAGTCACAGCATTCACCGAGTGAGGAAGAGCGTGCTTTGATGTCATCTAAAGTCTTCCTTGAAGAAGGTTGATGATAAGGGTGGTCGTTGGGTACGTTACGAATCATTTGGGTGTTTGGGTGTGAGCAGATATGGGATTTGTCCTCCTATATAACAGGAGTTGCATCCATGGGCCCCTTGATGGAATTGGACTGGGAAATGCATGACCATGCTTGGTTGAGTCAATATGTGATATTGAGCTCACCATTCTCTGGAAGTCCGTTCTAGATCAAGAAACTTGGATTGAGCTATTAAGAGGGTGACACGGTCCATACCTCTAGTTCTTTCCGGATGTAAGGGACAAAGGGACAAAGACAACGCTGGAACATTGGTCATAAAGGCTTATGAGTTATGAACTCGTATTGCTTGGGGAGCAATGATGCATTGCTAGATGCCGCTCATTGTTTGTGAGGTCTTTGGTTTGATACTTTCAAGATCAAGTGGGAGACTGTTGGAGTTGCCATTGTGATCTAGAAGTGGTCAAACATGTAATCTCACTGCCAACGCGATATGAGCCTGCAGGGTCGCACATAAGAGCATGTGGAGAAGTTGGAAGATTGACTGTGTTGGTAAAGGTTACCAATCACCATATAGAATGGGGAAGTCCAGCAAATGTTGCTGTCTGAATTCGTCGGATATGATTCGTCGGAATTCGTCGGGTTTACACGGATAGGATTCGTCGGATATGATTCGTCGGAATTCGTCGGGTTTACACGGATAGGATTCGTCGGATATGATTCGTCGGAATTCGTCGGGTTTACACGGATTGGATTCGTCGGATTCGTCGGGATTCGTCGGGTCATTCCGTGGAAACTCGACGAACTGTGACAGAGATCCTTCACTCGACAAAGTGTTGTCGTCTGTCTGGATTCGTCGGGATTCGTCGGGATTCGTCGGGTCATTCCGTGGAAACTCGACGAACTATGACAGAGATCCTTCACTCGACAAAGTGTTGTCGTCTGTCTGGATTCGTCGGAATTCGTCGGGATTCGTCGGGTCATTCTGTGGAATCTCGACGAATTATCACAGAGAGAGCCTTGACTAGGCAATTGTTGCCGTCTGTTGTGATTCGTCGGAATTCGTCGGATTGTCCCGTGAAATCTCGACGAATGGTGTCCCGTGGAATCCCGACGAATTGTAACAGAACCCCTAATTCTGCTGTGTGGTCTGCGGATAGCGATTCTTCTAGAAGCCTGTTTATGCTTTGAGTATAAATAGATCTTCTTTAGGGTTCTTAAAACACACGAAAAGAAGAGCCGACGGAAGGGTTCCGCTCGCCCTCGACGGAAGAAGTTCCGATAGAACCCTAGACGGAAGTGTTCCGTCGTTCGTTCGCCTCCGCCGACCCCTTCTCCGGCGATCGTCGCTGTCATTGTTCTTCCTGGAGCGAACCTAGCAGTTCGTGGAAGTGCAAGGTGCAGCCGTTCTTCCTTCCGAGTTGCGTGCGACGTGATTTGGCGTTCTCCCGGCTCGTGTGGACTTCTGTAGAGACGTAGACACAATTCTACGTGAGAACTCTTCTTGCCACCGACAGGAATCAACTCTTGGAGCATCTTGGTTGGATTTGATCCAACCCCCATTGAGGTAATTTTTACCTAGTATTTTATTAACTTCTTGATTCAACATTCATGGCCAATCCAAGCATTTTTGGGTTGTTTCTGTTTATTTCCGCTGCGCCTACATCTGATGTATGGTTCTAGAAAAACCCAACACTACCTTATTTTCTACAAAACCAAAAGAGGTAACCACCAAATCGAATTTCAGATACCATTGTCTAGAAGCCTGCTTTAGACCGTATATGGATTTGTTAAGTTTACACACTAGCTGGTCGGAATGACCAGACTTGAATCCCTCAGGCTGCACCATATAGACTTCTTCGGCAAAATCGCCATTCAAGAATGCGGTCTTAACATCCATCTGGTGTAACTCCAAATCATAATGAGCTACAAGCGCCATTATTACTCTGAAAGAGTCTTTAGAGGAAACAGGGGAAAATGTTTCGTTATAATCGATTCCCTCTCTCTGCGTAAATCCTTTGGCAACCAGTCTTGCCTTAAACCGCTCGACCTTTCCTTTGGAGTCTTTCTTGGTCTTAAACACCCATTTAGAACCAATGGGTCTACAGCCTTTGGGTAACTCAACTAACTTCCATACTTTATTCAGCTTCATAGACTCCATCTCGTCTTTCATCGCATCCCACCATAGATCAGTTTGAGGTCCAGACACAGCCTCCTGAAAAGTCACTGGGTCAACCACATGACCTATGTCAAAATCACTCTCGCCCAGATAGACTTCATAGTCTGAGGAAATTGCAGGCCTTCTCTCCCTAATGGATCTCCTAATGGGTGGATGAACCTCCTGAACTTGCGGAGGAACCTCAACAGGGATCGGTGGTAAAACCGGATCCACAGCCTCCACGTGCTCTATCACGGGTTCAGGCACCACAGGATTTCCCACCAAGGGTGTACAACCCGTATTCGCCGAGTGGGCCCTTCAAGCCAAATGGCGAGACCTGGGTCAGCTCGATCATTCGCCCCGGCTAGGAGGTGGAAGTACCCCCGGTTTGGTGGGGGTAAGGTGCAGAAGAGAAGGAGCTAGGCGAGTGGTGCTCTCACGGACCACTCGCCCGGAAGCGTGGGCACTCGCCCAGCTAGGCGGGTGCCCAGCGAGTGGTGCCCTCACGGACCACTCGCCCAGGATGATTTGAGGGGAAAATGACCCTAATACCCCTGGTGGGCTGCAAATAGCCCTTCGGAACAGCGGAGTTAGGCTGTTAGCAGACCAATTTGGGGTGCTGTTAGTAAAACTAAAAGGCGGATTCATGTTATTTGCAGATCAGCCTAGAAAAATCTATAAATAGACCCTTAAGGGAACCTTGGAGGAGATCCGATTTTAGAGAATCCTCTCCTCCAGGCTAGTTTTTGGTCGGCTGCTAGTGCCCTCCAAGGTGTCCGGTGGAGCTCTGGTTTGGGAGGGGAAGCTCTCTAAGATCTTCCGGGTGTGTGGCGGGACCTCCTCGCTTCAGCCTTGGGTCTATTCATATTCTCACATCCACCGTCCAGAGAGTCTAGTGAGGGAGAAGTAAGCATCGGCTACACCCCCAGTGGGTCCGAACTTGAGAGACCTGTTGAAGGTTTCAACATTTTTGGTGCGGTGAGCGTGGACCGTAGCCGGTGAAGGAAAATCTTGAATTAGGTTCGATGACGGGAGATGGGGGGAATGGTTCTGACTCAGGTCACTCGCAGCCACCCGCGACAGGAGAGTGGCTGGAGATGTTTGAGAAGTTCAAGCGAGAAGTCCTGCAGACAGTTCTCGCAGCAAGGAGCGAGTGCGAGACCCCGGCAGTCCCCGTGGTTCCACCCCTGCAGATCGGCGAGAACGCACCGGGGCAGCGGCCGGGGAAGGAGGTGCCAGCAGAAGGAAGTGCGCGAGATCTCCCGGGGTGGCAGCTGTTCAGCAGTCCGGCGAGTGCTGAGGTGTGCGAGTTGGGTCCGCGCGAGAAGACCATTCGCCGAGCAGGGGAAGGAAGCCCCTTTTGCGAGATGATCCTCTCGGCCCCAGTGCCAGAGGGGTTTCGTGGGCCGGAGATGTCCTACTACACCGGCAAGGAGGATCCAGTCGTGCACCTGTAGTGGTTTGAGGACATGTCATCAATCCTTCCCATGTTCGATGCTTTTCAATGCCGACTCTTCGCAACCACCCTGAAGGAGAAAGCAAGGGACTGGTTCCACCAGCTTTCCGCGGGTTCCATCTACACGTTTGATGATCTGCGCCGAGGCTTTCGATTGCGCTTCTCGACGTCAAAAAAGAGGTAGAAGGATGCGGAGGCTCTCTTCAAGATCAGGCAGAGGGAGGGAGAGTCCCTGGCACATTACGTGGATAGGTTCCAGGAGGAGATACACCTCGTGCAGGAGGTGCCGGGATTCGCCCTCCAGATGGCGTTCATCGTAGGGTTGCGAGACGGGTTCTTCAAGATGGACCTGAAAAGAAGGCCTCATTCATCCTTTGAAGAATTGATGGAGCGAGCAGCAGAAGAGATTGAAGGGGAGGCGGCCAACCCAGAGTTCTACAGGAGGTTGGCAAAAATGAGCGAGCCTGAGGTGAGGCAGCAGGAAGGAAGAAGGCGAGATGAACCCAGGGGTCAAGGGTTCGAAAGACCGCCTCGGAATTGGAGGAATCAGGAGCCCAACAACAGGTTAGGCTGGAGGTACCAGGAAGGACCGACGAGAGGTCAGGAAGAGGGGTACCAAGGAAGAGAAGCGGGAGGAATGAATCCGGGGTGGAGGCAGGGTCCCAGACCCCCTCACCCCCCAAGGGAGCAAGTTATGGCAGTAGGCCGAGGAAGAGGAGGCAGAGGAGCAAGAGGAGGAAGAGGAAGAGCAGGGAGAGGGGGCAGGGTGGCGTTGCCTTATTGTGACTTTCATCAGGAAGAAGGTCACGCGACCGCCACCTGCCCAGAGTTCTTGGAGATGAGAGAGAGAGAGGTCAGCCACGGTGGCAGCAGGCAAGGATCGAGGAAATGCTCCCGGAGGCGGAAGAAGACCGATGCGAGGACAGGGCAGATACAGGAACCAGGGGGAATCGGGGTGATCCATGGAGGGGTTGGGATAGAGGCCTCTCGCAAGAGGAGCTTCCAGGCGATGTTCCGAAGGGACGTCGCATCGACTTCCCAGACCCCCACCCCTCTCGGAGCAGCTCACCTTCTCCTCGGAAGACATGCCAGACTATGAGGATCCATTCTGCGATGCCCTGGTGATTCAGACGGCGATTGAAAATTTCACGGTCTCCCGGATCCTGGTAGATAACGGGAGCTCAGTGAACGTGATCTTCAAGAAGGCCTTCGATGCAATGGAGGTGGAAAAGAAGAGGGTGCAGGCCTCCGACGGACCGCTGTTTGGTTTCTCAGGAGAGCGGAAGGAGGTCGGGGGAGGTGTTGGTCTCCAGGTGACGCTAGGAGGAGTCCCAAGAAACTGCCGGTTCGTCATTGTGGACGCTCCGAGCAGCTATAACGCCATTTTTGGACAACCCCTCATCAGCGCCTTCCGGTGCATGCCCTCATCGTACCATCAATGCTTAAAGCTCCATAGTGGAGGAGTCCAGGTCCGCGTCCGAGGAGATGCTAAGGTGGTGAGACAGTGCTATGTGACTGCCGTCAACACCATCTCTTGGATGGCGGATGCGAAGAAGATGGATGAGGAGATGGCGGGGCCGGAGGGGCCAGGAGAAGAAGTGGAGAAGAGAGAAGTAGGGGGAGAGGGCGATGCCCGAGAGGAGAATATGGAGGTCGCTCGTGAGGAGCAGGAAGTCGAGCCAGTGGAGGCGGAAGGAGTCGCAGGGGAAGAGGCCCGGATAGAAGGGCGAAAGGCAAAGGGCCAATGGGAAGAGCCAGCCCGGCTCGAGGCGGCAGAAGAGGTGGTGGAGATGGAGGTTCTCACCCAGGAGGGGAGGGTGAAAGAGGTGCGGATCAGCGGGGGTCTCGGCCCAGAGGACAGGGTGAAGATGCTAGAGTGCATCCAGAAGAACGTGGATGTCTTCGCATGGAGCGCAGCTGATATGCCAGGCATCGAGGCGGACGTGGCTTGCCATCGTCTCAACCTCGATCCGGAAGCCCGTCCCATCCGGCAGAAGAGAAGGACCTTCGCCAGCAAGCTCGAAGGACCCATCCGCGAGGAGGTGGCAAAACTCCTCGAAGCAAGTTTTGTATCGGAGATCCAGTACCCAGGCTGGGTCTCCAACGTCGTAATGGTAAAAAAGGCCGATGGCCGCTGGCGCATGTGTGTGGATTTTTCATTATTAAATAAGGCCTGCCCTAAGGATTGTTATCCCTTGCCTCGGATCGACGCGCTGGTTGACTCAGCCGTCGGTTTTTCTGTGATGAGTTTTTTGGATGCTTTTTCAGGTTATCACCAGATCAGGATGCACCCCCCAGACGTCAAAGACGTCTCGTTCATCACCAGGGAGGGATGCTACTGCTATAAGATGATGCCCTTCGGGTTGAAAAACGCAGGAGCAACCTACCAGAAGATGATGGACCGGGTATTTAGGGAGCAAAGGGGAAGGAACCTGGAGGTCTACGTGGATGACCTTATGGTGAAGAGCAAGTGCGTGAACTCTCACATCCAGGACCTCGAGGAGACCTTCGCCACCCTACGCAAGTACAAGATGCGCCTGAACCCCCTGAAGTGTGTGTTCGGGGCCAGTAAGGGGAAATTCCTGGGGCATCTTCTCACCCCTTGGGGGGTAGAACCTAACCCGGACAAGGTGAAGGCCATAATGGAGCCGGGGTTGCCATGGAACGCCAAAGAAGTTCAGCGCTTGACCGGAAGGCTCGCGGGGCTGAGCAGGTTTCTCTCCCGAGCCGGGGAGAAATGCTCCCCCTTTTTCAAAAAATTACGAGGTAACCAAAAGTTTGAATGGACAAAAGAATGCGAGGAGGCCTTCCAGGCCTTGAAGAGCAAACTCACCAAGGCTCCGCTGCTCCAAGGTCCCAAAGAGGGGGAGGATCTATATCTATATCTCGGGGTCGGGACAGAGGCCGTAAGCTTCGTCCTGGTTCGGGAGGAAGGCAAGACGCAGCTGCCCGTCTACTACGTGAGCAGGGTCCTGAGGGAAGCAGAGCTCAGATACCCGATTTTGGAGAAGTTGGCCTTTGCTCTGGTCGTCGCAGCAAGGAAGCTCAGGCCATACTTCCAGGCCCATTCAATTCAAGTGGTGACGGGCCACCCTCTCCGCCAGATCTTCGAAGGAGTGGAGCACTCGGGAAGGCTCGCAAAATGGTCGATAGAGCTAAGTGAATTCAACATTACCTTCGTCCCTCGACTATCCATGAAGGCGCAGGTGGTGGCTGATTTCATGGCAGATTATGTGGCCGAGATGAAGGAGGATGGAGCCCCTCGTCACGTTCCATGGAAGCTGCTGGTGGACGGGGCTTCGGGCAAGAATTCACTCGGAGGAGGGGTGGTGCTGGAGAGTCCCCAAGGAGTAAAGATCGAGCAGACACTAGTGATACACTTCCCAATCACCAACAACCAGGCGGAGTATGAGGCGGTGATCGCCGGTCTACGGTTGGCCCAGGAGATCGGTGTCCATGACGTGGAGGTCCTCACCGACTCAATGGTAATAGCCTCTCAAATCAGGGGAGAGTTCGAGACGAGGGAGCCTGCGCTCATAAGGTACTTAGCCAAAGTGAGAGGTCTCGTGGGAACGTTCAAAATTTTCTCCATCCGGCACGTCCCTCGGGAGGAGAGCACCCCGGCGGATCGGTTTGCCAAATCCGGTCCTCGAGCCGGGGGGACCCTGACGGATCTATTCCGCCCTTCAATTGAGGAGGGAGAACTCATGGAAGTAGAGAAGCGGCCCTCCTGGAAGGATCCCTTCGTCACCTTCCTTGCAACAGGAAAGTTTCCGGAGGAGGTTCCGGACCAGAGACGCTTCCGATATAAGTCCGCCTACTACGTACTCCACGAGGGGGACTTGTATCGGAAGACCCTCTCGGGCCTCCTGGCCCGATGCGTTTCAGAGGAGGAGGTCCCAAGGATCTTGGAAGAAGTCCACTCCGGCGAGTGCGGCAGCCACTCGGGGAGCAGGATGTTGGAGGCAAGAATAATGAGGCAGGGGTACTTCTGGCCAACCCTAAGTAAAGACGCGGCAGCCTTCGCCAAGAGGTGCCAGAAGTGCCAAATGTTCGCCCCGCTTCAGTTCATGCCAGCTCAGAGGCTAAAGAGTATCACGACGCCCTGGCCATTCGCCATATGGGGGATGGATCTGGTAGGACCCTTCCCCCAGGCTAGTGGGCAGAGGAGGTTTCTCCTAGTAATGATTGACTACTTCTCAAAGTGGTTGGAGGTCAAGGCGTTGGCTAAGGTCACCTCCCAGGTAATCCGCAACTTCGTATGGGGAGAGATCATTTGTCGACATGGGCTTCCACAGGCCATAGTCACGGATAATGGTCCGCAATTCGCAAGCGAGGAGTTCATCAGCTTCTGTGGCCAGCTGGGGATAGACCTCAGGTTTGCATCCGTTCACCATCCCCGGAGCAACGGGCAGGTGGAGGCGGCAAACAAGGTCATCGTGAACCTGCTCAAGAAGAAGGTGGAAAATCTGAAGGGCAATTGGGTAGAACAGCTTCCATCGGTCTTGTGGGCCCTAAGAACTACCCCCAACACCGCCACAGGAGAGACCCCTTTCAAGCTCTCTCACGGCTGCGAGGCCGTCATCCCCATAGAGTTCGAAGTTATGACACCACGGGTAAAGGCCGCCGCAAGCGGAGAGGAAGGTTGAAGAGCCGAAAATGAGGTGGAGTTGCGGCTCTCCCTCGATCTCATCGAAGAAGCTTGGGACCTGGCAGCCATTCGCCAAGAAGAGGTCAAGCGACGGATGGCCAAATATTTCGATAAGCACGTCAGGGTCAAGCAGTTCGAGAAGGGAGACCTGGTGCTCAAGAAGGTCGACGCGGGCGGAAGATCCGCCGTGGTGGGAAAACTCAACCCCAACTGGGAAGGTACCTATGTCGTGGAAGAGGCACTAAAGTCTGGGGGGTATCGCCTTCAGAATGTGGAGGGTCAACCTCTCAGCCACACATGGAGTGGTGACGATCTTAAATGTTTCTATCCCTGAAACTATGTAATAAAAATGTTTTGAAATAAGAATATTTTGTTTAACATAAGTGTTTGAGATTGATGCTGCAGCTTGTAGGAAAAATCCCGAACACTCCAAAAGTGGCCCCGAGCAGACCCGCTGTCCAGGCTCTCATCTAGCTGGCAGGTCCGAAGGCTCACTCGGAGGCAGGTTCTATGTGAAAGAAAAGAAGGCCCCGAGCAGACCCGCTGCCCAGGCTCTCATCTAGCTGGCAGGTCCGAAGGCTCACTCGGTGGCAGGTTCCAAGGTGTTGAGAAAGTGGCCCCGAGCAGACCCGCTGTCCAGGCTCTCATTTAGCTGGCAGGTACGAAGGCTCACTCGGTGGCAGGTTCCAAGGTGTTGAGAAAGTGGCCCCGAGCAGACCCGCTGTCCAGGCTCTCATCTAGCTGGCAGGTCCGAAGGCTCACTCGGAGGCAGGTTCTATGTGAAAGAAAGTGGCCCCGAGCAGACCCGCTGTCCAGGCTCTCATCTAGCTGGCAGGTCCGAAGGCTCACTCGGTGGCAGGTTCCAAGGTGTTGAGAAAGTGGCCCCGAGCAGACCCGCTGTTCAGGCTCTCATCTAGCTGGCAGGTCCGAAGGCTCACTCGGTGGCAGGTTCCAAGGTGTTGAGAAAGTGGCCCCGAGCAGACCCGCTGTCCAGGCTCTCATCTAGCTGGCAGGTCCGAAGGCTCACTCGGAGGCAGGTTCTATGTGAAAGAAAAGAAGGCCCCGAGCAGACCCGCTGTCCAGGCTCTCATCTAGCTGGCAGGTCTGAAGGCTCACTCGGTCGCAGGTTCCAAGGTGTTGAGGAAGTGGCCCCGAGCAGACCCGCTGTCCAGGCTCTCATCTAGCTGGCAGGTTCGAAGGCTCACTCGGTGGCAGGTTCCAAGGTGTTGAGAAAGTGGCCCCGAGCAGACCCGCTGTCCAGGCTCTCATCTAGCTGGCAGGTCCGAAGGCTCACTCGGAGGCAGGTTCTATGTGAAAGAAAAGAAGGCCCCGAGCAGACCCGCTGTCCAGGCTCTCATCTAGCTGGCAGGTCCGAAGGCTCACTCGGTGGCAGGTTCCAAGGTGTTGAGGAAGTGGCCCCGAGCAGACCCGCTGTCCCGGCTCTCATCTAGCTGGTAGGTCCGAAGGCTCACTCGGAGGCAGGTTCTATGCGAAAGAAAAGAAGGCTCCGAGCAGACCCGCTGTGCAGGCTCTCATCTAGCTGGCAGGTCCGAAGGCTCACTCAGTGTCAGGTTCAGAATTCTCAAAGGGTGACCTCAAGAGCACTCGCATTGACCACGCGCAGGAGAAATGACCTCACTTCACTTTCATGACTACCAAAGCGAAACCCCGATTTGGGCGAATGGTAAGAAAGTGCGAGTGGGGCAGGCAGCGGGAAGCGAAGGGAGGCGACACGCCTAGGTCACCCTCGAGCATTCGCTAGGCGGCCGGGACAGTCGCACTACAATTTAAACGTCCTAATGAGCCTAGCGAGATATAGCGGCGAATGAGAAAGAATTAACGTCCTAATGAGCCTAGCGAGATATAGCGGCGAATGAGAAAGAATTAACGTCCTAGCGAGCCTAGCGAGACATGACAGCAAATGAGAAAAAAGTGGAGATATCACAAAAATGGAGAGCACAAAAATCGTGATCAATATACATATCTTTCAAGGGCACTCGCCCCGTTCATGATTACATTCAAAAGATTTTAAGTAAAAGATGGCAAAATACACAGGGCCCATCTCAGGGGTCGGCAGGCTTCTCGCCAGAAGATCTATCGCTCTCGCCTGAATCCGGTAGGAGGGCGTCTTCTCGCGGCTCGCCATCCTCATCTTCCAGGAAGGGGATCGGGATGAAGAGCTCGGGGACGACCTGTCGGGCAGAGAGGCATTCAGCCTCTTCCTTCAGGTACCCAGCCTTCCGCAACACCTGCAGCGCATGCTTCACGGCGCTCTGGGTGTTCTCCTGCATCAATTGCTCCAGCTCGTGGTGGGGATAGAAGTGCCCCCCACTCCCCAAGGCGAGTGCCGAGACCTCGGCTTCTCGCTACCGCTGGGCCTCGGCCTTAGCCAGCCGGACTTCGTCTTCAAGGCCAGCCACCCGAGCACGAAGCATCTCGGCAACTGTGGTATCCTAAAAATAATAATGAAGGTGGTCAGAAGAAGGTGCATCAATCGGCAACAAGTCACTCGCGGGGAGTGAGAAAATATATACCTCTGCAACGGGACGGCTGGCGAGAAGAGTTTCCGCAGCTGCCAGCTTCGTCCTGAGTTCCTGCGCCTCGGCAGAAACGATGGTCCTGGACTCCTCAACCTCCACCAAGCTCCGCGCCAGTTTGATGCTCCGACGCGAAGACATATGCGCGAGCTCGAGCGCCCGCAGCATGGCCCTGGCGGTCTCATGGGCGAGAACCTGAGTCGTCTCGGCATCATAGACTTCAGCATCCTCCCAGTCGTAGAGGGCATATGCGATGGCATATGCCTCACCACTGGCGAGGTCACTCTCTATCCACGACGGGTGAAGGGTGGAGAGCGAGACCCTGTTGACGTTCCTGTCCCACTTTACCAGGGGAGCCCCTGAGGGGTCCACGTACTTCTCGCCGCTGGGGAAGTTCCGGTGGTCCCTGGGCAATGGAGACGGCGGCAATGACGATCCCGCACAAAGGGTGGTCTCGCCTGGCGCACCCACCCCCGGGGTTTGAGTCTGAGCACTAGCCCCTAGGGTCTCGTCCAAGACCCCCTTCCCCTTGGCGGAGGGGGGATTCTTTGATTTCTTGGAGGAAGAGGAGGTCAGCGCCCCAGGTTTTCGCTTCTTTCCGCTAGGCTTGGAGGAGGAGGGTTCCTTCCGACAGGCATCCGCTGCAGCCTGTGCGAAGGACACGGAAGCCCCAGAGGGGCGCGGCGGATGAAGGGGGAAGCTACGCACGCCTGCATAATATTGCGAATGATTTAACGAGTGGTATAAGAGTCACGAGACCGAAACGAACGAAGTCCCAAAAACTTACCCTCGCCCTGCGGAATGAGCGGGAGCGAGTTGACGTTTCGCCGGAGATAGACGAGGTCCATCCCGTGCTCCAAGATGTATTGGTGGAGTTTGGCCTCGTGCCCCCTAGGGTCGGGGGGCGGAACGTTGACTCCTCCTCCTGCACTGGGGCGAGAAGTGTATTTCCCAGGTTTCCGCTGACGAAGAGGAAACGCCGAACCCAGTCGTGGTTCTTATTCGGGAGCCCGTAGTGCTTGAGCGGGTTCAGACCCGAGAAGAATGAGATGTCGTTGGTGCAGCGAAAGGTGTAGAGCTTGCGGAAGACGGGGAGCGAGAACTCGATCCCCTCTTCTCGCAGGTAGCTCGCGTACCCGACCAGCATGGCGATGGAGTTGGGGTTGAGCTGGCCGGGCACGACTCCATAATATCTGAAGGTCTGGCGGAGTTCCGGCCAGATGGGAAGGCGAAACCCCACCTCGAAGTGCTCTAGAGGGATCGCGAGAGCACAGGGCGAGATGGAGTTTAGGCGCTCGTCCGGCCTGGGCTTTCGCGCCTCGAACCCAGGCGGGATGTAATCCGCGACCACAGTCAAGTAAGCCTCGTCGGAGAGGTCGCATGAATCGAAGGTGTGGTTGACGAACGCGCTGGCGCACCTGGCCCTGCCTTCTGCATCACCACCCATGTCGCGAATGACGAAGGATAAGAAAGCAGCAGAGAAGAGAGAAGCGCGAGTGCTAACGTGAGGAAAGAGAAGGAGCGGATGGTAAGGTATTTAATACGGTGGTTGAAAGGCCTATTTATAGAGGGGCTAAACGGCGTTTGGGCTTTCGAGGTAACGGGTGTGCGGATAGCAGTCGCGCCTTCCCGACGCCTCGGAACCCGGGCCGACCCCTCTCGCCCAGTAATGACAAGTGCCCTGTGGCTATTCGTTCATCGACTACGCGAAAGAGGTTAAGAAAGCATTCGGCAATACCCAAGCACGATATAGGGAATAAAGGACAAAGAATAGAGCATTCGCAAAACACAGGACATAAGATTATTACAAACAGAAATAAAAGTTCAGCATCCGCGCTACAGAAAACAGAAGAGTTACAAGAAGGGCGAATGAAGACTGGCTCAATACTCCTCCCAGACCCACCGACCTCGCTTTCGCGACCCAGCTTCCAGGGGCATTCGCGGGCGGAAATATGCGAGCATGTTGGTGATCTCATGGGAAGCCAGTTGGAGTTGGTCCCGGGCTCGCGCGGCGTGTCTTTCGGGAGACAACTCCCCTCCTTCACCCCCCAGGCGCTCCACCGTCGCGAGAATGCGCGAGTAGTCCCGCTGGAGGTCCTTTAGCTCACGCGCGACTCTCAGCCGCACGTCGTCCACCTGGCCGGCGACATTTCGCTGGATGTGGATGAGCTTCCCCAAGATCTCCGTGATCCGCTCCTTCAGGGTCGCCTGATCTGAGGAGTCACCCAGAAAGTCGGCGAGATCCCCAGGGGAAGGGAGAGGCGAGAGCATCCCCTCTCCCCCCTCGTAGTAGGAATCAAAGGGGGAGGCTTCCCGATAGCCTGCGAAATCACAACTAGGTCAGTAGTGGTAAAATATGCGAGTACGATAGGGGCAGGTGAGTGAACTGACCTGGGGTGGGGTCCCTGTGACCTGAAGGACGAGACGAATGAGGGTGCGTTCCAAGCAGCCCGGCGGGAGGTAGGACCTTTCCCTTTCCGGGACGGTAGGGCTGTGAGGTAGGAGCTGGAGCATCCGCAGGATCATCCGCACGGCCCTGATGACCGGATCCCTTCTGGGGAGGTACCCTCGGCTCATCCGCAAGAACGGAGGGGTTCCGCAGCGGAAGGTTGGGGTCGAGGGCTACAAAAAATAGTGGTCAGCAGCGAGCATCATGAAGGGTGAATCTAAAAGGATTTACAACTTACCGGACTGCAACGAGGTCTCGCCCGGAGGAGGTGGAGGAGCAAGGTCCCGATCTGGAGGCCTCTCGTCCGGGGGAGGTGGCACCACGACACTGCTCGAGATGGCCCCGTGGCCGGTCTCGGGCATCGAGATCCCCTGCGAATGGTCAGAGCAAAGGCAGGGTAAGGAGAGGAACTAAACAGAGGGACTAGAGGAATCCTCATACCTGCGTCCCGGGGTCCGAAGGATTCCTTGCCGGAAGAGTATCCGCCGGCGGAGTCCTCGCCGGAGGAGTGCCCACAGGGGATTTCGAGGCAGTCTCGCCTCTCTGACGATTCAGTCGAATTGCCTTGGCTCGACGCGAGACGTAGGGAGCACTCGGGTCCCGCTTAGACATAAGCCAGGGAGCAAATTTGGCTACCTTGGGGGCAGTTACAGCTTGGGCCGCGGCCAGACGCTCGATCATCTCCAGCGAGAGGGGTCTCGCGGAAGGCTTGTGAGAAGACATTGATCTCGGTGAAGAGCTAAGGGAGGGAAGAAGCTCCGAATCGAGGGTTGTCAACGCTCCAGGAAGTTCTGACATGAAGAGATATATATAGGACAATGGTGGGACCCACCGAATCTTGTGAGTCCAGTCAGCAAGCACTCACCGAATACAGGGTTGGACTGTTCTTTTCGAGCGTAGTAACCACTCGCAAAGAGCGGGGATTGTGTACAACCCGTATTCGCCGAGTGGGCCCTTCAAGCCAAATGGCGAGACCTGGGCCAGCCCGATCATTTGCCCCGGCTAGGAGGTGGAAGTACCCCCAGTTTGGTGGGGGTAAGGTGCAGAAGAGAAGGAGCTAGGCGAGTGGTGCTCTCACGGACCACTCGCCCGGAAGCGTGGGCACTCGCCCAGCTAGGCGGGTGCCCAGCGAGTGGTGCCCTCACGGACCACTCGCCCAGGATGATTTGAGGGGAAAATGACCCTAATACCCCTGGTGGGCTGCAAATAGCCCTTCGGAACAGCGGAGTTAGGCTGTTAGCAGACCAATTTGGGGTGCTGTTAGTAAAACTAAAAGGCGGATTCATGCTATTTGCAGACCAGCCTAGAAAAATCTATAAATAGACCCTTAAGGGCACCTTGGAGGAGATTCGATTTTAGAGAATCCTCTCCTCCAGGCTAGTTTTTGGTCGGCTACTAGTGCCCTCCAAGGTGTCCGGTGGAGCTCTGGTTTGGGAGGGGAAGCTCTCTAAGATCTTCCGGGTGTGTGGCGGGACCTCCTCGCTTCAGCCTTGGGTCTATTCATATTCTCACATCCACCGTCCAGAGAGTCTAGTAAGGGAGAAGTAAGCATCGGCTACACCCCCAGTGGGTCCGAACTCGAGAGACCTGTTGAAGGTTTCAACAAAAGGCACAGTTAAATTAATAGGTACGATTTCCTTGACTTCATTAATAGTGCGAGAGCAACTCGGTTCATCAGCGACATCAAACTCTAAAAATTTGGCTGTCTGTGACTCCACAATTCTGGGGCCTCCTGAAGTGGAATAGAACTTAAATCCCTTAGAGTGATCCGGGTAGCCTATGAAGTAGCAACGACAAGACCTAGGGGCAATCTTACTTTCAGATGGGTTGTACAAACGGACTTCTGCAGGACAACCCCAAACACGTAAATGATTAAGGCTGGGTCGTCTACCAGTCCACAACTCAAAAGGTGTTTTAGGTACTGATTTAGACGGGACTCTATTAAGGATATACACTGCAGTCTTAAGCGCCTCACCCCACAAAAACTCAGGAAGATTAGTCCTACTCTTCATACTCCTCATCATTTCCTTAAGGGTGCGATTCTGCCTTTCGGCCACACCATTTTGCTCTGGACTACCCGACATAGAGTACTGGGCAACAATACCGCAGCTCTCCAAGTATCTGGCAAACAGACCTTTATGTTGCCCCGAGGCATCATGTCTACCAAAATACTCGCCACCTCTGTCAGACCTAACTATCTTGATGACTTTCCCTATTTGTTTTTCAACTTCAGTCTTGAAAATCTTGAACTTGTCAAGAGATTCAGATTTTTTTAATTAAATACAAATATCCAACACGGGAGTAGTCATCTATGAAGGTAATGAAGTAGGTGTTCTTACAAAGGGTAGTGGAATAAGGACCGTTGTTATCCGTATGAATAACCTATAATAAATCGAGACTACGTGTGGAGCCCTTCTTCTTATTCTTGAACATTTTACCTCTACAGCAATCGACACATGTCTCTAGGTCACTAAAGTCAAGAGTAGGGAGAATATTTTCTTTAATTAATCTCTCTACTCTCACCCTAGAAATGTGACTTAAACGTTTATGCCACAACATGAACGATTTCTCCTTAAGTATGGGGTCTTTTACTGGCAACGCACTCTACATTAAAGGAGGTTGCATAAAAGTTTGTAGGAGCTAGACATAAACTATATAATCCGCCAGATAATGAACATTGACCTACAACTTGTGATTCAAATGTAATACTAATAGAATCACTCTGAATGTTAAAGCCATAATCAAGTTTATCCAATGCGGAAACAGAAATTAAGTTCCTTCTAAATGAAGGAATATAGAAAATGTCTCTTAATAATAATTCATAGCCAGAAGCTAGAACTAAACAAATGTCTCCTATAAACTCCACCTCCACTTCAGCGTTGTTGCCTACCGTGATTCTACACTCACCCTTATTTGGCTTTCTCTTTCTAATGAATCCCTGCAATGTGAAAGCAACATGATTCGTTGCTCCACTATCAAGCCACTAGGAACTGGATGAGGCTTCAATTAAGTTGGATTCACAAAGTACAAATGCCAAAGGGTTTGCTTCAGGAGTGAAACCCCGCTTATCAATCCAAGCATTAAATTGTATGCACTCCATCTTCACGTGTCCCTTCTTCTTACAGAAGAAGCATGTAGGAGGTTTCTTCCTATTAGCGTCCTCAATTTCTGAAGTTTGTACGTCCTGAGCTATATAAGGAGTTTTGGACTTCTTCTTCTTAAAATGGGGTTTTGACATTAGCAATGTAGTGAGAGTGTTTTCGTTCTTTAGTTTGTCTTCTTCAGTGACACAACAGGTAATAAGATCATTGATCCTCCACACCTAATCCTGGTGCTCATGAACTGAACGCTGCATAGTCAACAAGCATGACTTGTTGGATTTGTTCCACGCAATAAAGTGATCTTTATCAACTTTTGTGTTGGTCACTGAAAGAGCTTCAGGCTGGTCGGTATTCATGGTCATTTCTTTATTTGTCATAGATAACGCAAACATGATGTCGGATTTCCACTTCTTGAAATTCGATCCAGTGAGTTTCTCAATGGTCGTCATATTGTTATGAACTGTAAAGGTGACTGTGTAGAGAGAATAAAAATATTAGAGACAAATAGGGCAATGGTGGCTATAAAACCCTAAATAGCACACTAGGCAGAGAATCCTGGCGTGTCAGCGCGCAACACCTTTGGGCAGACTACGCGCCACACAATTAGTGATTCTCAACACAAGAACTAGCAACAGTTATGCTTGAGCTTTTCGCGGTTCTACCACCTTTGGGCGAATAGATTGCTAGAGCCCCGCACTACCGTCCAAATGTCCGTGTGTATCCCTCTGAACCTATTGCGCAAGCACCTCCTTTGGGAGAATGATTGCGCACTAGTCTCAGAGAACTCCCTAAAACATGTGAAACCGTAATCTCACAAATCTACTCGAAAAGGCCACTTTGGCGGCTACAGTTCTTATCAATCCACGAGACTCTTTCACACCGGGATATCTGAATATTGCCCTATATTAATATCGTGTTTCTTTTGCTTAATGACATTTGGGCACTTAATCGTCCAAAGAAAACACAACGAATTTGTCGGGGATTGATTACTTAATGCACTTTGGTTTTCAATCCCAAATTTTATTTCTCTCTAATTTTCTTAATAGGTTTTTGAAAATTGTGTTCTTTAATAGAATTAATTAGAAAAATAATTCACTCCAAAATTATGAATGAGATCAATAGATTTGAGTTAACCTGCCTCTGATACCAACTGTTATAATATTTGGAGTAAGTGTCGCTACGGTGAATTTATATTATCGAAAATTCTACTGAATGCAGCGACGTATTAAGCTCCTAGGATCGTCTTAACCAAACACTACTAATCTCTAATTGGAGTTTATGCAGAAAATTATTTTTCTGACTAAATAATTGATTAAATAAAGAGCACACAAAATAACTAAAAATTGAGCGAGCGGTATATTTACTGAAGTGCGAAAATGTAGTTTATACCGTTCTTGGATTCTTGCTCGTTTTTCATGATCGCAGAAATTCGCAATAATTGTGACGTGTTGTTTCTTATGAACTCCGCCGCACTAGCGGATCCCGACAACATACAATAGTGTTCAAGCTTTGAATCTCTACAATGCAAGATAGTCAGCACAATATATATACGTAATTAAAACGCTCCTTCCCAAAAGGAAACAGTGATTAAGGAAGGATTGTATAGAATATCAAGGCCATGAATGGGGATTCTATTCTCTGAAAAAAATAACAGAACTTTGAATCGGAAAGAACCAAACTTGAATTTATAACTCCATCTAAAATCTGATCTAGGCACTGAAATTTATAGAAGATGAAAGGATTTATATAGAGAGTTTTGACTAGATAAAACCTTGATATAATACCTGAAGTATCTGGGCAAAAGATAGCCTAAGACTCTTCTTAATAAACCTCGATTTGGAGTGTTCTGGACTGAGAAGAGACCAATCCACCAGATCTAAAGAGTAGGAGGTGAGGCGTTTCCAAAACCTGAACGGAAAAACACTGCTGGTGTAGATCCCTCTCCAGGGAAACGAAGAGGAAGTCGCCGGCTGTAAAGATGAAGATCTGATCCCCAACACCTTTCTCGATCTAGTAGAGGAGCGGAAGTGGCAGCCCTTGCCGGCGATCCAAAAGGAGGAAGACGAAGGCAGCAGTTTTCACCGATCTCTCCTAAGTGGTAAGGATTTTGACCCTGCAGCTTCTCCGTGAAAAAACTGTAGGGAGAGAGAGAGACTGTTCCGGCGATCCAAGAAGGAGGCGATGAAGTTTCGGTAGTTACCAAAAATAAAAATAAAGAACGCGGTTCTTTTCAGCCCCTGTTCACCATGAATCCTCACAGGCATAAAATGAAGGTTTTTTTAGCTTAATAGGAGAGCCAATTTGGAAGTTACAAAACGGACACAATTAATTCCATTTACACTCCAAATTAAAACCAAATATGAAATCCATAAATAAATTGGATCTCATCATAATGCCCAAATTCGTGCCAAGGGTGAGACCGAGTTCGCGACATGAAATTACGAGACGATCTGACCCACCTATCACAGACTTCGACCGTTCGCGCGACTGAACTAACGCACGCTCGTAGGAGTCCGAATAGACTAAATATTCGCGTACGACTCCAAAGGGACGTCTCGACGAAATCAAGTCCACCAAACAGGAAAATATCTAACATTAATGACCCATGATATACTAACTATCCAAGCTAGTATAGTAGCTTCAGAGTCTGCCTTTTTCTTTGAGTGACAGAGTTTTGAACGAACGACCGAATCAACTTAACGAAGAGTCATTGAAGATTTGTATTTGCTACAATGATTACTTGGCTGCGACAAACAAAGATCAACATATTGCTTCCATCAAAGACAGCTCCTCGTAGGTCGAAGAATAACTGAGCTCGTTAAACTTGACCGATGAAGATTGATAATTAATATCATCTTTTAGGTATTTGTGATGTATTTTATAAATTTTTTGGGTAGGCCGTCATTCAGTGCTTTGACACCTTACTTATTGTGGGTGGGAAGGTTGAGAGTTGTGAGTTTTCGTGCATTATGTAAGTTCAGATAGTTTTTCTCGGGGTTGTTGGCCGACTTATTTGTGTGTTGTAATAATTTTTAATATGAAATAAATTGTCTTTTATTTTATTAACTATTTAAAAATTTAATATATAAATATAACATAGTGTATTTATATTAATGAATTTTTATAGCCCAACTAGTCCCCCTTTATATAGGGGGTCTGGGCCTAGATCTGGCTATTGTGAGGCCCTTGGCATACATGTCTTTTCCTGAATTGGGGCTGCCAAATTTTATGTGCACCACTATTATTTAAAAATACTCTTTATTTATTTGGACTCCCAACGCGACCATCCACCAGGATCCGACATTTGTCAAAACCCTAAACCAAAAACCATCTCGCAATAACATCCAGTCCATGTGCGGATTAAAATGACTAATTTTTCGTATCATTGAGTATTGAATTTATATAAAAGGAAAATTGATATGTAATACCTAAAAACGTGCGCTGAAGCTGAATACAAAAGGTCTCTCTGATTCTTCTCCGCGCTCCGGCCACAGTTCCAAGCCTCCTCCGCGCTTCGGGCACAGCTCCGATCCTCCTCCTCCACGCCCCAAGCCCCTTCCTCTGCAAGGTATTTGTGTTTGACACTGTAGCGTGGTCCAACGTTAAATTAGTTTTTTTTTGTTTTTTTCTCCCCCATGTAACTCTTCCTCATCAACCATAACTCAAATTTAAAGAGCAGATGTTGAAGTTGTGAGATGCTTTTCATTACGTAAATAAAGCAGGTATATTTTGCATTCTTGATTCTTTTTGGCTATACTTATGGACTGATAGCTGAGGGAACCAACATGCAGTGATGGAGACATGGCGATTTTGAACTCGTAGTTACTTAGGAATCAGACCCAAGAATTAAAGCAGCTGCTTTATGCCTCCCAATAGTTTTTGTTTTGAAATCTCATATATCTATGCTAAATGATGCATACTACTTGTGTGTTCTTTCTGAAATATTTTTAATATTTAACCATAACATTCGAATTAGGGAAGAATACACAAGTTTTGGGTGGAGAGTTTATAATAGTATATAAAAGATTATACTTTTTTCCTTTTATTTTGGAGTTCTAAAAGAGAATGAAAGTTATTTACCCCATTTTCATGGAGAGTGGAAAGAAAAGAGAGAAAATGAAATATTTGGTCCCCACTTACAATTTTTTTTCCATTTTCTTCATACTTTTTTTCTTTAATGATATAAAAAAACAATAAAAAGGGTAAAAAATGGTTGCCCAAATATTACACCAAAGAGTGAGCTTACCTTACAAATAATAATAGAAATAGATATATCCGTTTAGGAAGAAAAATGGAGGAAGGTGTGAATTTTATTATTTTATTAAAACAAGGATAGCTTGGGTATTACAAGTATTCATTTATGTGAATTCCTTTATTTTTTCTTTCCACTCATTTTGGGGGAGAAACAAACCCTCGTGAAAGTTGTTCCTCACATTTCATTTAATTGATCTTCCAATGAAGAGACTTTTTGGTTCATTTCTTATCCTTCTATGTTCTACCTGTTAGCATTTAGTATTTTACTTGTATTTTCTTTTACTTGTATTTCTCATGTAACTTTTTACTCGTATATATAAAAGGAGTGTTTACCCTTGTAATGTATTATTCAATTAAATTAATACTTTCCAACATGGTACCAAAGCCCTAATTTCCTCTCACGCATGCCGCTCGGTCCCGATCCCCGCTTCAGCCTTTTGCCCACATTTCGTCCTCCACACGCAGTCGCAATTCCTGTCACTGACTTTGATTCTCCGTGTTCCTCCCATCATCCCTTCTTCAGGATGTCGACCTTCTAGTCGCAGGCCTCCCGCTGACTCTCATCAAACCTTCCATGCATTGTTTTGTGACTCCCTCTCCAGTGTTCGATCCACTCCATTCTTGAGGAGATGATTCTTCCTTCTCTTTCCCATCACCAATTGTGATTTCATCACCTATTATGATTTTGCGTGGCTCCATTACCATGTTAGATCTCATTTTCTCTTTTTATGAGAAAACCCTAATCTAGGGCTATATAGACTTTGTTTTATGTGATCCGTTGATTTATATTCTCAGGTTGCCATATCGGGAAGCGTTAACTCTTCAGTTATCTCATTCAAAGGAGGTGTCTCTTCTTCTTTTGTAACTTCCGCGTGATCCATCCGTGCAAGCCATTATCACAACACTCCTCAAATTACAACTAATCGATTGGATGACTCTAACTAACTTCCATGGGCTCGATCCATCACCCTTTCCCTGGAAAGCCGACGAATGTTTCGATATGTTAGTGGCGCCACCAAGGAACCTGCTCTGACTTCCACCAGATTGACTGCAATGGGAATATGAGATTTCTTTGGTCTTGGCTCACGAATTCTATGCAGAAATTCATTGCCCGTAACTATTTGTTCCTGAATGCAGCTCAAATCTTCCAACTACGATGGAGGATATTCCTTCTGAGACAGGATGACCGTCCCCTTTCTGTTTACCACTTGGAATTCACTTAACTATATTAGGAATATGATCGCTTTGATTCGCTAAGCCTTGTGTCACCTGAGGATGAAGTTTTGGTTCGAGCTGGGGAGGAATGCAACATGATCTTTAAATTCTACATGGACTGCAACATGATTTTGATCATACCAGTGTTTAGATTCTCGGGTGCTCTCCCACTCCCCTTCTAAAAGTTTACAGCCTTGTTCAACGAGAGTTTTATCGGCGACAAACCTGGATACTTGACTCATTTCTGAGGTATCAGCCCTCGCAGCTCAGTACAATTATAGGAGTCGTATTACCCGCTACATTGATCGAAGCCTACAAAAAAGGATCATCTGACTTGTGATTATCACGAGAAGACTCGCCTTTTCCGGGACATGTGCTTCAGGCTTCATGGCTTCCCTCCTCAAAGAGGTGATTCTGCTCCACGAGGGGGTCGTGGCTATGATCGCTCTTAGGGACGACCACCTAAGTCTTTGTCTGCTCATCTCTCAGATGCCTCTAAGAAGACTACACCCAGTGTTGGCCCTGAATCTACTGGACTTCCAATAGCTCTTTCTACTGATGAGATAAAAGCATTCCGCCGCATGAAGCATGGTCATTCTACTGAGCCATCTACTTCATCGTCCTCTTATGCTCATCAGGTATTTCCAGGTTCCCACTCCGCGTACACTCGCTCTTGTACTCACTGGATCATTGACTCCAGATCCACTAACCACATGATTGGCTCAACTACAGGTTTTGTGTCCTACCTCCCCTTATCTGGTAGAGACAAATTTTACTGATGTATCATTTTCTTCTATTGCTGGAAAATGATCCATCCCCTATTCCTCTCCCACTCTATCTCATGTTCTTCTTGATCCTAATTTTACTCATAACCTCATTTCTATTAGTCACTTAACAAACTCTATGAATTGTTTAGTGACTTTTACCCCCTTCATGTGTGTTTTGAGACCTAAAAACATGGAAGGTGATTGACTCGAGTAGACTGTGTGATGACCTCTACGTGTTTGACCATTCTAGTTCTGCTTCACCTTCACAAGCCTCACATGTGGATCAGTTTTCTCTTCTTGATTCATGGCACTATTGTCTAAGACATCCCTCTACCTTTACCATGAAAATTTTATTTCCTACTGTGTCATCTATGTTATTTTAAACATTTAACTGTGATGTGTATCAGTTGAGTAAATGTTCTCGTACTTCTTTGAATCTTCGTTATTATTCATACGGATGATTGGGGACCTTGTCCCGTTGACTCTATTTTTGGGTATTCTTGATTTGTTACTTTATTGATTATTTTCCCCATACTATCTGAGTGTATTTGATGAAAAATAAGAATGAAATATTTCCTCTGTTTTAACGCTTCCAAAAATGATAGACACCCAGTTCAATAAAGGGAAGCCTGATGCACAAAGCATTCCCGCGCAGCGAGGGTCCGGGGAAGGGTCCCACCACAAGGGTGAAATGTAGGCAAATCTTACCCTGCATTTTTGTAAGAGGCTGCTTCCAGAACTCGACCTCGTGACCTCAAGATACAAGGCAAAATTGGTGGCTATGGGATACACTCAGACTACTGTGATTGATTATTAGGAGACTTTTGCTCCTGTGGCAAAGATGAACTTCATAAGTGTTCTCCTCTCACGTGTTACTTGTAAGGGATGGAACCTCAGTTAGTTAGATGTGAAGAACACATTTCTCCACGGGGACTTAGCGGAGGAAGTATATATACCCTTACCTCTTGGGCTTGCCCCTAAAGGATCTGAAGGGATGGTATGTAGATTAAATAATGCTTTATACGTCCTTAATCAGTCTTTTAGAGTTGGTTTGAGTGATTTCACAGGGCATTGATGGTCTTTGGATACATTCAGAGTAATGGAAATCATACTATCTTCATCAATCACATGAGAGGTAAATTGAATACCCTTATTGTCTATGCGAATGATATTGTTATAATAGAGGATGATCTGGATGATATTCAAACTATGAAGGGAAGACTGGAAACGGAATTTGAGGTGAAAGACCTAGGAAACCTCAAGTATTACTTGGGTATTGAACTCACCAAGTCTAGGCATGATATTTTGATCTCATAGAGGAAGTATATCCTCAATTTGCTTGTGACATTTGGGATGAGTGGGTGTAATCCTTCTGATACTCCTATTGAAGCCAACTATGGATTAGAAAGGGACGAAGGAGAAGTCGTTGATGGCATCATTGGTTTTCAGAGTTTAGTGGGGAGGCTTATTTACTTGTCCCATACTCTCCTAGATATCTCGTATGCGGTAGGAGTGATTAGCCAAGACATGCATTCTCCAAAGACTTACCACTTGGATGTTGCCCACCGAATCTTGAGATATTTCAAAACCTCTTCTGGAAGCGGTATTATGTTCTCACCAAATGATGAACTAAAAATTAAAGTCTACATTGATGCAGACTGGGTTGGATCGGTTGATGACCGACGATCTACTTTGGGCTATTGTTCCTTGGTCGGTGGCAACTTGGTTATATGGAGAAGCAAAAACAACATGTGGTTTGCCAGATCATGCATTGAAGCTGAATTCAGAGCCATAACTCACGTAATTTGTGAAGGACTATGAATTCATACCATTATGAGAGTCCTTGACCTTGAAAAAAGGAACCCATCAGACTATATTGTGACAACAAGGTGGTCATTAGCATTGCACACAATCTTGTTAACACGACCGCACCCAACACATTGAAGTTGACAACCATTTTATCAAAGAAAATATCGTGAAAGGAACAATATGTACACCATTTGTTCCTTCTTACCGACAATTGACCGTAGTTCTTACCGAAGGATTGAGTGTTAGCAATTTCTGAAAGATCATTACCAAGTTAGGCATGACAAGTATTACACGCCCAATTTTAGGGGGAGTGCTAACATTTAGTATTTTTACTTGTATTTTCTTTTACTCGTATTTCTTGTGTAACTCTCTACTCCTATATACAAAGGAGTGTTTACCCTTGTAATGTATTATTCAATTAAATTAATACTTTCCAACACTACCACTCAATCAAGTGTTAAGTTTTACCCTCCACCAAGCTGACCAATACCAGACAATACAATTACAATAGCATACAACATGGTAGTTCATAATCTTGAATTCTATGCCATGATGAACTTAACCTTGGTAATAGAAATAACATATTGATGATATCTAGTAGCTTGGTATCACTTATGTTTAATGTTTCCTTTATCATGGCATAAGCAATGTTCCATAAAAGCATGCGTTTTGGATTTAGTGGGTGGGAGTTTCTCACATTCATTGTTCTCATATTTATATTCCTCTTCTATGAGTTTAGATTATGCATGATGTTTTAGATTCAAGGGTTTCCGGCGACAATTTTAAGTAAGTTGCATAAAATTTACTTGAGCACATTAAAGTCCACAATTTAAAAAAACTCCATTTTCACAGTTATTTATTTCTTAAGGATTATTTTATTTATCACCTATTTAGAAGTATGAACGTGCGAAGCATGAATATGATACATTTAATTAATAACCATGAAGCAAGAAACAATTTGGGTTTGTCAAATTCAAAAAACTAAATCACACAGGCAAACACGTAGTAAGAAATTAGAGAGTAAAAACAGGCGAAAGCTAAAAGATTAACCAATTTGTTAGTGTCATTCCTTATGCATATAGAGGATACAACTTTCCCTGAAAATTTCCAATTAGAAGTATTCACACATACAAATATAAGTTTATTAAGCAGTTGGCGAAATCAAATTAGAATAGCATGTCTTGTACATTCCTTTGGCTCCTTTATTTATGATCACAAGCTTCTTTACTTTATAAAAAGTCCAATTAAGTGTATGATAATAGAAAAAATGTGCGATCTCGAGTCAAAAATAAAGTTGATAACAATGTTGGCTCTAGAGTCACTATACTGGAATCATGATGTTGGAATTATGGTGCTAGAGATGAGCATTAGTGTCCATGGAAGTTGGAGGTTATAAAATACATACATGCACTCTATCGAGAAATACTTGTGATACTTAGATTCATTTTGTTTAAGTTTAATATCTCCGGTGACGGCTTTGAAAAACACCATTTTTATGTAGGTATTTGATAAATAATCAGCTGAAAATGCACCTAATAAAGAAGCAGAGTTTTTATTAGTTGAGTTTTCAAATGGTTATTTATCAAAACCTAAAATATGAAAACGATGTTTTTCAAATACTACCACATGGAATACAACAACAACAACAACATAACCCATATAGTCCCCAATCATTGGGGGTATGGGCGGGGGAAGATTGGAAACAGACCTAACCTTTGGCACTATGCACAAAGTGGCTTCTCTCAGAGGAGAAAGACCTAACCTTTGACAATAAATGCACAAAGTGGCTGCTCACAGAGTACCACTGAAATAGTGGCCCCCTATACCGTCGCGTTTGCTGCGGAATCATGCCCTCAAATCAAAGCCAAAGACATCAGAGAGGGCAGACCCAAGAATCCATTTTGTTTTTCAAATACTACCACATGGAATATTAAACTTAAATAAACGGCTTTAGAAATCCCATGAGTAAAAAGCTCGCACGAAATATTTGTGCTAAAGGTGATCAGGGATGTAGGCATGTGAACTCTGATGATGAAGCCGATGAATAGGTGCATGTACATGCGGTTCTTATCGGCTCATCTTGTCAAAGGCAACGACGGAGGCCATGCACAACAATTTGGAGATCTTAATAGAAGTTTGATTGCGACCAATTGTCAAAATGGATATTCATCAAGCTGGTGGGCATTGTTGATGTACTTGCTGAAGAGAAATTCATGAATCATCACTGGTAGACTTTCCTTTCCACTGTATAAATCAACTTAGGTATGCACTATTAATAGTGAACACATTATCTCCACGATAGCTTCAAGACAATTTTAGCATGACTTCCGAAATTGTAGAGATGATGTGTTATTTGATGTATATGCGAAAAGAGGAGGTTGAGAGAGAAAAATCAGAGGAATTTGGTTCAAAAATTAAATTAAATACATTAGAAGTTAAATCAAAATTTTCTAAGATTTTTAACTTAGAATTCATCTCAATTTATTGTATGACTTCACATGACGACAAAAGGCGACTGACTGTGAAGTTGATGAAAAGAAGGCTGAAAAAACAACACAGCTTTCAGCTTTCTACCTGTTGATTTCCTATTGATTCTTGCTTACCATTGTCTTATCAGTATTTGAAATGTATCCCGTTTACACCTTTTGTAAACTTATACTGCTATTTGATTTATCTCCAATTCACATCTTCAGTAAACTTAAATGTCCTTAAAGCAAGTTGTTTGGGAATATTTCTTGCAAATGATTGATGCATGAATAATATGATATGCTACTTAAAGAAAAATTCTAAAATACAAGGTGATTTAAAATGGATATGCTATAAATAATGCTAAGAGGAGGAATTGATGAATAAGAATTGAAATTGGTATTTTTGACTTACATATATTTTCATCTTACAGTAGAACAATCACACAATTGGATAAACAACCTTTAAAACGATCAAATCAAATGGCTTCAAGATTAATTGTGAAGAATTACACACATGTGATGTTGACCAAATAGATTGAGTTTTAGGTTTCACATTCTCTTGAAGATAATCATCATTAGTAAATCCTTAAAAATGTCGATGCCTTTCTTTTTGTATCTCTTACCTTGGAAAGAACAATACGTTGATTAAAGTTGACATAAGGCTTGACATGCCCAATTTCTATTTTCTCAAATTTCTATGCATATTGACAAGCCACCACCGTGCCACTACCAATCCTACATATGAGCCCCTTTAATTGCACCTTCCCCCACTACTTGATTTAGATCCCTCCAAGATTGTGTAATGCGCTAAGCTACAAATCTTGCTGGTTACTACTCTTCAAAGAGAGAGAGAGAGACATCGCAGTTTGTCTAATGATGCACTAACTAGTTCCATGTTATGGGCTTTGGGCCTAGTTATCGTTAGGAGCTTTGTTCCTAGTTATCTTTAATTGAAGTTAAGTTATCTTTAATTATTAATTTTTGAGTCATTATTAGTTATTAGTAGTTAGTAGTTATTGGTTGTTATTAAGAGTCATGTAAGCTTATTTAAAAGCAACTGAGGTTGAAATGAAAGTATCCATGAATTAGAATCTCTCTTCTTGTCTTGATAAGAGATTGTGGTCTCTCTCTCTCCGAGCACACTTCGCTTAGGAAATCACGGTTTCGGCTCCGTAGTATCCCTTCATCTCCATCTTCGACCACCTCAACGGCGATGCCATCGACGTTCTATAACGAGTTTCCAGCAACTTGGTATCAAAGCCGACGTCTCTCCACCCGCCTTCGCCGATGTTTTCTCTTTATCCATTGACTAATAGTCCACGGATCCACCTGTTGTGTGGTCCCGATTGAGACCTCGTGTTAGGGCGAGTTAGGGAGAAATTCGCGAGAGAATTGGAGTTCCCCTTTTGAGAACTCGAAGGAGCTATGGTGGTAATGACGTGGCAGTGGGGAAGATATCGAGCCTCTCAGACTGGTGTTACCTGAAGGGGGAGGAGGCTCATGATTTTTGTGAAATAGGGCACCAAATACAATAGGGGTTGGAGAGGGAGAGAGATAAAAGGAAAGTGAGAGAGAGAAGTAATTTCATGTCATACTTCCAAAGGTGAACCCCCTTTCCCCTAAGCAGGGAATGTTCTTAAATGTTCATGGTCCAAAATGCCCCTCACCTAAGCCATACCACAAGTGAGTTATGACGTGATAACAAGTAAACATGTGTAGGAAAATAAAGATACAAAGGGCGATCACTCCTTCGTGGGTTGCGCGTGTCACTGATAGTTCCGACCCCAACATGGATCCATAACATCTCCCCCCGGTTGAGATCCAACATGTCCTCAAACTGTAGTGGTAAGGTGACCAATGTCTAGAACGGGGGTGGGGGTGCGAACGACTTCAGTTACGATACATGGAATCAGTCGTCTGGTGGTAGTTGGAGTTGATAGGCCTTCCCTGATCCTCTGGGTTATCTTAAATGGGCCATAGTACTTCGGGCCCAATGTGTTGGAGAATCGTGGAGGTCGACATCTGGCGGTAGGGGCAGCGTTTTAGCAAAACTCAATTATTGATGGCAAAGGAGAGTTCTTGATGACCTTAGTTGTATGCAACATCCATGCGGGTTTGGGGCTGGATGAGCCATGCCCTGGAAGCTGACAGAATCTGATCATGGTCAAGGAGGTCTTGATCCATGACCTCAACAAGGGGGGTGTAGTGCCGTTTGATAATAAACGGGGAGAGTTCCTCCCATATATGAACCCGAAGGGTGTAGTTTACATGGTGGTGTGGTAAGAGGTGTTGTAACAATCCTCCACCCGCGAAAGCCAACAAGCCTAGTCCTTGAGGTCAATCTCCCGTGATATAGTGTAGATGCATCTCCATTGTGCGGTTGACTATCTCGGTCTGCCCATCTGACTGCGTGTGATAGATTGTGGAGAAGGACAACTTGGCGCCGCTAAGAGTGAATAGTTCTTTCCATAACTGTCTAGTGAAAACCTTGTTGAGATTGGAGACAATGCTCTTCGGGAGTTCATGTAACGACCTCCATTTATTAAAAACCGCTACAATTTAAACTTTTCAAATCATTTTATGTATTATCAGAGGCACAAGTTCGAAACATTTATTGTACATAAAATAATGTTTATTTCATGACAGAGTACTAAAAGAAAAGTGCTGGACAAAAAGGATAATTTTATTTCATTAACAATTTTATACATGATACATAACAAGCTCTACATATAGTACACAAAAGTGAGGGATTCCAAAAAAGAAATGCATCAACTACATCACACCATCCAACATCTAGCATATATACATCACATATATATGCAACTAATCTACATAAAATAAAACTTGAAACTCCCGTGAGGGCAGTCCGGATCCTTGCAACTCTCTCGGTGCGTATCCAGTATTCCGAGCACGACTACAATCACATCCACCCAAAGACGATATTACTTATCTATTTACTGCTTCTTCCTCTCATCGACGTCGGGGGCCACATTGTCTTTCACCTATATTAATTTAATTATCTAAATAATTCGTCAATGACTAAGTGAATTCTTATCTCCCCTACAAAAGTTTTAGCAACAGTTTATAAATAAGGAAAGTACATCATTCTCTTTTATTTTTAAATGATAGTTTTCTTGTATCATCATTCATTACGTGCATTTCATCATTCATTGTCTTTTTTACTTTCTTTATTTGGGCAATGTTAAGAATAAATTACATTCATTCATTAAGTGCCTGGATCTAATATATTTATAATGGGAGAACATTCACACCCACCTCCACGAGTTGGGGTTAACTCTTAACAAAGCATTGCATCGATGCTTCATTTATATCGTTTTCCTTTTTTCCTCATTTATTCATCTTTAGGTTTAAGACATACATTGTAGTTTTCGTTTTGCAGTTCTTATTATTTATTATGAATTGCATATACATATAAGCATTTAACTGCAAACATTCATAATAGAAATCAATACAAGTTAAGAATTAAGAATTCATCCCAATCTTTCCCTTCCTTTTGTCCTTTTGGGGATCGCTATCATTTCCTCCACGTGATCTCATTTCCTACATAAATTATTGCATATTAGAAATAAAGGCTTAAACATCATACATTTAGTTTTCCAACTTTCTTTCTGTTTACGTGCGGGTTACATTTGTGCGAGTTTTAAATCCCTAATATCCTTAAGAGGGTGGATGTGCAACGCCTACATACTAATGCATGCACGTCTGGACATTTAAGGTATTATTTTTCGTGTTACAAGTGTTTCTGACGCAGGACGGGCTGTGAGAATGATAGCTGTGCCGACACGCTAATGCAAACCTATGTGCATGTGTGGAACGAATTCGATCAAGCCGAACATAAATGATAATGATGCATGCGCGTTTTATAATAATCCAGAACAAAATGTTAGCAATAAGTTTATAAGCGGCTAGCAAATCAACATTGTGTTCGCAATTATTTTCGCGCGCGTAAGCAAATAATCACGTTCTTTCACAAGTGGTGCTTTAAACTACAATTTACACAAATAAGTTTTATAGAAATTATGAAAATGACACAGTACTAACAGTCACAATACCCAAACAAGTAAGTGATATTCTCCAATATTCAATAATGAAAAATAAAACACAATACCAAAACAACTCACATAGCAATAGAGATCCGACGGCGATGGTAGGCGTGGCTCCACGAGACGAGCGCAATGACTGTAGTGGAAGGGAGAACTTAAAGATGGCTGTGGTGGCTTTTATTTGCTGGGACGAGGAGGCAAACGACTATTGTAGACGTTGACCTCAGGTTGCAGGAATGTTGTTTTCAGTGGTTAGGACTTGTGGCCGTTGGTGGTGGTTCCACGACGGAGAAGAGAAATGAAGCATGCGTTTGGTGAAGGTATACGTGAGGGGATTGTTGTGAAATGTGATGTAAGTGTGCGAAGGGGTGGCTGTTAGCAGAAGAAATTGAATAATGGATGTTTCAGAAGGCCTGATTGAGAGGGAAGGAACTCCTGTGGGGACAGGGAACTTGCGGCAAGATGGAGCGGTTAGGGGTTTGCAGTAGGTTGCAGGAATGGAGAAGATGAACAGGGTAATGACAGACAAAACATTCATGTGCGGGATTGACGTCGGAACAGTAGGAAGAAGTCGATCGGCCTTCAGCGTCGAACGACGACAGGGATCACACAGTGAGGCTGGGGTGGACTTGCGAGAGGTAATGGCGATGCAGGACGAGTGGCTTAGGTGAAGCGACTCCAAGGTGCCTCCTTCTCGTTCGACCTAGCCACCTCCATCATCGTCTCCCGCAAGCTTAACCATCTACCCATCGTAAGTCCACTGTCACCCTCACTTTCCCGTTTTCATTTCCCGTGAAGCCCACCCAGTTTCCCCGCTGGTTTCATGACACGCTGTTTTCATTTCCCATGAAGCACGTTCACGCCAAGGCTCCCGATCCCCTTCCACACCATACAACAGTTGATCATTTCACTGCTTAATCCAGCAACCCGTCTGGTCCCTGCCACACAACATCCATAACCCATTTCCTCCCCTGCAAAATAAGCACCCAAAACCCATTAACTCCCTTGCAAAATCTACAACCAGCAACCCAAACTTCCCTTTCCTGTAACCTGGTCCCACCCCAATCCATTCAACAACCCCCAAGTCCCCCTCTTACGTCATTTTTGAGGGGAAATCGCAACGTTAGCGACACAGATGAGAAAAATGACGTTTTCTAGTATGGCGGCCGACATGTCGGCCCGACATGTGGTTTATGACGGCTTATGGCGGCGACATTAGCTGTTTTCTACCTGATGCTATTACCACCTGCTGTTTACCTGTTGTTTTCTGTTGTTTACTTGCTTATTTCCTGTTGCTACCTACTGTTTGCTTAATTTATTCAAAAATATTTATATTTTGTGTGTAGTATGAATTCATCAGAAGATTCGAACAAAATTTCTTATTTATTATAAATTTATTAAACACTAGTTAGTAGTTTAATCTTCTCATATGAATTTGAGTTTGCCCTTAATTAGAAAAAATAATTACCATCTAATTTAAAACATATATATACATATATAATTAAAATCCGACATTTTGAAATGTCCCCGATATATCCCCCGCAATCCGACATCCGACATAAAAAACCAAAACCGACATGAGTCCGACATCTTGCATCTGCAAGCTTGCTCCACACCTCACTAAACCTGAAACCACTAGCCCGCTGCCCTTGTAGTCCAACCGCCTGATTCCTCTCCTTGCAGCCCTCCGGTCGCCGCCATCGCCATGCTTTGCCGCCGCCTACATATGTGAGTCGTAGTTTGTTGTTTCTTGCTCTCTATTTTGTGTATTCGAACTATGTTTGGTGGGATATAATATCATATGCTTTATTTCCGTGAGATTAATTGATTTGCAGAATCCATTTGGCGCGCTCTCGAAATATTTGCGCCTTAATTGTCTGTTAATCAAAATTTGCTCTTTTAATTGAATTTATTGTGAACGAATGAGCTTGGACTGTATTTATTTTTATTAATTGCTTATTGCTAATTCTCTCAGGCTGTTTAATTGCATTTGCATCCGCACTTTGGTGGTATTTTGTTGGATTGCATGTATGCTGGTGTGCTATTTTAGGGTCATCGTAGGTCTTTGCATTCATCGTGTTGGAACAACCCTATTACTAATTTGAGCTAGGATCACTATCTGTTGTTAGGACTCAAGTTGACCCCAATGTATAGTCCTAGGGTCAATGTCTAAGCCTGTTTAAGTTAGCTGAAACTTAGGAATATTCCATGTTTTCTGTGTTCGACGAACGCCTTCCTGAGTTCGACGAACGTCGTATATCAGTTCGACGAACTTGGATCTCCAGCTCGACGAACTCAGTCTTCCAAGCCAGTTCACCGGATTCTATATTTCAGTTCGACGAACTCCAGATTGAGATCGACGAACTCATTGTTCTGTTCGACGAATGAGTAATTTTCTGTTCAACGAATTTCCTATCTCAGTTCGACGAATTTCCTCTTGAGCTTGACGAATCCTGAAGATATGTTATTTCTTTCTCTAAACTCAGATCGACTATTCAGCACCGGATCTATTCAAATATTTGGATTTATTCATATTCAGATAAGTCAAGATTTCAACTTTCCTTTTATATATATATATCCGTCCTATTCTCTTCTTCCGAGAATCTAGCCGTTGACATATATTGGAAAAGGAAACTTTCATAGAAAAGGAATTAAAGTATTTTGAAGAATCAAAAAGTTGCTATTGCAGTCCCAAGAATGATTTATTTCAGTTTATTTTATTCCTTAACAGAAGATTTGAATTTTCAAATCAGATTATTTTATCTAAGGAAAAAGGATGAAGCAGTATATAAGAGATACAAGAAGAAGTATACACAGATATATACAGAAGGATACATCAGATAGAATATACTTGTGAAATACACAGACAGAAAGGAGATATACAGAAATCTTCATCTACAACAGTAACTTCATTCTCTGAGAATAACTGAAATCTTCTCTCAGAAGCATTTGCTGGTTCTTAGTCTTCTACATTCAAGAGGAAGCTTCACCAACTGTCAACAAACTCTATCAGACAGGGGGAGCTTTACAACAACAACAACAATCCTCTAGTCTTCTCTCAGATCTCATTGAGAGAGAAGAACTTCATAACCTTTTTTTGGTTCATTCTTTTTACCCCACCTTGTACAGAGTTTTAACTCCCTTCAAAAGTTAACCTTTGGTGGCAGGGCACCTGATCAAAAACCTGTGGTTTGGTTTGAGCACCCGATCAAAAGCTCAGTGGTGTTTGGGCACCTGATCAAAAATCTCATTGGTGAAGGGCACCTGATCAAAAACCTTAGTGGATTCCTACCAAGGGTGGTAGAAGAGTGGATGTACCCAGGTTGATTGGGGAACCACTATAGATCCTTGTGTCTTTGCTGTGTTTGTGTTATTTTATGTACTGTGTTGTGTTTGTTGTTTTGTTTTTCTACTCACTCAATTACACATATATATATCATTATTTTAATTCCGCTATAAAATAAGTTAAAACTTTTAATATTCTATTCACCCTCTAGAGTAAATCTAAGATCTAATACCTCACTTTCAATTGGTATCAGATGTTGGTTGATTGGTTACACAGGCTAACACCTGAATCCAAATATCAATTAGATCATAACTTCTTCTAGAGTTTTCTTTTTCTAAAATAATAATAAAAAAAACTCATGGCACAGAACAAAAATTACTCAAGCACAAGACCTCCTATGTGCAATCTTAACAAGTTTGCATTATGGAAAGCAAGGATCAAACTATATATGAACTCTATTGATGAAGATATTTTTAACTCTATTTTGATAGGACCTCCTACTCCATCAACAGCAACAAGAAATGAAACAACAACTAATACTCATACTGTTCCACCTCCTGAGTGGCCAGATGCTCAGAAGAAACTGAGGAATGCTGATGCCAAAGCTATGGACATCTTGGCACAGACCATGTCTGATGACATATTCCAGAAGGTTGTGGACTACACCTCAGCCAGGGACATCTGGAACTCTCTCAACAACATGGTTGATGGATCTGCACATGAGAGAAAGGATAAGAGATCCCACCTCATCTCCCAATGTGAGAACTTCAAGAAGGGAGATATTGAAATGGTTGCAGATATGTATAACAGACTCAGTCTCATCATCAATGAGTTGAAGTCTTTGGAAAAAGTGATCACAATCACTGAAATAAATGATAGATCATAATGTGCTTCCCCAACACATAGGACTCAAGGATCTGACCAATCAAGGAAGCCAGAAGCCTAAATGAGATCTCAACTGAGACCTTATTAGGCAAACTGAAATCCTATGAGCAGCTTATCAAATCAAGAGAAGCTGAACAATCTACCTCCTCACCAGCCACCAAAAAGGAAAGAAGCATTGCTTTTCAGGCAACAGAAGAGGAAGACAAAGCTCCAGGAGAAATGGAGTTCTTGAGCCTCCTAGCCAAAAGATTCTACAAAATGGCTAGAAAGGACCTCAGAAAGAAGGACTTCAGATCCAAGGAGAAACCAAGGTATGACAAAACACGTTATAAAGAAATTATTTATTATGGTTGCAGGAAGTCTGGACACATCCTACCTAGGTGTCCAGAAAATCAAAAGTAGGACAGAAGAAAAGAAAAGGAAGAAAAGAAACACTCCAGCAAACCATCCTCCCACAAACATAAACACAAGGGAAATGGCTTTGTGGCTGAGACATGAAGTGAGACTGAATCAGAGTCATCATCCAGCTCCTCTGAAGATGAAGATGATTCAAATGAAAAGGATCTATGCATGATGGCTATCTATGACTCAAGCAGTGATTCAGAACATGCATCATCATCCAGCTCAAGTGATGATGAAGATGATGCAGATGAAAGAAGTTTTTGCATGATGGCTATCAATGCCTCAGCAAATAATTCTAATGAATCAGAATCTGACACTGATGGTGATCAGGTAATTTCTACTTTTGATTTTACCTCAGATGATTTTAAAAATAAATTTAAGACTCTTTGTTTAGATTTGATTAAATCTGAGAAGGAGATAATTTCCCTCAGAAATAAGTTGGTTGAAATGAACCAACTGACTGTAGATAAAGCCAATCTTAAGGAAGAACTGGCTGCCTCCAAAGAACATATTGTTCTCATTGAGAACAAATTATCTGAGGCCAAAAAGTTTGAAGAATCCCTCAATTGGAGAAGCATCAAACTGATGGACATCACAAGCACTGTAAATGCCAGACTCAATGGCAAACTGGGCTTGGGTGATCATCAAGTCAGTCGTACCTTCTTAAGAAAGACATTTTATCTACTCCAGTGAAATTCATTTCTGCCAAAGGCAAAGAGACAGTAGAAGTTGGTAAGAACATCTCAAGCAAGGCTGTTAAGAACAAAGAAATTCAAAAGCATTCATCGAATGGTGTTCGACGAAATCACCTGAATTCGTCGAACGGTGATCGACGAACGCTGAAATACAAATTTTCAGTATAGCTATCCTTCGGGCGGCGCTCGACGAAATAACTTTAATTCGTCGAACGGCGATCGACGAACTCAGCCAAGTTCGTCGAATGAAAAATGTACTGTATTTTTAAAGAATTCTCATTCTCAACATATTAAGAATCCCTTTACTGAGTGAACTATTCCTCCTAGGAGATATCATCCACAAGGCTATAAGGATCAGCCTGAGATCTCTTACATTTTAAAATTTTGTGGTAAGACAAAAGCACCCAAGATAATCTGGGTCAAGAACAACTAGTCTGTTTTCTGTTTTGCAGGTACAAAGCTATCCAAACATAGAGGAACATTGGTATTTGGATAGTGGCTGCTCTAAGCACATGACATGAAACAAGGCCAATCTAAGTAATTACAAGGCAAAGCTTGGACCCAAAGTAATTTTTGGAGACTCCAACTGTGGACAGATTAACGAATATGGAAAAGTCAGAGTTGGAGCAGTTACCTTCAAAGAGGTAGCATATGTGATGAATGTTATCAGATAACTTTTGATCATTCTTTTTGTCTTATTACCAATAATAAGAACATCAATGTGTTATCTGGTATTAGACAAGGAAATATATATTTAGTCAATTTTGATTCTGCCAATTCAGACATTTGTTTATTTAATTCAATAAGTAAAACAAATGAGTTATGACATAAAAGGCTAGGACATATTAACCTTAGAACTATCTCTAAGCTCTCCAAGGACAATCTGGTAAGAGGACTGCCTTCTGGTTCATACAAGAAGGAAGGACTCTGCAGGGCTTGTCAACTAAGAAAACAGACCAAAAGTAGTGTCAAATCTTTATCCAAGAGTGATTCACCTAGGATTCTGTACTTCCTCCATATGGATCTCTTTGGACCCATTGCAATACAGAGTTTAGGAGGGAAACATTACACTTTAGTTATTGTAGATGACTTCTCTAGATTCACTTGGGTGTTCTTTCTCAGGAACAAGTCTGACACCTTCAGCGTTCTGACAGACTTTCTCAGGTCCATCAAGATTGAGTACTCTACTCTAATTGCATTTATCAGAAGTGATCATGTCACTGAGTTTGAATCTCTTCTGATGAGAGAATTCTGTGGAAAAGAAGGGATCAGACAATGTTTCTCTGCTCCTAGAACTCCTCAACAAAATGGGGTAGCTGAAAGGAAAAATAGAACATTACTCGAAGCAACTACATTAAAGAATGGGTACAAGGATTAAGCTTCCAGTTGCTGAGATTAAAGAATGGGTACACACTCTTTAGACACAGAATGCAATATCTCTTTCAGGAACTATTTCAACTGTTGTTCTTCGAAGAGTTGAAGAATATCCTTGAAAATCTGATCTGATTGAGCAAAGAATTCCATGTCTATGTCGAATCCGACATCGAACTTCATTGAGGAAAGCATTGACTGAGAAATTGCCATTAGAACCTGCAAGAGAAAAATGATCAAGTGCAAAGGAACTGGAGGGAGGCAAAAACAACTTATGTAGGCGCAAAAACAAAATGGAATCAAAATTTTGATTATAAAGAAAGGGTTCAGAGAAGGCGCAAACTTTCGTTGAACGGGGTTCGGCTAAACCTAATAAAAACAGAAGTCGAAGAGTCTGGGGCTTCGTCAAACTGCGTTCGACGAAAGATAAATTTTCGTCGATCTCTGTTCGACTAACGAGCTGGCTTGGTCGATCTCTGGATCTAATAGGTTTCGTCGATCACCGTTCGACGAACGACTAATTTTCGTCGATCTCCGTTCGACGAAATGAGGGGATAAGTAAATTTTTTTTAATTTATTGAATCTCCATTTATTATTCGTAGCTGATTTATAAAAAAAATGTACTTCTTTTCATCCAAAGGTTTGGTGAAAATATCAGCTATTTGTAAGTCAGTAGGAATAAATTGTAGGCAAATTTTGTTTTTATCCACATTATCTCTGATAAAGTGGGCCTAATTTCTATATATTTAGTCCTACTATGGAGTACTGGATTTTGTGTTATAGATATTGCACTAGTATTGTCACAAAATATAATTGATTTATTTAAGTTGATACCATAATCTAAGAGTTGATTTTGTATTCACAGAATCTGTGAGCAGCAACTGCCAACAATAATATATTCTGCTTCAGCTGTTGATGTACACACAGATGCCTGTTTCTTACAAAACCAAGAAACAAACTTATCACCAAGGAACTGACAAGTTCCCGATGTGCTTTTCCTGTCCACTCTACATCCAGCATAATCAGAATCTGAGAATCCAGTTAATTCAAATTCGGATGCAGTTGGATACCAAAGTCCTAGATTTGGACAACCATTTATATATCTCAAAATTCTTTTAAATAAAATAAGGTGAGATTTTTTGGGGTTAACTTGGAACCTAGCACAAATGCATGTAGCAAACATTATGTCTGGTCTACTAGCTGTTAAGTAAAGTAAAGAGCCAACAATTGCTCTATACACTTTTTGATCAACAGGTTTCCCTGATTCATCATTGTCTACAACATCATTGGAGGGCATGAGTGTTTTCATAGAAGAGGCATCAGACATACCAAATCTTTTCACGAATTCCTTAGCATACTTGGATTGTGATATGAATATGCCATTAGGAGTTTGCTTCACTTGAAGGCCAAGGAAGTAAGATAACTCACCCACACTACTCATTTCAAATTTGGATTGCATTAGGTCAGAAATTTTTTTGCATAAATTTGAATCAGTAGAGCCAAATATAATATCATCTACATAAATTTGAACTAGTAAAGTTTGATTTTTATGTATTCTGAAAAATAAAGTTTTATCTACATTGCCTCTACAGAATTTGTTCTCCAAAAGAAAATTAGCTAGGGTCTCATACCATGCTCTGGGAGCTTGCTTGAGACCATAGAGAGCTTTATTAAGCTTAAAAACATAGGAAGAGTGGGTTGAAGAGATAAAACATGGTGGTTGTTCCACATATACTTCTTCTTTGATATCTCCATTTAGAAATGCACTCTTCACATCCATCTGATAGACATTAAACTTCTTGAAAGCAGCAAATGCAAGAAATATCCTGATAGCTTTAAGTCTTGCAACAGGAGCAAAGGTTTGATCATAATCAATCCCTTCTTCCTGAGAGTATCCTTGAGCTACCAATCTGGCTTTATTTTTGATTATCAAGCCTTAATCATCTAGCTTGTTCCTAAAGACCCATTTGGTGCCAATAACTGGATGGCCCTTTGGTCTTGGAACCAAATCCCAGACTTTGTTCCTTTCAAATTGATTGAGTTCCTCTTGCATTGCAAGAATCCAGTTTGGATCTTGTTCTGCATCTTTTATGAATTGAGGTTGAATTTGTGATAGGAAACAAGTATGCATCTGATTTTGGTTGAGTTGATGCCTTGTTTGAACACCTGCTGAGATGTCTCCAATAACTTGGGATATTGGATGATCTCTAGCTGTGATGCGATCAACATTTGGAATGAGTTCAGCAAGAGTATCCTCTTGAGGGATTTGATCAGCTGTCATTTGATTAACATTATCAGCAAGAACTTCTGGATTATCTTCTTCTTCACTGTCTTCAACAATTTGAGTTGATGGGAGTAGAAAGTCTTTATTCTGTAGATTCAATCCATTAAGCTCTTCACATAGAGCTGGTGCCTGCAAAATATCTTTGGTAGATGTGGTATTCCTCTCCTCATTCAACATGTTAGTTTCATCAAATGAAATATGCATGGACTCTTCTATCTTAAGAGTTGATTTGTTATAAATTCTATATGCTTTACTAGAAAGAGAGTATCCAAGGAATATACCTTCAGCAACCTTTGCTTCAAATTTTCTGAGATATTTCTTATCATTGTTATGCACATAACATTTACAACCAAAAATCTTAAAATAGTTAACCTTAGGCTTTTTATTCTTAAGCAATTCATAGGGTGTTTTACCCTTAAGTTTGTGTATCAGACTCCTGTTTAACACATAATTTGCTGTGTTCACTACCTTTGCCCAAAAAGAGAGTGGCAAGTGAGCATCAGCAAGCAATGTAGTTGCTGATTCGAGTAATGTTCTATTTTTTCTTTCAGCTACCCCATTTTGTTGAGGAGTTCTAGGAGCAGAGAAACATTGCCTGATCCCTTCTTTTCCACAGAATTTTCTCATCAGAAGAGATTCAAACTCAGTGCCATGATCACTTCTGATCAATGCAACTAGAGTAGAGTACTCAATCTTGATGGACCTGAGAAAGTCTGTCAGAACACTGAAGGTGTCAGACTTGTTCATGTGAAAGAACACCCAAGTGAATCTAGAGAAGTCATCTACAATAACTAAAGTGTAATGTTCCCTCCTGTATTGCAATGAGTCCAAAAAGATCCAAATGCAGCAAGTACAGAATCCTAAGTGAATCACTCTTGGATAAAGATTTGAAACTACTCTTGGTCTGCTTTCCTAGTTGACAAGCCCTGTAGAGTCCTTCCTTCTTGTATGAAGCAGAAGGCAGTCCTCTTACCAGATTGTCCTTGGAGAGCTTAGAGATAGTTCTAAGGTTAATATGTCCTAGACTTTTATGCCATAACTCATTTGATTTACTTATTGAATTAAATAAACAAATGTCTTAATTGGCAGAATCAAAATTGACTAAATATATATTTCCTTGTCTAATACCAGATAACACATTGATGTTCTTATTATTGGTAATACGACACAAGGAATGATCAAAAGTTACCTGATAACCTTCACACATAGCTGGCTTATGCTGATGAGGTTATGCTTGAGACCCTTGACATATACTACTTCTTTGAAAGTAACTGCTCAAACTCTGACTTTTCCATATCCTTTAATCTGTCCACATTTGGAGTCTCCAAAAATTACTTTGGGTCCAAGCTTTGCCTTGTAATTACTTAGATTGACCTTGTTTCCTGTCATGTGCTTAGAGCAACCACTATCCAAATACCAACGTTCCTCTATGTTTGGATAGCTTTGTACCTGCAAAACAGAAAACAAACTAGTTGTTCTTGACCCAGATTATCTTGGGTCCTTTTGTCTTACCACAAAATTTTGAAATGTAAGAGATCTCATGCTAATCCTTATAGCCTTGTAGATGATATCTCCTAGGAGGAATAGTCCACTCAGTAAAAGGATTCTTAATATGTTGAGAATGAGAATTCTTTAGAAATGCAGTACATTTTTCGTTCGACGAACTTGGTTGAGTTCGTCGATCGCCGTTCGACGAATTGAAGTTATTTCGTCGAGCGCCGCTCGAAGGATAGCTATACTGAAAATCTGTATTCAACATTCGTCGATCACCGTTCGACGAATTCATGTGATTTCGTCGAACGCCATTCGACGAATGCTTTTGAATTCCTTTGTTCTTAACAGCCTTGCTTGAGATGTTCTTACCTACTTCTACTGCCTCTTTGCCTTTGACAGAAATGAATTTCGCTGGAGTAGATAGAATGTCTTTCTTAAGAAGGTATGGTTGACTTGATGATGCACCCAAGCCCAGTTTGCCATTGAGTCTGGCATTTACATTGCTTGTGATGTCCATCGGTTTGATGCTTCTCCTATTGAGGGATTCTTCAAACTTTTTGGCCTCAGAGAATTTGTTCTCAATGAGAACAATATGTTCTTTGGAGTCAGCCAGTTCTTCCTTAAGATTGCCATTATCTACAGTCAGTTGGTTCATTTCAACCAACTTACTTCTGAGGGAAATTATCTCCTTCTCAGATTTAAACAAATCTAAACAAAGAGTCTTAAATTCATTTTTAAAATCATCCGAGGTAAAATCAAAAGTAGAAATTACCTGATCACCATCAGTGTCAGATTCTGATTCATCAAAATTATTTGCCGAGGCATTGATAGCCATCATGCAAAAACTTCTTTCATCTGCATCATCTTCATCATCACTTGAGCTGGATGATGATGCATGTTCTGAATCACTGCTTGAGTCATAGATAACCATCATGCATAGATCCTTTTCATTTGAATCATCTTCATCTTCAGAGGAGCTGGATGATGACTCTGATTCAGTCTCACTCCATGTCTCAGGCACAAAGCCCTTTCCCTTGTGTTTATGTTTATGGGAGGATGGCTTGCTGGAGTGTTTCTTTTCTTCTGTCCTTCTTTTGATTTTCTGGACACTCAGGTAGGATGTGTGCAGACTTCCTGCAACCGTAACAAATAATTTCTTTAGAATGTGTTTTGTCATACCTTGGTTTCTCCTTGGATCTGAAGTCCTTCTTTCTGAGGTCCTTTCTAGCCATTTTGTAGAATCTTTTGGCTAGGAGGCTCATGAATTCCATTTCTCCTGGAGCTTTGTCTTCCTCTTATGTTGCCTGAAAAGCAATGCTTCTTTCCTTTTTGGTGGCTAGTGAGGAGGTAGACTGTTCAGCTTCTCTTGATTTGATAAGCTGCTCATAGGATTTCAGTTTGCCTAATAAGGTCTCAGTGGAGATCTCATTTAGGCTTCTGGCTTCCTTGATTTGCCAGATCCTTGAGTCCCATGTGTTGGGGAAGCACATTAGGATCTTATCATTTATTTCAGTGATTGTGATCACTTTTTCCAAAGACTTCAGCTCATTGATGATGAGATTGAGTCTGTTATACATATCTGCAACCATTTCAATATCTCCTTCTTGAAGTTCTTATATTGGGAGATGAGGTGGGATCTCCTATCATTTCTCTCATCTGCAAATCTATCAACCATGTTGTTGAGAGAGTTCTAGATGTCCCTGGCTGAGGTGTAGTCCACAACCTTCTGAAATATGTCATCAGACATGGTCTGTGCCAAGATGTTCATAGCTTTGACATCAACATTCCTCAGTTTCTTCTGAGCATCTGTCCACTCAGGAGGTAGAACAGTATGAGTATTGGTTGCTGTTTCATTGCTTGTTGCTGCTGATGGAGTAGGAGGTCCTGTCAAAATAGAGTTAAAAATATCTTCATCAATAGAGTTCATATATAGTTTGATCCTTGCTTTCCATAATGCAAACTTGTTAAGATTGCACATAGGAGGTCTTGTGCTTGAGTAATCTTTGTTCTGTGCCATGTGTTTTTTTTAGAAAAAGAAAACTCTAGAAGAAGTTAAGATCTAATTGATCTTTGTATTCAGGTGTTAGCCTGTGTAACCAATCAACCAACCCCTGATACTAATTGAAAGTGAGGTATTAGATTTTAGATTTACTCTAGAGGGAGGGGGGGGGGGGGTGAATAGAGTATTAAAACTTTTAACTTATTTTATAGTGGAATTAAAATAATGATAATATATATGTGTGTAATTGAGTGAGTAGAAAAAACAAAACAACAAACACAACGCAATACAGAAAATAACACACACAGCAAAGACACAAGGATCTATAGTGGTTCCCCAATCAACCTGGGTACATCCACTCTTCCACCACCCTTAGTAGGAATCCACTAAGGTTTTTGATCAGGTGCCCTTCACCAATGAGATTTTTGATCAGGTCCCCAAACACCACTGAGCTTTTGATCAGGTGCTCAAACCAAACCACAGGTTTTTGATCAGGTGCCCTGCCACCAAAAGTTAACTTTTGAAGGGAGTTAAAACCCTGTACAAGGTGGGGTAAAAAGAATGAACCAAAAAAGGGGTTATGAAGTTCTTCTCTCTCAATAAGATCTGAGAGAAGACTAGAGGATTGCTGTTGTTGTAAAGCTCCCCCTGTCTGATAGAGTTTGTTGACAGTTGGTGAAGCTTCCTCTTGGGTGTAGAAGACTAAGAACCAGCAGATGCTTCTGAGAGAAGATTTCAGTTATTCTCAGAGAATGAAGTTGCTGCTGTAGATGAAGATTTCTGTATATCTCCTTTCTGTCTGTGTATTTCACAAGTATATTCTATCTCATGTATCCTCTTGTATATATCTGTGTATACTTCTTCTTGTATCTCTTATATACTGCTTCATCCTTTTTCCTTAGATAAAATAATCTTATTTGAAAATTCAAATCTTCTGTTAAGGAATAAAATAAACTGAAATAAATCATTCTTGGGACTGCAATAACAACTTTCTGATTCTGCAAAATACTTTAATTCCTTTTCTGTGAAAGTTTCCTTTTCCAATATATGTCAATGGCTAGATTCTCGGAAGAAGAGAATAGGACATATATATATATATATATAAAAGGAAAGTTGAAATCTTGACTTATCTGAATATGAATAAATCCAAATATTTTAATAGATCCGTTGCTGAATAGTCGATCTGAGTTCAGAGAAAGAAATAACTGATCTTCAGGGTTCGTCAAGCTCAAGAGGAAATTTGTCGAACTGAGATAGGAAATTCGTTGAACATAAAGTTACTCATTCGTCGAACAAAACACTGAGTTCGTCGATCTCAATCAGGAGTTCGTCGAACTGAAATATAGAATCCGTTGAACTGGCTTGGAAGACTGAGTTTGTCGAGATGGAGATTCAAGTTCGTCGAACTGATATACGACGTTCAACGAACTCAAGAAGGCGTTCGTCGAACACAGAAAACTTAGAATTTTCCTAAGTTTCAGCTAACTTAGACAGGCTTAGACCTTGACCCTAGGACTATACATTGGGGTCAACTTGAGTCCTAACCACAGATAGTGATCCTAGCCGAAATTAGTAATAGGGTTGTTCCCTCTCAGGCTGTTTAATTGCATTTGCATCCGCACTTTGGTGGTATTTTGTTGGATTGCATGTATGCTGGTGTGCTATTTTAGGGTCATCGTAGGTCTTTGCATTCATCGCGTGATTGCTTGCACCACAATAAGGGTTAGGGCATTGGTTCTCCCCCACCTGCAAACTCGTGCTGCATCAACACCTTTCTTTAGAAACAAAAACAGAGTCAACATATATTATTGTTTTAATGTCCCCCGACACTTAAAAAAAGATTGTCCTTTTGTAAAATATAGACCGACATATCTGATTTTTTCTGATATATTAGCCAACACGATTTTCGAACATATGATTTTTATTTTTTATTATGTTAGCATTGTATATTTCACCAATATATATTATATTATATATGCTTAAATCGATAGGACTTATTGTTTCGTTCTCTTTAATATGTGTTATTCTTATAATCATTTTTTAATCATTTATTATTATTATTTTATATTATTAAAATAAATTTGTTGACTATAAAAACACTTATAATCAATCAAAAAGTATTTAATTCTTAAAACATTTTTATTTGCGATAAAACTTAATGCTTTCTAAAGGATGACTCATGTACTCCTAATAAAGGAAGATATGACACACAAACAATGACTATTCAATGACTTCAAGATAACTCTATTCTTTTGCATCACTAATCAACCAACAATATCTATAGCTACTTATGAAGCTTCATCAAGGTTGTAAATATCGGATGTCGGTGACATGCAAGTTAAGTTCTTAAATGTTGGATGTCGGAAGTCTGAGACATGTCGTTGATATTTTAAAATATCATATTTTCACATCTTATAAATAATTTTTTTATGTATACTAAGTATAATTATATGTTCTAAAAGTAAAAAAATTAACATAATAAGTAAATAGACAATGTGTCAGATACATCAAAAATAAATTGAAGAGTATCCAAAATAAATATTATTGAAAAATACAAATCGATACATTGTAAAATAAAATATTATTAAAAAGTACAAATCGAAGCATTGTAAAATAAATTTTATATTATAAAATAATTTTATTTTGATAACACTTAAGTTTTATAGCAAATAAAAAGATTTAAAAGCTAGATATCCTTGATATAAGTCTTTCCAAGCTTAAATAGTTTATGTTTAAAGCATAAAAATAATCAACAAATAAATGTAGTGAACTTTTCACATTTTGTAAAATGAAATGATAAAAGTATAGTGTAAAATAATAATATACAATTAATTGTAAGCATAACATATTAAAAAGAACGAAACAATACGCTCGATTGATTTAAGCATACATAATATAAAAAATATTTATATATGTGATTAAAATATGTATTGCTAGTCTGCTAACATAATATAAAATAAAATAGTGGACGGTATATTCAAAAGTCATGCCGGACGGCATATCGGAAAAAATTAGATAGTCCGGTCTATATTTTATGAAAAGACAATCTGTTTTTTAGAAAAATATCGTTTTACTCTAAAAAAAATGACATGTCGGATACGTCGGTATGTAGTTTTTTTTAATTGTAGTTTAATTCATCCCTAATTTATTCCTATTACCTCTAATGAAACAATCAAAGATGATATTATTCTAGAGATAAATGATATTTGCTATAAGAGCTTTAAATCTTACCTAATACTTAAGCACATAGAGTCTGATAGTCACCTTCTTTAAAGTTCTTCAATTGATCATGTAGTTGATCCCTGTCTTCATTTACATGAAAAATATGGTTCTTTAACTTTATATTTTATATCACCTCATCATGTTGATTTCTCAATAACACTTTCCCAAAATATTGAGCATGTCTAATTAATTTTGATTTAGCAAATTCAACTATTGGGGAAACTGACAGTGCAACTTTTTGAAGAAATCTTCTGAGTCAGCCATCCAATTTGAAATTTCACTAAGATCATTCACATCATTGAACGTTAGAATGCAATTCTATATCTCATAATAATCATGTTAAAGGTGCAAATGCTTTTGTTATTATTTGGGGCCATATTCTATTCTAAGTCTAGACGACGATATGATATAACCTTAAGCTCTACCGAATCCTATGTAGAACGACCTAGGATTTAGGCTACTACATCGAATTTATGAGGAGATGCAAAAAAACTCACGCAAACACTTGCAAATTCGGCCCATAAAAGCTTAATTTAGACAACTATTTGTTTCATAGAGAAGTGGAAAACACGAATAAATTTGATACAAATAGTAATTTAACAATCATCTAAGGAGAATTTTAAAAAGAAATCAAACAGTACATTTGTTTGAAATTATGTTACTGATGTAAATCAAAGTGTATCAAATTTTAGAAAATTCAATTTCAAGCGATTGCTAGTTTGTAAAGTTGCGTCTTATGCATATATGCGGAGATAACTCCCTCCAAAAATTTTTAATTAGAAGGAATCTGATGGCTCAACATATCTAGTTATTGTTGTTATTGTGTTTTATTTTCATTTGCACCGGTTGAGGTGGTCGTGTGACCTTGTGGTCACGGGTTCGAGTCCCGGAAGCAGCCTCTTCTAAAAATGCAGGGTAAGGTTTGCCTACATTTCACCCTTGTGGTGGGACCCTTCCCCGGATCCTTGCTACGCGGGGATGCTTTGTACACCGGGCTGCCCCCTCTTTTTTCTTTTCTTTTTGCACTGTGTTTTTATGTTTGGGTAAATTTGAAGTTTGTTTAGATCTTTCTACAAAATTACTTTATGTCCTGGTTATAATTGAAATTGTGGCTGTGGTTAAGCCTTTATGCTAACATGTAAGGTAAAAGGTTTCGAATCCAATCTACCCTTTTATTATTATTTAGAGTATAGTGCATTTGGTCCTTGAATTTTTCAGGAAGACATGAAATCACTGTAGTTTTCAAAAGACAATTAGAACCCTTACATTCTTAAATGCTAGCCAAATAAGACTAATTTTAATAGAAAATAAAATAAAAATTAGTAAAAATTTATTTAACAATTCTTTACTAATCAAATTAAACTTTTTTCAGTACATGAATTCTTAAAATATTTTGTACTCATCCAAAATTGTTGAAAGAATATTTAATAATTTATTTTCATATATAAAATATTGCTCCACTAATTTTTATTTATTTTGAAGTTGGTCTTGTTTGGTTTGCATTTAAGAATGTAACGTTGCGATGAAAGAATACCTGATATGATCGTGACTCTCCCTTGATCTTCTTATATACTCGGCACTCCATGATGCCCTAATCTCGTGTCTTTTGAGTTTTGGCCACCACCCAGTGACCTGACCACTTTTATTCCAATATGCAAGTGTTCTAATTGTACTTTTGAAAACTTAATGGGAACCACATGTCTTTCTTCAAAAAATTTAGTGATTTAATTCTACTTTCTCAATGTAAATTGAATTGCTTGGATGAATTGGAAGACTCACGAAGCTTACCTGCTTAGAATCCTTAATGAAATAACTAAATGGTTTTTTTGAAGTTGTAATTCATTTTTTAGCTAGCAAGGGGTCATTTTTGAGCTTATGGTTCTCTCTTTGCTGTCATCTCTTCATTTTGCTTACCTTCGAAGAAATATCAATCTCTCCGCTCTTATATCTGTCTCCCTCGCTAGCTATTATCGTTGAGTTTCTTGAGTTTAAATTTAGAGTTGGATATTTTTGCTGATGATTTTCAATTCTCGTAGCTTGGAGTATTCTCTTTTCTCGGTTCTGTAATATTCACCTCTCATCCCCCGGTCTCTGTCATTGACTCACAATATTTTACCAATTTCATTGGTTTTCTTTAATTCTCATATCTTATGTGTGGATGTTTTTTTAATATTTGGATTGACACATTCAGTTTTTTTCATAGCTAATCCTTACTTTTTTGCTTTTGGTTTTTTTGCTTTAAAAAGAGTTCTTATTTTGGAGTTCTCATAGATCATGTATTTATGGGCTTCAAGCTTAGTTATTGTTATGTGTTTCAAGCTTAGTTACTGTTATATGCTTCACTCCTGGTCTCCTAGTTATCTCTACGGTCTTTAATTTAAGTTGTCTTTTACTAATTATCGAGTCATTATCAGAAGTTGGTTATTAGGGTGAGTCATTAAGGGTTGGTGTCATGTAAAGCCTATTTAAAGGATTAGAGTATTTTCCTTGTGCTTTGAAAGAGATATGATCTCTCTCTCTCTCTCTCTCTCTCTCTCTCTCTCTCTCTCTCTCTCTCTCTCTCTCTCTCTCTCTCTCTCTCTCTCTCTCTCTCTCTCTCTCTCTCTCTCTCTGAGAACACACCGCTTAGGCGTCACAACTCCATAATATCCCCCTAATCTCCACCTTCGGCTACCTCTCTGGCGACGCCATCGACATTTTACGACGAGCCCATAACTTGGTATCGGAGACCATTGCCTATCGCAGAAAACAAATCCTTGTTGATCGCCCCCTGCTGCGACGAAACCAAAGAATGGGTCATCATCCTCGTCGACATACAACGAGAGGGTCAGAATCTTTGTCGGCATTCATAGAAGGGATTTCGGTGTCCAGAAAGGGTCGTCGTCTACCATTCTCGACGTGCTCATTGACGTATAGCGAAAGGAGTGTAGCCCTCGTCGGCATCCAGACAAGGAGAAAGGATTTCAACATCCTCATATGCATCTAGAGAGGGTTGTCGTCCATCACTTTCGACACAGAGCTACCACCGAACTGCGATGCACCTATTGTCGAGCTCTAATCTTTCACGTTGAGACCAGTGTCGTTTCACACGATTAACGTGTTCCGATCTATTATGGTAGTCATCTCCTAAAGCCCAATGCACATTCAATCTATGTTTGTCTGCATCATCGAGCCCATCAACAACTTTAATCATGCCAACAACCCCTTTCCAGTCTACATTTAATCAATTAGTTTGATGTACTTCAATTTAATTCGTTTTACTTCAACATAGGGACGCGCCACAGATCATGTGGCACATCGAACATACCATCAACGTCCGTTTCTGGAAGTCGAACTGCCCATTAATTCGGTCCTCATGCTCCAACCACCTTGCTTAGACTAAATGAGTTAGCTTATGGAACTGATGCACACTTTCATGATGGCTCAAACTACTGCTAAAGTATGACACCAAGAAGTTGAAGCCTGACATCAGGTTGCTCTTGTTGCACTGTTCAACAAGATCGATGGACTCACACCAGCCGTCTAATTCATTGTTGTTTCAAGATGACCAAGCCAATAGCAGCCAAAGACCTACACCACCTCTTATACACGCTGATCTCCCGAGCAATGTACGCCATGAAGCTAATATCATTCCCCGCTAATTTAGTTGTTAAAGGCGCGCCTCAGGCGCGCCTAAGGCTCCAGGCTCAACAGGCTCAGAGGCTTGCGCCTTCGTGCGCCTTTTTTGCGCCTTTGGAGCATAAAAGACGCGTCTTGGTGCGATTTCTGTTACAAACCTTTTTTTCTAAAAGAAAGAGAATAATGTAAGAACTCAATATTTTTTGCATGATTTAGTGTTTGTATAACATAATCGAGTGTTAAGACTGAGATATGATGCAAGTGACCACATTAATTCTATTTTTTAAGAGATATAAATGATAGTAATGAATAATTAATTAGTAGAATATATGAAAAATCTAATCAATAAGATGAACTGATGTTTGATGCTTATTTTTTAAAATGAATGTGGTTACGCCTTGCCTTCGTCAGGCGCGCGCCCGCGCCTTGATCCTTGCGCCTAGGCTCCAAGACCCCTTTGCGCCTTGGTGCGCCTTGCGCCTTTAATAACTACCAAGTTGGAGTTCTCAACTTACGATGTGAAGATTGGTCCATTGGGAATACTCAACAAATGCGTGCAATTTTTCAGTCATCAACATACACCGATAGCAGAATGGATCAACCTGACATCTTTCTACCTTTTGAGTTCGGCTCAACTGTGGTTTGCCTATTTAGAAATCGAAAAACCAGGGATGACTTGAGATATATTTAAAAAGTTCTGCAACATAGGATTCAACGTCTAGAGAGGGTTGTTGTTGTCCATGACTTTCGACGCAAAGCTACCACCAAACTGCGATGCACCTATTGTCGAGCTCTACATCTTTCACGTCGATCTTCTTCATCGAAAGGATTCCGTTGAGACCAGTGTCGTTTCACACGATTAACTTGTCTCGATCAGTTGTGGTAGTCATCGTCTAAAGCCTAGTGCACACTAAATCTATGTCTGTCTGCATCATCAATCCTAGTGACAACAACTTTGATTGTGCCCAACTACCCCTCTACTCTATATTTTATTGATTAATTTGATTTAATTCATTGTACTTCAACATTGAGACGCGCCACGGATCACTTGGCACCCCGAGCATACCATCAGCGTTCGCTTTTGGAAGTCAAACTGCCCATTAATTTGGTCCTCCTATCGTGCTCCAACCACCTTGCTCTCTACAATTATCAACAACATAGAGGACTCCACAGACTAAATGAGTCAGCTTATGGAACTAAGGCTCACTTTCATGACGACTCAAACTACTTCTAATGTATTACACCAAGAAGTTGAAGCACAACATCAGGTTGCTCTTGATGCACTCTTCAACAAGATCAATGTGCTCACATCAGCCATCTAAATCATTGTTGTTCTAAGACATGACCAAGCCAATAGCAGACTAGGACCTACACCACCTCTTATACGCGCTGATCTACCGACCTGTGTACATCATGAAGCTAATGTCGTTCCCCGCTACGCGAAGTTGAGTTCTCAACTTGTGATGGGAAGATTGATCCATTGGGATTACTCACCAGGTGCGTGCAATTTTTTCAGTCATCAACAAACACCGATAGCAAAATGGATCAGTCTGGCATCCTTCCATCTTCTGGGTTCGGCTCAACTGTGGTTTGCCCGTTTAGAAATTGAAAATCAGGGATTACTTGGGATAAATTTAAAAGGTTCTGCAACATGTGCCCAGTGCCCCCCTGAAGCAATCCTCTCGGTGCTACGACCGAATTTCAGAGATGACTGCGACTGGACGTCGAGTTTTAAGATCTAGTAGGCATAGTTACTACAATGGGTTTGGCAAGGTTGTGCAAACGTCGACTGCATTTGGATCGTCACATATATATCCACAAGTGTATTTCCGGGGAATCAAGCTGGCCAACTGAGGGTGCCCAACCCCCGCAAATTCGACGCATGCCCCATGCAACATTGGCTGAACGTCGAGCAAAAGGGTTATATTATTACAGTGATAAACATTATACTCACGATCATCGCCGTAAAAAGTTTTTTATATGGAAGTGGGAATTGGGTGAAGCCGACATGATTTCATTCTTCCCTTGAGCTTGAGATAAGCTCATTTTGAAATATGTGAGTGATGTAATGGGCTTCGGGCCTAGTTATTGTTATGAGTTTCGCGCCTAGATATCCTTACTGTCTTTAAAGTAAGTCAGCTGCCCTTTATTAATCATCGAGTCATTATTAGAAGTTATTGGTTGTTAGGGGTGAGCCATTAAAAGTTGGTGTCATGTAAATCCTATTTAAAGGCTTGTAATGTCGTAGTGAAGGTATTCATGAATTAGAGTCTTCTTGTCCCTTGAAAGAGATTATAAAGCTCTTTTTCTCTCTAAGCACACCCTGCTTAGGCATCCGCGATTCCAGCTTGGTAGTATCCCCTCATCTCCACCGTCATTTCCACCTCCCACTACCTCTCCTGCAACGCCCTCAATGTTCTACGTTGCCCGTAACATGTTGACATATTGATATTATAAGATAGCTAAATAAAGGGGACTTGAAAAGCTACCTACGGATGTGTTACACCCAATCATTCTGGATAATGCTTGAAAATGTGTTATAACTAGTCATTATGAATTACCATGGCGCCCGATATAGTTCGTCGATGCTTACTCCTTATATGCAGTTGTTACTTCTTCTCTGAGAAAAGAAGTTAACGATTTCTGAACTTCTACCACCTCCACACAAAATTGCTTCGCTAGGGTTTCACCCGCTGTATAAATTTCCTCACTACTGCAACTCCTTGGCGTTTGAACCGTGTCTAATTCTCAGTGTAGATGATCTTCTCTGACCTATTTATCATTATCTTGGCAAGCTATCGCTTCAAGAACAATCCCCTCTTTTGGTGGATTCTTTATTTTTCTCCTCACCATACAATGTACTAGCTAGTGTTTTGAGATTTCATGTACTCTCTCTTGTGGCTTTGAAATATTGATATTATAGAGTAGCTGATTAAAGTGGTCAAATGAAATTTCTTGGCCTTCAGTTTGTGACTCTTTGGCCTAGTTTGGGTTTTGTGTCCTAATTCAGTGGTATTTATGAAGTTGTGTTTCACTGCTGTAGTGGATATTGGATCTAGTCTCTACTTTTTCTTATTGATATTATGAATTTTGATAGTGTTGTCTTAGGCTGTAAATTGTATGACATACAGTGGTGATTCTCTCTTTTTCTTTGGTCCCTCAATTCTCATCCATGTGGGCTATGGTTGTGGTTGTAATATCATTTTCTCATATATTAGTTCATTAGACATCTTAATTTATGTATCGCTAATTCACGTTATAGTTAATTATGTCAACTAGGTAGCAATATATTCTCGAAGCCATAGCATAGACATAGTCCTCCCACATCCACTCAAGTGAGGAGCTGATAACTCTGCTTTAATGTCTAATGAGTAGAAACAGGTATTCTATTTCACGATAACCCTAAATCGGGCAAGCACATACATATATATAGGCGACATACACGTGACATATCACGTGCTTAACATAAATGCGAAAAAAACATAAAAGCGAATATTCAACTCTCCCCCTCAAGTTGGGAATATATATTGATCATTCCCAACTTGTCAGTGTTGTTCTTGAAGCTGTCGCTGCATAGCCCCTTGGTGAAGACATCGACAAGCTGGTCAAATGAGTTTACAAATGGAGTACAAATATTCCCCTTGTCAAGGTGATCCTTGAAGAAATGTCTGTCGACTTCCACATGTTTGGTTCTGTCTTGCTGCACAGGATTGTGTGCAATGCTGATAGCAGCCTTGTTGTCACAGTAGATCATAATAGGATTGTTCCCTTGAAGACCTATATCACGGAGAATAGTCTTCAACCACAGTCCCTCACAAACGCCTTGGGCCATAGCCCTATACTCTGCTTCCGCACTTGAGCGAGCTACTACATTCTGCTTCTTGCTCTTCCACGAAACAAGGTTGCCTCCTACAAATGTGCAGTACCCAGTGGTAGACTTTCTGTCGTCTTGGCTACCAGCCCAATCAACATCTGTAAACACTTCAACTTCCAATGACGGACTGTTTTTGAACAAAATCCCACGTCCTGGTGCCTTTTTGAGATAACGTAACACCCTGAAGGCAGCCTGCTGATGACGTATGGAAGGGGAGTGCATATACCTGCTTAGGACTCCCACAGCGTATGTAATGTCAGGGCGAGTATGGGACAGGTATATAAGCCGCCCAACCAGACGTTGATATTTTGAGGCATCCACTTTCTCCCCACTAATATCTGCATCAATTTTGTGATTAGCCTCAATAGGAGTGTCCACTGGGGCACACCCAAGCATCTCAGTCTCCTCAAGAAGATCAAGAGTATACTTCCTTTGGGAGATGAAGATCCCACGTTGAGACCTCGCAACTTCAATTCCCAGGAAATATTTCAGCTTCCCCAGGTCCTTGACTTCGAATTCTTTGCCTAGTTTTTTTAAATGATTGATCTCCTCCAAGTAGTCTCCGGTAATGATGATGTCATCCACATACACAATAAGAATAGAAACCTGAGGACCCTTCCTCTTGATAAAGAGAGTGTGATCAGCTTGACTTTGAGTGTATCCAAGTTGAAGCATGGTCTTGTAGAAACGTCCAAACCACGCTCTCGGAGACTGCTTTAGGCCGTACAGGGATTTTAGAAGGTGGCAGACCTTCCCCTTGGACCCTTTGATCTCAGAGCCCGGGGGAATATCCATGTAGACTTCCTCTTCCAGATCACCATTCAAGAACGCATTCTTGATATCAAGCTGCAGTAGCTCCCATTTACGACTCGCAGCACAGGAGAGAAGCACACGAATTGAGTTCATCTTTGCAACAGGAGCAAATGTCTCTTGATAGTCAATGCCCTGAGCTTGGGTATATCCCTGAGCCACCAAACGAGCTTTGTACCTCTCCACCATTCCATCTTGATTTTGTTTAACTGTGAAGACCCAACGAGATCCGACCGTTCGCTTCCCAGGAGGAAGACTAGCAAGCCTCCATGTCTTATTTTTATCCAAGGCACACAGTTCCTCCTCCATTGCCTTTTTCCACTCAGGTATCTGAACAGCCTCCTGCCATGTCTTAGGAATCACAATAGATGAAAGAGAAGAGATAAATGCTTTATGGGCCTGAGAGAGGTGATCATAACAAATGTAGTTGGCAATGGGGTGTTTGATGCCACCCTTTTTACCTATAAGACGAGCAAGAGGAATATGGAGGTCATCATCAGAATCTGGTGCGGAGACAGTCACCGGCACTGGCGAAACATCCGTAGTCTGCACTTGCTCAACAGTCGTGGGACGACGGGAGTATGTGTATAAGATAGGAGGAGCGGAGGTGGAAGGAATGGGAGGAATGGGAGTAATGGAAGGAATGGGAGTAATGGAAGGAATGGGAGGAATGACAATGGGAGGAAGAGGATTGACAATGGGAAGAGGATAATCGATGGTCTCGTCACCATCACTAGTCGTCTCCCCCTGACGAGGACCAAAGTACGGCTCCCCCTCACGAAAGGTAACATCCACAGTGCAATAGTAGCGACGAGACGGAGGGTGATAACACCGATACCCTTTTGTGGTAGGAGAATAACCAACAAAAACACACCGAAGGGAACGCGCATCGAGTTTATCACGATGTGGGGTATGGACGTGCACAAAACACACGGAGCCGAAGATACGAGGGGCAAGATGAGAGGTGTGGACAATGTGGTTTTTTTTCCAGGCACGACAGGGGCGTATCAAAAGAGAGAGCACGGGATGGAAGACGGTTGATGAGATGGGCAACAGTGAGAACAGCATCGCCCCAGTAGGATTTAGGAAGGTGCATAGCAAGTAGTAAGCACCGGGCCACCTCAAGTAAGTGCCTATTCTTTCGTTCAGCCACCCCATTTTGAGTGGAAGTGTGGACGCACGTAGTTTGATGTATGATGCCATGGTCGGCAAGATAGGCCCCAAAAACACCCCGGTCGTCATATTCCCCACCATTATCGCTACGAAGCACACGTATTTTTCCTCCAAATTGTTGGGTCACCATCTTATGAAAAATTTGAAAACAAGAAAGTACGCCACTTTTCCTTTTTAGCAAATAGACCCACGCGAGAATGACAATCAATAAAGGTAACAAACCACTTATAGCCAGATAAAGATAACACCGGGGATGGACCCCAAACATCGGAGTGAATAACATCAAAAGGACATAAATTAGGAACAGATAAATGACTAGTACTCCGACGGACATGTTTAGATTGTTCACACGCATCACAAGAAAAAGACTGAAGTAAAGGACGAAAGACAGGAAACAGCTTAGTAAGATATAAAGGAGAAGGGTGGCCAAGGCGCTGGTGCCATCGTCGAATGTCATGAAGAGTCGGAGATCTGATGGAAGAGAGAGCACTGGGAGAAGACTGGTTCAGCAAGTACAGTCCGCCAACATTCCTACCACTGCCAAGCGTCCGCCTCGTACCCAGATCCTGAAACACACAAACATCAGGGAAAAAGGTTACGGAACAATTTAAAGAGTTAGTCAAGTGACTAATAGAAAGTAAAATGCGGGGAAAAGAGGGAACATGCAAAACAGAGGACATCGATAGGTCGGGAGAACAAGGGACAGTCCCTTTACCAGCGATGGCAGAAAGAGAGCCATTAGCAGCAATAACCTTATCACGACCAGAAAGAGGGGTATAAGAGGTAAAACCTGAGGCAGAACCAGTCATGTGGACGGTCGCACCCGAGTCGATAATCCACTCGGAAGAAGTGGAAGACACAGCATTAGCACTGGACAGACCTGAAGTGGCAACAACAGCATGAGAGGCAGCAGGAGTAGAGTCTGTGTGGGAGCGCAACAGGCATCGGAAGGCCTCTAATTCGCCAGCAGATAGGCCGCCAGAGGTGTCCTCCATAACCTCAGTAGAGTGTGCAGAAGACTGAGAACGATCACCAGAGTGACGGCCACCACCACCATGGTACCCACCTCTACCGCGGGTACTAGAGCCCCGACCACCAGGAGCAAGGTGCGGGTGCAGACGAAAACAAGAGTTTTTGGTATGGCCAGTCTTCCCACAATGACTACAAACAGGAGGTGGTCCACGAGACATCCCGGCCAGCGCAGAGTGATCAGTAGCGGGACCAAGAGTGCGGCGACGATTCTCATCACTGAGGAGCATGCTGAAGGCCTCCCGAAGAGAGGGAGGTGGCTCACGATGGAGGACATGTAAACGAACAACGTCAAACTCCATGTTGAGCCCCATAAGAAACACGTGAACCCGGAATCGATCTTTATCTTTCTGAAGAGCCACAACATCAGTCGTACAAGCAGCAGCGAAAGCATTGAAGAAATCCAGCTCCTGATAAAGGCGCTCAAACTCAGAATAGTAGGCAGCTATGGTCATAGTCCCCTGCTTCAGTTCCAGAATACGACGAGTGAGCTCATACACCTGCATCGAACTGCCTGCCTGAGAGTAAGTGTCTCTGGCTCGTGTCCAAATGTCGTAGGCGGAGTCCAACAACATATAACTGCGATACACCTGGGGAGACATCGAATGAAGTAGCCACGAGACAACCAACGAATTGTCCGCATCCCATTTGCTCCACGAGGGATCGGTGCGTGGTGGCTCAACAGTGGTACCATCAATGAGTCCATATAACTGGTGGCTGCGAATAGCATGTTGGGCCGCCCTGGACCATTCCAGATAATTTGTGCCATCCAAGGCAACAGTAGTAATCTTCAACGAGCCAGACTGGCCATGAATCCTCGGATGATCACCCGAGGAACCGGGCAAAGCACCGGATCGGGGAACCGAAGAACCGGGAAGAGAACCGGATTGGGAAGAAGGGGAGATAACGGATGGATCACCCATCGAAGAGAGCGGAGATATCAAATGAAGTGAAAGAACATCCTACAGGTGCCCCTTAGATCTTGAAGCCGAAGAGAGCACCCGAGGAAGCGAGGGCGGTGCCTTCGGCAACCCCCATGGAGGACAAAACCGCTGTCTGGAAGGACTGGCGCCGGCGACTAGGGCAGAGGGGGGCTGGCGACAGAAGAGTATGCCCCCCTTACGCCAACGTCACGATCGGCGAGACGGGATCACGGAACGAGGCTGCGGGCGCGACGGAGCGGGAGCTGGAGCGGGAGCGGAGTCGCGGGTGAGCGGGTGAGCGGGTGAGCGGGTGAGCGGGCGCGACGGAGCGTGCGGAGACGCTGGAGTCGCTGATGGAGCAAGGGCGGCAAAGCGGAATCGGGCGAGCGGCGAAGCGAGAGCGGCGAATCGGGATCGACGAGCCGCCTACGCTTTGATACCAAGTAGAAACAGGTATTCTATTTCACGATAACCCTAAATCGGGCAAGCACATACATATATATAGGCGACATACACGTGACATATCACGTGCTTAACATAAATGCGAAAAAAACATAAAAGCGAATATTCAACTTAATGTTGGGTAGAAGAAGATTTTCGATATTTGATATCATTTCTCACTAATTACAATCACGCAAAACAGTAGAAAGTATAGAAAATAAGAAATATAAACATTGCCCAAAAATATATGTCAAACAAAAATCATGGATAACTTCCCAGATGGATTACCATATAAGTCATTGTCATGGCGAAATATGTGGCAGAAGAAACTGATTATTTAGGCTCTATTGGGGACTATTGTGGTGTTTGAGCAATGACGGTGTGAAACTGTGGTAGTAAATACAGTGACAGCCTTCTACTTCAATTTGAAACTTTCACGGACACTAAACCCTAACCACGCTTGCGTGATTGTGATGATGTTTTGGCCTAAAATATCGTTCTGAAAAATAGTGTTCGTGATCGCACCTGTCTTAACGGTAACTTTATTTTTCATAATTTTGTTCACAATGGACGCTCATCTCCCAAACATGGTCTTAATCTCATTGTTGAAGATGTTATAGAGTGAATCATCCATACCTATTTGTGCGTCCATGTCCACAGCCATAATAAGAGCAATAATTTTATTGCAAAGATGTATGTTCTTGAATATTCTTTATGGTAAAACATTTGACGTTCATTGTTAAGATGAAGCCTATGCTAAAACACTTATGGCTCATAAGAATAAGCATTCTTCGGACACCCTTTTTAGCTATTTAATTTTTGTTTATTCATTCAATTTATATCTGAATTCCTCTCTCAAACTTGATTATTTAGGCTATTTTGTGAGTAAGATCATTCTTATCTTCAATAATCCCTTCATCTCTTGCATGCAGGCAATTGATTCTTTTTCCCTCTGCTCTCTGAAGAATTTCATAATGGCAGAATCCCCATTAATCAGCCAGAGTGCAGGCCCAGCAGCGCAAGAACTGAATGCAAAGCCAAAGAAGAAGATTTGCTGTGCTTGCCCTGAAACCAAGAGGCTGAGAGATGAATGCGTTGTAGAACACGGCGAATCAGCGTGCACGAAGTGGATTGAAGCGCACAAACAATGTCTTCGAGCAGAAGGTTTCAACATTTGATGATCCTTCATCGATCACATTGAGTTTTTTTTCTTTCCTCTAATTCACACATGGATGAAGCCAAAAAAAAAACATCTTGCACGAATAAGGCGGCCGATATTCTCTCTCCAAATTGCTTTTTTTAGCATCCATTTTTCTTGGACTCCTTGGCAGTATATATTTGATTACACCTCTAGCATTGCATAATATGCCATGAGTCTTTGTCAGTTCATTCTTATTCTCTAGCGGTGTTACATTTGATATTATGTTTAGCTGATAGTCTGGTGCCGGGAAACTCGTGGTCTTCTGCGCTTAAGATTTATCTTCGCCTCCTCCATTTATGATCAATTAGTCTTAAAGGTTAGATGCTCGAGTTCTAACATAATATAAGAGTGATTTAGGACTGATGACCTGCTCTCATGTAACCTAGTTAAAAACAATCCACATATTAGATGTTAAAGGCCAACTTTTGCTAAAGACATGATGTCCTGAGTAGTAGCGTGATGTCCTGAGAACTTTGAGCATCTGGAGATGACCTTGTTATTCTCGATAGTATTAGACGATAGCAGATCACTTCATCCAAAATACGGTTTACTCGTGACAATTGTATAATGTCAATTCCAATATCAATTCCATTATTCAGTCGAACAACTTTTGTGCCTCAATTTTAATTCTGTTGACTGAATTCAATCTTACAGCTGAATAATAAAATTGGAATTCTGTACAAAGTCAATTCATGTAGATATTGGTTTTTGTCGAAAAGCTAATTTCAGAAAGCCAATTCCGTTCAAACGAACGGACCATCAGGATCCCTTTTGATACAATGAATTGATTTTTCGGAATTGGCTCTGCAGAATTTTAATTATGTTGTTCGACTGTAGGTCCATTCATAGGAATTAAAAAATGGATCTTATGTGATTGTAAAGTACCATTAAAACTTAAATACAAGTTTTACCGTACTGCATTTAGACCAGCAATGCTCTATGGTTCTGAGTGTTGGGCAGTGATTTGTGTAAATGAGCAAAAAATGGGAGTTGCGGAGATGAGAATGCTTAGGTAGATGTGTCGACACACGAGACTAGATAAAATTAGGAATGAATCTATTAGGGATAAGACATGAGTGACATCAATTGCAGAGAAGATGCGAGAAGCTCGACTAAGATGGATTGGACACGTACAAACGAGACCATTAGAGGCACCTGTTAGGCGTTGTGAGAGTTTAGTCGCTAGGCGTATTAAACGAGAGAGGTAGACCAATAAAGACTTGGAATGAAACTATAATGAAAGACGTGATGTACTTATGCATTAGTGAGATTATGACTAAAGATAGGCACAATGGCGACAAAGGATACATATAGCCGACCCCACTGTACTGGGATCACCCGAAGGAGAATTTTCAATTAATTAATCTTCGGTAAAAACATTGCTTTTTAACTTAATTAAAATATTAAATCGAATCCAATAATTCTAAAATTTCTACATGAGATCCATCTTAACATTTATAAACTTTTTCATGTTAGTTATAATAGAATACCCCAAAAGAAAACTCTATAAATTAATTAACTACATAAATTCTATGAATTTTTAATTTAATTAAAATATTAAATCCTTTCCAAAACTTATGCAAATTTTATTGTGGGTTCTTATCAGTATTCCCAATATTTGTTATGTTCAAGACATGCTTGTTAGATCAACTGTTTGGCCAGAACTAAATCAAACATGCTAGGTTAACTTTAAAAACTAAAACACAATCTTGGCAAGGATTGAACAGTCTGGATCTAGTCAGATTCAAAAAGGGTTTAACCCCATAGTGGATCTTCCACGATACATTGTGGGATTAAACTATTACTTAGCAGTTTCTAATAAGATCTAGGCCGTCCATGTTTATCAAGACCAATTTGACGGTCGAGAGCCTTTGCAACCTATTACCCCGTCTTCCTTCCGCCTGGGAGGCTCAGGTTGACTCTCCACCACCGGTGGGACTCCAACATGGGGGTGATGGTTGGCACCGGTTCGCCGGAGGTTGGTGACCCCATGCATGGTGATTCGACGGCCGGATCTTCGGCCGTGGGTACAAAACGACAGCCAAATGGAAGTTTCGCCTGAATTTTGCTCCATATTGGGCCATTTTTTGAGTGGATCCTAAGATTTATTGCCCGAGAGAGGTCATGGTATCACTTTGGGGGTCGTCGGAGGTCGATGTGGCCAGAGGTGGCTGATCCAAGCTCCAAGCTCACGGTGGTTCTCGATACTGCTTCCTTAGAGTTTGCCAGAGCTTGTATTCCGACAGAAAAAGGTCAGAAAGGGCTGCAGGACATCCTTGAGAGTAGGACATAGGTGGTGGTCCCCCATTTCTTGGTGGTCGGGCTTTTTTCCATACTTTAATTATAGAGAGAGAAAGAGATGGGGGGAGATAGGAAGAGAGAGCATGAGGAGGAGGTGCTTGTTGGATCTTAAGGCGCCCTTAGAGGAGGGGGGGGGGGGGGGGTGAATAAGAGTGTTAGAAATCTTATATTTTTAAAGATTTTTTTTATATTTTCTAAGAAAAAGATTAGATCAAAAGTAAATGGCTAGAATAGAAAACCAAATCAATTTTATTAAACAAATAGAGATATGATTATTTTTGATAAAATTGATTACAAAAGAGGATTTCTATATCGTTATAAATTGAGGCGTGAATATGAAAAACTCTTTTTGTTTTCTATACCGACTTTTCTCCCTAAGAACCAATTGTCTTTAGCCGATCTATCCCTAGATGCGACCTCAAACCGCTCTAGCTTCTTTATCCCAAGAAAGGCCTCGAGCACTCCATTGATCTTAAGCCCTAGACCTAGTTGTCAACACACGCGGTGAATTCTCCCTAAGTCACACACGAACCTAGTCGCCAACAACCGCGATGAATTCTCCACTATACGATCACAAAGATAAAAATGTATTACAAAAAATGAAATTCAAATTGAAAACTCCCTACAAAGAAATTCGAAGGAGACGACGAAGAACCGTTGAAGATCGTTGAAGTCAAAGCGTGCGTTCTTCGCGTTGAGTTTGCGTTGATCCTATACTCTTTTGATTCCTTCTCTTGAATTTGAATGGGAGAACTTTAGTAGTCCGGAAATACGACCCTCACAGAGATTTCAGAGAGGGGGATTATGGCTCCTTGAGTTGTAAAGTTGAAGAGAACGAAAGCCGCCCTTTTATAGGAGAGAAAACTAACGCTAGTGTTAGACCTAACGTCAGGCATTGACTCAATTTAGTAATGATTGATGGCGTGTATCCTCATTTTGGGAAGGAGATATTGCATGTTTGGAAAGCTCTTATTTAGGCAACCCTAACGCTGGCGTTAAGACTAAAGCTTGACGTTAGACCTAGTCATTCCAAAACTGCTCCCACAATCACGACAGCTTCCCTCCATAGCAATTTCATATTGGCGGGATCGAGGGTCAACTCCGACGTTAGCTCCAACGCCCGACGTTAAATTACTTTCTTTTCTTTTAGCACATTGAGCTAGTCAAGACCAAAATATAGCATCTTAGTGTCATCCTTGTTCATTCCTGCATACTAAAAACACAATGACAAACTTGATCAAATACAAGTAGGATTTGTTATTCTCAAACCAAAGAGATGCAAAAAACCGTGTTCCAACAATCTCTCCCTTTTGATAATAACAAATCTAATTAAGATAAATCAGATTATTTACCAAGGTAAAAGATGTGTTTCTTATAAAGAGGTTATGACACTATACTACTTAGAGATTTCTACGAGAAATATATTTAGAGATATGCGCTCCCCCTATTTAAGTGCTTCCCCTTAGTGTATGCTCTCACATAATAGATTTATGCACCCCCTTAATCTAGTGAATCGTACTCAATCATTAAGATTTATCATTTTATTCTCCCCCTTTTGTTATTAGCAAAAGTGGGTGGAGTGAAATAAAACTAGACTAGAATAAGGTAAATATATGAAAGTGAGGACTACTAAGAGATGGTTAAGAGTTTTGTTGTAAATAGAGGAAGTCATGATCGAGCTTAGAGGGATTAGTGCAGCGAAAAAATATGATAAACGTGTAAGAAAAAGTAATCCCTTGTATTTTACCAAGCAAGTCTATCACTTGTTGAAAAAGGAGAAAGTGAAAAAGAGTTTTGAAACACAAGTGATGAAAAAAATACAAAATTAAGATTTGAGATAAGCATGGTAAAAATACATGATTATATCAATAGTGTGGAAAATAAAGTAACCAAGATAATCATTTTAATTGTTAGAAAAAAAATTGATTTTTAGTTTTGATTTTTTTTAAATGCAAACAATTTTTATGAATTTTCACATGTAAGGAGCATTATCCTTGAATTTTTTTTTTAACAACTAAAGGCAAGCATGATTTGTCATAGTCAAAAAGATAATAGCTATGATGAAAGTAATTCACATTCCAAGTGAAGAAAAATATTATAGAGATCATGCATTGCAATCTAGTGTTTTTACTTAAGTCTTTTAGAGAATTATGTAGATATGCATTAGATCCAATTCTCATGAGTAGAAGCTTTATAGATAATGATGTGTGCAAATAGTGTTTTGATAATAGTATACAAGTGATATAATCAAAACACATGATATATGTAATGAAGTAGTAAAATAATATTAAGATTGTAATCTTAGAGTTACTTCCACACACCAATTTTAGATTTATATTTCAATGCACATAAAATAGTGCAACTACCAAGGTGCTTTGCCCACATAATACTCATTAAGGCTTATCAAGGAGCGAAATATTGCTCGGGGGATCACATAAGTATTTATATATATTATTTATTTATTTTGGGTGATCCGGTGTACAAATAAAAGTGATTAAAAAGATGTGTTTGCACAAGACACTTTACAATTCTTTGCAAGGTGCTCAACCTCACAATGCTCATTAAGACTTATCAGGAGACCGAGTAGTGTTTTGGGGAGTTATCTTTGTCATTTTATTCATATATATTTTTTAATTTAGGACAGGTCTCCGAATTCACTTATTTTTTGCAAACAACAAAAAATTTGAAATCACACTTCTATATGCGCAAGAAATTTATTTTCGAAAAGAAGGTGTAGGTAATTTAGACATACAACTTAACACGTTAAACTATTACATTACACAATCATGGAAGACTAAGATTATGATCACATGTAGATTACCAAAAGAGTGAGTGAATGAATTATTATTTAACATAAAATATTACTCATACATAGAGGCATGCTAGACAATCTTACACAATTTTCTATAGTCTAATTCATTGCACATAACAAGATCTAGGTCAAGGCATGACAAAGCCAAAAACAATGTTTAGAAAACTTGAAAATAAAATTAAACAATGGAGAAAGTCTTTAAGAACATGCTTAGTCACTTTTTACCATAGGAGAAGAAAATAACAAGATTTTTGCTCATGTAAAATTCTATAGTCAAATTATTCAAGAAAAGCATGACAAAACATATTTTTGAAAAAAATTTATTATTTGAATTTTTTTTGTGAATTTTTGAATAGAGGAAAACAAAACTAATAGAAAAATAGAAAACTTTAAAAAAGAGAGAGAAACAAACAGAAAAATTATGCACGAGAAAATACCAAGAATTTTTCAAAATTGAAAAGATGCAATTTGGAGCAAAAAAACTAATGTTAGGCGTTGTCTCCTAACGTCGGTGTGGACGCCTAACGCTGGGTGTTGACTCTTAACGCCAAAATAGTACACGATTTTTTGTATTTTTGAAAAAAAATTTCTTTAATTTAGAGTTATTATATAGAGGTCTTCTCAATATAGAAATTTCAGACATTATAGAGATGATTAGAAGGCTCTTTAAGCACGTTTTTGTTGATTTTTCAAATCCTTATATTTTACAAGATCATTAAACTCAAAATGATAAAAATATGCAGACACAAGATGCAATGTTAGAACAAATCAAATATGCATGATTTAAGTGATCACAGTGAAAAGAAATAATGTTCATGCAGTGAGTAATATAAGTATGCCCTAAGAAAAAAAACTACCCTGACTATATGTCTACACCCTAGCCCCGCACTAAGTGATATATGGGCTTGAGGAGCTGCACACATGTCATAGGTTGGGGTGTTAATCTAATATATACACACTAGAGAATGCTCAACTTAGCACCCTTTCCCCCAGTGTCTCGCAAGGCCCCAATAGAACCCTCACCGGTTAAGGACAAGACATGACTTAGAGGTTAGGTCTTCTAATGCATACAATCCTATGCCCCCGCTATTGTGAGACATGTAATTATGTGTGAATGATCTCAGACATCCTAAGCATTTAAGTCTAATGATCGATTCATAAACTATGAGTTTATTTTTAGGAATTTTTAGAATAATTATTGTAATTATGATAGATGATTTTAAGGCCAAATAATTTTCATGATTTTCAAAATTTCATTATTCAATTTTACCTTTATGGCATGATATAACTAGCATAGAATTTGATTTCTACCTATAGTAAGAGATGATGCTTGAATGATGAGTTTGAATGCAATGTTATGTCATACGATTAATAGTGATAATGTTGCATGTATTCAAAAATAGAATTTTAATTTATAGACCTAGAATGAAATGATGATTCCATTTGAATTGTTCTTATTGGTATAAAGTTGATTCTAGTGTCTACATATAAGTGAGATACATGCAAACACACTACAAAATACATTCATATAATTATCATGATCAGAAAATATATTTTGATAACAATAGGATCTTTTCCAATTATGTTTAATGTTTGAATTTGATTTTGCATGATTATTATACATGATCATTTACTTTAACACATAGAAATTAAGTACTTATAATCAATTATTCATGATGATGTAAGTGAAGCATATATTATGAGAACATTCATATTCATCTTTTTCAAATTATTAAGGTGAAAGATTGTAAGGTGAATAATGAATATTTATATAATGAGAAAATATTTTTGGTTATTTTGAAAGTTTTGTAAATTTTCTCTTTGATTTTTGAATATTAACCAAAACATATATGTATATAAATTTTTTTGAAAACAAACATATTGATGATTAAAGTAGCAGAATAATTGTTAGTTATGGGGTGTCAACTTATCACCTAGAGGGGGGGGGGGGGGGGGGGGGGGTGAATAGGTATTTCAAATTACTTTGCCCCTCTTAGGCGTTCTTGTTTTCTGGTTTGTTAGATTATGATATAAGAAGCATAACACAGAAAACATGCAAAGATTTATAGAGGTTCCTCAATACGATGTGTCTTGAGTAGTCCTCTGTTCCTCTGCGCCTTACTAACAGTGTGCCAGGCTCGGCAAACTCCGTCAATGTCTCCGGCTCGCAAGCCTTACAACTCGGACCCGCAAGTCCTACAGCCTAGGCACGCAAGCCCTTACTGCACTCAGGTCCGCAAACCCGACACTCAGGCCCTCAAGCCCTACACAACACAGACCCGCAAGTCTTGCCTCTTGGATCCGCAAGTCCACTACCCTGGCCCTCAAGCCTCACAGTTCTCAAGCCCGCAAGCTCGACAAGATCGAACCCGCAAGTCCACTGTCCTGGCTCTCAAGCTTCACAGCTCTCAATCCCGTAAGCTCGACACTCAGATCTGTAAACAGATCCTACAGTTTTTGGCCCGCAAGCCTTACAGAGTAAGATAAACAACGATTCTTTTGCCTGATGAAGATCAACTTCTTGACTTGAAGAAGATGCTTTTGATTTGAACCTTGACAGCACAGATCTTCTTCAAGCTTCTTCTTTAGCCTGATGTTGACTTACTTCTTGACTTGAAGAAAACGCTTCTGATATTATCTCTTGCAGCGCAAGTTTTTCTTCAATCCTTCTTGACTCGAACGATTCTTTTTAGTCGATGCTGATTGACTGATTCTTAGAGAACACAAGATAGAGTTTTGTTCTCTTCTCCTTCTTGACTCTTCTCCGCAACAATTATTGTTTTATTGATATGCTGTGCTGAATACTTTTTCGTTCCACGGTTTAAGAGAGCTTTTAGGGCATCCATTGTTCCCTTTTATAGGACCGATGATCCGCCTCAACGGTCTCATGTAAAGTTCCATAAGTGTCAGAAGCCCTTTCTTTAAGAGCATGTGCTGATTGGATAATCAGGCGGCGTCATTAAATGCTGACAGTGCGTCTGGCAACTTTTAAATATGTCTCGACGATATTTCCATCATTACGACGACATGGACACTATCTCGACGACAGAGCTTGTCGTTGTCTTGTACTTGGACAGATTTTCAAGTCTTCTTCCTTCTTCTTCAGATAAGGATATCTCGACGATACGGGACTTCCCTTCAGCACTAGTGATTATGACGATAGACTGTCTTCTGGATATGTCGTCGTAATCTTCTCGACTGCTTGATGTCGTCGACATCACCTTGTATTATCGACGACATTATCATTATAATGTCGATAAGCTATTGCTCAGCAACTGATGTCTTCATAACTGCTTCCTTGGCCTTCTCGACATTAAGCCTTCTTTACGACGATATCATCGATATCAGTCTTTCTTTGCCTTTTCAACGACACGACTTCTTTATTACGATGTCGTCGACATCTGTCTTGCTTAGCCTTTTCGACGATATTGTAGTTAGTGAAGTTATTAAAGTACTGGACATATTGTCTGATCTCTACAAGAATGAACTAAATATAACATCAAATATACAATGCTTTTATCATTGAACTGAGCACTTCTTCAAATCAGGAATATTGCAGGGCACAGTTCCCAGCAATTTCCCCATATTTGAAGAAGTCCTAACTCACCTCAATGATAAATGCCACACACATAAATAATTAAAAATAAGGCAATATAATCACATTTAACCAGCATTCATATAAATAGATCAAATGTTCTTGAACAAAAATTAACAGTCATTTGCCCTATTCTAATTTTTCGACTAAACGTTCCTCAAGGTTTGCTGTTGCTTGCACCTTTGTCTTTCTTCTTTTGCATCTGATAGTAGTGGATGGGCTTTGGAATCTTTTTGGGAGAAGGAGGAGGACCATGAGGAAAAGCTAACTTGTGGTTCTTCCTCCTTTCCAGTTGCTCTAGATGTCTGTTCCACTCAACCGAATGATATACTCTTTCACAACATTCTTGAGGGTATCCAAATTGTACCCATGATTCTGTGACCATCTCTTTGGAATTAGGACTCCACCTGCCTGATTGTGGATCCTACTCAACTTCCCTCAGCCTCTTCTACCTGTAGTTGTTGCTCTGGAGTTTCTTTCAATACTGTATTCCTCTAAATCAGTACTTACTGATGGATCATCTACTTCATACACGGATGGAGGTTTTTGCATTGTTTGCTTAACTTGATTTGTTATTCACATCGCTTGATGGGATCTGACATTTACTATTTCCTCCTCCTCCTTTAGGACTTGTTCAATCACACGTTCTCCGAGAGCTTCTTGGGCCAATGTTATCTGTTCATGTAGGTACTGTTCAGTGACATCCAGATTGTTCCTGACTTCCAGTAGATGTGTATCTAATCTATGAAAATTCTCGTTGACCCTGTTTAGGACTTGATCTCTATTATTATGAACGACTATTTCTATTTGCTCAAAGGCATAATCCACATTAACTGAGAAGGTTACTTGATTCTTCATGATGTCATGGGTTTGATGGCCCACCTTGTTGATTTCCTCACCAATGTGATCTATGGCGGGAGATGCTAGAGTGTAGAAGTGAGTGCACTGAGTGTTTAGATGAAGTACATCTGCCTTCATCTCGTTTCTTAGACCATCCACGGTCTTCAGTATGAATGTTTCCATTTGTTTTCGTTGAGCAGTAAGAAGATCCGAGATCATATGGTGTAGAGAGCCTGCCTGAGCCGAAGATGGCTCAACAGTTTCTTCTTCTGGAGCAATTCTGTCCTTTGGAGATATGTCAGAAGTATCTTCAGATGATTCATCACTGATGTGAGCTGTCATCTTGGCCTTTCCCTTGAGGACTTCTGGGATGATTTCACTTGGAGATATGATCACGATCTTATCCCCCTATTGCTAACTCGCGGCCAGTTGAGGGAGCTGTGTCTTCCATCATCTCGGGCACATTCCCCTGATCTTCTAGGGCAGAGTACCCCTGTTGGGTCTCCCCCTCAATTTGTTCCTCATCTTGGGCCGAGCCTCCTGTCGGGAGCTCCCCGTTAACCATCTCTGCATCTTGGGCTGAGATCCCAAGTTGGGACTCCCCCTCAGCTGGAACACTCCCCAAGTTGGGGTTGCTGTTTTTTTCAAGCACCTCTTTGGGAGCAGGTTCAGGTATTGTTGCTGGATAATCTCTTCGAGCAGAAGTCTCCCCCTCAGATGGATCAGGGTTGTGTGGGGGCGGGGTTCTGTCATCAGAACTGCTTGATGAATCTTCTTCTTCTGAGAGGACGACTTGGCCGACCAGCTTCTTCTGCTTCTTTGGAGCGGATGGGGCGTCAGAGGGTGCTTTGGGGATGGACCTATCCCATCTGTTGAGCATCTTGGCGTCCAGCCTTTTGGAGTAGTGCAATGTCACTCCCATCCTTCCATGGAGAACTTCACTGAGGGTATTTAGGAGGAATAAAGATAGTATTCTTCCGTAAGATGGAGTCTTCAGGGTACTCTTCATTCTCTGGAAGAGAAACTCACTCCAGTCAGTCTTCTTAGATTGAATGATACGGGCCATTACAACGAACATTTCCTTGGAGATTCGATCATGCGAGCCTGGTTTGCATAATAACACCTTCCCCGCGATGTCGTCCGGCAGCTTGCCCTTCTGATTGAACTCATTTCTCTTAATCGACCCGTAGGTCTTCCCAGTGTGGCTGCACCAGGTGTAGCTAGAGGAGATATTCTCTGTGGTCATCTCTTCTTCCTCTCCCCCTTCGATTCTGGGCAGATGCAGCGCCTTCCTGAGTCTCTTTGCAGATATCTTAACTTACTTACCGGCCACGGTGGATTTGATCTGGGATTATGAGTGGTTGAACCTGGCTTTAGCGAAGAATTCTGCTAGTTCTCGGTGGAGAAGAACTGAGGGCTGGCTTAATTGATTTTCTAAGCCGGCGGATTCCAGTAACCCTATCACGGACCTGGTCTCTTCAGAGCACGAATTAAAGCTGCCACGCTGAAGTTCACAACCTGAGATCACTTCTTCTCTCTTGGGAGCCATTGAGACGGGACAAGAGAAGAGGCAGTACGTCGGAGACGAAGCGGTGGTTTGTCGAAGGAATAGCTTAGGGCAAAAGATAGCATAATTTTTTTAAGCATTGACTCTATTTATAGTGGAGGTAGGTGAAGGGGCGCATACCTTTGATTGTGTTGATGTGTCGATGAGAATGATCGGATGGCTGCGACAGATCGATCTAGTACCGTGTTAAATAGTTGGACTCTGTCTCGACGATACTGTTGATTGTCGTCGAAAATGGTCTTGGATACGCATCCTTCCAGCTTAGTCCATTTGTCGTTGCGACATCTGCTATATCGTCGTGACAACTTATTGTATCGACGATACAATTTTCCTACACTTGTCTATCTAGGGTAGTCTTCAGCCCTTCTTGGGAGGCATCTTTGGCACCAACCCTGAGAGTTCTCCAGGGGTGTTTTGGTCATTTTAAACTTGTAATCATGCTGACATCTTTTAAGCTTTTCAATAAGAGGATCTGCAATAAGATTGTTAGTAAACCAATTTTGATGTTCCAGCATATAAGCCAGAATAAGTGTAACATCCCCCAAACAACTAGACCCCTATAGTGGTTTTGTCATGACTTGGGCTTCTTGTGACTTGGGGCATTCGGGAGCGATTAACTTATGAATTGTTAAAAATCACGCCCTGTCGTGGTAGAAAATTTTAACTATAATAATAGCCCTTATACCTTGGGAACTATGATGATGAATAACCAGAGATCTTAGTACCGTCACTTATTGGATTTAGAATATAGTGTTTGAGTTTACTATGATAAGAACGATCTAAGTTTATCTTACTTTGGACTATTCGAAAGTGATCAAGACTAGCATATGTGGAAGTGATAGGAATTTGGTGAAATAAACGTGATGATATTTCCTTGATGAAATTGACTTGTGAAAAAATCTTAGGGTTTTAAAAGATTTTACCCGTATACCTTATGAATCAAACTCCACATAGAAAATGACTGTGAGCCATCTTACAAACATTGATACTAGTGATGATTGGTTAACATATACTCATAAAATTTTACGAGTCACCCCCACTTAAATTTTGAGGATGATTGGGACGCCTGATGATGCGATCAATCCCATTAAATGATAAGAATTGTATAAAATCGTAAAGTTGAGTTGGTTGATGACTTGGGCGTACTCGTAGGAATAATAAGCTGATGGTGTAGATAAGTTTTTATAGAATTGCTGCCTACCCACACAAATGAGAAATGTAGTCACCGGAAAGATGGTGTATTGCATAATGTATATTTCCCCGGAATGAGGAAAGACAACATAGGTTTTGTGACGCACTGTGAGGCTTGTCATCTGGTGAAGGACAGGTGCAACAGTCTTTGGGGAACTGCTATAGTCACTGCTCGTGTTAGAGTGGAGTTCGAGGACATAACTATGGATTTCACACACAGGTTACCACTCCGGACCTAGTTTTATTTGGAGACCGGGTGTGCCGAAAGATATGTCCGATGAAGGGAGTCTCGCGGGTTTGCAGGCAGAAGAAGCTCAGTCTGGGATAGATGGGGATCTAAAGGATCCGGGAGTGGATCAGCTCGTTGGCTTATAGACTAGAGTTGCCGCCGGAGTTAGAGGGATTGCACGATGTCTTCCATGTCACCTCCTTTAGGAGAGCTCTACTATGACCGAAGCAGCAAATATCTATTACAGATGGGCCAGAAACTTCTGACCAATCAGTTTGCATGGAGCCGATCAGGATAGATGATACGAAGATGTGGGTCTTGCAACGCAAGAAGGTCCCGCTGATCAAGGTCCTATGGAGAAATCATGGACAGGAGAAGCTTATCAGGGAGCCTCTGGAACTGACGTAGCAGAGATAGTCGGTGCTCTTTGAGTCAGGAATAACTTCAATTCTTAGGGGATGTTACGTTCAGTCACTCTCGGTGAAAACCCCGCAAGCCTAGCCTAAATTTCGAGGATGAATTTTTTTTTCGTTATTAGGATTTGTAACATCCCCCAAACAACTAGACCCCTAGAGTGGTTTTGTCATGACTAGGTCATGACAAAACCCTAGGAAGCTTGAAGAGAACACTTGGCCTTAGCCAAGAAGAAGGAAACCACAGTGGTCTGCAAATAACAATTTCTAGTTAACAAGCATTGGGATGAACTTAAGGGCCTCACCTTGACCCTTTGACCCCACCATTGCATACATAACCCTTTAGGGGTCCCCTTAGAGCACCAAGGACCCATTGGGGTCAACCAAATAGGTCAAGTTAACCAAAGTCAACCCTAATCTTAATTTGGTCAAAGTAGCCTAATTAGGGTCAATTGGTCTCCACCATGCCAAATTGACCTTGCCCCTACCCTTATAAGGATATTAAGGACCCAATGGATTAAAAACCCTCATCATGGGCCACCAATTTGGCCAATTTGACCTAAGTCAACTCTAGCCTCATGAGGCTGAAATTACATGGAATGCCATCCAATTTCTGGAGGGGGTGACTAGGAAAGAGAAATTGGGAGTTTCACCCAATTTGAAGAGAGAGAGAGAGAGAAAGAGAGGATTAATGGCATTCATGGCCAAGGGAGGCCAATTGATCTCCCAATTGATGGGGATTCATCTCCTATGGCTGTTACAATAAGTTTAGGAGTTTTTCCCCAGCCCTCAAGGTGGCTGAATTCAATGGATTTCACCATGGACGAAAATTAGGTTTGATGACCATTAATGGTTTCAAGGTTGTAACCTCCCCCTCTCCCAATTGATGCCTTTAACACCTTCAAAAGACTGAGAGGAGTGAAACCCCCAACATTCCAGAAGAAATCGTGCATCCTAGTCTCAGATCGGCATGACATCCAAGCTCCAAGGTCGGCCATGGTGATGGGCCAAACGACAAGGCTTCAAGGCTCCACTCAGGTCTGGTTCTTCTCCTCTTATCTAATGGATAGATCCACATCTATTGCTTGCAAGGTTTAAGGCCAATTGGCCCTAGATCATGTGGCTGAAAACTCCATTTTTGGAGTTATTTTTCCTTGCCTAAACCGTCGGTTCCGGCCACCACCGGCCGGCCAACACCTCCTATCGCCGGCCACCACCTCAAGGAAGGTGGTGGCATTAGACGGTCGGGGAGGGGCGTGGGTGGCCAGGAAAACCAAGGTAGATAGGCTACAGGTCGGGTAAATCTCCACCGTCGGCTGGAGGAGGAAGATGAATGGATGCCCCGCATTTTTGCTTCAAGATCTGTTCAAGATCTTATGTATTAAATGATATATGTTGCATTTGCTGTCACAGTTTTTGTTGTACATAAATTAGTTTATTAAAAATACTTAGGCCATTGCTGAATAGTCGATCTGAGTTCAGAGAAAATAGATAACTGATCCTTCAGAGATTGTTAAGCTGGAGAAGAAATTCGTCGAGCTGAAGGCTGAGTTCATCGAACTGAATTAATTCGTCAAACACAATCTAGAGTTCGTCGAACTGAATCTGGAGTTCGTCGAACTGAATCTGGAGTTCGTCGAACTGAATCTGGAGTTCGTCGAACTGAGAGATAATATGCTGAACTGGCTGGAAGACTGAATTCGTCTAACTGAATCAATTTCGTCGAACTGAATATGGAGTTCGTCGAACTAAATCTGGAGTTCGTTGAACTGAGAGATAATCTGCTGAATTGGCTGGAGATCTGAATTCGTCGAGCTGAGAAGCAATTTCGTCGAACTGAAGCATGACGTTTGTCGAACGCAGAACGGATTTTGTCGAACACAGAGACTTGGAATTTTCCTAAGTTCTATCTACTCAGACACACTTTAAACCTTGACCCTTAGACTATACAATGGGGTCAACTTAGTCCTAATCAACAGATAGTGATCCTAGCCCAAATCAGTAATATGGTTGTTCCAGCACATTTTGTCACACTTCCTATAGTATTTTATTTTAATTATTAAAAATACTAGGACCCTAGTTTTACCCCTTGGGGTGCATATAGAACCTTGTGAAGGCCATGTGGTCAAAAGCCCTAGAATGGCCATGGAATTTAGGAGATATGTTCATGGGGTGTTATTATGCTCTAGGGAATTTTGAGAGAATTTTAGGAGTACTTATTTTCCCTAAATTAGGTCATAACCCCTTTAGGGAAATTTCTTATAAGAGACATTTACATGCGCAAATGGTCTTGGATGATGATGAAACCTTGGTAGTGCCTTCATAATCATATTATAGACCTCTGGTTTTTTTGTGTAATTTATTAAATGATTTAACCAGTACTTCATACTATTTTGTCTTAATCTTAAGAAAAATAATTGAGGCTCCAAAACTCTCTGGAAAAATGTGCAACTTGGTGATAGGATATTTCAGAGCACTAGGAAGCTCTGTAAAGTTTTATATAATTTTTGGAGATTGTTATCAGTATGCTACTTCACAACATGCTCATATTTGGATTTCTTTGGAATATTTATTTAAGTGGTTAATATGCCTTTATAAATTCTAAAACTTGGCCTGAGAACTTCTCTGATCAATGTAAATGTTTGGTAATATCCCCATAATTTTTGGACAAGTATTGTTGGTGGTTGCTTCTTTAATTTCTAATTTTGGTTAAATATTCAATATTATAATTAGAGGACAATTCCTAATTGTAAAATTGTGACACTCTGTATTTACTGTTATTTTGGCATGATAGATTTATCTTAATTTTATGAGAGTCATGCCATAAGAATACCTTACACTTCATGTTCATATTCATATTTGACAAATATTGGAGAAATTTAAATAAATGCTAAAATGTTGAGGAAAAATATGACTCTCTGGATTTAGTCTTAAAGTACCATGGTAGTCCTCCAGTAAAAATCTTGTGTCATGTGGGTGAATATTTGGAGTACCTCTACTTATAGGCTTCATACAGTTAGTTTGGTCTGCGTATAGTAAAAATGTGAAACTTGGGTATTTAGGGGCCTACCAAGTGGAAGTGGCATGTAGATGGTGGCATTGGCCGGACGGGGAGGGGCGTGGGTGGCTAGGAAAACCAAGGTAGATAAGCTACAGGTCGGGTAAATCTCCACCGTCGGCTGGAGGAGGAAGATGAATGGATGCCCCGCATTTTTGCTTCAAGATCTGTGCAAGATCTTATGTATTAAATGATATATGTTGCATTGGCTGTCACAGTTTTTGCTGTACATAGATTAGCTTATTAAAAATACTTAGGCCGAGGAGTTTATGGCTTGGGATATAGTAGAACATGTTTGCATATGCATGAAGGTGGTGGGTCTTCGGTATTGGACGGTCGTTCACACCGACGTCAATACGTTGACTCGGCAAGTGTGGAATTTGCACTTAGCCATAAAAGGCTGGTGGTCCAGCCAGTAAGAGTACGCAGATGCTCCGCGGTTTTGCGTTGAGGCGTACGATAGGTCTAGGTTAGGTAGTGTGAATACCAACCTAGAGGTGGGCGAGGCCCAACCCACCGCTTCCATTTGCCACTACGGGAGTATCCTGGGAGTCTTGCTAGCTCCAAAAAGGGGGAACTAAAGGTCTGTGCGCATAGAGTCGAAGTGTGTGAGTTGCACTTGTACGAACATAGCATAAACTGCATAACTCTGCATGTCATGGCATAAACATTGCATTTCAACCCCTACCCCTATCGTATAAGTCGGTTATGGGACTTCTTATATGATAGGTCTTGCTAAACGACCCCTTGGTCTATAGGTTTGTATGGGGATTCCTATAAATCAATGGTTACTTTTCTATTATATACATGTTTTTTATATACTGCATTTACTTATTCTTTACCTGCTCTTACTATGCTTTATTACTGCTTCAATTATCTATATACACATGTGTAGCTGTAGACATTTCCTGTAGACAAAATCCGCGTTCATCTGCTTTGTTTTATACCCCTTGATGTCCTCCGCTTCATCCTCCCATACGGTGCCTAGGAGCCATTGGGGGTGGGGTGGGGAACATAAGGTTTAGTCTTTTTGACTAACGGTCGGTGGACTATATCATTTTAGGGGACCGATGAGACACAGCAGCACCAGAGGCCGGTGCAGACGGAGGCGGGCCAGTCTAATACAGGAGCACAAGTTTTAGGGTCAGTGAGTGATTAGTACTTAGCTTCCGCGAGTGATCTTGTAGTGAGGACATGATGTACATGGCATGTGCCCTTTATTATTGTAACCTTCGTAATTTCAGTTATATTATGTGGACATTTATTATATATAGCATGTGATTTGTGGACTTGAACTTCTATTGTTCGTTTATACTTTTCTTCTTCTGTGATCGATATGGCCGGCAGGATCGGCGCTTTGTAGTGGCGACCTTCCCGTGTGATGGTGTCACCGCAAAGCGACGGTTCTGGGCACACACACACCGACGGTATCACCGCTCGCGAGGGGAGGAGAAATCGCTGTCGGGTTGAGCTGTGGGAGGAGAAATCGCGCTTCGGTCGCAGAAAATACCTGCGGCTGGGAGCTAATAGAAAACCACGGAGCTAAATAACCGGAGTTTTGGAAAAAATCCGAACCAAACGCCACTTTTAGTCAAAACTCGGTTTTGAACCTGCGGCACCGGATGCCATCAGCTCTCCCAAACGCCACCCTAATGATAATAAAGATCTGGACATTTTTGTGAGGATTTCATGGGATTTACCAAGCTTAAGGTTGGACTTTAGGGCCTCACATTGACCCTTTGACCCCACCATGGCACACCTAACCCTTTGGAGGGTCCCTTAGAGCATTTAGGACCCATTGGGGTCAACCAAAGAGGCCAAATTGACCAAAGTCAACCATAGCCTCAAATAAGTCAAACCACCATATTTAGGGTCAATTAGGGTTCAATTGGACCAATTGACTTTCCCCAAGTTCCATTGGTCACTAAGGGAGGCCAATGGGTCAACATTGACCCATTGGGCCTAATTAATTTCACCAATTTGACCAAAGTCAACACTTGGTCAATATTGCCCAACTTGGGTTAATTAAGCCCAAAGCTCAATCCCTTTGGGATAAGCCCAATTTCAATGGCCCAAATGATTAGTCACCACTGAAATTACATGAAATGCCATCCAATTTTTGGAGGGGTGGCTAGGGAGAGAAATTGAGAGTTTCCCCCCAATTTGAAGAGAGAGAAAGTGGCCATTCAAGGTGAATTCATGGCATTCAAGGCAAATTGACCCCCATTCATCGCCCCACACCCTCCATTCATCTCCCCATTGAATTCTAAGATGTTTTACAACCTTTCACATGCCATCCGGTGGAGGATTCAAGAGGTTTCAAGTGAAACCGAAATGGCCATTAATGGCACTCCACCATTAATCCTTTCCCTCCTCAAATTGACCCTTCCATCACCTTCAGAAGGGGTATATCAGTTGAAATCGAGTCCTAGATCATTGCATTTGGTGGAGAATCAAGAGATCGGCAAGGAGCACAACTTGAAGGGGGCGGCCATGGCAAATCCGGGAAACAACCACCCTCGAGCCCGATTAAAGGTCTGGTTCTTCTCCTCTCTCTCTTTGTGGATTGATCCCATCAGGTTGCCTGCAAGGATTGGGGCCAATTGGTCCCTAATCGGGTAGGCCAAGAGCTCCATTTTTGGAGCTTTAATCCCGTCTCCATACCCCTGTTCCGGCCACCTCCGGCCGGCCAACCACCGCAAATCGCCGGCCACCACCTCAACGAAGGTGGTGGTGTCATTGGCCGGCCGGGGATGCGCTTAGGTGGCCGGGAAAACAAGGATGAAGGAGCTCCAGGTGCGGCTAATCATGGCCGTCGGCCAGAGGAAGAAGACAAGCGAATGTCATCCATTCTGCTTATCTTTATATTAAATGTTATGATATATGCATTTCTGTCACATATTTTGCTATACCTAAATTAGTTTGTAAAAAGTACTTGAGCCGTCGGATTCGTCGATCTGAGTAGAAGAGGTTCGTCGAACTGATTGTTGAGTTCGCCGAACTGAATCCGGAGTTCACTGAACGGAATTCATTCGTTGGACACACTCTGGTGTTCGTCGAACTGATAGTAGAGTTCGTCGAACTGAACCCGTTGTTCGTCGAACGAAATTAATTCACCGAACTAATAGTTGAGTTCGTCGAACTGAACCCGGAGTTCGTCGAACAGAATTAATTCACCGAACTGATAGTTGAGTTAGTCGAGCTGACCCCGGAGTTCGTCGAACGGAATTAATTCACCGAACGAATTAATTCGTCGAACTGAATTTGGAGTTCGTCGAACGGAGAGGTAATCTGCTGAACTGGCTGGAGAACTGATTTCGTCGAACTGAAGCACGTCGTTCGTCGAACGCAGAACATATTTCATCGAACGCAGGTCGGATTTCATTGAACGCAGATCGGATTTCATCGAACGCACTGAAGCACGGCATTCGTCGAACGCAGAACAGATTTCGTCGAACGCAGATTGGATTTGGTCGAACGCAGAGACTTGTTCCAACACATTTTGTCATACTTCCTGCAGTATTTTATTTTAATTATTAAAAATAATAGAACCCCTCAAATGAAAAAGTGGTCAACACCAAAGTTGTAGCCCTTGGAGTCTACCTTATTTTAAAATTAATTTCACCCCAAAAGGAGTTCAGTAGCTCCCTGTAGGTCCATTTTGGTGGGACTGGTCCCTAGTGTAGGACAACCACCATTCCTTGAATAACTTTTGATTGGGTTATGGGATGGACTTAAAAATTGAAACCTAGGCTATTTAAACCTACCCACACATCATAACCAAAGATGGGAATTTTAGGAGAAACTTTTTATAAGGTTTTTGTAATAATTTCATAAATTAAATATTAATTAATTATTATGTCAAAGGACCTCCAATGCCCTCCAAATTTTGGTGGGTACTTCTTAGGGTTATCACCTGACCCTGGTAAAAATCTCAGCCCAATTGGGACTGATTTAGTCTAGAAATTGGTTAACCCAAGTTGGGTTTTATTAGGTCAAAATTAGGGCATGGTGTATATCTTTGGATATTGTGGTCAAAACTCATCACCATGAGTTGAAACCTTGGCCACTGGTTTAGGGTCACCTAAAACACCTTCATGAGTAAGATGGGGTGGTGTAGAGGTGGATATGCCCTAGAACCCTAGTTTTACCCCTTGGGTTGCATATAGAGCTTGTGAAGGATATGTGGTCAAAAGCTATAGAATGGACTTGGAACCTAGGAGATATGTTCATGGGATGTAATTATGCCCTAGGGAATTTTTAGAGAATTTTAGGAGAAATTATTCCCCCTAAATTAGGTCATAACCCCTTTAGGTAAACTTCTTTTAAGAGATATTTACATGCACAAATGATCTTGGATGAAGATGAATCTTGGTGGTGTCTTTTTAATCATATTTTAGACCCCTGGTAATTTTTGTATAATTTATTTTATGATTTAACTAGTACTTCATCCTCAAGGCACCTATTTTGTCTCAATCTTAAGAAATATAATTAAGGGTCCAAAACTCTCTGGAAAAATGTGCAACTTGGTGATAGGACATTCAGAGCACTTGGAAGCTCTGTGAATTTTTATAGAATTTTTGGAGATTATTATCAGTAGGCTACTTCACAACATGTGCAAATTAGGAGTTATTTGGATTAATTATTTCAGTGAGGAAATGATTCCCATAAATTGTGAAACTCTATAATTAAGCTTTTCTGGATAATATAGAGGTCTGGTAATTTTTCCCTAATTTTGGCATAAGTATTCTTGGTAGTTCCTTCATAAATCTTCAAATTTGGATAGATGATAAATATTAAAAACAGAGGACATTTCCTTACTGTAAAATTGTGATATTCATTACTTTCTGTTATTTTGGCATGATATATTTATCTTAATTTTATGGGATCCATATCATAAGAATACCTTACACTTCATGCTCATATTCATACTTGGTAAATATTGGAGAAATGATAATAAATGCAAATAATTAAGGAAAAATATGATTCTCTCGATTTAGTTTTGAAACATCATGATAGACCTCCAGTAAATATTTTGAGTCAGTTGGATGAATATTTGGAGTACTTCGACTTATTAGCTTCATATAGTTAGTTTGGTCTGCGTATAGTAAAACTGTAAAACCTGAGAGCTTTATGGATCATTAGGAGGGAATGGAAGGTAGAGGTTGTACCTAGACTGGTTGAGAAGATTGAAGGTCACCAAAAGGAGTTCAGGTGATGAGGGTGTGCTTGGGAGTTAAGGGTAAAGTTGTGCTCGGGATTGACGAAAGATCGTCTTTCCCTTAGCCTGTCATAAAATGCTTAGGGGTAATTCAAGAGAAATGACAAGAAGGGTATTCTTACGGGTAGCTACCAATAACACTAAGTGTATTGAGAAATGGGGCTTTGGGGTGTCATCCCATTATAGTTCCTAGTACCGTAGCGAGCCCCTTATAGGGTAATCCTCGGGAAGTCCAAGGTTAACCATAAATTGTAGGGATAAGTTGTTGTACAAGATTAACTTAATAATACGCACACCAACACCTCATAGTTACGGGAGGTTAGTTGGCTTGGTTGTACGAGCGGTAGGCTCGGTGGTTGAAGCAGTGGACTAGTTAGTCTGGTGGGCTTGTGACTCAGTAATGCTTGTTGGTACGGATGGGTTGGTCCGGTGAGCCGGTGGCTCGGAAGGTTATTGATGACGGGCAGGTTAGCCTGGGGAGTTTATGGCTCAGTATATAGTAGAACATGTTTGCGTGTGCATGAAGGTGGTGGTTCTTCGGTATTGGACGGTCGTTCACACCGACGTCGATACGTTGACTCGGCAAGTGTGGAATTTGCACTTAGCCATAAAAGTCTGGTGGTCCAGCTAGTAAGAGTACGCAGATGCTCCGCGGTTTTGCGTTGAGGCATACGATAGGTCTAGGTTAGGTAGTGTGAATACCAACCTAGAGGTGGGCGAGGCCCAACCCAACACTTCCGTTTGCCACTACGGGAGTATCCTGGGAGCCTTGCTAGCTTCAAAAAGGGGGAACTAAAGGTCTGTGCACATAGAGTCGAAGTGTGTGAGTTTCACTTGTATGAACATAACATAAATTGCATAACTCTGCATGTCATGGCATAAACATTGCATTTCAACCCCTACCCCTATCGTATAAATTGGTTATGAGACTCTTTATATGATAGGCCTTGCTAAATGACTCCTTGGTCTATAGGTTTGTATGGGCATTCCTATAAATCAATGGTTACTTTTATATTATATACTTGTCTTTACTTACTATTCTTTACTTGCCCTTACCATGCTTTATTTATTGCTTCAAATGTATGTATACACATGTGTAGTTGTAGGCATTTCCTATAGACAGATCCGCCGTCATCTGCTTTGTTTTATACCCCATGTTGTCCTCCGCTTCATCCTCCCACACGGTGCCTAGGAGCCATTGGGGGTGGGGTGGGGAACATAAGGCTTAATCTTTTTGACTAACGGTCGGTGGACCATATCATTTTAGGGGACCGAGGAGACGCAGCAGCACCAGAGGCCGGTGTAGACGGAGGCGGGTCAGTCTAGTATAGGAGCACCAGATTCAGGATCAGTGAGTGAGTAGTAGTTAGTTTCCGCGAGTAATCTTGTAGTGAGGACATGATGTACAGGGCATGAGCCCTTTATTATTGTAACCCTTGTTATTTTAGTTATATCATGTGGACATTTATTATATATAGCATGTGATTGTGGACTTGAACTTCTATTTGTTCGTTTAGACTTTTCTTCTTCTGTGATCGATATGGCCGGCAGGATCGGCGTTTTGTAGTGGCGACCTTCTCGAGCAAGGGTGTCACCGCAAAGCGGCAGTTCTGGGCATAAGACCCGGGTTTTCAAAAGAAAAAAGGGGTCTTACAATAGGCTTCTTGTCCAAGGCCCAGATTTGCTTTTGGTGGACCCTTGGACTACCTCCAAAATGAGATTACATACCCTTAAGTACCCAAGTAGCTTTGGGTCCTAGGACATTGTTAGCTTTAAAGCTGCTCCAGGATGTGCATAATGATAATGAACAAAGTTATTTGCTAGTTTAGCATTTGTTACCCTTGGAGCAAGTGGATTGAACCAACAATCAATTGTAAAGTGGCCAATCTTTCCACAGCACCAACATTCAAACATATTGTATCTCCCTTTCTTGCTGACAGTGTGAGCATGAGTCCTTTGTGTGTGAACAGAAGGATATTTGAAAGAGACTGCATTGTACTGATTAGGAATTCGATGTTGGTTATCACCATCCACAATTTTGTCTCTGGAGTCAGTCTTCTTTAAGGATTTCTTCACCTCTCTAGACCCAATAACTTCATGTTTTCTCACGCTCATCCTTTCATGAGGTACCTTTGAGGCTTTTAGCTTGTTCTTTGCTCCTCTTGTGGAGCTCCCATGCTTGAGGTCTTCATGGTTAGATTGCTCTTTATACTTGTTGGAGGGTAAAGTTACCTTTCCAAGGTTCACCTTCTTCTCACTGGATTTTCCTAATTTTCTTTCCTCAAGGTATCCTTGGTCTCTTCTTGGAGTGAAGCAACAACTATTAATCAGGGGAGGAATGGTCTTGGGTTTGGAGGAGCGTGTTGTAGACTTCCTTATAATGAGGGGTTTATCCTCCACACTTCTGACTATATTATTCTTAGATTTTAGGATACTAGACTGATCTCTATCCTTCTTTAGAAGTACAACCTCTTTGGTTAGAGAGTAGCACAACTCCTTACTGTCAATCAATGCCTTCAAAGTTTTCCCAAATTTGCTTATTAGGTCAAGGTTGGAGCTTGCATTGAAGTCCTTTTTGAGTTGGCAAAACTCTGCATTCTCTAGAGTTAGCTTTTCAGCCTTTACTGAGAGGCCAGAGTTTCTTGCTTGAAGAGAGGAGATCTATGTAGTTTGCTCCTTGCAGAGCATCTTGATATTTTTGAGATCCTCTAGAAGGACATCATATGGCTTGGACAAGTCATCATTTCCTGATGAGCTTGTCTCTGATTCTGATTCTGTGGCAGATAGAGGAGCCCTTATGCATACCTTTTCAGGAGAGACTTCATCCTGAATTTTCTCCTCTGACTCAGATAAGGCAGTCAGTCCAAAATCAGCTTCCTCTTTTGAGTCTGAACAGCTTGAGTCACTGTCACTCAAGGTTTTGACTTTCTTCTCAGCTACATTGCTTCTTTCTTCCTTCTGATTATTGGAAGGCAATACTGATTCTGCATTTCCTTCTTTTGATCCTTCCATAAGGACTGTTAGAGAGTCCCACATCTCCTTTATTGTTATGCAGTGAGCAAGTTGCTGGAATATAGAAATATCAAATGCACCAGCTAGAATGTTTTTGGCCTACTTGTCCAAGTTGACCAGGATAATCTCATCTTCAGTCATTTCAGAAGTTTTCTTGGGCACCATCTTACTAGAACAACAAGTGGAAGCTATCATGGGGACATATGACCCTTCTTGAGCAATTAGAAACATTATAGAATCCATAGCCTCCATGAATATCTCAGCTTTTACTTTCCATAGGGCAAAGTTCTCCCTAGAACAAATAGCTAGTCTTGATTTCATAACTATGATGAATGGACACCCAATAGCAGATCTGTTCAAGTTGTTAAGCTTTTCTTTGAACAACCTACCTCTGATATCAATTGTTAGTTATGGGGTGTCAACTTATCACCTAGAGGGGGGGGGGGGGGGGGGGGGTGAATAGGTATTTCAAATTACTTTGCCCCTCTTAGGCGTTCTTATTTTCTGGTTTGTTAGATTATGATATAAGAAGCATAACACAGAAAACACGCAAAGATTTATAGAGGTTCCTCAAGACGATGTGTCTTGAGTAGTCCTCTGTCCCTCTGCGCCTTCCTAGCAGTGTGCTAGGCTCGGTAAACTTCGCAAATGTCTCCGGCCCGCAAGCCTTACAACTCGGACCCGCAAGTCCTACATCCTAGGCCCGCCAGCCCCTACTGCACTCAGGTCCGCAAAACCGACACTCAGGCCCTCAATCCCTACACAGCACAGACCCGCAAGTCTTTCCTCGTGGACCCGCAAGTCCACTGCCCTGGCGCTCAAGCCTCACAGTTCTTAAGCCCGCAATCTCGACAAGATCAGACCCGCAAGTCCACTGCCCTGGCCCTCAAGCCTCACAACTCTCAAGCCCGCAAGCTCGACACCCAGATCTGTAAACAGATCCTATAGTTTTTAGCTCGCAAGCCTTACAGAGAAATATAAACAACAATTCTTTTGCCTGATGAAGACCGGCTTCTTGACTTGAAGAAGATGCTTCCGATTTGAACCTTGATAGCACAGATCTTCTTCAAGCTTCTTCTTTAGCCTGATGTTGACTGGCTTCTTGACTTGAAGAAAACGCTTCTGATATTATCTCTTGCAGCGCAAGTTTTTCTTCAATCCTTCTTGACTCGAACGATTCTTTTCAGTCGATGTTGATTGACTGATTCTTAGAGAACACAAGATATGAGTTTTGTTCTCTTCTCCTTCTTGACTCTTCTCCACAACTGTTACTGTTTTATTGATATGCTGTGCAGGATACTTTTTCGTTCCATGGTTCGAGAGAGCTTTTAGGGAATCCACTGTTCCCTTTTATAGGACCGAGGAGCCACCCCAACGGTCTCCTGTAAAGTTCCATAAGTGTCAGAAGCTCTTTCCTTAAGAGCACGCGCTGATTGGACAATCAGGCAGCGACATTAAATGTTGACAGCGCGTCTGACAACTTTTGAATCTGTCTCGATGATATTTCCATCATTACGATGACATGGACATTATCTCGACGACAGAGCTTGTCGTTGTCTTGGACTTGGACAGATTTTCAAGTCTTCTTCCTTCTTCTTCAGACAAGGATATCTCGACGATACAGGACATCCCTTCTGCACTAGTGATTATGACGATAGGCTATCTTCTGGATATGTCATAGTAATCTTCTCGACTACTTGATGTCGTCGACACCACCTTGTATTATCGACGACATTATCAGTATAATGTCGATAAGCTATTCCTCAGCAACTGCTGTCTTCATAACTGCTTCCTTGGCCTTCTCGACATTAAGCCTTCTTTACGACGATATCGTCGATATCGAACTTTATTTGCCTTTTCAACGACACGGCTTCTTTACTACGATGTCATCGATATCTTTCTTGCTTAGCCTTTTTGACGATATTGTACTTAGTGAAGTTATTAAAGTACTGGACATATTGTCTGATCTCTGCAAGCATGAACTAAATATAACATCAAATACGCAATGCTTTTATCATTGAACTGAGCACTTCTTCAAATCAGGAACATTGTAGGGCACAGTTCCCAACAATAGTTTTCCAGAAATTGAATGTTTTAGAGAAATCAAAATTTTCAGGAAATAGTGCTACCGCCGACATTAAAAACTAACGTCTGGCGCTAGCAACATAGTTATGATTTTTGTTTAAAACACATGTTTTTTTGCAATTTTTCAATTCCGATTTCTCATGATTATGATTTAATATGATAGGGGCTATCAAATGTAGTAACGAAATTAAACAAATAAACAAAAAGTTGCACATTGCACAAACATAATTGAGCAAAAGCGGAAGTGAAATCGAAGAAAATCTTGGCTATACGAGTAAAATATGCACTCTCTGTAAGCTAACGCAGGCGCTAAGACCTAACGCCAGCGTTAGCTCGAATGTCCAATATTCTGTGTTGTTTAAAATTTTGAAAATCTCTAAAAATATTTTTTTATATACTACCTATCTTTATCTGGTATGCCTTTGTGTGATCTTTGAAAAATCAAATACAAAATTATAAAACAATAAACTTATAAAAAATTATTTTTAAACTTAATTTTTCTATTTTCATGTATCTTGCGAAAGTGAGATTTGGGATGTCACCCCATCATATCTCCTAGTACCGGTGTGAACCCTTCGCAGGGTAGACCTCGGAAAGTCTAAGATCCACTCAAAATTGCTAAGTCCAACCAAATGTCTCTCAAAGATAAACTATAGACTCATGTGCATCATTGCAAATATTCGACAAAGGAAACTATCATATCGTGCCTTACAGAAAAAGTGTGCATATTCATAGTTCGTAATTAAAAAAAGGTTTTAATAAAATAAAACGTCATACCAATACTTATCCTTACAATTCATTGAATAACTTTAAAACTAAAGTGCTATGCTATTACATCTTTAAATAGGCCATTATTCTGATCCAATGTCTATAAAAGAGTACAGATAGTTTTTACATTATAAAATCCACCAAAGATTAAGTGAAAACCTTTTTTAAAGCATCAAAATTATAACTATGAAAGCATGAATAAAAACTAGAACACGACACAGAAACAGTTCACAAAATAGATAAAAATAAGAAAAAGGTAAAAATCATGATAACAGCTAATGCTGGGCACAAGTGGTAACACTGGGCGTTAGACTAAGTTGTCCAAATGCTAAAAACTATTATTACATAACAGTAAGCACCCTAAAACTCTCTACTCTCACTAATAGAATATGTCCCCTCTGTACTTGAACTTCCTGGATCTCTGAACCTTCGAGTACGGCATGTCGAGTGGCGTGGCGGATCTTCCACGGGAACGTCTCAATCCCTATCCTATGCAGGTGTCGGTTTCAACTTCAGGCCCCTGATCATATATCGCACCATCTTCTCGATTCGTGACATTCGGCGTGTCGCGTTCTCCTTGAATTCCTCGATCGACTCATGATGCTCCCGATTTGTCTCACGGAGTGAAACTCCTCATCGCAGGGGTGGTCGAGAAGATGATGGTATATCTCGTGACCGAGGAACTCGAATGGTTGAAGCAGAATAAAGCTCAGGGACAAGATCATTAATATAGTTACTTCTGACTATGTATGTATACTTCTCCATCGCAACCCGTTGTATGAGTCCTCCTAAGGGAAGTGTGTTGAGACGAAACTGTCTTGGATACTTCAACTTGAACATATAACGAATCTGTGAGAGTAAAGATCTGCCACATCAAAAATTTTTTCTTGTATAATATGATAAGTAACAATACTCAGTTGTGCAGTGATCTTCTTTGTATCTCCGGACTTCAACATTATAGTGTGTCGCAAAATATCTTGAATTATGAATGCTTCTTCCATAAGTGAAGTAACATCCGTAATTTGCTCTCTAGTCTCCTTCCCATGCAAAACCAGATTCACTGGTGTCCAGTTTCGCTCAGCCCTATACTTCTCAACCACATCCAGACGATTCTCACTCTCTATTAACCCAAACTCATTCTGTAGATCTTCATATGTGATTTGAATAACTTCAAACTGTATCATAGACATCACTCCTCCATGGAGTTCTATTACCGACGGATCAAACAAATGGTTATAGAATTCTCGAATAAAATCTATAGAAAAACAATCGTTAGTAATCACTGATAACACTCCCGATGCAGCCAGGAGGTTCTGAATATGGGCATGTCGGGGGAGGTCTATTTGCAACACCATGCCTACGCCAACAGACGCTTTTTCAATCTCCACATAAGATTGATAAGACTCTTGTGGTGGACGGGCCGAAGAATTTCTGGCACGAACCCCATGTGCACTGGAAGAAGCCATAACCTGCACATTTTGACACAACAGAAAATCAACAAAAAGAAAAAAAAAATTAATCAACGCCCCACGTTATTATTAACGCCAGGCGCATGCTTTGAAACTTCCCATCACCTACAGTACACAATGCTGACTGTTGGAACAACCCTATTACTGATTTGGGCCTGGATCACTATCTGTTGACTAGGACTAAGTTGACCCAATTGTATAGTCCAAGGGTCAAGGTTTTAGGCTGATAGAACTAATGAAAAGAATCAGTTTCTGCGTTCGACGAACTCCACACTGCGTTCGACGAACTCCACATTGCGTTCGACGAACTCCATCCCGCGTTCGACAAACTTGCTCTCCAGCTCGACGCACTCAGTTTTCCAGCCAGGCCAGCAGATTATCTCTTCAGTTCGACGAACTTCATTCTGCGTTCGATGAACTCAGTTCTGCGTTCGAAGAATGAGTATCAAGATGTTCAGATCGATGAAAACTCTTCTCAGCTCGACGAATTCAATAGTCCAGCTAGCTTATCAGAGTTTACCTCTCAGTTCGACGACCTCCAGCTTGAGATCGACGAACTCCAGATTGTGTTCGACGAATTTATTCAAATCGACGAAATTTCTCTTCAGTTCAGTATTTCAGAAGGATTATTTTTATTCTATTCTCTGAACTCAGCAACAGATCTATTCCCATCAGATAAGTCAAGGATATTATCTTTCCTTTTATTATTCTCTTATTTCGAGAAAGTAGCCGTTTGGCTAATCGGAAAAGGATATCATTTAATGGAAAAGGAAAAGGAATTAAAGTCTTGCTTGCAGTTCCAATAAATAATCCTCCTTATTATTCTATTCCTTATTCAGAGGATTTGAAATTCAAATCAGAGATATATTGTAAAAAGAAAAAGGAAGACAGGAGGAGAGCAGTACCAGTATTATTGCAAAGAAGAAAATAGAGAAGAAGAATACAGTCGAGAGGAAGAAGAAAAAGAAATATACAGAAAGCCAAAAAGTTTTCAGATCTTCATCTTCCTCAAGCAGCACCTCTCAATCTCTGAGAACAACATCAACATTATTATCTCAGATTTCTGCTGCAAAGTTTTAAATCTTCAAGAGCAACAAACAATCTGAGAAACCTTAGTCTTTCATATTCATCAACTATCAAAGGAAGATCTACATTCAAGAGAAAGCTCCATCCTCAACTGTAAACTATTTTCTATTAGACAGGGGGAGCTTTACAACAACACAAATCCACTAGTCTTCTATAAGATTATTGACAGAGAAGAACTTCATAACCCTCTTTATCCCATCTTGTACAGGGTTATAACTCCCTTCAAAAGTTAACCCCTTGGTGGCAGGGCACCTGAACAAAAACCTGTAGTTTGGTTAGAGCACCTGATCAAAAGCTCGGTTGGTGTTTTGGGCACCTGATCAAAACCCCATTGGTGATAGGGCACCTGATCAAAAACCTAGTGGATTCCTACCAAGGGTGGTAGAAGAGTAGATGTACCCAGGTTTATTGGGGAACTACTATAGATCCTTGTGTCCTCTGTGATTGTGTTTATTTTCTGTGTTGTGCTGTGTGATCTCTTTGTGTTTTGTTTTTATAACTCACTCAGTACATATATATATATATTACTATTTTAACTCCGCTATAAAAATAAGTGAAAAACATTTTAATACTCTATTCACCCCCTCCTCCTCTAGAGTAAATCTAAGATCTAACCTCCCTTTCCTTTGATATCAGAGATTACTTTCAGCTGATATCAGAGGCCTTTCACTGACCTTCATTAACACTTATAACTCAAAAAATTTGTAAAAAGTAAGGAATAAATGGGAAATCACCAATTAAACTCAAAACAACTAAAAATGTAAAGCAAAAACTCATCTTTGAGAAGAATCTCAAAAACCCCATTCTACAACTCAAAACTTAAAACCCTAGATCTCAAAATCCTAGATCTATCATATACCATACTAAAACACTTCAATACATCAAAGGATTACAATTTAGGGGTAGAGAAATGCTTTAATCACAAAATATAAGAAGAAAAACAAAAAAAATTACCTAGATTTGAGAAGGGGAGTCGGCAAAACTGGAAGAGGAATGACTTGAAATGATGAGAATAAGAAAACAACTCAGATTTGTGGCTTTTATATAAAGTGAACTTAACTCCGGCGTTGAGCATAACGTCGGGCGTTATATCCTTTTTCTCTATAAATGTAATTTCTTTGTTGCCTATCTATTTGTATACCATTATATATATGTTTACACCATATTTACTCCTTCATTTACAGAAAAAATCAAAAATCAAAATATAAAAGGATAAAACATTTTAAAACCACCAAAAATATGCTTAAATAGCCTTCTAATCAATTGCAAATTCTCTGAAATTTCTACACTAAGAAAGTCTATATACATACTACCTATTCCAGAGAATTTTTTTCAAAAATATCAAAAAAATAGTGTCCTGTTTGGGCGTTAAGTACTTAACGCCAGACGTTAGCTCCTTTTGCCAAATTGAAATTATGATTTCTCTGCACTATTTCTGGTATTTTTATAATGAATTTTCTCTGTTTCTTTTCTCTGATTTGAAAATATTTTGTTATTAATTTGGTTGTTTCATTCTAAAATACAAAAAAATTTCAAATAATTCAAAATAATCAAAAATATGTTTTTGTTATTTTTATTGCGTTAAATATTTACAAAACTATGGTTTGACAATATGACTTCACAAGAGCAAACATCTTTATCATTTTTGTGTCGAATGGTCAAAATTGTTTTTGGCATACTCACAAAGATTTTCTTCGATGTCTAATTTTAATTTCAAATTTCCTAAACATTGTTTTATTTTGCCATGCCTTGAACTTAATCTGATTATGTGCAATGAAATAGTCTATAGAAAATTGTGTATAATTGCCTAGCATGCCTCTAAGTATGAGTAATGTTTTATGCTAATTAATGATTCATTCACTCACTATTTTGGTAATCTACATGTGCTCATAATCTTAGTCTTGCATGATTGTGTAGTGTACTAGTTTTTAACATATTAAGTTGTATTTCTAAATTACCTACACCATCTTTCAACCAATAAATTTCTTGCACACATAGAAGTGTTATTTCAAAAATTGTTAATATTTGCATCAACAAATGAATTCGGAGACCTTTGGCCCAAAATTTCAACAATATGAAATAAAATGCCAAAGATAACTCCACCAAGCTCTACTCACCCTCCTGATAAGTCTTAATGAGCATTGTGAGGTTGAGCACCTTGGAAAGAATTGTAAAGTGTCTTGTGCAAACACATTTCTTTTTATCACTTCTATTTGTACACCGGATCACTAAAAATAATTTTTTTTTATTAAAATGCTTATGTGATCCCCAAGCAATACTTCGCTCCCTGATAAGTCTTAATGAGCATTGTATGGGCGAAGCACCTTGGTTGTTGTACTCCTTTTATGTGCTTTGAACTTTTATTCTAGAATTGATGTGTGAAAGTAATTATAAGATTACAATCTTAATATTGTTGTTACTATTTCATTACATATGTCATGTGTTTTGATTATTTCACTTGTATACTTTTATCAAAACACCTTATGCACGCATCATTGTTTTTCATAAAGCTTCCACTCATGAGAATTGGATCCTAATGCAACATTACATAATTCTATACAAACTTAAGTAAAAGCACTAGATTGCAATGCATGATTTCTACAATGTTTTCTTTACTTGAAATACGAATTGGTTACATTATAGCTCTTATCTTTTTGAATATGTTAAATCATGCTTGCCTATTAGTTATGAAAATTTTCAAAGTTAAATGCTCAAATGTGAAGAGTCTAGACATATTGTTGGAATGGTCAAACTATAATAAAAATACTACTCTTAATTGTTTTGTTTTTGTTTTTCGCATTTCTATTTTGATCATGTATTTCTTTTACCATGGTTTATCATGCTTACTTCTAAGGTTATTCTTCACTTGTGCTTGCCAAACTATATTGCCTTTCTTCCAGCAAGTTTCTTAATTTTTTTTAAAGCAAGTGGTAGAATTCCTTTGGTAAAAAAAATGGAATATTGTTCGTTCACGCTAATTATATCTTTTCCGCTGTGCTACTCTCTCCCTTAGCTCAATCACGACTTACCTTATGTTTAAACTAAACTCTAAATCCTCTCTTAGTTATGTTCCAACTTTTGCCTTCTCTCTTCTAGTTTTGTTTCAACTCCACCCTCTTTTGCTAATAATAAAAGGGGGAGAATAAAATGATAAATCTTAATGATTAATGGAGTAGGATTCACTAGATTAAGGGGGAGCATAAATCTAGTCTCTGGGAGCATACACTAAGGGGGAGCACTTAAGTAGGGGGATCACAACTTAAACAATCTATAATTCTTATTATTGTCTCTATATTGCTTAGTGTCATATATCCATCTAAAAACACACATCTCTTATATATGAATCTGATTTATTTATATTGAATTTGTTATTATCAAAAGGGGGAGATTGTTGGAACATGGTTTTCCGCATCCCTTTGATTTGAGAATAATAAGTCCTACTTATATTTGAACTTATTTTCCATTGAGTTTTTAGCAAGTAGGTTTGAACAGATATGACACTAGGATGTTGCATTATTGGTCTGGACCTACTCACAAACTGAAAAGAGGGATGTGGTCTAACGCCAGGCGTTAGGACTTAATGTTGGGTGTTGACTCTCATTCCCATTATGATGATTATGGAAGGTGGGAAGCAGCCGTGATTGTAGGAGCACTTTAGGAATGATCTGACCTAACGCCAGCGTTGGCATCAACGCCAGAGTTAGGGTTGCCTAAAATGAATGTTTCCTAAAGTGCAGAATCTCCTTCCCGTTTTGAAGATCCGAGCCATCAAAACAATTCCATACTAGGTCAACACCAGGTGTTAGCCTTAACGCCGAAGTTAGCCTTCAGTCCTATAAATTGGTGGATTTCATCTTCTCCAACTACTGATTGAAGGGAGCCATATTCCAACACTTCAGAAACTCTTAGAGGGCCATATTTTCCAGACCATCATCTCCCACACAAATTCGAGAGAAGAATTCAAGGAGGATCGGACCAACGCTTACTCAATGTAAAGAACGCACGCTTCGACTTTGAGAATATTTAGCGAGCCTTAGCCATCTCCAGAATTCTTCATATGGAGTTTTTATTTGTGTTTTGCATTTTATTTGTAACCTTTTTATTATAATCGTGATGTAAATTTGCCTCGTGTTGGCGACTAGGTCTGGGTAGGATTTAAGGACGAATTCGCCTCGTGTTGGCGACTGGGTCTAGGGAGTAGATCTAGGGGGTGCTCGAGGCCATTCTAGGGATATAAGGACTAGAGCGTCTTGAGGCCGTATCCGGGATGGATAGGCTAAAGCCAACCGGGTCTTGGTGAGAAGAGACGGTATAGAAAACAAAAAGAATATTTTACTTTATCGCCTATGATTTCTAGCGTCATCAGAAATCAAAAATTTTAATATTATATTTCAAGTTAATAAAATCATGTCTTTCATTTATATTACTTGATCTCCTCTTTTTGTGTGGTTTTATCATTAGTTTAATCCCTTATCATTTCAAGTATTTTAAAATATAACAAAAGTTTTAAAACCCTTATTCACCCCCCCTAAGGGCGCCTCAAGATCCAACAAGAATAATTGCTCTGAAGGCTGATGATGATGGACCTTCCACCTCTGAAGAGGAAATGTTCAACCTCTTGGCCAGAAGATTCAGAAAGTGGGTCAAGACTGATGACTCCAGAAGAAAGGAATTGAGCTCTAGCAAGCCAAGATTTGCTAAGACTCCAAAGCATGATGTGATCTGCTTTGCCTGCAGAAAACCCGGACACATAGCTCTTTAATGTCCTGAAGAGCAAAGGGACAGGAGCAGCAATAACAAGGAGCACATAAAAAAGAAGTCCTTCAAGAAAAAGGACAAGAAGAAGGGAAAGGGTTTCACTATTGAAACCTGGAGTGACATAGAATCTGACTCAAGCTCCTCTTCATCAGAGAGTGATGAAGAAACCGTTGCTGAAGCTACCTGCCTGATGACCTTCAAGGCCCACTCAGGTGATGAAGAAGATCAGGTAAGTTTTTTTGATGACTTTGATTTTGATTCAGTAGAATTTAAAAATTGTTTTAAGGAATTTTGTAATGATTACCTTAAAGTTCAAAAAAAATAGAAATTATGATTTAAGGAATTATGATTTGAGAAATCAAAATTGTTTTAAGGAATTATGATTTCAGAAATCAAATTTATAAAAAGGAAACATTAATAACTAATCTAACCAATGAAAACTCAAAACTAAAAGAAGAGCTTATAAAGGCAAAAGCCTTTGAAGAATCACTCAATGAGAGAAGTCAAAAGCTCAAGGACATTACACAAAATCTCTCTGTGAGATTTAAGCACCTTAGTTTAGGAGCAAACCCATCTACCAGCTTAAAAGTCCCTAGTAGTCCTGCCTAGAAAAATCCAGTCACCTTTGTTAGACCTAGTGGTTTTAAAATAACTAAGCCAGACCATTAATTGAAATTCTAGACAACAATACCCTGAAAGATTCACTGTATTTAATAAAATAAATCCTAATATTGAGAAGAGAACTCTAGGGAAAAACAATTCAGAGAAACAAATGAATGCCAATCAAAAGGCTAAGGCCAAAAGTAAAATTATTAGACATTCCACAGTCCTATTATATTTAGATACATTCTATGCACATTACCAGTACCAAGGTAATAAATTTAGGTTTAATAAACCTATTCTTTGCCATCCAAAAGGATATCATGAAAGACCATTTTATTCCTTTATATCATCCTATAATGGTAAAAGCAAAGGGCCCAAGGTAATCTTGGTACCTTCTAATATTTGAATTACTTGTGCAGGAAAATGTAGGGTTCTTCCCTTAGAAACAATGAAGGGAAAGGAAGAATTAAATCTTCAATAAAGAACTACAAATATTCAAAGGGAGTGATCTCATCTCTAAAACCATATAATGTGTTTACAGTTCATAAAAATAATCCTATAAGTGCTAATTTCAATAAATACAATTGCTGGGAAAAACAACAAATATTTTCCTAAAAAAACAATTGCATAACCAGAGTTGCGTCGAATAGATTTCGACACACCGTCAAGTTCTACTCGACGCCAGCTTCGAGAGCCACTTCGAATAGATTATTCGAATAGCATTCGACGTAGCATTGAATTCATATCGACGCATGCGTCGATTTAATAGTTGATGTACAAAATCGAAGTCACGTCAATTACAAATCCATGCAACATCGACATGTCAAGCGCGCCCAGTTTTACTTCTAGAAGCTGCTTCGACATGTTTTTGCGCGCTGAATATTAATCCTTGTCGACATTACTTCGAATACAACCCTAAGTTGCGACGAATCGTCTTCTTTTAAGCAACTTAGACGTTGAAGTTATTACACTTTTGAATTTTCTCTCTCTTGCTCTCGTGCTTTCTTACTTTCCAGTTCTCTCGTGTTTTTGCTCTCTCTCTCTCTCTTTCTTGTTTTCAATTATGCAGGTACTATAGATTCTATGGACCTCCAAAGGTCAACTCTGGTTTTGATGTGGATATAGAATCTTTCAATGCGGCTTCTGAGAACTTCAAGGCCATTCTCGGCCTATTCCAAACTGTTGGGCTAACAAAGCTAATCTCTACTAGGTGCAAGATCTATGATATCAAGTTAACAGAGCTGAAAGATAACATACACATTGGAGATGATTGATCTCTCATTGGGAGAATCTATGGGAATGATATCACCATTACAGAGGAAATGTTTTGTCAAACCTTTGATCTACCAACTGGTAGTGATTCTGATGAACTGACAAGGGCAGAGATAAGTAATGCATTACAGATAATGCAGTTCAGAAAAGAAAAGACCATAAATCTGAAGAAAAATGATCTGGTTGAAGAGTATAAATTTTTGGCTGATATTGTGGGAAAGGTGTTGTTATGCAAGATTTCAGCACATGATGCTATACCAAAACAACAATTGCAGATAATGAGATCTCTAGTACTCAACAAGAGAATTCATTGGGTGAGGTGCCTCCTTAAGTTGACTGACCATAAATACTCACATAAGGAGAATGCCTATATGAGAAAAATGAGTGAAGTCCTGCTCCATCATTACCCAATGGTCTATAAATCAAAAGGGGTGTCAATTCCACTTGGCAAAAGAATCAATATTGGTGTTTTCTCTAAGTGGACCAGGAAAATTCTGAAGCCTGGTCAAGTTGCACCCTCTCCTCCTTCTTCTCTAGCTCCTCTGGATCATGAGATAGTCTTTACAGACATTCTAGATAATACCCCAGCTCAAGATCTCCAATCAATTACACCTGATCCAACACCAGAGCCTGCACCTCAGATTCTCACCCCACAACAACAACAACCATCAATCACTCCATCTGTTGAAGATCTCCCAGTCATCCATGAAGATAATCAAGGACATTCCCCTATCTACCACAATCTTACATACATCAATGCTGATTCAACTGAAATTCCTCCAGTCAACATATCCACACCTCCAGTTGATATTAATTCTACCTGCTTCTACCTCCCAATCAATATATCCATTTGATGTTGATCAGATAATCTCTAAAGCAGTGGGGTTGTCCATTGGTACTTTTGCTGATCTGCTGCTGACACAAGCAAGGAAATTAAACATGAAATATTCTCAGATGGAGATTGAAGTGCAAGAATCAAAGGAGTCTCTTCTGGCATTCAAAACCTTTGTGTCCTCCTCAATGGTAACTAAATCTTTCTTAATATACCTTGTAAGTAAGGTTTAAAAGGGGGAGAATATCCATGAGGAGGAAATGCCTGATCAAGAAAATGAGAGTGGCCAGGAGAAGGACAAGAATGTAGAGAAGGACAAGAATGCTGAAATTCCTGCTCCAGAAGAGGAAGTTGTTGACCCTAGCAAGATAACTATATTCTAAAAAGTAATTCCAGAGGGAGGTCCTGTTCCTATTTCAGTTCCTGTTCCAGATGCACAAATCCAGGTGGAGCTTCCTGCACTAACTCATGGGGAGCTTCTTACAACTCCTCAGGAATATCTTGTAGTAAGCCAGGAAGAGCCCCTTATCAATGAACAGATCTTAGCAGATGAACAGATTTTAGAAGATGTTATAAAAATAGCTAAAGCGGATGCCCAGTAGCTGAAGAGGAAGCAAAAATTCAGGGGGATCCTCACAAAGAAGATGTCACTCATTAAGAAGCCAACATGGATGCTGAAGAGGAGGACGAGCATCTGGTGTTTGCATCAAGAAAAGTAATACAAAAGTTTTTTTCAAGGAAGAGAAAACTCCTCAAAGGAGTAGTACAATACATGTAACTAGCTAATATACAGTTTCTATGATATGGTGATGGAAGACAATCTGATTAAATTGGAAGTTTATCATAATGGTCTAGGCTGCTGTACAATGATGCCATTTGTTTCTTTATATATTTGTTTGTACTCCATTTTTATTTTAACGGCTTGTTTGAAATCACTTAAATTATTTGTAAAATTTGTTAAGATAAATATGGGGAGATTGTTGGGAAAAACACCATTGTGATTTATCTTACAAATTATCTTAAAGTGATTTCATAATCTAGGATGTATTACCCATATTATATAGGAGGGGTAATTTGGTCATTAGATGTCCTAGGATATCACACTCACACTAGAGTGTCAAGACCAGTCCAAATTATGCACAAAATTCAGTTGAGTTAAAATTACGTCGAATAGAAGTCGACGCAACTTCGACTGAAAGTCGAAGCAACTTCGAATACAAGTAGAAGTAACTTGGACTGAAGTTGAAGTATAGTTGAAGTCGACGCAACGTCGAGATATACTCGACACAGAAGACAGAGCTTGTCAAAACAATATCAGAAGTCGGCTCAACTTTGACAAGAATTCGATGCAGAAGATGAAGTTCAAAGTCCAAGTCTTCAACTCGATGGATACGTAGATAAGGACTCAATGCAACGTCGATATATGAGTTTATTCAATACTGAGAAAGAATTTGAAACAACTTCTATTACAACCCAGAGGTGCGTCAATTAAAAGGAAGATGAAGTCGATGCTATGTCGAATATTGACAGAAATAGAATATTTTTTGCTGTCTTTTCTGATGCTTTTCCAAAAGGTATCCAAGGATATAATTCAAATTCTAACGCCTCGTTTATTACCAAGAATGGAATGATGTACTCCAGAGAGACAACAAAGACATTCTTGGAAGTTATTCAAACTAGATTGACGGGTCAAGAACAGAAATAGAAAGAAATCTTTATAATCCAATGGATATTCCTTCTAGGTATAGAATAGTAGAGGAAAGTATTTCAGACCCTATTCGACAGTGAATAAAGATTACAGAGGAAGAAAAACAACATAACAATCCAAGTTATTCAATCATCTTCTTCCTCAAGCTCTCTCTCTCTCTCTCTCTCTCACACAGAAAGAACAAGGAGAATATCTCTGTACAGAAATATACAAAGGCTCTGCTTCTTCTTCTTCTTCTTCTTCTACAGCAGGAAGCCATCAAGTGTACAGAGAGATAATCAGGATCACAAGCTTTTAACCCTTGCATTCTTCTCTACCTTAAGCAAGGGTTCATTCAAAACAGATCCTGAAGAACACCAACAGAAGAAACTACATTTTCTACTTCTTCTTTCGATGTCTTATTCTGTAATTGTGAAAGAGTCCTAAGAATCCCTCTCCAAAGGTCTCAATGGTTCTAAGAGTCTCCTTATCAAAAGATTCAGTAGTTTGTTCTAAGAGTCTCCTTATCAAAAGACTGAATTAGTGGTTCTAAGAGTCTCCTTATCAAAAGACTCAGTTAGTGGTTCTAAGAGTCTCCTTATCAAAAAACTCAGGCACTAGATAGTGCATTCCTACCAAGATGGTAGAAGAGTGGAATACCTATATTTTGGGGAACCATTATAAAACTTGTCTCTTCTGTGTATTGCTTTTCTGTGCTGTACCTTTTAATATTACTGTAATCTGTGATTAATTTATTTTGTGTTGGTTTTTTCTGATAACATAGTCATTAGAAGTTTTGTATTGTGTGTGCACATTTTGTATAAAAGTTTTAATCTATATCCACCCCTTCTAGTGAATACTCAGTGGTTACACTGTGCACTTTCAATCACTTTTCAAAGATAAATTTTCTAAACATAATCTTTCATTTTGTTCTTTTACAAAAATAAACTCCTTTTCAAGCTCCTTATATGTTTCTTTTAATTCATTATATTCTATTCAAGGTGAAGCAATTTTCATTAAAAAGCACGAGATAGAACTAGACATGTCACGATTAATTTCTACATTAGATTTTGCTTTTAAACTTTTATTTTCTAAACGTAATTTTGAGTTAACATTTTTCAATTTCTTAATTTTATGTTTAGCACTATTGAGCATATGTAATGTCGAAATCGAAGTTGTCGCAAAGAGAGAATTTTTGCTCACTATGCTCTCGGATGTGGCAAGATTTGAACAAATCGTTCCTTTGACATCTTCATCTTCCTCTTCCATTGATGTGTTATTATCTTCCCTTCTGCTTGGCGTGCACTGAAAGTATCTAGTTGCTACCTAAATCACATAGGGGGGGGGGGTGAATAGGTGAGTTCTATGGATTTTTAAGCGGAATTAAAATCTTGAAATAAAAGCACACAGAAAACAAAGAACAAACAAACACAAGGATTTATAGTGGTTCCCCGGAATGGGTACGTCCACATTCCCGCCTCACCTATCTAGCACGCCCGGCTAGACTAGGCTATTTCACTAATCTCAGATTAAAAATTACCTTACAACTCGGAGTATACAACTCCTACAAACTCGGAGAACAACCTCTCCTACAAAAACTCGAAGAACAAACTCTCCTACAAACTCGATCCTCTAAACTAGGATCTATAAGAACTTGGAAGATAAACTTCCTACAAAGTATGTAAATGGATTTTACAAAAACATTAGATTGAAAAACAATCATTTAGAAACTCAAGGAGATTCAACTTCTTCAGATATGAGAAAAATTGATCTTCTTCTTCCTTGAATGAGATGAAAGCTTGAACTTGAACGGGGAAGAAGAAATATTTGACTTGAACAACTTGATCTGAAAATTTATCGAGGCAACAAGATCTATAAGGCACTTGAATGAATCTTAACTCAGTGATCTTGTTGAATCGAATCTTGGAGAAGAATCGTGCAGAAAACTTGTCGGCGACAGAAAAGCTTCTTTGCGAGAACGAAGGTGGCCGACGGAGATTATGATCTTTCTTTTCAAATGAGCATGATTAGGGTTTAATGAAATTTCCTTTAAGTATTTATAGGTCCTTCTCAAACGGCTATAAACGAGACTTAAGGAATGAGATCCACGTGTACTATACATGGAAGAAACCCTACAAAGAAAAATCGGCAGCGAATTGAAGAAAACGCGCTCTGTCAGCATTCGTCGAATGAACTCGTGGAATAATATATTACTCGACGAATTCACTTATGATTCGACAAAAAAGACTTAGCAAAAAGCACTGAGACGGGAAGAAAGAGTTCTAAGTCCACTCGAGAATTTCACGAGAGCACTCGATGAATTCGTCGAGTGTTTACGAGAAATCGGCAGACCACTCGACGGATTCGGCGAGTGTTCTCGAGTGAACAAAACTTTACTCGACGAAAAATACTTGTTAATTTTCTCTGAGACCTCTCGAGTAAATTCAACGAATAACTAAGTCTTCACGAGATGTCTCGACGAATTCAATTTGATTTCTCGAGAGCACTCGACGAAAAAGACTTAGATAAAACTTCTTCCAATCCTGAATCCAACAACTACCTCAACTTGTCTTCTCCACAGTGTTTGAATATGAAGTACATCCCAATAGAGAGATTTCATATGAGTCAACACCTTGGTCTACGCAATGAAAGATTACATTGCATATGCCTGTGTTTTATGACTCATTGAAACCTGACATTGGTTTGTACTTAGCAAATAATATCCTGCAAACACACAACTAAGATGCCACATCAAATACAATATCAATTCATCTTAGTTCAAGGGACACTTCTTCAAATCAAGGTTATTGTGGCTACAATACCCAACAATCTCCCCCTATTTGAAAATCATAATCATAAACAAAGAGCATGACATAAAAAAATTAACAATATGAATTAAAACATCAAAACATTAATAGATATATAAATGTTTTCAGGATTTCAACACAGTCACAACACACAGCTAAGGCATTTTAGCCTTCCCCTCCTTGCTTTTCTTCAGCTACTTGGCAAAGTATGCTTTTGGCTTTGGGTAGTATCTTGGAGGAGGTGGAGGAGCATTTGGATTGTTATACCCATGATCTCTGAAGTGAATTTTCCTTTTCAACTTTGCTGCCTTGTGCTTGTTGATCTCTTCCGGACTGTAATAATTCTGGGGCTCATCATTTGATATGTCAATCAATTTGTAAGTATCCAAGATTATAGCTTTAGATGTTGGACTCCAAACTTCAGAAAATTCTCTTCTTTTTGCCACTGGCTCTTTGAATTCTATGTCTGGTCCTCTTCTTGCAGAAGGATCTGACTTACTGGAAAAAGGACCTTCACCATATTTTCTTTTATTTATAACAGTCTCTGATGGTTCAGAAATATCTTATGGGTCAGACCAAACTTGAGTATACTGCACTGGAGGGATAGGAGCTATGTCTTCATAAAATTGCTCAGGAATGGTTTGATCTTAAGATCTTCCCATATGCCCTTCATATAGCCACTGGAAGCTTTGATGGTTGAAGAGATTGGCTTCATAAAACTTGCTCTCAACTTCCCTGCTCAATTCATGCATTTGACATAAGATCTTCTCCTCCCCCTTTCTGACTTCTTCATTTAGGGTTTGGAGAATTTCTTCCTTGAAGCTTGATAAATCTGCAATTACCCGATCCTTGGTGCTTTCTCCTTGCTGATAAATTGAGCCTTGACCTTCTAACAAAGCCTTTGAATTATTGTAGACATGCTTTAGACCTTCATTAGTAAAGCTTACAGCCTTTACACCATTTGTAAAGTAATTATCCAAGTCATCCTTCATGGTAGATATACTATGCTTCACCTCTGCTAGGCTATTGTTTAAATATGATTCAACCTCTTTAACCTTGTCAAACACTTGCTTCATTGAAAATTCAAAAGGCTCTGCTTGAGTCTTGAGCAAGGCCTCAATTGATTGTAGCAATTCATAATTTGAGGTTGAAGCAACTGGAGCATGACTACTATGAATAGGAAGAGTGCCTTGGCTCTCATCATTGAACATGAGCTCATCAGACTGAACTCCTCCTAGAGAGGGAACATTCAGATGCAATTCATTCTCCTGAGCAGGAGGTGCATATTGCACATCCTGTCCTTCATCCTTTTCAGACAAAATCTCTGTAGCTTGAACTTAACTTACCTCTTTCTCATGCTCCCCCTCAGACATTGTAGGAGACTTCTCTTCAGCTGGAGGAACAAAATCAGCACTAAGAATACCTTTTTCAACAAAACAACTTGCCTGAACTGGCTCAGTCTCAGGGCCATCACCATCATCATCATCATCATCATCACCATCATTATCAACATCATTGGCATCATCATTGCCATCATCATCACCATCATCATCAGCTTCAGCACTATCAACATTAACAACTTCCATATCCTCAGCATCAACAGATATCCTTTCTGGCTCTCTTGCATGAAGATTAAGTATCTTTTCTGAGTAGTGCCCAAGGACCATATTGAGACTCTTCTCAATATTAACAACAAAAGCAATAGACTGACTTTGTAGACTTGGAGGGGCTGGCTTAGCTGGAGAGGGATCTTTTTGAACTGTTCACTCTGGAGCTTGAGATCTCTCCCCCTGAACTGGTGGAACAATTAGAGCTTGAGAGCTCTCCCCCTAGACTGGTGGTACATCTGAATGTGGGACAGACCTAGAGAGGGTTGATGACTTTCCTCTTCTTCCTCCATTTCTTCCTCTTCTTCAGACCTGGCCTTACAATTCTTTTCCCATTTGGACAGAATGGAAGAATCAATCTTTTTCAAGTGGTTAATGAGGCTTCCAGAAGCCATATCAAACTGGTCTCCATCCAGTTAATTGAGGTAGAGAGAGATGATCCTTCCAAATTTAGGAATCATCAAACTAGCCTTGATCTTTTCAAATAAAATCAAACCCCAATTCACCTTCTTCCTGTAGATTACGGCTGCTACCAACTTGAACATGTCATTAGAGAGGTAGTCGTGTGAACCTACCTTGCATAGAAAAACCTTTCCCAGAATATCTGAGATAAGTTTGCCTTCTCCATTCATGTACTTTCTTCGAACATCAGTGGTCCCTCTTGGCAAGCCACAAAACAATAGTGCCTTGTTGTGATCCTCTTCAAACAAACAATCTTCTTCCTAAATTGCCAGCAAACCTTAGAAGCCTGGACAATTTTGATGGCTTCATCTTGATTACCCTATCTCTTACTGTCGACTTGATGACGTCTCCATGGTGTCGAATCTTGGCGTTCTTGAAGAAATCCAGAACATCCATGTCAAGCACGCGACAAGGGTATTTGAGGACGAAAGAGAGGTCGGCTTCTTCTAGGCAAAGGACAATATTTCTGAACTCGTCTGTAGCACTTGCGTATACAGTTCTAACCAACTCTCCCCTTACCTGAAGGAGTCCTGAGCTTTTGCGAGACATTTCCACTTGAAACAACGAAGGATTTCGGCGAGGAAGATGAATCGATGAAAGATTCCGGTATTAATGTTTTGAAGTGAGAGAAGGCGCGTACCTGTTATAGGAAATGACTCTTCAGATCCAATAATTAAAGAAATTAGGTTGAAAATCTGGCAGATTAGCATTCGACAAAATTGTCCTGAAGATTCGTCGAAATGACTTGAGTAAATTCATCAATTCGTTGAAATAACTCAACGACAATAATTTTTCGTAGAAACAATTCTTGAATACTCGACGAATTCGTCGACTTGACTCGTGTAATTTCCTTAATTTCTTTGAAAGATCCAATTTTTTGATTTGAGCATGATTCCTTTGACCTTTCTTCAAGAATCCTTGTTCATAATACCAAGTTCCAATTTGAAATAATTGAACTTGGTCTCATCAAGCGGTTTCGTGAAAATATCTGAAACTTGCTTATCCGTCGGGACATAACTGAGGTTGATGTCCTTGTTATCCACAAGCTCCCGGATGAAGTGATAATGTATCTCTATGTATTTTGTCCGGCTGTGGTAGACTAGATTATTGGCAATTGCTATTGCACTTGATGAGTCACAGAACTTCGGAATGTCCTTTAACTTTATGTTGTAGTCTTCAAGCTGATTCCTGATCCACAGAAGTTATGCACAACAACTGCCTACGGAGATATACTCTGATTCAGCAGTTGAAATTGCTACACAATTCTACTTCTTGCTACTCCAAGAGACAAGTCTCCTTCCAAGGACTTGGCATGTCCCGAAAGTGATTTTCCAGTCATCCCTGCTACCTGCAAAATCAACATCTGAAAAGCATGTTAGTTCAAAGTCATTACTTCTTGGGTACCATAAATCAAGATTCAGTGTGCCTTCAAGGTATCTCAAAATCCTCTTTGCAGCGGCATAATGAGATTCCTTAGAGTTCACCTGAAATCTAGCACAAACATATGTTGAAAACATTATGTCCGGTCTACTGGCAGTAAGGTAGAGCAAGGATCCAATTATGCTTCTGTACTTGGTTTCATCAAAAGGTTTCCCTTTCTCATCCTTGTCCAGAGTCATAGTTCTGCCCATTGGAGTCCTCATTGAGGTTTCATTCTCCATTTCGAATTTCTTAATTAACTCTTTGGTAAACTTCGTCTGAGAGATGAAAATTCCATCTTCAGATTGTTTCACATGAAGTCCTAAGAAATACTTCAGCTCACTCACACTACTCATTTCAAATTTCCCTTGCATCAAGTTAGAGAACTTTTTGCAAAGGTTATCATCCGTAGATCCAAGGATAATGTCGTCGACATAGATTTGCACTAGCAAAATCATGCATTTTACTTCCCTAAGAAATAATGTCTTATCTATATTTTCTCTTGTGAATTTGTTCTCAGGAAAAAAAGTTAGAGAGGGTCTCATACCAAGCTCGGGGTGCTTGTTTTAGACCATATAACGCTTTTCGTAAAAAATAAACATAATCAGGGAGGGAGGAATCAACAAAACCTGGGGGGGTTGTTCTACGTGTACTTCTTCCTTTAAATTACCATTAAGGAAGGCTGACTTCACGTTCATTTGATAAAACTTAAATCCCTTGTGAGCAGCATACGCTAGAAAAAACCGCATGGCTTCGAGTCTTGCAACTAGAGCATAAGTTTGATCAAAGTCGATCCCTTCTTCTTGTCGGTATCCTTGGGCAACAAGTCTGGTCTTGTTCTTGATGATTACACCGTCCTCATCCAGCTTGTTTCTGTAAACCCATTTTGTTCCGATGACATTCTGACCTTTGGGCCTTGACACTAGCTTCCAAACTTTGCATCTTTTGAATTGATTGAGCTCCTCTTGCATTGCAATGATCCATGAAGCATCCTCTTTGGCCTCTTCAAATTTCTTTGGCTTAACCTGCGAAAGAAAACTTAAATGCAAAATTGCGTTAATTGTACCTCTTCTTGTCCTTATTCCGACTCTGGTATCTCCGATGATTTGATTTGCTGGATGATCTTTCTGATGTCTGATCATCAGATTTCTTGCATCATCCCTAATAACATGTTCTTCTGCTTCTGGTACGTCTTCTATTTCTTAAGGTTCTTCTTCTTCAGGTGTGAATGGGTCATTTACTGAAGCTGTCCCTGGAGCATCTTCTTTGATGACTTCTTCCAAGTTTAGTTCTTTCAGTTTCAAACTTGCACCTGCATCTTCAACAAAAATACTAGAAGAGCTGTTGCGAAGCATTCTCGTCTCATCAAATACAACATTTATGGATTCTTCTACAACCAAAGTTTTCTTGTTGAAAATCCTACATGCCTTACTATGGCTACTATAGCCTACAAAATACCTTCAAAACAATTTTCACTAAACTTAGTTTTGTAATACTTCACATTGTTAAGAACAAAACATTTACTGTCAAAAATTCTAAAATAAGATACAGTTGGTTTCCTGTCCTTTAGAAGTTCATAAGGTGTCTTATGATGGTTCTTATTGATTAGTGCTCTGTTTTGCACGTGACAAGCAATGTTGACGGCTTCTGCTCGGAAATATTCTGGAAGAGAAGAATCATTCAACATTGTCCTGCTTGCCTTTATGAGTGTCCTATTTTTTCTCTCGGCAACTCCATTTTGTTGTGGAGTATGAGGAGAGGAAAACTCATGAAAGATACCTAAGCTTTCACAAAATTCTGTCATTGCCCCAGACTTGAATTCTGTTCCGTGGTCACTTCTGATTTTGACTACGGAGCAGTTTATTTCATTATGGATTTGCCTAACAAAATTAGTGAAAGAGACAAAAGTATCTGACTTGTGTTTTAGAAAGAATACTCAAGCAAAATGTGAGTAGTCATCAACAATTACCAACGTATAAACTTTAACTCCTAAACTCCTAACTGGCATGGGACCAAATAGATCCATATGAAGCAGATATAAACATCTGGTAGAATCTTTGCCAATTATGCTCTTAAAGTTAGCCCGAGTCTGCTTGCCCATTTGGCATGCATGACAATGTCTCTCTTTAATGCACTTAACATCAGGTGCATCACACACGAAGATATGAGAAAATAACATATTTATAGTTTTGAAATTAATATGTTCTAGTCTCTTGTGTCATTGATCACAAAGAGATGCATTATCTTTTGTCAAAAAGCATACTAGAGTAGAAGAATCTAAGCAAAGGAAATTTAAGCAGAAAATATTTCTACTCCGAGTGCCTGTTAAAATAGATTCTGACGAATCAGACGACTTTATCAAGCACTTGTCCTTGTAGAACTCAACCATATAGCCTTTGTCACATAATTGACTTATGCTAATAAGATTATGTTGTAATCCCTTAACATAAGCTACGTCTGTGAAAGAGACTATACCGTTGGTAATCATACCATAGCCTTTTGTGATCCCCCGATCAGATCCACCAAAGATAACTTTTGAACCATCCTTGATTGGGGTGTAGTTTTGCAATAGGCTTCTTATTCTGGTCATGTGCCGTGAACATCCACTGTCCAAATACCATATAGGCGTGTTGTTGGCCTTTAGACATACCTGCAATCAATTAATTTATGCAATGATGAGTATGCAATGATGAGTATGTTATGCAATGAAATGTTTATCCTATGATTTAACACATATGTATAAATTCACCCACATGACTCTATGCACATGAATCTTTCTCCTTCCTACTTTTCGGAGGTAACTGACCTCTCTGGCACCTCCCGTCGTGGTCAAATGGAGACAGTGGGACAGGCATCTCCACTACTACGTGGGTATGCACACTACCAGACCTAGCCCCTATGTGTAAACCTCCACCTCCCAGTAATTGAGCACGACCGAGGGGAGTTTTATTCCCAGAACAGCCGCCTTGCGATAGAGCCAACTCACGGGCTAGCAACCACCACAAAACACCTATTCTGCTGGCAATTTCCAAATATCAAAGGTCAACCACAATATTAAAGGAATGAAAATCTAAAGTCCACATCACATTAAATAGAAATAGTAGTCCATAAAATAATAATAAAGATAGATACATTACATGTACAAGATAAAATACAAACTACTACAAGCGGAAGATCTCTAATGTCTCACATCTGTTGCGGGAGGGGCCGGTACATGTCGCATCATCACGTCAGGCTCTACCTCTCTGTCCCGGTGGTCCTCCAGCTCGAGGTGTTGCTTCTGCGTCGGCACGGTCCCCTAAAATGATGTGGCCTACTGACCGTTAGTCAAAAAGACTAAGTGGTTTCGACATCCTCTCCCCCGACCACTCCTAGGCACCGGGCAGATGGATGAAAAAGGAAGGTACAATATAAGCAGTAATAATAATACAAGCAGGTGACATAAGGGATAATGTATTCTATGGTGTCATTCATAACAATATATCAAGTAGTTGTACATGTAGGAATAATAAGTATGTTATAGTTCTCATTACATGGTTATAGATCTGCATCTACTTGTTAAACCACAAAATCAACTACAATGTACAATCATATAGCAACAGATAATAAATAACTTAACTTATTAAAATGTCCACACAGATTTATAAGTTAAGGGTCGTTCTAGCAAGTAAAGTAACTCATCATATAAAAGAGCTCATATAAATTTATATGATAAGGATCTTTGGTGAAGGTTTATGATATACATGTTATACTATGATATGATGACTCCCATGCAGTTACCCACACACGCAAACTCGATGTCGACATATACTTTTAGTTCCCACTTTTCGAGGGTAGCTAACCTCTCAGGCGCCTCTCGTCGTGGTCAAACGGAGACAGTGGAGCGGGCGTCTCCACTACTAGGTGGGTGTAACACACTACCAGACCTAGGCCTTACGTACGCCTCAACGTGTGAGCATTGGAGAGCCTCTTCTTACTCTTGCTGGAATGAACCAAACCAGACCTCCAAGGCTTAGGGAAGAGTTTTTGGGAAAGTGTCTCCAGGACACCAGCTGAGCTGGCCCGCTAGACCTCCACGCCTTTAGCCAAGTCCGCATGCTTCCATCAGTGTGACGACTGGACACACATCGTAAAGCCACCACAAGTAATCCAACCATTAGGATCTATAAGCACTTGCACAAGTAGACATCCACACCTCATATGAAACACTGAGCTAACAGCTCCCAGGGACTATCAACCAAGTCCTATCTACACTCATCCACCAGGATATATAAGATGGTTATATAAGTCCCGAGTGACAACACCCTATAACCTAGGGTTCAAGTCCTGTGTGGGTAAGTATAAACCATAATAATTTAATCATGATCCTAAGGATTACTTATGGTACTAAAGTGTATATATCCTTTGATTATGTGACATAATTAAAGTTAATTAAATGCCTAGAATTTTTAACTCCAAAAATCTCAATTTTCACGGAGATGATTCTCGTCCTCATAATGTGTGTATGACCCAAATATCATTAACATCTAACAAGCCATTTGTGATAAATTCACAAAATACATACATGTGTTATATGTACACCAAATACCCATTCATCACATTTACATGCATGTGGAATCGACCAACGTGCAGAGCTCCAAATGACTTCAAATTTATACCATAGATATTAAATGACCTAAAGAACATGCCATCATAGTTTTGGTATTTTCACATCACTTAAGGTATAAAAAATTCATTTATATCATTAGTGTTACACCTCTACATTTTCACAAAAATGTTAGAAATATTAAATCCAAAAATTCTTAAATTCACAGATATGGTGCATAACATCTTGACACACATTGGGTCCAAATTTCATAGACATGCAAGCAATAATTGTAGAGATATACCAAATTGTGAATTTTCATGGCCTTAATAATACCCCAACTTTGAATTAGGATTGTGAGAGGTACAGGTCACCTTAGAAGGAGTTTAAGTATAATTCGGGAAGCCCTCACCAAGGGATACAACATTTATGTTGAAGCCTTGGTCTGGATCTAACCAGAGCTAGCTCAAAATTGAGCTTGAAATGACTTATCTGAGTTTGACAAAAGTCAACTTCTCTTGACAGAAGCCGAGGCCTGCATATAGCTGATCTGCGCGAATCATGACGCAGATGCAGCGGTCCCCCATCATCTTCAACTCTGATACTAGCAAAGGCTACATCAATCCTCTGGGGATCTTGCACTCCGACTTCACCCGCTGGAAAATCTCACAGTGGGTGAGATCCCTCTTCATTCCGGGCCAGTACATTGTCCGCCGCAGGTCCACAATCATCTTGGTGATCCTGGGATGCACCGAGTACTTGGTGCAGTGTGGCTCTCTTAAGATATCTTCCTGGATCCCTCCCCTACGGGAATGTATACTTGGCCACAAAAATGAACGAGGTCCTCTCATAGTGTATTATCCCCTGAAGAAACATCCTCTAGTGCACGAAAAATAGAATCCAACGATGCATCCTTCCTCTATTCGGCTCGGATACGGCCGCGAATGTCACAAATGATGCTCATAGATGCCAGGTACACGGCATAGACCTCAGTATCAGCTTTGGATGATGGTAAAATGCATGCCCTCCAACTTCTTAACCAACTCCATAGCCATCAGGCGGGGCTCGATGCTAGATGTCCTTGCCCATCTGCTCAACACATCAGCCACCGAGTTCGCCTTCCCAGGATGATACTGCAATGTGTAATCATATTCACATGTGAATTCCATCCACCGACGCTGCCTCAGGTTCAAATCCTTCTGCCTGTCGATGTATTTCAGATTTTTGTGATCTGAACAAATCTCGCAGTGAACGTCGTACAAAAAATGTCTCCAGATCTTTAAGGTGAATGCCACCGCTCTGAGCTCCAAATAGTGCACCTGGTAATTCTGCTCATGCTTCTTCAACCGCCTTGAAGCATAAATGATCACATGGTCGTGCTGCATTAGTACGACGCCCATCCCTTGGTATGACACATCTGTATATATCTGGAATTCCTCCTTCCCAGATGGAACGACAAGGATCGGCGCTGAGGTGAGGCGATCCTTCAGCTCCTGAAATGAAGCTTCACACTTGGGAGACCAATCAAAGGGCACATACTTCTTGGTCAATGCGGCGAGGGGAAGCGTGATCTTCAAAAATCCTTCTACGAACTTGCGGTAGTAACCGGCAAGTCCTAGAAAACTGCGTACATCCGTCGCCGACTTCAAAAGCGGCCAATCCTTGATTGCGTGTACCTTGGCAGGGTCCACGGACAACCCCGTCCCACTGACGGTATGGCCTAAGAAGGCAACCTCCCTAAGCCAGAACTAACACTGTGTAAATTTGGCAAATAGGTTGTGCTCCATAAGCTTTCCCAAGACAAGCGCCAAATGACGGGCATGATCCTCCTTGGTCTTTGAGTAGACCAAAATATCATCAATAAATACTATGACAAACACATCCAGGTATGGTTAAAATACTCTATTCACCAAGCTCATAAATGCGAAGGGAGCATTTGTGTGCCCAGAAGGCATGACTGTGAAGTCATAAAGGTCGTACCTCGAACTGAAAGCGGTCTTCGGGATGACTTCCTCTTGGATCCTAAGTTGATAATATCCCGACCGTAAATCTAGCTTCGAGAACCAATGCGCTCCCTCAAGCTGGTCAAAGAGCTCGTCTATCCTAGGCAATGGATACGTATTCCAGATCGTCAACCGGTTGAGCTCCTGATAGTCGATGCACAATTGGAGCAAGCCATCCTTCTTCTTAATGAATAATACTGGAGCTCCCCAAGAAGATGAATTGGGGCGGACGAACCCCAAATCCACTCATTCATGTAACTGCGTACGGAACTCAGCAAGCTCATTAGGTTCCATCCTATATGGGGCTCGGGATACGGGCCTGGATCCCGGTATCAACTTGATCTGGAAGTCAGCCTCCCAATGCGAGGGTAGTATAGGCAGTTTTTCTGGAAAAACATCAGAAAAGTCTTGAACTATGGGTATGTCAGAAACACTAGCCTTCGTCTCCTTCATCTCGAAGCAAATTATATACACCTCATCTTCCTGTATGTGAGCCTTACTAACTTGAATGGAAGATAACAGGAGACACAAGATGGGTTTAATACCTTCGATGACAACTTCAGTATCATTGTGTCACAAGGTGATCTGCTTCGCCAAGCAATCAATCTTCGCATGATTCCATTGTAACCACGTCATGCCAGGATAAAGTCAAAGTTCGGCATTCTTAGTACCATGGTCGGTGCCTCGAATAGTTTTCCGTCGATGGACATCTTCATGCTGCACTTTGCGGATGATAATATCTCTGATCCATCTGAAAGGCGCACTATCCTGGTGATTCTCGTAAAGTGTTGTACTCCATCCAGATCCTCCATGAAGTCCTCCAAAATGAAAGAATGAGATCCACCCGTATCAAAGAGAGTGTGGACGGGCTTACCGCTAACGATCACGGTACCTGGGGTTTAATTTACGCATACTTATGTATGGGGTTCTCTAAGTAAACTAAAAGAAATGGGTTGTCTATAATAACACCTAGGGGTGAATATTTGTTTTGAAAAATTATTTAGCTATTTAAAGATCTAGCACACCACAGCACAATCAAACACAGAAAACACACAGAGATTTATAGTGGTTCCCTTCAAGACAATATGTCAAGAGATAGTCCATTATCCCTCCCACCTATCTAGCAGAGTGCTAGACTAGGCAACTTCTCCAAAACTCAGATCTCTATCCAATACAAAAGATCTTACAACTCATATCCACAAAGGATCCTACCTTAGTAATCACAAAGAAAGCTTACCCTCAACAATCACAAAGAAAGCCTACACTCAGGTATCTAGTACCTTACAAGAACTCAGACTTCACAAGTCCTACAAACACTCATGTTGGGGAAATGATTTATCTTAACCCCTAGAATTAAGAAGAATATAATTTCTAAGAATGAAAAGTTAGTCTAAGTAAATATGCGTCAAATAGAATTCGACGCAACGTCGAAATGTAGTCGACGTTTCTCTCAGAATAAGTCGAAGTAACTCTAAGAAGAATTCGACGTAATCTTTGTCGACGTAACTCTGACTTCTAGTCGACGCATTTAATAAAGTCGACGCACCTTAGTCGACGCACCTTCCTTATTCTCCTCTCGACGTCCAGACAGGATGAACTCGGCGCTTACGTTGAATAGTAATCGACGCACGTCGATTTCTATGTCAAATTCGAATTCACGCAAGATCTCTTTCCTTCTTTCTAAAGATCTGAATTTTATGGAATGATTTTATTCTTTTATAGCCGTTCTGAGTCCGTCTTTCCTTCTAATTGATTCTTGGCTAATTTGATTAATATTTATTTGGATATTATTTGAAATCAGAATAAACTCTTTCCATCTACAGATAAAAATTAGTATGGAAACTTTTATCTCTTTCTAATTCTCTATCTGCTAATTGATTATTCTCCTTTAGCAATATCTTTTCAAACAGAGTTATAAATTAGAAGGAAGTCGACAGAGAATAGAGACCAGTGATCCATCATATATATTTGAAAATGAGGAAGAGCTCCCAAGTGAAGAGTGAGAAAGCTGAGAAAAGAGATAGTGTGCTGCAGCAAAGAAAAAGCCTTCATCTTCTCCTCTTGAGGCCATTCTGCTGCAAATTCTGAAAGCTCTCACAAAAGAGAGAAAAGCTTACAATCTCCTTCTCACTATAGAAGAGAGATTACATTCACTATTCTTGTGCTTCTAATCTTCTTGCTAGGAAGAAGATTCCTTTTTGTTTAAATTACTTCTTCTACTTCTTCTCCTTATCTTTATTTCACTTTTAAACTGTGTAAAAGAGTTCATAGAATCTCTCTTCAAAAAATTCAGTTGTACTGGTTCTAAGAGTCTCCTTATCAAAAGACTCAGACTAGTTCTAAGAGTCTCCTTATCAAAAGACTTAGGTTGGTTCTAAGAGTCTCCTTATCAAAAGACTCAGTGCAAGATAGTGAATTCCTACCAAGGGGGTAGAAGAGTGGACTACCCAAAGTTTGGGGAACCACTATATTTCTTTGTGTTGTGCTGTGATTTTCTTCTTGTTATTTTCCTTCTTTACTTGCTTAATTCTTATTGGTGTGTGGGAAGCTTAAATCTGTGATTATTACATATATATATATATATATATATATATAATTGCACAAAGTATTTTTAAATCTCTATTCACCCCCCCCCCCCCCCCCTCTAGAGAATTCTAGTGAGGTTAACTGTGCACTTTCAATTGGTATCAAAGCGAGGTTGATCTAAAAAGGTTAACTCCTTGATCAAAAAGATCCTACCTCTTTTATATATTTCTAAAAACTATTTTTCACATGGCACAAATCAAAGATTATGCTTCCACCAGACCACCAATGTGCAATCTTGAAAAGTTTGGACTTTGGAAAACAAGAATTAAAATTTATCTAAACTCTATTGATGAAGAATTATTTGATGTTATTGTGACAGGTCCTCCCAAGCCATTCAAGAAGGACTCAAGTGGAAAGGTCACACAAACACTTGCTCCAAAGGCTGAATGGACAGATGAAGAAAAGAAAGCTCAAGCATGTGATGCCAAGGCTATGAATATCTTAGTCTCAACCCTCTCAGATGAAATTTTCCAAAAGATTGCTGAATATGAGTCAGCTAAGGAAATATGGGAAGCTCTCGATAAAATGGTAGAAGGGAGTGCTGATGAGAGGAAGGATAAAAAAGCATTACTCATCTCTCAATATGAAAACTTCCAGAAGAAAGAAAATGAAAGTGTTGCTGACATGTATGCTAGATTCAGCCTCATAATAAATGAGTTAAGAACACTTGAGAAGGATATATCTCTCACTGAGATAAATGACAAACTGCTAACTTGCTTCCCTAGCTCTTGGGACTCAAGAATTTGGCCAATTAAAGACTCCAGAAGTCAAAAAGAAATCTCAACAGATGTCCTGTTGGGTAAATTAAGATCTTATGAACAGCTGTTTAAAACAAGAGCTGAGAAAGAAGAGAAAGAAAAAGCTCCTCCACTCTCAAAAGAAAAGAGCATTGCTTTGAAGGCTACTGAAGGTGAACCCTCTACAAATGATGAGGAGCTGATCAGCCTATTGGCCAGAAGGTTCAAGAAGTGGATCAAAATAGAAGGATCCAGAAGGAGAGACTCAAAAACCAGGTATGACAAAACTCCTAATAAAGAGATTATCTGTTATTAAACCTGGACACATTGCACCTGAATGTCCTAAAGAGATCAGCAATAAGAAAGATCTGAAAAGAACAGATCTAAAGAAGAAGATGAAGAAAGAGAAAGGGTTCATTGCTCAATCATGGAGTGATTCAGAATCTGAAGGAAGTACCTCATCTGAAGATGATCAGGAAAAGGCTAAGCAAGAGGAAACCTGCTTGATGGCCACTGAAAAGCCTGAAGATACATCTCTGGTAAATATATTTGATGATATAGATTTCTCTTCCACTCATTTTAAAAATAGTTTCAAAGAACTCTGTTTAGATCTAGTCAAATCTGAGAAAGAAGTAAAGGAACTAAGAAATGAACTAAACAATCTCAAACAAATAAATACACAACATAAAAACTATAAGCTCAGTATAGGACTCTCAGAGGAGCAACTAGATAAAATCAATACTAAAAATCAAGCACTAAGAAATGAGCTAGCAAAGGCAAAAGCCTTTGAAGACTCTCTAAATGGCAGAAGTCAGAAGCTCAAGAATATCTCTAACAATCTCACTGATAGATTTAGACAACTAGAATATAACACTGACTTAGAACCCAAACCTCAATCACCCAGCAAATCTGTCTGGAGACATCCTATTCACTTCACTAGGGAGAATCATCTGACAGGAGAAAGATCACAAGAAAATCCAAAAACAAACACTGTTTTTAACAAAAATAATCTCACTATGCATGAAGGAATCCTAGGTAAATATCCTCAGAAAAGAAACAAACTTACGTCGAATCATTATCGACGTGCGTCGAATTCTACTCAACGCAACTCAAATACTGCATCGATTTCTAATCAACGCAGACACCAAAATACGTCGACTTCTAATCGACGCAATCTCTCCTATGCTTCAACTAAAAGTAACCACAGAATGAAGGAAGCGTCGACTTCCACTCGACGCAATTTTAACCATACGTCGAATTCATATCGACGCAACCAATCTAACAAAAAAGTCTCCTTTTCCAAAAAGTCTTCTCAATCTATTTCCTTTTATTATGAACACTATTTCTGCAACATTACCAAAGACAATTGGTATGATAAGCCAATACCCCTAAAGGAGGAAGGATATTCTGAAAAACCCACTTATTCTTTCATTAAATCTTTCACTATTGGGAGGAATGGACCCCAGCTTAGGAGGGTCCAAACTAATGTTTAAAATTTTATGTGCAGATGTATCACATCTCCAGGCTGGTGTGGTACTTGGACAGTGGATGCTCTATGCACATGACAGGGTACAAAAACCTATTAATCAATTTTGAGGATAGACTTGGACCACCAGTGACATTTGGAGACTCTAGCTTTGGAGATTTCAAAGAAGGGAAAGTTACCTTCAAGAATGTGGCAGTAGTCAAAGGACTGAAGCACAATCTGATAAGTATAAGTCAGATATGTGACAGTGGTAAGTATGAGGTAAAATTCACCACACTACTTTGCCATATTATTGATATCAATACTGGTGCCATAGTACTTAATGGAATCAGAAAAGGGAAGGTATATATAGTAGACTTTAGTTCCTCACCCACAGAAGTTTGTTTGTTCAACAATATTATTAATAAAAGTGAATTATGGCATTGGAGACTGGGTCACCTAAACTACAAAACCATTAGTAAACTATCAAAGAATAACCTAGTAAGAGGCCTACCAAAGGGTAGATTCTCTAAGGACTCCCCATGTAGACCTTGCTAACTAGGAAAACAGACCAAGTCATCCTTCAAACCAATTGGTAAGGATGACTCCCCTAGGATCCTCTACTTATTGCACATGGATCTCTTTGGTCCCATATCCACTCAGAGCTTAGGTGGAAAGTCTTATACCTTAGTGATTGTAGATGATTATTCTAGGTTTAGCTGGGTATTCTTTCTAAGGGCCAAGTCTGAAACCCATAAGATTCTCTCAAGATTTATAAGACAGATTCAATCTGAGTTCAATACTCATGTTTCAATTATCAGGAGTGATCATGAGACTGAATCTGAAAATCAGTCAATTTGTAATTTCTGTGAGGATATAGGTATTAAACAAAGTTTCTCAGCCCCTAGAACTCCTCAACAAAATGGAGTTGCTGAAAGAAAGAATAAAACTTTAATTGAATCAGGAAGGACCTTACTTGCAGAATCAGGATTACCAAAAACCTTCTGGGCTGAAGCAGTCAACACTGCAAACTATGTTCTAAATAGAAGCCTCATTCACAAAACTAAGGCAAAAACTCCATATGAGCTTCTGAAGGGAAAAACACCCATTGTTAAATACTTTAAAAATTTTGGATGTGCTTGCTTTATTCTAAATAATGGGAAAGATCATCTTGCCAAGTTTGACAAGAAGTCTGATGATGGAATATTTCTGGGGTACTCATCATCTAGTAAAGCATATAGATGTTATAACAGTAGAACTCTCAGAATTGAAGAATCTATGCACATTATATTTGATGAAACTAACATGTTGTTTAAGGGGGAGGAAACTTCCACCAATACTTTTCCACAGGAAGATAGCAGCATAGAGACTTAGCTTAAACAACTGACTCTAGAGAACAGAGACACTGGGAAAGAAAACCAGCTACAGGAACCGAGTGAGGAGTCTGAACAAGAGCATGAAGAAGGTTCAGAGAAGAGCAATCAAAACCAACTCCCACAAGAGAACATGGTTCAGGAAGAACAGTTGGGCAATGATTCCATTGTTAATGAGGGAGAAGAGTATCTGACAAATCCAAGAAGGACAGGGATCAACATGAAAAATCATCCACAATCCCAAGTAATTGGAGACCCCAATACTGGAGTAAGGACAAGACACCAAGTCTCCAATGGGATGATGCTCCAATGCTTCTTATCTCAAGTTGAACCAAAGAAACTTGAGGAAACAAATTGTGATCCTCACTGGATTATAGCCATGTAAGAAGAACTAAGCCAATTTGAGAGAAACAAAGTGTGGAACCTAGTTGAGAGACCAAGAAACTACCCAGTTATTGGTACAAAGTGGGTATACATAAACAAGCTAGATTCCACTAGAGTAATTGCCAGGAACAAGGCAAGACTTGTAGCACAAGGTTACAGACAAGAAGAAGGAATAGACTACAATCAAACCTTTGCTCCAGTAGCCAGATTGGAAGCAATCAGACTCTTTCTTGCCTATGCAGCCTTCATAAAGATGAAAGTCTACCAGATGGATGTCAAGAGTGCTTTTCTGAATGGTGACCTTCAAGAAGAGGTGTATGTAGAGCAACCACCAGGTTTTGTCAATCCCTCCTCACCTAACTTTGTTTATAGACTTAACAAAGCACTCTATGGTCTTAAGCAAGCACCTAGAGCCTGGTATGAAACTCTCTCCAACTTCCTTTTAGAAAATTCTTTTGAAAGTGGAAAAGTAGATAAAACACTTTTTACTAGAACCCATAAAAATCAACTCCTTCTTGTTCAAATCTATGTAGATGATATCATCTTTAGCTCCACTCATCCCAAACTTTGTAAAAGATTTGCTAATTTAATGCAATCAAAATTTGAAATGAGTAGTATGAGAGAACTCTCTTATTTCTTAGGGCTACAAGTGAAACAAAGCAGTGAGGGAATCTTTATCTCACAATCTAAATACACTAAAGAATTAATCAAAAAGTTTGGTATGGAATCAGCCTCTGCCATGAAAACACCTATGACAATTAATGCTATTATAGAAAAGGATGATAAGGGAAAATCAGTAGATCAAAAGACATATAGGGCAATCATAGGATCCCTTCTCTATCTAACAGCTAGCAGACCTGACATTATGTTTGCAACCTGCATATGTGCTAGATTTCAGGTTGATCCAAAAGAATCCCATCTCACCTCTGTAAAAAGGATTCTTAGATACCTAAAGGGAACACCTGAACTAGGTCCGTGGTACTCAGCAGAAACAAATTTTGAATTATTAGGATTCTCAGATGCAGACTATGCTGGATGTAGGGTTGATAGAAAAAGCACATCTGGTACTTGCCAATTCCTAGGTGACAGACTAATATCATGGTTCAGTAAGAAACAAACTTCAGTCTTAACCTCAACAGCTGAAGCTGAATATATAGCTGCTGGGAACTGTTGTTCACAAATCCTCTAGATGCAAAATCAGCTTCTTGACTATAAACTAGAAGTCAATAACTCTAAAATTTATTGTGATATCTCTAGTGCTATATCCATAGCATACAACCCAGTCCTTCATAGTAGAACCAAACATATAGAGATCAGACATCACTTTCTTAGAGACAATGTAGAAAAAGGTAAGATAACCTTAGAATATATTCCTACAGATAGTCAAAGAGCAGACATCTTTACAAAACCCTTAGATGAAACTAAGCATACTTACTTTATCAACACTTTGGGAATGCTTGATGGAAGCTTGTAAACACCATTGTTGGGGAAATCTAAAAGAGATTAGAAAAACTAAGCAAGTATTTAAAAGACACGTCGATTGCCTATCGACGCACCGTCGAGAGGAACTCGACGCTAGCATTGATTTCTTAAAGACAAAGATGCGTCGATCCCTTATCGACGCACCGTCGATCTAATCTCGATGCAAGTCTGCGACCACGTCGGCAAGACATTAGGCTGACAATGTTTCGACGGAGCGTCGACTTCATATTGACGCATACGTCAAAATCAATGACCAACGTCACAGATGCTTCGACACATCGACCATGCGTCGACTCCAATTCGACGTAATGTCGACTTCATAATAAAACTGGAAACAAATCTTCCCTTCTTCTTTTGACGATTGGTTACCTAATATACCTTGATTTCTATTTCCTTTTCGACGCTTCACCTCCTTTAAATAACACCTCTTATTTCATAACTCATACTCTCCCAAACCGCCAAAATCTTCGTCTTCTACCTCTCTCTCTGCATCAATGACGCCAACCCCTGCTCAATCTGCTCTCATCAAAACAATAAACGATGCTCTGGAACAACTTTTGAATGACTTACAGACACGTCTGACCAACTTCTCCAATGAGTGTGCCGACATGCTCACCACCTGTGAAGCCAAATTGGCCAACCTCTCTGCTTCTCTTCCTGAGCTTCATGTTCTTCTTCAAGAACAACCTCTGTCGCCAAAAGGGTTTACATCCTTTCTGAAGAATATAAACCAAGGGGAGAGTTGCTCCAGAAACCCCCCAATCCAGGTTTTTCTTAAAGCTCAGGGCTAACTCTTCTCCAATCTCTAAATACTATCTTTAAGTATTAAACCAACTTCATTTTCTCTTTTACCATAGTCTCAAATCTTCTCCAATCACTCTGATTACACATTCAACAAACACCTTGGTGAATCCTCCTCCTATCATACAGATGGAGACCATGCTGTGGATTCAGCATTCAGAGTAGATGCCCCATATGTTCAGGGGGAGATTATTGCAGTACAAAATATAGAAGTCCAGGGGGAGGAAGAAACAGCTTTTTCTGATGACCTAAAAGGGCAAGTCTGGATTGAGGCACCCTTGTGTCTGGAAGAATATCAACATCACTCACCTGACTTCTCTGCTAGCTATATCAAACTCAAGACACCCTTACTTGAAGATATTCCTCCAGAGGACATTTTGCCTCCTGTTACAGAACAAATTCCCTCTCCTACAAAGGTTCCTTCTCCACCTTCTCCTTCTAAAAAGAAAACTACATCTCCACCTCTGCCTCTTCCACCACTTCAACCTCCATCTCTACCTCCTCTACTACCTTTACCTCCACAAATGCTATCTAGGGAAAAACCAAGAGGACAAATGGAAAGAAGAAGAGAAGCCATCCCTCATTGGCAAAAGTTCTCCAAAGAAGAAAGAAAAGACTATGCAAAGGAAAAGAAATATAGAAAGGCTGTTGAGGAGATAAAAAGGTTTGAAAGAATGCATAATATCACTCCTAACAGTCCTGTAAAGGAATACCATGATCCTGACATGGAAAGGAGGCATGAAGAAATAAGAGAAAGAGAGTTGTATGAATATGAAGCAGCTAGGAAAGAAGTGGAAGATAAAAGGAATATCTGGTTGGAAAAGATCAAGAAGGGGATGACTAAAGAACAGATTCTTTCTGAATCTTCCATCAAACTTCCAAAGAAATTGTTTGATGTTGAAGCTTATCAAAAGAAAAATCCTCAGGCAGGGCTCATCCTAGAAAAAGGACAAAAGCACAAGAGGGGTGTAGGGTGTGCAGAAGATATTTACATTCCTTATAAGAAGCCAAAAAGACCTGCAAGATTAGACAAATGGCATGACTCACCCTGGAAAGGGAAAGGAAAAATGCCTGAGATCCCTGAGAAACAGGAATCAGAGAAGAGAAAATATAGGCCAAAGGTTGACAACAAAGGACCACCTGAGCCCAAGCCTACACAAAAGAAACCTCAAAACATTACAATTGAGATGATTGATGAAAAGGCAGCAATTATCATCAGCAAGGGTTATTCTATAAATGACACTCTCCCTGATGCTGACAAAGTCCTAGAGAAACTGCACACAATCATCAGAAATGTACAGGAGCATCCTGATAAAGCCAGGGGCTATATTTTTGATGCTATTGAAAATTTATCTAGAAAACTTTATTCTGCCTTTGTCAATTTCATGTATAACAAGAAGTTTCTAGTTTAAATCTTGTGAAAGACAATTACTTGTTATATGATTTCTTCTGATTGCTTAGCATATTTCTTCTCTATATGCTTTACTGTGTTGATTAAAAGCTGATACAATTTCTCTCTAAATAGGGTTAAGACAAATAGGGGGAGATTGTTGGGGAAATGATTTATCTTAACCCCTAGAATTAAGAAGAATATAATTTCTAAGAATGAAAAGTTAGTCTAAGTAAATATGCATCGAATAGAATTCGACGCAACGTCGAAATGTAGTCGACGTTTCTCTCAGAATAAGTCTAAGTAACTCTAAGAATAATTCGACGTAATCTTTGTTAACGTAACTCTGACTTCTAGTCGACGCATTTAATAAAGTCAACGCACCTTAGTCGACGCACCTTCCTTATTCTCCTCTCGACGTCCATACAGGATGAACTCGGCGCTTACGTCGAATAGTAATCGACGCACGTCGATTTCTATGTCAAATTCGAATTCACGCCAGATCTCTTTCCTTCTTTCTAAAGATCTGAATTTTATGGAATGATTTTATTCTCTTATAGCCGTTCTGAGTCTGTCTTTCCTTCTAATTGATTCTTGGCTAATTTGATTAATATTTATTTGGGTATTATTTGAAATTAGAATAAACTCTTACCATCTACAGATAAAAATTAGTATGGAAACTTTTATCTCTTTCTAATTCTCTGTCTGCTAATTGATTATTCTCCTTTAGCAATATCTTTTCAAACAGAGTTATAAATAAGAAGGAAGTCGACAGAGAATAGAGACCATTGATCCATCATATACATTTAAAAAAGAGGAAGAGCTCCCAAGTGAAGAGTGAGAAAGCTGAGAAAAGAGATAGTGTGCTGCAGCAAAGAAAAAGCCTTCATCTTCTCCTCCTGAGGTCATTCTGCTGCAAATTCTGAAAGCTCTCACAAAAGAGAGAAAAGCTTACAATCTCCTTCTCACTATAGAAGAGAGATTACATTCACTATTCTTGTGCTTCTAATCTTCTTGCTAGGAAGAAGATTCCTTTTTGTTTAAATTACTTCTTCTACTTCTTCTCCTTATCTTTATTTCACTTTTAAACTGTGTAAAAGAGTTTTTAGAATCTCTCTTCAAAAAATTCAGTTGTACTGGTTCTAAGAGTCTCCTTATCAAAAGACTCAGACTGGTTCTAAGAGTCTCCTTATCAAAAGACTCAGGCTGGTTCTAAGAGTCTCCTTATCAAAAGACTCAGTGCAAGATAGTGAATTCCTACCAAGGGGGTAGAAGAGTGGACTACCCAAAGTTTGGGGAACCACTATATTTCTTTGTGTTGTGCTGTGATTTTCTTCTTGTTATTTTCCTTCTTTACTTGCTTAATTCTTGTTGGTGTGTGGGAAGCTTAAATCTGTGATTATTACATATATATATAATTGCACAAAGTATTTTTAAATCTCTATTCACCCCCCCCCCCCTCTAGAGAATTCTAGTGAGGTTAACTGTGCACTTCCAACTCAGATCTTCTTCAAGATCCTACAATCTCAGGTCCACACAGAACCCTACTGAATGATAATGTAGATTGTGTTTTGCAGAAGAGAAAGACTTCAGAGATATAACTTTGCTCTAGTTCCGTAGAGCCTTGATTTTCTGCAGTTGTAAGCACCAACAATCCTGTGAATCTCTGGAGCTTTCTTCAGAATCTTCCTCTTGAAAAATATCAGATGAAATTTTCTTGCACAGGAAGGAGATTCTTTTTCTTTGTTCTTGACAACTGAGAGATAGAGAACTCTTCTTTTGAAACTGTGTGAATGTATCTTGATTTCAAAAAATGGTCTATATATATTCCTGTGCTCATTCAGCAAAAAGGCCCTTAATATTTTATTTCATAAATTAGATGGCCAGTTAGGAATATCTTCTGAAACAGCATAATAAATATTATAAAGAAATTATCATTTTGGAAATTGCACAATTGGAAGTATTCGACCTTCTCCAATTATGGCAGTGTAACGACTATTACTGCTCTATTACTGCAGAGAATATAATATTAAATACTCTTGATTAGTGGGCAAGATATGCGGCGTGTATATTTACTGCAGATCAATTTCCAAGAAGATATGTGCATTAAATGCAGCTCTACAGCAGTCAAAATGATAAAATGTCTCTAGGTGATATCGTATAAACGATATATGTTCTTCACGATGATATCGTCTAAACGATATATGTTCTTCACGATGATATCATCGATGTACTCCTGTCTTCATAACTTATCATAGTTATATATACGATATAGCTTATTCTAGTTGATATCGTCGAGATGCTTCTGTCTACACTACTTATCTTTAATCTTCAAATCGATATGACTGCTTTAAGACGATATCTTCACTGTCTGCTCCAGGAGAAAAAAAATCGTGTGTTACTCCCACTTAGGATCATCGTGCGTGATTCCCCATCCCGCCGTATATTTCTACCAGCACAAATTTTCGCGCATGATTGATCTAAAATACGGCCAGTATTTTATACTATAAATACGATCGTATATTTTCACAGATCATCTCAGCCTTTGAAAATTACAATCATACGCCTGTATTTATTCTTGCACGCACAGATAGGTACGAGAAATCCACCAAAAATAGCTCCTGCTCCAATGAGGCTATCGTTGTGATTTACTCATTCCAAGCCCTCTTCCTCTTTGTCGCGTCCACTGACAAGTTGTATTGTTTTGCTTTGCTCTCTTGATCATCATTCTGATGATGCCAAGGATCCTTGCAGCTCCATAATTTCTCTCTTCAGTTTTCAGTATATTCTCCTGGACAGCTACGTACCTTCATTCCAATGTCCTTTTAGACTTTGTGGTAGTGTTTGTCCTATTCAACATGAGTCTGGGACTACTTTTAACACTTATTCTTATTTTGGTGAAAATTCTCCATACCTCTAGAGAACTTTTTTTCCTCTCTTTTTTTGTTTCTTCTCCACTTTGCTCAGTTTCTCAAGCATCACCTCGGGTTTGGGCTATGATTGCATCTCTTGCGAGGGCTACGCTTCTGTAAAAATCTTCTCACATGCGACCTCCCTCAAAGTGTGCTCGCACTACCTTCCTCGCCCATGAACTCTGTTAGGGTGCTCGCACCACCTTTTGTGTTATTTGCAACAATGGAGACCTCGTTTCCATCCATTGTAGAAACCTCACTTTGTTTCTCCACAATGACCACTCCCAATGGAACTATGTTCGATCCTCCCTCCCCTGCTCTTTCCTTCTTCTCCACTTTCTTCTCCCTCTCGCCGACCTATGTGTCCTCCTCGTCAGTGATTTTCTAAACCTCCTTCGAACACCTTGGTCCTAAAGGTGACTTCTCCCCTTGTATCTTTGTGGAATGTTCCAACATTATCGACTTTGGGGCAGAAGGATCAACCACACTCATTTCTTCTATTTTCCGATGTCTTGACTTATAACATTACATGAGATTAATTGTTGAGCATCTAATGATTAATATTATAAACATTAGTGGCACATCAACGCACTTACTTGATACCATTACTCTTGATGATCATTAGTTTCCATAGGACAACTTCCTCTTCATTATCAAAGGGATGCCGTCAACATCCAACTCCTCAAGTATCATTATTGGCTTTGCAATCTTTGCTACCTCCTCCTTCTCCTCCCCCTTCTACCCTGCACTTTTCTATGACAAGAACTTTCTCATGTATAATCTGCTAGTGATCAACAATGCCTCCTTATCAGAACCCCACTTGTTATGCATGCTTTCTGATGCTAGGTTTACTATGGAGTGCAAAGGTTTTTTTGGGTTCTGGTATTCAGGAATGTGAACATTCATGTCCTAATGCCCTTTTTATAGCTACATGTGGATGGCGAATATCTCCATGAACCCGCGTCCAACCCTAAACTCACCTATGCAGATATCACACGTTTAGATTGTTAATGTATATTTGGACAATAAACGGGTTCGGAGGCTTAACGGGTCGTTTCGGGTACACGGATACTCGATAATCGTAGTTACTCCTTAGGTTTGCCTATTTATACCAACTTAGGGGCAACCGATAGGAGATTCCACTTTGATCCTCATTCAGATACTTCAAGCGGTTTTATCAATCTCGAAGCATAGCTCATAACCGCTCAAGAGCACTCTCTCGTTCGCACGCCTGGAGAAAGGAGTTCTCCCGTAAGTACCTGCTTCGCGTCTCCTCCGGCGACCCTCCCGCGAGCGCAAACAGCCGATCTCCTCCTCCACTAGTCGGCCCTCCCTGCTCCCGTGCACCTCTCGTTGCGTCTGCTAAGATCCCGCACCGTCTGAGGTGCTCTCGCCCGGATCTCGCAGCCGCCCGCACGCAAGATCCCTTCTCGCGTCCGTTCGCCGTCGATGAAGCCGCAAACTCGCCGCCACCACTCGCCGCTGTCGCTTTATCATTGCGCGACGAAGCAGCCTCCGTGCACTGCACTAGGGCTCGCCGCTCGGATGAAGGCTTCATAACCATAACCGCTGCCTTCAGCGCCGCCTGCCTGGTGCGGTTAGCGTGGGGAAGAAGACCTATCGTGGAACCTACCCCTACAGTATCCTCTAGCGCCAGCCCATTTTTTACTACCGCCGACGCTAGTGACAGATACCTATTTACTCTATCTCGTGGCCGGATCTCTGTTGTTGGGCGCACGATGATGAAGAGGAACAATTTCTCATCCCCCGTTCCGATGATCAAGTTGGAGAAGTTCATGGCGACAGAATTCAACGACTGAAAGTTGAACACCCAGTTTGGGATGAAGTACCTGAACGTGTTCTACACCGTTCAGTCAGTTCGTGATGGTGTGATTGGTATTGAGGATGAGGCACAGTGGGTCAGTGACGAGGATTTCTGCCGAGATTACTTGTTGAACTGCCTTTCCTCTAGTCTGGCAAAGAACTACCTGAAGATGAAGACTGCAAAGGAGATCTGGGAGGCACTAGAGGAGCACTTCAGGCAGTAGGAGGATTTGTGCAAAGCACACCTGGTGGACAAATTCCATTCCTTCACGTTCTACGAGGAGAAAGTCATTCTCCCCCAGGTATCGGAATTTGAAAACATAGTAGATTCCTTGCATAGTGAGAATATCTCGTTACCAGATAGATTTGTTGCTGTCACGATTATTTTTAAGCTGCCTTCCTCGTGGTATCATTTCAAAACTGAAATGTACCGCGAGAAGATGCAGGTTGGCCTGAATGAGCTCAAGCATTTTATACGCATTGAGGATGAGAATAGGACAAGGCACGCGTTAGAAGTTGTTAGCAAGCAGAAGGTTGCGGCTAACATGATCACTAGCACTAAACGCGTGTCTCATCCTAAGGCAGGCAAACCTCCTACAGATCGTCCCCATGTTGCAGGCCCAAGTAAAAGCATTAAAAAGTTTAAGGGCAAGTGTTTCAACTGCAACAAGTGGGGACACAGCGCATCTGACTGCAAGTTCCCTAAAAAGGAAAGGACCAGAGCACCACAAGATGTCAATCAGGCCAATATGGTTAGCCTAGCTGAACCGTCCGACTTTGTTGCTATGGTTGGACACGGGAAAGCCAACATGGAATGGTACCTGGATTCGGGGGCAATGTGTCACATTTGCAACAACACTAATCTGATGACAGATCTCACTACTACAAGAGAGTCTGTGACAGTTGCAAATGGTGAGACAACTGACGTATTGAAGTTGAGGAACACAACTTTGCTGCTTTCCTCAGGTAAGACTTTATCTTTAAAGAACGTTAAATTCATTCCTTCATTAGCTGCTAATTTAGTGTCTATTAGTTTACTATGTGATGCTAGTATGTCTTTCAATTTTAGTAGCGGTAGAGTAACACTGTCAGTTAACTCTCACTACTTTGGATGTGCATACGTCCAAAATAGGATATATAGAAGTCTGGCAAACGACATAGTTCAACAAGTTCACACAAACTTAGTTAGTCCTAAGACTCTACATGAGAGACTAGGACACGCAAACTATAGGAAAATATTCCAAATTGCTAGAACTCACCAGATTGCATTAGACACTACAGAAAAACCTGATAAATGTGAAGTGTGTGCTCAGACTAAGATCACTAGGAAACCTTTTAGTGCGATTACCAGGAGCACAACACCCTTAGAACTAATACATTTCGGCATATGTGACTTCAAAAGTTTTGTCACTAGAGGAGGCAGGAAGTATTTGATCACCTTTATAGATGACAGTTCTAGTTTTTGTCACATCTATCTTCTTAAAACTAAAGAGGAAGCGTTTGAAAGGTTTTGTATTTTTAAAACCAGGGTAGAAAACTAATTAGAAATGAAAATCAAGAGGTTTAGAAGTGATAGAGGAGGAGAATATATGTCCAGTGAGTTCAAGTGTTTCCTTGCCCAACATGAAATCATAGCAGAAACCACTGCTCCTTACTCACCCCAGTCTAACGTCATAGCTGAGCGTAAAAATCAGACGTTAACAGAAATGTTAAACTCTATACTCTTGACTGCAAGCATGCCTTCCGCTTATTGGGGAGAAGCAGTCTTAACTGCAAACCACATTCTAAACAAAGTTCCTCATGCTAAGTTAGAGGTTACACCCTACGAACTTTGGTTTAAGAGACCTCAATCTTTTAATAGACTTAAGACCTGGGGCTGTATAGCTTATGTCAGGGTTCCTGACCCTAGACGGTCTAAGAATGGACCTAAGACCAATACATGTGTCTATCTAGGTTGTGCTGAAGATAGTACTGCAGATACATTCTTAGATATTTCTAATAATATCATTATAGAATCTAGGGATGCAGTGTTCTTTGAAGATAAGTTCCTCAAGGATAAGAACATGTCACTCCCAGATATGCAAGTAATTATTACTGAAGAAGATCTTGAATCAGTCCCGAGCACTTCCTATTCAGTTCCCGTAGACTACTCTGGCCTAGAGTCTAGGAGAACTTCTATAAGAGAGCGAACTCCCAGAACCTTCGGTAGTGATTTTATCACCTGCCACATTGAGGCAGATTCATCCACCTATAAAGAAGCGATGAGATCAAGGGATTCCTTACTCTGGAAAGAAGCCATAGATGAATAGATGAATTCTCTACTTCAGAACAACACCTGGATGTTGGTTGCTAAGCCAAAAGGGGCAAAAACTATAGGGTGTAAGTGGATTCTGAAAAAGAAATTAAATCCTGATGGTAGCGTAGCCAAATATAAAGAATGTCTGGTGGCTAAAGCTTTCACACAAGTTAGCGGAGTAGATTATTTTGATGTCTACTCACCCATGTATTACTTAGCAACTATTAGGATCCTTCTCGCGATTACATCTATTGAGAACTTCATTGTTCATCAAATGGATGTTAAGACTGCATTCTTGAACGGAGATCTGACCGAAGAAATATACATGAGCCAACCTAAAGGTTTCATTATAGAAGGTCACAAAACAAAGGTCTGTAAGTTACTTAAATCTTTATACGGACTAAAGCAAGCACCGAAATTGTGGCATGAGAAGTTTGACTATAGTGTAAAGAACATGGGATTCATGTCAAGTCTCTCAGATAAATGTCTTTACATACGTAATAGATAAAACAAAGTCGCCTTAATATGCTTGTACGTGGATGATATGCTTATTCTAGGATCTGATCAATCCGAAGTGGATGACGTCAAGTCAGACCTAATGAGAGAATTTAGCATTAAAGACCTAGGTGTAGCTGAAACTATACTAGGCATGGAAGTGGTCTTTGGGGAAAATGACATTTATCTATGTCAAAGTCACTACATAAATTCCTTGTTGGACTCGTGGGGATACAGTGAAAGTCGAACATTAGAGACACCATACGATTATAACAATCGCTTAAATCCTAATGAAGGAGTTGCGGTTAGACAGTTAGATTATTCTAAACGGATTGGTAGTCTCAACTATGCAATGGTCTGCACAAGACCCGACATAGCCTTTATGGACGGCAAGTTGAGTAGATTCACTAGTAATCCTGGCCAAGAACATTGGAATGCCCTCGATAGGCTGATGAGATACTTACAGCACACCAACAGTATGCTTTATGTTATAAAGGTCATCCTCCCATTCTGGAAGGATATTCTGATGCATCAAGGTGCTCAAAATTAAACGACAGCAAGTCCACTAGTGGATTTATTTTCACACTAGGGGGAGCAGTTGTAGCCTGGAAGTCCAAGAGGCAATCATGTATTGCTCTCTCTCTTCGATGGAATCCGAACTCTACGCTCTAGCTTTCACAGGAGAAGAAGCAGAGTGGATAAGAGATTTGGTACTGGACATTCCACTGATGAGCCTGAAATTGACTTCTGTTGCAGTATACTGTGACAATCAGGCTACTAAAATGATTGCTACGAACACTTTGTTCAATGGAAAAAAAAGGCAACTTAGGATGAAACAATCCTGGCTGACCTCTCTCACAAGTCAAGGGATTATGACCCTAATTGATGTGAGATCGAAATATAATGTTGCAGACGCCTTGACCAAAGGCTTAAATAGAGCTCTCATAATCAAAACATCGGGGGAAATGAGATTAAAGTTCATAGGAATATGAAACTTTCCTCCAAGGTTTATGTTTTGAAAAGTAAGAACATATAGTCGCAACATTCAAGCATCTATTAACAGACTGCAACCCCAAATAATTTCTTAATGAAAACTCAAGATGGTTAGATGCTAGTCATTCCACATTTGATGACTTAACATCTTTCACATTGTAAGTTGATTCGAGAGCTATTCAACTGGGAACAGAAAGTCATTGTAAAGGTTAATCTAACATTCATGGTCACAACAAATTATTCCACACTTGATAATGTTGGAAACTATGGTGTGCCAAATCATTTATTGATGAGGTACATAGTGATCATTAATGAGTAAGATAAAAATGTGTGATTTATTAAAATCATAACTTGACAGGTCCTACTGAGACTGGATAGAGATGGTGACAGTATTACTTCACCAATGCTATAAGTTCTAAGCTCATTTAGGTAGAGCTAGTTTACTTTTGACGTTACTGCGTATGTTTATGAATTCATTGAGTCTAACTCATGAAATTCCATGCAGGGCGCACTGGTGAAGATGGAGGAGAGAAGTAGTTTTTGGCATGGATGTTGATGATCTACTCTCTGAGTAGAATTGTTGTATGTTCTGATCCACAGTCATTATGTTTGTTCAGACTTATTTTCATGAGTAGCACATTTATGTTGGATGTTTAATTTTTTACTGTTTGGAAACTCCTACTTATGTTTTAAATGTGCTAACTCTTATGAAAATGTATTAGGTCGAAAACTCTGTTGTTACTCACTACTTTCCGCTCTCCGAAATGTATATGTTTTTTGTCACAAATATAGGAGAGATTGTTAATGTATATTTGGACAATAAAGGGATTCAGAGGCTTAACGGGTCATTTCGGGTACACGGATACTCGATACCCGTAGTTACTCCTTAGGTTTGCCTATTTATACCTACCTAAGGGCAACGGATAAGGGATTCCACTTTGATCCTCATTCGGATGCTTCGAGCGGTTTTATCATAGATTTCACTAGCTTATATCATGCAATCACATCACGCACTTCACTTGGACCTCGATGACACCTCCAACAAGATCTTTCTCGCCTCGTGCGACGTATCTTCACGGTATCTTATGACGAGTAATCCCACTATACAAAACTGCTCTCCACAAGTGTGTGTGTGTGTGTGTGTGTGTGTGTGTGTGTGTGTGTGTGTGCGCGCGCGCGCTCCCACTAATCTTGTTATTAACACCCACTATTTGTTTTATCACATTTAATGTGTTGTGAAAAGAGAATCTTTTTTTAAATACATATAATATTTCTCTACTTTATTCTAGATTAAATTCTTAGAAGATGACACCCCTTTCCAGATATAAGTTCTCTTCCTTGTATAATTTATATATCATAAGTCTACTTGCTTTGACAACATATCCCTTTTTAGTGGTTCCCATCATTTATAATGTTTCTTTTTGTGGGCTCTATCTCTACCATATATAGACCATTTGGACAACTTCTCGGCTAACAATAGATGGATCCTTAGATACTAAAATAAAACTAGTGGGGAAATTCTTTTCTATAAATTCTTGAGTGTGAGGTGAGATTTCCGTCGTTCTCTGGTGTCGCTGTCGTTCTTAATCAAGTATGGTCATTTCCGATTAAGAACAACTCGGAGTCCAACAATGAGGATCTTATATCCATTGCGCAGGTACTATTAATATAAAGCTCAGTGTTAAAAAAGAGTAATTTTAAGTGCAAATTAATTTTGGCTACGTGCAAACCATTGTTACGTGCAAACCAGCTTGTTAACTGCAAACCAAATTTAAAAAAATAATAATAACATCTTTATCTTTGAAATCATGACAAACAAATACAAAAATATGTCTTAAACCAAAACTTTTGTAATCCAATTCTTCCACAAAATTTGATTTCATCCAAAATGTCATTATAGAGCCACTTAGATACCTGCATTTAAACATAAAATGATGTTAAGTTGAAATCATGACAAACATGCACAAAAACGAGTATTAAACCAAAACTTTTGTACATTTAATTCTTCTACATAATTTTGATATCATCCAAAATGTCATTATATAGTGACTTAGATACATGCATTTAAACATAAAATGTTGTTAGACAATTTCTTTATAAATTTTGGCAAGCACTCATGAATTTATAGGAGCTCTATGGGTGCGATTTGCAAAAATCTCCACCATTGGGAAGTGGAAGTAGTGGAGTCAAGCTCAACCCCATGCATGATCAAGGGAGTGGGGAAGAGAGAAGGAACCCGCCGCAGTCATCGTGTGACGTCCCCCGCGCAGGTAGTTATGAAGGCCACACCCCACCATCGCTGAGTGCAGCCAAAACCGCGCGGTCGCACCCCACTTGGGGCGCAGCCAAGGCCACGGTCAGGGCCGCCCCCCACTCGGGGGGTGCGGCCATGGCCGCACCCCACTTGGGGGGCGCGCCAAGGCTGGGAGATGAGGCTATGCCCGCACCCCATTGGGGGTGCGTCTAAGCACGCACCCCCTTTGAGGGGTGCGGCCTAAACCGCACACCCCTTGGGGGGTGCGGCCGAAGACCACCCCCCCCCCTCACTTTTAGGGGTGTGGCCAAAGGTCGCACCCTCCATCCATTGAGGAGCGCGCTCTTCCTCTTAAGGTCACGCCTCTCCGGCACCGATCAGTCACTTTTTGGGGGGTCTCTGTTCACCGCGCGCTCAGTACACCTCCGCGCTCATTTCGCTCTCAGAACGCCTCCGGGCTCACAACACGCGCACTTAATCTCCGCGTTCACCGTGCGCTCAGTACACATCCGCGCTCATCGCACGCTCAGAACGCCTCCGCATTCACCACGCGCTCAGAACTCCTCTGCATTCATCGCGTGCTCAGAACGCCTCCGCATTCCCGACACGCAGGGCAGTTAACCTTTCTTGATTTCCTAGATTGCATGTCTTTTTCATTGCCTTCATCTCCACCAACGAAGTTGCCCGAACTGTCCCGGGGGCAAGACCGGCATATCCAAAAAATGGTGATTTGTGTGCTCCAAATCGGCGAACGTGATTCGCATGTCAGGTGGTTACGGTGGTTACGGTGGTTACAGCGACAAAATTATCAGGCTACCTCTGCCCAAGGCTATAAAAGGAGCCCAAAGCCTTCATTTCAAGACACCTTGACCTCAATGCCCAAGAGAGCTCCTTTTAAGATCCTTCAGAGTTCCCCTTTGGTGTTCGAAGAATCTTTCGATGATCTCCTTCGGCCTTCGAAGATCTCCTTCCTCTTCAAAGATCTCCTTCAAAGGCAACTCGAAGATCTCCCTTTGGCTCTTGGAGATCTCTTCATCCTTAGAGACTTCTCTCTCTCTTTCTTCTCTAACCCCCCTGCAACGAGCGGTGATATGTCATCCTCTTGCATTCTACAACTTCTAACACCAAAAAAGATAGTGAATTTGGCTAGCACCGATCCGGCCCCGTGGTTTTTCACCCTTTCTGGGTTTTCCACGTAAAAAGTCTTCTTTCCTGCTGTCTCACTTTATATTAACTTATTGCGCGCTCGGCTCACTCTAGAACTGAGACGGTTCAATTCGACCGATCTAACAAGTGCGTCAAGCGACCCGCAATAGTTTAGTGCCGTATGTGGGAACGCATTCCCAAAACTCAACAAAGATTATCTCTAGACAGCATCCGGCGATGGCAAGAAGGAGTGCCCGCACCACCGAAGGATCAATCCCCGGGGGACGCATCGAACCGACTCCCTTACATTCACTCATTAACGCGCCTCTCACAGAGGAGGCAGAAAAAATCTCCCATAGCAGCACTAGAAGGACGCATGCGCCAAATGGAGGAGCAGCAGACCGAGATGTTGGCTCACCTAAGAATTCTTGGGGTTCCTCGAGCTCCCGTTCCACCTCCAGCAATGAACATCCCCCCCCCCCCCCCCCCCCCGCACTCTAAATCGTGCTCCAGTCGAGGAGGTTGCTCGGGAGGAGGATGTCTCAGAAGAACTCTTTGATGCAGTAAGCTCCACTCATCCTTCTCGGGCGGCCCTAGGACCAGAAGTTGATCACCATCACCAACGTCAAGGAAGAGTTGGCCCCGGACATGTTATCGGAAGAAACACTCGCGAAGAGATACGCGATGTGATAGCGGAAGAATACGATCAGGTTGGGTGGCGTATTGCTTTTGCTCGCCATCCTCTGTACCATGGCTCTCCACTGTCGCCTCAGGTCCTGGCTCACCCAGTTCCGCATGGCTTCAAACTCCCCAACATTGAAACATTGATGGGACGGACGACCCGTTAGAGCATGTCAACCATTTCACTACCATCATGAGAATTTACAACGCTCCAGATCAGTTCCTCTGTCCGGAGTTTCCAGCAACCTTAAAAAGGCAAGCGCGGACTTGGTTCCATCCTGTGCGAGATGGAGCCATAGAAAGCTTTATGGAGATGACACAACAGTTCACTGAACAGTTGATCGCCAACCGCAAGACCGTCTGAGATCCCTCCCATCATTCAGGAATCTGCTAGAACGAGGGAGAGAACCTTAAGGATTTTTCCTCCTCTTCACTATCGAGGCCCGACAAATCCCAGGGGTCGATCTTGAGCTTCTGCGGGGCGTTTTCCTTGGGGGTCTCCGTCCAAGTGGATTTTACTCGGCTTTGATTAGAGAGACAGTGCCAAATTATCCCGATCTTGTTCATCAGATAGAAGTTCAGATAGCAGCCGATGAGGCTATCAAAGCGCACCGACAGCAGTTCAAAGGCAGCCAAAAAAGGAAAAGGGAGCAGCCTCACTCTCCCCGAGGAGTTGTAGAGGGCAGTCCAATGGTGGGAGAGATCGAGACTATCGTCGAGCCTCCTACCCTTGCCGTTCAAATCGTCTCAATGGCCAAACCCCCAAGGGACCACGAAGATAAAATGCTCAGGCAATACATCATGATCACTTTTGGGGAAGAAGATCTATAAGGGATACGACTACCACATTAAGACCCACTAATAATCAACGCAGAGATTGGAGACCCTTGCTTCAACGTTAAGAGGATATTGGTCGACAATGGGAGCTCAGTCGACGTCATGTTCTTGTCCACTCTGCAAAGCATGAAACTCACAAAGGAACAGCTCAGCCCCGCGGCCGGACCTGTCTACGGCTTCAACAACCGACCCATTCCAGTTTAGGGCATGATCACCCTCCCTGTCACGTTGGGTGAGTTCCCGAGATAATCAACGTACCACATCCAATTCGTGGTTGTGGAATCCACCTCTGACTACAATGACATCTTTGGAAGACCACTTCAATCCATATTTAGAGCAATTCCATCTATTACGCATCTAGCCATGAAATTCCTAACCACTACAGGAATAGGGGCCGCGAGAGGAAACTATGAAGAAACGCAAAGGTGTTATCTGAAACAGGCTTGGCCAACGGAGGCGACCGCTCTCAATATCGACAACTATGACCTGCGGGACGAGGCCACTCTGCAATGCGGAGCACTCGTTGAAGGACTCGTGGAAGTGTCGCTCTCCCAGCGTGATCTGACCCGGATAGTTCAGGTCGGGTCCCTCTTATCCAAAGAAGAGTGGGAGGAATACGCCCTCTTCCTCCACGATAACAAAGATTTCTTCGCATGGAGTCCGTAAGATATGTCTGGGGTAGATCGATAAGTCATCTTTCACTCTTTAAATAATAACCATGCATGCAGGCTAGTAATCCAGAAGAAGCGGAACTTCGCTCCAGAATGACTCAAGGAGATTGAAGAGGAGGTGGAGAAGCTCCTGGAAGCGCAGTTCATCCGTGAAGCAAAGTACCTCACATGATTGGCCAATGTTTTCATGGTGAAAAAGGCCTCCTAGCAGTGGCGGATGTGTGTTGATTACAACAACTTATACCAGGCATTCCCAAAAGACAACTTCCCCCTTCTGAGGATCGATCAGCTGGTCGACGTAACAGCCGGTCATGACCTCCTCAACTTCATTGACGCATACTCAGGCTACAACCAGATCAGGATGAACCCGGCGGATGAGGAGCACACCACATTCCGAATAGATAAGGGAGTCTACTGCTACAAAGTCATGTCGTTTGGCCTCAAAAATTCCAGAGCAACCTACCAGAGATTGATGAACAAAGTATTCAAAGACCTCATCGACAAAATGATAGAGGTATACATGGACGACATGTTGGTAAAGAGCGTCCACCATCGCGACCACTTGGAAGACCTGGAAAGATGCTTTCAGCTCTTTCGCCGCTTCCAAATGCGGCTAAACCCCAGCAACTGTGCATTTGGTGTTACGACAGGGAAGTTCCTGGGTTTCATGGTGGCCCATCGGGGAATCGAGGCAAACCCCAAAAAGATCAAGGCGTTGGGGGATATTTCGCCACCCCGCTCCATCAAGGAAGTACATCGCTTGAATATAAGGATTCTCGCTCTCTCGTGATTCATGGCACAGATGGGAGATAAATATATCCTCATCTTCAAAATTCTTCGGGGGGGGGGGGGGGGGGGGGGGGGGGGGGCACGTCATTCTGGATTCTAGTGGACGAGCGAGTGTCTGGCGTCTTTCGAGCTTCTCAAACAATATCTGGCCTCGCCTCCGCTTCTATCAAAGACTGTCCCTGGAGAGGTCTTGTTCCTTTACCTGGCAGTGTCTCCAACAGTCGTCAACTTGGTGCTGGTTAAAGATGAAGGAGGAATTCAACGACCCATCTACTATCTCAGCAAGGTCCTCACCGACACCGAAACCAGATACTCGACGGCTGACAAAACAGCTTTCGCTCTCATCTTAACTACAAGAAAGCTTCAGCCCTACTTTCAGGCCTATATGGTAAAGGTGTTTACTTAATTAACATTGTGGGCCATCCTCAAAAGCCAGAAGTATCCGGAAGATTGGTAAAGTGGACGCTCGAGCTCGGCAAATTTGACAACGACTTCCTACCTCGGCCGGACATCAAATCCCAGGTGCTCGCCGACTTCATCATGGAAAACACCTCCCTCTGGAGTCCGCTCCCATTGAAGATACCTTCATCGCTCGTTGGTCTCTCTACGTCTACGAGACCTCTACGGTCGAAGGAGTAGGATTGTTCCTAGTCAGTCCGAAGGAGATCACCTTGGAGTATGGTCTCAGGTTGATGTTTTCGGTTTCCAACAACATCGCCAAGTATGAGGCTTTAATCATCGGCCTCCGGCTTGCCATCGACTTTAAGGCGGAGAACTTGACAATCTATACCAATTTGCAACTTGTTATCTCGCAGGTCGAAGGGAACTACGAAGCAAAGAACGACCAGATGGCACAATATCTCATACTCGTGAAGTCTCTCCTCCATAAGATATCATCGTACCAGATCTTGCACATCCCTAAGGAGTAGAACTCAAGAGCCAGCACATTCTCCAAACTCGCAACCTCTCCCTCCAACTATCAATCCCGGCGGCACCGAGTCAAAGACGTCATGAAAGTGCATAGTGTAACCTCTGAGTATTCTCTATAGGGGGTGAATAGAGATTTAAAACTTTTACCCTAATTATAAACACACAATAAAAAAACTATTCCAATAACTATGCAATCAACACAACCAACTCAGAATAAAGTAAACACAAAAAATAGTAAACAGTAAAGGGACAGCACAGAAAATAGCAACTCAGAAAATACCAAATTTTTATAGTGGTTCCCCAAAATGTGGGTTGTCCACTCTTCTACCACATTGGTAGGATTGCACTATATATACCTGAGTCTTTTGATAAGGAGACTCTCAGAACCAGCACTGAGTCTTTTGATAAGGAGACTATTAGAACCACACACTGAGTCTTTTGATAAGGAGACTCTTAGAACCACTGAGTCTTTTGATAAGGAGACTCTTAGAACCAACTGAATCCTTTAAAGATGGATTCTTAGGACTCTTTCTCAGTTACAGAATAGAAACAGAGAGAAGTAAAAAAGAAGAATAAGAGATGGATTCTGTTGTATAAATCCTTCTACAGCTATCACACAAGATGATGTCTTTAGATGTTCTTCAGGATCTGTATATAATGAACCCTTGCTTATGGAATAGAAGAATGCAAGGGTTAGGAGCTTTTGATCCTTATGATCTATGTACTCTAGTTTGCTTGTTGTTGTAGGATGTGAAGAAGAAGCAGCAACCATCATCTCCAATGTGAATGTTGTCCTTCAGCTCTGTCAACTCAACATCAAAAATCTTGCACCTTGTTGATATCAACTTTGTCAACCCAGCAGTATGAAATTAGCCGAGAATGGCTTTGAAGTTATCAGATGCTGCGTTGAATGATTCCACGTCCACATAGAATCCAGAATTCACCTTTGGAGGTGCCATCGAATTTGTAGTAATGTTCCTACAACGAGAAGAGAGAGAGAGAGAGAGAGAGAGAGAGAGAGAGAAACTGTAACACCCCAAAATTCATATAATTGCTTTCCCTGAAGACCCTAAGAGCATTAGAGGAGTCCAATGGGGTTTTGGGGATGTTTGGGGGTGTTTAGGAAGCTTTTTAGAAAAGCTGATTTTTGACATGGCTTGCGATACGGCCATGTGCAAGGTCGTGTCCGTGAATTTTAAGCGTCAAATTTTGGCAGAGAAGGTCACGGCTAGGCACACGGCTGTGTACCTAACCGTGTAGATCCACATGGCCATAGACATGGTCGTGTGCAGGGGTGTGTCTAGCTCCAGTTTTTCCTGTGTGTTCACACGACCGTGTGCCAAGCCGTGTACGGGTTTTTCCAGCCCGTTTTATGTTTAAATCTGAGCCATCCGTTGAGTTGTGAGGAGATCTGATGGTGGGAAATATTTCCTGATGGATTAAGGTCGGGAAATGAGGGTTTAGAACCTCATTTCACCCACCCCACTCTCTCTCTTATCTTTGAAAACCTAGAGAGAAGGAGGAGCCATTTTCCCCATTGAAGGAGCTCCAAAGCTCGGATTCACAAACCGAGACCGGATTCGCGGAGAGGAGTCCGCTGCCATCGTTTCCCACAGAACAAGTTTTGTTCCATGGCGCCGAAGCGTACTCCAAGGGTAACGATCCTTCCTCCCAGTCTTAGAACGTGTTTTGTCCTCTCATTCCTTTTTCTATGCTTGCATGAGGAATCCCTTTCACCAAATGGGCGAAGTGTAGGATTTCCTCTAGTTCTTCAGAACTCCGGGTCGATTGTGTCCGTCCCCGGCATATTGCATTTAGAAATCCGGTAGTCGTGCGGATTTAGGCATTTTGTGTGAAGCCTATTCGTGGTCGTGAGCCCGGATCGGTGATGCTTGGATTGCGACGTTGCATTTAGGTTAAGCCTAGAATGCGTGCCGGAGAATGTCTCCGTGAGATTTTATATCGTGTTGCGGGACTTGAGTTTTAGGTGCCTTTTGAGAGCCTAACGGAAGCCCCTTGCTTGGGTGGTTGAATGCAAACCTTCACCACTAGATTTGAAGAGGAGTGGTCTTGTACCTCCTTCTTGGTTGTTGTTTGCGAAGTCTAAGTCTGCGTGAAAGGATTGGATGCGTAGCTTAATTATTTGGGCACTTGTTGTGCTAAACCCTTACGGGTCGAGGTGAAGCTGTACCCGCGTCGCGCGATAGATCGCGACGGTTAGAGCACGGGCAAAGCTGACCCAAACCCGTTTCCATGCAGATCGGTAAGAGGTCCCTACCTCATGTAAGCTGTGTGATCATGGGAGAGGTCGTGGAAGGTTTCTTACCTAGATCGACCAAAAGCTCTTTTTCCCCACCTAAGGTTATGTCCTTAGGGTGGAGTGTTTGTGATAAATTGATGTTATGTTAGCCTCATGTGGTTGCTTAGGCAGTTGTGGGGAATCTTCGCGTGAACCCAACCAACATCATGTGCATACCTAGGTTCCCTTTTACTTGATGCTCAACCTAGAAGATTGATTGTGGTTGAAACCTCACCTTGTGTAGTGTAGTTTGCACTTTCTTATATTATTACATGTTGCATGTACGGCTTGCTTGCAGGTTAGCGGTGACACGCCCCTGAGCCTGCTAGATGGCCGGGGGGGTGGGATCGTTACATGGTTTGTGGTCATCTCATAGCTGACCCTCGTTTACCTCTTATTGGACATTGGTTGCAGGTGCAGGTGAACCTAGCGGGAAATAGCGGTCGGTGGCCCTTTTGCTGTGTTGGCCCTCGAAGGCCAGCCTCTTTTCTGCTTTTCATATATTGCCAGCCTTCGTGCCGATGTATGTTTTGAGTTTCTATACATTTGATAAATGTAAGTCCTTAAGGCCATAACTCTATTTGTTTCATTCTTGGGATAGTGGACAATTCTAAAAGATGTTTAATCCAAATGCTCCCGCTTACGCTTTTTATACTCTCGTGTAGTTGTTGTTCTTTTCTGATTATCACCTTATAATGCCTAGTTAGTGTGTATAGTATGGCGTGGGGTCCCGGCCGGACCTATTGTTATATTATTTGTACTGGCATGGTGTTACAGAAACAAGAGCACGAATGTAAGAAAGTTTGAGAGAAAGAAAGCACGAGAGCAAGAAAGAGAGAATTTGAAAGCGTACTAAATTCGACGTCTAAGTTGTTTAAGAGAAGACGATTCGTCGCAACTTAGGGTTTTATTCGAAGCACCGTCGACAAAGATTAATATTCAGCATGCCAAAATGTGTCAAAGCAGCTTCTAGAAGCAAAACTGCGCGCGCTTGTCATGTCAACGTTGCGTCGATTAGTAATCGACGTTACTTCAAATTTGTACAGCGACTATTAAGTTGTCGCATGCATCGATATTGTTGAAAATATTGAAGTAGAAGTTGTGGAGCTTTTGGACCTGGGCGGTCTGGGAGGAGGTCGCGCGGTCTGGTGAGCCCGCACGACCTGGCGATCTGTTCTGCGGTCTGGCTTGTCTTGCCTAGCCGTAGTCTCCTGGCATGACCGATGGTATCTGTCCAAGGTGGCTGAAGGTGAGGCCGCGCGGTCTGTCTGTGACCGCACGACAGGTTGGCGTCTTCAGGTCACGCGGTCTGGCGCTTATGACCGTGTGGTGCTGGCAGCCCGTCTGTGGCTGTGGCTGTCCGGGTGTTCTGGCGGTATTCGTAGACTAAGGCTTTTAGTCGCGCGGTCTCTATTCGCGGTCTCAGGAGGAGACTGGTATGCGAACAGGTCTCTGTTCTCGATCTCAGGAGGAGGTCGGCTTACGAACAGGTGTTCGCGGTCTTGTGGCGAACAGGCAGTGTTTGCGGTCTCGATCAAACACTGGTGGTGGGCGGCTTCTTGGCGGTCTGGCGATCTCCCTGTGAAGTCGCGATTTGACTAAGGGAGTAGCGATCTCCCGCGGTCTGGTTTGAAGCCGGTGAGCTCATCAAATGAAGCAGAAAGGACTGTTGCTGATCGCGCGGGTTGACCGTTCTGGTCATGCGGTCTGAGGGTGGTGATCCTATCTCATAGGGCGGTGACTGGATCAGGTCCCGCGCCTATAAATAGGAACCACGGTAGCAGCAAATTAAGACACACCAAGTGTAAGCTGAGCTGTTCCTATTCCTGCGGTATGTTTCTTTCTGACCGGGCGGTCTGCTGATTGAATTTTCTTGTGCAGTTTTTGCGGATAGTGCGGTCTGCAGTGATCACCTCTTCCTCTGAAAGTGTTCGGGCGGTCTGCGGCTTGCAGTGTGGGTTGCTGAAGTTCGGGAGAATCAGTGGAGTTTGTAAGGAAGGTGCGGTTTGCTCAGCGGTCTGAGGTGGTGTTCTGTAACCGGCATTGTTGTGTGGTTAGGCGGCTTGCAGAGATCGACAAGGAGACCGCGCGGTCTAGAGCGGTCTCAGTTATCTTCCTTTCAAGTTGTGTATTTTCTTCTTCTATTTTGTGTGCTGGCGAAATCATGTCTCGCCAAGCATACCTCTCCCTGTAACGAAGATTTTGCTTATCAATAAAGACTATATTTCCTTCATGTGCTTCTGGTTATTTGGCTTGTGAACTCTAAGTTGTATATTTCCTGCTCACTTCATAAAGATTCGGAAAATTTCACATGGTATCAGAGCTAGGTTGGAGTGGATAGAGCAGTGAACAACTTAGAGTAGCCATCGCCTTTGTGAAGAAGGAACCAGTGGTAGAGCCATGGAAGCGAGTGGTCTTGGAATTGAGATGCTCAACTCGACCAACTTTAAGAAGTGGAGGTCTTGTATGCAAAGCTATCTTCTGGGTGAGAAACTCTGGGAGGTAGTTGGAGGAGAAAGCACGGAGGAAGTCTTTCTGGTTGGAGAAAACCATCATGAGGTGAGGAACTGGAGGCAGATCAATACCAAAGCAGAGTTCGTGGGGAACCTTCGGGTGAACCCAACCAATATCATGTGCATACCTAGGTTCCCTTTTACTTGATGCTCAACCAAGAAGATTGATTGTGCTTGAAACCTCACCTTGTGTAGTGTAGTTTGCACTTTCTTATATTATTACATGTTGCATGTACGGCTTGCTTGCATGTTAGCAGTGACACGCCCCTAAGCCGGCTAGATGGCCAGGGGGTGGGATCGTTACGCGGTTTGTGGTCAGCTCATAGCTGGACCTCGTTTACCTCTTATTGGACGTTGGTTGCAGGTGCAGGTGAGCCTAGCGGGAAATAGCGGGCGGTGGCCCTTTTGCTGTGTTGGCCCTCGAAGGCCAGCCTCTTTTCTGCTTTTCATATATTGCCAGCCTTCGTGCCGATGTATGTTTTGAGTTTCTATACATTTGATAAATGTAAGGCCTTAAGGACATAACTCTATTTGTTTCATTCTTGGGATAGTGGACAATTCTAAAAGATGTTTAATCCAAATGCTTCCGCTTACGCTTTTTATACTCTCGTGTAGTTGTTGTTCTTTTCTGATTATCACCTTATAATGCCTAGTTAGTGTGTATAGTATGGCGTGGGGTCCCGGCCGGACCTACTGTTATATTATTTGTACTGGCATGGTGTTACAATTTGGTATCGGACTTAGGGCGTCGATCCGTAGTTTAGCGAATTCGGGATGAATTCCTTTTAAGGGGTGGTGTGCACGGGATGTGCGCTCACCTAAAACGATAAAAACTAATAAGAATGTCCACTTAGGAATGGAAAAACATACTTGTTTGCAGAACCTGAGCGTTCCATGATTGTTGTTTGCTATGTTTTCGGTCACTAAATTATGTATTGCACGATTATAGGGGACTAGGAGTGGTGCGGGGCAATCTAGACCCCATAACACCGCTGAAAGTAGTGCGTTTGCTGAGGTGCCAGCGACCACTCCTTCGGCTGAGATGATCAGATTAGTCGCAGAAGCTGTCTTCGCAATGATCAACACTCAACCTCAAAGGCTTGCACAGCCTGCTACGCCTACTCCGGATGTGGCCCCGGTGGCAGTTGCCGCAGTGGAACCTGTAGTGGAACCGGGGGTGGAAATCCCTGTACCAATGGCTGCAATGGAACCTGCGGTGGAGCCAAGGGTGGAACGTCGAGTAAAGCGAGTAGCTGTTGCACGAGCACGTGATCAACAACTTCAACACTTTCTAAGCTTCCATCCTCCAACCTTTTCGGGGACCGGATCCCCAACGGAGGCAGAGGACTGGTTGTCAATAATTAGAAAAACTCTAAAGGCGACAACGACGGAAGAAGCCATGATGGTCACCCTAGCCACCTTCCTCCTTAAGGGAGAAGCAGCGCTATGGTGGGATGAGCAAGAAGTGCATAAGTTTGGTGGGATGAGCAAACTGCCAGATCTCTGGAGTTGGACATGAAGAGAGTGTAAGCAAAAGGCAAGAATCCTGAATTCCATGCGCCGGCCTCTCAGTCCAAATCTGAGTTCAAGAGGAACAAAAGAAAGTTCAAGTCTGCGGAACCAACTCGCTCAAATGTGTCGGGAGCTACGACTGCACATGGTCCAATTACATGTTTCACTTGCGGAAAGGTGGGACACAAGGCACGTGTGTGCCGAAGTGGTCTCCCGAGGCCAGAGAATCGAGCGATGGACTATGCTCATGTTACGGGTCATGCGGAAAAGGGCAAAGCTGCGGAGTCTTCTGCTTCCCAGCATATTCCGACCCAACCGAGAGTTTACTCGCTTGGCCAGCAAGAAGCCATACGACAAACTGATTTCGTCACATGTATAGATTAGAAGTTAGCTTTTACAGCTATTTATGATTGATATTGTTGTGCGACTTTATGTTTGATTTGTGTGCAATTAGGTTTCGTCTTAATTTTCAACTATCCGGCAAGAGCTCTATTTGATACAGGAGCATCACACACTTTTCTGTCTAAGGACTTTGTGGTGCGAATCGGAGTGCCGTCTACCTTAGTTGAAGATAGATTGGAGGTAGTGCTACCCAATGGATCTAGCATGAGCGCGGATAGGAAGAGTCGTGTGAAGGTGCGGATTGGAAATCAGGATTTCAACTTGGAAGCATCGTTATTACCGCTAGCTGAATTTGACGTGATCTTCGGCATGGACTGGCTCTCGGAGCAGCGAGCATGCATTGATTGCAATTCAAAGGAGATCACTCTGGGAAAGAACACCGGAGATGAAACCACATTCGTGGGTATGCGAGGAGCGAGCAAGACGCTAATGTCTGCTCTCTAGGTGGTCAAGGCGGTGAGAAAAGGCGCAGAGTTGTTCTTCACCTTGTTGGAGGCTTCAGATCCAAATCCCAGGTTATGTGATGTCCCAGTTGTAGCGGAGTACACCGACGTGTTTCCTAACGAACTCCCTGGGGCTCCGCCCCAGCGGGAGATTGACTTCTGCATTGAGTTGGTGTCAGGTGCCAAACTGTGTCACGCTCACCGTACCGTATAGCGCCGAAGGAATTGGTAGAACTGAAGGTTCAGTTGCAAGAGCTGCTAGAGCAAGGCTATGTACGTCCAAGTTCATCACCTTGGAGTGCACCGGTCCTCTTTATGAAAAAGAAGGACAGGAGCTTGCGTCTATGTATTGACTATCGAGAGCTGAATAAGCTGACCGAGAAGAACCGTTATCCTATTCCAAGAATCGATGACTTATTCGACCAACTAGTTGGGTCGACGGTATACTCTAAGCTAGACTTAAGGTCCGATTACTATCAGATTCGTATAAGGGAATGTGATATTCCAAAGACAGCGTTCAGTACCCGCTTTGGGCACTATGAGTTCACGGTTATGTCGTTCGGTCTTTCTAATGCACCGTCGGTATTCATGGACTTAATGAACAGAACGTTTCGAGAGTACTTGGATCAATTTGTGATCGTCTTCATCGATGACATTTTGGTATACTCTCAGTCGGAAGAGGAGCATGCAGAGCATCTGCGCACAGTTTTGAGCACTTTGAGGAGGAATCGGCTATATGCCAAGTTCTTCAAGTGCGAGTTTTGGCTATCATCAGTAGCATTCCTTGGTCATATTGTTAGTGGAGAAAGAATCGCAGTCGATCCTTCGAAGATAGAGGCAATCCGAGCATGGCCTGTGTTGAAAAATGTAGCGGAAGTCCGAAGTTTCTTTGGACTTGCCGGCTATTATAGGCGCTTTGTGGAAAACTTCTCTAGGATTGTACTTCCTTTCACTAAACTGACTAGGAAAGATCATAAGTTCATTTGGTCGCCCGAGTGCGCACGAGCTTTTGAGGAGCTGAAGAGTCGTCTGACCACGGCGCCCATTCTATGCTCGCCATGTGGAACGGAAGGCTACAAAATATATAGTGATGCCTCGGGGAGTGGCTTGGGTTGCGTCTTAGTGCAATTTGGAAAGGTGATTGCATATGGCTCCCGTCAGTTGAAGGTACATGAGAGGAACTACCCGATCCATGATTTGGAGCTATCGGCCGTGGTATTTGCTCTTAAACTTTGGAGGCACTACTTGTATGGCGTGAAGATCGACATCTTTACGGACCACAAAAGCCTCAAGTACTTGCTTGATCAGAAGGAGTTGAATATGCGACAAAGGAGGTGGATGGAGTTCCTTGTGGACTACACCTTCGACATTCGATACACTCCTGGGAAAGGAAATGTGGTTGCAGACGCGTTGAGTCGTCGGGCTCCTGCACAGGCAAACTGGATTTTGATGCATGATGAGCGTCTAATCCGTGAGCTAGAAGCCTTGGAGATCATTTGTGTCGATAGAAGAGCGTCTCCTTCAGCATGCTTGAACAGGACGGAGGTTCAATACGACCTTGCCGACCGAGTTCGACAAGCATTGGAGCTGGATACGAGCATGAAGCGCTATAAAGCGGAGACTGTTGATGTGTCAAACGCTGATTTCTCCTTCGAAGATGGTCTTATGTGGAAAAATGGTAGATTGTGCGTCCCAAATGTTGGCACACTACGGGCGAAATTGATGTACGAGGCTCACTGTACCAAGTACTCGATCCACCCAGGGAGCACAAAAATGTACATGGACATGAAGAAACTCTTCTGGTGGCCGGGAATGAAGAAAGACATTGCTCTCTACGTGGCCAAGTGTCATACTTGCTCATTGGTAAAGGCTGAATGTCAAAGACCTGGTGGGTTTCTAAAGTCTTTACCGATCCCAGAATGGAAGTTTGATGATATTTCGATGGATTTCATGCACGGATTGCCGAGATCGCAACATGGAAACGACGCCATTTGGGTGATCGTAGATCGATTGACGAAAGTTTCGCACTTTATTCCGAACCAGAAAGATGACTCCGTGGAAAAGCTAGCAAAGTTATACGTTGATAATATCGTACGGTTGCATGGGGTTCCCCGTAGCATCGTGAGCGATCGTGATGGGCGGTTCACATCAAACGATTGGAGGTTGATTCATCAATTATTGGGTACCAAGCTAAAATTTAGCACGGCCTTCCACCAGCAAACGGATGGACAGACTGAAAGGACCAATAGGATGATGGAAGACATGCTAAGGATGTGCGCCCTGGACTTCGGCAAGAGATGGGAAGATCATCTCTATATGATCGAGTTCGCCTACAATAATATCTACCAAGCCAGTATACAGATGGCGCCCTTCGAGGCCCTATATGGTAGTAAGTGTCGTACGTCGTTGTCTTGGGCGGAAACGGACGATACTAAACTATTGAAGCGAAAGGATGTTGATGAAGCAAATACATCAATCCGGGCAATACGAGAGCGGTTGCTCATTGCCCAGGATAGGCAAGAAAAATACTACAATGTGAACCACCGGAATGTCGAGTTCACCGTTGGCGACTGGGTTTACTTAAAGATCAAACCGTTCAAAGGAGTATCGAGGATCCGACGCTTGAAAAAGCTAAGTCCGAGGTACTTAGGACCATTCGAGATCTTGGAGCGCATTGGTGAAGCTGCCTACCGGCTTGCTCTATCTTCGGATCTAAGCGGACTGCATGATGTATTTCACATTTCTGTTTTACGGAAGGCGGTGAAGGAGCCTACTCATGTTGTTGCGGTCAACAAAGTGTCGGTAGACGGTGGGCTAACGATGAAAGTCAAGCCCATTCGCATCGAAGACACAGAAGTAAAGCAGTTGCGGAACAAGTCCATTCGGATGGTAAAGGTCCGTTGGAATAATTGCGGGCGAGAGGAACTCTCTTGGGAAAGAGAGCAGGAAATGCTTGCGGAGTACCCCGAGCTATTTCTCTCAGGTACGACTTATGTTTGATTGCTTTAATATTAGAAATTTCAGGAAGAAATTCTTTTAAGGGGTGGAGAGTTGTAACACCCCAAAATTCATATAATTGCTTTCCATGAAGACCCTAAGAGCATTAGAGGAGTCCCATGGGGTTTTGGGGATGTTTGGGGGTGTTTAGGAAGCTTTTTAGAGAAGCTGATTTTTGACATGGCTTGCGACACGGCCATGTGCAAGGCCGTGTCCGTGAATTTTAAGCGTCAAATTTTGGCAGAGAAGGTCACGTCTAGGCACACGGCTGTGTCCCTAACCGTGTAGATCCACACGGCCATAGACATGGCCGTGTGCAGGGGTGTGTCTAGTTCCAGTTTTTCTTGTGTGTTCACACGGCCTGGCACACGACCATGTGCCAAGCCGTGTATGGGTTTTTCCAGCCCGTTTTAAGTTTAAATCTGAGCCATTCGTTGAGTTGTGAAGAGATCTGATGGTGGGAAATATTTCCTGATGGCTTAAGGTCGGGAAATGAGGGTTTAGAACCTCATTTCACCCACCCACTCTCTCTCTTATCTTTGAAAACCTAGAGAGAAGGAGGAGCCATTTTCCCCCATTGAAGGAGCTCCAAAGCTCGGATTCGCAAACCGAGACCGGATTCGCGCAGAGGAGTCCGCTGCCATCGTTTCCCACCGAACAAGTTTTGTTCCATGGTGGCGAAGCGTACTCCAAGGGTAACGATCCTTCCTCCCGGTCTTAGGATGTGTTTTGTCCTCTCATTCCTTTTTCTATGCTTGCATGAGGAATCCCTTTCACCAAATGGGTGAAGTGTAGGATTTCCTCTAGTTATTCGGAACTCCGGGTCGATTATGTCTGTCCCTGGTATATTGCATTTAGAAATTCGGTAGTCGTGCGGATTTAGGCATTTTGTGTGAAGCCTATTCATGGCCGTGAGCCCGGATCGGTGATGCTTGGATTGCGACGTTGCATTTAGGTTAAGCCTAGAATGCGTGCCGGAGAATGTCTCCGTGAGATTTTCTATCGTGTTGCGGGACTTGAGTTTTAGGTGCCTTTTGAGAGCCTAACGGAAGCCCCTTGCTTGGGTTGTTGAATGCAAACCTTCACCACTAGGTTTGAAGAGGAGTGGTCTCGTACCTCCTTCTTGGTTGTTGTTTGCGAAGTCTAAGTCTGCGTGAAAGGATAGGATGCGTAGCTTAATTATTTGGGCACTTGTTGTGCTAAACCCTTACGGGCCGAGGTGAAGCCGTACCCGCGTCGTGCGATAGATCGCGGCGGTTAGAGCACGGGCAAAGCTGAACCGAACCCATTTCCATGCAGATCGGTAAGAGGTCCCTACCTCATGTAAGCCATGTGATCATGGGAGAGGTCGTGGAAGGTGTCTTACCTAGACCGACCAAAAGCTCTTTTTCCCCACCTAAGGCTATGTCCTTAGGGTGGAGTGTTTGTGATAAATTGATGTTATGTTAGCCCCATGCGTTTGCTTAGGCGGTTGTGGGGAACCTTCGGGTGAACCCAACCAATATCATGTGTATACCTAGGTTCCCTTTTACTTGATGCTCAACCAAGAAGATTGATTGTGCTTGAAACCTCACCTTGTGTAGTGTAGTTTGCACTTTCTTATATTATTACATGTTGCATGTACGACTTGCTTGCATGTTAGCAGTGACACGCCCCTAAGCCGGCTAGATGGCCAGGGGGTGGGATCGTTACGCGGTTTGTGGTCAGCTCATAGCTGGACCTCGTTTACCTCTTATTGGACGTTGGTTGCAGGTGCAGGTGAGCCTAGCGGGAAATAGCGGGCGGTGGCCCTTTTGCTGTGTTGGCCCTCGAAGGCCAGCCTCTTTTCTGCTTTTCATATATTGCCAGCCTTCGTGCCGATGTATGTTTTGAGTTTCTATACATTTGATAAATGTAAGTCCTTAAGGCCATAACTCTATTTGTTTCATTCTTGGGATAGTGGACAATTCTAAAAGATGTTTAATCCAAATGCTCCCGCTTACGCTTTTTATACTCTCGTGTAGTTGTTGTTCTTTTCTGATTATCACCTTATAATGCCTAGTTAGTGTGTATAGTATGGCGTGGGGTCCCGGCCGGACCTATTGTTATATTATTTGTACTGGCATGGTGTTACAGAAACAAGAGCACGAATGTAAGAAAGTTTGAGAGAAAGAAAGCACGAGAGCAAGAAAGAGAGAATTTGAAAGCGTACTAAATTCGACGTCTAAGTTGTTTAAGAGAAGACGATTCGTCGCAACTTAGGGTTTTATTCGAAGCACCGTCGACAAAGATTAATATTCAGCATGCCAAAATGTGTCAAAGCAGCTTCTAGAAGCAAAACTGCGCGCGCTTGTCATGTCAACGTTGCGTCGATTAGTAATCGACGTTACTTCAAATTTGTACAGCGACTATTAAGTTGTCGCATGCATCGATATTGTTGAAAATATTGAAGTAGAAGTTGTGGAGCTTTTGGACCTGGGCGGTCTGGGAGGAGGTCGCGCGGTCTGGTGAGCCCGCACGACCTGGCGATCTGTTCTGCGGTCTGGCTTGTCTTGCCTAGCCGTAGTCTCCTGGCATGACCGATGGTATCTGTCCAAGGTGGCTGAAGGTGAGGCCGCGCGGTCTGTCTGTGACCGCACGACAGGTTGGCGTCTTCAGGTCACGCGGTCTGGCGCTTATGACCGTGTGGTGCTGGCAGCCCGTCTGTGGCTGTGGCTGTCCGGGTTTTCTGGCGGTATTCGTAGACTAAGGCTTTTAGTCGCGCGGTCTCTATTCGCGGTCTCAGGAGGAGACTTGTATGCGAACAGGTCTCTGTTCTCGATCTCAGGAGGAGGTCGGCTTACGAACAGGTGTTCGCGGTCTTGTGGCGAACAGGCAGTGTTTGCGGTCTCGATCAAACACTGGTGGTGGGCGGCTTCTTGGCGGTCTGGCGATCTCCCTGTGAAGTCGCGATTTGACTAAGGGAGTAGCGATCTCCCGCGGTCTGGTTTGAAGCCGGTGAGCTCATCAAATGAAGCAGAAAGGACTGTTGCTGATCGCGCGGGTTGACCGTTCTGGTCATGCGGTCTGAGGGTGGTGATCCTATCTCATAGGGCGGTGACTGGATCAGGTCCCGCGCCTATAAATAGGAACCACGGTAGCAGCAAATTAAGACACACCAAGTGTAAGCTGAGTTGTTCCTATTCCTGCGGTATGTTTCTTTCTGACTGGGCGGTCTGCTGATTGAATTTTCTTGTGCAGTTTTTGCGGATAGTGCGGTCTGCAGTGATCACCTCTTCCTCTGAAAGTGTTCGGGCGGTCTGCGGCTTGCAGTGTGGGTTGCTGAAGTTCGGGAGAATCAGTGGAGTTTGTATGGAAGGTGCGGTTTGCTCAGCGGTCTGAGGTGGTGTTCTGTAACCGGCATTGTTGTGTGGTTAGGCGGCTTGCAGAGATCGGCAAGGAGACCGCGCGGTCTAGAGCGGTCTCAGTTATCTTCCTTTCAAGTTGTGTATTTTCTTCTTCTATTTTGTGTGCTGGCGAAATCATGTCTCGCCAAGCATACCTCTCCCTGTAACGAAGATTTTGCTTATCAATAAAGACTATATTTCCTTCATGTGCTTCTGGTTGTTTGGCTTGTGAACTCAAAGTTGTATATTTCCTGCTCACTTCATAAAGATTCGGAAAATTTCACATGGTATCAGAGCTAGGTTGGAGTGGATAGAGCAGTGAACAACTTAGAGTAGCCATCGCCTTTGTGAAGAAGGAACCAGTGGTAGAGCCATGGAAGCGAGTGGTCTTGGAATTGAGATGCTCAACTCGACCAACTTTAAGAAGTGGAGGTCTTGTATGCAAAGCTATCTTCTGGGTGAGAAACTCTGGGAGGTAGTTGGAGGAGAAAGCACGGAGGAAGTCTTTCTGGTTGGAGAAAACCATCATGAGGTGAGGAACTGGAGGCAGATCAATACCAAAGCAGAGTTCGCATTGAAGAGGGCAATATCACCTGATCTGTTTGATCACATCTTGGGGTGTGCCTCAGCCGCGGAGATCTGGAGAGCCCTGGATGGGCTGTTTAACAAGAAGAATGTGGCAAGACTCCAATTCCTGGAGAATGAGCTGGCCAGATCGGCTCAAGGTGACCTTTCCATTTCTACGTTCTTCTTGAAGATGAAGAACTTGTGCGCCGAGATTTCAGCGCTGGATCCTGATGAGCCAATTTTTGAGGCGAAGCTGAAGAGGCACATTATCCGTGGCTTGCGGAAGGAATATGTTGCCTTTGTGACGTCGGTGCAGGGTTGGGCAAATTAGCCGTCTCTGCTGGAGCTGGAAAATCTGCTTGCTTCGCAGGAGAGTCTAGCAAGGCAGATGGCGGGGGTGTCAGTGTCTGGGGGATATGGCGAAGTTCTCTTCACGGGAAAGAAGAAGAAGTGGGACAAGAAGAAGTCCGCTGGAGGGGGCAATGGGCCTTCAACTTCTGGACAGCAGGAGAGGGGCTATGCTCCTAAGGCTGAAGGGAAGAAGAAGGGGGAAGGTCCCAAGTGCTTCAGGTGCGGAAAGGTTGGTCACATCAGGAAGGAGTGCCGAGTGAATCTTCAGTCGGGGCATGCTGCTGCAGGAAAGGGAGAAGCTGAAGCCAGGCAGGTTGATGGAGGATGGGGAGGAGCCTTCTCGGCTTCTGTTGGAGCTGAGGCTCCTGTCAACTATCAAGAGGACTGGATCGTGGACTCGGGGTGTGGTCATCACCTCACCGGGGACGAGTCGAAGCTTTCTTCTGTGCAGCCCTATTCAGGTAATGATGCAATTATTACTGCTGATAATACTGTGCATGCTGTGGAGAAGGTTGGGGTTGTTTCTTTGGGCAGTGATAGGGGGCCGCTTACGTTGAGAAGTGCCTATCATGTGCCTGGTATGAGGAAAAACCTCTTCTCCGTGACCAGCGATGTAGACGCTGGGTATCACGTTCTGTTTGGCCCAACAGAAGTGAGGTTTCTTCGAAATGTGGAGGCAGTGAAGGCTGAGGTAGTTCATGTGGGGAGGAGAGCTAAATACTTGTTCGTTTTATCGACAAGTTCTTATGTTGACAAGATGCGGACGAATGATGGTGATGTGATATGGCACGAGAGGTTGGGGCACGTAGGGATGGATAAGCTGAAGGCTATAGCGGTGAGAGGTCTGGTCAAGGGCCTGCCTAGTCTATCCTCCTACGGAGACGGTCATGTGTGCGCGGGATGTCAGTTCGGCAAGTCTCATCGACTACCATTTGACAAGTCGCAGACAAGGAGTAGTGCGCCGTTGGAGTGCATCCACGGTGACTTGATGGGACCGACTGCTACCCCATGCCTCATAGGCAGCAGATATATGCTGGTGTTGATCGACGATTGCACCAGATATGTCTGGGTATATTTCTTGAAGGAGAAGGCGGAGGCGTTTGCCAAGTTTGTGGAGTTCAAGGATCTCGTGGAGGGTCGGCTTGGACTGCGGGTTAAGAAGCTGAGGACTGACAACGGAGGGGAGTTCACCTCTGGTGAGTTCTCTACTTTTTGTAGGAAGGAGGGCATCCGGAGGGAGCTTACTTGTGCATATACTCCACAACAAAACGGAGTTACAGAGAGAAAGATCCGTCATCTGACGGAGACCTACAAGTGTTGGCTGCATGCCAAGAGTATCCAAAAGTCCTTCTGGGCGGAGGGAATGTCTTGCGCTGCCTACGTCATCAACAGGATGCCTCTGAGTCCCATCAATATGAAGACCCCGCATGAACTAATGTTCAAGGAAAAGCCAAGTGTGGCACACCTTTGGGTGTTTGGTTCCACCTGCTATGTGCACGTTCTAGATGTGCTTCGAACGAAGCTGGATGCGAAAGCAAGGAAGCTAGTCTTCGTGGGGTATGATGACCGGAAGAAGGGCTGGAAGTGCATGGACCCCGAGACACGGAGATTTGTTGTATCTCGCGACGTCGTGTTCGACGAGGTGACATCTTACAGGGGGGGCTCTGGTGTTGATCTACCAGAGAGCAGGGTGGAGGAGCCGGAGAGGGCTGTGGAAAATCTTCAGGTGGAGCTACCTGTGTCACCAGGTGGTCCATCAATATTTAGTTCTGAGGCGGAGGCTTCTGGTTCAGGAAGCAGGGGGAGCGATGCCCCGAGTACGTCTGGGAGAGGAGCTAGGGAAGAAGCAGCTGAAGATACTGCGAGTCAGGGTAAGGCGTTGCGGAGATCGAAGCGGACTATCATTTCCCCTGATCGCTATACAGGAGGGAACATGGTGAGCTTTGTCTCATGCTTCTTTGCTGGTCCCTTGGATGAGAGGGAGCCGTCAAGCTTTGAGAAGGCCAGAGGCGTGAAGGAGTGGGACATTGCGTTGCAAGAAGAGATGGCAGCTCTCGAGAAGAATGAGACCTGGTCTCTGGTGCCAAGGCCCAAGGGCACCACTCCTGTCACATGCAAGTGGGTCTACAAGCTGAAGAAGAAAGCTGACGGCAATATCGAGCGGTACAAGGCTCGCCTTGTGGCTCGGGGGTTCTCACAGCAATACGGTGAAGACTACGAGGAGACATTCAGTCTGGTGGCTAAAATGACTTCAGTTCGGGTTGTGATTGCCTTGGCGGCTTGTTGGGGGTGGAAGATTTGGCAGCTTGACATAAAGAATGCATTCTTGTAAGGCGAGATTGACAAGGACATCTTCATGGTCCAGCCACCAGGCTTCATTTCTGAAGATTTTCCGGAGCATGTCTGCAAGTTGAAGAAGGCCCTGTATGGGTTGAAGCAAGCGCCGAGGGCGTGGTATGGAAAGATTGCATAGTATCTCTTATTCTGCGGGTTTGGTGTTTCAGACTCAGACTCAAGCTTGTTCGTCAAGAAGAGTGGGGAGCTTCAAGTCATCGTGCTGCTTTACGTCGACGATATGATCATGACGGGGAATTCGAAGGAGGAGGTAGCGCATCTTCGAGCAGAGCTATCTATCAGGTTTGAGATGAAGGATCTGGGTGAGCTTCACCATTTCCTCGGACTCGAGGTGCAGAGGAAGGAGAGTGGAGTGTTGGTGTCCCAGGCTGGATATGCGGAGCGGATTGTTGAGTGGTTCGGCATGAAGGAAGGGAAGTGCATCTCCACACCTCTGGATAAGGCTATGAAGCTTCGGAAGGATGAGGGAAGGAGTCTGCAAGATCCGTTGGTTTTCCGAGCTCTGGTCGGGAGCTTGATCTATCTGACGATCACTGGGCCGGATATTGCGTATGCAGTTGGCAGAGTGAGTCGGTATATGGCGGAGCCACGGATGCCTCATCTGCTAGCGGCCAAGAACATTATGAAGTATGTCAAGGCGACCTCGGATATGGGTCTCCTTTACAGGAGGGATGCGGCCTTCGAGGTGCATGGATACATGGACGCTGACTACGGGGGAGATTCGGATGACCGGAAGTCGACGTCTGGATACGTCTTCATGGCGGGCCCCACGGCTATACCATGGTGCAGCAAGAAGTAGGATTCCGTATCGGTCTCAACCACGGAAGCGGAATACAAGGCCTCGGCCTTGGCAGCTCAGGAAGCCATCTGGCTTAAGAGGTTGGTTGGAGGCGTCCATAAGGAGGTTCGGGAGCCGACTCTGCTCCGCGGTGACAACGATAGTGCTCTCAAACTGGTGACCAATCCAGTTTGTCATGCGAGGACCAAGCATATCAAGATCGAGCATCATTTCATTCGTGAGAAGGTGCTGGAGGGGTCTCTTTCGGTCGAGCATGTTCAAAGTCAGGACAACATTGCTGACATCTTCACAAAGGCGCTGGCAAAGGGGCCGTTCACACGGCTAAGGAGCTTACTGGGGCTGTTTTCAACTTCCCACTTCAAGGGGGAGTGTTGAAAATATTGAAGTGGAAGTTGTGGAGCTTTTGGACCTGGGCGGTCTGGGAGGAGGTCACGCGGTCTGGTGAGACCGCACGACCTGGCGATCTGTTCTGCGGTCTGGCTTGTCTTGTCTAGCCGTAGTCTCCTGGCATGACCGCTGGTATCTGTCCAAGGTGGCTGAAGGTGAGGCCGCACGGTCTGTATGTGACCGCATGGCGGGTTGGCGCCTTCAGGTCACGCGGTCTGGCGCTTATGACCGTGTGGTGCTGGCAGCCGGTCTATGGCTGTGGCTGTCTGGGTTTTCTGGCGGTATTCGCAGACTAAGGCTTTTAGTCGTGCGGTCTCTGTTCGCGGTCTCAGGAGGAGACTGGTATGCGAACAGGTCTCTATTCTCGATCTCAGGAGGAGGTCGGCTTGCGAACAGGTGTTCGCGGTCTTGTGGCGAACAGGCAGTGTTTGCGGTCTCGAGCAAACACTGGTGGTGGGCGGCTTCTTGGAGGTCTGGCGATCTCCCTGTGAAGTCGCGATTTGACTAAGGGAGTAGCGATCTCCCGCGGTCTGGTTTGAAGCCGACGAGCTCATCAAATGAAGCAGAAAGGACTGTTGCTGATCGCGCGGGTTGACCGGTCTGGTCGTGCGGTCTGAGGGTGGTGATCCTATCTCATAGGGCGGTGACTGGATCAGGTCCCGCGCCTATAAATAGGAGCCACGGTAGCAGCAAATTAAGACACACCAAGTGTAAGCTGAGTTGTTCCTATTCCTGCGGTCTGTTTCTTTCTGGCCAGGAGGTCTGCTGATTGAATTTTCTTGTGCAGCTTCTGCGGATAGTGCGGTCTGCAGCAATCACCTCTTCCTCTGAAAGTGTTCGGGCGGTCTGCGGCTTGCAGTGTGGGTTGCTGAAGTTTGGGAGAATCAGTGGAGTTCGTAAGGAAGGTGCGGTTTGCTCAGCGGTCTGAGGTGGTGTTCTGTAACCGGCAGTGTTGTGCGGTTAGGCTGCTTGCAGAGATCGGCAAGGAGACCACGCGGTCTGGAGCGGTCTCAGTTATCTTCCTTTCAAGTTGTGTATTTTCTTCTTTTGTTTTGTGTGCTGGCGAAATCATGTCTCGCCAAGCATACCTCTCCCTGTAACGAAGATTTTGCTTATCAATAAAGACTATATTTCCTTCATGTGCTTCTGGTTGTTTGGCTTGTGAACTCTAAGTTGTATGTTTCCTCCTCACTTCATAAAGATTCGGAAAATTTCAAAGATATGACTTCGACGCTGCGTCGAGTGCTATTCGAATGCTCTACTTCAGGTGTCTCTCGAAACTGGCGTCGAGTAGAACTCGACGGTGCGTCGAAATCTATTAGACGCAACTCTAAATATATGGTTGTTTTTCTTAAAAAAAATCTGCTATTTTTCCCAGCAATGGCGTTTGTTGAAATTAGCATTTATAAGGTTATTTTTTATGAATTATAAAATATCAAAGGATTTTTAGAGAAAAGATCACTCCCTTTGAATATTTGTAGTTCTTTATTGAAAATTGAGTTCTTTCTTTCCCTTCATCATCTCTGAGGAAAGAACCCTGACTTTTCCTGCACATGTAACTCAAACATTTGAAGGTACCAAGGTTACCTTGGGCCCTTTTCTTTTACCATTATAAGGTGATATGAAAGAATAGAATGGTCTTTCATGATATCCTTTTGGATGGCAGAGAATAGGTTTATTAAATCTAGGTTTATTATCTTGGTATTTGAAATGGGCATAGAATGTATCTATATACAATAAGTCTGCAGAATGCCTAATTACTTTCCTTTTTATAATATCCTTTTTATTTAGATTCATTGGCTTGTCTGGATTGTTTTTCCCTAGAGGTCTCTTCTCACTATTAGAATTTGCTTTATTAAATACAATGATTTTATCAGGATTATTATTGCCATGATCCTTAAATGCTACACTTGCCTCTCACTTGATTGATAGTCACTGGGTCTAACAAATCTAACTAGATTTTTCCAGGCAGGTCTACTAGGGACTTCTGTGCTAGTGGATGGGTCTGCTCCTAGACCTAGGTGCTTGAATCTTATGGATAGATTTTGTGTAATATCTTTAAGCTTTTGACTCCTCCCATTGAGTGAGTCTTCAAAGGCTTTTGCCTTTGAGAGCGCTTCTTTTAAAGCTAAATTTTCATTTGTTAGTTTAGTTAGTTTTGATTCCTTTTTACAAATTTGATTTCCCAAATCATAATTTAATGAATATAAATCATCTCTCTTAAAGTCTTCGAACTCTTCCCTAATTATTTCTATGTCTTTTTGAACCTTAAGGCAATCACTACAAAATTCCTTAAAGCTATTTTTAAATTCTTCTGAATTAAATTCAAAGTCATCAAAGAGACATACCTGATCTCATTCATCATCTGAGGAGACCTCCAATGACATCAGGCAGGCAGCTTCAGTAGTAATTTATGCATCACTCTCTGATAAAGAGGAGCTTGAATCAGCTTCTGTATTACTCCAGGTTTCAGCAATGAAACCATTTCCCTTCTTCTTGTCCTTTTTCTTGAAGGACTTCTTCTTGTGCTCCTTTCTACTACTGCTCCTGTCATGTTGCTCTCCAGGGCACTCATGAGCTATATGTCCTGGTTTTCCATAGGAAAAGCAGATCACTTCTTGCTTTGGAGTATTATCAAATCTGGGTTTTGAGCTCCACTCTTTTCTTCTTGAATCTTCTGTCTTGACCCACTTTTTGAATCTTCTTACTAAAAGGCTGAACATCTCATCTTTAGGAGTGGATGGCTCTCCTTCAACAGCCTTCAGGGAAATGCTCCTTTGGATGGGAGCTGAGACTACCTCCTTGGCCTCTGTCTCAGACCTTCTTTTCAATAGTAGTTCATAGGATTTGAGCTTTCCTAGCAAAGCATTAGTGGAGATCTCTCTGTGACATCTGCACACTATGATTGCCCAGATCCTTGAGTCCCATGTGCTTGGGAAGCACATGAGGAGCTTGTCATTTATTTCAGTCAGAGAGATCTCTTTATCCAAACCTTTCAGCTCATTTATTATAGTGTTGAATCTCTCATGCATTTCAGCAACACTTTCCTCAGCTTTTTTTGAAAGTACTCATATTGGGATATGAGAAGGGACTTTCTGTCCTTCCTTTCATTAGAGTTTCCTTTTACCAATCTGGAAAGGGATTCCCGTATTTCTTTTGTTGATTGGCAGTCAGCTACTTTCTGGAAGATCTCATCAGACATTGTAGACACCAGAATATTCATTGCTTTGGCATCATATGCCTTATGCTTCTTTCCCGCATTTGTCCATTCATCTCCAGGCACAGCTTGCTGAGTCACAGATCCACTGGCATCCTTTCTGACTAGTGCAGGGGGACCTGAGATAATGACATCAAAGATGTCTTCATCAATAGAGTTCATATATAATTTTATTCTGGCCTTCTATAGTGTAAACTTATTAAGATTACACACTGATGGTCTCGTTAATGCATAGTCCTTAGAACTCATTTATCTGAAAATAGTTTTTAAATATTGAAATGAGTAAGGAGATCTTTTGATCAAGGTGTTAGCCATTTTATGATCAACCTCCCTCTGATACCAATTGAAATTGCACAGTGTAACCTCTGAGTATTCTCTAGAGGGGGGGTGAATAGAGAATTAAAACTTTTACACTAATTATACACACACAATAAAAAAAGTATTCCAATAACTATGCAATCAACACAATAACCTCAGAATAAAGTAAACACAGATAATAGTAAAGGGGCAACATAGAAAATAGCAACTCAAAAGACACAGAATTTTTATTGTGGTTCCCCAAAATGTGGGTAGTCCACTCTTCCACCACCTTGGTAGGATTGCACTATATGTGTCTGAGTCTTTTGATAAGGAGACTCTTAGAACCAACATTGAGTCTTTTGATAAGGAGACTCTTAGAACCACACACTGAGTCTTTTGACAATGAGACTCTTAGAACCACTGAGTCTTTTGATAAGGAGACTCTTAGAACCAACTGAATCCTTTAAAGAGGGATTCTTAGTACTCTTTCTCAGTTATAGAATAGAAACAGAGAGAAATAAAGAAGAAGAAGAAGAAGAAAAGGATTCTGCTGTATAAATTCTTCTACAGCTATCACACAAGATGCTGTCTTTAGATGTTCTTCAGGATCTGTATATAATGAACTCTTGCTTATGGTAGAGAAGAATGCAAGGGCTATGAGCTTTTGATCCTTATGATCAATGTACTCTAGTTTGCTTGATGCTGTAAGATGTGAAGAAGAAGAAGCAGCCTTTTTTGTTCCTGTACAAAGTTGTTCTTCTTTTCTTTTTAGAGAGAAAACTTGAGGAAGAAGAAGAAGAAGACTGAATAAAAAATATTATTGTTCTTTTTTTCTTCCTTATTCTGTATACTTATTTTTGTCGAATAGTGTTTGAATTCCTTTCCTCTTCTGTTATGTCCTTAGAAGGATTATCCTTTGGACAATGGTATTTTTATCTATTTTTGTTTCCCGACCTGTCAATCTATTTTGAATAACTTCCAAGAATGTCTTTTATTGTCTCTCTGGAGTACTTCATTCCATTCTTAGCAATAAATGAGTCGTTAGAAGTCAGACTATAGCCTTAGATACCTTCTGGAAAAGCATCTGAAAGGACAATAGAGAACCTTCCATTTCTGTCTGTATTCGAGTTAGCGTCGATTTCATTGTCCCTCTATTCGACGTACTTCTGAGTTCTTATAGAAGCAGCTTCGAAATCCTTCTTAGCTCTGACTGAACTCAGATGTCAATGTTGCATCAAATCCTTATCGACATATCTGTCGAGTTGTAGACTTAGACTTTGAATTTGATCTTCTGCGTCGAATTCAAATCGAAGTTGCATCGACTTCTGATATTGCTTTGACAGACTCTTCTACTGCATCGAATTCAAATCGAAGTTGTGTCGACTTCTGATATAGCTTTGACAAGCTCTGTCTTCTGCGTCGAGACCATTTCGATGTTGCGTCAACTTCACTTATACTTCGACTTCAGTCTGAGTTCCTTCTACATGTATTCGAAGTTGCTTCGACTTTTAGTCGAAGTTGCGTCGACTTCTATTTGACGCAAGTTTAACTCAACTAACTTTTGTGCTTATTTTGGTCAGGTCTTCACACTCTAGTGTGAGTGTGATATCCTAGGGCATCTAATTACCAAATTACCCTCACTATACAACATGAGTAATACATCATAGATTATGAAATCACTTTAAGATAATTTGAAAGATAAATCACAAGGGTGTTTTCCCAACACATCATGATCCCTAGCATTCAGGGACATGGGAGATCGCTGCAATCAATGTGGAAGAATTGTCTTGGATGACTCCCCTTTGAGCGAACATTGAACACAGAGATCTGCCCGATGTCCGCTTGGAAGCACTACGGCTACGGATGCGAGTCTCCTCGTTCATCATCATCAAAGGGAAGCTCTACAGGCGGGTCTTCTCTGGCCTTACCTAAAGTGTCTTCCATCAACTGAAGCAGAATACACCTTAAGGGAAGTTCACTGTGGTATATGCAGGGAGCACCTGGGCGCGAGAACTTTGGTTCAAAAGATCTTGTGTCAGGGTTTTTATTGGTCAATAATGAAGAAGGACGCAACCGAGTTCGTCCAAAAGTGTAGAAGTTGTCAACTTCACGCAAACGCCCCTCATCAACTCCCAGTTGTTCTCACAGCACTCCAAGGTGCCTGGACATCTTCTCAATGGGGGATCAATCTCCTTAGTCCCCTCCCTAAGGCATATGGCCAAAGGAAGTTCATCATCATAGCAATTGATTACTTTACCAAGTGGGTAGAAGCTGAACCCCTCGCCAAAATCACTGAAGAAAATGCCAAGCAATTCATGTGGAAGAACATCATTTGCCTCTTTGGAATCCCAGCAGTAATCGTCGCCAACAACGGAACTCAGTTTACGGGGAAGTCATTCACAAAGATGTGCGAGGACCTGAAAATCAACCTCCATCATACGGTCGTAGCTCACCACAAATGAATGGTCAAGTTGAAGTAACAAACCGCACCATCCTCAAAGGACTCAAGATTCGCCTGCAGAATGCAGAGGGAATGGGTAGACGCTCTACCAAATGTACTATGGGCATACCGCACCACGGAAAGGACTCCGACAGTGGAAACCCCGTACAATCTCTGCTACGGCACAGAAGCAGTCATTCTCATCGACATCGGCGTCCCTAGTATCCAGGTAATGACTTTCAACCCCGAAAAGAACGATGAGTTACTCCGGAAAAACCTTGACTTAGTCGCCGAAGTCAGGGAAATGGCTGTCCAGCGCATTGCCATCTACCAGAGGCGTGTATCCCGGCTCTACGATCGAAGGGTGAAGCCCAGGCCAATCAATATCGGAGATCTCATCCTACGCAGCATTAAAGCAACTCTTAAAGGCCCACAAAGGCACAAGCTCTCGACAACCTGGGAGGGATCATACATCGTCACTGCAGTCGTGAAGTTCGGAACGTACAAGCTCAGAACGACAGAAGGAAAGACTCTACCATGCACTTGGAACGCGCGGAACATGCATCGTTTTTATTAGTAAATTTGTATTTTTTGCTATGTAAAATGCCACGATCTTTCGCTCGCGCAAACTAACTTTCTGCAATGGAAACCATGTTTCGACATTTACACATGTGTCTCAACAAAAGTAATATCATACGCTTTTCACCGCCGCAGTAGGTCACGACACTGTAAGGGCCTGGCCCTCTCACGGTCTCCAACGGTTTGAACGTATACAATCTTCACCGCCAACTTTGGGGCCAGTCCCCCGTGACCGCGCACTGCCGGCTTGAACGCATTCACTCTTCGCCGCCACAGTAGGTCAAGGCACCGTAAGGGCATGCCCCTCTCACAGTCTCTAATGGTTTGAACGCATACGCTCTTCACTGCCAACTTTGGGGCAAGTCCACCTGACCGCGCACTGCCGGCTTGAACGCATTCACTCTCCCCCCCCCCCCCCCCCCCCGGTAGTAGGTCACGACACCGTCAGGGCCTGCCCCTCTCACGGTTGCCAATGGTTTGAACGCATATGCTCTTCAACGCCATCCTAGGGCCAGTCCCCCTAAATTCCGCTTCATAAACAACTAAAACAATGGAGTTATCAGGTACTCGCAAGAGTAAACACTGCATAAAACAATGGAGTAACAAGATACAATGGCGTCAGCACAACGATGCACATCGCAGAAAAGAACTAAAATAGAAAAAGAAAGCAACAAGACATAAGCGATAGATATAATAGAGGCAAAGATCAATCATCTACTACATCAGAACGATCATCCTCTGAGAGGTCGCCTGCTCCAAGACCAGCAATGTCGCACCTGAACTTCCTATCCATCATACAGAGAGTCTTCTGGATTCCCCTCTGAAAGGCAACCTCGCACTCATCCTCCAGCAACGGCTCCACCTCTTTGGTGATGATCTCAACGCGAAGCTCCACCGAAATCTGGAACCGTTCCTCCACAAAATCTAAGGAGTCCTTATACTTGGCAACTCTCACAGCTTTGGTCTCTTCGACGCTCTACTCCGAAGATGACAACTTATCCACTTCACTCCTCAAGAAGCCCATCTCTCCCTCTTGGCGAAATATCTCTCCTTGGGCCTCTGATAGCTGGCGAAGGGCATCCTGAGCAAGTACTTTCTCCCCACTACATTCCTCTCGCAACTTCTCAACCTCTGCTCAGGTAGAAGAAATGTCTAACTCTAGCTGTCGAATACGAGCGAAGTCGCGATCCCTCTTATTCTTAGAGTCAGATAGGGCACTCTTCGTTGCACGCGGCTCCTCTTGAAGAACAAAATGGTTGAAACCAATAAATTGGTCTCTGTGGAGTTCGGACCCTCAACAAGTTGAGGGGTGACCTCACACTTACTTCTCCCAAGGGAGAGCTCTAGGCTAAGAGGTTAAGGAACTAGGAATGAGACCAAGGGCTTAGCGATGAGGTCCCACCACACATTCGAAAGATCTTAGAGCGTTTCCCCTCCCAAGCCAATGCTAAGCTTGGGCACCTTTGGAGGCTCTCTCCACCCACCAAAGAAACACAGGGAGAGAGTGGACAAAAGAGAAGTCCTTTCAAATGGTGCCCCCTTGGTCCTATTTATAGATTTCTGGACTTGGTCTTCCAATAGCCACATTCTGGCCTACAAGAATACGAAAACACCCTCAAGTTTGGCCTGCCAACAACCAAATCTCGTCGTTCCGAGGCGCTAAACGCAAACCGTCCCCTCTCCTCGGGGCTGGGCGAGAGGGGACTGGCCGCCTCCCTTGCTCCCCCCCCCCCCCCCTCACTGGGCTGGGCGAGCGGGAGGTCGCCCCCCTCTCCGGCTCGCCCCCTGCTAGGGCGGGACGAGACTGGGGGTTGGCCCCTCTCTGGCTCGCCCCCTAGTTGGGGAGGGGCAAGCCGGGGGTTGGCCCCTCTCCGGCTCGCCCCCTCTTCCCTCCTTAGGCTGGGCGAGCCCGGGGGGCCTCCCCTCTCCCCTGCTCGCCCCCCTCTTCAGAATAATCTGGTGTTGCGCCCCTCGGTCTTGAGCCCGTCCGACAGCTCACCCTCCCCTCTTACCTGGCGCAGTGCCTCTTAAAAGATATTGGGCCTAATGAAAACTTGGGCCCCGGGGATCCACTTGTCGAATAAGCAGGGTTGGACTTTTCTTTCCGAGCGTGAGTCCCGCTCGAAAAGATCGGGGATTGTGTACAATCCTGTATTCGCCGAGTGGATCCCCGGGGCCCAAGTTTTCATTAGGCCCAATATCTTTTGAGAGGCACTGCGCCAGGTAAGAGGGGCAGGTGAGCCATCGGACGGGCTCAAGACCGAGGGGCACAGCCCCAGATTATTTCGAAGAGGGGGGCGAGCAGTGGAGAGGGGAGGCCCCTCAGACTCGCCCAGCCCAAGGAGGGCAGAGGGGGCGAGCCGAAGATGGGACAACCCCCGGCTCGCCCCTCCCCAGCTAGGGGGCGAGCCGGAGATGGGCCAACCCCCGGTCTCACCCCGCCCCAGCAGGGGGCGAGCCGTAGAGGGGGCGGCCTGCCGCTCGCCCAGCCCAGTGAGGGGGCGAGCAAGGGAGGTGGCCTGCCCCCTCTCGCCCAACCCCGAGGAGAGGGGCGATCTGCGTTTAGCGCCTCGGAATGGCGGGATTTGGCTGTTGGCAAGCCAAACTTGATGGTATTTTCGTAATCTCGTAGGCCAGAATGTGGTTATTGGAAGACCAAGTCCAGAAATCTATAAATAGGACCAAGGGGGCACCATTTGAAAGGACTTCTCTTTTGGCCACTCTCTCCTCATGTTTCTTTGGTGGGTGGAGAGAGCCTCCAAAGGTGCACAAGCTTAGCATTGGCTTGGGAGGGGGAGCGCTCTAAGATCTTTCGGGTGTGTGGTGGGACCTCCTCACTAAGCCCTTGGTGGCATTCCTAGTTCCTTACCCTCTTAGCCTAGAGCTCTCCTTTGGGAGAAGTAAGTGTGAGGTCACCCCCCAACTTGTTGAGGGGCCTAACTCCACAGAGACCAATTTATTGGTTTCAATAAAAATAGTTGTCCTTAAGGCCCACATAGCAGTCATTCCATGTGTGAGCAATGTTGTTCAAAACATCGGCCTGCAAAGAAAATGAACAATTAGAATGTTTAAAAGATAATAAAGAAGGGAAAGCAAAAACCGGGGTAAAGACAGTCTCACTCACCGCGGAAGTCATCGCCTGAAGAGACTCGCCTCGTCATCGTCAAAGGGGGAGGGGACGTCAATTTTTCCTATGGGAACTGACCGGCAATAAGAGATGCTAGAATCTCAACCTCAGGGTCGGCCAGAATCACTTCCACCCCGCGGCTGTTGGGACCGGCCTCATGATCATGGCTCCTCGGTACAGGAGAATAGGCCCCAAACCAGAACTCCCATTCTTGAAAATGATCTTCCTCTTCCTTCCACGAACCAAAGAAACGGTGGTCGCACACTCAGCATCCCAAGATAGCCTTACCGAGAGTAATCTACTCTCCTCGATGCAGATAGCAACACAATATAAGGCCTTCACCAACCCCTCTCGATCCGGAAAACCCGAAATGGGCAAAAAGTCATTTTCCCGCACCGTCTGCGGATGAAAATGACCGGGAAGGTTTCTCCACAACTCAAGCAACTCCCAACGATTCTGAACATACCCATAAAGGGTATTCCCATGGTTGTAATCATTCTTCTCTCTGAAGCGAAACCACCTCTTGTTGCTATAAACTTCAATACGGCCGCCCGGATCAGTGAAAACCTCGCACCAGTCCTTGAAAATCTCCAAGGTAAATCGCGCACCATGCTCCCGGAAGAGCACTATCATCCCTTGATCCTCGTCATCCTAGCAGAAGTAAACTGGGAAATGGGCACACCGTAAAATCTAAATACTTTGATAGCCTCCTCCGAAGGAGGGAAGCGGAACCCAGACTTCAAAAAACTCTCTGAAAGGGTCATGAAATTCTGAGCACACTCCTCCCGAGGGATCTTCACATCGACATTGGAAGGTAATCTTAAGCGCTTTTGCCACATATCCCTGTGTGCACTATCAAAAGTGGACCGCATCTGCATTGACCTCGATTGGCCGCCCATTTTGAAGCCTGGAAAAGATAAAGGAAAATGTTTTTTACAGAAGCACTAAATAAGAACTGCGCAACGCATGATAGGTACTAGATGGCTAGCAATCGCACACGCACCCCGGCCGGGCACCGCACGCAGCACGCAAGCACGCGCACCCCGGCCGGACAATGCACGGCGTGCGGTCTCTCGCCCCCCACCCACCCCCCCCCCCCCCCACCCCCACCTCGGCCGCTTGCTGGATGTCACACGGTGGCATGCACGTCGTTCTCCAGACGGCACGCGTTGCTCACATGCCGGGCGACCACCGCTCGATGAGCAACTGCGGGCGCCCGGCCGGCCACTGGGCGCGCGCCGGTCGGCCACCATCCACACGCGCTCGGCCGGGCAACGGCTGGCTGTCACCCGGCTCGCAAGCGCGAGCGCCCGGCCGGGCACCAGCCACGTGTGCTGCCCGCGGACGGCGCGCGGGTCCGGTGCAGCGCGCGCTCGGTAGGGCACCGTCCGCTCAGTGCGGAACCGTGCACGCATGTCCGGGCATCAGCCGCGCGCGCCATTCGCGCGTCGGTCGGCCGCCTCCCAACACGCAACTATGTGTGCCCAGCCAGGCACTAGCCCCGTGCGCTGGCCGAGCATCGTCCCCGCGCTCCGGCCAGGTACCGACCGCACCGGCCGGCCGGCTGCCAACCGGCGCGTAACCACGCACGCTCGGCCAGGCACTAATAACGTGTGCCACCCAGGCGATGGCCGACTGCCACACGACATTCAACCATGGGTGTGTTAGCTGGACTCCGCTCGGTACGCGGCCACCCACGCCCCGGCTGGCCACCCTTTGGCGCTGCCTCCCTCCCCCCTCTCTCTCACTTTTCTCGTTCAGGTTGAAAAGTTGCTTACCTCTCGTATGGTTCGGCGCGTCTCGTACACCCGCGGCTCCGATCCAAGTCACCACGAAGAAGATGATAAAACCTTCGAACTCCTCCAAGAAAAACCATGGACTTCAAAGGTTTGGGGGTCAATTGATATGCACTCATGAATTTGTAAGATCTCTATGAGCGCGATTAGAAAAAAGGTCCACCATTTGGAAGTGGAAGTAGTGGAGTCAAGCTCAACCTCATGATCAAGGGAGTGGGGAAGAGCAAAGGAACCCGACGTAACCATCACGTGACATCCCCCGTGCAGGTAGTTACGAAGGTTGCACCCCACCATCGTCGAGTGCAGCCAAAATTGTGCTGCCCACTAAGGAGGTGCAGGTAGTTACGAAGGTGGCACCCCACTAAGGAGGTGCAGGCTGCATCCTATTAAGGGGTGCGACCAAACCCGCATCCCCCTTGGTAGGGAGGGGGTGGCTTAGCCTGCACCCCCCTTTTGGGTGTGCGGCCGAAACTGCACCCCCATGGGGGGTACGGCCGAAACCGCACCCCCTTCGGGCGTGCCGCCAATACCGCACCCCCATTGGGGGGTGCGGTCGAAGTCCCCACCCTTTTAGGGGGTGGGGCTTCCCATTTTAGGGGGTACGGCCAAAGGTCGCACCCCCCCCCCCCCCCCCCCCCCCCGTCCCTTGAAGAGCACACTCTTCCTCTTAGGGTCACGCCTCTCCGGCAACGATCAACCACTTTCTTGGTGGTCTCTGTTCAGTGCGCGCTCAGTATGCCTTTACGCTCACTGCGCGCTCAGAACGCCTCCGGGCTCACAACGTGCGCACTTAGCCTCTGCGTTCACCGCGCTCTCAGAACACCTCCGCACTCACCGCACGCTCAGAACGCCTTCGCATTTACCGCGCGCTCAAAATACCTCCGCGTTCACCGCGTGCTCAGAATGCCTCCACATTCTCAACGCACGCGACAGTTAACCTTTCTTGATTTCCTAGATTGCAGGTCATGTTTATTGCCTTCGTCGCCCCAACAAAGCTGCCCGAACTGCCCGGGGGGCAAGACCGGTGTTGCGGGTCGCTTAGGGCTCTTGGTAGACTGGTCGAATTAAACCACCTTAGCTCGGGAGCGAACCAAGCGCGCAAACAGTTAATTTAAGATTCGTTGAGTACAGTGGGAATTTTTAGCGTGGAAAACCCGGAAAGGGTACAAAACCACGTGGTCGGAGCTGTGCCGACCAAACTTCCACTATCTTCTCGGGGGTTACAATTAGAGATTTAGAAGTCGAGCGCGACAGGCTGCTGCTCGTTACAATATCAGAGAGAGAGAGAGCGTTCTGAGGGCGACAGGCCACCTCTCGGAAAAAACTAAGTCTTTTCCTTCTGAGAACGGTAGAGAACGAAAGTGAGACAACCTTGTCCGCTTTAGTGGAGACGAAAGTGAGACAGCCTTGTCCGCTTTCGTGGAGACGAAAAACTTCGAGTCCACGAGGGAGATCTTCAAGCGCCGAAGGAGAAATCCGTGGAAATCTTCAAGGAGCTCTCTCTGGGCATTCAGGCCGAATCCCCTCAAATGAAGCCTAGGGGGTCCTTTTATAGTTTTGGCCGGGGGTAGCCCGGTAATTTTGCCATTGTAACCACCATAACCACTTGAGAGGACAAATCATATTTTCCGGTTCAGAGCCCACGGATCACCATTTTTCGTAAATGACCATGTTGCCCTTCGAGGAAAGGCGACAAGTTGTTCCTGAAAAGTGAGAAACTGAAAAGACAAAAAGTGAGCGAGTCGGAAATGTGAGCGTGCTAGAAAGACAAAAGTGAGCGAGCCGAGTCGGAAAAGTGAGCGTGCTCTGAGCGCGCTCAGAAGCGTTCTGAGCGTGCAATGAACATTGGAACGCTTTGGTCACGTTGCGAGGCGTTCCGAGCGAACGGTGGAACGGAGAGTCGCGCCCCCTAAGGAGAAAGCGAACTCCGACCACACCCGGCGAGGGGATGCGGTTTCGGCCGCATCCCCCGCGGAAGGAGACTCGGCTGCATCCCCCCATGGAAGGAGACTCGGTCGCATCCCCCCATGGGGGGTACGGTTTGGCCGCACCCCCCATGGGGGGGTGCGGTTTGGCCGCACCCCCCATGGGGGGTGCGGTTTGGCCGCACCCCCCATGGAAGGGTGCGGTTTGGCCGCACCCCTTATGGGGGGGGGGTGCGGTTTGGCCGCACTCCCCCATGGGTGCGGCTTGGCCGACCTGGCCGCACCCTACGTGGGTGGGGGCGGGCTATCCGCACCCCACTTGGTGGGGTGCGGACGCACCTCGGTAGCGGGGCGCGGCTCCATGCACTCCCGGCACCGTTTACGGTGTGACATGCTTGCGCGACGGATCCTCCACTTCTGCGATCATGGGCTTGACTGCTGGCCCCACCTCTCTTTAGCGGGATTTTCTCTATACGCACCCCAAGGCCTTTATGGATATGTAACATAAGCCCCCCAAACCTTCGGAGTCCGAATCTCTGTGCGAGGAGTTCGGAGGTTTTGATTTTTCCGTGGCGGCTTTATCCACTGCTCTATTCACGGCGCCTTGGGCAGGAATTGCTGTCGAAGGGTGAGTGTGTGGTTGACTTTGTTTCTTTGTTCTGGTTAGGCGTTTCTCGCTCTGCGCTGTGTTGTGATAGCCCACTGATGGTCCTGCTTCCCTGGTTGCTGACGAAGTGTTGATTGAGGGAAGACGCTTTAAGTTGGCCAGTGAAGGGCGTTGGTTCCCTGAGATTGTTGCTGGCTTGCTGCCTAGCATTGATATCCGAATAGGTTGGGTGCTTTCTGCAAAATAACAGATGAACTTGCGCGGTTCTGAGCCCGCGGCTTTTATAGAAAATTAGCTTGCGCAAGTCTGTGCTTGCGGCTTTTTTGCACGAGTCTGTGCTCGCGGCTTTTTTGCACGAGTCTGTGCTCGCGGCTTGGCCGGTGAATAGCGGGTGTATTCAAACCGAGGGTGAACGCAAGGGGGGCAGGCCCCTACGACACCAGGACTCGACGGCGGAGGAGAAGGGCGAACCTTCAATCGACGGCGGTGCAAAGTCCCCGGGGCAAGGCCCCGAAGTGGTCGGTGAATAGCGGGTGTATTCAAACCGAGGGTGAACGCAAGGGGGGCAGGCCCCTACGACACCGGGACTCGACGGCGGAGGAGAAGGGCGAACCTTCAATCGACGGCGGTGCAAAGTCCCCGGGGCAGGGCCCCGAAGTGGCCGGTGAATAGCGGGTGTATTCAAACCGGGGGCGAACGTAAGGGGGGCAGGCCCCTACGACGCCGGGACTCGACGGCGGAGGAGAAGGGTGAACCTTCAATCGACGGCGGTGCAAAGTCCCCGGGGCAGGGCCCCGAAGTAAAAAATTTTCTTTATTTAATATAAGTGGCAAAGTATATGCATATTTTCATAGTAAGAAGTTGTTTTACACATAGTTTTTTCAATATAAGATGGGTTCGCACGAGTCTGAGCTTGCAGCTTAGTACATAACATGAGATAAGATAGATTTGCACGAGTATGAGCTCGCGGCTTAGTACATAACATGCGATAAGATAGATTTGCACGAGTCTGAGCTCGTGGCTTTGCATACATAATATAGGATAGATTTGCACGAGTCTGAGCTCGCGGCTTTCTTCTTGATAGAAGACTCGATGTTACTGATAGAAGCGGCGCAGGTTCTGGGCGTTCCAGGTGCGTGGTAGAGTCTTTCCTTCCGCTGTTCTGAGCCTGTATGTTCCGGGTTTTACGATCGCAGTGACAACGTACGGACCTTCCCAGGTGGGTGAGAGTTTATCTCCTTGGGGGCCCTTTCCAGCCGCCTCGATGCTGCGCAGGACGAGATCTCCTATGTTGATTGATCTGGGCTTCACCCTTCTATCATAGAGCCGGGCTACGCGCCTTTGGTAAGAGGCGGTACGCTGGGCGGCGTCGTCCTGAACTTTGGGGATTAGGTCAAGGTTTTCCCGAAGCAGTCTGTCATTCTTGCTGGGATCATAGGTTAGCACTCGAGTGCTCGGAATGCCGATGTCAATGGGGATGACCTCTTCAGTACCGTAACAGAGGTTATATGGCGCCTCTCCTGTGGGAGTCCTCTCTGTTGTTCGATATGCCCATAGTACGTTTGGGAGTGCGTCTACCCATTGTCCCCGGGCTTCTTCCAGGCGCGTCTTCAATCCTTTGAGGATGGTGCGGTTCGTAACTTCTACTTGTCCGTTGGTTTGCGGATGCGCTACGGCGGAATGATGGAGGTTGATCTTCAGGTCCTCGCACATCTTAGTGAAGGACTTCCCGGTGAACTGAGTGCCGTTGTCGGCAATGATTGTTGCGGGGATACCGAAGCGGCAGACGATGTTTTTCCAGACAAATTGTTTAGCGTTCTCTTCTGTGATTTTGGCTAGGGGTTCCGCTTCTATCCACTTGGTGAAGTAATCGATGGCTAGAATGATGAACTTCCTCTGTCCGGAAGCTAGAGGTAGGGGGCCGAGGAGGTCGATTCCCCATTGCGCGAACGGCCACGCGCTTTGGAGTGTGGAAAGCGCGACCGGGGGCTAATAAGGTACGTTGGCATGCAGCTGACAGCTCCTGCATTTTTGGACCAGCTCGGCCGCGTCCTTCTTCATTGTCGGCCAATAGAAGCCTTGGCGCAGAATCTTTTGTGCCAACGCCTTTCCGCCTAGATGTTCTCCGCAGACTCCCCCATGCACTTCTCTGAGGGCGTAGTCTGACTCGCCCGCCGGTAGGCACTTTAGATATGGTCCTGAGAATGCCCGCTTGTAGAGCTCCCCGTCCACGTTAGTAAATGATGCTGCCCGCATCCGTAATCTGCGTGCTTCTAGGCGGTCTTCAAGGAGGTGTCCGTGCTCGAGGTAAGCACGTAAGGGGGTCATCCAGGATGACTCTTCCTGGTGGATGGTCGCGACCTCCCACGGTCCTTGAATACTCAGAATCACGATCTCTTCTATTCGGCGTCTTCGAGACTGGTAGCTGGAGGGTGAAGTGGTGAGCTTGGAAAGAGCATCAGCCCTGGAATTCTGCTCCCGGGGAATGTGCAAAATTTGATATGACGGGATCTTCTAGAGGAGTAATTTTGCGAATGCGAGGTATTTCGCCATCTGGTCGCTCTTGGCCTCGTAGTCTCCTTCCACTTGGGAGACTACGAGTTGAGACTCTGCGTAGATAGTTAGGTTCTCTACTTTGCAATTGATGTCGAGTCGAAGACCGGCGATTAGCGCCTCGTACTCTACAATGTTGTTTGTCGCGGGGAATTTTAACCGGAGTCCGTAATCCAAGGTGATCCCATCGGGACTTATGAGGAGCAGCCCTGCTCCGGCCCCTTCAGCTCCAGAGGCACCGTCGACATAGAGAGTCCAACGGGGGCCAGTGGTGCCTTCGACAGGTGCTGCTTCTGGTAGGATGGTGTATTCCGCGACAAAGTCGGCGAGTACTTGCGACTTGATGTCTGGTCGGGACAGGAATTGAATGTCAAACTCGCCGAGTTCCACGGCCCACTTCACTAGTCTTCCTGAGACTTCTGGTTTCTGGAGGATTGCTCGTAGTGTGAGTTGTGTCAACACTTTTACTGTATGAGCCTGGAAGTAGGGCCGAAGCTTCCTCGCCGAAAAGACAAGGGCCAAGGCTGTCTTGTCCGCTGCTGGATATCTGGTTTCGGTGTCGGAGAGGACTTTGCTGAGGTAGTAGATTGGTCGTTGCACCCCTCCCTCGTCTTTTACGAGCACCGAGCTAAGTGTCGTAGGCGACACAGCCAGGTATAAGAATAGAGTTTCTCCGGGGGTGGGCTTTGACAGAAGCGGTGGTGAAGCCAGGTATTGTTTGAGTAGTTCGAACGCCACCTGGCACTCGTCGGTCCATTGGAAGTCGGAGTGGCGTGCTCCCTGGAGGATTTTGAAGAAGGGGAGGTACTTGTCTCCCGTTCGTGACAAGAAACGGGATAGCGCAGCGATCCGCCCGTTCAGGCGTTGCACCTCCTTAATTGAGCGAGGTGGCGACATATCCTCCAACGCCTTGATCTTCTCGGGGTTGGCCTCGATCCCCCGATGGGTTACCATGAAACCCAAGAACTTTCCCGCTGTCACGCTAAATGCACATTTGCTGGGGTTGAGCCGTATCTGGAAGCGACGGAGAAGCTGAAAGCACTTTCCCAAGTCTCTCAAGTGGTCGCAACGGTGGACGCTTTTGACTAACATGTCGTCCACGTACACCTCCATTGTTTCTCCAATGAGACTTTTGAAGATGTTGTTCATCAGTCTTTGGTAGGTGGCTCCGGCGTTTTTAAGGCCGAACGACATCACTTTGTAGCAGTAGACTCCTTTGTCGGTGCGGAAGGTGGTATGTTCCTCGTCCGCGGGATTCATCCTTATCTGGTTGTAGCCGGAATAAGCATCCATGAAGCTAAGTAGCTCGTGTCCGGCAGTCGCGTCGACGAGCTGGTCGATCCTCGGGAGGGGGAAGCTGTCCTTTGGACATGCCTGGTTCAGATTGCTGTAGTCGACGCACATTCGCCATTTCCCGGAGGCCTTTTTCACCATGACCACGTTTGCGAGCCACGTGGGGTATTCCGCTTCGCGTATGAATCGTGCTTCTAGGAGTTTGTCTACTTCCTCTTCGATTGCCTTCAACCGCTCGGGGGCAAAGTTCCTCTTCTTTTAGATTACAGGCCGGCAGGCGGGGTTGATATTTAGAGAGTGATAAATGACTTCGGGATCTACCCCGGGCATGTCTTCTGGGCTCCAAGCGAAAATGTCTTCGTTCTCCTGCAGGAAGGTTGTGAACTCTTCCCGCTCTTCTTGTGACAAGAGCGACCCGACCTGAACATTCCGAGTCGGGTCTCGTTGGGAGAGCGGTACTTCCACTAGCCCTTCGACGGGCGCTCCTCGCTGCAGAGTAGCTTCGTCTCGCAGATCGAAGTTATTGATGTTGAGAGCAGTTTCCTTTGCTGGCTGAGCTTGCTTCAGATAACAGGTTATGGCTGCCTCCTGGTTCCCTCTCATGACCCCTATGCCGACGGCAGTCGGGAACTTCAAGGCCAGATGCGGAATTGATGGGACTGCTCCAAAGATAGACTGGATTGGTCTCCCGAAGATGGCGTTGTAGGCGGAAGTGGATTCCACCACCATGAACTGGATGCTGTATGTTGACTGTTTCGGAAACTCGCCCAATGAGACTGGGAGAGATATCATGCCTTGAACAGGGACAGGTCGATTGTCGAAGCCGTAGACGGGCCCGGCTGCAGGGCTGAGCTGGTCCTTTGTGAGCTTCATACTTTGCAAGGTAGAAAGGAACAGAACATCAACTGAACTTCCATTATCGACCAATATCCTCCTCACGTTAAAGCAGGGGTCCCCGATCCCTGCACTGATTTCGAGGGGATCCTGGTGCGGTAGTCGTAATCCTTGCAGGTCTTCTTCTCCGAAGGCGATCGTAGTGTCCTGCTTGAGCTTCTTGTCTTCATGGTCTCTCGGGGGTTTGGCAATCGAGAGGATTTGCGCCGCTAGGACGGGAGGTCCAGCGATCATTTCGATTTCCCCCACCACTGGTCTTCCTGCTTCCGCGCCCCGGGGAGCGGGAGGCTGCTCCCTCGCATCCCTAGGCTGTTGATGTTGATTGGGGACCTGGCCTTGTAGGAATCTCCCTAGGAGTCCCTGACAGACGAGATGTTCGATTTCGTCTTTAAGTCTGGTACATTCTTCGGTGGTATGCCCGGTCCCTCGATGGAACTCGCAATACCTGGACTGATCGCCCCTTGGGTTTGGGGCTAACGCCCGAGGTGCGCGGAGCTCTGAGTTGTTCTGAATGGCATAGAGTACGTTTGTTCTGGTAGTATTCAACGGAGTGTAGACCCTTGGGAGGCTGCGGACTCGGGTCTCTTCGGGGGTCGCGGCGACGTTCGTCCTTACGGCGTCCCTCGTCACGCCGCTCTTCTCGTCTGCGAGGGGCTTGATCTGACCCCCCTCTTTCTTCCTTGTCTACCTTCGAACTGCCGACGGTGCGCCTCGATGGCCTCGTCAGCAGCTATCTGAGCTTCAACCCGATGAACGAGGTCAGGATAACTTGGCACGGTTTCTCTCATTAGGGCCGAGTAGAAACCACTCGGGCGGAGGCCTCCGAGGAAAACTCCTCGCAGGAGTTCGGGGTCGACTCCCGGAATTTGTCGAACCTCAGGGGTGAAGCGTCGGAAAAAGTCCTTCAAAGTTTCTCCGTCGTTTTGGCGGATTCCCGAGAGATGGGAGGGATTTCGGACAATCCTGCGATTGGTTATGAACTGGTCCACGAACTGCTGCGCCATTTCTGCGAAGTTGTTGATGGCCCCATCTCGCAGGGAGTGGAACCAAGTGCGTGCTTGTCCCTTCAGGGTTGCTGGGAACACTTGACAAAGGAGTTGATCAGGGGCACTGTAAATCCTCATAACGGTGGTGAAGTGATTGACGTGTTCCAGGGGGTCGTCCGTCCCATCGAACGTTTCAATGTTGGGAAGCTTGAAGCCGTTCGGAATTGGATGAGCCAAGACTTGAGGCGATAGGGGGGAGTCGCGGTGTGCGGGACGGCGGGCGAGAGTCGCGCGTCGTCCTGCTTGGGCGTACTCTTCTTCTATCATGTCGCGTATTTCCTCTCGTGTGGTTCTTTCCACTGCTCGGATGGGAGCAGCTCTTCCTTGGCGGGGGTGATGAGGGTCAGCCTCCGGTCCTCTGACCGGCGGAGCAGGTTGTGCGGAGCTTGCAGCGTCAAAGAAATCTTCAGAGACTTCATCTTCCCAAACGGCTCCCTCGACCGGAGCATGATTCGGAACTGGGGGTGGCGGAGCGTTTGATGCTGGAGGCTGAATGGGAACTCGAGGTGCCCCTAGGTTTCTCACGAGAGTCAGCATCTCGGCTTGTTGCTCTTCCATTTGCCGAATGCGACCTTCCAGAACCGTCGCAGTCATAAGCACTGCCTCTTCTGCGAGAGGCGCATTGATGAGTGAGTGGGAGGGAGCTGGGTCGATGCGTCCTTCCGGCATTGATCCTTCAGTAGTGCGAGCACTCTTCCTTGCCATTGCAGTTGGCCTTCAAAGAGTTCTGGGAATGTTCCCACAGACGGCGTCAAACTGTTGCGGGTCGCTTAGGGCTCTTGGTAGACCGGTCGAATTAAACCACCTTAGCTCGGGAGCGAACCAAGAGCGCAAACAGTTAATTTAAGATTCGTTGAGTACACTGGGACTTTTTAGCGTGGAAAACCCGGAAAGGGTAAAAAACCACGTGGCCGGAGCTGTGCCGACTAAACTTCCACTATCTTCTGGGGGGTTACAATTAGAGATTTAGAACTCGAGCGCGACAGGCCGCTGCTCGTTATAATATCAGAGAGAGAGAGAGAGAGAGAACGTTCCGAGGGCGACATACCACCTCTCGGAAAAAAACTAAGTCTTTTCCTTCTGAGAACGGTAGAGAACGAAAGTGAGACAGCCTTGTCCGCTTTCGTGGAGACGAAAAACTTCGAGTCCGCGAGAGAGATCTTCAAGCGCCGAAGTAGAAATCCGTGGAAATCTTCAAGGAGCTCTCTCTGGGCATTCAGGTCGGATCCCCTCAAATGAAGCCTAGGGGGTCCTTTTATAGTTTTGGCCGGGGGTAGCCTGGTAATTTTGCCGCTGTAACCACCATAACCACATGAGAGGACAAATCATATTTTCCGGTTCAGAGCCCACAGATCACCATTTTTCGTAAATGACCATGCTGCCCTTCGAGGAAAGGCGACAAGCTGTTCCTGAAAAGTGAGAAACTGAAAAGACAAAAAGTGAGCGAGTCGGAAATGTGAGCGTGCTAGAAAGACAAAAAGTGAGCGAGCCGAGTCGGAAAAGTGAGCGTGCACCCCCATGGGGGGTGCGGTTTGGTCGCACCCCCCATGGGGGGGTGCGGTTGGGCCGCACCCCCCTATGGGGGGTACGGCTGGGCCGCACCCCTTATGGGGAGTGCGGTTTGGCCGCACTCCCCCATGGGTGCGGCTTGGCCGACCTGGCCGCACTCCCCCATGGGTGCGGCTTGGCCGACCTGGCCGCACCCTACGTGGGTGGGGGCGGGCTATCCGCACCCCACTTGGTGGGGTGCGGACGCACCTCGGTAGCGGGGCGCGGCTCCGTGCACTCCCGGCGCCGTTTACGGTGTGACGTGCTTGCGCGACGGATTCTCCACTTCTGCGATCATGGGCTTGACTGCTGGCCCCACCTCTCTTTAGCGGGATTTTCTCTATACGCACCCCAAGGCCTTTATGGATATGTAACAACCGGTATATCCGAAAAATGGTGATTCGCGTGCTCCAAATCGGCGCCGGTCAGGTGGTTACGACAACAAAATTACCAGGCTACCTCTGCCAAACGCTATAAAAGGAGCTCAAAGCCTTCATTTCGAGACACATTGCCTTCAACGCCTGAGAGAGCTCCTTTGAAGATCCTTCAGAGTTCCCCTTTGGCGTTCGAAAAATCCTTCGAAGATCTTCTTCGGCCTTCGTATATCTTCTTCCCCTTCGAAGATCTCCTTCAATGGCGACTCGAAGATCTCTCTTTGGCTCTTGGAGATCTCTTCATCCTTAGAGACTTCTCTCTCTCTCTCTCTCTCTCTCTCTCTCTCTCTCTCTCTCTCTCTCTCTTCTCTGAACCCCCTGCAACAAGCGGTGGTATGTCACCCTCTTGCATATTACAACTTGTAACACCAAAAAAGATAGTGAATTCGGTCGGCACCGATTCGGCCCCGTGGTTTTTCACCATTTTTGGATTTTCCACGTAAAAAGTCTTCTTGTATGCTGTCTCACATTACTTTAACTGATTGCGTGCTCGGCTCACTCTGGAGTTGAGACGATTCAATTCGACCGATCTAACGAGAGCGTCGAGCGACCCGCAACAAATTTATAACTTGATACTTGAAGTTAATCAATTACTTGCTTAATTTAATCATTGAGTTTGCCTCATTGCTTTGCACATTCTTCTATATATCTTCTCCAAATTGATACTGTTGGAGGCAATGAATAATCCGCACGCATTTGCATTTGAACAAAATAGTTCTCATTGATAGATCCAATGTACTATCGTGCGAGTAGCCGGAGGCGGTGAATGCAATGGTAGTATTGTGAATGATTGATATCTAGATTAGTGAACCAAAGCTAAATTATAACAAGAACTACGGATCCAATATCTGACATTGACATCCACTTGTCATATGGCGCAGGAGTAATAGTACAATCAAGTGATTTAAGTAACTCCGGTCTTCTTTCCTTTCCAAATATGCAAAAAATAAACTCTCCAAATTTTCACTTTCTTTTGATATTCTGTTGTGGCTAATATATCCGTTCTTAGTTATGCACTTATATAAGAATTGAATTTTTGTTCCCCTTGTAGTTCTTCCTTTTGTATTCTAACTCTTTCATTATATATTATTCTCAAAATTGTGCACTTAGACGAATCTCTTTGTTTCAACGTTGTTAGTATTTTTTTTAGTTTCACTCCAGCTGCATACATGTCATGGACAACATTGAGCTCATTTGGATCTAATCATTCGGCATAAGAATGTGCTTCTAAATGAACCATATCATGATTGTGAACCCCGCATATGACTTTCAAACTCCACTCATTTAGAATGCTAGGTCAGGTGGGTATTTACCTTGACGGAGCAGCTGAAGGGGAGGCTTCACCGTCGGCAGGGCATGCAAGAACCACCGGTGGGGGAGCCATTCGCCGGCGGAAATGGTGGACGGAGTAGCCGGCGGAGTGCGGAAACGGGAGTAGGGTTTCACGATTTTCCGGTTTGACGTGGACAGAACAAGAGGCACGGAATCGAGAAGGAGGGTGGGCTGCACTTAGGTCTTTTAAGGGTTTAGGGGCTTCCATCTATTTCAAAATTGAATTTTTTTTGTACAGTTTTCACGTAGCAAAAATAGGCCTGCACATAACATCACTCTAAAAAAAAAATAGATGCCCAATTTATAACTCCACTTTATTTTCCCTTTGCACAGAGACCTAAAATCTTGGTTATTCGTTCTGACACAGGCCACAAGTAAAGTTGGAGCCTGTGCCAAAAAAATGAGAGCTGTTTGTTTTTTTTATCACAAGATAGCTAATCCAGGCTATTACTTAATCACGGTCACGTTCCCCGACATTATATGGACCCTCTTCAATAATTGTATTTGTCTCAAGTATTCAAGTATTTGTTCTGGACTCAAAGTTGACGCTTTTAAGTAGCAGTGGAATGTACATCACATTGATTGGTTTGAAATCTTAAGGCTTAAATCGGGGGATAATATAATACATATCCTATGGACAATGGACAAGATCAGAATACTGCCCATATTGATTCTCCAATGAGGCGGAGTGGCGGACACAGGTGTCTCCGCACGTGCAAATCTCCGATAGACCATCTCAGCTAAATAAGCGTCACATGTCCAGTAAAAAAAAGCAATGTTGTAAGCAGTCTGAATTAGGCTGCTCTCACCCCAAAAATACCTAAAACCTCTCATTTACTAAATACCCCCCCCCCCCCCCCCCCGGGCAGATCTAAGGGGGGGCCAACGCCCCCCCCCCCCCCCCCCCCCCCCCCCCAAGATTTTTGCAAAAATATTAGGAGATTTGGATTTATCTCGTCGAGCCAATGAATTTTGACTACTTACACGTCAAAAACCGTGTCCGAATGAGGGAGAAATGTCTCCGAAAAGATGAAGATTTTCATTTTTTTTTACGAGAGAAAAACGATGCTTGACCCCCCTTCTACGAAGGCGCTGCCATTTTGATCCACCCTGCTTCGATTCCCGCAAGCGCGCAGCGGCCTCTACGTCAGTAGACGAACACAAAAACATTTGCGCCGTCTACAGCAAGAACGCCGACGCCTCCCAGCATGGCCGACGTGTCCGTTCCCTGCATCTGTCATCTCCTGCGCCTCCTTGATCCTTATCGTCGTCGACGAAGACATCCATTTGGTAAGCGACACATTTGTCAAGGGAAAGCAACAACGTGCGTCATTCTGTTTTCATCTTGTCGTGGTCCTGTCGTCCCCAGCCACAGCTGAAGCCTCCATCAATCGGCCCGCAATTTTCTATCACGAGCGCACTACCACCGCGACCCATTATAGCTCCACCGACCCCTGTTCTGCCAGCCTTGTAGAACTACTTGTTACAAGCCTAATCAGGTATAGTAGAAAATTTAATAAAGCTCAGGTCATCCGCTCTATTGCAGCTTGTAGGATCCACAGAAATGCGGCTCCTTTACTACTTCACCTCGGGTAAAAACTCACTTCTATTGATTTTTTTGTTGATTTCTCTATGCTCAGATTTTTTATTGCAACAAATTTATTATCGTTTGATCAATTTTTCATTGTAATTGTAATTTGTACATTGAAATAACATCTATATAAGATTGTTTGTCTCGTTTTTGTTTATTAAAAATAGAGGGGTTTTTTATCAAAAATATATTTTTATATTTAATACATTACAAACAAAAACAACAACAACGCTCAAGCCTTTATCCCACTATTGTGGGGTCGGCTATATGGATCCTTTGTCGGGCTTCTACCATCTTAGTCGAGCTTCTCGCATCTTCTCTGCAATTGGTGCTACTCCTTTCTCATCCATGATACATTCATTCCTAATTTTAACCAGTCTCGTGTGTCTACACATACACCTAAGCATTCTCATCTCCGCAACTCCCATTTTTTGCTCATGTACACAATTCATTGCCCAACACTCAAAACCATTGAGCATCACCGGTCTAATTGCATTACGGTAAAACTTACCATTAAGTTTAATGTACTTTACGATCACATAAGATCCCTGACGCGCCTCTCCACTTCATCCAACCCGCTTTGATTTTATATCTAATACACTATATTAAAAAAATTTTGCTTCACCTTTTGATTGGGCTCCCCTAGTCAAAATTCCTGGATCCACCCCTGCCCCCCCCCCCCCCCACACACGGTTAATTTGTAGGTACATTGAACATACATGGCGCATGGTACGCGGGTTGCATCTGAGTCGTCGATCAAGTTGTGCTTTTCTTTGATGTATGCATCACGAACGTTGAACGTACCATGCTCGGGTACGTTGAACGTACCAAATTATTGCCCCCCCCCCACCCACCCACACACACCCCACAAAAATATAATCCATCGTACTTTTCCTCGATGAGCTCATTCCCATGTTACATCCTGCTCGTGACGCCCATTCCCAATCCCCACTTCCCTTCGGTCTAAACTCCGTCGACCCCCTCTTTAATATTCGTGCTTTGTAGCCCTTTCATTCGTCCCCTCCTCTCATATGCCATCCTCAAAGTTTGCCTCCTTTGTTTTTTTTCCTTTTCCTATACTCCACCGCCTCCTTCTCCGACGAAGACCGTGTTAGCGTACTCCTTGAAGTTAAAAATTCTTTTTTCAGAAGACTACTTACACATGTTCGACGATTGATATCCGGAGGACAATCCTGACCATTGCAATTGGACAGGGATCCTCTGCGGCGCCGTCAACGATGTGATTGCATTAAATATCTCCAGTGCTGGACTCCCGGACGTGGCGCCCATGGCTCTTATCCGAATAACTAAGTTAGTTTCACTCGACCTCTCCAGCAACTGCTTCATCGACGAGATACCTTTCGACCTCTCCCGTCTATATTTTCTATCTTCACTCCTCCATTCCAACAATCACTTCGATGAGATTCTGGTTGCTTTAGCAAAGATCGTCGGACTTGAAGTGCTCCACCTCGACAACAACCCTGAAATCTCTTGTTCTATCCCGTCAGCTCTCGGCGATATTCAAAATCTATTAGTTTTTGGCTTGGCCTCCTACAACCATACCAGTTTCATTCCTAGACGGCTTACCCGGCTCGTTCGTCTCCAAACCATGAGATTAACCATGAACCAACTTTCCGGTCTGATTCTGCCATTGATCGGTAACATGCAATAACTCGCCATACTCACACTCGCAGGAAACAAGATTACCGACGAAATTCCAGTAGAGGTCAGCCACCTCTCACTAGGCAAGGGATTCATTGTCTTTCGGCTTCAGATCGATGAGCGGCAGCGGCGGCTTACTAGGTTATGTTTCTGCGGCAATGCGATTATGTTCGTTTAAGATTTTGTACTGCAAATATTTATTTGGGTTGCAGATATCAATGGACCGTGGATAGTCCAATTGTAAAAAGAAGACGATTGTTAACCCCAACCCGATTTTGTCTATATGCACCCCACTATAAAAAAAACTCTTATTATTTCCTATTAACATATCTTTACTTGCAAGCCATATTCGTCGGTTTCCAAGGTTATCGCAAGCCCTAATCGCCGTCGTTGTTAACCCAAATCCTGCAACCATGGTTAGCGCCCTCTCTGCCGGTTTTCAGAAGTCCCATGCGGACACCCAAAAGCGCCCGCTGTCACATCCCAGACAGGCGCATTTTCTCCTCGGCAGAGGTCCCAGGCGGACACTTAGGAGTGTCTGCAGATTCCTTTCAAGAGTTGTTCTTCTCAGCAAGGGCGTGTGCATGGTTACTCGTTGAAGAGCACACGCCCTCCATCCAGCAGCGTCAGCCTCCCAAAGGAGTCATGACAGACACTCTCCAGAGCCCGTTTGGACCCCTTTTAGCAAGCAAGTGTGCACGGTTACGGCCTGTCGTGCCCGCGTACCCTTTTCTTTCTCTTTCGCAACGGATGCTTCAGTTTCCTCAAGGGGCGGAGCATTTAATACAGCATTAAATGCTCCCCATCATCCAGGAATCCAGCCCTCTAGTATAAATAGAGGGCCATGGGTGCTTGGAGGGGACACAGAACTTGGGTCAGAATCTACCATGGTGTAGGTGCGATTACAAGTTCCTGTCACTTGGTTGCCTTCATTTTCTAGCATATTTCTCTTGTAATAGTTTGTAATACTCTTTGTGAAATTACATAGCCCGCAGCAAGAGAGGCATTCACCGTTGCGGGTAAGTCTGGTGTCCGCCGCTGCTAGTGGCCTCCACTTCTCAGTGTTTTGCTCGTCAAGCCTCGAGTAAGTAAGCGGTCGTTGGCAGTTCTCGATCTCTTTCCTCAAGTCCCCTGAAGTGTTCGCTGAGTGTGGAAGTTGGGTGACAAATTTTGCATCAACAATTCGAACATGCGGCCTTCAGATCAGGCAACCAGAAAAATCATCCAATGGCAGGCAGGCAACTTGAGCCGTCTCAGCAGGCAGATGACCCATGTCACGACGCGACGGTCACTCACGGCGAGTTCAATCAGTTGCTTGGGTTGGTAACCCAATTGGCCAGCCAGGGAGAGCGCGCTCAAACCGTTAATCACCCACAAGAGACTGTGACTCCAAGTGCACTACCCCTGCCGCTAGCATATCCACCCCCACTGTAACAGTGCAGACAGGAGGCGCGCGCTCGTTTTTTTCAGAGAGGCTACGACCAAGTGACGTAGTATGGTTCAAGATTTCATTGAGCAGGAGCATGTCGATGGAACGAAAAGTCATTCGCCATTTACCATCGTCATCACAGGGAGACCGCTCCTCACGGATTCAGAGAGTCGCGGCTTTCCCGCTTCTCGGGAAAAGAGGATCTCACATATCACCTGCAGGCTTTTGATACCACCGTATCCCTCCAACCGCTCTCTGAGGGACTCCGCTGCAAGTTGTTGGCCACCACGTTTGATGGGAGGTTCCCGATGTAGATCCTCAGGTGTACCGGGTGGCATTCACCAACGGTATTGTTGGAACATGTTTTCCACATCTCTTAGTTTGAGAATAACAAATCTCATTGTATTTGATCATACTTGCCATGTGTTTATAGTGTGCAGGAACTTCAGCTTTCAAGCCCCTATGAGTACAAAAAAGAAAAAGGATGATTCCCTATCACACTAATACTCTGCTGCTAGCGCGGTGCGCTAACGCTAATGTTGGTGGTAGCTTCTGCATATTTAGAAACATTGTCGAGAAGGAAACATTCGTTGAAAAAGGAATGTCGTCGGGACTGAATATAACAACTCTTACTGTTGCGCGTTAAGTCTAACCATCGGCGGTAACTTATGGATGTCCCGCGATCATGATGCTAACTGAGGAGCAAAAAAGGAAGGAGATCTGGCGGCTAGGAAAGAGATAACGCAAACGCAGTGCGCTAACCTTATCGTGGCGCGGTTGGAGGGGATGCCAAATTTGGAGATAGAATGTTGCCAAAAATGACTCAATCTGTGCGCCAGCTTGTTGCCTATAGAGGCTATCGCCCGGCGGTAGCACTACCGCTGGCGCTAGGATCTGAGTCTATTTAAAGAGTGGCCCGCCTCCATTTTGATTGGCTAAATTAACGACGCATTTAAGCCACAACTGTTGTATTTTGTGAATGATAACTCTTTGCAGCCAAGAGAACTCTATCAACGCTCACGAATGCTAAAGGACTTGAAGAAGGATCAACCACGCATACTTCATCTTCAAGTCTCAACCTTTGAGGGATTTTCTTCTATGTTTTAGTTTTTGTTATTTGTAACTCTTTTTTGTCAATAGAGAATTCACCGCGTGGTTGGCGACTAGGCCTTGCGAGGACTAGGGAAAATTCATTGTGTGGGTGTGGCGACTAGGTCTAGGGTTAGATCTAGGGGGCGACTCGAGGCCTCATCTGGGGAGAGATAGGCTTGAGCCAACCGGTCCTTGGGAGAAGATTCGGTATAAAAAACCAAACAGGTTTTTACGCATTCGCCTCAATCTCTAGCGTCATTGTGATAAGATTTTGTAATGATTTCTAAAAGCAATAATACTATCTGTTCTTTCTCTAATATTGTCATGCAATCTCGGATCCTTGAAATCTAAACGAAAAGGCATTCTCTGTCACTAATGCCGAGCAATAATGCTACCGCTGGCGGTAGCAACAGAGTTCACATATGTAGTGTTAAATACAACCCACTTTCATAAGAAGCTTACTGTTGTGTTTAAACTGAGATATTTTTATAAATACTGTAAACTTATTTGAATAAACTCAATTAAGTATAAAAAGTTTTAAAATCCTTATTCACCCCCCCCCCCTCTAAGGGTGCCTACAGATCCAACAAGTGGTATCAGAGCCAGGTTATTCCAAAATGGCTTCACAATCGGGAATAATGGCACTTCATGATCTCGCATCCACTAGAGGGGATGCTTTTTTATTAAATGAAATATCTTTAGCACCACCCTTATTTTGGGGCAAAAATTATAAATGGTGGAAAATATTAATGGAAAATTTTCTTAAATCTTTAGATGAAAAAGTTTGGAATATTACAATTGAAAAGCCATCAAGCGTATTAAATAGAAACAAAATAGTTTTAAATGCAAAATCTATAAATAGTTTATTTTATGCGCTAGATCAAAATATTTTTAAACTTATTTATATTTTACCTACTTCTTATTAGATTTGGGACTTCCTTGAAAGAACTTATGATTCTCCTTATATAGGTATGGAACAATCGCAAGAACAGGAGAACATACAAGCTTGCATATGTATTCAAGAAAGCTCATCTCTTGATGGATCCATGGAATGCACATCAAGCGCAAGGGAAGATGACAAATCATCATTGGAAAAGGAATGCCAAATAGAAGAAGATGTCAAAGGAACCTTATGATCAAATCTTGCCACATCCGAGAACATAGTGAGCAAAAAGTCTCTCTTTGCTACAACTTCGATTTCTACATTGCATATGCTCAGTATCGCTAAATATAGAATTAAGAAATTAAAAATTAAAAATTCAAAATTGTGTTTAGAAAATAAAAACTTAAAAGCAAATGCTAATGTAGAATCAAATTCTGATTTGTCTATTTCCTCTTCTTGCTCTTTATTTAAGATTGATTCACCATGTAAAGAATATAATTGTTGGATCGGTCAGCGCCCTTAGAGGGGGGGGGGGGGTGAATAAGGGTTTTCAAAAACTTAAGATTATATTTAGATAACATTGAAATATTGCAAGATTAATACAATGAGAAATCAAGTAAAACAATAATGAAGAGACATGCTTTATTAATATCAAATAATGTTTTACAAAACTTGATTTCTATGACGCTGGAAATCAGAGGCGACTAATAAAAATCCTTTTTTGTTTTCTATACCGACTCGTATCCCCACGAACCGGTTGGCTTTAGCCGATCTCTCCCCAGATACGGCCTCAAGCCGCTCTAGCCAATCTATCCCCAGAAAGGCCTCGAGCACCCCCTAGACCTAGCCTAGATCTAGTCGTCAACACGAGACGAATTTCAGCCCTAAGTCCTACCCCAGGCCTAGTCGCCAACACGAGGCAATTTCACTACCATTTACAAAGAAAGATAAATAAAATAATAAAACTTCCCTTAAGATGAACTTCTGAAGATAGAGGCGAAGATCCGCTGTAGAATCAGCGTTTGTAGAAGCGGACTTCGTTTGGATCCGGCGTGACGTAATCCTCCTTCAGAAGTTTGCAGAGCTTCGCTAGGAATTCAAGTTTCGGCCAAGATAGCCTCTGGAGTTGTAGCACTGCCTCTCTCTCCTCAATGTGTGTGTGAAACGAGAGGTGAGGGATCCTTTATATAGCCCAAGCGCTACCGCCGGCGCTAGCGCTACCGCCGGCGCTAGCGCTAGCGCTACCGCCGGCGCTAGCCCGGATTAGGCAACGTTTTGCGCGGCAGAATCTCCCATCCGTGGCAACCTCTTGCTCTATGCCTTATGTGTGTCACGCTACCGCCGGCGCTATATTCTACCGCCAGGCGCTAGCATCCTTCTTAAATTTCTTCCGGAATAGCGCTAATCAACGCTATCGCCGGGCGTTATCGCTACCGCCGGCGATAGTGAGCTTGTTCGAATTTTGGCCTCAATTTTGGGGGCAGTCATCATGTGTACTCCTTGAGTCATGTGGACCTAGTAAACATGCACACTTGAACACACAAGATCAAATACACATAGGATTTGTTATTCTCAAACCTAGGAGATGCGGAAGACCATGTTCCAACAAACTCCCCCTTTTGATAATAACAAATCCATTAATGATAAATCAAAGCATTAATAAATAAGCATGATGAAACTCTACTTGTGTGTGTGTGAGAGATGACTTAGGATAATTATTGATTTTAGCATTTAGAATTGCTCCCCCTATGTGAATGCTCCCCTAATATGTATGCTATCATCTTAATCAATCATGTTGGGTTTTTATTTTGATAGCGGATTATATTTTTATCATGTTAGTTCTCCCCCTTTTGCATTTTATCATGTTAGTTCTCCCCCTTTGTTATTAGCAAAAAGTGGGTAGGTATGCACCATAGAAAAGTTGGATAATAAGATAAAGCATGATCGAGCTTTTGAGTGAGAAGGAAATGATAAGGAGTTTTTGAGCCATTTGTTAGAATAATTTTTGTATAAATATATCAGAGTTTTTAGTTTGAGCAAAAGTAATGATTTCCCCTTTATATAAGAGTTTTAAGCATAAAAAATAGTGATTTCCAAGTAACCCATCTACCCAGACAATACGTCTACACCCTAGCCCCGTACTAAGTGACGGATGGGTATGAGGAGCTGCAAACATGCCGTAGGTTGGGGTGTTAGTCCCGTATGCAAACACTAGACAAAACTTAACCTAGCACTCTTTCCCCCTAGTGTCTCGCAAGGCCCCACTGGAACCCTCCCCGGTTAAGGACAAGACATGACTAGAGATAAGGTTATCTAATGTCTACAACCCTACGCCCCCGCTATGGTGAGAAATGAAGTCAAGGATAACAATTATTGGAAACATTAAGCATTTAAATCTAATGGGAAATTTCATAGCATATGGGTTTATATTTTTATTTGAATTGTTTTGAAATAAAACTCACATAGCTATATTGAAATGAATGAATAAGAGTTTGAGAATTGCGGAAGATTTCAAAAAAAACATCATAATACTAAATAAGAGTTCAAGCTCAAAAAGAAGATGTTTTGGAATTTCAAAAAAAAAACTAACTTTATAAAGATAAGAGTTAAAGCATTTTGGAATAAAGAAACAACATCCTTATAGCAATTAGAGAAGAAAATATTGATTTGAAATTCAATAACAAGAGGCGATATTTTACTTGTTGGAGGAGTGTTTAGCATGAAAGTTTCATAGAAATAAATCAGAGTTTTTAGCATAAGAAATGATATGCGTGTTGGAACAACCAATATAAATTCCACCAAGCAAGTCTACCATTTGTTTTTTAGAAAAATTGAGATTTTAGACTTGATATAAGCATGAAAGCGCAAGGTAAAAATTATATGGTGATGATGCGGAAGACTTGTAGAAATACATGAAACATCTTATTGTAATCAAGGATAATCCATATAAAGATATATAAGTTTAATTTCAAAAAGAAGATGTTTATGTAAATCATGTTTCAATGAAAATCTTTTATGGTTGACAAAAAGTAATAAATAACCAAGCATGAAATAATATTATCATAAAGAGATTACTACAATGTAATTTCAATTCATAATTTCAAATCATACCAAACATTATAGAAAGCATGCTAGGTTATCTAGTGCATTTCATAAATAAAGAGTAGCATAGAATTAGCGTTAGGATCCAATACTCATGAGAAGAAGTGTTATGGAAGATAATGATGTGCACATAAGTGTATTTTGAGTAGATTATACAATTGTTTTAATCAAAAATACAAGAGATATGTAAAGTAGAAGCACAACAAAACACAAATAATGTTACTTCCACACACTTTAATGCACAAACAAAAAATGTACAACTACCAAGGTGTTTTGCACACACAATGTTCATCAAGACTTATCAGGGTGCAAAGTAGTGCTTGGGGGATCACAGATTTTATTTTTACTGTTTGAGACTAGTGACCCGGTGTACTTAAGAGTAAGTGGTTTTTCTTATTTTGAAGGAAAGATATGGTTTGCACAAGACACTTTACTATTCTATCCAAGGTGCTCAACCTCACAATGCTTATGAAGACTTATCAGGAGGTTCAAGTAGTTCTTGGTGGAGTTATCTTTGTCATTTATTTTATAATTTTGTTTTGTACAAAGTTCTCTGAATACACTTGTTTTGCAAATCAATAGATTTTATGAAAAACATAACCACTTTTCTTAATTTTTTAAGAGTGCAAAATAAGGAGTGTAGGTAAGATACTTGTGCAATTTTAATCCATTGTACTAATACAAAACATACACAAGCATTCTTTAGATTAAATACATATGTAGACAATGCCAAAAAGTGAGTGAATATCTATCATTATCAAACATAAAACATTTCTCATACTTAGAGGCATGCTAAGCTTGATCCTACCCACCCTTTAACATATAAATGATGCACATATTAATAGATATATCTAAGCATGAAGAAAACAATGTTTAAAGTAGTTTGAGATGATAAATCGCAACATTATAGAAGTACTAAATAATATATTAACTCCTGCTTGATTTTTACAATAAAGTCCATACAGTAATTTTTTGATATTTTTGAAAAATAATCTTTATTTAAAGTTTGGATTTATAAAATTGATCTTGGACTTCCCGAGGACTACCTTGTGAGAGGTTCGCCCGGTACAAGGTGATATGATGGGATGATAGCCCAAATCACCCTTTCGCAAGATACAAGTAAAAAGTTAAGTTCAAAAATAATAAATTGTGATAAATTTTTTTGTATTTGTTTTTTAAGAAAAATAGGCTTTAAGCAAATGACAAAAAAAACAGAAAGCAAAACATATTTTTTTTAATTTGGATTTTCTGTTTTTGTATTTGATTTTTCAAAAATATAATAAAAGCAAAAATGCAGAAATGAATAGTACCCATAGATTAATATATTTTTAGGGATTTTTTAAAAATTTTAAAATTATAGAAAAACGAACCTCGACGCTAGCGCCGGCGCTAGCGCTAGCGCGGGAAACAGTAAGTGATTTTTTAGGGTTTTGAAAATTTTGATGCTTGAACTTGATTAGGTGTCCCATTAGTAGTTTCATGCTGTATTTGCAGAATTTTTGGAAATGTTTTTTATGGTTAAAAATGAAGAAAATTGCATTTGTAAGCATGTTTTAACATGAAAGATCTAGGACACCTATCTCAAGTCGTAAGAAACGAGATCTTGCATGAGCTATAAGATAGATTATCATAATGTATGTGAATTCAAATTTTTCTAGACTTTTATCAATCTAATGTAGTTTGAAGAATGATAGGAAATGTAAGCACGAGAAGACATGAAGGAACAAATATGCATAATTTTAGTGATTTAGAAAATAATGTTCATGCAAAAGAATATCATGCACATTCATAAGCATCTTAGTCCAATGGAAACAATTTAAAGTCACATAGTTATTTTATCTTTCAATTTTATTTTATTTTACTTCATAATTAATTCATTATGGTAATATGAGATAACTAGCATGAATTCAAGAACGTGATTTAATATTTTTTACATGGAATGAATTTATTATTTCATTTGATTTATTAATATAAAGTTGATTCTATGGTTTATAATCAAATGAGATACATGCAAGTCATACTTCATTAATTCATTCATGTACTTATTATGATCACCAATCAAATGTTAGAACTAAGTGGATCTTTTGTAATGTTTGAATTTAAAGATCTTTTGATATTACATAATTATGATGGTGAAACATGTAGCACAAGTCATATTCAACATTTTTCAGAATATTTTAAAGAAAGATTGTGAGGTGAATAGTGAATATGAAAGAAGTGAGAAGCTATTTTTGGTTAGTTTGAAGAGTTATTATAAATTTTCTCAAATATAAGGGCTATCATATCCATCACACAAGATAGATAATAATCAACACATTGTGCATTTTAATTTTTTTGTTTGCCTAAGCCTTTTATTATTTAAATCCATTTAAAATAATTTCATTAGTCTTGATAATAGTTTCCATATTTAATTAATAATGATAGTTCAAGACATTTAAGGGTAATGGATTTAAAAGGTAAAAATAAAACGGATAAGTAGATCACTAAACAAAATGATATGACTTTTCAAGATAAATAGAGTGATCATAGCATGATAGTTTAAGAAGAAACAAAAGAGAATAAACAAAAAGAAATTTAGGCAAATCATGAAGTAGAATAATGATATTTCATTTTTATTAGGTTTCTACTTCATGCAAATGATGGGATACTAATGAATAAGAGATTTAGCTATCCAAAGAGGACCGGGAGTGACAGTTCCTTTGGGTACCCAAATACATTGTGTTTTCTTTTGGGGAGATATGATCGAATGGGCACTTTTGATTTGAGTTTGTGTTTCATTTTTAACTTTTGGCCGCCATTCAAACATTGGTTTAATATTAGTCTTATTTATCAAATATCCACGATGATTTTCTTTCCTTTGAAGATTATAATTGAAATTATCATTTATAGGAAATTTGTGTAATTTCAATTTTAAGTTTGGAGAAACATGATTTTGTAAATAATGATGATTTGGTTTTTCAAAAACTTTTTGTTTCTTATTCCCATTATTTATATTTGTATTCAACTTGCTTTTAGATATTGCTTGATATTCTAAATTTGTATGTTGTGAATTTGTATTTACAATTTTCATAAGCAAGTTGATTTTTGATTTTAATTCATCATTCTTTATCTTTAGATTATGCCTAGCTTTATTATAAGCTATTGTGCTATTTTTAAGAGTAGAGACGATAGAGTCAATATGATTTTGATACTCATTTCTAAACTCATCAAATGTTTGGTCCATCTCTTTGATCTCATTTTTATAATCTTTACACTTAGCACATTTAATTTTTAAAGAAGATTTTTTTAAACATAATTTTTCATTTTGTTCTTTTACTAAGATATGCTCCTTTTCAAGTTTCTTGTGTTTTTCTTTTAATTCATTATATTCTTCACAAGATGTAATGTTTTCGACTAAGGAGCCATGGGTAGAACTAGATAAATTAGAATTTGATTCTTCATTAATTTTTGCTTTTAAATTTTTATTTTCTAAGCGCAAGAGTTTATTAGCATTTTTTAATTTCTTTATTTTGCGCTTTGTATTCTGTAGCAATTGTAATGAAGAGATATAAGTACAAGCGATGAAGTTTGATTTCCTTACATTACTTTTTGATGAGGGAGGATTTGAACATAATGTTCCTTTGTCTTCTTCTTGGCACTTCTCTTCCAAAAGTAAGATTTCTTCTTCTCTTTCCTTTGATGTGTGCTCCATTGATTCGTCATGAGGAGGGCATTCTTGATGATTTGTGCACGCTTGCATATTCTCCGGTTCTTGCGATTGTTCCATACCTGTAGATGGAGAATCATACATTTCTTCAAGACATTGCCATACTTTATATGCACTTGAAAAGCAATATATTAATTTGAAAATTTCATTAGATAGACCGCAAAACAAATAGTGTTTAGCTTTTGCATTTAATTGAAGTTCTTTTTTATTTGATTCATTTGCAGGTCTTGCTATTGCTAAATTCCAAACTTCGATGTCTAAAGTTTTAATAAATTTTTCAATTAAGATTTTCCATCCTTTATAATTTGTCCCTTCAAATAAAGGTGGTGCAAGTGATTTTTCTTCTTCACAAAAATTTCCCCCACTAGTAGAAGCGAGATCATGAGATGCCATTATTCCCGGTTGTTAAGCCGATTGGAATAAAACCGCTCTGATACCACTTGTTGGATCAGTCGGCGCCCTTAGAGGGGGGGGGTGAATAAGGGTTTTCAAAAACTTAAAATTATATTTAGATAACTTTGAAATATTGCAAGATTAATACAATGAGAAATCAAGTAAAACAATAATGAAGAGACATGCTTTATTAATATCAAATAGTGTTTTACAAAACTTGATTTCTATGACGCTGGAAATCGGAGGCGACTAATAAAAATCTTTTTTTGTTTTCTATACCGACTCGTATCCCCACGAACCGGTTGGCTTTAGCGGATCTCTCCCCAGATACGGCCTCAAGCCGCTCTAGCCAATCTATCCCCAAAAAGTCCTCGAGCACCCCCTAGACCTAGCCTAGATCTAGTCGCCAACACGAGGCGAATTTCAGCCTAAGTCCTACCCCAGACCTAGTCGCCAACACGAGGCGATTTCACTACCGTTTACAAAGAAAGATAAATAAAATAATAAAACTTCCCTTAAGATGAACTTCTGAAGATGGAGGCGAAGATCCGTTGTAGAATCAGCGTTTGTAGAAGCGGACTTCGTTTGGATCCGGCGTGACGTAATCCTCCTTCAGAAGTTTGCAGAGCTTCGCTAGGAATTCAAGTTTCGGCCAAGATAGCCTCTGGAGTTGTAGCACTGCCTCTCTCTCCTCAATGTGTGTGTGAAACGAAAGGTGAGGGGTCCTTTATATAGCCCAAGTGCTACCGCCGGCGCTAGCGCTACCGTCGGCGCTAGCCCAGATTAGGCAACATTTTGCGCGGCAGAATCTCCCATCCGCGGCAACCTCTTGCTCTATGCCTTATGTGCGTCACGCTACCGCCGGCGCTATCCGTTACCGCCAGGCGCTAGCATCCTTCTTAAATTGCTTCCGTAATGGCGTTAATCAATGCTATGGCCGGGCGTTATCGCTACCGCCGGCGATAGTGAGCTTGTTCGAATTTTGGCCTCAATTTTGGGGGCAGTCATCATGTCTACTCCTTGAGTCATGTGGACCTAGTAAACCTGCACACTTGAACACACAAGATCAAATACACATAGGATTTGTTATTCTCAAACCTAGGAGATGCGGAAGACCATGTTCCAACAATAATGAATTAAAAGAAAAAATACAAGAAACTTGGAAAGGAGAGTACTTTTGTAAAAGAACAAAATGAAAGATTATGTTTAGAAAATTCATCTTTGAAAAGTGATTGTGTTATGTGCAAAAATTATAAGATTGAAATTAAATAGATGGATGAAACATTTGAGGAATTGAGAAATAACTATAAAACTCACATTGATTTCAAAGTCACCACTCTTAAAAATAGCATGATCGCTTATACTAAAGCTAGACAAAATCTCAAGATTAAAAATAAAGAATTGGAAACAAAAATCAATTTGCTTAAAGAAATAATAACTAAAAATTCTCAAAACATAAAACCACAATTTAAAGCAGATTTAAAAAGCAAGCTGAATATGAATTTCCATACCATTGGAAAACCAAATAAAGGGTGAAAAAATACCAAATATATGTAAATAAAATTTCAAATCACTATCATTTACAAAATCATTTTTCTCCTAACTTAAATTTAAATATTCACAAATTTTCTATAAGCAATACTTTTAAAAATCTTTATGGAAATTTGAAATATAAGAATATAAAATCAAAGCAAGAATGGAGGCCCAAAATTAAAGATGAAACATTAACTCCACTTGAATGGATCCATTTATACTCGTGTCCCCATAAGCCATAACGATATATTTGGGTACCCAAAGGAACCATTACTCATGGTCATCTTTGGACACCTAAAACTCTTATTCACTAATACATAAAAATGTGTGAAGTAGAAATAAACTAAAATAAATAATTCAAAATCTACTTCACAATACAAAAAAATAAAAATAAAAATATTTTCTTTTGTATTTCTTTTCTTTATTTCTATTATGCCAAAAATCTCATATATTGATTTATTCTATTCACTACTCTCGTGCACTTCCATTCCATTTTAAAACTTATGCTTATAAGTTATCTTTTTGTACTAAAGTTAAACCTCATAAGTTCCTAATTGACCATTCAAAATGGTTAATAGATGATATGTGCAAGATTAGTTACTCAAAAAATGGATTTTAAAAAAATTATTAGAGAACTTAGGTTAAACTTTAAAATGAACAATTTCTTGTTTATAGTTCTAAAGAATCTACCTCACATATATATAAGCATAGAAGTGCACTAAAATCATAAAACAAATAGTCCAGAGTAGAGATCAACATTCAGAAATGTTCTCTACTGCTAACATCAGCGGTAGTATCTACCGCTCGGTGATAGCAACAGAAAATCAAAACCTATTCAAAACCTGTTTTATTACACACCGAAAATAAAAAGTTCACTCATCATTACCCATACCGCTACTTTCTCATCCATCTCTCTCACATCTTGTCCGACGAACTGATCATCGGGGCAGCTCCTCCTCGGGGTTCTCCCATTCTGCCTCCTTTGTCGGTGTAGGAGTAAGCTTGGGACCCTTCATGATAAATCGCATCATCTTCGACAACCCGTTCATCTTCTTCTTTATCTATGTTCCCTGCTCCTCAACCAAATCACGAAGATCTCGTTACGTATCTCAAACTGAAGTCCCTCTTAGGATCCGACGATGTGGTAATGGTGGCCTAGGCTGTGTTGGAGGATGAATGGAGAGAGTAGAAAACACTGCAGGCCGATAATCAAGAGGGTAATATTCTCTATTGATTGCTGAATACTTGTTAAATAGAATTCCTTGAATAATCCCTCCCGATGGAAGGGTATTTATCCTCTGCCGCCTTAGATCTTTCAACTTAAAAGTATACCTCATCATTGATAAGAGAAGATCGGCTACATCAAACGAGATTCTCTCCAATATATGGTATGTAACCATACTAAGTTGGGTCGTGATCATTCGCGTGTCACCAGCCTTGTACATAATCGTATGACAAAGAATCTCTTGAATAACAAATGCATCGGGCGTCAGACTAGTGTCGTAGTGATCAGGTCCTTAACATCATCTTGACCATGCAAAACAATATTTATTGGAGTTCAATCTCGTAGTGTATGAAATCTCTCCACTATATCCAATCTCATGTCACATTCCACCAGGACAAATTCCTCCTGTAAATCCTCATGCGAAATCACCACCTCGTGGCCTTGGATATATGATCACACACCACCATAGAGTCCAGACCGATCTGGATCCTCCAATATATTATAAAATTCTCTGACTTGTACAGACGAGAAGCAATCATCCACACTCACTAATAAAACTCGTGAATCAGCCATTAAAGAATATATGTGAGAATGTTGTGTCATCTTTATCCCAATATACATCCCCACACCAATTGTTGCATCCTCCGCACCCGGATATACTTCGTGAACATTTCTATTCTTATTCATGTATGTACGACGAGCACGTGAGCTGGAAGAAGCCATAATCTGAAAGCACAACAAACAAACGGAGGAAAAGAACTTAAAAAAACACGAATTCGGTGCTACTGCGGGGTGTTAGAAACCTACAGCTGGCGGTAGCAGACGAAAAACCCTATTCATCTTCCTCCTCCATTCATCTCAAATAAACTCATAATTATGGTAAAAATTGCATAAAATTGAAGGATCTAACATATGCTAACACATTGTCTAAGAAAATCCAACATTAGCACCAAGATCTAAAAAGTTTTTGCTCAAAAACTCATCAAATAAACCCTTTATTACATTCATCCATGAAATCACTTCAAAAATTGCAAAATCTATCCTAAATCTCAACTCAAAATCACCAAATAAGGAGGAAAATGGAAAAAGGGTCTTACCTCTCACTATCGCCCGGCGGAAGAAGACCTCAAAAGCCAAGAAACCCTAGTAAAAATGAAATTAGGATGAACCTGGGGCTTTTATATTTACGATAATTACCACGGCGCGATAAGTCCTACCACTGGCGGTAGTATAAATATTATAGCTAGTGTCACATCGTTGATAGTAAAACTTATGGTTATAGTGTCTATGCTCATTTCATACTATTTGCTATATAACATGTGTCACGTACATACACCAAATCGAAGTAAGAAACAAGGTTACATATGTCTATACCAAACTTGCAAAATCTGCCATCTTGGTGTATGCTTGTCTGATTTCTTGCTCCACTACATAGCCCATGCACTGAACAAACACAATCAGGCAAAAAATTTCAAAATCACACATTTTTTCTGAGAAATGCAACTTTTGTTACTATCGCGAGACGTTAGGTTGTTACCGCTAGCGGTAGTACAAAATCTTGTGTTTATTAACTATTTTTAAAGTTATGCATTTCTGTTCATTTCATGCTACTCCATAAATACTAAAAATATATATGTAAAACTAATCAAAAACAATTTTTTTTTTTAAAAATCAAATACAAATTTTCAAAACCTTTTCAAAGAACAAAAATATGTCTTTCTTATTGTCTCCTTATGTGTGCTTATTATTTTGTATTTTATATAAACAAAAAATTATAAAAACTGATTACTATTCATTGAAATGTTTCAAGGGTGATTTAGTTTATCTTTTCAAGATCAAAATACAATGTAAATTCTCTATTTCAAATATCATAAAACATTGTTTTTGTGTCAAGCCTTGAACATTATCCTGTAATGTGCAATGGAATTGATTATTGAAATCATGTGTAGAAGTGCTTAACATGCCTCTAAGTATATATGAGTAATGTTTTATATTTGATAATGATTAATTCACTCACCTGTTTGATAATCTACATATGATTTTAATCTTACTCTTGCATGATTGTGTAGTGTAACAACTTAACATTATTATATGTGTGCTTAGTTTACCTACACCTCATAAAAAACTTTTTCTTTTCCTGCACTCATATTTCAAAAAGTGTATTTTTAAAATCAAAAACTCTATGTTTGCAAAAACAAGTGAATTCAGATAACTTTGTCCCAAACCAAAATTCAAATGAATACATGACAAAGATAACTCCACCAAGCACTACTCACTCTCCTGATAAGTCTTAATGAGCATTGTGAGGTTGAGTACCTTGAAGAGAATTGTAAAGTGTCTTGTGTAAACTCTTTTATACACTACTTCTTCTTGTACACTTGGATCACAATTAAATAAATGAAAAGATAATATATGTGATCCCCCAAGAACTACTTTGCACCCTGATAAGTCTTAATGAGCATTGTGTGTGTAGAGCACCTTAGGAGTTGTGCTATTTCTATATGCATTGAAATCAAATATAGCTTTGTGGGTGGAAGTAATTCTAAAAACGCATTTCAATAATGGTGTTGCTTCCATGATACATGTCATGTGCTTTGATTAAATTATATGTATACTCTTATCAAAAACACTATTTGTACACATCATTATCTCTTATAAACCTTCTACTCATGAGTATTGGACTTTAATGCATATTTACATGTCTTTTCTATAAAAAAATTTAGTAAATGCACTAGATAACTTTGAATGATCTCTACAATGTATAAGTATACTTGAATTGCGAATTTAGAACATTATAGTTTCTGATCTTTTCTTGATAAATTAAAATCATGCTTGAATTATTTTTGTGTAAAACAAGCATATCTTGGATTTCAAACTCAAAACGTCTTCTTTCAAAAACTAACACTCTTATTCATTTTCAATGCTTGAAAATTTCAAAAAAGGATGTTTATTTTAAGAATGTTTATTATATTTGAATTTATCTTCCGCTACACCTTGTATACTCACTCTTCCTTATTTACTTTCTAAATAAGTGCTATTATATTTTTGATAACAAATGATATTGTGATCTTGGCCTTCAATTGCTAAAAATTCTATTTTCTATTAAAACAAAACTCTTCCTCATTTACTATATTTCAAACTCCTATAAAGATGTTTATTTATCTTGAATTATGCTTTCCACTATCCTTCCTACTTGTACACTCGATTATGAATATTTTCTTACCCAACAAGTGGTATTGGTTACTTACCTAAAGATACTTCACGCTTACTCCACACTCCCTACAAAAGGGGGAGAATAACTTAGTAATTCAAACTTCATCCTTTACTCACTCACCATGTAGTATCACGAAGTCATAAATCCTTGTCATGCTCTTTCCCTTGTCTCCACCCTCTTTTGATAAAAATAAAAGAGGAAGAATAACTTCGAAAGAAATTCACACTTAATGGGAGTAAAATATATAAGGTGCTTTGATGTTGGTGAGCAAGATGTTGGTGAGCACTCATATAAGGAGAGCATCTATATAGGGGGCATATTCATACTATCACGCACTATAAACACAAGTGTTATATTTGAATGATTTCTTTCTAAGAGGATTTGTTATTATCAAAAGGGGGAGTTTGTTGGAACATGCTTTCCACGTCTCTTGGTTTGAGAATAACAAATCTCATTGTATTTGATCATACTTGTCATGTGTTTATATTGTGTGGGAACATCAGCCTTCAAGCCCTTATGAGTACGAAAAAGAAAGACGATGATTTCCTATCAGATCAATACTCTGTTGCTAGCACGACGAGCTAATGCAAACGCTGGTGGTAGCTTCTGCATATTTAGAATCATCGCCGAGGATGAAACATTCGTCAAAAAAGGAGTCATCGGGACTGAATATATCAACTCTTACCACGGCGCGTTAAGTATAACGCCCGGTGGAAACTTATGGAAGTCCTGCAATCATGATGCTGATTGAGGAGCAAAAAAGGAAGAATATCTGACGGCTAGGAAAGAGATAACGCTAACGCGGTGCGCTAACCTTACCACGGCGTGGTAGGAGGGTGATAAGTAGTTTTTATATAACCTTTTTAGTATAAATTTTAGTAATTATTTAATATGAAATTTTCTTTTTCATGTTAATTTTAGCTTATAAGTAATTCTTTTATAAAATTTGTTTCTAATTTAGCTTATTTGTATTTTTATAGAATTTTGGGACAAGTTTGGAAAAATTTGCATTACGCGCCCTAGGTCACGCCCGTGACCAAGGGCGTGTAATCATAAGATCAGTCCAAAATTGATGTCGCACAGTTTGAGCTCATCCACAGTAAGTCACGGCCCGATCACGACCGTGACTCTAAGGTCACGCCCTTGACCAAGGGCGTGTAAACATAGAATCTTCGCGCGTGATCCTTGCTCACCGCCGCGCCGCAATCAATCCCACGATGCATTAAATGAAGCCGTCCAAGTACACGCCCGTGACCCAAAATGTCACGGCCGTGTAATGTCCTTTTCCGTTGCGCCGTCACGCAAGACCCACGCCATTGTCGGAGCTGAGATGAACAGTGATTACACGCCCTTGGTCACGCCCGTGACCGAGGGCGTGTAACTTGAAAAAAATTTCTATAAATTCAGGGGATCTCCTTGAGTCTATAGTTCAGAAATTTGGAGAGGGTGAGATGTTGCTAGAGCTGTTAGTGTCCATTTTCATGCTTTTGTTCATGTCATTCTATTTCATGTTCTCTCTCTTTTCCTTTCAAGCAATGTTGTAATTTTCTTCCATGCAATAGTCTAGTGTATGCTTATAACTTTACTTTTCTAGCTTGGCAATCTTATTTAAGGCTTGTAATAGTTTTTAATTTCCAATAAAATTTTGTTTTGCTCTCTTTCTTTCTCTCTTTTTACTTTAGTCAAATTTTCCTCCATGCAATTTTATCTTTCTCTCCTTTCTCCCTCCACCATGATTAACTAATTCTCATTAGTGCTCGATCGAAATGATCCAAGGATAAGATAATCAAGTTATGATCTTCTAGCTCTCTTTTTCTATTTTTTTTAATACTTGATTTACTCTTTATTTTTAATTAGCGAGATCATATTTTCGATATGTGGTTTTCTCTTTAGTTTTCATACTTAGCTAGCCGAGAGGCTCAAAGTATGAATCGATCACTCAAGAGTAAAGAGAGTTGCATGCACCCCTCGAGAGAGGATGACGTAAATCTCCCGGATTGGAGTCAAATTCAATAGAGGGGTTCACAACGTAAATCAAGTTTTAGGTAATCGATTATAGAACGAGAGTCCGGTTGATTTTTTCTAAACTTAGTTGGGCATTTCCCTCGAGAGAGACATGTTCAAGCTTCGGGAACCTCCACGGTCAAGTAGTTTATTTAAACAAAATTAGATTTACCTTTCCTTCTCTTGATTATTCTCACTCCAAGGTGATTTTAGATTGAGCACTAATCTTTTTTATCATCCTTTAAACCTTAATCTAGTTTGCAAATTATTTCTTTTAGCTAAGTAAAACAAAACCTTAAAAAATCATTAGATAAGATAATAGTGACCTCCTCAAAGTAGAAGTAATCAATGTGCCCCGAGGAATATGACCTTGGTATTTCTAAAATATCATATACTATAGACGATGAGGTATACTTGCCTTCTTCGGATATAGTTTGGAAAACATCATCAATCTCTTCACTTTTTCATATTTCGAAATCTCTAAGTAAGAAGTAGATTTTTTCGTATCAAGTTTTTGGCGCCGTTGTCGGGGACTTTTGAGTAGATATTCTGAAAAGAGGATAGCTATTAATTTTATCATGTTTCTTTTTATTTTATTTTACTTTATCTAGTTTCAAAAATCTTAAAGGTGTAATCTAAATCTTGGAAAGGGGTGTTTGGGTTATCATCCCATCACACCTCCTAGTACCGGTGAGAACACTTCACAGGGTATACCTCGGGAAGTCCAAGACTAACTTAATCTGCCTTAAAGAAAAAAATAATAATAATCAAGTTTTCCTCTTTCTTTCTTTTTATTTTTATTATTCTCTCTTTTCTCTTTTTGTTCTTTCTTCTTTCCCCTTCTTCTTTATAGTGTATGACCCGAGGTAGCTCTTCGAAAATTTCTTTTGATCCAGAGATCGAGCGAACCCTTTTTCGGCGCCATCGTTCTCGTGATCAGAATACTCATTTAGAATTCGAAGAGTCGATCGGAGACACTAACACAACAAATATGGATCCTAATCTTAATCCTCCTAATCCTAACACGCCCAATCCTAATGAGGCCGCACAACGAACCATGTCCTATTATGCGCTGCCAAATTTGGAAGGCACACAGTCAAGTATTGTTCGCCCCGCGGTAGCGAACAATAACATTGAGATCAAGTCTAGCATCATACAAATGGTGCAACAATCGGTGACCTTCGATGGTCTACCGAACGAAGATCCAAACTCTCATATCTCTTACTTTCTCGAAATTTTCGATACATTCAAAATCAATGGTGTCACTGATGACGCCATTCGATTACATCTTTTTCCTTTTTCTTTGCGGTCTAAGGCCAAGCAGTGGTTGGGCTCCCTACCTAAGGGGTCCATCACTACATGGGCCAAAATGACGGAAAAAATTCATACTAAATATTTCCCGCCAGCAAAGACCGCCAAATAGCGCACAGATATTGCGTCATTTATGCAAATCAACTCAGAGACTCTCTATGATACATGGGAGCGTTTTAAGGAGCTTTTGCGTAGATGCACTCACCACGCACTTTCCACTTGGCAACAAGCGCAAATCTTTTACAATGGCTTGAATTTCCAAACGAGGCAAATGATTGATGTGGCCATCGGGGGAACGTTAAATAACAAAACCCGGGACTCCGCTCAAGAGCTTTTCGAGGAGATGACCATGAATTTGTATCAATGGAATATGCCCCGAGCTAGGCCTAACAAGCTGGCCGGTATTTTTGAAATAGACGCAAATGCTAATTTAGCTTTACAAGTTGAGCGCTTAACAAAGCAAGTGGCGGAGATGTCTGCTTCCTCCACTCCTCCTTAGGCTAATAATATTTTAATTGAAGAGCAGGTTGACTACATGGGAAATCCGCCTCGGCCTTCCTATAACCCAAACTCCGCACCGTACAACAACACTTGCAATGCGGGTTATAGGAATCATCCGAATTTCTCATGGAGCAACCAAGGAAATGCTCAGTGCCCTCTATATAAATATTACTCCTAATCCCCTTCTAAATCTAAATTCTCGAAATTTTAATCCACCCGGTTTTCCACCGCAATAGCTAAAGCCCTCTTCGCTTGAAGAGGTCTTTGCAAAATATGTTGCTACAAATGAATCGAACATCCGGAACCTCACAGGATCGATCAAAAATGTAGAGAATCAAGTGGGCCAGCTAGCGAAAATGTTCTCCGAGCGTCAGCAAAGAGCTCTAATGGGAAATACGGAGCAAAATCCAAGGGAAAGCGCGAACATGATTACCCTCCGCAGTGGAAAGGAGGTGGTTTCAAAACAGGACGAACCCAAGGTAACTACTTCTCCTCCTCCTACTCCTATTTTATCTTTGAATTTGCCTAGTGCATTAGCTCTGCACGCTTCTAGTTCAAATATTTCGTATCCATCTAAGTTTAAGAGTGAGTGCGCCGAGAACAACTACAAGAAATTTTTAGAAATTTTAAAACAAATTCATATTAATGTACCCTTCTGCGAGGCTATCTCTCAAATGTCGAAGTATGCGAAATATCTTAAGAAGTTGCTCTCGAATAAGAAGAAATTAGAAGATATTTCTCATATTTTCCTAAATGCAGAATGCTCCGCGGTTATACTCAACAAATTGCGTCAAAAAGTAAATGACCCGGGATGGTTCTCCATCCCATGTCTATTTGGCAATTTGTTAGTAAAACACGCCTTAGCTGATCTTCGAGCTAGCATAAATCTCATGCCTTTATCATTATTTAAAAAGTTAGATCTAGGTGACCCTAGACCCACTCGAATGAGTATTCAACTGGAGGATCGTTCATTAAAATATTCGGTAGGGATAGTGGAGGATGTGCTCGTTAAGGTTGACAAGTTCATCTTCCCGGTGGACTTTGTCATTCTTGACATCGAAGAGGATGCGGAAGTACACCTCATACTCGACCGCCCCTTCCTTGCCACCTCCCGCGCAATTATCGACGTGAGTAATGGAAAGCTCCTCCTACGGGTTGGAGATAATGAAGTTACCTTTAGTATAAATTCCTCGATGCGAAACACCTTAGAGAATGACGATTCGTGTTTCTACCTAAAAGAATGTTTTGAGAACGAGTTGTATTCACTTCCCGAGTTAGTCTCCACATCGAGTAACGATTCCGAGCTCGCCGAGCTCTTTTGTCTAGAAGAAGAAGTCTCTCGCTTCACACCACCCGAGCCACTATTTTTAGAAAAATTAAAACTTCATATGAAGAGCCACCCGTTCTGGAGTTAAAACAACTCCCCCCTCACCTTAAATATTTATTTCTAGAAAATGATTCTAAGCTACCCGTTATTGTATCATCTGAACTAAGCGATTCAAAAATTTCTGAATTGACTCTAGTCTTAAGCAATCACCGTCACGCAATTGCGTGGCAAATATCGGATATCAAGGGTATTAACCCTTCCTTCTGCACTCACAAAATTTTCCTCGAAGATAATTCCCGCAACACGGTCCAACCTCAACGACGGCTAAACCTGAATATAAAAGAAGTCGTTAAGGTTGAAGTTATCAAACTTTTAGACGCGGGAATCATCTACCCGATATCAGATAGTACTTGGGTTAGCCTGGTACAAGTTGTGCCAAAGAAAGGCAGCGTAACGGTAGTAGAAAATGAGAACAACAAATTGATCCCAACCCGTACCGTTACAGGTTGGCAGATGTGCATAGATTATCATAAACTAAATGATGCCACCCGTAAGGATCACTTCCTACTATCTTTTATTGATCAAATCTTAGAATGCCTTTCAGGTCACTCCTACTATTGTTTTCTCGATGGTTTGTCGGGATACTTTCAAATCCCTATTTCGCCCGATGACCAAGAGAAAACAACATTCACTTGTCCCTTTTGGCACCTTCGCTTATCGAAGGATGTCATTTGGTCTTTGTAATGCGTCATCTACATTCCAAAGATGTATGCTGGCGATATTCGACGATTTGGTAGAAGAAGTGATGGAAGTTTTCATGGACGACTTCTCCGTCTTCAGAAACTCTTTTAAAAATTGTTTAAAAAATCTCGTGCGTGTGCTACAACGTTGTGAGGAAACAAATCAAGCTCTCAATTGGGAGAAATGTCATTTTATGGTCAAAGAAGGATTTGTCCTTGACCATAAAATATTGGGCAAGAGGATCGAGGTCGATAGGGCCAAGATCAAAGTTATCAAAAAACTCCCCCCTCCAACAAATGTAAAAGCAATTAGAAGTTTCCTAGGCCACGCAGGGTTTTATCGACGTTTCATTCAAAACTTTTCAAAAATCACAAAGCCGTTAACTAGTCTTCTCGAAAAAGAATCTTCTTTCCTTTTTAATGAAGAATGTCATTTGGCCTTTAAACTTATAAAAGATAAGCTTATAAACTCTCAGATTCTATTCGCACCGGATTGGTTGCTACCCTTCAAAATTATGTGCAACACAAGTGATATTGCAGTAGGCCCTGTATTAGGCCAACGGAGGAGTAAGTATTTCCACCCGATTTATTATGCGAGCAAGACACTCATGTCGGCACAAGCGAATTACACCATTACCGAGAAGAAGCTTTTATAGATCGTTTTTGCTTTTGATAAGTTTAGGCCATACATCACTCTCTCTAAAGTAATCGTTTTCACAGATCACTCTGCTCTTAGTTATCTTTTAAGTAAATCAGACGCCAAGCCCCATCTTTTGTGATGGATAATTCTCTTGCAGGAGTTTGACTTAAGGATCCGGGACAAAAGGGGAGATGAAAGCTTGGCGGCCGACCATCTTTCCCGTTTAGAAAATCCCGCTACGGAAGCGTTAATACAAGCCGATATTAATGATAATTCCCTGAAGAGCGCCTCGTTGCTCTCAAAAATATAAATACATCTTCTACCCTATGGTTTGCAAATTTGGCTAACTATCTAGTAGCCTGGGTCCTGCCAAAAGAATTCTCGAGTCCGCAAAAGAAGAAATTCTTTTCTGATTTAAAGAATTACTTTTGGGATAACCCCTTTCTATTTCGTGTTTGCGCGGACCAGGTAGTGAGAAGATGCATCTCGAGTGAGAAAGGCCTAAAAATTTTGTGGCATTGCCACGAGGGACCAACCGGTGGTCATTATCAAGCGAACCGAACTGCGAGGAAGGTGCTGTAGGCGGGCTTTTATTGGCTCACACTCTTCAAAGATGCTCACACCCTTGTGAGTACTTGAGATAGCTGTCAGCGGTCGAGGAACATCTCTCGCCGGGATGAGATGCCCCAAAATATTTTCTTAGAATGCAAAATTTTTTACCTTTGGGGTATCGATTTCGTTGGTCCTCTCCCTACCTCTTATTCAAAGAAATATATTCTAGTTGTGTTGACTACGTGTCGAGGTGGGCGGAAGCGCAAGCTCTCCCCACCAACGATGCTAGAGTCATCGTTAACTTCTTAAAAAAATTATTCTCTCGATTTGGTACGCAGCTCGCTATAGTTAGTGATCGGGGCACCCATTTTTGCAATAGCCATTTCACAAAATTTTAGCAAAATATGGTGTCACGCACAAACTATCCACTGCTTATCACCCACAAACAAGCGACCAGTCGAAGTCGTAAATTGAGAATTGAAGCGGATTTTAGAAAAAAAAACTGTTTCTATTAATCGGAAGGATTGGTCGCTTAAGCTCGATGACACACTATGAGCCTATCGAACGGCGTACAAGACCGTTATCGGTTGTACACCGTATCGATTGGTTTATGGCAAGGCTTGCCACCTTCCGGTTGAATTAGAACACCGCGCATTTTGGGCGCTTAAATTTTTAAATCTCGATTCTTCGTTAGCGACCGAACAAAGGAAATTTCAAATGAACGAATTAGATGAGTGGCGAGCGAATGCATACGAGAGCAACAAATTATATAAGGAGTGAACAAAGTTTTACCATAATAAATATATAAAATTTCCAAAAACTTTTTCGCCGGGCGATCTCGTCCTCCTTTATAACTCTCGTCTTCATCTTTTTCCGGGAAAGCTAAAATCTCTATGGTCCGGACCCTTTATCGTTAATTAGGTTTGGTCCTATGGGACAATTCTAATTTCCCACCCGGAAAAAGGTTCCTTCAAAGTAAATGATCACCGTCTTAAGTTGTATCTTCCAGGGGATCTAACTAACGAGAAGAGTGAATCAATATTCCTTCCACCAATAACGTGAACGCCAATTGGGTCAAGCTATGCGACCTTAAGTAAAGCGCTTTTCGGAGGCACCTCAAAGTTATCTTTTTGTTGTTTTTCCTTTTCTTCTAACATGTTTTGTAGGTAACCGCCACTTCCCCCGCAACTTCAAAATCAGGAAAGCCCTTCTTCCTCCTTTTATTTTGCATTCCTTTTTGCTTTGTCTTGCACATTATTTGCTTTTTCTTTTACTTCTGACTTAGTTTTAAACATTGGGGACAATGTTTAACTTTAAATATGGGGATGTAAATAGTTCCAAAAATTGTGTAGTTTTTAATTTAGAAAACTTTTCAAAAATATATATTTTCTTGTCTTCTTTTATTCAAGTACTTTTCAAACCCAAAAATTCAAAAAAATTAGAAAATCGAAAATTTAAATCTTGGAAAAGGACGTTTGGGCTATCATCCCATCACACCTCCTAGTACCGTTGAGAACCCTTCATGGGGTATGCCTTGGGAAGTCCAAGAGTTAACAAAAAAAAGTGTTAGGTTTAAAACTAGTATCCTTTCTTTCATTATCAAAAATCCAAAAAAAAAAGATAATATCAAAAATTCCAAAAAAAATATATGAAAAACTTAGAACAAAAAACCAAAAATTTTATAAAGCCCCTACTTGTTGTTTTTGTGATTTCTTAGAAATTTAGATGAGAATATTGATAAGCATTTTTATATTTTTAATTGACTAAAATTTTGGTTATCATAGTTTATTAAATCTAAATTTTAGGCAATCTTGTTTTAAGAATCATTTTATGATTTGAGCTTGATTAGAGAATTTTTTTAGCATAACTTCTCCTTTTATTTTAAATGACTCCGTTTTGCTGTAAATTTGCTAAACCTCTTTAGATTTCTATTATATTTGCTTCTAGCTTTTTAGATCTTAGGAAATTTAAATTTATTAGAATTTGCTCTCAATATAATTTAATTTATAAGATAGAAATTTTTCCTACCCACCTCTTTTGATGGCATAAAAAAAGTGTTTTAAAAGATCATATGTCATGGGAATAAGAGGATAAAATTCATTATTCCCTAAACATATGCATCCAAAATTATTTAAAATATTATATGGCTTAGAGTAAGAGCATAAAATTCATTACGCATAAACATATACTATACATTTTGGGTTTTTATCAGAAGAAAATTTTAAAAGATTATATGGCATGGAGTAAGAGGATAAAATCCATTACTTTTAAACATATACAGAAGAAAAGAAAAAAAATAGAGCGGTGAGAGGATAAAATTCATCACCTCCTTTCTAAGATCTCTTCTTATGCCAAACTTTGTAAACCTCCCCTTATCCAATATCTTTGATCTAGATTTAATTTAAGTTATGGAGAGAGCAATATTTAGTAGGTTACTTTTCTTTAAGTTTCTTTTAAGATAGAGTTATTATAATTTTAATCTAATTTAGTTTATAATTTCTATAATTTTGTTTGTTAATTAATTATCTTGAGAAGTCCTTGCATAGACAATCCTCCTCTTTTCAAATCATCGTCATAATTTAGGACTTAACTTCTCCTAGAATTTATTCTTAATTTAAATTTTGATCTAAATGAAATTTGTGTTTAAAATTAAAAAAAATTATATGAATGTCTTATGAATTATGTCTTATACTTTTGCTCTGGAATAGCAAAACCTCAAGTATTATAAATTTTTAGTATAAATTTTAGTAATTATTTAATATGAAATTTTCTTTTTCATGTCAATTTTTGCTTATAAATAGTTCTTTTATAAAATTTGTTTCTAATTTAGCTAATTTGTATTTTTGCATAATTTTGGGACAAGTTTGGAAAAATTTGCATTGCACGCCCAATGTCACACCCGTGACCAAGGGCGTGTAATCATAAGATCAGTACAGAATTGATGTCGCGCAGTTTGAGCTCGTCCACAGCAAGTCATGCCCTCGGTCACGCTCATGACCAAGGGCGTGTAAACATAGAATCTTCCCAGCGGAACTGTCGTCGAGAAGTGGAGATGTCGTCGAGAAGTCAACTCAAGTCACGCCCGTGACCCATATGTCACAGTCATGATATTCCCGCGTGATCCTTTCTCACCACCGCGTCGCAATTAAGCCCACGCAGCATTAAATGAAGATGTCTAAGTACACGCTTGTGACCCAAAATGTCACGACCTTTTAATGTCCTTTTCCGCCGCGCCGTCACGCAAGACCCACGCCACTGTCAAAGCTGAGATGAAAAGTGATTAAACACCCTTGGTCATGCCCGTGACCGAGGGCGTGTAACTTGAAAAATTTTTCTATAAATTCTGGGGATCTCCTTGAGTCCAGGGTTCGGAAATTTGGAGAGGGGGAGGTGCTGCTAGAGCTGTTAGTGTCCATTTTCAAGCTTTTGTTCATGTCTTTCCATTTCATGTTCTCTCTCTTTTCCTTTCAAGCAATGCTATAATTTTCTTCCATGCAATAGTCTAGTGTATGCTTGTAACTTTACTTTTCTAGCTTGGCAATCTTATTTAAGGCTTGTAATAGTTTTTAACTTCCAATAAAATTTAGTTTCGCTCTCTTTCTTTCTCTCTTTCTACTTTAGTCAAATTTTCCTTCATGCAATTTTATCATTCTCTCCTTTCTCCCTCAACCATGATTAACTAATTCTCATTAGTGCTCGATCGAAATGATCTAAGGATGAGATAATCACGTTATGATCTTCTAGCTCTCTTTTTCCATTTTTGTAAATACTTGATTTACTCTTGATTTTTAATTAGCGAGATCATATTTCGATATGTGGTTTTCGCTTTAGTTTTCATATTTAGCTAGCCGAGAGGCTCAAAGTATGAATCGATCACTCAAGAGTAAAGAGAGTTGCATGCACCCTTCGAGAGAGGATGACATAAATCTCCCGGATTGGAGTCAAATCCAATTGAGGGCTTCACAACGTAAAGTAAGTTTTAGGTCATCGATTATAGAATGAGAGTTCGGTTGATTTTTCCTAAACTTAGTTGGGCATTTCCCTCGAGAGAGGCATGTTCAAGCTTCGGGAACCTCCACGTTCAAGTAGTTTATTTAAACAGAATTAGATTTATCTTTCCTTCTCTTGATTATTCTCACTCCAAGATGATTTTAGGTTGAGCACTAATCCTTTTTACCATCCTTTAAACCTTAATATAGTTTGCAAATTGTCCCTTTTAGCTAAGTAAAACAAAACCATACAAAATCATTAGATAAGATAATAGTGACCTTCATGAAATAGAAGTAATCAGCGCGCCTCCATTTTGATTGGCTAAATTGATGATGCATCCAAGCCACAACTGCTATATTTCGTGAAATCCTTATCTTTGCAGCCAAGAGAACTCCGTCAACACTCATGAATGCTAAAGGACTTGAAGAAGGATCAATCACGCATACTTCATCTTCAAGTCTCAACCTTTGAGGGAGTTTCTTCTTTGTTTTAGTTTTTATTATTTATAACTCCTTTTGTCAATAGAGAATTCACCGCGTTGTTTGCGACTGGGGCCTTGCAAGGACAAGGGAGAATTCGCTGCATGGGTGTGGCGACTAGGTCTAGGGTTAGATCTAGCGGCGGCTTGATGCCTTATCTGGGGAGAGATAGGGTAGAGCCAACCGGTCCTTAGGAGAAGGGTTGGTATAGAAAACCAAAAAGGTTTTTATGCATTCGTCTTAATCTCAAGCGTCATTGGGATAAGATTTTGTAATGATTTCTAAAAGCAATAATACTATCTACTTTTTTCTCTAATATTGTCGTGCAATCTCTGATCCTTGAAATCTAAACGAAAAGGCATTCTTTATCACTAACGTCGAGCGGTAATGCTAACGCTGGCGGTAGTAACAGAGTTCACATCTGTAGTGCCAAATACAACTCACTTTCAGAAGAAGCTTACTGTTGTGTTTAAACTGAGATATTTTTATAAATACTGTAAACGTATTTGAATAAACTCAATTAAGTATAAAAAGTTTTAAAACCCATATTCACACCCCTCTAAGGGCGCCTACAGATCCAACAGGTATGAGACCCGCAATCTTCAAGTTGGAAATTAGCTTGAGAAAGCCAAGGACTTATGGCGATCTTATTGAACAGGCCAACTACTTCGTTGAGGGAGAGCGCAACAACAAATAATTCATAATAAACCTCTCTGACTTGGGATCCTGTGGCCCCCAGCATTCCTCCAGTCGCCCCCAGATGGTAACCCAACAGATTGACAAGCATCACTGAAATTTTTAGCCTCCAGCTCGGCGATGAAGGAACTATTAACAACGACCCCAGCATCGCTCCCACCACTTTCAGTAGATGAGACCGGTATGGCATCCGTAACCTCAGCAAAACAACATCAACAAGCCTCCTCTCCTCTTAACAACCTCCCCTAACCAATGGGATAGCACTCGTGAAGAATATATTGATATTGGCATCTTAATGGATGAGGTGGTGTAGATCCTTCAGAAGCAGCAAAACTTCAAGTCCATGATCCCCCTGAAAGCATGATTCAGAGGCAAGAACCAACGCCTCTACTGCAAGTTTCATTGCAACGTCAGGCATGATACGAAGAATTGTCGGGTCCTCTGCGACTTGGTAGAGAGGCTGTTGAGGGAGTGAAGTTGAAGTACTTGCTCCCGAACAACCCCGAGGAGCCGTTGTGGCGAAGGGAAAAGAAAAGGAAAAAGATGAAGTCGTCTCAAGCATTCAAAGGTGTGGTAACATAGAGCAAGGTGACGATGTCAACCGAGGGGGATCAAAAAAGATAAATGTGTAGAGGTCGAGGAAGTCGGCTGGTTAAGGCATATCAATTATATCCATGGTGGCGCAGGAATGGAGTCTTCTCGAAATGCAAGCTTCAAGCGTCTCCGTGTGAGAGAAGTAGCCTCAACTTCCCTCGCTCCGTCGCTCTGAGGGATAGTCACTTTCAATAAGGAGGATCTTCCTCAGACTACCAACCCGTTTCACGACGATGTGGTAATCAAGGTGACCCTGGACGACTATATAGTGGCCAGGATACTCATCGGCACAAGCAGCTCGGTGAACGTCCTCTTCAAGTCTGCTTTTGATGCCATAAAGTCTGACAAGGCCTTAAAGGCCTGTGACGGACCCATGTATGGCTTCATGGGAAAGAGAAAAGAAGTGGAAGGAGTAATCGATCAATAGTCCTGTGCGAGGTGGCCCGTCCATAGTCTTTCCCGATAATTGATGCCCCGAGTAGTTATAATGCGATCTTCGGGAGACCCCTCGTTGATGATTTCTAGGCCATAGCGTCAACCTATCATCAAGTCCACGCTGGGCGGAAAACAATTCAGGGTCCGAAGTGACCCCAGAACGACACGAGAATGATATATCAGATCGGTGAATTCGGTCCATGAATACGCCCTCCACCCCCCTCGAGTTGGGAGGATCACCAAGAAGGGCCTACCTCTCTAACGAGAGGCAGCGATGGAACCTCCGGGTGGCTCTTGGGATAGTTTTTAGTCTAATTTTTAGCTTACATTCTATGTTTCCATACTATCAGAGTACTCATTATAATCTTCGAACGAAATGCTAACGCTCTCTTTTTTCGGTGATAAGACATAATTCATGAATCTTTACGTAGCACGATCTGACAGTTTTGACAATAAATTAAGAACTATTCATCATCATCTGACAGGTTGGTCGGTTCCAAACTCGTGGATGCTCTCCTTGGGTAGTCGTTGAATCCCGCTTGATCCCCCTCGCACGCATATGAACATCTCGAGCAGAGGTCTTCGGGGTGCCGACCCTCCCGTATGCGCGGTTTACTTTCTCCTAGATTTCACCCTAAGACCACTACAATTGCCCTCATTTAAGGAATTCACGACCGACATACGTGGCAATAAAGGAACGTGAAAACCGACCATGTGTCAACAAACACACTATTATTCTTACATGCACCTTTCTGAGGACACGCTCCGAACCACCGATGCTTCATCCCCCAAGAGTGTATTCGAACACTATTTGCGGAGGAAAACATTGCGGATGTCATAAGCCCAATCAGTCGTCGTAACCTCTGACAATGGACCTCCCGGTATGAGAAGTGGGTGTCATAGCTCCCCCCCCCCCTCCCCCCTCGGACGTCCTTTTGGAAAAGCACTCGTCTTCGGAAACCCATAACCCCACTGGACGGCCCCGGTGGGGGGAAGCCCCACAAGATTTATCTCATCGCCCAAAACAGTTGTCATGGAGAGTAATGCCCTTAGGTAAGTAAGTACGGAAGCTCGTGCACAGTGTCATGCATATTTTGACAGTCGTTCCCCTAGGCCCAAAAGGACAAACATTTCAGGGTAAGCATTAAGGTGCCGCCTCGGTTATCTTAATAGGCGGGCACCCGACAGTTGGTGTCGCCTCGGTTCTCTTAATAGGCGGGCAACCTCCAGTTGGTTACACCTCGGTTATCTTAATAGACAGGCACCCGACAGATGATGTCCCCTCGTTTTTTATCTTAAATATGCGGGCACTCGACGGTGATGCCGCCTCAGTTATCTTAATAGGAGGGCACCCAACGGTTGGTGCATCCTCGGTTATCATAATAGGTGGGTACCTGGTCGTTGGTGTCGCCTCAGTTATCTTAAATAAGTGGGCACCCGGTGGATGACATCGCCTCAGTTTTCATCTTAAATAGGTGGGCACCCGGTGGTTGGTGCCGCCTCAGTTATCGTAATAGGCGAGCACCCGGCGATTGGTGCCGCCTCAGTTATCTTAAATAAGAGGGCACCCGAGGGATGGTCACTCCTAGGTTTTCATCTTAAATAGGAGAGCACCCAACAGTTAGTGTCACCTCGATTATCATAATAGGTTGGCACTCGTCGGTTGGTGCCGCCTTGGTTATCTTAGAGAGGCGGGAACCCGGCAGTTGGTGTCGCCTCGGTTTTCACCAAAATAGGCGGACACACGGCAGTTGGTGCCGCCTTGGTTACCTTAAAAAGCGGGCACCCATCAGTCGGTGTCGCCTCGGTTATCTTAATAAGCAGCTGAAAGTATCTAGTTGCGGCCTAAATCACCTAGAGGGGGGTGAATAGGTGGATTCTATGTCTTTAAGCGGAATTAAAAAAATAAACACAGAAAAGCAAACAAACAACCACAGCACAGACACAAGGATTTTATAGAGGTTCCCCGATGTGGGTAGTCCTCTTTCCCGCCTCGCCTATCTAGCACTATGAGGCTAGACTCGGCTACTTCACCAATCTCAGATTATAACAAATCTTACACCTCGGAGTCAAAACTCCTACAACTCGGAGTATAACAACTCCTACAACTCGGAGTGAAACCTCTCCTACACCTCGGAGTAAACAACTCCTACAAATAATCTCGGAGTGAAAAACTCCTACAAAAGAAGAGAAATGGAAACAAAATACTTCTTCTTAACCTCTAAAGAGATTAACTTCAGATCTTGAAAACTGAGTCTTCTTCTCAACCTTGAAGGAAAGCTTGGCACTAGAGAGAAGTGGAAGAGAGAAGACTAGGCTAACCAGATCTGAATAGGCCCTTTGACTTGCTTGAGAAAATCTTCAATAAGGAGAGCAGCAAAGAGATCAAAGGCCTTCTTCTGAGAACTCTCTAATCACAAATAGAGAAAGATTCTTGAGCAGAGAGAGTTCAATCTCAGAATACTTGTTCAGCAAAAGAGAAAGAGAAGATAGATTTTTTTGCTTTTTCTTTTCTGAACTGGCGGCTGAAGAAAGTCTTAGATCGATTCTTTAGATCATGATTTTGCCCTAAAATAATGATCTATATATAGGGAGGACTTCAACGACTCTTGCGACAATGAAGGGAGATGCGACACGTGTACTGTTCATGTCGGCTAACCCTAAATTTCAAAAACGAAACGAGAAATTGAAATCCGTCTGTCCGTCATTCGTCGGGATTCGTCGGGAGAACACGAGAGCATCCGACGAATTTACTTAGCTGAGAGTTTTCTTCAGAACCTAGACAGGATTGACCTCTGTCAGCATTCGTCGGGATTCGTCGGAATGATCCGAGTCATCTCGACGAATGGACTTGGCTTCAGAAACTTCTTCACAACCCAGCCAAAATGACCTCTGTCAGCATTCGTCGGGATTCGTCGGAATGATCCGAGTCATCTCGACGAATGGACTTGGCTTCAGAAAATTTTGCATAACTCAGCCAAAAAGGTCTTCTGTCAGGATTCGTCGGGATTCGTCGGAAGGACCCGAGTTATCTCGACGAATTGACTCAGCAGAAATTTTCTTTTCTTCTGAAAGCCTGCTCCACACCTCAACCTTGAACACCTTCAGTTATGAGAATATGAAGTGTACTCCAAAAGAGAGATTACACATGGACCAACACATTGTTCTATACAATGAAGGATTACATTGTCTAGAACTGTGTTTGGTGATCCATTGCAACCTGACTTTGGTGTGCACTTAGCATTACTACCTGTCATAACACATCTAAACAAAAGTCATCAAATACACATACAATTCATTTTAGTTTACTAGGGGACATCTTCAAATCAAGGTGATTGTGAACACAATACCCAACAATCTCCCCCTATTTGAAGATGTCATAACCCTAGGCACTAACTTGAATTGCACAGAAAGAATATTAAATAAGAAGGCAGAACCCAGGCAGTAATATATATAATGAAGAGCAGATAGGACTAAATGTTTAAGAAAAGTGTATATATATATATAAGCAAAGAAAACATCATGATTCCAGAAAAGCCCAGCTTATTCATGACCTTTGCCTTTCATCTTTGCAGCCATTCTGTCCACTGCCTCAGTTTTCTTCTTCAGTTCTGAATCCATTCTTTCAAAAAATGCCTTTGGCTTAGGCCAGTATTTGTCAGGAGCAGACTCTTTAGATCCACCATTCTTGAAGTGAATTCTTCTTTCAGTTGTTCTTTTCTCAAACTTGCTCCATTCTTTTGAGCTGTAGAAGTCACTGACCTTTTCATTCTGATTGCTGACTTTATCAAAAGCAGAGAGAATAATACTTTTGGAGATAGGGCTCCAGCTTTCTTGGAAGTTTCTAGGAGGAGGCCTATCATAGAACTCTCTGACCTTCTTAAATGGATTAGACTTCTTAGCAGGAGGCTTATCATCAAAAAGCTTCCTTTTTAAAGACTTCTCAGAGGGATCAGCAAAATGGGGGCTGTCAGGATCTTGAACAAGAGCTGGATCATCCCACATATCCTGATAAGATGAAGCCGGGAAGACTTCATCAGCAAACACAGAGTCCTCAGCAGAATGTGGAGAGAAACTAGGAGCCCTGGGACCTGGAGCACTTGAGGAGGGAACACTTGACCCTTTGTCAACAACAGCAAACCCCAGCATTTCAGCCACTTGCTTGAACAGCCAGCTTTGGGCTTCATGAGTATACCAATTTACATCCTTGACATTCTGTAAGATGTTTTCCTTGAGATCTTGCATTTGAGAAGTTACATTTTCATTCAACTCATCCAATTTGCTTGCAGAGCCTTCTAACCTGGAGACCACACTTTCCTCCCCCTTTATGACATCTTCATGTAGGAGGGTATATAACCTTTTCAGCTGATTTTCAACTTGATCATCCAAGTATGAAATTCCTTGATCATGAGCAGAGCTGAGAGAAGAAATAGCAGAAGTCAGGTGCAACACATCTTCACTGACCTGATGCAGATTTTGGAGAGCATGCCCAACAGCCTTATTTGTGTGATCCAAAGCTTTCCCAGCAGATAGCATCCAGGCTTCTTGATCAGTCTTGAATCTGCCCATATCATGCTTGATCTCAGCCATGTCTTGCCTCAAAGAACTATCAACGGAGTCAATCTTCTTATACACTTGCTTGATAGATTGATCAAAGTGATCAGTCTGACCCTGTAGCATCCCAGCAATGGACTTCAGCAAAGAAGAGTGAGAGCTATCACCAGTCTCACCCTCTTCAGGAGAAAGCTTTTCAGCTACAAAACTTGAGGACTGAGCTAAGCTGTCAAGCACAGTTGCTCTTGGAGAGGTGCTCCTAGCCACAACAATCTCTGGAGGAGGCAAAAGCAGCAGAGGAGGAAGGACCTCAGAAGGAACAGATTCAGCCATGAAGGGATCTTCCTGGTCTTTCTCCCCCTCAAGAAGAGACATCTCCTTAGCCAACCTCAGCATGGCACCAAGGCTGCCCTGCTCCCCAGAAACAGATTGCTCAGGAGGATTGTCTGGCAAAATTTCATGATCTTCAGACTGAGAATCAACCATGGCAGGTGATCTCCTTGAATCTTCCAGCTGAGGAGCCTCAACAACCACAGCAGCAACCTCTTGATCCTCCAAGACAAGATCAGCAACACTAGGAGGAGCAACATCTGCAGCACCACTGCATGCACCAATGTCTCTTGGGGTTGGAAACTCCCCCTCAACATGTGCATCTCTGTCCTGTGCAGGAGCTGGATCCAGTCCACTTCCCCTGGAGGATTGCCCTGCTTCAGTGGACCTAAGTACATCAGGGAGAGGGGCCTCATCATCACTCAAAGGAGCCCTTACAGCAGCATTCCCTAATCCTTTGGGAATTACCCTTTCCCATTTGGTGAAAATGGAGGAATTGATTTTCTTAGTGTGGTGGATGGGGGTACCTCTTCCAGTATTGAAGAAAACTGGATTACCACTATGCAGAAGCAGACTGAGAATCCTTCCAAAATTAGGAGCAAGAAAACTTTCTTTAATCTTCTCAAAGAGGACTTCTCCAAAATTGAGATTTTTTCGACAAATTATAGCGGTGTGAATTTTGAAATCCTCTTCAGATATGTAGTCGTGAGAACCTACCTTGCATAAAAAAACTTTGCCAATAATATCACACAGAAGCTTACCTCCTTCATTCATGAATTTTCTTCTGATTTTGGCGCTCTGATCAAGAATACCACAAAATCTTCTGGCTCTGAAAGTATCTTCAACAGATAGCTCTTCAGATTCGACATCTGGCATCTTCAACGATCGATTGAGACCTCTAGCCTTCAAAATTACCTTGCACGATCGAATAGAGCTTTTGATCTTCTTGCCTTGACCAGAGATCTTAGCATTTTGATAAAACTCTAGAACATCCTGTTCCAGGACTTTGGTCGGCTCTTCCAAGATGAAACTTAGCCCGGCGACATCAAGCATCATGATGACATTTCGAAACTCATCAGAAGCAGAGCGGAAGGCGCCTCTCACCAACTCTCCCCCTGAGTTCAAGCCACCGGAAGCTTTGGGCGCCATTGATGTCGTCGACGTCGAGGAAGAGAAACAGGGGAATCGCGACGGAGAAGACGAACGGTCGGGAGGGTTTCACGGAAGAGGAATTTGAGAAGACGAATCCTTCCGTGAAATCGTGATGTTTTCTTTTAATTTATATATATATATATATATATAAAATTTTAAGTAGAGCGCGCACCTGTAGAGAATTTATGCCACGGAAGAGGAATTTTGAGAGGAATAAATATCCCAAAAAAAAACTGTCCCGTGAACACCCGTGAAATGTCATGAAATTTTCTGAGTTAATACGTGAAGTCTCGTGCAATTTCGTGAAATTTCAACAGTCCCGACTTCAAGATTCCTTATTGAGCATTCCAAGTTCCATTTTGAAGAAATTGAATTTGGTTTCGTCCAGAGGCTTCGTAAAAATATCTGCAATTTGTTTGTCAGTATTAACATATAACAAATTTATGTCCTTACTTTCAACATGTTCTCGGATGAAGTGATAGCGAAGCTCAATATGCTTCGTTCTGCTGTGAGAGACGGGATTATTTGCTATGGCAATAGCACTTGAGGAGTCACAGAACATGGGGATTTCTGAGAGCTTTACATTATAGTCCTCAAGCTGATTTTTCATCCACAAAAGTTGTGCGCAGCAACTGCCTGCAGAGATATACTCTGATTCAGCAGTTGAGATTGCAACGCAATTTTGCTTCTTGCTACTCCAGGAAACGAGCCTTTTTCCCAAGAACTGGCAAGTTCCCGAAGTGCTCTTTCTATCATCTTTGCTACCTGCAAAATCAGCGTCTGAAAATCCAATTAGTTCAAAATCATTGCTTCTTGGGTACCATAAGCCGAGATTTGGTGTACCCTTAAGGTATCTCAATATCCTCTTTGCAGCGGCATAATGAGATTCCTTGCAGTTCACTTGATACCTGGCACACACACATGTTGAGAACATTATATCAGGTCTAGTAGCAGTGAGATAGAGCAAGGATCCAATTATGCTTCTGTACTTGGTTTCATCAAAAGGTTTCCCTTTCTCATCCTTGTCCAGAGACATACTTGAGCCCATTGGAGTCCTCATTGAGGTTGCACTCTCCATTCCAAATTTCTTAAGAAGCTCTTTAGTGAACTTCGTCTGAGAGATGAAGATTCCATCTTCAGATTGGTTCACCTGGAGTCCTAAGAAATATTTCAGCTCTCCCATACTGCTCATTTCAAACTTACCTTGCATCAAGTTAGAGAACTTTTTGCAAAGTTTGTCATCAGTAGAGCCAAAGATAATGTCGTCGACATAGATTTGCACCAGCAAAATCTCGCCTTTAACTTCCCTAAGAAACAATGTCTTGTCTATTGTTCCTCTTGTAAATTTGTTCTCAAGAAGAAACTTAGACAATGTCTCATACCAGGCTCGGGGTGCCTGTTTAAGACCATACAAGGCTTTTTGTAAATAAAATACATGATCAGGAAAGTTAGGATCGACAAAACCTGGAGGCTGAGCTACATACACTTCCTCTTTAAGGTCTCCATTCAGAAAAGCGGACTTTACGTCCATCTGAAAAACCTTAAAACCCTTATATGCAGCATAGGCCAGAAATAATCTGATGGCTTCAAGTCTTGCTACGGGTGCGAAGGTCTGATCAAAGTCAATCCCTTCTTCTTGCCTGTATCCTTGAGCAACCAGTCTTGATTTGTTCTTGGTGATGATGCCCTTTTCATCAAGCTTGTTCCGGAAAATCCATTTGGTTCCAATCACATTCTGTCCTTTGGGTCTAGGTACCAACTTCCAAACTTTACATCTTTTGAATTGGTTGAGCTCCTCTTGCATAGCAAGGATCCAAGAGGGATCGGAGTTTGCTTCTTCAAACTTCTTTGGCTCAATCTGTGAAAGAAAACTTAAATGTAAAACTTCGTTAGTTGTACCTCTTCTTGTTCTTACACCAACATGGGTATCTCCAATAATTTGCTCTGCAGGATGGTCCCTTAAGTGTCGGATCATTCCAGCATTTGGATTTCCACGGGGTTCCTGCACTTCCGGTACATCTTCATCTTCTTGAGGTTCATCTTCCTCATGTGCGGATGGAATGTTGACTTCAATAGACTTTGGAGCATCTTCCTTTACAGCTTCTTCCAAGTTTATGTCCTTGAACCTTGCATCTGCATCTTCAACAAAAACACTAGAAGAACTGCTTTGAAGCATACTAGTTTCATCAAATATAACATTAAAAGTTTCTTCTACAACCAGGGTTTTCTTGTTGAAAATCATATATGCCTTACTATGGCTACTATATCCTACGAAAATACCTTCAAAACATTTTTCACTAAACTTAGTTTTGTAATATTTCCCGTTATTAAGCACGAAGCATTTACTGCCAAAGATTCTAAAATAAGACAAGGTTGGCTTCTTGCCCTTCAGGAGTTCATAAGGAGTCTTATGATGGTTCTTGTTGATTAGTGCTCTGTTTTGCACGTGGCAGGCAGTGTTGATGCCTTCAGCCCAGAAGTATTCTGGGAGAGAAGAGTCACTCAACATTGTTCTGCAAGCCTCTATGAGTGTTCTATTCTTTCTCTCAGCTACTCCATTTTGTTGTGGAGTACGAGGAGAGGAAAACTCATGAAAGATACCTAGGCTTTCACAAAATTCGGTCATAGCCCCAGACTTGAATTCTGTACCATGGTCACTTCTGATTTTGACCACAGAACATTCCAGTTCATTCTGAATTTGCTTGACGAATGTGGTGAACGAGTCAAAGGTGTCTGACTTGTGTTTCAGAAAGAAAACCCAAGCAAAGCGTGAGTAATCATCAACAATAACCAGCGTATAAGACTTGCCTCCTAAACTTCGGATTTGCATGGGACCAAACAAGTCCATATGGAGCAGATATAAGCATCTGGTAGAATCTTTGCCAATAATGCTCTTAAAGGTAGCCCGAGTCTGCTTACCCATTTGGCAGGCATGACAAGGTCTCTTTTTAATGCACTTGACATCTGGAGCATCACGAACTAAGTTGTGAGAGAATAACATACTTATTGTTTTGAAATTAATATGTGCTAGTCTCTTGTGCCACTGGTCACAGAGAGATGCACTATCTTTTGCTAAAAGACACACTGGTGTAGAAGAGTCTAAACAAAGAAAATTTAAACAAAAGATATTTCTACTCCGAGTGCCTGTTAAAATAGTTTCTGACGTATCAGACGACTTTATCAAGCACTTGTCCTTGTAGAATTCTACCATATAGCCTTTGTCACAAAGTTGACTTATGCTAATGAGATTATGTTGTAATCCTTTAACATAAGCCACGTCTGTGAAAGAGACTGTACCATTAGTGATCATACCGTAGCCTTTTGTGATTCCCCGATCAGATCCGCCAAAAATAACTTTTGGACCATCTTTCACGGGGGTATACTCTTGTAACAAACTTCTCGTTCCGGTCATGTGCCGTGAACATCCACTGTCCAAGTACCATATTGGATTTGAATTGGCCTTTGGACATACCTGCAATCAATAATCAATTGCCCTTAGGAACCCAAACCGATTTGGGTCCTTGGCTTTTTGTTAGATGACCACCACTTGGAATGTTAACATTGCGAGAGGTCATTCTTGCATTGTTAATCCGTGGAGTCGAGACATTTCTCGGATTAAACCAACAGTCTATGGCAAAGTGACCAATCTTGCCACAACACCAACAATCGAATCGATTGTACCTTCTCTTTGTCTCCTGTTTTGCCTTTTGAACGGGAGGTGCAACAGGAGTGACTTTCATAGAGGAAGTCTTCTTAGAAGTGGGAGCCTCATGGTGACAGCACACACATGGCTCCAACTTCTTCTCAACAGGTTTGGGTGCAATCGTTCTAATTTTCGGTGCTTTCTTGTGAGCTGATCCGTGAACAAATGGGCCATGATCTTTGAGGGTTATTTCTTCATGAGGAGCTTTGAAGGGAGAGTTGTCAAAGTTTCGGGGAAAGCTCCATCCTTGATATCTATTACTAGGTTCAACATGTGTTGGCCTAGCAAAATGACCGTAGGATGAATCAAAGTCAAACGGATTTGATGGAAAAATGACCTTCCTAAATGAAGGTTGACTTTGATTAGCAGTTCCCTTTCCCTTCACAGCTCTCTTCTCAGCAGCCTTACTACTTTCAGCCTTATGACCAATTCCACTACCCTTCGCAGGAGCAGAAAACGTATCAATGAATGGAAGAATAGCCTTAGGCTTGGAGAAGCTTTCTACGAGCTTCCTTTCCGCCTTCAACTTATTTTCTAGTTCACTTATGGTTTTCTCCTTTAATTTTAACAACTCAGTGGAGCTTTTCAGTTCGTCTTTCAAGAGTTGGATTTCATCTTTGAGGGGAGTTAATTGTTCAACTTCCTCCCTCAAGGCTAATTCCACTGTCTTGAGAGATTCAATTTCTTTTGACTTGGATTTGACAACCTTGCGGCACTTGTCAAATCCTTTCACAAGGGCTTCATACTGAGTTATTAACTTAGAGTCCTCCTCCGAGGAGTAGCCTTCATTTGCTACGGATGCAGTCTCATCTTCAGAAGCAGATAGAGGGGTATGAGAGTTTACCTTCCCCTTATAAGAGGAGTCGCCTACTTCTTCATCTAGATGAGCCATAAGCCCAAAGTAGGCTTCTTCATCTGAGCTTGACGCATCAGAGTCGCTGTCGCTCAGAGTCTTGGCCTTTTTGGCGAGGAGACTCTTTTCTTTCTTCCTTCCTTTAAATGATCTCTTTTCTTCCTTCCTTGATCCTTCTTTCTTTTTATACGGGCACTCGGCTATTACATGCCCTGGCTTATTGCAGCAATAACAAATAATGTCAGCAGAAACAAATTTGTTCGGTTTAGATTTATACCTTTCATTGTTGTAGTCCTTTTTGTGATGATCACCATCACGTTTTGATCTTCTGTGATCAAATGTAGTGGATTGCCCTCTCTTCTGCTTTCTTTTATTCAGAAGTCTTTTGAATTGTTTGGAGAGAAGAGAAAATTCTCCATCAGACATCTCTGAACCTGATGGGCTGGCATCAGACTCATCCTCATCAGAAGATGGTCTCCTTACAGGTGGGAGAGCTTTGCACTTTCTTGAGCTTTCAGCTTTTAGGGCAGAGGACTTCTCCCTTCCAGAGGCTCTGACCCCCTCTTCTTCAGCTTTGCGGGAATTCAGCTTCAACTCATGAGACAGGAGCTTACCAAACAACATTTGGGGCTCCGTGGTTCCGAGCTTTCCAAATTCTCTGATGGCTATGACCTTTGTATCCCATTCTTTCGTCAGGGATCTCAGAAATTTGTCATTTAGTTCACCAGTCGTGAATTCTCTATCATAGTTTCTAAGACCATTTACGATCTTGAAGAACTTCTCGTAGGTGTCAGAAATGGAGTCTCTTGGATCTTGCTTGAATGCTTCATATTCTTGGTTCAGCAACGATCTTCGGTCATCCCTTACTTCTTCGGTCCCTTCCATCAGAACGACTAGTGAGTCCCACATCTCTTTAGCAGATTTGCAGTGAAGCAGATTTTGCAACATTGAATCATCAACTGCACCTGCTATGATATTTTTTGCTTTCTTGTCCAGAGAGACCAGTGCAATCTCATCCTTTGTGAGTTCCAGCATCTTCTTGGCGACCATAATTGTAGAGTTTATGGAAGATGGTTTCATAGGAACATGAGGACCTTCTTCTACAATCTGAAATATTCTTGGATCAGCAGCCTCCATGAAGAATCTGACTCTCTCCTTCCACATAGGAAAATTCTCTTTTGTGCAGACTGGAAGCTTGACGGAATCCTTGGTCTTATCCATGCCAGACATGTTTGCTTTAGCAACTAGATGAGGAGATCTTGTTCAAGGTGTTAGCCTTATAGTGAACAACCTGCCTCTGATACCAATTGAAAGTATCTAGTTGCGGCCTAAATCACCTAGAGGGGGGTGAATAGGTGGATTCTATGTCTTTAAGCGGAATTAAAAAAATAAACACAGAAAAGCAAACAAACAACCACAGCACAGACACAAGGATTTTATAGAGGTTCCCCGATGTGGGTAGTCCTCTTTCCCGCCTCGCCTATCTAGCACTATGAGGCTAGACTCGGCTACTTCACCAATCTCAGATTATAACAAATCTTACACCTCGGAGTCAAAACTCCTACAACTCGGAGTATAACAACTCCTACAACTCGGAGTGAAACCTCTCCTACACCTCGGAGTAAACAACTCCTACAAATAATCTCGGAGTGAAAAACTCCTACAAAAGAAGAGAAATGGAAACAAAATACTTCTTCTTAACCTCTAAAGAGATTAACTTCAGATCTTGAAAACTGAGTCTTCTTCTCAACCTTGAAGGAAAGCTTGGCACTAGAGAGAAGTGGAAGAGAGAAGACTAGGCTAACCAGATCTGAATAGGCCCTTTGACTTGCTTGAGAAAATCTTCAATAAGGAGAGCAGCAAAGAGATCAAAGGCCTTCTTCTGAGAACTCTCTAATCACAAATAGAGAAAGATTCTTGAGCAGAGAGAGTTCAATCTCAGAATACTTGTTCAGCAAAAGAGAAAGAGAAGATAGATTTTTTTGCTTTTTCTTTTCTGAACTGGCGGCTGAAGAAAGTCTTAGATCGATTCTTTAGATCATGATTTTGCCCTAAAATAATGATCTATATATAGGGAGGACTTCAACGGCTCTTGCGACAATGAAGGGAGATGCGACACGTGTACTGTTCATGTCGGCTAACCCTAAATTTCAAAAACGAAACGAGAAATTGAAATCCGTCTGTCCGTCATTCGTCGGGATTCGTCGGGAGAACACGAGAGCATCCGACGAATTGACTTAGCTGAGAGTTTTCTTCAGAACCTAGACAGGATTGACCTCTGTCAGCATTCGTCGGGATTCGTCGGAATGATCCGAGTCATCTCGACGAATGGACTTGGCTTCAGAAACTTCTTCACAACCCAGCCAAAATGACCTCTGTCAGCATTCGTCGGGATTCGTCGGAATGATCCGAGTCATCTCGACGAATGGACTTGGCTTCAGAAAATTTTGCATAACTCAGCCAAAAAGGTCTTCTGTCAGGATTCGTCGGGATTCGTCGGAAGGACCCGAGTTATCTCGACGAATTGACTCAGCAGAAATTTTCTTTTCTTCTGAAAGCCTGCTCCACACCTCAACCTTGAACACCTTCAGTTATGAGAATATGAAGTGTACTCCAAAAGAGAGATTACACATGGACCAACACATTGTTCTATACAATGAAGGATTACATTGTCTAGAACTGTGTTTGGTGATCCATTGCAACCTGACTTTGGTGTGCACTTAGCATTACTACCTGTCATAACACATCTAAACAAAAGTCATCAAATACACATACAATTCATTTTAGTTTACTAGGGGACATCTTCAAATCAAGGTGATTGTGGACACAATACCCAACAGCAGCCAACTAGCGGATAGCCCTATCCAAAAAGCCCGCACGGGCCGGGCCGGTACTGGGCCTTACGGGCCTGGGCTTTTGTCACCCGGGCTCGGGCCCGGGCCTTGCTTTAGCCAGGCTCGGGCTTGGGCACCAGCCCCGGCAGGGGCCTGCCAAGGCCCCCAAGGCCGGTCTAGGCCGGGTCGGGCCCAGATCGGGCCTGTTTAATAAATCCCGCCTATTTAGGCGGGATTTTATTAAAATCTCGCATAAATAGGATAAAAACCTGCATAAATAGGCGAGATTTTATTAAAATCCCGCATAAATAGGCGGGACATTAATTAAATCAGGACTAATAAGATTTAATTAAAATCCTGCCTATTTAGGCGGGATTATCCCGCCTGGTGCTTGGCCTCAGTGTCAGGCCCAGGTAAGGCCCGGTGCCCGGGCTTAGGCGGGCTAGGCCCGGGCACTAGGGCGGGCACCGGGCCGAGCTTTGAGTATATATGGGGGCCCTGTTGGGCCCCCATAGTCAGGCCTGGGCCCGGGGCGGGCTAGCACGGGCCCGGTCCTAGCCGGGCTTTTTCCGGGCCAGCCCTCCCCCCCCCCCCCCGGCTCGATTTTTTGAACACGTCTACTAGCGGATAGTGTCGCCCAAGTTTTCATCTTAAATAGGCGGGCACCCGTCGGTTGATGTCGCCTCGGTTATCTTAAATAGGCGGGCACACAATTGTTAGTGTCGCCTCGGTATCGTAATAGGAGGGCACCCAACGGTTGGTGCTACCTCAGTTATATTAAATAGGCGGGCACCCGGCGGTTGGTGTCGCATCGATTTTCATCTTAATAGGCGGGCACCCAGCAGTTGGTGCCACCCTGATTATCTTAATTGGCGGGCACCCGCCTGTTGTTGCCGCTTTAGTTATCTTAATAGGCAAGCACCCGACAAATGGTGTCGCCTCCATTTTCATCTTAAATAGGTGGGCACGCGACGGTTGATGCCGCCTTGGTTATCTTAATAGGCGGGCACCCGACGGTTGGTGCCGCCTCAGTTATCGTAATAGGTGGGCACTCGACGGTTGGTGCCTCCTTGGTTATCTAAAATAGGCGGGCACCCGACAATTGGTGTCGTCTCGACTATCATAATAGGCAGCACCCGGCAGATGGTGTCGCCTCGGTTTTCAACTTAAATGAGCGGGCACTCATGAGAAATAACCACGCCCCTAATTTAAATAGGCGAACGTCATAATGCCACCCGGCCCTTTGGTAATATCTATACGGAGGGTGCCTGGAACAACCGCATTCAAGTAACCTGAATGACAAGAAAGGTATGGCGTAAGTTTTTTAGTATAACATGTCATTCGTTCACACAACATGCAGGAACGTAGAAGAAACAAAACAAGAAACATTAATAATATTCCTTGAAAGGGAGAGCCAAGGCACCGTGGACAATTAACAATAAACATTGTAAAATCTGTTTAAGAGAAGAAAACCAAGTTCTATTCTCCCCTGAACTCTCCTCTCACATCATCCTCGTTGTCCTCGTGGTCTTCTGAACCAGAAGCCGCAGCCGCCCTGACATCGGAGTACACCGTCTCGTAGCTGATACTAGCAAAGTCCGGCCTTAGGCGCCCTTCACCTTTAGGAGGTTGATGGTTGCCTTCGTGGAAAGCTCACTGATGTCGAGCGCTTTCCGTCGGAACCTTGAGTTCAACATGATCGTGTGAACCTGCACTAACAGCAACAACGAATTAGCGAGTTCCCATATGGGTAAGAGGTAATATTAATTATCGGTTCACTAATACTTATAACTTTTACCACATAAGAGAATTCACCTCCAGAAGGTCTTCAAGGGTATTCGAGAGGGCGTTATTGTAAGTCAGCGCCCTCAGGTTTGCTGTCACAACCTTTATAGTGAGATCATGCGTTGGAATATATTCAATCTCTTTGCGGTCCCTGAAGTCGCAGACTACGGCGGATATGACGAGTGCATATGGGAGAACTCGCTCTAACTCTTTCGACGAGGGGAGTCTGGTACTGAGCATGACTGACTCAGGGTCCCAGAGCATCAGCGGGCTCCTGTCTTCGTCAAAAAATTCTCCTCCAGAGCAGAAGGAGGAGAGGTCGTGTAAAACCCCCTCCTGGAGTCAGTGGTTCGAACAGGAAATCTTATCACACACCACCATTTGTGCACGGCGCTGAAGCGACCATGAAGGGTGAAGGCACTTCCTTCTCCAATCCCTTTCATAGAACACTCCATTGTCATGCATATGGGTGATGTTAAGCGAATGTCACTGCACACCAACATGGTAGGGAAGCAGTTCTATAGTGGAAGACACCATTAATGAGTGCACCTTATAGCACTTAGCGGAAGACATGATCTATAGCGGAAGATTTATCATCACAAAAATCCAATACTCAAGACATGTACGAATATCATTATTCTCCCCGCCGCATTAAACCCTACCTCATGGTATATCTACATATACCATGAGGTAGGGCACAACCCAAGGAGATGCGGCCTAACGAATATATACATGAAGTAGCCTGCCTTGTGGCTTCCTCCACGCTTGGGTGTTGTCTCTCACTCGCACCTGTCACCTGTGCCAACGACAAGTTATCAGAACTACGAATAGAATCCAATCCCTATTAGCATCAAGCATAGTATAACAATGAGGGTGTAAGTATCTGGACTTATATTGGGTCGTGGAAGTCTCCCCTCGACTACCGCCTACGTACTCCATATCATCATACATAAGGTCTCAAACCCATGTAGTTCTATTAGTTTCGCACGGATTGTCTTCTCAGGCCGTCCTTCATGCGGGTTGCCACATAGTATAACTCGTCAGCCATCCAATTTTCTCCCTAAGACACAATTTCTTGAAGGCACGATAAATTCTCGTAAGACTTATACGCGAGGTAAATATATTCCCGTAGAGATAATTCTCCAAGGCACAATGTATTCCCGTAGGAATAATTCTCGAAGGCACAATATATTCCTGTAGGAATAATTCTCCAAGGCACAATGTATTCCCGTAGGAATAATTCTCGAAGGCACAATATATTCCCGTAAAAACAATTCTTTAAGGCACAATGTATTCCCGTAGGAATAATTCTCGAAGGCACAATATATTCCCGTAGGAATAATTCTCCAAGGCACAATGTATTCCCGTAGGGATAATTCTCGAAGGCACAATATATTCCATTAAAAATAATTCTCCAAGGCACAATATATTCCCGTAGGAATAATTCTCGAAGGCACAATATATTCTTAATTATAGCGGCGTGATTCTGGTAAGCCCCAGTCCCTAGCTCAACTGGACACGTATCATGGTCTCTTGGGTTACGAACTGATTTGTACACAATAGCATCTATCGTAATTACTCCCAACCCATAGCTTTTGGATACGAGGGTGAGTGTTGCGCTTAAAAATGATCACTTGCCATTTACTGACTTTTGAATAAGTAAGCCAGTGGTAGTTGCGGTACTAAACTCAGATGTATACTTTCTTATTAAGAGAGTCAAACGAGTTCCACACTATTTAGGGTTGACTCTGATGGAATACCTCATTTTCATGCCAATTCTAAATTATAAGGAATACTGAAATAAAAACCAAAACATCGATCTGTCCGCTCTGCTCCAAGAGTGGCGCCAATTTGGCACTATTTAGGGTTGACCCTGAAGGAATGTCCCATCTTTATGTCAACTCTAAATTATAGGCAATACTGAAATTAAAAGGCAAAACCTCGATATGTCCGCTCTGCTTCAAGAGCGGCGGCCAGTTCGGCACTATTTATGGTTGACCCTGAAGGAATGTCGCATCGTCACGTCAACTCTGGATTATAGGCAATACTGAAATAAAAACCAAACATCAATCTGTCTGCTCCGCTCTGAGAGCGGCGGCCAATTCAACACTATTTAGGGTTGACCCTGAAGGAATGTCTCATCTTCACGTCAACTCTAAATTATAGGCAATACTAAAATAAAAACCAAACATCGATCTGCCTGCTCTGCTTCGAGAACGGTATCTAGTTCGGCACTATTTAGGGTTGATCTTGAAGGAATGTCTCATCTTCACGTTAGCTCTAAATTATATGCAATACTAGAATAAAAAGCCAAGAAATCGATCTGTCCGCTCTGCTTCAAGAGCGGTGGCCAGTTTGGCACTATTTAGGATTGACCCTGAAGGAACGTCCCTAATTTCTCTTAATTAATCATGAAGGTTTTACATTTAACAATTCAATAAAATACCCGATAAGACAAAATATCATGAAATTAAAACCATATATTATGGTCACCATGAGTAGCTCCACATAAACTTCTCACATCATATTGAGTTCAATATTAGCATATAATAAATTACTATCACATTTCACCTTCGATTAAACCCCTAAAGAAATGCCAGATCGAATCAAAAGTCTTTAAACTTTTACAGAGGGTTCAATTAACCTTCACCGATCCTTTCAAAAAATTTGCACAATTTTTTTATTAAGAAAAAGGTCCACTGGTAATTTAAAATCAGTGTTGTTGTCCTATTTTCAAAATCATTAAAATAGCAAACTAATTCCCAAAATTATTAAACTTTCATAGAGGACTTCAAATACCCTTAGGCTACTGGCACACAAATTTCAGAGTTGTTTGGGGTCTTTAATAGCCTTTGTTACTTTATTTAGCCTCTCATAGCCATCAATTTTATTCATAAATATATAAGAAATACTTTAAAAATTCCTAAATTTTTTCACAAGGTGCGCTTGGTCTATATTAGTCACCCATAAATAATTCAGGAGTTTTTATTGAATGGATTTTCCTCTGTTAATTTTTTACAACCCTCTTGGCCTATTTTTAAATTATTAAAAATAGTTTCTTAGTTTCAAAAACCATTATTTATTTATAGTAAATGTATACCAGCATCAGAGGTCTGCCAAAAAAAATTCAAGTTTTTAGCATAACTTTAAGGCCATCTGGTATTTTAAAAACTGAGAATCTACACCCTTTTTAATTTTTAAAAATACTAAATTAACTCTGAAAAAGTCTCCATTTTTTACCAGTGATAGATATTAATGAGTTTTAAAACTTTGATGTTCAAAGTTTTTCATTTTGATCTATGCATAAACCCCAAAAAATTCAAAACAAACTTTATTATATAAGGATTAAGCTTGCACGAATCTGGAAGCAGTCATGGGGCTGAGATCAAGCCAAATAGAAAGCATTTATGGCCCCACAGCGGATCTGTAGTCGATCCGCTGTGGGGTGGGGGGCTAATCATTGCCTTAAAAGGTTGTACTGTTGGATCTTAATATTAAGATCCAACGGTACCTGTAGGGTGTGGTGGCTGAGAGCTTTCGGGCTCTCGCCACCGTCGGATGGCTGTCGTACTGGCACGCCACCGCCTCCGTCCGGCTCGTTGGAGGCAGGCGCACCTCCCAGCGGTGGTCCGGCGGTGTGGTGCCGCCTACAGCCGTCGGGAGGATACCTTAGAGGGCTCAGCCCTCGGGTTTCGCCAAAACGACGTTTTCCCGGGGACACCCGAGGCTTCCCGGAGAGGGTCACCGACCCCTCTCCGGCGAAGTAGGACTCCCCTGAGAGCTTAGTATGTCTTGGGATCCCTCCATGCAGTGGTATAGAGGAAGGGTGGCGGTGTGGCTCGGCATGTCTTCTCCAGCTTTGACAGGTGCGTGGGGTGGTGGGCTGGTTTCGGGAGCACTAGGGAGGAGCTCCAGGAGACCGATCTGCCTTTAAGCAGGGATGGGTCTCATTTTATAGGCCAACTGAGACCCCTCCCCTCCCTTTCTCTCTTTTGGTTAAGAAAACCAAGGTTGGGTTCTGCCAACCTTGGTTGAGCTTAGGGGAGGGCAGCTGGCACCTGATGAGAGGTGGAGTGTACTAATGAGTTTAATGTTATCAGGGTTGAGTTAGGCTTAGCTTTGGGAGAGAGAGATATAGCTTTGGATTTAGGCTAGGTTTGTGATTTAGCCTTGGATATCCAAGCCAATTAAAATAATATAACCCCACTTGGCTGTCTTGGGACTGCTGCTAGCCAATCCAATGATAGCATGAGGATTTAGGTTTTGGTTTGGTGGGTGGAGTTGATGGGTGGGCTTAAGTGGGTTCTTAAAATTCCACTTTTATAGTGTTTTGACCAAGTCAGCCCAAAGTGGGTCCCCCGTGCATGTCAAAGCCAACATGGGTCCACGTCGTCGAGTGTCGGGTCATCATTGATATGGCGGGGTTGAAATTAAGCATTCACATTTTCCGAAATGTCGAATAATTTTACGGGCTATATTTTTAATTTATTTGACTAAATGATGTCAGAAATGAGCAAAACGAATATCGTTGCACTCGTATCGGCTGTACGAGTCAATTGCATCTAACAGAATTCAATTCAGAGTTCATTTGCTCACTAAGCTATTTTGGCGTTATTGCGACGCTCAACGTTACTCAAAATATTCGTTTTCTCCATATGACCTCGGATTGGAATGAATAGAGTTATGTTGCACTCGTATCAAACATACGTGTCTAATGCAACTGACATAAGTCGATTCGGACCATGTATGCTCAATATACTAAAATAGCGTCGTCATGACGCGCTACGGTGCTCAAAATTGTCACTTTCACCAAATGACCTCGGATTGGAACGAAACGAGTTCTCTTGCACTCGTATCAACCATACAAGTCTAACGCAACTGACGGAAGTCGATTCAGAGCACGTATGCTCAATATACTAAAATAGTGTCATCGTGACGCGCTACGGTACTCAAAATGGTCACTTTCACCAAATGACATCAGATTGGAACGAAACGAGTTCTGTTGCACTCGTATCAACCATACGAGTCTAACGCAACTGACGGAAGTCGATTCGGAGCACGTATGCTAAATAAACTAAAGCAGCGTCGTCGTGACGCGCTATGGTACTCAAAATGGTTACTTTCACCAAATGATCTCGGATAGGAACGAAACGAGTTCTCTTGCACTCATATCGACCATACGAGTCTAACACAACTGACGGAAGTCGATTCGGAGTATGTATCCTGAATATACTAAAATAGCATCGTCGTGACGCGCTACGATGATCAAAATGGTCACTTTCACCAAATGACCTCGGATTGGAACGAAATGAGTTTTGTTGCACTCGTATTGACCATACGATTCTAATGCAACTGACGGAAGTTGATTCAGAGCACGTATGCTCAATATACTAAAATAACATCGTCGTGACGCACTATGGTACTCAAAATGGTCACTTTCACCAAATGACCTCGGATTGGAAAGAAACAAGTTTCGTCGCACTCGTATCGACCATACGAGTCTAACGCAACTGACGGAAGTCGATTCGGAGCATATATGCTCAATATACTAAAATAGTGTCGTCGTGACGCACTATGGTACTCAAAATGGTCACTTTCACCAAATGGTCTCGGATTAGAATGAAACGAGTTCCATAACACTCGTATCGACCATACGAGTCTAACGCAACTAATGAGAGTCAATTCTGAGCACATTTGCTCATTAAACTACTTTGGCATTGTGGCGAAGCACAACGTTCCCCAAAACAGTCATTTCTCTAAATGACCACCCTTTATGGGGTGGAGGTCGGGTCGTGATTTTCTATGACCCAGCCTAAGCTCCTCTAAGGGTTCAATTGAACCGGTTAGACCCCTTTTTAAAGTTGGGATGTTACAGGTCGCCCCCACATTCTTGGCAAAAGTGGGTCGATCCCTCCATCGCGGACGCCCCGCTCCATGAGCGGATATAGGATCCTCTCATCGGCCTCCAACCCATCTCCTCCTAGCCGCGGTCGGAATGATGCCCGGTTGTCTGTAGGGCTTGAAGGCCGACACCATCAAAACAACTGCGAACAAGAAAGATCAACACCAGTACACAGGTATGCAGGTACTTATTATGCATTCTTTCATTCTCTGATATGCAGACCACGCACCCCCCCCCCCCCCCCCCCCCCCCCCCGCACGTGGCGAACATAATGCGAGGCATCCAAGCACTCGCCATCTAGAAAATGCACAATCTGCGAGCCGACCACCGATAGCTCCGGCGACAAAAATGTCTCCTGTCCGTGCAAATCCGGACCAGGCTGAGCCCGCCAAAGTCCCCTCGAAAAGTGGCCAACCATGTTCGCCAATCAGATGTCGCACTCGCCAGACATAGTATATGCATCCTGTCTGAGCCGAAGCCTAGTTGTCCGCACTCGAGAGCCCGCGGTTGGAACAGGTAGTATTAAAAAATTTCTAGCTTTGGTATCTAGAGATAGATTTCAGCTCAGATACCAAGTAAAGAATCTAAGAAGCGGGAACCAGGCACAAGAACACTACAACCATTCCAAGTTAAGTAACCAACAACAATAGAAGAGGAAAAACGATCTTGAATTAATCTATCTCTTTGTAATGTGAGGCATACGCGAGACATGATTCATCAGAATATAGGGAGAGACAACAGAGACAACAAACAACTAGCGAACAGTAAAAACTAAGATCGCCAAAGACCGCTGAGATGGTCAGACCGCACGCAACCACTGAGGCCGCGCGAACAGTACAGGTCACCGAACTGCTACCTGCCAGACCGCCAACTCAGACCGCGCGAGTTGTTGACTTATTGAGCTGCTAAAAAAATAACATGTTCGCAATTCTTGATCGCCTGACCGCACGGTCGCATAATCACAGAAGCTTCCCGCGAAAAGAGAACAGAACTGCAAATGTTGTCGCCTGACCGCAACTTTAGATTGCCTGACCGCTAGGTCATCTGATCGCCGAGCTTGCTGCGAACACCCCAAGAACTAAAACACAGATCGCCCAGAGGAGACCGTTGGCGAGCTGGTTATTCAAAGCTGGGAAGAATCACCAAGGAAGAAGACCGATAATTGCTGGCCGATGATAGTTCTCGATAAGAATGACGGACCCTGCACCTCTATTTATAGGCAAACAGACGAACGTCTTCACCGCCCCAAAAGAGATACAGTAACCACCCAAACAAGACAGCACAAGAGGAGATCACGTGATCATAAGAAGATCCATGCTTGGGACAGCCAATACAATGACCAGACAACAGAGGGAGACCATGCAGACCGCGAGGTCTCTGCGGTCTGTCCTTTTTCAGACCGCTTAGACCTCTTCCACTCCACTTCAAAAATTTAACAGGTAGTGGAACACCTCTAGTAACTGGACTTGCTGCGTCCTCAGGTAAGTTATGTATGATAGTACGCAGGAAAAGGAATCCAGTGGTAGTTGGGTGGGCACCGCACTGTAGAAGTTCAGTACACCATTTCTGGGAAGATGGAGAACGTCCAACCCATGTCAAAATGGTCAAAAGGCACCACCAGATCATCCGTGAACACGGTGTTCACTCTCTCATCCACTCCATGCAACCTCACAGAGTAACTGTCGGCCAGCGCATGCCTCGATAGAAATTCCACCAGGTCAAGATCAGTGAGTGTAGTGGGATAAGTTTTGTCACTCAAGAAGACGATCACGCACTCAGGAAGACCAGAGGGAGCTCGCGCCATCTCTTCGGTGACATGCCCACTAATGTACAAGAAAGGAGGAGGGGTCGTCTCAATTTATGGGGCCCTCGCTCCAAGAAACACGAGAAGAGTACGCTCTTCGCAACGGGTGGACACTGGCAACTCTCGTGACCTCTCAAAAAGGACAACGTAAGCGCATCTAGAGTGAGTCCGCCAAGTACGAAAATAACAGAATTGTGAATACACAATGCAAAGGAAAATCAAGACGAATCTAGAAGGGCATTCATTAATATGAAGAATGTTACACAATAAAAACAAAATTACAAGTAGCACCCGCGCGACCATTCGCGCGGGCCTCTTATCCTAATTAGGGGATATGTCCTTCAGCACCGCGATCTCCATTTCTAGTTTTGAGATGCGCTTCTGCATAACCGAGGCGACATCCCAGAAGACCTCTAGTTTGGTCTAGAACCCAGAAGCGGGCAGATCGGCACCTGCGATGGTAAGCGCACATGGTAAGGGTAAGATTTTTTGCATTTTCCACAAATTAATTGCACAGGAAACAATACCTTGTGTCCCAGAGGCGGGCAAGCTTCCTTACTGCCACCTTTTGGGCGGACATTTTCTCAGGAATTCTGCGAGTAAGCAATGGTTCCACCAGGTTCGCGTCGGTCACCCCCACGGGAGGGATCTTCGGTGCCCGCTCTTCTCCCTCGGCATCCAGAATGATCGGCCCGCACTGCGGATCAATGATGACCCTAAGCAATCCCTCTTCAGCCGCTCCACCGCCTGTGCGCGCATTGATGTCGGAGGCTTGGCATAGTTTCTTCACCACGATCTTCAAACTTCCACGCGTTTGCGCCTCCGAACTCACCGCGGTGGACTTCTTCACCTCCAGAGAAGCAAGGATTGATTCATTGAGTCTGGCCATTTCAACGAGAAGGAGGTCGCGAGCAGAAGAAGATTCGGTGGGCAGCCAGTGGGTCTAGTTCAGGTCTATTTATAGTTTTCAAATGGCGCGAGAACCAAGTAGCAGTCTTTGCGGTTACCTATGTACTTTTTCGGAGCCCGCACGAACTCAAAAAAGTGTGGGGATTCTATTAACCCAAATCCTCCGACCACGGCCAGCGCCCTCTTTGCTTGTTTCATAAGTCCCAGCGGACACCCAGAAGCGCCTGGGTCACATCCCAGTAAGGACACACGCATGTTTACTCGCTGAAGAGCCCGCGCCCTCCAGCCACCAGCGCCAACCTCCCAAAGGAGTCGTGGCGGGCACTCTCCGGAGCCCGCCTGGACCCTTTCATCAAGCAAGTGCGCGCGATTACAGCTTGTCGTGCCAGCGTACTGATGAGTAGTAAAATATACGTATTTTTAGTATAGTTTTAATTAATATTGTGAATTTTCTATGTAAATTAATGAATAAATTGCTTATTTTCATTATTTTCTTAATAACTTAGTTTTATTTTTGTTTTTGCAGATTTTGGCAATTTTTGTCAAGTCACGCCCGTGACCATGGGTCACGCCCGTGACCATGGGTCACGCCCGTGACCCAAGGGCATGTAACTTTAAAGAGCCAACTTTCCAGCTGGCGGCCATTTTCAGGTGAAATCCCGAAGAATTGACCAAGTCACGCCCGTGTTCAGCAAGTCACGCCCGTGTTCAGCAAGTCACGCCCGTGTTCCGCCAGCGCATCACGCCCCGAAGTCGCGCCCATGCTGCTGACGTATGTCGCCCAATGTCATGCCCCAGGGTCACGCCCGTGACTAGACGAGTCACGCCCGTGACAATCCAAGCCACGCTCGTGTACAGGCTTATTTTGACGGCGGATCCTTCGAGAAGGCGGTCGTTAAGCCGGAGCAAATGTCACGCCCCAGGGTCACTCCCGTGACCACAAGACACGCCCGTGACCCAGGGGCGTGTAAAAATAAAATTTTGGTTATAAATAGAGGGGCTCGGCTGAAGGAATTTTCATCCAAATTTTGAGTTCTTGTTAGTGTTTTTGAGTTCTTTTGAGTGAATGTGAGTTTTGTTTATGCAATTAAGTTTAAGTTCGTTTGTAATTTTTGCCTTCCTAGTCTAGTTGTAATACTTGTTTTAGAAATAAAATGTTGTTTTTCTCATTTGGATCATCTTCTTCTTCAATTTATGTTAGTGTGTGTGTGTATGAGAATAGTTTATTGCTTTCATAATTTTGGTTTATTGCATTCATAACTTAGGTTTACTGCTTTCATAAAAATAGTTTATTGTCTTTCTTTCAACGCTTTATTTATCGCTTTCATTTAAATGCTTTCTTTCGTTTTTTCCTTTTGCTTTTTTTTTTTAACATAGCTTTATTTCAGTCTTTATATAACTGCTCTATACCACCCCCGTCCCGGATGAGAGGCTAAGTTTCTTTAGCGCTTGATTAAGACGGTTGGGACGGATACTATTACTGCTTTTATATAAGTCTTTTTATTTCTCTTTTTATCCGCTTATATCCGCTTAAATTATTAAATATGTATTTTCTAATTATTAATGTCGTCTCCATTCCGATGACTGGCAAATTTCCTTTAGCGCACGATGTCGAAGAGCATTGGGACACAAAAATAGTTTTCTAAAAGTAAAAACATCTCTTTCTAAAAATAATTAACGAGCTTAAGGTTTACCCGAGAATAACGTTGAGTGAAGCCACATAATCGATGTGTGATTTTCATTTCTGTTTACATACACTAGTTAGCCGAGAGGCTCGTGCGTACTGACCGATCGCTCACGGGTAAAGAGAAGTGCGCTCGACCTTCGAGAGAGGATGAGGTAAGTCTCCCGAATTGGAAGTAAAAAACTCAATAGCGGGGTTCACAACATAAAGCGGGTATTAAGGAGATTCGATTAAAGAACGAGAGTTCGGTCGAATATTCATAATCTCGGGTGGGTGTACCCTCGAGAGAGGAGCATTCATAATTATGGAACCTTCACGGCCAAGCCGTTTTAAGGTTTTAAAAAGTCATAACTTTTACTTCTAAAAAGACTATTTTCATCTCAAGGTAATTCGACATCGAGCGCTATCTTTATCATCGTTTAGATCTCTAGTTATACGCTTATTATCGTTCGATTTTAAAAACCCACACAAAAAACTTATTCTGATAAAATAATAGTTCGTTCCTCAAAGTAGCTATAATCAATACGATCCGCGAAAATATACGACCTCGATATTTTCTAAAACAAAATATCTTGTATTACTCGCGATAAGGTATACTTGTCTTTATCATATGATTAATTTGGATTAAAATTTAAACAAATACTTTTCAAATCCAAAACTTGTCAAACTCTCCTTTGCTATTTTAAAAATCAATAGAATTCGGCGTCGTAGCCGAGGCGTAATTGTCAATACTCCGAAAGAAGAAAAAGATTGTTACTTCTATCTTTCGATAGGATAACAGTTAGTTTCTCAAAGTAGGAGTACTTGCGAAACTCTTCGAAAACATCCGTCTAATTCTAATCTCGCTATATAAAGGTTGCGCAAACCATAAAAAGAAAAATCCAAATCCAAATTTTAATCATCAAGTTTTTGGCGCCGTTGCCGGGGAAAGTAGTGTTGTTATTTTGAAAAAAAGAATTACTATTACTTTTATCATATATATTAAATATATATAATATAAAAAAATATAAATAAAAAAATAGAAAAAGCCAAAAATATACAATAATTTTTATTATTAGTATATGACCCGAGGAAACTCCTCGGACGATTCGAATATCTCTTTTGACCCCGAAATCGAGTGCACCCTTCGTGAGCGCCTCCGACTTCGTGATCAAAACTTACTCGAATTTCCTGAAGAGTCTGTCAGAGATACTTACACTGAAGCTATGGCCGATCAAATTCCAGATGTGGCCCCGCCACGGACCATGGCATATAATGCCAGGCCAAACTTGGAAGATACCGGATCGAGTATTACACGCCCAACAGTGGCTAATAATAATTTTGAAATAAAATCTAGCATCATTCAAATGGTACAACAGTCAGTACAATTTGACGGTTTGCCAGATGAGGATCCAAACTTACATCTTTTGAATTTTTTGGAAATATGCAACACTTTTAAAATTAATGGCATTACTGACGACGCTATTCGTTTACGCTTATTTCCATTTTTGCTGCGGACGAAATACAAGGCGTGGTTAAGTTCTCTCCCCAGAGGATCCATAACCACGTGGGCACAATTGACGGAAAAAATTTTAACAAAATATTTTCCCCAGTCTAAAACCGCTAAACTACGCACAGATATCGCCTCCTTCATTCAATTCGATTCTGAGTCTCTCTACGAGACTTGGGAGCGTTTTAAGGAGTTCTTGCATAGGTGCCCTCATCACGCGCTGTCGTCCTGGCTGCAGGTCCAGACGTTTTATAATGGTTTGAATTTCTTAACACGACAGATGATCGATGCGGCCGTCGGGGGAACGTTAAACAACAAAACCCCGGAGGCCGCCCAAGCTCTCTTCGAGGAAATGACCATGAACGCATATCAATGGAATGCGCCTAGATCACGCCATACTAAACCAACTGGGATATATGAAGTGGATGCCACTTCTCACTTAGCCTCTCAAGTCGAAAGGTTAAGTAAGCAAGTGGCAGAGATGGCTGCTTCCTCCTCCACTCCCGCTTGGGCTAATAATAATAATAATAATAATAATAATAATAATAATAATAATTTGGTCGAAGAAACTGTAGATTACATGGGCAACCTAGTTAGGCCCCCCTTAAACCCTAATAACAATTCATATAGTAAGAACTATAATCCGGGTTAGAGGAACCACCCAAATTTTTCCTGGAGCAATCTTAATAATGCTCAGAGGCCCCCAATTGAGAATCCGCAAGGATTTTCGCAAGGATTTTCGAACGGATTCCAGACTCCAACTCTAAAACCTTCTTCGCTCGAAGATATTTTTGCTAAATACGTCGCGTCCACCAAGTCAAATATCCGGAATATTACTGGATCGATTAAAAACTTGGAAAATCAGGTTGGACAGCTGACAAAGATGGTCTCCAAGCGGCCATATGGAGCTCTACCAGGGAACACGGAGCCGAACCCCCGAGAAACTGCCAACGCCATAAATCTTCGCAGTGGCAAGGAGGTAACCTCCCCAAAACAGGTCGATCCTAAGGTACATGTTTCGACACCGACCCCTACACCCTCTCCTTCGATAGTTAAATCACTAAGTCTTCTGATTGTGCCGAACGTTTCTTACTCGCCTCTTCCTTATCCTTCACAATTAAATAATGAGCGAAAGGACGAGCAATATAGAAAATTCTTACAAATTTTTAAACAAATTATAATAAACGGTCCCTTCTGCGAGACACTCTCCCAAATGTCGAAATACGCAAAATATCTTAAAGGGTTTCTTTCTGACAAAAAGAAACTCGACGATGTTTCGCGTGCTTCCCTTAACACGGACTGCTCGGCTGTTTTCCTTAACAAATTGCCGCCAAAATTGAACGACCCGGGACGGTTCTCCATCTCGTGCCTCTTCGACAATATGTTATTGAAGTATGCTCTAGCAGACTTGGGCGCCAGCATCAATTTGATGCCTTTTTCTCCTTTTAATCAACTCAACTTAGGCGTCCCAAGCCCGACAATGATGAGTATCCAGCTTATGGATAACTCGGTAAAGTACCCAATAGGAGTAGTGGAGGATGTTCTGGTCCAGGTAGATAAGTTTATCTTCCCGGTAGATTTCGTCATCCTGGACATCGAGGAGGACGCTGAGGTGTCTATCATCCTCGGTCGCCCCTTCCTCGCCACCTCTCGTGCGCTAATTGATGTCAGTAATGGTCTACTCCTCCTCCGGGTTGGAGACGACGAAGTTACTCTGCACGTTAATCCCTCACTACATCACTCTCTATCAATCGATGATCCCGGTACTTTAGTTTAGTCAAGATATGTGACGGTAAACAAAGCACTCGTGGGAGGCACCACATATTTATCTAACCTTTTATTATGCCTTGTTCTTTTTATATGTTTTTTGCAGGGTTTCTTCCGGCCCCGCCAGCTTTATTTCAGGGAAGCCTTTTTGCTCCCTCTTTCCTTTTGTATATATTGCAATTTTATTTTACCTTCTTCATACTTACATTCTAACATTAGGGACAATGTTGAATTTTAAGTATGTGGGTGTTTTACCGTTTTTATTTAAACAAACAAATTTTATTTTCAAAAAAAAGTTTTATTTCATCTTGCCTACTTTTGTAAATATAAGCTTGAACAAAACTACTAAAAAAATGTTTAAAACAAACAAATTTTTTTTAAAAATGTTTTATTTCATCTTGCTTACTTTTGTAAATATAAGTTTGAACAAAACTACAAAAACAAAAAAAAAATGTTTAAAACCACAAAAAATTTCAAAAAACATGTTTGTCCTTTTTTGTTTCGTAGTATAAAAATCCACAAAAATAATAAACCCTACTTTACTTTTATTCTTAAAAGCATTTAGTTTTGATAATATTTGTTTGTGGCTTTTCATAATCGCTAATTTTACTATTTGTTTGTTTATCTAAGAAAGATAGATTTAAACGTTCGGGGTTAAGTTTTAAAGAATATCTTGTGTTTTTAATTTAAATGGAGTTTTGTTTTCAAGCACTACTTCTATTAGCTAAAATAGAGACATGTGTATTATGTTGGCAAAACAACTTTAGACTGCAATTATCCCTACTTTATGTCTTTAGGAATCTAGGAATATTCAAATTACTAAGGTTGCTCTCAAACCATTTTTTTATTATTCTAGAATTTCTCTTGAAAACCCCTTATATACAACAATTTAGCATGGCAAATAAAAAATTAAAAGAAGAAAAAGATCTTATGTCAATGAGAATAAGAATTCGTTCCGTAAACATAGGCACCCAATAAATACTTTAAAAGATCTTATGTCAATGTAAATAAGATTTCGTTTCGTAAACATATGCATTAGGTTAATAAAAACAAATGAATTAGTTTTCCCTCGTAAACCACGGGGACACCAAAAAAGCTAAAATGAAGGGGTGGACGAATAAAAACCATCACCCCTAATTCAAAAACTCTTCTTTTTGCCAAGACTTTTTACCCCTTTTCCCTTAGCCAAATTATTGTTTCTAGTTTTAATTCAAAAAATCATTTGAGAGCATAATTAGTAACTTATATTTTTTCTTCACGTTTCTTTAAACAAAGGTTCTTATAATTTCGATCTAATTTCGTTTACTAATGATTGCAATTTTGTTTGCCATTTGGTTAATTAAGAAGTCTTTTGGCTAAGACATTTCTTTCTACTTAAATCATTTACATAAATTAGGACTTAACTCTTATTACTCCGATTTTTTATTTTTCAGTCTCTTATGATTAAAATAAAACGATAGCTAAAAATTAGAACTTATGTTAATCCCGTATAGATCTCTCTTAATTTTGCTCTGGAATAGCAAAAGCTTAACTATGGGGGTATTTGATGAGTAGTAAAATAAACGTGTTTTTAGTATAGTTATTAGTATAGTTTTAATTAATATTGTGAATTTTCTATGTAAATTAATGAATAAATTGCTTGTTTTCATTATTTTCTTACTAACTTAGTTTTATTTTTATTTTTGCAGATTTTGGCAATTTTTGTCAAGTCACGCCCCAAGTCACGCCCGTGACCCAGGGGCGTGTAACTTTAAAGAGCCAACTTTCTAGTTGGCGGCCGTTTTCAGGTGAAATCCCGAAGAATTGACCAACTCACGCCCGTGTTCAGCAAGTCGCGCCCGTGTTCCGCCAGCGCGTCACGCCCCGAAGTCGCACCCGTGTTGCTGACGTATGCCGCCCAATGTCACGCCGCAGGGTCACGCCCGTGACTAGACGGTCACGCCCGTGACAATCCAAGCCACGCCCGTGTACAACCTTATTTTGACGGCGGATCCTTCGAGAAGGCGTCCGTTAAGCCGGAGCAAATGTCACACCCCAGGGTCACGCCCGTGACCACAAGACACGCCTGTGACCCAGGGGCGTGTAAAAATAAAATTTTGGCAATAAATAGAGGGGCTCGGCTGATGGAATTTTCATCTAAATTTTGAGTTCTTGTTAGTGTTTTTGAGTTCTTTTGAGTGAATGTGAGTTTTGTTTATGCAATTAAGTTTAAGTTCGTTTGTAATTTTCGCCTTCCTAGTCTAGTTGTAATATTTGTTTTAGAAATAAAATGTTATTTTTCTCATTTGGATCATCTTCTTCTTCAATTTATGTTAGTGTGTGTGTGTATGAGAATAGTTTATTGTTTTCATAATTTAGGTTTATTGTTTTCATAACTTAGGTTTACTGCTTTCATAAAAATAGTTTATTGTCTTTCTTTCAACGCTTTATTTATCGCTTTCATTTAAACGCTTTCTTTCGTTTTTTCCTTTTGCTTTTTTTTTAACATAGCTTTATTTCAGTCTTTATATAACTGCTCTATACCACCCCCGTCCCGGATGAGAGGCTAAGTTTCTTTAGCGCTTGATTAAGACGGTTGGGACGGATACTATTACTGCTTTTATATAAGTCTTTTTATTTCTCCTTTTATCCGCTTATATACGCTTAAATTATTAAACATGTATTTTCTAATCATTAATGTCGTCTCCATTCCGATGAGTGATTAATTTCCTTTAGCGCACGATGTTGAAGAGCATTGAGACACAAAAATAGTTTTTCTAAAAGTAAAAACATCTCTTTCTAAAAATAATTAACGAGATTAAGGTTTACCCGAGAATAACGTTGAGTGAAGCCACATAATCGATGTGCGGTTTTCATTTCCGTTTTCATACACTAGTTAGCTGAGAGACTCGTGTGTACGGACTGATCACTCACGGGTAAAGAGAAGTGCGCTCTACCCTCGAGAGAGGATGAGGTAAGTATCCTGAATTGGAAGTAAACAACCCAATCTGGTGGGCGTACCCTCGAGAGATGAGCGTTCATAATTATGGAACCTCCACGGCCAAGTCGTTTTAATGTTTTAAAAAGTCATAACTTTTACTTCTAAAAAGACTATTTTCGTCTCAAGGTAATTCGACATCGAGCGCTATCTTTATCATCGTTTAGATCTCTAGTTATACGCTTATTATCGTTCGCTTTTAAAAACCCACACTAAAACTTATTCCGATAAAATAATAGTCTGTTCCTCAAAGTAGCTACAATCAACACGATCCGCGGAAATATACGACCTCGATATTTTCTAAAACAAAATATCATGTATTACTCGCGATAAGGTATACTTGCCTTTATCATATGATTAATTTGGATTAAAATTTAAACAAATACTTTTCAAATCCAAAACTTGCAAAACTCTCCTTTGCTATTTTAAAAATCAATAGAATTCGGCGTCGTAGCCGAGGCGTAATTGTTAATACTCTGAAAGAAGAAAAGGACCATTACTTCTATCTTTCGATAGGATAACGGTTAGTTTCTCAAAGTATGGGTACTTGCGAAACTATTCGAAAACATCCGTCTAATTCTAATCTCGTTATTTAAAGGTTGCGCAAACCATAAAAAGAAAAATTCAAATCCAACTTTTAATCATCACGTACCCTCTTCTTTATCTTCCACAACCGACGCTTTGGTTTCCTCGGGGGTCGGAGCATTAATGCCCTCTGAGCCCGACAACCTACTCTCTAGTATAAATAGATGGTCAGGGTTGCTTGAAGGGGATACAGAACTTGGGTCATAATCTATCTTGTTGTAGGTGCAGTTGCAAGTGCATGTCTATCACTCGGTTGTCTTCCTTTTTCAGCATATTTCTATTGCAATAGCCTGTAATAGTCTTTGTGAAATTACATAGCATGCAGCAAGAGAGGCATTAGCCGTTGCGGGTAAGCCTGATGTCCGCCGCTGCTAGCGGTCTCCGCTTTTCAGTGTTTTGCTCGCCATACCTCGGGTTAATAAGCGGTTGCTTGCGGTTCTCCATCTCTTTCTTCAAGTCCTCCGGAGTGTTCGCTGTGTGTGAAGTTGGTGACAAATTTTGCACCAACAGCCGTCACTCCCATAGCTGTTGCAGCAGTCGTCGCTGCTCTCATCATAAATCATTATTCTTCGAAGCTGGCCTGCCCATTATCTCTGACGAAATAAAAGACCAGGGCGGGTGGCTGAGCAATCCACAGCTTCATAGGAAGAAGAGTGTCGGCACGCGTCAGCGATATGTTCTCTTCTGAATTACGCATGTTCTTTCAGTCTCTATGTATCTACCTTGGGTGTGATTGTCTGTGTGGAATTGTTATGATTTGGTTATATAATCTGTTAGAATGGTTGGATGCTAGGGTTAGAATTGTTCAATTTTAGGGCTTTTGATGACGCGAGCATTGCTTAATTTTAACATTATTATTTATAATATCTATTGTTTGTTGTTTCTCCTGTCAACTGGTACAGATTGCATCGCCCATAATATTCTCTTTGAGTTTGTTTTTAATTTACTTGAATTTCAATATAGTGGGCATAATGAGTAATGATTGCATGAAATTTAGAATATATATATTTGGAAACAACAAATAGTACGCTTTTTTTTATTTGAGGATATTTGGGCACATACAACATGCCAACATCTTCTCATAAGAACTTTTGTTTGTTTGTGAAGCTTATAATACAATGACTTAACTTTTGACATACGAAAGGAAATACAATTATTAACTTACATTTTTTTACGGTTAACAAATTTATTTGCCGATAAATTTTTTAAAAATTTTAAGTTATGGTTAACTTAAGCTATTGTTAACCGGAACCTGTTTTAAGCTTATCGCACCCCACCCCATTGTTAATTGCAATCCGAAAAATTTAGAAAAATTTAAAAAAATTATCCGCAACTCGATATTGGCTTGCCGCAACTCGTTGTCTCCCTCGCGTGGCGGAGTCCCACCGGCTCCCAGGTGGAGACCTACAACCAGACATATCAAGCAGGGCTTGCTAGACGCAACACTCATCGTGCTCGATGGCATCGTCGGCGATGTCAAGAGACCCGACGGGGATGCAAGATTCTTCGAAGTCCTATCTCCGGTGTTGGGGTCCAGCCCCTAAAGACGAGTCGTGATGACTTGGAAGAAAAATCAGACCAGGTTTGGAGTTTCTGCAGAATGTCGACTAAAAGCTACAGGAAATGTCGACTTGAAGATGGCCTTGTCGACTAGATGTCTGGAGGATTGTCGACTTGACGAGGTCTCGATATCGGCGAGACGACTCATGTATGTCGTCGAGATGGTGTTTGCATATCAGCGAGATGCTGGACTATATCGGCGAGACGCGCGCTCCATGTCGTCGAGACTGCTCTCCGACATCAACATGACTGGGTCTCGATATCAGCGAGACACACTCTGGATTGTTTAATCTCCTTCTTCTGGGCCGTTAGATCTTGTTTGTCTCATCTAATGGCTCCTAATGGTTGGTCTAAGTGGATTGCCGAGCCCTATTTATAGGGAGAGGCGGTTTAGACCTAATGAGAGAGAGAGAGAGAGAACTTAATTTCTATTTCAAGAGCCGTCAGTTTTGCGAATTAGAAGAAGTCGTTTGCCAGAGTAGTTCTTCGGGAGGAAGAACAAGAGTTCTCTCAGCCCAGTCTCTTTCGTCTTCGTTGTAAGGATTCTCCATCTTATCTTCATTGGTCGTGAGTTCTTGAAAAGATTTGGAGGTGATTTATTTTTGGAGAGTTTTGGTTGTCGTGATTGGAGAGAGGGGATTTATTTTGAAACTAAAGGGGGTTTCTAGGTTGGGCAAACCTAGATTTCTGTATTTTGTAATCCTTATTTTAGATAGTGGATTTTGTGTGCTATGTTGGGAAAAACCCCTTTTGATTTAACTTAACAAATTATCTATAGACGATTTTACTTCCTAGGAATATTACCCTCGTTGTATAGTAAGGGTAAATTTGTCATTAGATGCCTTAGGATTTCACACTCACCTTAGAGTGTCAAACACAAGTCAAGACAATCACAAAATAAGTTAAGTTAAGACTTGCGTCGAATGAAAGTCGACGCAACTTCGACTTGATGTCGACGCAACTTCGACTTGATGTCGACGCAACTCTGACTAGAAGTCCAAGCAACTTATTCAGCCTGTCGAAGTATAAGTCAAGTCGACTCAATGTCGAAAGGAACTCGACACAGAAGGTAGAGCTTGTCGACTCAATGTGTATACTTTATTCTGTCTTTGGTATTGATGGTTGCATAATCACTTAGCGTTTTTATTGTGTGTGCATAAATAGGATATAAAATATTTAAAACTCTATTCACCCCCCCCCCCCTCTCTAGAGAATACTCAGAGGCACACTGTGCACTTTCATGCCCCGCCCCGTGGTTTTTTCCCCCATTGCTTTAGAGAGGGCTTTCCATGTAAATCTCCGAGCTATTTGTATTTTTGTGATTGATGTGTTGCTTTATTATCCTCTTGTGTGTGCCCGGTTAGCAAGTGGGTCAATTCCCAACATTTGGTGTTGTCGTCGATGCATGGTTGGGCGAAAAGGAAGCTCCTGGATTGCCACAACGTTTTTTGGAAATGCACCACCAGATTCATGGAGAAGGTGATGGCGCTGGCTCTCACCACTGGCAAGATCATGAACGACGACCAGAGGAGCTTGCTGAAGGAAGACAGATACGACGAGATCATCAATTCCACTACATCAGCAGTCGGACATTACATAAAATCTTCTCTAAAATGCTTATTCACTAAAGTGCGTCATTGCATAAAACACCTTACACTCATAAATAAGAGTCTTTTTTCTTATCAATTCAGTTTTTCGAACATTGCACCCCAATTTGCTCATGTTTGACACTTTGCACCCCGAAATTTTAAATATGACACTTTGCACCCCCATTTACATTTATTTTTGCACTTTGCACCCATGCTTAAATTTTAGGGGTATTTTTCGGTCCAGATGAAACCAAAATTCCTTGAATTCAAGGGGCTATACCCTGAATGGTTTGGAGGCGTTAAGAAGGAATCAGACGTATATGTCAATTGGTAAGGAAGATGGACGAAAATACACCTCATTACAATGCCCTAAGGTGCAAAGTGCTAAAATCTGTGCAAATGGGGGGGGGGGGGGGGGCGGTGCAAAGTGCCATATTTAAAATTTCAGGGTGCAAAGTGCCAAAAAGAAGAAGCAAATAGGGGGTGCAAAGTGCCAAAAAGCCTATCAATTCCTGTCTGGAATCAAATGTTGGAGAACGAAAACGGGATAGCAGACAATATGATGGTGGAGGTAGACGAAGAGCCGAACGAGAGTCTGGTTCACATGCCAAAAGATGCAGAGAGCATGGTGGCGATGGAGAAGGTGACATATAACCCTGTGCTGAGGAAATGACATCTGGGGCTGACGGCGGTGTCCATGGAGACCCTCCACAGCTCTACGGGATTGTGTTGAAGCAGTACTTGGCAAGGATCACCGGTGTAACGTCCCAAGGCCCCAGACTTACCATCGAGACAACATCTACCGACAGCCTTGCCTGGCGACCATTACCGGGCTGCAGCCCAAGCACCCCAACCCCTCTCCAGTACACTGACGGGTTGTTGGTGGCCACTCGATAGTCAAGCACGCACAACAGAGACTTCCCAGGAGGTCACCCATCCCAGTACTGCTCCAGCCCGAGCACGCTTAACTATGAAGTTCTTCCACTTCTCATCACCAATTGAGCTCAGCTACAACCCGCCAGTGTACTGGAGAGGGGTTGGGGGTGCTTGGGCTGCAGGCTGGTAACGGCCGCCAGACGAGGCTGTCGGTGGACGTTGTCTCGATGGTAAGTTCGGGGCCTTGAGACGTTATAAAAAAAGTGCACTTGTTGTAATGGTCCAGGCCCGCCAACACGGGACCCAGCTGGCACCGCCGACACCGACGGCCCAGGCCCGCCAACACGGGACCCAGCTGGCACCGCCGGTTAATCCTAACCAAATGGGTTGCAGCCCATGCACCCCAACCCCTCGCTGAGCCTGTTTCTTAGCGCCAGCAAGTTGTTGATGGCGGGATTCGAACCCGCGCCACCCTTGATAAGAAACCTTCAACAGTTCTCATCACCAACTGGCGCGGGTTCGAATCCCGCCATCAACAACTTGCTGGCGCTAAGAAACAGGCTCAGCGAGGGGTTGGGGTGCACGGGTTGCATCCCATTTGGTTAGGCTTAACCGGCAGTGCCAACTGGGTCCCGTGTTGGCGGGCCTGGACCGTTACAACCGGTTGAACAATGAATCGGTCCGGGTGCTGCAGATGGACGGAAAGCTGGAGAAGACGCTGGTTTAGATGGTGGTGGAGGACTCGATCCACTCCGACGATGAGGAAAAGGCGGTCATGAGAGAGATGGTGCCTTGCGACGTGGACTCCATCATCCTCAACTTGAACCAGATAACGAGCGGGAGATAGATGTGTTTGGTGGCGAGACGGCCGTGCAAATGACAGTCCGACTTGGGCTGCGGTTAAAACGGGAATACCTAAGAAAGAATAATAAGGGTCCGTTCGTTTCTCAGACATTGATATTGAAGTATTAACTTTCAATCCAATATCAATACACACGGGAAATGACATTGAGTTTAAATCCAATTCTTTTGTTCGTCTGTATAATGATTTTCTGTCGTAGGAATTAATATTCATTACTTTTTACTGTTCGTTTGCAGAAAGACTTTCTTTCATAAGAATTGACATTGATCAATGTTGAGCTTCTAAGTTTCTTCCTGCAAATTATCATAAGCAATAACGCGTTTTTAGCCCGGCACATGTTTTTTTAGCCCGGGCGCGATTTTTTCGCCCGGGCGCGGTTTTTACGTTCGGGCGCGATTTTTTCGCACGGGCGCGATTTTTTGCCCGGGCGCGATTTTTCGCCCGGGCGCGTTTTTTTCGCCCGGGCGCGATTTTTTCGCCCGGGCGCGATTTTTTCGCCCGGGCGCGATTTTTTCGCCCAGGAGCGATTTTTCGCCCGGGCGCGATTTTTTCGCCTGGGCGCATTTTTTTCGCCCGGGCGCGATTTTATCGCCTGTGCGCGATTTTTTTGCCCGGGCGGGTTTTTTTTCGCCCGGACGCGTCTTTTTTGCCCTGGTGCGATTTTTTCGCCTGTGCGCTATTTTTTTTCGCCCGGACGTGATTTTTTCGCCAACGCGCCCGGGCGAAAGCAGCCCGGGCGAAAAAATCGCGCCCGAGGGAAAAAACGCGCCCGGGCGAAAAAAATGCTCCCGGGTAAAAAAATCGCGCCCGGGCGAAAATATCGCGCCCGGGCGAAAAAATCGCGGTCGGGCGAAAAAAATCGCACCCGGGCGAAAAAAATGCGCCCGTGCGAAAAATCGCTGCCGGGCGAAAAAAACACGCCCGGGCGAAAAAATCGCGCTCGGGCGAAAAAATCGCGCCCGGGCGAGAAAATCGCGCCCGGGCGAAAAAATCGCGCCCGGGCGAAAAAAACGTGGTCGGGCGAAAAAATCGCGCCTGGGCGAAAAAATCGCGCCCGGGCAAAAAAATCGCGCCCGGGCGAAAAAAATCGCGCCCGGCGAAAAAAATCGCGCCCGGCAAAAAAAATTGCACCCGGGCGAAAAAAATCGCACCCGGGCGAAAAAATCGCGCCAGGGCAAAAAAACGCGCCCGGGCGAAAAAAACCCGCCCGGGCAAAAAAAAACGCGCCCGGGCGAAAAAAAACATGTCTGGGTGAAAAAAACGCGCGTGGGCGAAAAAACTGTGTCCGGGCGAAAAAAACGCGCTCGGGCGAAAAAAAAACGCGCTCGGGCGAAAAAATCGTGTCGGGACAAATAAACGCGCTCGGGTGAAAAAAACGCTCCCGTGCGAAAATATCGCCCCCGGGCGAAAATATCGCGCGCGAAAATATCGCCCCCAGGCGAAAATATCGCGCCCGGGCGATAATATCGCTCCCGTGCAAAAAAAAACACAAAAGACGTGAAAAATCGTGTTTGGCCAGAAAAATCACATCCGGACGGAAAAATTGTGTCCGGGCGAAAAAATTGAGTTCGGGCGAAATTTCCGCGTCCTCGCAAAAAATCACGTATGGAGCCAAAAAATAGCGTACGGGCGAAAAAATCACGTACGGGCAAAAAATGCGCATTGGGGCAAAAAAAAATTTGATATCCTTTTCGAAAGTCGGAGTTGGCGATCTCAATATCCACCCCTGGAGATAAACATTGGATCAATATGTTTTTAGATTAGGGTGAATATCGTCGACTTTCCACCAGAAAGCCAATTCCAACTCTACAATTGTTGGTACGAACAACAGAAATGACTTTCATATTCTTAAAGCCAATACTTCAATATCAATGTCTGTGAAACGAACGGACCCTAAGTGTTTTTTTTTTAAATTATAGGTTGCGGATAGCTAAAATTGGGTTGCGATTAACAAATGCATTAACTTAAGATTGCAAATAGTTAAAACTGGATTGCGATTAACAACAGTCACCGATTTCTGTTTTAACAAAGTACTGCGGATAGCCAAAAGTAAGTTGCGATTAACGCTCGCCAAAAACAATCATGCCGTTGGAAATTACTAATGTGTAATAATATATGCGCCGTTTCTGCTGGCGTATGGTCTTTCTCCCCCAGCTTCTTCAGTTCGTCGGGGTTCCTGCTCTGCTCCGCCTTTCATGGATTTCCTCTGCCCTAATTCGCCCAATGTGAGTTTCTGTTTCCTTATTCTTAATATTTATGTCCGTTCCCATGGAAACCCTGCATTCGCAAGATTTGGGTAAACCTCCATTCGAACAGTGGTAGAGCTGAACTTTTGATGATTATGTCTGTGCTTGCAGGTATGGGATGGAAATTTCTTTTCACCTTGCTTTGAGAATTTATATCCTTCGATGGTTTTGTTGTCTGGCTGCTAAATTGCTTATCGTTTTTCCTATTTGTTATTACTTTTCCTTAATGCTAAGAACATTTTTAGGTTTCGGAGCTAATATGCTCGGAATTTCAGTTGTTGTTGTCCTCGCAGTAACTACGAGAGGAAATCCATCTATTATGGTGAGTGTCGTCCTTAAATTGTTAATTGCCATATGAGGATCTATAACTAGCTAGAATAAGAAGAAAATCTTTTAATCGGTATTCTAGGAACTTTATTTTACTGGCATTTTTACATTATGAAATGCGTTTTTGGCTTTTTGTAGAATTTGAAGCTTACAGTTGTGGAGAAGGCGTTCTTGTATGTGATTCCTGCAGTCGGAGCATGTCTTTCCTTCTATTTTATATTCTCTCTTCTTGAGGGCAGCTATAAGGGTTACCAAGCTGAGTATCACGACTGGCTTTACAGTTTTTCTCGGTTGCTTTCATGGGTAAGTAGGGATGATTATCTTTAATTATCTAATAAATATGCTCACATGTATCCATATCAATTTCTCTCTCTTGATCGATATATATATATATATATATATAGAGAGAGAGAGAGAGAGAGAGAGAGAACGACAACAATGCTACATACATTCTGAAAACTCCGATATGCGTAGACATCGAAGAAGTATACAACACCCGAACTTCCAATGAACGAAACAAACTCATAAATGAACGTAATCGTAGAAATATAGAGAGATTATAGAGCAATATCTCTGTGTAGTCAAAACAAATGAAAAATCCGGAAAACATATTTTTAGGCGATTGTTACGTGCAGACCTATGTTGGATATGTGCAAACCAATTTTACGTGCAGACCAAAATATTATAAGTGCAGACCAAATTGTTACGTGCAAACCAAAATTAAAATTTGAAAGTAAGCATTTTAATCTTATATGTACCTTACAAAATATTTGTAGCCTCATGATGAAAGCACTAAAAATTTGTAACTTAAAGCGTTTGATTACAAATTAAAACAAAAAACAAAAGATTTTAATTCATCATGTAATGCTTCTTTATGTCCCAACTTTAGCTTGATTTCTTGCATCTGCCAAAAAAAAGAGCATCAAAATTTTAAAATACATAATATAATGTAATGTAAGTTAAATAAATGTATCAACTTTGTAGCAAGGTTTCCAATGTGGAGACCTCCAAAAATTTCTTGAGCTGGCTATGACTACCTTCCACCCGATTAGTTGTAGAGTTACCCAAATGTAGATGCATGTCAACCCAAGCAGAAACAAAATATTCTTTATATGGTGTTATCCATGTTGTGACTTTATATGAATAAACTTGTGGGTAAGTAATCTCATAATCGGTCTTCATCTCAAGAAAATTTTGATAAAAAATCTTATTCTCTTGGAGAATCTACTAATTGTTGTCATCTGCAATTGAAGTTTTCCCAATCCTTACCCTTTTTGAACTCCTTTTTGCAATGCGCCAAGATGTTTCTACTAATATGAAATTTGCATAAAATATTTTTGGTCCGTGGAAAGACAACTGTAATTGCATTCATTAATGCTATCTCTCTATCAGTTAACAAGACACATGGCAATTTCTCTTCATCTAAAATGCTTCTAAAACATTCAAGTGCCCATGTTTAACTAGCTTGTACTTCGTTGGACATGAATGCAAAGACAACATAAAAAGAACGATTGGTTGAAGTAACACCAACTATATATAGCAATGGTAGTTTGTATCTGTTTGTCTTGTACGTGCAGTCCAAAAGAAACACAGTGGAAAACATTTTACATAACTGAGCTGATACAGGATGAGCGAAAAATAAACTTTCCAACTGATTAGTCTCAAAATTGACTTTGTTAAAGCTAACATAGCCACCATTAGTGATGCATTTGTATAGAAATTGTATTTGAGTGCCCCCATCCAACTCCATTCTTTGCATCTTCGCCCTTTTATTATAAATAGTTCTCATTACTGTGGTGTTACAAGAGTCTCTCTTCTTCAAAGCCGATAGAATCTTTCTAGGTTTTACCCCGGCTACAAACATTTCCTCCACAATGTTTTCCTCATTTTCATTTAGTTTACCTGCATATGAATGTGCTTCAAGATGAACCGTTTCATGATTGTGTACTCCACATTTCACTTCAAGAGTCCACTCATTTAAATGTGCATTTTTTTGTCCTTTTAATGAAAATGGACATCCACACCTCTTTGTGCTACTTCTTCGCAATCTCTGTCTTACCCATCCTTTAGCTCATTGTTTCTCACGATAATATGCTCTCTTTGTTGTAGCACGATAATACCGCCATGTTGTAATTCAAGTTCAATAATTTAATCTATCAACTTATAGTTTGTTTTAATTATATTACATTGACATTGTGTTGTGGCAAGACTACACCATATGTGCGTGTACCAATATATAGAAATATAATTTTTGTGCATTGCTACCACTGACATTTTTTATTATTATTTTGCTTTCCCATAGGTGATTATTGTTGTAATTTCAAACTTTAAAAGCTGGTACCTTATCCTTTGTAATTCTTTCTTATGCTTTTGGTGGATTGCAAAGCCTTTGATGGAGATCCCTCATTTACATACTGTGATTTACACTTCAAAGGTATGATTGAAGAAATTAATTTGTTATCAATGGCAATTTTTTGCTTAATGGGATTGGTGATATCCTTTTGATTAATGAAAACACAAGAGATACCAAATTTTGTTCAAATCTCATGGTTGAGGAAATATTATCAAAGTGGAGCACACATTTTAATCCCACAATTAGCTTTATTTCTAATATTTGGAGTTGACTTATGAATCCATAATTTCTATTCACAAATCATTTTGGCAATTTTTATCCAGGCGCTATATGTCCACTCTTATCTGTTCTTAGACATCAATTTTATCTACTTGGCCAATGATTGCATTTTTTATTGTTCAGGTACAAACCATCAAATTTATTTTCAATTACCTTATCCTCGAAAGACACCATTCTACTTTTTCTCTTATAATCATGATACGACGCAAGTCATCACGCATATCTTTAGTTTTCTATGTAGTTCTAGAGACATGTTCGTACTTTGTATTCTCCTTACTCTCTCTATATATATATGAGTGAGAGTGTCTCTTTATTTTTATCTTTGAGATCTTGTTTAGTGTTAGACTCTCCTTGTGACAATTTTTATATCCGGGCCCCATTCAGTCCGGGATGATCGCTGGGTGATCGCACGATGAGCACACATTTCTCTCTTCTCAAATTTCCGGCCACAAATGCAAAAAGTGCACTGCACCCTACCCTCTCTCCGGCTTCCTATTGGTCCCGGTTCCAAATTTAGGAACGGGACCCGGACGGAAAAATCCCTCCTTGTGAGAGTGGCTCTTAGAGGAAACCAACCCTTAAGAGTTCGGGTCGAGCTAGTTTCGACAATTGTATCTCTTTTGTGTTTAAGCATACAATTTTAGTTCTTGATAACACGCGAGTCTATCAATTGATCCGAACTGTCCTCATTTGGGATTTCAGTCGAAATCAGTCAAAACTGTCTTCATTTGGGATTTCAGTCGAAACCCTGATTGCGTCTCAGTTCAAACCTTGTTCTCGATTCACATTCTACCCTGTTCGGCTACATCGCGCCGTCAACCCGCGCTTCTTCTGCATTTGGTTCGTCCGCGCATCCGCTGCTGTGGTCCCGCGTTCCGATTCCGCCTGACTTCGACGCGGTTTCCGCTTCCTCCGTTCAGCGACTCAATCCCACACATTTCCTGTACATCCGCGCGCGTCTCGGCTGGCCGCACCCTTCCGCCGCCGCCGCCGCCGAGCCGCACCTCCTTGCTGCGAGACGCCATTCCAGTGTTTCTTCCGTCTCTCCGTCAGCCTAGGGGATTTCTCCCGCTCACTGCCACCGCCTATACGTCGTTTCCTGCTCCCCTTTTTCAGTCGCGCCGTCCTCCAGTGGCTCCTACCGCCTTCCAGCGACCTCCAACTCTCTCACCTGCATTCCGGCAGCCCTCCTGCGGCTTCTGCAGCCTTCCAGCTGCTTCTGCAGCCTTCCAGGGGCCGCTCCTCATCCTCGCCGCCTCCAGCCGTGTCGAGCCGCCCTCCTACATCTCTTGCAGCGTCCCGGCGCTCCTCGCCGCTACACCCAGCTGCGGTTTCATGCACACAACTCGTTCAATGGTCCTCCACGCCGACGAGAACGCCTCCACCTCTGCCTCCACGGACTCCGAGCGCATAGATCAAATCGAAGCCCAGCTTGCGGATCTAACTCTCCTCCTTTGCGGGATTACGACCACGGTGGTAAATTGCCCTTCGGCCACGCCACCGCCACCGCCACCGCCACCACCACCGCCACCACCACCGCCACCACTTCAGCCCGTCCCGGACCACATGGGGTTTCTGCACCCCGATGAAGACATTTCCCCGACCCATCTCTGCCTGATTGAGATTCCTGTGTTCGACGACACCGACCCTCTCGGGTGGCTCGCCCGCGCCGAGCAGTTCTTCGACCTCCAGTCCAGCCCCGCCAACCAGAAGGTCCCCCTAGCCACTGTCTATATGGAGGGGTCGGGGCTCCATTGTGTGCGTTGGATGCGCCAGCAGGTTCTTGACCTCACCTGGCCCACATTGAAAGAGGAACTCCTCCGCCACTACGACACCCTCCAGGAGGAAATTGCCTTTGAGCGCCTCAGCTCCGTCCGTTAGTCGGACACCGTGGCCACCTACATCGACGAAATCATCGTGGTCGCTACGCACATACCCGACCTCGTCTCCGACCACTACCTGGGGTATTTTTGGCGTGTCTGCAACCCCACCTTTGGGCACGCCTTCGGGTCCCGAACCCGTCTACTCTTTCCCGCGCCATGGAGCAGGCTCGGCACCTCGACGAGGAACTCTACCCAGCTCCACCATCCTCCTCGATCCGACCTCCCCACCAGCCGCTGCCACTGCCATCGCTTCTCCCTCGCTTGGCTCCCCTGCAACCACCTGAGCCCCAGTTGTTAGGCTCACCTCCAGCCGCTCGTTCCGCCAGTCCCGCTTCCACAGGCACCCCGGCGACCCAAACGCTTGTCTCACCAGCAACACCTAGAGCTTCGCCGTAAGGGTCTCTGCTTTCGCTGCGAGTAACCATACTCGCCCACCCACGTCTGCCCTCTCAAAAACCTGTGTATGCTGATTGACTCTGAAGATGAAGACCTTGATTTCGGGGACTTGGATGCGCTGACACTCCCCGACGACCCCTACAGACCTCGACCTTGAGGACAAGGTCTCTTTTTTGGGCAGGGCGTGTTGATACGACGCAGACCACCACTCACATCTTTAGTATTCTATGTAGTCCTAGGGGAATGTTCGTACTTTGTATCCTCCTCATTTTGAGTGCCTCCTTATTTTTATCTTTGAGATCTTGTTTAGTGTTAGGCTCTCCTTGAGAGAGAGGCTCTTAGAGGGAACCGGCCCTCAGGAGTTCTGGCCGAGCTTGTCTCAACAATTGTATCTCTTTTGTGTTTAAGCATGCAATTTCAGTTCTTGATTGCATGAGTCTATCAAATCATCTTTTAATTTATCCATTTTAATTATATCAAAAATCCACCTTAGCAATTTTAGTTCTATCATAGACTTAAGTTACAACTATAATTTATTATCATACACTTGATACATACAAAATGGCTGATCTAAGTGCAATTTTGTAAAATTTTCCTTTTAGTATTCATGCCACTTATCACGTAATACCCCTTAGTCACTTCTCTATTTTAATCACCCAACCATAACTCGAAGTTGCTTAAATCTATCAAACCTAGGTATCACTTTATCCTCTAAAATTGTTTATTACAAATTTTTAAGATCACATCAACTGAAATTGCATATTATGTGCTCTTTTTTTGTTCAATTAATATCAAGTTCCCATTTTCTAAAAATTTCCTCCTTTATTATATTTACTTATTTTTGTGGATGTCTCACCGGTTTGAAATGTCATTTAAAAAAAAATACACGAAGTCACCTTAATTTGAATATCTTTGTAATCATCTCCAAAGATCATATAAAAAGTATGGATTCTGTTTATGATGTTTAATGATCCTATTGTAATTGGAAACTCTTTGGTCACTCCACAACTATGTGCAATACTAGTTAGTATTTCATCGTACATATCCAAAACTCTTTGTAAGCATCTCAAGCTGAGAACATCAAAATGGAAAAAATATTTTTACTATGAATACACTTAAGTACACATTATAATAGCTTGAAGTAGTCTTAAATTTACAAGCTTATTGTATCTAATTAAGGTATACACACACAGGCAGTCGTGCATGGGGTTCTTCCGTTCCCCGACGCGATAATACACCTGTCGTTTTCCCAGTAAAAATTTGTCTCGCCAATACAAAACATGATAAAACTTGAAGGGATAATGATAGACTTTTCAAAATAAAATAAAAACACAAATTAAACTCAATTATAAAAAGTTGTAATAAAGAAGAAGTAAAGTTGGAAAAATGAATGTTTCACCAAAGAGTGTTTTTCTCTTATATATATATATTATATGACCTATTTTCGAACATAGGACTTATTTGTATACTTAAAAGTAAACACATCTAACTTTAAATGTTATCCTATATATTGAATTTATTTCATACTTTTGATACCGAAAAGTAGGAGCCATAAAAAAGGCAAAATACCTGAATTAGTTTGTCCACTTTAGCTTATATTTAAAACATGTTGCTAAACTTTTCTTTTTCTCATTTGACCCTAAAACTCTATGCTAATTTTTGTTAAGTTTTTAACGATTATAGATGATATTGTTGCCGCTAATGCGGTGATGTGGTGCTGACATGGATATTTAGTAATATTATTTTATTAAAAAATGATGAAAATGATTTCATATTTTTAGTTTTGGCCATATGTAGCCTTTCAATCTTAAGTAGGCATACAAAAAAAATATTTTATCAGTTTTTAATAAAATAATAATACTAAATATCTAAGTGAGCGTCATTTCACCACCTCAACATCGCCATATCATCTAAAACATTTAAATATTTAACGGAATTTTGTCTAGAGACCTATTTCAAACTTAACCCGAAGATTTATGGCTAATATGAGAAAAATAAAAGTTCAGAAACCTATTTCAAACTTAGGGTAAAATTGAGTGTATGATTTATATATTTTGCCTAAAAAAGCAAGATCTGTACCAGTTCTGTTTAGGAAACTTACTTTTTTTTGAAGTTCATCTGTAACATCAGATGCATTTGTCGCTAACATTCTCTATATTTTCCTTTCGCTTTTTGGATTGCGACTCTGTGTATCTTGGAGTTCCTTTTACCTTAGTTGCTTATTTTATGTTCCAATTGATAGGTCATGACATATCTTATGGAGATTTTATTCATTGCTTCTGAAATCATGTTCGGTATATGTATTATCATAATTAAAGCAACAAGAACGTCAAATGTTGAAAGGTATCACTATGAATCTTATTCTCCTTGAGGTTATATTATAAGCGTTGCTCTGTGTTTCATAAATTTTAGTTTTCACATGTTTGAAGTCATGAAAAATATTTTAGATGACATATTGGGGTATGCTTATATGGTATATGTTTATATTTGGTTGAGTATTACTCAGGTTTAAAACTGTTACAAGGAACTAGGGATATTTTTTCTTGAATCTGACTGCACAAACACACATATATGGACACCTGTACGACATGAATATGATATTCTTGCAAGATCTAACACTATAGGATACAAACATGTGCACACACAAAAATATTTATTTATGTTCACAAAACTATTGTTAGCAATTTGAAAAGCAATTCTTCTACAATTATAATTGAACTGGTCAGCTAGGCAGAAAATGGAGATAGTAATAATTGTGTTGTTAAACTCTAGTTCTCATAACTACAGTGGTATAATTTGTATGCAATATGTCATCATATGTTAGCGATTTGCAAAGACCAATCGCGCTATCGGATATCGATGGGGAGCGGAGCCAGTACTTGCACAAGCAATGATTGTTGAAACATCTGCAGGATCACTTTTGTGAGATCGCAAGTTCATGTATGTTACCTAGGAAGCAACAATATATGGAAGATATTTGACCAGGAAAAGATCGCTTCTGTAACATCGATCTTTCAAAGATATGTGACCAGGAAAGGATCGCTCATGCAACAATGATCTTTCAGCTTGACTGAAGAGGCCGGGATGCATCATTCCGAAAAGGTTATCCAAGGAATTTCTGATTGATTTGGGTTTGGAAGATGAAAGAGTCATGTCCACAATGCGTAGTTATATTGGTGGGGATCAATTCAATTATAGGATCGTTGTGTGGACCATCAGGGAGCACCATCACGTTCAATGCAACTTTTTATATTTTTTATGTATTTATTTGAATGATGTTTTGAGATTTGGGTAAAATGATTCGATCGGGTGGTTAAGACATTAAATACATTTATCCAAACCCCCCTCTATTTATACTCACCATATATTAGGTCACGGGAGATCAAGGATTTGTCTGCTAGATTGATCGATCAAATGATATGTGGATGTTGAAGCCCGCTCTGCTGCCCTTTGGATGTGCTGCCACCTCCAACCACCTAAACATTATGCTGTTATGGGTCCCCATTATCTGTCGCCGGTTACACATATTTCATTGATGTGTTTTTATGTAAGTTATTGTTGTGTCCCCACCATTTGTCGCCGGTTACACATATTTCGTTTAGGTGTCTTTATGTATGTTATTTCGAGTGTTCGAGTTAAGTCGTAGTTTAGGGTTCATTTCACGCATTTACTTTTATTTTAGGGTATTTACACCCATGCCACTTGTAAGCCTTTAAATAGACCCCTTGGGTCATTGTTTAAGTCATGAATGAAATTATAAAAGTTCCATTCCTTTCTTGAGTTTCTTTCTTCTCCCCCAATTTCTAGGGTTAAGGTTGAGCACGGCTCCCCTTCTTCCTCTCCCCTCGCATTTTCCGCAGGTAGAGCTTGGCTCCCCTTGTATCTCCTCCTCCACCGCCACCTCCGACGACATCACGGGCTAGAGCTCGGCTCCCCTTGTATCTTCTCCTCCCCAAACTCCCGCACAAGTCTATTCCAATACAAATATGTTAACATTTCCCAAACCCCGTGCCCTCTGCCGACGATCCCTAATGCTATTGCAGACCCTCATACATCCCTCTTAGCCCTGCTCCACCCTCCATACCTTCTCACCTTCCCTGCAAACCTATACCCCTTCCTGACCACCGCCCTCTTTCCTAACTCCCACCAATAATACCCATAGCCATCATCCTTCCCTCCACATATAGGCGACAACCACATCGTTCTTTCCTACAACAATCGCCCTCGCCCACCCTAAATTTCCACCTCCGATACCCGTGCCACCATAGTATTTAGTGAGTTTCATTTGTTTTCATTTCTTTCTACATTGCATGGGCGTCTTGTATTTCTGGACCCTATATGGGAGGGTTGTGGAGGATGGAGCGATTGTGGTAGAGAAAGAGCGACACTTCTAAATGTGCCGTCCTTCTTGTAGTTGAAATTATGCATAAAATGACATTTTTGGGATCCGTGATTCCAAATGATGGTCACCCAAATGGATAAAAAAATTGCGTCTGCATTTCTCCAAAACCACAATGGAGATAAAAAGCTCAGACAAAAAGGATCTTAGTGATATTCATTTGCATTAAATGCAAGGTTGTAGATGTCGGATTCATGTCGGTTTGAGTTTGAAATGTCGGATGTCGGATTGCGGGGGATATATCGGGGATATTTTATAATGTCGGATTTTAATATTTAAATAAATTTATTCATATATATATATACACAATTTTTATAAATATGTATAATTGTATACATAATATATGTTTATAAACTACAAAATAAACATATATACATATAATGTATGTTTATAAATTACATAACAAAGAGATGTCGACTGCAATAAACGGCATAAAGATCACCAAATGAGAGCGAGATGAGAAAGTCGTCGACGCTAGACTTAAAGAGATGCACGAAACGATATATCGGTCGCGAAATATCGCTAGATATATCGGGTTAAACCGATATATCGGGCGATATTTTCAAAAACGACATTTTTGTTTAAAATATCGATGTCGTTGCGTTTTATCCCCAAAATCTTTATGTCGGCCGACATGTCGGCCGACATCTACAACACTGATTACATGTGCATCCCTTTTGTTCGATTGGATGTGTATCTTCACTTGTAATCCTAAATTGAATTGTTCTAATCTGTTATTTCAGGGTTGCCCAACATGGACAGAAGTCCTCTGGAGTTCTTAGTTAGCTTGCTCGAATGCTCACGTGGTTTGTCTGTTCCTGGAAATATGTCTTATCTATCTTCTGAGATGACTAGGGAAAATGCGAGCTTTTTGAGGACTAAATGCCACTCCTTGACCTGATATGCTCGAGTTAACATGTTGGAATGAATGATGTGAGGGAAGTATCATCACATAAGCATAAATGTCAGAGTTTATAATAAATGTTTTTACAATGAAAAGTTGTACATGATTTGTAATGCAAAACAAATCTTTTCTTTTCCCATAAAGATTCCTCAAAATGATACAAAGTACACACATGTCTAATATTTTCTCTCTCAACCATGATGATCTTTATCCCGTGTAGCTAAAAACATAATTTAGATGGTAAGTTTTTTAACCAACACAATGTGATCAAGTTATAATATATGAAACAATAGTAAAATGCCAATATATTAACATCTTGTAGTGTAGGTTGGCGCGGGTTTTATTCTTAGAAATCATTGGGGGTGAGGCTTTCCGTGGATCACATTTAAATATTGGAAATTTACCTCTTTCTACCGCCAACCACAAAATTCTCAATATAGCCATTTAACTATGTAGATCATATGAGAATCAACCGTGTTGCATCGAATTAGATTATGATGCCCTCATAAAAAATCTTGATCCTTTGTCGACATGTTCATGGACGGACCACCACAAGTTTACACAAAACAGTCAACTACTATTTCAATTTAAATATCGCATTTCATTTACTATGAGAAAAGGAAACACCATCACATTTTGGCTTGCTAAAAAGACGCTAACACTCTTGACACCTTATCATTTTCAACCGATGATATCCTTGTTGAAATAGCTTCAGCCATTTTGGAGGAGGCTCATACCTCCTTCTATGTCATTTTTCACAATCAACACTAATCATTACACATCATCGTCTTGTTTTAATAAAAATGTTCTTTTTTCTATTATGCATTTACTTTTACTATTGCTAGTCACTAATCCTATAAGCTACTGCAATATTTTCTCCTTTTTTGTCTAGCACAATTGACCTGACAATAATTCTATTAACAGTTCAATTATGCTTTACCAATTTTTTTTGGGGCCTAGGGTTTCTTTAATGTGAACTACGTGCGATTTAATCTTTAATTAACTTACGGGTTAATTAAAGTACGTAGACATCTACGTTCTATCTTATTCTTTTCTATATTGGCCTCTTTTGACCAGCACACCATCAATCGTTTATTCATGGGTGGAGGTTCAGAATGCAATCCTCGGAAGTTTATTGGCTTCATTATTCAAGTATGTGCATTTTCTTGGTGCATGTTTGATTGTATCTTTATGTTAGGATGTTTGGGTGGGTTTGATGCGCATGTTATAGGGTGTTATATTCAATAAGTACTTGCATTAGGTTGGTCAGTCTGTGATGGTGCATGCTTGATTGGTTTGACGTGCTGACGCAGGACGAATCTATAGGCGGCAGACGCGTGATGACCTAACCCTAGATGCAATGCAAGTGAGCACGCGATGAATGCAATGGACTAATGATGACCCTAAAATGAAGATGCAATGGACTGACGATGAAACCACCTCATGGACATCCTTGTCCGTCTGCTCTTTTTCCAGCTCTGGCACAATCAGTACTCGCGCGTCAGCCGCCGGACCAGTTCGCACGATGTTATTTGCCGCCAATTACTCGTCCACTTCATCTCCATGATCCCCCGCAGGGGTCTCCTTCTCAAGCAAGATCGCCGGGGTGACCGCGTCGCCCACATGAGTCTTCTCGACAGCCGGTTCCTGAAGGATTCCGGTGCTATCCGCGCCCTCTCCGCCACCGGGTCGGCCGACGTCTCAGACAAGTCCTGGACCACTGGAGCCCACGCGGGCTCCTCCGTCTCCAAGTTGACGATGTCGGCAGGAGATGTCGCCCCTTCTCCAGTTGCCCGCCGCACCTTCTTGGCGGTCTTTTTCTTCGGCGTTTGTCCCGCCGCTTCTTCGCAGGGGAATCTGCGAGATTTCTTGAGGTTTCAAGCCCTTAGCGTGAGTGCCACTCCCGACCTCCGGCTCCGCGGGGACGGCATCCTTCGTGGGGTCGGTCTTCAGCAACGCGCTTATGTCGGACATGGTGCACTCCAAATCCGCCCTCTTCTGCTCCGGGGCTTGCACATCCGCCAGGTTTAGGTCACAGTATTCGCAGGGAGACCGCCCGTCCCTTTTTTCAGAAGAGGTGCGGGAGCCTTAGACGCACCCGCTGTTACTTTAGGCTCCGACGCTTCGCTCTTCTTGGCGAACAGCTTCCCTAGGAGAACCTTGAGTCCCCCTCAGCAAGGCTCAGTGTAACTGTGGACCCTTCCCAGTCTCAGCAGGGTAGGCAGTTGCCTCCTGAGTATCTGTGCCCCCTTTCTCTAGCATCAACAACTGACCATCCCGGTCGGCCCTCCGCTGCAGTCGAAGTCTTGAGAGGTTCGGGCGAACACCCTGTGTGCTTTCCCCCGCTCTTCGCTCTCCTTAGCTAGTAGCAACCTGTGCGGGTACAACCTGTTGTAACCGTACAAGCTCCCCCCCTCTCTCGCCTGCTTGGATTCTCCTGTTCCACAGGCTACTAGCATTTAATGCACATTTAATGTGACAGTAAATGCCCCCAACCGTCTTGGCAGCCCTCCCTTCTGTATAAATAGGGGTCCTGGGGTGCTTGGAAGGGACACTGAACTTGAGCCAGAATTTGCCCTGTAGTAGGTGCGGTTACTAGTTCTAAGTCCTCATCGGTTGCCTTGAATCCTCTCATATTCGCCTGTAATAGCCTGTAATAGTTCCTCTTATGAAATAATATCATCCGCAGCAAGTGGTATTCTCCGCTGCTGGTAAATCTGGTGTGACTGTGTACGGCGAGCTCGCAGTCTCTCAGTTCTGTCTGCCCGACCTATAAGGGTTAATAACCGATTGCTTGCAGTCCCTGATTCCCCCATCGCCTTCAAGTCCCGTCGCTGAGTGTGGAGGTTGGTGACAATTTTGGCACCAACATATAGTGCAGTAATACTGATTTGGGAATAATTTGATAGTATATGGAAATCAGATTTCATTTCTTCTAACTCTCCCCCTCTTCTTTCTCCTTCTACTTAAAATTTTTTCTGGAAATGATATTCTGTAAATGGGACTAGCCAACTATATCTATCATTAGATTTTTTTCTCCCTCCCCCTTTACTTCTTCCTCCGTCTTCTCCAAATTTCTAGACTTGATTCACTTTTCTTTAATTACTGAAATCAGAGGTTCAGACTATGGGGTTTTTCATATTATGTTAACTGTTCATTATTTTTGAGTTTCTTTATGGGGTGGACTGTTATGTGTAGTAGGGTGATGTAATTAGCCGACTATTGCTTAACATGGGGGAAATTGGTTGGTAAAATCAGTAGTTTTATGATAATATCAGTTGATATAATTTCATTTAAAATGAATTTCAATGATAATTGTTCACTATTTTTGAGTTTCTTTATGGGGTGTCCGACTGTTATGTGTAGTAGGGTGATGTAATTGGCCGACTATAGCTTAACATGGGGAAATTGGTTGGTAAAATCAGTAGTTTTATGATAATATCAGTTGATATTATTTCATTTAAAATGAATTTCAATGTTTTCTAGTTCCTTTTATGGCTATGATAATTAGGGGAGGAGATTTTGGAAATAGTTTACGCCCCAAGTATAGAATTCAAAAATCTCATTTGAGCCAAGTTTTCTTACGCGTTTCTCGTGTTCGAACTTCGATTTCCCAATTTCTCTTCGCTTCGATTCGAAACCTTAGTCATTTAATGGAGTCATTATCACCTATATTTCAAAATGCAACCCCATTAAATTAGATACATAATAACAGATACTACGGAGGATGGTACCGCGAGATAGACGCAATGATGAACCTGCAAAAGATAAAGGGAAAAAAATAATCTCGGTGAGTTTGTACCTCTTTGATTATACTTACATTTTAAACTATGTTTGCTATTTACATACGTGCATTTCATTTAAATTAAAGATATTCGAGATTATGAAATCATTGATACTTGAAAATCCCTAAGAAACTAGACATGGAATAGCAAAAGAAAGCGCTAGAAATCTAGAGGGGAAATTCAGAAAAATAATACTATTCTTTTATCTAAAATTTTATACTAAATTCAAGATTTACAAGATTATACAAGAGGAATAAGAAGTTAATAAGAGGAATACAAGAGGAATATGAAAGTGATGAATATGAAGACATAGAATATCTGAATATGAAAGGTTATAAGATGAACAGAAAGACACAGAATGCATCAATGCATAAGAAATGATAAGGGTTAATCTACGTAGGGGATTGCCTACGAAAGAGGAACCTTCCAGACTAAGGGGACCAGAAGGCCTATTGCGTGTGAAGATCGCCCTGGAATGAAAAGCTATGTTCTAACCAGGGGGCCAGAAGGCCTATTGTGTGTGAAGATCACCCTAGATAGACATAGGAATTTGATGATAACCCAAGGAGGGGTGGGCCCAAGAATATGAAAAAAGATGAATCAGATATCCTTAACACTTTCTGATTAAATGAAATTAAAGAAAGATAAGAAAGATGGATACACCGATCTTTAAGAATGAATTTACCGGAAGAACAAGATATATAAAATTGATTAAAATAAATAATGATAACAACAATTACAAGAACGTAAAACCTTATTTATTAATGTATTCCTTTTACTACACCTTAAAATTATTATGCATATTGTTATTTTCCTTGTTTGTCTGTATAGCAGTTGAAGAGGTAAAATACTCAGTCATATTGTTTATGACTAACCCCGTAGTTTTCACATTTTTTTAGGAAGTGGATGATTCCCCAAACATACCTAAGAAGGTAAAATTGACTGAATAAGAGCATCAAAAAAGAGCGGAAGAATTAGCTAAGGCATGAATTAAAATGTTTATTGGAATATAAGAAGCTAAGGAGGTGCATAAGGAGACGTGTGAGGATTGACAATGTACTTTTTGTAATCAAGTAGATTGAATTGTTTTAAGTTATTTATGTCTGGATGTGGATATGATGTACTACCTTTGTAATAAAACATTGAATGTAATAAAAGTTTTATTGTATTTTATTTTGTGATCATTGTACATGCTTTTGTAATGTGCTGTGATGAATGACTTGGAAAACAAGCTTAGATACATAATTAATTGTGGGAACCGAAAGTGAACCTCACAGTGGGATCCTTTCCCAGACCCTCGCTGTGCGGGGATGCTTTGTGCATCGGGCTGCCCCTTAGGGTTATGGTGTAGCCGAAAGTTTTTGATAAATTCTATTTCCGGTAAGTATAATTGGTTGCGCTTAATGCTTGCAGAAATTTCGCCAACTTCTGAAAAGATCTCTCACACTTAGAAGATCGGAACATGAATTTCTAATTAGATGCTTAAGCAAAGTATTATGTGAGTTTAATGAAATTGGATCAAAATTCATTAAGTCTTAGACTTATAATTGCTAAGATTTTTCAAGTTTTATAGGATTTAACTCATCTCTCTATTTTAATATACCTGGATCAAAGGATATTAAATAGGTAGGGGAGATTCAATGCACATTTCAATACTTGCTTAACTTAATCTTCGTGGGACGATACCTTTACTCATAATTTTATTACTTGATCAACGAGTGCACTTGCCTTTAAATTAGTGTTATGTTTGCACACATCAGTAAGGATGCCATTGGGTCTAAGGTTCTTGTATAGTTTGGAATTTGGGGACTAGACGTATGCAATATTCAGGGCTTGCTGGGATAAGACACTGATTTTGGGGAATTTGATAACCCACGATCAGAACGGCTGGAAGGGGAATATGTGAGGGATTTTCTGAAGGGGAAGAGACAGGTGAGGGAGAAGAACGTTGGAAGTGACCTTGGAAGGTGATTAACATCAGTTGGCAGCGGTTCTAATATAATTTGAGGGGGATGCATGTTGATAAGTGGAAGAGGGGTGTTGGGGGTCTCGTGGCCGGTGATTGGACAGAGGGGAAGGGTTGATTTATGTGAAATTAGTGCATAAATGGTGCAGTGGAGTCGGTTAATGTTGGATCCCTGTGGATTTGGCCTTGATGAATGCACTCCAGTAGTGGATTTTGGCTTGGACGGGACCGATCCAACAATGGGGACTTTCCGGTAAGAGTGGAAGGTTTCGATTGGACAAAAAATTGAGGAAGAATGGAAAAAAATTGATGGGGGCGGTTATTGACGGTTATGTGAGTGTGTTAGTGGGGGATGGCAGTTATTGGAAAGTTATACGGAGTAAGTAGTAATTATGAGCGATTATGAGTGAGGATGAGTAGTTATATGTAAAAGGAGATATTTACCTTGGCTTCGACACTAAGTATCCACGAAATCGGCAACATGGGACGACCGTGAGAGCCGAAAATTCTGTCCAACATATGCAATCCCTGAAACTCAGCCCCTAGACCCCTATTTATAGACTTACAACATACTATGAACAAATAAGATCGCCGGAAACATAAAGCAACTAATTTTACATGAAATAAAAATACAAAAAATATGCTGTCGTGACTCTGAACACGACTACCGGCTTAGATCATCTATCTGCCGATCCTATCTCCTCCTGCATATGTAGACTTGTGCGGACTCCGCTAAGTGTTGGCCCATCCTCGATCTGTGGTTCCCATCGGGTGACCATACTGTTAGGAAGGAGGAAGGAGAGATCTAGAGAAGAGGGAACTAGGATTAGGGTTAAGAGTACCTGAGACTGAGAGATATATTTCATAATCCTTCCAAGGAGGCCCCGGGCTTATAAATACCCATGGCCAAGAGGGGGCTGGCCGGCCCCCCATTAGGGGCTGAACCGGGTGGTTCAGCCCCTCTCGGTTCCTTTCAATGATTTGGGGCTGAACCGGATGGTTCAACCCCATTGCTCTTTGGTGCCTCCTTTAGACGCCGAGAGTATTTGTGCCCCACGAACCGTAACGCGAGCGGGGGCATAACATTCCCCTCCCCATCAAGCACTAGTTTGTCCTCAAGGTGGAAGTCCGGAAATAGTTCGCAAAACTCCAGAAGATCCACCCATGTGTTGTGTGCCTCTGATAAATTCTTCCATTTTACTAGAACTTTGGGTCGGTATTCTGTACCACGCTTCTTCCATTTTGTCAGCAAGATTTCCTCCGGTTGCGTTCGTAGCTCTCCTGTGGTGGTAGCCTCTGGTAAGAATGGGCTGGCTTGAACCATGTCGCCAATCTTCCTCTTAAGCAAGGACACGTGGAAGGTAGGATGGATGCGTGACCCTTCAGGGAGGGTCAGTGTATACGCCACCGGTCCCACTCGCCGGGTATTGCGGAACGACCCGTAGTATCAGGGTGCTATTTTCTGATTTGCCCGTCGGGAGACCGAGAGTTGCCGGTATCGTTGGAGCTTGAGGAAAACCTCGTCTCCGACCTCAAATTCCCGCTCCGTGCGATGTCGATCTGCCTGAGTCTTCATACGGTCCTGAGCTGTCCGAAGGCTGTCACGTAGCAGATCAACGTGCGCTCTTGATCCCGTAATGTCCGATCCACCGCGAGCAGTGCTGTGCTGCTGGGCTCATACGAACCCAAAGATGGTGGCGGCCGACCATAGACAACTTCAAAGGGAGTGAGTTTACTGGCCGTGTGATACGAGGTATTGTAGTAGTATTCGGCCCAATGTAACCAACAGATCCATGTGCGGGGCTCATCCACCACGAAGCAGCGTATATATGTTTCCACTCCCCGGTTGAGGATCTCCGTCTGACCATCTGTTTGTGGGTGGTTGGCTGTGCTCATGCTCAACCTTGTTCCCTGTAGTCGAAATAGCTCCATACAGAAATTACTCACGAAGACCGGGTCTCTGTCGGAGATAATGGAGCGGGGTACGCCGTGGTGTCGTACGATCTCCCGCGCAAATAACTCGGCGACAAACTCGCCCGTGTAGGCGTGGCTCAAAGCAAGGAAATGTTCGTACTTGGATAGCTTGTCAACGACGACCAAGATCACGGATTTATCCTGAGATTTGGGTAAGCCATCAATGAAGTCCATAGAAATGGTGTCCCAGACGTGGTGAGGGATCTCCAGTGGCGTGAGCAGGCCGTCTGGAGCTGTCGTCTCATACTTCTGGCGTTGACATGTCTCGCACTGTCTGATAAACTGCTGCACATCCCGACGCATGCCCCGCCAATAGACATTTGCCCGTAATCTCTGTAGAGTTCAGAGCACCCCAACATGTCCTCCAACTGGCGAGGAGTGGAACTCGTGCATCATGACTGTTCTCCTGGCTGATGTGGATGGAATGACCACCCTCCCTTGGTGGTAGAGTCTGCTGGCCTGTAGGTGGAAACCTGGCGGTGCGGTTTGCCTTTGTTGGAGGGCGATCGCGATGTCGCAGAGATCAACGTCTCGTAGCACCTCCTCATGTATCTCGTCGAGCGAGTCAATCAGCGGACCGGAAATGGTGGAAAGAGTGTTCTCCGGTAGTCGGGAGAGCGCATCAGCTGCCACATTCTCCTTCCCTTGCTTGTAGATGATCTCATAATCATAGCCCAGTAGCTTTGTCAGCCACTTCTGTTGGAGGGGTGAGTCCAACCGTTGCTTTAGGAAGTGCTTCAGACTCTGGTGGTTTGTGCGATCCTTGAAGTGATGTCCCAGCAAGTATGGCCTCCACAAGGCCACCACGTGTATAATGACAAGCATCTCCTTTTCATAGGTTGACAACCCCAGGGTCCGAGGGGCTAGGGCTTTGCTGAAATAGGCCAGGGGTCTCCCTTTTTGCATCAGAACAACACCAATTCCTACCACGGATGCGTCGGTCTCCAACACAAACTCCTTATTGAAATCAGGAAGAGCCAGGACCGACGTAGTCGTCATGGCCCGTTTTAGGGCCTGAAAAGTAGCCTCGGCTTCCTCCTGCCACACGAAAGCATCCTTCTGTAAGAGCTTCGTGAGTGGCCTAACGATCTTGCCGTAGTCTTTCACGAACCGACGATAGTAGCCCGTGAGGCCTAAGAATCCCCGTAATGCCCGTATCGTCGCGGGGGCGTGGCCAGGTCACCATGCTCTCGATCTTGCGTGGGTCGGCTCGAACTCCTTGTGCTGAAACAAGATGTCCCAGATATTCGACCTCTGCTTGGCCGAAAGAACATTTAGACTGTTTGGCATATAGCTGGTGTTGGCGCAACAGTTCAAGGACTTGCTTTACATGCTCCAGATGCTCCTCCTAACTGCTACTGTAGATCAGGATGTCGTCGAAAAAAATCAACACTGAGCGGCGCAGGAGTGGTCGAAAAATCTCATTCATCACGACCTAAAATGTGGATGGGGCGTTGGATAACCCGAACGACATTACGAGAAACTCATAGTGCCTGTCACACGTCCTGAAAGCCGTCTTATGGATGTCCTCCTCCCTCATCCTAATCTGGTGGTAGCCGGATTGCAGGTCCAGCTTAGTGAAAGGGCACGCTCCGTGCAGCTCGTTTAGCAGCTCCTCAATCATGGGAATAGGAAACTTGCCTTTGATTGTTGAACTGTTCAGGCCTCTGTAATCGACGCAAAATCTCAATGATCCGTCTTTCTTCTTTACTAGGATGATGAGCGAAGAGAAAGAACTGGTGCTGGGACGGTTGATCCCGGTAATAAGCATCTCTCTGACACTATGCTCGATTGCTGCCTTCTGTATATGCGGGTAGCGGTAAGGCCTGATGTTGGTGGGCTCCGACCCCTCCTTGAGCTGAATCGCGTGGTCTTTGAACCTCGGTGGGGGAAGTGCGTGCGGCTCCTGAAGACATCTTCGTACTGGGTCAACACGGGTCGCATCTTCTCCGGCACCTCTGCTGGAATATGAGTGGAAGATGCTAGTCCCATGATCATCGCCATCGAGCTTCCCTGCTCGCCCAGATGTTCCAAACTCCTGAAAGAGATCTCCTTCAGCGGGGATGATTTGAGGCTGTGAAGGCAGTAATCCTTTCCCAGCTGTGTGAACTCCATGGTCATCTGATCCCAGTCGAAGGTGACTCTCTTCAACTGTCTCATCCACTGGACTCCTAGTACCATATCGGATCCCCGGATGGGCAGAAGGTAGACGTCGGAGCGGCAAGTGTACCCCTGTATCTGCAGTTCTACTCCCCTCATCACCCCTTCACACCTCAGTTTGCTCCCATCTGCTACCATGACTTGGAAAGCGGCGTCACGATCTACTATGGCTCTGTTTGGGGCGGCGGCTGCGGATCAAAGAGCTGCTCTCTGATCCGCAGCCGCTATATACTGTTGTTTGGGGCGACGCTATATAGAAATCCCTTTTCTTAAAAACCGCGCTGCATCAGATTTTTGGAGCGTCGCATATGTGTCCCACCTTCATTGCCACGGTTGGGTTGATGAAATTGTGGGTGCTCCCACTATCGATCAGAATTGTAACCCGCTCCTGGGCTACTTTCCCCGCTATGCGCATAGTGAGGGGAGCCTTACGCCCCTCCATTGCCTGTATGGACACCTCGAATTCTGTCAGACCCAAATTCTCCTCTAGTTCCAGCTCGGTGGTGTCTTCTTCCTCTCCCTCCTCTCTCAGCATGAAAACCTGGATCTTCTGACACTTGTGCCCCGGGCTATACTTCTCATCACAATTGAAGCACAACCCTTTTTCCTTCCTCGCCTGAAGCTCAGCCACGCCAGCCTCGTCACCGTCGGTTGGCTGGGTGCCGGATAGTCTCTCCTCATGGGTGTCGGGGCTGCCGCAACTCGCCCAGTAGTTCGGATCCTCTGCCTGTTGAAACGTTCCTCTTAGATCCGTGCCAAACTTATGGCGTGACTCAGGCTTCGGGGCATGTATGCATGGACTTCATCACGTAGATGATCCTTCATCCCGGAGATGAAGCAGCTCAGTAGTGTCTTCTCTTCCCATCGTACCCTGTTTGCCAGCCTTTCAAACTCCGTACGGTACTCCGTTACCGCCCCCTTCTGCCGTAACTTCTGAAGAAGAGCCTCAAAGTCCTCATACTCTAATGGACCGAAGCGGGCGGTGAATCCCTCAGTAAACTCGGCCTAGGGTGCGTAGCCTCGGCCCCTCAGGAACCACTGTGTCCACTGGTAGGCATCGTCCTCGAGATGGAAGGACGCGAGTTGTACCCACTGCTCTTCGGGAATCTCCTGATAAGTGTAAAATAGTTCGGCCTTCTGCACCCATTCCAAAGCGTCTCCGCCCTTGAACTTTGGAAAATTCATGCGTGTGCGTTTAGGCGGCTTGTACGCCCTCGGGTTCACCTGTCCGTACCCACCTTGCTCCTGCCCACCTCCTGCTGGTCTGCGATGCTCTACGGGAGGGTTCGGTAGTCCCGGGGGTCCGTGAAAATCCATCCCTCCTTGGTGTGCTGTCTGTTGCAAACCGTTCGACCCCTTGTTCGCCACCGAAATGAGGCCCTCCTCCCTGGATTCCGATCTGTGGTGGTTGATTGCCCCATTGGCCGTTGCTTCCATGGCCTGCGTCGGGTTCGAATGCTCAAGGAAGCGGGAGAAGACCCGCAACTCCTCCGATTTGAGTGCCGAAAATTCCCGCCGGTCAGAAAGGACTCGCCGACCCCTCACCGGTGCGCCATACTCCCTTGCGGCCTGTGTCGGCCTCGCCCCAGGCGGCGGAAGCCGCACCCGAGCTGGACATGCCGCCTGGTAGCCCTCCTGTTGGCATAGGAAGCATTCCGCTCCCCCAGAAGGCCGATCGGCCTGCATCAGCCTCGTTCCAAGTCGCCGACGCCCCTCCTGAGCCGGATGCGCCATTCGGAAGCCCCCTCTGCGCCGATCGTGTTCCCTCCGCTGCTGCGCGTGGATCGTCTGACGCGCTGTGCGGAGAGGCCCGTCCGGTGTTCCTGTCGGGTTCGTCGTTCGTCGTGGCCTTCCCCTTTAAACTCTGTGTTAGGAAGGCTTTGATCTCCTCCATGCGGGCGTCGAGCCTTTCTTCCAACTGCTTCGTGGATGTCTTCATGTTTTCCTCGATCGCCGCCACCGTATTCGTCAATTCGGTGTAACCATCTTCTAGGGTTGCTAGTCTTGCGGCGTCTTGCGTGCGAGTGGTCACCATGGTCGTAGGATGATTGCTCTGATACCAAATGTTAGGAAGGAGGAAGGAGAGATCTAGAGAAGATGGAACTAGGATTAGGGTTAAGAGAAAGAGGGAGAAATACTTGAGAGATATATTTCATAATCCTTCCAAGGAGGCCCCAGGCTTATAAATACCCAAGGCCAAGAGGGGGCTGGCCGGCCCCCCCATTAGGGGCTGAACCGGGTGGTTCAGCCCCTCTCGGTTCCTTTCAATGATTTGGGGCTGAACCGGATGGTTCAGTCCCATTGCTCTTTTGTGCCTCCTTTAGACGCTGAGAGTATTTGTGCCCCCCGAACCGTAGCGCGAGCGGGGGCATAACACATACCACGAAAGGTGGCTAGGGTTTCTGTTGGGAACACCCAACAATGTTCCTGATTTGAAGAAGTGCTCAGGTCAATGTTCCTGATTTGAGGAAGTCGCCGGCCACCGGTTGGTGGTTGCACGAACATCGAGAAGGGATTGTGCGCCGATCGGAACTGCAGGTGGCTCCACGGGACAGGAACAGGGAAGAGGGATTCCGATCAGGCCGACTGGTGGCTCCACGGGAATAAGGATGGCACGGGCGGAGGTCTGGAGGTTGACGGGGTTCCGCGAGTCTAGATGGGTGGAGGTCTGGAGGTTGACGTGGTTCCGCGAGTCCAGAGGGGCGGAGGAATGGAGGAGGACCGCCGTCCAGGGAGGCTCCACGAGGCTGGATCGGCGGACGACAAGGGGGAAGTCGCGGTTTTGCTGGAGGAACTGGAGACGGGATCGAGAACTCGCGCCGGTTTGGGCACCGTGAGAAATCAATTCTCACAATACCAGCTCTCCCTTCTAGGGCTTCCTCCCTTCCTATTTATAGCAAGGTTGGGCTGAATAAACTGGACATTAATATTATCAATATTTCTTTAATTTGGAAGAGTAACACTCACTTCACCGCCTCTCGTCACACCGGGCTGATTCATTCACGGTCACGTGAGTTGGCCGGGCTCACATGCCGGATACAAAATTTGCGCGGCGCGCTACGATGAAGTCAAAATAGCAAACAACAACAAATAAACTTGCGCGGCGTGCTATAGCGAAATCAAAAATAAAAGACCAACAAAACTACCTAGTGCGACGAAAATAAAAAGACAAAAAATCGAAAATTTAAGACGTCGCCGGGGTTGCACCAATTCCCCCGGGGTTGAGAGAGCTCGACCCCGGTGAGATTGGGCAAACCGGGCGGCGGCGCTGAAGCTCCTGGGTGCTGATCCACGTACTGTCCAAAAGGTCACGTCCGCGCCACGCCACTAAGTATCGCTGGTAGGTGCCATGGACGGTCTGGAACTCGCGAACATCCAAGATGTGCTCTATCTCCTCGACTGTAGGGGTGAAAGTAGACTAGAAGCATGCCTCTGATCCGGGTTCCAGTGACGGAGGTGGTATCAGACTGGTGGGTGGTGGGCCATAAAACAGAACTAGATCCGACACATTGAAAATGGGGGAAGTGCCGAATTCCAACGGTAAGTCTATAAGGTAGGCGTTCTTGCCCAGTCGCTTCCTCACCTGAAAGGGTCCAAAACGCCGCTATTGAAGCTTGTGATACGACCCGGTGGGAAACCTTTCTTTCCGAAAGTGGACCAATACCCAATCTCCTGCCGAAAAATACAGTTCACGACGGTGGGTATCAGCCGCTAGCTTGTATTTTTCGGAAGCTGCCTGCAATTGTTTATTAATAGACTTGTGTAGCAACTTCAAATCATCAATGAAAGTGGTAGCATCGAAAGAAATACTCTCGTGGCACGGAAGGGAGTGGCGATCCAGGAACTGTGGGATGGGAAATCCGTAAACAATTTCGAATGGAGATTTTTGGGTGGAACGATTCACGAAACTGTTGTAAGCAAACTCGGCCTGGGAAATAGCCATGTCCCATTGCTTAGGGTGCTCACCGACCAAACATCTCAATAGGTCACCCAAACTCCGGTTGACCACTTCGGTCCGCCCGTCTGTTTGGGGGTGATACGCGCTGCTGAATTTTAGTTTTGTACCAAGCTTGCCCCAAAGAGTCTTCCAAAAATATCCCATGAAACAAGTGTCCCTATCAGACAAGAATACTCGGGGAACCCCGTGAAGTCTAACTACATCCCTAAAGAACAACTCAGCGACACACGCCCCGTCGGAAGCCTTCCTACAAGGTATGAAATGAGTCATCTTAGAGAATCTATCCACCACTACAAAGACAGCATCAACTCGACGGGAGGTGGTGGGTAGGTCACAAACGAAATCCATGGACACCTCGTTCCACGGACGCTCGGGAATGGGCAATGGTGTATATAATCCCGCGTTTTGGGAGTGCCCTTTAAATAGCTGGCAGGTCTGACACGATTGAACCAACTTCACAATGTCTTTCCTCATGCACGACCAGTAGTAGCAAGCCGTGGCGATGTCCAACATCTTCGACTGCCCAAAGTGTCCACCTAACCCCGAGGAATGTAGTTCAGTGAGGAGCAGCTCACATACCGGACACTGACAGATACACAGACGCGTCCCTCGGAAGAGATTCCCTTCACTCAGGATAAAGTGACCCGAACCATCCGCGTCTATCGTCCGACACTCCTCCCTCTGCGAATCTAGGTCTGTGACCCACGGCTGCAGAGATACGAGAACGTGTGCACGCTACTAAGGGCGTCGACCACTCGGTTGGCCGCCCCGGGCTTGTGTCTAATGTGGAAGGTGTACTCTTGGAGGAAAGCGACCTACTTTGCATGGCATCTGACCTCCTTTTGGGAGTTCAGGTGTCGCAACGCATCGTGGTCCGTGTTCAGCACAAACTCGCGCTGGATCAGATAGTGATGCCAATGTCGGAGAGCTTGGACGATGGCGAAGAACTCGATGCCATAAGTCGAATATCGGTTCTTTGCATCGTCAAGATTCTCACTATGGAATGCTACGGGCCGGCCCTCCTGGCTCAGAACGGCTCCTATACCGACGTGGGTAGCATCGCAGTCAACCTCAAATACCTTCTCAAAATCGGGAAGAGCCAGTACGGAAGCACTAGACATCTTTTTCTTCATGAGAAGAAATGTTGCCTCATCCCCGGCCGTCCACGTGAACTGGCCCTTCTTGAGGCAATCCGTGATGGGTGCGATGTGGGTGCTAAAATTACGAATGAATCTTCGATAGAACGACGCCAACCCGTGGAATCCTCTGGCCTCGGTAAAGCTTCTGGGCGTTGACCAAGATACAATCGCTCTCACCTTCTCCTGATCTACTCGGATCCCCTCAGAAGAAACTATATATCCCAAAAAGGTGAGACTGTCAGTAAGGAAAGTACACTTCTTCAGATTGATGATCAGTCGGTGCTCACGCAGGATCTGAAGGACCTGGCGCAGGTGGGTGAGGTGCTGGTCAAGCTCAGTGCTATAGATCAAAATATCATCGAGTAGACTACGACGCAAATCGCTATCAGGGGTCTAAGGACCCGAGTCATCAGTCGCATAAAGGTGCTCGGGGCGTTGGACAGTCCGAAGAGCATAACCATCCACTCATACAACCCCTCATTGGTCTTAAAGGCGGTTTTCCATTCATCTCCAGGACGTACCCGAATCTGATGGTACCCGCTCCTAAGATCGATCTTCGATAACACTTACGCGCCGCTCAACATATCGAGCATGTCGTCCAATCGGGGAATCGAAAAACGATACTTGATGGTGATCTTTTTGATAGTGCGTCTATCAACACACATACGCCATGTCCCGTCCTTTTTGGGGACAAGAAGAGCTGGGACGACACATGGACTAAGGCTCTCGCGGATAAGCCCTTTCTGGAGGAGCTCAGATACCTGTCTCCTAAGCTCCTCGTGCTCTCGTGGGCTCATACGATAGTGGGGAAGGTGCGGCAGGCTGGCTCCAGGGATGAGATCAATGCAGTGCTGTATATCCCGTAGCGGTGGTAGCTGGTCGGGCAACTCATCAAGTGTGAGATCGCCAAACTCCGCCACGAGTGGCTGCACTCGGGCTGGTATCTCAGTGGTGGTGGTGGGGGACTCCCTCCCCACTAGCATATAGATTATGCCTCCGTCCTCCATCTCTCGACAGAAATGACGAGCGGTCATAAGCATCGTGATGGACGGGTAGCATACAGAAGGATATGAAGTGGTGGTGTGAGTGGGTGTGGGGCAATCGGGTGCTCTGGTGTACGGAGTAGATGGTGGTGGAAGCCTCTGAGGGACTAGACGTTCTTCTGGGGAAGAAGAACAATCCGGCGACCCTGGTGATCGAATATGTGGGCATTCCTACACCCATCATGGGTAACACGTCTATCTTATTGCCACGGGCGACCCAACAGGATGTGACACGTCCAGGGGGCGATGTCACACCATACATAATCAGCATAGGAGCTCCCAATGGCGAACGACACAAGGCAGCAGTGAGTGACAACTATCGTAGCGCCGCTAGTGACCCAAGATAACTCGTAGGCACGCTTTAAACTCTGGGTGGGAAGTCTCAGTTTCTCCACCATACGCCGGGAGACAAAATTCTCCATGCTTCCACTATCAATAATGATGGAGCAAAAGTGCTCCTGAATACGAGCGGTGGTGTGAAAGATTCTATGGCGTAGCCATGGGTCGTCAGTGGAGACGCGCGGAGTCAGAAGGCTATGCTGCAAGATGGAGACCAAATGTGTAGGCTGCTCGCCTTTTTCCTTAATACTAGATGTCGGGTGGTCCTAACACTTCCGTAGTGACATCATCATCCCACATCCCATACTCCGGCTCTCGGCCATCTCGACTATCGCGGTGAATCAGCGACGGGGGCACTTAGATGACTTGTGACCCGGCTCCATACACTTGAAGCAACGAAATACAGTCTGAGAGCTCCCCGCTTCTCTTCCCTTGGCGGCAGTAGGTGCTACTCCGGGAGGAGTAGGGGCGGGTAATAACGACCTAGTAGGGACTGGTGCGCTCGGAACGGCTGTCGGGCTAGGCCGAACAGTCAAAGTCGGTGGCGAGGTGTGTGGGGCTCGATCAACGGACCTCTGCACACCCGTCCTGCTCTGGAGGGCTTCCACCCTACGGGCTCGACTGGAGACCTCCTCCAAATCCTGGAAGTCATGTAGCTCCAAGTAGTCTCGGATCACATAACGCAGTCCATCGAGATAACGGCCTACAACCATATGGCCTGCATGAAGTCAGCGACGGGGGCACTTAGATGACTTGTATAAGGCCTGCATGAAGTCCGCTGGGACATACCTCTTCTTAAGTTGAGCTTTGAACTCAACCCAAGTGGTGATCGGAGGCTGTCCCATCGTGAAACGTATGCGTTCGAGCTGACCCCACCATGTGAGTGCGGGTCCCTTCAGTCTTAAGGTCACATACTCCACCTGGTGGTGGTCTGGGATGCGCCTCCAGTTGAGGTATCGCTCTAACCGTTCACTCCAATCGAGGCACACCTCTGGCTCGAGGGTGCCCTCAAAGTCCCCAATGTCTAATCGGATGTCAGCATCCCACCTGGGAGGGTACTGCTGGTCCCGATAATCGGGCTGTGGGTCGTGGATTTGCGGAACTGGGCGCTGTGGGGGTGCAGGTGGAACCAGGTGTTGTGGGGGTGGAGGTGGAACTGGTTGCTGTGGGGGTGCTCCTCCTAAGCAAAATTGGGTTTCTAAGTTGTTGACAGTGGTGCGTAAGCGTAAGACGACTTGAGTCGTGTCTCCCATGGTGGTAGTGAGTGAAGTGACAGCGGCAATAAGTTCCTTCATGCGTTTACCCATGTCGCTCATCCCTCCCTCGAGGTGCTCGTTTCTCGATTCCATGAAATAAATTTAGAAAACACTAAATCAACTCTCGGGAGCGAAACACTCTCGGCTACCCCACAATAGGAGCGAGGTATCCCAGCAGCCACACCAAATTGATGTAGACTCGCGTGACCAACCCAAAAAGTCATGGGCGGAACCTTGACACAACCCTAATTTCAGCGCGCAATCACAACAAGAGCTCCGAGTTTCAAGGAGCGCGGGTGACAAATTAATATGAAATAACCGGTGCACACCCTAACAACGAACACGAACAAGCTCCGCAGAATAGAGTTCACAACAACGTTAATGAAGCAAAGCCAAGCAAACACGGCATAACGAGATGCGATGTGAAGAACGCTACCTTCCAAATAAAGACTTAAAAAATGCTACTCGTCCAATAATATTCAACCAAACAACCAGGAAATGGAGTATCGCAAGGAAAGATCTCACCCAGGGGCTTCGCAAGCCCTATCGGACACGTTCCAGATGGTGAACGGCTGGTCGGCACGCTGGTGGTGGGAATACGGAGGCTGGTCGGCACGCAGGGGGGGGGGGGGGAGCCGGCTGCAAGGATGTCGCCGGCCACCGGTTGGTGGTTGCACGAACAACAAGAAGAGATTGTGCGCCGATCGGAACTGCAGGTGGCTCCACGGGACAGGAACAGGGAAGAAGGATTCCGATCGGGCCGACTGGTGGCTCCACGGGAATAGGGATGGCACGGGCGGAGGTCTGGAGGTTGACGGGGTTCCGCGAGTCCAGAGGGGCGGAGGAATGGAGGAGGACCGCCGACCGGGGAGGCTCCACGAGGCTGGATCGGCCGAAGACAAGGGGGAAGTCGCGGTTTTGCTGGAGGAACAGGAGACGGGATCGAGAACTCGCTCCGGTTTGGGCACCGTGAGAAATCAATTCTCACAATACCAGCTGCCCCTTCTAGGGCTTCCTCCCTTCCTATTTATAGCAAGGTTGGGCTTAATAAATTGGACATTAATATTATCAATGTTTCTTTAATTTGGAAGAATAACACTGTTACGCTCCCGTTACGCTTTGCAGGGCGTCATTATACTCGGCGCAAAGGAGCAACGAACAACGGGGCTGAACCTTTCGGTTCAGCCCCCACTCACTGAACCGGCCGGCCGGGGCTGAACCAAGCGGGTTCAGCCCCATTTGGGGGGGGGGGGGGGGGGCGGCCGACCCCTCTCTTGCCCGGGTATTTATACCCGGGTGGCTCCATTGGGATGGTATGTAAGTATTATTCTACAAGGTATTTCTCCTTCCTTCTTCCTCTCTAACTCTAGTTTTCCCTTAATCCCTCATAGTTCTCTCTTCTTCCTTCTTCTTCCATAACATTTGGTATCAGAGGTGTTCTCTTCTCCGCCATGGTGACCACTCGCACTCAAGAGGAGTCCTCACGGCTTGAAACCTTGGAAGAGAATGTGGTTGGCTTGACGGATTCGATGGCGGCTATGGAAGGGCGGATGGTGGCCCAGATGGAGGAGTTAAAGTCCCTGTTGAAGGGAAAAGGACCGATGAGTACAGATCCCGCCGGATCGGGCCCCAACAGTGCGGACAGCGCGCGATCTGGCCTGCCAGAGGACGGCGGGGTGCGGGGCGATGGGAACCAGTCCGGCGCAGGGTGGCAAGGCTTGGCGGCGGCGGGGCTGGGTCCGGCGGGCTCGGGTCCGCCGATTTCGGCATGCGGAGGGGTCGGCGAACCCGGATCGGGCCGGGGACAGGGCCGGCAGGGCTGGGCGGAGCTGACGGGGCTTCGACCTGGCTGGGAAGAGCCGGCTGGGCTCCGGCGACCTCCAGACCTAGCGGGACAGCAAAGGGCGGGGGGGGGGGGCTTCTCCCTCCTCCCCGTGGGTTTGGGCCGCCGGGCATGGCTGGATTTGGCTAAGCATGGGGCGGACAACCACAACCCCCTCCTTGGGGAAACGGTCAACACCAAGGATATGGAGGATTCGAGCCAGTGGATCCAGGATGACGGGAAGGGGGTCATGGCGCACCACGTTTGGCTCCAGGGTTGACTCGCATGTACTTTCCGGAGTTCAGTGGTGGTGATGCCTTGGAATGGATTCAGAAGGCCGAATTATTTTTCCAGTATCAAGACGTGCCAGAAGGACAATGGGTGCAGTTTGGCGTCCTTCCATTTGAAGGATGACGCTTTCCAATGGACGCAGTGGTTCCTGAGGGGATGCGAGCACATGCCGTGGGGGGAGTTTGTGGAAGGGTTTGCGGCCCAATTCGGACCATTGGAGTATGAGAACTTTGAAGCCCTTCTTCAGAAGCTTCGACAGAAAGGCTCGGTGATGGAGTACCGCACTGAGTTCGAAAAGTTGGCGAATCGGGTGCAGTGGCCGGAAAGGACACTTTTTAGTTGCTTCATATCAGGCCTCAAGGAGCATCTCCGTGATGAAGAGCAGGCGCTTATGCCTCGTTCGTTAAATCACGCTATCACTTTGGCGCGTATCCAGGAGGAGAGGTTCAACAGGCAGCGGACACGTACTATGAGCAGGCCACCTGCGGCCCCAGTTACAGTAGCACGGCGGGAGCCGCCAACGGGCAGCAAGCCGACAGTGACTCGTCTGTCGTGGAGTGAGCTCGCGGCCCGGAAGGAGAAGGGGCTATGTTTCAACTGCGACGAGAAGTTCATGCCTGGCCATAAATGCTAGAAAATATAGGTCTTCATGTTGCACGAGGATACAGATGACGAGCCGGCTCCAGAGGAGGAGTTGGAGGTGGACTTGGATGAGACCGAGTTCGGGGTTTCCATACATGCTCTCGAAGGGTGCGCTCCTCCGCTTACCATGCGTCTGGCGGGCCGGATTGCCCAGGAGAAGCTTACAATCTTGGTGGACAGTGGGAGCACCCACAACTTTATTCATCCAGCAGTGGCTAAGCGCGTTGGGCATGTGATCGACAAGGGAGCTGCCTTTCATGTTATGGTGACGGATGGTAGCAAACTGCAGTGCGTAGGGGTGATGAAGGGAGTGGAGCTGCGGATACACGGTTATGTGGGACGAACCGACGTCTATCTGTTACCCATTCGGGGCTCAGACATGGTGTTATGGGTGCAGTGGCTGCGCCAGTTGCAGCGGGTGACGTTCGACTGGGAGCATATGACGATGGAGTTCATTCATGGGGAGAAGCAGTTCTGTCTACGGGGTATCATATCTTCTCCCATCAAGGAGATCTCTCTTCGTAGCATGCAACGATTGGGCGGCGAAGGACGGATGATGGCCGTTCAAGCAGACGACACCGCATCATCTAAGGTACCAGTTCAGTTACAGTCACTTCTGACAGACTATTCTGATGTTTTTCAGGAGCCACGCACCTTGCCACCGCCCCGATTTCGGGATCATCACATTCCGCTCAAGGCGGGAGCCGAACCCACAAATATTCGTCCATATTGCTACCCTCATATTCAAAAGACGGAAATTGAGCGTAGTGTCCGCGAGATGCTGGAGGCAGGCATTATTCGGCCGAGTACAAGTTCCTTCTCGGCCCCCATTATTCTGGTCAAGAAGAAAGACGGTTCTTGGAGATTCTGTGTGGATTACCGGGCTTTGAATAGTGCTACGGTAAAGGATAACTTTCCGATCCCTCACATCGAAGAGTTACTGGATGAGCTGCATGGCGCACACAGGTTTACCAAGCTCGATCTACGATTGGGCTAACTATCAGATTCTGATGGCAGAGGAGGACATTCATAAAACAACATTTCAGACACATGACGACCACTATGAGTTCTTAGTCATGCCCAATGGGGTGACGGGAGGACCCTCCACCTTTCAGGCCAACATGAACGAGATGTTTCGGGACTTCCTGCGGATCTTTGTATTGATCTTTTTTGATGACATCCTCATCTACAGCGCCAATTGGGAGGACCATGTGGGCCATGTCGAGCAGGTGTTAGGCCGACTTCGTCATCATCGGCTCTATGCCAAACGTTCCAAGTGCTCCTTCGGCCAGGAGGAGGTGGAGTACTTGGGCCATTTGGTCTCCGGCCAGGGGGTGCGGGCCGACCCGCGGAAGATTCAGGGCATGCAGTCTTGGCCGCGCCCTGTTACAGTTCGTGCGTTGCGAAGTTTTCTTGGGCTTACAGGATATTACCGGCGGTTTGTCCGGGATTACGGGAAGATCGCTCGTCCTTTGACTCAGCTGCTGCAGAAGGATTCTTTCTCTTGGAGTGAGGAAGCTGAGGTGGCATTCCAGGCCCTCAAACAGGCCATGACTACCACACTGGTTCTTGCTTTACCGGATTTCACCAAGGAGTTTATTCTGGAGACGTATGCGTCCGACCTGGGCATTGGGGCGGTGTTGATGCAGGCGGGGCGGCCGTTGGCCTACTACAGCAAGGCTCTGGCTCCACGCACCTTGGGTTTGTCCACATATGAGAAGGAAATGCTGGCTATCATTCATGCGGTGGCTCTATGACGACCATATTTGTTGGGTCGGCACTTTACTATCCGTACTGACCACCAGAGCTTGAAGCACTTTTTGGAGCAACGAGTTTCCTCTCCTTTGCAGCAAAAGTGGGTTACTAAACTTCTTGGCTACGATTATGAGATTGTCTATCGCCGGGGTAAAGAGAACGTAGTAGCGGATGCTCTTTCCCGCATACCGGAGAGCACTCTCGCTCACATCTTGGGACCGTTGGTGGACTCCTTGGAGGATATTCAGGAGGAGGTCTTGAGGTCAGATTCCTTACGTCCCTTGGTGGAGGCTTTGCAGCGGGGCGAGACAGTGGCTGTTGGTTATCACTTGTGTAATGACCGGCTATATTATCGGGGCCGGGTGGTTGTGCCCGCCGATTCAGCATGGAAGACGGTTATGATGCATGAGTTTCACTCTTCGCCGACTGGAGGGCACGCAGGGGTGCTCCGGACCCTGCAGAGGGCGCGAGCAAATGTTTTTTGGGCTGGTATGCGGCGGGACATACAACAGTTTGTACGACAGTGTGACGTCTGCCAGCGTCAGAAGTATGAGACTTCCTCTCCGGCTGGCTTACTGGTTCCCTTGGAGATTCCACAGCATATTTGGGACACGGTCTCCCTTGACTTCATTGATGGGCTGCCCAAGTCCAAGGGGAAGTCGGTGATATTGGTGGTGGTTGACAAACTTTCTAAGTACGGACACTTCCTGGCTCTCAGTCATCCGTATACAGGCGAGTCCGTCGCCGCGCTCCTTGCTCGGGAGATTGTTCTCTTACACGGCCTTCCTCGTGCCATCATTTCTGACCGGGACCCTACCTTCGTTAGTGAGTTCTGGAGGGAGCTTTTCAGGCTGCAGGGTACTCGCCTACATTTCAGCACGGCGCACCATCCCCAGTCGGATGGCCAGACTGAGGTTCTCAACAGAGGGGTTATTGGGAAAATGATTTCTCTTAACCCCTAAAAATAAGTTAAAGAAGAATTCTAAGAATGAAAAATAAAGCTAAGTAAATATGCGTCGAATACTATTCGACGCAACGTCGAAATGAAGTCGACGTTTTCTTCAGATTGAGTCGAAGTAACTTTAGGAAGATTTCGACGTATGTGTTGTCGACGTTACTCTGATTTTTAGTCGACGCATCTAATGTAGTCGACGCACCTTCCTTATTCTCCTCTCGACGTCCAGACAGGATGTATTCGACGTTTGCGTCGAATGGTAATCGACGCACGTCGATTTATGTGACAGATCTAAATATGCGCCAGATCTCTTTCCTTCTTTCAGTAGATCTGATTTGTATGGAATAATGTTAATATTTTATAGCCGTTCTGAATCATTCTTTCTTTCTATTTGATTTTTGGCTAATCTGATTAACTCTATTTTGGATATCATTTGAAATCGGGATTCATTCTTTCCTTCTACTGAAAATGTTATTATGGAAATATTTCTTTCTTTCTAATACTTTGCCTGCTAATTGATTACTCTCCTTTAGTATTATTTGATTGAAATAGAGCTATAAATAAAGAGGAGGTCGGCAAAAGAAGTAGTCAAGTGATTCACCATTTTTACATTTGAAAAGAGGAAAAGCTCCCAAGTGAAAAAGAGAGAATTGAGAAATAGTCCTGCAGCAATATTCAAGCATTCTTCTTCCTCTGCTTCTGAAGTCACCCTGCTGCAAATTCTGATAGCTCTCACATAAGAGAGAAAAGCTACAAATCTTCTTCTCTCTATAGAAGAAAGATTTAATTCACTTCTTGTGCTTCCAATCTTCTTGCTAGGAAGAAGATTCATTCTTGTTCTTATTTCTTTCTTATTTTTACTTAAACATTCTAAAAGAGTTCTTAGAATCTCTCTTCAAAAAATTCAGTGTACTGGTTCTAAGAGTCTCCTTTTCAAAAGACTCAGTTGGTTCTAAGAGTCTCCTTGTCAAAAGACTCAGGGTGGTTCTAAGAGTCTCCTTATCAAAAGACTCAGTGCAAGATAGTGAATTCCTACCAAGGGGGTAGAAGAGTGGACTACCCAAAGTTTGGGGAACCACTATATTTTCTTGTGTTGTGCTGTGATTTCTTTTCTTGCATTTACTTTCTTTATTTGTTTAATTCTTGTTGGTGTGTGGGAAGCTATAATCTGTGATCATACACATATATATATATTAACATTGCACAAAATATTTTTTAATCTCTATTCACCCCCCCTCTAGAGAATTCTAGTGAGGTTAACTGTGCACTTTCAATTGGTATCAGAGGGAGGTTGATCTAAAAAGGTTAACTCCTTGATCAAAAAGATCCTACCTCTTGTTTTTATATATATATATTTTTTAAATTATTTTCATGGCACAAATCAAAGATTATGCTTCCACCAGACCACCAATTTGCAACCTTGAAAAGTTTACACTTTGGAAAACAAGAATTAGAATCTATTTAAACTCTATTGATGATGAATTATTTAATGTTGTTATGACAGGTCCCCCCAAGCCATTCAAAAAGGATTCAAGTGGAAAAGCAACTGAAACACTTGCTCCAAAGGCTGAATGGACAGAAGAGGAAAAGAAAGCCCAAGCATATGATGCCAAGGTTATGAATATCCTAGTTTCAACTCTCTCAGATGAAATCTTCCAAAAGATTGCTGAGTGTGAGTCAGCTAAGGAAGTATGGGAAGCTCTCACCAAAATGGTTGAGGGAAGTGCTGATGAGAAAAAGGACAGAAAGACACTACTCATCTCCCAATATGAAAACTTCCAAAAGAAAGAAAGTGAAAGTGTTGCTGACATGTATTCAAGATTCAGCCTCATAGTCAATGAATTGAGAACACTTGAGAAGGACATATCTCTTACTGAGATAAATGACAAATTGCTGACTTGCTTCCCTAACTCTTGGGATTCAAGAATCTGGCCAATCAAAGACTTCAGAAGTCAAAAAGAAATCTCAACAGATGTCCTGTTGGGTAAATTAAAATCCTATGAACAACTGTTGAAAACAAGGGCTGAGAAAGAAGAGAAAGAAAAGGCTCCTCCACTCCCAAAAGAAAAGAGTATTGCTTTGAAGGCTGTTGAAGGAGAACCCTCTACAAGTGATGAGGAGCTGATCAGTCTACTGGTCAGAAGGTTCAAGAAGTGGATCAAAACAGAAGGATCCAGAGGAAGAGACTCAAAAACCAGGTATAATAAAACACCTATTAAAGAGATTATATGCTACTCTTGCAGGAAACCTGGACACATTGCACCTGAATGTCCTAAAGAGATCAACAATAAGAAGGATCTAAAAAGAACAGATCTAAAGAAGAAGAAGAAAGAAAAAGGATTCATTGCTCAATCTTGGAGTGATTCAGAATCTGAAGGAAGTACCTCATCAGATAATGATCAGCAAGAGGTCAAGCAAGAGGAAACCTGTCTGATGGCCACTGAGAAGCCTGATGATACATCTATGGTAAATATACTTGATAATATAGATTTCTCTTCTACTGATTTCAAACAAAGTTTCAAAGAATTCTGTTTAGATCTAATCAAATCTGAAAAAGAAGTAAAAGAATTAAGAATTGAATTAAAAAATCTCAAACAGGTAAATACACATCATAAAAATTATAAGCTCAATCTAGAACTCTCAGAAGAGGAATTAGACAAAGTCTATTCAGAAAATCTAACACTAAGGAAGGAGCTTGCAAAGGCTAAAGTCTTTGAAGACTCTCTAAATGGAAGAGGTCAGAAGCTCAAAAATATGTCTGAGAATCTCACTAATAGATTTAGACAGATAAATCAGAATACTAATGAAGCATCTAAACCTCAAACATCCAGCAAATCTGTCTGGAAACATCCAATTCACTTCACCAGGGAGAATTATCTAACAGGAGAAATATCACAAGAAAGCCCTGAAATAACCACTGTTTTTAATAAACCTAATCCCATTACAGATAAAGGAATCTTAGGAAAATATCCTCACAAAAAATTTGAACATGCGTCGAATTCTTACCAACGTGCGTCAAGTTCTAATCGACGCTTACACCAAAATGCGTCGACTTCTACTCAACGCAACCTCTCTCATGCTTCGACTGAAAAAAGACTCAGAATGAAGAAAGCGTCGAATTCATATCGACGCAACCATAAGTCTACGTCGAATCCCTATCGACGCAATAAATCAGACAGAAAATTTTCTGTTTCCAAACAGGCCTCTCAATCCATGTCCTTCTATTATAAACATTATTTCCGTGATATCATCCAAGAAGATTGGTATGATAAGCCAGTACCCCATAAGAAGGAAGGATATCCTGAAAGACCCACTTATTCTTTTATTAAATCTTTTACTAATGAGAGGAAGGGACCCCAGCTTAGCAGGGTCTAAACTAATGTTTAAAATTTTATGTGCAGATGTATCACATCTCCAGGATGGTGTGGTACTTGGACAGTGGATGCTCCATGCACATGACAGGATGCAAAAACCTATTAATCAACTTTGAGGATAGACTTGGACCATCAGTAACCTTTGGAGATTCTAGCTGTGGCCAAACCAAGGGCTTTGGAGATTTCAAAGAAGGGAAAGTCACCTTCAAGAATGTGGCAGTAGTCAAAGGACTAAAGCACAATCTGATAAGTATAAGTCAGATATGTGAAAATGGTAGGTATGAGGTAAAATTCACCACTATTCTGCCATATTATTGATATCAAGACTGGTGCTACAGTACTAAATGGAACTAGAAAAGGAAAAGTATATGTAGTGGACTTTAGCTCTTCACCCACAGAAGTTTGCTTATTCAACAATATCATAGATAAAAATGAACTATGGCATAGGAGACTAGGTCATCTAAACTACAAAACCATTAGTAAACTAGCAAAGAATAACCTAGTCAGAGGTTTACCAAAGGGTAGGTACTCTAAGGATTCTCCATGCAGACCTTGCCAACTGGGAAAACAGACCAAATCATCTTTCAAACCCATTGGTAAGGATGACTCTCCCAGGGCCCTATACTTACTACACATGGATCTCTTTGGTCCCATATCCACTCAGAGCTTAGGTGGAAAATCCTATACCTTGGTTATTGTTGATGATTATTCTAGGTTTAGCTGGGTATTCTTTCTAAGGGTTAAATCTGAAACCCATAAAATTCTCTCAAAATTCATAAAACAGATTCAATCTGAGTTCAACTCCAATGTTTCAATTATAAGAAGTGATCATGGGACTGAATTTGAGAATCAGATGATTTGTAGTTTCTGTGAGGAAAAAGGTATTAAACAAAGCTTCTCAGCACCTAGAACTCCTCACCAAAATGGAGTTGCTGAGAGGAAGAATAGAACTTTAATAGAATCAGGAAGGACCCTGCTTGCAGAATCAGGATTACCAAAAACCTTTTGGGCTGAAGCAGTCAACACTGCAAACTATGTTCTAAATAGAAGCCTCATACACAAAACTAAATCAAAGACTCCATATGAGCTCCTGAAAAATAAAACACCCACTGTTAAATATTTTAAAATTTTTGGATGTGCTTGCTTTATTCTAAACAATGGGAAAGATCATCTTGCCAAATTTGACAAGAAGTCTGATGATGGAATATTTCTGGGATACTCATCATCTAGTAAAGCCTATAGGTGCTACAATAGAAGAACTCTTAAAATTGAAGAATCCATGCACATTGTATTTGATGAAACTAACATGCTACTTAAGGGGGAAGAGACTCCCACCAGTTCTTTTCCACAGGAAAACAACAGCATAGAAACCCAGCTTGAGCAACTAGCTCTAGAGAACACAGATAATGGAAAGGAAAACCAGTTAGAGGAACCAAGTGAGGAGTCTGAACAAGAAACCTCAGAAAAGAGCATTCAAGACCCATTTCCACAAGAAAACATAGTTCAGGAAGAACAATTGAACAATGATCTCATTGAGAATGAAGAAGAAGAACAACTGACAAGTTCAAGCAGAACAGGGATCAATTTGAAGGATCATCCACAAACTCAAGTAATTGGAGACCCCAATACAGGAGTAAGAACAAGACACCAGGTCTTCACTGGGATGGTGCTCCAATGCTTCCTATCACAAGTTGAACCAAAGAAGTTTGAGGAAGCAAATTGTGATCCTCACTGGATTATGGCCATGCAAGAAGAACTAGGCCAATTTGAAAGAAACAAAGTATGGAATTTAATGGAAAGACCAAGAAACTACCCAGTGATTGGCACAAAATGGGTATATAGAAACAAATTAGATTCCACTGGAGTAATTGTCAGGAACAAGGCAAGACTTGTAGCACAAGGATATAAACAAGAAGAAGGAATAAACTACAATCAAACCTTTGCTCCAGTAGCCAGACTGGAAGCAATTAGACTCTTTCTTGCCTATGCAGCTTTCAGGAAGATGAAAGTATATCAGATGGATGTCAAGAGTGCTTTTCTGAATGATGACCTTCAAGAAGAGGTATATGTGGAGCAACCACCAGGTTTTGTTAATCCCTCCTCTCCTAACTTTGTTTATAAACTCAACAAAGCACTATATGGTCTTAAGCAAGCTCCTAGAGCTTGGTATGAAACTCTCTCTAACTTTCTTTTGGAAAATTCCTTTGAAAGAGGAAAAGTAGACATGACACTCTTTACTAGAACCCATAAAAACCAACTTCTTCTTGTTCAAATATATGTAGATGATATCATCTTTAGCTCAACACATCCTAAACTGTGTAAAAGATTTGCTAATCTCATGCAATCTAAATTTGAAATGAGTAGTATGGGAGAACTCTCATATTTCTTAGGATTACAAGTAAAAAAAAGTAGTGAAGAAATCTTTATCTCACAATCAAAGTACACTAAAGAGCTAATCAAAAAGTTTGGTATGGAATCAGTCTCCTCTATGAAAACTCCCATGGCAACAAATGCCATTATAGAAAAAGATGACAAGGGAAAATCAATAGATCAAAAGACATATAGGGCAATCATAGGATCCCTTCTATATCTCACTGCTAGCAGACCTGACATTATGTTTGCAACTTGCATATGTGCTAGATTTCAGGTTGAACCAAAGGAATCCCATCTCACCTCTGTAAAAAGGATTCTTAGATACCTAAAGGAAACTCCTGAACTAGGTCTATGGTATTCAGCAGAAACCAACTTTGAATTAATAGGTTTCTCAGATGCAGACTATGCTGGATGTAGGGTTGATAGAAAAAGCACATCTGACACTTGCCAATTCTTAGGTGACAGATTAATCTCATGGTTTAGTAAGAAACAAACCTCAGTCTCAACCTCAACAGCAGAGGCTGAATATATAGCTGCTGGGAGCTGTTGTTCACAAATCTTGTGGATGCAAAATAAGCTTCTTGACTACAAACTGGAAGTCAATAACTCTAAGATTTATTGTGATAGCTCTAGTGCTATATCTATAGCATCTAACCCAGTCCTTCATAGTAGAACCAAACACATAGAGATCAGACATCACTTCCTTAGAGACAATGTTGAAAAAGGTAAGATAACCTTAGAATATATACCCACAGAAAGTCAAAGAGCAGACATTTTTACAAAACCCTTGGATGAAAACAAGCACAACTACTTCATAAACACCTTTGGAATGCTTGATGGAAGCTTGTAAACACCATTGTTAGGGAACTCTAAAGGAATCAGACAATCTAAGAAAACTTCTTGCAGATGCGTCGAATACATATCGACGCTCCGTCGAGACAAACTCGACGCTGACACCAATTTCCATCAGACAAAGTTACGTCGATCTTTTATCGACGCACCGTCGAATTCATATCGACGCATTACTATGATCACGTCGATAGAACTCAAGGCTGGCCAATCTCCACGGAGCGCCGACTCTATATCGACGCAAACGTCGACATCCATTCGACGTAACGACGACTTCAGGTTAAAATTAGAATCAAATCCTTACTTCCTCTTCTGACGATTGGATTACCTTGATTTCTGTTTTCTTTCTCGACGTTTCATCTTCTTTAAATAATACTTCTTATTTCATAACATATACCTTTTTGAACCCGCCAAAACTTTGTCTTCCACCTCTCTCTCTTTCTGCATCAATGGCGCCTACTCCTGTTCAAACTGCCCTTATCAAAGTGATGAACGATGCTCTGGAAAATCTTCTCACCGACTTCCAGGCACGTCTAACCAACTTCTCCAATGAATGTGCCAATATGATCACCACCTGTGAAGCCAAATTGGCCACCCTATCTGCCTCTCTTCCTGAGCTTCATGCTCTTCTTCGAGAAGAACCTCTGTCGCCACAAAGGTTTACATCCTTCCTGAAAGATATAAACCAGGGGGAGAGTTGCTCCAGAAATCCCTCTTGCCAGGTCTTTGATCTCACTTAAAGCTCAGGTTTAACTCTCTTCTCTCCAACTCTAAGTATTCTCTCTAACTATTACTCCAATTCCATTATAGGCTCCACTCCTCTCAAATCACTCTGACTACACCTTCATCAAACATTTTGGTGAATCCTCCTCTTACAACACTGAAGGGGAGCATGCTGTGGATTCAGCATTCATAGTTGATAATCCATATAACAAGGGGGGAGATTCCTGTAGTAAAGAACCCAGAAATCCAGGGGGAGGAAGAAGCAGTCACCTCTGATGATTGGAATGGACATATATGGATTGATGCACCCTTATGTGAGGAGGAACTTCAACATCACTCCCCTGGCTTCTCTGCCAGTTACATCAAGCTGAAGACACCTCTACTTGAAGACATCCCTACAAAAGAGCTTGGAGGAGACAATCATCCCTCAGCAGAGATCATTCTACCTGAAGTCATTCTGCCTTCTATTGCAGAACAGACTCCTCTTCTTGATATTGTTCCCTCTCCACCCAAAGAGAAAACTCACTCTCCTTCATCTCCTCCTCTACCCCTACCTCCACTTCAACCTTCTTCTCTACCTCCTCTGCTACCTCTACCTCCACAAGTGGCAAGCTTCTCCAAACAAATCCTACCTAGGCAAAGTTCAGGAGGACAGATGAAAAGGAAAAGAGAAGCCATTCCCTACTGGCAAAACTTCTCCAAAGAAGAAAGGAGAGAGTATGCAAAAGAAAGGAAGTATAGAAAAGCATGTGAGCAAATAAAAAGATTTGAAAAGATGCCTATTATCACTCCTAACAGCCCTGTGAAGGAGTACCATGACCCTGACATGGAAAAAAGGCATGAAGAGATACGAGAAAGAGAACTGTATGAATATGAAGCAGCTAGGAAAGAAGTGGAAGATAAAAGGAATGCCTGGATAGAAAAGATCAACAAGGGAATGACTAAAGAACAAATTCTTGCTGAATCTTCTATCAGAATTCCAAAGAATTTGTTTGATATTGAAGCTTATCAAAAGAAAAACCCTCAGGCAGGGATCATCCTAGATAAAGGTCAAAAACACAAGAAGGGTGTAGGGTGTACAGAAGATACTTACATTCCCTACAAGAAGCCCAACAGACCTATAAAATTATACAAGTGGCATGCCTCACCCTGGAAAGGGAAAGGAAAAATGGCTGACATTCCAGAGAAGCAGCAATCAGAAAAGAAAATAAAATATAGGCCCAAGGTTGATAACAAGGGACCACCTGAGATCAAGCCTACTGAAAAGAAAGTTCAAAACATTACAATTGAGATGATTGATGAAAAGGCAGCAATCATCATCAGCAAATGCTACTCCATAAATGACACAATCCCTGATGGTGATAAACTATTGGAAAAACTGCATACAATCATCAGGAATGTCCAAGAATGACCTGATAGAGTCAGGGGCTACATTCTTGATGCTATTGAAAACTTATCTAGGAAACTTTATTCTGCTTTTGTCAACTTCATGTACAAAAAGAAGTTTCTGGTTTAAATTTTTGTGAAAGACAAATACTTGTCATATGCTTTCTTTTTCCAATTTCTCTTCTGATTATTTAATATATTTCTTATCCTTACAAATGCTATGCTGGGTTAATTATATGCTAGTACAATTTCTCTCTAAATAGGGTTAAGACAAATAGGGGGAGATTATTGGGAAAATGATTTCTCTTAACCCCTAAAAATAAGTTAAAGAAGAATTCTAAGAATGAAAAATAAGGCTAAGTAAATATGCGTCGAATACTATTCGACGCAACGTCGAAATGAAGTCGACATTTCCTTCAGATTGAGTCGAAGTAACTTTAGGAAGATTTCGACGTATGTGTTGTCGACGTTACTCTGATTTCTAGTCGACGCATCTAATGTAGTCGACGCACCTTTGTCGACGCACCTTCCTTATTCTCCTCTCGACGTCCAGACAGGATGTATTCGACGCTTGCGTCGAATGGTAATCGACGCACGTCGATTTATGTGACAGATCTAAATATGCGCCAGATCTCTTTCCTTCTTTCAGTAGATCTGATTTGTATGGAATAATGTTAATATTTTATAGCCGTTCTGAATCATTCTTTCCTTCTATTTGATTCTTGGCTAATCTGATTAACTCTATTTTGGATATCATTTGAAATCGGGATTCATTCTTTCCTTCTACTGAAAATGTTATTATGGAAATATTTCTTTCTTTCTAATACTCTGCCTGCTAATTGATTACTCTCCTTTAGTATTATTTGATTGAAACAGAGCTATAAATAAAGAGGAGGTCGGCAGAAGAAGTAGTCAAGTGATTCACCATTTTTACATTTGAAAAGAGGAAAAACTCCCAAGTGAAAAAGAGATAATTGAGAAATAGTCCTGCAGCAATATTCAAGCATTCTTCTTCCTCTGCTTCTGAAGTCACCCTGCTGCAAATTCTGATAGCTCTCACATAAGAGAGAAAAGCTACAAATCTTCTTCTCTCTATAGAAGAAAGATTTAATTCACTTCTTGTGCTTCCAATCTTCTTGCTAGGAAGAAGATTCATTCTTGTTCTTATTTCTTTCTCCTTTCTTATTTTTACTTAAACATTCTAAAAGAGTTTTTAGAATCTCTCTTCAAAAAATTCAGTGTACTGGTTCTAAGAGTCTCATTTTCAAAAGACTCAGTTGGTTCTAAGAGTCTCCTTGTCAAAAGACTCAGGGTGGTTCTAAGAGTCTCCTTATCAAAAGACTCAGTGCAAGATAGTGAATTCCTACCAAGGGGGTAGAAGAGTGGACTACCCAAAGTTTGGGGAACCACTATATTTTCTTGTGTTGTGCTGTGATTTCTTTTCTTGCATTTACTTTCTTTATTTGTTTAATTCTTGTTGGTGTGTGAGAAGCTATAATCTGTGATCATACACATATATATATTAACATTGCACAAAATATTTTTTAATCTTTATTCACCCCCCCTCTAGAGAATTCTAGTGAGGTTAACTGTGCACTTTCAGGGGTCGAGAAAATTCTTCGCTGCTTTGTGATGGATGAGCCGAGGAGTTGGCCGGACTGGTTACATTGGGCCGAATATTGCTACAACACGTCCTATCACACCGCCAGCAGGATGACGCCGTTTGAGGTCGTTTACGGGCGGCCGCCCCGACGTTGGGTAGCTACGAGCCGGGCAGTACGGCTATCCCGGCAGTTGAGCGGGCTCTTCGTGATCGGGATCACATGTTGGTCACTCTTCGGGAGAATCTTCGCCTCGCGCAGGATCGCATGAAGACGCGGGCGGACAAGCACCGCACGGAACGGGAGTTCGCGGTGGGTGACGAAGTGTTTTTGAAGCTCCAGCCCTATCGGCAGTTGTCGGTTGCTCATCGCGACAATCAGAAGCTGTCCCCTCGCTACTATGGTCCCTTTCGTGTGCTCAGAAGGGTGGGGCCGGTGGCTTATACTTTGGCCTTGCCAGAAGGCTCCCGTATTCATCCGACTTTCCATGTGTCCTTGCTCAAGCGGAAGGTGGGCCCTCATGTTCAGCCCAGCACTCTTCTACCCGATGCTACTTCTTCGGGTGAGTTACGCCCACTTCCGGAAGATGTCGTGACGCTTAGGTGGAAGCACCGGGGCACGGAATACCGCCCCGAACTCTTGATTAAATGACAGAATCTCTCGTCAGCACATAACTCTTGGGTGGATTTCTTGGATTTCAAGGCGCTCTACCCCGACTACCACCTTGGGGACAAGTTGGTTCTTGATGGGGAGGGGAATGTTACGCCCCCGTTACGCTTTGCAGGGCGTCATTATACTCGGCGCAAAGGAGCAACGAACAACGGGGCTGAACCTTTCACTGAACCGGCCGGCCGGGGCTGAACCAAGCGGGTTCAGCCCCATTTGGGGGGGGGGGGGGGGGGGGGGGGCGGCCGGCCCCTCTTTTGCCCGGGTATTTATACCCGGGTGGCTCCATTGGGATGGTATACAAGTATTATTCTACAAGGTATTTCTCCCTCCTTCCTCTCTAACCCTAGTTTTCCCTTAATCCCTCATAGTTCTCTCTTCTTCCATCTTCTTCCATAACAAACACTCACCTCACCGCCTCTCGTCACACCGGGCCGATTCATTCAGGGTCACGTGAGTTGGCCGGGCTCACATGCCGGATACAAAATTTGCGCGGCGCGCTACATTGAAGTCAAAATAGCAAACAACAACAAATAAACTTGCGCGGCGTGCTACAACGAAATCAAAAATAAAAGACCAACAAAACTACCTAGTGCGCGAAAATAAAAAGACAAAAAATGGAAAATTTAAGACGTCGCCAGGGTTGCACCAGGGGTAGTCCACTTCGAGCCAAAAAAGATGCTTGCACCTGTGTTCGTTCGAATATGGGTTGTCACAGTTGAAACAAAGGCCTTAGACACGACGTTCTGTTATCTCTGCCCGTGATAGTCGCTTGATGACAGGGGTGACGCTGGATTCCTTACCCATAAGTAGTGTGGACAAACTGCTAGAACAAGGAGTTTGTGTGTCCTCACGCTGACTGCCCCTGTACCCGCCATTAGGAGATGCTTCTCACAAATGTGGGCGAGGCTCATGGCCGTGCTAAGGTCCTGCGGGGCTTGGAACTCAACATCGAGGCGCAACCGATCGTGCAGGCTGGCAGTGAAGATATGCACCTGGTGCTCTGGCAAGATAGAAGGAACGCATACAAGTAACATCTGAAAGCTCTCCAAGTGAACCATCCACAAATCCAGATTGCTTGAGATTGACGAGCTTGCCCAAGAGATTGCTGCAGAGAGGCGGCCCAAAACGCAGATTGCATGCATGCTTGAAGGTGGCCCAAGTCATGATAAGGGTTTCTAGAGCCAGTTGGCCATATCATAGCTGTGTCGAGCCCAAGAGGTGGAAGGAAGTCAACCCGATCCAATATTCCAATGGTGTGAGCTGGTTAGCAAAAAAGTGCTCAAAATGTGTGAGCCATGCCAGTGGATCGCTCTTGCCGTCAAAGAGGGGAAAATCCAACTTCACATAACTCAGAACACTCCTCCTGTTGACCGAGGGCATGGGATTCGGAAGGCACGATTGGTGCGCCCTGATTAGAACTCGTTGAGAGGTCGGGGGATGGCTGGGAGGTCCCCGGTAGGGAAGACCCTCTAAGAGGTTAATCAAAGCCGTTATCGAGCCTGTTGTTGAACCTAAATATTCATCAACTTTTGCATGGCCTTCATGATGTTCGCGAGGGTAAGACCACCCTCTTCCATGGTCGCAGGAGGTACGCGGGGCCCGTTCAGAGGTGGGAGAAGTGGGGGCAGCGGGATGGAAGCCCGGATGCTGCTGACTAGGCATGGAAGCAGCGGGGCTGCGACGTGGGAGGGCTGGGAGGTTCGTCGGTAGGTGAGAGTGGTTCAGCTGGATGGAGTAGGGAAAACCACAGTAGGGGGAGGCAAATACGATTATATCGGCGCTGTCGGCTGAACGACCAACAAGTGCGTCGCAATCGGTGCGGCAACGGCAGGAGGAGGCGCGTGGAAGTCGTCAAGGGAAGGTGTGGCGGGATCGAGAGTTGCTGGCGACGCGTGAGGTGCTGTGTCGCCGGGTTCAGTGGTTGCTGTCGACGAGGGAGGCGTGGGATGATCGTCGAGGAAGAAAACGTCCATGGAGAATTCGTCGGTTTGAGAATGCGCGTGCGAGAGTCGCTGCTGGGCGTGCAGAAGTCCTCCACGGAATGCGTGTGCTGTCCGGAGGAGGGAGGTAGCTCTGATACCAAGATGATATGAGCCTCTGATTGGGAGTGGGTGCGCAATCTTGAGTGGGAGAAATCTCGGAGAGGATCGTCACGACCCTTCCTAGACCTAGCCTTCCCAATGACGGTAGATCCTCGGGATCCGGGCTCGACCAAGAGAGGAGGGAAGAGGGGAGCCTTGCTCAAGCCTAGCCCTAGCAAAGAGGATGAAGGAAGGAGGAGATTCAAGAGAGAGGGAGAATTGGGGTTTAATCTTTCTTAACCATCAAGCCCATTCTCCCCACCTATATATATTGAGAGGAAAATGTTTAACAAAAAGGAGAGAATAATAGAGCGCGACAAATAAAGATAAAATGTACTACTAGATACACATCATCCCGGACATGCGTCGTCACCCCTTCGCCCCATAACACATAGGTTCTAGCAAATTATATGATAGTATATAATTAGAAATATCAATGAAGGCAGCTCTTATCAGATATAAATGATAAATACAGTTTCATAAGGCTGATCCGAAATGGTTGAGGTAAGGTTGGAGATGATAATGCTGATATGCACAGTATTTAATTTTAGCTATTGCAAGTCTTAAAATGGCATTCAAATATGAGTATAATTTAAAGACGAGTTTGGAATGAGGTCCAGGTTGCATATATTACTGTATGAATCCTGAACATGTTATGTTGGCTTGTTTCACTGAACATTTCAACTAAATCATGATAATGTATACCATGATTTATGTGGGAATAAAATGCCATATATGAAGCAAACTGTAGAGAAGAGCGAAACTTGTATGTCTTTCTTGTCTTGTATACAAAAGGAGAGTACATATTTATAGGAGAGAGAAGAGAGAGAGAGAGAGAGAAATCCTATACACAATGTGGGACTAAAGAGATATAGAAGAGAAGTAAATGGACCACCAAATGGGCCAAACATATGGGCTATTTCAACACTCCCCCGCAAGCTGGAGCGTACAAATCGTATGCACCAAGCTTGGATAAGCATTGATAGAAGAGGGTACTGGATAGTGCCTTTGTGAGGACATCCGCAACTTGTTCAGTACCAGGGACATGTTTTAGCTCGAACTTCTTCATTTGTACTTTCTCCCGGATAAAGTGGCAGTCGACCTCGATATGCTTGGTTCTTTCGTGGAAGACCGGGTTCTTGACAATATGTATAGCAGCCTGACTGTCGCAGAGTAGAAGAGCAGGAGCAGGAAGTTTTACCCCAAGATCCGTGAGAAGACTTTCAAGCCATGTAAGTTCAGAGACCACAGATGCCATTGCCCTGTATTCTGCTTCTGCTGAGGAGCGCGCAACCACTGCTTGTTTCTTGCTACGCCAGGTAATCAAATGTCCTCCGAAGTACGTACAGAAGCCACTGGTTGACCGACGATCATCCAGAGAGCCGGCATAGTCAGCATCAGAGTATGCCACCAGTGTTGGAGTTGAGGATGAGGTTTTGTATACCAAGCCTTGACCAGGAGCAGCTTTTAGATATCAGAGAATCCGTTCCACAGCCTGAAGATGAGAGGAACGAGGGGCGTGCATGTAACGACTGGCAATACCGACAACGAAGGAGATATCTGGTCTTGTAACAGTCAGATAGATCAATTTTCCTACTAGACGGCGATAGTACTCCGGGTTCTGGAGCAAGAGATCAAAGTCAGAGGACTGAGCACAAATCTTGTGATTTGCGTCCATTGGAGTGTTGATGGGTTTGCAGCCGGAGTAGCCTGCATCATGAAGAAGATCGAGACAATACTTTCTCTGAGATAGAACAAGGCCATCTGGTTGCCTGGCTACCTCCAGGCCCAGGAAGTAATGAAGATTCCCCAAATCTTTTGTTTGGAACACAGAGCTGAGTTGTTGCTTGATCGCCTGAATTCCTTTTCAGTCGTTGCCTGTGATAATGATATCATCTACATAGACTAGAAGGAGAACAGTGCCTGTTGTCTGGTGGCGAGTAAACAGGGAGAAGTCAGCCGAGCTCCGAGTAAATCCTGCTTCACGAAGGACCTTGCTGAGTTTGTCGAACCATGCTCGAGGAGACTGTTTGAGACCATAGAGAGAGTGCAAAAGATGACAGACTTTCGGGGTCCGAGACTCCCCCGTGGTCTCAAAACCGGGTGGCTGCTGCATGTACATCGTTTCAGTGAGATCACCGTTTAAGAAGGCGTTCTTAATATCCAGTTGATGTAAGGACCATTGGCGGTGCACAACAACGGGGAGAAGAACCCGTACTGTGTTCAGTTTGGCGACGGGAGAGAAGGTTTCGTCGTAGTCCAAATCTTGTTGCTGGGTGTAGCCGCGAGCCACTAGTCGAGCTTTTATGCGGTCAATGGTCCTATTCGCAGCATGCTTGATGACGAAGAACCATTTGCAACCAACAGTTTTCTGGCCAGGGGGAAGATCCACCAGCTGCCAGGTATGGTTTGCCCATAACGCGGCCATTTCTTCTTCCATGGTGGCACGCCAGCCAGGATGTTGAAGAGCCTCCTGCACAGAGTTAGGAACTGCAACCGACGATAAAGAAGTGGCCAGAGTATGAAGGTGGGGTGAGAGGCGATGTAAGGACATATAATTCGCCAAAGGATGGGCAGTCGATTCTGGTACCTGATCAGCAGAACACGGAGCACCTGAGGTTGAGTCGGACTGCGGAGTCGGATCGAAACGAGGATGGCGACGAGTGTAGACACGGATAATCGGTGGGTTAGAGATAATGGAGGTTGGAGTGGGAGCAATATGAGGGGCTGGAGATGGAGGAACTGAAACTGAAGTGTCGTTGACCGGGAGGACAGGTCGCGGAGCGGGTGGTGGTGCAAGGGTGGATACGGGATCAGAAAAGAACGGCTGCTCCTCCCAGAAGGTAACATCGGCAGAGACCGTTATTTTTCGGGTTGTAGGGGAGTAGCAGACGTAGCCTTTTTGAGTTCGAGAGTAGCCGACGAAGATGGACTTGGTGGCACGAGGATCCAACTTATTCGTGGAGGGTCCGAAGATATGGACGTAGCAGGTGCACCCAAAGGTGCGGGGTGTGAGAGAGAAGGCGGGAGTAGAAGGGAAAAGAAGGCTGAACGGAGTATTATTATGGAGAACGGATGAAGGGAGACGGTTGATAAGGAAGCAGGCAGTGGAGACCGCGAAGTTCCAATATGATTTGGGAACGTTCATGTGAAGCATAAGTGAGCGGGCAACCTCGAGAAGGTGACGATTCTTTCGCTCGGCCACGCCATTTTGTTGAGGGGTATAAGCGCAGGATGTTTGATGGATGATCCCGAAGTCTGAGCATAGAGTGGCGATATCCTGGCTTGTGTATTCGCGGGCATTGTCGGAGCGGAAGGTTTTGATGGTAGTGGAGAATTGCGTACGGGTCTCGAGGACAAATGATCTAAAGACACGAGGGAGCTCAGAGCGATCATGAAGTAGGTAAAGGCATGTTAACCGAGAGTAATCATCAACAAACGTGAGAAAATACCGATATCCAGAAATACTAGTAGTTTTATCTGGCCCCCAAATATCGGAGTGTACTAAATCAAAAGGAGCCGGGCTCCGAGTACAATGTGCGGGAAAAGAAGAACGCGGCTGTTTGCCGAAAATACAAGTTTCACATTTAAACGGAGAAAGAGGTACATCAGGGAGAGCCTTCTTGAGGACGGGAAGAGGAGGGTGCCCGAGGCGTCGGTGCCAATCTATGGAGGAGACAGAGGAGAGGATGGTGGGAGAGTCGTCAAGGAGGTAGAGTCCGTTCCGCAATCGTCCTTTACCAATGGTAGTCCGCGTCCGTCGATCCTGTATCAAAAAGGACGAGGGGTTAAATGTTACAGAACAATCCAAGTCATTAGTAAGACGACCAATGGAAAGTAAATTGAAGGAGGAGCCCGGAACATGAAGAACCGAGCGAAGAGAAAGAGAGGAGGTGAGCGAGATGTCAGCAGCACCGGAAACGGGAACAGTATCCCCATTGGCCACAGTGATGCACTTTGGATGAGGAGTATCCAAATATTGAGTTGGTTGCCGCAAGGTAATATGATGAGTAGCACCGGAGTCCATAATCCAACCTGGGCTACTGGAGAGACAAGCCATACCTCATTGGAGACGGAGGCGACAGATGCAGAAGTAGGGCTGAGAAGTCCATGAAGTTGCTGAAGTTGGAGGCGGACTGCGTCAAGGTCCACCGGATCGCTTGAGGTTGATGGTCGTTCCGTTGCAAGGGATGCTGTAGGACGAGGAGGATGTCCGTTTTTACGGAAGCATGTGGCCTCATAATGACCATCACGGCCGCAGAACGAGCATTTAGGTCTCCCCCGGCCCCCCCCGACCTCTTCCCCGAGCGCCAGACCGGCCTCCCCGGGTAGGTGGAGGAGGAAGAGAAGGAGAAGCAGGAGCGTGCTGGAGGAGGGCCGGTGAGGTAGGGGCCGTGATATCAAGAGGTGGTGTGACTCGGAGGAGCATGGAGCACACACTGGATAGAGACGGAGTGGTAGCTGAGGCCAAGATCTGAGCCCGAAGGCCCAGAAGATGAGGTGGGACCCGGGCCATGAGCATAACAATGCAGACTGCCTCCTTCTGAGCCCGCTGAGTAGCATGATCATTTGTTGATGGCTGATGTTGGATCCATGCTTCAGCCAGAGATTTGACACGGGCAACGACAGAGGTCATGTTAGGCCCGGTGGTGTTCAGAGCCTGTAGGTCGGTGATGATATCGAACAGACGTTGGAGGCTATCTTTTTCGGAATACAGGGACTGGAGCTCGTCCCACATAGCTTTGGCCGTCTCAAGGTACATGGCCATTTCATAAGGTTCGCCATCCAGCGAGTTCAGGATCCATGTCTGAACACGGCCATCGTTCCGCAGCCATTCCTCAGTGACTGGAGTTGGGGGATCCTGGGTGAGATGAGAAGCAAGGCCCTTGGCTTGAAGGACGCGGCGGACAGAGTGCATCCAGGGCATGAAGTTTTTCCTCCCAGAGAGGGAGATGGTAGTAATCCGGAGCTCATCACGGAGCTCACTAGGAGAGTGTTGGGGAGCGGTCTCAGGAAGCTGTTGGGGAGCGGTCTCAGGAAGCTGTTGGGGAGCGGTCTCAGGAAGCTGAGTCGAGGAATTCTCAGACGAGCCCATTATAGCAGAGAAATCGGCGGACTGAAGAGTAGAGAGCAAGCCGGCAGGAAGGAGAGCTAGACCGCACGGTCACGGTGAGCACACGATCGCTGGAGAAGCTCGGAAGAGGGAGCTCGCTGGACAGGAGAGCCCGCTGGACTTGAGCTCGCTGGAGGCCGCTGGAGATCGCGGCGAGCAGGAGAGCGCTGGAGATCGCTGCGAGGAGATAGCGGGAGATCGCCTGAGGTCGCAGGAGGGCGCTGGAGACCGGCAGATGCGGCTGCTGAGAGATGAGACCGCAGAGGCGTGATCGGCAGAGACGAGGCGAGACGAGATCGGCAGAGGAGCAACTTGCGTGCACGAGACCGCTGCGATACTGAGATGGCGCTGGCGGCTGCGACTCGAAGAGCGCTGGAACTTGAGATAAGCGCGCAGAGGAAACTCGCTGAGGAAGATCGCGGAAGATTCGGGCGGTCTGAGAGAGACCACTGGAGAGGCGAGCGGTCTGGCGAGCTCGCTGGACTGGAGAGGACGATGCGGGACCCACGCGGCAGATGGAGAAGCTATAAAAGCCCAGCAGAGGGAAGCGTGGGAGGCGGGGAGCAAGGCGGGAAGCAGCGAAAATAGGAGCGGTCTCAGGAAATGAGACCGCCAGAGGGCGATAACGGGACGGTGGGCGGTCAAAAAATGGGAGACCGGAAAAATTGGATCGCTTGCTCTGATACCATGTAGAGAAGAGCGAAACTTGTATGTCTTTCTTGTCTTGTATACAAAAGGAGAGTACATATTTATAGGAGAGAAAAGAGAGAGAGAAATCCTATACACAATGTGGGACTAAAGAGATATAGAAGAGAAGTAAATGGGCCACCAAATGGGCCAAACATATGGGCTATTTCAACACAAACAATATCACCAAATGAGGTCCAAAAATGAGATAATTGGTTCATTAATTTGGAAACAGTTTAAATGAGATTTTTAGAGCATTCACCTTGCAATCTATTAGTTTGTTTTCAATATTAGATTCTTCGATTATTATGCATAGAACCATTTACAGAAATAAAAAAAGTCACTAATTTAAACTTAAGAGTTTTTTGTTTGTTTGTATTATTGTGTGATATTAGCCAATTTCAATTTAAGCCTTACATGAGGAAGCAAACCAGTTAAGCAATTTTCATGCTAATTTTCTAATCTTTCAAAATTTCCAGGAATTTCAACTCTATTGAGGATCCACTTATATTCTGCTCTATTGAAGATAAATATTCAGCCGGACGTTTGGTAGGTCTTCAGTGATAATTTTTGGTTATTGCTTCTCTTTCTTTTGATTGTTCAATTACTTTATTGGAATATTTCTTGTAAATTTATTTGCCTCAATTTAATTTTACTGATGTTCTCAAGTCTTTTTTATTACCTCCCCCCATTTATTAATGTTAAGGCATATTTAGGCTCTGTTTGGGACTCAATTTTCCTTCCATTCCATTCTAAACGGACCGAAGGAGAGTTTTTTGACAACGACCAAATTGCTATTGTTTTAAAACGGCCGGTTTAAAACCGTCTTTTTCCTCCGTTTTTGGAAAGGCCCCGGAGACGTCCTGATGGGATTCCATCGGATCGTGCACACGAAGGAGCGGGACCCACGTTCATTTATTCCCGCAGGAAGACTTGATCGGATCGCCGATCCGACTCCGCGGTTGCGTCCGGCACGTCGCCGCGAGTCAAAATCATATATTTATGTATTTGTTTTGGACATGTATTTATTTATTTAAGGGCTAAACCCACCGGCCAATCATAGCCGTTGATGGGGATGCCCTAATGCTTGTTTTTCTTATAAATAGGACTAGTGGGCTGGTTTAGAACTCATTGCTGATTTTGGAGAATACTATTCCCGGAATCCGGTGATCATGCCACGGTGCCGAAGCCGTGGAGCCCTAGGTGGTGACTCCTAGTGGTGGAAACTCCTCCCCAAGGTAACCCTAACCTTCCCCCATCTTCTCCCCCTCCCAAATCTCCCCCTAGCTGCCGCCAGCCCCCTTCTACAGCCGCTGCCCTTCCAGCAGTCCAGCCGCACCCCCCCTGTCCAACCCTAGCCCAGCCGCCAGCCCCTCCGCCCTCTTTCAGCCCAGCAGCCACCCGCCGGCCAGCTACAGGCCGCCCTCCCCTTCCCTGCAGCCGCCGGCCTCCTTGTGGCCGGCCGACCCCTTGCCTCCCTCCCTCCTTCCAAACCCCAACTCCTCTCATTTTCCCCTCTCCCCACCACAGCCCTACCTTCCTATTTCGTGGATCCACCTCCCCAAACTCCCCAAAATTTCAGATCCACTCAGATCTGAAATTTCTCCTCCCCGATCCATTATTTTCCCCACCGTCCATCCCGTCGTTGCCCGGATCCGATCCCTAACGCCGGATCTACCACTCTCGTGCCCGGATCCATCCGTATTTGTCCGGATCTATCCGTTTTCAGTCCTCCCATCCCGTTTTCCACCGTGGACAGCCACCAACCACATCTCCGGTCCGGATCTATTCCTCCAAACCCGCTGTTTCCATTGCTCCAAACCAGCCCCTAGTTGTGAGTTATCATATCGTGATTTAGTTGTATTTTTCCTTGATATTATTATTGGATATTCTAGTATTATGCTTGGATTTGGCTTGTGGAATTTTGTGTCGATTGAATACTAACTTGCAGGAGGAGCTATTCGCCGCGCGCTTTGCTTTGGCCCTCTGAGCGGAGGAAAGCCAACTAAATTCGCTCAATACTAAAATTATTCTCTTGCTGCGATTATCCGTTTGTGGTGTTATATTTTCATTGCTCAATTAATTGTTGTCGTCATCGACGGCTGTGTCACATGTAGAGTCTAGAAAGTGCACCCCCATAGCCTACCCTACATCAGTTGGTATCAGAGCCAGGTTGGGCTGTTTTGCATGCTCCGTAGTGGTAGGTCATTTAGAAGCATGGTAGATCCACAGGTCACCAACGAACGAGCGGCAGGCTCGAATTCGAGCGCTGCCACAACGGATTTTGAGCGTTTGATGTTAGACCGTTTCGATGCTTTAGGCACCCAGTTTGAGGCCGTGCAACATGATATTGCCGCGGTGAACCGTCGCCTAGATAGGATAGAGAACGCTAGGGATACTCCTTCCCAACATGACGATGAGATAGCGGATGACCCGACCTACCCTCCCCGCCGTGGTCAGCGGGTCAGAGATGACCCACCGCCGGCTGACCGCTACCGCCGCGAGATTCCTGTGAGAGCCCCCACCCCGCCAGCAAGGCGGACTCCTGAGCCAGCACGTGGCCGACCCCCGCCCCCGCGGGAAGATTACCGCATGCCACGTCAGCCTGGCCCCAGGGACCGTGCCCCTCCACACGGTCGTCATGACCAGCATCGAGACGAGTACTACCCACCAGGACGACGTGAGCGCGGACCCCCACCCGCTCGGCACGATTACGAGCGTGACGACGATCTTGATGATTATCCTGACCCGCGGAGAGGTGATCGCGCCCTTGACATCACCCGTAGGATTCGCCTCGATGCCCCGACATTCGATGGTCGCCTGGATCCGAAGGCCTTTAGTGACTGGCTCCTGGACATGGATCACTATTTTGATTGGTACGACATGAGTGATGATCGTTGTGTCCGGTTTGCCAAGATGAAGTTAGTCGGGCAGGCTAAGGTGTATTGGATTAGTGTTGAGCGAGCCTTAGATCGTGACGGTTACTACCCCATCACCCGATGGGATGACATGAAGGAGAGGCTTAAGGACAAATACCTCCCTGCTTCCTACCGTGACCAGCTACTTGATCAGCTGCAGAGCTTACGTCAGGGGACGCTTTCCGTAGCTGAGTATATGGCTCGATTCGACGAGCTGGTCGTTAGGAGCGACGTTTCTGAGGAGCCTATTGCCACTGCCTCCCGATTCAAGGCTGGCCTCCGCGCGGATCTCCGGAGAGAGCTGATTCCCCACCGCTTGGAGACGGTAGATCAGATATTCCAACTCGCGCTAGAGTATGAGCAGTACCTTCGTGCCCCTAGCACGAAGCAGTTTCCTGCCCGGACGGATTCGTCGACATTTAGGAAACCCGTTCCCGCCCAGACCTCCGCGGCCACGCCTTCTCGCACCCCCACCGATGCGAAGGGCAAGGTCGTGACCACCGATGGCCAGCAGCCTGGCGGTATTGTGTGTTTTAGATGTTCGGGCAGAGGACACGTGGCGGCACGGTGCCCCACGCGGACCCTGCTAGTTGAGGGCGAGGAGCAGATTATAGACGAGGACGAGGATGCCCCTGAGGACGTCAGGGTCACTGTGGAGGATGGTTGGGAGAGTGACGCTGAGAGATCGCTAGAGATGGGAGTGATTAGACGCCTACTACATACCCCACGTGTGGACGAGGACTGGCGTCGCACCACCATCTTTTACACATACTTCCCTAGCGCAGGCGGGCCCTGCAAGCTAGCTATTGACAGTGGGAGTTGTGTGAACATCGTAGCACAGAAAGGGCTTGACCGTATGCAGGTGAAAGCCGAGCCCCACCCCCATCCTTATAGAGTCGTCTGGGTGGATAAGACGGCCATCCAGGTTACCCAACGATGTCTTGTCCCTATTACTATCGCATCGTTTCAGGACAAGGTGTGGTGTGATGTTATTCCCATGGATGTCGCCCATGTTCTTCTAGGCCGCCCCTGGCTGTTTAATCGCGACGTCACGTGCTTCGGCCGCTCGAACACGTGCGTCTTTTATGATGAGGGCCGGAAGATTACGCTGACACCTACCCAGCCACGAGAGAGATCGAAGAGTGTTGTTGAGCCCTCGGTGAGCACGAGTACCTCGAGACCGCTACACATCCTGAGACGGAGTGAGTTCTTGCGCGCCAGTATTGAGTCAGATATCATCTACGTTGTCGCTGCCACTCAGACCATTGAGGACACTCCGGTTGACCACCCACTGGCGGTGCGTCCCCTTTTAGAGGAGTTTGCTGATATGATGCCGGAGGAGCTCCCCGATGAGCTACCCCCACCACGGGACATTCAGCACGCCATTGACCTGATCCCGGGGGCCTCTCTCCCGAACCTGCCCCACTACCGCATGCACCCGGACGAGCACGCTGAGCTCAAACGGCAGGTCGATGAGCTTCTTCGGAAGCAATTTATTCGAGAGAGTATGAGTCCGTGTGCTGTTCCCGCCCTTCTTACCCCTAAGAAGGACGGCAGTTGGCGTATGTGCGTCGATAGCCGCGCCATAAACAAAATCATGGTCAAGTACCGCTTTCCCATTCCTCGATTAGATGATCTATTGGACACTATGTCCGGTGCCCGGATCTTTTCCAAGATCGATCTGCGTAGTGGGTACCACCAGATCAGAGTGCGTGAGGGAGACGAATGGAAGACCGCTTTTAAAACTAAGGATGGTCTTTATGAATGGTTAGTCATGCCATTCGGGCTGTCAAACGCCCCTAGTACGTTTATGAGAGTTATGACGCAGGTGTTGCGGCCCTACATGGGCAAGTTTCTGGTTGTGTACTTCGATGATATACTGATTTACAGTCAGACACAGGCCGCTCACCTCGATCACCTGAGGCTTCTCTTCGTCACCCTCCGCCGGGAGAAATTGTATGTGAACCTGAAAAAGTGTGCATTTCTTTCTGAGTCCGTCCACTTCCTTGGATTCATCATCTCCTCGACTGGAGTATCTGTTGACCCCGAGAAGGTCAAATCCATTCGAGACTGGCCAGTGCCCACGACTATCCACGAGGCTCGCAGCTTTCACGGGCTTGCCACCTTCTACAGGAGGTTTGTCCCGGGGTTCAGCACGATCATGGCCCCCTTCACGAGCTGCCTCAAGAAGGGAGAGTTTCAGTGGACCCCCGCTGCCACGAGAGCCTTCGAGGAGATTAAGGAGAGGCTGACGACGGCCCCAGTCCTGAGGCTTCCTGATTTTAGCCGTGCTTTTGAGGTCGCTTGCGACGCGTCTGGAGTTGGTATCGGTGGCGTATTGAGCCAAGAGGGACACCCTGTCTCCTACTTTAGCGAGAAATTAAACGAAGCAAAGCAGAAATACTCGAACTACGATCGAGAGTTTTATGCGATTGTCCAGTCCTTACGCTACTGGAGGCACTACCTCCTCCCTCGAGAGTTTGTGCTTTACTCCGACCACCAGGCGTTACGCTATTTAGATTCTCAGCGCAAGTTGGGACATCGGCATGCCAAGTGGGTCGAATATCTGCAGGACTTCCACTATGTCCTCAAACACCGAGCTGGTGTTGAGAACAAACCTGCGGACGCCCTTAGTCGCCGTGTCTCCTTGCTTCAGACTATGACCGCACGTGTCGACGGGCTTGAGCACTTGATCATAGAGTATCCGACGTGCCCTGATTTTGGTGAGATTTACGCCGCCCTATCCCGAGATCCCCCAGACCCCGTTGAGGGATATCAGCTCTTCGAGGGATACTTGTACCATGGATCCCGCCTATGCATTCCCCGGACATCTTACCGTGATTTTCTGATATGGGAGTTGCATGCGGGCGGAGCCGCCGGACATTTTGGGCGCGATAAGTCCATAGCCATTGTGGAGGACCGTCTCTACTGGCCCACGCTTAGGAGGGATGTGACTAGAGTCGTCCGCCACTGCCGTATCTGCCAGACGGCCAAGGGCACGAAGCAGAACGCAGGCCTATATACGCCCTTACCGGTCCCACATCGACCCTGGGAGGACCTTAGCATGGATTTCGTTCTTGGACTTCCCCGCACTCTTCGGAAGCACGACTCCATCTTTGTGGTGGTCGATCGCTTTTCGAAGATGGCTCACTTTATTGCATGCCGCAAGACGGCGGACGCGACCCACGTTGCATCCATTTTTATGAGGGACGTCTTCCGATTACATGGTCTACCGAAGTCCATCGTATCGGACCGCGACGTGAGATTTATGAGCTACTTCTGGAAGACCCTGTGGCTCAAGACGGGCACCACCCTTAAATTCTCCACTGCCTACCACCCACAGACTGATGGACAGACAGAGGTAGTGAATAGGAACTTAGGAAACTTGTTGAGGTGTCTGGTGGGAGAGCATGTGAGTAGCTGGGACTTAGACCTTCCGGTCGCAGAGTTTGCATATAATAGTTCGGTCAATAGGACCACTGGGTTGAGTCCATTCCACATAGTGTCAGGTTACGACCCCAGGAAACCCATTGACCTTATTCCGAGCCCATTAGAGTCCCGGCCTAGTGAGTCTGCTGAGTCATTTGCACGGCATCTGCATGAGTTACATGAATCGGTCCGCCGACGTATTAATATGAGCAATGAAAATTATAAAACCCACGCAGATAAAAGAAGGCGAGAGCGTACTTTTGTTATTGGCGAACAGGTGATGGTGCGAGTCCGCCCGGAGAGGCTCCCTTCGGGGCCTGCCAAGAAGTTAAGCGCCAGGCGAATGGGTCCTTTCTCGGTTATTAGTCGGATTGGGACAAACGCCTACAGGCTAGACATCCCGGCGAGTATGGGGATTCATCCAGTATTTAATGTCGAGGATCTCACACCTTATTACGAGCCTCATGACTATGGGGACCCGAGCAGTGGGAGCGACACCCCTCTCCCCTTGCCGCCCTTCACCACCTCCCCACCCACACCAGATAGCCACCACCACCCACCCATTGTTGATACCCTTCCACCTGGGAGTTCGTCGCATATGGTTCCACAGCCGGCATCACCGCTCGCACCGGGTACCACCATGAGAGAGTCGCGAGATGAGAGCATCACGGAGATCAGATCCCACCAGATTGTTCCCACCACGGACGGGCCGCGTCTTCGCTACTTGGTTCATTGGCGGGGCCGCACCGACGCTACGACGCTTGGATATTGCCGGCAGAGCTTGATCGACTTGCCCCCGCACTTCGACTCCAGTACGATCGTCTCCATTCCTCGGAGATGAATGCTTTTCAGTCGGGGGGAGTTGATGGGATTCCATCGGATCGTGCACACGAAGGAGCGGGACCCACGTTCATTTATTCCCGCAGGAAGACTTGATCGGATCGCCGATCCGACTCCGCGGTTGCGTCCGGCACGTCGCCGCGAGTCAAAATCATATATTTATGTATTTGTTTTGGACATGTATTTATTTATTTAAGGGCTAAACCCACCGGCCAATCATAGCCGTTGATGGGGATGCCCTAATGCTTGTTTTTCTTATAAATAGGACTAGTGGGCTGGTTTAGAACTCATTGCTGATTTTGGAGAATACTATTCCCGGAATCCGGTGATCATGCCACGGTGCCGAAGCCGTGGAGCCCTAGGTGGTGACTCCTAGTGGTGGAAACTCCTCCCCAAGGTAACCCTAACCTTCCCCCATCTTCTCCCCCTCCCAAATCTCCCCCTAGCTGCCGCCAGCCCCCTTCTACAGCCGCTGCCCTTCCAGCAGTCCAGCCGCACCCCCCCTGTCCAACCCTAGCCCAGCCGCCAGCCCCTCCGCCCTCTTTCAGCCCAGCAGCCACCCTCCGGCCAGCTACAGGCCGCCCTCCCCTTCCCTGCAGCCGCCGGCCTCCTTGTGGCCGGCCGACCCCTTGCCTCCCTCCCTCCTTCCAAACCCCAACTCCTCTCATTTTCCCCTCTCCCCACCACAGCCCTACCTTCCTATTTCGTGGATCCACCTCCCCAAACTCCCCAAAATTTCAGATCCACTCAGATCTGAAATTTCTCCTCCCCGATCCATTATTTTCCCCACCGTCCATCCCGTCGTTGCCCGGATCCGATCCCTAACGCCGGATCTACCACTCTCGTGCCCGGATCCATCCGTATTTGTCCGGATCTATCCGTTTTCAGTCCTCCCATCCCGTTTTCCACCGTGGACAGCCACCAACCACATCTCCGGTCCGGATCTATTCCTCCAAACCCGCTGTTTCCATTGCTCCAAACCAGCCCCTAGTTGTGAGTTATCATATCGTGATTTAGTTGTATTTTTCCTTGATATTATTATTGGATATTCTAGTATTATGCTTGGATTTGGCTTGTGGAATTTTGTGTCGATTGAATACTAACTTGCAGGAGGAGCTATTCGCCGCGCGCTTTGCTTTGGCCCTCTGAGCGGAGGAAAGCCAACTAAATTCGCTCAATACTAAAATTATTCTCTTGCTGCGATTATCCGTTTGTGGTGTTATATTTTCATTGCTCAATTAATTGTTGTCGTCATCGACGGCTGTGTCACATGTAGAGTCTAGAAAGTGCACCCCCATAGCCTACCCTACATCACGTCCTTTCTCAAAGACCGTTTGCCATATTTTTTTAATTTTATTTAATCAATTTAACTCCTATAAAAATAAAATTATATCCATAAATTTGTAAAAAAAATCCACATATAATACTTAATTTTGTTTAAAAAAATTCTAAAAAACTAGTCCCGAAATAAATAAAATTCATGTGAAAATAATTTTGAAAATAATTTAAACCGCCACCGAAACGGAGGTTACCCAAACAGAGCCTCAATTTTGAAACTACAGTTTTGAAAATACAATTTAACATCTCCCTTTTAAAATGGCACCGGTATCACAAACAGAGCCTTAGTTGGGTTTTAGGATTATCCAAGTCTTTATAATAATATAATAAATATAACTATTTGTGTTTTTTTAGGGTTACCTTTAGTACTTAAAGATTGATGTGCAGTGAACTGGGCATTTTATCCTGTTAGAGATTAAAGACATACAATGTAGTTTGGAAAGCTTTGCAAAATGGATGGTTTGCATAGTCAAAAAGACAACCCCCTTTGATGCTATAGTATGCTATGCTGGAAGGAAGGATGGAAAGAGATATAAAATAACTAGTGCAATTAAAGGGCATTTATAAATTTTGATTAAACTAGATAAACTTAGAATGAATGAAATCCTCGGTCGATTGTTGCATGATATTGCTCGTGAAATTCTCGCTTGCGCCGCATTATTGTAAATGAGATCACAAATTTAATATTTAAAATCAATTCCTCGATTTTAGTATACATCAGTTTGGTATCAGAACAGGTTGGATTCACTCCTATTGTGAATCCGACGTTCCGTTCATTTAAAAAAACAAACAAAATTTTGTTTAAAAAATGTTTTCAAATTTTCCTTTACAAACTTTGCTTTAAGACTCTTTTGTTTAAAAAAACAAAAAATAAGAGTAATTTTAAATTAGGTCATTCCTTAAGTCGTTTAAAAAATCCTTTAAAATAGAGAATATTGACGAGCGTCTTAAGAAGTTAATGAAAAATGTTGAAATTCTCTCCGCTAATATTAAACAGGAAGTGAACGAGATGTGGACTACGATAAAAAGACTTGATGCGAAAGGAGCCAAGCCTTACGCTTTACCTGACTACCTCCCAAGTCCGTATCATATAGTGGAACCTGAGCTTAGGTCTACTGCTAGTCCTCTTTCTAGTCTTGTCATTTCCCCCACGAGCACCTTGGCCCCACCTATCCCCACCATACACAGTCTTATGTCGAGGAGTTTTCTCCTGCACCACAGCTCCTGGAAGAAGAGCTTCTTCCTTCTTATCTTGTCATCCCGATTGAAATGGTGATTCCACTTGATCACACTGAATCACATCCTTTAGTCACTGAGATTATTCATGAGCCCCCTTTTCAGGAAGAACTTACTAATGTTGTGTCACTCACTTTCGATGACACAGCTTTGATCTCAATTCTCCTGGAGACGGAATTGACTAGCGATGAGTCACTCATCTTAGATGATATAAACTCAATCTCCACGTTTCTTGACCCTCCTAGTTTACTACAGTTGCATACATTCGAGCCCGCAAACATAAAGCGTGATGGTCACTCATCCTTGACGTTAAAGTCTTCACACTTTATAGACTTTGTATTTGGTGACCGCATGTTTAGTTTCTTTCACTATTCGATGATTATTGGAGAGCGCGATGAGTTTCGTTGTAAAATTATCAGTCTATTAATGCATAGTTGCATTAGGAGGATCAAGACGATCCCTAAAATTTTCACTCATATGGATACGCGCTTTAAAGGATTTCCTTTGAAAATTTTAATTGTTAGATTTGGGATCCAATTAAAATTTTGTAGCACTAGTAAGATTCTAGCGAGTAATATTTTTGGGATAATTAATCTTGGTTTAATAGACATTTGTAAGTGTCTAGCAGAAGGGCGTACAATGCGATATGATCTACTGACTCCATAGGTTGCTTGTGCTTCTTTTTTACCTTATTGCTTACCTTGCCTTTTCGATCTCCTTTCTCTTCCACTTTATGATTCTCTCCGATTTGATGCTCTGAATTTTTGTAGTCATTTAAATATTTTGCATACAGTTATTCCTAACTTCTTGCGAGCATCATTAGAAAATTATAACTTCATTGTTGATTCTATCACCGGGAGTTATTATTGTCCAATGGAGATTGGTTTCCTACCTCTTTCAGGAACAAGAGTGTATCTATAGGTCTTACTTATTTGGCAGCATGACAGTGACAAAGTTGTGCCAGATCGACGCTTGGACATTCTACTAGCAGGTCAAATCACAGTCTCATCGGGGTTAAGCTATTTCAACCCCGGGAGAATTGATGCAACTTGAGTCGCATCATATTTTTCTTTTCATTTCCAGCGGTAACTCGGTTAATCAAAGAGTTAACCGTAACCATCAATAGGGGAGGCCCCTGCGGTCAGTAAAGAGGGTCTGACCGTCGGGCACCTGAATCAGTCACCTTGGAGGGGATCGCCGATTTCTGGGTAAACATGATCCCGCATTTTTTCAAGTTTTGAAAGAACTTCGAAAAATAGAACTTACCAACGAGAATCGCGATCCACTTTTTCCGTCATGACAAAACATGTGTACAAAAGATAATGCACATACCTGAGAAAACTTTCTAGTCCTGAGAGGACTTGCGAACACCTGCTTGTCTCTACAAGAGATGAAAAGTCAAAGCATGTATAAAGGAAATGTATCACGTGAGTACCTGAAGATAACTCACGAAGACCTTCTAATCTCTGCAAGAGAGAAGAGTCGAAGCAGGTATGTAAGAAATATATCATGTGCGTACCTGACGAAAAACTTGCGAACACCTGTTTATCTCTACAAAAGATATGAGAAACATGTATATGAAACTATAATATGCGAGTACCTGGAGAAACTCGCGAACATCCGTCTATATCTGAAAAAGATATAAAGAACAGGTATACGAAACATAAAATACGCGAGTACCCGAAGAAAACTTGCGAACACCTGTTTATCTCTGCAAAAGATATGAGAAACAGGTATTTGAAAATATAATACGTGAGTACCTGAAGAAACCTCGCGAACACCTGTCTATATCTGCAAAAGATATCTAAAACATGTATATGAAAATATAATACGCGAGTACCTGAAAAAACCTCGTGAACACCTGTCTATATATTCAATTGATATCTAAAACAGGATATGAAACATAAAATACGTGAGTACCTGAAGAAAATCGTGAATGCTTGTTTATCTATGCAAAAGATATGAGAAACAGGTATATGGAAATATAATACGCGAGTACCTGAAGAGAACTCGCGAACACTTGTTTATCTCTGCAAAGATATAGAAAAAAGGTATATGAAATAATATATATACAAAGAAATATGTCATATACTCGAGGCAACTTGCTGATACCTGCTTGCTTCATGTATTAGAAGGTGTAAGAGATAAACATTCATAAAAGGAAAGTTACAAGTACCTCGAGAAGGCTTGTTGATACCCGCTCAATTCACATATTTGAGGAGCATAAGAAATAACATATTATCTATAGAGGAGATATGAATACTCATTCACAGTTATTTCTTCTGGATTATAGCTTTGATGCTGATGCAACGATATCTCTATGCGAAGAAAGAGGTAGTACCCATGTTTATTTGAAGAAGAAGATAACATTCTAATGTCCTCAAATTTACATTCTCCCGGAACAATGATGTGCTAACGACAATTTACCAATTGATGTTAAGAAACCCAGAACAATATATGTTTCGAGAAATCTGAAGTTGTAAATAGAATAACCGGAGGTCCGGGATAGAAACTCAGGAATCTAGAAATCCAGGAATCTCGAATGATATATATGGAAGTTTATGGTACCTGAAATATTAGTGATCAACAAATGGTCACATAGTTATTCAACAATGTATTTGGGTACAAACTCTAGGTAATCTATTTCTCTTGTAGGTAGTACCAACCTAACATTAGTTGTAAATAACATATCACAATCAATCCATGATCAGATGGAAACCTTTATATTCAAATAAAGTGAGTATATGAACTCAACAAGGTGTCACGATTATTAGTGACAATCATCACAAGGTATTAACATGGCTACCACTATACATCTGCGAATGATTTTAACGAGTTGTGGTCTTGGTGGATTTTATGACCCAAAAAATAATCAGAGGTGGTATGCCACGCATAACAATCAAACGTCACATTCATTCTTTACATCCAAGCATGTGAATGCTAGAAGCAAAAATAAAGTGATGAAGAAAGTTTAAAACACATTTGAATAAATGTTTGCAGTGGAGGATACGGCGGAGGATATAGATATGAAGTTTAATATGTCCAACTGCTGAGAAGACCTTTGTGATGATAACTGTTGGTAGAACCTGGGTCGTTGCTATACCTGTTACAAGTAAAGCTAGAAAAGGAAAAAGATGCAGAAAACTCCAAACAAATGGGAGATATACGAAACACCAGACAAGAAGACAATCTATTTCATCTCTACTTTATGTTCTCCTATTATTTAGGGAAATATTCTTCGCTTGCATTATTGCCTCTGCTGGAGGATGGATTATCATTAGAATATCGAGTAATATATGGCGCGACTTATTTGCTCCGGTGAGTTGGGTCAACATTGCTATTATCATAGATGGTATGCTTGGCAAGACAAAGGTTATGACCGCTACTAAGAAAATAAACTAGTTTTGAGCATAAAATGCATGAATTGTTTTAGGTGAGTTTGGGTATTTACGAATGACGGTTCATGACCACCGCGTTCACGACCGCCACCACCGCGCCAAACGAAGCTATAGTCTTGTAGCTTTCCCGTCTTGAATAAATTTTCTACCAGTTTCCGAAGAGCACGTCAATCCTCTGTATTATGTCCGATATCCTGCTGATATATGCAGAAGAGTTCTTGATTGCGATTTTCAACCTTAGATCTTATAGGACGAGGTCTTCTAAACTCACATATTTTGAAAAACCGGAAGAACCTCTTCCATGGGAAGACCTAGCTGGGTATGCCCTTCTGAATAATTTTTATATTCAAGTGCCTCGGGATCATAAGACCGGATGGGGCAGACTTCTAGATATGCAGGTGACATTATGTTGCATAGGTTGTGTAGGCATGCCTCGAGGATGGGAATAAGATCTGAAATGTTTTGCTTTTGGAAGGTTCTGTGATGAAGATGGATGTTGATGATATAAATTCCTCTGTTGTTGTTGAGTCATCCGGTTTTGAGAGGCAATAAAGTTGGGATTCATTGCCTCAGCTTTAATAAACTGATTTGCTATATCTATGAGATGTCCATAAGACCTGGGTGGGTTTTGACTAACTTCAAATTTGAAAAGCCCTTCTTGTAGTCCGTGTATTAAGGCAACTTGATACAAGTTCTGATCATCATCAGCAATGCCAAGGATTCCCTCTTGGAATCGGTCGACGAAGTGAGCAAGAGTCTCATTATCTCCTTGCTTGATTTGAAAGAGAGCTTCCTGGCCTCTCTTTCGCTTCCTCGAGGTAGCGAACCTTAAGAGAAGTTCTCTTCAAAGATTCACAAAGCAAGTAACTAATTGAGGTGACAACTTATAGAACCATTCTCTAGCTTGAACCTCAAAGGATGTGACAAGAAGCTTGCACCTTATGCCATCTGATATAGTTCTTAATGCCACAACTGACTCGAATGCCTGAAGATGAGAGAACGAATCGTCTATCCCGGAGAAGACTGGCAGACGGGTCTCTCTAAACCCATTTGGATTAGGTTCCCAACGGAGGAGGAGCCTCCTCATAGGGAGCTAGGGGAGCTGTAAGAGTCGCGATAACTGTAGTTTGAGGAGCTATAAGCTGGGTGAGAGCGGCTAAGGCCTGATTGAAGTCCTCGAACTGCTGCGCGGTCTCGTGGCGAAATTGCTCAACAACTTCCCAAACGATCGTATCATCTGAATTTCGCATCTCCATTGCGACTGCTGTTCGTCGACTACTCAAAATTTGAAGGTCGCGTGTTCATTCTGTTGGCATAAAAAATGTCCCAAGTCTACACTTGCTCAAGTGGAAGGGTGAGGGGGTAACTGTTGAGTAGCCGGTTACTTTGAGTCACGAGTGGAGGAGTGAGAGAGGGAGAGAAAAGATGGCCGCGAGCATGCGGCGAGACCAGATCTACCTTCCGCGACGAATGCCTCTATTGCGGAGTGCAATACTATTGATATAAGAATTGTATTACAACTGAGGTTACATTCAGATACATGAATAAAATTGTACAAGGCTTGAAGAGAAGAGATGGCGGTTAGGGAAGATGTCATCCAGGTCGCCCGAAACTTGGTGACCGCCAGGAGGTGACAAGCCTTCTAGCCGCAGTTACCGCCGGCGGTATGTCGTACCGCCGGGCGATAGCTGATGAGACCGCTGAGGTTACCTTCTGCTACATGCAGACTTCTCTGGAGGTGCCGAGAACCAGACCGCTAAGGTTGCTGAGGTGCTGACGTTACTGAGGGTGTCGAGGGCCTGGCTGCCAAGTCTAGTCGCCTAGAGCTAGCCACAGAAGCCGCCGAGGCCGCCTGCTAACTGCAGACTGCATTGGAGGCCGCTGAGGCTGATCTCGAAGTCGTGCTGCACTACTGCCGGCGGTAGGATTACCGCCGGGTGCTAGCCGCTGAGGTCGCCTGCTAACTGCGGACTGCACTGGAGGCCTTGTCGCCAAATCTAGCCGCGTTACCGCCGGGCGCTAGCTGCAGAGACCTCAGAGATCACCTTCTGCGACCTGCAGACTTCCCTGGAGTTGCCGAGAACCAAACTGACAAGTTTAGTCGCGGTTGCTAGCCGTCGAAGGCAATGAGGTCGACTTCTAAATGTAGCCCGCATTGGAGGTGTCGAGGGCCTGACCGCTGGAGGTCGCTGACGACCTGGCCACGGGAGCTTGCCGACTTACCGCCGGCGGTAAGGCTTTCCGCAGGGTGCTAGTCGCTGAGGTCACCAGGTACCTGCAGCTTGCTGATGTCCTGTGATTAAGCTAACCACAGAGGTCTAGCCGCTGAAGTCGACACTGGGGCTAACCGCGACTTGTTTACCGCAAGTTTGTCCCCTCGACTCCCGTGTGCTCTGAGAGCGGATTGAGCCCCTATTTATAGGCCCGTGGCAGGAAACTTCCAGAACTGGGCTACCACGGCGCAGTAACACTACAGCCGAAGATAAGGTGGTCACGACGGTTACTGACATGCTGTCCGCGGCTTCTTCGGGAGGAGACTCATGCGGTCAGGAAAATGGGCTACCACGGGGTGGTAGTGCTACCTCCCGCTATAACTTGGTTAATCAAAGGGTTAGCCGTAACCACCAAGAGGGGAGGCCCCTACGGTCACTGCGGTCAGGAAGGAGGGTCTGACTGCTGGGTACCTGAATCAGTCATCTTGGAGGGGATCGCCAATTTCTGGGTAAACACTTGTGGGATCCAAGTTCCTTGGATTTCATACCCTTATAAAGACGACCAGAGCACTTGAGATGGATTTCGAGAGGGTCCAGCGTTGGAAGGGCCATAATGCGAAAGGATCAGATCAATGTGCCACACCCTCATGCGAAGTCTGAGGGCGAGAGACACAAGAGGAAGTCACGACATATGGAGGCGGCTTCCTCCACTACTTCGTGGGCCACTACTGCTCGAGCCCCCTTGACCTACTTCATATGCGGGCAGGTGTACCGCATAACACGATTTTGTCGGAGCGGTCCGCCGAAGAGGGAGAGCCTAGCGGTGGATGTCACTCATATGGTGGGTCCGAGCTATGCGTAAAAAGGGAAGATAATGGAATCTCTCGCTTCCCAGTATCCCCTGACCCTGCCAAGATTGTACTCCCTTGGCCAACAAGAGGCCATTTGGTAAAATGACGTGGTGATAGGTATGGATTATTGTTTAGCTTGCAACGCATTTATTAATTTATACCTTATGTGGGGTTGTGTGTCGTGTGTGTTTGTGACTATGCTTTGTTTTGATTTTCACTATCCGGCGAGAGCTCTTTTCATTACCGGCGCTCTACATTCCTTTCTGTCGGAGGAATTTCTATTGCGGATTGGAGTGTTGTATGTCTTGGCTGACGACAGATTGGATGTGTTGTTGCATAACGATTATAAATGAGCATGAATATGAAGAGTCGTGTGAAGTTCCGGATGAGAGACCGAGATTTTGACTTGGAGGCATCCTTTGTACCGCTATCAGAGTTTGATGTGATCTTTGGCATGCGCTAGCTTTCGAGGCAGGGTGCATGCATAAATTGCAAGTTGAAGGAGATCACAATGGGTAGAGGAACCAAAGGCGAGGCTATATGCACTGGCCTACTAGGAGTGAGCAGGACGTTGATGTCTGCCCTTCAGATAGTGAAGGAAGTTCGGAAAAGCGTGCAATTATTCTTTACCTTGTTGGAGGCTTCAGAGCGCAAACCCAGGTTATGTGACATGTCAGTGGTAGCAGAGTATACTGATGTCTTAACTGATGAGATCCTTAGGGCTCCGCCCTAGCGAGAGATCAATTTTTTTGCATTGAGTTAGTGCTGAGTACCAAACCCTTGTCACGCACACCTTATCAAATGCCGCCAAAGGAGATGGAGGAGTTGAAAGTCCAGCTGCTGTAGTTACCAAAGCAAAGACATACGCCCAAGCTCCTCATCTTGGGGGCGCATCCGTCCTATTTGTGAAAAAGAAGGATGGTAGCTTACGACAATGCATAGATTATAGAGAATTGAACAAGCTGACAACGAAGAAAAGTACCTGATTCCCCGTATCGGTGACTTGTTCGTTAAATTGGTTGGCCCTACTAGTGTATTCCAAGTTGGATTTGAAGTCCGACTACTATCAGTTACGGATTTTGGAGAGCGACATCTCGAAGACAGTGTTCAACACGTGCAATATAAGAGGTGCTTGAGGGATGGTGCAATTGCGGAGATTGCAGAAAAGAGGAGTCACGGATGCCGAACTAAGGACTATGCGACCGTGGACTGTGTGAGACATACATGTTGGCATGGAACGAGCAATGTCGAGTTTGCGCTTGCTGGAGAGAAGCATGCACAAGATGGAGAGGATCGAGCACGAGCTTTCGATATGCGCATGCGACGAGAAACAGGGACCTGGGCTGGCGTCATCGTTTATCCTAGACGAACACCAGGGTAGATGGGGATGAGGACCTTTGTGGAAGTCATAACAGCAGCCAGCCGTCAATCTCGAGTTGGGGGACAGACATATAAGTAGATAAGGATGTTGGACGGAACTCTAATTTGGTATTTTCTTCAATAAGAAAATTAACTCAATGATCTACTAAAAGAAATTAGAATCTTTTGATACAAAACTACAAATACTCATACAATTATATACAAAAGCTCAGAAGGATGATAGTTAGAAGTTTGTTGACATTAGTAGATATCAGAGACTCTGTGGACCGTGTGAGACATACGGGTTGCTGCGTCGAGTTGTGCGCTTGCTGGAGACAAGCATGCACAAGATGTCGAGGATCGAGCATGTGCTTTCGAGATGCGCGTGCAGCGAGGAACAGAGACCTGAGCTGTTGTCATCGTTTATCCTAGACGAACACCAGGGCAGGTATGAATGAGGGCCTGAGTGGAAGTCATAGCAACAACCAACTGCCAATCTCGATCCAGGGGACAGACAGACAGGTAGATGAGGAGGCTGGACGAAACTCTAATTTGGTTTTTTCTTCAACAAGAAAATTAACTCAATGATCTACTAAAAGAAATTGGAATCTTTTGATGCAAAACTACAAATACTCATATAATTATATACAAATGCTCAGAAGGATGATAGTTAAAAGTTTGTTGACATGAGTAGATATCAGAGATTTGTAGAGGAAGTTTTCGCTCTAGCCATTTGGCCTCTACACATAAGATATTTTAGCTCACTAAAATATATCAAAAGAAGTTTTATATACAATGGTCATGGACACTTGGAGGTTTACAGATTCATAGATGCTGATTGGGCTTGGCCCTCTTCTGATAGGAAATCTGTTACGCTCGGCGACTCTACCGGATGCGGAGGATACGACTGTGCACGCCGACCAAAGGAGAAGACGGAAGAAGACCGGGCTGAACCATCCGGTTCAGCCCGCCAATATTAAATATAAGGAATTGGGGCTGAACCACACTGGTTCAGCCCCTATGGGGGCCGGCCGGCCCCCTTGGGTCCATGTATTATATATACCCGGACCCCTCCCTCTTGATGACTATGAAGATTATTATCAGGTATTTCTCCTCTAGCAAACCCTAGTTCCCTCTTCTTCCCTAGTCTCTCTAGCTTTCTCTCTATCCCTAGCATATTCATAACATTTGGTATCAGAGGATTCCTTCCTCCACCATGGTAACTACGCGAACGCAAGACGAAGCCAGCCGCTTGGCAACCCTAGAAGAAAATCTGATGGCATTAACGGATTCGGTGGCCGCCATCGAAGAGAACGTGAAAACGTCCACGCAGCAGCTAGAAGAACGAATGGACGCCCGAATGGAGGAGATCATGACATTGTTGGCTCGAAATCTGAAAAGCAAAGCCGTAACGGATGAAGATCCGGACGGATCTTCCATCCCACGTTCTGATCGACACAGGGATAACGGAAACGGAGGATTGGGACCCGCGGAAGGCGGAATCGACGCTAGCGGGTGCGGATCTGGCGGATTCGGTGCGTGCGGCTTCGGAATCAGCGGGTCCAGCGCGGGAGGGCTTGGCGCTCCTGGCTTTGGCGCTGGAGGGGTCGGCGGACCCAGATTCGGCGCGGGAAGTGCCGGCGGACCCGCAACGGGTACGGGAGGAGTCAGGGGACCCGGGATCGGCGCGGGAGGAGGCGGCGGACCCGGATCGGGCGCAGGAGGCCCTGGCGCTCCTGGATTTGACGCTGGAGGCTATGGCGGGTCCGGATCTGGTGCGGGAGGCTTCGGCCGGGCTGGACAGGGAGTCAGCATGACCGGGACTGGCGCCGGAGGTTTCGGAATGGCTGGATCTGGACCAGATGGAGGAGGAGATGTTCGTGTCGGGCAAACCCCTTGGAGACAGGAATGGGAGGGCTTGTTACCGCATCCGGTAGGAAGGGGACAGGCTTCCGGGCTTGGAAGATGGGTGCAATGTTGAGAAGGAGGGCCGTTCCATCAAGGTGCTCCAGCGGCGGGACAGTTTGGACAATTTCCGGGCATGCATTTTGAACCCGGGGATCCACGTAGGCATGCAGGGTACGGGCAAGATGCGGGATGGCGGGGACAGGCCGGGCATCGACATTACATGCCGCCGAAACTGACTCAGATGAATTTTCCCCGGTTCAACGGGGGAGACGCCCTTGAGTGGATCCAGAAAGCTGAACTTTTTTTCAAATACCAAGAGATTCCGGCGGGGCAGTGGGTTCAGTTGGCATCTTTCCACCTGGAAGAGGACGCCATTCAGTGGACAAAATGGTTTCTGAGGGGACGCGACTATGCACCTTGGGAGGAGTTTGTGGAGTCCTTCTCTGCTCGCTTCGGTCCTTTGGAGTACGAAGATGTTGAAGCCATGTTGCAGAAATTGCGGCAAAACGGGACCGTCACGGAGTACCGGACAGAGTTTGAACGGTTGGCTTGGGAGGAAAAAACGATGCTGAGCTGCTTTGTATCAGGATTGAAGGATCACCTGAGAGATGAGGTCCACGCCTACATGCCACGCAATTTGAGTCATGCCATCAGCCTGGCCAGGATACAGGAGGAGCGATACAATCGGCAGAGAACTCGGACGACAGGTCGGGCACCTACGGGTGCGGATGTACCCAAGCAAGAACCACCGACCGGGGGCCGCCCTACGGTGACGAGGTTGACGTGGCAGGAGCTTCAGGCCAGAAAGGACAAAGGGTTATGCTTCAACTGCGATGAGAAGTATACCCGCGGGCACGCTTGCCAGAAGGTCCAGGTATTCATGCTACAGGAGGAAGCGGAAGATGTTACTCACACTACAGCGGAGGGAGAGTTGGTTTTTGACGACTTTGTCGTATCCCTCCAGGCCCTGAAGGGGGGTATCCCATCTCCGACCTTACACTTGACTGGGAGGGTCGGCAGGGCGACGGTGATGCTCTTGGTGGACAGCGGGAGCACTCACAACTTCATCCAACCCGGTGTGGCCCGGCAGACGGGGGGTGTCATAGATTGCAGTGCAGTGTTCCACGTCAGGGTGGCAGATGGACGTACACTGCAATGCGAGGGGGTGATGAAAGGGGTGGAGCTCCAGATACAGGGATACACCGAGCATATTGATGTTTACTTATTGCCAATCCGGGGTTCTGACATGGTCTTGGGCGCACCGTGGCTGCAGCAACTTAAGCGGGTGACCTTCGATTGGGTTCAGATGACTATGGAGTTCAGCCAACACGGGAAGGAGTACTGCTTGGAAGACCTCAGTTCAGCCAGGATGGGACAGAGAACTGCGGGGAAGGAGCCGCGCGCTCACCGCCTCCAGCTTGAGGACAAGCTGGCCCTTGAAGGGGAAGGGAATGTTACGCTCGGCGACTCTACCGGATGCGGAGGATACGACTGTGCACGTCGACCAAAGGAGAAGACGGAAGAAGACCGGGCTGAACCATCCGGTTCAGCCCGCCAATATTAAATATAAGGAATTGGGGCTGAACCACACTGGTTCAGCCCCTATGGGGGCCGGCCGGCCCCCTTGGGTCCGGGTATTATATATACCCGGACCCCTCCCTCTTGATGACTATGAAGATTATTATCAGGTATTTCTCCTCTAGCAAACCCTAGTTCCCTCTTCTTCCCTAGTCTCTCTAGCTTTCTCTCTATCCCTAGCATATTCATAACAAAATCCATATATGGATGTTGTTCCTTAGGCAAGATATTCTCTTGGATGAGCAACCAATAATACGTAGTAGCCTGCTTTATTGCATAATCATAATATAGATCTCTTGCTCTAGGGAGCAAGCGAGATTTTGTGACTTAGATCTCTTATCACGGGGTTGGGCTTTAATGTCCTTATTGATGTATCATTCATGTGACAATTATGTCATTTTTAGTCTTTATATGCTTTTGTTCTCCAGTAGAGGACAAAACATATTGAGGTGAATATTTCCTTCGTTCGTGAGAGTTCAACATGATTCTCTCATTGTTCCTGTTTCTTTTTGCTGATTAGCTTGCCAATCTTTTACCAAACATATTGGACCTACCATGTTACTGGATCTCTCAAATAGGTTTGGTCTCTATGATATCTACTCTCCATGCACGCTAGAATTACATGAGACCCGCATTACCGGCTTGAGAGGGGTGTTGATCTATGCATGCACAGTTTTTTTATATATATTCATCTGCATGTTCCAAGTCTCGTGCACACTTTTAGTTTCTCTTTCTTTTTCTTGTATATAATGAAATATGGGTGACTGATACTTTACAAAATTATTTGTAAAAACTCACTAAACTTAAATGATTTGGAAACTTTGGGAGTCTTTCTTATATCTTCAGGGATTTGGTTAGTCATAAAACATCTTTGTGAATCAATTGCATTTGAGGGGTTTGTAGAATATAAATAAGTGCATTCAATTAAACTATGAAATCTAAAAAATTTATTGTTTTCCAAAAGCATAATCTTAACTTCAGATCACTCTTGCGTGCTCTTCTTGACTGATTCAGATCTTTGTATTTGCTATAACAAGCATATACTGGTAATTTCATTGTGCATACACTTCAATTGTTTTGTTTTCTTATTGAGATAATCTCCATTTAGCTGTTTAATTTTACAGGAGTGGAAAAGCTGCAACTTTTTACAACTTTTTACTTTTAAATTTGTCAATTCTATGTTGGATCTTGGCGTGCAAAAGCAGCTTGACTTTGAAGATTTAATTCAGCTGCCTTCTGAACTTGAACCTTCTTGTCATAATACCTTATTAAAGTTTTGGATGGCTGAAAAGCCAATGCTGAATACTGATCGATCTCTGTTAAGAGTAATATTCTATGCCTATGGTTGGCCTTACTTGCGTCTAGGAATACTTAAGGTACCTCCTTTTCATGTTATCACATGCAGTGAAATAAACATCTGTACTGATACTTGTAGTTATTCTTGTTTGTTAATTTATGTCTGTTTTTGAACCCTACATTAGCTCTTTCTTACATCCAATATTGGTTTATAGAGAAATATGAATAAACTAACATGTTCATGCAATTTTTACTCTTTTACTTATATAGATACGAGCAGCTCCGCACGGGCTTCGCCTGTGCTCGCTGACTCTTAGCGGGCTGCGCCCGCATTCGAGCGGGCTGCGCCCGCATTCGAGCGGGCTGCTCCCGTATACGACAGTACCCGACCGACGACGGTGGGCTTCCCCCGCAACTTATACATATGAGTACTCAAAATGACCGTAAAAAAATATACATCAATATTTTATAATTATTTTTTTTCAAAAACATTTATATTTTAACAAAAAAATCATTGTAAAGTAAGCCATTATATTTCGAAATTAATTTTTGGAGGCATAATGATTACCTACCATAGTAGGTGTAAGAGGTCTACTAAAAAATTTTTGGTTTTTATGAATTCCATCATTATTTTTATTATTAAGATATTGTGTAATTACACAAATAGCCATTATATTTTATGAATTTCCATTTTTTCATAATATATGTTAAGTCATTGGAGTAAAAGAATGAGGGTATATTTGACACTTTTGAATGTTGCACCAAAGGAAACTTCCTGCATATAGTAGTTAAAGATGGATAATGTTGCAGAAATAGTATTCTCTGTTCAGATTGGGTGAACTTTTTAAGGCTGTGATTTTTAGTAAAACAGAGAGAGTATCACATAAACAACGAAATATTATTGTCTTTTTGCACCTTTCTAATTAATCCTAGATCATATCGTTACATTTTTTACAACCATAAGATTGTCATGCAACACTAGGTGCTTAGGAGTGACACCTGCTCAAATTCTAGTGATCCACACTTCACTCAAATTCATAATGTTTGAGATCACTCTGCCTCCAACTATAACTGCAATCTACTTAGTCCGTGTTTACTGCACATAGATTCAAACCCCACGTAGTTCTTGAATCACCAACCAACATATGATTCTTATAATTTACCACAACACTATTAGGCCATACTTGTGCAAAGGAATGCATACCACCATTTAAAAAGGCAGCTTATATAAACTAATATATATATATATAACTTTTATTAACAAACTATATCTATACTATTTATACAGCGCGTAAGCAGATGAACAGGTCTGGTGTTGATCGTTCGCCTCGTAATTCCATTTAAAAAAAAAATCAGGCAGGGGAGGGAATGGGATGGGGGGAAATGTTTTGGTGGCGACCTGTACCTTCCTTACCATACGCGAATAAATAGGCTTAACATTTTTTGGCCCCACCTTCTTTTCAATCAAACTTTTTCCCTCCGTCTTCTTTTTACTCCCGCCGAGACTCCTTTGTCGCGTCCTGAACCTCCCCTCCATTCCTGAAGCCGACCTCACCTCCAACCTGCAGCTGACCTTGCCTCCATGTTTGAAGCCGACCTCCTCTAAGCCTCCTTTGACAAGTTACACCTCTTTCCTGCCCTCCTGTTCTATTTTCGCAGCCACTCCCGTCGGCCTCCTTTTCTATTTTCGCCGCCCTGAATCGGAGCTAGTCGAAACAGGAGAATCCAGTCTGCTTATCTTCCTTTCCTGCACTTTCCCGAGATAACACTGACGGAGAGCACTGCCAGCATGGCACGTCGGAGCTACTTTAGACAGCATCCCTACCATCACAGTAACCTACATTCCTCTCTGTAATTCTTTTATTATGTATTATGATTTTGCTTTCTGTGTTTTGGTTGAATGTGTATTTTCTGCAAAAATTTTATTGAGCTATTCTATGGCCGGATGTTGTTCATTTTCTTGCTTTACTGGGTTAGTCTCCGGTTGGATGTTTGTCTAGCATTATCTGAAACAACATGTTTATCTCTGCTTCTAATAAAATTGATTTTTATCTCCAGGCTAATGAACCTGTTGTATTTCCGACTATGCATTCTGATGAGGAGGCCTACATGATGTATAAGGAGTATGCACATAAAATTGGATTTAGCATGCGCAAACAACATATCATATATTGGACGACGAATGGGCAGATGAAATACCGCAAACTTGATACTCGTACTGGTTACTTGGCTTGCTTGCATTTTAGTGCTGATAGAGAGGGCAAGAATTGGGAGGTGACAAGGTTCATAGAGGAACACAACCATCTGCTTGCTTTAAAAGATGACAGTCATTTGTTGAGATCCCATCGGAACATATCTGACGTTCAAGGCTGTCTTCTGAAGAATATGGAGGGAGCTGAGATCAAAACGGTTGACACATTCAACTTCATAGCTGATGATGTTGGTGGATTTCAAATTGTCGGGTTTTGTAAGACTGATGCGTATAATTATGTTCAACGTGAACGAAGAAAACTGATAGAAAGCGGTGACGCCACTAGCTTGTTGAAAATATTTCAGGAAAGGCAAATGAAAGATAACATGTTCTCGTACGATGTCCAGACAGACGAGTTTAGTAAGTTTACTAGTTTTGTTGGATGGACAGACATAGCAGGATTGATTACGATTCTTTTGGCGATGTTATTATATTTGATACCACCTACTGGCTCAACAAATATAATTTGGCTTGCGCTCCATTCATAGCCATAAACCATCACTGGCAAAATGTCTTCGTAGGCGGAGCCTTCATTGCAGTAGAGACCATTGAATCCTTTTGCTGGGTTTTTGAAACATTTTGAGATTTGCCGGTGGAAAGCAACCTAACACTATATTAACAGATCAAGATCAAGCGATGACCATTCCTATTGCGAGAGTTTTCACTGATAATCGACACCGCGTATGTCAGTGACATATTTCCATGAAAGCACCTTCTAAGGTTCCTACCTTCAACAATGACAAGAGTATTAGAGTTTTATTCTTTCAATGCATAAGCAATGCGACACTGGGGCTGAGTTTGATTCACATTGGAGTGGAATGATTACAAGAGGTAACTTGGAGGACAATAAATGACTTTCTGATCCACATAAAGTTAGAAATAAATGGTCCACAACGTTTAATAAATATATTCTAGATCTAGACATTCTATTCACTCAAAGAAGTGAATCGACTAACAATATGTTAAATGGGTGCACAAAAGCTCCAAGTTCTATAATTGAGTGTTTTATTGGGATGGAGAAGATGATTTCATCTTGGCGGAGATCTGAGCATGATGAAGATTTCAGGTGTAAGCAAGGTAACATTACTTTCAAATTTAAAAATTGCCTCTTATTAAAACAACTTTCTAAGGCTTACACAAGGAAAATGTTCTCTATTTTTGAAGAAGCTTTTATGGATGGGGTAGGTAGTGTGTGTATCACCGAAGAAGTAAGATATGCCGATGATCACATTTTATATGTCACAAGACATTGTGATGCATCCGCGGACCACAAGCAATGTTTAGTTAAAGTTGATTCAAACACATTCGATGCGATGTGTTCTTGCAAGAGCGTGAGACAAAAGGAATTTTGTGTAAACACATATTAAGAGTATACAATTCCAAGAGTGTAAAACAAATTCCTTCGAAATACCTTATAAAAAGATTCACACTCACGACTAAGAAAGGTTTGTACCTCTCAAAGACTGCATGTATGAATGAGTTCCAATCCAGTTTAGTGTTGAGAAACCATCTTATGCGGTTCACATACGAGTTAGCTAAGAGAATAGAGAACTGCCGACCTGCCCAGGATCATGTGTTGACTGCCTTGAATGAGTTGAGGATGACAACGAATGAAATAGTAGACTATGAAGAGGGGTTGAAGAAGGGATTCGCTGAAGGAAAGTTCCAAAGTAAAATCTTGTTAAGGGATCCAAAGGAGTGCGTCCTAAATATTTGTCAAATGCTCGATTGAAGAGTCATTTTGAAAAGTCGGCAAAGAAGCAAAATATGCTTCGTATATGTTGCTAACTATTTTTCTTTGAGTTTAAGCCAGCCAACTTACCCTTTTTATAATTGCATATATATATATATATTTTCTGAATAATATTTGGCGGTGATTTCAACCTTGTATGATCATAAATATTAACTCTTTATTTATTATTTTTATGGAAATCATGCAGGGTGGAAACAAGACTCAAAATGCAATAAGCCTGTGGATGAGCGAGTTGCTGAAGAACTAAAGGAGTTCGACTTCATGGGAAGCGCCCCGGTCGAAAAGAGCTCTACTACAGTGACCACATATACACCTTGTGATCTAAATGTGGATTTATCTTCATCCTTTCCGTTCAATTTTTTGTAGTGTACCTGATGGTACTGAAGTGGTGATTCAAACATTATTAGTTGTTGTTGAAGTAAGGTGTATTAAGTCTTTATGTGTGTTTGGGTTTTAATCGCACATCTTAGTTTTAGGTTTGTGAGTTTTGTTGTAATCCTATATATTACCCCTATGTGGATGAATATAATTGTACAAAATATTCTCTTTTCTTTACTTCTAACATGGTATCAAAGCGGGAATCGAATTTGGAAAATTTTTCGTCGCCCTAATTTGTTGGCGACCTAAAGTTCTGAAAAGCCTCCCTCTGATTTCCGACTCTTCCTCTCGTTGTTATCCCCGGTCGACTGTGCTGCTATGGATCTCGCTGGGTAGCCCCGCTCCCGCTCCCGTCGACGAAATCAACGCTTGATTCCAACGACCGGAGCTGACCTTTCCCCCACGACGTCACTGCTTGCGCTGATTGGTCCCGACGTGCCTGTCGTCTTCAATCCCTGCAGCAGATCCGTCGTCTCCTTCCATCGACACTTCGACAGGAGTGGCATTTGGATCTCTCGATGCTTGTGTCTGTGCTCTGTTTTTTCCCTCTGTCTCCTCCCATCATCTTCGTGAGATCAATAGCATGATTCCATCTTCCGCTGGTGGCGTCGGCCGGGTTCTGATCCCGTCGTTCCTGTCTTCCGCCTCTGCCGATGGCGTATGCTGTTGATCCTGGCCTTCTTCTGGCTCCATCTATCTTACACTGCAACCTCGCCATCGATCGTCGCTTGTGCCTGTTGCCACCTCTGCTCGCTCTTCTTCCGGTTGCTGTGGATTGTTTTCGTTGCTCCAGATTTACTTTAGATCTGGCTCTGGCGCCGAGCTCCTCTCTTTCTTGTCGGCTCCCTCCTCTGCTCGCCGCTGCTTGAACCCTCTGCTCGCAGCTGCTTGAGCCCTCTATTCGCAACTGCTTGAGCCTTCTGCTCGCCGCTGGCTTGTGCCCGTGCTCTGCTCGCTGCCTCTTGAGGCCGTTCTTGCCGGCAGCCTTTGTCCGCTGCTCTCTTCTCTTGTTGTGATGGTGATGGAGTGTTTGCTGCTTTTTTTAGTTTTTTTTATTGTGTCTAGTTTTATTATGTTTTATGCCTTCATGCACGTGTTTTTTCACGTGAGGGGGAGTGTTCGTGATGAGGGTGACTCGGATGCCTCTTTCCCGACTTCTGCCTTAGTCACACACGGCCTCCAGACGTATTTTGTGTGCGTTCTCTGCTTTCATGCACGTGTTCCACGTGAGGGGGAGTGTTCGTGATGAGGGCGACTCAGATGACTCTCTTTCCCGACTCCTGCCTTAGTCACACACGGCCTCTAGGCGTATTTCATGTGTTGTTTGTGTCTCCCCAAATTTTTCTTCTTTGCTGTTGGGTAGGGGTGGTTTGGCCTTTGTTGGTTGACCGGTTTCAGCTCCGGGAGAATCCAACGTGATCATGGTTGGTTTGTGGACCAACGTCGTGTGGCTTATGCCTGGTTGGATTATCCCTGGTGACACGCGGTTGGGCCCCGGTGGCTGCTGTTTTGTCCCACGTTGCCACAATTATCTCTCTTTTTATGTTGTGTCCAAGTTGAAGGTTTCACCTCCAGCTTGATGGGGAGTGTTGAAGTAAGGTGTATTAAGTTTTTATGTGTGTTTGAGGTTTAGTCGCACATCTTAGTTTTAGGTTTGTGAGTCTTGTTGTAATCCTATATATTACCTCTATGTGGATGAATATAATTGTACCAAATATTCACTTTTTTTACTATTAACAGTTGTAATTTGATTGCATTAATACATTTTCTATTTGGTTCTATGTCCACTACAAGCATATTTTGTTTGTCAAAATTCCCATATTTAGGTTCTACTTGTTGGGCTAGTATTATTACTTATGTATTATGTGCATGTTTTATCTGAAGCAAAGGTAAAAATTGACATAAAGATCATTGGCAGCTTGATATGGGAATTAGTGGGCAGTCACCCAATTATGTGTTTAAACAGAACTTATATGTATTTCCAAGATTTCCTTAGTTTAATAGAGCACTTGAATGAGATTGAGCATCCAAAAGAGGTTATTAGTTCAACTCTATAATTCAATATTTTGAAGCATGTTTTATTCCATAACCAAAGATAAAAAATGGTTGGTGTTGTATGGTTTGGTTTTGATCATGGAGAGAACACATTTTGTGATGCAGGAATGCATGATGCAGGAATAGCAACAGAACATGATGTGCCCCTGCATAATGGTAGATTAAAGTCCTCCTGCATCATGTTAAGCTATTGTTCCAAGCATTCCTGCATCACCAAATCAACATGATAACATAATTCACACCCTATAAGCATTCTGAACTCATCAATAAACATCACTCATCAAAGTACAGCAAAATCAAAGTACTCATAAATTGTGTCACAGATCTTAACTGCACTCATCACTAAACAGTACTCATCAAAGTAGTTGTAGAAAAATAAAGAAACCTTGTATATTCCTTTCTATATATCAAATATAATGTATGAATACAAATATATAGGAGGGAGAAAGAGAGAGGAAAACCTTATACACAATGTGAGACTAAAGAGAGAGAAATAAGAAAATATATGAGCTCCAGAATGGGCCATTACATGGGCTTTTCTAACACTCCCCCGCAAGCTGGAGCGTACAAGTCGTAGGCACCCAGCTTGGACAGGAATTGATAAAATAGGGTGCTTGATAGGGCCTTGGTGAGAATATCAGCAACTTGGTCGGTACCCGGAACATGCTTTAATTCTATCTTCTTCATTTGAACTTTCTCCTGGATGATGTGACAATTTACTTCAATGTGTTTCGTTCTTTCGTGGAAGACCGGGTTCTTAGCTATGTGTATAGCAGCTTGACTGTCACATAGTAAGATAGCAGGTGAGGAAAGTTTTACTCCTAGATTAGCAAGAAGACTTTCAAGCCATGTGAGTTCAGAAACCACTGATGCCATCGAACGGTATTCTGCCTCAGCTGAAGATCGAGCAACCACAACTTGTTTCTTACTACGTCAGGTAACCAAGTGACCTCCAAAGTAGGTACAAAAACCACTAGTAGACCGCCGATCTTCAAGGGAACCAGCATAATCTGCATCAGAATACGCAACCAATGTTGGAGTAGAGGACGAGGTTTTGTATACCAGCCCTTGACCGGGGGCTGTTTTCAGATATCTTAGGATGCGTTCGACGGCCTGAAGATGGGACATTCGAGGGGAATGCATAAATCGGCTGACAACCCCAACAACAAAGGATATATCTGGTCTCGTGACTGTAAGGTAAATCAGTTTCCCAACAAGTCGTCGATAGTACTCTGGATTTGGAAGAGCAAGATCATCATCAGAGGCACGTGCACACAGCTTGTCATTGACATCCATAGGAGTGTTAATTGGCTTGCATCCAGAGTAGCCAGCATCATGAAGAAGTTCGAGACAATACTTCCGTTGAGAGAGGACAAGTCCATCAGGACGTCTCGCGATCTCAAGACCAAGAAAGTATCGAAGGTTCCCCAGATTTTTGGTTTGAAAGACGGAACCAAGATGCTGTTTGACCGCTTGTATTCCCTTTGAATCATCTCCTGTGATTAGGATATCATCGACATATACCAATAGAAGAACCGTGCCTGTAGTTCGATGTCGAGTGAACAGAGAGAAGTCTGCCGAGCTCCGAGTAAAGCCAACCTCCCGAACAACCTTACATAACTTATCAAATCATGCCCGGGGGGATTGTTTGAGACCATAGATGGATTTCTTAAGATGACATACTCGGGACTCCCCCGTGATCTCAAACTCGGGAGGCTGCTGCATGTATATTGTTTCTTGTAGGTCGCCATTTAAAATGGCATTCTTGATATCCAGCTGATGGAGAGGCCATTGGCGATGCACATCCACTGAGAGAAGGACACGAACTGTGTTGAGCTTGGCCACCAGAGAGAATGTTTCCTTATAGTCGAGACCTTGTTGTTGAGTGAAGCCACGTGTGAGGCCCCTATTCAGACACCACATGAATATGTATCAAAACTTATTTTCATATCAATCATGCCAGGATGTTCTAGAAGTAAGCATAGTGAATACAAAATAAAACGCATAATAAAAACTTTTCTTAAAATTTTACTCATACCTTAGCCTGATCTTTAGTTTTCTTTTCCCCTCTGAACCACTTGATTTCTTAAAAGTCTTCAGGAAACGTGCATCTTCCTAAAAACATGAAGTCAACGGGCTTAGTCATAACGAATATGACTAAGTGAATAACATGCTTCTTTAACTGCTGTACATACAAACAAGAAATATCAGTATCAATATGCATACAGTTCTTTAGGTTCTTCAAGTTCTTTATATTCTTATGTTCTTTCAAGTTCCTTTCGATGAATGTTCTAGTCTTATTCATTCACGTTCATATTCGTTCATTCTTATATTTCTTCTTCGTTCATATCTCTTATGAGTCACTTTCAATTATCAGAAGTTTTATTTAGCTTTCATCATCAAATTCAAATTGCAGTAGATAAATGCATTAAATAGGAAATGACATATCAATAACGATACGTTTACTTTTCAAATTCTTGTATTCATTTCGTTTCTTCGTAACTTCTATTCACATTCAGTCTTTATTCGTTCACGGTCGTTTCATTTCTTTTATTCGAAATCTGTTCATCAATTTCAGATTCTTTCAACTGTAGTTCAGTCAATTCATTTTCCATCGTCAATCATCAGATGTTCTCATAATCAGTTTCTAAATCAGATTCCTCGTTTATCTTTCGCTTTATTAAATTAGGAAATCATAAGGGTTGCTGTAGATTCATCCCTTCTTGGTCTTCAACGACCTTTTGGCCTTCAACATCCTCTGGCCTTCAACGGCCTCAAATAAAGCTCAAAAACACATTCCGCCGTAGCGTATTCACACCCCCACTACGGCTACTGGGTTAACCCTTATCATTTCCGATGCATCGATGCTTATTTTCTTTTCGTTCTGTTCTTATTCACGTATTCATAGTCAATATTCATATTTAATCTTCGTATCAGGTATCATTGGTTTTATTCAAACATTTTTAAGATCATCACTTAATTCTTATTATTTCCGATTCAACAGGTTCTAGCAATTTTCATAATTATCCGTGATTCATAAATGCAAACAATTTCAATTTCATGTCAATGCACATTCACTACAATATTTTCAGTATGAAAAGCTAATCAGGTGTGTATCAAAATAATTCAAAGCTATGCATAATTAAAGAAATAAGTACTCACTTTGTTTTCTCTGTTCGTTGAATTCGCGTCATAATTCACATTTGCCATCATCTTTTCTTTTATGGTATCTGTTATTAAACGAAATCAAAATTCTAGTAATTTGTACTAAAGGAGGAATCTAGAATATATTCAGTTTCATCTAAAAATCAACCCCCACAAATCCCCTAGCAATTCCAGCCAATTATCAATCAACCGTAAGTAAACCGATTCTAAAACATGTTATTTTTAACTCACTTAAACCTCCCATAGATATCATCATTCCTCTTTTCTACGTCCAACCACAACTCATTTGTATGTAAACACACACGAGCAACCATAAAAGATATCCAACATGATACTTTCCATCCAAAATGTTATCAATATGTTACTTCCATTACTAATTCTCTATTCTCCAAATCGAACTAAGATGGTTTGACTCATGTCATAACTCTCCACATCTTTTATCTCCCCAGACTATTAGCCGGCCAGCAAAATTAAGACTCCAAGCTTTGGCCATTAGTTTTCCCCCAAGGTACATCCAAATCCTCCCCAATATAACTTCACACTTTCAAGAAATGTTGAATCCTCATAAAGATCTCTATTACTAATATGAACAAAACATAAGATTAAGAGTCAATAAACTCCACCAAAATGGATAGCCGACCACTTTTCTCATCACAAAAAAAAACCCTAACCATCAAAGTTGGCTGAACATAACACCACTAAACAAAGCTTCACAGAAATCCCCAAACCTCCAAAAATCCATGATTCCTTTCATAGTATAATAGAAACCCTAATAGAAATCTGTACTGAAGAAGAAGAGAGGGAGCGGAGAAGGAAGCTAGCTTACAGTGAGAACAAAAGAGGGCTATGGTCGTTGTTGTCGTCATCTGATACCGATGAAGTCGTCGAGCCCTAGTTCTTCTTCATTCGTCACAAGCTGCAGGAGGCGGGTTCTCGTCGAGCCCTAATAAGCGGCAGGAGCAGGCATCGGAAGTAGGCAACGATGGCAGAAGCAGGCAGCAGCAGGAGCAGGCATCGGCGGCAAGCCCTAGCGAGGAGGAAGACGTCATCGTGCGGTTCCTGATATCCATCGGCGAGAGCGGCAGATTGCGGGGAAGTCGCCAGGTGCGGGTTTTGCGAATGAAGAGGGTCTCGGTTTCCTTTATTACCTTTTGAACCGGTCCAAAATCCACCGTTCTTAACATTATATTGGCAGCCCAAACCAAATAGCTTTAAATGCTAACCAATTCAGCCACTTAGGTTCAATTCAGCCCAAACCAAACGTTTTACTATCCGCACACCCGTGTCTATTATTAGCACATTATCAACCATACTTCACATTTTATGAATCCAATTTCTCTATTGGCACACCCAATACACCCATTTTCATCCTCAATTCTTAATTTTATTGGCACACCAACTTCATAATTAACTCTTAAGACAATTAAGACTATTTGCACACCAACTTCATTTATTTTTTTATTCGTATTGGAAATTGGGTCGTTACAAACTCTTCCCCTCTTATGGAACTTTTCGTCCTCGAAAATACAACACTATATCAGTTCTAGCATTTTCTTTGACTTGTCATTCTCTTTCTTTCATAAGTTCAAAATGCATAAACGATTCAAATTTGTAGTTATCACTAGATCATATCACAGTTTCTTACATCATCTAGATTTCATATCCCATTCATATTAACCAATGATTGACCTAGCCTTTTCAAATATTTATTCTTGCTACCATTATCTTTTGTAACAGCTCCTTTCAAACTACATATTGTATAAAGGATCTGGCCAGAATCCCAGATACATTATATAGAGCGAAGGTGGAATTATAATTCCGCATACATAATCGTTTCATTTTCTATTCGTATTCAATTATTGCTTGCGTTACTCAACTTCAATTTCCATCCCGGATGAATTCTAATCTTAACTCTGTTTCGTTCATTTTGAACCACACACCTCAAAAACTAAACAATACCTATTTTATATTCATTAATAACTAATCCATTCTCATTTATGTCCTTCATCAGTCGATACTTATCTTTCTATCTGCGTTGTTTCTAATCTAATTCGAATTCACTCATTCAGTAATTTCAGTTTTCACATTAAATTGCAATCACAAACTGCAAGGCTTCACATTCACAGCAACTTATCACTTCACAGACGATTCCACTTCTTACTTTCCTGAAGCTTCTCAAGACCTTCCACTAAGATTCCCTCAAGTTCATATCCTGTGTATCTATTATGTACTCACTATAACCAACTTCTTGCAAACCTAGCTCTGATACCAAATTGTGAGGCCCCTATTCAGACCCCACATGAATCTGTATCAAAACTTATTTTCATATCAATCATGCCAGGATGTTCTAGAAGTAAGCATAGTGAATACAAAATAAAACACATAATAAAAACTTTTCTTAAAATTTTACTCATACCTTAGCCTGATCTTTAGTTTTCTTTTCCTCTCTGAACCACTTGATTTCTTAAGAGTCTTCAGGAAACGTGCATCTTCCTAAAAACATGAAGTCAACGGGCTTAGTCATAACGACTATGACTAAGTGAATAACATGCTTCTTTAACTGCTGTACATACAAACAAGAAATATCAGTATCAATATGCATACAGTTCTTTAGGTTCTTCAAGTTCTTTATATTCTTATGTTCTTTCAAGTTCCTTTCGACGAATGTTCTAGTCTTATTCATTCACGTTCATATTCGTTCATTCTTATATTTCTTCTTCGTTCATATCTCTTATTAGTCACTTTCAATTATCAGAAGTTTTATTTACCTTTCATCATCAAAGTCAAATTGCAGTAGATAAATGCATTAAATAGGAAATGACATATCAATAACAATACGTTTACTTTTCAAATTCTTGTATTCATTTCGTTTCTTCGTAACTTCTATTCACATTCAGTCTTTATTCGTTCACGGTCGTTTCATTTCTTTTATTCGAAATCTGTTCATCAATTTCAGATTCTTTCAACTGTAGTTCAGTCAATTCATTTTCCATCGTCAATCATCAGATGTTCTCATAATCAGTTTCTAAATCGATTTCCTCGTTTATCTTTCGCTTTTTTAAATTAGGAAATCATAAGGGTTGCTGTAGATTCATCCCTTCTTGGTCTTCAACGACCTCTTGGCCTTCAACGGCCTCTGGCCTTCAACGGCCTCTGGCCTTCAACGGCCTCTGGCCTTCAACGGCCTCAAATAAAGCTCAAAAACACATTCCGCCGTAGCGTATTCACACCCCCACTACGGCTACTGGGTTAACCCTTATCATTTCTGATGCATCGATGCTTATTTTCTTTTCCTTCTGTTCTTATTCACATATTCATAGTCAATATTCATATTTAATCTTCGTATCAGGTATCATTGGTTTTATTCAAACATTTTTATGATCATCACTTAATTCTTATTATTTCCGATTCAACAGGTTCTAGCAATTTTCATAATTATCCGTGCTTCATAAATGCAAACAATTTCAATTTCATGTCAATGCACATTCACTACAATATTTTCAGTATGAAAAGCTAATCAGGTGTGTATCAAAATAATTCAAAGCTATGCATAATTAAAGAAATAAGTACTCACTTTGTTTTCTCTGTTCGTTGAATTCGCGTCATAATTCACATTTGCCATCATCTTTTCTTTTATGGTATCTGTTATTAAACGAAATCAAAATTCTAGTAATTTGCACTAAAGGAGGAATCTAGAATATATTCAGTTTCATCTAAAAATCAACCCCCACAAATCCCCTAGCAATTCCAGCCAATTATCAATCAACCGTAAGTAAACCGATTCTAAAACATGTTATTTTTAACTCACTTAAACCTCCCATAGATATCATCATTCCTCTTTTCTACGTCCAACCACAGCTCATTTGTATGTAAACACACACGAGCAACCATAAAAGATATCCAACATGATACTTTCCATCCAAAATGTTATCAATATGTTACTTCCATCACTAATTCTCTCTTCTCCAAATCGAACTAAGATGGTTTGACTCATGTCATAACTCTCCACATCTTTTATCTCCCCAGACTATTAGCCGGCCAGCAAAATTAAGACTCCAAGCTTTGGCCATTAGTTTTCCCCCAAGGTACATCCAAATCCTCCCCAATATAACTTCACACTTTCAAGAAATGTTGAATCCTCATAAAGATCTCTATTACTAATATGAACAAAACATAAGATTAAGAGTCAATAAACTCCACCAAAAGGACAGCCGACCACTTTTCTCATCACAAAAAAAAAACCCTAACCATCAAAGTTGGCTGAACATAACACCACTAAACAAAGCTTCACAGAAATCCCCAAACCTCCAAAAATCCCTGATTCCTTTCATAGTATAATAGAAACCCTAATAGAAATCTGTACTGAAGAAGAAGAGAGGGAGCGGAGAAGGAAGCTAGCTTACAGTGAGAACAAAAGAGGGCTATGGTCGTTGTTGTCGTCATCTGATACCGATGAAGTCGTCGAGCCCTAGTTCTTCTTCATTCGTCACAAGCTGCAGGAGGCGGGTTCTCGTCGAGCCCTAATAAGCGGCAGGAGCAGGCATCGGAAGTAGGCAACGATGGCAGAAGCAGGCAGCAGCAGGAGCAGGCATCGGCGGCAAGCCCTAGCGAGGAGGAAGACGTCATCGTGCGGTTCCTGATATCCATCGGCGAGAGCGGCAGATTGCGGGGAAGTCGCCAGGTGCGGGTTTTGCGAATGAAGAGGGGCTCGGTTTCCTTTATTACCTTTTGAACCGGTCCAAAATCCACCGCTCTTAACATTATATTGGCAGCCCAAACCAAATAGCTTTAAATGCTAACCAATTCAGCCACTTAGGTTCAATTCAGCCCAAACCAAACGTTTTACTATCCGCACACCCGTGTCTATTATTAGCACATTATTAACCATACTTCACATTTTATGAATCCAATTTCTCTATTGGCACACCCAATACACCATTTTCATCCTCAATTCTTAATTTTATTGGCACACCAACTTCATAATTAGCTGTTAAGACAATTAAGACTATTTGCACACCAACTTCATTTATTTTTTTATTCGTATTGGAAATTGGGTCGTTACACCACGAGCCACCAGTCGTGTTTTAAGACGGTCAATTGTCCCATCCGAAGCATGCTTGATTACAAAGACCCATTTGCAACCAACAATAGTCTGGCCTGGAGGGAGAGGAACCAGAGCCCATGTCTGATTGGCCCAGAGAGCTGTCATTTCGTCGTCCATGGCTGCCCGCCAGCCTGGATGTTGGAGAGCCTCCTGCACAGAGTTAGGGATAGAAATAGAGGATAGAGAAGTTGCAAAGGTGTGTAGCGGCGGGGACATGCGATGTAAAGATACATAGTTCGCCATGGGATGAGCGGTGGACGCCGGTGCCGGATCAGCAGGTTGCAGAGTGTCTGAGGTCGAATCCGACTGCATTGGGGCGACGGAGAGAGGAAGGCGACGAGTGTAGACACGTAGAAGGAGGCTTGTTGGGAGCGGGAGCCGGGACAGGAAGGAGGGATGGTGGATAGGTGACTGAGATTACAGGTCTAGGTAAGGATTGTGGTGGAAGAGGGGGGTTTTGGTTGGAGAAGAACGGTTGATCTTCCCGGAAGGTAACATCAACCAAGACTGTCATCTTGCGGGTAGTAGGAGAGTAGCAGACATATTCTTTCTGAGTACGGGAGTAATCGACGAACACGTGTTTGGCTGCTCGTGGTGCCAACTTGTCTGTCGACGGACCAAGTAAGTGAACGTAGCAGGTACATCCAAAGATGCGAGGGGTGAGAGAGAATGGTGGAGTAGAGGGGAAGAGGAGACTGAACGGAGTAGCATTATGAAGGACGAAGGAAGGGAGACGGTTGATGAGGTAGCATGCTGTTGACAACGCAAAGTTCCAATAAGCCTTGGGTACCTGCATTTGAATCATGATGGAGCGAGCAACATCAAGAAGATGTCTATTTTTGCGTTCAGCAACACTGTTTTGTTGGGGTGTATAGGCACAGGATGTTTGATGAATAATCCCAAATTCTGAGCAGAGGTTGGCAAATTCATGGCTAGTGTATTCGCGAGCGTTATCCGTTCGGAGGGTTTTTATTGGTTCGAAAAACTGAGTGCGAATCTCAAGGACAAACGTGCGGAACACACGGGGAAGTTCAGAGCGATCACGAAGTAAGTATAACCATGTTGTTCGAGAATAATCATCAATAAACGCGATAAATGAGCGATAACCAGAAACACTTGTAATTTTATACGGGCCCCAAATATCAGGATGTACTAAAACAAAAGGAGCAGAGCTCCTAGTACAATGAGGAGAAAACGATGAGCGGTGTTGTTTACCCAGAATACATGAATCACAACTAAAAGAAGGAAGATAAATCTCTGGAAGAGCCTTCTGGAGGACTGGAAGAGGAGCATGTCCGAGACGTCGTTGCCAATCAACTGCGGAGACGGAAGAGAGGATGGTAGGGGGAGCATCAAGAAGGTAGAGCCCATTTTGCAGTCGTCCTTTACCAATGATACTCTGCGTCCGTCGATCCTGCATAAGAAAGGAAGAGGAGGTGAATGTCACAGAGAAATTTAAATCTGTAGTGAGGCGACTGACAGAAAGTAAATTGAACAGGAATCCCGGGACATGAAGAGCCGAGCCGAGAGGAGAGAGAGAGAGGAATTGAGAAGAATATCAGCCGAGTCAGAGACAGGGACTGTGCCTCCATTGGCCACGGTGCTATATTTAGGATGCGAAGAGTTCTAGTATTGAGGTGGCTTCAGCAAGGTGATGCGATGAGTAGCACCTGAGTCCACTATCCAGCGTGGACTAGTGGAGAGACAAGCGATACCTTCATTGGAGATGGAGGCGGCGGAGGCAACGGAGGCAGGCGGGCAGCTGAGTATGCCATGGAGTTGCTGGAGCTGGAGGCGGACATCTTCAAGGTCAGCACGAGTGGCAGGAGGACTGTCGACAGCAACAGAAGCAGCTGGACGGGGAGGAGGGCCATGTTTGCGGTAGCAGGTCGCCTCGAGGTATCCATCCCTACCACAGAAGGAACACTTAGGACTTGGTCGGCCATCACGACCCCATCCCTGAGAGCTTGAACATCCCCCACGAGCAGGAGGAGGGACGGGTAGTAATGGTGCAGATGAATGCTGAAGGAGGGCCGGTGAGTGAGGTCCAGTAGTATCTGGAGGCGGTGATACCTTTAACAGCATGGAGCACACGTCAGAGAGTGAAGGAATAGCAGCAGACGAAAGGATCTGAGTCCGAATGCTCTGAAGATGAGGTGGGACACGAGCCATCATCATAGCAATACAAACTGCTTCCTTCTGAGCACGTTGGGCAACGAGATCCGTAGTATACGGTTGATGTCGGATCCATGCTTCAGCCAGAGTCTTAGCCTGAGCAACAAATGAGATCATATCGACAGCACCGCCAGTGTCAAGAGTCTGAAGATCCGTTATGATGTCATAGAGGTGCTGGAGACTGTCCTTGTCGGAGTATAGGGAATGGAGCTCATCCCACATTGCCTTGTCCGTCTCGTAATACATGGCCTTTCTGTAAGGTTCGCTATCAAGGGAGTTGAGAAGCCAAGTCTGGACTCGGCCATCGTCACGCAGCTAGTCATCCGGAGGTGTAGAAGGAGCAACCCTAGTGAGATGGTGCAGAAGTCCTTTAGACTGGAGCACCCTACGGACGGAATGCACCCATTTAATGAAGTTCTTCTTCCCAGTGAGAGAGATGGTGGTGATCCTCAACTCGTCGCGTAGTTCATGAGTGGGAAGCAGGTGGGCTGCATGAGAGGTAGCGGTCTGCCCATCGGGATGCACGGAGGGATCACTGAAGGAACCCATTGCAGACAGAATGGCAAGGCTGTTGGAGAGGAGGCCGCTGCGACTAGAGGGAGCTGCGGTTAGAAGACCGCTGGAGGGCTCGGCTGGAGGAGAGCTGCGATTAGAGGAGAGCTCGGCAGAGAGAGCTGCGACTAAAGGAGAGCTCGGCAGAGGGCGCGGCTAGCAGGAGGTAGCGGTCTGCGACGGAGACCAGCAGTGGGAGCTGTCTGCAAGGGCGGTCTACAGGAGGCAGATTGCGGGCGGTCTGCGAGGGAGATCGCGGGCAGTTTGCGAGGGAGATCGCAAGCGGTCTGCACGATAGGAGATCGCATGTGGTCTGTGAGGGAGAGCGCGGGCGGTCTGCAAGGAGCAGGAAGGGAGATCGTGGGCGGTCAGCACGAGAGGAGATCGCGGGCGGGAGAGGCCGGAAGTGGCGGGGACCACTTGTCAGGCTGAGAAAACTATAAGAACGCCGATGAGTAGCAGAAGCTGGAGAGGGGAGCTCGCAGGAGGGGGGGGGGGGGGGGGGGGGCTGCGGTCAGAGAAAAGAGAGCCGCAGGGGGGAGCGGTCACACAATCGGGGAGCTCGCACGGAAGGGCAGGGAGGTCTGCGGTCACAAATTTTGGAGACCGAATTTTTTTTTGAACCTAGTTTTGATACCATGTAGAAAAATACAGAACCTTGTATATTCTTTTCTATATATCAAATACAATGTATGAATACAAATATATAGGAGGGAGAAAGAGAGAGGAAAACCTTATACACAATGTGGGACTAAAGAGAGAGAGAGAGAGAAATAAGAAAATATATGGGCTCCAGAATGGGCCATTACATGGGCTTTTCTAACAGTAGTAAACAACATTCCGGAAGTTGCTAGTTAAGTAAACTCCTAACAACATTCTGAACTCATCACTAAAAAGTACTCCCAAAATCAAATTGCATTCAGAACTAAGCATACCTCATTAATACACAACATTCTTGAATTCTGGAATTTGCCTGCATGTTAGGTAAACTCAACAACATTCTGCCTACATTAGTACACAACATTCTGCCAGTTTTTTGGATTTTGTCTGCATTTTAATGTTAACTCTGCTGCTATCTAAACAACATTCAGAACATAATCAGGCATTACTAGGATTCAGATCTAAACACAGCACATCTAAACAACATTCAGATCTAAACACACATCAAAAGCATATGCAGGACATATGCAGGATTTCAGAACATAATCCGAGGTCAAAATTTGAAGTATTCAGCCTCCATATGCATGGTATGAGAACATAATCAGAAGTCAAAATATGTAGGTTTTTTGGAATTAAGAAGAAAAAGTCATGCCAAAACATCAGGCCTTCAATACGACTCTGTGTAGAAAACATTGTAGCATCTCTGCAGCTATTTCAACGCTAAATTTTGGCATTTTCCTGTGCCACTGCTAATTTTTTTGGTCCACGCAATCTTCTGTCTCTTTACCACTGTCACCATGTACTTTAATACAAACACCCCGCAGTCATTTCCATTGTCCTACGTCGGGGCATCTTGAACAGGAGTAACAGGCCAGTCAGCCAGATCATCTGGATGAGCTTTACTAATACTTTCTGTTCTCCCATATGCAACTTTGATAAGTTTGCTCTTTGGAAGTCTAGAATTAGGCTTTATATGAACTCTATAGATGAAGACATCTTTGATGCTGTTTTGGCAGGTCCTTTTATTCCCATAAAGCTAGATCTCACAGTAGGAAGAGAAGTTGTGAAGCCAAAAAGTGAATGGTTAGGGGAAGATAAGAAGGCCAGGTTGCTAGAGCCACAAATATCTTGGTCTCAACTCTATCTCATGAGTTGCATCAAACTGTGATCAATTGCTCATCAGCCAAATAGATTTAGAAAGCCTTAATAGACATGACTGAAGATAGTGAATGTGTAAGAAAGGATAAGAAATTTGATCTCATAACCCAGTATGAAAATTTTAAGATAAAATAAGGAGAACCAGTTGCTGACTGGTATAAATGATTTTATCTCATAATTATCTCGCAGAATGACAAATTTTTGATCTAGCCGACTCGACCCAAAAGAACTCAATTGTAAGTAAATTCGAGACAATAGTTTCTTCAATTAAATGTTGTTATTGATATTATATTATATATTATGCATATAGTACTAGAATTTACAACATATTGTATACAAATATATTCGTTTTGAGTCATACTTAGTCAACTCAAACTATGTTCGAGCAAGCTAGGTCAAACTTAAAATCAGTTTTGAGCTTAACTCGAAATTCCATTGAGTCGATACAGATGTGTTTAGGTTAAATTTTTTTTATTTACTATTCTTAGAGGGAAGTAATCCTTGTTATGCATGGAAATTCCAGTTCCCCCCCCTATTTCTAATAGGCTCTGCAAATGATGGCATGCAATTTAGCTTTCATTGTTTTTTTATTTCTGAATTATGAATTTATATCTTAAAACTGACGAAGCTTTTAAAATTTAATCTAAAAAATAATCTTATTGCTATAATAATTTGGAAAATTTAAGTTTTATCTATATGAACAATCATGCAAATCTGAAGTCTACTTATTTCTGCATCTTTGCAGCTTTTACTATTCCCAATCTGTCTTTGGCATTGTTGTTTTTCTCATCTGTGATTAACTTGGGCATACATCCTGCCCTCAATCATGATTATGTTTGGAATTTTTGCAGGTAGTAAATGATGGCATTAGCTTTCTAAGCCCTCTGATTCTTAATAAGCTCATTAAGTTTCTCGAGAATGGTGGTATTTATCTATTTCTCATAAATTTTCGCAAACTCTATCTTTTTGTTGATATCATAGATACATATTTGCCAATGAATTGATTGACATTGTTTCGTAAAATTGTTTATGCATATTATGATGAATCATATCTTTGTTTTATTATGATTTCTTTTTATTTCGTCAAAGGGAAAACATATGGATATATAGGTTTCATTGATTTTATGTTTGCTTTTGTTTTTTTAACTTTTTTCGAAAAACTTATATTTTCCTCCATGCATGAAAAGATGGACCTAGACAGTATTCTCTTTAAAAAAGTATGCTTACAAGGAAAATAAGCTAGATTGATTGTTTGCCATGTACATGTCAAGAAGAACTATACAGCCGACAGGGTTTCATATTGCGAAACTTCCATACTCCAAATCAATCTACTGTGGGTAAGAACTTGAATACCATGAAACGTTCGTCGGTGACCTAAAAACTAATCACTCCTATGTTTCACAATTGCACTTTGTGAGTTTGGAGACATTTCAAATAGAATTTACTACAAAACGCACAAGATTGACGGACAGAATATGCAATGAGCATAGCTACTGGAGTTGCACAGAAAAACTGGACAACTTTATTCAAGAGTATGTCCAGTGGAGTATGGGCCCTAACTTAAATTATGCGCAAGTTGACAAGCAATGGAAATTGATTTGGAGTATGGAAGTTTCGCAATATGAAACCCTGTCGGCTGTATAGTGCTTCTTGACATGTACATGCCAAACAATCAATCTAGCTTATTTTCCTTGTAAACATACTTCTTTAAAGAAAATGTTGTCTAGGTCCATCTTTTCATGCATGGAGGAAAATATAAGTTTTGAAAAAAAGTTAAAAAACAAAAGCAAACATAAAGTCAGTGGAGTTGCATAGAAAATCAGCGGAGTATGGGCCCTAACTTAAATTATGCGCAAGTTGAATGGAATCCATTTCAGGTTTGAGATTTATTTGTTTATTGATATAGTTGTGAATAGTCTCATGTTGGGAAACGAACATATTTGTATGCACTTAATATAGATCTTAGGCCTCTCCACCTCCAACTGATTGGTTTTAGGTTGAATGCTTGGATTCTAATATGATATTAGAGCAGGCTTAGCCTAACGGCTCATTACATGTCACCCAATGCAAATGACGTAATTCATGTGTGAGAGGCGAAGAACCCTAGACGTGAGGGTGTCTGCGAGAATAGTCCTACATTGGGAAATTAACATAGGGCCGCACACTTAATATAAATCCTAAGACTCTCCATCTCCAATCAGTTGATTTTAGGTTGGATGTTTGACTTCTAATAGACGTGTTCACGATAATATCCGGACTGGGGTGCAGAGAATGGATGCAAGCTTATGGAACAAAGAAGAGAGATGTGAAACTGAAGAGAGGGTGAAAGAATGAAAGAAACAGAGAAAACATAGTGATATAAATACCAGTAGGGAAATGGGCCGCTACTATTGGAAGATCAAGATAATTCTTATTTATCTAAAAAGCTCAAAGTCAAGATAACTCTAGGAATCTTTATATAGAAGGTTTCTAGGTATATAAAAATAATATCACCCTTACTATGAAGAATGAAAGGCTTAAAACTAAAGAAAATGCCATAAAGTTGATCAAACAATCGAATTCATCTAAAATGCTAAAATCAAGATAACCCTCGGGATCCTTATATAAATGGTTCTAGATTTGTAGTCACTATTCCACTGACTATGAAATCAAAAAACTAAATCAATTGGCATTAAGACAATCAAGTTGTACTTCATTAATCATCTGATCAATAAAGCGATGAAACAAATCTGAACAGTCAATGAACCTACGGATCATGTATGCAGCACGCTGTCATTGTCAAATTTGAGTCCTGATCATCTTTGAATTGATGCTGAAATCAATTACTATTTTATTAGATCTGGCTCCATTCAAGGATACAAATGAAAAATAGAAGCAAATTAGAAATTGATAAACATGATATGCAGGGTACTGTGGTGGAGGATGCTAAATATATGAGTTTGTGGGGGGGGGGGGGGGGGGGGGGTGAAGGATTTTTGTGTGAAATTTCAAAAATCTACTTACAGAAAATCTTGATAGAATAAAGACCTGTTCCGAGAAAAATGATATTTTTCCTGTGAGATCCTCCTGCCTTCTGAAAATTTCAAGTGCTTTATTAAAGTAGCCATCTCGTCATATTAGAAATAAATATTATACAACTTATGCAGAATCATGTGCAATGTTTTCATTGCATTTACATTATAATACTCTTTTACTAGCTTCTTGTTATGTATCTACTTTTCTCTAACAACTTGTTACTTTTTATTCGATCAAACTATTGTCATGACATCCGTTATTCAAGCAGATGCAACATGAACAACTTGATTAATATTTTGATCCTAATATTGTGTTGCACACTTAATACAGGTTCTGAACCACTACATGGATATATCCTTGCTCTTTCTCTGGGTCTCACATCTATCTTCAAGTATTGGTTCTCATCCTTAATTTTCTCATTGGACACCATGGTTCATTATTATTTATGTGGTGGTATTCATCTAAGAAATTGACTGGGAACATAGTTCTCTTATTCCAAGGAGCTTGTCTATTCGCTTTGATATATTCATTTTCACTCGAACCATTTCTTTTAGCAATAGTAAAATTCGATGTAATACCATGAATACGTTTTCTATATAAAATTCTCTTCAACCGTATGCTGTCTGCAAGCTTGGTAATACTTATTTGAAAGCAACAAATGTTCATTGATTGATTTTACCTATTTTCAAGAATCCTATTGATGGAGATCACATTTCATGGGCGGGCCGACCTTTATCGGAACCCGCGTGAGTCTACTTACACGGGAGATAGAGTTGGGATCATCGGATGGACGACCCCACTAATGCCTAAGTACGTCATGTCTTTCCTTATAGCATGATGTACTTAGGCATTAATGAGATTATGACTAAAGATAAGGCACAATGGCGACAAAGGATCCTTATAGACGACCCCACTATAGTGGGATAAAGGCTTGAGTGTTGTTGCTGTATTGAACTCCCTCTCTCCCTCTTACATCCAAGTGTACACACCTTGTTGCGACCTCCTTATATGCTCTCCTTGTTGAGATTATTTTTCCTCCCCACGTTAGTAGATATCCAAACATCTATCAGTGTTCGTCACATTTGTTTCATAACCGCACAGTTTATCCACCGCCAACCTCATTCAGAACCCGGACAACGCATCTTACCACACTTTGTTTTTTGGAGACAGGGAGTGCAATGACATGATAAAATTAAATGGCTTTGTAATCCTGTGCGTGAAAGTAATTTGTCGGGGTCTTTTCTAACTTGAGGCGCGAAAATAATTTCAGCAAAACAAGGATGGTGGAGGTGGCGCGGCGCCATAACGATGCGGCAAGACGATCATTGTGTATTAAACTAGGTAAATAAAACCAACAAGGAGACATGTTTGCGTGCATGGATCTCACCGCTTGAAAATTTATGAGATAAGGAAGTATTGAGGGAGAGAGGATGTGGTCCTTTAAATATAAGGGGAAATGGGTGTGGATGTGGATGATCCCTTGGCAAGGTAGAGTAGAGAAGACCCATGTTATTAAGGGGTGTGGGGGTCGAAAAAGGAAATTTAGTCGGGGCTGTCCTGGGATGCGGAACAAGGTGGAAAAAGGGCGTGCGTCCTGAGTCTGTGCAAAGCGGAAGGAGACTGGTAGAAGGCCGACCCATCTGAAGCACGTGGAAGGAGGTCAGGGTTAATGGCCGGGGAGACACGTGAGGGCACCATTTGCGGAGCCGCATAACCTGCACGAAACAGAGTTGCGATGGGGGTAGCTAGTTTAAGGTGGGGTGGACGACATTGAATGGGGCTGACATTAGCGAGCGATGAGGAGACTGGAGAAATTGGTGAGCAGATGCAAGGCGGCCGTAGTCGAAGCTGGAAGAGGGAAGGAAGTTGAACTTGAGAGGGCGGGGTTGTCACCCGGGCTTAGCAGTGATGCAGGGAATGACGAAGGGGGCATGTTGCTTGTCAGGTGGAGCAGTAGTGGTTACTGGAGCTCCTCTGATTGTTCAGAATTGTGCATGGCTTTGTTGGCATCCGCAGCGTGTCCTGTGGCAGCCTCCTTCTAGCTGGTCAAGAGCATATGAGTGATTATGGATGCTCAGATCAACAGATGGGGCGGATGGTGGGTTCCTTTCTTGTCGGCAATGGCGAGCTAAGGAAACGGGCAAAGAGTGGCATGTTGGTGAACTCCAGTGAGATGTGACTGTCCAAGTGGCTTGTTGGGGCCAATGCACATTACTGTGGAAGAATGGCGTAGAGCCGCACAAAGTTGGCATATTTCTGCATGAATAACTGCCATCTCGTGTGGAGGAATTCATCGGATAGGGGGATCCATCACTAGGGATGTAATCGTGTGATGCAATTTTTGGTTCCTAGTGCCAGAATGATCGACATGCAGAGAGCAGTAGGTTGGAACAGTTGATATGAACAAGCAAGCAAACACTAAAAATATTGCAATGAGGAACGAAAGGAAGATGTAATTAACGAGACATGCTCGTTACCCACTTTTGAGGGCAGAATCCCTCTAAGAGCCTCCACAAGTCTAAACTCCAAAAAAATACCTCACTTCTCACCCCAACGACTGCTTATATTAATGGGAAAGACAAGCACACTAAATGATAAAACACACAATTAATTACGTATACAATATAATCCATAAAGGTCACCGCATTGCTGAGAAAGCTCTCGCGAAGTGAGGTCGATGATCTGAGTGCGCCTGGGACATGTTTGTAAGGCATATCCGTGTCAGGGAACCCACTCGATGTTACCAAGACACATATTTTCATATGAATGTTCGTCGACATATTTCATGTTTGTGTTAAATACAGACCACGAAACACTAAAACATTTGAACTCTTAGAGAGAGATTAGACAACACGCCTAGTGAGTTGCATATCTTCAAGAATTTACCTTCCACTTAAAGCACAAACCCGGAGTCACGAATCCAGTAGCCGACGCCCTTAGCCGTCGTCCCATTTACTAGTCACCCTACAACCCCACATTTCTGATTTAGATTCCCAACATGACTTATATACCACTGACCTTTTTTTCGTTATATTTGGGCCTCTTGTCATAATAGTGAGACCGACCTTACTACCCAGTACGTGGTGAGTGAGGGATATCTATTTAGGGTAACCCTTCTTTATAGCTACGAAGGACCCCTTCGAGGGATGTTACTTAGGGAGTTTCACTCATCCGGGTTAGATGGACATGTGGGGCAATCTAAATTTGTAGATCTCGCTTGTGCTAAATGTTATTGGCCAAAATAAAACAGGGTGTCATCGAGCTTATTAGGCACTGCACGACATGTCAATTGTATAAAAGGCACCCCCAAAGCACTAGATTATCCCCCTACCGATTTCTGATAGGCCGTGGGAAGACATTTCAATATATTTCGTAGGTCTTCCTCGTATTCAGAGGAAATTAGACTCTATTTTTTTAATAGTAGTTCATTTTTTAAAAATGACGCATTTCATCCCGTGTGGGAAAATCTCTAGTGCTGTACATGTTGATAAATTTTTTTTAAATAAATCGTTAGGTTGCATGACATTTCTAGGTTGATCACATATGAAACAGCTACGCATTTTGGAAAACACTGTGGGGGCGATTGAGAACCAAACTCGAGTTTAGTAACACTTATCATCCTCAGATCGATGGACATACTGAGGTAGTTAATAGGAGTTTGAGGGACCTTCTTTGATGCTTAACTGTAAAAAATCCAAAGCAATGAGATCTTATACTTCCACAAGTTGAATTTGCATTTAATAATTCTAAAAATTCCTCCACTAATAAATCTCCTTTCACGATTGTCTATGGGTTCTCTATACGCCATTTGCTTGACCTCCATTCTCTACCATCATATTAACGTTTTTTTTTCGATGCGCAAGCTCATATCGAATATTTAAAAGAATTGCATAAAACTATTGTTAATAAATTGCGAACAACTTCTGAAAATTATAAAGTCATGACCGATCATCACCGGGAGTTATACTTTTTCGAAGATTAAGTGTTTGCTTATATCAGGAAACACAGATTTTCACAAGGGACATATCATAAGCTATAATAGAGGAAGTGATGGGGGACCATCGGCCAAACACAAGGCGGGTCCCGCTTTCGTCTATTCGCGCCGGAAGACTCGGTCGGACTGACGATCCGACCCCGCGGTTGCGTCCGGATGCGCGCCGCGAATCGTTTTCATATATTAGTTCATGTTATTTGCTTTTATTTTCATGTAATCGGCACACGGAACCCACGGCCAATCATAGCCGTTAATTCCGGGTTGCCCTAATGCTTTAAACATTATAAATAGGAGAGTTTGAGGCTGGGAATAGATCATTGCTGGTTTTGGAGAAGTATTCCCGGAACTCTGTGATCAAGCCCCGGTGCCGACGCCGTGGAGCCCTAGGTGTTGACTCCTAGTGGTGGAAAATCATCCCCAAGGTAACCCTAACCCTTCCCCTCCTTCCTCCAACATCTCCGGCCATTCTCCCCTCTTCTACAGCCGCTGAACCCCCTCCCCTTGCCGCCGACCTGCTGCTGGACAGCCCCTCCAGCAGCGCCCCTTCCTCCAACCGCCAGCCCCGCCCTCCCCTCCTACAGCGCCACCGCCCCCTCTCCTTTATTTCCCGCACAGCCACCACCCTCCAACCCCCCCACCGATCACTCCTCCTTGATCCCAACCTACAGCCGACCCCTCCATTCCCCTCTTCTTCATGGAGCCACTTCCTTATATCCCCAAAATCCAAGATCAACTCAGATCTAGGGTTTCCCATCCCCGATCCGCTATTCCCTCCACCGTTTACCCCGTCGTTGCCCGGATCCGATCCCTAACGTCGGATCTACCACTCCCGCGACCGGATCCGCCCGTATTCGTCCGGATCTATCCGTTTTCAGCCCTCCCCCTCCGTTTTCCACCGTGGACAGCCACCGTCCATATTTCCGGACCCGAATCTACTCCCATAACCACCGGATCTTCCCCGCCTCGGACATCTCCTTTATTTTGTGGTTTGTTTGTTGTATGGATGTTTATTTTCAGCATTGATATATTGTTTGACTATCCTATTTGTTAGAGATTTTGGCTTGTGAAATTTTGTGTTGTTAGAATTTTGATTGCAGGAAGGAACAATCGTTTAGCGCTTATTTTCTGGCCCTCCGTTTGGAGGAAAGCCGTGCTTAATTGCTGGAAATGGAAAGTTGCTTTTTTTGCTGAATTATTAATGCGTGAGTTATGTTTCTTCCATAAAATAATTTGTTGCGCGGAAATTTGCATTTTCATATAGTGTCACCCGTGTCCACTCACCTTAGTGAGCCTACTTAGCATTGCACGCACCCTACCCTACATCAGTTGGTATCAGAGCCCAAGTCGGGCTGTTTTGCATGCTCCGTAGTGGTAGGTCATTTAGAAGCATGGTAGATCCACAGGTCACCAACGAACGAGCGGCAGGCTCGAATTCGAGCGCTGCCACCACGGACTTTGAGCGTCTGATGTTAAACCGTTTCAATGCTTTAGGCACCCAGTTTGAGACCGTACAACTTGATATTGCTGCGGTGAACCGTCGCCTAGATAGGATAGAGAACGCTAGGGATACTCGTTCCCTACATGACGATGAGGTAGCGGATGATCCGGCCTAATCTCCCCGCCGCGGTCAGCGGGTCAGAGGTGATCCACCGCCGGCTGACCGCTACCGTCGTGAGATTCCTGTGAGAGCCCCCACTCCGCCAGCAAGGCGGAATCCTGAGCCAGCACGTGGCCGAACCCCGCCGCCGCGGGAAGATTACCGCATGCCACGTCAGCCTGGCCCCAGGGACCGTGTCCCTCCACACGGTCGTCATGACCAGCGTCGAGATGAGTATTACCCACCGGGACGACGTGAGCGCGGACCCCCACCCGCTCGGCACGATTATGACCGTGACGACGATCCTGATGATTATCCTGACCCGCGGAGAGGTGATCGCGCCCTTGACATCACCCGTAGGATTCGCCTCGATGCCCCGACATTCGATGGTCGCCTGGATCCGAAGGCCTTTAGTGACTGGCTCCTGGACATGGATCACTATTTTGATTGGTACGACATGAGTGATGATCGTTGTGTCCGGTTTGCCAAGATGAAGTTAGTCGGGCAGGATAAGGTGTATTGGATTAGTGTTGAGCGAGCCTTAGATCGTGACGGTTACTACCCCATCACCCGATGGGATGACATGAAGGAGAGGCTTAAGGATAAATACCTCCCTGCTTCCTACCGTGACCAGCTACTTGATCAGCTGCAGAGCTTACGTCAGGGGACGCTTTCCGTAGCTGAGTATATGGCTCGATTCGACGAGCTGGTCGTTAGGAGCGACATTTCTGAGGAGCCTATTGCCACTGCCTCCCGATTCAAGGCTGGCCTCCGTGCGGATCTCCGGAGAGAGCTGATTCCCCACCGCTTGGAGACGGTAGATCAGATATTCCAACTCGCGCTAGAGTATGAGCAGTACCTTCGTGCCCCTAGCACGAAGCAGTTCCCTGCCCGGACTGATTCGTCGACGTTTAGGAAACCCGCTCCCGCCCAGACCTCCCCGGCCACGCCTTCTCCCACCCCCACCGATGCGAGGGGCAAGGTTGTGACCACTGATGGCCAGCAGCCTGGCGGTATTGTGTGTTTTAGATGTTCCGGCAGAGGACACGTGGCGGCGCGGTGCCCCACGCGGAACCTGCTAGTTGAGGGCGAGGAGCAGGATTTAGACGAGGACGAGGATGCCCCTGAGGATGTCAGGGCCACTGTGGAGGATGGTTGGGAGAGCGATGCTGAAAAGTCACTAGAGCTTGGAGTGATTAGGCGCCTCCTACACACCCCACGTGTTGATGAGGATTGGCGCCGCACCACCATCTTCTACACCTACTTTCCCAGTGCAGGCGGTCTCTGCAAACTGGCCATTGATGGTGGGAGCTGTGTCAACATCGTAGCCCAAAAGGGCTTAGAGCGTATGCAAGTGAAGGCGGAGCCCCATCCACACCCTTATCGGGTCGTTTGGGTGGACAAGACCGCCATTCAGGTGACTCAGCGATGCCTTGTCCCCATTCGGTTAGCGACCTTTGAGGATCACGTGTGGTGTGACGTCATTCCCATGGACGTTGCCCACGTATTATTGGGGCGACCTTGGCTGTTCGACCGCGATGTCACGTGTTACGGCCGGTCGAACACGTTCTCATTTTTTGATAAGGGCAAGAAGATTACGCTATCACCTACCCGACCCAAGGAGAAATCCAAGGGTCCGATTGAGCCTTCTACGAGCACCACGTCGTCGAGACCGTTACATCTCCTGCGATGTAGTGAGTTCCTGCGGGAGAGTGTGGACTCGGGCATGTTCTACATTGTTGCTGCCACTATGACTTCCGACAGTCTGGCGACGACCCCTGATCTTCCCCCGGAGATTCAGGCCCTCCTTGAGGACTTTGCTGACATCATGCCAGAGGAGCTACCTGACGAGCTCCCTCCATTACGCGATATCCAGCACGCGATCGACCTAGTCCCGGGAGCCTCTCTCCCCAACCTACCACATTATCGTATGAATCCCGACGAGCATGCCGAACTCAAACGGCAGGTTGACGAGCTACTCCGGAAGCAGTTCGTTCGAGAGAGTTTGAGCCCCTGTGCCGTTCCCGCCCTTCTTACCCCTAAGAAGGATGGCAGCTGGCGCATGTGTATCGATAGCCGTGCGATCAATAAAATCACGGTGAAGTACCGGTTTCCCATCCCTCGACTCGATGATTTATTAGATACCATGTCGGGCGCCCGGATCTTCTCCAAGATCGACCTACGGAGCGGGTACCACCAAATTCGGGTTCGAGAGGGCGACGAGTGGAAGACCGCCTTCAAGACGAAGGATGGCCTTTATGAGTGGTTGGTCATGCCGTTTGGGCTGTCCAACGCCCCAAGCACGTTCATGCGTGTCATGACCCAGATCTTACGGCCTTATATGGGCAAGTTCTTAGTCGTGTACTTCGATGATATATTGATTTACAGTCTGACCCAGGGCGACCACCTAGAGCATTTGAGACTCCTCTTTGAGACCCTTCGTGGTGAGAAGCTATTCGTGAACCTGAAGAAGTGTTCCTTCCACGCCGAGTCTGTGCAGTTCTTAGGTTTTATCGTATCCTCCACGGGAGTGTCCGTCGACCCTGAGAAGGTCAGATCCATTCGTGACTGGCCCTTACCGTCGACCATCCACGAGGCCCGTAGCTTCCATGGGTTAGCGACCTTCTACAGGAGGTTCGTTCAGGGCTTTAGCACGATCATGGCTCCATTCACGAGTTGTTTGAAGAAGAGCGAGTTTCAGTGGACCCCCGCGGCCACTCGAGCGTTTGTGGAGATTAAGGAAAGACTGACCACAGCTCCGGTTTTACGACTTCCTGATTTTGGCAAGGCATTTGAGGTTGCGTGTGACACCTCTGGAGTGGGTATCGGTGGCGTCCTTAGCCAGGAAGGACACCCGGTCTCCTATTTCAGCGAGAAACTAAATGAAGCCAAGCAAAAATATTCCAACTATGATAGAGAGTTTTACGCGATTGTCCAATCGTTGCGGTACTGGAGGCACTACCTACTGCCCCGAGAATTCGTTCTCTACTCTGACCACCAAGCGCTACGATACTTAGACTCCCAGAAAAAGCTTGGACATAGGCATGCGAAGTGGGTAGAATACCTCCAGGACTTCCATTATGTTCTCAAGCACCGAGCGGGTGTCGAGAACAAACCCGCTGATGCGTTGAGTCGGCGGGTCACTTTACTCCAGACTTTGAGGGCCCACGTAGACGGACTCGAGCGGATTATAGCTGATTATCCAGGGTGTTCCGACTTCGGTGAGATATACGTCGCTCTATCTCGAGACCCACCAGATTTTGTCGATGACTTCCAGATTTGGGAGGGCTACCTCTACCGGGGCTCCCACATGTGCATCCCCCGTACATCGTATCGTGACTACTTGATTTGGGAACTCCATGCGGGTGGGGCCGCCGGGCATTTTGGCAGGGATAAGACTATAGCTATTGTCGAAGATCGATTTTATTGGCCGGGCCTAAAGAGAGACGTGGCTAGAGTAGTCCGACATTGTGGCACGTGCCAGACGGCTAAGGGAACTAAACAAAATACGGGCCTATATACACCCTTACCCGTCCCTAGCAGGCCGTGGGAAGACATTAGTATGGACTTTGTCCTGGGATTGCCACGCACAGTTCGGAAACACGATTCCATCTTTGTGGTAGTTGACCGGTTTTCGAAGATGGCCCACTTCATAGCGTGTTCCAGGACTGCTGACGCTTCGCGGGTAGCTTCCATTTTCATTCGGGACGTCTTTAGGCTCCATGGCCTACCGACATCCATAGTGTCCGATAGAGATGTTAGGTTCGTGAGCTACTTTTGGAAAACTCTATGGCACAAAGCAGGCACTACCCTTAAGTTTTCGTCTGCATATCACCCACAGACAGACGGACATACCGAGGTCGTGAACCGTAGTTTAGGGAACCTGCTTAGGTGTCTTGTGGGTGAGCACGTCGCGAGTTGGGACTCCATCCTACCCATTGCTGAATTTGCCTACAATAGTTCGGTTAATCGGTCCACCGGTCTGAGTCCGTTTCATGTAGTCTTAGGGTATGAGCCCAAGAAGCCTATTGACCTTCTCCCTTGCCCACTAGAATCCCGTCCGAGTGAGTCCGCCGAGTCATTTGCACGTCATTTGCATGAGTTACATGAGTCAGTCCGCCGACAAATTATTTTAAGCAATGAAAGCTATAAAACCCATGCAGATTTAAGCAGGCGAGAGCAGGTTTTCAAGGAAGGCGAGCAAGTTATGGTCCGAATCCGAGCGGGAGGTTCCCGCCGGGGCATGCTAAGAAATTACACGCTAAGCGAATGGGTCCCTACTCGATCATTAAACGAATCGGCACTAATGCTTACAAGCTAAATATCCCTGCAAGTATGGGGATCCATCCGGTATTCAATGTTGAAGACCTAACTCCTTACTATGAGCCCCGCAAGTATTTGGACCCGAGTCGGGATGATCACCGTCCCTCCACTCCACCATCAGCTGCAGCCCCTTCCGCCTCACCTATGCCCCCACTTACCGCGTCCCCAGCTGTGAACACCCCTGAGAGTCTTCCACCTTTGGTGACACCGTCTGCGCCCCTGATCGCCCCGGGATCCACCTCGCGAGAGAGTGAGGAGTGTGTTACAGACATTGTTGCTCATGAGTACGTTCCTACAGCCACTGGATTCTCTTGCCGCTACCTGGTTCGTTGGAGAGGCCGCCCCGCCTCTGATGACACGTGGATTCTACCTACGGAGCTGGATCGGCTCGCCCCCGGACTTCAACATCAGTACGATCGTCTCCATTCATCGGAGATGAATTCTTTTCAGTCGGGGGGAGTTGATGGGGGACCATCGGCCAAACACAAGGCGGGTCCCGCTTTCGTCTATTCGCGCCGGAAGACTCGGTCGGACTGACGATCCGACCCCGCGGTTGCGTCCGGATGCGCGCCGCGAATCGTTTTCATATATTAGTTCATGTTATTTGCTTTTATTTTCATGTAATCGGCACACGGAACCCACGACCAATCATAGCCGTTAATTCCGGGTTGCCCTAATGCTTTAAACATTATAAATATGAGAGTTTGAGGCTGGGAATAGATCATTGCTGGTTTTGGAGAAGTATTCCCGGAACTTTGTGATCAAGCCCCGGTGCCGACGCCGTGGAGCCCTAGGTGTTGACTCCTAGTGGTGGAAAATCATCCCCAAGGTAACCCTAACCCTTCCCCTCCTTCCTCCAACATCTCCGGCCATTCTCCCCTCTTCTACAGCCGCTGAACCCCCTCCCCTTGCCGCCGACCTGCTGCTGGACAGCTCCTCCAGCAGCGCCCCTTCCTCCAACCGCCAGCCCCGCCCTCCCCTCCTACAGCGCCACCGCCCCCTCTCCTTTATTTCCCGCACAGCCACCACCCTCCAACCCCCCCACCGATCACTCCTCCTTGATCCCAACCTACAGCCGACCCCTCCATTCCCCTCTTCTTCGTGGAACCACTTCCTTATATCCCCAAAATCCAAGATCAACTCAGATCTAGGGTTTCCCATCCCCGATCCGCTATTCCCTCCACCGTTTACCCCGTCGTTGCCCGGATCCGATCCCTAACGTCGGATCTACCACTCCCGCGACCGGATCCGCCCGTATTCGTCCGGATCTATCCGTTTTCAGCCCTACCCCTCCGTTTTCCACCGTGGACAGCCACCGTCCATATTTCCGGACCCGGATCTACTCCCATAACCACCGGATCTTCCCCGCCTCGGACATCTCCTTTATTTTGTGGTTTGTTTGTTGTATGGATGTTTATTTTCAGCATTGATATATTGTTTGACTATCCTATTTGTTAGAGATTTTGGCTTGTGAAATTTTGTGTTGTTAGAATTTTGATTGCAGGAAGGAACAATCGTTTAGCGCTTATTTTCTGGCCCTCCGTTTGGAGGAAAGCCGTGCTTAATTGCTGGAAATGGAAAGTTGCTTTTTTTGCTGAATTATTAATGCGTGGGTTATGTTTCTTCCATAAAATAATTTGTTGCGCGGAAATTTGCATTTTCATATAGTGTCACCCGTGTCCACTCACCTTAGTGAGCCTACTTAGCATTGCACGCACCCTACCCTACATCAGGAAGTTAAGTCCATTTCACGTTCAGAAGCGCATAAGTGAGACCGCCTACCTTCTAGATCTGCCCACTGAGTTCGGTACTTTGCCGATATTTAACGTGGTTGATCTTACGCCATTTTATAGAGAGCCACCTAGTCCACCTATTACAGCTCCAGATATACCACCCGACTTATCACTAGCACCTACCGCTGTGGAGATAGATCAGGTTCTCGATGTGCTATAGTTTCGCACTCTCCATAGGACGTACCATCGTTACTTGGTTTCGTGGCAGAGACGAGACATTACTGATATCTCTTGGATTAGCACCGCCGAGTTACAACGAAGATGCCCAGATCTCTCTGTTGCCAGTCTTTGTGAGTTCTCGGCGGAGTCGAGCTCTGTCAACCCTGGTGGAATTGATGCACCCTTCGCCGCATCCGAGGACGCATGATATCGTCATGTGTCAGTTATTTTTTGTTGTTGTTTTGTTATTTCATTTCTATTATTTAATTTTCCTTTCCGCGCGCCAATTTCATTTTGAGTTTTCCGACTCATCGGTTTGACCACTTGGTGCTGCCTTGAATAATTGGTCCGACTATCTTAAGTAGCAAGGACAGAAAATGCAAGCTTTAACTAATTAATAACGCATAGGGCTAAAGGGGAAATTTAGAAGATTTTATTTTTCTCTGATCAATACTAGAAAATTTTAGGAAATAATATTCTGGAACAAAATATTAAGTGGCTCCATTGGAAACAATTAAATCTAATTCATAAGTGGCTCCTTTGGAAACAAATAATGTGTATCAAATTCATTAGGGTTCAAATTCTTAATACATAAAAACCATGTGAAGAAAACAAAAGAGAAGCCCGGGTAAGCATAGGAACGAATTTCACGTTCCCTCTGTAGTACCAGATACAGATCGTGCGCCCACCTCTTCTCCCCTTCCTTTCTCCTTCGAGCCGAAAAAGATCACCGAAATTGCTCCCCATCGTCGCAACAGATCCAGGCGCTCCTCTCTGGACAAGCTCTTGTCGAGACCTGCCAGACAACGTGCATCTAGGAATGAGTCGATGGGTTTCGTCTACTGCCGCCGATCCACCTTGATGAAGCCAGTCGCCGGCCGCCGTCGACCTCACCCTCCATTCCGGCCACCCATGCTACACCGTCTCTAGTCTTCAGATTGCCGTCGACCACAACACCCTCCTCCGACAATCTGCCGACCGATAGCTTCTTCCTCCATGCACCGGGGTCTGAGCAGGATTGCTCTTACTCTATTGTGGCCATGCATATTCCTTGGATAATTCCGCCTCACTCGTGCTCCGTCTAATTAGCTTAGCCTTATGCAATCCAATTAATTAACTATAAGCTTGTCTCAAACGTTCTCGCTATTTTAATTGCCGTTATTCATAAATTATTGTTTGCGAGTAAGCTTGTTAAAATTTATAGATGCCGCTTCGATTCGATCTGTAAAACATTCAAGAATCTCTTTCTCAAATAACGATTAATAACTCTTGAAGTTCAAACATCGAGAGTGATTTTGCGCGTGAGATTCAGATTTGCCCTCTCGGCTTACATCATCGAGTATCCCCGTAACTCCGCGGTCGGGTAAGAGAACTCAGTAGCAGTAGGAAGATGGCACGGACTAGAGCTCAACGAGGTCTAGTCCTTGGCGATATGCAGGAGCTTGCGCTGGAAGCACTCCTAAGAGCAGTGCAACCATATCTTCCTCCGGTGATGAACTATTGTTCCCATTCTGCCCTATGTTTCCCCTCTGGTTTTCTTGTATCTGCTGACCAGTTTTCAAAGATGCTATCTTGAATTGTTTGTATACAGTTTTGTAATTTTGGAGTCAATATTTCTTGTCTTTTGAAGAAACTAATGCTCTTATGAGGATTTATTGAGGATATGATTCATTGATGCTAATTTTACAATTGTTTATGGTTGTCCAAGTGTCATTTGAGTTTCCAAGTGGTTGTTTTTCCTGGCCAGATTTTATTCAAGTTTGCTGATAGTATTTTTGCTGCTTGGCTGCTATTGAGGCCGATCTCTGTTATCTATTATTATCCTGAGGGCTGATCTTGTGGATAATCGTTGCAATGGAATTGTGTGTTTTATGCTTGCTTGAGTTTTGATTTTGACCTTAATTTATTATCTTCTTGGCTGGATCTTTATTTGAAGTGTTTACTTGTTAGTAGATTGGTTATTTTAGTATGACCTATCTTGCTGAAAAATTTGTATATAAGTCATCTTGTAACAAATAAGAGCATTAAAATGGGGAGCGTTCTTATTACTGACTTGTTCAGATTTTTTTTTTCTTTGCAGGTCATTTTGGATTCACAATATACTTCTTTGTCTGTCTAAGCTGATGTCATTCTTTACCCGGGAAATAATTGGTTAATTTCTTTTGTTTTGCAGGTCATTTTTGGATACACAATACTCCTTTCGTCTTTGTAAGCTGAAGTTAAAGCTAAGATCAAGTATAATGACAATGGTTTACCACAAGGTGAAGAATTTATGTTCTTGTATTCTGCATATAATTCATTATTACTGTAGTACATTTATCAATTATATATATAAAGTTGCCTTTGGCGAAACATTCAAAATTGACAAGTATAGCCTTATTGTTCTAATCTAATGACTTAACATATATTATAATCTATTTAAAAAAAGCAACGCCCTTTCAAGTAATTACACCCTATCCCCAAATTAAATTTAACAATGAAAATTCATAAAATTGAAAAAAAATAGAGCTCCTATACTTACTATGGTAGTCTTTCATTACGCATGTTAACAGTGTTTTCGAGGAAGGTTGTCATTAGGCATGTCAGCGGTATTTTCGAAGAGCTGCCATTAAACTCATCAACTTTATTAAAGTTGATTTGGATGTCACTAATTTGTTTCTTTTAAGCTGCATTAATTATCTAATGTAGCTTCCTCTATCTACGAAATAAAATTGTTTATATAACTAATTATCAACTATTGTTGTGTTTATTTTTTTATTAGTGCCTGACGCCCCGCCCAGAAAAAAACCCAGCATAGGGTCGGAGCTTTGTGCCTGTCACGGTCGGGATACTGTCGCGTTTGGCTGTAGGGGCGGAGCCCCGTGCCTGTCACTCATTTATATATATATATGTATATATATATATATGTATAATATATACAGTATGTATATATATATATATTTGAGGCACTTATACTCCGTACATTGTACTAATATTAGTACATACATTACATACGTTCACACACATACATACACACCTAACCAATATGTTCTCATGCATACATCGTACACCATATTTCCGTTAATATCACTGTATGTCTTTCTTTATATACCCCTAGGAGATGAATAATACTAGTATTCCTCCACTCATCTGTTATCATGGTATCCGATTTTTTCGTATTGACCTAGTCACTACATTCTGTGCTTGATCCAGTCACTATGATTTTGCTCTGCGCTTGCTCGATCGATCATTGTCACATTGCGCACTTGCTCACCCGCTACTACGATTTCTTTCGCTCGCAACGCTTTCGCTTACCCCCATCCGCTTGCTTGTCTACTTCTTCTTGAGCGTCTTTCGCTTGCTATTGGTTAGACAATTGCTCATCCATGCGTTCTTCTTTGTACGTTTCCATAGCCGAGAGTCTTTGCAATGAATTATGTACTATTCTTATCTCTTCGATCCCAAAGACACGATGCTCCCTTCGTTTTTTCAAGCAGCCACCACCATGCTTCTACTGACGCCTGCTCACCTAGACGATTTCTCTCCTTCCGATAAAGATTTCTTTCTTGGGTTGTCTCCATTGTCCATTGCCCGCATCCTCGTCAACGATTTCTCTCGTGTTGGAGTCCCTCGGGTCCTTCATGATTACTCATTCTTTCTGATTGGGATTTACACAGCTTCTTAGACTTATTAATGATTTATTTCCCACTAACACTGCTACCACTCAGGAGTTCCTTGTTCAGCGCAAGACCCATAAGGTTGACAGACTTTATTTGTGTCCTCAGCTTTAGTAGACTACAATAAATCTTATTGTTTCTGAACAAACTCATAAGTTCATGAAGACACTTCATATATCTGGTCGACCATCTGCTACTTCTCCGGATCATCTTGTGTTTGCTCTACATATTTTTGTTCCTTTAGGATTCTTGACTCTGGGCTTCCTATCATATGACCAGTTATGTTTCTTACTTTAGCATCCCGACTCTTATCCAGTCCTCTGTATCCACTAGCACGATTGATGGAATCTTCTCTTGATCGGTAGTCGTGGTCATCTTACTACTTTACCCAACTTCACCATTTTCGATGTCTATCATACCCCTCACCTGACTATGAGCCTTCTTTCTGTTTCTTAGTTAACTGACATGCCTTATACTATATCTTTTATTACTTCTATTTGTACCACACAAGATCCTTGTAGGTGGAAGATTGTAAAGACTGTACCTTCCATAAGTATCATATGACATTGGATCCTCCTCATAGATCCCTTTCTAGGCTTCCGTTGTTGTCTTGTTCAGATGTTTTAGGGAACTTGAACTTCAAAACCCCTTACACCTTATACTGCTTGTATTTGTTGTCGCCAAATTGCTAGTATTTTTCTTGCTATGAAGTCCATTTGTGTTGCTCCTTTTGATCTCATTTACATTTGTTTGAGGACCTTTATAAGATCCCCCCTCTGGAATTAGACACGACAAAGGGATCTTATCGTACCCCATCGTCATTCCGCCACAAAGAAGGGAGTAACAAAAGAGTAGAGGTATGAACGACTCAACCCTCTCCCATCATTCTCTCCTAATGCTACAAACCGACGATGGTGCTAAGTGAATCACTATCACACCACAAACAGAGTACGCTATAAGCATCAGCGGAAGGAGTACTCAGGATTTTTGGTTGCACTTGTTTCGTTCAATTGCCTTGAATTGACTGAGATAAGTTATCTTTTAGCTCTTTTTCTTGTGTCATTCTTGGTTATTACTCTCAACCCAAAAGATATAGATGTTATGGTCCCATTTCCAGACGTCTTTTTGCATTTTGTCGTGCCATTTTTAAGAGAGCATACATTATTATGCATTTTCTCGCCTCTTGTTCCCTTAGCTCCAATCCATAAACAACTTGCTTTTCTTTACATTGAGATACTGTTATGGTCTACAATGGGGCGCACGTACCAGCGATGTTCGAGGGGGTGCAAAGACTGAGCACACTCCGTTGGCCTGATCATCGCTATTTTTATTATTTTCAATATCTATGCATGTTTATTTAAACTCACTTATGTTAAGCCTTATAAGGGGCAGTTTAGACAAACTGACTTAATTTTTAGTTAGCGCCCTATGAAAGGATTAAGGTATGGAAAGAGGAGGTAAACAATTATTATAAAAAATTCCTCTCTTTCTCTCTCTCCCCTTCCTCGTTCCAAGCTGACACTACCTAGGGCATCACACGTTGCGTGAATTCCCCTACAATAGTCGGCGGTCCAGTTGATCTCCACCGAACTGGAGCTCCTCTCCATGCATCTCTCTCTCCCTTTCTCTCCCTCCTACTTTATGTTGTCTCCATAAGTTCACGGGGTTCGAAGAAGGGGAACTCCAATTTTACAGGTAATCCTGTAGAACTTTGGTCGTTTCACCAGAGGGTTGCCGAAGGTGGAGATGCCAGAATACTATGAAGTTGGAAGTATGACTGGCTAAGCAGGGGTGCTCGGGAGAGAGCGTTACCAAAATTTCTTACAAGGGGACAAAGAAATATATTAATTCTTGTATACTCCATTGACCATTCATGACCCTAGTGGTTTTTTAATAAGATTACATAGTGACATAGGTGTAATAAGCCTAACATTTAAACTGAATCTTCACCTAGACGAATGTCATTTTTGTGGGCCCATAATATGCCACCCGTCCTTCAAACCGAGCTTGTTCTTAAGCTCGGATGAGCTCAGACGGTTTGATTATTTGGTGTAACGCCCCGCACACCACCATAATTTACAGTGCACATCACATTGCAACGTTTTGAGTTTCTCTTACCGCAGTACAGTAAAACAAAACACAATGAGTACCAAAATTTACAGCATATAAACTTTTCATTTCATTAAAGCCAATTCTAAACATACATATACACATACATATGAGCTCACAACTATACTACAAACATTATATAACATCATATAAACTACTATATAATCTAGTCCGTTCTCCTACATGTGGGACACCGGGTCCCGACACTACTTTCCATGTTCCTCGATCACCTATGTTATTCCTACCAGAAGTTTTACCCACAACTTAAACTATTCTTCTCTTTTCTTTTCTTCCTCAGAGAGTTTCTTACTGGCGTCTGACTTTATATCGCTCGGACCCTAAAGAGTTAGAATATAAGGGTTACTCATAAATGTTAAGTTTGTTTTTACCTCTTTAACCACTGCACATGCAAACACAAATGATTAGTAGCATACACAACATAAAAATCAAATTATTAAGGAGTGAACTGTAGGAATCACATCTGTAAGCAATAAACAATATAATAAGCAGTATAAAATTCTTAAATTTGTTTATTTCCTTTACATTACAATTCTTATCATTCTTCAGTCATTCAACTTAGAGGTACAATTAAGGGTAGTTGTCTCAGTCATCAGTCTTTTGGGCCCGACCCCTTAGAGTCATCATCTTCTAATCTAGCGTGCTCGAACATACGTTAGACCTTTTGGTCCTCTGGATTGGTCATCCTCTCTAATCTTGCGCGATTGAACATGCGTTAGGTCTTTCGGCCCTTGGATCAGACATCATATCTACTTCAACGCGATTGAACATGTGTTAGGCCTTTCGCCACCTTGGAGTTGACATTTTCAAATTCAACGTGATCGAACAAGCGTTAGACCTTTCAAACCCCCTGAATTAGAAAATAAACAGTTAACCCTTAACATTACCTATGCATCGATGCATTTTGTCCCGTGTTTTCCTTCATTTACATTTTATGTTCTTATTTATAAGTATGGTGTTAATTAAATTGGATTCACCTTTGATTATTGATCGCTTTCTTGTTTATCTTTAGCCTTAGTTAACGAATATTTATTGTTAGTGAGTAAAATGATGAATTTTTACAATTTTAAACAAAACTATGCGTATGCACATACATAAAATAATTTCAATACGAAAATAAATAACTTTTATGTCATAAATTAAAATAAGCGAAAAATAAAGCATAAAGTAAAGAGGTAAAATTCACTGTCATCTTTCCTTGCTTTTGTCATTCTTAGGGTTATCATCGCGTCTATCTTTGGATGTCATCCTCCACAGTATCCGCCATATAGGAATCCTTTTATTATGTGTTTCGTCCTAAATAGATGACGACATAGACTTCGTAGGACAATAACACGACTTTTTCAGGGGTTGTTGAAGGAGAAATGATTAGGTGACGAATTCCCATCATTATTAATAATAAGGACGAATGGCTGAAATGACTAAATCATAAAGGAATAATAGGGAACAACCACATAATTAAGGGACAGACCCATAAATATATAAGGAATTCCAGCTAAAATCCCTAAACCTTAAATCTGTAATGGCCCCCAAATATTAGCAATTCTCATGAACCAACAGTTACAATAGGCCACAATTTCACAGGAAACTATTAACATTCTACCAGAAAAGAAGAGGAAGAAGTAATAGTTCAAGCCTCAATTCTATCTATGCCAGCCACATCAAAACCCAACAAGGAAAAACCCCAATTAATTACTTGCTGAGCATAAAAATCAATGAAAATAGAAGGAACTGTTGTAATTAATATATGTTAAGAGAATTTATACAAAAGCCCATTAAGCAGACCCAGTTAGAGCTCATCACCTCCTTAGTGTTTAGTCCCACACCTTAGAATGGAGTGGTCTCCTCTCTCTCTCTTTCTATATAATTTCACAAATACTTATATCTAAATATTGGATTTTTGAGAAATTAATAGAATATTTAATTTTCTCTCTCTTCTGTGTTATTTTACATGGCATTAGAGATAGGTTACGATCCTATGACCTGTGGGTTATGGGCTTACCACGCTTCCGCTGCGGTTCTCTATATATCAGTTCTTGTCCAAGCTTGGTTCCTAAGACATGTATGCTCCAACTTGCAGGGGAGTGTTAAGAGAATTGATACAAAAGCCCATAAAGCAGGCCCAGTTAGAGCCCATCACCTCTGATGTAGGGTAGGGTGTGTAGTGGACTCCTAGAATGCACATTAGTGGTGGGTGAGGGTTGAATCCCGACTTCCTAATGACTCAATGCATGCAATACTTGTAGTTAAGCGCTAACAATTAAAACAAGCAATTAAATAGCATAACTAACGTAGCATCAATTCATAAACGAGAGAAGTATTTTCGTTCAAGCTTAAGGCGGTGGCTTTCCTCCGCACGGAGGGCCAGAAACAAGCGCGCGACGACTCAATCCTTCCTGCAGTTAGAAATTTTCAAGGAGCAAATATCATAATAAACTATAATCCCAAGCAAGCATATAATATCCAGACCACAACAATATTTTACAACCAATAGCCAATACAAAACACAACACACATATTAGGGCTGTTGTAAATAAAGTAGCTCTGAACGTTGGAGGGCTAAAAGAGCGGTTCTGGTGATGGGGAGACTGGATCGGGTAAGGGGAAGGCTGGTTGGAGGTTGGGAGGGGCTGGATCTGGGATGAAATGTCCAGATCGTGGCAGATTTGATGGTGGGACGGTTGTTTGGGGTGGATCCACGGGGTGGGGTGGCGACAATAATTAGGGAAAGGAGAGGGGGGGGGGGTGGATCTGGAGAGATTGTCCAGATCTGTGCTGGTTGGGGGGAGAAAACAGCCTGGCGGGCTGTTTTAGGGGTGCAGATATGCGGCCTGGAAGAGGGGAGGGCCGACGGCCTTGGTGGAGGGGCTAGAGGGGGATGAGAGGAAGGTGGCTCCACGGGATGGGGTGGGGGGGTGAATAGGGGGTGGCTGGAGGGAGTTTTAGAGTGGGCGGCTTAATGGAGGCCTGATGGAGGCTGGCGGCTGGACAGTAGGTAGGGAGGGGAATGGGGCTGGAAAATAAAAAAAAAAGATACAACTTACCCAAGGAGTCGTCACCAAGGGGATCCACGGAGTCGGCACTGCGGAGAGATCACCGAAAATGAGGAAGAAGGCTCTCCAAATTTCAGCAATGAGTCCTAAAGTGCAACCCTAACATCATATTTATAAGAAACTGAAATTAGGGCACACGAGATCAACGATTATGATAGGCCGATGGTTTCGGGACCATAAATACATGAAATAATGTCCGAAAATAATAAAGCTATATATGAAAAAACATCGGAATGCGGATCCAAACACATCCGCGGAGTCGGATCATCGATCCGGGCACGCCATATATGGTAAGGTTTCAATCGTCCCCGAACGGGCCCAAAACTCATCCTCCGCTCCGCATCATTCTCCCCGGCTTGAAAGAATTCATCTCCCGTTAAATAGGGATCGGAATTCTCTTGATGAATGCCAGGTAAGACTCGATGAGGTCCACCAGAGGTCGTCCAAGTGTCGTCGCTGGGAAAGTTCCGCGCCTATCAACTCCTCCGGACTGAAAATCTGTCATCTCCGATGAATGGAGACGGTCGTGCTGAAGTCGAAGTCTAGGGGTGAATCGATCATGCTCTGCTGGTAGCATCCAAGTGTCGTCGGTGAAGGGTCGTCCGTGCTAGCGAACCAGGTAGCGACACGCAAGACTTTCCATAGAGGGGAAGGACTCATGCTTAATGATCTCAGAGACATGCTCATCGCTCAATGCACTAGTAGGAGGATTCAGTGGAATCAGTGGTGCCAAAGGTGAAACCGGTGGAGACCGAATCTCGGGTAGGTGGGGTTGGATGTGGGCTGAGCAAGGGGCAGTGAATGCGGTGGCAAAGGCTCGGGTGTGGACTGAGTGGTGGGTGGCAAAAGTGGTGGTGATGGCTCTGGAGGGCCGCCAAGATATGGCTCCGAATATTCATGCGGTGCAAAGTGCGGCGCCAGACCTTCAACACTGATCACGGAATGGGTACCCATGCTCGCGGGGATGTCCAGCTCATAAGCATTTGTCCCGATGCGTCTCAGGATTGTGTAGGGACTGATCCGCCTAGCGCTTAGTTTCTTAGCAGGCCCCTGAGCGAGCCTCTCAGTGCGGACTCTTACCATCACATGTTCACTTACTAGAAAGATCCTTTCTTGCCTATGGTTATCTGCATGTTCCTTATAGTATTCATTGCTTGAATTAATTTTGCGCCTGACTGACTCATGCAACTCATACAAATGATGAACAAATGACTCAACAGACTCATGCAGATAATGCAAATAAAACACTACAGACACAACACGCTCCCTCTGGGGTAGTCTGACAATGGCTTGGAAATCTACAAAATGAGGTGGCCTATCACGAGGCTCTCTCGGTGGAGTGTAGAAAAACTCATCCAGTGTGTGACGAATGTCCAGGTGACCGTGTGAGACATCAACACTCAAATACGAGCTCGTAAAGAGCCAAATGTCTCTCAGGGAATGTGTCACATCAGGGGGCTCACTAGGAGGTATATATGAAAAGTCATCCCGGATGCGACGACCACCCGAGTGAAAATCATGTAAATCGACTAGAAGACGTGACTATAGAGTGTGACAAGTGTCCCTAAAAAGAAAGAACTCATCTGGTGGGTCTGCAGGTGGTGTGTCCCAAAACTCATCAAGAGTGCGATGCGTCATAAGGTAGGCTCTCGAAATAACGGGAGTATGCTCAAGTGTACTTAAGGAAAACCCTGAATACTTAATGCTCAATTCAATATCCATCCTTTGGGGCAAGGTCAGGGACGATAATGGAAGGGGTGTCAATAAATCGATACTCATACGTGAGTGGCTCACCTGAATCCCATCCTCACGAGGATGTGGCGGTTCATCAGGAGGCTCAATCGGGGGCTCGTCATAAAGCTCGTCATTAGGGTCAGGTTCCTCCAGATGAGTACTATCGTAAGGGGCAATGCCCCCGTGATTGGGTGAAATAACCACTACGAGATCAACACCAGACTCTGGCCTCTCGGTCGTAATGTGACTCGGAGCAATGACAAGGGGAGAGGGACATAGAACTACTTTCAAGAATGGGTCTATCGGCGCGGTGCCAGTAAGTGAGTCCATGATAGGGGCGTTAACTAACCCAGGGCATGACATAAGAAGGGGACACATCACTATTGACTCATTAGTTCGCTCAGACTCACTCTTTGTCGGGGTTACCGGAGAAGAGTCGGAAACAAAAGATAGACCAATCACCGGACTAAGCACCTCACTGGCGTGAGAGAAGTCTGCACCAAGTATCATTTATGTCATGTATAGTGGGACAATGGTAGGAAGCGTGGTGACCTCGGTATGGGATGGACTCGTACTGTGGTGGTCAAGGTGTGAATCCAATCGACCAGCTCTTGCAGATCTCAAGGACTGTTCATGATGTAGGGCGAGCTTATATGTTTGCTCAAGGGAAGTGGTCCTGGCTGGCTCTCGGATATCACTCCTCACAACTAACTCATCAAAATGATCTCTGTACTCAGCAAAAGACATAGATCCTTGCTGAAGGAAAAATAATTGCTCGAGCAAGTGACTCCGATACGATGGAGGCAAGTACCTCTGACACAACGTACGCTTCATATCCACCCAACTAGTGATGCGATGAAGACGATCTCGCTCACAGGTCCTCTCAATGCTAGACCAATATGCTCTCGCCTGATCTAGAAGCCTATGTTTCGCAAACTTGTTGTGCCGCTCACCGAATAACTCAAAATGATCAAGATAATACTCTTTATCCACAAACCAATAACTGAAAGACTCGGGACTCGATGACCCGACAAAGGAAGGGGCATCAGTATGAAACTGCCACTCGAGATCTCTCTCAAAATATTCATCCTTAAGTAATCGAGTCGCGTTGAATGTTCAACACGATCCGCTCGCGTGCATGGATATGAATGACGACAATCATCATACTGATCGTCTCTAACATAGTGGGATCGTGTCGGTGGATCAACACAATCTCTAGAAGTGTTGCGCTGCGATCGAGAATAATCATTGTAATAACGTGAGAGTTTCCCTGAAGGGGCTCTATGGGATCGGGTATAGGTAGACTCGAGATCCCCAAATAGAGGAGAGGAACGCCGACGATAACTAGTCATAGATGAACTTAAAGACTCTATATGACCTACCACTACATATATAAATGTGGCCCAAACCTTAGACTCTGATACCAACTGATGTAGTGCAGGGTGTGGAGTGGACTCCTAGAATGCTCGTTTGTGGTGTGTGAGGGTTGATTCCCGACTTCCTAATGACTCAATGCATGCAATACTTGCAGTTAAGCGCTAACAATTAAAACAAGCAATTAAATAGCATAACTAACGTAGAGTCAATTCATAAACGAGAGAAGTATTTTCGTTCAAGCTTAAGGCGGTGACTTTCCTCCGCACGGAGGGCCAGAAACAAGCGCGCGTCGACTCAATCCTTCTTGTAGTTAGAGATTTTCAAGGAGCAAATATCATAATAAACTATAATCCCAAAGCAAGCATATAATATCCAGACTACAACAATGTTTTACAACCAATAGCCAATACAAAACACAACACAAATATTAGGGCTGGTATAAATAAAATAGCTCTGAATGTTGGAAGGCTAAAAGAGCGGTTCCGGTGATGGGGAGACTGGATCGGGTAAGGGGAAGGCTGGTTGGAGGCTGGGAGAGGCTGGATCTGGGCTGAAATGCCCAGATTGGGGCAGATCTGATGGTGGGACGCTGTTTGGGGTTGGCTCCACGGGATGGGGTGGCTCCACGGGGTGGGGTGGCAACAACAATTAGGGGAAGGAGAGGGGGGGGGGGGGGGGGGGCTGGAGCTGGTGGGATTTTCCATATTTGTGCTGGTTGAGGGGAGAAAACAGCCTGGCGGGCTATTTTAGGGGTGCGAATATGCGGCCTGGAAGTGTGTGTGTGTGGGGGGGGGGGGGGTTGGTGGTGGGGGGGGGGGGGGGGGCTCTGGTGGTGGGATTGGAGGGGGATGAGAGGAAGGTGGCTCCACGGGATGGGGTGGCGGGGTGAAGAGGAGGCGGTTGGAGGGAGTTTCAGAGGGACTGCGGCTTGAGAGTGGTCGGCTGGATGGAGGCCTGATGGAGGCTGGACAACAGGTAGGGAGGGGAATGGGGCTGGAAAATAAAAAAAAGATACAACTTACCCAAGGAGTCGTCACCAAGGGGATCCACAGAGTCGGCACCACGGAGAGATCACCGGAAATGAGGAAGAAGACTCTCCAAATTTCAGCAACGGGTCCTAAAATGCAACCATAACATCATATTTATAAGAAACTGAAATTAGGGCACTCCGGATCAACGACTATGATTGGCCGATGGTTTCGGGGCCATAAATTCTTGAAATAGTGTCCGAAAATAATAAAGCTATATATGAAAAAACATCGGAACGCAAATCCAGACACATCCACGGAGTCGGATCATCGATCCGGGCACGCCATGTATGGTAAGTCATCAATCGTCCCCGAACAGGCCCAAATCCCGTTCTCGGCTCCGCATCCTTAGTGTTTAGTCTCACACCTTAGAATGAGTATAGTCTCTTCTTTCTCTTCCTATATAATTGTGCAAATACTTGTATCTAGATACTGATTTTTTTTTAATTAATAAAATATTTAATTTTCTCTCTTCTGTGTTATTTTACAATATAGATAAATATTTCAAGTCGTTTTTCTTCTGTAATACATGTGTGGGTTATTCACGTCTTTTATGCTCTTCTTACTCAAGTATATGTATGAGTAAATGACCTCTTTCACAGTTGAATATTATTTACTTTGTTCAACTTGGTATCAGAGGATGCCCTAATCCCGCACCGCTTTTTCCTCCTACCCGCACCGCTCGCAGCGTCCTCGTTCGCCTACTCTAATCTTGTGCCTTTCGTCTTCCTCTTCCTGCTGTTTTGCGGGTTCTTCACATGCCGAGCCCGTGCGGTTAATAACCGGGCCGACTGCAGCTGCATTCGCCGAAGGAGTCCGCCGCCTCTCCTTGTGATGTCGGCTGCGCCGCCGCCGACGCCTCCCATTACTTCTTGCTAGCTCCGTCGTTCCCTCCTGGCGATCCAGTCGACGAACTTGACCACCTCTTCCGATTGATAGCTGTTTCTGCTCGACAACGTCTTCTGTTCGCCGACACCTTCCGCTATTTCTTCCTGCGCCTGTACTGAATACGAAAGCTGCTTCTGCTTCCTGAAGCTGCAGTTGTTGCTGCCTATTGCCGTTGTTATTTCTTCCTGAAGTTGATCTATTGCTGTCTTCCTGGAGTTCTTGCCGATGAGGCTCTGGTTCCCTCTCGCGTTTCTCCCTCGGATATTGACCTATGGTAGTTTTGGCTGTTTCTTTTTCATTGTGCTACATGTCCGATTACGCCAGCATCCCCTATAACACTATCCCTACTTGTGATTACTGTGGTCGCAGATGTCATACTCGGTATGTGTGCTTCAAACTCCATCCTCATCTTGCTCCACCAGGATGTGGTCGTGGACCCGTCTGTGTGGTCTCGACTGGCTGGTTCATGATCTCATGATGCTGCCTATTCTACAGATGTCTATGAAGAGCCTTCCTTCCCTCCTCCAGGGCATTTTACAACACATGAATTGGATTCTCTCCACCGTTGTCACGACCTGCCTAAAAACATAAGCAGAGTGCGCTTCGGGCGACTCGTGATGCCACAAACATGAGGAAAGAAACACCATGCTTGTTAGGCAGAAACAAAAATAATGTTAATAGATATAAAAATAATTTGGAGAAGGACAAAATATCCTTATGTGGGAGTCTTTTTAAAATATAAGAGTGAAAGGATAAATACACATGCATTTCAAACAAAAGCCAATGGTAGCATCAAGTATCTAAGCTAAATAAGTGAAGACAAATTACTCTTGATAACGTAACATAAGTTTCATGCAAATGTCAATCCCAAGCAAATGAGTATGCAAAAAATGAAATTCTAGCATAACATTAACCTAGCGGTTGTCCATGATTCAAGAAAAATGTCTGAATTATAATCATTACATAATAAGTATTGTACCAACAACAAGGGAATTAAAACCTAAAGTCTGAAAAGCAAGGAATAAGTTAAACCTTCAGGAGGATGGAAGTTGGCACGGATCGAACTCAGGTAGCTGGCGGCGCAGTCACGGAAGCTAAGGAAAATTCCAAAACAAACAAGGAAAAAGTCTTAGAACATTGGCAAAAATAAATGCATAACTAATAAAAGCTCAGAAATGAAACTTGTACTGATACTCAGGGCGGTGAAAATAGCTGGACAAGCAGATAAGTAAATTAAGCGGGACTAAAGGAATTATTAGCCTAAACGAGGGTGTAGTACATTTTCGTTCATGTAGTGACAAACTGTAACAAATGTTAGATGTAAATGTTCTTAATTGATGCACAATAATCATGATTCAGAAAGATTCAAGAGCATATTCAAGACTTAACATGGATTCAAAATTGTACCTGTGATCTCTTAGGGGTGGCTCTTGCGAACCCTCACCCTAGAGCCAGGGAGTTCACGCTCATTATGACCAGTCCTCTGTTCCCGTTAGGGATTCAAGAGAGAACCCAAGTCAAGATGTTACATCAATTAAGCATATCTTTCAATGTTTGCTTATGAAATCAATTGAATGAAATATTTCATGATTAGTGACTCTAATGGGAACGAACTCACGTCAAAGGGGTAATCAGATCATGAAACGATCTTCAAGTACAAGTCTTACGACCAAACATGCATAAAAACAAAATTCAACGAAACCCCAAAACAAATTAGTGAGCTTTGTCCTTTGCGGGTTAAGGAGGTTAAGGTTTCATTTGCATGAAGATTATTCAAGCATTCGCAAGGGGTAAGTTTACTATGCATCATTATCTTCCAAATAAAAATGTGTACGATACGAGCATAACATAAAACACCAATCATCTATTTGCTAACAAGAAATCTTAATATTTATCATTATGACATTTAATGCTCATGTTCAAAAATCTACCGTTCTTCAAGTTATACATCAAAAGAGAAGTAACTCATCTAAGTAAGTATCCAAATAAAAATCACTTTCAATCACTAACCCATACTATTATAAACGTATTAAGACCTAAACTATTAATTTGTCAATTTAGGCATTCCAGAGTGAAACCATATAACATGAGAAAAGACGCCTTAATTTAAGCTCAATATTTGCAAGAGCGAGAAATTTCTCTACTTGCCTGAAGTAAATTGAACCTGTCGGTGGAGGCTAAGTGACGCAAACGATTTAAAAATCTTATTTTAAACCTGTTCAAGGGCAATCATGAATGATATTCGGTATAACAAAAATCCCTATGCTAACACATGCATTTAACATCACATAACTTAAACAAGAGAGGGTTTAGCAAATTTACCTCCCTCAAAAGTGAGGGGAGAGGAGATTACCACGAAGAATAGGAGATTTGGCGGCGCTTAGGTTAGGAAAACCCTAAAATCGGAAGGGTTTTTTGAAAGATCCCGTCGATTGGTCCGATAAATGGCGTCGGAGTTCAAGAATAAATCAGGATTAGTCAATTATACGATGGACATAAGCTTGGATCAAAGTATTTGCGTAAATTGAAGCACAAATAAAATTATAAAGGATCCAAAAATCTGAATAAAGAGGGAGGAAGAGAGAACATTACCCTAAAAAGACAAATCCGGGAGGGATTCAAGCAAAACCTTAGGAGAAATCGGAGCCAAAGCTTCTCGATGCGAGGAGGGGGGGGGGGGGGGGGGGGGTGGAGAAACCTTGGCTATCCCTCCTTCAACTGCCGGCCAAAACGAAGAGGGAAGGGATGCTGGAGGTGCTCGACCCAAGGAGATGAGGTGGCTGCTGGGCCCTTGGAGGGAAGGAGGTCGCCGGCCTTGAGGAAGAGAAGAGGGCTGCCGGCTTGGGGAGGCATGAACCGCCGGCCAGAGGAGGAGGAGCCGCCGGCCACGAGAGCAGAGGGGCGAGCGGGAGCAGCGAACGGTAATCAACGCGAGCGGGAGCAGCAATCGGGTACCCTAGGGCCGAAAACGGAGAAAAATAAATTGGGGGGGGGGGAGGCTGCTGCTCGGTATATGAGTGATAACCCAATCCGCTATTTACTGAAATGCCCCTCATTCAATAAAAATCAAAATAATTAACTAATTTAATTTTTTTTATAGGTTGTTACAACTGTCTACTTCACTCCCAGTTTGACGCAACCTCTGGTGTTTCTTCTTCCTTTGCTACTGCTGTTATGCCGAACGCTCATGCAACCACCACCCCTCTTTTCTGATTGGATCATTGACTCTTGCGCGACCCATCATATGATAGGGATCCTCCTCAGGTTTTGTTTCCTATACACCTTTGTCTGGTAAGGACAAGGTTATCTCGGCAAGTGAGACCTTGTCCCCCATTGCGGGTAAATGACACATCTCATGTTCTCCGCCCATTCCCTTTCTTTTGTCTTGCATATTCCCTCATTTCCCCGTAGTTTACTTTCGATTAACAATATCACTCGATCTCTTAGCTGTTTTGTAACTTTTTTTCTAATTCGTGTGTTTTCAGGAACTGTGTATGAAGAGGACCATTAGTAGTGACAGGAACCGCGGTGGCTTGTACTACCTGGATTCTCAGCTACCGTCTCAGGCTCTCTCCTCTTTTACTTTACTGCTGCTGATGCTCGCTGCTGGCATTTGCGTCTTGGACATTCCTCCCCTGTTTATCTTCAGAAACTGTTTCCTGCTCACCTTTTATTCAAACTTTGGCTTTTGATGTTTGTGCAATGTCTAAACATGTTAGACATTACTCATCACATTTATCTTCTTCTAGTAGCGCCCATTTTGCTGTAATACATTTTGATATTTGGGGGCCATCCCTATTCTATCTTCATCTGATTTTCGTTGGTTTGTCACCTTTATCGACTGTTTTTCCCGCACCACTTGGGTCTATCTTTAAAAAAAATGAAGTTTTGTTGACGAGAGAAAAATAATAATGCACATTTTATTCAATAGTGGAACCCCCTTATATATAAGGGGGAAATCACATTTGTTAATTCATTCTAACACTCTCCCTCAAGTTGGGCATGTTATATTTCTCATACACAACTTGTTGATAAAAGCACAAAAAACATTCCCCCTAAGACTCTTAATAAGAATATCAGCTAATTGTCCCTCTGAAGGAACTAATGGAATACAGAGAATCTTCTTCACGATATTTACCTTGATGAAGTGTCGGTCCACTTTAATGTGTTTGGTGCGATCGTGCTGAATAGGATTGTTGGCAATACTGATTGTGGCTTTGTTGTCACAGTACAACCGGACATGGCTAGGCTCACTTAATCCCAGATCACACATAAGGGAGCGTATCCACGACCCCTCACATATGCCATGTGCTATAGCTCTAAATTCAACTTTTGTGCTAGAGCTTGAGACGACATATTACTTCTCGAAGTGACTAAGTTCCCACCAACAAATGAGCTATATCCAGATGTATATCGTCTATCTTTAATGGATCCAGCCCAATCTGTGTCAGTGTAAACTTCAATCTTCAAATCTATATTGGGACTGAAGAGGATCCCTCTTCCTGACGAGGATCACTCTTCCTGACGAGGTCTTCAAATACCTCAAGATTCTATGAGCTGCATCCAGATGTCGCGTCTTCGGGGAGTGCATATATTGGCTAACAGACCCCCACAACATAAGCTATGTCGGGGAAAGTATGTGATAGATAGATTAACCGCCCGAAAAGTCGTTGGTAACCAATAACGTCTTCAATAGGATCACCATCATTTCTTCCAAGGTTGTGGTTGTCCTCTATAGGGGTATTAGCAGGTCTACACCCATTCATACCGGATTGATCCAACAAATCGAGGTTGTATTTTATCTGGGAGATGGAAATACCCCGTTTAGATCTAGCTACTTTAATCCCCCCAAAAGACTTAAGTTTCCCTAGATCCTTCACTTCAAACTCTTTTGCCAAATTTCCCTTCAAAGCTTTCACTTCTTCAACATCATCTCCTATTATGACAATGCTATCAACATTGACAATGAGAGTCGTTAACCTTTTGTCCCTCCGTTTTATAAATAGAGTATGGTCTGCATGACTTTGTCTGTATCCATAAGAGATCATGACTTTGTAAAACCGACCAAACAAAGCCCTCGGTGATTGCTTCAGGCCATAGAGGGTCTTTTTTAATTTGCACACTTTCCCTTCAGAGCCGAAAGGGGAAAACCTGGGGGAAGAGACATATATACCTCATTTTCTAAATTACCATGAAGGAATGCATTCTTCACGTCCAATTGGGTAGACCCCAACCCTTCCACGCAACACACGATAATAAAATTCGTATAAAGTTCCTTTTTGCAACAGGGGCAAAAGTGTCTTGTTAATCAATCCCTAGGGTTTGAGTATACGCCCTTGCCACCAACCTCGCTTTGAACCGTTTAACCAAGCCTTCAGAGTTCTGCTTCACGGTAATCACCCACTTAGAACCAACAGTCTTCTTTCCGTGTGGAAGGTGTGTTAGATCCCATGTACAATTTTTTTCCAAAGCAGTCATTTCCTAAATCATTGCATCTTTCCACTTTTGATGCCCAAGAGCCTCCTGCCATGTGGACGGAATAGAGACAGATGCAAGAGAGGAGACAAATGCTCTATGTGAAGGAGTTAGAGTGTCGTAGGAAACATAATGAGACAGTGAATATTGAGTGCAAGATCTGATACCTTTACGAAGGGCAATGAGAGGTTCAGAGGAATCTGTTGACGGAGTTGGCACTGGTTCTGATAGCTTGGGATAAGCCTGTGTGTTAGGAGATTTACTCCGTCTAGTGTACACATGTAATTCCTGTTCTTTACGTGGAAGCTCCCCTTGATTGGGAGTCTCATCGTGAGGCAGAGTATGTGGAGGAATGGCGTATGGTGGAGGAATCAGTAAGGATAGAGCAGGGGAGCTCACTTCTTCCGTATGTGTGGACTCCCCCTAAAGTGAGGTCACATAATAAGGTTCGAATTCACGAAACGTGATATCCGTCTTGACAAAAATCCTCTTAGTCGGGGGATGATAACATTTATCCCCCTTATGAGTGGGAGAATAGCCAAGGAACACACTCACGAGCCCGACAGTCAAGTTTAGACCGGCCCGGAGAGTGTATGTGAGAGAAGCAGACACAACCAAAAGTTTTTGAGCGGAGGGAGGTCAGTGTAACCCCTTAGGTAGTAAGAGGGCTTTGATGTCCCAATACCGGAGTTGGCAGGCGGTTGATGAGGTAGGCAGCCATGAGAACCGCATCACCCCAATAATATTTAGGGGGATTCATAGTGAAGAGTAAACATCGAGCAACCTCCAAGAGGTGACAATTTTTTTGTTCCGCGACCCCATTCTGAGACCGGAGTGAACACATGAGGTTTAATGGAGAATGCCATGATCAACAAGATAGTGGCTAAATGAAGAGTTGACATACTCCCGACCATTATCACTACGGAGAATTTTGATAGTAACAGAGAATTGAGTAGAAACCATTTTATGAAATTGTTGAAAGATAGAAAACAATTCATTCTTATTCTTCATCAAATAAACCCAAGTCACGGGCACGGGCGTACACGCCAAGAGCAGTTTGTAAGGGTACACGCCCTTGGTCACGGGCGCGACCGAGGGCATGACACGCCGAGCAACACTTCGAATTAACTCCAGATCGCGCCTCTCCACAACCGTTCCAGATTCGCCAAGTACACGCCCTAGGTCACGGGCGTGACCTAGGGCGTGTAACACAAAATTTCTGCCTATTTAAAGATGGCAAATCCAGAGTTAAGGGGGAGGATTTGGGAGTTTTATTTCTGAATTCTTGCTTACTGTTTTACTGTTCCTAGTGTTCTTCTTGCACTCTTTTTCCTCACTTGTAATTTCTTTTAGAATTTTCTCACTTGTAATCTCTTTTCTAGTAAAAGTAAGATTGTCTCTCTTTTTCTTCTTAATCTCCTCTTGTGTCATCACGCACTTCTTTACTTTTGTTAATTCCTCCATCTCCATGAGTAACTAACTTCTTATTAGTACTCGATTGAGATGATCCAAGGAATGAAATAATCATTTTTTTTCTTTTTGGAATGCTTAATGATTTACCCTTGATCTATATTGAGTGATGTCATATTATCGATATATGATTTCCATTTCCGTTTTCGTACTTTAGTTAGCCGAATGGTTCGTGCGTACGGATCGATCACTCACGGGTAAAGAGAGTTGAATGCAACCACCGAGAGAGGACGACGTAAATCTCCCGGATTGAAGTCAAATCCAGTAGCGGGGTTCACCACGTAAAGCGAGCTTTAGGGGTTTCGATTATAGAACGAAAGTTCGGCCAATCAACCTAAACTCAGTTGGACGTATTCCTCGAAAGAGGTGCGCTCATAATTTGGGAACCTCCACGGTCGAAGCAATTTCATTAAAGAGAATTTGAATCTTATTTCTTCCGATTATTTTCATTCCGAGGTGATTCAAAGATCGAATGCTAGCCTTTTTTAATTATAATCTTAATCCGTGTTTACATCGCAATTTAGTTTTCACAAACCATCCAAAAATCTAGTTAATAAAATAATAGTAATTTCCTTGAAGTAAAAGGTATTCAACGCGCCCGGAAAAATACGACCTTGGTATTTATAATATTCTATACTATAATCGATAAGGTACACTTGCCTTTATCGGATATGGAATTGGAGAAAATCATCATCTCGTTTCATAAATCCGGATTAATATTTTTTTATCACAGCCTCCACCAAGTTTTTGGATCTCCATTATCACCATGGTCTCCCGTCTGTGCATGTTATGCGTCGTTTGTATCCTGAGCTTGGGAAAGTTTCCCATCTCACCTGTGAGTCTTGTTTGTTTGCTAAACTCCACATACGTTGATTTGCTTCATTCTGTTGTTTGGGGACTTTGTCCCGTTCCTACGTTGTTAGGACACAAATATTATGCTATTTTTATTGATGATTTCTCTCGTATGACTTGGGTGTACTTAATGAAAAATCGTTCTGAGCTACCTTCTATTTTTCAAACCTTATGGAATGAAATATTTACTCAATTTTCTGTTCGCCTTAAGTGTCTTCGTACGGATAATGGTAGAGAATATTTGTCTCAATCTATGTTTACCTTTCTCTTCGACAAAGGTATTCTACATCAAACCAGTTGTCCTGATACCCCCCAACAAAACGGTGTTGCCGAAAGAAAAAATCATCATCTTCTTGAGGTCACACGAGCCATTCTCCATCATATACACGTCTCCAAACACTTCTGGGGTGATGCCGCTCTTTCCGCTGCACATCTTATCAATCGTCTTCCCACTCATATCCTTCAAGGGGAAACACTGTACTATACCCTTTATCCCTCCCTTTGCGTGTCTTTGTGCGTGTTTGCTACGTTCGCGACGCTCGTCCCTCTGTTTCCAAACTCGACCCTCGCTCGTTAAAGTGTATATTCCTTGGGTATTCTCGTACTACTAAGTGCTATCGTTGTTATTCTCCCGACGTGCACCGATACATTATATCGGCGGATATTGTATTCCTTTTTGACAAAGCTCATACCCTTCACAGTCACTTTTTTCTTTTTGGAACTAATTGGTTAGATCATAATGTCTTTAGAGAGGACCGATAGTTTTTTATCTTTATTTTTCATCTTATAATGAGTTTGAATTGGTATTAAATATCATTGTGTAGAACATATATCCCCCCGGGGATGAGCCTTACTAGACTTATATTCTTCCATGCATTCTCTATCAATTTTGTTGGACACCGAGTTGTCTGTAGCCGGAGAAGACCCAACTTAGGTTGAGAATGACGGTGATAGAGATCGCCAAAGTTCTTACCTCACACCAGAGAGTCTATAGAGAGCTCTCCTTCGTGATTCCCTTAATCTCATGTTGACTATTTGTGATTCCCTTAATAAGTTCTATATATAGTGTGAGTGAGCCTAAAAGATGACAAGAAACATAAATGATGGAGCCCACCACAAAGAGATATGTTCTCAGTGAGTATCAACTTATAAGGCTCATTCTTTAGGAAATGACGCTTATCATATTAAAAGTAGAATATATTTTCTGGACGATAATCTAAACTAGATTGATAAGATTAAAAATATTATCTTCTTACAGAGCAATAAATGTTATAGAATTAGTGGGTGATAATCACGAGATTAGTGAGAGCACTTACCCGAAGAGAGTGAGAGTGCTCGCTAGCAGTGGGTGGGAGTATTTACCTAAGTGGAGAGTGAGAGAACTCGCCAGAAATGTAATTAATATATTTCTCAAGAGGCGATAATGACCTCTCTTGAGATGTCTACGAGATCGAAGTGTGAAGTGTGTGATGGGATCACGTGAGCGAGTTATAGGTCCGTGAGATCTATGCACATGTTTTACTCATTCAATTGATTCTACACAACCATCTTAGGCACATGGTTCTACAAATCCATGATAAGAGGAGATTCTTCGCAGTCTTTGTGGCTTTCTTCCTTTATCATCATCTCAATCCGCACATCATTTGCTGCTACCGAAAGTATATCCTGTTTGTCTCATAGTGTTGGAAGCACAAGTACAGGTACAAGTACTTAGTACGAAACATATATGGTACGACGGGATGACAAAATTAAAAAAATTAACAATATGGGTATGGCTGGATGCAACACAGTAAGGATTATATATCTATATATGTACAAAAAATGTAAAAGTGATGGAAATATTAGAGATATTAGAAAGCTGTGACTGTTAATGGGAGCTAGAAAAAATTGAGTTTTCTTCCTCTTAATTCTTGAAGTACCCTAAGTTGTAATTTATATTTAGTACATTACAAGCCGTCTGTACTGTATTTATCCCGGTTTGGGGTAGTTTGGTCCTTTTTCAGTTTTTAGGTTTTCCCTTACTCATGTATATATGTATGAGTAAGGCCCCTATTGATGAATCAATCTATTATTCACTATTCTACTTGGTATCAGAGGGAGTAAACCTAAATTGCGTGCGTTCCGACTCCCCGCTCTCACTCGACGCTCGGCCGGCTCCTCGTCGCTCGTTCACGCCTCGCCGCTCGGCCCGCTCCTCTCTATGCGGCCTCCGGGCGGTATCTTCTCCGCCGCCGGTTGCTGAGAGGGTCACCGCCGCCGTCCCTCGATGAGCCCGCCGGTTCCTCACCTCTTTGTTCCTTCTTGCTCAGTGCTGTGACCTCTCCGTCGATCACTGCTTCTGCGATCTCTGCCGCTGTTCTTCCCTGCTCAGATCTGGACCCATCTCTGCCGTTTCTTCCTCTTCTTGCCGATCTACTCCAAAGATTCCCTGTTGCCAACAGTTCTCTGTGTGTGCTCCAGCAAACAGTCCCTGCTGCCCTCTGTGTGTGCTTCTAATGCCGATTGTCACTGACAGCATGCCTGATTGTACCCAGATTGCTCCTCCTGTCTGGGCCCTCGTCGTCCTCTTTGCCGATATGGGTGACCCTGATTCTTCTCAATCTTCTCCGGGTGTGATCCAGTCTCAGATGAGTGACCCTCAGCGTCCTTATAGACACTCAGACTCCTTGAATATTACCACGGTCCCCTTGGATGACACAAATTATCTTGAATGGTCACGCACTGCCCAACACATCATTCGAAGCCAACAGATGTTTTGATACATCGATGGGACGATTAAGGAGGCACCCAAAACCGATCTCTCCTGGAAGCGTTGGGATTCTGACAACTCTCTAGTTGTTTTATGGATCCTACACTTGATGTCTCCTAAGGTCTATCAGAGCTATATATTGATGGACTAAGCATCCGAGATCTGGACCCGTGCCTGCGAAATATTCTCAGATTGGTAGTTCCACCCAGGTATATGAGCTCACTCGCCGCATTTTGGAGTTGCGGCAGCGATCGATGACCATTTCGTCGTTCTTCTCGGAGTTCGAGTGTCGTTACCAGGAGTTGGACTACTTTGCGCACTTCTCTCCTGCTTGTACTGCTGACGCCGTTAAGATAAAGCAAAATGTGGATCGCTTTCGTCTCCATGTCTTCTTGATGGGCTTGAACGTGGACTCTGATATGGCACAGACACATCCTCCACCGCTCTCCTTTAACCTCTCTTCATGAGGCATTTAGTATGGTTCTGGGTGATGAAGACCGCCGCAAGTCCCTCAGTGTTATTGCTCCTCTTGATCGCTCCGCCTTGACTAGTGTTGGTCGAAGTCTTACTCCCACTCCTGGATCTTCTGTGTCCACCTGTGACTATTGTGGTCGAAGGGGACACTCTCGGGAGGTATGTTTCAAACTTCATCCACATCTTGCCCCTCCTGGACGTAGTCGTGGTCGTGGACCTTGTCGCGGGGGCCATAGACACAGTGGCTTCCGTTCTCATGATGATGTATACACTATGGATGTCTATGATGAGTTCCAGTCTTCCTCTTCAGGCTCTCTTACTGCTCAAGAATTGGATGCCTTTCGTCGTCTGCTTCACTCTTAGTCGGATCATGTTACTGGAGGCTCTACTTTCCTTGCCACTATTGCCATTCACAGTGCACATGCAGTCACTGTCTCTCCTTTTGAATGGGTGCTCAACTACGGTGCTACACACCACATGACTGGGTCTTCCTCAAGTTTTCTCTTATAGTCCTTTGTATGGCAAGGACAAGGTTATTTCTGCAAATGGCTCCTTATCCTCCATTGCGGGTAAATGCAACATCTTGTGTTCTCCGTCCATTTCTCTTCCCTCTGTCCTTCATGTTCCATTTTTTCCTCGCAGTTTACTTTCCATCAGCAATATTACCAAATCTCTTAACTGCTCAGTAACCTTTTTCCCGAATCTTGTGTCTTAACACTTGGTACGAAGCGGAACATTAGCAGTGGTAGGAATCGTGGCGCCTTGTACTACCTGGACCCCCAGCTTCCCTCTCAGGCTCTTTCCAGTTCCACCGTTACTGCTGATGATGTTCTCCGTTGACATCTTTTCCTAGGACATCCGTCCACCGTTTATCTGCAAAAATTATTTCTTATTTTTTTACCTTTTCTTCAAAACTTTGCTTGCGATGTATGTGATATGTCTAAACATGTGCGACATACTCCTTCACATCTTTCTTCCCCTAGTAACATTTCTTTTGCTGTTATACATTCTGATGTTTGGGGGTCGTCCCTCATTTTATCTTTATCTAGTTTTCGATGGTTTGTCACTTTTATTGATTGTTTTTCTCGCACTACATGAGTTTATCTCTTGAAAAAGAAAAATGAAGTTTTTCCTTGCTTTCAAGCATTTCATAAAATGGTGCAAACCCAGTTTGATGTCTCTATTCGTGTTCTTCGAAGTGATAATGGGGAAGTATGACGATCGCGGCGCCTTTGGTTCTTACCTCACCACTCACGGTATCATCTACCAAAAAACATGTGGTCACACCTCAACTCAAAACGGAGTGGCCGAACGTAAAATCGGTACCTCCTTGAGGTTGCTCGCTGTCTTCTATCTACTATGCATCTTCCTAAAACCTATTGGGGTGATGCGGTTCTCACTGCTGCTCACCTTATCAACCGTCTTCCTTCTCATGTCCTTTCCTATACTACTCCTCTAGCTCGTCTCTCCACCACCGGCGTGGTTCATACTTCCCATTTGGCACCCGCGTCTTTGGGTGTCTGTTTTATGCATGTCCACCAACCTCATCGTGATAAACTTAACCCTCAGACTCAACGTTGTGTCTTTCTTGGCTATTCTTCTACCACCAAAGGGTATCGATGTTATCACCCCCCCTTCCCGGCGTATGTTCTGTACCATGGATGTCACCTTCCGGGAGGGGGAGTCCTATTTTCTACCTTTGACTCATACTCTTTGTCAGGGGAAGAGTAATGGTTATACAGATGTTACTCCTGCTCCTCTTCCTCTTCTCCCTTCCATTCCCCTACAACTTCCCATTCCGGTACTCATAGCCCCTATTCCGGTACCAGACTCATCTACTATGATATCTCCTTTTCCCCACATATACAACCGTCGTTCAGGTACATAAGCTACTACAGTTCCACCTCTACTAGTGTCAACTTCAGACTCAGATTTCTATGATGCTGATCTGTATATCCCTCTTGCATTGCTGAAGAAAGGTAATGCTACTTGCACGCAACATCCTATTTCTAATCATGTGGCTTACCATCATCTTTCCCCGGCTTTTGTTTTGTCTCTTTCCCTAGTCTTTATTCCTAAGACATGACAGGAAGCTTTAGGGATACCTTTTTGGACACATGCTATACAAGATGAGATGTCCTCCTTGGATAAAAATCACACATGAGATGTTGCCTCTCTCCATCTACGAAAGAAAACTATAGGTTCCCGATGGGTCTTCTCTGGTAAGCATACAAGATAGCAAGGTGGAACAGTACAAAGCACGTCTGGCCGCTCAAGGATACACTTAGACCCAGGGAGTTGATTACCAAGAGACCTCTGCTCCTTTAGCAAAGATGGACTCCATTCAGGTGTTGTTATCGTGTCCTGCTTGCCTGGACTGGGACCTCCATCAACTGGACGTGAAGAATGCGTTTCTCCACGATGAGCTTGATGAAGAGGTGTACATGAAGTTCCCTCCTGGTTTTGCGAAGAAAGGAGCTGAAGGGCTTGTCTGTCGCCTAAGGAAATCCTTATATGGTCTGAAGCAATCACCTAGGGTCTGGGGCTATGCCAATGTTTGGGTACAAGCAAGCTCAATCTGACTATACCATGTTTATCCGGAGACATGAATAGAGGGTTGTGGTTCTCATTGTCTATGTGGATGACATTGTGATTACCGGAAATGACACAGAGGAGATTGTTAATCTTAAAACCCTCATATCTGCTGAATTTGAAGTGAAAGACTTGAGAAGATTACGAATCTTCCTGGGTATCGAGGTGGTTAGATCTGAGCAGGGTATCTTCATATCCCAACGGATGTATATATTGGATCTCCTAAAGGAGACTGGTATGCTTGGTTGTGTTCCTGCGAACACCCCTATGGAGGAAAATCACAGGATTGAGGAAGATGGTGATGGTGATCGCACAGATGTATCACGTTATCAAAGATTGGTTGAGAAACTTATATATCTATCCCACACACGCCTGACATTACGTTTGTGGTCGATATCCTTAGCAGATATATGCATTCTCCCAGGATCAGACATCAAGAAGCTGCGTATCGCGTACTACGATATTTGAAGAAAACCCCTGGTCGTGGTCTCCTATTCTCCAAAAATAACAACTTGAAGATTGAAGTTTTTACTGATGCTGATTGGGCTGGATGTCGTGATGACAGAAAGTCCACAACAAGATACTGTTCCTTTGTTGGTGGAAACCTTGTGACATGCGTAGCAAGAAGCAGAATGTGGTGGCTAGATCAAGTGCAGAGGCAGAATATCGTGCCATATCTCAAGGCCTATGTGAGGATCTATGGCTGCGTACTGTGCTACAAGATCTGGGTTTCTCTGAGACAGCCCCCTTCTCCTTGTTCTGTGACAATAAGACAGCTATTAATATCGCTCATAACCCAGTCCAACATGACTGGGCATGTTGAGGTTGATCGACACTTTATCAAAGATCACTTGTATAAAAAGACGGTGGTTACTCCTTTTGTTCATTCCAAAGATCAACTGGCCGATGTGTTCACCAAAAGTTTGGGATGTGACGTGTTTACCGATGATGTTCAAAAGCTTGGGATGATTGACATCTTTCGTCCGACTTGAGGGGGAGATTTGTAATTTATATTTAGTACATTACAAGTCGTCTGTATGTATTTATCCCAGTTTGGGGTAGTTTGGTCCTTTTTCAGTTTTTAGGTTTTCCCTTACTCATGTGTATGTATGAGTAAGGCACCTATTGATGAATCAATCTATTATTCACTTTTCTACTCCCTCCCCACCACCACCACACTCGAGAAAATTTTGTTTCGCCAAATACAAAGTGGGTGATAGAAAATGATGGGGATGCTATTGCTGCTGCACTCGGGCGGATGCCGTGCTCGACTACTCATTCATTTTTGGACTTTTTTTCCTCACCACTTGGCATACATGTTGAGGTTGATTCCAAGTTCCCCCTAATTTACATATTTTGTAATTAAAGATCATCATCATCATTATTACGTTAGTTCCATGCACCTTTGCTTGTCCTAACACAAGAAAATTAGGAAGAAAATAAACTAGGGTACATGGCATGTTTTGTCCCGGTACATTGCTGATTTAAATAAAAAAAATATGGTAGATTAATCCTTCATATAAAATTGATCAGCCCATCCCAGTAAGTTAAATTTTATTTATCTGGACAGTGCTTGCATGTCAGCCTTGCTGAACGTTCAAAGTTTTCTGAGGGAGAAATTCAAACTTTCATGTCAATAGATGCGGGTCAGACTGTTAACATATGTAACAGCTTACACGATGCTTGGAGGTACTGCTTTCTTTACTCCGCCCTTCATACTAATTTTTATTAACATGCAACAATTAGTAATTATGTTTCTCTATATTGATTAGTCATGTTTTATAACAATGAACTCTATACATTACCATTTGGTACTAGGTTATGGGGTTTGTGTCATCAGTTCATCTGGTCACTTAGTTTGAAAAAATGATTAAGACAAGGAGCAAGCTCTCTGAAAAGTATATGGGAGTTGTTTCCCTTAAGTCATTAAATTCCCGCCCAGCAGTGAAATTGCACCTCCTATTGATTCTCACCAGGTTGAGAGAGGTACTTGTAGAAAATCTGAAATTAATTCCTAAATGTCGGACCAGCTCTCTCAAATCAGTAGTGAATGCAAAACAACCTTGAAAAGAGGTTCAAACCAACCCACAAAGAATAATCAAACAACTGCCTAACAATTATCTTCCTTTTGGAAACAAAAAGGATGACCAATTCAGCCCTTAAATATCCTCAAATCTTCTTGGATGTTCCATAACAACATAGAAGTAGCAACACAACACTTTCCACTAATGAACAAGAGTGATATTTCGCCAAAAGATCCGCATACTAATTCTAACAACACCTCTAAAGTAAGGACAACACTTACATAACTTGGGGAGAGACTCAATGAGAGGTTTGATGGGATATTACTTGCTACTGGAGAATATATCATATTGTATGTTTGAATTTGTATTTCTGTTTTAGTCCTATCTTGTATTAGATATCCAATTTATTAATATAAATAAAATTCCTAACCTCACATAAAGGTTAATAGTGTTTTCTCTCAAAATTAAGTCTTCACATGACATCAGAGACCCATAAAAAAAGGGCAGCCCGGTGCACAAAGGCATCCCTGCGTAGCGAGTGTCAGGGGAAGGGTCCCACCACAAGGGTGAAATGTAGGCAAGCCTTACCATGCATTTTTGCAAGAGGCTGCTACTAGGACTCGAACCCATGACCTCAAGGTCACACGACAACACCTCAACCGGTGCGCCAAGGCTCCCCTTCTACATTAGAGACCCATACGGGAGAAAATACAATTCTCGACGATGAATCTTGCTCTCAGCCATTTGAAGACGATGAGAGAGATATTGTGACCTTGTTTGCATCATGATAGACTACACATGCATGCGAATCTTTTGAAGGCAACATCGAAGGCGTTTGATCGTTGATCGACGATATCGAAGCTATCTGAATCGTCGATCAATGATACTGGCCGATGCTTAGCCTTCCTCTGTAGATGATGACATCGACATCTGCCTCGCTTGCAGCTGAAGACGCCGCCGCCATGTGATAGTCGGTGTTGCCAACCGTTGGTTCCACAGTAACATTGCTTCCGACGTAACTGCAACTTCATTTTGCTAGTTTGATCGATCGATATGATCGTCAATTTACCTTTTCTTGGTTGTATCCCCTTTGTGTTGTTTTCCCTTATTCCGTAAATGATCCACATATGACTTCTAACAATACCTCTGAAGTTAGGACAACACTTACATGTCTTGGGGAGAGACTCAATGAGAGGATTGATGGGATATTAATTGCCACCAGAGCATACATCATATTTTTTGTTTGAATTTGTATTTCTGTTTTAGTCCTATCTTGTATTAGATATGCAATTATTAATATAAATAAATTTCCCAACCTCACAATGAGGTTAATAGTATTTTCTTTCGAGATTAAGTCTTCACATGACTTCAGATATACATTCGGGAGAAAATACAATTCTCGACGATGAATGTTGCTCTTAGCCATTCGAAGATGATGAGAGAGATATCGCGACCTTGTTTGCAGCATGATCGACGACACATGCATGTGAATCTTTTGAAGGCCAAATCTATGGCGTCTGAATCGTTGATCGACGATACCGAAGGTATCTGAATCGTCGATCAATTATATTGGCCATGCTTTGCCTTCCTCTGCACATGAAGACATCGACATCTGCTTCGCGTGCGGCTAAAGAAGAGGACGCCATGCGATAGTCGGGGTTGCCAACCGTTGGTTCCACAGTAATGCTGCTTCCGTCGTAATAGCTACTTCATTTTGCTAGTTTGATCGATCGTTCTGATCGCCAGTTTACCTTATCTTGGTTGTATCCCCTTTGTGTTGTTTTCCCTCGTGACGTAAATAATTACTATGATCTAAACCTACAAACTCTATCTTCTATTGTACTTATTTTAATAGACTTAATTACCACACCTTTTTTCTTGTGTTCAATCCTTTGTTAATATGGGCACTTCATTCCCCTTCGCCATATCTTTATGGCCCCCTTCGTGGTGGACGCTTTCATCAATGGAGTCGTTAGTCTTCACGGGTTACCGAAGTCTTTTGTTAGTAATTGTTACTCGGCTTTCATGAGTAACTTTTTGAAAGAGTTGTTCATGCTTCAGAGGACATGAGCACGACCTACCACCCTTAGACAGATGGATAATAAGAGGTTTTGAATCTCTTAGAGACATATCTCCATGTTTCATTTCTGATTAACCCCATGGTTGGTCCAAATGGCTTAGTTGGGCTGAATATTCATACAATACTTCTTTCCACTATGCAGCAAGGACAACCCTATTCCAAGTGGTCTATGTTCGTTCGTCCCTATTGTGCTATGACATCAACCCGGATAGCGCCATGTCGAGGCTATCACCTGTCAATTCAGGGATTGCAATGAAATATTGCTCCTACTCAAGTTTTATCTACATTGCGCCAAACAAAACATGCTCAACTAAGCCAACAAATGATGAAGCGCGTCCACTTTTAGATGGATGACTAAATATTCATAAAGCTATGATTCCACCTCCAAATCTCAGTGGATTTGTGACCACTCCTGAAGCTATCCACTTGCTACTATATGCTCTTAACAATCAAGGCACATGTCAGGGAGGTGGACTACTGCCTGCGTCTTCCAGCCCGATGCCAGATCCATTTAGTCTTTCACGTTTCATAACTGAAGTGACTGGTAGGGAACCTCTTTGTCGGCTGTCGAGGAACCCTGTGTCAAGCACCAACGATCATGAAGAGGTAAATCATGCGTTTGTGTTTTAATATTGAAGTTTGAGAATTATTAAGAATAATATTATTAAAGGACCCACTAATGATGCAAATGATTAAATAACAGAGCCGGACGTCGAAGTTTCGACGAATCGGGAATTCTTTGTTTTATCGCTTTCTTTTATTTTCAAGGCTTTTGTATATTCCAGAATTTATTTAGCGTATTCGTGATTTTGATTTATTTGGTGTAAATGTATAAAATTATTAATATATACATATGGTGTTCATACATATATACATTATATATAAAAATGATACATACATATATACATTATATATAAAAATGATACATACATATATACATTATATATATAAATGATATAATGCTAGTTTATAAAAAAAGATATAAAAGATAAAAGGGAATTGTTTAACCAGCTGTTTTGATTAGAGGCTTGGCTTAGTGGGATTGGCTAATTACTATAGTGCCCTTGGTCTTTAATAAGTGGTTTAATTGTAGTCGTTGGATTGAGATGACGGCTATAGTGCCCTTGGTCTTTATATTGATCAATTTATACTTAGTAGCTTGGATGCCCATGACCTCTTTGTGTGAAGCAAATTGTCTTGGGTTTGGTGTGTAAATTTTTAAAACTTTCAGTTAGACCACTTTATATTTGTAGCATTATTCCATTCTTCCTTTACTTCTTTCTACTCATGGGATCTAAGAAAATTTTGTAGCAAATAAGATGTGCCGATAGACAATTATTATTAGTTTATGAGGAACTTTGGAAATCTAATCTCTATTTCTGTCCTAACGTATTTCTCTAAATACTGCTTTAAGCAAGGATATCATTAGCAATTTAACGGACTGGTTAAGTTTTGAAAAATGAGGAATTGTGATAATACTAAGAGTAGTTTTATAGTTAGTAGTCATGCTGTTGAACTTATAGTATCTTCTTATTCTAGTGTGCCCAGATTCATTTTTGTGTTTCAGATTATTACATGACTAACTCTTTCATCTTAGCAAAGTTTGCCTTTACAGATTGCTGTGGCATTATACCTTTTATATACACAAGTCGGTTATGCATTTGTTTCTGGAATTATCATAACCATCTTGCTCATTCCAGGTAATGATGAAATGTTGCTCCAAGTTTTGTTCGAGCAACTTTGTGTTTGATTGGTCCCTTAGTATGTTCCTTTAGATATCTGTTTCCAGGGTTGTCTATGTTATAACTAAACCACTTTTATTGCAGTAAACAAGTGGATCTCATCGATGATTGCACGTGCCACTGAGAAAATGCTGAAAGAGAAGGATGAGAGGTAGTGTAATGGGCTCTTATCTTATTATTGTATGTTGCTCTACAACTTGTAGATCCAACTATATCATGATCTATGGAAGGCTTTGATTCGTGTGTTTGAAAACAAAATGGGCAGCAATTGCACTTCAGAATATTTAAATTTTTGTAGCCTCATTTGTTCCGTGAAGTTAGCTATCAGTTTTTTTTAAAATAATGAGTTTATTTTATTCTGTCATTCTGTTCGATAACAACAACAACAACACTCAAGCCTTTATCCCACCATAGTGGGGTCGGCTAAATGGATCCTTTGTCGCCATTGCGCCCTATCTTTAATCATAGCCTCACTAATGCCTAAGTACATCATATCTTTCCTTATAGTTTCATTCCAAGTCTTTTTTGGTCTACCCCTCTCCCGTTTAACATGTCTAGTGACTAAACTCTCACAACGCCTAACATGTGCCTCTAATGGTCTCCTATGTACATGTCCGAACCATCTTAATCGAGCTTCTCGCATCTTCTCTACAATTGGTGCCACTCCTGTCTTATCCCTGATACATTCATTCCTAATTTTATCCATTCTCGTGTGACCACAAATCCGCCTAAGCATTCTCATCTCCGCAACTCCCATTTTTTGCTCATGTACACCATTCACTGCCCAACACTCAGAACCGTAGAGCATTGTTGGCCTAATTGCAGTACGGTAAAACTTGCCTTTAAGTTTTAATGGTACTTTACGATCACATAAGATCCCAGACACGCCTCTCCACTTCAACCAACATGCTTGGATTCTATGTATCACATCTTTATCTACACCTCCATCTTTTTGAATTATCGATCCTAGATATTTAAAGCACTCACTGCGGGAAATATCTTGGTCACCCAATTTAATGACGGAGTCATTCGACCTTCTTGCACTACTAAATTTAAGCTCGATATACTCAGTCTTTGTCCTGCTCAACCTAAAACCCTTCTTTTCTAAAAGGTCTTGCCAAGATTCAAGTTTCGCGTTTACACCCTCGCGCATCTCATCGACCAAAACAATTTCATCTGCAAATAATAAACATCAAGGTATTGTTTGTTGGATATGTTCAGTGAGCTCTTCTAAGATAAGGGTAAAGTGATAAGAGCTTAAAGTTGATCCTTGATGTAAGCCAACAACGATAGGAAATTCCTATGTTAATCCTCCAGAAGTCCTCACCCTGGTCACTGAATTTGCATACATATCTTTGATTACATCAATGTATGATACATTTACACCTTTCTTTTCTAAGACTCTCCACAAGAGCTCTCTTGGAACCCTATCATAAGCCTTCTCTAGATCGATAAACAACATATGCAAATCTTTTTTGTCTTTCCCGATAGTTGTCAATGAGTCTCATTTTATTTAAAGTCAACAAAAATGGCATTCTAGTGTTACCTCTAATCTCCAAACGAATGATCATTTCCCACAAAAGAGAACCTGGAGCCGCCGATTGATAAATTGGGGACCTACGCCTTAATTATAAGAGTATTTATTATTTAATATTCTTTGCTTAGCGTGCTCATGAGCCTATTTGCAGGAATGAGTTTGGCACCATCAATTTGTGAAGAGTTTTCGTCTTTATGTAGGGCGTGGGAACCAACCCTCGAATAGATTTTGCGAGAGCATGTCTCTCTTGTGTAAATGTATCCCTTTCCTTCATGTTTATAAAGTCGAGATGCCTGAGCACAGAGTTTGTGGTTGACATTCATTTGTGTGTCAACAAACTTTCATCCTAAGTAGCCTGCATCGTGAAGAAGGTCGAGACAGTACTTCTGCTGAGACGATATAAGTTTATCAGGTCGACGAACTACCTCAATATCTAAGAAATATTGGAGATGACCCAAATCGTTGGTTTGAAAATATAAGGTCAAGTTCTTCTTGATCATAGAGATACGTTCAGATTATCGCCCTTGATGAGAATATCATCAACATATACAAGAAGTATCAATGTGCCTGACGGGCGGCGATGAGTAAACAAGGAGAAGTATGTTGAGCTCCGAGTGAAGCCAAAATATCGAATGACCCGACTGAACTTATCAAACCAAACCCGAAGAGACTGCTTGAGAGTTGAGGCATGGAGAGATTTCTTTTGGTGGTAGACAAGGGACTCCCCCGTGTTTTCATAATCAGGATACTGTTGTATGTAGACAGTCTCAGCAAGATCGCCATTAACTGATGAAAACCGTGTTTCGTAAAACTTTAAATTTAGCAAGAGAAAGACTTGTTACAAGTTAAAATTATTTCCACACTCACAAAACGCCTCTTAAACTGAAAAACAAGCAATTCATTTCACAAGCAAGCGACAAGTTTATATTCGAGCAGCAGGTTCACATTCCAAGCAATGAAATTAATATGACAAAAGATAATGGCAAGGAATGAAAAGAACGAGCGTGCGCAACACTTGAAGAGACAATACTTGCTGAAACTATAATGATAAACCAATAGTAATGAGATTGAGAGGAGGGGAAAGGGGAGATTTCACCAGGATGCTCCACAACGGCGTTTTGACCTTCTTCACGACGCAGTCACGGTAGGACGCGCAGCAACAAGTGGCAACAACGGTGTCTGGTTTGAAGTAGAGATGTGTGAGGGGGTCTGAAACATATCTGTCCAGTCAGTGGAAGGATTGTGGTGGCTTCAGTTGTCGATTTGTAGGAGGGCGCAAGGAGGCAGGCTGGCTGGAACTGGCGTCGGCGTTGCAAGAGGGATGCAGGGAGTCGGAGGGGGATGGATCTGGGCGTCGACCTTGCAAGAGGGAGCAAAGAGGCAGGCTGGCTGGAGCTGGCGTCGGCGTTGCAAGAGGGATGCAGGGAGACAGAGGGGTCTGGATGTGGGCGTCGAACTTGCAAGTGGGCGCAAGGAGGCGGGCTGGCTGGAGTTGGCGTTGGCGTTGCAAGAGGGCACATGGAGGCGGGCGGGCTGGAGCTGGCGTCGGCGTTGCAGGAGGGCGCAAGGAGGCAGGCGGGGCTTCCGTGAAAAGGATTAGGCGAGGCTGGGAATAACGAGAAAGAGTATTAGCTCTTTCCTTTATTCCAACCTGCCTCTTAGGGCAGCCATAAACCACATTTATAGGGTTCTTTTTTTATTATTATTTTTTTAAAACATTGTTAGAGTTTTCTTTTCTTTCTAATAATTTCAGCAAGTAGACTAACCCAAGAAATGCGCCTCTCGCTCCCTCACACTTCATGCCAGACCATTTTATTCAGGGTCACGTGAGGTGGTCAATTTCACGTGCTGGGTCACAAAGAGCAACAATGGAAAATAGACGTACATGAAAAGAAACCAACGTTCATGAAAATAAAAACCACATAAAATAAATGTGCCCTAGGTAGGGTCACATCACAGGGTCACATCAATTCCCTTGGGGTTGAGGTAACTCGACTCCGGCGAGACTGAGCTAATGGCTGCAACTGAGTGGCTGGGCATCGACGCTGTAACTCTCAGGCACTGATCCAACTATTGTCCAAAATGCCTCGTCCCTTCCAGGAGACCAAGTATCGCTGGTATGCCCCTGCACGAGTCTGGAACTCCCGAGCATCAAGCACCTGATCGATCTCCTCCGTGGTGGGTGTGATGGCCGGCTGAAAACCCGCTGTCGCCCTGGGATCCAAAGTAGGTGGTGGTAGAGGAACGGTGAGTGGGGATCCATGGAAGGGGCACAGGTATGTCACATTGAAAATCGGTGATGTGTCAAATTCCAAGGGGAGATCCAAAAGTTAGGCATTCTCGCCCAACAGCTTCTGTACCTGAAAAAGGAAAAAGCGTCGCTGCCGGAGCTTATGATATGTCCCAACGGGAAATCTTTCCTTTCTGAAATGAACCAACACCAATCACTTTCTGAAAAATGCAGGTCGCGCCGATGTATGTCGGCGTCGACCTCTTATTTTTCAGATGTTACATGTAGCTCACTCTTAATAGTTTCATGCAATGCTTTTAAATTGCCAATCCAAGTGGTAGCATAAAAGGAAATGCGATCGTGGGAAGGTAAGGAGTGACGATCAAGGAAATGAGGAATAAGAAATCCATAAACAATCTCAAAAGGGGACTTTTGGGTGGAGCGGTTTAATGTACTATTGTATGCAAACTCGACTTGGGCTAATACTAAATCTCACTTCTTAGGTGCTCACCTGCCAAACATCTCAATAAATTGCCCAAGCTTCGGTTGACTACTTCAGTTTGCCCGTCAGTTTGGGGGTGGTAGTTGCTACTGAATTTTAATTTTGTGCCAAGATTACCCCATAGAGTTTTCCAAAAAAATCCCATAAAGCGAGTGTCCCATATTAGAAGTGAATGTGTGTGGAACCCCATGAAGTCTAACCACCTCCCTAAAGAAAAGGTGTGCTACGTGTGCGGCATCAGAGGTTTTCCGTGTGAGGCCCCGAGCCAGACCTCACAGAAAATCTGTATCGGTGTCTCTTGCAAGCATTTATCGCAGCATAGTAATAACATGAGTACAATGAAAATACATAAACAAAACTCATACCTCTGCTCGTTCTTTAGTTCTAGTCCGTCTAGCTTTCCTCGGAGCACTCAGAGTCGCATCCGTTACCTAAAAAGATAAACCACGACGGGTTTAGTCATAAAGAATATGACTAAGCGAGTAACATACCTCTTTAACTGTTGTACATGCACGCAACAAACGTTAGTAGCAATATGCATAAATATTCAAGTGTATAATCAAGAACAGTAAAGTATTCAATTTCCATGTATAATCAATCAATAATAGTAACTACAGTGTTCGTATTATAATGGTTTCTGTTTCAAATTCTGGTATTCAATCTCTTTTATTAACAGTTATTTCGTCCATTCGTGTCAAACATTCCATCAATTCCGTTTCACTTTTGGAATCAGATTTCATATTTTTTGGCATCATAGCTCATGCAATTTGTTTCACTTTCTGAATCAGATTTCTCGTTTATCTTTAGTTTAGTTTAATTAGGAAATCATAAGGGTTGCTGTAGATTCATCCCTTCTTGGTCTTCAACGACCTCTTGGCCTTCAACGGTCTCTGACCTTCAACGACCTCAAATAAATCTCAAAAGCACATTCCGCCGTAGCGTATTCACACCCCCACTACGCCTACTCGGTCAACCCTTATCATTTCAAATATTCTTATGCATCGATGTCATCTTCTTATTCAATTATATAGGAGTTTTATTTAAAATATTTCCCTCAGAATTTATTCATCGCTTATTTATTGCCAATTCAATATTTTCCAGCGATTCTTGGATTTATCAGTGATTCAAATTCGAACAATTTCAATATCATGTCAATGCACAACCACTAAAATACTTTCTGTAAAACAATATATCATATGTATAGTAAAAAAATAATCCAAAGCTATGCATAATTCAAGAAATAAGTACTCACCATGTTTCCTTTGCCTTTATTCGTACCAGGATTTTCATCGGGTCTATCTCCAGACGCCATCCTCTGGAGTATCAGTGAAATCATTTACTTTAGGGTTGCGTCACGAATTAGTTGCGATTTACTTCATACTACGACTACAACTACGACTCGATAGGAGTTGCCTAGGGAAAGACAAACTTGAGTGACTTAAACGAAAACGAAAGCAAAAACTCTTCAAATTAACCATCCAACTCTTTCAAATCCAAAGAGAAATATCATAAATTACAGCCTACGCTAAGGGGCAAAAACAACCCCAATCTTGCTGCTATTAACAACTCCAAGGGCTGCTGAAACAGTAGCTCCAAGGGCTGTTAACAACAGCTCAAATCGAGGTAAAACCCCTTCCAAAAATAGCCGAACAACACAAATAAAATCAGCCAGCAAAAAGGCAGCCATCTAATGAGTTTCCCCCATCAAAACATCACAAATAGGAGCCCAAACAACACCAATCAGGAACCCCAAATAGCAGCCCAAGAGAAAATAACATACTTTAGAGCCACATAAAAACACAGCAGGCCAACACAAGCCCAACCCAAAACCAGTGAACAAAACAAGGAAATCATCATAGTTCCCCTATTAGAAACCCTAACCGGCCAACATCAAAATCAAATCCAAAGCCCTAACTTTTATCTTTTCTAATTGCAGCAGCTAGCAAGAACAAGAAAGGCATCAGTTAAGAAGGAGAAGAGGGGAAGAAGAAGGAGAGCTCACAGTGAGGAGAGCAGCAAGAACAAGAGCACAAACTGCCGGCCAAACCACTTCCATCCAACAGCTAACACCAAGGCTGCAGGAGAGCAGCAGTAGCAACAATAAAGCACACGAGGGCAGCAGGAGTTCTCCCAGAACAACCACTAGAAGGAGCAGGAAGGAGAGGGGCAGCAAAACCCTAAGCGCTATCAGCTCGGCAAGGCTCCAGGAGACGGAATAGGTAAGTATCGGGATAGGTCCAACGCTAGAATAAAAGGTAAGGGCTGATAAATCCACCGCCTATATACATATTATAATAATATCTAAGTATTTGCTCATATAATAACCGGCCAGCATACTTAGTATGTATTTCAACAGCTACATAAGAACCCAGCCAGCCCAAAACAGCCCAAAATCAGCAGCAACCATAAAGGATAATAACCAGTACAGCCCAGTACAGCCCAAAACCAGTCGGATCAAAATTAGCAATAAAGCTTTCAATAGCAAGAAGTCTATCAGCAGCCCAAACAACCCAGAACCAAATAAAAAAAACGAAATAAATAAAATGAAACTTAAATCGAAACGAGCGTCGCAAAATCATCGAAAAATCCAAAACTTCAAAACATAAAGTGCGACGTCGTCTCGACACTGATTTTTATTATTTCATCATCGGGAATTTTATTCATTTACGTCTCTTTCAATTTCGCTTAAACGTTTTAGTCCATTACATTCCGGCATGGAATAAAGTGAGCCATCTTGGAAAACCTATCGACCACTACAAAAACGGAGTTCACCCTTCGCGTCGTACAAGGGAATCCACTAACAAAGTCCATGGAGACCTCATCCTAAGGTCGCTCGGGGATGGGTAATGGAGTGTATAGTTCGGTGTTCTGGGACTGTCCTTTGTATGACTGGTAGGTGTGGCAGGTGTGAACGAGGGTGACAATATCTTGCCTTATACTAGGTCAATAATAGCGTGTAGTCGCCGGATCTAACATCTTAGCCTGCCCTACATGTTCGCCTAGCCCAGATGAGTGCAACTCAGAAAGCAAGGCCTCTCATAACTATCCCTGGCAAATACACAGCCTAGTGCCCCTAAATAAGTATCCCTCGCTAACACAGAAATGTCTTGTCGCATCCGCCCCTTGTAACCTACACTCTGCCCACACCTCACTGAAATCGGGGTCAGTAGCATACATGTCCTTCTGGGAATCTAAGTCGGTCAGCCTAGGCTGTAGAGTCACTAACAGATGTGCACGATGGCTAAGGGCGTCGACAACTCTGTTGGTATGTTCGGGCTTGTGCCTATTGTGAAAAGTGTACTGCAGAAAGGCGACCCACTTAGCTTGGCGTCTGACCTCTTATTGGGAGTTCAGATGGCGCAACGCTTCGTGATCCGTGTTCAGCACAAATTCGCGCTGAATCAAATAGTGTCGCCAGTGTCGAAGGTCCTGGACGACGACGAAAAACTCAATGTCATACGTTGAATACCTGGTCTTCGCATCGTTCAGTTTCTCACTGTAAAATGCAACGGGTCGATCCTCTTGGCTCAACACAGCCCCTATACCAACATGAGATACATCACAATCTACCTCAAAAATCTTCTCAAAATCGGGGAGTGCTAAAACAGGAGCACTGGACATTCTCTCATTCATGAGGAGGAACGCCTGCTCAGCCTCAACGATCCAGGTGATTTGTCCTTTCCGTAGGCAACCAGTAATGACTGCTATGTGGGTGCTAAAATTGCGTATGAAACATCGATAGAATGATCCTAATCCATGAAATCCACGTGCCTCAGTGAAGTTCCTGGGGGTGGGCCAGGACTCTATCCCGCGGATTTTCTCCTGATCCACTTTGATCCCTTCAAAAGAGATAATGTACCCTAATAAGATAAGACTGCTAGTCAAAAAGGTGCACTTCTTAAGGTTGATAATCAATCGGTTCTCTCTCAATATCTGAAGGACCTGACGAAGATGTCTAAGGTGTTGGCCAGGATCGAGGCTGTAGATGAGGATATCGTCAAAATAGACAACGACACAAGTCCCTATCAGGGGTCTATGGACTTGGTTCATCAGTCTCATAAATCTGCTCAGTGCATTAGACACGCCGAAGGGCATGACCAACCACTCGTATAGTCCCTCTCTCGTCTTGAAAGTGGTTTTCCATTCATCGCCGGGTTGGATCCGGATCTGATGGTAGTTACTTCTGAGATCAATCTTCGAAAAACCTTTGCTCCGCTCAACATATCAAGCATGTCATCCAATCGTGGAATCGGAAATCTATAGTTGATAGCGATCTTGTTGATAGCGCGTCTGTCAGTACACATACGTCAGGTTCCGTCCTTCTTGGGGACAAGAAGGGCCGGAACAGCGCATGGATTAAGACTCTCCCGCACATGGACTTTCTAGAGAAGCTCGAATACCTGTCTCCTAAGCTCCTCGTGTTCCTTCGGACTCATGCGATAATGGGGTAAGTGCGGTAAGCTCGCTCCTGAGATCAAGTCATTGCAGTGCTGGATGTCCTTAAGTGGAGGTAATTGGTGTGGTAGCTCATTAGGAGTGAGGTCTCTAAACTCTGTGACCAGCGGTCGGACCGCTGCAGGAATCTCTAGAGTGGAGGTGGGGGACTCGATACCAAATAGAATATACATGACCACTCTCTCTCTCATCTCTCAGCAAAAATGTAGCTCTGTCAGCGTATGACATAGTGGTGAGCGTGGATAGAGGAGGGTCGGTGGGGACTAACATAGGAGGTGCTAACCTTTGGGGCACAAGACTATTCTCTGGGGAAGAAGAACTATCTTGCGACCGCGATGCTCGAAAGAATAAGAGTTCATATGCCCATCATGGGTAACAAGTCTGTCATAGTGCCACAGTTGTCCTAATAAAACCTGACACATCCAGAGGGGCGACGTCGCACCATACCAAGTCAGAGTAGGTAGGCCCGTTAGCGAACTCTACGAGGCATCGCTGGGAGATAACCATCGTGGTGCCGCTAGTCACCCAGAATAAATCATAAGATCACTCAAGCTTCTGGGACTTGAGATTTAATTTCTCCGCCATGCACTGGGAAACAAAATTTTCCATGCTTCCGCTGTCTATGATGATAGAGAAAAAGTGCTCTCGGATGTGAGCGGTAGTATGGAAAATATTATGCCTTAACCAGACATCATCAGTAGTGACTCGTGGAGTCAATAGGCTATGCTGTAGCACACAAACCAACTGATCCGACTGCTCACCCTCAACCTCATACTCTCTCTCAGGAGGGACTTTTGAATCCCTAACAAGGTCATTCTCCGAAACCCCGTATTCGGGATCTTGACCATCATCAACCTCAACCATGGCTGTAAATTGACGCCTCAGACACTTGGAGGATTTTTGTCCAGGCTCCGTACACTTGTAGCATCTAAACACAGGTCTAAAGGTGACAATATCCTTCCCTTTAGTGGAAACCGAGGATGGTCCCGTATGGCCGTATGGGTAGGAGCTGGCAGGGCGGGTCTAACGGTGGAAGGTAGACCAGGTGTCGGTGATGGAATCGTTCTAACTGTCGACGTCGATGAAGAGGTGTAATGAGTCCTATCCGTATGTCTTTGACCAGATGTCCTCCTCTGGAGGACTTCCACTCGGCGAGCTCGACTGGAGGCCTCTTCCAGGTCCCGGAAATCATGACGCTCTAACTGGTCACGTATCGCATATTGTAGTCCGTTTAGATAACGGGCCACGACCATGTGGTCTTCCTCCCTCAAATCCAGACGTGACTGGAGTACAAGGAATTCGTTTGTGTACTCATCGATGGTTTGTTTTTCTTGCCGAAGATTGTGATACCTACGATATAAGATCTGCATAAAATCGGCGGGAACATACCTCCTCTCTTTGAACTGAACCCAAGTAGTGATAGGCGGTTGTCTCATAGTGCAACGTATCCGCTCGACCTATCCCCACCATGTGAGTGCGGGTCTCTTCAGTTTTAAGATAGCATACTCCATCTGCTGGTGGGCAGGTGTGCGCTTCCAATTGAGAAACCGCTCTAATCGATCATACCAATCTAGGCATGCCTGAGGCTCAAGTGTGCCTTCGAAGTCCGCAACATCCAATTTTATACCGACATCCCACCTTGGTAGATTCCTATTCTCTTGATACAATGGATGGGGTTCATGTTGTGGCTCTGATTGTGGAGGTGTGGGGTGTTGTGCACGGAGACCCTCTAAGTGAAATTGGGCTTCTAGGTTGTTTACAGAAGTGTGCAACCCTAACATGACTTGGTTTGTATCTCTCATGGAGACGGTGAGTACAGTGACAGCGATCATGAGCTCTTCCATACGTCTTCCCATGTCATTTAAACCTCCGTCTCGGTGTTCGACTCTCGACTCCATGAATTTAATTGACAACTCTTAAACATAAAATTTTGGATGCGTATGTCGCTCGGCTATCCCACAATAGGAGTGAGATATCCCGGCAGCTACACCAAATTGATGAAAACCGTGCTTCGCGAAACTTTAAATTTAACATGAGAAAGACTTGGCACAAGTTAAAATTATTTCCACACTCACAGACCACCTCTTAAACTGAAAAACAAGCTGTTCAACTTACAAGCAAGCGGTGGATTTATATTCGAGCAGCAGGTTCACATTCCAAGCAATGAAAATAATATGACAAAAGATAACGACAAGAATGAAAAGAACGAGCGTGCGCAACACTTGAAGAGACAATACTTGCTGAAACTATAATGATAAACCACTATTAATGAGATTGAGAGGAGGGGAAGGGGAGATCTCACCAGGATGCTTCACAACGTCGTTTTGACCTTCTTCACGACGCAGTCACAGTAGGACGCGCAACAACAAGTGGTAACAACGGCGGCTGGTATGGAGTAGAGATGCGTGAAGGGGGCTGAAACAGATATGGCAGTCAGTGGAAGGATTGGGTTGGCTTCAGTTGTCGGTTTGCAAGAGGGCGCAAGAATGCGGGATGGCTGGAGCTGGCGTCGGCGTTGGAAGAGGGATGCAGGGAGACAGTGGGGGCTAGATTTGGGCATCAACCTTGCCAGAGGGCGTAAGGAGGCGGGCTGGCTAGAGCTGGCATCGGCATTGCAAGAGGGATGCAGGGAGACGGAGGGGGCTGGATCTGGGCGTCGACCTTGCAAGAGGGCGCAAGGAGGCGGGCTGGCTGGAGTTGGCGTCGGCGTTGCAAGAGGGCGCAAGGAGGTGATGGATTGGAGCTGGCGTCGACGTTGCAGGAGGGCGCAAGGAGGCAGACGGGGCTTCTGTGAAAAGGATTAGGGGTGGATGGGAATAACGAGAAAGAGTATTAACTCTTTTCTTTATTCCAACCTGCCTCTTAGGGCAGCCATAAACCACATTTATAGGGTTCTTTTTATTATTATTATTATTTTTTAGAAAGAAATTGCTAGGGTTTTCTTCTCTTTCTAATAATTTTAGCAAGTAGACTAACCCAAGAAATGCGTCGCTCGCTCCCTCACACTTCATGCCGGACCATTTTATTCAGGATCACCTGAGGTGGTCAATTTCACGTGACGGGTCACAAAGAGCAACAATGGAAAATAGACGTACACGAAAAGAAACCAATGTTCATGGAAATAAAAACCACATAAAATAAACGTGCCCTAGGCAGTGTCACATCACAGGGTCACATCATTAACGAAGACATTCTTGATTCGAGTTGATGCAACTACCAATGATGATGAACAGTCAAGGAGATTAAGGCCCTTACGTTATTCAGCTTAGCGGCGGTAGAGAACATCTCTTCATAGTCGAGGTCATATTGTTGAGTGAAATTGCGAGTCATAAGACGAGCTTTGAAGCGCCCAACGGTTGCATCGGGGTGATGCTTCATAGTGAAGACCCATTTACATTCCACACGGGATTGACCGGAAGGAAGGGGGCAAGGTCCCATGTATGATTAGACCATAGGTCATCGATTTCATGATCCATAGCGGCCCACTACCTCGAATGCTGAAGAGCTTTCTGCACAGAAGAGGGAGTGGAAATAGAAGACAAGAAAGTCGCGAACTTATGAAGGAAGGGAGATAAATGGTGTACTGGGACATAGTGATAGAGAGGGTGAGTGGTAGACGTTGTAGGCAGAGCAGTTGGTCGGGGAATGATGAGCGATCACATGCTAGATTGAGTGGTTTGCGTGCATTTTTTGTGCGTGTCCAGGGAACATATGTCAAAATTTATTCACGCACATGCGTGCTCTTTGCGGCGCACGCGCGTGTCTCCTGTTGCCTTGGCTGCTGTCATATTTTCGATTTGAATTCGTGTGTGCGCGCACATGCATCTGTGCGTGTGCAGTCATTTCTTGGGTTTTTTCAATTTTGGGGCGATCCGAATTTGCGCGTGCGGGATTTTGCACGCGCATGCGCGCACGTGAAATTGCGCGTGCGTGACCTGGGGGCCCAACTTCTCTTCTGCTATTTAGCGTGCACTTATTTTTTCAGACAACATATAAATATGTTGTTTCACGATTTCTTCCGAATCTTCACCCGGGGAGCGTCGTTTTCACCCCTAATTTGCTCCAGAACTCCAGGGCTTCGCCCTAGGTCATCTCCTACCTTCCCAAGCACCCTAAAGGTGGAAGAAGTTGACCTACAAGGTTCTAATGGTGCTTCAAGCCCGGAGCACTTGACGTGGAGTCGAACAAAACAAAGAGAAGGCATAACTAGGAGGAGGTGACAACTCTCTCCCTTTTCGTGGAAGGTAGCAAGGAGGAGTTGGAAGAGTTGGTGGACCAAGCTGTGCTCTCATACGATTCCGAGGAAGAGTCTCTCGATTCCTCCGTATCAAGGAGTGGTAACTTGTATCTCTCCCCTCTCCTTTAGAGTATTTGTAAATCATATATTGAAGTGTATTCTAAAGCATTCTACACACCATGACCATTGGGTGTAGGTGTTCATAGGTTCACTTTCTATTGTGGATGGTTTGGATGAGAGAATGTTGTTCTTGTTGTGTTCTTCTTAATATGTTTGTGACTTTGATGCTTGGATGATCTTGTGAATGGTGTTTTGATCTTGTGGCTTTGTTGTGATCGAAGTGAGCTTAAAAGAGAGCGTGGCTTTGCGATTGCAAAGTGAGAGCGAAGTGGTGAAGGAGACCTACATTGAGTGAGTGCGAAGCGGTGAAGGCGACCCGCGGAATGTGCGAAGTGGTGTTGGCGACCCGCACCTTAGCGTAGTTTTCTGTTCTTGTTGTAGTTGCTAGAAAACCCCCACTAAATCAACGCTTCCCGCCAAGACTTTTATTCCAAGTCTTTCTCAATAGATAACTCCACCCCGCCGTGTTCCGCGTGAGATCGATACTCGGGGATTCACTCTCCGTTTTATTATTACTTGACGACCGCACTATCCTTACTGTGAATGCATCAAGTTTTTGGCACCGTTGTCAGGGAACATCACACGTGTGATTTTTCTATTTTGAAATTATAGGAATAGAGGTTTTCTTCATTTTTTTATTTTTCTCCGCACTTTTAAATTATTTTTAAAAATATTTCTAAAATTCAGGTTTTCACTTATTTCATTTCTATATCGTGCGTAGTGAGTCTTTATTCTGCTTCTATTATTTTTGAGTCCATCTTTGCACCAAAATGTATTGTCGTCAACCTTGTAAATGATGTTGATCTCGAATTCATGGTAGTGATGATTGCTATATAGGAATGCGCAATAATAATTTGTATGACTCATTATATGGAGTATCCACATCATATGGGAATTCATATAATGAGCCTACTAATTATTATTACGCGTCTCCAATGCGAGCATCGCGTTCACTGGGTGGTTTGGCCTGTTCATGGCTGAGACCTACCGAAAAGCGTTGCTTGTACTGTCAGAATTTTGATCACGCTGTGAAGGACTGTGAGAAAATGAAATTGCAAATGGAGAACGATAAGCTGGTGCTTACCATCATACCACCATTTTCTTCTTTCACTGCTTCTTTCGTCGCTAATGACATATACGCTATGCCCCATGTCTTCTTGGGAGCACATCGAATATGTCAATTAGCGTAGTTGTTGATCGCTACGAAGACATCATGGAGTTTCCTTTCTCTGTAATACGGTCACTACCTTTGAATTCAGTGTCGGATGATAGCTCATGATAGATGGATTTCGAAGACTTGATACCTCCAATAGAGGTACAAGGGGTATTTATATAAAAAGAAGAAAATCATACAAACTTGATACAAGATATGCGACTAATATTCCGAACAGCTCCTATATTTTATCTAATTCTATCACGAGCCTTGTTTATCCTCCAATTTTTTCTGATTCCACTACGCATTTGTCTTGATCTTGTTGATTGTCTAGTTTTGCACGTGGAGCCTATGGAATCCGAAGCAGTGCCGAGTTGCACTGAGGAAGATATTTTTCCTAGTGAGTAGGTTCCTACCTCATCACCGGAGGAGAAAGTCCAACTCATCACTGAAGTTCCTTGCAGCTCATCTTTTCACTACAATGATTTTATTGCGACCGACAATGATCCCTTTGTAAAACCTTTAGGAGTGAGATTGTGGCCAATCCCACTTTTATTAACTCTTCTAGTTCTTCCATTTTATTTCGTTGAACACCTTTCTTATTCCCCTGTGGTTGCTGAAAGTATTCTTCCTTCTCCTCCTGTTAAATTTATCGTTATTAACTCTTCTAGATTGAGTGGTTTGCGTGCATGTTTGTGCGTGCCCGCGGAACATATGTCAAAATTTGTTCACGCATGCCTGTGCGCTTTGCGGCGCACGCACATGCGCCTCCTCTTCCCTTGTCCGATGTCGTATTTTCTATTTGAATTCGCGCTCGCGTCTTTTCTACACGCGCGTGTGCGCACGTGCATTTGTGCGCGCGGCGGTCATTTCTTGTGCTTTTCCGATTTTGCGGCGATCCGAATTTGCGCTTGCGGGATTCCGCACGTGCGTGCGTGCACGTGAAATTGTGCTTGTGCGACCTGGGTCCCAACTTCTCTTCTGCTATTCACTAGGGGAGCGTCGTTATCACCCCTAATTCGCTCCAGAACTCCAGGGCTTCGCCCTAGGTCATCTCCTACCTCCCCAAGCACCCTAAAGGTGGAAGAAGTTGACTTCCAAGTTTCCATTAGAGCTTCAAGCCTGGAGCACTTGACGTGGTGGTGAACAAACCAGAGAGAAGACATGACTAGGTGGAGGTGACATCTCTCTCCCGTATCGTGGAAGGTAGCCAAGGACGAGTTGGAAGAGCTGGTGGACAAAGCCGTGCTCTCCTACGATTCTGAGGAAGAGTCTCATTTTCTCCGTATAAAGGAGTGGTAACTTGTATCTCTCCCCTCTCCTTTAGAGTATTTGTAAATCTTATATTTAAGTGTATTCTAAAGCATTCTACACACCATGACCATTGAGTGTAGGTGTTCGTAGGTTCAATTTCTATTGTGGATGGTATGAATGAGACATTGTTGTTCTCGTTGTGTTCTTAATGTGTTTGTGATTTTGATGCTTGGATGCTCTTGTGAATGGTGATTTGAGCTTGTTGTTTTGTTGTGATCGAAGTGAGCTTGAAAGAGAGCTTGACTTTGTGATTGCAAAGTGGGAGCGAAGTAGTGAAGGAAACACACATTGAGAGAGTGCGAAGAGGTGAAGGTGACCCGCGGAGTGAGCGAAGCCCACTAAATTTAGTGAGGATCAACCCCACTAAATTTAGTGAGGATCAACCCCACTAAATCAACGCTTCCCGCCGAGACTTTTATTTCAAGTCTTTCTCAATAGATAACTCCACCCCTCCGTGTTCCACGTGATATCGATACCCGGGTATTCACTCTCCATTTTATTATTACTTATACGACCACAGTATCCTTGTCGTGAACGCCTCAGGGAGTATCATCAGTAGGGGTAACTGTCTCAGGGAATCAGATTGAGGACGACAGCTAGTCTACACATGAAGACGAGAAGGTGGTGGTGGAAGAAGGGGAGGGATGTTGTTGTTGATAGGTGTTTTAGGACGTCAGATAGCAGGTGAGAAGTTATCATTAGGAGTCGAGGAGCAAAAGGGTTGATCCTCAAGGAAGGCGATACATAGCTCTCCTGTGTGCTAGAGCACCCAACAAACATATAACTGGTAGCGCGTTGGGCCAGTTTGTCCATGGCAGGACCAAGAAGATGGACAAAACAAACACTAGCGAAGACACGAAGAGTTAAAGAGAACAAGGGTATTGAACGAATGGGATGGAGAATGACGTCGCAAAGTTGATAACTACGAAGTGCCAATTGATCTTGGAGACCTTCATTTGAATTGTAAGGAAGGAGCTGACAACCTCGAAGAGGTGGCGATTCTTCCGCTCGGCCACACTATTTTGTTGCGGTGTGTTAATGAAATCATGTAAAAAGGCCCAATAATGAAGGCCCAGCTAGACCCACTCTCTTTGTAGTTCTTTAGTCCCACATCTTAGAATGAGATTTCCTCTCCCCTCTCTTTTTCTATATAAGTGTACAAATGCTTGTTGTAAAAGATCTATAGAGAAATAAACATTTATTTTTTTCTCATATTTTTCCACATGGTATCAGAGCAATATCGGGCCTAAAAATGTTGCACGTTTTTTTTTTCTCCTGGCTCCTTGTTTTCAGCGGTCACCGTTTTTGTGACCGCAACCCCTACTCCCTCCATCTGGAGTTTCCTTTCCTCCTGCTTTTTTGAGCTGCCCCTCCTCTTCTATACCCTCTTCTCTGCCGGCTGGGTCCCACAACTGTTCTGTTGACCGCACCACTCCTGCAGTCTGGTTTTCTAAACCGCTGTTGTCTTCAGCTTTGCTGCCGAGACCGCTTGTTCCCCTTGCCGAGATCGTAATCTCTCTGTTCGTCGCGATCTCTCTTTTCGCCGAACCTCTTTAGATCTCAGGCCCGCGAGACCACGAGTTCTTCTGACCGCCGCGAGCTCTCCTGACCGCGAGCTCTCTTGACCGCCTTGAGCTCTCTTGACCGCGAGCTCTCCTGCCCACTGCGCTGCTTCTGCTCGCCATTTTCTTTTCTGTCCGCTTCCAAGCTCTCGTAACTGCGCACCTTGGTCCTCTTCTCGCTGTCTTCAATGGAGGAGAATAATGCTCCGTCTCTTCGGGCTCGTGCTGCGGCTCCTCTTCCTGAAGTTCGCGATGAGCTTCGGATCACCACTATCTCTCTTAGTGGGCAGATAAATTTTGTTGAGTGGGTGCACTCTGTTCGCCGTATTCTTCAGACAAAAGGTCTCCTTCATCATCTGACAAAGGCCACTCCATTTGAGCCCACCGAGTAATGACAACGTGATGACGGTCGTGTCCAATCGTGGATTCTAAATTCGATGGACAGTGAATCATATCGTATGGCTATGTATCATGGGACTGCCAAAGCTATGTGGGAGGAACTGCACTCTCTTTATTCTGGCAAGGACAACTTGCAACATCTCTTTGACATCATCACGGACCTTCAGTCTCTTGATCTAGGGGTGACTGGCGACCTCACATCGTTTGTTGCGCGATCCAAAACTTTGGTAGAAGCCTGGCTTCAGCATCAGCCTCCTACTACCGATCTCGTTGCACAACGTACTCAGAAAGAAGTAGTTGGCATTACCATGATGATGAAACGTGTTCCGCCCTACCTCCACAGCATCCGGGCTCTAATCCTCTCCTCCTGCACCATTCCTTCTTTGTCAGATGTGTGTTCCATGTTGTTAAAGATCACACCACCTCCTGATGTTCCCGGGAACCTCTCTCCGGCTCTGCTCTAACGGTTTTCTCCACCTCACTCTACTTCTTCATCCTCTCGTGGAAGTCGCACCTCTTCTCGGGGTAAGGGTCGAAACAGTCATGCTCCCTTTAAGTGTACTTATTGTGGCCAGGATGGTCATCTCGAGGCTACGTGTTACCGTAAGCACGGTCTGCCACAACCTCCATGGGCCTCTATTGCCATCAATGCTCCCACCAACAATCACACCGACATTGATGTCTTTGGCACTCAACTCCAGCAAATTCAAGGGATGCTCAGTCGTTCCTCCAGCTGTGTTGCATCTGTCTCTGATGAAGGTATCTCCTGTCTCTCCCATAGTTCAACCTGGATTATGGATTTCGGAGCAACACACCATAACCTTCTCACTACTCAAACTCCGAACATCCTAAGTACATTACCGTGGCCTCTTACTCCCTCCATCTCTCTTCGCTCGGTTCTACATGTTTCGGGCTCTCCGTTTAATCTTCTCTCTATTAGTCGTCTCACTCAGAACCTTGATTGCTATGTAACTTTTTCTTCCACCTCTTTTGTTGTGCAGGATCGAAGGACGCAGACTATCATTGGTAAAGAGCAACTGTCAAATGGGCTCTACACTCTGGAACTTCCCCCCACGATTCTCTCCTCCGTTAGCATTGTTGACTAGCATCGGCGCCTTCGACATGCCCCTTTTCCAATTCTCAAGAATGCTCTTCCAGATCTCTCCCTCAACGACTTCTCCTATAAGTCCTGCATCTTTGGCAAACAACATCGTTCTTCTTTTTCTCCTCTTTGTACTCGGAGCGATGCTCCTTTTACGTTAGTTCATTCTGATATTTGGGACCATATAAAGTAACAAGTAGCTCTGGGTGTCATTATTTCATTACGTTTATTGATGATTACTCTTGTATGACATGGTTATATTTACATCATGATCGTTCTGAAATAACTCGTGTATTTCGTGCCTTTATTACTGAAACACGCAACCAATTCTCCACCACCGTTAAAATTATAAGAACCAACAATGCGCGAGAATACACACGTTACATGTTTACCAATCTATTTGCTGAATTTGGGATTATCCACCAAACCTCCTGTGCATATACCCCACAACAAAATGGGGCCGCTGAACGGAAAAATCGTCACCTCCTTGAGGTCGCTCGCTTCATGATGTTTCAAATGCAGGTTCCCGAAGTTTATCGTCAGTTTGCGGTGTCCACAACTTGTTACCTCATCAACCGCATGCCCTCCTCTCTTCCCAACTTTGCAACTCCCTTTAGCCTCCTGTTTCCCTCCACCTCTCCCTTTGCTCTCACACCTCGTGTCTTTGGCTGTACTTATTATGTTCATAATCTTGGTTCGTTCACCGACAAGCTTGCCCCTCGCGTTACCAAATATATGTTTGTTCATTACTATCGCACTCAGAAAGGTTATGTCTGTTATTCTCCTAGTGATAAGAAGTTTGTTACATCTGCGGATGTCACTTTCCTCGAAGAGCAGCCCTATCACTATACACCTACTGCTCCTCCAACACCTCTTACCATTCCTCGCCCTATTGTTTCAGTTACTTCTCAACTGCCACGACTACTCCCAACACCGGCTCCCATCACCACAAAACCATCTCTTCTTCGCGCCTATACTCGTTGCTCTCCTATGTCGGATACTCTGCAACAGGTGCCCCCTACCAATGCTACCTTGCGGCCTGAAGATCCGGCACCTCCTTATATCGCCTATCTCCGGAACTTTGAAAATTTGCAACTTCTCTCTCTTCTATTTGTTGGGTTTTCGTTAGGGGTAGTCACATCACATGTGCGCCGCGGAATATACAAGAACAACCCAAAAGAGATATATGGATCTTGCTAAAACCATGAGTCAAGAAATTGCAGCAATAATAAAATTACCTTTGCGGAATTGAGTCAATACTCAATCGGATGTTCCAAGAAAATTCTTCTAGGAATCGGCATCTTATTCCGAGTTCTTCCTTTGTGCTTCCTTCGTCTCTGTCAAGATTAGCCTGCTCGTCGGAGGAGTTAGTATAGAAATAAGTCTACACTTCCACAGAAGTCCACACGAGCGAAGGAGAACCCTAAGTCTCTTGTCCAACAAGAGCTTGGTCGGAGATGGAGTGCCCTCTACGTCTCTACGGATTACTAGATCCTTCTAAGGAGAGGCGGCGACTACAAGGAGCGGATGAGAGGCGGCAAGATCCTACAGGAACCCTTCTTGAAGATCTATAGAAGTCACGAGAAACACAGGGAACGATTCCTATTCAATTCCTGAAGCACCGACAAGATCTCAATGAATGATTCCTCTTGTATCATGAGGAGAAGCGACAGGATTTCTCGCACGGGGACGGGGCGTCGATCGGTATCGGGCTTTCGTCCTCCTCGCTTCTATTTCTCTCTATCTATTTTTCGATTCACATCCAGTGATAGATAAAACCTAAAAGGTTTATTCTTTTACCCGCAGACCTGACAAAACAGAATTTACAGTTTTTCCGTTGGGATCATTTATTCGTCGAGACATCTCGACGAATTCGTCGAAACATTTCGACGAAAACGTCGAGACAGTTTCGACGAAACCGTCGAGACAATCTCGACGAAATGACTAGTGACAGTCTTTCGTCGAGACAGTCTCGACGAACTGACCGGTGACAGTCTTTCGTCGAGACAGTCTCGACGAACTCGTCGAGATATCTCGACGAAATCGTCGAGACACTCTCGACGAAATCTCCGAGACCTTCTCGATGAATTCCCTGTTAGTCCGTGTAATCGAGACAATCTCGACGACATTGTTCACGAGTCAATATTCACAATATCGACTTGTGATCCCGACAACAGGCTATCTGTCACGACGACATTCACAATGTCCTTTTGAAGTCTTCTCGACAATATTCACAATATCGCCTTGAAACTTTTCCGACATGCTCCATACATTATTCACAATATCTAGGAGCAGTCTTCCCGAACCAAATATATTCCAAATAGTCATAGGATTTGTCCTATCACTCATCCAATATGAGCAAGGCCAACACAATCCTTTCTCCAATTTCTCCAAACGCTTTTATATGCGACCCTATAGTCTCATATCGCGTTGACAGTAAGACTAACTGCTTGATTACTTCCGGATCACCGTAGAAACTCTAACAGTCTCCCACTTGATCTAGAAGCTATCAATCATAAGTCTGACAAACAATGAGCGGCATCTAACAATGCATCATTGCTACCCAAGCAATAAGAGTTCATAACTCAAACAAGCCTGTCCGTGACCAATGTATCAGTGTTGTCATGTCTCCTTGTCCCTTACATCCGGATTGAACTTGAGACATGGACCGTGTCACCCTCATGATTGTTCAACCCATAATTTCTTGATCTAGAATAGACCTTTAGAGAGTGGTAAACTCAATATCACATATTGGCTCAACCCAGCATGACCATGCATTTCTCAGTCTCATTCCATCTAGGGACCCATGGATGTAATTCCTGTCATATACGAGGATAAATTCCATATCTATCCACACACAAACACCCAAATGATTCGTAACATACCCAATAATCACTCTTATCTACAACCTTTCTCAAGGAAGACTTTAGATGACATCAAAGTACGTTCTTCCTCACTTGATGAATGTTGTGACTTCAGGTCAAAGAACCACAAACACCATTGTCATTTGAGACCTACTTGTGACACGTTCATATAACAATCCACAAAATCGTCTCACGGTGGGTCTGTCCAGTACAACTTGTTCCTAAACAAGTACCCATGTGATGACTTGATATCACAATATCATGACCTATGAGAACCGGTCATCAGTCAACACACATGCTAGTCTTATGGTCTCATCCTCGCCCTAATTTCTAGGATGATACCTCGACCAGGGACCATTTAAGAATGAAACTTCATTTAAACATAGGCCCTCACATTCAAGTCACGCACTTGAATTTCTATGGAAGCAAACACTTTAAGAACATTCATTATGTTAATTAATCTATCATATAGAAACAGTTGACATAATAAAAGAACTTGCCATAAATGTAGAATGAAATACATAGTACAAATCACAATTTATCATATGAATAAACAGCCAACAAACATACAATCCACTAGGCTCCCACTAAAGATGATCATTCAGGTATCTAATACCCATTGATCTAACATGACCATCATGCTTCCTCTGCGCAAGAGGCTTTGCCAGTGGATCCGCTATGTTTTCGTCAGTCAGTACTCTGCAAATGTTCACATCTGCTCGATCGACAATCTCTCGAATAAGATGGAACCGCCTAAGTATGTGCTTGAAGCACTGTTGAGATCTAGGTTCCTTAGCTTGTGCAATAGCACCGTTGTTGTCACAGTAGAGAACTACGGGATCAACAATGCTGGGAACTACATCTAGCTCGCCGATGAATTTCCTAATCCATACAGCCTCCTTTGTTGCATTTGCTACAGCAATATACTCAGCTTCTGTCGTAGAATCGGCAACTGTCTCTTATTTGGAACTCTTCCAGCTTACAACTCCTCCATTAAGACAAATTACAAAACCTGATTGGGACTTTGAATCATCCCTATCAGTTTGGAAGCTAGCATCCGTGTAACCATTTACAACGAGTTCTTCCTCTCCACCAAACACCAAGAACACATCCTTAGTTCTTCTTAAGTACCTTAGGATATTCTTGACAGCTATCCAGCGACCATCGCCAGGATCAGACTGATACCTGCTAGTCATGCTCAAAGCATATGAGACATCAGGTCGAGTACACAACATTGCATACATGATTGATCCAATTGCTGAAGCATATGGAATCAACTTCATGCAGTTCTTATCTTCTAAAGATTTAGGACACTGGTCCTTAGAGAGACTGACACCATGTGACATGGGTAAGAATCCCTTATTGGACTCAAACATGTTGAACCATTTCAACATGTTCTTAATGTATGTACTCTGAGTCAAACTCATCAACTTCTTCGATCCATCTTTATAGATCTTAATACCAAGTATGTAAGTCGCTTCACCCAAGTCTTTCATAGAAAAGCAGTCCCCTAGTCTGTTCTTAACAACTTGCAGCGTCGGAATGTCATTCCTGATCAGCAGATGTCATCCTCATACAATATCAGAAAAACGACAATGCTCTCACTAATTATCTTATAAATACAAGGCTCAGCCTCGTTCTTGATGAAACCAAACTCTTTGATCTTCTCATCAAAACGTAGATTCCAACTTCGAGAAGCTTGTTTTAACCCATGAATGAATCGATTCAACTTGCATATTTTAGTGGTTTCACTTGGAGATACAAAACTCTCAGGCTGTGTCATATACACTTCCTCGAGAAGGTTTCCATTAAGGAAAGTCATTTTGACATTCATTTGTCAGATCTCGTAGTCATAATACGCGGCCATAGCAAGTAGAATTCTGATGGACTTGACCATAGCAACAGGGGAAAAGGTCTCATCATAGTCAATACCATGAATTTTCCTGAAACCTTTAGCCAGCAGTCGGCCCTTGAATGTCTGTTAATTCTCATCCATGTCGGTCTTCTTCTTCAAGACCCACTTGCACCTTATGAGTCGTACCCCTTCAGGTGGTTCCACCAAGGTCCAAACTTGGTTTGCATACATGGAGTTCATTTCAGATTTTATGGCATCTAGCTACTTCTCGGAATCTGGTCCATTCATAGCCTCTTGGTAGGTTGCAGGTTCATCATCATGATCCATAAGCAACACACTACCTATTTGAGACATGAGAAATCCATATCTCTCAGGCTCAATTCTAGGTCTACCAGATCTACGTAGGACTAGTGTTTCTTGAGCCGGTTCTCCCGCTACAACAGATTGTAGTCCTTGCTCAGGTTCCAATTCTGGTTCATTCATTGTTTATGGTTCTTGAACCTCTTCAAGTTCCACCTTGGTGTTTTCTCTAGACAGAAACTCTTTCTCTAGAAAAACACCACTACTCGCGACAAATACTTTGCCCTCGGATCGCAGGTAGAAGTAATATCCTTTGGTTTCCTTAGGATATCCCACAATATAACATTTATCTGACTTGGGTTCCAGCTTGTCAGGCATTTGATGTCGCACGTATGTCTCACAACCCCAAATCTTAATGAACGACATACTAGGATGTTTCCCAGTCTGTATATCATATGGTGTCTTTTGAACCATCTTCGTTGGAACTCGATTTAGTGTGAAAGAAGCAGTCTCTAGAGCAAAACCCTAAAAGGAAACGGGTAAATCTGTATGACTCATCATCGATCGTACCATGTATAACAAGGTATGATTCCTCCGCTCAGAAACACCATTATGATGTGGTGTTCTAGGTGGAGTGAGCTGTGATACAATACCACTCTTTCAGATGATCACGGAACTCCTGACTCAAATATTCACCACCTCGATCAGATCGGAGTGTTTTTATTCTTTTTCCCAGTTGATTCTCTACTTCATTCTTAAACTCTTTGAACTTTTCAAAGGTTTCAGATTTTTTCTTCATAAGAAACACGTATCCGTATCTACTGAAATCATCAGTAAACGTAATGAAGTAGTGGAACCCACCTCTAGCTATAGAACTCATGGGTCCGCATACATCACTATGTATGTCACCCAAAAGATCATCAACCCTCTCAGTATGACTAGTGAGAAGAGCTTTAGTCATTTTGCCTAATAAGCAAGACTCGCATCTCTCAAATGATTCATAGTCAAATGAGTCCAGTAGACCATCTCTATGGAGCTTGGATATGCGTTTCTCGTTTATATGACCTAAACGACAATGTCAAAGGTACGTAAGATTCGAGTCATTTATTCTTAGTCTTTTAGTATTTTCTATATTATAGATCGGATGATCTAAGTTCAAAACATATTAACCATTAAATAATTGGGCTACACCATAACAAACATCATTCATAAAAATTGAACAACAATTGTTCTTAATTATAAATGAAAAACCCATCATGTCAAAGCATGGGATGGATATAATATTTCTAGTTATGGCTGAAACAAAATAAAAGTTATTTAATTCTATTACAAGCCCAGTGCGCAAAGAAAGACGATAGACACCAACGGCAACGGCAGCAACTCTTGCTCCATTTCCAACGCGCAGGTCTACCTCTCATTTACCCAGCATTTTTCTCCTTCCCAGTTCCTGCACATTTGTATAAATGTGAGAACCGCATCTGGTATCCAATACTGAAGATGAAGGAGCAGAAAAGTTTATTTCTATAACGAAAATACCTGAAGCTGAAGTCATACTTCCTTCTGTTTCTGCAGATCCTCAATATAGAGGGGACAGTTCCTCCTCCAATGCCCTGCCTTACCGCAGTGGTGGCACTTCCGTTCCTTAGCCAGACCGTTCCTTTTCAGTGTAGAAGATTTGGGATCAAGATGAGACTTAGATTCTATCTTCGTCTTCTTTGATCCTTTGGCCTTGGCCTTGCCTTTATGCACTATCAGTATGGGGCTAGCAGACTTGACCTTCTTCATATTGTTCTCGGCAGTTCTCAACATGCCTAGGAGCTCGGGCAGTGTCTTGTTTATTTCATTCATGTTATAGTTCAAGACGAACTGCTCATAATTGTCCGGTAACGATTGCAGGATATCAGTGGCAAACTCTTGGCCCAAGGGAAAACCCAGTCTTTCAAGGTTCTCTATATACTCAATCATTTTGAGTACGTGAGTCCCCACTGAGTCTCGAGCTCCCATTTTGCACTGAAATAATGCCTTGGATATTTCAAACCTCTCTTGCCGAGCTTGCCCCTCCTAACATTTTCTTGAGGTGCTCGATTATCTCATAACCACACATGCTCTCGTGTTGCTTCTGAAACTCAGAGGACATGGTAGCAAGCATGAGGCATTCCACATCCACGGTATCATCCTGATACTTCTTAAAGACATCTCTGTCTGCTCGGGGAGCATTTCCAGTTGGCTCTGTGGGGGCTTCCCCTTCCAAGACATAGAGCTTGCGCTCTTGCCTTAGGACAATCCTCAGGTTCCTATACCAGTCAAGGAAGTTCGTCCCGTTGAGCTTGTCTTTCTCAAGGATGGCTCTCAGGGACAGAGTGAAGTGTAATGTACTTGCCATGAAAATTCTACAATAAATTTGCAAAATATTTTAGTACTATGTTTCAAAATACATTTTTTTATTTTAATAAAGACTTTTATTAAAAGACTCCCACTATTTTATTCAAATTGATAACCCTTTATATCAATTCAGAGAGTTTATGCGAGTTACTCTCCAGTGGACAAGATCCGTATTTCACCGCCATTATAAGTCAGCTTTGACTGATCACGCACAATATGACTATTTAGGTAGACAACGCTTGTCAATTGCATCACTGTGCAATTCTTGTATGGTTGATGAATAACTCTTTATTCGCATCCATTATATGGTGCATGTCAACCCTATGCTTCTAGGCACTCAACCATTGAGGTCACCTAGTTAAGTTGGATCCGATGTCGACAGTGGGATATCACAATTATCCTCGCACCCTTACCAAGATAGATTAATGCACCTTGCTTTGGCAAGCCCACACTTCATCGATCGAGGCAGGAAGAGTGTCATCCATCGGAAGGCATCCGAATACTTAATATTGGATTAAGGGATTTTAAGATACAATCGATGAACATTTCATCGTGATTAACATTTAATCAGTGTGCACACAATTTCACAATTATGAAAGAAATAACAAGCATATCCCGGATACATTCCAGATGCACAAAACCATCAACATTTGATCATATGAACTAAATCTGAATATTTAGAACATTTCTAAATCTTCAGATTTACATGTACCGGATGATAGCACACGCAAACACCCTTATAGCAGTAGACAAGCTCGTCTCTCTATGCCTTTAGTTTCACAAACTAACATAGAGACAGACGGTTACTGCAAAGGGAACAATTTCTGAAACATGGTAATTGCAGAAACCTCCTTTTGATACCACTGTTGGGTTTTCCTTAGGGGTAGTCACATCACATGTGCGCAGCGGAATATACAAGAACAACCCAAAAGAGACATATGGATCTTGCTAAAACCATGAGTCAAGAAATTGCAGCAATAAAAAAATTACCTTTGCGGAATTGAGTCAATACTCAATCGGATGTTCCAAGAAAATTCTTCTAGGAATCAGAATCCTATTCCGAGTTTTTCCTTTGTGCTTCCTTCGTCTCTGTCAAGATTGGATTGCTCGCCGGAGGAGTTAGTATAAAAATAAGTCTACACCTCTACAAAAGTCCACACGAGCGAAGGAGAACCCTAAGCCTCTTGTCCAACAAGAGCTAGGTCGGAGATGGAGTGCTCTCTACGTCTCCATGGATTACTAGATCCGTCTAAGGAGAGGCAGCGACTACAAAGAGCGGATGAGAGGCGGTAAGATCCTACAGGAACCCTTCCTGTTGATCTATAGAAGTCACGAGAAACACAAGGAACGATTCTTATTCAACTCTTGAAGCACCGACAAGATCTCTAGGAACGATTCCTCTTGTATCTTAAGGAGAAGCGATAGGATTTCTCGCACGGGGATGGGGCGTCGATCGGTATCGGGCTTCCGTCGTCGTCGCTTCTATTTCTCTCTATCTATTTTTAGATTCACATCCAGGGATAGATAAAACCTAAAAGGTTTACTCTTTTATACTCAGAGAAAAGATAGACTACAGCCCCGCTACCCGCATACCTGAAAAAATAGAATTTACAGTTTTTCCGTCGGGATCATTTATTCGTCGAGACATCTCGACGAATTCGTCGAAACATCTCGACGAATTCGTCGAAACATCTCGACGAATTCGTCGAAACATCTCGACGAAACCGTCGAGACAGTCTCGACGAAAACAATCATCCGTCGAGACAATCTCAACGAAATGACCAGTGACAGTCTTTCGTCGAGACAGTCTCGACGAACTTACCCGTGACAGTCTTTCGTCGAGACATCTTGACGAACTCGCCGAGACATCTCGACGAACTCGTCGAGACATCTCGACGAAATCATCGAGACACTCTCGACGAAATCTCCGAGTCCTTCTCGATGAATTCCCTGTTAGTCCGTGTAATCGAGACAATCTCGACAACATTGTTCACGAGTCGATATTCACAATATCGGCTTGTGATCCCTACAACAGGCTATCTGTCACGACGACATTCACAATGTCGTTTTATAGTCTTCTCGATAATATTCACAATATCGTCTTGAAACTTTTCCGACATGCTCCATACAATATTCACAATATCTAGGAGCAGTCTTCCTGAACCAATTATATTCCAAATATTCATAGGATTGGTCTTATCACTCATATCCAATATGAGCAAGGCCAACACAATCCTTTCACCAATTTCTCCAAACGCTCTTATGTGCGACCTTATATGCTCATATCGCGTTGGCAGTAAGACTAATTGCTTGATTACTTCTGGATCACCGTAGAAACTCCAACACTATTTCCACCCCTAACTCTTTGCAGGAGGCTCCTCAACATTCAGGGTGGCGGACAACCATGGATGAGGAAATGACGGCTCTTTGGGCAAATCACACTTGGAATCTTGTCCCTCTTCCTCCTGGCCAGACTTGTGTGGGATGTAAATGAGTCTTTGCCATCAAGCATGACCCTGATGGGACAGTTCAACGTCTCAAGGCTCGTCTTGTTGCTCATGGGTTTACTCAGCAACAAGTCCTGGATTATGATGAAACTTTCTCTCCTGTAGCCAAGCTGAACATTGTTCGTGTTGTGCTCTCTCTCGCTGTTCATCGACACTGGCCGTAGCATTAATTAGATGTTAAGATTGTCTTTCTCAATGGCGATTTGCAGGAAACTGTCTACATGCAACAACCTCCCGGGTTTGAGACCACGGGGGAGTCTCTTGTATGTCGTCTAAATAAACCTCTTTATGGTCTCAAATAGTCTCCCCGAGCATGGTTTGACAAGTTCAGTCAGGTTGTTCGTGATGTTGGGTTCACTCGAAGCTCGGCTGACTTCTCTCTTTGTTCACGCATCATAGATCGACAGACACTGTGATTCTCTTGCTATATGTTGATGATATTTTGATAACAGGAGATGATCTTCACATAATACATATGATCAAGCAACATTTGGCATCAGTCTTTCAAACTAAAGACCTGGGAAACCTTCGATATTTTCTTGGTCTCGAAGTAGCTCGACGTCCTGATGGTCTTGTTCTGTCTCAACGGAAATACTGTCTTGATTTGCTTCATGATGCTGACTACTCTAGATGCAAGCCTGTTGACACTCCTATGAATATCAATCACGAGCTCTGTGCTCATGCCTCAGAATCCGATCTACTACTTCCAAACCCAGAGTACTATCGATGCCTTGTGGGGAAACTAATATATCTCACTGTTACGAGCCATGATATATCCTTTGCTGTTAAAGTTGTCAGTTGATTTATGCATGCACTATGCGTCTCTCATCTTCAGGCAGTTGAGCGCATCCTTCGATACTTGAAGACCGCTCCTGGATAAGGGCTTGTATACAAACCCTCTTCATCTCCCTTGTCTCTTACTGCATTCTCTGATGCTGATTATGCTGGGTCACTGGATGATCGTCGTTCCACAAGTGGATATTGTACATACTTTGGTGGACACCTTATCACCTGGCGAAGCAAGAGGCAGTCGGTGGTTGCTCGCTCGTCCGCCGAAGCTGAGTATCGATCAATGGCCTTTGTTGTGTCTGAGCTCACCTGGTTAGAAAGTCTTCTCAGTGACCTTGGTGTAAAACTTCCCTCACCGGCCACTCTCTACTGTGACAGTCAAGCTGCTATATATATTGCCAAGAATCTTGTTTTTCATGAACGCACCAAACACATCGAAGTCGACTGCCACTTCATTCGGGAGAAGGTACAACTGAGGAAACTGGAGTTAAAACATGTTCCTGCTGTCGGGCAAGTAGCTGACATTCTCACGAAGGCTCTACCTCATCCACTATATTATCAGTTCTTGTCCAAGCTTGGTGCCTACGATATGTATGCTCCAGTTTGCGGGGGAGTGTTAAAGAAATCATGTAAAAAAGCCATATAATGAAGGCCCAGCTAGGCCCACTCTCTTTGTAGTTCTTTAGTCCCACATCTTAGAATGAGATTTCCTCTGCCCTCTCTTTTTCTATATAAGTGTACAAATGCTTGTTGTAAAAGATATATAGAGAAGTAAACATTCATCTTTTTCTCTCATATTTTTCCACACGGTGTATAGCCGCAGGATGTTTGGTGGATAATACTCAATACAATGTAAGTTTCCTGAAAGTCGTTATTTGTATATTCGCGCGCATCGGTTCGAAATATTTTAATTAAGCGTGAGAATTGAGTACGGTCTCAGTAATGAAGGAGCAAAAGATACGTAGTAATTCAGAGCGATCACGCAACAAATACATTCATGTCATGCTAGAATGATCATCAATAAATGTAAGAAAATATCAATATATAGATAAACTAGCAGTTTTATACGTTCCCCAAATGTCTAAATACATTAAACCAAAGGGAGCAGAGTTCCTAGTACAATGAAGGGGGAGAAAGTAGAGCAACGTTGTTTCTTGTAGATACATGATTCACATGTAAATTTAGAAAAACAAAAACCAGGAAGAGCTTTTTGCAGGATAGGAAGAGGAGCATGACCAAGACGTCGGTGCTAATCTACAAAGATGACGGTGGAGAGAACCGAGGTGGGAAGGTCCAGAGTGTAAAGATCATCTGACAGCCGTCCTCTACCAACGATATTCCGCGTCTGTAGATCCTGCATCACAAAGGAAGAAGAGAAAAAGGTGATGTAGCTGTCAATGTTGGAGCGAGAGGTGATAGGAACATTTATCACAACATAAGCGTTGTGCTGAGAGTTGGAGGGTTGCAGATGGAACCCATGTTTTCTGTAACAGGTGGCCGCAATGTGATTCATCTGACCACAATGAGTACACATGCAAGTGTTTTCCCCTTGGAGCGATTGCGGCCACCGCACCCACCGCCATGGGATCCATGGTGACCTCCACAGTGCCCATTATGTGGAGGGCAAGTGTCAGTAAAGTGTTGGAGTTGAGCAAGAGAGGGAGTCAGCGAGACATCAGTGGGCGGACTGACATTCAAAATCATGGAGCACACATCCGAGAGAGACGAAATAGTAGGAGAGGATAAGATGTTCTCACAGACATTGTATAGATGAGGTGGTAGTCATGCCATCATAAGAGCTAAGCTGACAACCTCCTTATGAGCCCGTTGGGTAGCAAGATCCAATGTTGGAGGTTGGTACTGATTCCAGGCCTCGATGAGTGTCTTGTATTGGGCCACAAAGAATGTCAGGTCACCGTCCTAACCAGTTTCGACGATCTGGAGGTCCCAAAAGAGTTCGAACAAATGCTGGAGTCTGTCTTACACAGAGTATATGGACTTTAGTTCATCCCACACAACCTTTGCGGTCTCGTGGTGCATAGCCATGTGATATGGCTCACTTTCCATGGAGTTGAGAATCCATGACTGTATGCGACCATCATCCCGGATCCATTGTTCAGTTGGCTCAATCGGGGTGTCGCGAGTGATATGACGAAGAAGACCTTTGGTCTGGAGGACTTGGTGCACATAATGTACCCACTCAACAAAATTTTTCTTCCCAGTGAGGGAGATAATGGTAATTCGCAGTTTGCCTAGGGTGTCAGGGATTGGGGACGGAGCGAGTGAGAGAAGGGTAGAGGAAGTGGACGTAGCATTCGTTCCCACTTGATTAGTCATTGCGGGAAGTAATCGACAACAATGTCATGTGTTTGCGAGCTCTGGAGGAAGCAACCTGCAAAGAGGGGGGCGAGTACGGCAGGGAGCTGCAACGAGCTCAGGAGGTGACCTCAAGGAACAGGAACCCAATGGCAGCGAGAGCATGATGTAGCGGGCAGCAGGGAGGTGCAGTGAGTTCTGGATGGAAGCGGAGAGCAACGATGTCAAACGCAAAGTTCTGGCGCGAGTGTGATCGACAAACTCAAGCCGATAGGGCGTCTAGTACCAGAAGGACGGGAGCTGCGAGTCGGAGGACGCGAGCTCTCGCCGGACAAGTCCGCACAGTCTGCGAATTCACGAAGACGAGTGGTTGCGATCACAGAAACAAACAGAAGCCGGCAAGCTATAGAAGTGGAACAATGTGAGCATGATGTAGCAGGCAGCAAGGAGGTGCGGAGTTCTGGATGGATGGTGCGACAAGTTCTGGACGAAAGCGGAGAAGTAGCGGCGTTAGACTCAATGTTCTAAAACGAGTGCGATCGACTGACTCAATCCGACAGGGCGACGAGTACTGGAAGGATGAGAGTTGTGAGTCGGAGGCTGCGAGCTCTCGCAGGATAGGTTCGCATCGTCTGTGAATCCTGGGAGACGAGCGGCTGCGAACACAGAAACAAACAGAAGTTAGCAAGTCGTAGGTTCAGTAGCTTAGGGAAACGACAAGCCCTGCTTGCAGATGTAGCTGCGGGTCCAGGGGAGTGTTGATTTTTGGCGACGTTAGCAGAGGGAAGCACATACAACGAATATACTGGAACTCTTGTCTATAAAAAGGCGACATGGGCTGGTTTAGTTGAGTAGGTTGCAGAGCACGAAGGCCGGGCGAGTACCCACAAGAGGCGGAGAGTACCTTTTCCAAAAAAAACATAGGAGAAAAGAAGGGCTCAATCAACGAGAGGGGAAGTCAGACGTCGAGAGTCCATTGCTAGGAGTCGAGTGACTCTGATTCCATGAAGAGAAATGGAATGCGGAGCAGAAAAATATTTTATTTCTTCACGTATTCAATACATAATACAGTGATTTATACATATATAGTAAGGAGGAGTGAAAACTCAACTCCAAACTAAGATGTGGAACTAAACTATACATGTGAGAAGTGGGCCTTTACATGAGCTTTTTATGGAATTATTCAGATCTTCTACATTTGAAGGGGAGCCTTGGCGCACCGGTTGAGGTGTTTCTGTGTGACCTTGAGGTCACAGGTTTGAGTCTGGAAGCAGCCTCTTGCAGAAATGCAAGGTAAGGTTTGCCTACATTTCACCCTTGTGGTGGGACCCTTCCCCGGACCCTCGCTGCGCGGGGATGCCTTTGTGCACAGGGCTGCCCTTTTTTTATTCAAATCTTCTACATTTACAAACAGCCACTGTGATGTCCTCCTTAGCCACCTTGATTGGTATTGCTCCTATTATGCCCAGACATGGAGGGCAGGCCTCTAAACGAAGAACCTGAAGATATGTAATGACCTCGACAGGAAGAATGATTTTGAGAAGCATGGAATAAACATCGGAAAGGAAAAATACCATTGTAGTAGACAAAACATTGGATTTGACTATGTGGAGATGAGGGGGGCACGCGGCCCATCAGCATTGCAATAACAACTGCCTCACATTTGTCTCATCAAGTGGTCAGATTAATAGTCAAAGGTTGAGTGAAGATTCTGGAATCAAAGATCACTCTGACTTTGTCCATCGGCTCTATATCTTTATTAGATGTATACATGAGAGAACTGAGCTTGTTGAGAAGGTCATAAAGGTGTTGTAAACTATCTTGGCCATAATAGAAAGAACGAAGCTAGTCCAACATGGTTTGGCAAAATCATGCTCCACGATGTGGTCGAATGACACTCTCTCCATGGAATTCAATATCATGTCTAAATCCTCTCATCATCACAGATCCATTATTCAGATGCGTTTGCAACACAATTATCAGGATTGCGAACCGGATCGTAGGATCCCACGATCCATAAAATCGATTTACCCAGGATCGAAATCGACACTTCTATAGTTGGGATTGCTATCCGGATCTAGGATTGTTAGGATCGCGATCCCAACCCAATTCAACCGGTCTAACTAAAGGAAAATAAAAATGCGACCAACCCTATCCCGTCCCCGTTCAATTGGTCCAATGCGCATACCCTAGCGCTTAATCATATCACAGCCCCGACCCCTTTACCCCATCGCAGAATTATATCCCGCCGCTTAATGCTATGCTGACTGCTGACGGAGGCCGTGTGCGGCGTCTTCGGTAGCTTCCAGTCCAGACGATGTCTTCCCTTCCCGTCCCTAGTTCCATTCCATGTGGCGCCCGCGTCTTCTCTTCCATTCAACATAGGAGCAAACCAATGGCTTCATGCATGTAGGCCGACGTCTTCTTTCCATTCCAGCGTACAATAAATCCAGTGTCCAACAATCCAACATGCAATCAGGCTTCCTGCTTACAACGTACGAGCAATCCAATAGTCTAGGTGACGTTTTCCTGCTTCCAGGCATCTAGCAATTCAACGGTCCAGGTTCATTTTTACTATTAGTAATCCATTGAGGATCCTACCTTAAACTAAAATTAAACTTGTTTAGCCACTATTTCTTCTTCTTTGGTTTTGGATGATACAAAGTTTAATTTTTGTTAATTGTTTATGTAATTGGATGATACAAAGGTTAATTTCGTATTATATGCATTAATTTATGAATGTTGTAGAAACTTACGATTCTCGATCTGATCCAGCCTCGAAACGATCCCACCTAGGATCTAGATTCTGACAACCGTGCTTAGAAAGGATGGTCAGTCAAATGATGAAGGTTTCTGCACATCTGAAGAGCACAGAGAAAGAAGTTTGCCCACTGAGGGGTGCTCTCTCAGCCTCTAAACAAGATGCTCAGAACAATAGAGAAATGAGAAAATGGATGTGATATGAGAGGAGTCACAAAGAACTTGCTGAATTAGCAATAGTTGGGACTCTATTTCATTTTATCAGTGTCCAAGTCAAAGGTTTCTAGAGAAAGTCGATCGATGGCAATTGAGACCCCGGTAGGATCGAAGGCTCTGATTCAGACAAAGATAATGGTTTCAAGATGATAAAAATCTATCTAGGGTTGATAGGTTGAATCAAGGAGCCAATAAAATTTGTGGGCTTGACCGAGATGGGAGCTTAGGCAATCATAGTTCTAATTGAGGGCTCGACTTACCTGAATTGATAGTGGATGGTGTGGTTCGTTGAACAACAGACACTTGAGCAGAAATCCTGAACGATGTTTTTGGGAACACCGTGAGGGGAAGACATCCCCAACGCACTTGGCACACCCCGATGGATCGCCGAGCACAACACATACATCACGGCTTTGACGGAACCATGGTTCAGTTGAAATATTATTATATTATTCAAGTCGTATCTATTTGTTTCCTTTTCTTGTGTTTAGTCCCACACCGCCTATTGGTGTTTGGGTGCCTATGTGTAATGCTTTATATATGCCCCCCTTGTGGATGTATGAAATGTGCTGAAATTATTTCTCTCCTCCGATTCTAACTTGGTATCAGAGCTCAAATGCCCTAGCCGACTCCTCGCCCGTCTGTGTTTTTCTCTCGCCGATCCGCGCTTCTCCTTCGATCTGCATCTCATCGTCCGTCTGCTTCCTTCGATCGGCGCTTTCCTTCGCTCGACGGCGGCATCCATTCGATCGGCCAAGCCTTCGTCCTACATGTGAGGTCTGCGCTTTCTTCGCTCGACGGATCGACGGACCGGTAACCCCGATCTTCCTCGGCAACACCCGACCACCCCTTCTGCTGCTCCGGCCACCCCTTCCGCCGTCCGTTTGAGAGTCCACCGACTCTCTTCCCTCCTCTAATGCCGCCCTAGACACATGTCATGGATGCTAGGGCCGGATCCTTCCCTTCTGGACACTAGGGCTGTTGTCGACGGTGGTCTTCTCTTTCCAGCGGCTGCCCGAGTCTCGGCCACCTTCAGTCTTGCCCTAATCCTCCTTCGGTGTCCCCCTTGCTGCCGCCGGATGCTTGTGCAGCACCTACCGTGCTCAGTTTGATCTCCTCTTGCTCTCATGGGGGATTCTACGGGCTCGTCGCCGCCTCTGAGTGATGTTGTGCCACAGATGGGTGACCCGCAGCAGACCCATGGCCACTCCGGATCTTTGAAGATCACCACCGTTCCCTTGGACGGAACGAACTATCTGGAATGGTCTCGTGCTGCTCAACATGTGATCCGCAACCATCAACTGTTTGGTTATATTGATGGATCTATTAAGGAGCCCTCCAAGACTGACTCTACGTGGAAACGCTGGGATTCTGAAAATTCCCTTGTTGTTTCATGGCTTCTTCATTCCATGTCCCCCAAGGTCTATCGGAGTTACATGCTTCTGAACTCGGCGTATGATATCTGGACCCGGGCAAAAGACACGTACTCGCAGATTGGAAGTTCCACTCAGATCTATGAACTTACCCGTCGCATTCTGGAGCTTAGACAGGGATCTCTGACTGTGTCTGCCTACTTCTCGGAGTTTGAACGACTCTACCAGGAGATGGACTTCTTTGAGCATTTCACTGCTTCCTGCACGGCCGATGCCGTGTAGCTTCAGGAGAAGGAGAACCGCTACCGATTGCATGTCTTTCTGATGGGGCTGAACATGGAATCTGATACTGTCCGGACGCACATCTTGCATCGTTCTCCCCTTCCGTCCCTGCGGCAAGCGTTCAGCATGGTCCTTGGTGATGCCGATCGCCGTCGATCCCTCAGCACGCCTGCTCCTGCAGTGGACCTGTCTGCCTTTACCAGACCGATTCCCACGTGTGATTACTGTGGTCGTCGGGGACATACTCGGGATGCATGTTTCAAGCTGCATCCTCATCTTGCTCCTTCTGGTCGTGGTCGTGGCCGTAGTCCCGGACGTGGAGGCCATCGTTCGAGCGGGCCTCGTCCTCAGGATGCTGCTTTCTCTACGGATGTGTATGATGAGGGGTTCTCTACTGCTCCCAGTCAGCTTACTTCTCAGGAGTTGGATGCCTTCCGCCGCATGCTCCACACTCAGTCCGATCCGTCCCAGGCAGCTTCTGCTTCTATTGCCTCTATTGCCATGCCGAGTTCCCCTACTGCTACTGCTTCCTCGTCCGAGTGGGTGCTTGATTCCGGGGCCACCCATCACATGACCGGCTCTTCCTCAGGTTTTCACTCTTACACACCTTTGTCTGGTAAGGACAAAGTTATGTCTGCAAATGGCCTGCTGACCCCGATTGCTGGCAAAGGCCAGATCCTTTGTTCTCCTACTATTTCCTTACCATCTGTGCTTCATGTTCCTTCATTTCCTCGCAATTTACTTTCCATTAGTAATATTACCCGCTCTCTCAATTGTTCTGTAAGCTTTTTTCCTGACTCCTGTGTTTTTCAGGAACTGGGTACGAAGCGGAGCATTCGCAGTGGTAGGGAACGCGGTGGCCTGTATTACTTGGATGTGACCTCCTCCCAGGCCCTCTCCAGTTCTGCTGTTACTACTGAGGATGTTCGTCGCTGGCACCTCCGGCTTGGACATCCCTCTCCTCTTTACCTTCAGAAACTATTTCCTGCTTTCTCTCATGTTTTAAATACCTTTGTTTGTGATGTTTGTGATGAGTCTAAGCATGTGCGCCATAGTTCATCGCATTTATCTTCTCCTTGTACTACTCCTTTTGATGTTATTCACTCTGACGTTTGGGGTCCGTCCCCAGTCTCATCTTTTTTTGGGTTTCGATGGTTTGTCACTTTTATTGATGGTTTTTCCCGCACATGTTGGTTTATTTATTGAAGAAAAAAAGTGAAGTTTTTTCCTGTTTTCAACTATTCCATAAAATGATTCAGACCCAATTTCACGGGGTCGTCCGTGTTTTGCGCAGTGATAATGGGGGTGAATATGATGATCGAGGCGCGTTTGGCACATATCTCAAAGATCACGGTATTATTCACCAAACGACGTGTGTCCACACCTCCACCCAAAACGGTGTTGCCGAACGAAAAAACAGGCACCTCCTGGATATGACTCGTTGCCTCCTGGGTACTATGCATCTCCCCAAAACCTTCTGGGCAGATGCGATTCTTACTGCTACTCACCTTATCAATTGGCTTCCTTCACGTATCTTGGACTATGCTACCCCCCTCGCTCACCTGTCCACCATGGCTACAGTCTATACTTCGCATCTGCCCCCCCCCCCCCCCCCCCGTGTCTTTGGTTGTGTATGCTTCGTCCATGTTCATGTACCCCACCGTGACAAACTGGATCCTCGTGCCCTTCGTTGTGTGTTCGTCGGATATTCCTCCACTACGAAGGGGTATCGATGCTTCCACCCGCCTTCCGGTCGTCTCTATTGCACTATGGATGTCACTTTTCGCGAAGGGGAATCCTATTTTCTGTCCTCGACTCACTCTGTTCGTCAGGGGGAGAGCTCTGTGGATCTTCCCCTTCCTGTTCACCCGGCTCCCTCTCTACCACAGCTTCCACCATCGCTTCCTCTACCTCAGCCCCCTCTCTGTCCTGAGCAGGGACCCCATATTCCTATCCCTTCTCCGGATGTCCCCATATCTCCTTTCCCTCATGTGTATCACCGGCGCTCCTCCCGTATACAGGCTCCTACGGCCCTGCTTCCACCCGTGCCCGCTTCGGCCTCAGATTCTGATGATGCGGATTTGCATGTTCCGCTGGCTCTGTTACGAGATAAGTTTGCTTCTACTAAGCATCCCATTTCTAACCATGTGACATATCATCATCTTACTCCTGACCACCAGTTGTTTATCGCTTCCCTTTCATCTGTCGTTATCCCTAAGACTTGGCAGGAAGCATTGGGCATTCCAGTTTGGGCTCTGGCTATGAAAGAAAAGATGGCTGCCTTGGACAAGAATCGTACTTGGGATGTCACTCCTCTTCCCCATGGTAAGAAGGCTGTTGGCTCTAGATGGATTTTTTCGGTCAAGCAAAATGAAGACGGGAAAGTTGAACGGCACAAGGCTCGGTTGGTCGCCCGGGGGTACACTCAGACTCAGGGAGTTGATTACCAGGAGACTTTTGCTCCAGTGGCAAAGATGGATTCTATTCGGGTTCTTCTGTCTGTCGCCGCAATCTTGGGATGGGACCTCCACCAGTTAGATGTCAAGAACGCCTTTCTCCATGGAGATCTTGAGGAAGAGGTGTATATGACATTTCCTCCTGGTTTTGTGAGAGATGGAGGAAAGCCCCTTGTTTGTAAGTTACTGAAATCCTTATATGGATTAAAGCAGTCACCCAGAGCGTGGTTCGGCAGGTTTCTCAAGGCTATGCTCAAGTTTGGGTATAAACAGGCGCAGTCAGACCACACCATGTTCATTCAGAGACGTGATCAGAGTATTGTGGTTCTCATTGTCTATGTGGATGATATTGTTATCACCGGTAATAATGCGAGTGAGATTGCCAATCTCAAGTCTCTCTTGGCCAAGGAATTTGAGGTGAAAGACTTGGGAAGGTTACGATACTTTCTGGGAATAGAGGTGACTAGATCTGATCAGGGCATCTTCATATCTCAGCGGAAATGTCCTGGACTTACTACAAGAGACCGGGATGCTTGGGTGTGTTCCTGCGAACACCCCTATGGAGGAAAATCATGGGATCTGTGACGATGGTGATGGTGACAGTGTTGAGGCCACCCGCTATCAGAGATTAGTTGGGAAACTAATTTATCTATCTCATACTCGTCCTGATATCACTTATGCTGTGGGTATTTTGAGTAGGTATATGCACGCTCCTCGGGTCAGACATCAGCAGGCAGTGTATCGCGTCCTACGATATCTTAAGAAGGCCCCAGGACGGGGACATTTATTCTCAAAAAATGACCACTTAAAAATAGAAGTTTACACGGATGCTGATTGGGCGGGCTGCCGTGACGATCGGAAATCCACTACTGGTTATTGTTCGTTCGTTGGAGGAAACCTCTTGACATGGAGAAGCAAGAAGCAGCACGTTATGGCCAGATCTAGTGCCGAAGCTGAGTACCGTGCGATGTCACTTGGAATGTGTGAGGGACTATGGCTTTGTACTGTCCTTCAAGACTTGGGTCTTCCCAGAACTTCTCCTTTCTCCTTGTTCTGCGACAACAAGGCTGCTATCAGTATAGCCCACAATCCAGTTCAACATGACAGGACCAAGCATGTTGAGGTGGACCGTCACTTCATCAAGGATCACTTAGACAAAAAAAACGTGGTTACTCCATTCATCAGTTCGAGAGATCAACTGGCCGATGTGTTCACTAAAAGCTTGGGAAGTGACATTTTTACGGATGACATCAGAAAACTGGGAATGACAGATATCTACCATACGACTTGAGGGGGAGAGTTGAAATATTATTATATTATTCAAGTCGTATCTATTTGTTTCCTTTTCTTGTGTTTAGTCCCACACCGCCTATTGGTGTTTGGGTGCTTATGTGTAATGCTTTATATATGCCCCCCTTGTGGATGTATGAAATGTGCTGAAATTATTTCTCTCCTCCGATTCTAACTGGTTCAACCTTAATGCTATCGGCGGAAGTGGTAGGATCTTAATGCATACCGGCGGAGGTAGACCAACAATGTCAAGCTTTTGAGGGTAGTTGACTGCAGAAAGTCGTCTGGGTGAAGAATCAGGTGTCTCTGGAAATACATTGCTCAATTGAATTATCCAGCCCATGGAACGGCCTATTTAAACATGGGACTAATAAACGTTCAATAAATAAAATGCAAATACTTCCTACAGCCATTATTTACTTTTTTGATAGAAACATATTTTGGAATCCTGTTCGTTGAGTTGGTTCAGTATTGCATTATTTTTATGAACAAAGTGACTATTTGGTGCTTTCATGTTATGCCAAAAAATGTACTTGAATCATGTATATTCATATTTTAATTTGTGTATATGAACAGAATTTCTGGCGCTGCCGAACTTTTAATGCACATCAGGACTCTGAAAATGCATGGCTGGGAATACATATTCACAAAGAGGTTGATGGAAAGAAGAGTACTGGAAATCCAACACCTCGCAGTAAGTGATTAAAACTTTGTTTTGTACAGCTGTAATAATGTTGTGTTTTTTTATTATACTACGCCTGAGAGGTTAAAGCACCCGTGATGAAGTCTTAGAGAAGCTCCTTCTGCAAAATGGGAGTTTTCCTTGCAAACTAAAATTGCTTTCTGAAAATTAAGCAGGAGAATAGTTTAGCCCAAGGAAGCCTTAGTTTAACTGCATTGAAAGTTGTTAGCTAACAGAAAACTTTTATTCCTATTCTGAAATAGAGATTGTCGCCTCTATTTGAGAAAGTAGGACAGACTACAAAACGAGTATAACTGATGCGCCAAATACAAATACAGACCCCACCCTCGGAAGCTGGAGTAGGTTCTGGGATAACATATTTGAACTGTCATGCTTGTTCCTGATGATGCAAATATGATTCCTCGATAGAGCCTCGATAAAGATATCAACCAATTGGTTATTTGTCATAACAAACTTAGTATGGATAACGCCTTCCAAGAGCTTCTCGCGAATATAGTGGTAATCAACTTCAATGTGTTTGATATGTTCATGAAGAACTGAGTTCCATGCAATGTACATAGCTACCTTATTATCACAATATTGTTGTTCTTCACCGAAACTTGATCTCTAGTAATTTGGGCAGTGACACAGGAATTTTGTCTGAACCATGGTGTCGTGTGAACGGCGAGTAGCGCGCAGATTTTTCTTTCTAACTTTTTACTCACGCACGACCGTGCATGAGTAAAACGCACAATCATGCGTTCTTACGTTTATAAAATAAAGCCGTGCGTGGATCGTTGTTCGCACAAGACCTAGTTGCGCCCCCCTTGTGCGATTCACCTCCTCCAGTCGCTGCTCGGGTCGATCCCTCCTCCACCTTCCCTTCCCCTCTTTTCCACTTCTACTACCCCATTTTCACCTCCATCCCCTACCTCCATTTCGATTACCACTATGTCTGGCCGCCGTGTGAAGAAGGGAATCTCCTACAAGCCTCACACCCGCCAGCAGGAGGAACTCTTAGCGGCAGAGGCCATGATCATCTTTGAGCAGCTGGAGCACATCGAGAGGTTCACACTCTTGAAGGACAAGCCTTTCCTCCCCCAGCGTGTCATCGATTGGGATGTTCTCGATAGCGTCAACCTGGATGATGAGGTGCAGGAACTGCTCTCCACAGGGTTTTTGGACATTGTCTTTGACAGCGATGAGGATGGCTACCGTGAAATTACTTTGGAGTTCCTCTCCACCTTAAGAGAGTCGAACAAGAGGAAATATCGCGTCTGAAGCATAATAGGGTTTACCAAATAGGTTTGCCCAGGCTCAAGCTTTGATACCATGTTAGCTAATAGAAAACTCTTATTATTATTCTGAAATAGGAATGATGCATAGAAGGGGGATATACTACAAAATGAGTTCACCCTTTATAGGACAAATACCAAATACAGACTAGTGCAATATATAATTACTTATTATTTGTTCTGACAGAAGATATATACTACATGTTCTGTTTGATGTATTGCATGCTAACGTAAAGCATCTTCATCCTAGACTCGGAAATATTTGGATGCATGGTGCGTATTCTTCTGGGCGATCACACCGACACTTTTTTCTCTTTCTACATTTGGTGTCTTCACATTGATGGGCCACTCTCTAGATGCTGCTGTGGTGAGTATTAAGTCATGTTTGTTATTTTATTTTGATGATTGTATGAATCCCAGTACAGTCTGTGTTTTATATTCTGTTAGAATTCAAAGGCAGTGACATTTAATATTTCTGTGCAGGTGTTTACAAGTGTTGCGCTTTTCAACATTTTAATCTCTCCATTGAATTCTTTTCCGTGGGTGATTAATGGACTGATTGATGTAAGTTCACATTTTCTTTATCTTCTATATTTTGTTAGTCAGTTTTTATTGTTCATAATCTCCTAAGGGATTCGTTGCAGGCTGTAATTTCTTCGAGGCGGTTAAGCAAGTTTTTGTCTTGTCCTGAGCATTCTACTAATTTTGGGCTAACCCAGATATCTACTACAGATCCTGTATGCCACGTTGAGTGTCTGGATTCTGTTGAATACAATTTAAACGTGGTCTCATTTCGAGATGTGTCCTCTGTTTGGTCAAGTTCTGATAAAGAGGAACATAGTCCAGTTGTGAGCAGTATCACATTGAACCTTCCAAAGGGTCTTCTTATTGTAGTAATAGGAGAGGTCACTATCACAACTTTTATCCGATGCCTTTTTTTCATAACTAATTGTGATATTTGTATTTTAGAAACTTGTAATATTTACTGTTTTCATATTATTCTTTCTCTGAGGATGTTACTTAATCTGGTTTTAAACAATTAGTTCCTCAAATTCTGAGTAGTTTTTTTGGGAATGCGATAGTGTTTATACTCATAAATGTGCAATAGTCCCGCAGTTTCAGTGCACTTCACGCTTATTCAACGCCATCCTCACCTCTGACTCCTCCGGTCCATGCAATGACCTGTTCCATGGCCATCCGTGCCGCCGAGGATGCCTCAGCTTCGTCCTTCTCCAATTATACTCGCTTGATCAGCTCGAAGCTCAGTTAGAAGATATCGCGCTCCTCCTTCGCGAGCTTGCGTCTGCCGCCGTCAGCCGCCAACTGGAACAACTGACTCCTCCACAACCTCCCCCCTATGCACCCCCCCCCCCCCACCTCCTTCTCCTTCTCCCGCATTGATTACATGTGGTTCCTACATCCCGTTGGGGACATTCACACGGACACCTCCGTCGTATTGAGATCCCATGTTCAACGACATTCACCAACTCGGTTGGATCATCCGCGCCGAACAATTTTTCGATCTCCAGTCCACCCCCGCCAGCCAAAAGGTCCTCATGCGACTATCTACATGGAAGGCCATGTGCTCCATTGGGTGTGTTTTGACACGCCAAAATATTCCTGATCTATCTTAGCCCACACTTAAGGAGGAACTCTTCTATTGCATCAAGCGCCAAGAGGTCACTACATACGACTGTTTTAGCTCTACATTCGTCAATCCAACACCGTCGTGTCCTAGACCATTTAGTTCATCAAGGACGCCACGCGTGTCACCCGACTCTCCTCAGATCACTACTTTGGATACTTCCTCGTAGGTCTGCAACCCCACATCTGTGCGCCATCCACCCTCTTCTACCCAGTGATCCTATCTCCTGGTCGATCCCCGTCACCTTACTATTGCTTGTGTCCATGTACTATGTATCCCCAGTAATATTTTGATATTAGTCTATAGGTAACCCACTCTTGACTATATAAGAGAGTGTGGGAGTGTCTTAGAAATCACCTTGGATATCAGTGTGTTTGACTCTCCTTGGAGAGAAAAGCTCTTATAGGGATCCTGCCTTCGAGAGTACGAATAGTCAGCATGTCTCGGTATTTTGTATCTAGTGTTCCTCTTTAGTCTTTAATCCAGTTAATTTCGTTCTTCGATAGCCTTTAGCTATCAGGATAACGGATAACATTCTGTATCATTAAGGAGTTCAAATCAAAACTGTGATGAAACCTCTGGAATCTCGCCGAAATGAAAACTATGTTTTAAGGATATGTATTGCACATTGCATGATTTAGGTACTCTCACCAGTCTGTTTATGTAATTCAATTTCATTAAACAATCTAGTAGTAATGTATTTTTATCCCTTTGATTTGGTTCAAATAACTTTTTTAAATATTGGGTCACCTTCAACTTTGTGCAACTTTTTTCTTTGCATGTAAACACTTTAGGTTGATTATTTTTCTTCCAGGTTGGCTCAGGTAAATCATCCTTGTTAAATTCTATCCTGGGAGAGATGAGACTTATACATGGGTGTCTACATTCTTGTGGATCGATAGCATATGTGCCCCAGGTTATTTTTCGCTTCTTCAGAAATATTGATCGCTTTCTGTATCTGTTTTACATATAGGCATGTAGCGATTGCTAGTTTTCTGCTATATTTGTTCCATTTCAAAGCAGTTGAAGTGAAACCCAGGTACCATGGATACAGTCTGGTTCGGTGCGTGATAATATTTTATTTGGAGGGGATTTTATTACTCGAAGGTCAGTATTCTACGATTTATGAGATCGTCCTTCAAGGAAACCACTTATACTTAATCCATGTACACCCCAATTACACACCAATGAATATTCAGAATGCCCAAGTTTTACTGTCCTGTTCCTTACCTAGAATTTGTTTCAGTTGAATAAACTCAAAATAAAATTCTTCATCGATATGTTCTTCTATACTTATCTTTTTGGGTTTGAACAGTAATCATATTCAAACAATCAGTAGATTTAGTTTCTTAAGCATAAAGGTTGTCATTTTAATGGCTTGCAAATTTTTTTGGATGAAAATGCAATCTTTATTTTTCTTCTTTTCTATCTGGATTTCATTTGAGTCATTTATCTTATTAGTTATTTTTATCAGACTGCATGATTTTTATGGAAACAGGTATGAAGAAGTATTGCATGCATGCGCACTCGATGTTGACATTTCACGAATGACTGGAGGTGATTTGGCATTTATTGGGGAGAAAGGGCTCAATCTATCTGGTGGTCAGAGGTCGCGTCTTGCGTTGGCTAGGTCAAATTTTACATCCATATTTGTGCCTATAAGCTAAAAATGGTGTCAAAGAGATTAACATATTTTCAATATTTACAGAGCCATATACCGCAACTCCGATATATACATTCTCGATGATGTATTGAGTTCTGTTGATGCACATGTTGCGAACTGGGTTCTACAAAAAGCACTTTTGGGTCCTTTGACTAACCATAAGACACGCCTATTGTGCACCCATAATGCTCAGGTTGGACTTATACTCATACTGCGAGTTGCTTCTCTAGCAGAAGATGCGATCTATGATGATATAATTGTTTAAGTGCAATGCATACCTAGAATAATGTTTAAGTTAACTAGTGTATTCCGGAGGTCTTGATACGAGTATAGGAGCAATGTCTCTTCAAATATAGAGGTATGGTTATGCAGAACAACCCATCTCTAGAATCTGTATTAGGAGTAGCTCCAGGCATTAACGACCCGTTTTATTTTGTAATATTTAAAGGAGTAGACTTAAACACTATACAGTGATGATGCATCTCCTTTATGTACTGTGCTAGTGTTCGTGAATCTAGTTAGTCAATACCTGCTAAGATTGTCTGATTATTATACTTGTGGTTGTGCATGGGTCCCCCATAAGTAGTGTGGGGCGACATGAGTACCGGAAACCTCTCGATGCTCCCTGCAAAATTGTTTTTCCCTCACATATTACCGCGGATGACGAGCAGCAACCGAATATTGTCGTGATCGCATATTGCCCTCAAAAACATATGCACGTCCGCTAATTGAAATTGATATATTAATTATATTAAATTAATATTAAATTTAGTCCATAGAATATATTTAAATTATATTTTACTATTTTTATTGTATTATTATAATATATGTATAATTTTTGTGCTTATATGATGTGTGAGTTTGAAATATAAATTAAGTATTCCAAAAAATCTAAATTATTACATGGGAGCTCCCCTCTTTATATAGAGTAGTGGAGGAAGAAGAATGTACATTTGGACATGGGAGACTAAATTAAAGGAGAAAAATTATAGTGTGCCCTTACGTGAGATTTTAATCTTAGGCTTTAACGCTCTTCCTCAAGTTGGAGCATATATATCGATCATTCCCAGCTTTGCACAAATATCTGAAAATGAGGAAGAAATTGATTTGGTGAAGACATCATCCAACTCCTTATCTGAAGGAACAAACGGAGTGCATATTTGTGTTTTGATAATTTTCTCTCTGATGAAGTGACAATCAACTTCAATATGTTTTGGACTTTCATAAAACACTTGATTTTTAGATATTCAGATAACAACTTTATTATCACAAAACATCCGTAGAGGATAATCGTCGATTTCTCCCGAGTCTTTTAGAAGTGTTTTCAACCACTTCAACTCACAAGCAGTCTGAGTCATACTTCTGTATTCATCTTCATCACTTGACCTGGACGATACTGCTTGTTTCTTACGTTTCCATGTGACCAAATTTCCTCTGACAATATGGGCAGAATCCAGAAGTTGATTTTCGATCTCCTTTATCATCTGCATAGCTTGCATCGAATTTTTTTCTTGCGTAAATTATTGTTTCTTTGAAAAAAACTTTTCCTGAAGACCTTTTGTTGTATTCTAATATTTTTAAAGCGACTTGCAGATGACACTCTCTAGGAGCTTGGATGAATTGACTTACCCTTCCAACATCATAGGAGATGTCAGGTCAGGTTACCGTAAGATAGATGAGTCTACCAACCAGACGCCTATATCGAGTAATGTCCTGTAGGAGAGGGGATGTCTCGTCCCAAACTTGTCAGTGCCCATAGGCATGAGATTCCGAGTAGGTTTCGTTCCAAGGAGACCTACTTCATTGAGTAGAACTAGAGCATACTTGCGTTGGGAGAGAACTATGGAGTTTTTGCATCGCGTAATTTCTATTCCCAAAATGTATTTCGGAGGGCACATATCTTTGGTGACAAAATGCTCCGGAAGATGTTTCGTTGTTTTCTCTATTCCAGAGGAGCCATTTCCGTTAAGAAGAATATTGTCAGCATAGACAACGATAATAACCCGGTCATGGTTGGTTTTTCGTATAAAAAGAGAGTGATCAACATTCCTTCTGGAGGAACCAATGGTAGAGGGGACCTGACTGAATTTGTGAAACTATGCGCGAGGGCTTTGTTTGAGACCATAGATGGCCTTTCGAAGCTTACATACCTGAGACTCCCCCTGAGCTACATAACCAGAAGGTTGCTTCATATAGACTTCTTTGTGTAAGTCACCATAGAGAAAGACATTTTTGACACCAAGATGAGACATTTTTCAATCCCGGTTGACAACAACGGAGAGAGGACCCGAATAGTACTAATACGGGCAATTGGAGAGAAGGTTTCAAATAAATCAACATCATGTTTGGGTGAACCCCTTGCAACTAGCAGAGCCTTGTATTAATCCACAGTGCCATCTGGGAGAAACTTGACTACAAAGACCTAGCGACAACCGACAATATCACCCCCATATTGGGTAGGAACAAGAGTCCCGGTATCCTGTGATTTCAAGGCAGAGATTTCCATATCCATGACCGCTTTCCAGTAAAGTTTACGAAGAGCTTTCTTATGTGTTGTAGGAATGGTGGTGGTAGAGAGAGCTCATATAAACTTACTGCAAGAAGGACTGATATTGACATATGAGACAACATTGATAAGAGGATGTTGTGTGCTCCCCCTTACCCCATTGTGCAAAGCAATGAGAAGATCCAAGTCCGAGTCTACTGAAGTGTGGGATCCTTCTTAAGAGGAGAGAAATCTCGTGGGGAAGCAGAACATCGACGATAATGATATAGAAAGGGTGAAATTAGAGGGACACATGCAGGATTTGGTGTTGACTGTGGGATATCAGGCGAAGAAGCATGAATGATAGGGAACGATGAAACGGAGGTGGGAGGAGGAGAGGTGATAGTGAAAAGAGGAGACATCTAGAGAGTAAGAGTCCCTCCGTCCTTGGAAAAGTAAGGGGTCGACTAAAAAAAAAGGTGAGGTCAGCAGAAACGTGACGCAGAACGAATCTATAGGTGGTGGACTTACAATGCCCGAACCCTAAAGGCAATACAAACGAGCACACAACAACAACAACAGAACCCATATAGTCCCCAATCATTGGGGGTATGTGCAATACAAACGAGCACACGACAGACGCAAATGATGCTACGATCATTCCTAGAATGGCATGAAAGCATACACGCAATCCAATAAACTAACAAAAGCTAACCCTCATGCAATGCACATGCAATGATTCAATCATGCAAGTATTTTTCCGACGCACAGTTAATTAAACAATTTAATTTTGAAATCTTGTGCAAATGTCGCAATTGATTACAAATATTGCAATGGAATTAAGCAAGTAATAATTACAGATTAATTGAGAGTGCGTTGAAAGTAAATGCAGGTGAATAGACGATGCACAATTAAGAGTGCAATAAGTCAAATAAATACAGGTTCAATAATTTTTCGGAATACAAATAGTTCTCGCATAATGCAGAGAAAATGAAACTATAATGTAAAAACTCACCAAGTACTCAATGTCGGAGGTGTTGGGGGTGATCCAATTCTGGTGGCGGTTGTGTGGAGGTGTAGACATTGTTGTTTAGGGGATGGCGGAGGGGAAATCAGGCTTGGGCGTGGTTGTCAGACCGGTGGAGGTTGTGGTGGTTGTGAAGGGTGTGGGGAGGCTGCGGTGGGACTAGAAGGGTCTATGGGCGGGGGAATAGTGAATTCAGGTTGTTGGAGGACTGGCTGTGGGGAAAATCGGGCTTGGGGTGGCTGTCGTGCTGGTGGAGGTTGTAGAGGGTGAGGGGAGCCTGTGGGGTGGCTATGGGGGTCTGGAAGGGAGGCTAGGGCAAGGGAATAGTGAAATCCATTGGCTAGAAGGGAGGAGGGACGGGGATCCGGCGGAGGGGGGGTCTTGTGGACGGGAAATGCGGCAGGAGGCGTCGAGGGGGATGGTTGTGATGGGGAGCCGTCGATTGAGATAAAGAAGGGAAGGTAGAAAGATGGTTGGGGCTAAATGGAATGGACAACTGCGTCGGCGGCTATTGTGGCCCTCGACTGAAGAAGAGGCTGCGACGGGATTCTGGAAGGACAGGGAAGAGGCGGACAGGAGGCGTCGGCACCCCTGGAGGCGGAACTCGATGGCTTCGCACCGCGCGGAATGCTTGGGGTCGCACCAAGCATTGATCGACAAGAGTTCGTTCGGCTCAATCCCTCGATACCCTTGCCCTAACCGGCCCTAACATAATATAGGGGGAGGGAATTAGGTTAGGTGATCTGATGGCTCAAATCGACCAATCAGATTACTTGACCTAATTCCCAAAATATACATCCAAAAATTAAAAACAAATACATGCAAAATTGTAGAAAAATGAGCCCGATGCAATCACGGACTCCGATCATCCATCTGACGGTCCAAAAATGTCGACATCGTAAGTCTCTCAAATGCGACGCTATCGATCTTCATCACTCTCTCTGGCTCAGAAACATTCATCTCCGGTGAATGGAGACTACAGGCTCCCGACGCAAGCCAGGTAAGACTCTATGTCGCTCCTGGTTGAGATCGTCTCCACATAATTTCATCGGTCCGCCGAAGTCCTCGAGAGTCCAACGCGCCAAATAAGCCTTCATAGGTGTAATCGGTAGGGACATAAGGATGACGGGAGGTACAAGAAAGGTTGTAGTGATGGTGGAAATTGAAGCCATAAGGAAAGGCTGTAGGTCCAAAACTAGGTGGCTCCACATCTAGAGTCAAGCCTTCAACATTAAGTACAAGATGAACACTAGCATTCCTAGTAATATCAAGCTCGAAGAAATTTGACTCAGACTTTCTCATGACAGTGTATGAACATATTCTTCTAACACTTAGATTCATAGCTGCCCCCAATGGGAACCTCTCAAATAATGTGCAAATCATCACCAATTCACCTTTCTTATACATTTTCTCTCATGGGATTACCCACGTTAGTTTTAAAATGTTCATTATTTAATATAATTTTACGTTCGAGTATGACATACAAATCATGCAACAAATGCAAATGATGAACCCAACAGATTCACTAAATGCAGACTCTGCGTGGCGGTGGAAGTCCCTAAAGATGGGTGGTTTATCAGGAGGTTCCATGGGCGGGGTGTAGAAATACTCACCATGTCTTCGACAAGCACCCAAATGACATCAACAGTGAGACACGATATCTTGAAATGCCACATGTCTCTCCAGGGACGTGAATCATCGAGGGGCTCTCCAGGTGGTTGATAGAAAAACTCATCATGAATGCGATCACCCGAAGGAATGTCGACGATAGTGACATAAGGGCGTAACTCAGGAAGTTCTCCTGGTGGTAAGTACGTAAATTTATAGTAAATACGACGATCACACGAATGAGGACCCAAGTCATTCATACTAAGGCCAAATGCTTCCCGGGGAGGGAGGCTCATCAAATGGATCTCCCCAGGTCTCGATGAGGGATTTATCGCGGAGGTCAACAAAAGTGGGATGATCCTCTAGATGAGAATCGTCGACAATGATAAAGTCATTAGGAACAGAATGACCCTAAACAGCTGAAGCAACTACCATAAAGTCAATATTGTTCTCACGGATCTCACTCATAAGGTGACTCGACACTTCCTTGTCATGAAGCCTTGATGAACAAGTACTCAAGAGCGAGCTGACGGTATAGGAAGTATCTAAATCAACACATGGGATATGGGAAGGAAGTGTGGTTGTAGGATCAATGGATCGCTCGTACTCACTCTCATTCGGGTTTGCAAGAAATGAGTCAGAATCCAATGACAGAACACTCATCGGATAAAGTATCTCACTGGAGTGGGATAACTTTTTACCATCAGTCATGTCATTCGTGTCCAAGGGGACATGAGTAGGCAGGATGGTGGCCTCGGGCCGAAGAGGACTTGTGGAGGGATGGTCTCGACTAACTCTAACGGATCTCAAGGATTGTTTATAGTGAATGGCGAGCTTGTATGTCTAATCGAGGGACTTTAGGTAGTGATATGTCAACTCAGTACATATCTCAGATCGAAGCCTAGAACGAAATCGCGGAGTGGTCATAGCTGGCTTCTCTTGGATGTTTCTCCTCACAACTAACTCATCAAAATAATCCTTGTACTTAGCGACGGATAGGGATCCTTGCCGATGGGTAAATAATTTATCGAGCAAGCGAATCTGATACCACGCTGACAAATACCTTTGACACAACCTTCGTTTCATCTCTACCCAGCTAGTGATGCGGTGAAGATGATCTCGCTGGCAGGTTCTCTCAATACCAGACCAATATACCCGCTCCTGACTTAGAGTCTAAGTTTCGAAAATTTAATGCGTCGTTCACCGAATAACTCAAAATGATCGAGGTAATATTCCATGTCCACGAGCCAATGACTGAAAGACTCGGGACTCGAAGAACCATCAAAAGATGGGGTAACAACACAACCTACACTCGAGATCTCTCTCAAAACGATGATCCTCGTGATAATCATCTCTATGATAATCCAGTCGTGTCGAAGGATAATCACGATCCGCTCGAGCGCAAGGATAGGGACGACAATAATCATCATATTGATTGTCTCTAGCATAGTGGGATCGCGTCGAGGGGTCAACACAATCTATGGAAATGGTGTGTTGCGATCGAGAATAATCATCGTAGTAACTTAAGGATCTCTCTGAAGAGGCTCTATGGTATCGGGTGTAGATAAACTCTGGATCCCCAAATAGAGAAGAGGAATGACGGCGATAACTAGCCATAAGAACCTATAGACTCTACTACTATGTATCAAAATTATGTTAGAACCTGGGGCTTTGATACCAATCTGACACAGGACGAATCTATATGTGACGGACTTAAGATGCTTTAACTCTAAATGCAATACAAGCGAGCATACGACAGACGCAAATGAAGCTACGATCAACTCTAGAATATCATGAAAGCATTCACGCAAACCAATGAACTAGCGAAGGATAACCCTAATGCTATGCACATGCAATGGTTCAATCATGCAAGTATTTTTTCGACTCACAATTAATTAAACAAATTAATTTTAAAATCTCGTGTTGGTGTTGTAATTGATTACAAATATTGCAATTGATGTAAGTAAGAATTACAGATTAATTGAGAGTGCATTGAAAGTAAATACAGGTGAATTAATGATGCACAATTAAGAGAGCAATAAATCAAATAAATACTAGTTCAATAATTTCAAGAAATACAAATAGTTCTCGTATAATGCAGAGAAAATGAAACTATAATGTAAAAAACTGAACAAGTACTCGATGTTGAATGGGGAGATCCAATGGTGGTGGTAGTTATATGAAGGTGTATACAGTGCTGTTTGGGGGCTGGCAGTGGGGAAAATTAGGCTTGCGGATGGCTCTCGGGTTGTTGGAGGGTGCGGGGAGGTTTGTTGGAGCATGCGTTTCGCACTCCTCCGGTTTGATAATAACAAAGTCCCGTTTGTATTTGATTCTATTTTTATTACTGGTGTGCAGATAACAGGTATGAGATGTTCACATTTTTGCTGGAGCTAAATTTGAATGTAGGAAAATTTCACTGTCGGAAAATTCCGACAGCTGATGTCGCCCAGGCGACAGCAGAGAAGTTACAACTACTTCCCTCCACGGCAGCACGACGAAAGGCAGTTTTGAGCTGTCGGAAATCCGACAGCTATGTCGCCCAGGCGACAGCTCGGAGGTTACAACAACTGCCCACGACACCACCCACGACCGGCAGTTTTGCGCTGTCGGAAATCCGACATCGATGTCGCCCAGGCGACAGCTCGGCGGTTACAGCAACTGCCCGCACGACGGCACTCCAGCGGCAGTTTAGCGCTGTCGGAAAATTCCGACAGTCGATGTCGCCCAGGCGACAGCGATTTTCTATAAAATGACTCCTTGTGTTCGTGCATTCCAAGTATTGAGAATTCCAAGTTCCTTCCTGAGTGCTTACGAACCAGAGAGCTCCAGAACCTCTTCAACTCTCATTTGTGCAAAGAAGGATTGAAGATTGAAGACGAGATCGGGCGCGTTTCTACATCAACGATCATCTCGAGGCTTCAACCATCTTTTCAGAGATCTGAAATTCTAGGGAGTTGTTCTTTTCATATTGTATTTTCATTTACACATTTTTCATTTTGTATTGGTAGAGAAATCGTCGTCTTGCGTGCGGCGTCTAAGTCCTTGTGTGGCTTAAGGGAAAATTGCTTCCTTGTGCGGAGCGTCCAAGTCCTTGCGTGGCTTGGTGGGAAATCGTGGCCTTGTGTGCTACGTCTAGATCTTGGGAAGATCTAGAGGATAGGCTTGGGCTTGGTCTTGGGAGAGACAAGTGATAGCCTTCCGATCCTTGGGAGAAGGATTGGTAAACCAAAATTGTTGAATTTTTATTAACATAATTGTGCCTTGATCTTAAGCATTGTTAAGATCATTTTTATTGTATGCAAATTTTATGATTAATATAATTATGTCCTTTTCTTTAATTACATATTTGGTGGCATAATCTTTATCTTAGAAATTTGTGTTTGATTTAATACGAAAATTGCATTGGTTTGAAAGTGTTTATAAGTAATTTCTTAGTAAAGTAAAATTTGCCAAAAAAATTATTAAGTAAAAATTATATTTTAAACACACCCTTATTCACCCCCCCCACCCCTCTAAGGGCGTCACACGATCCAACAAGTGGTATCAGAGATAGGTTTCTCCAAAACGGTTTTACCACCGGGAGTAATGGCGCACAACGATCACGCGTTCGTTGAGGGGCAAGGAATCAGTAGGCCACCACTTTTTACGGGCACGGACTATAACTATTGGAAAACCCGAATGCGGTGTTTTCTAATAGCTCTCGACATGGAAGTTTGGAATATGGTCGAGACGAGTTATTCTTCCCCAACAATTGTTGTAGGAGATGTAACTATGGTCAAACCCAAAGACAAGTGGGATGACAATGATAAATTAAGATGTAAAAACAATGCAAAAGCCATGAATGCTTTATTTTGCGCACTAGATCGCACTGAATTTAATAGAGTTTGTGTTTGTGATACTGCATATGAAATTTGGAATCTTTAGAAATCACTCATGAAGGTATTTCGCAGGTAAAGGATTCAAAGCTATTTCAACTGGAGTCAGAATTCGAAAGATTCAAAATGGAGGTGGATGAAGAAATTGATACAATGTACACACGATTTACTAAAATCGTGAACGATTCAAAGATGTTGGGTAAGGTTTTCTCCAATGGAGATTTAGTGAGGAAAATCTTAAGATCACTTCCCTCGAAGTTCAATCCTAAAGTGACTGCAATTTCTGAGTCACATGATCTTAAGACCTTACAATTGGAGAGTCTCATTGGGAATCTAAAAACCCATGAAGTGGAGTTGAAGATTCAAAGCCAAGAGTACAATTTGGAGCCCAAAAAGAAAAGCTTGGCGTTGAAATCTAAAAAGGAAGTTGAAACTGAATCTGAAGATAGTGAGGAAGATGAGGAATGACTGTTTGTGAGGAACTTTAAGAAGTTTATGAGAAATCCGGAGAGGAGAAATTCATTTAAGAGATTTTTCAAAAAGAATGATTTTGCCTACCAAAAAGGCAAAGGAAAAATGGAGAATAAAGAGGAGCGTCCGCTACCGGAGTGCTACCATTGCAAGAAGATTGGTCATATCAGAAGCAAGTGCCCAAAGTATCTAAACGAGCAAAAAGCAAAGAGGCACGATAAAAGTTACAAGAAGAAAGTGTTAAAGGCAGAGACTTGGGATGATTCTTCGTCTGGTGAAGAAAGTGATTCCTCAACACAGGAGGAAGAGGAGGCAAATGTCTGCTTGATGGGGAAAGAAAATGCGTCATCTGACGACGATTGCAGTGTCCAAAGCGACACTGAGGTAACTCCTCCATCTTATGAAGATTTATATTCTGAATTTATGAAAACTTGCAAATTTTTGGATAAAAGCCTAAAACAAATTGATTTTTTAAAATCTGAAAACAAAGTTCTTTTGAAAGTAAATAAAAAGTTATCAAATGATTTGAAATCTATTGGGAACGAGAAAGAAATTTGTCAAGAGTGTGATCACTCTTCGACAAGGATAAAAGAACTTGAAAACACTATTTCTAAGTCCGATCAAAAAATTGATCACAACTTCTAAAAGAGAAAAAAGATTTAGAAAAAGTTGTTAAAATCTCTCATTCTCAATTAGAGAATTATAAGAAAAGTGTTGCAAATAGATGTGGCATGATAGTAAAAGAAAATTCAATTTTAAAGTCCAAAGTAAATGAGTTGAACATGGCAATTGGAAAATTTGGTGTTGGAAAAAAATCTCTGGATATGCTTTTAGCCAACCAATGCCATGAGACAGCAAAATTTGGGCTAGGATACGTTTCTGGAAGCTCTGGAGGCTGTCGGAAATTTCCGACAGCTGCTGTCGGAACCAGCGACAGCTCCAAGTTCAGAAAACCTGTTTTTCAAAATGAAAATTTTTCTAAGTCCACACATAAAGATGTTTCCACCAGCAAGAGTCCAGAGAAACCATTGAAAAATGATTCCTCACCATTCATTGTGTGTGCCAAATGTCATCGATTTGGTCACATCTCGGGCTCATGTTGGAAGAAAGGAAAAGTTAATGTTAAACAAATCTGGGTACCTAAGGCGTCCACCTATACAATGGGATCGACCACTTGGGTAACCAGATCTTTACTCTCATCATCTTTTTAGGTGTGCGTGCAGGCTAGCAACAAGGAAGACGTGTGGTATTTGGACTCTGGATGTTCAAAACACATGACGGGCGATAAATCAAAGTTCCTTAGCTTGGAGATGAAGAAAGGTGGAACAGTGACATTTGGAGATAATGGCAAGGGTAAAGTCAAAGGCATTGGAGTAGTAGGTAACGAAGAATTTAAAATTTCAAATGTTTTATATGTTAAAGGTTTGAAACATAATTTAATTTCTATTAGTCAACTATGTGATAAAAATCTAAATGTTCTATTTGACTCTAGCTCAAACCTTTGCAAAATTATTGATTCTAAAACAAACGAAATCGTACTTACTGCACCAAGAATAAACAATGTCTATACAATCACTTTTCATGATTTATCTCATTCTACACTTAAATGTTTTATTTCAAAGAATGATGAACTTGAATTATGGCATAGGAGACTAGGACATTCTAGTGCCAAACGCATAGTAAAGCTTTCTAAAAATAAAATTATAAAAGGTTTGCCAAATTTGAATGGAAAGCTTTCTTCATTATGTTCACCATGCCAAAAAGGAAAGTTTACATAATCATCTTTTAAAAGCAAAAATGTTATTTCTACTACTAGACTTTTACATTTATTACATATGGACTTGTTTGGTCCAATTTCTACACAAAGTCTAGGAGGTAGAAAATATACGTTTGTTATTATTGATGATTATTCTAGATTTTGTTGGACATTGTTTTTAAATTCAAAATCTGATGCTTTTGATGAATTTGTAAAACTAATTTCACGTATTCGAAATGAACTTGATTTAAAAGTAAAATGCATTAGATCAGATCATGGAGGAGAATTTGATAATGAAAAATTTATTTCATATTGTAATGAATTTGGGATAAAACACGAATTTTCTGCTCCTCGCACACCACAACAAAATGGTGTAGTGGACAGGAAAAATAGAACACTCAAGAATTAGGACGTACTATGCTTTGTGAATTTAAATTGCCAAAATATTTTTGGGCCGAAGCGATCAGTACTGCATGCTATATTATTAATCGTGTCATGATTCGTCCTACATTACAATTAACTCCTTATGAAATTTATTTTCAAAGAAAACCAAATGTATCTTACTTTAAAGTTTTTGGTAGTAAATGCTTTATTTTGAATACAAAAGATAACTTAGGCAAATTTGATGAAAAATGTGATGAAGGAATTTTCATTGGTTATTCTTCAACTAGCAAGGCATATAGAGTTTATAATAAACGTACTAAAGTGTTTGAAGAATCTATTCATGTAAAATTTGATGAAAACATTTATTGTGTTGAAAATACTAAAGTTGCAGGTAATGAGAAAAATGAAGAAGATGTGGAACAAAATCTGAAGAAAAATGATGATGATAATGATGAAGAAAAAGTAGAGAAAGAAGATGAAAAAGATGGTGAAGAAGAAGAAGAACAAGGATATGTACCTCCAACCGAGCTAAGGTTCTCAAAAGATCATCCGCAAGAACTTGTTATTGGAGAACCATTAAATGGGGTACGTACACGTTCTAGTTTACATGAAAGTTTTTCAAATTTATGTTTTGTCTCAAATATAGAACCAAAAGATGTTGCCACCGCTTTAAATGATGAATCTTGGTTTCTAGCTATGAATGAAGAACTTAACCAATTTGAAAGAAATAAAGTTTGGATTCTTGTAGATAGACCTAGTGATCATCCTGTAGTAGGAGTCAAATGGATTTTCAAAAACAAATTAGATAGTGACTCTAGGGTCACTAGAAATAAAGCTAGGCTTGTAGCGAAAGGATATAATCAAATTGAAGGGATAGATTTTGATGAAACATTTGCACCCGTAGCACGATTGGAAGCAGTTAGAATTTTTGTTGCATTTGCTAGTCATAAAAGGTTTAAATTATTGCAAATGGATATTAAAACTGCATTTTTAAACGGGTTGATTAAAGAAGAAGTTTATGTTGAACAACCCCCAGGACTTATAAATGAAAAATTTCCTAATCGCGTATATAGATTGCTAAAAGCTTTGTATGGTTTAAAACAAGCACCACGAGCATGGTATGATAGATTGACTATATATTTATTACAAAATGGTTTTAAAATGGGTGGTGTTGATTGTACACTCTTCATTAAGCAAGTAAATGATGATTTAATTGTTTTACAAATTTATGTTGATGATATTATTTTTGGAGCCACTAATGAAGAATTGTGTAATTATGTTGTAAAAATGATGAAAAGTGAATTTGAGATAAGTATGGTAGGAGAATTAAAATATTTCTTAGGATTTCAAATTGTTCAAAAACATGATGGAGTTTTTATTAACCAATCAAAATATATTCATGATGTTTTAAAACGATTTGGATTTGAAAATCTCAAACAAGCAAATACTCCTATGAGTGTATCTTTAAAATTAGGAAAAGATGAAAATGGAATATCAATAGATCAAACTTTATATAGAGGCATGATAGGTTCACTTTTATATTTAACTGCTTCTAGACCGGATATTATGTTTTCAGTTTGTTTATGTGCTATATTTCAAGCCGATCCCAAAGAATCACATTTAAAAGCGGTAAAAAGAATTTTTAGATATTTAATTGGCACATCTAAACTTAGTTTATGGTATCCTCATAGCAATGATTTTACTCTTTTTGGCTACTCTGATTCTAATTATGCCGGTTGTTCACTAGATAGGAAAAGCACTAGTGGCACTTATCACTTTTTAGGCCCTTCACTCATTTCATGGTCGAGTAGGAAACAGAATTCTGTTGCCCTCTCAACCACCGAGGCCGAATACATCGCACTTGGTAGTTGTTGTGCACAAGCTCTTTGGATGAAACAAACTTTAGAAGACTTTAATATTAAACAACAAACTATTGAATTATGGTGTGATAATAAAAGTGCAATTGATTTAACATACAACCCGGTCCATCATTCAAGGTCTAAGCATATTGATGTGAGACATCATTTTATTAGAGATCATATTAAAAATAACCACATAAAAATTTCATTTATAGGCACGGATAATCAACTAGCGGATATATTCACTAAACCGTTATCGGATTCCTGTTTTTCTATGCTTAGGCTAGAATTGGGAATCCTAGACATTTCTCAATGAATATATCACTACTTAAAACCTATAAAATTAAAAAAAATCATCACAAAACCTATACATTTTAAAAAAAAGAAAAAGCCTAAATTTTAAAATCAAACCATAGAATTTCAAATGACTTAACAAAAATTCAAACATCATTAATATTACATCACTATTGTTCCAATAAAAACAGTAGAAAACAACATTAGTTTCAAGTTCATTAACAGAAAACAACATCTGAAGAAGTTCACTGTCGCCCAGGAGACAGTGGATGTCGGAAATTTTCGACATCAGTCAGCAGCAGCAGCCTGATGAAACTACTCAGAATCCTCAAAACCAGCCCCGCTGCTCTCTGGACAATCTTCTGGAGGTCCTCGTCTCACGGCCTTACCACGGCGAGTCCGCCTCACCGATTGGCGTGGCGGTTCTTCGTCTGGAACTTGTCATTCGGCCTCTTCCTCCGGAGTTGGCTTTAACTTCAGACCTTTGACAAGAAACTTCATAAACTTCTGCATTCGACTACGGTCCTTTTTCACTTCTTTCTTGTGATCCTCTAATGAATCACGTAAATCATCAATGGACTCTCGTAGTGATCCTGCCCTAGGCATCGGCGGCTCTCTAATCTCAATTCCAGGATGGGCCTTTTTCTGCGTCTTCTTCACTTTCATCGTACCCGTATAATATATCTCCGGATAACAATCATCAAAATAAGAATCTTGAGCTATCCATCCGTACTTCTTATATAATATACGCTGAATTATCGCCCCCATTGGCAGCGTGTGAACCTTCACCCATTTTGGATGCTTTAATCTAAACGCATACCGAATCTGGGAGAGTATGAAGTCCGCCACATCGAAAAGTTCATCCTCCATAATGAAGTAAGTAATGAGGGTCAACTGAGCCGTGATACTTCTTGTATCTCCACTCTTCAACATGACTGAGTTCCTTAATATATCTTGAACTAAAAAAGCATCCGGAGTGAGTGACGTAACTTCAGTGGTTAGAGTCTTCTTTTGACTCCCATGTAAACTCATGTTTACAAGGGTCCAATCTCTATCTTTTCTATAACTCTCCACTATATCCGACATATTTTCACTCATCACTAGTCTGAATTCCTCTCTTAGATCAACATGTGTTATTTCCACATGTTGACCTTGGATTCTTGATCTAACTCCCCCATCCAATTCAGTGTAATTGGGATCTTCCAAATGATTATAGAATTCTCGAACCAAAAAGGATGAAAACGAATCTGCTGTGATTATTGAGAGTATACCTGCATTCGCAAGCCGATCATAGATATGATCATGCTTCGGCGAATCAAATTCAACATATTTTGCTACTCCAACTATGGTTTTCTCCACCCCAGGGTACACTTGATACGAACTATGCGCATCTTCAGAAGTACTTCTTCGCGCTTTAGAACTGGAAGCCATTCTGCAAATAACATATAAAAAATGGATTAAACATGTGCTGTGCACTGGAACACTGTCGCCCAGGCGACAGTGACTGTCGGAAAATTCCGACAGTACTTCAGTAAACTTCTCTTGAAATTTTTTACATAAACTTCCAGATCTACTCAATATCAAGTTTTATTTAAACATCAAGTTTTAAAAAATATATATATAATATTTTTTCAAATCTACATCTTCTCCATATCCTTACTATTCATCATCTTCAACCTTCTTCCAAAAGCAAATCTTCCATTTTTAAAAAAATTCTACTATGTACAAATGCAAAACTTCAACCAAAAAAAAAAACAACACAAAATCAAAACATTTTTCACCAAGATCCAACCAGATCCCCTTGATTTACACTAGATCTACACTTTTAAAACACAAAACTTCCAAGATCTACACCATTCATCAAAGGGAAAATAAAAAAACAAACATCTTTTATCATCTCCCCTTTCTAAAATCAAAAATCCCTAAAAAATTTTGAGTCAAAACACTTAAAAATCAAAAATCATACCTTAGATCTAGGATGTCGCCGAACTCCGACAGCCTCCTCTCGTTTTTAACTCCAGGAAATGATGCACAATAGGGTTTGACTCGGTCCAAAGCCGTATTTATATTTTTGGTTGTCGCCCAGGCGACAGTGACTGTCGGAAATTTCCGACAGCTCACGATTTGATTAATCTTCAGTTTTTGGTCCCTTTGATGCTTTACAATAGTTGTATGTCCTAATTAATGCTACAACTCATGAATTGATGTCAAACCATGTGCTTTTTATTCTAACAAATGACTCTTACATGATTATATGATTTCATTTCCAAGCTATCACCGTATTGACACTCCTACTTAGTTGCTTAGACCATTGGAAATTGTTTTCGCATGCCTCTAAGTATGAGAAATTGTTTATCTATCATAATGAACTATCACGTTCTTTTGATCAATACGTATGTCTTTTTATTTAATACATACATGAATCATATTTGCTTTAACATAATACAATAGCACTTCATAAATACAACTTTCAACCTTGATTTGTTAGCACAACAAAATATACACCATCTTTTGCGATTCAAGTGAATTCGGAGATCCTTAGTCAATTAAAAAATTATTAATATCTCAAAATTAAGATATCACAAATATGTGATCAAAAAAATATAAGGTTAAAATTAAAGACAAGGATACTCCACCAAGCACTACTTACCCTCCTGATAAGTCTTAATGAGCATTGTGAGGTTAAGCACCTTGGAAAGAATTGTAAAGTGTCTTGTGCAAAAGAAAAATGGTTTGATATTCTTCTTGTGCTATATCTTCAACGTAAAAGTTGAATTTATATGCTTCTATTATGTTCTCCATTTCATGATCATGTACATTAAATAACTTCATATGTTTGATCTAAGTATCACATGTACACATCATTATGTTATATAAACATTCATCTCATGAGAATTGGACCGAAAATATTCCAAATTTCTATCCACTATTGTGTCTTTCTATGATACTTTCAAATGAATTTAATCATGTTTAAGTTATTTTATTTTCTTACTTCATATGGCTATACCGTCTTTTCATGAGTTTATTCATACTATGGCATATTACTATTATTTCATGAACTTCAATCATTTCACACATGTGCTTCCGCTTACTCTTCATTTCTACATCCTCTTACGAACTACTCTCTTATCTCTTCTTAACTTTTGCTAATACCAAAAAGGGGAGAATTAAAAGTATAAAAAGAGAAATCACAAATCTATTACACCTAAATAGTCCACCTAAACAATACATCATTTTAACTTACTTTAACATTTAGGGGGAGCATTCATTTAGGGGGAGCTTTCATTTAGGGGGAGCTTTCATCTAAAGGGAGATTATTTATTTTAAGAGAAATATATCATGTTATTTTTGTGCACACACCAAATGTTAAAATCAACAATCTAAATAGACATGATTTCTTTTTTATACGAATTTGTTATTATCAAAAGGGGGAGATTGTTGGAGCATGCGTTTCGCACTCCTCCGGTTTGATAATAACAAAGTCCCGTTTGTATTTGATTCTATTTTTATTACTGGTGTGCAGATAACAGGTATGAGATGTTCACATTTTTGCTGGAGCTAAATTTGAATGTAGGAAAATTTCACTGTCGGAAAATTCCGACAGCTGATGTCGCCCAGGCGACAGCAGAGAAGTTACAACTACTTCCCTCCACGGCAGCACGACGAAAGACAGTTTTGAGCTGTCGGAAATCCGACAGCTATGGCGCCCAGGCGACAGCTCGGAGGTTACAACAACTGCCCACGACACCACCCACGACCGGCAGTTTTGCGCTGTCGGAAATCCGACATCGATGTCGCCCAGGCGACAGCTCGGCGGTTACAGCAACTGCCCGCACGACGGCACTCCAGCGGTAGTTTAGCGCTGTCGGAAAATTCTGACAGTCGATGTCGCCCAGGCGACAGCGATTTTCTATAAAATGACTCCTTGTGTTCGTGCATTCCAAGTATTGAGAATTCCAAGTTCCTTCCTGAGTGCTTACGAACCAGAGAGCTCCAGAACCTCTTCAACTCCCATTTGTGCAAAGAAGGATTGAAGATTGAAGACGAGATCGGGCGCGTTTCTACATCAACGATCATCTCGAGGCTTCAACCATCCTTTCAGAGATCTGAAATTCTAGGGAGTTGTTCTTTTCATATTGTATTTTCATTTACACACTTTTCATTTTGTATTGGTAGAGAAATCGTCGTCTTGCGTGCGGCGTCTAAGTCCTTGTGTGGCTTAGGGGAAAATTGCTTCCTTGTGCGGAGCGTCCAAGTCCTTGCGTGGCTTGGTGGGAAATCGTGGCCTTGTGTGCTACGTCTAGATCTTGGGAAGATCTAGAGGATAGGCTTGGGCTTGGTCTTGGGAGAGACAAGTGATAGCCTTCCGATCCTTGGGAGAAGGATTGGTAAACTAAAATTGTTGAATTTTTATTAACATAATTGTGTCTTGATCTTAAGCATTGTTAAGATCATTTTTATTGTATGCAAATTTTATGATTAATATAATTATGTCCTTTTCTTTAATTACATATTTGGTGGCATAATCTTTATCTTAGAAATTTGTGTTTGATTTAATACGAAAATTGCATTGGTTTGAAAGTGTTTATAAGTATTTTTTTAGTAAAGTAAAATTTGCCAAAAAAAATTATTAAGTAAAAATTATATTTTAAACACACCCTTATTCACCCCCCCCCCCCCCCCTCTAAGGGCGTCACACGATCCAACAAGGTTGTGGGGTGGCTGTGGAAGGACTGGAAGGGGGCCAGGGGCCGAGGAATTGTGAAATCCGACGGATGGAGGGCTGGCATGGGGGAAAATCGGGATTGAGGGTAGCTGTCGGGCTGGTGGAGGTTGTAGAGGGTACGGGGGGGCTATGAGGTGGTTGTGGAGCGAGTTAGGGGAGGGGAATAGTGAAATATGGAGTCTAGAGGGGAGGAGGGATGGGGATCCGACAACTGGGGGGGTTCTTGTGGACGGGAAAGGTGGCCGGGGCCGTCGAGGGAAAAACCGCAAGTTAAGGCGAAAAGCACGCACGAGTGAAAAAATGTGCGCTCGGGCAAAAAAAATACACGCACGGTCGAAAACGCGCGCCCGAATGAAAAATGCTCGTCTTTTTGAGAAATATTCGCCCGAGCGAAAAAAACGCGCCCGTGAACGAAAAACGCGCCCCAGGCAATAAACGTGCATCGGTCGGAATTATACAATTCTTGTATAGATTGGATAGAATTGGCTTTAGTTCAAAATGAATTCCATATAATTCATTAAAATTCCAATTCCAACGTTCAAGCGCGCAAATGAACGACAAAATTGGAATTAGACCTTTAATTCCAATTCCAGGAGCTCAATTCCATCCATTCGAACGGACCCTAAGGGAAACGTTCACTCTTCATATGGATATTCAATCAAATTCAGTAGGATTGTTTATTATCTTATCTTATCATCTGTCATGTTCTGAATCATGTTCCATTCTCTTTAGCACGAGTTCATCGCCCTTTTCATAATAGGATCTTTTACTTATCGATCTTAGAATCCTTTTAGTTATGTCAGTACTGGGAGTTTTGGTGTTGAAGGACTCTCTTATGCATACTGGTTGTAATGGTAGTTGACAACTTGAAGAGTTTGAATCTATAGTAGAAGTATACATTCCTATTATAACATATTTGAATCTAATTATGGATATGGCCTAATTAACAGAGGCCAAAGTTTGATTTCTTATAGAACCAAATGTGGAATGACTCTTACCAGTTCACTTCTACGTCTCGAGGTATGAAATGAGTTTTTAGTTTTGTTGCCTAGTCGATTAAGAAAATTATGAGTTTTAGTATCAGTTATGATGTGCTTCTAGTTTGAGGCATGTTGAAATCAGAAATACTTTTTAAGAGGTACCATTAGTTTGAGAACTTTCAGATATTTTTCCCTGATGAGCTACTGATGCCTCTCAATCATGTCATAGAGATATATGCCCGAAACAAACTCCTTAAAATTTTACCCATTAGCAAATCTTTTACATCATGACACCCTGAGTAATAGCATAGTCGATAGTTCAACACCATGAGCTTGCTCGAGTTGATATTATTAGGTGTAGCAGCACTTCATTTAAGAATGACTCGTCTTTTGTCATTAAGGATGACAATTTAGGTTGTTCGTCAGCCATCATGAGTTGTATAAGTTCACAAGTAAGAATAAATAAGAACTCCCTAAGATTTATGGTTTTAACGGTCAACTTGAAGATTTTTGTACCTTCTTTAACTTAAATTTTAGATAAGATTTCCAGCAACTACAAAATGATAAAGAAGACATTTATTAGTCAACCTTCAACGCTGAGGTTGGGCACTACGAGTCAGTGGGTATGCCCTTCAGGCTGTGCAGTTCCCCTGCATAGATTGTTGAATAAGGTGTTTTGAGAATTTCTAGATTGGAAGGATGATTTTGAGTGCTCTTAGAGAATATCATTGATTCTATATGTAAAGTTGCCTAAGTGCAAGTCCCACTTACATAAGTTGGACTTTTGAGACACGTTGTCGAGATCCAAAGTTGTTATGGAGGCCCGCAATCTTCTTGGATTAACAAGTTAGTACTGGAGATCCATTAAGATTTTCATGAAGATAACGCCATCTTTGAGTTCACTTATCAGGAAAGTGGAAAGTCTTCAATTGGATAGTAAATGTTGGTTAGTATTTAAGAAATAAAAATTCAAACAAAGAGAACGCTAATATTATACTTGCCTTCAAGAATAGAGATATTTCATCTTTGTAGTGATGCTTCAGGCAAAGGTTGGTGATGCGTTTTTAGGAAGCATAAGAACGTCTTAGTGTTTGCATCCAGACAATTGAAAATTCAGGACGGGGATATTCAGAAGATAGCTTTTAGCACGAGGTATAGGCATTATTAGTTTGTAGTTATGCCGTTCGGGCTAACTAATGCCCCGTCTGCCTTTATGGACTTGATGAACAAAGTGTTTCGGAAATTCTTAGACCGATTCGTTATCGTTTTCACTAATGATATTCTGGTTTATTAAAGAGTCAAGAAGATCATGTTGAGCATCTCAGGACAGTTTTGAGTACACTCAGGGAGAATCAGTTGTACGCAAAATTTTCTAAGTGTGAGTTTTAGCTTTTAGAGGATACCTTCTTGGGACATACTATCAGTCAGAGAGGTCTAGCAGTGGATTCAAAGAAAATAGAAACAATCCGAGATTGGCCAAGGCCGAGTCAGCCACTGAAGTTCGCAGCTTTCCAGGCTTAGCGGGTTACTATAGGGGATTTATCAAGGACTTCTCAAAGATAACTTTACTGATGACTATGCTCACCAGAAAAGGAAAAGTCTTTAGTTGGACAGTTGAATGTGAGCTTGCATTTGAGGAGTTCAAGACCAGACGGATGACTGCACCAATTTTATGTTTACGTTCGGGAGTAGAGGGTTTCCAGATCTATAGTGATTCTTCGGGTCTAGGTTTGGGTTGTGTGCTTATGCAACATAGAAAGGTAATATTTTGTGCACGAAAAGAATTATTCTGACAATTAAAGGACCAGGAGAAGAATTATTTTGTACACAACTTGGAACTAGCAGCCGTCATTTACACATTAAAGATTTGGAGACACTATCTCTATGAAGTTCATTATGAAGTTTTTACATATCTTAAAAGTCTCCAGTATATCTTTAATCAGCAAAAGCTCAATATGAGGCAGCGTAGGTGGATAGAGTTTCTGTCAGGTTACGATGTGGGTATCCTGTACCACTTGGGGAAAGCAAATGTGATACCAGATGCTCTTAGCAGAAGAAGTTTGAGTTATTTCCCTCTTTACTCAGCAGGAGGATCTAGTGCGAGCTCTAGATAGACTGGAAACCAGTGTGATACCGCGCACCAGTATTAGTTCTGCAAGTTTGAGTTGGATAGAAATCACTTGTGACATTAAAGATAGAATCAGACAGGATTTGTCCTTAGATCTGAAGATGGCAGAGATTTAGGAGTTGACTCGGGCAGAGGTCAGAAAGAGAAGTTAGTAATTCATGAGGGCTTACTGCTACATGACAGAAGAGTTTGTATTCCAGATGTTAGTCATCTTCGCGAGAACATACTCTTAGAGGCTCATAATTCTAGATACTCTATACATCCGGGTAGTATGAAGATGTATGCACATCTTAAGAGGTCAGTATGGTGGTAAGGAATGAAGGGCGATGTTACAGAGTATGTTGGAAATTGTGAAACGTGCACATTAGTCAAAGCCGAATGTCAGAGACCATGGGGCAAGTTGCAGCCACTACTTATTCCAGAGTGGAATTTTGAAGACATCGATGGATTTTGTGCATTGTCTCCCAAGGTCCAGGAGAGGGAATGATTCCCTATGGGTGATTGTGGACCGCCTTTCCAAGGTTGCTCATTTTATTCCTAATAGAAGTATTGATCAGGGTCCGAGATTAACTCAGTTATACATAGATGAGATAGTCCGACTGCATGGAGTTCTGAAGACTATCATTTCAGACAGAGATGACAGATTTACCTCTAAGGATTGGAAGTACGTTCATAAGCGTTTTGGGCACTAAGTTTGGGCTTAATGGTGTTTTTGTAATTAAGAAAAAGGGTTTAATCTCTCTTGAGCCAAGGTTTCTTCCCCCTTTTTCACATGGCAACTGCAGTTTTTAATTGTGAACCATGGTTCCTATAACCGAACCGCACTCCCTCATCGACAAAAACTTAACCTTTCTCCCTCTCTCAGCCGAAATGATAGAACCGCCGCACTCCTCCCCTCTCGCAGACGCCACGCGACTGATCGACTGGAGTCGTCGACCCTTGCTCCTTCGCCAGAAACCTCTGTCGACCACTCCTTCCACTGAGATGGCTCGGCAACAGCCCTCTGGGGCTTTTAGCGCCATTTTCTCCTTCGATCGAGCAGCATCGGGTCTCTTCTTGTTGATAGCAGTAATAGCAAGCCACAAAGGTTTCTTCTTCGGTGTCCTGGTCAGTCGTTTGCATCCATATTCAGTTTCAATATGCTCCTTTATGTTTCCTTTTGTAAGTAATCGATCCTTTTCCTGCATCTCAGTCGTAGTTTGGCTCGACTTACTGCTGTTGTCGGTTCCCCTCTCTCAAATCACAGTCGACTAGTGATTTTGGAGTCTTTCCTTCCTCCAAATCGAAGACAAACCGTTGTTCCTGTAAGTTTTCCCCCTTACAGTAAGGGTATTTCAGTTATTAGTAATTCCTTTATCCTTTCAATAGCCATGGATTTTTATTCGTATTATAATACCAGAAATTGTAGATCTCTATTTTTTGTTGGAAGAGAGTTTCAGCCCCTTTGCTTTTCCTTCTTAGAATTAGTCATTTCCGCTCTTTATTTAACACTTGAAAAGTGTAGTGTTTCCAACTAAATCCTAAAAAATTTATAATCAAGTAATTAGGGTTTATGTTTCACTTCAGATTTTGGGTTCGAGTTCGCATAAATCTGAGAAGAATACGAGCTTTACAAAATAATCTAGAAGGAACCATGCCACCACGCCGCGTCTACGAGCGCCGCAATACGTAGTTAAGAAACTCTATTCCTTTTGGCTAGACATACCACGTAGTACTACATGAAATGTTCTTTTATAGTTAAGAGAATACATGTAACCATGTGAAACCGTATGTATCGAGATCCAATAGTAGTTGATGATAAGAAATTATAAACCCATCAAAACGTCCAACTAATACGAGTTGATCATGTCTTAACATAAGTAATGTATTTTTCTTTCAGTTAGACCCCCACAAATTTTGTGAAAATATACAGTATATGTAATCGCGTAACTCTTTATGTATGCGAGAAACTACTAAACCACATGAGTATGTGTATAAGGTGGTTAACTAGTAAGAGACACGGTCTAAGACATTTAGATGAATAAGTATGCAATCCAATATCTAATGGAAAATAATAGGGAGGCACGATTGAGCCTTCCCCACGTGATAGATAGAGGCGCAATATCTTACTCAAAGGGCTTAGCAGACCTTATGAGTCTCGAGTTTGGGAGACGACACCCCATATAAAGATTAGTATATGTGAGCCCGTGTTCGTGAGACACTAGAACACATTTGTTCGTTAGTAAAGACTCAGATCGTTAGAATGCGCATAAGAATCTACTTAACCTAGAACAAGAAGGATAACAGTTTTAATACACCTAGAATTCAAGTGTATGCCGAAATATAGAAATTCCTATAGCTTAACGATTTCGAAACTTGAACAAAAATGTAGATTATGATCGCATTAGAATAGTCATTTATGTTTAAAATATTTTGATAAGAAAACATGCATAGAATTGTAGTAAATTTTTCCTCAGTTTAAAATGTTGTTTAATAGCATGCATTTTTCTTTCAGTTTAGTTTTAGTGTCACTAGGAGGAATAGTTTTTCTTACTCTCTAGTGGGCTGACCCATTTTCGGGCATTCTTTTTCAGGGGTAACATGTGGGTAGTTACACCTAGGATAAGCGTTCACGGTTCTCCATTTCTGTTTGCTTTTCATTAAGTTGTATTACCTTTCCCAGTTATTGTACTATTTCTGTCTATGAACTCAACGTAACCAAAATGTTTAAGATTTTCTATGTATCTGACAATATTTAGTATTTCAGTATTCAGATGTTTAGTTATTTTCAATTCTAGTTGGCTCCATGATTTCAGAAATTCGACACTTCTAACCCTTAGTTGCACACTTTTGCTTCCACTGTAAGTATTGTTTAATTATGCTTTCACTTAGTCATGTTTTGTACCAATTTTATTACTGTTACTTAGTTTACTTCTTATCACGGGTTCTGTCCGGACTGTTGATTATTGTTAAACTAGGTATGGGTGTTATACCGGTTTCATGAGGAAAATTGTCAGAGGGCAGAGGGGACACCATCGGAGGCCACTACAGGAGGTTTGTAACAGCGGAGATGCGAACGGTTGTTGCATCCAAGGTGGAGTGTCAGGTTCTCCCAAGATCTGTTGGCGGATCATCTCATAGGAACCTGGAAGACGGAGAAGATAGCAAACCACTAGGAATTCCTGAAAATATTTCTACTGAGTGGCGATGTCAGCAGAGATGGGGTGATGTTGAAGAAGTTTTGCACTGAGAGATTGAACTTCCTGATACGCATCATCGAAGGAGAGAGTTGGCTGAGCGAAGAGATCTTAATACAGGGTGTATAAGCGAGAGGTTTTGGTGCCCTTGGAGTAAAGGGAAGCAAGATGATCTCAGACTTCCTTCACAATGTCGTTATGGCGAATCATGCGCAAACATGCATCTGAAATGGTATTTGCAAGCCAGACGCAAACAACAGAATCACGTGCGTCGCAATCAGCATATGCGGGAGACGCGGGGTCAGGAGTGTCAGTGAGATGATGACATTTGCGTTGAGAGCTTACAAGGATTGTGAAAGAGGCACTCCATTCTGGATAATTAGGTCCAGTTAATTTTGATGTCATGCTAAGATTTTCGGAGACACTGGAAATAATTGTAGGAGGCGCAATGTTGGCGTGAGTAGGAGGCGCAATGTTGGAAGTGGTGGATTGGCCAAAGTGGAGAACAAGTAAGGTCGATGAGCACGGTAGTAGAGACGGCGACTTGACGGGGAGAGCTCGCAAAAGCAAGCAGGAAAAGACGGAGTTGCTGGAGAACTCGTAGAGAGACGGTGAGGTCGCAGGGGCAGAAGCCAGGAGAAGTCGCAGAAAGGGCTAGCGGTCACTAGGAGTGGATCATCGTGGGACTACGAGAGGATGCTCGAGGAAGGGACGCGCCTTCCGTGAGAGAAAGTCGCGGGAAGTACTCACAGAAGGTAATCATAGCCCGTAGGTCTCGCGCTCTGAACGACTGTGGGAAGCGCTCGCTGGAGCGAATCGTTCGTCGAGCGTTGTTGGGATGTATTGAGACACGCTGAGGCGGAGAGTACACCGAACAGTATCAGTGAGCTCTGCTTGGGATGGAATGACAAGCTCGACTGGGTGAGAACGGGATCGGCGAACTCAACAATAGGGATCAGCGCAGTTATGCAGGCAAGGGGTGGTGAGTTGGAGAGCTCAATTCCGCGAGTTCAGATCGGTGAGAGTCTCAGACGCGTGCAGCAAGGGGCCAAGGTCCTAGAGGCTGCGAATACGTAGAGCGGCGGGGTGAGGAGAGGCAAGTTCTTCTAAGTCTAGCAAAACCTATAAAATCTCATTGCGGGCTTCTATTTTGATCGTGGTTTCCAATCGGGCTGGGAAAGCAAAGTGGCGAGCTCATGATGTTGTTTGGCAAGTACCGTGTTGCGAGATTGTGTAAGACCTAGAGAGTTCACGTAAGACTTGACAGGTTTCATGCGAAGATCGGAAATATTCACTCGAGAGGAGAGGAGCGAGAGATGACATCATGCTCTAATACCATGTGAGAGTTTGATATAAAAAAAAATCATTCCAAAAAATCTAAATTATTACATGGGTGCTCCCCTCTGTATATAGAGTAATGGAGGAAGAAAATGTACATTTGGAGATGTGGGACTAAATACAAGATGGAGAAAATATACAAGGGCTCTTTTGTGGGCTTTTAATATTGTGCATATGTATTGTTATCATATTATATATATATTTATATATATATATATTATAAATAATAGTTGTAGATAGGAGTGCAAAAAATGTTTGGCAGGCCCGGGCTTTTATAGCCCCAGACTCAGTCCTGGGCTTGACTTTTGTCAAGCCAGGCCCAGCCTTCCATGCAAAAGAGGGTCTCCGGTGCCTGTCCCTGCCAGGCCAAGAATTGAAGGCCGAGCGGGTCATTTTTAAAAGGTTGCGCGCACCCAGCCAACATTAATGTTAGGCGGCCACTCACCATTAATTATGTTGGTCGTCCGCCCAACTATAAAGTTTGGCCTGGGCCGGGCACCAGGCCAGGCCTAGTATAAAAATGGGGGATATTTAGGGCCCCCAAGGTCTGGCCTTAGCCTAATCGGGCCGGAGCTTTATTTACACCTCTAGTTGTAGATAGAAGGTATAATTAAGATGAAATAATAGGGATAAAATTGGAAAGAAAAACGATTGATTTCTTTAATGCATAGTATAGATTAATATTGGCCCTGCATCTCGTAAAGGATGTCATAAAGTTTTTAATCTATTTATTTAAATTTTTTACTTTTCTTTTCTGTTTCTTTTCTGGAAAGGCAATTGCTTCTGCACATTTAATTGTTGTCATGGACAAAGGAAATGTAAGATGGACTGGGACCTTCCATGGCTTTCTATCATCTCCATTTTCAACGATATCCACAATGGAAGAGTCGAAGAATATTTTTTCGCAGTCATCTGAGATGAAAAGCAATTTAATTGCTTCGATTGAAATAAAATCCTACATAGAACAGGAGGGTGATCATATAGTTTCTTTAGATCAAGCCCAGGTTGTCGCAGAATCAGAGTTCAGGAAGGAGGGTAGAGTTGAATTTGATGTGTACAAGTGAGTCATACATTTTTGGAATGATGTTTTTGGAGGATCTCAAAAGCTTAATACCTCATGTATATCTGTAAACTGTACAGCATTCCAACTTGTCAATTACTTCATGAAATTTTTTGGCTCCACAGGAGCTATGTGGAATTTGCTGGCTGGCCTCTGGTTGTTCTTATTGGTTTATCCGCAATTTTTATGCAAGCATCTCGAAATGGAAATGATCTTTGGTTGTCTCACTGGGTTGATGCCAGTTCTGGAACAAATTCTACCACCTTTTACCTGGTAATGATCAAAATTGTCGATTTGGAGGAATTGAAAAAAAAGGATAAATAATGAACATTTTACATTTATGATGGTGGAAAATAACTCAACCAGTTAAGGATTTGTTGTGATCTGTTTGATGTCATGAAAACTGTTTCTGTCGGTGCTCACGTTGCTTCTTTGTTGATCTCTTTTTTAGGTAATACTCTCCATATTCGGTGTGTCTAATTCCATTTTTACCTTCATAAGAGCATTTTCATTTGCATATGCTGGCTTAAGAGCTGCAGTTCATGTGCATCTTGAGCTTCTTAATAAAATTGTCAATGCACCTGTGCACTTCTTTGACCAAAATCCGAGTGGACGTATACTTAATAGGTAGGTTTTTTTGTATTTGAATTCCTAGAATCCTCTCTATGCTTTACATTATATATTCGATGCATCTTTTGCTGCAGGTTTTCTTCAGATCTTTACATGATTGACGATTCCCTTCCATTTATTCTAAACATTCTCTTAGCAAACTTCTTAAGCTTGTTGGGCATTGTTGTTGTTTTGGTCTATGCACAGGTAAAGTAATAATATAATTTTGCAGCAGTGGATCCATGTTCTTTTTTTCCTTTTATGCAATGTATGTATAAGAAATACTCCTTCTAAATGGCTGCAGATAGTGGTCTTACTTCTCATATTTCCCTTCTGGTACATATACAGCAAATTACAGGTTCATGTTACTGCATTTTCCTGTTACTCAAGCATATCTTATTCTTTGAACTTTTTATTGTAGGAAGTTATGTAAAAGTTCAATCAATATTTTCTATTTGTTTGACAAAAAGTTTAGTGATATAGTATTCATCATTGCCGAAATCAGCATCAACTACATCTCATGTCAGTTCTTTTTTAAAATTTGTCATGTCTAGATTCATGTACCTAGAATCTATCAATTGTATTTAAATTTTATGTGAATTTTTGTCGTTCTTTATGTTCTGAGTTATAAGTGCCGTATGTTAAATTACTTTTCTATGTGGTGAATCGAGTCTATTATAGGCTCATTGTGTCCCAAGTATTATGAAAGTTTGCCTATATAATTGAGTCTAAGGTAAATATGAATAAGCTAAAGCCCAATGTGAACTATCCTTGAATCAGCCACTTCATCATTGGTCCCCACCCCTTCAATCGTTGGCCACCTCATCTGCTAACCTCTGGCCACATCACCATAAACCTCCTAAAGAAAATATTGTAGCGGAGAAATACCTATTGCCTCGCATGATATTTGTAGTCGAGTGGCTCCACCGATGCTTTCTCCTGGTTTGTCATGTATGTCATTATAAAGCCCTACTAAGCCCTAATTGAATATATACCACACTAATGTCGGTTCCAATTATCTTGAATAATATACCTCGCAAGCTAATTTTGTAAAGGTCATGAAGACACAACTTGATACCATTGTATTGTAACCCCCTCTTCCGGATAGAGTTTTAGTAAACAAATTCAAACTACAAATAGAAGAGTGAGCATGAAGCATAGTTTTTAGAATCCTCAGAGGCAATTATTCAACCAGTGTGAGAGCACCAGCGAGCTAGAGTGTCGAGAGTGTGCGAGAACAACCAGAGTAAATGTAATTTCGAAAGATAGAGGGGGGCAACCTGTACTTATGCAAACTCCCGAGGGAGGTTCCGGTAATTAACCCTATATGTATACACACACACACACACACACATATATATACACACACATATATACACACACACACACACACACACACACACACACACACACACACACATATATATATATCTGTGTGTGTGTGTGTGTGTGTGTGTGTGTGTGTGTGTGTGTGTGTGTGTGTGTGTGTGTGTGTGTGTGTGTGTGTGTGTGTGTGTGTGTTTATATATATACGTGTATATATATGTGTGTGTGTGTGTATATATGTGTATATATATATGTGTGTGTATATATATATATATTTCGGTCTCTCTTTACCTTTTATAAGTAAAGATAGGCATTAACATCTTTAGTGTCTCTTAAGTTTGACTAGTAACACACTGTTTCAATTATTATTTTTTATTATTATGATTTTCATTATTTCTCAAAGATATAAGCTCACATCTCTTACAGTTCTACTATAGGTCTACTTCCCGTGAGTTGCGAAGGCTTGACAGCATCTCACGATCACCCATCACACACACACACACACACACACACACAGATATATATATGTGTGTGTGTGTGTGTGTGTGTGTGTGTGTGTGTGTGTACATGTGTGTGTGTGTATATATGTGTATTTATATATATACGTGTATATATATGTGTGTGTGTGTATATATGTGTATTTATATATATACGTGTATATATATGTGTGTGTGTGTATATATGTGTATATATATATGTGTGTGTATATATATATATATTTCGGTCTCTCTTTACCTTTTATAAGTAAAGATAGGCATTAACATCTTTAGTGTCTCTTAAGTTTGACTAGTAACACACTGTTTCAATTATTATTTTTTATTATTATGATTTTCATTATTTCTCAAAGATATAAGCTCACATCTCTTACAGTTCTACTATAGGTCTACTTCCCGTGAGTTGCGAAGGCTTGACAGTATCTCACGATCACCCATCTATTCCTCGTTTACAGAAACGCTAGATGGCTCGTCAACTATAAGGGCATTTAAGTCAGAGGTAACAAAAATTAGTTCGTGCATTAATTTTCTTAGTTCTACCGTATCTTTTGTTTACTTTTATTTTGAAATATTAACAAAAGTCTGTTTTATTATAAATTTATTTTTAAAATTAAATCCAAATTTTCACTATCCAATGTGTATTCCAAAATAATCTCAATTTTCAGTTATTCAAAACCTCGTTTTTATCAATTTCAATGTAAGCTAGACTAGTCAACATCTGTGTCTTGATGCACCAACATGATTTTCTTTTTCGCAAATATTTTGTTTTTAATTTATATATGATTCCTAGATAAATGGATATATCTATTGTTGTATTGAAGTAAACAATAAATATGGGACTCTTGTAAATCAGTCCAATAATTCACTGTTATAGAATGAGGCTTTATCTTATTATATTTCATAAAATATCTTTTCTTTAAGGGCCAAAATACATTTTCTTTAAGGGCCAAAATACATCCCACCTATCTTCATCGTGTGCTTATGCGGTTCTTGATGTGCATGAGCACGCGTCTGTTATGGTACTAAATGTTATGGTCTTAATTTTAAGGCTTTTTATTAGTCACGCAGTCTTTTATTTTCGAGTTTTATTATGTATCCACCGAGTCTATGTTATGAGTCGTTAACAGTTTTTTTTTTTTACTTTTTGTGCCTTAATAATTTTTAGTATTTTTATAATAAGTCCAAGTGTTGGGACTTATTACACCTATGTCATTATGTATTAATATTTAAAGAATCCTAGGGTCACGAAGAAATAAAGCAAGAAGTAATATTTCTTCTTCCTCTTAGATTTTGGTTTTTGTGCCTTCAATAGGCACGGTAAAGACTCAGTTTATCCTATACCGCTATGCATTCCATCTGATAGAGATAAAGGATGCTCCCCACTACGGTTGAGATTCCCTGAATCCACCGTCCACGTGGCCACAACCATAAATTCCAACAGGGTTCTCAATAGAGTATCATTGCACCTTCGCTAAGCTAAGCGCAATGTACTTGTGAAGGGACGTGCATCTATGCAAAAGCTTAAAGCAACGAGTAAATGTCATTATTTCTATTTTTAAAACTTCTCTTGTTTCACTTCCGGTATCACACTATTCTAAACTTTCATGTGCATATAAAAAACATTCCCGTCATTTGACATACTTCACTTTGGCTATCACTGGTGCGTCCACTTTACCTCTCCAATTCATAGATCGACTCGATGGAATTTGGAAGCGCACCAAATAACCAGGGAGTCCAATGCGATCATCTTTCATGTTTCCTTTTTTTAATTCCAATTTCGTCCATTTTTCCCATAATCTATGTTCCTATAATTTCTATGTAAGGGTATTTTTGTAATTCCTCTCAAGCCTTAGCTATTAGGTTGAAAGTTACTTGTTTTGAGAACCGTCTTTGACTGAGTAAAAGACTGGTATTGGAATTTGTTCCCTTGCATCCCCTCTTCTCTAGTACTGCTTCCATCCATCAGTACAACAGAAACAAAAGTTTTATAACATTGTCAGGTCTCATGTTGTTATGGGCTCTGTTATGGGCCCACACTAGTTATCCTTAAATATTTTATGTATGTTGTATTAATATTAATGCTGAATGAAGGAAGCATGGTTATGTGCACATAAATCAAAATGGATTCTTGGGTCTACCCTCTCTGATGTCTTTGGCTTTGATTTGAGGGCATGATTCCGCAGCAAACGCGATGGTATAGGGGGCCACTATTTCAGTGGTACTCTGTGAGCAGCCACTTTGTGCATTTATTGTCAAAGGTTAGGTCTTTCTCCTCTGAGAGAAGCCACTTTGTGCATAGTGCCAAAGGTTAGGTCTGTTTCCAATCTTCGCCCGCCCATACCCCCAATGATTGGGGACTATATGGGTTCTGTTGTTGTTGTTGTTGTTGTATTAATATTAATGCTAACACTCTAGGGGGTGAATAAAGTATTAAAAACTTGAGCCCTTCTAATCACAATCTCAACCACCAAATCACAAAGAAAACGAAAAGTAAATGTTGTAAAGTAATATTAAAGATATAGAGAAAAGACACAAAAATTATAGAAGTTCCCCAAACTCCAGTGTTTCTCTCTTCTACCTCGGTAGGAATCTACTGCCTATTCCGAGGCATGTATCTTTCGATAAGGACACTCTTAGGCATGTATCTTTCGATAAGCAGACTCTTAGAATCATTTAATCTTTGTATGAGAGACTCTCAGAACTCTTTTTACAATGAGATTGAAATGTTCAGTCAACTTTTTCACGACGTAAGTAATCTTCAAACAGGCTGGGATCACTTTGAGTATTCAGCTTCTTGTGGATTCATTCTTTAGTCCTTATTGTTCTTCAGAGAGAAGTAGGAGAAGAACAAGAGAGACTTCTGTGAAAGAGAAGATTATTGTTCTTCGTCTTCTTAGAACTCCTTCTATACTCTAATTCAAACTTCACCTCAAATAAGGACAGAAAAGAAGTTTCCTTGATTCTTTAATGCAGTAGAAGGTAAGGTCTTAATGTCAAAAATATCCTTAACTTTTCTTCATCTGCTAATGGTCTTGAAAAGAAAGCCTAACGGCTATATTCACTTTTGTTCTTTCTTGATAGATGAATTCCATTTGGTTGTCGTCTTCTGAAAAGCCTTAATAAATCTTCATATAAGAACTTTATATCGCCATGCATTCTATATTGGTTTAGGTGAGCAAAGCTCCCCTCTTCTCCCCCTTAGGCTGAGCTCGGCTCCCTCCTCGCATTCTCTATTGGTTTAGCTCGGCTCCCTTTTATCTCCCCCCCCCCCCCCCCCTACACCTCCAATGAGATATTTACACACTACAGGAAGGCTTGTTATCAAAGCCTTCCTCTCCATCACTGATTTCATCATTCCACGTTTTTGTGATCGGACCTAAGGATAATTCATTACATGATTCAAGCAACCCAGACGTACATCCTTTCTAGTTACAGCACCATGCACACGCCAACTGACCGTCTTGCTCATCGCAGTTCTTGTCTTGCATCCAACACAACAAAAATCTGATTACTAATTATTTAATTCTATATTGGATTATTAATTGATTTCCTTTGTTATTTTGACATGGCAGCATATTCCGATGATCAAGCCGAACAACGCTAAATACTGAATGATACAGGATATCTCAGCAGCATCAACGAACGCGGCTCATGCACTCCCGACACTGCTCTTCTGATGATCAAGCTGAACTGCGCGAGATACTGAATGATACATGATATCTCAGCAGCATCAACGAACGCGACTCATGCACTTCTTTCACTGCTCCCCGAACTCTTGAAACTCTCTCAAGCAGGGGCCCGATGGGGATCCCCTTCGATCGAACCAGTGAACAAAGAGAATCCATCACTCTTTGCCTGTCCAGCTACACCATTCTCGGTTTCTACAATTTCCATCCAGCCGACTACTCTTCGGCCACGGCTTTCGCCGTCTTCGATCTCTGCTCCATCTGTCCCGGAGGACACTCTAGTTCCATTCCTTCTGGTGATTGTTCACCCGCTTTCATAGCCACTCCCGATCATCGTTATTCCCATACCGCAAGCACCTCGGTCGCCCTCGATCGTCCACCACCACCGAGCACTCTTGCTCTGACTCCAAATATTACTCTCGGTTATCTCTCCTCTGCAATCACTTCCACTCCAAATCCTTCTGATCATTATTCCATGCACTCAGCCGACCCACCCATCCTAGTGCATTGATGCAACCTCTCTGCAAGCAACGACCCCCCCGACTCATTGTCATCATTGGCGTCCTCAGTGTGCATGGTGAAGGCGTGTCTCTTGATGAAAACCTCAGCTCCGGCAACATGTGACAAGGTATTGTTTTGACGAGCAATCAAGGAACCTGATGATCGCCTTGCATGTTCTATACCCTTCTATGAGCTTGAGTACAAGCTCAAAGTGAAGGAGGGGTGGGATGTTATGAGTTTTTTTATGGGCCGCACTTGTTATACTTTAAATATTTTATGTATGAGTAGTTATGTTATGAGTCATTTGAAGTCGTTAGTGTCTTTTATTTCAGTATTTTATATAAGTCCAAATGTTCGGAATTATTACGACTGTCATTTTGTAATTTTTTATTAGGGCCCATAGGGTCATGAATGAGGATAAGCAGTGAAATATATTTTTTAGTTCTCTCTTAAGTTCTCTTTTTCTCCTTTCTCAAGCTAGGATTTGGGTGAGCAAAGCTCGCCCTCTTCCCTCTCCCCCCTAGGTTGAGCTCGGCTCCCTCCTTGCATTCTTTGTAGGTTGAGCTTGGCTCCCTCCTCGCATTCTCTGTAGCTTGAGCTTGGCTCCCTTGTATCTCTGCCAACACCACTACCACCAAGAGATATTGACGCGCTACAGGAAGACTCGTAACACATGCATTATGAGTTATATAATTTATTGATGCATCTCAAATTTTCTTTATGCTACTTTTCTTGAGGTCGCTCTCTTGCTTTGAATGTGACATTTAAAACAGCTGAAAACTTGTCTGGACAGGAATTTTTCATGGCCAAATTCTCTGAGCATGTGGGTTTATATATGAAAACATCATATTCCGAGGCAGCTGCAAGTTTGTGGCTTTCTTTGCGCCTCCAAGTAAGAATCTTGTCACATTAGTTGTTTTTTGCATTATTAAATCTCTTTTCACTTAGGGTCCATTCTATTACATAATTGAGGTTTCAGAATTGAAGTTGAAGATCCAATTCCAATGAAAATGATTTTCAATTCTAATTTCATAGCCATAATTCCGTCCAAATGAATGGACTCTTACATAAGCTACATCCCTAGCTATCTAAGTAGAATATAAGCAAAAGGTGGTCGCAAATCTAATTCATAAGCATAGACCCTTTGTCAAAAGATAAGCCGGTGGAATCCACACCAGCTTGACCCTGTGTTTTTTTTAAGTGAAGATGAAGAATTGGTATAACTTTGGATAGACTTTGAAAAACACACCTCCTTCATATTGATTAATCAAAACTAAATTTGTATTTGAATGCTGATGATTTAAATTATATTAGTATATGAATCAAATATTATTTCATATAATATTATGTAAATAAATTATACTTGTTCAGAGTGATCGCGGACAATGAAAAAAAATCATGCGCTATCAAAAAATGAATGCACACGATTAAAAAAGATTGCGTGCAGTAAAAAAGATCTGATGCTACCAACTAATCAGAATTTTCTAAAATTATCTATTATCTTTTTATCGTATGTGAAACATCTTGATCGTGCATTCATTTTGATCATGCATGATAGTAATAATAAAATAGTGCCGACAATATCAGATCATGTTCTCTAGAATTAGCAAGACCTGAATAAGGGTCTCATGACTTTTCAGAAAGGATGTTTATGTTAAAATCCTTTTAACTAAAATCTTGATTGTTTTAGGAAGAAGGTCTGCATTTGATGTCTACAATTTATGCTATCTTTTTCAAGGGCCTTTCTAGTGGAAGTTTAATTTGAGGATTCTTCATTGTTCATGTATTTAATTGCTAGATATCTCGAGGGTACATATCCACTACAACGTTATTTAGTTAGTCAAGTTTTACAGTGGATCCATCTTGCATGCTTTTAAAACCCTTTTAAAGGTTACAGCAGACAGTCTAATATCATTATTGTAGTAAATATACGTACTATTCTATGGGTTTTTCCGGCTTTAATAACTGTGTTTCAGTTACTGGCAGCATTTATTATATCTTTCATCAGCCTAATGTCAGTGATTGGAAACTGTGGTTATCTCCCTTTTAAACTTGGGGCACCTGGTCTGGTAAGTCTTGTCTACACGTTACTTCCTTTTGTATGAACATGACAGAATCCGTGGAACAGCTTTGCCAATCGAAGCGAGTCATTTCTTATCACCACTGTTAAATGCGCTTGAGCGTCCGCGACAGAAAATGACACGACTATTTCGTGCGCCGAGCGAGAGATGGCTCTCAAAGGGCTCCCCACTGCACCCCTACACCAGTGCCAAACAGATTCAAATTTTCATGCTAACAGATTGATGACTATTTTCAGGCTGGGTTGGCTCTTTCTTATGCTGCTCCAATTGTATCCTTGCTAAGTAGTTTTCTTACAAGCTTTACAGAGACAGAAAAGGAGTTGATTTCTGTTGAGAGGGTTCTTCAGGTATGTAGATGGCTATGTATTTTGTTTATTTGCATTTGAACCGGTTAATTATGCTCTGATTTCTTCCTCCAGTACATGGATATTCCCCAAGAAGAAAATTGTGGATTTTTATCTCCTCACCCTGATTGGCCAACCCATGGGCAGATTGAATTTGAACATGTTACATTAAGATATAAGCCCTCACTACCAGCTGCTTTAAATTCGGTGTCCTTTAAAATAAATGCTGGCATGCAGGTTTGTTCTATACAAAGTTACATTTAAATCTTTTGTGTGCTTTCTAATGGTTATGTTGACCGTTCCATTAAGGCCCATTTTGCGGGCTGGCTTTTACCAACAATGGAATGGTGGAACAAGGAACACCGTTGGAGCATCTATGTCCATTCGGAGATGGAATGCAAAACGCCAGAAATTGACCCTCGCCATTTCTTGTTGAACAATGAAAGCTGTTCCGCTTTTTTGGTTGCGTCCTCCGCCGACGATGCACGGGCGAGCTGGCGGCCTGCGAATCAGGCCCAAGTTTTATAAAACCTATACAAACCTCTCATGTTCCATCTTATCAAGTCATTCATTGTATTTCTATTTAGGTTGGAGTTGTTGGAAGAACAGGAGCTGGGAAATCCAGCATTATAAATGCACTTTTCCGTCTTACTCCCATCTGTGGTGGATGCATTCTCATAGACAATCTAAATGTGGCTGAAGTCTCTGTGAGAGAACTTCGTAGAAGCTTTGCTGTGGTTCCACAAATCCCTTTTCTTTTTGAAGGCTCGTTAAGGTATTTCTAGTATCAGAATCATTTGTCAGGCTGATGCCCACACATGTATTTTCTTGTAGTAATTTTTATGTATTTTTTTCTTTTAATGGCAGTTTTAGTAATAATAGGTATGTGGGCATTTGTTATGTGCTCCGGATTGGGACCGGGTATGAGAGCGAGCAAGCGGAAAATCCCCCAAGGGATTGGCATTCCCCTTCTTCGATCTTGGAGGCGCTATGGTGGAGGTAGGAGAAGAACTCTCCAAAACGCGGAGTGAGAGCCGACGACTTCCGTGAGAGGTGTGAGCGCAACGATCGGCGGAAAGGGGGTATGCTGGGCGGTCGGGAATTGGAAAAGAGAAAGGGTAGAGAGAGAAAGAGAGAAGAGAGAAAAGAAAGAGGGGAATTAATTCTTGCTTCCCTTTTCCAAGCCAACTGGCCCCCTCATGTAAGGGCCCAAAGAAGGTTCAAAACATTAAGGGTTCACTCCCCTCACCTGTGCATACTACGAGTGACGCAATACGAACATTAAAAGATGCGGAAACAAAACATAATAGAATGAAAGTAATAAGAATGCAATCATGCGGCCTCCGGCGGATTGCGGCGTTGATATGTCTGCCCAAAGCGTTGGCCCATAACATTTCCTTCCTCGTCGGAAGACAGCTTGTTCTCAAGCTGTGGCAGGATAGCGACCACGGGAGTGGACGGTGAAGTGCCCACAAATGGCTTAAGCTGAGAGACATGAAAGACATCATGAATGAGTGCCTCCAGAGGCTCCAGAGGAAGGTGTAGTTAGTAGGTCATCTCGCCAATACGTTGACGAATCTGAAACGGCCCGTAGTATTTGGGTCCCAGTTTGGCGGAGGGCAGTCGCGAGGTGGAAAGTTGGCGGTATGGTCGGCGTTTCAACCATACCCAATTGTCCACAGTGCAGGAGAGCTCGCGGTGGCCCTTGTTGTAGGCGACCTCCATGCGGTGTTGAGCTTGGAGAAGGCGCTCCCAAGCGGACGCTAAAAAGAGATCATGGTCCACAAGATCACGATCAACCGTGTCCAACACTGTCGTGCCGCCACTATAGGATAAGAGTCGGGGAGGGTTGTGATCGTAAATAAAGTGAAATGGTGTTGTCTGGAGCGTTGTGTTGTTGGAAGTGTTGTAATAGTATTTGGCCCACGACAATCATTTGGGGCAATCCCTCGGGAGTTTACCCATAATGCAACGCAAATACATCTCCACCGTGCGGTTCACAACTTCGGTCTCGCCATCTGACTAAGGATGGTAGACCGAGGAGAAGGACAGCTTCATACTGCTAAGGATGAAAAGCTCTTTCCAGAACTTGCTCGTGAAAACCGTGTCACGGTCGGAGACGATGCTCTCGGGCATGCCATGCAGACAGAAAATATTGTCAAAGAAGATCCTCGCAAAATTCTCGGCAATTAGAGATCTAGATAAAGCTATGAAATCCCCCCCCCCCCCCCCCCCCGAGAAGTAGTCGACCACCACCACATGAACTGCAGCCCCTTCACGAAGCCCATGGAAATATCGGCCCAAATCTGAGTTGGGACCGGTAGCGGTTGCAGAAGGCCGGCCAGTAATAGGTGGTCCATTTTGTTAGTCTGGCACACGGCGCACGCCGCACTGATGGTCTGGACTTGCCTCTGTTTCCCCTTCCAAAAGAACTCGTCTTGAATGTGTTGTAGAGTTCGGTGCACCCCTTCGTGTGCACGACAATGCATGTCTTCCAGGATGAGGGAAATGAGTGGAGAAGCTGAATCCAAATACAACCGCCCCTTGTACCAAATAAGGCCCTCACGAGCAGCCTATTTGGGCGGCAAGAGACCTTCCTCAATACGTCGGAGTAGCTCCGAAAATCCCGCGGATGAATGGATCTCGCACCGGAGAGTGGTAAGGAGATCGGCGATGGGCATGGAGATGGCCAAGAGGACACTCTCATAGGCATGCTCATGGCGAGAAAGGGCATCGAAGGCGCTGTTCAAGATACATGCCTTATATTCCACATGAAATTCAAAGCCAAAAAGCTTGCTCACCCAACGTTGTTGCGGCACAGTGGACAAGCGCTGATCCAGTAGATATTTCAAGCTAAAATGGTCGGTTCGGATCACAAATCTACACCCGCACAAGTAGGGTCGCCAATTTTGATGATGGAGGGTTGTTTTGCTGCTAAAATAGGCAATCAGGTGGCCTTCTTTTCGCAAATAGTGTCGTACCCATGGCCGGAGACATCACATTCCACCTTGAACTCAAGGGAAAAATCCGGCAAGCGTAATACCGGGCTGACATCAAGGCCCACTTTAGTTCTTGAAAAGACGTTGTGGCCGTTTCGCTCCATGCGAAGGCATTCTTCTGAAGAAGGGCTACAAGAGGCTCGGTCATGATGATGTAATCCTTAATGAAGCGACGATAGTAGCCAGAGAGGCCAAGAAATCCCCGTAGTTCGGTCGATGAGTGTGGAATGGGCTAAGCGTCCACCCCTTTGAGCTTCTCCGGATCGACCAAAGTCTCGTGAGTGTGTATACGTCATGCTAGATGTGTCGAAGGAGTATTTTTGCGACTTCAGAACCAAACGGTGACAGTGTTGTTGACCAAGATATCATCAAAGAAAACAAGTACGGATTTACGGAGGAGGGTGTGGAATACCTCATTCATAAGGGCCTGAAAAGTGGAGGTTGCATTGGTTAAACTGAACGGCATAACCAACCATTCAAAATTACCGTGATGGATGCGGAAAGCGGTCTTCTCGACATCCGCAGTCGACATCCGTTGATGGTACCCCAAAATTAAATCCAGTTTGGAAAAAAAACAAGCTCTATGCAATTCGTCCAAAAGTTCTCCGGCCACCAGAATGGGGAACTTATCCTTGACTGTTCAAGCATTTAACTCGCGGTAATCTACACAAAGGCGACACGAGTCATCCCGTTTGTGCACTAAGAGGACGAGGAATGAAAAAGAAGACACTGCGGTGAATGAGTCCTTGTTGGAGCATGGCAGTGCACTGCCGTTCAATCTCGTCCTTTTGATGGAAGGAGTAACGGTAGGGTCATACAACGACCGGGGGCATTCCAGGAAGGAGACAAATGCGGTGATCTTGGTGGCGACCTGGAGGAAGACCCGTCAAAGGAATGAAGGTGTCGCTGAATTCCTGAAGAAGATCCCGAAGGTCCCGAGGCAACTCTGCCACGGTGGATGGAAAAACCCGAGGTGAAGTAGTCTGCACGAGGAAAGACGATAGCTCGGATGTTGTGTCATGGCCCTGCCACTCAACCATGACAGAGTCCAAATACCAACACATGGTCAAACGGTCAAAATCCCAGTTCAGAGGTCCCAGAGTGCAGAGCCAGTGTACTCCCAAGACCACCTTAAACCTGCGCAAATCGATTACAAACATGTCGACCTGGCAGCGGTACCCCTACCACTAGTGGTACACGACGACAGATACCCGGACACTGCATATGTTGGTCGTTGGCAATAGAAAAATGCACCCGGATGCGTGGGAATACTGGAAGCAGTAGACGAGATGTCATCTCCTTGCGAATAAAACTATGGGTGCTACCTGATACCACGAGAGCCAATAAGGTGTGGCTGCCAAGAGTGATGTGCATTTGAATCGTGTGGCCTTCCTGCGGTCCTTCAATGGAATGGAGGGAGAGTTGTGGTACCCCCGAGTCTTCATCCTCGTCATCATCATCGGAAGGGCATCCAGTTCGACCCAAAATAGTCGTTTGCACCGATGGCCACCCGAACTATTCGTCTCAATTAAAACACAAGCCCTTGGCATGACAATCCGCTATCTCGGCGTTCGACAAACGACGGCGAAAAGGAGGGTGGCTCGAGTCCTCACTCTTGGAAAGAGACGGGTTGGACGCCCCCTGAAAATCCACACTGCGAAAGGAGCCCGATGCATTTTGGCGATTCCCCGGCGGTCGGTTTAGCAATAACCGATGTTCACTGACCCGAGCCAAGCTCATGGTTGTGGTGAGATCGGACGGGGCTTGAAATTCCACGTCAAGCGCAAGTGTTCATGAAGACCGGATGTGAAAATGGGCACCTGTTGTGCCAAGAGGATGGTGGGAGTGCGAGCCAATAAGACTTGGAAACGCTCCAAATCTTTATCAATGGTACCCGTTTTCTTGAGGGCGATCAGATCGCCAAGGGGATTGCCCCTCAACCGAAGCCCAAACCGCAAAGTACAAGCCACCTTAAAGTCTTCCCAAGTCAAATGTGGGCGTTCACGTTGAAGCTAGGTGAACCACAGTTGTGCAGGGCCCATAAGGTGGAAAGAAGCAATGTCGAGGCGGCCTTCCCAAGGGGTGCGTTGATTGTTGAAGAAGAGATCGCAACGTGTGAGCCACGCGAGGGGATCCTCGTGGCCTCCAAAAATCGCAAAATCCATCTTGACGTAGCGAGGAACTCCACTACCCTCCTGTCGGGAACTCGCACCCTCAAAGCAGTGGAGCGGGGACGGTAGGTCCAAGTAGGACCCCGATGTGGGACGGTCGGGGCCTTGCAAGGAGTCAAGCCGAGCATGGATAGTGTCCATCTTCTTATTTTGCGTAGTCATCATAGCTTGGAACATGTCAACCACCGAAGTCATGGTGAGACTCCCATCGTCTAGAGGTGGAGGCGTGTGCGACATCATCGACAAGGGAAACAGCCCAGCGGCAGAGGGCATGCAGACGGGGCGCAGACTATCGATGAAGGACGGGCTGGAAAACACCGACCGCGCGGTTAGGTCGAGGGTGAACGGCGAGCACGCGGGAGGGTAGAGGCCAAAATTGTAGGCAATGAGATCAGCGGTGTTGGTCGACGGTAGCAAGGGCGGGCAGGAGCTGGAGTCGTCAAAGGCGCCAAGGTTTTACTCTGATACCAAGTTGTTATGTGTTTCATATTAGGACCGGGTATGAGGGTGAGCAAGCGGAAAATCCCCCAAGGTTTTGGCATTCCTCTTCTTCGATCCCGAAGGCGTTATGGTGGAGGTAGGAGAAGAACTCACCAAAATGCAGAGTGAGCTGACGGGTTCCGTGAGAGCCGCGAGTGGAACGTTCACTGGAAAGGCGGTATGCTGGGCGGTCGGGAATGGGAAAAGAGAAGGGGGAGAAAGAGAGAAGAGAGAGAAAAGAAAGAGGGGAATTAATTCTTGCTTCCTTTTTCCAAGCCCCCCCCCCCCCCCCCCCCCCCACACAATGTAAAGGCCCAAACAAGGTTCAAAACATTAAGGGTTTGCACCCCTCACCTGGGCATACTACAAGTGCGCACATAATATGAACATTAAAAGATGCGGAAACAAAACATAATAGAATGAAAGTAATAAGAATACAATCATGCGGCCTCGGGCAGATTGTGGCGTTGATATGTCCGCCCAAACGGAGTGAGTTGAGATTCTTAGGGTTTCTTTGTGTTTGCAATCTCTCTCATTTGAAGAGGAACTCTTAGAGGTAACTAGCCCTCAAGAGTTTATCCTGAGGATGTGTTACGAACAAGAATGTTGCACGATCAGAAACGAACAACAATTGCTTTAATTAGAGGGAGAACGGATACAATCCGAGGCAAGATCCGACCAAGACCAAGGAGGCAAGGAGGTTGGGTCCTCCAAGATCCTTCTCTCCAAGGAGAGCCCAAAATAGCTAATACATTCAGGATGGTCTCAACTCACAAATCTCTCCCTTATATAGATGAGGGAGGGCACACATAATAAGACAACATATTTAATTAATAGTAATTAATTAATATTAATTAATGATACTCAATTAATATTAACCAATCAATTAACTTCTAATTAATTGCTAAATCACGGCGGTTTCCATATGCGATGTACTGTGGCCCCGGCGAGTAGTCGTTCCGGAGAGTGCGTGAGTGTAACATACCATCGCCATTGAAAATCGACCTCCAAGGTCGAGTTTATATTTTTTGTCGGGATCCTTAAGAATGTGAGGGACGTATAACTTGTGTTGGCGGGAGGAAAGGGAGGGATGGTAAAAAATAAAACTGAAAGAGGAGATAACCGAAGAAAGCAAAAAAAAAAACATTCCAAGAGAGGGTGGCGGCTGGGGGAAGAAAAATGGTTGTGCTTTTGTTTGTTATGGGAAGAGAAAAAATAAAGAAATGAACAAAAAGGTTGATCTGACAAGACAATGGAGTAAAAATAAAGAAAATGAAAGTGTATGGTGGAGAATTTTGGGCAGCTAGAGGGTGGCGTGTAGTGGTTGTAAAAAGGACAAAGAAAGATAGGGAGTTGTAGGCAAGGTTATCAGGATCGCGATCCGGATCGTAGGATCTTACGATCCAGATTTTGTAAATCGATCCGGATCTTACCTAGGATCTAAATTGGCACATCTACGGCTGGGATCACGATCCGGATCTTAGGATCTTTAGGATCGCGATCCCGACCCGATTCTACCGGTCCGGCCAAAAGGAACTAGAAACATGTCCAACCCTATCCCAACCTCATTCAACCGGTCCAACGCCCATAACCCATTGTTTAACCTTATCTCAATCCCGCCCCCATACCCCATCATAGAATCATATCATGCTGTTTTACCGTATCCCAAGTGTCGATTGCCGACTGCAAACGGAAGCCAATAACCCATAACCCATTGTTTAACCTTATCAGAAAACTCTTGCTTGTTGTACGAGATAGCCGTGGTCGGGACGACTGAGGGCAGAGGACCATGAGGGTGGGTCGCGGCAGCTAGTCCGTCTAACTCGATGAGCCGGTCGACTTTGGCTTCGAGACCGTGGAGCACGGCGCGGAGGTTGGCGGGCATATTGGTTTATCGATCGAGGCGCGCACAAACGGAGATGGTGGTGGAGGACATGGTCGGAGCGGAGGCCGAAGGGGGAGCTGGTGAGATTCTGGCGACGGAAACCGCGGCCAAAAGGCGGCAGGTCGGACCAATTATTACGAACAAGAATGTTGCACGATCAGACAACGATTGCTTTAATTAAAGGGAGAACGGATACAATCCGGAGCAAGCTCCGGCCAAGACCAAGGAGGCTAGGTCCTCCAAGTTCCTTCTCTCCAAGGAGAGCCCAAAATAGTTGTAACATGGGCTGCCCGCTCTCCGCAAGAGCTTACTGGGCCGGCCCATGTCAGTTGGGTATCAGGACTGTGGTAAGCACCCTGATAAAGGAGGTCAGCGGGTCGATGCCTGGCCTCAACAACCTACCACATAAATTGCAGTCACTGAGTGAAGAGTAGGTTGGGGTGTACGGACTGCAGTCCTGACATGGGACGGCCCAGTAAGCTCTTGCGGAGAGCGGGCAACCCATGTTACAACGATAGCTAATACATCCAGGATGGTCTCAACTCACAAATCCCTCCCTTATATAGATGAGGGAGGGCACACATAATAAGACAACATATTTAATTAATAGTAATTAATTAATATTAACCAATCAATTAACTTCTAATTAATTGCTAAATCACGGCGGTCTCCATATGCGATGTACGGTGGCCCCGGCGAGTAGTCGTTCCGGAGAGTGCGTGAGTGTAAAGGATGTCTCACGAGTTTGTATCTCTTTTTCTTATTCCGGGGCAATCATTTGTTCCTATTCGTAATAATTTGGCTCTTTCTCTAGCGCCATCAGTATATGGTGCGACTAGTACTGATGGAAGCTCATTTCATGAATTCTAATCCATACGGAGTACATTTTTTCGAACAGCTGTGAAGCTTTTTTTCTCAAAATGTTGAGGCTTTGATGTTGATTTTCTTTTCATGCAGGGACAATCTGGATCCATCAGGTAGGACAAGCGATGAAAAAATGTGGGATGTTCTTGAGAAATGTCATGTAAGAAATGTAATTGAATCAGCTGGGGGACTTGATATCCCGGTGAAAGAAAGTGGCAGTTCATTTTCTGTTGGTCAGTGTCAACTTATATCCCTTGCTCGTGCCCTTATTAAATCGTCCAAGGTAAAATTAGACAATGCATCTATAGGGACTAATTTTATCAATTTATATTATCTTCTAATGTTCCTTATCATGAATCTTTTTCATGCTACAATTTGAGATCGGATGTATTTAATATGCAACCTAGTATTTAGAAGGTGAACTGATCGAGCGACAACCACTCGTCCTTCTCCAATACTTGATTTTTTTTCCATAAAAAGTTACATAATAGACGTTGGGAGTATTTTTTGGGGGGTAAGAATCCTGGCCAACACAAATTTATTTTCAATTATTTAATGGTTTCATACTTTGCTCATATTCAGCTGATAGTCAATACCAACTACGTAGGATGCATAGAAATTTTTGAATAGGCTGCAAATGACTACTAGTGTTGCATGGGATATCATAGATCAACTAACATTTCTAGTAGCATTGTCAGGCAGAATGTAGTGAGCCATGTTAGGGATCAGCATTTTACATGTACCCATCTCATTTATGTTGGGACCTTATTTTTCTTATGAGTTAGGCTACTAAGCATCCCCCAATTGGAATGGGAAAATACTTCATGAAGCCACCATAACTTCAATAAGCAGAATAGACTAGGTTCATGATCTCATTATTTTTACAAAAGGGTTACCATCAACGTTATCGTTGAGTTACCGACTTTTCTTATTACTTGAGTAATATTGATGTATTACTAGATGTTGTTCATTGCTTGTGACACTGTTTGATTTGCTTTAGTTCAAGTGTGAGACATTTAATGTCCATGACCTAGGAGTCAATCAAAAGATTAGTATCATTACCAACGTAATATGAGCATATAGGGTTGCACACAAAGAATGAACTGAAATAGGAAGATTCATTGGGTTGGGTTTTAATTAAGTCAGACTTTAATAAAACTCTTATCCTAAAATAAAATTAATGTCTAATAATTTAATTTTGAGTTTGAACCAAGCAGACGCCGTTTTTGAACCAAAGAGACACCAGTCTGTTTTGAACTGAATAGGCGCTATTCGAAAAGACATAACTCCTCTTAGAGTTTTCGGAATTTCCCCTCTCACAACATATAAGAAATTCGGTTACCGAAACTGTCGCCCTAAGTATTATTTTGGGATCAGTTTTCAGTGAGAATAAAAAGAGAATTACAGAGACCGAAGAGAAAATTCTGTGAGAGGTGAGGTTAGTACTTCATGCAAGGAGTAGGATCTTCCTTTCGCAGCCCCGTTGGACGAACTGTTTCTGAGTTCCAGGGCATTCGTGTTGATACTGATAGAGACACAGATACATTTGTTTGTGTTCGGTCATCGCCAAACACCTTTGAAACAAAACCAAATTCAATGTTTCGTTGCAGGTATTATTCAATTCTCTTGATTAGTTTATTTCACATGAATCCTGTATGGGTTTTGAACTTCTCGTTGTGCATTTGACAGTCACAAAACTCAACGATGGTCAGCTAGAATATCAGGCATATTGTTAATGAATTTGATGAACTCATCAATGTAGCTATCAAGAGAGCCTATCTGGCAAACACCGCTAGAGCACTCTACTGCATTACCCGAGTTTCAATATTCATAATGCTTAATGAGCACTTGTTTGAGAAATGTCCGCATGACTCTTGTGTTCTTCTGATGAAGCCAGTGGACCTAATGTTCGGTGGAATCTTTCATGCCAATCAAGACTTTCTCCCTTTCAGAGGCCTGGATTATATACAAAAAATTGCTCTGCTTTCACGATCTATCACATATGATCGGAGTCATTGAAGTAGGCACTTCCAAACAACGCGCGCGGGGGGGGGGGGGGGGGGGGGGGGTCACATCGGCATTGAACAGAGTGGTCGGTGGCAAGTTAGTCGGGATGCAGAGGAGAGACAACAAATCATTGCAGCAACCTGCGATTGTGGATCGCTCACAGATTATAGACATGCAGTGGATCGAACTGTAAACAACAGCAAGGGCTCGAAGTAGATGCACTTGACATAAATGAAGGTCCTAGGGCACGAGTGAGAATGGACAGTTCCTGTTGGTATTGATTTTGCGGTCAAAGGAGGCAGGTTAGACCAAATGATACCACTATAGTAATAATGGGGACGCTGATGGTGAGTAGAGAGGGGAGACAGAGGTGAAGGAAGAGAGGAGAAATTCATAAGATACCTCTTGTCCAGGCCTAGGCTTTAGCATGTTCCAAGCATATTGGTCTCAACACATTACAAGAGTATTTAAATCTTAAGACAAGCATGGGTGAATTTGTAAATAAGTGCAATATAGGAGCTAACGTAAAATTACAATATATAATAGTGTCGATCATACCGCTAATCGTCAATCATATTTTTCATTCTTATTATGCGTTGTATGTACACCCCATCCTTCACGTCCTTATTTCCAATTTTCCTTCATTGGGCTTTATAACAGTCTCCACCATGTAGAGGTGGTTCTTATTATAAGCTTTTGTATGCAGGCAAATTTGGTACATTAATGGCATTGTATAGTGAAGAGGTAGCCACATCAACCTTGTGCTTGTGTCATGCTAAAATACCTTTTGGTTGAGGTAATATTTGTTAGATATAAAGCGGTGTATATCAAAGGAGGCAAGAAGAGAATTGAAAGATTCTCAGCTCTTGCGGAGGAGATGCACTCCTATACCTTTAAATAGAACAATCTCATTCACAGCAAGAAAACCGCAAGTCAAGAACTTAATATCATTATTTATTTTAATTAACTATATGTGATCACCATTATAAATGAATCGTTGAGCAACTAATAAAGGAATCGTCGAGTTGGAGTGAGCAATCGTCGAGCGTTGAGGGTTGATCGTCGAGAACTGGGGAGATCAATTATCAATCATCGAACACGGAAGAGCGATCATTGAGTGTTGAGGAAAGTAATTGCGCAGGGACAACTCCTGTACTACTAAACCTAATTCTTTTGCATTAGCTTAAACTTCAATACCCCCTTGCAAGCTAACACTATAAGTATATATAATTCGATGATAAGAGTTTCTATGAAAATTTTTACATTAAGCATCCTTGGTGAACAGAGGCTAAGGGTATTTTCTATATGCACACACACTTCGGACAATTTATTTTACTTGCTATAATTTTTTCTTTATAAATCAAAGTACTAGATGACTCAGTAGATAAAGCGAACAAGCAAGGAAATACGGAACGCCGTATCTATATAAGAGTACTCAAAACTAAATAGCTAAATAAATTAAAACTCACAAAGACTCAAAAGCTTGGATCAACGATTACAAATTACATATCCCTTAAGTAGGAAACTAACACTTAATTCAACTATCAAATATTGACTTCAAGCTAGAAACGAGGCCCGGGGTTGGCATGTTTCCTCCGGATGTAGCTCAGGTTGCTAGACAACACTAGTGGATGTTGGAATGGATTTCTAGGGTAGCTGGTAGAGGCGGGATGCTGCTGAATGATGGCTGATGGAGGTTGGAGGACTGTGGCAGTAGCTTTTAGAATGTAGATTCATGTCGCTGGGATTGAAACCCAGCCCATGAATAGATTTCCGGAGGGTTGTATGTGGGCTGCCTAGTGCTGTTTTCAGGGAGGGAGCTTGTTGGAGGGTGGTTCCACGAGAAAGGGAGAGGGGGAGGGTGGCTGGAAGAGATAGAGGGGCTCGGTTTGGAGTGGGGAGGCGGGGTGAAGTAGTTCCACGTGAGAGGAGAGTAGAGTAGGTTGTTGGGTGGAGAGAGGGAGCTCGGTTTTGGAGTTGGAGTGTGGGAAGGTGGCACGACGTGGGCTGTTAAAGGAGAGGGAGGGGTCGTTTGTAATGGAGATAGTGAAGGGAATTTAGAAGATCCAAAATTTTAGGAGAAGTGGAGTTACTAGGGTAGTGGAGTGGTAGTTATGGGGTGGTGGTGGCTGGACAAAGGTGGTGGCGGTGGTGGCCAGAGGTATTTTTCGGTGATCACCGGAAAAAATGGATGAGGCTTGAAGGGTGGAGTTGGAGGGTTACCAAAAATGGCCGGGTAAGGTTTTACGGTGATCGCCAAAAACTGAAAATGGAGGGGATTGGAGAGGGAACGGAAGCTATTTTTGGAGGAATATGGGAAGGAGTAAGGTTGTTGGCCTGCCGGTGGTTTTTTTTTTTTGTGTATTGGGGGGGGGGGAGGGGGGATGGGATGTCGGCTTAAGTTGGAGGAAGGGGAGAGGGGGGCTCAGATTTGGGGTAGAGGGTGGTTGGGTTGTAGTGGCCGGTTGGGAGAGGAGGGGGGCTCAGATTTGGGGAAGGGGGGAGTGTGTTGGCCGGCTGCAAGGGGAGTGATGGGAGGTCCATGCTTCATAGATGGGGGTTCCGGCTAAAGCAACGGATGATCAAAAGCAAGGATTCTTTGCTTCAACTTTTAATACCAATATAAGGAACCCTCTACCCTTATATATATACCGGAGATGGGCAACGAACAGTCATGATTCTTTGTTCATTGTATCCCTCAAAATAAACAAAAATACATTGAAAATTACAAAAATGCAAAGAACAAAAAATGTTACGATCGGCGATCTGCTCGCGATGTGTGGCCCAGATCATCACTGGGCCTGAGGTCGACGTGAATAGTTCCTAACGAGCCATGTGGTATGAACCCCATCAACTCCCCCATCTCAAAAGCATTCATCTCCGAAGAATGGAGATGATTGTAATGTCGTCGTAGGGCCGGGGCGAGCCTCTCGAGCTCTGCAGTAGAAATCCAAGTGTCGTCGATAAAAGTGTGACCCCTTCAATGAACCAAGCATCTGACTATGTTTGGTGTTGGTGCGAGCTCATGGGTCACGATCTCAGTGATGACGTCAAATGGTCGAGTGTCAGTTGACAATGAAATCGGTGTCGGAGGAAGTGGTGTTGATGCTGAAGAAAGCTAGAACTGTAGATGGATCAGTGATGACGTTGAACGGTCTGATGTTTGTGGGCGGTGAAACCTGTGTCGGAGGATGTGGTACTGCTTTGGAAGAAACCGGATCAATCAGTGTTGAATACTTGGGCTGCAGTGAGGTAGTCGGTGGAAGTTGGGATGTGGTTGAGTAGTAGACTGAGACTGAGGCTGAAGGGTATGTTGAAGCCAGGAAAATCCCGACTCCAAATATTCGGATCAATGCAGCCTAAGGTTACTAATCCAGCGGTCCAACTTAACGGCTTGATGGGCAAGGACAAAGAGAATAAGGGAGCAACTGCAGGACCCCAGACACTACAGCAGGGAGGTCCCACCACGTACTCGGAAGCTCAAAAGAGACTTCTCCTCCACAACCAAAGATGGTTGAGCAGGGTACAAGAAAGACACCAATTGGCGAGTATCTAGAATGGTAGCCAAGGGGGTGATCGGGATCTCAAGGTCCAAGTCTTCGAAAATGGATTATGAAAGCTCAGCCAAGGTGCAATTCCTGGTACCCCTGGAGTCCTATTTATAGAAAAACCAAAGGGGATGGAGGTCTTATTTATAACCCATCCCTACCCGGCGACTATGCGACATTGAGAGGATCTCGTCTATCTTTGGCGAGCATCTCCTATGGTCGCCCATCTGGCGAGTATGAGGGGATGCTCGCTCATACTCGCTCAGGCCTTCTACGGCTACTGCTGGCTGAGTTGGTATTGATCTTTGACTTTTGGCTCCTCCTTTGACCTTTGACTTTGACTTTTGTCTACGTGGCTTGAATCGGGTCCTACCCTCGAAGAATATGGGTTGTACAAGGTACATGTAGTCGTGCGGCTCAAAAAATGGATTTAAATCCTCAATGTTGAATATGGGTGAAATCCCCATACTCTTCGGAATATCTAATTCGTAAGCACTTGTCCCAATTCTTTTGAGGATAGTGTAAAGACTCATTCGCTTAACATTTAATTTTCGAGCAGATCTCTTGGGGAACCTCTCGGCACGTATACAGACTATCACATGTTCTCCTTCTTTGAAGCTTTGTAGTCTTCTGTGGCTATCAACATAAGATTTATAAAGCCATTATTATAATTAATTTTTTTTCGGATAGACTCATGCAAACTATGGAGATGTCTAGCAAAGGACTCGGCAGACTCGCTAGGGAGGGACTCTATGGGTAGAGGAATAAGATTTATGGGCTTCCTTGGCTCATAACCTAAGACTCACTGGAATGGACTCAGTTATGTCGTCATATTTATCGATCTATTAAATGCGAACTCGCGGGTAACACTGAATTCCAAGAGGTGTGGTCACCAACAAAGCATCGTAGTACATTTCCTAGACTTCTATTTACAACTTCAGTCTGACCATCCGTATGTGGGTGGTAAGTGGATGAGTATTGTAGTGTCTGATTTCTTTCAAAGGGTTTTCCAGAAATAGCTTATAAATCAGATATCCCGATCGGATGCAATGATTTTAGGTAGACCGTGAAGCCTAAACACATCTCGAATGAATATTTATGCGACGTGTGACGCATCGACAGTCTGGCTACATGCGGTGAAATGAGCAATTTTGGAAAATCGATCAACAACGACAAGGAAAGAGTCGTGCTTGCGCAGGGTGCGAGGTAATCCGAGCACAAAGTCCATACTGATGTCCACACAAGGGTGGTGTGGTACGAAAGTGGTGTATATAGTCCTGTGTTGTCTCGCGTCCCTTTGGTCGTCTAACAGATGTAGCAATGTCTGATGACTCGAGAAACGTCTCTCTTTAGTGTAGGCCAATAGAAACGATCTTCAACAGCTGCGGTGGTTTTATCTTATCCAAAGTGACCAGCTACGCCACCGACATACAGCTCCCAGACTAGATGATCTCGGATGGATGTCCTGGGAATGCGTAGGAGCGTGCCACGAAATAAATAACTGTCGGTGATCGAGAAGTCAGGGATGACCTCAGGTGGGTCTTGAGACAGTGCGGAGTAAATAGTTGCATAGTCTGGTCAGGTCTAATACTTCGTGATCAAATTCTCGAATCCTGTGCTCTCAGTGGGAATTGTGTGGAGTAGGCTCACTCAGCAGCTAAGCGTATCAGTTGGTTTGTTCTCAACACCAGCTCGGTGTTTAAGAACGTAATGGAAATCTTGTAAATACTCAATCGACTTAGTATGTCGATTACTCAATTTCTTTTGGGAGTCTAAATAATGTAAGATCTGGTGATCCAAATATAACACAAACTCACGAGGAAGGAGTTAGTGTATCCAATATCGTAGAGACTGAACAATTGCATAAAAGTCCCAGTCGTAGTTGGAATATCTTTGTTGGGTGTCGTTTAGTTTCTCACTGAAGTAAGGAACTGGAAGACCTACCTAACTAAGTACTCATATACCTACAGCGGAAGCGTCGCAAGCTATCTTGAATGCTCGGCTGAAATTGGGTAACCAGAAATTTGAGGTCATGGTAACCTTTCCCTTAGGGGAATCCTTGGGTTAGGTCGTGGACAATGTGATCTCGCTGCCCTTGTCAAAGAATACACAAGTGTTGGACAGTCCATAACAAGTCACGTCCCTATCATAAAGTCAGGGCCTGCCTAGTTGTACATGTGCGATATCCATGGAAATGATGTCACACCAAACCCTATCCTCAAAGGAAGCTAGCTAAATGGGCATTAAGCACCTCTGAGTGACCTGAATTGTCATCTTATCTATCCAGACCACTCTATATGGGTGTGGGTGGGGTTATGTGCCTTAATCTTCATTCGTTCAAGCCCCTTTTGGGAAATGATATTCAGACGGCCGTCATTATCAATAGCGAGCTTGCAGACTTCGCCTGCACACGGGAAATAAATGTAGAAGATAGTGGTCCGCCTCCAATCCTCGTCAATACGGGGAGTGTGTAGTAGGCGACGAATAACTCCCATCTCAAGTGCTCGATCTGCTTCGTCCTCCCAACCCTCCTATATGGTCACGACGATCTCTTCTTCCGTAGGCTCTACAGAATCAGTACTGGGGTTCGGCTCACGTCTGTTGTTATGTAGTACTGGGGAAGCTCTACAGAACCAGTACTGGGGAGGATCTACAGAATCAGTACATGGGCTCTAGAAAATAGAACCCCTATTGGCATAATCGTAAATACAACAACAGACGTGTAAACATTAAAATGCACGATGCTGGACTACGACTCGATTATAACAACTCATCTCAATACATAAAGACTCGACTCGATAACATAAACAAGCCTAATAATATGGTTACTAGATAACTGACATCGTGGGCCTCTATTAGGCCCCTATCAATAATTGACGTTGTGATCCTCTATCAAGCTACTATCAACTCCATCCGTCCTTGAAATCGAGCTTGTCCCCAAGCTCGAACTCCACCAGAATGATCGACTCCTCTGGCTCCTTGATTTCGCGCCAAAACAGCGTCTGGTAGCGCGTCGTGATGGCGTTAGCGGCGATGAGTAGCGGCGGCGCAGTCAGAACGACTAGGGACGGAAGGAATGTGGTCGGCTGGTCCAGCAGAGCGGCGTAAAGAAGAAGTTGCAGGGCGGACGAGGGGACATCGGCTAGCGGGAGGAATGGGTCCGGCGGGGCCGGGAGGGCGGCACAAGGCTGCAACGGAAAAGTGGCCGAAGAGACTGGCAGAGCAGGGTCCGGCGGAGCAAGGGCCGGCAGAAGACATCGAGGTGGTTGGTGGAGGTGGAAGCTACGTCGGGAGGCAGCTAACATGGTCCAACAGTGGTATGGGCGGCCTTGGTGCAAACGACGGACCCGGTGGAGCAGGGGCCGGCAGAACAGGCCGCGGAGGCGGAGGGGTGACGACCACCGTGGAGAGAGGTGGTGCATCAGTGTCTGGCGCGGCGACAACTGCATGAAGCGAGTCGGTGGCGGTGCAGACGAGGGCGGCGTGTGTTGGCGGCCGAACGAGGTCGGTCGCATCAGAAGTGGCGATCGGAGAATCGGCAGAAGCAGTGGCATTGACGTCGGAGTTTCCATCGCCGACCCATTGCGGATGTCGGCAATGAGCTATGCAGAGGCGAACTGGAGGGACTCCCTCAGTAGACGGAAGAAAATGCCTCTTCGGCACGTATCTCCGGATCCATCCCAATTAAATCGATTAATTAATTAATTGAATTAATTATTTGAATCCTATCAGCTGGCGTAAGGAGGAAGGCACGGGAGTCGATGCTGTCTGGGAGGTGCTCGAAAAAGAAGCAGGGGGTGGCTCGAGGGAGTAAAGTTGTTGTGTGGGGGGCTCGAGGCGGAAACCCTGCACGCGGGAAGGCCCTTTGGGAGGCTCGGGTGAGCTGTCGTGGCGCTACCCGGGGTCGAGCAGGAGGCGTGTTCGCCTTGAGATTATCACGTAGGATCGACAGGGAAGACGATCGTTGGGATGGAATCGCACATAAATGCGGGTACGGGATGCGTCGATTGACGTAAGCGTACAACGGGAAGTAACGAGCGAATGCGGCGGTTGGAAGGAATTGACCGTGCAGGAGGATCAATCGTCGTAGGAGGGAGATGTTCCCGTTGGAAGATGTTGGTAAAGGCGTGTGTTCGAGCGCAGAGGCGGAAGTGTCGGGCCGATAGGGGTGATTTCGGGTGAGGTTGACGGAGCAGCTATTGGAATGGAGTAATGCGAATGTTGTTGCTCGGGCGGCAGTGGACGCTGACGGTGAGCGGAAAACAACGAAGGACTTGGACGTCGAGCGCAGAGAATGTCTTCTTCGACAGAGGATGTCACTATTGGAACTTGACGGGGCCGTGATTCACAGCGGAAGAAGAGGAGCAAAGGGAGGAAGGTGTGCCTCTTATACCAAGTTGTTACGGGCCTCCTTGGGGGCTTCGTCAGGTGGGGATACAAGGTGGCTAACCCTAGAATGAGGGAGAAGGAGATTAACTAGAGAGAGAAGCTTGAGAGAGAACTATAACTTTGATTTAATTCTTGCATAACTACAATGACCCCATGGGTTCCCTTAAATAGAACCCCTAATGGCATAATCGTAAATACAACAACAGACGCGTAAACATTAAAATACTATGACGTTAGACTACGACTTGATAATAACAACTCTCTCAATACATAAAGACTCGACTCGATAACATAAACAAGCCTAATAATATGACTACTTGATAACTGACGTCTTGGGCCTCCATTAGGCCCCTATCAATAACTGACGTTATGGGCCTCTATCAGGCCCCTGCAGATCCCTCCGGGCTTTGTGAGCCCATTGGAAGTAGATGTGTCTTTCGTGTCTATGGGAGCACGAGTAGACATGGATGGTTGGGCCCCTGCTGGGGAGGTCTCCTAGGTACATGTTTGAATTTCTAGTTTAATTATCTTATATATTAAGGAGTGATTCCTCATTGAAGAATTAATGCATTCTATTATTTCTAACATGGTATCAGAGCCACAAATAACCTAATCATGCTCGGTTTCTACCATTCTCCCTCGCTGCTTACGCCAATCTCGATCCCGCCAGCGCCCCTCCTTCCCGATCCCGATCCGGCCTCGCTAGCGCTCCTCCCTCTCGCGCGCCTCTCCCTTCTCGTTTCTTTCTTCCGCCCTCCACTCTCCGCTCATTTTTCTGCCGCCCTCCCTCCTTGCCAACGGGCTGTTTCAGGACATCGGACATATGAGGTAGTAAATCCCTTTCCGGCGTCCATTTCCTCTTCTCCTTAAGGGGAGGAATCTTCCTCCTCGCTCATTTTTCTGATTTGGTGTTTTGCTTGGTTCCTTAGCCGGAATCGTCTTTGTTTTTTTCTCTTTCTATGAGAAAAACCTAGGGATGCCTTTCTTCTCTTTTTTGTTATCCCGTGGTTTCTCTCCTTGGGTTGCTATGGAAGGGAGTGTTGATTCTCCAAATATGTCCTCCAGCGTTCGTGTTGATTCCTCCCTGATGTCGGCTTTGGGCTCTGGTCGCGCAATCCATGATCATGGGACTCCTCAAATTACCACCATTAAACTCGATGGCACCAACTACCTCCTGTGGGCTCTTTCTATCACTCTTGCCCTCAAAAGCCGCAGTATGTTTGGCTATGTTAGCGGCAACAAAGGCCCGTGCGCAGACATCTACGGATTTGCTTCAATGGGAGTTTGAAAACTCCTTGGTGATATTGTGGCTGCTCAACTCCATGCAAAAATCTATCGCTCGGAATTATCTGTTCCTGGACACTGCAGCATATTTGGAAGCGAGCTGAGGTTACATATTCTTGTCGTGGGAATGCCGCTCAGATTTTCCAACTCCGTCGACAGATATTCCCTTTGAGGCAAGGCGATCGTTCCCCCTCCGCTTACTACTTGGAGTTTACTCAGTTCTACCAAGAGTACGATCACTTCGATGCTCTTACCCTTGTCTCTTCTAAAGATGAAGTGCTTATTCGGGCTCTCGAGGAACGCATCCGGATCATTGAGTTACTTCATGGTCTGCACCATGATTTTGATCCTATCAGTGTCTTGGGCATTCTCCTCTTCCCTCTCTGTCGGAAGTCTATAGCCTTGTGCAATAAGAATTCGATAGCCGACAGACGCTTCTTCCTGACTCTGGCTCGGAGGGCTCTGCTCTTGCTGCTAAGTTCAGCTTCGGTGGGCATCCTCCTCGTGACACTAGGCCCAAGTCTGCCGAGAATGATCAATTGATGTGTGATTATTGCGGGAAAGCCCGTCATACGAGGGACACTTGCTTCAAGTTTCATGTATGTCCCCCTCCAAGAGGAGGTTCTGCCTCTCGTGGTGATCGTGGCTATGTTCATTCTCCAGGCCGTCCACCTCCATCCAAATCTGCTCATCTCTCGGATGCCTTTGAAGATATTGCTTCCCAAGGTTGCCCTGCTACTCTTGGTGCTACTTTCATGAATCTATAAAGATATTGCTTCCCAAGGTTGCCTTGCTACTCTTGGTGCTACCTAATCCATGCCATTCAGTGCCATGGGTGCCTAATGGCTAATGCAACCTCTCCCATGCTCAGGGATAACTCCAAAGCTGTGTCCCACAAATCACACTCTGATTCTCCGATCATCTTCTTCACCTCCAAGCCAAATTGATGCATCGAATATGCAGCCTCTCATTTTTTTAATGTCTAGTATAAATAGCCTTGCCTATTAATGGTATTTTATCTTTAATAAATGAGACTCTATCTTATATAAATCATATTGTGCTTCAAAAAAAATGATATTGCGCTTCTATAAATGACATTTTTACGGAAAACTAATCGAGCATGCCGCGCTGCATGCTTTGGCTCATTCTGATCCAAAACCTTATCATGATATTGTGATACATTATTTTCCGTTTACCTTGTTTTTTCTTAGTGCAGTTTTTTTATTGTGCTGTCTCTTTTATATCTGCTTTTAATTTTAATAAGGGACTGATTAACATGCAGATACTTTGCTTGGACGAATGTACAGCTAATATTGACACAAAGACGGCTTCCATTCTACAAAATACTATCTCAAATGAATGTAGGGGCACAACTGTGATCACAATTGCTCATCGAATTTCCGTAGTATTAAACATGGACTTCATTCTTGTACTTGATAATGGAGTTTTGGTAAGAATCCTTCTTTTCCCATATCTTGCAAGAGAACTTTCCAAATAATATTATTGAAGCAAGCCCTCGGTATATATTTACTTAGCCCTCTTTGTCAATTTTGTTCGTATTGTTGATTCTTGTGCGGTCAACCATTATTATAAATGATCTGAGAAGCATCGGTGAAGGTACGAGTACCGGGTACAATGCATACATCGGTATGGTTGTACAGCAAATTGTAGAACAAAGGTACGGGCACGGCGGGATACATTAATAGATATATATATATAAGTGGAAAATAAGGTTCTAAATTTTACTTCATCCCAATCTAATATATATACATATTGTTGGGTTTTCCTTTGGGGTGACATCAGATGTGCGCAGCGGAATATTCAAGAACAACCCAAAAAAAGAGAAATAATGGGATCTTGCGATAACCATGAATCAAGAAATTGAAACAATAAATCAGAATACCTGTGTTGAATCAAGTAGAGACTCGATCGGACTGTTCCAGTAAATAGATTCCCTGAATTGGATTCTCAATCTGAGTCTTCTTCCACGTTCTGCGCCTCTGTCGAGATCAGCGACTAGGTCTGATGGAGTTCACGCAGAAATGGATCTGTGACTCTATAGAAGTTCACACAAGCGTCGGAGAACCTTAAGATCTTGTCGAACAAGATCTAGGTCTGGGAAGGATTGCCCTCTGCGTCTCCACGAATTACTAGATTCATCTAAGTAGAGGCCGGGACGACGGCAATGGCCGGACGGGTCTTCTGGAACTAGCGGCGAGATCTCAAGAACACTTCCGTCTTAATCTCAGAAGGGTGTCACAAATAAAGTAATCGTCTGGCTATTTATACCCAGGGATATAAAAAGTAGATGACGGCTTCCGTTATCCGCAGACCCAGACATTAATTGAGTGTATAATAAATATCGTCGAGATGACCCATATCGTCGAGACAATCTCGATGATATCACGCAGCATCTCGAAGATGCATATCGTTGTGATGACTGAAATATCGTCGAGACAATCTCGACGATATCGGCGTGACAGTCTATATCGTCGAGATGATCCATATCGTCGAGACAGTCTCGATGATATCACGCAGCATCTCGACGATCCATATCGTCGTGATGACTGAAATATCGTCGAGACAATCTCGACGACATTAATCATCTAGTCGATATTCATAATATCGGATTGTGATCTCGACGACAGGCTATCTGTCACGACGACATTCACAATGTCGTCTACAAGTCTTCTCGACGATATTCTTAATATCGTCTTGAAGTCTTTACGACATGCTTCATGCAATATTCACAATATCTAGGGAGCATTTTCCCGAACCAATTTAACTTCAAATAGTCATAGGATTGGTCCTTTCACTCATATCCAGTATAAGCATGGACAACACAATCCTTCCTCCAACTTCTGCAAACGCTCTTATGTGCGACCTTATAGGCTCATATCGCGTTGGCAGTGATATTAACTGCTTGATTACTTTCGGATCACCTTAGAAATTCCAACAGTCTCCCACTTGATCTAGAACATATCAACAAAAGTCTCACAAGCAATGAGCGGCACGCCGGCATCTAGCAATGCATCATTGCTACCCAAGCAATAAAAGTTCATAACTCAAACAAGCCTGTCTGTGACCAATGTATCAGTGTTGTCATGTCTATTTGTCCCTTACATCCAGATTGAACTTGAGGCATGGACCGTGTCACCCTCTTAATAATTCAATCTTAATTTCTTGATCTATAATGCACTTCTAGAAATTGGTGAGCTCAATATCATATATTGACTCAAACAAGCATGGTCATGCACTTCTCAATCTCATCCCATCAAGGGGGCACATGGATATAACTCATGTCATATAGGAGTGCAAATTCCATTTCTTTCTACACACAAACACCCAAATGATCTGTAACGTACCCAATAACCACCCTTATCATCAACCTTTCTCAAGGAAGACTTTAGATGGTATCAAAGTGTTTTTCCTCTCTTGATGAATGTTGTGACTTCAGGTCAAAAAACCACAAACACCATTGTCACTAGAGATCTACTTGTGACACGTTCATATAACAATCCACAAAGTAGTCTCGCGGTGGGTCTGTCCAGTACAACTTGTTCCTAACAATCCACAAAGTAGTCTCGCGGTGGGTCTCGCGGTGATGGCAAAGATTCTGCACTTGAACGCATCCGACATGGTCCGGATGGAAACCACGTTTTCGAACCACTGGAGGTGACGGACGGGATCATCCCTCCCAGAGTAATAACTCAAAATGGTCTCCGTGAACCCCTCCGGAACTGGGGCAGAAAGGATCTCATCGCAGAATGGACTTCTCCCACCTTGCTGACGATGATCTTCAACTTGGCGAGAAGCGCCACCATACTAGCCACCTGGGCGAGTATCTTGTAATCTCGCCGGATTCTCTGCATCTCAGAACCTGATTCCCTGAGTACTCGCCGGGTGGAACTGCGACTGCACTAGTCACTCTGGCTCTTCCGCCACATGCTCCATTCCTGGTCGCCTAGAGGGACCCTCGTCCTGCGACGGAGTCAGGCGACGAGGCGAGGTCGACGTGACCTTCGTGCGAGGAAGCAACGCTACTCGCAAGGTCCCCTCTATCCGTCGCGCGAAATCGTCGAAATCTGCCCTCGTCATATACTCGCCTCCACCTACCGAGTTGTCGACTATCCCTTCATGCTCGCCAACTTCCACCATCTCGACTTCTTGCTAGATTTTCCTCCTCCGGCTGCGATCCACGCTCACCGCACCAAAGTGTTGAAGCCTGGAAAATCCCGGCTTCAAATATTCGAATCAATGCAGCCTAAGGTTACTGGTCCGGTGGTCTAACTTGTCGATTTGAGGGGCAAGGACAAAGAGACTAAGGGAACTCAAAAAGGACCCCTGGCGCTGCGGTAGGGAGGTCTCACCACGTACCCGGAAGCTTAGAAGAAACTTTTCCTCCACAACGAAGAATGGCCGAGCAGGGTACGAGGAAGGAACCAATTTGACGAGTATCTAAAAGTGGCGACTAAAAGGGATGGCGAAGATCTCACGGTCCAATTCTTTGAAAACAGACTCGAAAAGCTCAGCCAAAAAGTGTCATTCCTCATACCTCTGGGGTTCTATTTATAGTCAAATCCAAAGGGGGGTCTTATTTATAGCCCGGCCCTACTCAGCGACTACGCGACATTGGGAGGATCTCGCCTGGCTTCGGCGAGCATCTCTCATGGTCGCCCATGTTGGAAGCGAGACCAGCACGCGAGCTCACTTCCACTCCACGCTTTTCAAGCACTTCACCGGCGAGTACACCAACCTCCAACCTCCGGCGAGCACAACCTATTCTCCTTCAGGCGAGCTCTCCCCTCAACTCACGGCGAGCACACTCTACTCACGGCAAGATACACCACCACTACTCTATGCGAGCTCCTACAAACTCCAGCGAGCACCTCCACTAAACCCCGTGAGTTCCAACTTCACTTCTGCGCGAGATGGGAGCTGGCGAGGCGATTACGGCGAGCTGCTCCTGCAGCGAGGCGGGCTGGCTCGGCAGCGTTGCGAGCGGGAAGTGCTCCTCCTTCCGTTAGTCCGGTGACGAGCTGGCGGGCTACTCCTCGAGGCGAGATCTCCTACAGGCGAGACGGTTGCACCTCCTCTTCCACGTCCGTGCGAGGCGAGTTGGACTGGCGAGTGAGCCGTACGGCTGGCGGCAAGTGGTGGGCAGCGGACGCGAGATGAATAAGGCGAGAGGGAAAAAAATTCCTGCGGGAATTATATTTCTCTCTCACTTCCCTCTCTCTTTCTCTCTCTCTCTCTCTCTCTCTCTCTAGCTCTGCCGGAAGAAAAACTTTTTCATTTAACCTTTTTAAACTTTACAAAGGGGGCATATTTGTAGGCAAAGAAACAAGCTTTACTCTCTCTCCATAATTAATGCATATTCTCTCTCCTTTTTCAAAATAAAATACATATATAAAAAAACTTGAAAGGTTGACCCGGTCAACCAATTAAAACCAACAAACTCCCCCTCAAGCTTGGCAGCACATGTCGAGCTTGCCTTTGAGCTTCGCAAACGTCTCTGCCTTCAGCGCCTTGGTGAAAATGTCCGCGACCTGCTCACCGGTGGGGCAATACACAACTTCAACTGTCTTCAACTCCACTTGCTCCCGAAGGAAATGATACCTCGTCTCGATGTGCTTGCTCCTCCCATGCAGCACCGGGTTCTTCGCGAGCTGGATGGCCGACATGTTATCCACTAACACTGTCGTTGGCCTTTCCTGTCCATGATGCCACTCATCCAATAAGTTCCTCAGCCAGATGGCTTGGCAAGTACATGTTGCAGCTGCGATGTACTCCGCCTCACATGAAGATAAGGCTATCGTAGCCTGCTTCTTCGAACTCCATGAGAACGCTGCGGTTCCCATATTGAACGCATACCCGGAAGTGCTCTTCCGATCGTTCACGTCCCCGCCATAGTCGCTATCCGAGTAGCCGACTAACTTCAAATCCTTCACAGTAGAATATTTCAGGCCATGGTCCCGGGTCCCGTTCACGTATCTCAGGATCCTCTTCGCCGCAGTGAAGTGGTCCTGCTTGGGTTCTTCCATGTACCTACTCACTACCCCAACCGCATATATGATGTCAGGTCTGGTGAAAGTCAAGTACCTTAGACTCCCAACCAAACTCTTGAACATCGTTGGGTCCACACTTTCTTCCTCCGAGTCCTTCCTTAGCTTCGTTCCAGGATCAGCGGGAGTGGAGATAGCCTTGCTATTCTCCATCCTGAACTTCTTCAAGATCTCCTCCGCGTACTTCTTCTGCGAGATGAAGATCCCATCTCCTCTCTGTTGCACCTCCACGCCTAAGAAGTAGTTGAGCTCTCACAAGTCTGTCATCTCGAACTCACTCTTCATCATCCTTTTGAACTCTTCGAACATAGCTGGGTTGTTCCCGGTGAATATCATGTCATCCACATATATGCATAGTATCATGATATCACCGTTCTTCTCCACCTTCAGATACAGGGCATACTCGTACGGGCACTTGATGTATCCATGCTTCTGAAGGAATGCATCGATTCTCCCATTCCATGCTCTTGCCCCTTGCTTCAACCCGTACAATGCTTTTCCCAGCTTGCACACCTTCTTCTCCTGGCCTTTCACCACATACCCCGGAGGCTGCTCGATGTACACATCCTTCTCCAGGTAGCCATTGAGGTATGCTGCCACCGCATCCATCTGCATGATTGTCCACCCATAGTGAGCTGCCAGTGCGATGATCAACCTGATGGTGTCAATCCTCGCCACTGGGGCATAGACCTCGTCATAGTCCACTCCTTGGACTTGCATGTAGCCCTTCACGACGAGCCTAGCCTTGTGCTTCTCCACAGCTCCATCCTTATTCTCCTTCACCTTGTAGACCCACTTCACCCCGAGGGGTTTGTGGCCCGCGGGTGGATCGACCAACTTCCAAGTTTCATTCTTCTTTATGGAAGCCATCTCAGCATCCATCGTCATCCTCCAAGGTTTCTCCTGGGCAGCTTCGTCGTAGGAATGCGGTTCGCAATCTGCCAACAAACAATATAAAGAAAAATTGTTAAGTGTTAGTGCCGTCTCCTCGTAGATCTCCTCCATCCTTCTCATCCTAGGTTGAGGACGATCATCCTTGCTTCCACTAGTGCTTCCTCCACTTGAGTTGGGAGTGCAAGCTCCCCCTGAATGTCCGCTAGGTGGTGATGGTGGATCAGCCCCACCATCCTCAGGTCCTGCTTCATGACCACCTTCCTCCTCATCTTCAAAGAACATCCCCTTCTTGCTCCTTGTCTCCTCATCCTAGCTCCAGCAGTTGTCTTCTTCAAACACCACATCTCTTGAGACTATGGCCTTCTCTGTCACCGGGTTGTATAATTTGTAAGCCTTGCTCTCTGGAGCGTAGCCCACAAAAATACACTTCTCGCTCCTATCATCGAGCTTCTTCCTTCTCTAGTTCGGGACGTGAGCATGAGCTACACACCCAAAAACCCTCAAGTGCTTCACACTTGGCTTCCAGCCACTCCAAGCCTCGAACGGGGTCATGAACTTCACACTCTTCGTGGGGCATCTGTTCAGTAGATACACCGCACACTGCACTGCCTCTGCCCAAAACATCTTCGGCAACCCTTTGCCCTTCACCATACTTCTCGTCATATTCATGATGGTGAGATTCTTCCTCTCCGCGACTCCGTTCTGTTGTGGTGAGTACGCCGCCGTCAACTGGTGTGAGATCCCATTCTCCTTGCAAAAGACATCAAACAGCCTCGAGGTGTACTCCCCACCTCGATCTGTCCTCAACACCTTCAGTGGCTGACCACTCTCCTTCTCATCCATCGCCTTGAACTCCTTGAACTTGTCAAGGGCCTCAGATTTTTCCTTCAAGAAATACACCCAACACTTCCGACTGAAGTCATCCGTGAAGGTGATGTAGTATTTGCTTCCGCCAACTGAGGTGGTCTCAAACGGACCCGCAATGTCCGAGTGAACCAGTTCAAGTAGTCTCTTTGCTCTCCGAGACTTCCCTCCTTCAAACGTCAGCCTCTTCTGCTTTCCCTTCGTGCACGCCTCGCAGACTTTCTCCGGAGGTGAGATCATAGGTAGATCCTCCACCATCCTGTAGTGGGATAGCAGCTTCAAGCCCGTGAAGCCCAAGTGACCCATCCTATGGTGCCACAACCATGCTTCCTCTTCTTCCTCCGTCCTCGCGAGACATGCCGTCTCCTGAGTATCCATCTTCAGTGTAAAGAGACGATTCGCCGTCATCTTCACCTTTACTACTTCTTTCCCTTGATGGTTCTTCATCGCCAAAGACCCATCCTTCAACTGGACGCAGTAGCCTTTCTCCATCAACTGCCCAAGGCTTAAGATGTTAGTCTTCAAGCCTGGCACGTAGAACACATCGTTCAAGTGCACCTTTTCTCCATTCAGCTTCGCAACCACCAAGCCTTTTCCTTCCAGCGAGATTTTTGACGCATCACCAAAACTAACCTCACCCCCACTGGGTTCCAGGTTAGTGAACATCTCCCTATCTCCACACATGTGGTTGCTCGCACCTGTGTCCAGGTACCACACTTCATTTCTACCTTCCTCCGCTCCTCGGTAGGTTAGGAACATCATCGGATCTCCAGCGCCAGTGTTGTTCCTAGCTTCGGCATAATGGTTTGCCTCTTCTCTCTTCCTCGGAGCCCAACAGTCATAGCTCATATTCCCAAACTTGTTACAGTTGTAACATTGGATCTGGGACATATCTCCTCGGACTCTTCCTCGGCCTCTTCCTCTTCCTTCTTGCCAACCTCCTTGAGGTCGCTCCGCCTCTTTCTGGAAATTTTGATTTCTACCTTCTCTTCTACCTCTGCCTCTGCCTTGATGACCTCGGCCACGCTGGCCGCCTCCTCTTCCTGAACTTTCCCCAAAGTTCAACTGGGTCTGGAGTGCTTTTCCCAAGCCACTCACTTCTTCATCATCCTGCAGCATCCTGTACTCATGAGCTTGCAAAGAGCCTACAAGCTCGTCAACGGTCATCTCAGTGAGGTCCTTCGACTCTTCAATCGCCACCACTATATGGCGGAACTTCTTCGACATAGATCTCAACAACTTCTCCATGAAGCTCACATCCTCGATCGTCTCCCCATTGCGCTTCATCTCATTTGTGAGCGTCCGCAGACGTGTCACATAGTCACCGACCTTCTCGGTGCTCTGCATCTTTGTTACTTCATATTCAGCACGGAGGGACTGCAGCTTCACCTTCTTAGCTTTGTCTACCCCTTGCATAGAGCGTTGCAACACCTCCCATGCCTCCTTGGAAGTCTTCGCGTCTGAGATCTTCTCAAAGGTTGCTTCGTCAACCCCTTGGTACAACAAGAAGAGAGCCTTCTTGTCCGTCTTCCTTGTTTCTCTAAGTGTTGTCTTCTGGGCGTTAGTCAATGTCGCCTCTGCTGCAGCAGTACGCTCCTCATAGCCATTCTCCACTACATCCCATAACTCCTTTGATGCGAGTAGTACTCTCATCTGGATACTCCAGTTCCCATCGTTGGTCTTTGTCAACTTGGGGACTTGCCCCGGCATTGCTCCGCTTGTCTCCATCACTTCTACTCCTCAAACCTTCCGAGTCACCGCAAATGTTTGCAACCTGGCTCTGATACCACTTGTTGGAAGCGAGACCAGCACGCGAGCTCACTTCCACTCCACGCTTTTCAAGCACTTCACCGGCGAGTACACCAACCTCCAACCTCCGGCGAGCACAACCTATTCTCCTTCAGGCGAGCTCTCCCCTCAACTCACGGCGAGCACACTCTACTCACTGCGAGATACACCACCACTACTCTATGCGAGCTCCTACAAACTCCAGCGAGCACCTCCACTAAACCCCGTGAGTTCCAACTTCACTTCCGCGCGAGATGGGAGCTGGCGAGGCGATTGCGGCGAGCTGCTCCTGCAGCGAGGCGGGCTGGCTCGGCAACGTTGCGAGCGGGAAGTGCTCCTCCTTCCCTTAATCTGGCGACGAGCTGGCGGGCTACTCCTCGAGGCGAGATCTCCTACAGGCGAGACGGTTGCACCTCCTCTTCCACGTCCGTGCGAGGCGAGTTGGACTGGCGAGTGAGCCGTACGGCTGGCGGCAAGTGGTGGGCAGCGGATGCGAGATGAATAAGGCGAGAGGGAAAAAAATTCCTGTGGAATTATATTTCTCTCTCACTTCCCTCTCTCTCTCTCTCTCTCTCTCTCTCTCTCTCTCTCTCTCTCTAGCTCTGCCGAAAGAAAAACTTTTCTATTCAACCTTTTTAAACTTTACAAAGGGGGCCTATTTATAGGCAAAGAAACAAGCTTTACTCTCTCTCCATAATTAATGCATCTTCTCTCTCCTCCTTTTTCAAAATAAAATACATATATAAAAAAACTTGAAAGGTTGACCCGGTCAACCAATTAAAACCAACAGCCCACCTGACGAGTATGGAGGGATACTCGCACATACACACCCAGGCCTTTCACTGCTCTTGTTGGCTGGTTTGTCTTGATCTTTGACTTCTACCTACGTGGCTTGAATGGGTCCTACCCTCGACGAATATGGGTTGTACAAGAAGGGTATGAAATGTACTAATCCAACTCTCTTTATCTCTCTAAGTTCTCTCTCTCTCTCTAGTTTTCTCTTCTTCCCCATTTCTAGGGCTAGGGTTTAGCACGGCCCCCCTTCTTCCTCTCCCCTTGCATTCTGTATGGGTTGAGTTTGGCTCCCCTTGTCTCTCCGCCTCCACCAACGACGTTACTGTTTAGGCTCGTAACATGTGGGTGCTTGTTTATGTGTGAGGGAATGTCTTAGAAATTGCTTTTGAGTTGAGAAGGCTCAGTAGCAATTGATGAGATTATTAGTTTTTTATTATTATATAGGTCTATTAGAGTCTTTAGGAGTGAGTGGGTTTAGTCCCACATTGTAAGTCTGTCGTTCTCGACCCGCTGGGTATCCCCGCTTCCGCTCCCATCGACGAAATCGATGCTTTATTCCAACGACGGGAGCGGCCTCTACTCCCCTCGATCACGTCAACGGAGGGTGTGGCTCCTAATCCTGTCGTCACCAAGCTCCGTTGAAGCCTCAGGTCCTCTCCTTCGATCTCGTCGAGCCATCTTGTCGTCTTCTCTTCCGTCAATGTCAACGAGTGCCTCTTCCGCTTGTTTCATCGACTCCGTCTGCTGCCTCTCCGACGATCCTGGTTGTTGCCTTCTTCAAGGATCCTGTCGCAGTCTGTGTTCCTCGTCTGTCGTCGACCCCGTCTCCAGTCAACGACAGATTCCTCTGTCCTTCCCGTCGGCAGTTCCTATCGGCGTTCCTATCAATGTTCCTCCATGGCTACGACATTGACGATGCATCTGTTGCCCTTGGAGGTCAGCTCTGCTTCAGATCTCATCAACACCTGTCGACTTCTTCTCCGGGCAGCTCCTGATCCACGACATCCTTTCCTGTTGTTGTATTCCAGCTTTGCCACCCCGCTGCTCCAAATCCGGCCGCTTCCCCTCGTCTTTCCAATGCTTCCTGCCGCTGCTACCCCATTTGGGGTGTTGATTTCTCGTTGATGCTGATGTTTTGTGTTGTTTTTAGCCGTCTTATGTGTTTCTTTAGTATCTCAGTCGTCCAAATTGTTGTTTTATGTTGGGTATGCCTATATGTACGTGAGTTACACGTGAGGGGGAGTGATTGGGAAGAAGGCGACTCGGATGATCTTTCCCGACCTTTCGCTTTCGTTCCACACAACCACCATCTTATGTCGTATGTCTCCCCATATTTTCTTTCAATTGGTCGTCTGTTGGGGGCGCGATTGATGTTGGTGTTCTAATCTCAGCGGGTTGTGTCGCGTGGGACCATGTCGTGCGGGACTGTGTCGTGTGGGATCGCCCTTTGTGCGGATTATCCCTGACGGATTATCCCTGGTTGCCCGTTTGATGATTTGCTCCACATCGTCCGCTATCTTTCTACTTGTTGTATGTGTAGGTGATGTTGGTTGACCGGTTTCCAGTAAGTCCACGTCGTGTGTGGGTCCTGCGCCGTGTGTTGATGTCCCCAGTTTGATTTTCCGGCAGGGGGCGTGTTTATAATATTATTCCACATCAGGAAAATGTAGTCGTGTACACGTATTATAGATTTTGTCCCTGAGCCTATCACAAAATGTTCTTTTGTTGGATGCAATGGTTTAGCAAAGTTACATTTATTTTTTTCTTTGCATGCCACTCTCTTTTGTCTTTGCTCAATATAAATGTTACATAACTTTATGTTTCTCAAGCAATTACGACCATCCTTTATTTTTATGTTGATTATTTTCAAGGTTTGAGGGATGGGAAAGCATTAAATAGCCTTCACATGAGTCTCAAAAACTTAAAATAGATCTCTGATGATTGCAGTTGGATAAGTTTTAAAAAATTTAAATTTTGGGACCCCTTATCCCTCCAAATGCTATTCAATAGTTACAAGAGCTGTTGAGATGTCATGGATCATATTATATTTGAAGTTCAGTTTATTCCCCCTGCACAGATTTTGGCTGCGTTTGGAAATCCTTTTTGACACCAGTCCGGCGGGACCGTTTCAAAATGGCAAACAAGTATGCGTTTGGATTTCCCTTTTTAAAACGGCTAGTTCCAAAACTGTCTTTTACCCCACTTTGGACCGGCTACACACCCCTCCAACGCCCTTTTTAAGACTGCGTTTGGGACACCCTTTTACCTCCATTCCATTCTAATCGGGCTGGGGGAGAGGTGTTCGGCAACAACCAAAACTGCCACCGTTTTAAAACGACCGGTTTGAAACCGGCTTTTCCTCCGTTTTGAAATGGACCATGGGAGCTACTTTCTCCCTTTCAAAACGATCGGTTTGACTTTCTATTTATTTATTTTTTAAAAAAATTAATCATTTGTAAATAAATAATTTTCACGTATCTATAAATTTGTAAATAAATAAAATTCACGTTGAGATAATTTTGAATATAATTTAAATTGTAATCGGAACGGAGGTTACCCAAACAGAGCCTCAGTTTTGAAACTACAGTTTTGAAAATACAGTTTAACATCTCCCTTTAAACAACACTGATATCCCAAACAGAGCCTTTATCGCAGAGTAATATATGAACACCATCTACTGTAAGGTACGATGGTGCAAAACTTATAGCCACCTACACTGGGCACTTCTCTCTGTAACCTTAATTCCTTCGACCTACACCCAAAATTTGAGGTGAATTCTGTGTTTTCTTCTGCTGTATGATTACGCAGTTTCTGTGTTTATAATCCGCACGATACATTTCTGCGAAAATCGTATGTCCAATGACGAAAAACACCTGATGTATATCATTACTGAAAATACTGCAGGTAGAACAAGGGGACCCAAGAGCGTTGCTGAGAGACAGCAGCTCTAGGTTCTCTGGCTTTACACGCGCTTCTAGCATGTGAGGAGCATCATCAGTTCAGAAGGTTTCTTCATAACTAAAAGTTTGATCGCATATTTCTCCTTAACCAAGCAGTAGAGAGGGTACCTGATGATCTGTAGTGAATTTTTTGTATTTTTAACACTAATTCCCCAGCTAATTACTGTATGTGTTGAATCTTTATGCATTTGCTCATCATTTTACTGAAGCATTTCTCGGGTATGTCGAGCAATGGTATTACACTATTTTTATGAACTCCTTGGTTATCAGATTTTGGTTCTCATATAGTGGATTTGTTGCTTGAAAATTTAAGGGGCTCTTTAAGCTTCTTATTTTGAATAGTGGATGTACCCTTTTTGTTAGAACACTTATTGGTTCTCTTATGTAACAATATCCTTTTCTGCAGCGTCCTTCGGGTGTCGAAAGAATAGGTTGCCTCATGGTGTTGCAGTTGAGGGGCATGCATAAATATGCCCAAAGTACTTAAATTATGATATTATTAAACTAACTATAAAAGTGCTGTGGGAATAATAACAATCTCAAATTTTTTTATGGTGAGAAGAGCACGTATAGTCTTTGTTTGGAGCGGCGATGACGGTGGAAAAAATAGTGGTGAGAAACCAGTGGTGGCATTGGGGATATTCAGAAAATTGTTTTGAAAAAATTGTAAACTATATGGAAAATCTCCTTTTAAGTGATTTTCAGAAATAAAAAAAAATTCCTTTTTTATAATAAAATATGATTTATGTTTAATCATTTATTGCATGGATAAGTAAATATTATATAGATACTAAATAAGCATGTTACAAAAGGTCAGCGGCGAGAAGCAAAGATATTGAATGGTGAAGAATTGCGAATTGGTGAAGAAAATATTTGCAGCGGCGAGAAGCGAGAAAGACAGATTGCGAATGATCTGGTCGTGACTTTCGTAAACCCGCAAATAAAAGAGGAAAAGCATATAGAAGAGAAAGCGCTTTTTAAGAAGCCATGTTGGAATGACTGCTAAAAAAACCACAAAACAATCTTTCTTGAAAAAGCTTCTCATCCAAACACCTTAAAAAGAATGGTGGCGGTGGTACATCCATTTCACCAAATGTTTTGGTTGAAAAATCCTTCTTGCATTGATGAATTATGGTACCACTTTAGCGACTTAAACAGTTACCACAATTACATTCCTCAAAATCAAAGTAAGTGAGGTCCATCATCATTCCCATTTTTTATTTACATGTTGAAGTAAAACATTGGCACACCATAATAGGATACAGTAGAGACAAGTAAGAAGTGTTTATCAACAATTCATATTTAAAACATCCAAAATATATTTGTATTATCATCATTGAGGTTTTGTAAATAAATACATTGTGCAAAACGTTGGTTGATATAGTGTCCACAAAATATGACATGTGATCACCCCTCTTCTACACAATGCTTCTTATGTTCCTTTCTTACTTCAAGTATAGTCATTATGATGTTTATCCAACTTGTACCTCTATTCATTTTACTCTCTCTTCTCTTCCTATGGTAGCTTACTTGTAACTTTTTCTTTTGTAACCTAAAATAGTCTGGATAATATATAGCCAATCACACCGAGTAAGTAAATCCTTACATAGAATGCTTACATGCAACCAAAAGTTAACATATAGAAGGTGTCATGTACATCAATGATTTAAAAAAGAACACATCATAAGATAACACATACAGTAGGTCATATAAATAATACGTGTAGGCATGTAGCATTCAGCAGCAAGCTCAATATTGTTATAAAGTAGAGTTATTAATTATTGTGTCATAGTACATAGCGTGAAACCAAAGAGTGTAAGCGAAAAAGCATTTCAATCATGAAGCTAAATAAGAGCATACATGTAATAATTGATTAACTATATTATTTAAGTCTAATATCATCATGATAGGTACGAAGCATTCGTACAAAAGCAAATTGATCGAAAAAATAAACTAAGCATAAATTACATTGGAGACAAACATCAAAAAAATAGCATGAAAATTGGAGGATCTACATAGAACCATGACATGAAGAAACAGTGTAAGACGTTGTAGTTATATAAGTTATTTATAAGCATTAGAGAGGATTAATGGTGAGAGTTAACTAAAGAATGCATGAAAGGCACAATGAACCCAAAGCTTATACAACAAGATATCATACAACATGATAACGTCCTCTTCATCACTATCGTGACGCAGCTCCTTCGGACCCTTTTTGGACTGTTCGCATATCGGCTCACCGACTTCGTCCCCTTTGGGGTCTTTGGACCCTTCTTGGATTATTCACCTATTGCCTCACCGACTTCGTCCCCTTTGGAGCCTTTGTCGCTATCTTATCACCCATTTTGTCCATCGGCTCGCCCCCCTTGGGGCCTTTTGGGCCTTCGACGGATGGCTTCATCTATCGGCTCACCGCTCTTTCTTTACAAATTGAACTATTCGGACTGCTCCACTGACTCTTCTGCCCCACAGACTCTTTTTTTCTAGTTATGCAAATTGTTCGCTTTATTGGCCTTCTTAGGCTCACTTTCTATACTGAAACATGATCTTCTATTAGAGAAACTTAATCTCACTCAAATTCTTTATAGACATAGACTAGGAAGACTCCTGCAAGAATGAATCACTCGTCTTTGCTCTCAATATATAGCTAGATGTGGTGAAAGGTTTTGACGTGATGGTAATATTCAATTCCTACATATTCTATTGGGAGAAAATAATAGAATCCGCACACAAGACATACATTATAGTCAATATTATTTGATAAATAATATTAATCGTCATGGCATAAAGATGTATAAGTAAATATAGATTTGTTAGCATATACGATAGAAGATGAACATAGATGTATCACACATGTAAAATTGTATGTTGCATATCAGTAGTAAATCATGTAAGTATGAGGCATGAAAAGAAAATAGTTATCAGTACGTCGTGTATACACACTCATTACACCACATCAGTGTCGATAAATCTGTAGATATGCAATGACACAATCAATGATAAAAATGTAGAAGTTAGGGTTTGCTCAAGATAGTCCATAGTACTCATTTAGTTTGGAATGGGTTTATATAGTATCTCCAGCATAGGGACCAAGTCTTAGGTTGACATGCAACTCATTAAGCCTACTGTGTCGGTTCAGACACGCAGACATAATATTATTAAAATACTTAACAATCTCCTCTTATGTCCGCGATAAACCCGACGACGGTTATGGTGGTTTGTGTAAATTCAACCAATCGTGAAAGGTGCACAATGTAACATCCCAACTCTAAAATAGGGTCTAGTCGGTTTAGTTGAACCCTTGGAGGAACTTAGGCCGGATCATAGGACAACCACGACCCGACCTTCACCACATAGTGGTGGTTATTTAGAGAAATAACTGTTTTGGGTAGCATTGTGATTCGCCACAACATCGAAGTAGAATATGGAGCATACGTGCTCCAAATCGACTTCCGTCAGTTGCGTTAGACTCGTACGGTTGATACGAGTGCAACGGAATTCGTTCCGTTCCAATCCGAAGTCATTTGGTGAAAGTGACCGTTTAGAGTATAGTAGCGCGTCACGGCGACGCAGTTTTAGAACATAGAGCATACGTGCTCCGAATCGACTTCCGTCGGTTGCGTTAGACTTGTATGGTCGATACGAGTGCAACGAAACTCATTTCATCCCAATTCAAGGTCATTTGGTGAAAGCGACCATTTTGAGTGTCGTAACACGTCACAACGACGTTATTTTGTTATAATAGGTAAACAAGCTCCGAAGTGATCTCAGTTACTTGCATCAGACTCGTATATCAATACGAGAGCAACGTAGCTCGTTTCATTCAAATCCAATGAGATTTGAGAAAGTTAACTATTTTGAGCTATATACCAACTCGAGGGAATATTTGCGATTAAATAGACTCGAAATCAACCTTGGCCACATTCATTTGACTAGTGAGACTAAAACAAGCTTAACAACACCCCCGTGCATTTGTCCCGCATTTAGTTTAGAGGATATTAGTATTACGTATGCATATATATATAAACGTATATATTTATATATATATAAATAAATGTATATATATAAATGTTTATATATATATATATATATTTTTTTTTTTCCTTTCCTAACCTAAAGTCAGTCCTGCGCAAAAAGACTGCCGGTCCGGTCCTGAACCGGTCTTTTAAAAGACCGGTCTTTTGGCCAACCAGTCCCGGACCGGTCCCGTGCAAACCAGTCCCGGTCCGGGACCGGTTTTTCTCCTCTGGAGGAGGACCGGCTGGGACCGGAGGACCGGTCCTAACCGGTCCCGGACCGGTCTTTTTATTAAAAAAAATAAAATTTAAAAAAATAAAATATATAATTATAATTATATAAAATTAAATTTTTTGAGATATAAAACTAATGTGCATACAAATTACAAAATAAAGTTAAATAAAACTCAAAATGAAATAAAAACTGATTTTTATTAAAAATTAAGCAAAATTACAAATTACAAAATTATTTACAAATTACAATACATTTAAAAAAAATTAAATAACATTACATCCAATAAAATAAAATGAAAATTACATTTAAAATAAAATGAAATTACATTTAATTAACGAAAAATATAACTTGTTTATTCTGCGGCGCTGCCCAAATTTAAATTATTCAGCTCGTCTTCAACTTCAGACTCGCTATCTTCAATGGACGAAACATGTTGCCTCCTTCTCAGAGCATCCAAATGATCCTTGTAGCAAATGCAAATCTCCAAAGATTCTTCAGTCAAACGACTTCTTCGCTCGTTCAGAATCCTGCCACTCAAAGAAAATGCAGACTCCGAAGCTACCGTACTAGCTTGGATTGTTAGTAAATCACGGGCCATTAAGGCCAAAATAAGATACACATTAGTAATAGATTTTCACCAGTTTAAAATATCAAAATTTTCAATTTCGCTTGCGGTCATATAATCTTGAAATTGTGTTTTGCTATATAAACCTAATTCGTTTAAAGTACTTGACGTTCTTTGTTTTTTCCGAGAAGCTAATTCTAAAAGTTTATTTTTTAAAGTATCTTTTGTTTTAGGTTGGGTGGATTCTACGCGAGGCCGCGCTCCGTACATTTGATCGTAATAATTATAAAGGCGAGTAAATTCAGAATTAAATTTTGAAACACTAACATTAACAAAAATACTAGAGGATTCGTCTAAATCTAAATTACGATTAATTTCTTCTATAAAATTTTCAACGCCGTCTACGCCCATTAAAGGGTTCAAAGCCGCGGCGCAAGAAAACATAGGAGGCATATCTTTGTAATATTTTAAAATTTTTTCCTCCATTATTAATATTAACGGACGCCACATTTCGTTCGTTTTGTAATTTTTAAATGTTTCAGAAATTAATAAAAAAATTTCAAGAACTAATGAGCTAGTAGGATAGTAAACTCCGGATAAAATAGTTGTTGCTCGATAAAAACTTTCTAATAAATTTACATAATCTTCGAGCACGGCCCAGTCCGACGGGCCTAAATCATGTGCTTCGACACTATTATAAAATTCTATTAGTAACGTTTTTGTGAAAAAGCGCGCTTTAACATTTTATACGTCGAGTTCCATCGTATAGGCATATCATACGATGGTCCTAAAAAGTTTTTACCTTGAGAAATAACAAAGTTTTTGAAATCTTGTTTTCTTCGTTTCGAATTATAAATAACTCTTAACATAATGCGTATTTTACTAACGTATTCGTTCATAAATTGTAAACTATCTTGCGCAATTAAATTTAAAACGTGACATACACAACGCGTATGAAAAAATATTCCGTCTAACATTGGTTGCAAATCTGATAATAAATATTTGACGGCCATCCCATTGTTTGAAGCGTTATCGAACGAAATGCTCATAATTTTTTCTTTTATTTTAAATTCTCTAATAGTTTTAATAATAACCTGATAAATATTTTTACCGGTGTGCGGATACTCAAAGCCTTCAAAACAAATTATACGTTTATTTAGTTCCCAACTATCTGGATCGACCCAGTGACAAGTTATGCAAATATAAGAAAGACCGTCATTTAAACCGCTAGTCCAAACATCGCTCGTTAAGCTAACGCGACCGTCGAATGTTTCAAAATAGTTTTTAAAAATTCCTTAGATTGTAAGTAAGCCGCTAAAGCATCGCGTCTAGTTGTAGAACGACTTACCTGGTGATATTTAGGCTGGAGTACGTCGTGAATGTAAGACGTCATTTCTTCATCGTCGTAGTGGTTGAATGGGAGTCCTTTTTTGATGACGTTCTCCATTTGTCGCTCTCGTTGCCGAGCTTGGTCGTACGCCCAAATGTGTCCGGTCGCCGAAATTTGGGCTTGGGTAGACTCCGGGGCTTGCTTAGAAATGCAGGATTTCACATGTCGGACGAGCGTTGTGTTGCTGCCGACGGCCATTAGCTTCCCACAAAGTTTGCACTTCGCCTTCATTTCGCCATCAACCCGCACTTTATCAAATGTATCCCATATTGCCGCTTTGTGACGGTGCTCTACAATCTCAATATCGGCAGACGCGGAGGAGGACGCCGGCTGGGATGAAGAAGACGCCATTTAATAAATTTGAAAGAGAGAGAGAGAGAGAGAAATAGAGAGAGAGAGAGAAGTGGAGAGAGAAATAGAGAGAAAGAATGGGGGAGGGGAGGTATTTATAAAAATAAAATTAATTAAAAAAAATTTAATTAAAAAAGAGCCTTAAGCTATGCTCTTTAATTAAAGAGCCAATCGGCTCTTTAATAAAAGAGTCGTTCGGCTCTTTAATAAAAGAGCCGAACGGCTCTTTATTAAAGAGCCGTTAAGGCTCTTTAATAAAGAGCCGTTAAAGGCTCTTTATTAAAGAGCCGTTAACGGCTCTTTATTAAAGAGCCATTAACGGCTCTTTAATGCTCCTTGGCAAAAACCGGTCCTGGGAAACCGGTCCTGTCCCAGGACCGGTTAAAACCGGTCTTTTACCGGTCCCGGTCCGGGACCGGTTTTTGCCAAAATATAAGGGACCGGCCGAGCCCCAAGGACCGGTCCGGGACCGGACCGGTCCCGGACAGGACCGGTCCCTGACCAGTCCTAACCAGTCCGGTCCCGACCGGACCGGTTTTTTTGTACACGACTAGGCTAAAGAGCAGCGGGAGATGAGTTAATCGGAGGGAGGAAAGCAGCGGAGTTCTGGCATGGGAAGAAATCGCGGAGCTCCAGCAAGTCCCGAAGCTCGAACCTCCTCCTAGACGGGATTCCAGGGGAGAAGCTCATGCGAGGGAAGAGAAATCTCACCGGAGGTATTTTGACCTTCCTCCAGGACAGATATTTTCGGGAGAGGAGCTTGGCTGGGGGCATCGGATTGGCCGGTCATGGCTATAAAAAAGAGTCGGGGCTTCTTCTCTTGGGCACGCCAAGGTTCATCTTCCTCATCTCTCCCTCCTCGTCCTCTTTGGAAGCTCTATCAAAATGAGGGCAGCAGCTTCATCTGTTCCTCAGTCTGGTAAATTTATAGTTTGGTTATGAGTTTATAATTTTTGTTATAGGGAATGAATTCCAAGCCAAGGGTGAGGCTCTCAGTTTCATTCCCAAATTCCTCTTCCTCCCCCCCCCCCCCCCCCCCCCCCCCCCAACCACCCTCCTCCAATTTCTGGTAACCTTTAACTTATTTTCTTTCATAATTTATTTTGGGAGTTTGATTCAGTTGGAGGAAATTTTCTATGTTTAAACTGACTTCCTCTGTTGGCAGAAATTATGGGGAAGGAGGCATGATATTCTTGGCCTCGATTTATCTCTCTCTCTCTCTCTCTCTATCTATCTATCTATCTATCTATCTCCCTCTCTTTCTCCTTCTTCAGAGAAAGTAGAAATGAAAGATGGATATGAAAAGAGCAGCCCGAAATTGAAGGCTTTTCTCTCAGTCTCCCTCTAACCCATGCCTCCTCTTTAGCTTGTCTACAAATTACTGCTTCAATTATCTGAATTAGTTGGTTGGCTGTGAATGGACATGGAGGAATTCGTTGAAGAGAGGAATAGGTTCCCAGGGTTGGTGCAATATGTACCCTCCAATTGATGTTTTCATTTATCTGGTGCCTATAAAGAACTCGAATTAGAAGCCATAAGGAAAACACGGGATGCTCAAAGTTTTGGATGGACGTTTTCTAAAATAAATTTCAGTTCACGATAATGGTGGGCTTGAACTCAGTTGTTTAAAGGTATTAATTGAATCTTGAACTCAGTTGTTGGCTCAAGATAATGGTGGGCTTGAACTTGAAATTCTACCACCAGGTATGGCTTGGGATTCTCAGTTTGGATTAATTTCTTAGAGGAGGCATGACATTCATCCTTCCCTTTACCTTTCTATAACTTGATGGTCAGATGGTTAGTCTGAGAATCTAGTCAAACTAAATTTCTCCTCTTTTTCGTACTCTGTCATGGATACTCTGTTGGAATTTTCTTGCATAACCACATATAAATCAAACCTGTCAAGGAATACTAATTTGTCGGGTTATACATGATTTATTTTGAGTTCTCTTAGATTTGATCGGACGATGAGAACCGTCACCTTGAGTTCTAAGTTAGGAAATTGTTGAGATGAGGTTGGAATAACTCTGCCTTTAGAACCCTACAATAATTTCACAAACCAAAGCAACCATGCAGTCTCTTCTTATTTCCTTTGTTTCCTTGATGGAGAAGAACGTTTTTATTATTATTATTTCTCTCTTCCTCCCCGATTTTAATTTCCTTCTGGTAATATTAAAACCCGAGTTTGATTAATCAGTTGAGCTCATTCGTTGCAACTGACCTTGCATAGCATGCCTCCTAGTCGATGAAATCAATTCACAACCTATTTATAGCTCTCTTTTGCTAGCATGGAAATGCTCATCTTACTCAGTTCTTAGGAATCCAAGAGCACCACTCATCCTGGATGTAATAATTACAGTTATCTTAGTAATGTGAGATATTATTCCTTAGACAATTTCGAGACCTCATTTGACGTGAACCTTCCATTGGCACGGATGGGGGATAGGGAAATTGTTTTAACGAGGCATGCATTGATCCTTCATCTTGATGAGATGGAGGAAATTGATGTAAAACTTCCTGGATCGCTTAGATATTTTTGGGTTCACCTCTTCCTGGTTACTTTCCTAGGTAATCCCAGATCGCTAGCCTGCAACTTTTAAGTAATTGGTTGAGCTCTTGCCACCCAAAATCTGACTAAGTATAGCTATTCTCACTCTCTCCCTCACAACATATCTTGAAACTTCATGCTATGAATATGAGCTCCATTAATACTTTTGAAAGTATCAGCTTCGGGTGGTAATCTATTGTGTGACATTAATTCACTTCCACAATAAGGTATTATTTGCGCCTCTGGAGTGGTTTGAGGAGAAGGGTTAGATGGATTTCCGAGCTTACCCATTTCTTACCAGTATACATTTGAGGTGCATTTTCACAGATTATGGGAAGCTTTAAACTAATTTAGTTTATAACTCTCTATCTTTGGGATGATTTCATGCGAAGAGGCCGATTCATAACCTAAGAGGCTATGACGCTCGCCAAGCTGAGCCGTGGATTTTAATTGCTGGCTCGCAACGGTTATGTGTTTAAAATATAACTGCTTGTAATTTTCTATTCTTCTAGATTCATATATTTATGAGTTTTGAATCTTGCGGCATATGGTAAGAGGCTCTGACGCTCGCCAAGCTGAGCCGAGGATTTTAATTGTCGGCTCGCAACGGTTATGTGTTTAAAATATAACTGCTTGTAATTTTCTATTCTTCTAAATTCATATATTTATGAGTTTTGAACCTTCCGGCATATGGTTAAGAGGCTATGACGCTCGCCAAGCTGAGCCGAGGATTTTTGGTTGCCGGCTTGTAACAGTTTGTGTTTTAAATATGGTTACTCATGAATTTCCTTGGGGAGGGTCATCGACCTCCTGAAGATGGATGGGTCGTTGAGTGGTTGAAGTAGAGCAGTGATTGGGAATTTTGTTCTTCCGTTTCTCTTCTTCTTTTCCTTCTTGATGAAGCACTTTAATAATGGATACTTGGTAGGCTCAGGCCTGGGAGTTTTCAATTATGCTGCTAATTTAGCCTATTCTTACTCTCCTTATCTCTTCTTGAATGTGGGATTTAATTCCTCATGTATGTGGATGGCTTGGGTATGATCCTCAAGCACCCAAATGATCGAGGAAAGCCTACATGAATGAAATGTTGCCTTCGAGAAAGTAATTCATATGGGAATGAAATGTTTGCCTTCGAGAAAGGATTCCTACGGGAATGAAATGTTGCCTTCGAGAAAGGATTCCTACGGGAATGAAATGTTGCCTTCGAGAAAGGATTCCTACGGGAATGAAATGTTGCCTTCAAGAAAGTAATTCCTACGGGAATGAAATGTTGTCTTCGAGAAAGTAATTCCTACGGGAATGAAATGTTGCCTTCGAGAAAGGATTCCTACGGGAATGAAATGTTGCCTTCGAGAAAGGATTCCTACGAGAATGAAATGTTGCCTTCAAGAAAGTAATTCCTACGGGAATGAAATGTTGCCTTCGAGAAAGTAATTCCTACGGGAATGAAATGTTTGCCTTCGAGAAAGGATTCCTACGGGAATGAAATGTTGCCTTCGAGAAAGGATTCCTACGGGAATGAAATGTTGCATCGAGAAAGTAATTCCTACGGGAATGAAATATTGTGCCTTCAAGAATTATTCCTACGGGAATATATTGTGCCTTCGAGAAATATTCCTACGGGAATATAAAATGTGTCTTGGGAGAACGTCGGATGGCCTATGAGTTTTACTCTAAGGCAACCCGCACGATGGACGGTCTGGGATGGCAACCCGTGCGAAACTTATAGAACTACGTGGGTCTGAGACCGTATGCAGGATGATACGGAGTACGTAGGCGGTGGTCGTGGGAAGACTGTCTCGGCCCAATAAGAGTCCAGATATCCCCTCCCTTATAAATATTATATTATGTATGTTTGTTAGTAGGGGTTGGATTCTGTTCGTGGTTCTAATAACTTGTCTTTAGCACAGGTGACAGGTGCGGATAAGAGACAACACCCAAGTGTGGAGGAAGCCACGGAGCAGGCTACGTCAGGTACAAGTTGTTAAGCCGCATCTCCTTTTGTTGTGCCCTATCTCAGGGTATATATATATATATACAATGGCAATAAATCCTTGATGGTTAGGATTTAATGCGGCATAGATATATAGATTATTTACAGGTCTGGAAATTGCGGTTTCTGTGATAAAACTACGTCTTTCGCTAAGTGCTATAAAGTGTACTCTTTGATGACGTCTTCCGCTAAGTGCTATAAAGTGCACTCTTTGATGGTGTCTTCCGCTAGAATATTATTTCCCTACTCTGTTGGTGTGTAGTGACTTTCGCTTAACACTACCCCTAGGCGTGACAACGGAGTGTTCAAGGAAGGGGGTTGGAGAAGCTAGTACCTCCACCCTTTGGGATCGCTTCGGCGTCGTGCTAAAAGGGTGGTGTGCGATAAGATCCCCCGGTCGGACCGCCGATTTGGGAGGGGGGTCTTACACACAACCGTGTCCAACACCTGCAAAAACTGATTAGACTAAAAGAAAATTGTATGCACGCATAAGAGTAAAAATAAATCTCAGCTGCACCACAGAGCAATCTAAAGTACGATCATGGCACAAGTTCATCACACATAATGGCTAGAATCAACAAAAGAGCAAGAATCTAAATAGCAAGTGTATCAAAAGAAGAGCTAAAAAAATGCTCTAATCAGAGATAAAATAGAAAAGAAACAGATAACACTCTAGTTGTCGTCAGCCTCAGACGTCTAGCAAATCATCCTGCTCAGGATCCCATCTTGCTAGTGCTCCTCCATCAACAACAACTCCTGTAATTTTCAACAGAGAATTTCATTAGAAATGAATTCATCCTTTGAAAATGTACATGTATCTAGTTTTACAAAAAGAACGTAGTACATAATAATCTGCTAGAAGGAGAACTACTTAGAGTATTATAGGTTCCGCCTCAGAATCCAATATCGATTTTCAACGAAATGATTTATGGACTTCTGGACACCGCATCTATATCTGTGTTCCAAAGTGAAATGTCAGGGTTACTATTCTTCTAAGTTAAGTGGAGATCATCAAGTTTAGAATGAAACTCATTAACTAAAGAAGAGTTCAATCGAGTCAGATTGTGTTATCAAATTTGGAATAACACTCTCCTTCAAGGTAAGAAAAGACGAATCCAGGCAAAGTTATTAATATCAGATTTGGAATGAAATAACTCACCAGATTCGTACTCAGCAATCAAAACATCAATGAAGTGCAACATGCTTGCTTTGACAAAGGAAATAGGGAAAAATCAAAACATCTATGTAGATTAAGGTGATCTAAATCGCATTTAGTCCGATTTCCCTCACTGTTTTGATTAACTGGTCTTTGGGCATTCCTTTCGTCAATAGATCAGCTAGATTATCTTTCGATCGCACATCAACCAAAGAGATGATTCCTTGTTCTTTCAGATAATTTAGCAGAGTGTGTCTCAGTCATATATGTCTCCTCTTAGTATTATAGAGAGCAATCTTAATGACTTGAGCTGCTGCTTGGTTATCACAATACAAGCTCAAAAAGTTGACTTGTAACCTAGACAAGGGAATATCTAGTATCAGATTCCTGATCCAATCTGCCTCTTCACCAGCCGAAGCTAAGACAAACAACTCGGTTTCCATAGAAGATAATGTTATACGAGTCTATCTTTTGGATTTCCAAGTGATGGTAGCTCCACGCAGAGTGAATATGTATTCATTGGTAGACTTATTGTTACCGACTTCTGAACAACACGAGGCATCAGAATATTCATCCACAATAGGAGGGTAACCAGTGTAGCACAATGCGTGTTTTTAGTACCTGACTGGTATCTCATCAGCCTGTCGAGAGCATCTCAATGTTCTTTGCTTGAACTACTAGTAAAGCGACTCAACATGCTAACAGAGAAGGCAATGTCTGGTCGAATACAACTTGTGGCGTACATGAGACTACCAATTATTTTGGAATATTTCACTTGATCAATGCAAGTCCTAACATTTGGACTCAATTTAACATTATGATCGAAAGGTGTCTCTACAGGCCTACAGTTTTTGTATCCTCAGGTTGAAAGAAGTTGCACAATATAATGAGTCTGACTAAGAGTAACATTACTCTTATCAACTCTAACTTTTATACCTAAAAGGGTATCGACGGGACCAAGGTCCTTCATGTCAAATTCTTTTACGAGTGTGGATTTGATATCATTTACTGCAACAAGATCCGACCCCAAAATCAACATGGCATCCACATATAGACATATGATGACTGTTTTATTTGACATAGAGCGGTGATAAAGGCATTTGTCAAAAAGACTGAACTAAAAGACAAAACTCTTTACCACTTGGTCAAATTTCATGTGTCACATCTTAGGCGCTTGTTTAAGCTCATAGATGGATTTGTCTCATTTGCACACTTTATCTTTTAGATCTGGATGGACATACCATTCAGGTTGTGTCATGTAGATCTCTTCATCAAGCTCTCCATTCAAGAAGGTTGTTTTCACATCCATCTGATGAACTATAAAGTCCTCGATAGAGGCCAGAGCAAGAAGAATCTTAATAGTGGATAGATGACACACGGGTGAATAGACGTCAAAGTAGTCAATTCCCCTATGTTGCTTATAGCCTTTAGCGAATAAACGTGCTTTATATCTAGCTATAGACCCATCACTAAGCAATTTCTTCTTCAGCACCCACTTGCATCCAAGGACTTTGGTTCCTTTAGGGTGGTCCAATAGATGTCAGGTGTTATTTTGTAGCAGTAAGTCCATTTCATCATCTATGGCTTCTGCCTACATCAACGAATCTCTAGATCGCATTGCTTCCTAGTAGGAGAATGGATCATCCTCTAAGTGATAGGTGACAAATTTTTTACCAAAATTCTTAGGAACTCTATCTCTTGTGAATACTCTAACTGGGATAAGACTATCCTCTACAGATTGGGAAGTAGTACCATAGGGGCCAACTTCAGGCGCTACAAGAGATTCAGAAATCATCTCAGTAGACCCGGAGATGGTTAAACCATGATCTCTGATAAATTTATTTTCAAAGGAAATGGCATCTCTAGACTATATCACTGCATTAGTGGACAGATCTAGAAACTTATTTACTGCACTATCTTCTGCACTACCTAGATATACACAAGTTGTTATTCTAGGTCCAACCTTAGGTCTCTTAAGATCTTGTATTCTAACATAAGCAATACAACTCAAGTCTTTAGAGTGTCAAATCTACAAGGATGACCATGTCATAACTCATATGGAGTGGAAGTGAGATTAGCATGAGACAATCTATTCAAAATATGATTGGCAGTTCGGACTGCTTCTCTCCAAAAGGAATTAGGCATGCCATCAGTGAGAAGCATAGAATTTAACATCTCTATTAATGTTCTATTCTTTTGCTCAGCAATAACATTAGACTGGGGTGAGTAAGGAGCAGTGGTTTCTAGGATTATACCCGCAGAGGCACAAAAGTCTTGAAACCCTGTTGCAATATACTCTCCTCCTCAATCACTTATAAATCTGTTAATTTTCAAGTTTAACTGATTTTCTACCCGAGATTTGAAGATTATGAAAGTCTCGAATGCTCCATCTTTCGATTTCAAAAGGTATACATGACAATATCTGGAATAATCGTCGATGAACGTTATAAGATACTTCCTACCCCTTCTAATAACATGACTCTTAAAATCGCAGAGGTCTGAATGTATCAAATCAAGAAATTGCGTGCTTCTAGAAACTGATTTAAACGGTTTTCTAGAAACTGATTTAAACGGTTTTCTAGAAACTGATTTAAACGGTTTTCTAGAAACTGATTTAAAATTATCAAATCGAATAGAAAGATCTAAGGGGATGTTATGACTCTTAACTAGATCTCACATTTTCCTGTAGTTCACATGTCCTAGTCTGTTATGTAACAACTTAGGATTTATTAAGGTTGAACTCTTGGTTTATGCTATCATTATTAAGGCTAAGTCTATACATTCCGTTGATTAGATACGCACAACCAAAGTAATGGGAATTAACAGTTAAAGTTATTCTACCGCTAGAGGTTGTGAAAGACATTCCGGCTTTATCTAACAAACTCATAGAAATTAAGTTTTTTGTTAAACTAAGAACTACTCTAACATGTTGTAAAGTTAAAGTTTTACCTAAAGAGAGGACCATTTGTGATGTCCCAGCATGCTTGACTTCGGTCTCTCCTCCATTGCAATTTTCAACCTTATCTCTGACCTCAGTAATATCAGTAAGAAGAGCTCTGTCATTCATCACATGATGGGTTGCACCACTGTCCAACCACCACTCTAAAGACACGCTGCGGTGATTGCTCACAATCATAGCCACGAAAGACGTATGACCGGAGATGTCGACCAACATATTCATAGCATTCTGTGGGGCTTCCTCCTTTTTCTTCTTCGGACCTTTACATTCAGCTGCCCAGTGACCCCACTTGCCGTAGTTATGACACTTGTCTCTCTTCCTTTTGAGAGAGGGCTTTTTAGCCGATAGCTATGTAGAGGCTTCAATTTTGGGAGCTGCGGGCTTCCGATGAGGCTTACTGTGTAAGAAACGAAGTTGGCAACCTATGAGGGTTGGCCAGCTTGCTTCAGGCTTCTACCAGCAGCGTTCTGATCTTCGATGTGAATGAACTTTTTGAGCTCATCCAATGTGATCCTCTCCTTTAGTTTGTGCATTTCAGTCTTGAAGGTATTCCATTCAGGAGGCAGTTTGCTCAAAATCAAACTTACGAACAAATTATCGGACATATCAGACTGCTCGTCTTCCATCTTGAGATGCAAGTTTTCCATATCTATAAGTTGAGAAGTGACTGATAAGTTTGAATTAAATTTGAAATTTAAGAATTTTTCACGAGGAGAGTCTTCGACAGTCCTTTTTCTTTCTGAAAATGTGCGTTCAGGAGTTCTCAGATTTCTTTCGCAGTTTTTTATGCACTGTAGATCATGGCGAGGCGAGGGTTCTTGGAATTCAGGAGATAATCCCTACGAAAGTCCTCGTCCCTGCTCCACTGGTACTCGTCCATGTCCTCACGCGTCGTAGTGAAATCGCTGAGGATGGTGTAGAAAATTTTGCGCTCTTTCATGTCCAATTGGACATGTATTTTTCAAACGTGTAAATCTGTAGCGTCGAAGGACTACAATTTGACGATGTAGTATGTGCTACGCTTCGACATTTTCAACAGGAAAAGTAAACCGAAAGATGTCAACTAATCCGATCGGAGACGCTGATGGCACTTCGGATCCAATCCAGAACCTAATTGCTCCTCCCCTCCGGCTGAGCACAGTCGTCGAAAGCTAGATCCAATCAACAGACTTCAAACAAAAAACACTCCACATGATGAAGCCAATCTCTTTCTGGAAAACTGCAATTCTTCTCAGATATTTGAGAGAGTAAATCTCCTGAGACTTTGAAATAGATAAAATGCACAGGAATTCTTTTCCTTGATGAAAGAGAAGAGTGTTGATCTCTCCCAGAACTGAAAAGGAAAGGAAAGAAGTCAACGGGATCAATTAGCCTCCTAGGAAAAAGCGAGATCAGGATCTGGAGTCCTCCTCTAAGATAGGCACGTTGCTCCTCTTCCATGAAAACCACGATAGAAGCATTGAGGCTCACGTGCAGATCTGAACTACAAGATGAGATCCATGCAGATAGATGATAGGAAATGTAACATCCCGATTCGAGCTAGACCCCTTGAGCGCGTTTTTGAGTCGAGCGAGTTGACTCGAGCTCGTAGTGTATTGGGGGCCCGTCTTGCACCTGAGTCGGAGGAGTGCACTCGACGAACGCGGCGAATACCATTTCTATTCCTTGTCTCGATGTTTGCTGTATCGGGATCCGAGCCGTCTGGAGAGCATAATTTGAGCAATAAAACTCGAAGGAGGCGTACCGCCTTGAAGGAATTATAGTGCGTACGTTACCTCAAATGACACGGTCTGCGAATAGCATATTTATCCAAAAGGCGATATGCAGCAGAAGGTCTCGGTATTCACCCCAGTCAGTTTTGTTAGACTCATGAAGCCTATACGAGTTCAACAAAACTGTCCGCGCTCGATTCTGATGAGAATCGGCGAATTTATAAATGTGGTCTACGAATAGCATATTTATCCAAAATGGTGAAATTGACCAAACAACCTCGCAATTGACCGCAGTCCGTCTTGTTAGACTCGTGAAGCCTATACGAGTTCAACGAATCTATCCGTTTGCGATTCCGACGTCGTTTGAAGGGTTTTTGACATTTACGTAAATTAGGCCGTAAACACTCCGGAGAGCGTAAAATGAGCAAACGAACTCGGAATTGATCTCGGATCGTCTCGGTGGATGCGTGTCAGCGAGACGATCAAAACGAGCCCATCCTTCACAAATTACGAGTCCTATAGAGCGATATACGAGCGTTTGAATGCAAATAATAATAATAATATTATTATTATATAATATATATATATTATATATATATGTATATACGTAATTAGGTTAGAAAGGTTTTACCAGAGCCCGATCTCCCCTCCTCCCGTGCCTGCGCCGTCAAGCCTCCCCTCCAGTCGACCTCCTCTCCTCCATTTCCGGCGAGTCCGACCTCCGGCGAGTCCGACCTCCGGTGAGTCCGACAACCTCAAGCCCGGCCGCCCATTTCTCCATTTCTCTCCCTAGGTTTTTCTCTCCAGATCTCTCTTTCTCTCTCTAGCTTCCATGGTCGAGCCTTCTCCGGCGCATCCTCATCTCCGACGAGATCTCCCCTCCAAACCGAGCTCCAAGCCACCTCGAGCAGAAACTCCTCCGACGAGCTTTCTCTCCGGCGATCTCCTCCGCCCGGGAACTTCCATTTTTGGCGCGCCTCCTCATAACAGGATTTTCCGGCCAGGAAAACCTCCAGGCCGCAACCCAACTCCAGATCTCACTCAATCGCTCTCTACCAACTCACCCTCATCCAGATCTAGGAGACCTCCGACTACCTCCTCTGCTCTATGCTCACGGCAAAACCTCCTGCCGGCAACTCCCCTCTTCGGCACAACTCCTAACAGCGAGACCTCAACCTGCCACTTCCAGCTCTCCCTTGGCGAGCTCTAGCCATCCAGATCCTGGCTGAGTGAAGCACTCTCCTTCTCTTCCCCGACCAGGCCGAACTCCACCTCCAAGCTCCGGCAAACTCCTCCATGGCCGATGCTTCCACTCCTTCAGTGATGGCGACTCCGGCTTCTTCTCCAGAACTGTCGGCCTGCACATTTACGGTGGTCTCCGAGCCGAGTGCGGACTAGATCAGTTCTTTGGCGAGATCTCCTCTTTCGAAGACCGAAAACAGCGAGCTCTCGCTCTCCAAACCAAAACAGCCCACTTTAGGGGCCGACTCCTCTTCGACGACGTCCGACGAGATCCGGATCGGCGAGATCCGGCCATGACCGGGAGCGACGGACAGATTCCGCGTACGCGGCTATTGGGTAGCATGCATGGACACTCGGTGAGCTTCCTCCCCTCTCCCTTGGTGCTAGTTTCCTAGATCACACTAGGTGAGATATCGATCTCAATAGAGTCGATTGGAGAGCAAGCCGTGAAGAGACGGCCTGAAATAAATGTTCCGGGTAAATGTTCCGGCCACTTCCGACCGCTAACACGTCACTCGTCGATGTACCTCAAAGCGAGGAAGGTGGTGGCGGTGTTAGTCGGTCGGTTTGGAGTTTTTGGTGGCCGACGAAGAGATGTGTTATATTTCAGGTTGGGCAGATCGCAACCCTAGGCTGGAGGTAGACGATGAGGTGATCGTCTGCTGTGCTTAAGATGTGTGCTGGTAATTTTATTTTAATAACTGCAATTTTCTTTCACTCTTACATAGCCCAGTTTAAAAAGAATTTTATGTAACATCCCGTTTCGCGCTAGACCCATCGGAGACGTTTTGACTACCCGATTTTGGGCTTTCCAGTGCGTGCACGGATTTGGATTAATTGGGGGAATGGAATGACGGGAAAATATAATTAAATCAGAAAATTTTGTAGTAGCAAAGTTCCTGGATGGTTTTAGCAAACTCCTGGATGAATTTATAGGTAGTGTTTGGCTAATAACCAGGGGAGTTTTTGCAAAAGAATCTGGATGGATAAATATATATATATATATATATATATATATATATATATATATATATATGTATGATTATTCTGTGAATTAGCAAATTCCTGTATGGATATAATAGGTATGTTAATTTCTGCATTATTAGAAATCTCCTTCCGTTCGAATGAGCTGAAGCCGTTCGACGAAATTCTAAATTTCGTCGATCTCAGTTTTTAGCCGCCGTTCGACGAAATCCTCTGAATTCGTCGATCGCAGAAATATAGCCGCAGAAAGTTTGCCGCCGTTCGACTAAATTATAATAGCCAGCGCTCGACGATATTGGAAATCCCAACGTTCGACGAATTATGATTTAGCCGCAGATCGACGAAATATTGCGTTCGACAGATCAGCTGTAAGCGTCGGTCGACGAAATAACTTGTAAGAGCGGTCTACGAAATATCTTGTGCAGCGCCGGTCGACGTAATATTAGGCAGCGCTCGACAAATATATTATTCCAGCCGATCGACGATCGATGAAAAATGATAGCGCTCGACGAAATGACTGTTCCCGTTCGACGAATCTGGGTATTTTCGTCTGTTGTTGCCGACGGAGCTTAAATGCTTATTCTTTATGTTTATTTTAGGCTAACAGTGGAATCCTTGTCCAGTAAGAAGCCGGAACCTAACTTTGGATTTCCAATGCTTATTAAGGCAAACCCTCTTCTCTCTTAACACTAGGGCTGAGCATTTCTCCCGAGGAAAAATCTTCTGCTTCATCTTCTTCTTCTTCTTCTTCCTCTTCTTCTTCTTCATCTTCTTCCTCTCCCATCAGGAATTGGATGGGGGAAAACTTTGGAGGAGCAAAAGCTTGGAGGCTTTTGGAGCTTGGCCGACCACCATCCCGGCTGCCATGAAGATGAGCTCTGTCCATGCCTAAAAAAAAAATCAGGTGACTTCCTCCCCTCTCCCTTGGTGCTAGCCTCTTAGATCACAATAGGAGAGATGAAGGCTCAAGAGAGCTTCTCGTGTGAGCTTTAATGGAGTTCCCTTAGGAAGACCAAGTCGAAACCTCAAAATTTAGGGCATCGTTCACCGCGAGATTTTCGGAATCATTTCTTCTCTCCAAGAGGAAGAGATGGGATTTGATTTGGGGCAAACCCATGGTCGTTGAGGGAGAATGAGGGGAATTGATTGTGTAGGATTTTAAAAGTGTAATGACCTAATTTTGTTTGGGGAAGATGATGAATAGTTCCCTATTAAGTAGAGGGGTGAATTTAATTATTAGGGAAAAGATGAGGTGTAAATTCCCTGTTAATAACCCTCTGTTAAATAGGGTTTTTAATTATGTATATGTGATAAGGATATTATGATAACAGCCCCCTCCTTAAAGAAAGATTTAATTAACATCATTTCACTTGGTAAATAAGGGGTGAATTTGTGCGCAGCTGGGTTCGGGCCAATTTTTAGTCTTGACCCCACTGGAATTAGACTTCGGGCTCAACAAGGAAGTTGTAGCCCTCGGAAAGAGCTTTCCAACGATAGGTTACCCGTTTCCTGAAGTGACCTGTAGCTCTCTAAAGGTCCAGTCGAGTGGACTGTCCAGAAAGCTGGTTTGGGTCTATTGCGTGCTGTTTTTGCTGTCCAGGATTTCTGCAGCTGACTTTGGAGCAGATTTTAGGTAGGATCCACTTGGATCTGGGTTTAGGACTCAACATGAGTGTTGTAGCCCTTGGAGAGAGCTTTCCAAAATGGGGTGGCACATAATTTGGGGTGGAGTAGAACTCCCAGAATCTCAGTTTTGTTAATCAGCGTCGTTGTAGTTTGAATTGCGATAAACTTGGGATATCTTTTATAATACTTGTCCGACGCTCTTAATAGTGGTAGAAATCGAATTGATGATATTGTGCTGACCCTTATTGAATTTCATGAGTTGTGGGAGGGTACTTGTTGTGATTTCGCCAACCGTAGTTCGTTCTCGCTTCGCTCTGGGAATAATAACTAGGAATGCCGACGTGGCTATTGTTTGGAGAAAAATCTATATTCTCCAATTTAATGAGGAAATGAGTGCCCAGATTTACATGTCAATTGGGCGGAGCATGGGCGAATGGCATGATGTATGGAATGAGGCATTGCGATGAATAATCGAATAAAGATTTTGACGACATGTTTATAATAATGCGCACATCGATCGATCACCCAACGAAGAGTGTGGTTTGGTGAAAACCCCTCAAATGCGATAAACATCTCATTGTGATAGAGTGAGCCGTAAATTGAGTGCGAGAGGTGAATGTCGATGACATGTGAGATATGCTTGGAAATCCTGAACGTTATCTTGGGGACTCTTGGCGCATGTTTGGAAGACGTGCTTCTATGAATGATCGTCTCGCTAGATAAACAACGGGATGATGCGTATTGGTAGTAAACTCTCAAGAATGTGAATAGTTCAACTAGGTTGAACTTGTGGTGAACGGAGCCTACGGGCAGAACGTGCTAATATGATGAGTGCTTGTGAGCACCGGTTGTGAACGGAGCCTACGGGCAGAACGTGCTAATATGATGAGTGCTTGTGAGCACCGGTTGTGAACGGAGCCTACGGGCAGAACGTGCTAATATGATGAGTGCTTGTGAGCACCGGTTGTGAATGGGCCTACGGGCAGGACGTGATAGTATGAATGTGCAGGTTTTCACACATGGTGGTGTAGTGATCCTCGGTAGAGGATAGTTGGTGGCGGGTCTACGGGCTCGCTAGTCGTGACACCGACAGAAGCCGGCAGTTAGACTCAGACCGGTTGGGTTGGAATGTCTTGGTGTCCATCTACCCAATAGATCCCCTCCGCGTCTTGAAGACCCCGCAGGAATGCGGGTAGTACGCAAGGACTCCGCTATGAACAAGAGCGTCGAGGCGTACATAGGCCTAGGACCGGTAGTGTTCATACCCTCCTAGTAGTGGCGAAGCCCGTGCCACTGCCACCGTCTGGCCACGACGGGGGGCGCCTGAGTGGTTAGCTACCCTCGAAAAGTGGGAACTAAAGGTCTGTGTCGACATAGCAAATGCGCTTGGAGAAGTCATCATATCATAATCATTGCACCGCATTCATATCATAATCATTGCATTGCACAGCAATGGATACTCATCATATAAACTTGTATGGGCATCTTTATATGATGAGTTACCTTTATATGCAGACCCTTAACTTATAAGCTTGTATGGGCATCCTTATAAGTTAAGTTCAATTCAGCTCTGTGATACTTTATCTATGTCCTGTTACTAGTACGATTTTGATACTCTGCTTATGCTTTTTGTTTCCAGTACTTGCATTTATAACTGCTGCTACATATATATATATATACTTATGAACAGCTTGTTAGTGCCATTGCAAGTACTTGGGTACTTATACAACCGACACATATGAACAACCCTTCCTGTCACCTGTTTTGTATACTATTGCTAATATTGCAGCTTCTATTCAATTCTACCGCCCGGTGCCTTGGAGTCGTCGGGGGAGCGGATGTGAAGCCACTTAGTATTTATGACAAACGGTTGCTACGTCCCTCTTTTAGGAGTGCGCCCTGGAGCCGCAGCGCACGGCGCAGGAGGAGGACAGTCAGGTCAGGGCGGCAGGGCCGGAGACAGCGATACCTACAGTACCGGCAGTGACAGACGTGAGTAGTAGTTTTGAGATGTAGCCCCTTTGGGCATCTTGTGTGATACTCTGATATATTTTGCAGGAGCTCGTGGAGCTACCTTTTTGTATAATTATGGACTCTTACTTATGCGAATTATATATATCTATATGTGGCTTCTTGTTTTAGTTTATTGATGGGTTGGCGCTGTTGAGTTGGTTTAGCCGGCGGGATAGGCGTCTTATGGAGGTGGCTAGCCCATGAGCTGGCGCTTCCGCAAGGCGCTGTCCTAGGCATAAGACTCCCTCAGCCGTGTTTTGTGTTCCGGGAGGGGGGTTTCTTACATTTTATGTACCCTAGGCCTACCCTGTGCCCAAATAGTGGTATGATTAGGGCACTTTTTGTTATAGTTTTGATCATAACTTAGAAAACTGACCTAAGAATAATTAGTGGGTGTAATCACCCCTAATGGCCCCAACCTTTTGGTGGCATGTAGTTATGTATATGAGTAGCCTCTGTTTCAAATTTGAGGACAATTGGAGTTCATCTTAATGGTGAACCCCCAAGGGGTATTTTGATGTCCTAGGTTTGAAAACCACTTAGCCTTGGCGGCTTGTGGATTTTGGAGCTTAGCCATAAGGGCTTATCCAAATCCAGTGGTAATAGGGCTTAGGGATTGTGTAGGGTCTTGCTCATCATCAATGGGTGATTGGAGCAATGGAGAAAAAAAACCTAGCCCATACCTCTAAAATTACTTAATTGCTCTTTTGGGCCTTAATGAATCAGCTAGGACCTAAACACATATTTAGACAACCAAACTTCATCACTAGGTAGGGAATAGTGCTATAGGGCTACGATAATCATCATGAGACTTGTTAGAGGCACATAAGTACTTTTCTCCCTAATAAATGAAATTGCCACCTTTTCCTTAATAAAATAAAATGCAAGGTCATATGACCTTGTATGACTTTGATATAATATCAGTGGTTGTACTAGGGTGAAATAAGGCTATGGTAATTTTGTTACGAGTTATGGAAGCATTATTCCTTGTATATGAAGTTTTAAGTGATTGCTAGCTTAAGGGAATTTAATCTTTAAAAATATCAAATCATGGGGCTATGATGTGATACTTGGTTATCTGTAGTTTTAGGTTAATATATGCCCATGATAATTGTTTTGAAGCTTGTTTAATTTTATTTCTTGTACCCCATGCAGAAATTTATAATTGCCACCTTTAGATGTTTAATCATTTTAAAATATCAGAACACATGGTAATGACACAATCTTTTGGCATTGGACTCTAGGTTCCCATTTGGACACCTGGTAATTTTTGTAGATTTTTCAGAAGTGAATTACTATTTTTCCTAATTATAGTGGCATTTTGGTATTTATACAATTATGATGATGTAGTAGGCAAAATGACATCCTAGGGTCATGATACTCAGTGAACCACCATGATATGGAATATTATCTTACTGATAATTCTCATGAAGCATGAAGAAGCACTTTGAGGGTAGTTCATGTGTAATGTGACTTAAGGCCTTAAATACTTAAAATTATATTAAATACCAATTTAATATGGAAAATTATGGAAATTGGAACATATCTTACTAAGGTCAGAGAGAGCCTAGGATAATTATTCGAGACCTTGGTGATGACTTTTTAGAAGGGTTCCCTTATGGGGTTGATGGTTAGTTCAAATTAGTGGTCTGCGTTTAGTAAAAACAGAATTTTGAGTTTTAGATAATTCAGACCACTAAGTAGTGTTTATAAGTTGTATACAATCAGTAATTGAGTTATAGCACACAAGGACTCAAGGAGGGTCAATTCTAGGGTTACTTGTGGGGTGGTGCTAGAGTTAATGTAGAAGGAATGAAGGTACGTCCAACCCGATTGGATGGAACGGGAAATGAGCTAAGTCACTTTAACTATATGAAATAATGAAGGGTGAACCAATTGTTAACCATCAACCAAAGTAATTGTCTTGAGGAGGATGGTGGGGTTGAGCTCATTGCGTCCCCTAGTACCGATGAGAGCCCTTCACCGGGTGTACCTCGGGAAGTCCAAGATTAACCCTAAATTGCAATAACAATTAAAGTAGGCAAGAGTAGCCATAGTAGGGTAAGATTGGATTTATGTATCTCCTCCCAGTTGCGGGAGTGGCAGGATTGTGGTGTCCGGTTAGTCGAGCGGGAAGCTCGAGGGGATGATTATCCCGGTAACATTCTCAGAAATGTGGCAGGACTTCGGTACTAGGCAGGTCGTCACTCCGACCGCGGTACGTTGACTTAGCGGGTGTGTAGGGGTCTAAGGGGCTAGCTTGGCTGCGTGTCGGGACGACAGTTCCCCGAAGACACCTCTCACTTGGCTCACAGTCTGGTGGACTCCAGCAAAGAGTACGCAGAGCTCCGCGGTTGTTTAACGTTGAGGCGTACGTGCGGTCTAGGCCTGGTAGAGTGTATACCCGCCTAGGAGTGGACAGCCCGGTCCGCTACCACCGTGTGTCACAGCGGTTGGTACCCGAGAGGTTGGCTTCCTTTCAAACAGAGGGAACTACAAAGGTCTATGCGCAAAGAGTCGTGTGTGTGAGTTTCATTGCATAAAACATTCATGGCATAGCATAGCATACGCACTTGCGGATCCTCATCATATAAATTAGTATGAGCTCTTTTATATGATGAGTTATAATTCCTGGAAATCCTAACTTATAAGTTTGTATGGGCATTCATATAAGTTAGGGTACGAGATTGATTACTTGTCGCTACTGTTCTTACTACCTTGCTTTACCTGCTTTACTTACTGTTTATTTACTGTTGTACAGCTTTATTATACTCCTGCTTATACATGATTAGATCAGTCCCTTTTACACTTGTGTAGCTTAGAATTTGTGCATACACTAGTTTACTTTCCCCGTCACCTGCTTTGTATATTACTGTTATATTGCAGCTTTTCTTCCTTTCCTTCCGCCCGGTGCCTTGGAGTTGCCGGGGGAGCGGATGGCAAGCCACTTAGTCTTTATGACTAACAGTTGCTACGTCCCTCTTTTTAGGAGCACATTCAGTGGTATAGCAGCGTTCAACACCGGAGGCCAGCCAGGTCAGGTGTGCAGGGCTGGGGTTTGTAGTACCTTAGCTGCCGTCAGTGACAGAAGCGGGTGAGTGTTTTGAGATGTAGCCCTTGGGGCATTTAGCTGGTTACTCTGATGATTTGCAGGAGCTTGTGTAGCTTTCTGCTTTTCTCTGTACTGTTCTGGACTTTATTACTTATTGTGAACCTATGACTTTAATGCTTTCTATTATTGATGGGTTGGCGCTGTTCAGTTGGTTTGGCCGGCAGGATAGGCGTCTTGTGGTACAGGTTAGCCCGTGTGCTGACGCTACCGCAAGGCGGCTGTTCTGGGCATAAGACTCCCCTCGACCGTGTTTTATGTTCCGGGAGGGGGATCTTACAAATGGTATCAGCTTGCAACGATCCTGAGATAAAGAAGTCCATTAGACCACTAGACTACCCCTGCTAGCTAGATCAGTTTGAGGACAAACTGATGCAGCGGAAGCAGTGGTATGCCCATGTGTAATTCACAATAAGTACGTCCGCTTTTTCCTATAGAAAGTGTCAACCTAAGCCAAACTCGTACCCTTACGTATAGATGATGGCTCATTGTGGGACAGTATTTTGTTTTCCCATTCCAACAGTCAGAGTTGGTTTGGCATATGATACCATTTTGGTCGACATAGCAGGATAGGTCTTGACGTATCCGAGCCTTATACGAATCTTGGGGATGATTGAGCCAAGCAATAAGTGGCCTTGAGTGACTAAGGGAAGAGTTTAACGTGAGTGTAGATGCTATAGACTCACACCCTGAGAATTATATCCTAGATATGGAGTAATATTATCACCTTTCCCAAAAAATTTAGGGCAATCTCAATGAGATTGGTGCTTGTAGTCTATTACCAGCTTAGTGAGAGACCACCAAGCATGTCTTTTATACTGTATGTCGATACCTCTCACTTCTTTTTATGTAGAAGGTTTCATACGAAGAAGATATGATAAGAATTCGGATCCAGAGAAGGCTCATTTTAGGACGAATGTGTTATATTGGTGGTAGAAGAAACGCAGTTAAAGAGATATGGGGGCTTATCTCTTCGTTTATTGGTCTAGTTATGTACCATCTTGGATCCCTTGAAGAGTTATAATCTTTGTAATTTTTGGCATTGGAAGTTTTGATCTTTGAGAAGTTAGTTTACCTTAAGCAAAGCAGACTGCTAAGGCCTTGTTTGGGTTGATATGAATTTTATTAGCGGAGTAAGAGAGGAAAAGCATTTTTGAAGATGATCATTTTCTCTATATTGTTCTAAGATTATGTGGATAGGTAATGAGGACAGTAGTAAATCTACACTTTGGCGATATGCATCTATGTTGTGATAACATTATAACTGGGAAGTTAATAAAATTTTGTGCATGCATTGCGGGTATGATGATACACTACCCCTGAGTTTGGAAAATTCGTGGTGAACATTCCCTTAGTGTTGTAATTATTTGATGTTGGGAAATTAATAAGTATTCGGCAGTGGAGTCAACAAGATTAATATGACTTGATTGATGATCTAAAACCCGAAAAGTTTTTATAAAATAAACATGCATGCCATGGATGATCGTTGGCAGGGATGGTGGGGCGCTTGTAATAGATTTGATTTAGTTTATCATATCGTGAAGTATGCCCTACTTTTGGTAGCCTGCATAACTCGTGTCGAAGGGAAAATCATTTCGGGCCTTGCACCTTGGTTCATGTTAAGTTCAAACATATATAAATGTAACGGGTGATTGGAAGTTATTGGTGCATGCTCTCATTACAATGAGATGCAGCTTGGTCGTCGCCGTAAAAATTTGAATTTCTACATCACGGCTGATATATAAGTGCGTCGATTCGGGGATCTATAGGGTAAGAACTCTAAGTCGAGGAAGGTATGCCCCTAAGGTTTGTGTCCATATGTGAGATGAATGTACCATATGGGCGGTGGAAGAAATTTAGCCCAAAAACGTATGGGGGCTAATCCTATTTCTTCGTTTATTGGCCTAGCTAATGGACCAACTGAGGTTTCACCGGGAGTTAAAAATCTTTGCAGACTGCTTCACTTATCCTTGCTATATTGGTGTTTTCTCATCTAAGTCGTTACAAGTCGACGATATTAGAATTAGGTACTCCTTGATGAATGAACATTTTAAGCAAGGTGGATGGTTAAACACCAGGTTTTGAATTACGTTGAGTTCCCTACCAGAATAACGGAGGTGAGTACCTAAAGGATGGTTATGTCTTCACTTTGATCGAAGGTTATGCGGAGAAGTAGACCAGGGAGAAATGGTGATCTAAAACCTTTTGAGATATACACCGAGCTTGTTGAGTTTTCATACATGAACTCCTGGATAAATCATATAGCTGGGTAATGGAGGCATGAACACATCATGCTGTGTGCCAAGTAGGACCTTTGTGGGTAGCGTTGAGAAAAATTTAGCATGGTTTTAGATGGATGTCAATACTATGTGAAGGATGCGATGATATCCTGATGTGATGGTAATGACTTGAGTTGGCAGTCCTCGAGTGCTGCTATGCACTAGTCGGATCTTGGCAAGTGCTTGGATGACTTAAGGACTTGGTGGTAGTCCTTAGGTTCTGATAGCATGAGTTCCATCATTAGAACCTCATGGGTGTAGTTATGTAAAATCTTGGATCCTCTTGATAGTGTTGTAGTGCCTCTCAGTGATCAATGGTCGGTCCGATGACCGCGCGACAAATTTTGGGGGACGCCTTGAAATTTGTTGAGTTGGAGTTGTATTTGATTGTTGATCAAAGAGGTGTGTTTAAAAGTGACATATTTAGGATAATTGGTTTAAATCGTAGCACTCTTAGCACCAAGGTTTTGCAACGTAGTTGTTAAGTTAACAAATTCACAACAGTGGTGTCTATGCACTGGTTTGCGTACATATGTAATGATATTGTAAATTAAATAAAATTACCGAGGATTTGTGTTGGAGACTCATGGCAGACAGGTATGATATAGATGCAGTGCAACCGTTGATGGCACTTGCAGTAGGGATCTAGTGTTTTGAGATCCAGTCCTGCAAGGTGTAAACGAGTTGGTGGCTCGACAGTCATGTTGGTTCATAGAACCTGGTTAGCGATATAGATGTTGGTAGTGGTTGCCGGTTGCATTGTGGTTTTATAAACGAGTAGCATGCTTGATGACGTTCATACCGAGTCCTTGCTAATTGTTCCCTTGTATGTTGTATGCTTGAGATTAAATCACAACATAATCAGTTAAACTGATGTAGCGATTTTTGAAATAGTGTGTGTCATTATTAGGTCGTGTGACTTCACAGGGCAAGAGTGCGCATGCAATCTAGTTTCTATGTATAAATCGCAACAATTAAGAGTGCATACATACGCTTGAAATTATTATGGATGAAGTGCCCACGAATGAATATGATGAGTGTACTTTACTCTCATCCAGAAAATCCTCATAGCCTCAACCTAATATTTCGGGAATGAAATTATTTCTTCGTTTATTGGATTTGTAACATCTCGATTCGAGCTAGACCCCTTGAGCGCGTTTTTGAGTCGAGCGAGTTGACTCGAGCTCGTGGTGTATTGGGGGCCCGACTTGCACCTGAGCCGGAGGAGTGCACTCGACGAACGCGGCGAATACCATTTTTATTCCTTGTCTTGATGTTTGCTGTATCGGGATCCGAGCCGTCTGGAGAGCATAATTTGAGCAATAAAACTCGAAGGAGGCGTACCGCCTTAAAGGAATTATAGTGCGTACGTTAGCTCAAATGACACGGTCTGCGAATAGCATATTTATCCAAAAGGCAATATGCATCAGAAGGTCTCGGTATTCACCCCAGTCAGTTTTGTTAGACTCGTGAAGCCTATACGAGTTCAACAAAACTGTCCGCGCTCGATTCTGATGAGAATCGGCGAATTTATTAATGTGGTCTGCGAATAGCATATTTATCCAAAATGGTGAAATTGACCAAACAACCTCGCAATTGGCCGCAGTCCGTCTTGTTAGACTCGTGAAGCCTATACGAGTTCAACGAATCTATCCGTTTGCGATTCCGACGTCGTTTGAAGGGTTTTTGACATTTATGTAAATTAGGCCGTAAACACTCCGGAGAGCGTAAAATGAGCAAACGAACTAGGAATTGATCTCGGATCGTCTCGGTGGATGCGTGTCAGCGAGACGATCAAAACGAGCCCATCCTTCACAAATTACGAGTCCTATAGAGCGATATACGAGCGTTTGAATGCAAATAATAATAATATTATTATTATATAATATATTATATATATATATATGTATATACACAATTAGGTTAGAAAGGTTTTACCAGAGCCCGATCTCCCCTCCTCCCGTGCCTGCGCCGTCATGCCTCCCCTCCAGTCGACCTCCTCTCCTCCATTTCCGGCGAGTCCGACCTCCGGCGAGTCCGACCTTCGGCGAGTCCGACAACCTCAAGCCCGGCCGCCCCTTTCTCCATTTCTCTCCCTAGGTTTTTCTCTCCAGATCTCTCTTTCTCTCTCTAGCTTCCATGGCCGAGCCTTCTCCGGCGCATCCTCATCTCCGACGAGATCTCCCCTCCAAACCGAGCTCCAAGCCACCTCGAGCAGAAACTCCTCCGACGAGCTTTCTCTCCGGCGATCTCCTCCGCCCGGGAACTTCCATTTTTGACGCGCCTCCTCATAACAGAATTTTCCGGCCAGGAAAACCTCCAGGCCGCAACCCAACTCCAGATCTCACTCAATCGCTCTCTACCAACTCACCCTCATCCAGATCTAGGAGACCTCCGACTACCTCCTCTGCTCTATGCTCACGGCAAAACCTCCTGCCGGCAACTCCCCTCTTCGGCACAACTCCTAACAGCGAGACCTCAACCTGCCACTTCCAGCTCTCCCTTGGCAAGCTCTAGACATCCAGATCCTGGCGGAGTGAAGCACTCTCCTTCTCTTCCCCGACCAGGCCGAACTCCACCTCCAAGCTCCGGCAAACTCCTCCATGGCCGATGCTTCCACTCCTTCAGTGATGGCAACTCCGTCTTCTTCTCCAGAACTATCGGCCTGCACATTTACGGTGGTCTCCGAGCCGAGTGCTGCCTAGATCAGTTCTTTGGCGAGATCTCCTCTTTCGAAGACCGAAAACAGCAAGCTCTCGCTCTCCAAACCAAAACAGACCACTCGAGGGGCCGACTCCTCTTCGACGACGTCCGGCGAGATCCGGATCGGCGAGATCCGGCCATGACTGGGAGCGACGGACAGATGCCGCGTACGCGGCTATTGGGTAGCATGCATGGATACTCGGTGAGCTTCCTCCCCTCTCCCTTGGTGCTAGTTTCCTAGATCACACTAGGTGAGATATCGATCTCAATAGAGTCGATTGGAGTGCAAGCCGTGAAGAGACGGCCTGAAATAAATGTTCCGGGTAAATGTTCTGGCCACTTCCGACCGCTAACACGTCACCCGTCGATGTACCTCAGAGCGAGGAAGGTGGTGGCGGTGTTAGTCGGTCGGTTTGGGGTTTTTGGTGGCCGACGAAGAGATGTGTTATATTTCAGGTTGGGCAGATCGCAGCCCTAGGCTGGAGGTAGACGATGAGGTGATCGTCTGCTGTGCTTAAGATGTGTGCTGGTAATTTTATTTTAATAACTGCAATTTTCTTTCACTCTTACATAGCCGAGTTTAAAAAGAATTTTATGTACCCTAGGCCTACCCTGTGCCCAAATAGTGGTATGATTAGGACACTTTTTGTTATAGTTTTGATCATAACTTAGAAAACTGACCTAAGAATAATTAGTGGGTGTAATCACCCCTAATGGCCCCAACCTTTTGGTGGCATGTAGTTATGTATATGAGTAGCCTCTGTTTCAAATTTGAGGACAATTGGAGTTAATCTTAATGGTGAACCCCCAAGGGGTATTTTGATGCCCTAGGTTTGAAAACCGCTTAGCCTTGGTGGCTTGTGGATTTTGGAGCTTAGCCATAAGGGCTTATCCAAATCCAGTGGTAATAGGGCTTAGGGATTGTGTAGGGTCTTGCTCATCATCAATGGGTGATTGGAGCAATGGAGAAAAAAACCCTAGCCCATACCTCTAAAATTACTTAATTGCTCTTTTGGGCCTTAATGAAGCAGCTAGGACCTAAACACATATTTAGACAACCAAACTTCATCCCTAGGTAGGGAATAGTGTTATAGGGCTAGGATAATCATCATGAGACTTGTTAGAGGCACATAAGTACTTTTCTCCCTAATAAATGAAATTGCCACCTTTTCCTTAATAAAATAAAATGCAAGGTCATATGACCTTGTATGACTTTGATATACTATCAGTGGTTGTACTATGGTGAAATAAGGCTATGGTAATTTTGTTACGAGTTATGGAAGCATTAATCCTTGTATAGGAAGTTTTAAGTGATTGCTAGCTTAAGGGAATTTAATCTTTAAAAATATCAAATCATTGGGCTATGATATGATACTTGGTTATCTGTAGTTTTAGGTTAATATATGCTCATGATAATTGTATGGAAGCTTGTTGAATTTTATTTCTTATACCCATGTAGAAATTGATAATTGCCGCCTTTGGATGTTTAATCATTTTAAAATATCAGAACACGTGGTAATGACACAATCTTTTGGCATTGGACTCTAGGTCCCCATTTGGACACCTGGTAATTTTTGTAGCTTTTTCAGAAGTGAATTACTATTTTTCCTAATTATAGTGACATTTTGGTATTTATACAATTATGATGATGTAGTAGGCAAAATGATATCCTAGGGTCATGATACTCAGTGAACCACCATGATATGGAATATTATCTTATTGATAATTCTCATGAAGCATTAAGAAGCACTTTGAGGGTAGTTCATGTGTAATGTGACTTAAGGCCTTAACTACTTAAAATTATATTAAATACTAATTTAATATGGAAAATTATGGAAATTGGAACATATCTTACTAAGGTCAGAGAGAGCCTAAGATAATTATTAGAGACCTTGGTGATGACTTTTTAGAAGGGTTCCCTTATGGGGTTGATGGTTAGTTCAAATTAGTGGTCTGCGTTTAGTAAAAACAGAATTTTGAGTTTTAGATAATTCAGACCACTAAGTAGTGTTTAGAAGTTGTATACAATCAGTAATTAAGTTATAGCACACAAGGACTCAAGGAGGGTCAATCCTAGTGTTACTTGTGGGGTGGTGCTAGAGTTAATGTAGAAGGAATGAAGGTACGTCCAACCCGATTGGATGGAACGGGAAATGAGCTAAGTCACTTTAACTATATGAAATGATGAAGGGTGAACCAATTGTTAAACATCAATCAAAGTAATTGTCTTGAGGAGGATGGTGGGGTTGAGCCCATTGCGTCCCCTAGTACCGATGAGAGCCCTTCACCGGGTGTACCTCGGGAAGTCCAAGATTAACCCTAAATTGCAATAACAATTAAAGTAGGCAAGAGTAGCCATAGTAGGGTAAGATTGGATTTATGTATCTCCTCCCAGTAGCGGGAGTGGCAGGATTGTGGTGTCCGGTTAGTCGAGCGGGAACCTCGAGGGGATGATTATCCCGGTAACATTCTCAGAAATGTGGCAGGTCTTCGGTACTAGGCAGGTCGTCACTCCGACCGCGGTACGTTGACTTAGCGGGTGTGTAGGGGTCTAAGGGGCCAGCTTGGTTGCGTGTCAGGAGGACAGTTCCCCGAAGACACCTCTCACTTGGCTCACAGTCTGGTGGAATCCAGCAAAGAGTATGCAGAGCTCCGCGGTTGTTTAGCGTCGAGGCGTACGTGCGGTCTAGGCCTGGTAGAGTGTATACCCGCCTAGGAGTGGACAGCCCGGTCCACTACCACCGTGTGTCACAGCGGTTGGTACCCGAGAGGTTGACTTCCTTTCAAACAGAGGGAACTACAAAGGTCTATGCGCATAGAGTCGTGTGTATGAGTTTCATTGCATAAAACATTCATGGATAGCATAGCATACGCACTTGCGGATCCTCATCATATAAATTAGTATGGGCTCTTTTATATCATGAGTTATAATTCCTGGAAATCCTAACTTATAAGTTTGTATGGGCATTCATATAAGTTAGGGTACGAGATTGATTACTTGTCGTTACTGGTCTTACTGTCTTGCTTTACCTTATTTACTTACTGTTTATTTACTGATGTACACCTTTATTATACTCCTGCTTATACATGATTAGATCAGCCCATTTTACACTTGTGTAGCTTAGAATTTCTGCATACACTAGTTTACTTTCCCCGTCACCTGCTTTGTATATTACTGTTATATTGCAGCTTTTCTTCCTTTCCTTCCGCCCGGTGCCTTGGAGTTGCCGGGGGAGCGGATGGGAAGCCACTTAGTCTTTATGACTAACTGTTGCTACGTCCCTCTTTTTAGGAGCACATTCAGTGGTATAGCAGCGTTCAACACCGGAGGCCAGCCAGGTCAGGTGTGCAGGGCTGGGGTTTGTAGTACCTTAGCTGCCGTCAGTGACAGAGGCGGGTGAGTGTTTTGAGATGTAGCCCTTGGGGCATTTAGCTGGTTACTCTGATGATTTGCAGGAGCTTGTGTAGCTTTCTGCTTTTCTCTGTACTGTTCTGGACTTTATTACTTATTGTGAACCTATGACTTTAATGCTTTCTATTATTGATGGGTTGGCGCTGTTCAGTTGGTTTGGCCGGCAGGATAGGCGTCTTGTGGTACAGGTTAGCCCGTGTGCTGACGCTACCGCAAGGCGGCTGTTCTGGGCATAAGACTCCCCTCGACCGTGTTTTGTGTTCCGGGAGGGGGATCTTACAAATGGTATCAGCTTGCAACGATCCTGAGATAAAGAAGTCCATTAGACCACTAGGCTACCCATGCTAGCTAGATCAGTTTGAGGACAAACTGATGCAGCGGAAGCAGTGGTATGCCCATGTGTAATTCACAATAAGTACGTCCTCTTTTTCCTATAGAAAGTGTCAACCTAAGCCAAACTCGTACCCTTACGTATAGATGCTGGCTCATTCTGAGACAGTATTTTGTTTTCCCATTCCAACAGTCAGAGTTGGTTTGGCATATGATACCATTTTGGTCGACATAGCAGGATAGGTCTTGACGTATCCTAGCCTTATACGGATCTTGGGGATGATTGAGCCAAGCAATAAGTGACCTTGAGTGACTAAGGGAAGAGTTTAACGTGAGTGTAGATGCTATAGACTCACACCCTGAGAATTATATCCCAGATATGGAGTAATATTATCACCTTACCCAAAAATTTTAGGGCAATCTCAATGAGATTGGTGCTTGTAGTCTATTACCAGCTTAGTGAGAGACCACCAAACATGTCTTTTATATTGTATGTCGATACCTCTCACTTCTTTTTATGTAGAAGGTTTCATACGGAGAAGATATGATAAGAATTCGGATCCAGAGAAGGCTCATTTTATGACGAATGTGTTATATTGGTGGTAGAAGAAACTCAGTTAATGAGATATGGGGGCTTATCTCTTCGTTTATTGGTCTAGTTATGTACCATCTTGGATCCCTTAAGGAGTTAGAATCTTTGTAATTTTTGACATTGAAAGTTTTGATCCTTGAGAAGTTAGTTTACCTTAAGCAAAACAGACTGTTAAGGCCATGTTTGGGTTGATATGAATTTTATTAGCGGAGTAAGCGAGGAAAAACATTTTTGAAGATGATCATTTTCTCTATATTGTTCTAAGATTATGTGGATAGGTAATGAGGACAGTAGTAAATCTACACTTTGGGGATATGCATCTATGTTGTGATAACATTATAACTGGGAAGTTAATGAAATTTTGTGCATGCATTGCGGGTATGATGATACACTACCCCTGAGTTTGGAAAATTCGTGGTGAACATTCCCTTAGTGTTGTAATTATTTGATGTTGGGAAATTAATAAGTATTCCGCAGTGAAGTCAACAAGATTAATATGACTTGATTGATGATCTAAAACCCAAAAAGTTTTTATAAAATAAACATGCATGTCATGGATGATCGTTGGCAGGGATGGTGGGGCGCTTGTAATGGATTTGATTTAGTTTATCATAACGTGAAGTATGCCCTACTTTTGGTAGCCTGCATAACTCGTGTCGAAGGGAAAATCATTCTGGGCCTTGCACCTTGGTTCATGTTAAGTTCAAACATATATAAATGTAACGGGTGATTGGAAGTTATTGGTGCATGCTCTCATTACAATGAGATGCAGCTTGGTCGTCGCCGTAAAAATTTGAATTTCTACATCACGGCTGATATATAAGTGCGTCGATTCGGGGATCTATAGGGTAAGAACTCTAAGTCGAGGAAGGTATGCCCCTAAGGTTTGTGTCCATATGTGAGATGAATGTACCATATGGGCGGTGGAAGAAATTTAGCCTAAAAATGTATGGGGGCTAATCCTATTTCTTCATTTATTGGCCTAGCTAATGGACCAGCTGAGGTTTCACCGGGAGTTAAAAATCTTTGCAGACTGCTTCACTTAGCCTTGCTATATTGGTGTTTTCTCATCTAAGTCGTTACAAGTCGACGATATTAGAATTAGGTACTCCTTGATGAATGAACATTTTAAGCAAGGTGGATGGTTAAACACCAGATTTTGGATTTCGTTGAGTCCCCTACCAGAATAACGGAGGTGAGTACCTAAAGGATGGTTATGTCTTCACTCTGATCGAAGGTTATGCGGAGAAGTAAACCAAGGAGAAATGGTGATCTAAAACCTTTTGAGATATACACTGAGCTTGTCGAGTTTTCATACATGAACTCCTGGATAAATCATATAGCTGGGTAATGGAGGCATGAACACATCATGTTGTGTGCCAAGTAGGACCTTTGTGGGTAGCGTTGAGAAAATTTTAGCATGGTTTTAGATGGATGCCAATACTATGTTAAGGATGCGATGATATCCTGATGTGATGGTAATGACTTGAGTTGGCAGTCCTCGAGTGCTGCTATGCACTAGTCGGATCTTGGCAAGTGCTTGGATGACTTAAGGACTTAGTGGTAGTCCTTAGGTTCTGATAGCATGAGTTCCATCATTAGAACCTCATGGGTGTAGTTATGTAAAATCTTGGATCCTCTTGATAGTGTTGTAGTGCCTCTCAGTGATCAATGGTCGGTCTGATGACCGCGCGACAAATTTTGGGGAACGCCTTGAAATTTGTTGAGTTGGAGTTGTATTTGATTGTTGATCAAAGAGGTGTGTTTAAAAGTGACATATTTAGGATAATTGGTTTAAATCGTAGCACTCTTAGCGCCAAGGTTTTGCAACGTAGTTGTTAAGTTAACAAATTCACAACAGTGGTGTCTATGCACTGGTTTGCGTACATATGTAATGATATTGTAAATTAAATAAAATTACCGAGGATTTGTGTTGGAGACTCATGGCAGACAGGTATGATATAGATGCAGTGCAACCGTTGATGGCACTTGCAGTAGGGATCTAGTGTTTTGAGATCCAGTCCTGCAAGGTGTAAACGAGTTGGTGGCTCGACAGTCATGTTGGTTCATAGAACCTGGTTAGCGATATAGATGTTGGTAGTGGTTGCCGGTTGCATTGTGGTTTTATAAACGAGTAGCATGCTTGATGACGTTCATACCGAGTCCTTGCTAATTGTACCCTTGTATGTTGTATGCTTGAGATTAAATCGCAGCATAATCAGTTAGACTGATGTAGCGATTTTTGAAATAGTGTGTGTCATTATTAGGTCGTGTGACTTCACAGGGCAAGAGTGCGCATGCAATCTAGTTTCTATGTATAAATCGCAACAATTGAGAGTGCATGCATACGCTTGAAATTATTATGGATGAAGTGCCCACGAATGAATATGATGAGTATACTTTACTCTCATCCAGAAAATCCTCATAGCCTCAACCTAATATTTCGGGGACGAAATTATTTCTTCGTTTATTGGATTTGTAACATCTCGATTCGAGCTAGACCCCTTGAGCGCGTTTTTGAATCGAGCGAGTTGACTCGAGCTCGTGGTGTATTGGGGGCCCGGCTTGCACCTGAGCCGGAGGAGTGCACTCGACGAACGCGGCGAATACCATTTCTATTCCTTGTCTCGATGTTTGCTGTATCGGGATCCGAGCCGTCTGGAGAGCATAATTTGAGCAATAAAACTCGAAGGAGGCGTACCTCCTTGAAGGAATTATAGTGCGTACGTTAGCTCAAATGACACGGTCTGCGAATAGCATATTTATCCAAAAGGCGATATGCAGCAGAAGGTCTCGGTATTCACCCCAATCAGTTTTGTTAGACTCGTGAAGCCTATACGAGTTCAACAAAACTGTCCGCGCTCGATTCTGATGAGAATCGGCGAATTTATTAATGTGGTCTGCGAATAGCATATTTATCCAAAATGGTGAAATTGACCAAACAACCTCGCAATTGACCGCAGTCCATCTTGTTAGACTCGTGAAGCCTATACGAGTTCAACGAATCTATCCGTTTGCGATTCCGACGTCGTTTGAAGGGTTTTTGACATTTACGTAAATTAGGCCGTAAACACTCCGGAGAGCGTAAAATGAGCAAACGAACTCGGAATTGATCTCGGATCGTCTCGATGGATGCGTGTCAGTGAGACGATCAAAACGAGCCCATCCTTCACAAATTACGAGTCCTATAGAGCGATATTCGAGCGTTTGAATGCAAATAATAATAATATTATTATTATTATATAATATATATTATATATATGTACATACGTAATTAGGTTAGAAAGGTTTTACCAGAGCCCCATCTCCCCTCCTCCCGTGCCTGCGCCGTCAAGCCTCCCCTCCAGTCGACCTCCTCTCCTCCATTTCCGGCGAGTCCGACCTCCGGCGAGTCCGACCACCTCAAGCCCGGCCGCCCCTTTCTCCATTTCTCTCCCTAGGTTTTTCTCTCCAGATCTCTCTTTCTCTCTCTAGCTTCCATGGCCGAGCCTTCTCCGGCGCATCCTCATCTCCGATGAGATCTCCCCTCCAAACCGAGCTCCAAGCCACCTCGAGCAGAAACTCCTCCGACGAGCTTTCTCTCCGGCGATCTCCTCCGCCCGGGAACTTCCATTTTTGGCGCGCCTCCTCATAACAGGATTTTCCGGCCAAGAAAACCTCCAGGCCGCAACCCAACTACAGATCTCACTCAATCCCTCTCTACCAACTCACCCTCATCCAGATCTAGGATACCTCCGACTACCTCCTCTGCTCTATGCTCACGGCAAAACCTCCTGCCGGCAACTCCCCTCTTCGGCACAACTCCTAACGGCGAGACCTCAACCTGCCACTTCCAGCTCTCCCTTGGCGAGCTCTAGCCATCCAGATCCTGGCTGAGTGAAGCACTCTCCTTCTCTTCCCCGACCAGGCCGAACTCCACCTCCAAGCTCCGGCAAACTCCTCCATGGCCGATGCTTCCACTCCTTCAGTGATGGCGACTCCGACTTCTTCTCCAGAACTGTCGGCCTGCACATTTACGGTGGTCTCCGAGCCGAGTGCTGCCTAGATCAGTTCTTTGGCGAGATCTCCTCTTTCAAAGACCGAAAACAGCGAGCTCTCGCTCTCCAAACCAAAATAGCCCACTCGAGGGGTCGACTCCTCTTCGACGACGTCCGACGAGAACCGGATCGGCGAGATCCGGCCATGACCGGGAGCGACGGACAGATGTCGCGTACGCGGCTATTGGGTAGCATGCATGGACACTCGGTGAGCTTCCTCCCCTCTCCCTTGGTGCTAGTTTCCTAGATCACACTAGGTGAGATATCGATCTCAATAGAGTCGATTGGAGAGCAAGCCGTGAAGAGACGGCCTGAAATAAATGTTCCGGGTAAATGTTCCTTCCACTTCCGACCGCTAACACGTCACCCGTCGATGTACCTCAAAGCGAGGAAGGTGGTGGCGGTGTTAGTCGGTCGGTTTGGGGTTTTTGGTGGCCGGCGAAGAGATGTGTTATATTTCAGGTTGGGCAGATCGCAGCCCTAGGCTGGAGGTAGACGATGAGGTGATCGTCTGCTGTGCTTAAGATGTGTGCTGGTAATTTTATTTTAATAACTGCAGTTTTCTTTCACTCTTACATAGCCGAGTTTAAAAAGAATTTTATGTACCCTAGGCCTACCCTGTGCCCAAATAGTGGTATGATTAGGGCACTTTGTGTTATAGTTTTCACTACAATAAATTACACTTTTAGTAAGGACTAAAAACGTTACAAAAGGTAACTAATATCGTTACACAAAGTTTTTGTAATGAAATTTACTTTATGTGACGACCGTTACCTAAGGCTCGACGCTAGAAGTTCTTGTAACGAATTTTTGTTTGTCGTTACAAATAATTTATTTGTGACAAACATTACTTCCTCACAATAGGATGAGTTATTGTAAAGAATATTTTGTTACAAATATTTGACTTCTTCCCCACTAAAGAAATTATATTTATATATCAAATATATGAATATTTCGTTACAAATGTTTGATTTCTTCCTCACTAAAAAATTATGTTTATATATCAAATATATTAAAATTAATTTATCATTACAAATAATTATAATAAACATTACTTCGTTACAATAAGTTGTTGTAACATATCAATAATTATTTCGTTACAATTGTTATATACTTTCGTAACTAACAAAAATCATTTATATGAACATGAATTTATTCACAAATAAAAATATTACATCGAGTAAGATTACATAACAATAATAATGAATCTTCCAACACAATATTACATAACATGTTTTAAATAAGATATCAACTTCGACACATTCGGACTAATGAATCTTCCGTCACTTTCTGACTAATGAATCTTCCGTCACTTTTCGACTAATGAATCTTCCATCACTTTTCGACTAATGAATCTTCTATCACTTTTCGACCAATGCTCCAACACCCTACAAGTAAAAGAGAGCAATTATTAATATTTAAAAAATATGAGAGCAGAAACATTCATACACACTCACATCCATACATACACAATCCATACACACACACGAGAGTTATGAACGGAAAATTGTAAGAAGAGAAATAATACATTGGGTAGGTGCCAACACAAATGAATGGAAAAGGAAAATTTCATTTGGAATGCAAGAACTAGAGAACAATGATTAATGGTATACATTCCCAGCACCAAGGAACAAGAAAGTATGATCTGTCAATTTACCACCAACCACATTTAGGGGTGCAACAACCCCAGCTAGGACAACCGAAGTTGTTCCCTGTTAAAGCATTTGGGTGAAGTCCCATGTTCAGAACATAGATTTGTATAATCTAGACCTTAATATGAGAAAATGCAGCACAAATTGTTTAGGAAAAAGTAAGTTTTTCATTAAAATGTTGCCTGAATATCATCATTGAAGACGAGATGTGTCTTGCTGTACTTTTTTAGCAGTCCGAAAGCATTATGGTTGGCAAAATCTTCAAACTGTATAGTGAATGAACACGGTACCAGCAATTAAGATTTTTAGTTCAATTTCCAATTAATTGTTCACCATCAAATGACCAACCTGTATAAGCACTTTCTCTCCATAGTTTTGCTTTACAGCACTCATAAATTCTTCCAATAGTTCTGCATATTCCTGATCAAGACAAAACGAAACACCAGCAATGCTAACTGTTTGTGCAAATAGAGAGAGATCATACATTCATATTTGAAGATGAAAACACCACGCAACAGAAAATTGAAGTAGAAAATAATATCAATCAATCATGCAAGGTTACTTGTTTCACCAAGCTCTATAGTTAATATTTTAAAAAAATTCATCAGCTCAATTTGGATGAATGACCGTGGTTCACAGTCAATAGATTAGTCAATTGAATTGACATGAAAATTTAAACCAACATTATGAGGACCATCTTAACTCCATGCAACCACATCTAAAGTGTGCAAGACATTATAATCCAGAGTTAAACTTGCGCCTAAATTACAGCTAATAAAATAAAATCTCAATATTTACCTGTGCTTCATTTGTCGTAGAGTAGGTCTTGAAATGCTGAAAAAAACCCAAGCCAAGTAGATGTTGGGGAAACATAGAAAGAAGTACAAATCAGTAGAGAGAATATGTAGAATAGAGAGAATGGAGATTACATTAAAATGAGATTGAACAAAAGTTGAGAGCATTTAGTATAAAGTATGCTGCATTTTTTGTGGAGGATCTGTAAACAACTGAAGCACAGGGAATAGAGCAACATTGAAAATCCATCATTAAACTGGTTTGATTTCTATTAATTTTTTATCTAAATAAAAGATTGAAAAAAAGAGGAGTTGAAATAACCTTGAATTTATTTTGGCTGACAGATCTACCATATCTTTTTTAAACTTTAAATTAAAGTGAAACAAAATAATTCCTAAATCTAAGAAAGTAAAACAATAACAGCTGGGGAAAAATAACATGGTTACATAAAATTAAAGTTCAACATAAACATGTCAAATCTGAAAATGAAGAGAATCAGTTACAGCGCAGAGAAGGATGACTATTCAGGGGAGTTAGCATCAAAGTTTATAAACAGCAACATTAATGAAGAATATTGAACTGGCAAAATAGAGAAAAATGAACGGGTTACGGTCGTTTTGTCGTGGAAGATGAAAATGATAACATGTTATAAATTTACCATGGAGGAAGTGTTGGAAAGGTTTATTGGCTTCGCATGAAGTTCAATATCAACAGAACCTGCTCATTCACACAACATCATCTCAATCATCTTCACTGCACAATATAATTTTGAATCAGTACACCATCAATGCTAACTGTTTGTGCCGAAAAACAAATGCATTCGGCTTCTCCAAATTGCAACACATCATATAAATAGATGCTTGAATTAATAAGAAATGAGAGAGAGATTCGTACTGTTGCAACGAAGCTGGTCCTGGGCGGCGACGTTGGTCCTGGCGGCGACTTTGGTCGTGGGCGGCGACCTTGATCGTGGGCGTCGACATTGATCGTGGGCGGCTACATTGATCGTGGTCAGTGCCATTCGTTGGGGGCGGCGACCTTAATCGTGGGCGACGACGACATTGAACGTGGTCGGTGCCATTCGTCGGGTGCGGCGACATTTGGGGTAATAGTTCAATTGCGATGCCTAGAATGGGGTTTCATTACCAAATTTGTGTATAGCTATCTCTACAGATATCTAAAAAAGTGCACTGAAAAGATGATCATGGATTAAATGAAATTGAAAAGATGATCATAGAAGCAACAACCTTTTTTGTTGAAGGATTTGGGAGTAATTACCTGCTATTTGTCAGAATATTTCAATCTCTGTTGCAAGCGTAAACAAAGAACATGAAATGCAGTGGAACAATATAATTATATATTAGGTAATTACTAATCCTCATTGTATAGTCAGCAATAGGAAAAAAAAGTTCATATTTTTCATTAATCCTCATTGTAACTGCTATCTCCTGTAGAGAATCACAACATTCTGTGTCACAATGGTTAAACAGAGAGCGAGAAAATACAGCCCTAGTTGGCCTAAAAGCAGGAAAAAACACCCAAAAGAACAGGAGGAAACATAGCCCTAGATGGGCTGAATGCAGGAGAACAGAAACCACAGCCCTTGCTCGGGCTAAAAACATGGCAAAACCAAAAAAATTAAGCATAATAGGAAGAAGGGGAAGAAGGCATACAGGAGTTTTGGATGCAGTCGAGGATTTTGTCGTGGAAGATGATGGCTCGCCCCGTTTTTTGGAGGTTCGTCGAGGATGTAAGAAAAGAAGGAAAATCACCATAAGAAAGGAAAACCTAACCTTGGGAAGTAGGAGAGATGTAGAAGAGGTAGGCCATAGAAATACAGTTCTGCGCAAGGAACAGATGTTGTAGCCGACCCCGATGAAGAAGGTTCTGGTGGGGAGAGGAAAGAATGGAGTCGAGGAGCAGTCAGAGGGGAGACTTCTGCGGCTTAGCGGACCTTCCATTGCAGCAGGGTAGACAGCGGCTTCCAGGCAGAGAAAATAGGGGCGATTGAGAGTCGGCGACATCTGGAATCTCTCCACCGTAGACCTCGTGCTCATCCATAGCTTTCTCCCGGTGCTCCTCCCCTCTCGTTCTTCTCTCGACTGGATAGAGAGCAAACTCGGACGAGACAAACCTGGCTGCCGTCAAAGCAGAAGTGTACGGGAGCTAACCCTAAAATGGCGAGGCGATCGGGGCTCTCCCTGGCGCAGTTGCCAGTGTTTCAATGAAAGAAAAAATAGAAAAATAATTACAGGTTGATAAATAATTATAGGTTGGGAAAGGGAGTTGGGAAGGCGGGAACCTAATTTCACTAAATTTTTAGCGGGAAAAGTCTTCACAGCGTTTTTTTTTGTAAAAAACATGGCGAATAATCTATGTTTTTGCAGCGTTCTAATAAAAAACGCCGCCAAATACATACATATTATATTGGCCGCGTTTTCTAATAAAAGCATCGCCAAAGCAAAAACTTGTTGCGGCGCTTTCAAAAACGTAGCAAAAAAACTTTGTGACATCAAATATTTTTTACTTTTAAAGTAACCTTGTGACTCTACGATATTTATTCGTCATCGATCTCTCGGCTCATATGTTTGATTTTCTCCAAAGAGATCATCATATCATGTATAATATGTTGTGTGTGTGTGTGTGTGTGTGTGTGTGTGTGTGTATGTCTGTGTCTATGTGTGTCTGTCAATGTGTGTGTGTCTGTGTGTGTGTGTCTGTGTGTGTCTGTCTGTCAATGTGTGTGTGTCTGTCAATGTGTGTGTGTGTGTGTGTGTCTGTGTCTGTGTCTGTGTCTGTGTGTCTGTGTGTCTGTGTGTGTCTGTGTGTGTGTGTGTGTGTGTGTGTGTCTATGTGTGTGTGTGTGTCTGTGTCTCTGTGTCTCTGTGTCTCTGTGGCTCTGTGTGTCAGTGTGTTTGTCTGTCTGTGTGTCTGTGTGTGTCTGTGTGTGTGTCTGTGTGTGTCTGTGTGTGTGTCTGTGTGTATGTGTGTGTGTGTGTACCTTTGTGTGTACGTGTGTGTGTGTGTGTGTGTCTGTGTATCTGTCTGTGTGTTTGTCTGTCTGTGTGTCTGTCTGTGTGTCTGTCTGTGTATGTCTGTGTCTGTATGTGTCAGTGTGTCTATCTGTGTTTGTATGTGTCTGTGTGTCTGTCTGCGTCTGTCTCTGTGTCTGTGTCTATTTGTGTTTGTGTCTGTCTGTGTCTGTACTATTTGTGTCAGTCTGTGTTTTGTGTTTGTGTTTGTGTATGTGTGTTTGTGTGTCTGTGTCTGTGTGTTTGTATTTGTGTCCATATGTGCATGTGTATGTGTGCAGTGTGTGTGTCGTATGTGTGTGTGTATGTGTTTGTGTGTCTCTGTATGTGTGTGTCTGTCTGTGTGTCGATGTGTGTATGTGTGTCTGTGTGTTTGTTTCTATGTGTGTGTGTGTGTGTGTGTGTGTCTGTGCGTGCGCGTGTGTGTGTCTGTGTGTAATGAGATACAAGAAAAGGAGGAAATGACTAGATCATAACACAAGTTTTCTCGATGAAAAAATAACGATGTAATGAGAAAACATGATAGCATGACAAAAGTCGGCGAAGAAAGAGAAGATGACGAAACTGTACGTGCAGCTGGGTTTGGTGAAACAATTAGCGATATTTTTAATGTTACGATGTGTATTAGTTATCTCGCGCATGCCTGTAAGAAAAATGCATGCTCTGTCAAAAATGCATGCAAGTGAAAAACGCGCGACTGGGCATAAAACGTGCGCTCGGGCAAAAAACACGCGCCCGAGTGAAAAACACGCGCCTGGCCGAAAAAATATTCTCGGGCCAAAAATGCTCTCCCGAGCCCGCGCCGTGCGTGCGCTTGTGCTCGGAGGTGGTTGCGCGTGCGCACGGGAGTGTCTTTGCGTGTGTGCGGGGCTCGTGCGCGATAGTTTTTTTTATTCTAAAATTATGTTAATAAATTAATGTCAAATTGACATTCATTTTTAAATTTAATGTTTTTAATTTTTTAATTTTTTTTTTCAAAATTTTATGGAGAAATTTTTCCCCCATATATTTCATTCATGTCATGTGCACATAAATCAAAATGGATTCTTGAGTCTGCCCTCTCTGATGTCTTTGACTTTGATTTGTGGGCATGATTCCGCAGCAAACGCGACGGTATAGGGGGCCACTATTTCAGTGGTACTCTGTGAGTAGCCACTTTGTGCATTTATTGTCAAAGGTTAGGTTTTTCTCCTCTGAGAGAAGCCACTTTGTGCATAGTGCCAAAGGTTAGGTCTGTTTCCAATCTTCCCCCGCCCATACCCCCAATGATTGGGGACTATATGGGTTCTTTTGTTGTTGTTGTTGTATATTTCATTCATGTAAGAGAGAGAGGGAGAGGAAGAAAAACTTTAATAAAAAAGTTTTTAAAGTTTTATAAAAATTTTATATAATGGTTTTTATAAAGTTTTATATAAAGAAACTTTATATATCTTTAACTATTATATATATAAAAACTTTAAAAAGTTTTTTTTGTTAAAATATAAATATTTTTGAAAAAAATAATTATAAAATATATTGATGTATATTTTTTTACGGTCATTTTGAGTACTCATATGCATATGTTGCGGGCGAAGCCAGCCGTCGCCGTCGGGTACTGTAGTATATAGGCGCACCCCGCTCGAATGCGGGCTCAGCCCGCTCAGAGCCAGCGAGCACGGGCGAAGCCCGTGCAGAGCTGCTCGTAAAATTTTATATAAAAACTTTATATGAAATTTTTATAAAAATGTTTAAAATTTTTTTTTATAAAATTTTATACACGTTAGTTTATATATAATTAAATTTATAATTATAATTTATTATATATGTAACCGGTTATATATATTTATATATAAATTATAGAGGTACGCCCGTGCTCGATACTTTCCGCTGTGACAGTACCCCGGCAGCGACGGTACCTCCGCCCAAACTGTACTCTCCCACTCTCAGACGCTCGATCGATCAATAACTAACATCGCATAGGAAAAGCGCAGGTGCCCCACACGACATTAATTACCCCAGCCTCCATACTGTCGCAGTGCGACGACGCTCATGCATCTCGCAAACCCCTGCGCGCGAAAATACCCAAAATTTAAAATCTTTAGTCTTGTTTTTTTAAACGCTACAAAAAAACGTCTTCGTAAACGTTTCCTTATAAGTGGTGATAATAAATAAATAAAATTATTTTTTAGTAATAATATATTTCTATTTATACAAAAATTTAATGCAATTGTTAGCCGTACCCCAGTTTTGGCTATCCACAACCTTTTTATATGAATTATTATGCGTTTTTATGGAAATACGCCTTGTACAAGCATTTTTAGGAAAAGTGTTCAACACGAAATTTGTAGATATCGTCGAGATCTACAACTTTCGTGTTGAACATTTTAGCTAAACATGCACGCATAAGACGTATTGCCGCCCGAATTGGAATATGGGCGTAACTATAACGAATTTTTGGAAATACGTAGTGTGCATGCATTTTTAGGAAAAATGTTCAACACGAAAGTTGTATATCTCGACGATATATACAACTTTCGTGTTGAACACTTTTCCTAAAAATGCTTGTACAAGGCGTATTTCCAAAAAAACACGTAATAATTCATATAAAAGGTTTGCGGATAGCCAAAACTGGGGTGCAGTTAACAATTGTCAAATTTAAAAGAATACATTAGATATTTTTCATGTTACGATATTTAATTAATAGCCATCTCTCGCGCGCCTGTAAGACAAATGCATGCTTGGGCTAACAGTACGTACTTGCACCCAATTGAAAATGCGTGCCCGTGATAAAATGTGTAACTAGCTAGGCTAAAATGTGTAACTAGCTAGGCTAAAATGTGTCCGGGTGAGAAAAAGCTTCAGGACGAAAAAAGCGCGCCTGAAAAATGTGTTTTTGAAGAAAACGCTCATGAGCGAATAACTTGTGCGCAAACAAAATTGTGCTCCCGAGCCAAAAAGTGTGCGCAGTCAAAAAAACACGCCCTGACAAAAATGAACTCGGGAGAGAATGAGTGATGATTCGAAAATGCATTCTCGGGCGAAAATATGATCCCGAGAAAAAATGCACACCTGGGAGACAATGCACCCGGGCAAAAATGCATGTTAGTGCAAAAATGCGCCACCAGACAAAGAACACACGCAGAAGTGAAAAACACATGCACGGGCGAAAAAATGCGCTCTATGGCCTAAAATGCTCGCTCATGTTTTAAAATTTAATTAATATATTTATTGTAACAAAACTTTGGTTACCAAAAAATACTAATTGTAAGAAAATTCTAATTGTTACAAATACTTTCATGGTGTTGTCACAATTGCTACTTATTGTGAGGACATTTTACTATTTGTAACGTAAAACTAGTCTTGTTACAAATACATGCGCTTATTATAACAAACATTTAGTTATTGTAACGAATCATAAAATACTTGTTACAAAACATTAAGCTTTTGTAACGATGACAAAATTTCGTTACTAAATATAGCTATTAGTAACAAATTTTTTCTTCGTTACAATTTAGCCCTTACTAAAAATGTATTTTGTTGTAGTGTTTGATCATAACTTAGAAAACTGGCCTAAGAATAATTAGTGGGTGTAATCGCTCCTAATGGCCCCAACCTTTTGGTGGCATGTAGTTATGTATATGAGTAGCCTCTGTTTCAAATTTGAGGACAATTGGAGTTCATCTTAATGGTGAACCCCCAAGGGGTATTTTGATGCCCTAGGTTTGAAAACCACTTAGCCTTGGTGGCTTGTGGATTTTGGAGCTTAGCCATAAGGGCTTATCCAAATCCAGTGGTAATAGGGCTTAGGGATTGTGTAGGGTCTTGCTCATCATCAATGGGTGATTGGAGCAATGGAGACCAAAAACCCTAGCCCATATCTCTAAAATTATTTAATTGCTCTTTTGGGCCTTAATGTAGCAGCTAGGACCTAAACACATATTTAGACAACCAAACTTCATCCCTAGGTAAGGAATAGTGCTATAGGGCTAGGATAATCATCATGAGACTTGTTAGAGGCACATAAGTACTTTTCTCCCTAATAAATGAAATTGCCACCTTTTCCTTAATAAAAAAAAATGCAAGGTCATATGACCTTGTATGACTTTGATATACTATCAGTGGTTGTACTAGGGTGAAATAAGGCTATGGTAATTTTGTTACGAGTTATGGAAGCATTAATCCTTGCATAGGAACTTTTAAGTGATTGCTAGCTTAAGGGAATTTAATCTTTAAAAATACCAAATCATGGGGCTATGATGTGATACTTGGTTATCTGTAGTTTTAGGTTAATATATGCCTATGATAATTGTTTGGAAGCTTGTTGAATTTTATTTCTTGTACCCCATGTAGAAATTGATAATTGCCGCCTTTGGATGTTTAATCATTTTAAAATATCAGAACACATGGTAATGACACAATCTTTTGGCAGTGGAGTCTAGGTCCCCATTTGGACACCTGGTAATTTTTGTAGATTTTTCAGAAGTGAATTACTATTTTTCCTAATTATAGTGGCATTTTGGTATTTATACAATTATGATGATGTAGTAGGCAAAATGACATCCTAGGGTCATGATACTCAGTGAACTACCATGATATGGAATATTATCTTACTGATAATTCTCATGAAGCATGAAGAATCACTTTGAGGGTAGTTCATGTGTAATGTGACTTAAGGCCTTAACTACTTAAAATTATATTAAATACCAATTTAATATGGAAAATTATGGAAATTGGAAAATATCTTACTAAGGTCAGAGAGAGCCTAGGATAATTATTAGAGACCTTGTTGATGACTTTTTAGAAGGGTTCCCTTATGGGGTTGATGGTTAGTTCAAATTAGTGGTCTGCGTTTAGTAAAAACAGAATTTTGAGTTTTAGATAATTCAGACCACTAATGACTCGAGGAGGGTCAATCCTAGGGTTACTTGTGGGGTGGTGCTAGAGTTAATGTAGAAGGAATGAAGGTACGTCCAACCCGATTGGATGGAACGGGAAATGAGCTAAGTCACTTTAACTATATGAAATGATGAAGGGTGAACCAACTGTTAACCATCAACCAAAGTAATTGTCTTGAGGAGGATGGTGGGGTTGAGCCCATTGCGTCCCCTAGTACCGATGAGAGCCCTTCAGCGGGTGTACCTCAGGAAGTCCAAGATTAACCCTAAATTGCAATAACAATTAAAGTAGGCAAGAGTAGCCATAGTAGGGTAAGATTGGATTTATGTATCTCCTCCCAGTTGCGGGAGTGGCAGGATTGTGGTGTCCGGTTAGTCGAGCGGGAACCTCGAGGGGATGATTATCCCGGTAACATTCTCAGAAATGTGGCAAGTCTTCGGTACTAGGTAGGTCGTCACTCCGACCGCGGTACGTTGACATAGCGGGTGTGTAGGGGTCTAAGGGGCCAGCTTGGCTGCGTGTCGGGACGACAGTTCCCCGAAGACACCTCTCACTTGTCTCACTGTCTGGTGGACTCCAGCAAAGAGTACGCAGAGCTCCGCGGTTGTTTAGCATCGAGGCGTACGTGCGGTCTAGGCCTGGTAGAGTGTATACCCGCCTAGGAGTGGACAACCAGGTCCGCTACCACCGTGTGTCACAGCGGTTGGTACCCGAGAGGTTGGCTTCCTTTCAAACAGAGGGAACTACAAAGGTCTATGCGCATAGAGTCGTGTGTGTATGTTTCATTGCATAAAACATTCATGGCATAACATAGCATACGCACTTGCGGATCCTCATCATTTAAATTAGTATGGGCTCTTTTATATGATGAGTTATAATTCCTGGAAATCCTAACTTATAAGTTTGTATGGACATTCATATAAGTTAAGGTACGAGATTGATTACTTGTCGCTACTGCTCTTACTACATTGCTTTACCTGCTTTACCTGCTTTACTTACTGTTTATTTACTATTGTACACCTTTATTATACTCCTGCTTATACATGATTAGATTAGCCCCTTTTACACTTGTGTAGCTTAGAATTTGTGCATACACTAGTTTACTTTCCTCGTCACCTGCTTTGTATATTACTGTTATATTGCAGCTTTTCTTCCTTTCCTTCCGCCCGGTGCCTTGGAGTTGCCGAGGGAGCGGATGGGAAGCCACTTAGTCTTTATGACTAACGGTTGCTACGTCCCTCTTTTTAGGAGCACATTCAGTGGTATAGCAGCGTTCAACACCGGAGGCCAGCCAGGTCAGGTGTGCAGGGCTGGGCTTTGTAGTACCTTAGCTACCGTCAGTGACAGAGGCGGGTGAGTGTTTTGAGATGTAGCCCTTGGGGCATTTAGCTGGTTACTCTGATGATTTGCAGGAGCTTGTGTAGCTTTCTGCTTTTCTCTGTACTGTTTTGGACTTTATTACTTATTGTGAACCTATAACTTTAATGCTTTCTATTATTGATGGGTTGGCGCTGTTCAGTTGGTTTGGCCGGCAGGATAGGCGTCTTGTGGTACAGGTTAGCCCGTGTGCTGACGCAACCGCAAGGCGGCTGTTCTGGGCATAAGACTCTCATCGACCGTGTTTTGTGTTCCGGGAGGGGGATCTTACAGGAAACACCAAGAAATTTCCTCCGATCAGCAAAATCTTTTGAACGGCTACTGCAGCACGATCGGCGGCAAGATAGGAGAATCGGAGATTTCTCCTCGACCCACGATGTGCTCGACGAAGACTGGATGCGCTGAAACTGCGGCAAATCCCGACCAAACAACGACGAAGAAGATCTTCTCTTTCTTCCTCACGACCGGCGACGAGAACTGGAGCGCACAGATCCACGATCAGCGTTCGAAGAAGAGCACAGGCATCAGCTTCGTTCCCAGAGAACGGCGCGCACAACAGATCACGAACGGTGGACTTCTCACAGAGGAAATAGGAACACCGGGATCGAACTTCCTTACAGCGATTGACGATTCACGGTCTTCAAGAGCAGAAGAGGCTAATGAAAATGACGGCGCTCCTTGCGATCGGCGACGGGATGGACTGGGAGATTCGCGATCGGGATAGGTGCAGTGAAAAATATGGGAGAGAAAACCCTAAAAACGAAAATATCTTGAGATTGTAGAAGTTAGGGTTTGCTCAAGATAGTCCATTGTACCCATCTAGTTTGGAATGAGGTTATATAGTATCTCCAACGTAGGGACCAACCTCTAGGTCGACACACAACCCGTTAAGCCAACCGTGTCGGTTCAGACACGCAGACATATTATTATTAAAATACTTAACAAAAAAAAGTCACCACGTCCAAGGTACATGCTCTGCACAATGTCTATTAGGAATACAAAGTAGTGCTTGAATAGAATCACATTCTTAATTTAATTTTAATATATTTGTAGTAAGTGAATTCTAGGGTGATGAAAAGTATTCTTAAAAGGATATTGTGAGTGTCAAATCACAACTCTAGACCAAGAGTGCTCACACCGCACAATTTATATTAGAGCTTGGGCGAAGATGATTAAAATATTTTTATTTTTGATGTGTTGGCCCAAGGAGCACCTGAGAGAAATATATTATAGATTAACTCACTATACATAATCACAAAGCATGAGAAGAAGCTTTTAGGGTTTATGAAATGACTTCCTTGAAATGCATGAAGGCATTCTAATGAGATGTTTTAGATTAGCAGACTTTTTATAAGCGTATCATGAAAAGTATATAAACATGCAAGAGACAAAGACCTTCTCTTCATAGAATAAAAACTCACGTGTAGTACGTGACCATGCAATGCAGTAGACTCATATATGTGGATATATCAAATTCAGTGTTCTATGTAATAAGAGTAAACATATGCATAAACACCTTTTGTGCAAGACAAAGCATAGTATATGATATTAGATAACTAAAACTATGCATGAATGAACTGAAAGCACGTAAAACTATCACACCACATACTCGTAGAAATTAAATTATATCGAACTAAAAATGAAGTCTAGCATTATATCAAGAGAAAATAGTTTATCTAATTAAGCACATTCTAAATGTGGAGAGAACAAATATGACTTGCATTACTAATCAATAGACCGGCCTCCCGTGCATGTTTGCACGATCGCCTGGCCGCGCGGCCGCGTATATCCTTCTCTGCACGGCCTGCGCGCGGGAACCCTCCCGCTTGTACGCGCTCTCTGGCTCTCTCTTTTCTCTTTGTTCCCTGTCTCCAATTGATGCAGGATCTTTAACGCTCGCCGTCGTCGCTTCCGGTCATGGCCGAACTGCCCGAATGGCAAGACCGTCATATTCGCAAAAAGGGCAATTCGAGTGCTCCCAATCAAGAGTTCTCATTCGCCTGTCTGCAGGTGGTTACGACGATGCAATTACCAAGACGCCCTCTCGAGGGATATAAAAGGAGTCCTGAACCCTCATTTGAAGATATGCTTAATTCCACACTAGATAGAGCTCTCTCGAAGATCCTTCAGAGTCCTCCTTCGGTGTTCGAAGTGTTGGATCGTATGACGCCCTTAGAGGGGGGGGTGAATAAGGGTGTGTTTAAATTTGTAATTTTTTCCTTAATAATTTTAGACAAATTTACTTTAATAAAAAGTTACTTAAAAATAATTTTAAACCAATGCAATTTTTTTTTGTATAACACCAAACACAAATTTCTAAGATAAAGATTTAAGCACACAAATTTGCAATTAGTGAAAGGATCATAATTTTATATATATCATGAAATTTGCATACAAATAAAAATGATCTTAACAATGCTTAAGATCAAGGCACAATTATGATAATAAAAATACAATAATTTTGGTTTACCAATCCTTCTCCCAAGGATCGGAAGGCTATCGCTTGTCTCTCCCAAGATCAAGCCCAACCTATCCTCTAGATCTTCCCAAGATCTAGACGTAGCACACAAGGCCACGATTTCCCACCAAGCCACGCAAGGACTTGGACGCTCCGCACAAGGAAGCGATTTTCCCCTAAGCCGCGCAAGGACTTAGACGCCGCACGCAAGACGACGATTTCTTTCCCAATACAAAATGAAATATGAGTAAATGAAAATACAATATGAAAAAGACAACTCCCTAGAAATTCAGATCTCTGAATGGATTGTTGAAGCCTCGAGATGATCGTTGATGTAGAAGCGCGCCCGATCTCGTCTTCAATCTTCAATCCTTCTTTGCACAAAATGGGAGTTGAGGAGGTTCTGGAGCTCTCTGGTTCGTATGCACTCAGGAAGGGACTGGAATTCTAAAAAGCTTGGAATGCACGAACCAAATGAACCATTTTATAGAATTTCACTGTCGCCTGGGCGACAGTGACTGTCGGAATTTTCCGACAGCGCTAAACTGCCGCTGTCGTGTCATCGAGCCGTCGTGCGGGCAGTTGCTGGAATCGTGGAGCTGTCGCCTGGGCGACATCGATGTCGGAATTTCCGACAGTGCAAAACTGCCGCTCGTGGGTGAAGACGTGGGCAGTTGTGGTAACCGTCGAGCTGTCGCCTGGGCGACATCGATGTCGGAATTCCGACAGCGCAAAACTGTCTTTCGTCGATCTGCCGTGGAGGGAAGTAGTTGTAACTTCTCTGCTGTCGCCTGGACGACAGTGGCTATCGGAATTTTTCGACAGTGAATTTTTCCCACCTTCAATTTTAGCTCCAGCAGCAATGTGAACATCTCATACCTGTTATCTGCACACCATTAATGAAAATAGAATCAAATACATAAGGGACTTTGTTATTATCAAACCGGAGGAGTGCGAAACGCATGCTCCAACACGAAGATCGACTCAAGATCTCATTCGGTGCTTGAAGATCTTCTTCATCCCTTGAAGACCATAATGAAGATCTCCTTCGACCTTAGAAGACCCTTCGAAGGCGACTCAAAGATCTCACTCGGCCTCTAGCTCCGAGCTCAAAACTCCAGTTGCTGCGTTCATCATCTCAAACAGCTTCAGGGCACGCTTTCTCGCCCTCCACCTCTGACAACTTCAGTATTTCCTAAAATCACATTGTAACGAGCGGTGATCTGCAACCGTCGAGAACTACTACTTGTAAAACTCAAAAAACTAGTGAACATTTGTCGGCATTGATCCGACCTCGTATTTGTTCCCATTCCGATTTTTTCCACGTCAAACGTCCTGCTAACTGTTAGTTATATCTGTGATTGTTTGCGCGCTCAGCTCGGCTCACTCTCCAGCTGAGAGCTTGAGACGATTCAATTCGACTAATCTGTAAGAGCGTCGAGCAACCCGCAACAATGATAAATCAGTTTGAGATGTCGATTGCAAAATCTTGCCGATCCCACGTTCAATTTCACCTAAACTTCAGCACGATACAATCAATCCAAAATTTAGACCGTCCAAATATGAGGGAACCCAAGATGAAGTCAAACATAACATGCTTCAGCCACCTAGAATCCATCAAGGACTCCACAGTCATTGCCATACAAGCTAAAATATAATTAAATAATATTATTTTATATTTAATTGGCAGGTTAAATCCATCATAATTAGACTGGCCAAGAGCATCATAAATTATCTACCATCGTGCAGCCCTTCAAAATATATAGGCTAAATGTGCGATATTTTTATGAACAGCAAAAAAAAAATTTTGAAAAATGATGATGTCATTATAGTTAAGTAAATAAGTAATAAATCATTTTTCTACCCCAAAAAAAGAGAGATAAATAATAAATCATTCGGCGGCACTAGTTAGACGGTGTAGTGCTGCTGAATGGTATCGATGTCCAAGCCCTTGAGCCTCACCACCGACTCCACGTGCCCCTTGAGCGTGTGCAGCTCCCTGAGCCTGCGGAGGAAGAAGACAATGAGATTGGCATTTCATCAAACAGTTGGGAGGCAACGTGGTATCTATAAGAATCTATACATACCTGGCGACCTCGGCGCGGCGCTTGGCTTGCTCGGCTATCTCGGAGAGCTCACTGTAGCTGCTGCTCTTTTCATTGAAGATGGCGTTTTGGGAGTGCTGGAGGCCATGGAGCGTTCTCTGCGCGGCCGCCCACTGCGCCTCGCGCTCGCCCTTGCCGTAATCGTTCTTGTTGGTGAAGGCGGTCCTGTTTTGCATCAGATAGTCCCACGCTTTGCCGCTCAGCGCATAGCGTGTGATGAACTTGAGCACGTCGAGCGGCAAGTAGGTGACAATACTGAAGATCCAGATCAAGGCGGCCCATCCCCACCCGATCCCGTCGATTTTCGCGAAGCTCCAGGATGCGTAAACGGTGATCACGGTTGCCACTAGCTGGGCGGCGAGGAACGCCGTCACCAGCAGGAACCCGGGCCTCTCCACGAACGACCAGCTCCTCGACCTCGTCACGAAGATGAGAGCCTGGCTGATGATGCTCACTTGCAGGTACAGCGCGGCGGTCAGTTCTTCCTTGTTATCTTTGATCGGGTGCACGCCAAATTTCTCCTGCAGGAAAGGGGGGTTTGAGAGGGTTGGAATATGCGGGGATGGAGATGTTTGAGTAAATGCGGGCGTGCTTACAGTGAAGAAGTTGGTATCGTGGGCGAGGTAGAAGAAGACGACGGTGATGATGGCCAAGTAGAGCCCGAGAACAATGCCGGTGCAGAAGATCTCCTTGAGCTTCCACGAGTCTGGAACGGGGGACGGCTTGACGCGGTCCTTGGATATGGTCATGATGGTGCCGTCGTTGAGGATGGCGATAACGAGGACCATGAACGGGGAGAAGTCGAAGCGCCAGATGAGGGCGATGAGCATGAATCCGACGACGATTCGGATAGTGATGGATACGGCATAGATGGTGTAGTTCTTCATCCGTTGGAAGATGGCGCGGCTGGTCAGCACAGCGCTCACGATCACGCTCAGCCCGGGCTCCGTCAGCACGATGTCGGAGGCGCTGCGTGCTGCGTCGGTTGCATCGGCCACGGCTATCCCGATGTCCGCTTTCTTCAGCGCCGGAGCATCGTTGACGCCATCGCCAGTCATCCCGCAGATGTGCTTCCGCTCCTGAAGCCGCCGGACAATCTCGTATTTGTGCTCCGGGAACACTCCGGCGAACCCGTCCGCCTTCTCGATGAGCTCGTCAATTGGTAGCCCAGTCACCTCCGCCGAATTCTCGCTGAGCAGAGTCGAAGATGGGTACATGTTCGTCCCCATCCCGAGCCGCCGTCCGGTTTCCTTGCCGATGGCGAGCTGGTCGCCTGTGATCATCTTCACGTTCACACCAAGGCACAGCGCACGTCGGATAGTCTCTGCGCTGTCATGTCTCGGAGGGTCGAAGAGAGCGAGGAGGCCAAGAAACTCCCATGGTCCGCCGGCGCTCTCCTTGCTCTTCTCAGGGACTTCCTGACGCGCCACTCCGAGCGACCGCAGACCGCGTTCGGCAAGATTCTCAATGATCGCGTGCACCTTCCTTCTCACGCCCTCCTTGAGCCCGCAGAGGTCGATCATCTGTTCCGGGGCGCCCTTACTCGCCCGGTGCCATTTCCCCTGCTCGTCTATGTATGTAATGGCTGTGCGCTTCTCAACCGGATTGAAGGGCAAGAAATGCACCTCCCTGATGCCGGCGCGGGCTTCTTTTGGGTCGGCAAGCATGCCGACGATGCTCGTGTCGATTGCATCCTGGTTCTCAATACGAGAGGCTCTTGCGGCATAGAGCAGGACGCCATCTCTGTCGACGTCCCTGCCGAACACGGCTATGAGTTCCTTGTCGACGGTGAGTTTGTTAAGCGTGAGGGTCCCAGTCTTGTCGGAGCACAGCACGTCCATGCCGGCCATCTCCTCAATGGCGGTCATGCGCTTGGTAATGGCGCCCTGCTGCGACAGGCGATGCGAGCCGATAGCCATTGTGACAGAAAGGACGGTAGGCATGGCTATTGGGATCCCGCCAATGAGGAGGACGAGGAGGTTGTCTATGCCGTCACGATACCGGCGGTGTTGAATAGGATACATGACAGTGATCTCGATGACCATGCCGATGGCGATGGAGCAGATGCAGAAGTTGCCGATAGCAGTGAGCACTTTCTGGAAATGACCGACGTTGTTGGTGCTATCGACGAGATGCGCGGCCTTGCCGAAGAAGGTGTGGACGCCGGTGGCGATCACGATGGCCTCGATCTCGCCCTGCTTGCACGTCGAGCCGGAGAAGACCTCGTCGCCGGGGTGTTTGGTGACGGGAAGCGACTCACCGGTGAGGGCGGATTGGTCAATCTTGAGTGGGTCACCTTCCAAGAGACGCGCGTCGGCGGGGATGATATCCCCGAGCTTGATGCTCACAATGTCGCCCGGGACAAGAATTGCAGCTTCCTGCTCCGCCCACCGACCGTCGCGCAGGACCTTTGTTTTAGGGGCGAGCCCGGCCATGAGAGCAGCCGCGGCATTCCCGGCGTTGTTCTCCTCGATAAAACTGATGGTGGAGTTGATGATGAGGAGAACCACTATACCGACGAAGTCCTGCCAGTCAGCCGGCTTTCCTCCGCCGTTGGCCAGGCCGATTGCCATCAGAGCGGCGATCTCCATCACCCAGGACAGGGGATTCCACATAAAGCCGAGGAACTTAAGAAATTTACTCTCCTTCTTCTCCTCGAGCTTGTTGGGGCCGAAGAGCTGGAGCCGTTGCTCTCCGTCGGCGGAGGTGAGGCCCTCCCGGCTGCATTGAAGCTGGATGAAGACTTCTTCCACCGGGATGGTCTCCAGATCCACCGCCTCATTCTTGATGTCCTCCAGAGACGCCATTTTTATGTTAAAATTTTATGAAACAATGAAAAGAAATTACGCGACTCGACGGGGATGGAAGTGGCCGGTGGCTGACGCCACTCTCGGTTGGCCTGCCCCGTCCTGCGCGGTGGATGTACGAAGCAGTAGGAGACTCAAGAGGGAAGGGGGGAGGTTTCCGGCGTGTTTTTAATATAGAGGTGGCGTGGTGTCCTGCATGGATTCATGGAAGGCGACCCAGATTCGTCGGACAGCCGCGCATTGTGGTGGTGCTCAGCAAGCCTCTCTCCTTCTCTCTCCTGCACAGCAGGCCGTTATTTTTGGACGGTAAAGCCGAAATGGTATGAAAGTAATACTTTTGCATAACTAAGTTGCTAAATTTTGACATATAATTTGACTAATTATTATTTAAAACTTTATTTATTTATTTACTTATATATGTGCATTAAAAAATTCAAATATATTAGCCTACTTTTTCACCTGTCTTTACTCTTTACAAAGTCATCCTAATTATATTTCTTTATTACCATAGTTATTATAATCATTATTCCTTATATCGCGTGAAATATCTATACACCTCATTTATTGACTATTATTATTATTTATATTCTAATAAGTTTATTATGGTTTTACAAATGTTTTATTAAAGTTCAAATGAAAAAGCAACGATGGACTTAAAATTTTTAATTAAGGCAAGGTTTTTAATACTAATAATATAAATAAATATGATATATATAATACTAATATAGTAGATCATGTCTATGGTATATCCTATATATAAATATTTATACACGTTTATAAGTTAATTAGATTTATTAAAATGAATATCAAGATTTTGAGAACCGGACTGGAGAATGAATTGGTGAGATCAGAGGTTCAAGGTTGGATCGGTTGGATCGATCAGACCGGAGTTAAACTATAATGTTAGATAATATAATAAATATTAAAATTATCTATTATAATTTAACTTAGTCTATATATTTTTTAATAAAATTAATAGGAATAAAGATAGTCAAAATTATATAAAATATTTTCATACATATTAATATATTTTGCTATCATCTAAAATCTCATTATTAGTATTTTATCACATATATAATAAATTATCAAATCTATTATGAAAATTAAATTTTAAACTTTTAATTAAGTAGACGGGCACATCTCGACTATACAATTTTTTTTTGCTAAATATGATATATATTAATTAAAAATATAAATTTATATGTTAATTACAAATAATTTCTGTTGACGCCAGGAAAATCCTGACCTAAAGATTCGGACTGATGCAGCCGGAGGCTACTCGCCCAGCAGTCCAACGAGAGGGCTTGGCTGGCAACGACGAAGAAGCTAGAAGAGCAATGAACAGGACCCCAGGTGCTGCGGCAGGGATGTCCCACCACGTACCCAGAAGCTCAAGAGAGTCTTCCCCTCCGAAACCAAAGTGGTCGAGCTTGGTACAGGGAAGGCACCGACTTGGCCGAAAGCAAGGGTGACGGGCTCGAGAGTTCGGGAATCGGGGTCCAAAAGCTCAAGTCCAGGTGCCAATCCAAGTACCCCTAAGGTCCTATTTATAGGAAACCAAAGGGTAGGGGGGCTTTTTATAGCTCAGCCCCCAACCCGGCGACTATGGGATACTCGGCGAGTACTATGCCATAGTAGCCCATCTGACGAGTATTGGATGCTGCTCGCACACGCCGGGCCAATACTCGCCCAGGTCTTCTGCTACTTTCCTGCGCGGGACGAGCTCCTCTAGTCAATACTCGCCTATCTGGCGAGTATCACCTGCATACTCGCCAGGGTCTTTTCTGCTTCTGCCTTGGACTGCTGGTCTCTGTGTTGACCCTTTGACCTTTGACTTCTGTCTACGTGGCCTTGGGGGGGGGGTCCACCCTCGGAGAATGAGGGTTGTACAATTTCGGTATATCTTTTATATATATATAAGTTAAGAAAAATAAATTTATTACATTAACAAATTTGAACAATAATAATATTATATGTTAATTAATACGAATATTCACGGTATATATATAACATAATTCAAAGAAAACAAATAAAATGTGTTGGTGTAGTGGTTAGGAATTTTGTATCTTGTTGTAGGTCACCAGTTCGAAACTCATCATTGATTTCTTTTTATAAATCTAGTCTTTATATTAGTTCCACATCGCAGGATTGAATATAGGATGTCTCCACATCCCTATAAAAGACAGAGAGCAGCACCACAAAAGTTTTAAAATAAAAAAAATATATTTTTATGCCTCGCCCAAGACCCGCCCGGTTGAGCTAAACCCGTTCTGGTTTGCAGTTTTACGGGTGGACCGGCCGGTTCCCCGCTTCTTGACCGATTCTTGACCGGTTCTGGGTGGGAGCGATTTTAGACCCCTGACCGGACCGCATAGTCCACCGGTTTGCGGTCCGACCGGCTGAACCGGCCGGTCCGATCCGGTTTTCAAAACGTTGATGAATACCATTATATATTAATTTATATTAATAAAATTATATTATATAAAATATATTTCAACCGTGATAGGTGTGTTCAGGATCTACCTAAGTGGTGCAAGTTCGAATATTGGGTCTTCTGCTTTTACAACCATTTTAGTTAAACCAGTCGGATCTGCATATTTGAACCGTTAGATGCAATCCAATGGTGCTTATCTAACCCGCCCGATTACAGGGAACTGACCACAGTTCTTGGTTTTTCGGTCAACCCGCCCGGTTCCCTGGTTCCAGGGCGGTCCATTTATTTAGCGGATCGTATATATGGATCTGACATGCCAGGGGTCCGGTCTGCGGTCCAACCGATCGGGCTGGCCAGTCCGATTTGAGAAAGATATTTTATGAAAAATAGAGTTCTAATTTCTAAATCTATATTAATATTTTATGTACTATTATTTGCAAGCTTTTAAAAATCGGACCGGTTGGTCGGACCCCCAGCCGGTCCTGTCCTGGTATACAACCGCCATTGAGAACTGATCGCTCGGGGACCGGGCGAATTGATCGGAAAACTGAGAATCGTGGCCGGTTCACCGTAACCAAGCGGGTCAAATAAGGACGGTTGGATGCAATCCAACGGTTCAAATAAAATTGGTTTAAAAACAGAAAATGATAGGCTTCGAACCTGTACCAATATAGTGAATTTCAAAGACTATCCACTGCACCAGATTGACTCAGTTGAAAAAAGTTAAATTATATTTTTATATATAATAACTTTATTGTTGGAACCAAGAAAATCCTAGTTTCGAATGTTCGAACCAATGGGCAGCCTGAGATTACTGGTGATGTGATCCGACGCTATGGAACCAGATGGTAAGAGCAACAGAGAGAGATCTATAAATACACCCCAAATAGTGCAGCAGGGAGGTCCCACCACGTATCCGGAAGTTAGGAAAAACTTTCCCTCCACAACCAATAGGCTGAACGAGATACGAGGAAGGCACCACTTGGAGAGTAGTAAACTTATGGGGGGTTTCAATATTTTCAAAGTGTAATTCCTGGTACCAATGAGGTTCTATTTATGGACAAATTCTAGGGTGATATCTATGTAAGAATACCCTACCCTTGTGATATAACTGATATCCGACTTGAGAGCATCCTCGCTAACTAAGCGACTATGGCGACTACCCGCTCAGAGTGGCGTGTTACATTGGATACCCGTCTATTTCGGCGAGAAGAAAGAGCTAGTCGCCCTTTGCTGACACCGTCTCCGCTTGTCGGACTTTGACTTCTGCTTACGTGGCATGGATGAGAACACCCTCGACGAATACGAGTTGTACACAATCCCCGCTCTCTGTGAGTTCCTAGAGAGCTTGAAAATATTCATCTAACCCTTACTCGACGAGCTGCTATGGTGAGAACCGACCTTGTCGGTGCTATCTCGCGAGTTCCACTGATGTCTATAAATGGAGGGGCTCCCTTCCTTGAGGTGTCCTTTCTGAGTCTGCGCGAGATGCCGATCAGACCAGAGGAGATTGCTGCTCAGACTACCAGACTAATGAGCATGATGAAGAAGAAGGGATCTCGCAAGTCGGGTGACGATACCCGAAAGTCAAAGAGAGCGAAGGTTGCGATAGAGACACCGGAAGAACCATTGCATGAAAAGGATGTGCCTCGACAAGTCGGCGAGACAAGCATTCTGGAAGCTACACAAGAGGCCTTGAATCAGGCGGGCGTAGGCGACGATCAACAACTTCCGTCGCCCGAGATTCTGACCTCCCTCGCATCGGAGGGTACATCCGCAAGAAACGTGACTGAGACCCAAACTCTGGTCCAAACCGACCCTACCTCACGAGGTGAGAATTTCTTTCTTGAACCCACTATTGAAACAAACTTGCATTACTCCCGCTAACGACCATTCCTTCGCTCAGTCATGTCGACGACTATGGCTTCGTCCGAGCCGAGCTTACCTCCACCTCCTACTGACGTGCCTTTGAAGGTCGCTGTGCGATCAGCTGATCATGTCGTGGTCCTGGCCGCGATGGGCGCAAAGGCACTCATACAACGCGAGTTTCTGGGGGTAGCGAGAAAGTTCGCACCCCGGAGGCTTAGGGGACCAACCCTCCGCTGATGACTCCGCCCAGCATCACGACCTCCCTTTGTCGCGACTTTGCTACCTCCGCTGCCTCCTATTCCTGCGAGTACTCGACCATCCTCGGTGGTCTCCCAAGTTCTTCCTCCCGCTACTCCTCTTGGCGGGGGAATGGGCGATCTTCTGTGCCCGTGTCCTCCGCCGACGGAGATCTCCAGAGGTTGCGTGACCGCGGGAAGGCTCCCTTTGACCCAGCGACGGAGTCATTCCCTCAGTGACCTGGGAGCTTGCATCTACAGTCCCCTCCGCCATATCAGTCATATCGCGGGGGCTGGGACAGTGATCAGAGGAGCTCGCCTCGTCGGACTCCTTCGCCTCGCCGATCTTCTCCACCTTGTCGATCTCCGCCACCTCGTCAGTATCCACCTCCTCGCCAGTCTCCACCTCCTCGCCGGTCTCCACCTCCTCACGAATAGATGTTGCATGCCCCTCACTATTGGACTCTTTAATCTTCTTAATATACTCGTGGATAGATTCTCGCTTTCTAAACATGCTTGCCAACAGGTCACGCTGTTTCGTCGGGCACTGCTCTTATAGATGCAATCGGCCTGCCATTAGGAGATTATCAGACGAGGGTCCCTACTGCCTACCTCAATCTCGAAGCGAGGATCGATTGGATGGCGACATCGTGGATCACATTCATCAAAGCGAGGAACACATGGCACAAACCTTGTAACGACGTGGAAACCTGCCAACTTTTTAAGTCACTAGTTTTCTTTTTCATAAATTCATTTGATGTATTATGTAAAAGACTCTTGATGAATTGATGTTCCATTTATATGTACGAGTTAAGTCTCTGTATTTTATTTATTTGGATGTTTTTTTGTCCGAATGATAATCGCGAACATGCACGATTTCCATTTGTCTGCGAGTATGTTTCTGTGTTATATCTCGGAATGTGCTAGTGGTTCTCTTATTTGTTCAGCATGTTTGATTGCGAGTAGCGTTCGACGAAGAAGTTTCGCGAGTTGCTGCTCTTCTCGCTACACGATTTGCGATACAGTAACTCCATAAAATAGTGGGTAGGGTCTGGAAAGGATGCGCTTTCTGTGATCATCTCTCTTAGCGACTTATAACGTGCAAGCTTTCAAGACAACTCCATCCTCGCATTTTCGATGGCGCCTAAGGAAGATGTCGCTACTCGCATCTAGAGTTACGCTGTGACCTTCGCAACTGCTAAGTTCAAGAAGTCAATAGCTCGCGAAGAAGAGTTGGAGAGTCTTAGCCAGCACTTCATCCTGGAATGATATAGTGTGAGATTGCCTCGCTTAGACGAGCGCATCAATACCTTCTTCGCCGACCAACTTGCTATCCCCCTTCAACACTTCGAAGTGGAGCTGCGACTTCCGCTCTGGCCGGAGATCTGCCAGATTCTGCGCTACTATGGACTGGTGCCCGCACAGATAAATACCAATGGTATAAGAATTATCATTGGTTATTTATTCTTTCTGCGCGTGGAGAAGATTGAAAGTGCACAGTGTGCCTCTGAGAATCCTCTAGAGGAGGGGGGGGGGGGGTGAATAGAGATTTAAAATTATTTCTAACCTAACTGTGCAAGCACAATAAAACCTAAGTGTTATGCTCCAACCAATACTTAACCAGAATAAAATAGTGCTGAAATATAAAGCAGGAAAACAGTAAAGTAAATTAGCTATGAGGGACAACACAGAAAAATGATAATCCAGAAGACATATTTTTTATAGAGGTTCCCCAAAATATGGGTACTCCCCTCTTCTACCACCTGGTAGGAATGCACCAACAGTGCCTGATTCTTTTGGTAAGGAGACTCTCAGAACCACTAATCTTTTGACAAGGAGATCATGAACCACCAGATCTTTTGATAAAGAGATCTTGAACCACCAGATCTTTTGATAAGGAGATCTTGAACCACTGAATCCTTTGGAAGAGGGATTCTCAAAACTCTTTACAGGAGGTGTAGGGAAAGAAGAGTAAGAGAGAGAAGAAAGATTCAGAAATCTGCTTTTCAGATTTTTGTAACAGCAATCCTTGTGATGTTGTTGTTTGAATGCTCTTCAGGATCTGTATCAAATTAACCCTAGCTTTTGATATTGATGATTGCTAGGGTTGTTAAGCTTTTGATCCTTCTGCTTCCTATTCTTAAAATAGAACTGCTGCTGTAAGATATTGATGAAGAAGCAGCATTTGTTGACACTGAGCAGAGTATATCCTTTTCTTTTTCTTTCTTTCCTGTATGCTGTCTATTAGGGTTCCTAAGAGAGGAGGAAGGAGAAGAGGAAAACCCAATAGAACAGTATGCCCGATTGTGATAAGTGCATTTTCTTTCTCTTTCTTCTCTTGCCTTTTATTGTCCATGTTCAATTTTGAATTTGTTTCCTTTTCTGGTAAGACTTGAAAAAGTATTTTTGTCTGGACATTTACTTCTTCTTTCCTTCTTTAATTCCCGACCCGTCCACCAACATAAAACTTGTTTCCAAGAAATCTTTTCTTTGTCCTCTGTTAATTATTCATTCCATTTGAGGTAATTAAGGAGTCGTTGGAGAACGATCTTGAGAGAGGTGGGCCATGAGAGAGGGTCCAAAATGACAGCTGAAAAGTTCCCCTTTTCAGACTGTGTTCGACATAGCGTCGAGTTCTCTTCCTCTCTTATCGATGCACCTTCGAGTTCTTGTAGGAGAAGCTTCGAATTCATCATTGCTCTGATTGAACTCTGCTAGTCGACGTTGCGTCGATACCCAATGAACGTAACCGTCGAGTTGAAGGCATGACTCTGAGCTTCATTATGTGCATCGAGAAGAAGTCGACGTTGCGTCGACTTTAGATGACTTCGACATATATTTCCTTCTGCGTTGAATTGAAGTAGAAGCTGCGTCGACTTCACAAAGTACTTTGATAGGTCCATGACCTCTACGTCGATATCTATTCGACGTAACGTCGACTTGATCTACTCCGACAGAAAGAGTATGTTGCTTGGACTTCTTGTTAGAGTAGCGTCGACATCCATTCGATGTTACGTCGATTTCTATTCGACGCAAATATTAACTTCACCAAATTTGTGCTTCTCTTGATATGGTCTTGACACCCTAGGTTGAGTGTGACATCCTAAGACATCTAATGACCAGATTACCCTTACTATACAATGGCTAATTGAAACCTAATAGTTAAAATCACTTTTAGATAATTGGTTAAGTTAAATCTAAGGGGTTTTTCTCAACAATCTCCCCCTATTTATCTTAACAAATTTTACAATTTGAATAAAGTGATTTTACACATTCCTTTGCATAAAACAAAAATACATACATGACAGCATAGATATAAGAAAAATGACAGATTGAAATTACAAGGCATTTCATTCAATTGTATATAAATCACCATAGCTGTATTTCAAGAAGTGTGGGACATTGCAAAGTACCTGAGCTTCATTGCTCTTTGTGAGGGGTTTTTCTTTTCCTTGAAAACACTTTTACCTTCCTTGAGGCAATGTTAAGAGGCCCATCATCTTCTATAGTAACATCTTTGGGAAGCCCCCCCTGAGAATGTGCATTGTCTTCAGCCTGTTGGGCAGCTTCCTGAGCAACCTTAGCTATTTCACTTAACAAGTCTTCATTCTGAGGGTCACCTTGAACCACTACTGTGCTTACAGCTGCCATTTCCATATCTAAGTTACTTTGAACATTTGAGGCAGGCTCCCCCTGAATATCTGGGAGCTCCCCATAATTTGTTGCATTTGTTTGCTCCTCATTCATCATTTCTGAGGGCTCTCCTTCATTTGTCAGATACTGATTAACATCTGCCATCTCATTGTCAATCATCTCCCCCTGAATAGATGGGAGGTCACTTTAACCTACTTCTATTCTTTCTTCTTCCTCATTCTGCTTTTCTGGAAGATCCCCCTGGATCGGTACATCTTGAAATATAGTAACTTTGTCAGGTGCTTCATTGGCAGCACCTTTATCCTGTCCACTCAACTCTAGGACAAGTCTTTCTTCCTCCAAAATGTTCTCCCCCTTCTTAACCTTGCTGGCCAGGGAGGTTAAGAATTTCTTTGTGACCATGGAGGAAGATACAAAATGCTCTGAAGAGATCCTTTAAAATTTAATAGCTCACCCTCCATTTGTGAATATTTTCTGTCAAACCTTCTTGCCTAAGAGGCCACCTGGTCTGCAAATGTGGAGGAGGCAATGGCCACAACTTTGGAAATGACCTGCTCAAGATCAATTGTGGATAGATGAGATGTAAATGGAGGAGGTGATGGAGGTGGATTTTTAGGGATTGGGGAGAGTGGATTATAGAACTCTGGTGAGACATGAATAGGTGGAGGAGGTGGAGCAAATGTGGATGATAACTGATGAGGAGTTTGAGTAGATATCTCTGGGGCTGATGAGGATTGGTGTTGTTGTTGTTGCTGTTGAAGTGAATGTTGATCTGGAGCATCATCCTGATGGAGATCTGGAGCAGTGTCCAGTGGAGGTTGTTGTTGTTGTTTTTGAAAGTGAGGAGGAGGGATGACACTCCTTGAAGGGTCTGGTATTTGCCTCTCTGGCTCTTGAGGAGGAGGAGAGGGAGGAGGTGAAGCTGGGGCTTGACCAGGCTTGTAACAACCCGGCGCGACCAGAACGGCGCCCTTCCGGCGTTGTACAGGACTGCAGTCCGTGCCACCCCAACCAAGTCACTGAGCATGTTTCTCAGCAACAGTAGGTTGTTGGCGCCAGGAATCGAACCCTGGCCACCCTTGATAAGGCACCTTCAACAGTCCTCATCACCAACTGAGCTCAGTTGGTGATGAGGACTGTTGAAGGTGCCTTATCAAGGGTGGCCAGGGTTCGATTCAGCTCAGTTGGTGATGAGGACTGTTGAAGGTGCCTTATCAAGGGTGGCCAGGGTTCGATTCCTGGCGCCAACAACCTACTGTTGCTGAGAAACAGGCTCAGTGATTTGGTTGGGGTGGCACGGACTGCAATCATGTACAACGCCGGAAGGGCGCCGTTCTGGTCGCGCCGGGTTGTTACAAAAAAGTGCAGCTCAGTTGGTGATGAGGACTGCTGAGGGTGCCTTATCAAGGGTGGCCAGGGTTCGATTTCTGGCGCCAACAACTTACTGTTGCTGAGAAACAGGCTCAGTGATTTGGTTGGGGTGGCACGGACTGTAGTCCTGTACAACGCCGGGGAGAGTGGATTATAGAACTCTGGTGAGACATGAATAGGTGGAGGAGGTGGAGCAAATGTGGATGATAACTGATGAGGAGTTTGAGTAGATATCTCTGGGGCTGATGAGGAATTGTGTTGTTGTTGTTGTTGTTGTTGAGGTGAATGCTGATCTGGAGCATCATCCTGATGGAGATCTGGAGCAGTGTCCAGTGGAGGTTGTTGTTGTTGTTTTTGAAAGTGAGGAGGAGGGATGGCACTCCTTGAAGGGTCTGGTATTTGCCTCTCTGGCTCTTGAGGAGGAGGAGAGGGAGGAGGTGAAGCTGGGGCTTGACCAGGCTTTAGGATTTGCCTTGTCCACTTAGAGAATATCCCTATGTTAATTCTTTTCCCTGGTGGGATTGGCACACCCTTTGACTTGCATACTGCTGGGTAGTAGTGGAGAAGTACTTGGCTCATAACTCTCATGTAAGCATTTTCTTTATGAGAGTACTTGTGCCCAATCATTTTCAAAAGATACCTTACCCAATTTATCCTTTTCTTAAGGACCAGAACTCCCATTATTTGCAGGTGCTGCTTTGGCATAGCATCATGAGCAGAGATTTTGCAGAGCAGCACTTTTCCCACAATGTCAGCAAGAAATTTGAATTCTTCTCCCAAATCAATCTTCTTGAGATTGATTGCTTTCTCCTTTTTGAACTGCATGATCTCTAGAGACTTCTTAATCTCTTCCCTTGTCAACTCATCGGAGTCACTCCCAGTTGGAAGATCAAAAGTCTGACTCAGCAGCTCCTTTGTGATGAGAATGTCTGTCTCAGAAACTTTCCCATTAAGGGAGCCATCATCTCCTATCTGAACAGATTCCTTAAACTATGTTAGTTCTATACCAAGTATCTTGCTCCTGGTGGATATCAGTTTGGTTAAGCCAGCATCTTGAAGCAAGCCCAGGATGGCTTTGAAGCTGTCAGCCGCTGCGCTGAAAGAGTCAATATCCACATCGAACCCAGAATTAATCTTAGGAGGGGCCATTGAGTGATGGTACCTGCAAAACATACAAAGAAGAAGCGAGAGAAAGAGAGGCACGGGAGAGCTGGAGAGCAAGAGAGCAAGGAGAGGAAAATTCGAAAGCGTAAATATTTCAACGCAGTAATTGCTTAAAAGCAGATGAATCGTCGCTACTTAGGGTTTATGTCGATGCACCGTCGATAAAACTTATTATTTGGCGCGCAAAGCTGTGTCGGGATTGCTTCTAGAAGCACTTCTGCGCGCGCTGTTATATCGACGTTGCGTCGACTAGTACTCGACGTAACTTCGAGATTGTTCAGCAGACCCTAAGTCGACGTGGTCATGTCGACGTTGCGTCGATTTGAAATCGACGCAACTTCGACTTTAGCCAGAGACCAAAAAGACGACGCATGCATCGATAGTAACTCGACGTTGCGTCGAGATCTATTCGAATTATCCACTCTGTGTGCTTCTTGATGCTGGCGTCGAGTAGAAGTCGATGGTACGTCGACTTCTATTCGACGCACCTCTGAATAAACAGATCTATTTCCTTAGAAAATTCTTGCTGTTTTTCCCAGCAATTATATTTATTGAAAATAGATTATGATATAATTTTAATAACCATTAGGAAAGATTCAAGGTAGAAATTACTCCCTTGACTAAATCTTGTTCCTTAATCAAAATCTACATCTTTCTTCCCACTCCATTTTCTCTTGAGTGGGACCCTACCTAACCCTGCACAAGTAATTCAATTATTAGAAGGAACCCAGGTTACCTTGGGCCCTTTGTTTTTACCATTATAGGGTTCAATGAAAGAGTAGAAGGGTCTTTCTTGATACCCTTTGGGATGATATGGAATAGATTTCCCAAACCTCTTATCTTGATACTTGAAATGAGTATAAAATGTATCAAAATATAACAAATCAGCAGAATGTTTTATTATTCTAGGTTTTGCTCTAACCTTTTGGTTGAGATTATTTGACTTCTCTACATGATTCTTGCCTAGGGGTTTTTCCTTTTTATTCCGATTTATTTGATTATGTTTGTTTATCCTATCTGGATGGCTGTTAGTCTTAGCCTTGAATGATGTACTCTTCTCACTTGGTTTGTACTCACTAGGTCTAACAAATGACACTAGATTTTTCCAGGAAGGTTTCTTAGGTGCTTCTGTGCTAGTGGAGGGCTCTGCTCCTAACCCTAGGTGATTAAATCTCATAGAGAGATTTTCAGTGATGTCTTTAAGCTTCTGACTCCTCCCATTGAGTGAGTCCTTAAAGACCTTTGTCTTTGCTAGCTCTTCTTTTAAATTTATGTTTTCTTCTCTCAGTTTAATCAATTCTGATTCTTTATTGGTAATTTCACTTGTTAGATTTTGATTTATTAGGTGCATTTCATCTTTCTTAAGGTTCTCTAGTTCAGACCTAGCAATGTCTAATTCTTTTTCTACCCTAAGATGTTCAGTGCAGAAGTCTTTGAAGCATGATTTAAAATCATCAGAGCTGAAATCAATTTCATCAAAGACAGATACCTGATCATGTTCATCGTCTGATGACATCCCAAGAGCCATCATGCAGGCTGCTACTGCTTCTTCTTCATCATCACTCTCAGATGATGAAGAGCTTAATTCTGCTTCAGAATCACTCCAAGTTTCAGCAATGAAGCCCTTGGCTTTCTTCTTGTCCTTACCTCTAAAGGACTTCTTATTCTTCTTCTCCTCTTTGTTGCTGCTTCTTTCTCTTTGCTCTTGTGGGAACTCAGGAGAAATGTGCCCTGGTTTGTTGCAGGTATAGCAGATAACCTCCTTCTTTGGAGTTTTATCATACCATGGTCTTGAATCCCTTTCTTTTCTCCTTGAGTCTTCAGCTTTGACCCACTTCTTGAATCTTTTTGCTAGCAGGCTAAGCATTTCATCTTCAGGAGTAGAGGGATCTCCTTCAGTAGCTTCCAGAGCTAGGATCCTTTGGATAGGAGCTGTAGTAGTTTCCATTTCTTCTGATTCAGCCCTATTTTTCAATAACATCTCATAAGACTTAAGCTTTCCTAGCAAAGCTTCAGTTGAGATCTCTATGTGGCACCTTGACTCTCTGATTGCCCAAATTCTGGAATCCCATAAGCTAGGGAAGCACATGAGGATTTTATCATTAATTTCAGTCAAGGATATCTCCTTGTCTAAGCCTCTGAGCTCATTAAAGATAATGCTGAGTCTGTCATACATATCAGCAACAGATTCTTCAGCTTTCTTTTAAAAGTTCTCATACTGGATATGAGAAGGGACTTTTTGTCCTTTCTTTTATCAGCACTTCCTTCCACCATTGTGGTGAGTGAGTCCCATATTTCCTTTGCTGATTGGCACTCAGCAACCTTCTGGAAAATGTCATCTGACATTGTTGAAACCAGAATGTTCATAGCCTTGGCATCACATGCCTTGACCTTCTTCTCAGCCTCTGTCCATTCCTTTCTTGGGACAGCCTCAGTTGTTGAGGTTTCTCCTTCCTTTTGTCTAACTACAGCAGGAGGACCTGTGAGAAAAATATTATAGATGTCTTCATCAATTGAATTCATATGAAGTCTTATCCTGGCCTTCCAGAGTGTGAACTTATTTAAGTTACACACTGGGGGTCTTGTGGAAGCATAATCCTTAGTACTCATTTTCTTTATAAAATATATTTATAGAAAAGAAATAAGAATAGGAGGTCTTTTTGATCAAGGTGTTAACCTCTTAATGATCAACCTCGCTTTGATACCAAATGAAAGTGCACAATGTGCCTCTGAGAATCCTCTAGAGGGGGGGGGGGGGGGGGGGATGAATAGAGATTTAAAATTATTTCTAATCTAACTGTGCAAGCACAATAAAAACCTAAGTGTTATGCTCCAACCAATACTTAACCAGAATAAAATAGTGCTGAAATATAAAGCAGGAAAATAGTAAAGTAAACTAGCTATGAGAGACAACACAGAAAAATGACAATCCTGAAGACACACAGATTTTTTATAGAGGTTCTCCAAAATTTGGGTACTCCCCTCTTCTACAACCTGGTAGAAATGCACCAACAGTGCCTGAGTCTTTTGGTAAGGAGACTCTCAGAACCACTGATCTTTTGACAAGGAGATCATGAACCACCAGATCTTTTGATAAGGAGATCTTGAACCACCAGATCTTTTGATAAGGAAATCTTGAACCACTGAATCATTTGGAAGAGGGATTCTCAAAACTCTTTATAGGAGGTGTAGGGAAAGAAGAGTAAGAGGGAGAAGAAATATTCAAAAATCTGCTTTTCAGATTTCTGTAACAACAATCCTTGTGATGTTGTTGTTTGAATGCTCTTCAGGATCTATATCAGATTAACCCTAGCTTTTGATAGTGATGATTGCTAGGGTTGTTAAGCTTTTGATCCTTCTTCTTCATGCTCTTAAAATAGAACTGCTGCTATAAGATATTGATGAAGAAGCATCAGTTGTTGACACTGAACAAAGTATATCATTTTCTTTTTCTTTCTTTCTTTCTTGTATGCTGTCTATTAGGGTTCCTAGAAAGGACGAAAGAGAAGAGGAAAACCCAATTGAACAGTATGACCGATTGTGATAAGTGCATTTTCTTTCTCTTTCTTCTCTTACCTTTTATTGTCCCTGTTTAAATTTTGAATTTGTTTCCTTTTCTGATAAGACCTGAAAACGTATTTTTGTCTGGACATTTACTTCTTCTTTCCTTCTTTAATTCCCAACCCGTCCACCAACATAAAGCTTGTTTCCAAGAAAGCTTTTCTTTGTCCTCTATTAATTATTCATTTCATTTGAGGTAATTAAGGAGCCGTTGGAGAACGGTCTTGAGAGAGGTGGGCCATGAGAGAGGGTCCAAAATGACAGCTGAAAATGTTTCCCTTTTCAGACTGTATTCGACGTAGCGTCGAGTTCTCTTCCTCTCTTATCGACGCACCTTCGAGTTCTTGTAGGAGCAGCTTTGAATTCATCATTGCTTTGATTGAACACTACTAGTCGACGTTGCGTCGATATCCAATCGACGTAACCGTCGAGTTGAAAGCATGGCTCTGAGCTTCATTATGTGCGTCGAGAAGAAGTCGACGTTGCGTCGATTTTAGATGACTTTGACATAAATTTCCTTCTGCGTTGAATTGAAGTAGAAGCTGCGTCGACATATATTTCCTTCTACGTCGATATCTATTCGACGTAACGTCGACTTGATCTACTCCGACAGAAAGAGTATGTTGCTTGGACTTCTTATTAGAGTAGCGCTGACATCCATTCGATGTTACGTCGATTTCTATTCGACGCAAATATTAACTTCACCAAATTTGTGCTTCTCTTGATATGGTCTTGACACCCTAGGTTGAGTGTGACTTCCTAAGACATCTAATGACCAGATTACCCTTACTATACAACGGGTAATTGAAACCTAATAGTTAAAATAACTTTTAGATAATTTGTTAAGTTAAATCTAAGAGGTTTTTCCCAACAAAGATCACGTTCGACATGCTCGTCTTTCGCAAGGTGTTCTACCTAGGCGCGATTAAGAACGAGGTGATCTACCTCAGGAGACACACGTGCTCGTTGACTGGCACGTCGAACAAAGTCCATCGCTGGGAGGAAAGGTTTGTTTTCATCTCGGCCGGCTTCGACACCATTCCTCGCTGATCACAACAACCATCGGCGGAGGTCTTCCAGTTCCACATCCTTCGGGGGCCGCGAGAAGATCTGCGGAAGGCGCTGAAGGGTCAAAAGTTCGACATCGTCTTCTGGCGTCAGCGAGTCGACTAACTTCCATACCTCATCTTCAGGGGAAGGTAACTCTAGGCGAGTTTAGATCTTGCAACATTTGACTTGATTCTCTATTATTAACGCTTTGCCGCCTTTTAGGAACTCGCGCGATTCCTCAGGCCATCCTTCCTATAGCTGGCGAGCCACTCCCCCTGCTTCTAGGGAGAATCATCCTCGCCAAAGAACCAAGGTATCGTCAAGCAGCCCGGCTGAGGAGTCTCCTGCTCACGTGGAGGAGGTCGCGGATCTCGGCATCCAGTTTGAGATCCTTATAGGAATGAAGCGCCCGGAGGAAGCCGAGCCTTCAACCAAGAAGAGGAAGAGGAAGACTGTTGCTCACAAGGGAGGTCATGAAGTGGGCGACTACCAGCCTGGCGCTCCCGAATTGCACCTTAACTTCAGACAAGGGTCTGGGAGTGTAGATCTTTATGGTCGCCCCTTGTTCGTATGGGACGAGCAAAATAATGAGGTTCACCTTAGTTCTAACCTCCCGCCATGGTCCAAGGATTTGGAGTCGAATGAGGATGTGTTCAATCTCGCGTTCGACATATATGGGTGAGATGACATGTGTTGGCACAAAAAAATGTACCTCCACCACTTCACGCTAGGGGATACCGGGGGAAGACTGTGAGTGTTCTATTACTTCTCGACTGAAGAGACACAAAAAGGGGTTCTGCAGGGCGGCGAGACCAGACTTACCCGCATCGGCGATTGCCACTTGATTCGGGCAATTTATAGATCAAAAAGTGCGGTTACAAGAGAGAAGAAAAGACTAGTCGGCAATCAGGTGACCGAGAAGGCACTAGATTCGAGACCGCTACCACAGATAGCGAGCTTGAAGATTCGAATTTGCGTCCCTTCTGTGCACTGCTCATCCATATTTATTGTTGCGGGGGCCTGCCCAAACAGGCAAGCTCTCGAATTATGGGTTGTCCAGGGTACAAGGAATGGGGCAAGGATGAGAGGTTACATGAGGTGCAAATAACAAGTAAAAGAAACACAGAAACCTGACCGCGCGGTCCGGCGGTCAGCCCGGGGTCTGGTCTCTGCTCTTCCTAAAGATAATTGCTGGAGCATATCACTATGCGGCTAGGTGACACTAAAATACATTTCGACTCGGCCCAGACCCTTATCGTGCTTGGGGGGTCTCCGGATCAGACCAAATTTGTTGTTGTCGAGAATCTTGCAACCAAAATGGGAGGCGCTCATCAAGGCAACTTACCTACCTACGATGAAGTTGTCATAGACAAAGTTGTGCTAGGCTTGAAAAATGCGGCGATTGCTACTGACGGGCTCAAGCAACAGATTGGTAAAGAGCAGCAATCTGTCAAGACGGACAACAAGCGAAAGCGGCTAGATTCCGCGTTACTAGAGAAGGATGAGGACAAAAAGGAAAAGAAGAAGAAGAACAAGAAGAAGAGGGAGGAGTTGACCGCAAAGGCTGATGAGGTCAATCCTAGAACCAATATCAGTGAAGAGGGGGAGATGCAACAATCTCCTGTTAGATCTCCACCAGCAGATGGAAGAGAGAAGAAGACCAACCGAGGTTCATCATCTTTGGTTAACCCTTCTCCAGTTAAAGAGGTTGATCGTGATTTAACATCATTCTTGGATGACCTTTCTTCTGATGGAGATGGAAATAATCCCACGGTTAACCTGCAGGTTCTTGATGTTTCTGTCGAAGAAAAGGAGAAAGTTGAGGTTGATGCCAAGGTAAAGGCGGTCTAGGAGGAGGGAGAGAAGAGGCGCAAGGAGACAAAACTGCAATTAGAGCTAGAGAAGGCCAGTCTGACTGACAAGGATGCAGACAGATCCACGAACAGACAGATTGAGTTGGAGAAGGCAGCGGCGGATCGAGTGAAAGCCTTGGAAGCTATCTAGTCTGGTAAGGCCCATGTGATCTCTAAATTGAGATCGCCACATTCTATTCCTCTGAAGGCCTTTATGCCCTTGTCGCCGATGAAGCGACCCAAAATCGTCGTCATCCCCCTGGACGACCTTTTTCTAATAAGTAATGTTGATCTGAAGCGAGGGCGAAAAAGAGGAGAGCAGTTGCTTTAAGCAGCAACTTTAATGTATCAATTTCGAGCGGCTTAGGAACCCTTCTCACCTTATGCTGACCGCACCCCCTATGGTCACCAAAGATGTTGGAGAACCTTCGCATGTTTGCGGTCTTTCTTCCTTAGAAATAGAAAGCATATATCTTCCCTGCATATTACTTCATTTTAATGTAGAAAAAATTTCTTACCGCGCTATTGTAGATGAGAATGAGCCTCTCCTTACAATCCCTACAGCTTTTAGGAAGATCCTGAGCCCGCTGATCGAGGATGTCCGAACGATGCGACAAATATAAAAAGCTCTTGAAGACCAAGTCCGGTCTCATGTCGCTTCTATTGAAAGGGAGATGCGGGAGAGGGAGCTGGCTTTCCAGAACCAGATGAAGACTCAGGCCGCAACATTTGAGAAGGATATGCGGACTCAAGCTGTCCGCATCCGCAGGCTAGATAAGGATGCTGAATATTATAGGGGTAAGGTCACGACCTTGACCGCTGATGCTGAGAGGACAAGAAGGTCTGATCCCGCGGTCATAGCGATCAGGGTGAGCACATCCTCTGTTGGTCAGCAGGGAGAACGGGTCGCTCCGACTGAAGTTCCCATGATCCCCCTTGATCGCATTGACAGAGATATATCTCGTCTCCATCAGTCAACATTGCATGCTAACGCCATACATCGTTAGCTCTAACTGATATAAGAAAACTACAGGAAGACACAACACATATTGGAAGAGACCGCGCGACTAATAATCCTTGACCGCCTGCTTTCCTTTTTATTTTGATTCGGACTTGTGAGATGTATGTTGTAATAATTTCTCTGTGAACAATGTCTGTCATAATTTCAATATATGTTTCAATGTTATTTTAATTACCTCTGAGATATCTGTATTGAATGCTTCTTGGCGGTTAACGCGGTCAGATGGTAGATATTAGATATCTGTGTTGAATATTTTTCTTCTGAGCTTAAGTAAATTGATCGTGCGGTCGGACGTCTGATCGTGCGTCTGTTTTTCTTTTTATTAGGGTTTGCCCTGGAATTCAATAAATAGAGCTAAGTAGGGAAGAGAAATGAAGATCTTGTTGATGCAGTCGAAGTAGAAGTTCGGGCAATCTCCAATTATTGTAGTCGCGCGAGTAAACGCTGCAGAGACTTTTTTGACCGTCGTTCACAAACCTTCTGGGTTACCAAGATCTGAGTATAGAGAATTTCTAGCCAAATATATGATCCAAACTCAGATAATTGCGCGGCTTCCGCGAGAGCAGGAAGGGATAAATATTGGAGAAGAAAATTTGATTGTCATTCTCATAGCTCACTTTGACTTGTGGCGATCTTTGACCATTATGGAGTAGTTATCGGTCAACTGCCGCAATACTCGATAGCAGCCATATTTTCATTCATTGCTTATCTGCGTCCAGAACGAGTTTACTTTACTCTGGAAGTGTCTTTACAAGATCTTGCCACGGTGGCTGCGCAAGCAGCGCTGAGAAGTACTGTTTTGAATCATTATATGGGTCGTCTTCACCGCAGATCATTGAAGGTTGTTTCTGAATTAGAAGAGACGCTAGAGTGTGAAAACATCTCACTATTCACACGGTCAGAGTTTATCCTAACCGTTTGAACTAAGTACACCTTACTTGCAGAAAGTCTATGACCAGGACAGTCCTACCTTCTAGAAGGTAATATTTAAGCATTACCGAGAAAGCGTAGATGAGGCGATCAAGCGACTAAGAGACCGCAACGCTTTAAAGGAGGATTTTGAAAATGTCAGTTTCATGGACATGTTCCCGGATTTGGCAAACTTTGAGTCCGAATCGGTCATTGCGATCTCAGATGAAGTGGAAGAAGGTGAAGAGGTCATTGAGGGAGGTGGTGGTCAAGGAGATGAAGAGAATAGAGAAGAAAATGAAGGAGATAAGCCAGGGGATGAAGAGAGTAATAAAGGCTCGCGGTCACCGAGTGGAAGTAAATATGTTGCTTTCCACACTGGCCCAAGCTCGTCTTCTTTCTCTGCCCTAAACCCTAAAGAAGGTTCTGGGGAGTCCTTAGATTCTACTGAGAATTCGACTGAGGAGCCTCCGACAAAGAAGACCAAAAGAGTAACAAATGAAGTTGTCGTTAGATAGAATCAAAAGATGTAATATTTGCAAAAAGACACGGTTTAGTTTTTTGTTAACCACACAGTTAGATATTTGTAATCTTATTTTGGAATGAAATGAAAAAAAAATTTGTAACCTTCTTTGTCAAGGTTGTATTTTCTTATATATATATGTGTGTGTATATATATATGTGTATATATATGTGTATATATATGTGTGTATACATATGTGTGTATATATATGTGTGTATATATATATATCTTTGACCATAACTGTTTTGATATGATCGATTTTCTTTGACCATAGCTGTTTTGATATAATCGATTAGAGCAGTCACATCTCATTCTAGTCTTGTAACCATTATACTTTTGGTTCCAGAGGTTTCACATAGAATAAGATGAAGTGATCGAGCGGTTAACAACAAGGAATGTGTTATCTTTATAATGATTTACTCAGAAGAATCATCCTTCTAATTCCCAGTTAGTTTGTTTGATATTTCCTTGATCGACTAAATCGCGCGGTCAGATACTTGAGTGTTCGCTAAGATATTATATGAACTCACATCAAATTATAATAATAAATTTTATGAGGTAGAAAATAACAGAGTCTTTCATGAACTCGTAGCTATCAAAGAGAATCAGACGAGATAATGCGGTCACATACCAATACTCATATTTCAGAATTCCAATAATGTCATTGTTGAAATCCGGATACTGGTTCAACTGAGTTCGAACCAAGAGGGGGTATCTTGAGTTACTTAACACGCGATCGGACACCTGGGACTATATATTTTGAGCTCGGATCTGACCCTCACTGATAGTGAATAGAAACATCTATTCACGGATCCGCAAGCTGCAGCGAGGAGATCCCGCCACACACTCAGAAGTTCTTTTAACTTTCCATCCTAAAACCAAAGTCTGAGCTCGGCACCTCGGATGGCTCAGAGACAGAACTCGAAAAGTGCGAACTCTCTAGGAGGCTGGGTCTGCCTTCTCCGAGGTGTTATGGGTCCTATTTGTATATAAAACGCCCAGAGGGCAAATGGATCTTTACTGGTCTGCTGATAGCAGCCTCCGCCTTAATCATAATACTAATCCCAGACCATGACAGTCTGCTGATAGCGGCCTCCACCTTAACCGTAATACTAATCCCAGACCCTAACGGTCTGCTGATAGCCAAATCGTTAAGAGACATTTACTTACTGGCCTGGGCGAGCTCAAATGTTGGGATGGTCTGGGCTCGCCTCGCTCGTCAGGCGGTTACTTGGGCTCGCCTCGACCATCAGGCGACCACCCGGGCTCGCACCAAGCTGGCAGGGCCGGGAACCACTCAGTGGCCGAAGGTTGTCAAAGTACTTAGCCCCGATGCTGGCCCGCTGACCAGGCTCCCATCAAGCTGGCAGGGCCGGGAACCGCTTGGTGGCCGGAGGTTGTCAAAGTACTTAGCCCCGATGCTGGCCCGCTGACCAGGCTCCCACCAAGCTGGCAGGGCCGGGAACCGCTCGGTGGCCGGAGGTTGTCAAAGTACTTAGCCCCGATGCTGGCCCGCTGACCAGGCTCCCACCAAGCTGGCAGGGCCGGGAACCGCTCGGTGGCCGGAGGTTGTCAAAGTACTTAGCCCCGATGCTGGCCCGCTAACCAGGCTCCCACCAAGCTGGCAGGGCCGGGAACCGCTCGGCGGTTGGAGGGTGTCAAAGTACTTAGCCTTAATGCTGGCCCGCTGACTAGGCTCCCATTAAACTGGCAGGGCCGAGAACCGCTCGGTGGCCGGAGGTTGTCAAAGTACTTAGCCCCGATGCTGACCCGCTAACAAGGCTCCCACCAAGCTGGCAGGGCCGGGAACCGCTCCGTGGCTGGAGATTGTCAAAGTACTTAGCCATGATGCTGGCCAGCTGACCAGGCTCCCACCAAGCTGGCAGGGCCGGGAACCGCTCGGTGGCCGGAGGTTGTCAAAGTACATAGCCCCGAAGCTGGCCCGCTGACCAGGCTCCCACCAAGCTGGCATGGCCGGGAACCGCTCGGTGGCCGGAGGTTGTCAAAGTACTTAGCCCCGATGCTGGCTCGCTGATCAGGCTCCCATCAAGCTGGCAGGGCGGGGAACTGCTCGGTGGCCGGAGGTTGTCAAAGTACTTCGCCTCGATGCTGGCCCGCTGACCAGGCTCCCACCAAGCTGGTTGGGCTGGGAACCGCTCGGTGGCTGAAGGTTTTCAAAGTACTTAGCCCCGATGCTGGCCCGCTGACCAGACTCCCACCAAGCTGGTAGGCCCGGGAACCGCTCGGTGACCGGAGGTTGTCAAAGTACTTAGCCCCGATGATGGCCCGCTGACTAGGCTCCCACCAAGCTGGCAGGGCCGAGAACCGCTCGATGGCCGGAGGTTGTCAAAGTATTTAGCCTTAATGCTGGCCCGCTGACTAGGCTCCCATCAAGCTGGCAGGGCCGGGAACCGCTCGGTGGCCGGAGGTTGTCAAAGTACTTTGCCACGATGTTGGCCCGTTGACCAGACTCCCACCAAGCTGGTAGTGCCGGGAACCGCTCGGTGGCCGGAGATTGTCAAAGTACTTAGCTTCGATGTTGGCCCGCTGACCAGGCTCTCACCAACCTGGCAGGGCCGAGAATCGCTCGGTGGCCGGTGGTTGTCAAAGTACTTAGCCCCGATGCTGGCCCGCTGACCAGGCTCTCACCAAGCTGGCAGGGCCGGGAACCACTCGGTGGTCGGAGGTTGTCAAAGTACTTAGCCCCAATGCTGGCCCGCTGACCAGGCTCCCACCAAGCTGGCAGGGCCGAGAACCGCTCTGTGGCTCAAGGTTGTCAAAGTACTTAGCCCCGATGCTGGCCCGCTGACCAGGCTCCCACCAAGCTGGCAGGGCCGGGAACCGCTCGGTGACCGGAGGTTGTTAAAGTACTTAGCCCCGATGCTGGCCCGCTGACCAGACTCTCACCAAGATGGCAGGGCCGGGAACCGCTCGGTGGCCGGAGGTTGTCAAAGTACTTAGCCTTAATGCTAGCTCGCTGATTAGGCTCCCATCAAGCTGGCAGGGCCGGGAACCGCTCGGTGGCCGGAGGTTGTCAAAGTACTTAGCCCCGATGCTGGCCCGCTGACCAGGCTCCCACCAAGCTGGTAGGGCCGGGAACCGTTCGGTGGCTGGAGGTTGTCAAAGTACTTAGCCCCAATGCTGGCCCGCTGACCAGGCTCCCGCCAAGCTGGCAGGGCCGGGAACCGCTCCGTGGCCGGAGGTTGTCAAAGTACTTAGCCCGGATGCTGGCCCGCTGACCAGGCTCCCACCAAGCTGGCAGGGTCGGGAACCGCTCAGTGGCCGGAGGTTTTCAAAGTACTTAGCCCTGATGCAGGCCCGCTGACCAGGCTCCCACCAAGCTGGCGGGGCTGGGAACCGCTCGGTGGCCAGAGGTTGTCAAAGTACTTAGCCTCGATGCTGGCCCACTGACTAGGCTCCCACCAAGCTAGCAGGGCCGGGGACCGCTTGATGACCGGAGGTTATCAAAGTACTTAGCCCCGATGCTGGTCCGCTGACCAGGCTCCCACCAAGCTGGCAGGGCCGGGAACTGCTTGGTGGCCGAAGGTTTTCAAAATACTGAGCCCCGATGCTGGCCCGCTGAAAAGGCTCCCAACAAGCTGGCACGGTCGGCAACCGCTCTGTGGACGGAGGTTGTCAAAGTGGTTTGTCCCCCGAGATGGCTCCGCTAGCCGGGCTCTCGCTAGCCGGCAGGGTAGGAAGGCCTCTCAGGGAGGCTAAGTGTTTTTCCCTCGAGTTGGCTCCGCTAGCCGGGGTCTCGCTAGCCGGCAGGGTAGGAACGCCTCTCGGGGAGGCTAAGTATTTTTCCTCGGAGATGGCTCCGCTAGCTGGGCTCTCGCTAGCTGGCAGGGTAGGAAGGCCTCTCAAGGAGGTTAAGTGTTTTTCCCCCGAGGTGGCTCCGCTAGTCGAGCTCTCGCTAGCCGGCGGGGTAGGAAGGCCTCTCAGAGAGGTAGAGTAGTTTCCCCCCCCCCCCCCCCTCCGAGATGGCTCCGCTAGTCGGGCTCTCGCTAGCCGGCAGGGTAGGAAGGCCTCTCGGGGAGGCTAAGTAGTTTTTCCCCCGAGGTGGCTCCGCTAGCCGGGCTCTCGCTAGCCGGCAGGGTAGGAAGGCCTCTCGGGGAGGTTAAGTAGTTTTTCCCCCGAGGTGGCTCCGCTAGCCGGGCTCTTGCTAGCCGGCAGGGTAGAAATGCCTCTCAGGGAGGCTAAGTGTTCTTCCCCCAAGGTGGCTCCGCTAGGCGGGCTCTCGCTAGCCGACAAGGTAGAAAGGCCTCTCGGGGAGGCTAAGTATTTTTTCCCACGAGGTGGCTCCGCTAGCCGGGCTCTCGCTAGCCTGCAGGGTAGGAAGGCCTCTCGGGGAGGCAGAGTAGTTTTTCCCCCGAGATGGCTCCGCTAGCCGGGCTCTCGCTAGCTGGCAAGGTAGCAAGGCCTTTCGGGGAGGCTAAGTGTTTTTCCCCCGAGGTGGCTCAGCTAGCCAGACTCTCGCTAGCCGGCAGGGTAGGAAGGCCTATCGGGGAGGCTAAGTAGTTTTTCCCCCAAGGTGGCTCCGCTAGCCGGGCTCTCTCTAGCCGGCAGGGTAGGAAGGCCTCTCAGGGAGGCTAAGTGTTTTTCCCCCGAAGTGGCTCCGCTAGTTGGTCTCTCGCTAGCCGGCAGGTTAGGAAGGCCTCTCAGGATGGCTAAGTGTTCTTCCCCCGATGTGACTGCGCTAGCCGGGCTCTCGCTAGACGGCAGGGTAGGAAGGCTTCTGGGGGAGGCAGAGTAGTTTTTCCCCCGAAGTGACTCCGCTAGCCGGGCTCTCTCTAGCCGGCAGGGTAGGAAGGCCTCTCAGGGAGGCTGAGTGTTCTTTCCCCGAGGTGGCTGCGCTAGCCGGGCTCTCGCTAGCTGGCAGGGTAGGAAGGCCTCTCGGGGAGGCAGAGTAGTTTTCCCCCGAGGTGGCTCCGCTAGTCGGGCTCTCAGGAAGGCACTCGCCGAATCGGCAGGGTTGGACTTTTCTTTCCGAGCGTGAGTCCCTCTCGAAAAGAGCAGGGATTGTGTACAACCTTGTATTCGCCGAGTGGATCCCTGGGGCCCAAGGTGTCATTAGGCTCAATATCTTTTAAGAGGCACTGCCCCAGGTAAGAGGGGCAGGTGAGCCGTCGGACGGGCTCAAGGCCGAGTGGCACAACCCCAGATTATTTCGAAGAGGGGGGCGAGTAGGGGAGGCGGGCGGCCTCCTTCTCACCCAGCCCAAGGAGGGCAGAGGGGGCGAGCCGGAGATGGGCGGCCTCCCGGGCTTGCCCCGCCCCAGCAAGGGGGCGAGCCGGAGGCGGCCTCCCAGGCTCGCCCCGCCCCAGCAAAGGGGGCGAGCCGGAGATGGGCGGCCTCCCGGACTCGCCCCGCCCAGCAAGGGGAAGAGTCAGAGGCGGGCGGCCTCCCGGGCTCCCCCCGCCCCAGCAGAGGGGGCGAGCCGGAGGAGGGTGGCCTCCCGGGCTCGCCCCACCCCAGCAAAGGGGTGAACCGGAGGGGGGAGGCCCCTGGGCTTGCCCTTCCTCAGTAAGGGGGCGAGCGAGGGAGGCGGCAGGCCCCCTGCTCGCCCGGCCCCCATGGGGCGGTCTGCGTTTAGCGCCTCAGAATGGCGGGATTTGGCTGTTGGCAGGCCAAACCTGGGGGCATTTACGTAATCTCGTAGGCCAGAATATGGCTATTGGCAGACCAAGTTCAGAAAAGTATAAATACGACCAATGGGCACCATTTGGAGGTAGTTCTCTTTGGGCTTCTCTCTCCCCAAGTTTCTTTTGGTGGGTGAAGAGAGCCTCCAAAGGTGCCTAAGCTCAGCATTGACTTGGGAGGGGAAGCGCTCTAAGATCTTCCAGGTGTGTGGTGGGACCTCCTCGCCGAGCCCTTGGTCTTGTTCCTAGTTTCCTAAGTCTTCGGCCTACTGTCCTCCCTTGAGAGAAGTAGGTGTGGTCACCCCCTCTTTTAGGGACCCCGAACTCCACAGAGACCAAGTCTTATTCTCAAGTATTTGTTTCAACAATAGCAGTCGTGAACGCAGTGGTTATGAACCATCATTCGTGAACACCCGACCTCACCCTAAGGAATTCATTCAGTTTTATGTTCAAAACTAATTTTCTTTTCTTGATAGCAGTCATAACCGTTGTCATGCTAAACATACATTTTATGGTGGTGGCATTTTTGTCCAAACTCATCGGAGCAAAAATGCCACGCCAAATGGAGCCAAGGTCTTGTTGCTTGAATTGTGAATACGGTTTTCTGTCCAATTTGAAATCGACTCCACAGTTTGGAAGGCCTAGGATGAGTGTTACTTCATTGACCGTGATCTTCATATAGTATATGCTAAGTAGAAATGCCTTCTTCTTTGAATAATAGGACCTCAAGTGTGAATACAGAGTATGGATATTCTGTTGTAGGTTTGGGAGTGAGAACAATTACAACAAACCAACATCCCTTAACATAACATTTGACTCCTCGACAAGCACATCCAGTAATGGTTGTGCAGAAAGCTTGAAGGTCAAAATAACACACCTGCAATTTAGATAAGTACATCCTATCATCATCAACATTTTAAATTAAAAAAATGGTAAAATATTTGGTCGAAAAATCTAACAGTATGGAAATTCTAACCGGATAAAATAAATTTGACCTGGAAAAAAACTATGAAAAAGGGAAATGCAACATGAAAATATGAAATCGCAGGGTCCTCAGGAGGCGGCGGCGGCATGTCCAGAAGCTCTCTCGCCCAGAAGCTCTCTCGCCCTCTCCGCCTTCACTTTCATAATCCGCATCCCGGCTATCACAGGGTCCTCAGGAGCCGGTGCGGCCTTCTCAATCCTGGTCGCGTCCTCGCCGGGGGGTCAACCGCATTCAAATCGGCAGGAGTGTCAAGTAGTTCGTCCCGCTTCTTAAGAGTGTCAAAATCCTTGATGATATCACTCACAGTCATGCTATGAGCAGAGGTAGAAACCTGGTCGCCCGGCTTGGGGGAAGGAGTTATCAGTCCATCAGAGACCTCTCTTTCATGCGCCTTGTTTTGAAGGCTGCCCGCTCCTGGTTTCCTTGAGGCCGCTCTATTCTTGGCCTTCAAACTCTTGGCTTTTTTCAAGATCCTTTCTGTGGTCGTCTCAGCCCTCTTCCTCTTCTTAGCCGACTCCTGGTCGGCTTGTTGCGAACGGATAGGACTGTCCTCGACATTTACCAACAGCATCAAGCTTTGCTGTTCGGTTGGCTTGGGAGAGTCAACCGCCTCTCCTCCATCATCAATCCTTAAGTGAAATACCCTAGAAGGAGTAATCTCCATATTGAAAGAACCGCCGTCGTCGGTCTTCGAAAGAATGACTTCAGAATTTGTCTTGTCCAAAAGGGCGTGCGGATCGGTCGCCTTGTTAGAAGGAGCAGGCAAATCGGCTGGGGGCGGGTTGGAACAACCCGCTTCACCATTGGTCAACAAATCGTCTGTTGGTACAAGGGGCAGGTCGACCGGCTTGCCCGCAGAAGCGATAGTAACGCTTTGATCAACCTTTTTAGGTTGATGAGACTTCTTTCTTTTCTTCTTCTCCTTCGAGCGGTCTCCCTCGCGATCTTTACTCTTCTTTTGGCGGCCTTCGAACTCAGCCATGAGATTCACCATCTTGATCGGACTGGTTAGCCGGAAGGTTCTGACCGCAAGGGGTGAGTAGTGACCCGTGATAACGCTGCAATTATGCGGAAAAGGAAGCTTCCAGAACATTTTATAACCTACGAGGCAAGGTCGGCGCGGTCTCCGGCTAGAACTAATATTTTCGAAATCTCTTCGGGATTTGAAAATATGCGGGTATTATGTTTACCCAGAAGACCGCCTCCGAATAGAACTTCTCGCAGACCGGGCGGTTTGATGAGGCAAGTCGCCCGATTCGGATTCAACAGGTTCCATCGACCCAGCCAGTACAAACCGGGCGGTCTGATAGAATTCAGGCCGACTCCAAGGGTTGAAGACTGTCAAGGCAAGCCACGGTCTCAGGTCAGAGGCCGCCCGGGTTGCACCATTGCCTTGATCGCAGCGTCTTTGGTCTCCGGCCAGGACAGATCGGAATCGCAAGCCCCCAAGACCGCGCGGCTTCTTTCTTTTCTCCTTTCTGTATCCCGTCACCCCCTGCCCGATTCTCCTGTACCCCGGGCAGACGGTTATTTTATCCCTGCCCGTTCGGGCAAGCCCCCGAGCCTATAAATAGGGGGCGGCGACGTTCCCAAGACACGCACACTTGAATCCTGGAGCTCGCTTGTTAGAGCTGCGGTCTCGAGTTTACTGTCTTGCGACCTGTCTGACCGGCCGGCTTCTCCTTTCCTGGTTCTGTAACCCGCTGTAACTTCTTCATTTGAATCAAAGGAAAGTTCGTCACAGGAGTGACATTCGCCGTGACGGGCGAAGTTTGGTCTCGACCGCTGCCAGTGGTCTAACTTTCTCTAGTCGAATAGTAACCGACAGCCCGCAGCCTCCGATCTTCTTCGGAGGTGCATTTTCGGATTCAACAGATTAATTCATCTCATCTCTATGGTGGGGGCAATCTTCACATGCTAGCTGAACAAGCTCATTGATAAGGGATCCGTTTGGCACAACGATAGCAGTTGTGAACGCAGCGGTTATGAACCATCATTCGTGAACGCCCAACCTCACCCTAAGGAATTCATTCAGTTTTATGTTCAAAACTAATTGTCTTTTCTTGATAGCAGTCATAACCGTTGTCATGCTAAACATACATTTTATGATGGTGGCGTTTTTGTCCAAACTCATCGGAGCAAAAATGCCACGCCAAATGGAGCCAAGGTCTTGTTGCTTGAATTGTGAATACGGTTTTCTGTCCAATTTGAAATCGACTCCACAGTTTGGAAGGCCTAGGATGAGTGTTACTTCATTGACCGTGAACTTGATATAGTATATGCTAAGTAGAAATGCCTTCTTCTTTGAATAATAGGACCTCAAGTGTGAATACAGAGTATGGATATTCTGTTGTAGGTTTGGGAGTGAGAACAATTACAACAAACCAACATCCCTTAACATAGCATTTGACTCTTCAACCAGCACATCCAGTAATGGTTGTGCAGAAAGCTTGAAGGTCAAAATAGCACACCTGCAATTTAGATTAGTACATCCTATCATCAGCCAAATTTTAAATTAAAAATTGGTAAAATATTTGGTCAAAAAATCGAACCCGTGAAAAATTCCAACTGAAAAAAGGAAATTTGACTAGGAAAAAAACTATCACAAATAAATCTGGAATATAATATTCCCGAACTACACAAATGCTAATGAAAAAGGGAAATGCAACATGAAAATATGACTGTGGCTACACAAATCCGACTATAAGAAAAACACTACTGCAAAAAGGCAATACAACAAGAAAATCTGATTGGAACCACAAAATTTTTCGACTACAAAATGTCATAATAACTGGAAAGTAATACCTCAGTGCACTTGCTTTCCTGTACCGGTGGTGGAACCCTTTCGCCCGCGACGCCAACTAAGGAGAAAAAAACCCTAAAACCTTCACAGATCTTCTTCTTCGTCGTCGTCGCTGGTCGAAGTACTCCCCCTTTGAAGGGAGAAATATTTAGGTACATGTAACGCACGGTGATCATAATAGATCACCGCGCGGGAGCAAATCCCGTCGTATAATTCGTGATTTCAACAATGTAGATTGTTTGCGAAAATATACGGTCGTATTTGTGTAATACGGTCGTATTGAAAAGTGATCGTATTTTAGACCAATCATGCGTGAAAATTCACGCTGACGTAAATATACGACGGAATCGGGGGTCGTGCACGGTGATCTAAGGTGCATCACACACACAAACATTTTTTTTTTCCTTTGAAGGACACCAATGGAGGAGAAAAATCTCTGCTCTCCTCAAAATAGGTCTTTCCCTTCGTCGTTCCGGTGGAGCAGTTAGGACATATCTGTTTCGCACTGGGGGGGTGTTTTAAATCACTGTGCGCGACTCCTGATTCTGTCGTGTATTTCTGGCAACACAAATTTTTGCACATGATTAATCTAAAACAAAATCATACAATCTACACCGTTGAAATCACCGATCATACAACTATATTTGCTACCGATGATCATGTGATCTACTACGAACACCCTGCCCGTACCTAAATATCTCTTTGGAAAATTTGAAAGGCATAATAAGGCTCTTTCAAAAATGATGTGGGTCCCACAAAAGAGCATATTTTAATGTGGCACGGTGTTCATGACCCCGAAAAAAAATTTCGGTTCCAAACGGTGCTCCCTAGCTTTTGAGGGCGTCGCCGGAAAAAATAATCCGGACCGGTAGACGCTGTAGAGAAATCCTCCGCCGCAGAGCCTCATCTCACGGAATCCGGAGGTGGTTCTTTTCTTCGTTCCTATCTACTGAAATTCGAAACTAGGAGCTCGCATGGAAGCTACGGCTTCTCCTCTTCTTTCCTCCGGTCGACGCCTCTCGCCGTCTTCTTGCCGGCGACGTCCTCCCATCCATCACCCTTCAGTTCACAGTGACCACTGGCGTTTCCTCTGCTCGCAGGGGAGTATCAGGAGATCCGCCAGGTATGCTGTCCTAGGCGCTGGTTTCGCCGGACTTTCGGTCGCCTGGCACCTTCTTCAGGTTCCCTTTTTCTCTGCAATTTGTTTTCATTCTTGTAGCTGCCCATCGAGATCTCAAACTTGAAAATTTCACGGCCTACTGCCTAAATAAGCTACTTGGTATTGCCTCTCGGGTTTTGATTTTCTAATTCAAAATTGTTTTTTGCTCCAGTATTCATTTTCAGTCATTTGTTTGAGCTGCATTTGTAGAACAAGCTTCTTACATCTGCAATTCCGATTAAATAAATTATGAAAACAGCGGAATTGCATCCAAAGCAACTAATTTTAGTATTTAATTTACCCAGCATTGCTATGTTCATGAATAAAAGTGGCTTCTCTGGTTCCAAATTTCCATGTCGAGCAGCATTCTTCGAAGCAGTGTCATATCAGCATAGATATCTACGATGAAGCCGGTTTAGGAGGTGGTGCATCTGGTGTTTCTGGTGGACTTCTTCATCCTTATTCACCGAAAGGTATTCATGTTTAACCTTTCAGAAGAAAAAAAATTCTGTCAGCTGAAATGAACAGATAGTGGAGATTAACACACAATTTTTTTAATAAAAATGCTATAATTGTGATTGCAGCCAAGATTTTATGGAGAGGTTCAGAATCATGGAAAGAATGCTTGAAGCTATTAGCAGCTGCTGAAAGAGCTGTGGAACGAAGAGATTCTGCCAGGAGAAGTCACGATCAGCCCCGCTCTTTCGATGGACCAATAATTTTGAAAAGGCAATATTTTCTTCTCCACACTGATTTTCTCTTATATATCCAGTAGTTACATCACTGAAGAATTTCTGGCTTTATTTTTGGAAGCATGTCAATAGAACTTAAAAGACAAACTAGCCTATTTTTTCTTGTTTAATTTTATAATCATACTTTTTCCTTATATTTGACTTTGGCACCCTTTTTAAAGCTAAGTCAGAGTTCTCTTAGGCTCTGTTTGTTTGGCAATATTTGGGAGGGTGGAATTAGTTTTGGTCCAAAACCAAAACTCATGGGAATTGGAATTGGGAGACAATTCCAATTCTTCTGTTCGGCTGCCCTCAAAGAAGGCTGTTTGCTTTGGGTTTAGGGTTGAATTAGAAGAACAAGTTTGAATATGAACTAGTAGTTTGAAGAAGAAGAAAAAGAAAAGAAGATGAGGCAGCATGACTCATAACGAATCTATAGGTAGCGGAGTTACGATGCCCTATCCCTAAATGCAATACAAGTGAGCACATGGCATGCGCAAATGAAGCTATGACCAACCCTATAATGACATGAAAGCATACACACAATCCAATGAACAAACGACGGACAACCCTAATGCGATGCACATGCACAGATTCGATCGTGCAGGTAATTTTTTTTTCAACACACAATTAATTAAACAAATTAATTTTAATATCTTGTGCAAGTGTCACAATTGATTACAAATATTACAATGGAAGTAAGCAATCAACAATTACAGATTAATTGAGAGTGCGTTCAAGGAATAAAAGTAGTTTCCATATAATGCAGAGAAAATGAAACTATAATGTAAAAACTCACCAAGTACTCAATGTCGGAGGTGGTGGAGGCGATCCAATGATGGTGGTGGCTGTATGAAGGTGTAGACGCTGCTGTTTGGGGGTTGGTGGAGGGTAAATAGGGCTTAGGGGTGGCTATCGGGTTGGTGGAGGCTGTGGAGGGTGCGGGGTGGCTGTGCGGTGGCTGTGGATGGACTGCAAAGGGGATAGGGGCGTAGGAATAGTGAAATCCGGCTGTTTAGGGGGCTGGTGGAGTGGAAAATCGTGCTTGGGGGTGGCTATAGTGCTGGTGTTGGGTGCAAGGAGGCTGTGGGATGGCTGGCAGCAGTCGTACATGGCAGAGATGGGCTGTACGACAAAATTGATGAAGGAATCATGCAGTTTTGATACAGGAATTGAAGTAATGGGATGGACAACTGCTGAATTTAAGAGAATTACTGGAATTGGCTAAGCTGGGTTTGGCGTGAGGTGGCTGGGAGGAATTCCAGTGTTTAATTGAGCCTAAATTGCAGAGAATTAGAGCAACCTGTGGAGTTTGTATTCGGACTGGTGGTTCTGGACGTGAATTGACTGTGAGAATGAAAGGGGAAGCCTGCCGGCGGTTGCAGGGGCTGCATGGAGGAGTCTCAAGGACGAGGAAGATGGCCAGAGGTGGATCCAAAGAGGAAAATGGCTGCTGGAATGAATCCTGTGGATGGTACTAGCGGCACATGACGCCGAGGAGCACGGGGAAGGTGGAGGAAGGCTCGAACCAATGCGCTGGAGGCAGGGGAGGCGGCATAAGGTGGCATCGGCACCCCTGGAGGCAGAAACAACGGTCTCGGCGTCGTACCGAGCGTTGGAGGACCGAACGGTTCAATTCTCAAACCTACTTTCTCGACCCCCTTTCTCTCGACTGCTGGGGGTGATATAAGGGGGGTGGGGGAACTAGGTAAACTAAATCCAACAGTCACAATAGCCCGAAGGGTAATTTCACATAACTCTCTAAATACAACTCAAAAAAACAAAAGAAGAATATATGAAAATATGAAAAATAGAGCTGGTCGCGATCACGGTCTCTGATCGACCATCCGACGATCCAAAAATGCTGATAATGATGAATCACCCAATGTGGCACGATCGATCTCCATCAATCTCTCAGGCTCAGAAACATTTATCTCCGGTGAATGGAGACTATATGCTCTCAACGCAAGCCAAGTAAGATTCTCTGTCGCTCCTAGTAGAGACCGTCTTTGTATAAGGTCATTGTCTTGCTATAGTCTCCAAGGGTCCAACACGCCAAACAAATCGTCGTAAGGGTAAATGGTAGGACACAAGGGTGACGGACAAGACTGTAGTGGTACAAGAGATGCTGTAGTGATGGTGAAAACTAAAGCTAAAAGGGAAGGCTGAAGGTCCAAAACTAGGTGGCTCCACATCTAGAGTCAAGTCCTCAACATTGAGTACAAGATCAATACCAAGATTCCTAGTAATATCAAGCTCGTAGAAATTTGACTCAGACTCTTTCATGATAGTGTATGAATCTATTCGCGTAGCACTTAGATTCATGGCTGCCCCAATGAGGACCTCTCAAATAATGTGTAAATCATCATCAAATCACCTTCATTGAATATATGCTCTCTTGTGATTACCCACACAAGTTTTAAAATGTTCCTTATTTAATATAAATTTACGTCGTAATATGACATACAAATCATGCAACAAATACAAATGACGAATGATGAACCCAACAGACTCACTAAATGCAGACTCTACGTATCAGTGGAAGTCCTTAAAGATGGGTGGTTTATCAGGAGGGTCCTTGGGCGGGGTGTAGAAATACTCATCGATTGTACGACGAACATCTAATTGAGTGACTGAGAAATCAACAGTGAGCCACAATATCATGAAATGTCAAATGTCTCTCTTGGGACGTGAATCATCTGGGGCTCTCCAGGTGGTTCATAGAAAAATTCGTCACGAATGCAATCACCCGAAGGAATGTCGACGATAGTGACATAAGGACGACTTAGGAGGTTCACCGGGTGGTAAGTAAATTTATAGTGAATGCGATGATCACCCGAATGAGGTCCCAAGTCATTCATACTAGGGAAAATGCTTCCCGGGGAGGGAGACTCATCAAATGGATCTCCCCGTGTCTCGAGGAGGGACTCATCACGGAGGTCAACAAAAGTGGGATGATCCTCCAGATGAGAATCGCTGACAATGATAAAGTCCTTAGGAACAGAATGACCCTGAACAGCTGAAAAAATTACCACAAAGTCAATACTATGCTCACGAATCTCACTCATAACGTGACTCGACAATGCCACATCGTGATGCTTTGATGATGCTCTGATGAACAAGTACTCAAGAGTGAGCCAATGGTCCGGGTAGTATCTAAATCAACACATGTGATAAACGAAGGAAGTGTAACTGTATGATCAATGGATCACTCGTACTCACTCTCATCCGGGGTCGCAAGAAATGAGTCAGAATCCAATGACAGACTACTCATCGAACAACGAATCTCACTGGACTTGGATAACTCTGTACCACCAGTCATGTCATTCGTGCCCAATGGGGCATGAGTAAGCAGGGTGGTGGCCTTGGGCCGGAGGGAACTCATGGAGGGATGGTCAGGGTGAGAGTCCACTCGACTAACTCTATTGGATCTCAAGGATTGTTCATAGTGAATGGCGAGTTGGTATGTCTGATCGAGGGACTCTAAGTAGTGATCAATACGTATCTCAGATTGAAGCTTAGAACGAAATCGCGAAGTGGTCATAGTTGGCTCCTCTCGAATGTCACTCCTCACAACTAACTCATCAAAATGATTCCTGTACTCAGCGACGGATATGAGTCATTACAACAACAACAACAACAGAACCCATATAGTCCCCAATCATTGGGGGTATGGGCGGGGAAGATTGGAAACAGACCTAACCTTTGGCACTATGCACAAAGTGGCTTCTCTCAGAGGAGAAAGACCTAACCTTTGACAATAAATGCACAAAGTGGCTGCTCACAGAGTACCACTGAAATAGTGGCCCCCTATAGACGGATATGAGTCATTGCCGAAGAAAAATAATTGATCGAGCAAGTGAATCTGATACGACTCTGGCAAATACCTTTGACGCAACCTTCGTTTCATCTCTACCCAGCTTAGTGATGCGGTGAAGATGATCTCGCTCGCAGGTTCTCTCAATTCCAGACTAATATACTCGCACCTGACTTAGAAGTCTAAGTTTCACAAATTTAATGCGTCGCTCACCGAATAACTCAAAATGATTGAAGTAATAATCCATGTTCACGAGCCAATAACTGAAAACTCGGAACTCGATGAACCGTCAAAGATGGGGCAACAACACAAAACCTACACCCGAGATCTCTCTCAAAGTGATGATCCTCGTGATAATCATCCATACGATAATCGAGTCGTATTAAAGGATCAACACGATCTGCTCGAGCGGATAGAGACGACGATAATCATCATAGTAATCGTCTCTAGCATAATGGGATCACGTCAATGGGTCAACACGATCTTTAAAAGTGGTGTGTTGCGATCGAGAATAATCACCATAGTAACATGAAGATCTCTCTGAAGGGGCTCTATGAGATCAGGTGTAGATGGAATCGGGATCCCCAAATAGAGAACATGAATGAAGACGATAACTAGCCATGAAGGAACTTATAGACTCTACAACTGCGCATCAAAATAAAGACCGAACCTTGGTCTCTGATACTAATTTGACGCATGACAAATCTATAGGTGGCGGACTTACGATGCCCTAACCCTAAATGCAATACAAGCGAGCACACGACAAACGCAAATGAAGCTATGATCAGCCCTAGAATGTCATGAAAGCATACACGCAATCCAATGAACTAACGAAGTTCAACCCTAATGCGAAGGGCATGCACTGATTCGATCATGCAAGTATTTTTTTTTCTGACACAATTAATTAAACAAATTAATTTTAAAATCTCATGCATATATCACAATTGATTACAAGTATTACAATGGAAGTAAACAAACAACAATTACAAATTATTTGAGAGTGCGTTGAAAGTAAATGCAGGTAAATAGGTGATTCACAATTAAGAGAGCAATAAGTCAAATAAATACGAGCTTAATAATTTAAAGGAATACAAGTAGTTTCTGTATAATGCAGAGAAAATAAAACTATAATGTAAAAACTCAACCAAGAACTCAATGCCGAAGGTGGTGGAGGCGATCCGATGGTGGCGGTGGTTGTATGGAAGTGTAGACGCTGCTGTTTGGGGGTTGGCGGAGGGGAAAATTGGGCTTGGTGGAGGTTGTCGGTCTGGTGGAGGCTGTGGAGGGTGCGGGGAGGCTTTGGGGGTGGCTGTGGATGGACTGGAAAGGGGCTAGGAGAGGAAGAATAGTGAAATCCTGCTGTTTGGGGGCAGGTGGAGCGGAAAATCGGGCTTGGGGTGGCTGTAGGGATGATGAAGTGTGCGAGGAAGGTGTGGGGTGGCTGACGGCAGTCGTACAGGGCAGAGATGGGTTGTACGAGAAAATCAGGCAATTTTGATGTAGGAATTGAAGTAAAGGGATGACCAACTGCTGGATTTAAGACAATTACTGGAATTGGTTAAGCTGGGTTTGGCGTTAGGTGGCTGGGAGGAATTCCATGGTTCAACTGAGCCAAAATTGCAGAGAATTAAAGCAATCTGGGGAGTTTGTGGCTGGACTGGTCGTTCTGGACTTGAATTTATTGTGAGAATGAAAGGGGAAGGTTGCCAGCGGTTGCAGGGGCTGTAGGGAGGAGTCTCAAGGACGAGGAAGATGGCCGGAGGTGGATCCAAAGAGTAAAATGGCTGTTGGACTGAATCCAGTGGACGGGACTGGAGGCACATGGTGTCGAGGAGCACGAGGAAGGCGGAGGAAGGATCGAACCACGACGTTGGAGGCAGGGGAGACGGAGGAAGGGGGGCGTCGACACCCCTGGAGGCGGAAAGAACGGTCTCGGCATCGCACCGAGCGTAGGACCAGGGGCTCAACTCACAAACCTAATTTCTCGATCCCCTTTTCTCTCGGCTACTGGGGTGAGATATAAAGGGGGGGGGGGATTAGGTCAACTAAATCCAAAGGTTATGATAGCCTGATGAGTAATTTCGCCTAACTCTCTAAATACAACTAAAAAGCAAAAGAAAATATATGAAAATATGAAAAATCGAGCCGGTCGCGATCACGGTCTCCGATCGACCATCCGACGATCTAAAAATGTCGATAATGATGAATCACCCAATGTGATGCGGTCGATCTCCGTTACAGAAGAAGACGAATGAGAAGAAGAAGCACCGACATAAGAAGAAAAGTCGGCCGGGATCTGCTGGGGATGGACTCTGCGATTGAAAGAGCGTCAAATCGACCTACACAGGTCGGTTTTCATTCACGCCTAATTTTCAAAGGAAGGAAAATCGATGGTTTTGCGCCAATGCCGATTCTGAGCAGATAAAAATACAAACGAACATAGGAATTGGAATTGGGAGATCAATTCCATTCCTTCCTCCCCAAACCGGCCCCAAACCGGCCAAACAAACGGACCCTTGTGGAAATGCCATCTCCCGCTAGGACGATATGCTTATTTTTTATAAATGCTGGATATGACGTGCTATCTAGTGCCCTCCATAGTTTTTTTTGGCTATGACGCTAGTGATCAGCTCCATAATCATGGCCTTCTAGTCTCACACGATGCATACAGATGGTAGTACTGATTTTGTAAGCTGATATTTCACTTTTCATCCTTTTGTTCCCTATAGCAAACAAATTTTCCTTCCAACGGGTATAGTCTGAGCAATTTTATAGCAGTTTGAAGTTATGAATAACATCTTTTTTCCAAGTATTCTGCAAATCTGTGCTAACATGCAGCGTTTTTAACTGCTATGCAGTAATGTTTTTAACATGATTTTTTTGTCAAATTGCTATAAGCTTCCAGTATAGTTTTCCAACTGTCTAAACAACTTCGTACCGTTAATGCTAATAATTGAAACGTTCTTTTACGCTTTCTTTTATCATACTCTAACTCTGTTTACTAGTATCTCAGGGGAATCTTAAGACCTGCAACAACTGAGACGAAAGTAGAGATATTAAAAGAGGTGTTCTCTTTAATTTTTATATATATTCCCCTTCTCTACATGGAGAGATTAGTACATGCACCAGGAACATGTTAGAGTTGTGGCAAGTCAATGACACAGCACCACCTGTCTGTCATTGGCCATGTGCACCTGAAATAATTGTTCACATGCATGGTACATGAATTCTGATTATATCTTTCCCTTTTCCAAGTTACTAGAATGCTCAAAATTGCCTCGAAAGTTGTACTCTGGAAGTCCTTGATGGGCAAGCTGCAGAACGCCTCGTACCAAACTTAGCGGTTCCATTAGACTTTGCCATTTATATGCCCCAAGCCATGAATATCCATCCAAAGAGGTACCTTCAAGTAAGCTGATGCCCTACTCCTATCATATTTGCCTCTTCTCTTAGAAATCTATCTTTTTTAACCGTTAACCTACAAAATAACCCTCATGACTTCTTCATAGGCGCTGTTTTTCGCATGCAAAGATTTTGCAGATGAAGCATCATCATTGTGCGTTGCGAAGGCAGAGGTCAGACTTCTTAAAGAACATGTCAATAGTCTTCTTGAACTAGATGGTAAGGTTCTGATGCATTTCAATTTGCTGGAGCTGATATCAGAGAACATAGAACTTATGTGATGTCTAACTTCATTTATTTTTTCCATGTTGTTTTGATGCTGGATATTATGGATCATGTCATTGGTATATTTAATGTGAGAATTGCGAAGTTAATACCAAGGAAGAATTGTTTTGATTTGTTGAAAGGTGGGACCCCGCAGGGTAATCACGCCACCAGCCTGACTGCAATCGGAGCATCTCAACCAAATCTCCATCGGAGGTATGGAGGTCATTTAATCCCGGGGTAGGTTGTTGAGCCCGGGGATCTATCCCGACACTCCTTTATGAGGGTGTTGGCATCACTCCTCATACAACCAAATCTCCATGAGGGTGTTGACATCACTGGGTATGAGGAGTGATGTCAACACCCTCATAAAAGAGTCCCGGGATTGATCCCCGGGCTCAACAACCTACCCCGGGATTAAGTGACATCCATACCCTCGGTGGAGATTTAGTTGGGATGCTCCGACTGCAGTCGGGCTGGTGGCGTGATTACCCGTTGGGCCCCACTTTTCAACAAAAGATGCAATCTACCGAGAGGGCATACTAGGAGTCAACTGAATTAGCTTAAATAAAGGATTCAAGACATCTCAACTATTATTTTTATCATGCTGAAGTATTTTGCATGCTAATTGATGGGGATCGGCGGCCCAAACCCGCGCCGGAGCACGAGATTTGGGCCCGTTCAGGGCTGATTGGACACCTGCTATATTTAGCATCTCCGGATCGACGATCCTACTTTACGGATGCGTCCGGATTTTTGTTTACATTTTTTTCATATATTTATTATTTTCAGGGTTTTTTAGTGTGATCGGACCCTTTACATTCTCGTCCAATCATAGTTGTCGATGTCATGGTGCCATAAAGTTGTATTATTATAAATAGGAGTAAGGGGGCAGGCACCATCTTCATTGCTAATTTTGGTGAAAACGAATTCCCGGAATCCGACGATCTCTCGTGGTGCGACGCCCGGAGTTATTAAGGCGCGCGCCTAGGCGCGCCTGAGGCGCCGGGCGCACCAGGCGCACCGGGCCTCGCCTTTGGAAGGCAGAGGCGGGAGAGGTGCCCCAGGCTCGCCTTGGCGTGTGCCTCGGGTGCGCCTATGCACGCCTAGGTGAGCCTTGCTTCATCAACAACATTTATTGGGTCAAAATTATCTTCCTTGCCCGAGTCACTTGGATAATGGCTTCATATCGGAGGTCCAATGCTGCAAAAATGTAACGAAGGGATTGATGCCACTACGAGACTAACAACAACAACACTCAATCCTTTATCCCACTATAGTAGGGCCGGCTATATGGATCCTTTGTCGTCATTGTGCCCTATCTTAAGTCATAATCTCACCAATGCCTAAATACATCATGTCTTTCCATATAGTTTCACTGAATTTGTCCTTTTTAAGTTGTATAGTTCACTGAATTGGGGGCCCAGTTATTTTAAAAATCTAATTTTTTAATGCTAGTTATTTTTTGGGGTGTGATATATGCAAATCTTGTGTATTGATATGATGATAGATTTATTTTATGAATTTTTTTGTGTAATAAGCTATATTTTATATTTTTTCATTTTTGCGCCTCACGTGCCTCAGGCGCCCACCTGTGCCTTGCACCTAGGCTCCAGGACCCCTTTGCGCCTCAGTGCGCCTTGCGCCTTTAATAACTCAATGTCCTATGGTGCCGACTCCTTAGGTTTGTATCTTACTTTCTTTGCATCCCTTCCACCGATCCGCTACCTAAACATCTTCCGTGAACCCCTGTTTCAAAATACCATGAACCCCCTCCCGTTTCTCTAGTTTCCGTCCAATAAACCGCTGCTGTATTTCCCTCCCTCTTTTCAGTCCCGTATACTCGCCCAACAAACAGCCCGATCCCCCTCCCATGTTTACTTCTATCGTGAATCCCACTTTTGTTCTCCCGTAAGACTTACCTGTAGCAGGCAACCTGAATTTTCCTCTCCTTTTCTCTCGTAAGCAATCTCAGCAGGCAAGCGTGCCTCCCTGTTTACAAATCCTGTGAACCCCACTACTCCTCTTCCGTAACTCCTCACAGAGCCCATTTCCACCTTGCAAAATCTGCAACCAGCAGCCCAAACTCACCTCTTCTGTAACCCAGACTGTAGTCCCCTGCTTTCCTGCAGCGGGAATTAATCCCACCTCTCCCTGCTGCTTCATCCTACACCAATCCAGCCAGCAACCCCCAAGTCCACCTCTTAAACCCCAACAGTCATTCCGCTGTCATCACCACATCCGGACAACTGTTGTTGCCACCCAGATCACCGGATCTCCACCCTACGACAACATCCCCTTGCTCGGTGAGTGTTTTATCGTTGTATGGATCTTTAATTCTCCTTTTTAGTATATGGAGTTGTGATCTTCATGCTTGCTTGGATGTCTTGAATTGTGGGTTTTTGCTTTGGATGACTCTCGTGATTTGCAGGATCTATTCGTCGCGCATTCTTGTTTTGGCCCTCCATGCAGAGGAAGGTCGAAGTTTGCTTTGCCTAAAACAAATAAATTGCATCGCTCAAATTATTGCTTGCGATTTCATCTTTTATTACTTGGTGTTGATTTCTCCATTGGATCTTGTGTGTTGCATGTAGTAACATAGGTTTGTAGAGTTGTTTCCCCGACACTTCACTTATGGTTGCAAATTGTCGCACCTTCACATAGCCTATCATAAATCAGTTGGTATCAGAGCCCAAATTTTGAGCCACATTTATATACGTAGTGGTAGGCCACATAGAATCGATAGGTCATTCATGGCTAGTCATAGTGATCGTTCGACACTGTTTTATGGTAATAGGGTTGAATATCGTTTGGGTCATCATCTTTACACCTCACGACTATTTGAGGAACCAGAGTTCGTATATACTTGATTCCATAGAGCTGCTCCGGAGACATCCTCATCCTATTTTGTTGATCATCCTCGCCCACCGCCGCACATTCGTAGGGATCACGTCTACCCTCTGACATAATTTGAGCCTTCCAGGAACGACCATTTAATTGAGTATCAAGAGCCTATAGAGGTCGCCATCTTCGGGATAACATCACGTGCAGAGACCGTCCTAGTGTTCCGAAAACGGAGATGTCGTAAGCTGAATTTCAGCGATTAGTTCTTGATTGATTTGATCGCATGCATGCTCATTTTGATCGCCTGAGGACCTCCTTAAGAGGAATCAATAAGATAAAGTTTGGGGGTTTAGGTAAAGCCATAGATGCATCTAGTAGTCCTCCCATTGGCATGAGAGACCCGACACCTGATTTTTATTCATCTCATCTTGATGAGACTCAGTTCCCACTTGATTTTGGAGTCGAGTCCGATCATGACTGTTTGTTATAGGTGGAGAGAGACATTAGTATGACTAGTGAATATGGTCACGAGAGTGAGGACGAGCGGCCCAGTGACACTGTGATGAAATATCCATTATCTACGCCTCATTTAGACCTAGTTTCCCCTTCGGCTAGAGATCCAGTCATCGACACTATACCTATTGTCCCACTCTTGAGTATGGGCTTTCCCATTCTTTTCCTGTCATCGTCCCGAGCCACATCACGACTGAGAGTCTAGTGTTGATCTCGTAGTGACCACCTTATCCATTTTTGAGAACACTACCCCTTACGATGATTCTCATCTGGAGGACCATGAACCTGTTGACGGGTTCTTTGACAAGCCCTCTGTTGAGCCTTCTGATGAGCCACCACATTCTCTTGAGGATGAAATTCAGGTGAGCGACTCATTTACGAGTTTTGAGTTATCAATATCTCTTCAATTATTGCCCCTGATCTTGCCCCAGAGAGTGGATTTTGAGTGTAGCATCAAGTATGTAGGATTTTCCTTAAACACACGTGAACATACTTCTAATGGTTCGAGAGTCTACCATCTGACCACTCGCACTCTTGATGAATTTTAGGGCACACTGCCTGCTGACCTAGCATATGAGTTCTTTCTTGTGAGGGGCACTCGCCACACTATAGTCACATCCAGTCGGCAGTGTCTATGGTTTTCACTCAGGTGATCGTCGCACTCGCCACAAATTTTCATACATGCTTCATGGTGAGCCCCCTGATGCATCACGTTCCCCGAGAGACATTTGACACTTTATGGCTCGTATTTGAGTGTCGATGTCTCATGCAGTCATTTGGATAATCGTCGCACACTCGATGAGTTTTTCTACACTTGATAGAGAAATTCGTGTTCTCCAATCTATACTCGATTAAGGCAAGTGTACCTATCGAAATATAACATAGGATATAAAGAATATCAAGGTCGTATTAAAACTCGGGTCTGTCGAGTACTTCTACTTCGAGAAAACAACTATTATTTTATCGAAAGGAAATTTTAAGAGAAATTATAAGAGGAACTAAAATCCGAAATAAAAAAGAACTAACCTGATCGGAACAACCCTTGAAATGAAATAAAACATAATAATTTATAATCGTCTAATCCAATCCTTGACCGTGGAGATTCCCGATTTATGAACGCACCTCTCTCGAGGAATACGCCCACCTGAGATTAGGTTGATCGACCGAACTCTCATTCTAATCGAAACCCCTAAAACTCGCTTTAACGAGGTGAATCTCACTATAGGATTTGACTCCTATCCAGAAGATTTTCGTCATCCTCTCTCGAGGGTTGCGATCAACTCTTTTTATTCGTGAGCGATCAATTCGTACGCATGAGCCTCTCGGCTAACTAGAATACGGAATCAGATACGAAAGTCCACACATCGACATATGAACCCGATATAAATCACGAATAAATCGAAGGCAGAAAAGAACGATTATAAAGAGAAATATTGATTTTATTCCAAAGCTCACAACGAACAAGATCTAAAAAAATTAACTACTAAATAAAAATACATAAAAGAAAATGGCATGAAATGAAAAAGAGGCATTGCTAGAAAATAAACTAAATTATCATTTCATAATTAGAAAGAAATACATGAAATAAAATTACATTGCATAAACAGAAAAGAGAACTTAAGAAATAAAAAGCTACATAAAAAAAACAAGATAGAACCGCCTAAATGGGCAGGGGAAGAGAGCATGAGAGCGCCAATATGAAGAGCTTAGGCCTCTATTTATAGAGGAATGAGAGGAAGAATGAGGGAGAATGTGAAGGGTTAGAAGCAAATAATAATGAGGAAGTGGAAGGGGCATACAAACAAGAGGGGAAAAGTTGAAATAGGTTCGGCCAAGAGGGGAGTTGGAATGGGTTTAGAAATATATAAAAAAAGAATATGAGGAGGCGGTGGACTTAATTTATGTGGAATAGGAGGATGCATACAACCATGCATAAATGAAAATGAATATAGGAAGTGACGTTGTTAAATTAAATAAATAAATATGGCTGTAATTATTTAAGAGGAGGAGAAGAATATGGGCAGCCACCATGAAAGATGAGAATTACTTACAAGGGGGTGGCGTTATATGGGGAATGAATGAGTGGTGTGTTGCCATGAATTTAATGAAGAGGAGTTTCACGTGAATGGGTTTTGCATGAGTGGATGTAATATAAAATTAGAATGATAGTTTGCATGGGGAAGGTGGCTGGTTAAATGGAGAATTAGGTAAATGGCGATGATGGCGTCGCGGCGAATGTAGCTTTGACGAGGCGCGCGGTGAGCGGACGTTGCGGCGACATGAAATTATTTGGAGTTGGCGGCGAAATGCAAAGGTGGCGGCGATGGCGTCGTGTGGAGCTTGGACTTGTGCGGCATGAGCTTGCGGAGTTGGCGAAGATGGCGGGCTGCACATGCACGGACGTGTCTCGAGTAATGTGACGACTCTAGCAAAATCTCCATCAAACATGCGCGCAACATCAATAAAATTCAGCAGCGGGCTTTCACTTCGAGACGTACAAAATATACCCCAGGCCTGCAGAATAACGAAACATTAGTAAAAAATTATATAAAACTAATTTATAAGCAAAATTAAATATTATTTAGAGAAAATATATATAATTTATATCAAAATTAAATATTTTTGCTGAAGTAATTTAAGTCAAATTACGCATTATCAAATTCCCCCAGACTAAGTATTTTGCTTGTCCCCAAGCAAATAAATACGAGCTAGCAAAATAAAAAGGACTAATAAATCAATTTAACTATGCCCAACACGAGTACGGTGCGAAATTAGAAGTAGGGAAATTATGAAAAATAAACTGAAAATTTTTACTTAGCCATGACATAAAATTTTTATAGATTCCATTAACATAAAAATAAATCATCCCAAGTTTTAGCAAAATTAAAAACCAAGTAATGAGACGAATGAAAAGTGCATTGAGTTGCTACTAAAATCTCAGAGACATTTTATAACCACAACAATCTAAATCAAGAGTTCAAACTCCTACCTAAAGACTTATCCAATTTACTTTTTCCCTACTTAACTAAAAACAGACCTAGGAGCATGAATCAAAAGGACTTCGTTAGGCATAACTTTTGGGGCAAGGGTTTTAAGGTGCGGATATCAAAAGATAAACATGAAGGTTAAATGCACACTTAAAACAAAGAGAAAGGCTTTGCAAAACATGAAAGCTAGCAAAATAAAACTTTTGATACAATATTTTCGACACAATTTTTCAATATTTTTTTCATAAAATTTTTAATTCACCAATTTTTTTATTTTTTCTTCCTTCTTCATTTTCCTTCTTTTGTAGCAAAAGGATAAAACTTTGGAAGTCCACTATTTTCACAAAAAAGAAGCACATGCTAGCAAGATATAAAACTCTAAATTTTAAGCGTGCAACATAGGTAGACTATTTGGTTTTGGTGAAAATAAGTGGATCTACAAAGGAATGGAAAAAGCACAAAGTGGCTAGCAACGATTAAGATTTAAGGTTCGGAGTGCAAAGGCTCAAACAAATCAAAAGGTGGCCTAAATCATCTTCATGCTCCTAAATCTATCTAAAGCAAAGTTTGAAAATTTCAAAAGGTGCAAGACTAGATAGAAAAAAGAAACTTGACTTATCGTGAAAGTGAAAATAATAAGCGTCTAGACTGGTTCGCATCTACTACACTAAACATAAGTCAACATTGCAAAGATTTTTTAAAAGAGAAAACAAGGGATGATAGATTTTATATAAGTGAAAAACATAAAAAGAAAATCATGAAAAAGTACAAATTTTCAAAAGATTTTTCAAACATAACATGCTACCATAATTAGAAACACTACACGAGTCAACACATTACTCGTGAAACATAGCAAAAATGAAAATTAGAAAAATTTATCTAGCTAAACAAGTACACGAATGACTAGAGATAAGAAAACACCAAGTCGTGGGGTACTAAGGATCAGACACAAATTAACTCAAATTACTAAAGTTTTTATTTTTTTGGTTTTCTCTTTTTTTTTTTTGAATTTTGGATATGATCTTTTTTTTGAACTTTTTTTTTTATAAGCTATAAATACTAGATAACATAAAAAGTACTATACTAAATTTCTTTTTGCATTTTGGAGTTCTCTAATTTTTTTTTTGAATTTTTACTTCTCTAATTTTTTTGTGATTTTAAAATTTTAAAGGGCTAAAAAAAGAAAATAAAAGCAAATTTTTAAATTTTTGGATTTTATATTTTTATTATTATTTTGTACTTTTATATTTCTTTGGAATTTTTGGAATATTTAAAAAGAAAGGGAAAACACTCCCCCCATACTTAAAGTTCAACATTGTCCCCAATGTTGAAAACTAAGTAGGAAAGAGGGGAAAAAAGACAAGAACATAAAAATAGGAGAAAAAGAAAGTGCGATTAAAAAGAAAGGGAAAGAAAGGACGTCCCTGATTTGGAGACCAGACGAGGCGGGGGGTGGAAAGAGCGCGAACTCCTGCAGAACAAGTTAGAACAAACAACACAAAAAAGAACAAAATAAAAAAGAAAATAAACACAAAATTACTTTTTTTTTGAAATATTGCTTTTTGATATGTTTTATATTTTTTTTTGGGAATTTTATGTTTAAGGCTTTTTTAAACGTACGAACAAAAAGAAAAATAAAAGAGATGTTTTTTTTTAATGTTTTAATTAGTCTTGGACTTCCCAAGGTCTACCCGGTGAAGGGCTCGCAAGGTACTAGAAGATGCGATGGGATGAAAGCCCAAATCTCCCTTTCCAAGATTTTAATTAGAACGTAATTTTTTTAGATAAGGGAAAAAAGAAAAAGAAAAAAGAACAAGATAAAAGTAATAGCATTCTCTCTTTTCAAAATATCGACAAAAATATTCCCCGGCAACGGCGCCAAAAACTTGATAGAGAAATTCGTGTTCTCCAATCTATACTCGATTAAGGCAAGTGTACCTATCGAAATATAACATAGGATATAAAGAATATCAAGGTCGTATTAAAACTCGGGTCTGTCGAGTACTTCTACTTCGAGAAAACAACTATTATTTTATCGAAAGGAAATTTTAAGAGAAATTATAAGAGGAACTAAAATCCGAAATAAAAAAGAACTAACCTGATCGGAACAACCCTTGAAATGAAATAAAACATAATAATTTATAATCGTCTAATCCAATCCTTGACCGTGGAGATTCCCGATTTATGAACGCACCTCTCTCGAGGAATACGCCCACCTGAGATTAGGTTGATCGACCGAACTCTCATTCTAATCGAAACCCCTAAAACTCGCTTTAACGAGGTGAATCCCACTATAGGATTTGACTCCTATCCAGAAGATTTTCGTCATCCTCTCTCGAGGGTTGTGATCAACTCTTTTTATTCGTGAGCGATCAATTCGTACGCATGAGCCTCTCGGCTAACTAGAATACGGAATCAGATACGAAAGTCCACACATCGACATATGAACCCGATATAAATCACGAATAAATCGAAGGCAGAAAAGAACGATTATAAAGAGAAATATTGATTTTATTCCAAAGCTCACAACGAACAAGATCTAAAAAAATTAACTACTAAATAAAAATACATAAAAGAAAATGGCATGAAATGAAAAAGAGGCATTGCTAGAAAATAAACTAAATTATCATTTCATAATTAGAAAGAAATACATGAAATAAAATTACATTGCATAAACAGAAAAGAGAACTTAAGAAATAAAAAGCTACATAAAAAAAACAAGATAGAACTGCCCAAATGGGCAGGGGAAGAGAGCATGAGAGCGCCAATATGAAGAGCTTAGGCCTCTATTTATAGAGGAATGAGAGGAAGAATGAGGGAGAATGTGAAGGGTTGGAAGCAAATAATAATGAGGAAGTGGAAGGGGCATACAACCAAGAGGGGAAAAGCTGAAATAGGTTCGGCCAAGAGGGGAGTTGGAATGGGTTTAGAAATATATAAAAAAAGAATATGAGGCGGTGGACTTAATTTATGTGGAATAGGAGGATGCATACAACCATGCATAAATGAAAATGAATATAGGAAGTGACGTTATTAAATTAAATAAATAAATATGGCTGTAATTATTTAAGAGGAGGTGAAGAATATGGGCAGCCACCATGAAAGATGAGAATTACTTACAAGGGGGTGGCGTTATATGGGGAATGAATGAGTGGTGTGTTGCCATGAATTTAATGAAGAGGAGTTTCACGTGAATGGGTTTTGCATGAGTGGATGTAATATAAAATTAGAATGATAGTTTGCATGGGGAAGGTGGCTGGTTAAATGGAGAATTAGGTAAATGGCGATGATGGCGTCGCGGGGAATGTAGCTTTGACGAGGCGCGCGGTGAGCGGACGTTGCGGCGACATGAAATTATTTGGAGTTGGCGGCGAAATGCAAAGGTGGCGGCGATGGCGTCGTGTGGAGCTTGGACTTGTGCGGCATGAGCTTGCGGAGTTGGCGAAGATGGCGGGCTGCACATGCACGGACGTGTCTCGAGTAATGTGACGACTCTAGCAAAATCTCCATCAAACATGCGCGCAACATCAATAAAATTCAGCAGCGGGCTTTCACTTCGAGACGTACAAAATATACCCCAGGCCTGCAGAATAACGAAACATTAGTAAAAAATTATATAAAACTAATTTATAAGCAAAATTAAATATTATTTAGAGAAAATATATATAATTTATATCAAAATTAAATATTTTTGCTTAAGTAATTTAAGTCAAATTACGCATTATCAACACTCCGCCGGAAGAGCCTTCTGATAGGCCACCACATTTTAGAGATTTCCAGGTCATTGCCAGACTTCCCCTTGAGAGCGTGTCGTGTTTTATTTGCATAATTTGCACGAGTCTGTTTAGTCGTTTGTTCATCATTTGTATGTGTTTCATGAGTCAGTCCGAAAGAGGATCAATACTGGTAATGAATCTTATAAATCTCATGCAAATAACTACAAATGGGAGCATGTCTTTCATGAAGGCGAGCAGGTGGTGGTGAGAATCCACGCTGAGAAGCTACCTCGGGGGGCTGCTAAAAAATTGAGCGTCAGGCGAATGGGTCCATATACGATCATGAGATGGATCAGAGAAAAGGCGATGCAGGGGTAGGCCTAAAATAAAGGTCGACCTAATATGCAACTAAATGACATGTGACACGACTACCGCCGACTACCAATATGAATGTAAATGTGTTTGTCAGTCCGATGTAAAGTGCAGCAGTAATAGATTATAATAAAGATAGAACAAGGGACATTCGTTTGCAAGTATTGATTAAGAGGAGCAAGTAAAATTCAACAAAGCGACAGATGCGCAATTCAATTTAAGTACACAACGATTAGATCCAGCAAACGTAAATTCACAATACTAAACGACTATAAGAAGGAACATACAACAAAATATGGGTTCAAGTACACAATAATAGAAAAAATTAACTCCCAATAACAACTTACGCATGCAGGCGTTGGTTGAGTGGAGTGATGGTTGAGATTCCGAGCTTCGGAAGGACTGTTGTGGGCTGTAACAGGGCTGCAGAAACTGAAGTGTGGTTGTTGTTGGAGGATCGATGGAGGAGGGGTGGCTTAGTGTGCTGGAGGGTTGGGGGTAGCAGTTGAAGGTATTCTGTACTGGAGGGGGTCAGGTGTGGGTAATGTGGGCTGGGGAGGGCTGGGGAGGGGTCGAATGGTGGATGTTGCCGGTTGGGGTTTTGAGGTTAGGGGAGGTGTATGGCTGGAAGCGTTTTCGGCTAGGGTAAATCATGGGCAGGAGGGGAAATCGAAACAAAAAACAGGGCGGGGTGGCTCTTTACGGCTAGGTAAACAGGGGAGAAGTCTTACGTGAGATGGATTTGCTGTTAAGGAGGGTGGACAGAGGGGCTGCTGCGGTCTTTGGTAATGTCGAAGGGGACGGGGCGCTCGAAGGAGGAGATCGACGAGAGTAATGGGGAGAAGAGTCGCTTCCTTGGAGTCCACCAAGGTTCCGCTCGGAATCCACCGAGGGAGAGCACCGACAGTTTGCATAACTGAAGTAAACCATGATACCCCGCCCCACCGCTGCTTGCATGTGTATAAATACAAAGACTGGACTAGGGCATCCGAATCGGACGGCTCATGACGCCCGAACTGATCAGGTGTCAAATACAACTCGAAATATGTAAAGAAAATAGGGTGTGCCGAGACGAGAAATTCGAAAGAAAACAAAACACAGACAATCACAGAAGACACACAGATGTACAGAGGTTCACCCCAATCCGGGCTACATCCCCTCTCCCCTTCCTCTTCTCTTTGTTCTATTCACCAAGACGGATTACAGCGTACAAGGTTACAAGGATAAAAAAACGATTCTACCTCACTTAACCCTCTTCAGACAAGAACAGAGGAACCGCCGCCAAGAAAGAACTGTTACACTTCTTTTTCGCTTAACGACCTTAACCCTAAACCAGGGTTATGCACCATTTAAATAGGGCGCCAAATAGGGGCTTAGACCAAACATCCGTTGAGATGGTTCAATAACATCCGCTGAGACGGAACCTGCTGAGACAGCATGTACACCAGGCGGCAGGCGGCGAGCGTCGAGCGCAGGCGGCGAACGCAGGCGTCGAGCGTCGAACGCAGGCGTCGAGCGCAGGCGTCGAACGCAGGCGTCGATTAATCAAGGACCCGTTCGTCGAACGCCGTTCGACAAACCCTTCTCCGTTCGTCGAACGCCGTTCGACGAACCCTGACCAGAAGTGTTCCCCAACTCCAACATTCTCCCAGAAGTGTTCCCCAACTCCAACATTCTCCAACAAAATAAACAATTTTAATATACAAAATGACTCGGAACGACCGTCTGGACGCATCCGCGGCTGGATCGCCCAACCGGGTAGCGGATCACCGTCTCCTGCGAGAATATACGTGTGTGGGCCGGCGGTCTCCATCAAGATGCCTACGATCTTGATATCCCTAAGAGTATGTATATCCATCCCATATCTAATATTGACGACCTGACGCCATGCTACGAGTCTCCTGAGCATGTGGACCCATAGTATGGAGATCTCCCGGAGCCTATACCACCACATTCCCAGCTCCACACCTTGCACATTCCTGAGCCCCACCCTCCTTTGGGTTAGTTGCTTATGGCTTCACCGTCTCCACCAGCAGTCACACCAGGTCTACGTCACACTGGGTCTACCAGCACATCATTGGACTCTTGAGAGCATTACTGATATTGTAGCCCACGCATGTGTAGCCATGCCTGATGGACAGACACATGAGTACCATTAAAGAGGATGCCCCATTCTCGACGATACTTGGACGACCCCTGATGGACCTCATCGATTTTTCCCTGCACACGCCGAAAGGATTTTGATCTCCGTTCATCAGGAGATGGAATTCTTTCAAGCCAGGGATAACGATGGGGATCAACGGGCGAACCTGCAGTGGAGCACGAGTTTCGGGCCAGTTCGGGACTGATTGGTCACCTGTCATATTAAGCATCTCCGGATTGAAGATCCGACTTCACGGATGCATCCGGATTTTTGTTTACATGTTTTTTATATATTAATTTATTATTTTCAAAGTTTATTTAGTGAGATTGGACATTTGATGCGACCAATTATAGTCATTGATGTCAGAGTGTCATAATGTTGTATTATTATAAACAAGAGTAAGTTGGCAGCCACCATCTTCATCGCTGATTTGGAGAACAAATTCCTGGAATCCGACTATCTCTCATGGTGCGACGCCGCGAAGCCCTAAGGTGCCGACTCCTTAGGTTTGTATCCTACTTTCCCTTGCATCCCTTCCACCAATCCCCTACCTAAACATCTTTTGTGAACCCCTGTTCCAAAATACCGTGAACCCCCTCCCGTTTCTCTTGTTTCCGTCCAGCAAACCGTTACAGTATTTCCCTCCCTGTTTTCAGTCCCATGTACTCACCCAGCAAGCAGCCCGATCCCCCTCCCCTGTTTACTTACCAGCTGCAGGAAACTTGAATTTTCCTCTCCTTTTCTCCCGTAAGCAATCCCAGCAGGCAAGCGTGACCCCTTACTCCTCTCCTGTAACTCCTTCCCAGAGCCCATTTCCCCTTGCAAAATCTGCAACCTGCAGCCCAAACTCCCCTCTCCTGTAACCCAGGCTGTAGTCCCCTGCTTTCCTGCAGTGGGAATTAATTCCACCTCTCCCTGTTACCTCATCCTACCCCAATACAGCCAGCAGCCCCCAAGTCCACCTCTTTCCCCCTCACCGCCGCCCATATAAACCCCAACCGTCGTTCCGCCGTCATCGCCACCTCCGGACAGCAGTTGCTACCACCCAGATCACCGGATCTCCACCCTACGACATCCCCTTGCTCGGTGAGTGTTTTATCTTTGTATGGATGTTTAATACTCCTCATTTATATATGGTGCTGTGATCTTCATACTTGCTTGGATGTCTTGAATTGTGGGTGTTTGTTTTGGACGACTCTCATGATTTGCAGGTTCTATTCGCGGCGCACTCTTGTTTTTGCCCTCCACGTGGAGGAAGGCCGCGGCTTGCTTTTCCTAAAAGAAATAAATTGCATTGCTTAAATTATTGCTTGAAATTTCATCTTTTATTACTTGGTGTTGGTTTATCCGTTGGATCTTGTGTGTTGCATGTAGTAACATAGGGCTCTAGAGTTGTTTCCCCTGCACTTCACCTAGGGTTGCAAATTGTCGCAACTTCACGTAGCCTACCCTACATCACCAATCTTCGCAAATCCACCTATTTCCATCTTTTTTCCCTTAAATAAAGTTTGCATTCATGACAATAAATCATGAGGATGGTCTTTCATGTATGATCAATAGGGGCATTTACCTGGACCTCCCCTCTTAAGTTTGCAAAATTACAGATTGCACCCCCTCTTATTATTGAAATTACAAAAACCTCCCCTCAATGTTACAAAACATAACATTTACCTCCCCTGAAGTTCACATTTCATAACATTCATGCACAAAAATACCCCCTTCGGAGTACATTTTCAGGGGGGTATTTTGTGCATGGATGTTATGAAATATGAACTTCAGGGGATGTAAATGTTATGTTTTATAACATTGAGGGGAGGTTTTTGTAATTTCAATAATAAGAGGGGTGCAATCTGTTATTATGCAATCTTCCAAGGGAAGTTTTCGTAATTATTCGATCTTTTTATTGTAATCTTTTATCTCTGCAAAATAATTTTTTGATGTAACTCGTTAAATTATCAATATAAAAAGGTGAAGTAAAGAGAAGCAGGCATTTGCGGAGTGCGTATGTGTCGGGGAATATCTACACGCCGCATGCATATATCAATTTCATTATTATTTGGTGATAAGTTAACATTTACCACTTTTCATTTTGCAGAAAAGTATGATGCAGTTATCATTTGTCTAGGGGCTCAAGCAGGAATGCTTCCAGAGCTCTCAGGAAATCTCCCTCTTAGGAAATGCAGAGGAATTATTGCAGAACTTGACTTGTCCACTGACATAGAGTACTATTATCTCTCTCAAACTGCTCAATCATATTTTTCACAACTTTATACATCTTTAAACTATTTTCCCCAATTCGCTAGAGAATATGGAAACCAGTCCCCTTCAATCTTATCCAATGCATGGCTAGCCTTCCAAAATTCTCGAAGCGTGCTCATGGGATCGACATGGGAATGGGGATCAACCAACTATGTGTCTCATGTGACACTCGAAGAAGCGGAAAAAGCCGTCAAAGAGATGCTTCCAAAAGCATCAGCTGTTTATCCAGCTATTAAGAAGTGGGACTTCGCCGGAGCAAAAGCAGGCCTCCGGGCGATGCCGCCGCTGACTCCTCTCGGGTCGCTGCCACTTCTCGGATGCGTAGCCGAAGCTTCCAGAAGGAAGGGTGCAAATTGTCGGCATTGGTTGGTCGGGGGCCTTGGTTCCAGAGGCCTTCTTTATCATGGCTTGCTTGGGAAGCTGATAGCGCGTGCTGTAATTTCGGAGGACGAATCTGTGCTCCCTTCTGAGCTGACTTCATGGAAAAGTAGAGTAAAGACTGAAACTGCATAGCTTCTCCCAGGTATTGGAAGCAGTCTACTATGCACCGCCTGATTTGTTCCTCTCTGCATTGTTTTTAATGCATTTTTTTCCTGATTTTAAAGCGATGTTATCAGAATTCTACATTTATCAAGCAGCTTGGTCTGTGCAAGGAATGAAAATGTTAGATATTTCAGAAAAAAGGGCAGCCCGGTGCATTTTGTGGTGGAAGGAATCATGCTTGAATCATGAAATAATCAAATTGGTTGATTGTGATTGTTGTGGTATCTTTTTCTTGTGGTCGAGGTATGTAATCCAAATGCGTTATCACAAAAATTTTTTCTGAAAGGAGTTGGAATCTATCTATTAGATTGTCTATAAGGCGAATATTAGTGAGACTTTGGGAACATCATGGCAAGCTTAATCTGTATTGTGTTTGTCTAACATTGTTGATGGAATTGGTAGGTGTTTTGCCTGTGAGGAAATCCTATGCCCTAGAGGTAATTTTTGTCGTGAAAGACCCAAGAGAACCCAACATTGGTAGCATATCCGATGGTTCGGCTCATATTTGAGTATTTTAATGCAACTTGTGACTCTGATGAGCCGTTGCGCCTTCTACCATCGTTGATCAATGTTGAAGAGTTGACGGCTCTCACGATGGCTCCGTGTGGTTGAGCATGTTTTGATGCATGATACTTGATGTTAAAAGTACTTTCTTTGATGGTTAAAGCATGCTAGAATATATGTTTAGTCCCACATTGAGAAGATTTAAAACATATTGGTGTAGAAATAATATGCGGTTGGCCTTCCCTAAGGAGTTCAAGATTTTAACTTGAATATGAGATCTTGCTCAATATTTGTCCCATTTTGATTCCCGCTCCCTAAGACTTGTGATATCGGTTCAATCTCATTTTGGTTGGCGCTTCATGAGATCAAAGTATTATATACAAACAAAAACAAGCTAGTGTATGTGAAGGATAGACAATCTATTTTTTAAATAATTAGTACGAAAATGTAAAAAGAAATATTCTTTACTATTCATTACCCAAACTTGTTCTGAAATGTACATAGGAGACCATTAGAGGCACCTGTTAGGCGTTGTGAGAGTTTAGTCACTAGACATTTTAAACGGGAGAGGGATAGACCAAAAAAGACTTGGAATGAAACTATAAGGAAAGACATGATGTACTTAGGTATTAATAAGGCTATGATTAAAGATAGGGCGCAATGGTGGCAAAGGATCCATATAGCCGACCCCACTATGGTGGGATAAAGGCTTGAGTGTTGTTGTTGATGCATTACCCAAACTTCTCCTAGGAGCTAGTATAACTGCAGGTTGCACCCTCTATCTTTTGAAATTACAAAAATCTTCTCTGTAAATTTATATTTCATAATATGCATCCAAGAAATTATCCCTTGGGGCTTTTCTTTTTGGGGAGTTTTTGTTCATGCATGTTATGAGATTTAAAGTTATATGGGAGTTTTTTGTAATTTCAAAAGATAGAGGGATGCAACCTATAATTTAGCAAACTTATCAAGGAGGTATCTATAATGACCCATTTTTTTATGATGGCCTACCTTTGCCACTATATGATTGTACTAGACTCTACATCTTTCATTAAATATTGAAATATCACCTTTTCCATAAAAAAAATAAAGTAACTAATAATTAAGCAAAGATCAAAGCCTTTCTCAAATTTTATAAATAATGCATGAAGCAAACCTTCTACTTCATGCATACATTGATAGTTAGAAGATATAATACCGATCAATGGAGTTCTCCCATATATCAATGGCTCTAGTGCTACTCCAAATCCTTCTCCAAAACATAGGTCTCTTGCTCACCTCGCTCTCTCTTTCTTTTTCTTTCACTCCCTCTTTCAATCCAAGCTAGCTAGAGATGGATCGTGTTGTTATTAGTAATACATGATATTAACAATAATATTTCTTTTTTCTTTTTGAAGCAATCATAATGCCATTGGAACCATGGTGCCATGAGACATTGATGTCCTTGTGGGTCTGCCATATATATCACTACAATCAATTATGTTATAGTATGATTCGTGGCGTGAACATCATTGTGAGCAGTATGCAGAGGCGGAGCCACGTGTGGGAACACACGGGCACGTGCCCGGGTCGAAATTTTTGTGAATTTTATCGGATGCCGCTCAACTCGTTTCGCGAATAAATCTGAAGACCTTTTCTCGGTTCGTTATTTCACTGTGCCCTAGCTTCCTCGACGAGAAGACCACGAGCGGGCGGCGCTGGACCGCGGTAGCACAGATCGACGGCTGGATTCTCCATTTCAACCCCTTTTCTCTCAATCTCTGCCTCTCTGGCCTCCCGACGGGCGACGACAACTGACATCAGATCCTCCACCGGGTATTCGTCTATTCCTCCGGGCCAACTCCGCATACTGACAACATTTCCTGGGTCCGCCACTGAATCTAATCATCATCATTACAAAACCAAATCGCAAGCAACCAATCACAAAGTCATGAAGTGAAATCATAGCAAGGCATGAATAGCAACCATTACAATGTTATAGTAAGGTCAACCATCAAAAAATAGGAAAATCGAGGAAGAAGAGGAGTTTGGAGAAGATAGCACCAAAGCTACGATGAGAACAAAGAGACTCTTCCTCAACGGTCAAAGGAGAAGCTCGGATAGGTTCTCCATCTTCAAAAACAATGCATTGGCTCCCTTTCGGGGTCCAGGAGGAGTTATCACCAACCGCCTAATGTCGTTCTTCTCTTCATGATTGTTCAAATCACAATGACTTAAGTGCCAGATCTTCTAGAGGAGAAAATGGTATGATCAAAATCAAATTCCCTCAGGAAAAACCCTAAGATTAGCATTTATATGTTCAGTAAATAGTGCGTGCATGCACGTATGCATAAGGACTCACAGGCGTGCGCGAATAGTACAGAACAAGGAAAAGAAGCAATGGTTGCGCATGCGCATTGAACAATAGACGCATGTACATGTTAGAATAAAATGCACGTGCATTGAAAGGTAGGGGAAAGTGCTAGGAAATACTCCAGAGGGGGTGAATAGAGTTTTAAAGATTTTTCTATTACATAGTCAATCACCGTACATGCCACAATTAACTATTATATGAGCAGCAGAAGAATTATAACACAGAATAAAAATCTATAGAGATCAATGCATTAGAAGACACAAAAAGTTTTATAGAGGTTCCTCAAATGGTGGGTACGTCCCCTCTTCTACCCCTTGGTAGGATATCCACTAGTGCTGAGTCTTTTGATAAGGAGGTTTTTAGAACCAATACGATAGATCTTTTGATAAGGTGATCTACAAAACCAGAAAATTGAATCTTTTGAAAAGGACATTCACAAAACTAATCTGAATCCTTTGACAATGGGATTCATAGGACCAACTGAGACTTTTGATAAGGAGACTCTTAGAACCGGCTGAGTCTTTTGATAAGAAGACTCGTAGAACCAACTGAATATTTATGAGAATGATTCTAAAAACACTTTCTCAGAAATGGTTGATGTAGAAGATGATTTCCACAATTTGATCCTTCTTCAACAAAGCTCTGAAGGATCTGATTCTTTGAAGCACTGTGTAGATTCTTGAAGATAGCATAAATCGGTTGTTCCTCTAAGAAGAGAAGACTAGATTCAATAGAGAGAATATGAATTCTATCGTGTGGGGAACTCTAAGAAGAAGATGATGAATCCTTGAGAAGAAGAGCCTTAGATTAGAGAGAGGGGATGATCTAATCGGCTGGGGTTCTGGGACAGAACATCTTCTTCAAGAAGGGAAGAAGAATAATGAATCTTGAAGAAGAGAAGAGCCAATTCAGAATGAGTACAAGACCACGTTCTATTCGAAATCTTCTGATATATATATGACTGCTACAAAATTTATGTCTTCCTTTCAAGTGTCAATCAACCTAAACACTTTCTAAAAATGAATTAGCAACGACGTGAATTTGATCTCAAGTATGACCTTGATCTGCTCTGAGATTGATCACAGTCGTCTACAAAGATTTCTACATTTTGTTATATTTGTATTGAATACTTTCTGACATACGTCGAAATGTTGTGAAGAGAGATTTCGATGTAGGCTGAGTTTTGGTGCATTGAGAAGACTTTCCTTTGAAGCTGGATTTCAATGTGTTAACTTGGAATCCTGTGAGAGTAGCCAGAGCCAGCCATCATTATCTAGAAGTACATGTGGTCATTGCCTGTGTAGACGCACTAGTTTAGTAGTAGGGGTGGACACTCTCTGTGTGACCGCACCCAATTCTCTAGCCTCGGCGGCAGGCTAGCTCGGTCAGTTCCAATAGTAAATCTAAGACTTGAGGGGTCTGTGCGAACACTCAAAGGGTCCGCCCCAGCTCCCCTCTCTCCAGCCAGTGTCGGTTAGTGCGGTCACAACCTATTGTAACTGAGCCTCCCCTATCTCTTTCTCTCTCCTACCATGTAACATCCAACTTTTAATTGGGTTACTAGGATCCTAGCTGACCCAATTAAGGCAACCTGGTCACTCACTAGGTACCCTATAAGTTGGTGGCGACCCCAAAATGTCAATTTGAGCAATAAATCTCATTGTTGACCCCAGTTAGTTGCATTAGTCACGTAAGATCCATATGTGTGCAATGTAACTCATTTCATTAGAATCTGAGTTTGTTTAGTGAAATCGACCAATTTTGGTCACGTTGTTCGACACAATGACCCAGAAAAGTCTTTTTGAGCAAACGAGCTCAGAATTGACTTCCGTCAGTTACATTAGACTCATGTGTAATCCATACGAGTGCAACACAGCTCATTTCATTCGAATCCATGATCGTCAGGGTATTCTTAGGGGCGTACATAAGGTCTAGGCCGAGAGGTGTTAATAGGAGCCTAGAAGTAGACATGCCCGATCCACTGCCCCTGTTTGCCTCAACGGGGGTACCTGAGTTGACATACTCGAACATAAGGAACTCAAAAGGTCTGTATGTACAGAGTTGAGTGGGTGTATTGCATCTTTGCATTGCACAGCATAACATAGCATCATTTCATTAAACAAGACTTCATCGAATAAATTAGTATTGAGTTTACCTTAGTGCCAGATCCCCTAACTTATAAGTTTGTATGGGCATTCTTATAAGTTAGGGTTACTTTTGTAGCTACTTCTTTTATATACACTACTTTTCTTACTTATATTGCTGTGAATGCTATTGTTTGTTCTTTGTTCACTGTTACTATTATTAGTGCTTATTCTTTGTCTGTTGCACTCTTATACTTGGGCAGTATAGTAGAACTGCTAGAATATGCCCCTTTTTCTATTTATACTTATGCTAAATAGGGCCACTGCCACCTGCTTGTTTATATTACCATCTGTTACCTTTCTCTTCATCCTCCCCGCCTGGTGCCTAGGAGTCGCGGGTGGAGGGGATGAGGAAACCGCATAGTCTTATGGACTAATGGTCGGATGCGGCATAACAAACAGGAGCACCAGGAGGAGCAGACCACCATCCAGAGGGAGGGACTTGATACGGTGGCCCGGGCCGGAGTTGGACTCTCAACTGCAGCTGGAAGAGCTTGGATGAGTTACCATCTCCCGAATGATATATTCCATGTTTTCCCTCGGCAGTGTGTAGTTTGTATTTGCCTGAGAGATATGCAATGACGATCTTTATGATCGGGCTTAAGCCCCTTTTCATTTTAGTACTCTTATTCAGTACCCTTTTATTTATGTATCTCATTTGGACATGTCTCTTTATTTGTAATGTGATTGTTGTGGTTTGGTTTTATAATATTCTGTGGTGAATGGTTGGCATGGATGTATGAATAGCCGGCAGGATCAGCGCTTTGTAGTGGCGACCTTCTCGTGTGTTGGTGTCGCCGTAAGGCGGCGGTTTTGGGCGGTAAGACCTGGAAATGGAAGCAAACAAAAGGGGGTCTTACAAACTGGTATTAACTCAGCCAACTTCGATTCAAAGTAAAAGAAAGTCCACAACCCTAGGCAACCCCGCTCGAGCTTAGTTTGAGGATAAACTAGCAGTGAAAGTAATGGTGTGCCCATAGGGAAAATCACATTTAATTGTCCATTAAAAATGAGATGTTTAGGCCAACCTTTCTGATAAAACCTTTATTCTTATGTAGCCTCCGGTGAACAACGCCACACGGGCGACAGTACCTCCCATTTAGGATGTCATTCCTCCCCCGTCAGCTCCCACCCTCTTCCTACAGTCAAAATTAGGTCAAACTTTGACTGCCATCTTGCAGGCCTTCTCACAACAACAGGCCCCGGTTCAGGCCCCCAACCCTGGGTCAAACTGGCTGAGTTCCTTCCGAGGCCTCTCCCCACCATCTTATGTTGGGACCGAGTCAGTGGTGCGGACTGAGGAATGACTAGACACCATCTAGGAGATGCTAGCCGGGATACGCTGCCCGGTCAATATGACAGTATCATTGGCTATCTCTGCCCTGGAAACACATGCCAGGCGGTGGTGGAAGTCAGCTTTGGACACTACCTTTGTCGGCCTCGAGTACACCGACATCATCTGGGATGAGTTCAAGGAGGCGCTACTAGAACATTGTGTACCACAAACGGCTAGAGATGAACTAGAAGAATGGTTCCTGCCCCTGAAGCAGGGAAGTCATTCAGTGTTGGAGTATCAACGGTAATTCTCTCATCTGGCTCGCTTCGCCACATCCCACCAGCTATATAACTCTGGCTACGCCAAGAGTTTCTACAAGGGCCTCCGTGACGACCTGAGGCAAGCTCTGCAATACGTAGCAGATTTCGGCCTAGCACGGATTATCGAAGCTGCAAAGAAACTGGAGGTGGACCAGCTGATGGTGGGGAACAGATGGAAAAGGCCGCCAGAAGATGAGGCATTTAGCGGCAGGGGACACCAGAGGGACAGATTCATCCAGCACAGGAGGGGTGGGGGACGACCCAGTCCCAACTTTAGACAGGAGCACAGGCCTCCGGCAGTGCTGGCCACTCAACCGCTACAGATCTAGGAACTACCAAGACAAGGTGGAGGAGCACCTCCCCCGCAGTCTACTGTTGGAGCCTATGTTCCGCATCTCTTGGTTTATGAATAACAAATATCGTGTTGTATTTGATCTGGTATTTTGTGTGTTTATAGTGTGCAGGTTGTACAGGAACTATAACTACACATCCCAATGAGTAGTATACTGAATAGAGATGACTCTCTGAAAAGAGAGCTAACGCCCCGCATTAGTTTTTAACGCCTTGCGTTAACTTCCGTCGAGAAGGAATCCGTCGAGAAGAAATGTCATCGAGAACGAGTCCGTCGAGAAGCCAGAGACAACACCAATGTTGACTCTTAACGCCTGCGTTGAGTCCACGAATCTGCCACGATCCCGACGATTGCATGATCTCAGCCACGATAGTGCACGTTCACTAACGCTGGCGTTAACTCTTAACGCCAGGCGTTAGCTCCCGTGCCTATTTAAAGAGCAGCCCCTCTCATTATTTAATTGATAAATCCAGAATTCTGATACTTTTGAGAGAGACTCGTCTACAGCAATTAAGAGATCTCTCTTGGGCTAACATGAAGATCTAGAGAAGATTTTGAAGGAGAAGGTCTACAACGCATATTCCATACGAAGGACGATCACTTCAAGAACGCCAATGTCTACATCGTCTTCGTCTTCACCTTCAGAATTTCTTGGGGAGTTTCTCTTACTTTATCTTTATCTTATAATCTTTTATTTTATTCTCTTTGTATTTTGGTGTGGAGAAATCATTCGGGGAGAACGTCGGATTTCGGGAAGGATTCCGTGGGTAAATTCGTCGCGGTTGTTGGCGACTAGGTCCTTGTGCGGCTTAGGGGGTAATTCGTCGTCTTGTGAGTGGCGACTAGGTCGAGGGTAGATCTAGGGGATGGCTAGAGGCCTTATCTGGGGTTAGATAGGCTATAGCCAACCGGTCCTTGGGAGAAGGACCGGTGAAACAACAAAAAGTGTTTTTACATATTCACGCGTTGATTTTTAGCGTTATAGAAATCAAACATTTGTGTATTCAATTTATTATGAAATAAAATCATGTCTTTTAATGTTCTATTTAATTGATTTTATTTACTCTTCAAGAATGTTTTAAATTTATATTTTCATCAAAGTATTAAGATTAACATTTGTGTAATTATCTTTGAAATACAATAATCGTTTTCATTATATCTGATTCTCTGGAATTGTATTTCATTTAAGATTTCATAAGAAAAATCACTGTGGCAATCTTTTTGTGCTAAAGAAAATTTTCTGGAGAGCTAACGTCGTTAACACTTAACGTCAGACGTTAGCAACAGTTAACAAAAAGTTGTGTTTCTCTTGTTTAAAAGGAAATCTTCAATACAATCTTTTCTGAGATATCAAAATATATTTTCTTATATAATATTCTTAAACTTCAGTCACAAACTCTGATATTTTTAATTAAGATTTAAAATTCCATAAAACCCTTATTCACCCCCCCCCCCCCTCTAAGGGCGTCGTAAGATCCAACATGTGGTATCATAGGGTAGGTTATTCCAATACGGCTTCACAACCGGGAATAATGGCGCTTCATGATCTCGCATCTTCTAGAGGGGATAATTTTTATGAAAATGAAAAATCATTATGTCCACCATTATTTATGGGTGAAAATTATAATGGATGGAAAACACTTATGGAAAAATTTCTTAAAACTTTGGATATTGAAGTTTGGAATATTACAATTAAAATGCCCCCAAATATTTTAAATAAAAATGAAACGTTTTTAAATGCCAAATCAATGAATAGTCTATATTGTGCATTAGATCAAAATATTTTCAAACTTATTTATACACTTCCTAATGCTTATGAAGTTTGGAAATTTCTTGAGAATACTTATAGTTTTCCTTCCACATATGATGAACAAGAGCAACTCCTTATGTATCCAAGAGAAGAAACCGATGAGGACTCAAATGATGATAACACATCAAGCAAAAGAGAAGACGGAAATTCAACTATGGAAGAGGAATGCGAAGAAGATGTCAAAGGAACCTTTGGTTCAAATCTTGCCTCATCCCATAGCAATGTAAGAAAATCAAAATCTTCTTTTTGTGTAACAAATTCTATTTCTACATTTCGTATGCTTGAAATTGCTAAACGTAGAATTAAGAAATTGAAAAATGCTAATTCTAAATTACGTTTAGAAAATAAAACTTTAAAAGCAAACGCTAAAGTAGAATCTTATATATATTGATGTTTCAAATTATCTTTCATGCTCTTTAATTAAAAATGCTAAACCTTGTTTTGATTATAATACTTTTAAAGAAGAACTCAAGGTTTTGGAAAAAAGTCTTTTAACTTCAAAAAAGCATAATGAAAAATTGATAAAAGAAAATGATAATTTAAAGGATAAAGTAGAATTATTAAAAATGTTTATTAAAAGTTTTTCATATAATAAATTTTTTTTTATTTCTAGTTTATCAAATTATCAAAAGTCTAAAAGCTTAACTTCATATTATAAGAGTATGTCTATACGAAAGAGTGGAAATGAAAATAATCAAAATAAGAACCAATCATTTAAAACATATTGTAACCCACTTTTTCAACATTCAATTCTTAAGAAAGACCATCACTCTTATAAACTCTCAAAGAATCAATATAATAAAATTCATTATGATTATCAACATCAATGTATTTTGAAAAATAATTTGAATAAACATAAATCCCAAATAAATTATTTTTCAAACAACTATCATCCCAAAAAGATGTCAAATAATCATAATATGAATTTAAAAGATAAACAACCAAAGTATGAATGGAGACCCAAAATTAAAAATGAAACACTAACTCCACTTGTAAAAGCCCATTCAACACTATCTCCCCAAAAGCCAACACGTTGTATTTGGGTACCCAAAGGAACCATCACACTTGTTCCCCTTTGGATACCTAAATCTCTCATTCACTAGGAATCATTGTATTGCATGAAGTAGAAATAAATTAAAAATAAAATATCATTATTCTACTTCATGATATGCTTAATTGCTGTTTCTTTTGTTTATTTTTTATTTTTGAGCCAACACACTATGATCATTTTATATATCATGAGATATGACTTTCATTTTAAGCCTAATGTTTAACAAATCAAATTGAATTAAATTGAACATAAAGTCATAATTTTTTAAGTGATCTATCTTTTCTTTTCCTATGTTTTATCCTTGTTAAATCCATTGCCTACAAATGTCTTATATTATCATTATAAATTGAATGCTAAATTTGCTAAATGACATTATAAAGACTAATTAAATTACTTTCAAAATTGGATTTAAATGGACTTTTAGGGGTCTTAGGCTAAAATATTAAATGCACAACTTATTGCATATTTGTCTATTTTCTTTGTTGCATATAATAGCCCCTATAATGAAAAATCATAATCGAGAAAAATCGGAATCAAATAATATCAAAAACAATGTGTTTTAAATCAAATATTGTAACTCTATTGCTAACGCCACGCGTTATCACTAACGCCGGCGTTAGCCTATTTTCCAAAAATTTTGATTTCTCTATTTATTATTTTCTGAAAAATTATTTTACTATGTTAAGTATCATTATCTTCTACTTTCAGATACCTTGTATTTGTTTTGCCTAATTTCAAATTAAAATCAAAAAGAAAATTTACAAAACAATTCAAAATAACCAAATCAATTTTTTGTCCCTTTATATATATGTAGTATAATATTCACTTTACAAGTAGTCACTATATATTAAAATGATGAATATGAACTATACACACACCAACATGATCTAATGATATCCTATGATAAAAGTCACTATATTCATATATCATAATTCATGATCTATCAAGACCTATCTTAAATCAACTAATTCTATCAACCTTAGGAATTATGAAATATATGATTGTGATTGGTATTATAGTTTCATATCTTGTTTAGTGTGTGTGATATGCATCTCTATTGTTTGCATGTATTTCATTATCTTTAGACCTATGAATTAACTTGATATCAACAAGATGAAATCAAATAGAATTGTCACTTCTTTCTAGGTCTATGAAAATTCAAAACTCTATGTTTGAATACATGCAATTCAATTATATATTTGTCCAACTTTACTTAGCTTTGCACCTTGTTGTCCTAATTCATCATACTAGCATCATCACTTACCATTGGTAGAAATCAATGTGCATGTTAGTTGTATCTTGCAATGCTAAAGTAAATTATATTACTAAAGTCTAAAAATCATAATTTCCTTTGTAGTTATTTGCATGAATATAAAATTTCTAAATGGATTTAAAATCAACAATCTTTGATATAAGTGTAAATCCAAAACTAATCATGCAATTATACCACAGTTTATATATTTAAGACTTACACGCTTAGTATGTCCATAATCATTAAACCTATGAAATGTGTCTCACAATAGCGTGGGCGTAGGATTGTGTGCATTAGAGTGTAACATCCCGACTTTTATTGGGCCACTAGACCCTAGTGAGCCCAATAAAAGTAGACCCGAGCGGTAGAAAACTACCATTTTAAGTAATGTTGCGCGTCACAATTAAGTCATTAGGGTATAGTGACCAAATGAACCCCGAATTGACTTCCATCAGTTCCGTTAGACTCGTATAAACAATACGAGCGCAACGGAATTCGTTGCACTTCGATCCGAGGTCGTTTGGAGAAAACGACCATTTCGGGTGTCGTAGCGCGCCACTACCTCATTATTATGAATAGTGACCGTACGAACCCGAATTGACTTCCGTCAGTTCCGTTAGACTCGTATAAACAATACGAGCGCAAGGGAATTTGTTGCACTTCGATCCGAGGTCGTTTGGAGAAAACGACCATTTCGGGTGTCGTAGCGCGCCACTACCTCATTATTATGAATAGTGACCGTACGAACCCCGAATTGACTTCCGACAATTCCGTTAGACTCATATAAACAATACGAGCGCAACGGAATTCGTTGCACTTCGATCCGAGGTCGTTTGGAGAAAACGACCATTTCGGGTGTCGTAGCGCGCCACTACCTCATTATTATGAATAGTGACCGTACAAACCTCGAATTGACTTCCGTCAATTCCGTTAGACTCGTATAAACAATACGAGCACAACGGAATTCGTTGCACTTCGATCCGAGGTCGTTTGGAGAAAACGACCATTTCGGGTGTCGTAGCGCGCCACTACCTCATTATTATGAATAGTGACCGTACGAACCCCGAATTGACTTCTGTCAGTTCCGTTAGACTCGTATGAGTAATACGAGCGCAACAGAATTCGTTGCACCTCGATTCAAGGTCGTATGGAGAGTATGCCATTTTAGGGCTATGCAGACCACATCAGTGCAACACACAAAATATAAAGCGCACGAACCCGGCATCAGCCCCGGCAAATCATAATGGACCCCTGGATCATGGAAGACCCCGTCCTAGATTGACCTCGGTCAACCCCCCCCCCCCCCCCCCCCCGGCTTGAAATTTATTGGGAAATGAAAAGAAAAGGGGGGAGGAGAGAGAAAGCCCCCCCCCCCCCCCAAGGAAGGGGGCGGCCCATGAATAGGCAGCCCCTATTTGGGCAAGGGGGCAGGAGAGAGGGAAGGGAGGGGAGGGGGAGAAAATATCTCCCCCCACTCACCCTCCCTTAACCCCACGTGGAAAAAGGAGGAGAGGGGGGGACCTCCCCCTTCCTATAAAAGGAGGGGCCAGCCCTCCTCTCAAGCCCACACACCCACCTCAGCCCCCACCTCCTCCTCCTTCCACCCTGTCGGAGCCAGCCCAGCCATCTCCTCGCCGGAACCCTACCCAACCAAGCCGCCGCCACCTCCCTCCTTCTTCATGGCCGGCCGACCACCCTCCCTAGCCCAGGTAGAACTCTCCCCCTCCTCCTTCCTATCTTCCGGAGAAGGCCACCCCTCTCCCCGTCGCCGGAGCGCCGCCGGCGGCAGCCCCAAGCCTTGCAAGGCTCGGGGAGGAAGCTGGCCATGGAAGCCCTCTCCCCCAGCGCCGGTGGTGGCGCTGGGGGAGGTAGGTCCCCTCCTAGGGACCTCGACGCCGGCGCAGGGGAGGCGGTCGGGCCGCCGGAGGACGCAGCCCCGGCGGCACCCGTGGCCTCCCCCTCTTCTTTTTCCTGTAAGGGTTGAAACCCCTCCCCCGGCGGCGGCCGGCGGCGCCAGGCCGCCGGACCCCCGCTGGAGGTCTGCCCCCTCCCCGGCGCCCCGAAGAGACGGCGGCGCGGCCAGCTACATGGCCCATGCAGGCTGCGTCGCGCCTCCCCCTCCCCTCCTGCTCAAGTTCCCGGTGGGGTCCGGCGGCGCCAGGCCGCCGGACCACCACCGGAGTGGCCGCCGACCCCCGGCGCACCGACCGGGGGTGGCGTCGGTGCCCTCCCAGCGGAGGCGGCGGCGCAGCGGGCCTGCATGGCCCATGCAGGTCGCGCCCCCCGCCTCTCGTCTCCTTATTCGCCCTCCCCCGGCGGTAGTCGGCGGCAGCAGGCCGCCGGACCACCACCGGAGGAGTCGCCGGCCCCCAGCGCACCGACCGGGGGCGGCGCCGGCCCCTCCGACCGCTGCCCGGCGGCAGCTGGGGCCGCCTTCGGGCGGGGATGGCGGGAGCCGTCCGATCTCCCCCAGGAGATCGGGCGGCCTCCCGCACCTTATTTCCCGCCTTCCCCCCGCCTCAGCATATGTTCCCCCACAGCGGATCCGCCGCAGATCCGCTGCGGGGGCCGCGGGAGGGAGCAGGGTGCAAAACCCCTGCGCCTCTTTCCTGCCCCTATCCGCACCCCAAAAACCCCTGCCCTTCCCCACTTTTCTAAGGAAAAATGGGGCCTTTTCAGAAAAATGTTTCTAAACGAAAAATGTGCCCCACTCTGAGGGGCACCTCCAGTAATTTTTGGGGAATTTTAGGAGATGATTTACTATTTTTAAATTCCTTTATAAAGTTCATTCTAAGGAATAAAATGCCCGAATGAGTTCGTAAAAATCCCCAAAAATTATGGGTTCTAATAAAAGGTATTTTTCAACTACTACTAAAGTTGGGAGGTGTGACCCCTTATCTTGGTCCTCCAAAAGCTTTTACAAGCGAAAATAAACGCCCGAAAAGGAGCGAAATTCATCAAAGTGAATCGGCGTCCCCTCGACGCATATTTTTTAAACGTTTAATAAAGATTACGCGTATCGATCTAAAGAATCGACTAAGTTCGGAATATCAAAGCAAAATCGGAATGAAATCGCGGCGCGGCGCTGGAACTCGATACCGTCGCGGCAATAATAAAGGAACGAACTCGCGGCAAAAGAATAAGTGCAGAAATCTTATGAAACGTAAATAAACTCCAGAAATGGAGTAGAACCCCTACGAACGGGGAGAAGAGCAGGATCTCCTCCTACGAACGGAGTCGACGAATGAAGCCTCCTCTTATGGAGTGATTGGACTACTAACCCTTTTTATATGCTTACTGCTTTCTGTACTTTCGTTTAAATCCAGTCTCGCACTGGTCCCCCGCATTTACGTTCAGTACTTTCCTTTAAATCCAGTCTCGCGCTGGTCCCCCGCATTTACATTCAGTACTTTCCTTTAAATCCAGTCTCGCACTGGTCCCCCGCATTTACATTCAGTACTTTCCTTTAAATCCAGTCTCGCACTGGTCCCCCGCATTTACATTCTGTACTTTCATTTAAATCCAGTCTCGCACTGGTCCTATCATTATGGCCTCTGCTTTCGGCCTACTTTTCTGCTTATCATTATGGCCTCTGCTTTCGGCCTACTTTTCTGCTTATCACTATGGCCTCTGCTTTCGGCCTACTTTTCTGCTTATCATTATGGCCTCTGCTTTCGGCCTACTTCTCTGCTTAGTATTATGGCCCCCTGCTTCCGGCCTAATTTACTTGCTAAATGCAGCGCTGTCGTGGCTATAATGCGGTGCTTATCCTCCCTTCTGCGAGGCCTTAGTTGGGGAGAACCCGGAGTCGAGTCCCTCCTCCCAGGTTAGCCCCAAACAAGGAGCCCTCATACCGCTAAGCCTCCCGGTCAGAGGTTGTGGGACCGGTCGAGTAACCTGCCACGTACTTTAAGCGCTTGTTTTATTATTAAGCGGGTGAAGATTGATTGGAAGTGGCGGGTTGGTCACGCTCGCAGACCGTTCGTACCGGTGCGGGTGGGTTGACGACTCATGGCGACAGGGAGATGTGCACAGCAGGTTATCACCACTCCGAACCTGCAGTTTTACCTCCGCTGGTCGGCCTACAAATTGGTTCGCCGGATGTCGCTCACATCCAATTGGTACACCAAGTTGCACAGGAGGGCCTGAGTGATATGGTACGACTACATTCAGAAGTGGCAAGACTGGCCACTGTCACCGACGGCCACATCGGTGAAGCCCGCGGGGTTAGCTCCCCTGCTTGAAGAAAAGCGGTCTAAACTGTGTCGACACAGGGTCTTTTTGTGTGCGTACAGGTTTGAATACCTGGTTGTGTGTATGCGCGAAATAGTGTTGCGTATTTACCATACGGCGCGATTACGAATATTAGGGCGGAAGGCCCTATCTATCTATATATATATATATGTTTACCTGCTGCTAACCCTCTTCCTTGCTTCGGCTATTTTATTTCTGTCCTTTAGCCGCCCCCTGGATATGGATCCGGGGAGGGGATGTATTTTCTACTTAGCTCTGTGACTAACGGTTATTTCTTATAACCAATCACAGGAGATGGGACAGCAAGGAGCCCCCGCACCACAGGATGATATACCAGCCTTGGAGATGGCCCGTTCGATTACCCCAGCCTCGCCCCCTATCTTCCGCGACGTGAGTCCTAGATTATAGGACTAGACTAGGATCTTTTGTTTCGTCGATGTAGCCCCCGAGGCAGTAGTTGTAAACATTAGGCTTCGGCCCTGTTCCAATATGTGAATATAAGCTGTGTGCTTGTTTTTATGTCTTTCGATTGCTTCTGCTATGCGTTCTGATGTGATGTTATGATTCTTGTGCCTGACAAGGAGACCGCTCGGTGCTTGAAAAGGGTGGGACGTTGCCACCCGGAAAGCGCTAAGTGGTCATCCTTGGGCAGTAAGATCCCCCCTCCTTGAACCAGGTTCAGTTTGGGGAGGGGGGGTTTTACAAATGGATCAGAGCTACCACGATCCGACCACATGGGGCAGTCTTTCGATCCTCCCGTTCCCGGTTCCGTTTCTTAGTTCGGGACGAACCACGCAGTGGAAGCCTGGTAGACCCTTTAGGTTTAAGGTTAAGGATTCGAGACTGCACGGTAGTACACCCGCACGCTTTTCGCTTTCGTTTCGTTTCAGTCCTGCAAAATTCCCTTATTTTTGCAAGTACTGATGTTCGTTTTGTTACTTCTCCAGATACCCGAGTCGAGTAACGGGAGATCCTCCTCCAGGGATCAGTACCACCCTACCACTCCACCACCAGCCTCGGCCACTCCATCCGCAGTTTCGTTCGGGGATACAGAGCTGGGACGGACCCTGATAGCATTGTTAGCCGCTTTCCAGACAGCCACCCTACGGCCACCCCAGCAGGCCACCGTACCCACTGACCTTCTGACGACATTCCGGGGGCTAAGGCCCCCCAGCTTCCGAGGTACCGAGTCAGCCATTCAGGCCGAGGAGTGGGTGGAGAGGGTAGAGGAGCTCCTGGTCGGGATGATGTGCCCCGCCATAGCCGCAGTATCCTTGGTGGTGACCATGCTAGAGGGCTATGCCCGAGATTGGTGGAGGGCCGCCAGCCGCTCTACCTTCAGAGGGCGACCACTCAGCACGATCCTCTGGGGGGAGTTCTCAGAGGCCTTCTTAGAGCACTTCATTTCGGATGCGGACCGGATGGCACTCCAGGAGCAGTTCCTGCAGATCCGGCAGGGAGATAGGACGGTTCCAGACTACCAGAGAGAGTTTATCCACTTGGCCCGCTTCGCCGGGACCTTAGCAGGTACGGATAGAGACAGATCAGCCAGATTTTACCGGGGATTACGAGACGATCTCCGTCAGGCCCTGATCATGATTTACCAGACATCCTTCCACACGATTGCCTCACATGCCACCACTCTAGAGATGGATCAGCGGATGGTGGCCCAGCAGCGGAGGGGGCACGTGGGTGTTCCCCGGACTCAGGGCCGAGAGAGAGGAGTAGGCCCACGCAGACAGGACTAGGCCAGGAGACAGCGTCAGCGTCACCAGCCATATAGACAGGCACCTCAGCCCCGACCAGCACCCCAGCCCCGACCAGCACCCCAGCCCCGACCAGCACCTCCAGCCCCAGCACCACCAGCCCCAGCACCTCAGGCCGCCCCCGCCGCGCTACGAGATGTTCCCTTCGCAGGGAACTGCTACCTGTGCCAGCAGCCCGGGCAAATACGAGCCTTTTGCCCACAGGCGGTAGGTAGGCCCGGCCTAGGAGCAATACAGGGAGCCGCTGAGAGAGGACGAGGACGAGGTGGGCGCAGAGGACAGCCTGCAGGCAGGAGAGGCCAGGCCAGGCAGGGTAGAGCAGCACCCCTCGAGGCGTACGCCTTAGATCTCCAGCACGGTCCTACTCCAGACGTAGTGATAGGTATCTACTTTTAGTAGTTACGATATCCTATGGAGATGTGATAGTTATATATATATATATATATAATGTGATCTTTTGTTTGTATAGCATGTATGATCCCTATCCCGGTATATCTGTAAAAACTTATGATCATAGTATATACATGTTATCAGGTCTACTTTTGGTAGAAGGTCATCCCGCTAAAACTATATTCGATACCGGTGCCACGCATTCATTCGTCGCACAGAACTTCATCACTGGCAAGGGAAATACTATACGATCATCCGGGATGTCAATACGAATACGACTCCCGGATGGATCAGATATGACGTCCACAGAAAAGTGTTCCTTCCAAGCAATGCTAGGAGGAATGGAATTCGAAGTCAATGCGACCGTTTTGGCGATAACCGGATTCGACATCATTCTAGGGATGGATTGGTTGACCGAGCACAGCGCCCAAATTGATTGTTCGACTCGAGAAATCCGCCTCCAGAATCCGAATGGGCAAATTATCACACTAGCAGGTATACCATCTGTCACTCGCATTATTTTAACATCCGCACAGACAGTGAAGGCAGTCCGACGGAAGGACGAAGTATACCTAATTTACTTCGAGATGGAGGACAAGACACAGGTGCTCTCTAGAGTACCCATAATTCGGGATTTCTCGGACATCTTTCCAGAATCCCTTCCCAGGTTGCCCCCGCAACGGGAAGTGGACTTCCAAATTGAACTTACACATGGGGCCCGACCCGTGTCCCGAGCTCCGTACCGAATGGCCCCGAGAGAACTGGCCGAGCTAAAGATCCAACTACAAGAGCTAGTTGACGCCGGTTTCGTTCGCCCAAGTACCTCGCCCTGGGGAGCCCCAGTGCTGTTCGTTAAAAAGAAGGATGGATCCCTACGTCTCTGTGTGGACTACAGGGAACTGAATAAGCTCACTGTCCGGAATACTTATCCTCTGCCCCGAATAGATGAACTGTTTGATCAATTACAAGGCGCGTCCATCTTTTCCAAGATGGATTTAAGATCCGGCTATTATCAACTCAGAGTACGAGAAGAAGATATTCCCAAGACCGCTTTCAGCTCCCGCTATGGACTTTACGAATTTATGGTGATGCCGTTTGGGTTGACCAATGCTCCCTCCGCCTTCATGGCTTTAATGAATACGGTGTTTAAGCCCTTCCTAGATCACTTCGTGATAGTCTTTATAGATGACATACTCATCTACTCGAAGAGCAAAGCTGATCATTCACGGCATCTCCAAATGGTACTGCTCAAGCTGAGGGAGCACTCGCTCTTTGCGAAGTTCAGCAAATGTGAGTTCTGGATGGAAGAAGTCGGCTTCCTTGGACACACAGTTAACAAGAACGGAGTAGCAGTGGACCAAGCTAAGGTACAAGCGGTATGAGACTGGCCGCCACTTAAGTCAGCAGCAGACATCAGGAGTTTCCTTGGCCTCGCCGGTTACTACCGAAAGTTTGTGGAGGGATTCTCTAAGATTGCATTACCACTTACCGCCCTAACCAAAAAGGACGTGACGTTCCAGTGGTCTCCTGAATGCGAAGCAGCGTTCATAGAGCTAAAAAGCCGACTGATATCATCCCCGATTCTGACACTTCGCTCAGGTACAGAGGGCTTCCAGATCTACGCCGACGCATCACTGAAGGGATTGGGAGCCGTACTAATGCAACACGACAAAGTAATCGCATACGCCTCCGGGCAACTGAAGCCTCACGAACTAAACTACGCCACCCATGATCTAGAACTGGGTGCGGTAGTTTTCGCATTAAAAGTTTGGAGGCACTACCTCTACGGAGTGCGATGCGAGATCTTCTCCGATCATAAAAGCCTCAAATACATCTTCACCCAGAAGGAGCTAAATCTTCGACAGCGTCGGTGGCTGGAGTTCTTATGCGATTACGACTTCGCTCTCCAATATCATCCCGGCAAGGCCAATAAGGTTGCAGATGCTTTAAGTAGGCAAACTTCGATGGCCAGCAGCTGGCTGGAGATGATACCAGAGGAGTTGATCAAGTCCTTGGCAGACTTGGATATCATCCTCGTTACCCGCAGGAACCCGATGGAATATCAGGCCCACCTCTATTGGATGGAGATACAGCGTGACATCAGGGATAGAATACGAGAAGCCCAGAAGATCGATGTCGAAGCAGCCCCGATCATTCAAGCCTTGCAATACGGTGCGCAAGAAGACTACAACTTGTATGATGGCATCCTGCAGTACAGACACCGCATATTCATTCCCGCTGCAGAGGGAATCCGGGAAGAGATCCTCCGTGAAGCACACCAAACGAGGTACTCCATTCACCCGGGGTAGTGAAGATGTACACGGACCTGCGAAGGACACTGTACTGGCCAGGAATGAAGAGGGACGTCACCGAATATGTAGCGCACTGCCAGACCTGCCAAATGGTCAAAGCAGAATGTCGTAGCCCAGGAGGTTTGCTACAACCCCTGCCAATACCAGAATGGAAATTCGAGGATATCTCCATGGACTTCGTCCATGGCTTACCCCGATCTCGTGCAAGGAACGACTCAATATGGGTCGTAGTAGATCGCCTCACCAAAGTGGCTCGTTTTATCCCGAACAGACAAGGCGACGGTGTCGACATATTAGCCCGGCTATTTATAGAGCAAATGGTCTGATTTCATGGGGTACCCAAGTCGATCGTGTCTGACCGCGATGGACGCTTCACGTCAAAAGAATGGAGGCGAGTGCAGGCTTATCTGGGAACCAGATTAGCTTTTAGTACCGCCTTCCATCCCCAGACCGACGGGCAAACGGAAAGGACGAACCGGACGATGGAAGACCTCCTCCGATTATGCATAGTGGAACACAACGAGCCTTGGGAGCAGTTACTGCCCTTAGTGGAGTTCTCATACAATAACAACTTCCAGGCGAGCATCAAAATGGCACCTTACGAAGCCCTTTACGGAAGACGTTGTCGAACACCACTATCATGGGCACAGGACGAGGACCCCGAAGCTTTGGGAGTCACCTATATCGATGATACCACGACAGCCATAAGGTTGATTCAGGAACGTATGCTGGAGGCACAGAGTCGTCAAGCCAAATATTATGATGCACGTCATCGGATGGTGGAATTCAACGTGGGAGATATGGTTTTCTTGAAAATTAAGCCTATGCACGGGATATCCCGAATAAAGAAGCAGAAAAAGCTGGACCCCCGCTATTTAGGCGCATATCAAATCATCGAAAGAGTTGGCCCGGTGGCTTATAGGTTAGCTCTGCCAGCTGAACTGGGAAACCTTCACGACGTATTTCATGTCTCCTCGCTAAGACGTGTTCTACGCCAACCGGAGCAGCATCTACCCACACTACCAACATCAGTACAATCTGACCGATCCATCCAACTCGAACCAGTGAAGATAGTGGACTCCAAGATCAAAGAACTGCGAAACAAAACCATCACGATGGTCAAGATCTTGTGGTCAAACTGTGGACGCGAAGAGTTTACTTGGGAACCAGAGACGCTCGTTCGAGAAAAATACCCGGCACTCTTCCCCCAGGTATATCCTTTAAACCCCTACTTTAGCCAATTTTCGGGGACGAAAATCTCTTTATTTTTATTGGATTGTAACATCCCGACTTTTATTGGGCCACTAGACCCTAGTGAGCCCAATAAAAGTAGGCCCGAGCGGTAGAAAACTATCATTTTAAGTAATGTTGCGCGTCACAATTAAGTCATTAGGGTATAGTGACCAAATGAACCCCGAATTGACTTCCGTCAGTTCCGTTAGACTCGTATAAACAATATGAGCGCAACGGAATTCGTTGCACTTCGATCCGAGGTCGTTTGGAGAAAACGACCATTTCAGGTGTCGTAGCGCGCCACTACCTCATTATTATGAATAGTGATCGTACGAACCCCGAATTGACTTCTGTCAGTTCCGTTAGACTCGTATAAACAATACGAGCGCAACGGAATTCGTTGCACTTCGATCCGAGGTCGTTTGGAGAAAACGACCATTTCGGGTGTCGTAGCACGCCACTACCTCATTATTATGAATAGTGACAGTACGAACCCCGAATTGACTTCCGTCAGTTCCGTTAGACTCGTATGAACAATACAAGCGCAACGGAATTCGTTGCACTTCGATCCGAGGTCGCTTGGAGAAAACGACCATTTCGGGTGTCGTAGCGCGCCACTACCTCATTATTATGAATAGTGACGGTACAAACCCCGAATTGACTTCCGTCAGTTCCGTTAGACTCGTATGAACAATACGAGCGCAATGGAATTCGTTGCACTTCGATCCGAGGTCGTTTGGATAAAACGACCATTTCGGGTGTCGTAGCGCGCCACTACCTCATTATTATGAATAGTGACCGTACGAACCCCGAATTGACTTCCGTCAGTTCCCTTAGACTCGTATGAGTAATACGAGCGCAACAGAATTCGTTACGCATCGATTCAAGGTCGTAGGGAGAGTATGCCATTTTAGGGCTATGCAGACCACATCAGTGCAACGCACGAAATATAAAGCGCACGAACCCGGCATCAGCCCCGACAAATCATAATGGACCCCTGGATCATGGAAGACCCCGTCCTAGGTTGACCTCGGTCAACCCCCCCCCCCCCCCCCCCAACTTGAAATTTATTGGGAAATGAAAAGAAAAGGGGGGAGGAGAGAGAAAGCCCCCCCCCCCCCCCCCCCCCCGCAAGGAAGGGGGCTGCCCATGAATAGGCAACCCCTATTTGGGCAAGGAGGCAGGAGAGAGGGAAGGGAGGGGGAGAAAATATCTGCCCCCACTCACCCTCCCTTAACCCCACGTGGGGAAAGGAGGAGAGGGGGGGGGGGGGGGGAACCTCCCCCTTCCTATAAAAGGAGGGGCCTGCCCTCCTCTCAAGCCCACACACCCCCCTCAGCCCCACCTCCTCCTCCTTCCACCCTGCCGGAGCCATCCCAGCCACCTCCTCGCCGGAACTCTACCCAACCAAGCCGCCGCCACCTCCCTCCTTCTTCATGGCCGGACGACCACCCTCCCAAGCCCAGGTAGAACTCTCCCCCTCCTCCTTCCTATCTCCCGGAGAAGGCCACCCCTCTCCCCGTCGCCGGAGCGTCGCCGACCGCCGCCCCGAGCCTTGCAAGGCTCGGGGAGGAAGCTGGCTGTGGAAGCCCTCTCCCCCAGCGCTGGTGGTGGCGCTGGGGGAGGTAGGTTCCCTCCCAGGGACCTCGACGCCGGCGCAGGGGAGGCGGTCGGGCCGCCGGAGGACGCAGCCCCGGCGGCACCCGTGGCCTCCCCCTCTTCTTTTTCCTGTAAGGGTTGAAACCCCTATCCTGGCGGCGGCCGGCGGCGCCAGGCCGCCGGACCCCCGCTGTAGGTCTGCCCCCTCCCCGGCGCCCCGACCAGGGGAGGCAGGGAGGTCCCTCCCCGAGGAGACGGCGGCGCGGCCAGCTGCATGGCCCATGCAGGCTGCGCCGCGCCTCCCCCTCCCCTCCTGCTCAAGTTCGCGGTGGGGTCCGGCGGTGCCAGGCCGCCGGACCACCACCGGAGTGGCCGCCGACCCCCGGCGCACCGACCGGGGGTGGCGTCGGTGCCCTCCCAGTGGAGGCGGCGGCGCAGCGGGCCTGCATGGCCCATGCAGGCCGCGCCCCCGCCTCCCGTCTCCTTATTCGCCCTCCCCCGGCGGTAGCCGGCGGCAGCAGGCCGCCGGACCACCACCGGAGGAGTCGCCGGCCCCCAGCGCACCGACCGGGGGCGGCGCCGGCCCCTCCGACCGCTGCCCGGCGGCAGCTGGGGCCGCCTTCGGGCGGGGATGGCGGGAGCCGTCGATCTCCCCCAGGAGATCGGGCGGCCTCCCGCACCTTATTTCCCGCCTTCCCCCCGCCTCAGCATATGTGCCCCCACAGCGAATCCGCCGCAGATCCGCTGCGGGGGCCGCGGGAGGGCGCAGGGTGCAAAACCCCTGCGCCTCTTCCCTGCCCCTATCCGCACCCCAAAAACCCCCTGCCCTTCCCCATTTTTCTAAGGAAAATGGGGCCTTTTCAGAAAAATGTTTCCGAACGAAAAATGTGCCCCACTCTGAGGGGCACCTCCAGTAATTTTTGGGGAATTTTAGGAGATGATTTACTATTTTTAAATTCCTTTATAAAGTTCATTCTAAGGAATAAAATGCCCGAATGAGCTCGTAAAAATCCCTAAAAATTATGGGTTCTAATAAAAGGTATTTTTCAACTACTACTAAAGTTGGGAGGTGTGACCCCTTATCTTGGTCCTCCAAAAGCTTTTACAAGCGAAAATAAATGCCCGAAAAGGAGCGAAATTCATCAAAGTGAATCGGCGTCCCCTCGACGCATATTTTTTAAACGCTTAATAAAGATTACGCGTATCGATCTAAAGAATCGACTAAGTTCAGAATATCACCGCAAAATCGGAATGAAATCGCGGCGCGGCGCTGAAACTCTATACCGCCGCGACAATGATAAAGGAACGAACTCGTGACAAAAGAATAAGTGCAGAAACCTTATGAAACGTAAATAAACTCCAGAAATGGAGTAGAACCCCTACGAACGGGGAGAAGAGCAGGATCTCCTCCTACGAACGGAGTCGACGAATGAAGCCTCCTCTTATGGAGTGATTGGACTACTAACCCTTTTTATATGCTTACTGCTTTCTGTACTTTCGTTTAAATCCAGTCTCGCACTGGTCCCCCGCATTTACGTTCAGTACTTTCCTTTAAATCCAGTCTCGCACTGGTCCCCCGCATTTACATTCAGTACTTTCCTTTAAATCCAGTCTCGCACTGGTCCCCCACATTTACATTCAGTACTTTAACTTAAATCCAGTCTCGCACTGGTCCCCCGCATTTACATTCTGTACTTTCATTTAAATTCAGTCTCGCACTGGTCCTGTCATTATGGCCTCTGCTTTCGGCCTACTTTTCTGCTTATCATTATGGCCTCTGCTTTCGGCCAACTTTTCTACTTATCACTATGGCCTCTGCTTTCGGCCAACTTTTCTGCTTATCATTATGGCCTCTGCTTTCGGCCTACTTCTCTGCTTAGTATTATGGCCCCCTGCTTCCGGCCTAATTTACTTGCTAAATGCAGCGCTGTCATGGCTATAATGCGGTGCTTATCCTCCCTTCTGCGAGGCCTTAGTTGGGGAGAACCCGGAGTCGAGTCCCTCCTCCCAGGTTAGCCCCAAACAAGGAGCCCTCATACCGCTAAGCCTCCCGGTCAGAGGTTATGGGACCGGTCGAGTAACCTGCCATGTACTTTAAGCGCTTGTTTTATTATTAAGCGGGTGAAGATTGATTGGAAGTGGCGGGTTGGTCACGCTCGCAGACCGTTCGTACCGGTGCGGGTGGGTTGACGACTCATGATGATAGGGAGATGTGCACAGCAGGTTATCACCACTCCGAACCTGCAGTTTTACCTCCGCTGGTCGGCCTACAAATCGGTTCGCCGGATGTCGCTCATATCCAATTGGTACACCAAGTTGTACAAGAGGGCCTGAGTGATACGGTACAACTACATTCAGAAGTGGCAAGACTGGCCACTGTCACCGACGGCCACATCGGTGAAGCCCGCGGGGTTAGCTCCCCTGCTTGAAGAAAAGCGGTCTAAACTGTGTCGACACAGGGTCTTTTTGTGTGCGTACAAGTTTGAATACCTGGGTGTGTGTATGTGCGAAATAGTGTTGCGTATTTACCATACGGCGCGATTACGGATATTAGGGCGGAAGGCCCTATCTATATATATATATATATAGATATATATATATGTTTACCTGCTGCTAACCCTCTTCCTTGCTTCGGCTATTTTATTTCTGTCCTTTAGCCGCCCCCTGGATATGGATCCGGGGAGGGAATGTATTTTCTACTTAGCTCTGTGACTAACGGTTATTTCTTATAACCAATCACAGGAGATGGGACAGCAAGGAGCCCCCGCACCACAGGATGATATACCAGCCTTGGAGATGGCCCGTTCGATTACCCCAGCCTCGCCCCCTATCTTCCGCGACGTGAGTCCTAGATTATAGGACTAGACTAGGATCTTTTTTTTCGTCGATGTAGCCCCCGAGGCAGTAGGTTTAAACATTAGGCTTCGGCCCTGTTCCAATATGTGAATATAAGTTGTGCGCTTGTTTTTATGTCTTTCGATTGCTTCCGCTATGCGTTCTGATGTGATGTTATGATTCTTGTGCCTGACAAGGAGACCGCTCGGTGCTTGAAAAGGGTGGGACGTTGCCACCCGGAAAGCGCTAAGTGGTCATCCTTGGGCAGTAAGATCCCCCCTCCCTGAACCAGGTTCAGTTTGGGGAGGGGGGGTTCTACATAAAGACCTAACCTCTAAGTCATGTCTTGTCCTTAATCAGGGAGGGTTCTAGTATGGCCTTGCGAGGCACTGGGGGGAAAGAGTGCTAGGTTGAGTGTCATCCTTTGTATGAATATGGTATTAACACCCCAACCTACAGCATGTGTGCAGCTCCTCATGAGCATCCGTCACTTAGTACGGGGCTAGAGTGTAGTCATATTGTTAGGGTATATTATTCTTGGGTATACTCATATTATATTCATTGCATGAATATTATCTCACTCTTTATACTAAAATCATGCATATTTGTTTTTGTTCTAACATTGCATCTTGTGTTTGTATATTTTATTATTTTGAGCTTTAATGATTTTACAAAACACAAGTATTTGAAAAAACACCAAAAACATGCTAAAAGAGCTTTCAAATCTAATCAATATACTCTGAAATTTCAACTGAAGGAATGCCTCTTTATAATACAAATGAATTGTGAAAAATGTTTTTCAAAACATCAAAATTTGCAGTTTTGTCTCGGCGTTAAGAAGCTAACGCCTGACGTTAGCTCCTTTGCTCAAAAAAATTTTTTTTTTGAATATTTTCTGGTATTATTTTAATATTTTGTGTGTGTTTTATTTCTCTGTTTGTAAAAAGTTTTCTATCTTTTTATTTCCTTTAAAACAAAATTTTATTTCTTTTTAAAAATATATATATATATTTTCTCATGCATTATTTTGGGTATATTTCTCTGGCATAGAATATCATTTACTGATAGGGTTAAAAAGACTTCTATGTTTCCAGAAAATATTTAAATTTGAATATTCAAAAAACAAATACAAAATTATAAAATAATTTCAAAGAACAAAAATATGTTATTCTCTTTATGTGTGTTTATTGTTTTGTACTTATATAAAAATTCAAAATTTTAAAAAAAATGATTGTTATTCATTGCATGTCAAGGATGATTAATTATATCAATTAAAGATTAAATACAATGTTTAATTTAACTTTCAAGTTTCTTAAAAGACATTGTTTTGTATTTATCATGCCTTGAATATTATCTTGTTATGTGCAATGAAATTAATTGTAGATAAACATGTGTAGAAACGCTTAGCATGCCTCTAAGTATGAGTAATGTATTATGTTTGATAATGATTCATTCACTCACTTATTTTTGATAACCTACATGTGTTAACAATCTTATTCTTACATGATTGTGTTGTGTAATAACATAAATAATTAGAATGCATAAATAGATTACCTACACAACATTAAATTAGTTATTACAATTCTTTGTCTTGCATTCACTTATTCTTTAGAGAATTGTGGTATTTGGTTTAAAATGCTATGTTTGCAAATCAAGTGAATTCGAAGTCCTTAGTCACTAAACTAAAAAGCAAATGATAAATGACAAGGAAAACTCCAACAAGCACTACTCACCCTCCTGATAAGTCTGAATGAGCATTGTGAGGTTGAGCACCTTGGCTAAGAATTGTAAAGTATCTTGTAGCAAACATTTATACATCACTTCTCTAAGTACACCGGATCACAAATAAAATTTGAAAATAATGCTAAAAAGTATAAAAGTGATCCCCAAACACTACTTTGCACTCTGATAAGTCTTAATAAGCATTGTGTGTGCAGAGCACCTTGGTAGTTGTACTATTTATTCATGTGCATTGAAATATTGTGGAAGTAATAGTATTTGTGTATTTTAATGTTGTGTTATTTCATTATATAAGTCATGTCTTTTTGATTGATTCACTTGTATATTTATCAAAACACTATTTTGTAAACATCATTATCTTTCATAAAACTTCTACTCATGAGAATTGGATCCTAATGCTCATCTACACTATTCTCTATAAACTTAAGTAAATGCACTAGATAATAAAACATGATCACTACAATGTTTATGTTTACTTGAAATGCAAATTTTATTACATTATAGTTTTTGTATCTTTTCTTGATATTATGAAATCATGCTTGCAATTTTATCTTAATAGAATAACATCTCTTCAATCTTTAACTCAAACATCAACTTTTCAAATTTAAAACTCATTATCCTTTATATGATTTTATCTTCTAAAATGATGTTTATGTTTAAGAGTGCTTATTATATTCTTCTGCTAAGTTTACCACTTATGCTCATTCATGTCTATTTTTTTTAACACCGTGGTATTCTATTTTTTTTTCAACAAGTGGTATCTTAAAATAGAATGCTTACTTTATCATGTTAGCTTTGTTGTTTACTACTATGTTCCATCATGCTTATATTTTTCTTAACAAGTAGTATTTAACAAACTTTTGATTGCATCCTATTTTCTTCTCGACATAGAACATATTACTCCTTATTGCACACTCTCACCTAAACCCTCTTTTGATACTACCAGAAGAGGATAATAAATTACATAAATCTAATATTTATGGGGAGTACATTATAATGATTTCAAACTCAAAGAAAGTATCTTTGCAGGGGGTAATCATATAGGGGGTACATACACTATCATATGCTCGATCATGACAATCCTTCAATAAGTGGTTCCTAATCAATCTTAGTTGATATACACTCATCCCTACCCACTTTTGCTAATAACAAAGGGGGAGAATAAATTGAGAAATCTAGTAAAATAGATATTTAGGGAGAGTAAATTATAAGAGAACACTTATGTAGGGGGAGGTCTTCATATCGAAAGAGTATGCATTATCACTTTTATATCTATCAAGCTCTTAACATGTTATTCATGCATATCTTATTACCGCACTTATCTATAAACACAAATGGTCTTAAGTTCACTAATTTCTCATACAGGTATTTGTTATTATCAAAAGGGGGAGATTGTTGGAGCATATGTTCCGCATCTCTTGGTTTGAGAATAACAAATACCGTGTTGTATTTGATCTGGTATTTTGTGTGTTTATAGTGTGCAGGTTGTACAGGAACTATAGGTACACATCCCTATGAGTAGTATACTGAATGGAGATGACTCTCTGGAAAGAGAGCTAACGCCCTGTGTTAGTTGTTAACGCCCAGCGTTAACTTCCGTCGAGAAGGAATCGGTCGAGAAGAAATGTCGTCGAGAACGAGTATGTCGAGAAGCCAGAGACAACGCCAGCGTTGACTCTTAACGCTCGTGTTGAGTACACGAATCTTCCACGATCCTGACGGTTGCACGATCTCAGCCACGACAGTGCACATTCACTAACGCTGGCGTTAACTCTTAACGCCAGGCTTTAGCTCCCGTGCCTATTTAAAGAACAGCCCCTCTCATTATTTAATTGATGATTCCAGAATTCTGATACTTTTGAGAGAGACTCGTCTACAGCAATTAAGAGATCTCCCTTGGGCTAACATGAAGATCTAAAGAAGATTTTGAAGGAGAAGGCCTACAACGCATATTCCATACGAAGGACGATCGCTTCAAGAACGCCAACGTCTACATCGTCATCGTCTTCACCTTCAGAATTTCTTGGAGAGTTTCTCTTACTTTATCTTTATCTTGTAATTTTTTTTTTATTCTCTTTGTATTTTGGTGTGGAGAAATCGTTCGGGGAGAACGTCGGATTCCGGGAAGGATTCCGTGGGTAAATTCGCAGTTGTTGGCGACTAGGTCCTTGTGCGGCTTAGGGGGTGAAAGTATACAGTTGCAACCTAAATCACCTAGAGGGGGGTGAATAGGTGTTTTCTATATCTTTTTGCGGAATTAAAAATAGAAGAAGTAGAACACACAGAAAACCAAAGAGCACAGTACACACAAGGATTTATAGTGGTTCCCCGTACTTGGGTAGTCCACTTTGCACCTCACCTATCTAGCACGACCGGCTAGACTATGCTACTTCACTAACTCGGATTATGAATAATCCTACAACTCGGAGTCAAACTCCTATAAAAACTCGGAGCAAACCACTCCTACTAAAAACTCGAAGCAAACCACTCCTACTAAAAACTCGGAGAACAATCTTCTCCTACTCAAACTCGGAGCAAACAACTCCTACAAAAACTCAGAGGAAAACCTCCTACAAGAATATGTAAAAGATTTTTACAAAACTTTAGATTGAAAAACAATCTTCTTGAAATCTTCTGGAGACTTGACTTGATCAGATCTGAAAATGATAGAACTTCTTCTTCCTTGAAAGAATAAAAAATCTGGATCTAGAGAGAGGAAGAAGAAACCTTTTCTTGAAAGCTTGATCTGAACTATAGAGTCGACTGGATCAAAATGAGAATGAATCTTTTATTTGTGTTGATCTTGTCGACTGCTCTTGGCGATGAAGAATCGCAAAACACTTTCTTGTTGGAGGAGAAGAACTTGTGTGAGAAATAATACCAGCCAACAGAAAAAGAGAGAAAAATAATCTGTTTAAAATATTTGCACCATTAGCCTTGACCGAATAATCCAGAGGGATTATATAGAGACCTCCTTTCCAACGGCTAAATGAAATAATTAAGGAAGATATTTCTTTTTATGGCTGTAGCAAGAAATTAGGAATATGTAATCTTTCTCCAACGGCTATAATCAAGAATTAAGGAATAATATATTCTCCAACGGCTGTCTACAAGAATGAAGGAAAATATTCCATGAATACTGTACGCGGTGGAAGCATTAAATGGAATGCATTTGAAAAACGAAGCAGCGCCAGCGCAATTTCTGTGTCTGTTAAAATTTCGTCGAACGGAACTGCAATCAACGAACTTCCTTCCTTTCGTCGAACAGAGATCAACTAGCGTGATCGACGAAATTATCTATAAACAGTGGTCGATGAAATATAAGCAAACATCGATCGACGAATTAAATAATTACTGCGTTCGACGAACTGCTAATAAGCTGCGTTCGACGAAATGTCTTCAGCTAACAGCAAACCAGAGATTGATGAACTACATTCACTTAGTCGAACAGCGCTCGATGAAATACTTCAGTTCGTCGAATGGGGATCGACAAAATGCCAAAGCTCTGCGTTCGAAGAACTGCTTCAACTAACAGCAAATCAGAGAACGACGAAGTATATTTACTTCGTCGAACGGCGTTCGACGAATTCTTGCGGTCGACGAAATCTTGCGTTCGATGAAATCTTGCGTTCGACGAAATCTAAATACTTAGAAGAAAAATATTTCTTTCTTCTTTCTTCCAACAACTTTCTCTTAGCAGCAACTTTCTCTTAGCCTTCCTTTGTGCTTGAATATAAAGTACACCCCGATAGAGAGATTTCACATAAGTTAACACTTTGGTCTATACCATGAGGAATTACATAGTATAGTCCTGTGTTTAACAACTTATTGAAACCTGACATTGGTTTGTACTTAACCATTTAGAACCTGCAAACACATAACTGAAAATAACATCAAATACAACTCAATTCAACATAGTTCAAAGGAACACTTCTTCAAATCATGGTAATTGTGGCTACAATACCCAACAATCTCCCCCTATTTGAAGAAGTCAGAACCTATGTACTGAGTTGAATTGCACTTAGATAAATATATATCAAATAGATAAAGCACTTAGCTTTTTCAACTTTCTCTCCCTTTCAACTTTCTCTTTCAACTTTGCCAATTCTAACTTTGCCAATTCCTCCCAACTTCAAATTATCTTCCAATTTCAACTTCTCTCCCCCTTTCTGACTACTTCAGATAGGGAAGAAAAAGCATGAGAGCTCAATGCTCCCCCACAGCAACTGCATAGGAGTCCTCATTTGGGAGTAGATTTGAAAATACTAAATCAGCTCCCCCTCAATCTTTTCTCCCCCTTAGACTTTCAGTGCATGGACTGATTTCCTAAGCTTTTCAGCAACCTTACTATATACTTCTTTGTTCTGGTCATGAACCATGAACATCCACTGTCCAAATGCCTGATTAGAGTTTTGGTTGGCCTTTGGACATACCTGCAAACACAGATTAATTTCCCTTAGGAACCCAAAAGGATTTGGGTCCTAGGTTTCTGGTTAGATCAACACCACTCGGAATGTTAACATTGCAAGGGGTCATTCTTACATTGTTAACTCGTGGAGTCTTATAATTTCTGGGGCTAAACCAACAATCTATGGCAAAGTGACCAACCTTGCCACAACACCAACAATCAAATCGATTGTATCTTCTCTTGTTCTCCTATTTTAACTTTTGAACGGGGAGTTTAACAGAGCAACCTTCTTAGAAGTAGAAGCCTCGTGGTTGCAACACACACATGACTCCTTCTCTTCAAGAGATTTAGCAACAATAGATTGGATCTTTGGTGCTTTCTTAGCAACTGATCCATGTACAAATGAACCATGATCCTTGAGGATTACTTCTTCATAAGGTGCCTTGAAAGCTGTTGTTTCGAGGCTTCGGGGACGGCTCCATCCTTGGTTCCCCTTACTTGACTCAACATGAGTTGGTCTTGTAAAGTGACCATACATGGACTCAAAATCATAAGTGTTTGTCGGGAACACTACCTTCCTGAATGAAGGTTGACTTTGATCAGCCTTTCCTTTTCCTTTCACAGCTGTATTCTCAGCGGTCTTACTACTTTCAGCCTCATGACCAAGGCCACTAACCTTCGCAGGAGCAGAAAATCTTTCAATGATTAGAAGAATTGTTTTTGGTTTGGAGAAGCTTTCAACTATCTTCATTTCCACCACTAACTTTTCTTCTAATTCATTTATGAATTTCTCCTTAAGATTTAATAACTCGGAGGAGCTTTTAAGTTCATCTTTCAAGATTTGGACTTCTTCTTTGAGAGGAGTAAATTTTTCAATTTCCTCCCTCAAATCTGATTCCACCATCTTGAGAGATGCAATCTCTTTTGCTTGAGATTTGACTACCTTGCGGCATTTGTCAAATCCTTCCAAAACGGCTTTATACTAAGTCATTAATTCTGAATCTACCTCTGAAGAATAGCTTTCAAGATTTGGACTTCTTCTTTGAGAGGAGTAAATTTTTCAATTTCCTCCCTCAAATCTGATTCCACCATCTTGAGAGATGCAATCTCTTTTGCTTGAGATTTGACTACCTTGCGGCATTTGTCAAATCCTTCCAAAACGGCTTTATACTGAGTCATTAATTCTGAATCTACCTCTGAAGAATAGCATTCATTCGCATTGGAGTCAGTTTCAGATGCAGAAAGAAGAGTGTGCGAGTTTACCTTCCCTTCATAAGGCATGTCATAGTTTTTCGAATCTAAAATAAGCCCAAAATAGACTTCTTCATCTGAGCTTGACTTCCCTGAGTCACTGTCGCTAAGAGTCTAAGTCTTCTTTGCTAAGAAGCTCTTTTCTTCTTTCCTTTTTCTTTTGAAGGATTTCTTCTCTTTCTTCTTTTTGAATGGACATTCCGTACTTATATGTCCTGGCTTATTACAATAATAACAAATGATATCAGTCGAAATATGTTTGTTCGGTTTAGTTTTATACCTGTCGTTGTTGTGTTCCTTCTTGTGATGTTCATCATCACGTCTTGATCTTCTATGATCAGATGAGGACTGGCTTTTCCATTGGCTCCCTTTTCTGAGCAATTTCTTGAATTTCTTAGAGAGTAAAGAGAACTCTCCATCGGACATGTCTGAGCTTGATGAGCAAGCCACAGACTCATCGTCTTCATCTGACGAATGTGTCCTTTCAGATGATCTAGCTTTACCTCTTCTTGCCTCTTTGGCCTTCAGTGCCACGGACTTCTCCCTTCCAGAGGTCGAGCATCCTTCTTCTTCAGCTTTTCTAATACTCAGCTTTAGCTCATGTGATAGGAGCTTGCCAAACAAAATATGTGGCTCCATCGTAGCCAACTTTCCGAATTCCCGGATGGCAATTGCCTTGGTATCCCATTCTTTCGTCAGGGATCTCAAGAATTTGTCATTTAATTCTCCGACGGTGAATTCTCGATCATAATTTCTAAGACCGTTTACGATATTAAAGAACTTTTCATAAGTGTCTGAGATGGAGTCTCTCGGATCTTGCTTAAATGCTTCATATTCTTGATTCAGCAAAGATCGTCGATCATCTCGCACTTCTTCTGTACCTTCCATGTGAACCACTAGGGAATCCCACATTTCTTTTGCAGATTTGCAATGTATCAGATTTTGTAACATAGAATCATCCACTGCACCGGCAATGATGTTCTTTTCCTTTTTATCCAAAGAGACGAGAGCAATCTCATCCTTGGTCAAGTCCAGCATTTTCTTGGCTATTTGAATATTAGAATTAATTGAAGAAGGTTTCATGGGGACATGAGGGCCTTCTTCCACAATCTGAAAAATTCTTGGATTGGTCGCTTCCATGTAGAACTTCACTTTTTCCTTCTACATGGGGAAGTTCTCTTTATTGCAGACTGGCAACTTGACGGAATCCTTGGATTTATCCATTCCGGACATACTGTATCTTGCAACAAGACTTAGAGATCTTGTTCAAGGTGTTAGCCTTTTAATGAACAACCTCCTCTGATACCAATTGAAAGTATCTAGTTGCAACCTAAATCACCTAGAGGGGGGTGAATATGTGTTTTCTATATCTTTTTGTGGAATTAAAAATAGAAGAAGTAGAGCACACAGAAAACCAAAGAGCACAGTACACACAAGGATTTATAGTGGTTCCCCGTACTTGGGTAGTCCACTTTGCACCTCACCTATCTAGCACGGCCGGCTAGACTAGGCTACTTCACCAACTCGGATTATGAATAATCCTACAACTCTGAGTCAAACTCCTACAAAAACTCGGAGCAAACCACTCCTACTAAAAACTCGGAGCAAATCACTCCTACTAAAAACTCGGAGAACAATCTTCTCCTACTCAAACTCGGAGCAAACAACTCCTACAAAAACTCGTAGGAAAATCTCCTACAAGAATATGTAAAAGATTTTTACAAAACTTTAGATTGAAAAACAATCTTCTTGAAATTTTCTGGAGACTTGACTTGATCAGATCTGAAAATGATAGAACTTCTTCTTCCTTGAAAGAATAAAAAATCTGGATCTAGAGAGAGGAAGAAGAAACCTTTTCTTGAAAGCTTGATCTGAACCATAGAGTCGACTGGATCAAAATGAGAATGAATCTTTTATTTGTGTTGATCTTGTTGACTGCTCTTGGCGATGAAGAATCGCAAAACACTTTCTTGTTGGAGGAGAAGAACTTGCGTGAGAAATAATACCAGCCAACAGAACAAGAGAGAAAAATAATATGTTTAAAATAATTGCACCATTAGCCTTGACCGAATAATCCAAAGGGATTATATAGAGACCTCCTTTCCAACGGCTAAATGAAATAATTAAGGAAGATATTTCTTTTTATGGCTGTAGCAAGAAATTAGGAATATGTAATCTTTCTTCAACGGCTATAATCAAGAATTAAGGAATAATATATTCTCCAACGGCTGTCTGCAAGAATGAAGGAAAATATTCCATGAATACTGTACGCGGTGGAAGCATTAAATGGAATGCATTTGAAAAACGAAGCAGCGCCAGCGCAATTTCAGCGTCTGTTAAAATTTCGTCGAATGGAACAGCGATCGACGAACTTCCTTCCTTTCGTCGAACGGAGATCGACTAGCGTGATCGACGAAATTATATATAAACAGCGGTCGACGAAATATAAGCAAACAGCGATCGACGAATTATATAATTACTGCGTTTGACGAACTGCTAATAAGCTGCGTTCGACGAAATGTCTTCAGCTAACAGCAAACCAGAGATTGATGAACTACATTCACTTAGTCGAACAGCGCTCGACGAAATACTTCAGTTCGTCGAACGGGGATCGATGAAATGCCAAAGCTCTGTGTTCGACGAACTGCTTCAACTAACAGCAAACCAGAGAACGACGAAGTATATTTACTTCGTCGAACGACGTTCGACGAATTCTTGTGGTCGACGAAATCTTGCGTTCGACCAAATCTTGCGTTCGACGAAATCTAAATACTTAGAAGAAAAATATTTCTTCCTTCTTTCTTCCAGCAACTTTCTCTTAGCAGCAACTTTCTCTTAGCCTTCCTTTGTGCTTGAATATAAAGTACACCCCAATAGAGAGATTTCACATAAGTTAACACTTTGGTCTATGCCATGAGGAATTACATAGTATAGTCATGTGTTTAACAACTTATTGAAACCTGACATTGGTTTGTACTTAACCATTTAGAACCTACAAACACATAACTGAAAATAACATCAAATACAACTCAATTCAACTTAGTTCAAAGGAATACTTCTTCAAATCAAGGTAATTGTGGCTACAATACCCAACATGAGGTAATTCGCCGTCTTGTGCGTGGCGACTAGGTCGAGGGTAGATCTAGGGGGTGGCTAGAGGCCTTATCTGGTGTTAGATAGGCTATAGCCAACTGGTCCTTGGGAGAAGGACCGGTGAAACAACAAAATGTGTTTTTACATATTCTCGCCTTGATTTCTAGCGTTATAGAAATCAAACATTTGTGTATTCAATTTATTATGAAATAAAATCATGTTTTTAATGTTCTATTTAATTAATTTTATTTCCTCTTCAAGAATGTTTTAAATTTATATTTTTCATCAAAGTACTAAAATTAACATTTCTGTAATTATCTTTGAAATACAATAATCCTTTTCATTATCTCTGATTTTCTGGAATTGTATTTCATTTAAGATTTCATAAGAAAAATCAGTGTGGCAATCTTTTTGTGCTAAAGAAAATTTTCTGGAGAGCTAACGCCCAGCGTTAACACTTAACGCCAGGCGTTAGCAATAGTTAACAAAAAATTATGTTTCTCTTGTTTAAAAAGGAATCTTCAATAAAATCTTTTTTGAGATATCAAAATATATTTTCTTATATAATATTCCTAAACTTCAGTCACAAACTCTGATATTTTTAATTAAGAATTAAAATTCCATAAAACCCTTATTCACCCCCCCCCCCCCCCCCCCCTCTAAGGGCGCCGTAAGATCCAACATCTACCACTGCCATCAACCGGGCCACATCCGTATCAACTGTGTTGGAACCTTAGTTTTGATTTGAGTTAGGATTCACCTTTAGTGTCTAAGTTTATATCATAACATATATTATAACTTAGATTAAATATCATTAAGAAAGAAAGCTGAAAATATACATATATATAATAGGCTGAAAATAATATATATATAATATAAATAATATACTGAAAATATATATATAATTAATAGGCAGAAAATAATAAGAGAGAAATTAAAAATACATAAGTTCTCTGCGTTTGTCGAACGACGCTCTGCGAATGTCGAACGACGATCGACAAATTATATTATAGCAGCGCTCGACGATCCCGCCTCAGCTCAGCGGTCGACGAACAGATTATATCAGCGGTCGACGAATCCTGCGTTCGATGAACTCGAGTCTGCGTTCGACGAATATTCAGCAGAAGTTCAGAACAGTAAATTTAATGATCCGGTCGACGAATCAAATGATGAGCTCGACGAATTTCTGCAGCATTAATTTTATATCTGGTAGCTCGACTAAAAATATCATATATGCTGACAGATTTATTTATAAAGCAATATTTATTATTTCTATATATATTGCTGATCTGACATTACAGCGTGCAAGCATTTAATGTTATAGCCGTTGGCAGCAGAAATAATAAATGTTGTAGCCGTTGCAGCAAGCAAAAGAAGGAAAGAGGATAGCTCGAGGATCTGCTAAATAAAAGAAATATTATTTCTTTCCTCTTTGGTCGGCAAGGATTCAAAATCAGCTAGGAAAGAGGACAACTTCTATATACGACAGCTGGAGTCAACTTATTATACAGCAGATAATAAGCAGCAGATCATTTTATTACATTAGAATATATTACAGCAGATTTTATATAAGATATAACCAGTTGTTCTCTCTCGACAGATTACATACATATATATATTGCTGTACAGATTTCATATTACAGATAGAATATATATTAACACCCTCTGTACAGGAAAACGAGAAGAAGAAGAGAAAAAGAAGAACAGAGCAAAAAGAAGAAGCAGATCAAATATTATATTATCTTCTTTTTGCTAAAACTCTTTCTTGCAGATCATACATATCCTGAGACACCAAACACTATCAATTGCTCAGGATCTAAACTGCAAGAAGAAGAAGAAGTGGTTTTGCAATCAAGAGAAGGAGCTCCATCCAAAAGCTGTCATCTATTCTAAATCAGACATGGGGAGCTCTCTTCAACATCTTCATCAAGTGTCTTCTCAGCCAAGAGAAGAACAACATAACTTTTCTGTTTTCTTTTATTTCTATCCCATCTTGTAAAGGGTTAAAACTCCCTTCAAAAGTTTACTCTCGGTGACAGGCCACCTTAACAAAAACCTGCAGCTTGGTTTATAAGCACCTGATCAAAAGCTTATAGGTGAATTGGGCACCTGATCAAAACTCCTAGTGGATTCCTACCAAGGGTGGTAGAAGAGTAGACGTACCCAGATTTATTGGGGAACTACTATAGCTCCTTGTGTCCTCTGTGATTGTTTATTTCTTTGTGCTGTGTTGTGTGATTTTATTTATTCTGTTTTTATTTAATCACTCTGCTTACACATATATATAACACTATTTTTAATTCCGCAAATAAAACTAAGGGAAAAAGTTTTAAACTCTATTCACCTCCCCCCACCCCTCTAGAGTTAACTTAAGATCTAACCTCCACTTTCAAACTGCCCTCAGAGAGCTCCATCACCACCTCCAGCACCACCTGCTCAGCAGCTTAGGGGTCGAGGCCGAGGATGTGGTCGAGGCCGAGGATGTGGCCGTGGTCGAGGATGTGGTCGAGGTCGAGGATGTGGCCGAGGCCGAGAATTTCACAAAGCAGACCGCAAATAGGATAGACATCAGATGTATGCTCTAGATCTTGCTCAACCCCAGAACCCGGAGAGGGTCATAGCATGTATGCTAGTATTTTAAATTCTTTTCAATTCTTAGATTGTAGAATTGATATAGAACTGCTAGAAGTAAAAAAAACTTAGCCACCTAAAACTTTACAACAAATTTAGGAATATTAATTGTATGCGGCAAGCCTACACATACCTTATTCGACACGGGGGCATCACATAACTTCATATCGGAAGACTTCATCAAGGACTTGGACCAAGTTCGACATTATACAGGAGTCACTAGGAGGGTGTGTCTTCCCAATGGGTCAGAGATTGAATCAACAACAAAATGCCTTCTGAAGGTGACCATCGAAGGCCTAACACTCGAGGCTCCGGCTTGAAGATGTTGGACCTCGATCTTGTCTTGGGAATGGCATGGCTCTCCTGAACCATGCCCAGATTGATTGCCCGGCAAGGAAGGTCGTGCTAAGATACGATAACACCTACGTGACCTTTGAAGGTACTATCACGGTCTCCCGTTATTTACTTTCCTATTCAGACCATCAAGGCCCACCTACAGGGGGACGAAGTTTATTTGATATGCTTCGAGATGATGGAAACTGAAACTTCTCTAACCAATATTCCCGTTGTTCGTGATTTTCCTGACGTGTTTTTGGAGAAGCTACCCGGGTTACCACCGCATAGGATGAAAGATTTTCAAATCCAGTTAGTATCGGGAGCGAGACCAGTATCTAGAGCTCCGTATCGGATGGATCTGAAGGAACTGACAGAGTTCAGAAGCCAACTGCAAGAATTAGTGGAAGCGAGATTCATTAGGCCAAGCTCATCACCGTGGGGAGCCCCGGTGTTGTTCGTACAGAAGAAGGATGGGTCCATCAGGCTGTGTATTGATTATAGGGAGCTGAAAAGGTTGACGGTGCAAAACATGTACCACTTACCAAGGATAGATGAGCTATTCGATCAACTCGAAGGAGCGCACTAGTTCTCAAAGCTAGACTTGAGATCAGTATATTACCAACTGCGAATCCGGGAGGAAGATATTCCGAAGATAACATTCAGCAGTCGTTACGGTCTTTATGAATTCACGATAATGTCATTCGGGCTCACGAATGCTCCCTCAGCGTTCATGAGTCTAATGAACCGCGTATTCGAGACCTATCTTGACGTCTTCGTTATAGTATTCATAGACGATATTCTTATCTATTCGAGGACGAAAGAAGAACATACCCAGCATTTGGCACTCGTATTGCAGAGGCTCCGAGAGCATAAGTTGTATGCCAAATTTAGCAAGTGTCAGTTCTGGTTCAAGGAAGTAGCCTTTCTGGGACACATCATCAGTGGGGAAGGATTAGCGGTAGATCCGGCAAAGATTTAGGCAGTGCGAGACTGGCCCCACCTGAAGACGGTTTCTGACGTGAGGAATTTCCTAGGACTTGGCGGTTACGCCAATGGTAGACTGCCTCGGCGATTTTCTCCTCTTCTAGCTGATACTCCAACCGTCTAGACGACACAACTTGTTTAGACGATATTGCTAGCGCGTCGCGTTAGAGATAGCACTAGAGGTAGGCTATCTCGACGATATGCTCTCGACGATATGCTACTTCCATCCGATACTTCAGTCATCGAGTCAATATAGGCCTTCAAGTCGATATTGCTAGCGCATCGCGTTAGACCTAGCGACAGCAGTAGGCTGTCTCGACGATATTTGCCTTAGACTTAAGCAAGTCCAGTCGTCTTGTGTAATCCAAGCTAGTGTGCAGCGTTATCTCTAGCACTGGCGGTAACTCACAACGTTGAGTTCCAACACGACTTCACACCTATAAACCTGCAGACAATACCCAAAGCATGTTTGATCAAATACAACTTCGGATTTGTAGTATCAAACCCGAGAGATGCAGAATGCATGTTCCAACAAACTCCCTCTTTTAATAATAGCAAATCTTGTTCATGAGATATACATCATACCGAACAGAATAGATAGTGGTATAGTGTAAATATGAAAAATAATGTAATGTGCACATGTTTATATATGAAGATACCACTTAAAATTTAATATGAGAAACATGTTGTGTGAACTTGCTCTAGTGGAACGACTCCCCCTTACATGTGTGATCCCCATATCTATGTGCTTGGATTAAGAGTATCACCCCATATAGGTGATCTTCCCTAAATGACTAGCTCATGAACATTCTATTCTCCCCCTTTGATATTATCAAAAGGGATGGGTATGATCAAAATATTTCAATTATAGAGGATGCAGTGGAATAAGCATGTAAAACAGAATACAAACATAAAGATACGCATGATAAATTAGAGAATTTAAAGAACATGGGTCAAAACACGGAGGAATCAAAATACGCATGAACTTGACAACACTTTTTATTACTTGTTATATATAAAACTAATCATAAGTTTTGGACACAACACACGAATCAAAATACACAAGATATGTCATACAATGTTATGTGATTTTATTGAATTAATACAAAGCAATATCGCATGTGTCATGAATAGTAATCATGTATCCATACATTCGTGCGATAGACGTGTAATGTAGTTTTAGTCCAATTCTTATGCATGAAAGTGTTAGATAAAGCAATGACATGTGTATGTGCAGCATCAAGAAGAAAATAACATCAAGTCAAATTAATCATTAGTACATGCTATAACTCAAGCAATCTATATGCTAACACAAGAGGAATAAAGTGATAAATCTATATGCAAGATTAGAGCTAAGGACACTATCATATTTTTCAGTTTCTGCACAAGATCGATAAGATTCGTTTCACCAAGGTGCTCAAACTCACAATGCTCATGAAGACTTATCAGAAGCGTGAGTAGTGCTTGGGGGGTATCTTTGTTAGCTTTATTAATAGCATATATCATTTATAATTTTGCGTACTATCAAATTTATATATATCAAGGACCCCGAATCTATAGAAATCCCCACATAGATAGATGCACTTTAATATGTATACAATAAAATCATAGCAATATTGTTTCGGCCCAAGGTTCTAAGCTCTATATAAGGACAAATGAACTACGTGATATTGATTCATCAAGTCATTCCTAGCGAGTTTATACAATATCACGAGTCGTATAAGTACGCATTGACATTTCTACTTAGTGCACTCTCTAAATATGTGTGAATCGCGAGGAGTCATTATTTTACCTAAATCCTCACACATGCCTAGAGGCATATAAACATACAGTACATATCATGTAGCACTCAATATCTAATACCTACAGATTAAGACATTTCATGACAAGGCATACAATGTAAACAATGATTATCATTCCTAAATCAAATACTATATATAATCTTTATGCTTTAAGTTCACGTCATGCATGCTCCAAACGAATGATTTTATCATTTTTTTCTCAATTAAAAGAGGAAGAATAGCAAAAGCAAAAAACATATTTTTTGTAAATTTTTAAGTTTTCAAATTTTTATTTGATTTTCAATTATTGAAAACAAAAATGAAAGAAAATAAGCAGTACACAAAACAAAGACAAGAGTAAAAAAATATATTTTTGCGTTTTTGAATTTGGTTTATAATTTTATATTTGATTTTTGAAATTACAAAAAAAACGTAAATAGAACAACCAGTGACAGGAAAACAGCAAAGACACGTTGAACAAAAAAATCAAATGAACCGATGAAGGTTGTAGTGAAAAACAGCTACCGCCTGCGGTACCATACAGCCTAGTGGTATCTCACATATGCGTAATTTTTTGCATAAACGACCCAGATATTGTGATTTTTCGCTTTTAATTTTTCTTGATTTTGTATGCACGTTGTAGTACCTATCTAATGCAATGAAAAAATCAAAGAAAAACACGAAAAAAGCATGCGTCAAGAAGGGGTTTTGTGAAAAATCTGCAAGTTGATTGTCGGTGCCAATAAAGCTCACTCTCATGTTCTCCTTCTTGATATGATCTCGAATAAAATGATGGCGCACATCTATGTGTTTAGAACGAGAGTGATGAATCGGATTGTTCGTTAAATCTATGGCACTCTTGTGTTCGCACCTAAGTTCAACATTTTTAAATGTTAGACCGAAGTTCTCTAACGTTTGTGACATTCATAGTGTTTGTACGCAACAACTTCCTAAGGTTATGTATTCGGCCTCAGCCATGGAGAGAGCAACAGAATTCTGTTTCTTACTCGACCATGAAACTAGTGTTGGTCCTAGGAAGTGACAAGTGTCACTTGTGCTCTTGCGATAGAGTGAACAACCAGCATAGTCTGAGTCGGAATATCCATGGAGCGTGAATGTGTCGTTGTGTGTGGATACCATATACTAAGATTTTGAGTGCCTATAAGATACCTAAAGATATGTTTAACAACTTTAAATGAGACTTTTTAGAATTGGTTTGATATCTAGCACAATGGCACACCGCAAACATAATATCTGGTCTATACGCACTAAGATACAAAAGTGATCCAATCATACCTCGATATACCATTTGGTCCACTGAAATATCACTTTCATCTTTTCCTAATTTGAGTGATGCACTCATTGGAGTCTTAACTTGTTTCAAATTCTCAAAACCAAATCGCTTAAGCATATCCTTTACTATTGTCTCCAAAGGTCACCATGCCTCCTTTCTTCTTCTCCAGGCTAGCGAACTTTTCTTCATCTCATGTCATGTGTTTGGAACACCCAGAGTCTAAGTACCACATGTTCTCCTTGTCCTTAGCCTGTCAACACACCTAAAAAGAAGATGAGAGTAAAGATCTGGTTACCCAAGTTGTTCCACTCATAGTGTAGGTAGAAGACTTTGGTGCCCAGATTTGCATTTCTTTATTTAGACATTTCCTCATGCATGAGCTAGAAGTATGACCAAACCTTTTACATTTGGCGCACTTGGTGTAAGCGGTGGAAGCCGCCCTTTATGATCGCTAGGCTCACGCTTGAGGAAGGGGACGAGCTTTCAGAGCTAGCAGATTTATTTTTCGTTTTCTTATTTTGAAATTTCTAGTTTGTTGGAGAGCGGTTACCGTCAGAGGTAGTACTAGCGCTTGGCGGTAACTGTCCGTTATTGTATCTCAGCCCAAACTTTCCAGATCCCTGACACTGAGGTCCCAGTAGCATATTAAGTGATTTCTGTCCAATCCTAAATTTTTGGATGGCACAGATCAAGTCCTGGATCCTAGCTTTCAAAAGCGGTGTTTTCCGTAACAAGCATCACGCACCCGTTTGCAAACTATTTTTTTACCATCTTCAATGCGGCCAAGAGAGATCTTAAGCCTTTTTCCAAATCCTTCCTCTTTTGTATGAGTTTCGAGTGAGGAGGAAGTCATAGAGAGGCTTTCTTTTAGCTCTTCAATTGTAGCCAGCGAGTGAGTGCACTCTTGGCATTTGATTTTCTCTTTTCAACATTTTTTTAGATCATTAGATGAATCTTTTAAAAAAAAATCATTTGTTTGTTCACAGACTTCAAAAAACTATTTTCATCTAATAGATTATCTAGTTTATCACACATGCTGTCATATAAATCATACAATTCTTCATAAGGAGTTATCTCAGTGTCACTATGGACACTGGATTCGCAGTCCGACTCGTTATGATGCTTTACCATGAGACACAAATTTGCCTCTTCCTCACTACTCGATCTAGAAGTGCTTGATTCGTCAGATGAAGTATCACCCCATGTTGACGCCTTCAGCACCTTCTTTCCCTTGTTCCGATATTTCTTCACCTTTTCTTCCTTCAGATATTTTGGACATTCTCTCTTAATGTGACCAATTTTGTGACAGTGGAAGCACTCTGGAGTGGTCTTTTCATCATCACTTTCCACCACCTTTGACGGCTTGTTCCAGCTTCATTTTTCTTCAACACCGTTCTTCATGAATCTTCTGGATTTTTCACACCTCTTAGGGTTCCTCATGAATTGTTTGAACCCTTGGGCGCACATGTTTTCTTTGTTATCAGTTTCCCCAGTCACTTCCTTTTCACTAACCGCCTTTAGTGTGAGTGTCTTTTTCTTTTGCTTACTGGGATATTCTTCGGCTTGAATTTTCAGTTTGAGCTCATGGGTTTTCAAATTCCCATTGAGACTCTCTATCTCCAGGGCACTGATGTTGTGAGATTCAGCTATGGTGGTCACTTTTGGATCAAACTGCAGAGGGAGGGATCGCAGGATCTTCCTCACCAAGTCTCCATTCGAGAAAGACTTTTCGAGAGATCTCGAGGCATTGACGATCTTTATGAAGCGAGTGTACATACTGTCCACCTCCTCATCGATCTCCATTCGGAACTGTTCATATTCAGATTCGAGTCGGAACAGCTTCGACTCCTTTACCTGTGAGGTACCTCCATGTGTTAGTTCTAGTAATCGCCAGATATCATATGCAGTTTCACAGTTGCAGATTCTATTAAATTCAGTTTTATCTAGTACACAAAATAGAGAATTCATGGCTTTTGCGTTATTAGTGCATCTCAATTTATCCACATCATCCCACTTGTCGTTAGGTTTAATCAGCATTTGTTCTCCTATCGTGACAGTGGGTGCAGTGTATTTTGATTCAACCATGGCCCATACATCCATGTTTTGAGTCATCAGAAATATCTTCATGCGTGTCCTCTAGTGACTATAATCACTCCCCATAAACAGTGGGGGTCTAATTACTCCCTGCCCCTCAGGAAAGGCATGATTATAGTTGGTCATCTTACTTCAAGATTTTAATCTCTTTTCGAAGTAACCTCCTCTGACACCATTTGTTGAATCTGGTGGCGAACCTTAGAGGGGGGTGAATAAGATTTTAAAGGATTGTTGGAGATTTAAAAGATACTGCAGTCGGAATACGCTTTCTGGATGCTAGCGTTGAGCGTTAGTGGTACCGTCAGCGGTATCTCACAGAAACCGTATTCTCGTCCTACATTGGATCGATTCAATCACAGACAAGACACACTTCATAGACAGAATGAATTGTGAATCACAAACATAAACATGATTTCATTGAACGATTAACAAATGATTACAATTACAAAACTAGATCTCCATGACGCCGGAGATCGTAGGCGGAGATTAGAAAACTCTTTTAGTTTATATACTGACCCTCCCCCAGAGGACCAGTTGGCTCTCTCCCTTCTCCCCGAAGGTCTTCTAGTCGGCCCTCTCCCTTCCCACCTAGAAGATCTTCGAGCCCACTAGATCTCCCTGATCTAGACGTCCTCCCCGGACAATTTCTCACGGGCTCCTCCCCGGAATCCGACGACCTCCCCGGTCGATTTCTCCACACATGATACAATAAAAATGAAAGAGAAGAAATAAAGATCAAAGAAGATTTGCTCCCTCAAAGTGTATATCTCCGGAGGCGGTGAGCGGTCGGCGCTTTTGATCCTCGTTCCTTGTACGCTCGTTCATTCTTCGATTCTCATTATATTCTCGCTCTTCGATGATCTTCTTCATTCTTACTTTAGGGAAAGAGTTCTCCTTGAATGATGGCTTCTTGCTGTAGAGACGGCGTGATAGCCTTCTGTCTTTCCAGGGTTCAAGAGCAATACGTTCAAGAGAGAAAAGAACAATTTTATACAAAGTTACAAAAGTTACCATCGGTGGTATCGTTAACGCCAGGCGGTAGGTTCATTTAAGAGTTTTCTCCAGCCGTCGTGCTTCATGTTAGGAAGGTGGCATACCTTTCCTTTGTCGTCAAAGTTTGCGCGGAGCGGTAGCTCTAGCGTGGAGTGGTAGCACTAGCGTGGAGCGGTAGTCGCGCTTGTCTAAGAAACTTGAACAGCTAGTCGTCTGCAGAGAAGGATGGTGGCAGAACATTCCTTGTACATCAGAGTTACCGTTGATAGTACTATCTACCGCAAAGCGGTAGTAACATTTCCTTTTATGTTTCCCGCGACTCACTTCCGTTGAGCGCTTGAATCACTGACGTGGACTTCAGGATAGCGCAGCGCGTTAGTTGTAGTGCACGGCGGTAGTCGTCTAGCTGATATGATGCTCTTGTAGCCGATACTCCAGTCGTCTAGCTGATATGATGCTCTTCTAGTTGATACTCCAGTCGTCTAGATGACACAACCTGTCTAGAAGATATTGCTAGAACTTCGTGTTAGGGCTAGCGCTAATGGTAGTCTGTCTCGACGACATTCTCCTCTTTTAGCTGATACTCTAGCCATCTAGACGACACTGCTTGTCTAGACGATATTGCTAGCACGTCGCGTTAGAGCTAGCGACAGCGGTAGGCGGTCTCAACGATATGCTCCTTCCAGCCGATACTTCAGTCATCCAGTCGATATGCGCCTTCAAGTCAATATTGCTAGCACGTCGTGTTAGACCTAGCGCCAGCGGTGGGCTGTCTCGACGATATGCTCTCAACGATATGCTCTCGACGATATTTGCCTTAGACTTGAGCAACTCCAATCGTCTTGTGTAATTCAAGCTAGCGCGCCGCGTTATCTCTAGCGCTGGCGGTAACTCCCAGCGTTGAGTTCCAGCACGACTTCACACATGTAAACTTGCACACTATACCCAAAACATGTATGATCAAATACAACTTGGGATTTGTATTATCAAACCTGAGAGATGCAGAACGCATATTCCAATACCCTCCATGAACACAATAAGAGAATGTCACATCTCTTTTGTTGTCTTGCAGTGAATCAAATTCTGGAATATATAATCATCAATACAACTAACCAAGATGTTCTTAGCCCTCTTGTCCATGGTGACTAAGATGATTTCATCATTAATCATTTCATTACATTTCTTGGTAACTTGTCTGGCTGGATATATTGTTGAAGCTTTCATTGGGATGAAAGGACAATCTTCAACTGTTATGAAAATTCTTGGGTCAGAGGCTTCCATGAAGAGCTTGACCCTCTTCTTCCAAATACCAAAGTGCTCTTTTCTACAGATGAGTAATTTCATAGAACTTAGTTCCTTGAAACTTCCCCTTGAAGTCATGGTGATTAGACTTTGAATCCTTTTTTAGATCTTGTTCAAGCTGTTAAACTCTCTTTGAACAATCTCGCTTTGATACCACTTGTAAAATATAAGATAATCTAATCTCCACCTAAGGGGGGGTGAATATGTGATGTCTGCTTTTAAATCTAATTGCGGAATAATAAAAGAATAAAAAGGGCAAACACAGAAAGCACCACGAACACAGAAAGTTATAGTGGTTCCCCGAGTTGGGTAGTCCACTTTCCCCCCTTCGCCTATCTAGTAGTGTGCTAGTCTCAGCTTATTCAACCAAAACACCTCAGATCCGCAGATCTTACAACTAGGAGATAAACTCCTACCTCAGGGATATTAGTCGATCCCCTACAACGAATCCCCTAGCTCAGAATCCTACACTTAGATTCACAGTTGGAATCCTACCTCAGGTTCAATCCAGAATCCAACCTTAGGTCACACAGGACCCTACCTCGGATCTCAAAAATAGGATCCTACAACTCAGAGTTTACAACTCCTACAGCTCAGATTCAATCTTGAGTCCTACCTCAGGCACACACAGAACCCTACCTCATGTCACACATGACCTTACACTCAGATCTCAGAGAGATCCTACAGAAAAATTAGAATAAGTATTGTTACAACTTTTCTTAGACTCAAAGAATAGATCTTGAATAAAAGAGTCTTCTTGGATGGATGATAACAACCTTCCTGGATTAGCAACAGATCTGAATATAATCTTCTTTGAAAGCTTGATCTGATCTAAACCTAGATATCAGAGAAAATGACTTGCTTTTGAGAGATTTGAGAGTGAATAACCTGGAGCAATCTTAGGAGCACTTGAGTTAATCTTTTGAGTGTCTCCTTCTTGATATTTTCTCTGCACTTGGAGTTTGCAATTGTTCTTCAAAAAACTATTCGATTGATTTGAAATCTTAGGATTAGGATTTTCCCTTCACTTCTCATATGTATTTATATGACTGAGGTTTCTAATGGTCGAATTGAAGAAACTTTACGTCAAAAATCTCTTTCCTTAAAGGACTAATCTGATTGTCACAATTGGCGGCGACAGAGATTTGAATTCCCGTGAAATGAACTGTCTCGACGATATGCAAGTTGTCTCGACGATATGCAAGCTGTCTCGACAACATTTTATCTCTTCACAATGACATTCGAGTCTTCAAGCCAATATTAACTCTTCCTGACTTGGAGCTAACTTCTAACAAAGATGCACATCCATCAATCAGATAAAACCTCATCTCGACAATACTTGTGGTCTTCAAGACGATATTTGACTTCAACACAACCACTGCCTTCAATCGATTGTTAAGGTTATCAAGATGACAGTTCAGCTTGTCAAGACGATAAGACTTAACACTTAGATTTGAGCTTTGTTTTGGCAACAGGGGAGCCATATCTAGACGATATGGACTTAAACTTTCTCAACTAAACATGCTACTAAATTGCCGTGTAGGCTTCTCGACGACATTTCATTCCGTCTCGATGACAATTGACTTAGAGTTCATTCCGTCTCGATGACAATTGACTTAGAGTTCATTCTGTCTCGATGACAATTGACTTAGAGTAATTTCATCTTTAATGAAGGACTTACAAACGATATTCATTTATCTTCACGATCTTTACTTAGCGTGAGACCTTCTTTATGAAAGACTTTCAATCAACAATATGATGTGTATAAACTACAGCTTTGTCAAGACGATAACTATCTTGTTGATCTTCTTCAAGATGATATTTGAATAACTGATACCTCTTCAAGACGACATCGTCTTGAATTGCGTATCAAGAAGATATTTGAGACTTTAGTTGTGAAGCTTCAAGATGATATCGTCTTGAAGCTTAAAGTTATCAAGACAATATGTCTACCTCTTCAAAACAATATGTCTACCTCTTCAAAACAATATGTCTACCTCTTCAAGACAATATTTGACTATCTTCCTGAATTCTAATCTTTTGCTCTATCCAACTTTCTAAACTTTTTTCTTGTTGTCTTTGAGTGAGTGATAAGTCTAACATAGTCTAGATCTTAAATCGACATGGTGTTTTGCACAATGAATAATTACATTGACAAAACTGTCTGATGACACTAAATCTAACCTTATGCTAGACTTGCACTATCTAATACCTGAAATCAACACAACTAAACACATGCATCAAATACAAAATGTGTTTATTCTTGACTTGAGAACTTCAAATCAAGAACATTGTGGGTAAAATTCCCAACACACACTGATGGACTTACGAAAAGAGTTAATCGCTGCTTAGGGCAATATTTACAAATATTTTCACACAATAACCCCAAAAAATAGTCTGAATACTTAAGCTTGGCAGAATACCATTTCAATACCTCGTTTAATACTTCGACCGGCATGACTCCTTTCAAAGTCATGTTCGACCGACCACCCCATGGGTTATTACATTACTGTGCAGGCATAACCAAGAATGAAGTGGTCGAGACGACACTCCAGGAAAGGGACACAATAAAACACCAACTCGAGAAAAATTTAGCAAAATCACAACACTGGATGAAGACAAACACTAATAAGCACACCAACAACACTCCCTCACGAGAATCGTCACCAGAAAATTAAACCTTAAATACTATGAGCCCTTCAAAATACTAGAAGTCATCGATGCAGCAACATACCGCCTGGACCTCCCTCCAAAACAAAAAATTCATCATGTATTTCACATGTCGCTTCTCGAACCATATCAAGGGAATCCCTCGTCCAACATCGCAGAGTTACCAACTCAAAGCTGGAACAACAATCCTTTGCATGAACCACTAGACATCATCAGCACTCACTGAATCCTCCAACAAGGATAGAAAATCTTGCAAAGACAAGTTCAATGGAAAGGATTATTGCCATCAGATAATATACATGGGAGGATAAAAAATAGCCGGAGAAAGACGGAGTTACTGCAAAAAAAAAAAAAAAGATGTGGGTTCTATTTCAAAAAGGTGATAAATCTTTAGGGACTGAGTTATCATTTTTTGCCCTGCAAGCTTACCATACCTATGATAGGCGTGGCCTACACAATAATTTCACCATACTTGGCTCTGCAAATATATTTTTAATATTCCTTTTCATTCACCAAGAAAAAATTTAAAACTTCCCATACAAAATCAACAAGTAATCCAAGCTACTAACTTTATATTTAATCTAATAATAATAATAGCTTGTTTGAAAATTTGACTTATCAATCACCAGAGGATCTGGACTGATTCATCTCAAATATATAGATATATAGCACCCATCTTCAAACATACAAGGATTACCCGGCATCAAACGCCCTCAGCATCAGAGTTTACGCACAATAACATGTCTTTCCCGCCGGTATTCGACCTCATCCCTCTGGTGCATTATCAGCAGAGCTCTCCTGATCTGAAACATGACAAGCATATGGTAAACTGGTAGGATGATAATAATAATGATGATGATGATGATGATGATGATGATGATGATGGAGAGTATAGCATATAAGAGTGCGAGTATAAAAGCGAAGCAACAGGCAAACTCGTCTTTACAATGGACTCGTTTATCCCCATTCTGGTGAGATCATCGATGAGGCGTCTTTCTGATAAATGGCTGCCAATGCCCATCCTTCTCTTTATTTGTGTCTCAGCTTGCTGCAAGGAAGATACCAGTGCAGAAAGATTAAGTAATCGACCCATTCACAGGCATATATTATTGAGGTTGCAAGAAAGTGCGAGGTTCCTCTTCTAACCTTGATCTCATTGGCCATCTCGGGAGTCAAATTCAAATGCTCATTTATACCGGATCGAGCGGCGTCCAAGGTCGAAACATTGAACAGCCTGAATGCCTCTTCTACGTGCTCTTGAGTGGCAACAGATGTCCTGAATCCAAAGATATATAGTTAGCCTGGGGCGAAGTACAAAATCAAGTTCCAACGGTCATTATATACCACAATATTGAGAAGAGGAAAAATAAACTAGCGGTTAAGAATAGTCTCAAATAGAAAATTAATACAAAGCTTAGGGCCCTGCCCCACCTATAAGGCTATAACCTATTGATCTTGGATCAGATGTAGTTGACGATTTTCATATTAATTAATGACTAAACAATCAAGTCAAATTGTGTTGAACAAAATTAACCTAACAAATATAAGACTGAGGACTAATCCAGGTGATTTAGAATAGGAAATATAATTCCAACAGATTCAAGCAATATATGTAGAGTGTTGTTATCCGCAGGCCAGTTTAGGCTAAACGCAGGCCACGATTTTAGAAAAAGGAATGCTTTTACCATTTTAAACCCACGGGCCCTAAAATGTCGTTGCTTCGCTCGAAGCTCTCCCCAGGTCGTTGCTCCGGTCGTTGCCGTCTCGCCGCAAATCGCCGTTGATTCCGTAAAAGCATCTCCCTTCCGATTGATCCTCCTGTCATTCCCAGGTTAGATTCTTCTTCCCGGTGCATCTAATTTTCCTGTCGCCTTCTCGTCTACAAGGGTGGAGGGATACTTGATTCTTTCCTTTTTGCTCATTTCATTGCCACATTCTCGTCCGCATCTAATTTTCCTATCGCCTTTTTGCTCCATTCTCGCCGCAAATCGCTCGTCGCGTGCAACAAACCCTAGTTTTTTCCTGATAACATTTCCTGTGTGCTTAACAATTCTTCCTGCTTAACAAAAATTGGTCACTAACTAGAGTTATCTCTTTTATTTGCAGGTTTGCTTAATATTTCCTGCTGCTTCTGGTTGATTTTTCACAGAGAAATTCCTCAGCATTTCTAAGCTCAGGTAATCAGAGAAATTGCTCAACATTTCCTTCCAATGTTGAATGCAATGTAAATGATAGTGTATGTTTGTTGTTTTGATTGATTGAATGGTGGTGAATTGTCATTTGCCAATCTGTTTTATTGGAAATGAATTTAGATGATAAGGTGTTGAGTATTGAAGGACCACCCCAAACCGTTAGTGTAGATGTTGCTATTCATTTCACTACTGATATGGAGTTCCCAAGCAAGGATGAGTTAGTTGAATGGGCTCGTAAGGTTGGTCATGGCTTTGTTGTTATCATTCAACGACTAGATAAGCTAACAGCGCGGGCAAGGCCTAGAATTTTACTTACTTGTGATAGAGTGGGTTTCCCTCGCCTTAGTCAATATAACAAAAATTTTGTTAAGAAAAAATTACGGAAGAGTAGCTCAAAACATTGTGGTTGTCCTTTTGCTATTCAAGGTCGAAAGGATGCAAATGTTAGTATTTGGAGAGTTGAAGTCATATCTGGTACTCATAATCACAATTGTGTACATCTTGAAGCTCACTATATGCGGTAGATTGGATGAAAGTGAAGAAGAAATTGTGCAGGATATGTATGCTTCTGGTGTGAAACCAAGAAAAATCTTATCTACTTTGAAGAAAAGAAATCCTAATAACAAAACAGCAATGAGGACAATATACAATCACAAGTTTAAACTGTATAAGAAAGAGTTGGATGACCATACTCCTATTCAATTTCTGTATAAGTGCTTATGTGATGCAGGTTATGTGAGTTATAATCATGTTAATGTCAATACCAACATCTTAGAAAGATTATATTTTGCTCATCAGACCTCTATTCAGTTGAGTAACTTGTTCCCAGATGTTTTTATTATGGATTGCACCTATAAAACTAATCGATACAGAATGCCTCTGCTTTCTATTGTTGGGTGGACATCAACCAATTTGTCTTTTTTTGCTGGGTTTTCTTTTATGTCGAATGAAACTGAGGCGAGCTATAAATGGGCACTTGAATGTTTTCATGGATCATTATATCCAAGTTTTTTACCAGCTGTTTTTGTGATTGACAGAGAGATTGCACTTATGAATGTCATCAAGTTAGTCTTCCCTTAGTCAAAAGTTATATTATGTCAGTTGCATATCAGTAGAAATATTTTAGCGCATTGCAAAGAAGGGAAGGAATGTGAGACCTTATGTGTATGACAAAACTTGGTAAATTCTCCAACAGTGCATGAGTTTAATTTGAGACAAAACTCTATGCTAACAACCTATGCAGATACATATCCAGAGGTTATGCGTTATGTTGTCACGACATGGATTGATCCTTACAAACACTGATTTGTGTCGGCTTGGATAGATACACTTTTCCATCTAGGCAACTCTACAACCAACCGTGTTGAGAGTGGCCATAGCAAGTTAAAAAGATTTTTGGAGGTATCAATAGGCAACTTGACTACGGTTTGGAGATCATTTCATCAAATGATAACTCTGCAGCACACTGAGATCAAAAAATCATTTACCAAAGCATTATACAGGTAAATAACATGTTTAGTGGGTCTTTGTATTCCAATTTAGTTGGTTTTTTATCTATTGCTGCCCTAGATATTATGAAAAGGGAAGAAGAACTTGTACGGTCAGGGTATCTAGAGGCGCAAGATTGCACAGATAAGGTAAGGAACACCCTTGGTTACTAAATATCTTGCGATGCGCTTTGATGATAATTAAACAGATGTCTCACTTGTTATTACAATTTTGTGTCTCTACTCTATTACAGTTGGGTCCTCTAGCAGAATTTTGAGCCTTCATCCTCTACTTGGTGGCAAGCTAAATTTTGTTCATATGTTTCTACTTTTGCTGATACAACATTTGTACGGTTGAGCCTCTACTTGCTAATACAATTTTGTGCCACTGCTGATACAATATTTGCTGGACAAGGTGAATTTTGTGTCATTATGACAGCATTACAAATCCTACAGGTTTTAGCATTTTGTGTCATTAATTGCCACTACAGATAAGCTGAATTTTGTGTCATTATGAATTGTGTAATTTTGATGATATTTGTTGCTATCCCAACCATCTCCAGCTTTTATAATTCTGCACTTTTTGTTGGAGTTGGGAAGCAAGGTTTTTCTATCTTTTATAGCCATCTGGGTAAAGAATCTCCAGGTTTTGACTAGCCATCTTTTATAGCCATCTAATTTTTTTATCTTTGATTATCGTTAGGTTAAGGCTTGTCGCTTTCTCTTTTGTACTTTGTTTTATGGTGCTTATGACCATGTCCAAAAGCAGGTTGCACTCGTGATAGAGCCCAAGGATAAGGAATCTTGCTCTATGTACAAGCAGGCTTTGCAGTTACTTACACAGGCCTTGGAGGTATGGCCTAATGCAAATGTCAAGTTCAATTATCTAGAGAAGTTGCTGGGTAATATGCAGTCTAATGCAAATGTCAAGTTCAATTTTAGATTCCTGAACCCTGTTTCAGCAAGATGTTAGATGCCGGCAAGTCACTATGCTCATTGTTGAAGATGGTTTTTACCACTTTCCCTCTTGAAGCAGCCAGTACATCTCACGATGTGAAGGTTTTATATCAGAGGGTTGCTGATCTCATTTCAATAGTTATGGTTTTTCCTAACTTCCTTTATGTTTCATTTCAATAGTTATTTTGATGCTAATTTTCATATATTCTCATTTCGATGCAGGTATTTTGATGGAGCTTCCGAAGAACTTTTAATTTTTAGTTTTGGTTCATTTTGCGTTTTCATTGTCAAAATATGAGTTGAATTGCTTTGGGTCACATGTTTCTTTTGATGCTTTTATTAAGTAAGGATTTGTTAAGTTTCAACTGAATGATGTGCTTAATTGTCTATTATGAATGCTCTATTTGGCTTGATGAGTTATAGAAAATATGTATTTGGTTTTTTAAATTGGCCTGCATATATGAAATTTGGCCTACATGAACAATTCTTTGGCCTGCACATATTCATGGCCTGCATAAAGCCATAAGCGATATGCATATAACATTGCTCTATATGTATGTAGCAGTTTGTGTAGTAGTAAAAATCACGACAAACAGTAATATGCCTACATTACAGCAAAGACGTGCCCATATTGCAAGGGAAGCGTGCACACATAGCCGCTGAAGCGCAGGCATGAGCACATTACAGTGGAGGGGGAGCATAATCTGACTGCATGAAATATGAGATACTACTAGATGGAACATAGTTGGGGTATCATACAAGAGCAGATTAGATTGTTCTAGTCACCCAGGATGGCTGAGATCATGTTGAAATCATTTGGCACAGGAGATGATGATGATTAGGCAAGGTTGATGGTGTAGCCAGGTTGGTTGGGAAGTTGGGTGAAGGTGATTTGAGCAAAAATGTGAGAAGATAGATAACATGAGATAGGACAGAAATTCTATTGAAATGGAGGAAATTGTGCAAGTATGCAAAATTGTATCTTGTAATTTAACTCTAACTAGTGAAGTATCTCTATGTGCGGCTGTGGGGGGAGCGCACCAAATCACATACATCTTGTCTCATGTTTTTCAAGTATTTTTCTTGCAGTAAATTTCATTCCATTTATAATTATCACCATTGCTCAAGCGGCGCACTTTTTCCTCGAAAAAAACTGAAAAAATACTTCATGTGCTAGAAGCTAAACACCCTACACGTGAGATAAATGTTGAGAGTAGTCTAACATTTGAAAACTAATGTAGGATTGTGGACTTAATATAGATCATAGGCCCCACTACTATAACCAATTGGTTTATGATTGAATGCTTAGGTTCTAATACAGCTCTCAAGACGCCCAATTAAAAAAATCCAAGTTGAGAGGACGTATTAAGAATAATCTCACAGAAAGAAACTTGTCAACCCTTGTGCACTTTATAACTGTTAGATGTATTATGTAATATATTGTATATTCAGGTGGTAGATCCTCTTAGGCTCACCTCTAGGTGTTGGGAACCTCTCTTGTGTATATATATATATGTATCCTTTTTAATGTGAATAAACAGATCTCTATTCCTATCATGGTATCAGAGCTAAGGAAAACCAAACCCTAGCTTCTCTTCCCGAACGCGCTGATCGGTGTCGATCCCGTCTCCATCCATCGCTGATCGTCGTCGATCCCGTCTCCCGCCTCCATCGATCGCTTTGCCTCTCGATCTCGATCCCGCTCGCAGGATCGCTGCTCCCGCTCGCGCCGGTTCTCGTTCGCTGCTCCTGCTCCCGCCGGTTCTCGTTCGCTGCTCCTGCTCCCGCTCGCCCATCTGCTCTCTTGGCCGGCGGTTCTTGCCTCCCCAAGCCGACAACCCTCTTCTCTTCCTCAAGGTCGGCGACCTCCTTCTCTCCAAGGGCTCGTCAGCCACCTCATCTCCTTGGGCCGAGCACCTCCAGCATCCCTTCCCTCTTCCTTTTGGCCGGCAGTTGAAGGAGGGACAGCCGAGGGTTTCTCCCTCCAGTCGTTCGATCCCAGCCCTTGCCTGTTCCCCTTGCTGATATCGTTGCAGACCTCGTGCCGATCCTGTGCAGATCCCGTGCCGATCCTGTGTCGATCCAGCCCCGACATCCTCGGTTGATTTTCTCGATGGCCTCAGGTGCTCGTCCTCCTCTGACACTTTCTGCAGCTCAGTCCGGTGTTTCTCGCCGCCCGCCTGCCCGCTGTCACTACTGTCAGTGCCTTGGTCATGTCAGATCTGAGTGTCGCAGGCTTCAGCGGGCACAACAGTCTTCTCTGATTTGCTCTTCTGCCTGTCTCTCAGCCGGCTGCCTCCGCCCCTGCAGGTATCTCCGCCTCCGATTGGTTGCTTGACTCTGGAGCCTCTTTTCACATGACCTATGATGCTACACGCCTTTTGTCATGTCAGCCCATTACTCCTGCCCTTAGTATCATGGTAGCAGATGGCACCATTCACCCCATCACCAGTCGTGGCCTCCTTCACACCACACATTTTCACATTCCCGATGTTGCCTACATACCAGAGTTATCCATGAACCTTATATCCGCCAGCCAGCTCACATCCCATGGTTGTCTGGTTACCTTTGATGAGTTCACATGCCGTGTGCAGGATCGTCTGACTGGGGCACTCATTGGGGCTGGTCGTCGTCGTTGCGGGGTGTACGTCCTTGACCGTCTCCACCTTCCATCCACTTCACGGTCACCTGCAGGCTGCAGCTTCCTCCTTTTGTCTTCCTTCGGTGGGTTTCTCTCGGTGGCACCACCGTCTTGGCCATCCCAGTGGTTCACGTCTAGCTTCCCTCATTAGTCATGGTTTTCTTGGTCGTGTTTCTATTGATCGGTCTCACTCATGTTCAGGTTGTAAGTTCGGTAAACAGCTACAACTCCCCTATCAGTCTAGTGAGTCCATGTCTCAGCGTCCCTTTGATCTAGTTCATTCTGATGTCTGGGACCCGCACCATTTGTATCCAAAGGTGGACACCGGTACTATGTACTTTTCGTTGATGACTACTCTCGTTATTGTTGGGTCTATTTTATGCGTTCTCGATCTGAATTTTTTCAGATCTATGTTACTTTTTCTGCTATGGTGCGCACACAGTTCTCTGCTTCCATACGCATTTGTCGTTCTGACTCAGGGGGGAGTACCTCTCTCATGCTTTTCGAGATTTGCTAGCTACTCACGGCACTCTCCCTCAGCTTGCCTGTCCCGGTGCCCATGCTCAGAATGGCACCGCTGAAAGGAAGCATCGTCATATTATTGAGACAGCTCGCACCCTTCTTATCTCCTCTCACGTTCCTCCTCACTTCTGGGCTGAGGCTGTTTCCACTGCTGTCTATCTTATTAATCTGCAGCCCTCCACTTTCCTTCAGGGTCAGTGTCCCGGTGAGTGTCTGTACTCTCGACCACCATGTTACACTCATCTTCGTGTTTTTGGTTGTCGATGTTATGTTCTTCTCTCTCCACGTGAGCGTACTAAGCTCTCTGCTCAGTCTGTTCCTTGTGCCTTTCTTGGGTACAGTACTGAGCACAAGGGCTATCGATGTTATGACCCTGTTGCTCCCTCTGACGTGCAGTTTCTCACTCTTCCCATCTCTCCGCCTCATGTATCCCCGCCTCATGTATCCTCCCCTCCGGTATGTCCTCCTCTTCCCTTGCCACAGTCTACTATGTCACCTCCTTCTCCCTTGTCGCAATCTACTTCGTCTCCCTTGCCACAGTCTACTTCCTCTTTCTCTGATGAGCTGTCCACTTGGGATCGTGTCTCTCCTCTTCCCTATCACTATACTCGTTGTCATCCTCCTATCTCCTCGCCTCCAGTTCCCCCAGACTCAGTGCCTACCTCCTCCAGCGAGTGCCCTATGGATGATCCTCCTGTGCGCCGCAACCCACCTCGTGAGAGGCGTCCTCCTGACCGTCTTAGCCTAGCTACCCTACCGCTGGACCTACCTGCCCTTCCCGCCACTGTCTGCAGTACTCCAGAGCCGACTTCCTATCGAGAGGCTGCCCAGATACCTGAGTGGCAGGTTGCTATGACTGCTGAGTTGGAGGCGCTTGAGCACACTCGTACTTGGGAGCTTGTTCCTCTTCCACCTGGTGCTGTTCCTATTACTTGCAAGTGGGTCTTTAAGGTCAAGACTCGCTCCGATGGTTCTGTGGAGAGGTACAAGGCTCGACTTGTTGCTCGTGGTTTTCAGCAGGAGCAGGGGAGAGACTATGACGAGACCTTTGCTCCAGTTGCTCATATGACCACGATCCGCACTCTTGTTGCTGTTGCAGCTGTTCGTCGCTGGTCTCTGTTCCAGCTCGATGTGAAGAACGCTTTTCTTCACGGTGACCTTCAGCAGGAGGTGTACATGCTCCCTCCTCCCAGTCTTTCCTCTCCTCCAGGACTTGTTTGTCGCTTGAGACGAGCTCTTTACGGGCTCAAGCAAGCGCCCCGCGCGTGGTTTGCTCGTTTCAGTTCGGCCATTACTGCCGCCGGTTTTCAGCCGAGCCCGCATGATCCAGCCTTGTTTGTCCACTCCTCTTCTCGTGGTCGGACTCTTCTATTACTTTATGTGGATGACATGATCATTACAGGTGATGACCCTACTCATGTGACATTCGTCAAACATAACCTCCAGCAGCAGTTTCAGATGACTGATCTTGGACAGCTGAGCTATTTCTTGGGCCTCGAGGTCACCTCTACAGACCGTGGTTTTCAGCTCTCTCAGCGGCGTTACACATCAGATCTTTTAGCTCGGGCTGCTCTCTCCGACTCTCGCACTGTGGACACCCCTATGGAGCTTCACCTTCAATTACGAACGGATGATGGGGTTCCACTCTCTGATCCTACTCGTTATCGCCACATTGTCGGGAGCCTCGTCTACCTTACTATTACTCGGCCCGACATTGCACATGTTGTTCATGTTTTGAGCCAGTTTGTTGGTGCGCCTACCTCTGTGTATTATAGTCATCTACTGCGGCTATTGCGTTATCTCCGGGCGACGACTTCACGTGGTCTCTTCTACTCCAATAGCAGTTCTCTGGAACTTCGTGCTTACTCAGACGCTACTTGGGCCAGTGATCCCGTTGACTGTCGATCTATCACTGGTTTCTGTCTATTCTTCGGTACTTCACTTATTTCCTGGAAGTCCAAGAAACAGACCGGGGTTTCTCGTTCCAGTACTGAGGTTGAGCTGCGTGTCATGGCCACTACTACTGAGGACATTATTTGGCTCCACTGGCTCCTTGAGGATCTTGGTGTCTCTTCTCCGGACCCCACTCCACTCCACTGTGATAACACCGGTGTCATTCAGATCACCTTGAATCCGGTGAAGCATTCTCTTTCCAAGCACATCGGGGTGGATGCTTTCTTCCTTCGTGAGCAGTATGGTCGGGGAACTCTTGCTCCTTTCTTTGTTCCTTCTGAGCAGCAGCTTGCAGACTTGATGACTAAGCCGCAGACTCGGTCCCAACATGCTTATCTATTATCCAAACTCTCGATGTATGACCCCCCGTGAGTTTGAAGGGGGGTGTCAGATGTATTATGTAGTATATTGTATATTCAGGTGGTAGATCCTCTTAGGCTCACCTCTAGGTGTTGGGAACCTCTCTTGTGTATATATATATATGTATCCTTTTTAGTGTGAATAAACAGATCTCTATTCCTATCAATAACCTCCACTTGTAACTCTTCAAGGTTCTAACACTAGATATTATCAAAAGCCATAGAATCCACATGAAGTTTCTGGTAGTGAATATTATATTGTACTAAACAAATGGTGCTTACAGACGCATCTTGGCTAAAGCCTCGCTCAATCTTATAATTGCTTCAAGCTGCCTCACCGTAATGGGAACGGCAGCAGATCTACCAGTCTCATGAGCTTGTTGCCTCATTCTCTGCACATAAAATTCCAATATAAAGTTCAAAATATAGAACAGGAATATCAATGGGCACTACATTTACTTCACTTATCTGCAGTCAGCTCACCTGTCTGATCTCTACGTACTTGTTTTGTAACATTTCGGCAGCCTTTTCCGATAGTCGTGGTTGACAACTAAACCGGCAATAATCAATATATCTGTTTACATACAAAGATAACTTGAGTTGACCAACACAATGAGATTCAGAGGCAAAACATGAGGTAAAAATAAAAAAAAATACCTCTTCAACCAATTTTCTCCCTCCATGGAGTCATCTGTCTTGGCAGCTGCAGCACCACTAGCATGAACTTTTATAATATGGCTGGCAATTAGCTGCATAAAAATGGTGGAGGGGTTAGTCCAATTTTCCAGGAGAAAGGAAGAAAACATTTGCTTGAGGTGTTTATTTTTTATTTTTAACCTTGTCTTGCTCATACGATCTCACGTCTTTAACGATGAAGATAAGATCGAATCTGGAAAGGATTGTGGTTTGCAAATCTATGTTATCCTGTGCGGTCTGAAAAAGAGATTCTAAACAGAGTTATGCTATGGATTTTGAAGTTGAATGAAATATCAAATGTGATGGGATATGGCCCTCAAATACCTTTAGATCATCATAACGCCCAGATGGAGGGTTAGCAGCTGCAAGCACAGATGTTCTGGAGTTCAAAACAGTAGTGATTCCTGCCTTTGCAATGGATATAGTTTGCTGCTCCATGGCTTCATGTATGGCAACCCTATAGATGCAAAAAAAACATGTACAAATCTATTCAACAGGTGAAAATAACACAGGAGAGTACATCTACTAGCGCAAGTTGTACCTGTCTTCAGGCCTCATTTTATCAAATTCATCAATACAAACAACCCCACCATCTGCCAAAACCATTGCCCCTCCTTCCAGATAGAATTCACGCTGAGATCATTTTAGAGAGAATGCTTATGTACTTGAGAATTTAACAACATTTTTCTCAAATTAGGTAGAAGTTAGAACAAGTGAGCTTCGAGAAACTTACTGTATTGCTGTCGCGGATAACGGATGCAGTCAGACCAGCAGCGGATGAGCCTTTTCCAGAAGTGTAGACAGCAATTGGAGCAGTTTTCTCAACAAATTTGAGGAACTTCATGGGTGAAAGGAGTAGAAATCAGAACAGAAATGCACCAACCAAACTTTCTAATATGTTTGATAGAGTAAATCATAGTTGCAATCCACATAACTAGGCTTATTAGCTCGATGATCGAAAATCGCTCGATAATTGGCTTGATATTTCGTTTGAAATTTAGCTCGAATAGTGCTCGGATCGTGCGGAGCGATTCGAGCTACAAGCCAATTTCTGACTTCGAGCTAGAATTTGCTTGGAGTGAGCCAACTCGAAGTTGGATCATATATTAAGTAATTCATTTATAAATGAAGCTTCCATCTCCCGTAGCCCGATCACAAAACACGTAGGCAACAAAATAAAATACACAACTGCTCGACATTCGTCGAGCACACACTATTTTAGATAGTATTTATTCCCCAGTGATCTCCTCTCACTCTGTCAACTCTCAACTCCCATAACTCTACTCTAAACTAACTAACCTCCGAGGCTCCAAATTTCAATTAATTTAATTTATACTTTTACAGTGATTACTTGTATGCTTGTATGCATTTTCAATACAATAAAAAAACTAGAATTTATGTAAAATAGATCTTCCCAAAATTCAATACTCTAGTCTCTAGTATGCAATAATACAAATTTGACATACCAAATTTAAATAAAAATGGGAGGTTTTCGAACGAGCTCGAAACAATTTTGTGTTGGCTCCAAACCGAATCGAGCTCACACGAGCTCGACCCCATTTCAAACCAATGTTTTTTTCTCCCTCAAGCAAAGGTGGACTCGAGTCAAAGTCGACTTGCTAATAGAGCTACACAACTTAAGGTTGAAGGTTTGTCTGAATCAAAGTTGAAATCTTAAAGGCACTTTCAAGATTCGCTTAAATAAAACAGTAAACCGACCTGTGATTTTGCAGTTGATGGGTCACCAAGCAGCAGGACATGTGTATCTCCCCTTAATCTTACACCATCAGGCAACCTCTGCAAGTAGTCGAAACAATAATATTATATTCATATTTCTTTTTCTTTGTGCTGACAAATTGAGAAAATCAAAATAATAACATTTGCTTCAACATACCTTCTTTGAACCTCCAAATAACAAGCAAGCTACGGCCTTTTTCACATCAGGATGCCCATAAATTGATGGAGCAATCATGGAGCATATCTTTGCATACGCATCAGGCCTCTGGGAAAATTCTTTAAATTCCAACTCCTGCGTATATTGGAAACATTATACCAGTATATCACCATTATCACCTGGTTGTTAAAAAGACAACTCAAGGAAGCTTACTTCATCTAGAGTGAAGGTCGATGGGCTGTTTGAGTTCATTTCGCGTGTTTGTTCCAAGCCAACAACCCGAATATAAGGTTGTTTCACTCCAACTGCTCCTTTCTGACTGCAAAATATTTGAAATTTAAACTACATGCCCAACCATCAAATTCAAATTTTAATAAAGATCAGTTTCTTACGATGCGGATGCCTGAAATACGCTATAAATGCCCAAAATTGTCAATCTTGTGCCTGGAACAACAGATTGGACCAGGTGCCGATCCACCGAAAGGAGAATGTTTCTAGGTAGTTCTCCAGTTGGAACATCCTTTTAAGTTCATGAGAATGATTTAGTTATATCTCCTGGAAGAAACTCCATTACATGATATGAAAAGATTTCTGACCTCCGGATTTTCTTGCAGCTTAAGCGTCTGAAGATCAACATATTTACTCTTGTCAGGAGCAACAATCCAAGGATCCAATGGGCATGGCTCTTCCCCGGGCTAAAGAATGAAGTTCAAATTAATACATAATTGTTTCAAATTTCGATAAATGCAACTACATTGATGGTGCCTTGATTACTAGCAGCTTACCTGGGGAACATGATCACAAGATCTTGGAACAATGGCACCGCCAAGCCCAGGACGGCATGCTACAGTTTTAACATTCTTGCAGTTCTTGCAGAGGAGAGTTACATAAGTTGCCTTGGCCTTCACTCGAGAAGCTGCAATCGTGATCCCAGCGATCTTGACAAGCTTTGACATGTATTCAGCCTAATTCACAAATAAATCAGGCTATAGGATCTAATGGAGAAAATTAAAACAATAGAACGATGGGAGCAGAAGAGAATAACCCCGATGGAACGCATGGAGACGGAGTTTTCCCTGGATGAGAGGAAGATTTGGACATCTCCGGTGGTAGGCTCCTCCATCTCTCCTGTCTCACTGGCAACTTTGGATCGGAGGCTGGCCAGCACCTCAGCGGCAGCAGTTTCCAACTGTATAACATCAAAAACGACAACAGTTTTGGATTCAATAGTAGCAAAGGGTAGAGATCGTATGATAAACGGTGAGCCCTACAACCGTGGAAGGAATAACACGCATACCAGGGGTAAATAATCCGCCGGGAGTTTTCGTATCTTGTCCGCAAGCTCAGCGTCGAATGCATCTAGGTCCTCCATGGCGATGGTGAGGTGATCGGGATCGTGGACAAGGTTTTCGCTGCGTCAAACCAAGTAGGAACGTGGGTTCAGTAAGAGTGCAAAAGAGGGGGAGAGAAGGGATGAGAAAGATCGAAAGTTACCGATAAGGGAATTCGCCCTTCTCTCCAGAGAATCCACGGATGAACTCCTTGAACTTGCGAAGGGCGGCGTGGCGGGTGAGAGAGCCATGGTCGGGATCGCCGCCGCCGCGAGGAAACTGCGCCTGGTCACTGTAGAACACTGCACCCTCGTCCCAACCCGACATCTCCTCTGTCCCGCTCTCTCCCTCTCCACTTCCTCTCTCTCACTCGACCGAGATCGATATCTAGAGAGTCTCAGTTCACTCTTCAATCAGGTGAGACAATGGAGAAACGGGGGGTCGGTGAAGAAGGATAGATGCCCTTTATGTTCATTTTGGCGGGAAGGAAGAGACTTGGCGGGAATTTACGGATGTGGAGGCGCTACAGGAATGGCCACAAGTTGAACCTGCCCATGAGGCTACAGATCTAGCTATACAAAGTCATTTGTTGATAATTATTTATGAGCACTGTTAAGAGCAGCCCACATATTGTTATTGACAGCATACAGTTAAATATATATCGTGAATTTTGTTAATGCATTTCTCAAAATAGCTTCACAAAAATAATTCTCTATTCACACTCTATTATATAATATTTATTTTTTGATATGACTAAATTCTTTCTACTTGATAGGTCTTCATCCATCTTGTAGAGAAATTCGGGCGGAGTTTAGCCAAAAAAAACCCACTCCCTATTAAGATGGTGGAGGCATGGGCAAGAAGGAAGAGAAAAACCGCCCAAAACCGTCGCGAAATCGCCCAAAATCGTCGCGCACGCGCAGTTTCGTGCGCTAGCGCGCGCGGTACCGCCGCGCGCTACCGCACACGGTAGCGCACGACCGCACGCGGTAGCGCACGACCGCGCGCGCGGAACTGCACGGCACGCGCGGAACCGCGCGCAGGCGCAGCCTACGCGGCCCGCCCGCCCCGCGCGCTGGCGCGCGCGCACGGCCCGCGCGCCCCGCGCTGGCGCGCGTGCGGCCTCCGCGCCAGCGCAAGCGCGTGGCCTGCGCGCGCACGGCCTCCGCGCCAGCGCGGCCTGCCGGCCGATCTCCCTCGACGCACGGTGCCCCCCCCCCCCTCTTTGCGTCGTCCTCGCGCGACTCCGATCATGCTTTTGCGGCGTTCCCGCTCGGCGCTCAACACACGTTTTACACCGCTAAGTTCGTAGCGTGCTTTTGATCCACGCGCACTTGAACATTGCAAAGTTCATAGCGCGCGCAGTTGCTAATTCCACTATCTTTCTTGAGATTGCAGGATTCACACATTGCAATCGGAAACTGCCCGAACTGCCCGAACTGACCGGGGGCGAAATTGTCATATTCAGAAAGTGGCGATCCGTGTGCTCTCAATCAAAGGTCGAGATCGGCCCGTCAGGTAGTTACGGTGGTTACAACGGCGAAATTACTGGGTCGCCCCCGGCCAAGTCTATAAAAGGGACCTTGAATCCTCATTTGAGGGGATCGGACACTTTGCATCCGAGAGAGCTCCTTGAAGAATTCCCTTGAAGACCTCCTTCGCGGATTCGAAGATCTCCCTCGTGGTTCGAAGATCTCCTTCGTCACTTGAAGATCTTCTTCTGACTTTGAAGACTTCCTGCAACACCAAGATACTTAGCTTTTCTGAGAGGTGGCCTGTCACCCTCGGAGAATTTTCTTCAATTGCAATTGTAACGAGAAGCGGCATGTCGCTCTCTATTCTTGTAACTTCGCTTGTAACACTCTAACACTTAGTGAAATTTGGCTGGCACAGATCCGGCCACGTGGTTTTTTACCCTTTCCGGGTTTTCCACGCTAAAAACGTTCTTTGTCACCTGTTTGTTCTCTCTGTGACTGTTTGCTCATTCGGCCCACTCTCGGGCTAAGACGGTTCAATTCGCCCGATCTGAAAGAGCGTCGAGTGACCCGCAACACTACTACAAAATACTATCATTTACTAAATTCTTTTCATTACAAAATACTTTCTAATACAACATACTACAAAAATGTCATTCTGCATTTAGTAACTCTTTCTTCCATTGCAAAATGAGACATCTTTCAAAATCTACTAATAAGAATATAATGCGGAAATTTAAAAAAAAAATCAAATTTTATCTATTAATTGGAGCATGTAGTTACATACAAGTAATCTTGGTATCTCATTCCAGGCAACCATGCAGACGAAAAATATACATCAAGTATATTTGAAAACTGCATAGAAACTATAAAATTTAGATATCATCATTATACAGAGAGCATGTGAAAAGATAACATGAGCACTATTTAGTAAAATCTTAACACTTACCAAACCATCGAGATCACATTGAGCAACAATCTCTTTACAATATCGCTTCCAACTCGAAAATACAAGTGGTAACTGACAATCACCATGTATCATCAGTTGTACAAAATGGTTACCATATATAAATGCAATGAAACTGTTCTTTAGAATGTTGGAGGTGACAATTGTAGCGGTAGAAATGTGAACGACTGAAATTTAGAGAAATGAACAAACCTGATATTGTAACATGATGCTATTATCAATCTCATGTCAGACATAATCATCCACTTGTCTAATGGTGCGGAAGTAACCACAATCCAAAGATGCCAATAATTTTGAGCATCTTACATTTCCATATATATTTGTATATATGCTCAAATTATTTTGTATCTCATTTGAAATATCATTCCCCACGTGTTTCCAAGCATCCCTCATACACATGGCTAAACTGATAACACGATAACCACAGTGTCCATCTTCCATTACATCCACCGCGTCAATGATATATTTGAATATGCATGCGGGCATTTCTCTTTGAACATGTAGACTCAACTTCTTGACATTTCCACAAGATTTTCTTGGCTTTTGAGGGAGAATGGTTTTCTCACATTGTGAACATGCTCAAATAACGATAATTCATGTTTTGTTAATTTATTGTCCTTATGAAATTGTTTGTAGCTCCCTTTCAACCTACCCTTCAATTTAGAAGATACCAAAGGTTCTATAGTGACGAGCAAGGAAGGGTACATAATTTCTCGTAACTTTCTTTATATTTCATGTTTTGGTGCACATTTGTGTTGGTGTATCTCTTTAAAATTCCTTCCAACTCGATGTCAATGTCATTTTCAGCCTCACTTTCCACCTTTAAATCCTCCTCAACATCCTTCTAATTTAATTATAAATGTTTTCAATGGTTATGAATTATCCAAAGTGGAAAGGAATTAGTCATTTTAAGTTTGAGAGTCAACCAATCTTTACCATTCTACTAAAAAAAATCACAATATGTCCCCTTTCGAAAGAATCTTTTGCAGTGTGCTAAAATATTTTTACTTATATTTACCTTGCGGAATAAATTTATAGAATTTGAAAAAACCACTTTAATGGCATTCATCAAGGTCAATTTTCTATCAGTCACCATACATTTGGTAGAGCATTTTGATCTAACACGAACTTAAAGCAATTTAGTGCCCAAACATAATTTTCCTTGGTCTCATTTGATATGAAAATAAATGCGGCAAAGAAAGACAAATTTGTCGATGTTACACCAACAACAGAAAGCAATGATGGGCGGTATATATTGGTCTTATATGTACAATCCATAAAAAATACTATTGGAAACATTTTGCATAGACGAATAGATATGGGTGGGCAAAGAATAAGTTTTCTATATGGTTAGTTATCAACCTTCACTTTGTTGAAACTAGTGTACCCATAATCTTTGATGCATTTGTATAGAAATTTTATAGTTGTTCCTTCGTCTAGTTCTTTTTTTTTTTTGCTTCTTAACTCTCTCATTATATAAAGTTATTAGCACTGTAGAATTAGACTCATCTCTTTGTTTAAGGGTTGATAAAATCTTACACGGTTTTACTCATGCAAGGTACATATCAGACACAATCTGTTGCACAATCTCAGTTAACCTACCAGCATATGAATGGGCTTCTAGGTGCACCATCTTGTAGTTGTGAACACCACATCTCACTTCAAGAGTCCACTCAGTTCCAATTGCATTCTTACTCCTTTCAATGTGAATGGGCATCCACAAGGACCACAACGTTTAGAGGAGGATTTTCTCATTACTTTGTTAATACACCCTTTGGAACTTTGACTAAGCCATTTAAATCCCTTTAATCACACCCAAGCTTCACTCTAGGCTTGCTTCACAATGTCAATTTATCCACACTTTGAATGGTGATCATAAACCCAAAACCTTTCGCAATATTACGTGCCCAATTCACTAATTCATCATTAGTAGGAAAACTTATGATAGTTGTAAAATGTAATTTGAAATCAACTATGCCACATGATGTCAAAATATGCTCTCCATCCGAACCTAATGAACTCATTGTTGGATCTGCACGCGCCCTTAGAGGGGGTGAATAAGGGTGTTTAAGAAATTTAGAGTTTACATGAAAACTTTGAATAAAAACATTTTTCCAAAAAAAAAACAAGCAGAAATTGAAATCAATTTAATAAAACAAAAAAATGATTATATTTCATAAATAAATTGATAACAAAAAGACAATTTCTATGACGCTAGAAATCAAGTCGATGAATGTAAAAATACTTTTGGTTTTCTATACTGACTCTTCTCCCTAAGGACAAGTTGGTCATAGCCTATCTCTACTTAGATAAGCCTCAAGCTGCCCCTAGACCTAAACTCTAGATCTAGTCGCCAACATATGCGACGAATTCCTCCTTAAGCCGCGCACGACCTAGTCCCCAACACACGTAGCAAGTTTCACTACCATTACAAAAAGAGTAATAAAAGAAAAGACAAATACAAAAGAGATGATCAATATAAAATATGATGTAGAACTCCCTATGAAGAACTTCTAAAGGTGGAGTCGAAGGCACGAGTGTAATCATCGCGTTGATGTGCGGCCTTCGCATAGAATTATTGTTGACGTGCTTCCTTCCCCTTTAAGTTCTTCTTTTGATCTTCAAAATAGCCCAAGGGAGTTTCTACCGAGATATGAGATGAGACTGTGGAAATTCTGAGTGGTAGTGTAATATTTGCCTCTCAATAATCGATATGAAAGAAGGAGCGAACCGATCTTATTTATAGCATTGGGAGCTAGTGCATGCGATAGAACCTACTGCCCCGCGGTAGCACTTTAGGAAACATCTTGACACGCCAAATCGAGCAGACATGGTAGACAATTTTCTATATTTTAGGAAACATTCATCTTAGGCATAGCAATTTTTTGTATTTTAGGAAACATTCATCTTAGGCATAGCATACCGCGCCACACTAAGGTGTCCCGCCGTGGTAGCTTCTTTCCTTATTCGATCATGTACTCCTGCTTGTGTTCTGATTTGAATGAATTTTGGCACTTGTCAGGAAAAACACCTTTTGATTTATTTTACAAATTATATACGAGTGATTTCATTATCTAGGATTTATTACCAATGTTGTATAGAGAGGATAATTTGGTCATTAGATGTCTTAGGATGTCACAATCTCATTAGAGTGTCAAAGACTAGTCCAAAAAGAGTCAAAAATTCAGTTGAGTTAAACCTGCGTCGAATAGAAGTCGATGCAGCTTCGACTACAAGTCGATGTAACTTCGAATAGAAGTAACATTAACTCAGTCTAATGTCCAAGTCGACGCAATGTCGAGATGTACTCGATGCAAAAGACAGAGTCAATCGAAGCAGTATTAGAAGTCGACGCAACTTCGACTTGAAGTCGACGCAGAAGATGAAGTTCAAAGTCCAAGTATTCAACTCGACGAATACATCGATAAGAATTCGACGCAACTTCGATATCAGATTTCAATTCAAAGCTGAAGAGGAATTCAAAGCAAGTTCTATTAGAACTCGGAGGCGAGTCTACTAGAAGACAAATGTATTCGACGCTAAGTCGAATATGGGCACATAAATAGAATACTTTATGTATTCTTTTCTCATGTTTTTTTTTCAGGAGGTATCCAAGGATGTAATTTGAATTCTAACAGATCGTTTATTGTCAAGAATGGAATGGAGTACTCCAGAGCGACAACAAAGACATTCTTGAAAGTTATTTAAATTCAGAGTGACGGGTCGTGAACAGGAATGAAAAGAGACATTCATTATCCAGTGGACATTCCTTCTAAGTACAAAACTGAAGAAGAAACAAATTCAAATACTATTCGATAGAGAATAAGTAAACAGAGAGAGGAAGACAAGAAATCAATTAAACTATTCTATTTTGTCTTCTTCTTCCTCAATCTCTATTTTAGACAAAGTATAGAAGATCTCAGTACAGGAAAAACAAAAAACGCCACTGCTTCTTCTTCTTCTCTTATAGCAGGAGACCATCAAGAGTACACAGATCATCAGGATCATAAACTCATAACCCTTGCATTCTTTTCTACCTCAAGCAAGGGTTCATTCTAAACAGATCCCGAAGAACACCAAGTGACGGAATCCTCAGTGATAACTGCAGGAGGATTCAAACAGAAGAAACACTTCATTTATGCTTCTTCTTTCTTATTCTCTCCTTCTTACTGTAACTTGAGTAAGGAGTTTTTAGAATTCCACTCTAAAGGATTTAGTGGTTCAAGATCTCCTTATCAAAAGATCTAGATTGGTTCTAAGAGTCTCCTTATCAAAAGACTCAGTCCCTGGTTCTAAGAGTCTCCTTATCAAAATACTCAGTTGTTGGTTCTAAGAATCTCCTTAGCAAAAGACTCAGTTGTTGAAACCGATTTATCGGCCTCTTGTGGCTCTCGGGGCCCTCACCGAAATGAGGGGCAGCTAGCCCTTACTGATCCCTCGGAGAAGGTAGACTGAAGACTAGAAAGAAGACTAAGACCTTAGTCACAGCGAGGAGGTCCCTCCACTAACCCAGAAAATCGTTGAGCGCTTCCCCTCCCAAGCCAAAGCTGAGACTTGGGCACCTTGGAGAGCTCTGGAAATGCTAACCAAAGAAAGCCTGAGGAGAGAGAAGCTGAAGTGCAGTCCTCTCCAAAGGTGCCCTTAAGGTCTTATTTATAGGTTTTCTAGTCTGGCCAGCAAATAGCAGGATTCCGCCTTTTGATTTTACTATCCGCACCCCAAATGGGTCTGCTAACAGCCAAACTCCGCTGTTTGGAGAGGCTAAGGGCAGACCACCAAGGGTAAAAGGGTAACATGGCCCTATCAACCTATGGGCAAGGAACTGCGAGAACCTTACTGGCGAAGCTCTCGGGGGCCTTCCCGCAAGCCCTGCTCGTAGTGCCTCTCCTAGGCGATCACCCTGCGAGGACCTCGCCGGCCAATTCTGGCGGTATCTGCCGAGGTCCGGTCTTGCGAGCCTTCCTGCGAGACCGCCTCTAGACTTCGTCGAGCTCAACACGCCTTTCGCCGAACGCAGGTCATTTCGCCGACTTCTGATGATTCCGTCAAACAGGGGTGTGGTCGACGAAGCCGGGGGAGCTCGACGAACACTGGAGAGTTCGTCGAACGCACCCGCGAGCGCTTGTCTCCCCGACCCTTCTCGCTCGCCCTTCAGCGAGCCCTCCAAGAGGGAAGATTTCTGGCACTAAGGCCTCTCTTCCTTATTACCTCCTCCATCCCACTTCTCTCTTAAACCGCGTCTCCCTGCCTGGCGAATATCAGGGTTATACACAATCCCCGCTCTTCGCGAGGATATTTATGCTCGCGAAGAAACATCCAACCTCTGGTATTCGCCAGCTCCTTGATGATCTGTCAGGAATCTTTGGTGGGACTCACCTTGTGGGCTATAAATATCGTCCCGAGTCCCCAGTGGCGTGCGCCGCCACTTCTTTTCCTTTCCCTTTGCTTGATACTGTAGCTGCCTGGAGATGCCTCTTTCCGAATAAGCGGAGGCTCGCCTGAGGGCGGTGAGAGCCGGCGGGCTACCCTCCACGACCAGGGTCCCCGCCTGGATGAATCGGCCGCCCCCTGCTCAGTCGCCGAAAATTAAGAAGGCGAAGGCGGCTCGTCGAACCAGGGATGACTCCGTGTTGTTGGACTCCTCCCCGGACGATCGCCACCGCGAGAAGGTACAAGCTACTCCTCTAGTTTACGTCAATAAATTTGCTTGTGATTCATACCTACTCGCAGGATGCTTTGCCGAACGAGAACGCTGGAGAACCCGCTGATGGGTCTCGCAAAAGTCCGCTGGCGGATATGAACCTCGCTGGGAAAAACGTCACCGGTATGATCTTGATCTCGCATGCCAAAATGTTTCTTGTCAACTATCTGACCTTCGTTGCTTACTTCTCCCAGTCTCGCCCTTGAAGTCCCCGGCCCGCCAGACATCGCGGCCTTCATCTCCGCCTCCGCCTCCTCCTGACAAAATCATAGATAAGCCCGGATTCCAACTCCCGACGAGCGAGGAGACCGGTGGCTCTGTGCCGCCAAAGATCCCTCCGACCAACAGCACAGCCTACCCTGCCGGCCTGGGTAAATCTCTCTACGCTCACTACGGCAATGTGTTCCAGGGCTGTCCCTCGACTTCTCGCCCCCCGCTGGGTAAGCATTCTGACGACCCCTTGCCCTGCGCGAACTCAAGCGCGCCATCTAACCTCTTCGTAATATCTTGCAAAGAATCCCAAAAATCCGCCTACCGATTCCGAGTTGGGCGACGACGAGATGTCCCCCCTTCCTGACCAGGTGAAGGACTTCTTAGGGGATCCGCGAGATCCCGAGATGATGAAACAACGAGTCGCGGAGTTGCTGAGGAAACATGGGCGGATGCTGATGGACCTCAACATGCAGGCGAGACGGGACAGAGAAGCCGCCGAGGATAGGCACGCGGTCTTGATGGAAGAGTGTGCGAGGCTCCGGCAGGCGAGACAGCGCGATCAGGATGAGAACGCCACGACGCCGGAGGTGCATATAGCTAGGATGAGAGACTACGCCTACCTCATGGACCGGGATGGCCGCTTGGCCGAGGATTATTATAACTCTAGGGTACCGCCGCGGTCCGGGTCGCGGGGTGGGGGTAGGTGGAAGTGGATGCCCCATGATTCTCGCTAACTTTTCTTTTTATCGTTGCGAACTCTTATTTCTCGCTAATGAGTGTTGTTATTCTAGGCAATCTCGCTATGGTCGGTAACTCGCATACCTGCCACTTATATGTTGGATTTATTTCATCTGACAATAAATATCGCTAGCTTCTTATTAGTTCTCGCTCACTGTTAATAAATCCGTTTCATTTTCATGTTATATTATGCTCGTGAGGGCCCTTTGTTCTCGATAAATACATCTCGCGAAAATGTTGCTCGTACTAACTCCGCAGGTCTTTCTCGCTCGCGGCCTTGATGTGATGTTTTTGCTGCTACCCGTGCTCGCCGGCGCTTGGACTCCTTCCCGCCCTTTTGCTTTGGATATAAATAGGCGGCCATAACTGAGTCAACTACCGCATTTACTGTCAACCCTCTTCCTCTTCCGCTTCAGTGCTCTCGCTCCTTCCCGTTCTCGTTTTACTTCCTTTCTCGCAGGTTAACTAAGATGGGCGGCGACGCTAATGAGTCGGAGGGTCGGCGAAAGATTGCGAAGGCTTTCGCCGAGCACTCCTTCTACCACTGCAACCTGACAGGCGAGGAATATTTCAGCGCGGTCGCTGATTATGTCACCCCCCCCTTCGAGGCACGTCGTCCCAGCGAGAACGACGTGATCAACGCCCCTCTTGTCGATGAGTTGGCCATCCCCACCGCTCATTTCGCGGTTGGCCTGCGTCTTCCCCTGTGGCCGGAAGTTCGCCAGGTAATGGTCGTTCTCGCTCTCTTATTATTCTCTGCATGTCAAGTTTCGCTCATTATGTGGACTAACCCCGATCTTCTCGTTGCTCGTCAGGTGATCAAGCACTATGGCGTTGTTCCGGGCCAGCTCACTCCTAATGCCATGGCGGTGATCACAGCCTTCGCCTGCTATCTTCGCGAGGAGCACATCGAGTTCAGCCTCCCGGTCTTCCGGAAGCTGTTCTCGTTCCGTGCCTTTAGGGACGGGACTGCCTACTTCGTGGGCTCGGGTCCTAAGGTTGACGAGACCGTCAACAAATCCCACTTCTGGGCCCAGAAGTTCCTTCTCGTCAAGGGGAACTTCGGTAACATCCCGATCTCGCCCGTCCAACACGGCGAGACCACCGACCGGCCCGCTGCCCTCGGGTCACGACGCCCTTCTCTATCAGTTCTTCTGCAAGAAGAACTTTGAGGTTGTCCATCTCCGCCGCAACCTCGACAAGCTGCTTCCAGTGCTCGCCGGGGAAGGTAAGAGATCTCGCTCTATCACTGACTTTTTTCTAGTAACCTCGCACTTATTGAAGCTTCCACCCTTTTCTAGGCGAGCGGGATCTTCCCATCCATCCCCCCTACGCGAGCAATCGGAAAATCGACGCTACCCTGGCTCTCGCGACCAAGGGGGCGGAGGCTTGCCGAGGCGCCGTCACTCCAGGTGAGCCCTCTTCTCGCAAGAGACCGGGGGCTTCTGGTAGTCATGCCGTCCCCCGAAATCTCCGCCAAAGAAGAAGAGTAAGAAGAGCGGGATCTCGCTCGCCTCCTCGAAGGGAAAGGAGCCCCGCGAGGCCGCTTTCGATGAGTTCGACCTCACCGGCCTCTCCGCGGGGGGTGAGGACGACGAGCCCTGCTAGGAGGCTTCTAGAACCTCCGTCCTGCCCATCCCCGTCAACCATTACAACTTCGGCCTCGGTCAGAGGCGCCGGGATGAGACCGGCGAGCTCCTGGTCAACTGGAAACCGGAGACCAACCGGGTGGACATCTCCACCATCTTCCCCTCCCGGGTGGAGAAGGAGACCATCAGCGCTCACGCCTTCGACCTCTCGTTTGCTCTCTATGGGCGCGAGGACGCGGGCTCTTATAAAGACGAGACTGCGAGAACCCTCGCTTTCGAGAGTGCGAGGTCTCAGCTGCGCTCTGCCGAGCTCGCCCATATGACGGGGAGGCGCTGCTTACAGCTGGAGCTTCAGAACGTGGAGCTCGCGAGGGCCTATCAGGGGCTTCTTGCCGAGAACACGCAGCTGAAGGAGAAGCTGCTCGCCGCCGAGGGCAGTGTAGTGAGTCACCTAGACTTCCTTATCTTCCTTTCCTTTGGCTATTTCGCTTCTTTAATTGAACTTACTTGCAGGATGTCGAGGCCGCCGGAAGAGCCGACGCTCGCATCAAGGAGTTGGAGGGCGAGGTGGCCGGGCTGAAAGCCCTAAACTGCGATCTCACCCGTGCCGTCGTTCCCCCTTCCCCCCGCCGTCTGAAGGAAGAGCGGCGAGCGCGAGACGAGGACATTCGCTTGGAGTCCACCGAGTCAGCTCGATACATCTTCTCGATGATTAAGGCGGCCGACCTCCTAGCTGCTTATGCGGCTGACATGGTTCTGGAGGATATCGTCCCGGAGCTCTTCATCCCGCTTCCATCAGTGATGAGCAGCGATGACGAGGAAGAGTTCGCGAGCGACTCATGACGCTTATAGATTTTGGATTTTATTTTCTGTTTTGTTTTGGGCTGGCGAGATCGTCGCCTTCTGTAATTTAACTGTGAAATGCATGGATGCATATTTTTAGCCTTGTATTGTGTTCGCCCTTTCTGCTATTTTGTCTTTTTTGCTGGCATCTCGCTCTCGCTTATCTCGATGTTCATCTTTGCGTAGGCTATTCCCGCGATGATCGTTCTCGCATCTTACGTTATTTAATTGACAGGCATAGGACCTTTTTGGCTGCTCTGGCCTTTCGTTATTTGCCTTAGGATTATTACCCTTTAGGTATGCGTTTTTCACTAGGTCTCGCGAGGTATTTTTCTTCTCGGCGTGAGCTCGCCTCTTACCCTGTGTCGGCGACCTTTCTGCTGAGTACCAGGTACCCCGGAGCGCATAGGATTGATTCTCAACACTCGCATACTGTCATGCGAAATTTCTCTTCGCCGAGCGAGCAGGCCCGCCGAGCGAGAAGGATCAGGTCAGCGCCGAAGTTTCGCTAACCTGATGCATTTCATCCTGACCTCATAAGGAACTCATCTTCTTGCCCTGGAGCGGAATGGACCTGATGCCTTCCAGCATCGAAACTCGTCACTTTGCCAACCTCTCCAGAGATCAACCTGAACCCCCTGTCTAGTGAGAGCCCGGGAGCGGAATCGATCTGGGGCATTCCAGCATAGAAACTTGTCACCTTGCCAGCCTCTCCAGAGATCAACATGAAGCCCCCGTCTAGTGAGAGCCCGGGAGCGGAATCGATCTGGGGCATTCTAGCATAAAAACTTGTCACCTTGCCAGCCTCTCCAGAGATCAACCTGAACCCCCCGTCTAGTGAGAGCCCGGGAGCGGAATCGATCTGGGGCATTCTAGCATAAAAACTTGTCACCTTGCTAGCCTCTCCAGAGATCAACATGAACCCCCCGTCTAGTGAGAGCCCGAGAGCGGAATCGATCTGGGGCATGCCAACATAAAAACTTGTCACCTTGTCAGCCTCTCCAGAGATCAACCTGAACCCCCCGTCTAGTGAGAGCCTGGGAGCGAAATCGATCTGGGGCATTCCAGCATAAAAACTTGTCACCTTGCCAGCCTCTCCAGAGATCAACCTGAACCCCCCCCCCCCCCCCCCCCCCCCCCCCCCCCCGTCTAGTGAGAGCCCGGGAGCGGAATCGATCTGGGGCATTCTAGCATAAAAACTTGTCACCTTGCCAGCCTCTCCAGAGATCAACCTGAACCCCCCGTCTAGTGAGAGCCCGGGAGCGGAATCGATCTGGGGCATTCTAGCATAAAAACTTGTCACCTTGCCAGCCTCTCCAGAGATCAACCTGAACCCCCCGTCTAGTGAGAGCCGGGGAGCAGAATCAATCTAGGGCATTCCAGCACCAACATCTGTCGCCTTGCCTGTCCTCGCATAGTGGTTATAACTATCAAGTGGAGAAGTAAAATATACAACTAATATTGCCGTAAAACTTTTAAGGGTAGAATCGTTTCAAATCGTCTCCACTTCGGGCTCAGCTGAGAGGTATCCCCTCCACATCTTGGAGGTGGTACCCCCCCCCCCCCCCCCGACTTGAGCACCTCTCTTACAATGTTTGGGCCCTCCCAATTGGGGTTGAGTTTACCTACCGCAGCCCCTCTTCCGGCCGCGTCGACCTTCTTCAAGACCAGGTTCCCTTTTTGAAAGTGTTTTACTCGGATGTGCTTGTCGAAATATCGCGCCATTCGCCGCTTGATTTCCTCCTGCCTGATGGTGGCCTGGTCCCGGAGTTCCTCCACCAGGTCTAAGGATAGCCTTTGTTCTTCATCATTGGCCACCAGCCACTCTTCATCCCCTTCACCTGCGGCGATCACCCTGGGGGTCTTCAGTTCGAACTCAATGAGAAGGACTGCTTCAGACCCATGAGAAAGTTTGAACGGGGTCTCCCCGGTGGCGGTGTTAGGGGTAGTCCTCAAGGCCCAGAGAACGGATGGTAGTTGCTCTACCCAGTTCCCTCGGAGGTTCTCCACCTTCTTCTTCAGTAGGTTGACGATTACTTTGTTTGCCGCTTCCACCTGGTCGTTGCTTCTTGGGTGGTGAACCGATGCGAACCTGAGGTCGATGCCAAGCTGGGTGCAGAAGCTGACAAATTCTTCGCTAGCAAATTGCGGCCCATTGTCCGTCACTATAGCCAGGGGGAGGCCGTGCCTGCAAATTATTTCTCCCCATACAAAATTCCTCACAACTTTAGATGTTACCTTGGCGAGCGCCTTCACTTCTACCCATTTGGAGAAATAATCGATCATGACCAGTAAGAACCTTCTTTGGCCGCTAGCTTGAGGGAAAGGGCCAACTAGGTCCAACCCCCATATGGCGAAGGGCCAGGGAGCAGTGATGGTTCGGTGCCTCTAAGCTGGGAGGAGTTGGAGTGGAGCATAGAGCTGGCACTTTCAACACGTCCTTGCGAACTCCGCCGCATCCCTGCTGAGGGTGGGCTAGAAAAAGCCTTGTCTCAACACCCTCCCTTCCAGAGTTCGGCTCCCGGAGTGACTCCCCCACTCCCCAGAGTGAATTTCTTCTAGGACTCTCAGAACCTCCTCCTCTGAAACACAACGGGCCAGGAGTCCCGAGAGAGTCTTCCTGTACAACCCTCCTGCATGCAAAGAGTAATAAGCCGACTTATACCTGAAGCGTCGCCTGTCTATGTCTCCTTCAGGGAGCTTCCCTGATGACAGGAAGGAGATGAAGGGATCCATCCACGAGACCCGTTGATCCACCTCCATCAGTTCTCCTTCCTCGATGGAGGGTCGGAAGAGTTCTGAAATCGTCCCTCCTGTTCGAGGACCGAACCTGGCTAGGAGGTCCGCGGGGGTGCTCTCTTCCCTTGGCACGTGTTTGATGGAGAAAGTGTGGAATTGCCCGATGACTCCCTTGACCTTCTCCAAGTACCGCAGGAGGGTCGGGTCCTTTGCCTCAAACTCTCCCTTGACTTGGCATGCTACCACCATGGAGTCTGTCGAGACCTCCATATCTTGCACTCCCAGTTCTCGAGCTAACCGCAGACCCGCTATCACCGCCTCGTACTCCGCTTGGTTGTTGGTAATTGGAAAATGGATGTTCAAGGCTTGCTCGATCTTTGTCCCTTGGGGACTCACTAGGATGATTCCCCCTCCATAGGAGTGCTTTCCCGAGGCACCATCCACCAACATCCTCAATGCCACTGGGGGAGGCGGTTCATGTTCCCCCACCTCGGTCGTGTAGTCAGCCATGAAGTCTGCCACCGCTTGGGCCTTGATTGATGTCCTGGGCACGAACGTAATGTTGAACTCGCTCAGCTCCACGGACCACTTTGCCAATCTTCCCAAGTGTTCCACCCCCTCCATGATTTTGCGAAGCGGGTGATCTGTCACTACTCTGATGGAGTGTGCCTGAAAGTAGGGCCGGAGCCTCCGAGCCGCCACCACCAATGCGAACGCAACTTTTCCAAGATTGGGTATCGGAGCTCCGCCTTCTTCAGCACTCGGCTGACATAGTAGATAGGGAATTGCTTTCTCCCCTCCTCCCGGATCAGCACTGCACTCACTGCTTTGGACCCTACTCCCAGGTATAGGGATAGGTCTTCTCCCGATCTCGGCCCTTGAAGTAGGGGGGTCTGGGTGAGTTGCTCTTTCAAGGCTTGGAAGGCTCCCTCGCATTCCGAAGTCCATTCAAATTTCTTGTTGCCCCTCAGCGCCTTAAAGAAGGGCGCGCATTTCTCTCCCGCCTTGGAGAGGAACCTGCTAAGTCTGGCCAGCTTCCCCGTGAGGCTCTGAACCTCCTTCAGGTTTCTTGGCGACCCCAACTCCATTATTGCCTTGACCTTCTCCAGGTTAGGCTCCACCCCCGCTGGGGTGAGCAAGTGACCTAGGAATTTCCCTCGGCTAGCCCCAAAGACACACTTCAGGGGGTTGAGTTTCATCTTGTATTTTTGTAGAGTTCCGAACGTCTCCTCAAGGTCTCGGAGGTGAGACCCAAGATCCTGGCTCTTTACCATGAGATCGTCAACATAGACCTCCAAGTTTCTTCCCCTTTGTTCGCGAAAGACCCGATCCATCATCCTTTGATATGTGGCACCTGCATTCTTGAGCCCGAAGGGCATCATCTTATAACAGTAGCATCCGTCCCCCGTGATGAATGAGACATCCTTGATGTCCGGGGGGTGCATGCGGATTTGATGATAACCTGAAAAAGCATCTAAGAAAGACATTACAGAGAAACCAACGGCTGAGTCAACCAGCGCGTCGATTCTAGGCAGGGGGTAGCAATCTTTCAGGCATGATTTATTAAGAAGTGAAAAGTCGATACACATGCGCCACTTACCTCCCCCCTTTTTACCATGACTACATTGGAGACCAGCCTGGATACTGGATCTCCGACACAAAACCTGCTTGTATGAGCTTTTTTACCTCTTCGCGGATTGGTCCCTCCAGCTTGTTCGCCGTGGCCCTCTTCTTTTGGCGGATGGGGCGGGTGCCGGGGTCGAGGTTGAGGCGGTGGCAAGCCACATCCGCATCGATCCCGGGCATCTCCGCGGTGCTCCAAGCGAAGACATCCACATTCTTCTGTACGCAGGCTAGGATCTCAGCCCGCTCCTCCGAATTGAGCTCCCCGCTGACTCGGACCTTCTCCACCACCCCAAGCCGAGTGGTGACCTCAAGCTCCACGACCTCATCCACGGCCTCCAGCCTGGATTGCTCTCCCCAAGTACTTTCCTTCTCTCCGCCGCAAGCGAGCGCTTGGGCTCCTTCCTCCGTCTCTCCCTCCCCTACCATCATCAACTCCTCCGCCCCTCCTTCCCGGGCACCCTCTTCTTCCTCCTCTTCTTCTCCTCTCTCCGCCCCGGGCCTCTCAGCGACCCTTTCCTGGGCATGAACTTCCTCTTCCTCCATCCTTTCCTCTACTCCCTCCTCAGCTCCGGCTTCGGCCGCCTCCTCCATCACTTTATCCCACTCCTCTGCTTCTCCCCTCCAGCTGATGGTGTTGACAGCCATCACGTAGCACTGTCTCGCCACCTTGGGGTCTCCCTGGACCCGGACCTGGATTCCACCCACGTTAAACTTGAGACACTGGTGGAAGGTGGAAGGGACGCATCGGAACGCGATGATGAGAGGCCATCCAAAGATGGCGATGTAGCTGCTTGGGGCATCTACTATCACGAAGCGGCAGTTCCGGGACTGCCCTCCGAGAGTCACATGGAGTCCCACTCCACCTTCTACCTCCTTCCTTTCTCCCGAAAAGCCGAATAGGGGGCCATCCGAGGCCAGCACCCTCTTGGCCTCCACCTTCATCTCGTCAAACGCCTTCTTGAAGACAACGTTGACCGAGCTCCCATTATCGACTAGAATCCGCGAGACGGTGAAGTTCTCGATGGCGGTCTGGATGACCAGCGCATCGCAGAATGGGTCTTCATAGCTTGGCATGTCCTTCTGGGAGAAAGTAATTCTCTCCGCCTGGGGTGGAGCAGTGGATGTTGAGGCCACGCTCTGCCGATAGATGGTATGGAGGCTAGCCTTGCGGGTTGCCTCCACCCCTACCCCCCCCCCCCCCCCCCATGGATCACCCAGATCCCTCCTCTACTCCCCACATGAACTCTGTCTTCACACCTTTCTTCCTCCTCCCCTCGAGCCTCGACCTCCTCAATTCTCACCTGTTTCCTCGGCGCGGGCACTCGGCCCCTTTTTGTTTCCAGGAACTCTGGGCAGGTGGCCGTCGCGTGACCTTCCTCGTCGTGGAAGTCACAATACGGCAACGTCACCTCCCCTGCTTCACCTTCCGCCACCCTATTCCTCCTCCTTCTCCCTGGCCCTGCTTCCTCTCTAGCCTCTTCTCTTCTTCCTCTTCCTCCTCTCCCCACCTGATTGCCATGGCTTGCTGAGGTGGGGGAGGCAGCTGCCTCGGACCCTGCCTCCACCCCAACTGGTGGGGTCTTCCTTGTCCTCCATAGAAGTTACCCCTTCCCGGGCCGTAACCCCTTCCCTGACCTTGCATTCCTTTGGCGCGCTGCCTCCACTCCCCCTCCGGGGCCCTGGGCTCTTCCCTTCTCCTTACCTCTCGCTGCCTGACCTCCAGCTCACTGAGCTTTGCTAGCCTCTTGGTGAGCTCCGGGTTGGCCTCCTCACTCTCAATCTCCTCCGCCACCCTCTCCAACAACTCCTCGTAGGAGACGGGGGCTTTCCTCTTCAGAGCCATCTTAAAGAAACATTCCCTCAGCCCGACCGTGAAGGCGAGCTGGAGTGCAAACCCATGCATCTCCTGAGTGAGTAGCACTTCTTCCTGGAACCGATCTGCGTACCGAGCCAACGACTCTTTTGGCTCCTGCTTCACTTTGAAGAGGGACTCGTCGTCCTTCTTCCTCTTCTTTGAAGTTGAGAATCGCAACAAGAAGCTCCGGCGCAAATCCTCGAAGGCGTAGATCGACCCTGTAGGGAGTTGATGGAACCAGTCCCTGGCCTTTTCTTTAAGAGTGACGGCGAAGAGCCGACACTTAAAAGCATCCGACATCGGCCTGATGGAGACTGAGTCCTCAAAAGACTGGAGATGTTGGACAGGGTCATTCTTGCCGTTGTAGTACACCCTGTCCCACTCTCCGAACCCTGCCGGGACAGGTGCAGAAAGTACCAACTCGCAGAAGGGACTTCCCCCTTCTGCCACCCTTTCTCGCTCCACACGACCCCCAAGCTCTCTCGCCAGACTCGGGCTCGCGGGGACCGCGCTCGCGAGAATGGTATTCGCCTGGACCACTCCCACAGTCGCTATATCCTGTGGGCGCGCGCTCGCCGGCACAGAGTTCGCCGGCACGGAACTCGCCGACACGGAACTCGTCGGGCTGGCGAACATCACTCGCCCTTCCAAGTCTTGAACTGAACTTCCTGTGACTTCCTTTCCGGCCCTTCCCCCTGGGGCGTTCTCGCCAGCCGCTGCTGGGGGAAGGGTCGCCTGAGGTGCTGGGGTCGCGAACTCGCTTCGCAGCGCCGCGACCGTGAGCCCGAAGGTGTCAAGCACCTCCCTCCTGAAGTCCGCGAACATCCTCGGCGTCACCACCTGCGGTGACTCGCTAAACCCCTCGCCTTGATCCTCGCCTCCTGTCATGTTTGCTCCTTGGAACTTTCTTGGACCAGCCACGCTCCACGCTCACCGCACCAAAATGTTGAAACCGATTTCTCGGCCTCTTATGGAGATCGGGGCCCTCACCGAAATGAGGGACAGCTAGCCCTTACTGATCCCTCAGAGAAGGTAGACTAAAGACTAGAAAGAAGACTAAGACCTTAGTCACAGCGAGGAGGTCCCTCCACTAACCCGGAAGATTGTTGAGCGCTTCCCCTCCCAAGCCAAAGCTGAGACTTGGGCACCTTGGAGAGCTCTGGAAATGCTAACCAAAGAAAGCCTGAGGAGAGGGAAGTTGAAGTGTAGTCCTCTCCAAAGGTGCCCTTGAGGTCTTATTTATAGGTTTTCTAGTCTGGCCTGCAAATAGCAGGATTCTGCCTTTTGATTTTACTATCCGCACCCCAAATGGGTCTGCTAACAGCCAAACTCCGCTGTTTGGAGAGGCTAAGGGCAGACCACCAAGGGTAAAAGGGTAACTTGGCCCTATCAACCTATGGGCAAGGAACTGTGAGAACCTTACTAGCGAAGCTCTCGCGGGCCTTCCCGTGAGCCCTGCTCGTAGTGCCTCTCCTAGACGATCACCCTGCGAGGACCTCGCCGGCCAATTCTGGCGGTATCTGCCGAGGTCCGGTCTCGCGGGCCTTCCTGCGAGACCGCCTCTGGACTTCGTCGAGCTCAACATGCCTTTCGCCGAACGCAGGTCACTTCGCCGACTTCTGATGATTCCGTCAAACAGGGGTGTGGTCGACGAAGCCGGGGGAGCTCGACGAACATTGGAGAGTTCGTCGAACGCACCCGCGAGCGCTTGTCTCCCCGACCCTTCTCGCTCGCCCTTCAGCGAGCCCTCCGAGAGGGAAGATTTCTGGCACTAAGGCCTCTCTTCCTTATTACCTCCTCCATCCCACTGCTCTCTTAAACCGCGTCTCCTTGCCTGGCGAATATCGAGGTTGTACATCAGTGGTTCTACGAGTCTCCTTATCAAAAGACTCATGCACTATTTAGTGTATTCCTACCCATGTGGTAGAAGAGTGGATGTACCCATATTTTGGGGAACTACTATAGCTCTTGTCTTAGTGTTGTGAATTTCTGTGATGTCCCCTTTAATATTTCTGTATTCTGTGTTTAATTTATTTTGTGCTAGTTTTTTGATTGCATAGTTATTAGATGTTTGTATTGTGTGTGCATATTTAGTGTAAATATTAAAAACTCTATTCACCCACTCTCTAGAGAATACTTAGAGGTCACATTGTGCACTTTCAATTGGTATTAGATCGAGGTTGATCATAAATAGGTTAACACCTTGATCAAAAGATCCTCTCACTCTTAAATTTTATATTTTAAAATTATTTTCACAAAATAAGTTCTAAGGACTTTGCATCCATCAAACCACCAGTGTGTAAACTAAATGAGTTTGCACTCTGGAAAACCAGAATAAAGTTATATATGAACTCTATTGATGAAGACATCTTTGATGTCATTATTTCAGGTCCCCCAGCACCAGTCAGAAAAGATGTCAGTAAATCTGTGACACGGGAACCTGTACCTAGATCTTAATTAATAGATATGGAAAAGAAGCTGAAGACATGTGATGCCAATGTCATGAATATCCTAGTGTCCACCATGTTAGATCATATCTTCCATAAAGTGGCTGACTGCAACTCAACAAAAGAGATCTGGGAATATCTGTCCAGACTGGTAGAAAGCAGCTCTGATGAAAGAAAGGACAAGAAGTCCCTTCTCATATCCCAATATGAGAACTTTCAAAAGAAAACTAAAGAGAATGTGGCTGAGATGTATGATATGTTGAAATTGTTGAAGTGGAAGTTTGGAGGGCTTTTGGACCTGGGCGGTCTGGGAGGAGGTCGGGCGGTCTGACGTGACCGCACGACCTGGCTGTCTGCATATGCGGTCTGGCTGATCTAAGCCTAGCTGCGGTCTCCTGGCTTGATCGCTGGTATGGGTTCAAGGCGGCTGAAGATGGAGGTCGCACGGCCTGTCTCTGATCGCGTGGCGTGCTGTCCTCTTCAAGGCTGTGGCGGTCTGGTGTGACCGCACAGTTTGATCCGGGTTCTCTCCTGAATGCGGTCTGGTAGCTGACCGGGCTTTCTAGGGGTATTCGCGGACTAAGGGTCTTAGTCGCGCGGTCTCAGTTCGCGGTCTCAGGAGAGACTGGTATGCGAGCTGGTTGCTGTTTGCGGTCTCAGGAGGAGATCGGCATGCGGACAGGTGTTCGCGGTCTGATGGCGAACTGACTGTGTTCGCGGTCTCGTACGAACACAGGTGGTGAATAGCTTTGGGCGGTCTGGCGAGCTCTTTGTGGAGTCGCGGTCTGCTGTGAGAGCGACGGTCTCTCATGGCGACATTGAAGCTGGCGGGTTCACCAAAATGAACCAGAAGTAATGTTGCTGATCGCGCAGTGTGACCGATCAGGTCGCGCGGTCTGGGGGGTGGTGATCCTATCTCATAGGATGGTGACTGGATCAGGTCCCGCGCCTATAAATAGGAGGCCACTGTAGCAGCAATTAAGACACACCAAGCGTAAGCTAAACTTTCTTCTTTCCTGCGGTCTGTGTTTATGTGACCGAGCGGTCTCCTGATTGAGCTTCCCTTGTGCAGCTTCTGCGGATAGTGCGGGCAGCAACGATCACCTCTTCCTCTGAAAGTGTTCGGGCGGTCTGCGGCTTGGAGTTGTGGTGCTGGAGTTCGAGAGAATCAGGAGGTCTGAAGAAGTGGGCGGTTTGATCAGCGAGCTGGTGGTGTTCTGTGATCGTCAAGTCGCTGCGGTCTGGCAGCTTTTGAGATCGCAGGGAGGTCATGCGGTCTGTGCGGTCTCAAGTTATCTTCAACTTTGTATCTTTGCTTTAGTGTTTGTGTTGGCGAAATTATGTCTCGTCAAGCATGCCTTGCCTTGTAATTTTGATGATTGTTATCAATAAAGATCAGTTGTTTGCCTCCATTTGTTTCTGGTTGTTTGGTTTTTAACTCTAAGTTGACTAGCTCCTGCTCGCTCCATAAAGATTCGAAAAAATTTCACATGGTATCAGAGGGAGGTTGGAGTGGTTGAGCAGTGAGTAACTTAGAGTAACCATCGCCTTTGTGAAGAAGGAACCAGTGGAAGAACAATGGAAGGTGGATTTGCAAAGGGTCTTGGGATTGAGGTGCTTACATCGACTAACTTCAAGAAGTGGAAGTCGTGTATGCAAAGCTATCTTGTAGGTGAGGACCTCTGGGAAGTTGTTGGAGGAGATCAGACGCTGGAAGTTGTTCCAGAAGGGGATAATGGGGCTGAGGTGAGAACTTGGAGGAGGACGAATGCGAAGGCAGAGTTCACTCTGAAGAGGGCAATCTCACCTGACCTATTTGATCACATCTTGGGGTGTGGATCAGCTGCGGAGATCTGGAGAGCCCTGGATGGGCTGTTTAACAAGAAGAATGTAGCGAGGCTGCAGTTCTTGGAGAATGAGCTGGCAAGGTCGGCTCAGGGCAATCTTTCTATCTCTACTTTCTTTCTGAAGCTGAAGAACTTGTGCGCTGAAATCTCAGCATTGGACCCTGATGAGCCTATCTCTGAGGCGAAGCTGAAGAGGCATATCATCCGCGACCTGCGGAAGGAATATGTTGCTTTTGTGATGTCGGTGCAGGGATGGGCAAATCAGCCGTCTCTGTTGGAGCTGGAGAACTTGCTTGCATCGCAAGAAAGTTTGGCAAGGCAGATGGCGGGGGTGTCAGTGGCTGGGGGAGATGGCGAAGTGCTCTTCTCGGGAAAGAAGAAGAAGTGGGATAAGAAGAAGAAGACCGCTGGAGGAGGCTATGGGCCTTCAACTTCTGGGCAGCAGGAAAGGGGGTATGCTCCCAAGGCTGACGGGAAGAAGAAGGGTGAAGGTCCGAAGTGCTTCAAGTGTGGCAAGTATGGCCACATCAGGAAGGATTGCAAGGTGGTCACCCAAGCTGGGCATGCTGCGGAAAAGGAGGAAGCTGAGGCCAGGCACATTCAAGGAGGTTGGGGAGGAGCCTTTTCGGCTTCTGTTGGAGCTTCTGCTTCTATCAACTATCTGGAGGACTGGATCGTGGACTCGGGGTGTGGTCATCACCTCACCGGAGACGAGACCAAGCTTTCTTCTGCATAGCCCTATACAGGTAACAATGCAATCATTACTGCTGATAATACTGTACATCCAGTAGAGAAGGTGGGGGTTGTTTCCTTGGGCAGTGATAGAGGGCCACTTACCTTGAAGAGTGTCTATCATGTACCCGGTATGAGGAAAAATCTCTTCTCCGTGACCAACGCTGTAGATGCTGGGTATCACGTTCTGTTCGGCCCAACAGAAGTGAAGTTTCTACGCAACTTTGAGACTGTAAAGGCCGAGGTTGTCCATGTCGGGAGACGGGCAAAGGACTTGTTCGTTTTATCGACAAGTTCCTACGTTGACAAGATGAAGACGAATGATGGTGCCGTTATATGGCATGAGAGGTTGGGGCACGTAGGGATGGACAAGCTGAAAGCAATGGCGGTGAGAGGTCTGGTCAAGGGCCTGCCAAGTCTATCCTCCTACGGAGAAGGTCATGTTTGCGAGGGAAGTCAGTTCGACAAGTCTCATCGGCTACCGTTTGACAAGTCGCAGACGAGGAGTAGTGTGCCGTTGGAGTGCATCCACGGTGACTTGATGGGACCTACTGCTACCCCAAGCCTCGGAGGGAGCAGATATATGCTGGTGTTGATCGATGATTACACTAGATATGTCTGGGTATATTTCCTGAAGGAGAAGGCGGAGGCGTTTGCCAAATTTGTGGAGTTCAAGGAGCTTGTGGAGGGCCGGCTTGGCCTGCGGGTGAAGAAGCTGAGGACTGACAACGGAGGGGAGTTCACCTCCAGTGAGTTTTCTACTTTCTGCAGGAAGGCAGGTATCCGGAAGGAGCTCACTTGTGCACATACTCTACAACATAACGGAGTTGCAGAGCGGAAGATCTGTCATCTGACGGAGACCTGCAAGTCTTGGCTGCATGCCAAGAGTATCCCAAAGTCCTTCTGGGCGGAGGGAATGTCTTGTGCTGCCTACGTCATCAACCGGATGCCTTTAAGTCCCATCAACATGTTGACTCCGCATGAGATGATGTTCAAAGAGAAGCCAAGCGTGGCACACCTTAGGGTGTTTGGTTCCACCTGCTACGTGCATGTTCCAGATGCTCTTCGGACGAAGCTAGATGCGAAAGCAAGGAAGCTAGTCTTCGTGGGATACGATGAGCGGAAGAAAGGATGGAAGTGCATGGACCCGGAGACGCGAAGATTTGTGGTATCTCGCGACGTCATGTTCGATGAGGTGACATCTTACAAGGGGTCTTCTGATGTGGAGCTACCAGAGAGCAGGGTGGAGGTGCTGGAAAAAGCTGTGGAGGATCTTCAGGTGGAGCTACCTGTGTCACCAGGTGGACCATCTCCTTCTAGTTCTGAGACGGAGGCTTCTGGTTCAGGGAGCAGGGGGAGCAATGCTCCTAGCACGTCTGGAGATGATGTGGTTCAAGGGAAGGAGCTGAGGAGGTCGAAGCGAGCGATCGTTGCCCCTGATCGCTATACAGGAGGAAACGCAGTGAGCTTCATCATGTTTCTTCGCTGGTCCCTTGGATGAGAGGGAGCCGTCGAGCTTTGAGAAGGACAGAGGTGTGAAGGAGTGGGACATCGCTATGCAAGATGAGATGGCAGCTCTCGAGAAGAATGAGACCTGGTCTCTTGTGCCCAAGCCCAAGGGCACCACTCCTGTTACATGCAAGTGGGTCTACAAGCTCAAGAAGAAAGTTGATGGCAGCATCGAGCGGTACAAGGCTCGCCTTGTGGCTCGGGGGTTCTCGCAGCAGTACGGTGAAGACTACGAAGAGACTTTCAGTCCGGTGGCAAAAATGACTTCAGTTCGGTTCATCATTGCCTTGGCGGCGTTTAGTGGATGGGAGATTTGGCAGCTCGACGTCAAGAACGCCTTCTTGTACGGCGAGATTGACAAGGACATCTTCATGGTCCAGCCACCTGGCTTTGTGTCTGAAGATTTTCCGGAGCATGTCTGCAAGCTGAAGAAGGCCCTGTATGGGTTGAAGCAAGCGCCGAGAGCGTGGTACGGGAAGATCGCAGAATATCTCCTATTCTGTGGGTTTTGTGCTTCAGACTCAGACTCAAGCTTGTTCGTCAAGAAGAGCGGGGAGCTTCAAGTCATCATGCTGCTATACGTCGACGATATGATCGTGACGGGGAACTCGAAGGAGGAAGTAGTACAGCTACGGACCGAGCTATCTATCAGGTTTGAGATGAAGGACTTAGGAGAGCTTCACCATTTCCTTGGACTCGAGGTGCAGAGGAAGGAAGATGGACTGCTGGTGACCCAAGCCGGATATGCAGAGCGGATCGTGGAGCGGTTCGGCATGAAGGAAGGGAAGTGCACTTCCACACCTCTGGAGAAGGCAATGAAGCTTCGGAAAGATGAGGGGAGAATTATGCAAGATCCGTTGGTGTTCCGAGCTCTGGTTGGGAGCTTGATTTATCTGACGACCACGAGGCCGGATATTGCATATGCAGTTGGCAGAGTGAGTCGGTATATGGTGGAGCCACGGGTACCTCATCTACTAGCAGCCAAGAATATTCTGAAGTATGTCAAGGCGACCTCGGACATGGGTCTCCTATATAGGAGAGATGCAGGCTTCAAGGTGCACGGATACATGGACGCTGATTACGAGGGAGATTCAGATGATCGGAAGTCGACGTCTGGATTCGTCTTCATGGCGGGCCCTACAGCTATATCATGGTGCAGCAAGAAGCAGGATTTCGTGTCGGTCTCCACCACGGAAGCGGAATACAAGGCTTCGGCCTTGACAACTCAGGAAGCCATCTGGCTTAGGAGGTTGGTGGGAGACGTCCACAAGGAGGTTCGGGAGCCGACTCTGCTACGTGGTGACAATGAGAGTGCTCTCAAACTGGTAACCAATCCAGTTTGTCACGCGAGGACCAAGCATATCGAGATCGAGCATCACTTCATACGGGAGAAGGTGCTGGAGGGATCTCTTTCGGTCGGGCATGTGCGGAGTACGGACAATGTCGCGGACATCTTCACAAAGGCGCTGGCAAAGGGGTCGTTCACACGGCTAAGGGGCCTACTGGGGCTAGTTTCAACTTCCCACTTCAAGGGGGAGTGTTGAAATTGTTGAAGTGGAAGTTTGGAGGGCTTTTGGACCTGGGCGGTCTGGGAGGAGGTCGGGCGGTCTGACGTGACCGCACAACCTGGCTGTCTGCATATGCGGTCTGGCTGATCTAAGCCTAGCTGCGGTCTCTTGACTTGATCGCTGGTATGGGTTCAAGGCGGCTGAAGATGGAGGTCGCACGACCTGTCTCTGATCGCGTGGCGTGCTGTCCTCTTCAAGGCTGTGGCGGTCTGGTGTGACCGCACAGTTTGATCCGAGTTCTCTCCTGAATGCGGTCTGGTAGTTGACCGGGCTTTCTGGGGGTATTCGCGGACTAAGGGTCTTAGTCGCGCGGTCTCAGGAGGAGACTGGTATGCGAGCTGGTTGCTGTTCGCGGTCTCAGGAGGATATCGGCATGCAGACAGGTGTTCGCGGTCTGCTGGCGAACTGACTGTGTTCGCGGTCTCGTACGAACACAGGTGGTGAATAGCTTCGGGCGGTCTGGCGAGCTCTTTGTGGAGTCGCGGTCTGTTGTGAGAGCGGCGGTCTCTCATGGCGACATTGAAGCTGGCGGGTTCACCAAAATGAAGCAGAAGTAATGTTGCTGATCGCGCAGTGTGACCGGTCAGGTCGCGCGGTCTGGGGTGGGTGGTGATCCTATATCATAGGGTGGTGACTGGATCAGGTCCCGCGCCTATAAATAGGAGGCCACTGTAGCAGCAATTAAGACACACCAAGCGTAAGCTAAACTTTCTTCTTTCCTGCGGTCTGTGTTTATGTGACCGAGCGGTCTCCTGATTGAGCTTCCCTTGTGCAGCTTCTGCGGATAGTGCGGGCAGCAGCGATCACCTCTTCCTCTGAAAGTTTTCGGGCGGTCTGCGACTTGGAGTTGTGGTGCTGGAGTTCGGGAGAATCAGGAGGTCTGAAGAAGTGGGCGGTTTGATCAGCGAGCTGGTGGTGTTCTGTGATCGTCAAGTCGCTGCGGTCTGGCAGCTTTTGAGATCGCAGGGAGGTCGTGCGGTCTGTGTGGTCTCAAGTTATCTTCAACTTTGTATCTTTGCTTTAGTGTTTGTGTTGGCGAAATCATGTCTCGTCAAACATGCCTTGCCTTGTAATTTTGAAGATTGTTATCAATAAAGATCAGTTGTTTGCCTCCATTTGTTTCTGGTTGTTTGGTTTTTAACTCTAAGTTGACTAGCTCCTGCTCGCTCCATAAAGATTCGAAAAAATTTCACATGATAGGTTCAGCCTGATCATTAATGAGCTCAAGGGATTAGACAAAGAGATATAATTGACAGAGATCAATGACAAACTCCTTATGTGTTTCTCAAGCATTTGGGATTCAAGGATCTGGGTCATCAAAGAGTCCAGATGCCACAGAGAAATCTCTAGTGATGCTACTAGGAAAGCTCAAGTTCTATGAGCTCCTATTGAAGTGCAGGGCTGAGACTGAAGCCAAAGAAAAGGGCTCAACCCCTAAGGAAAGGACAATTGCTCTGAAGGCTGCTGATGATGGCCCTTCCACCTCTGAAGAGGAAATGTTCATCCTCTTGGCCAGAAGATTCAGAAATGGGTCAAGACAGAAGACTTCGAAAGAAAGGATAAGAGCTCAAGCAAGCCCAAATTTGACAAGACTCCAAAGCAGGAGATTATCTACTTTGCATGCAGGAAGCCAGTGCACATTGCCCATGAATGTCCTGAAGAACAAAAGGACAAAAGTAGCAATAAAAAGGAGCACAAGAAGAAGTCCTTCAGGAAAAATGACAGGAAGGAGGGAAAAGGTTTTATTGCTGAAACCTAGAGTGACACAGAAACTGAATCAAGCTCCTCTTCATCTGAAAGTGATGAATAAACTGCTGCAGAAGTAGCCTGCCTAATAGCTTTTGGAGATTTCTCTGAGGAAGATCAGGTACCTCTCTTTGATGACTTTGACTTTACATCAGAATAATTTAATACAGAAGAATTTTAAAATGTTTTAAGGAATTTTGTATTAATTATCTTAAGGTTCAAAAAGAAATAGAAGCAGTTAGGGAAGAATTAGAAAACTTTAAGAAAGATGACTTGTACTCTATAAATTATGATTTGGGAAATCAGATCTATAAAAAGGAAACAATAATAACTAATCTAACTAATGAAAACTCAAAGCTAAAAGAAGAGCTCAAAAAGGCAAAAACCTTTGAAGGCTCACCCAATGGGTGGAGTCAAAAGCTCAAGGACATTACACAAAATCTCTCTATGAGATTTAAACACCTTGACTTAGGAGCAGACCCATTCACCAACACACAAGTCCCTAGCAGACCAGCCTGGAAAAATCCAGTTACATTTGTTAGACCTAGTGACTTCCAAATAGCTGAGACCAGACCAGTAATTAAAGCACTAGACAACAATCATCCTGATAAAATTACTGAATTTAATCATTAAGCACTCTACAGACTTATTATATATAGATACTTTCTATGCACATTTCCAGTGTACAACCTTCATTCTCTGAGGGTGGGCCCACTCAAAGCCACATAGGCAGAAGTTAAGGTCAAAAGGTCAGCACAGAGGTCAGCAGTCCAAGACACAAGATAGCTCAGCCAGCATGAGTAGAAGAAGGCCTGGGCGAGTATGGGTGGACTCACGCGAGTAGCCTGATACTCGCCAAAAGGTGGGAGTCCATAGGTGATGCTCACCTCTTTTTAGGCGAGATCGCCTCAATGTCGCCGAGTTGGGTGGGGTATAAATAAGACCCCCCTCCCTTTGGTTTTCCTATAAATAGGATCTCAGGGGTACTTGGATTGACACCTGAACTTGAGCTTTTGGAACTCCCACATTCAAATTCTTGGACCCGTCATCCTTGGTCGTTACTCCCGGTACTAGCCAAGTCGGTGCATTCCTCGTACCCTGCTCGTCCATTTTTGGTTTTGGAGGGGAATTCTCTTCTGAGCTTTTAGGTACGTGGTGAGACCTCCCTGCCGCAACGCCTGGGGTCCTGTTGTTCTTAGTCCGAGCCCTTTTCGTCATTGCCAGTCAAGACTTCAAGCCGAACTGCTGGGCGAGTAGCCTCCAGCTGCATTTATCCAAATTTTGGAGCCTAGGATTTTCCTGGCTTCAACACTTAGGTGCGATGAGCGTGGATCGTAGCCAGAGGGAGAAAGTTTGGTGGAAAAGCGAGATGGTTGTAGTTGGCGACCATGCAGAGGTAGTCGGGAACTCAGCCGGCAGTGGCGAGTTCGTGACGTTGGCGGTCTTTGAGGAATTCGCGCGGCGAATAGAGGGGAACGTGCAAGCAACTCTCCAACCTCGCGCGGAAGGAACGACGACCTCGCCTTATCATCTGACTGAAGAAGTTGTTCCCCCTCGGCGAGCAGGGAAGGAGCATGAGGAGGAGCTGGAGCGGCCAAGGAGGTCCTAGTTCTAACCGCAGGTCTCGCAGGGAGCAGGCGGAATCTGATTCCGTGAGGAGGAGGAGCAGGCGAGGTACTGCGGTACTCGCCAGTTTAGCGAGTATGGAGGTGATACTCGCCAAGCAGAGGGTCATCGCCAGTTTGGTGGGAGGAGCCCATTCTGTAAGGAGATCATTTCTGCGTCGGTGCCGGAGGGGTTCAGAGATCCTATGATGAGTTACTACTCAGGAAGGGATGACCCTATCCGACACATCCAATGGTTCGAGGATGTAGCCTCCATCCGAACCATGTCTGATGCCTTCAAGTGTAGGCTCTTCGCAATCACCTTCCGGGGGAAGGCCAGGAACTGGTTCCACCAGTTGCCAGCATGTTCGATCTACTGCTTCGAGGACTTGTGCTGGGGGCTAACGATGCGGTTCGCCACGGCCAAGAAGATGAAGGAGGCTACGACCCTCTTCCATCTGGTGTAGGGAGCAAAGGAGACGTTGGGGCATTATATCGATCGTTTCCAGGAGGAGTTGTTGGACATCCGGGAGGTGGATGGTCCCACCTTGCAGCTTGCCCTAATGTTTGGCCTTCGCGAAGGTATTTTCAAGTTGGAGCTCGGCAGGAATCCTCTGTATTCCTACGAAAACCTCATCGAGAGGGCCAACAAGTTCGTCCAGGGTGAGGCTTCCAACCGCGGGTTCCTAGCCAGACTCACCCGAGTGACCAGAGTAGATGAGGAGGTAGAAGAGAAGACCCCCGAGAGGAGCGGAAGAAGGAGGATCCCAGGAGGGCAGAGAAGTGGAAGCCAGAGGGGAGGAGAAGGGAAGAAAGAAGGAAGAGGGAGGAGCCTAGAAGAAACGATGAGAGGAGACTCATCGTGGCTCCGGAGCGTCGGGAGGAGGAGAGACGCTACCAAGTTCCCGTCAACCGGCCACCTTGGAGGCCGACAAGAGGACCTCAGCGTCGGGATCGGGGAAGGAGATCCCCGGAGAGAAGACGCTTTGACCAGCCAGAGAGGCGTCAGGAAAGGAGAAGGGAGGAAGCGATGGCGGTTTCCCGGCGCGGCAATCGGCAAGGTCGGAAGAACCGACAGAGGAGGCCGCGGCCAGAAGAGATTCCCTTTTACCGTGATCTGCATCAAGTAGAGGGGCACTGGACCATGGCTTGACCAGACTTTTGGGAAGCCAGGAGGAGGTTGGCGGCAGGAGAAGTAGGAGGAGAGCAGCGGAGGATAGAAGCCCATGTCGAGCCGCCGGCAGTATAAGCCGTTGCTCGAAGGAGGAATGAAGACTGAGTCGACCATGGAGGTCGAGGAGACCTCGTCCAGGGAGGCAGAGGAGTAGGGGTGATCCACGGGGGAGCAGGGCTGGGAGCTTCCTGCAAGGGCAGTCTCCATCAAATCTATCGAAGAAGTGTCGCTTCGACCTCGCAAGCACCACCGCCGTTGGAGGAAATCACCTTCTCCGAGGAGGACATGTTAGGGAATGAGAATCCCTTCCATGATGCCCTCGTGATCCAAGCAGCTGTGGAAGACTTCACCGTTGATCGGATTCTGATCGATAACGGTAGCTCCGTGAACATTGTCTTCAAGGAGACGTTCGACGAGCTGGGCGTCGGAGCAGAAAGAGTCTGAGCGCTGGATGGTCCCCTCTTTGGCTTCTCGGGAGAGAAGAAGGAGGTGGAAGGAGGAGTAGATCTCCTTGTAACTCTCGGGGCCAGTGCAATTTCATCATTGTCGACGCCCCGAGTTGCTACAAGGCCATCATCAGAAGGCCACTTCTCAACACATTCAAGGCCGTCCTGTCTTCCTACCATCAGTGCTTCAAGTACTGCCAGGGGGACGTACAGGTGAGGATCAGGAGCGATCTAAGAGCCTCCCGCGAGTGCTATCTCAGTGTGGTTAGCACCATCAGCTGGATGGCTGACGCGGAGTAGTCTGAAAGAGTGTTAGGAGGCACGGCCCGGCTAGAAGCGTCCGAAGAGGTTGAAGAAATTGACGTACTCTCCGGGGCAGGAGTATCTGGGTTGCTGAAGATCGGAGGATCGTTGAAGGTCAGCGAGAAGATGGAGATGACGACGTGTCTGCAAGAGAATGTCGACATCTTTGCCTGGAGTGCTGCTGAGATGCCCGGGATCGATCCTGAGGTTTCCTGTCATCGCCTCAATCTTGACCCCGCGGTCAAGCCCGTCCGCCAGAAGAAGAGGTCAAGTGCCATCATGTTGGTTGTTCCTATCCACGAGGAAGTAAAGAAGCTGCTGGATGCAGGCTTTGTGTCGGAGATCCAGTACCCAGGCTGGGTCTCGAATGTTGTAATGGTGAAAAAGGCTGGGGGCAGCTGGCGTATGTGTGTGGATTTTTCTTTAATGAATAAAAGCTGCTCGAAGGATGGTTATCCCTTGCCTCGAATCGACGCGCTGGTTGATTCATTCGTCAGTTTTTCTGTGATGAGCTTCCTTGATGTGTTTTCAGGATACCATCAGATCCGGATGTATCCCCCCGATTGTCGCGATGTTTCCTTCATCATTGGGGATGGCTGCTACAGCTATAGGATGATGCCCTTCAGGCTAAAGAATGCAGGGGCGACCTACCAGCAGATGATGGACCGTGTCTTCAAAGAGCAGAAGGGGAGGAATCTGAAGGTGTATGTGGACGACCTCTTGGTCAAAAGCAAGAGCGTCCGAGAGCATGTAGATGATCTGGTGGAGACCTTCGCGATGCTAAGGAAGTTCAAGATGAGGCTTAATCCGGCAAAGTGCATGTTCGGAGCCGGAAGGGGGAAGTTTCTGGGGCATCTCATCACCCCGGAAGGGGTAGAGCCAAACCCTGACAAGGTTAAGGCAATCCTGGAGATGACCTTCCCGAAGACGATGAAAGAAGTTCAAAGACTGACAGGAAGGTTGGCGGGTCTTAGCCGCTTTCTGTCCAAGGAAGGGGAGAAGTGCTCTCCATTCTTCAAGACACTTAGGAAAAGCGAGGACTTTGCTTGGTCCGACGAGTGCGAGAAGGCATTCGATGGGCTGAAGGAGCAGTTGACTCAGACACCTCTCCTTCAGAGTTCGCAAGAAGGTGAAGACCTACTCATTTACTTGGGAGTAGGGGTGGAAGCAGTAAGTTCGGTGCTGGTCCGAGAAGAAGGAAATAAGCAGTTCCTCATCTATTATGTTATCCAGGTGCTCAAGAAGGAGGAGTTGAAGTATCCAATCCTGGAGAAGCTTGCCTTCGCCTTGGTGGTGTCGGCGCGGAAGCTCTGACCTTATTTTCAAGCTCACTCCATCCGGGTTGTGACTGACCATCCTCTCTGAAGTATCTTGGAAGGGGTGGAGCATTCAGGAAGGCTGGCGAAATGGTCGGTAGAACTCAGTGAGATCGACATTTCCTTCTCGCCTCGGGTGCCGATCAAAGCTCATGCGGTAGCAGATTTCTCAGTCGACTTCTCGATGGAAGTAGAGCTGGGAGAAGAGACTTCTACTCTTGTTCCTTGGAAGATATTCGTGGACAGAGCATCGGGCAGAAGCTCTGTGGGAGTAGGCATCGTTCTTATCAGCCCACAGGAAATTAGGATCGAGCAAGCAGTCAAGATCCTCTTCCCCGTCACGAATAATTAAGTAGAGTATGAGGCCATAGTGGCAGGCTTGTGTCTCGCGCAAGAGCTGGGTATTCAAGATATCAGAGCCTTCACCGACTCAATGGTGGTCGCGTCACAGATTCGGGGGGAGTTCGAAGTGCGCGACACCATCCTGCAGAAGTATGTTTTCAAAGTGAAAGGATTGATTGGAGGCTTCCAATCCTTCTTCGTCGAGCACGTACCGAGAGAGGAGAACTAGGCAGCGGATCGCCTGGCCATGTATGGGTCGAGGACTGGAGGGATTGTCACCGAATTGTTTCGACCATCCATCGAAGAAGGGGAGAAGATGGAGATCGAACATCGCCCTTCCTGTATGGATCCATTCGCAGCATTTCTATCTACCGGACAGCTCCCTGCAGACGGAGGGGATAAGAGGAAGTTTCCATACAAGGCAGCGTATTACTTATTGCAGGACGAGGAGCTATATCGTAAGACCATCTCGGTCCCTCTGGCTAGATGTGTCTCTGAAGACGAAGTACCTCGAGTGTTGGAAGAGATCCACTCGGGAGAGTGCGGAAGTCATTCTGGGACTCGTACTTTGGAGCATAGAATTCTAAGACATGACTACTTCTGGCCTACTATCCAAAAGGATGCGGAGGTCTTCTCAAAAAAGTGTCAGAATTGCCAGCTATTTGCCCCCCTTCAGTTGCAGACGTCCCAGCAACTTCGCTCGATCACCGCCCCATGGGCGTTTGCTATCTAGGGAATGGATTTGATAGGTCCCTTTCCTTCAGCCAGTGGCCAGAGGAAGTTCATTCTCGTCATGATCAACTACTTCTCCAAGTGGATCGAGGCCAAAGCTCGGGCCAAGACCACCTCTCAAGTCGTGAAGAACTTCATCTGGGTGAGATCATTTGCAGATTCGGGATCCCTCTCTCCATCGTCACTGACAATGGTCCCCAGTTTGCCAGCTTGGAGCTGGAAGATTTTTGCAGGCAGCTCAGAACTGACCTCCGGTTCGCGTCAGTACATCAACCAAGGAGCAATGGACAAGTGGAGGTCGCTAACAAGCTGATCATCAACCTGCTGAAGAAAAAAGTCGACAACCTAAGAGGTAATTGGGCAGAGCAGCTCCCCTCGGTGTTGTGGGCTTTGAAAACCACTCCTAGCTCATCCACAGGAGAAACCCCGTTCAAACTCTCTCAAGGGTCCGAAGCTCTCATTCCAGTAGAGTTGGAGGTCAGAAGTCCAAGGGTGATCGCAGCAAAAGACGAGGATGAAGAATGGCGGTTGGAAAATGAGGAAGCTCAGAAGCTATCCCTCGACTACATTGAAGAACTCCGAGACTTAGCCTCCACTCGGCAAGAGGAGATCAAGCGTCGAATGGAGAAGCACTTCGACAAGCACGTTTTGTAACATCCCGACTTTTATTGGGCCACTAGACCCTAGTGGGCCCAATAAAAGTAGGCCCTAACGGTAGAAATAACCCGATATAGGGTTATGTGCTACGAACCCCGAATTGACTTCTGTCAGATCCGCTAGACTCATATGACCATTACGAGGGCAACGGAATTCGTTGCACCTCAATCCGAGGTCGTTTAGAGAAAACGACCATTTTGAGTATCGTTGTACGCCGCTACCACACTATAGTGGGATAGTGGCCAAACATACTCCGATCTGACTTCCGTCAGTCCCGTTAGACTCGTATGAATGATACAAGCGCAATGAATTCGTTGCGCCTCGATCCGAGGTCGTTTGGAGAAAACGACCATTTTGAGTATCGTTGTACACCGCTACCACACTATAGTGGGATAGTGGCCAAACATACTCCGATCTGACTTCCGTCAGTCCCGTTAGACTCGTATGAACGATACAAGCGCAACGGAATTCGTTGCGCCTCGATCCGAGGTCGTTTGGAGAAAACGATCATTTTGAGTGTCGTAGCGCGCCACTACCTCCTTATTATGAATAGTGGTCATACGAACCCCGAATTGACTTCTGTCAGTTCCATTAGACTCGTATGAACGATATAAGCGCAACGGAATTCGTTGCGCCTCGATCCGAGGTCGTATGGAGAATATGCCATTTTAGGACTATGCAGACCACCTCAGTGCAACGCACGAAATGTGAAGCACACAAACTCGGCATCGGCCCCGACAAATCTTGATGGACCCCGGGACCATGAAGGACCACGCCCTAAGTTGACCTCGGTCAACCCCCCCCCCCCCCCCCCCCAAGCTTGAAATCCGTTGGGAAAAGAAAAGAAAGCGGGGGGGGGGGGGGGAGAGAAGCCCCTCCCCCAAGGGAGGGGGCGGCCCATGGATAGGCAGCCCCCTATTGGGGCAAGGGGGCAGGAGAGAGAAGGGAAGGGGGGGGGGGGAGAAAATATCTCCGCCCACCCATCCCTCCCTTTAGCCCACGTGGGCTAAAGGGAGGGAGAGGGAAGACCTCCCTCTCCTCTATATAAGGAGGGGCTCAGCCTCTCCCTGAGTGCCACCCCCTCCCCCCAGCTCCTCCTCCTTATCCCCTGCCGGCTAGCCCAACCACCCACCTCGCCGGAGCCCTGCCCAGCCAAACCGCCGCCACCATCCTTCCCCATGGCGAGCCACCAACCCTCAACCTCCCGAAATCCCCCTCCCCCACAGGTAGAAGCCTTCCCCTCCTCCTTCCTACTCCCCTGAGCCAGGCAGACCCCCTCCCTGTCGCCGGAGCGCCGCCAGCACCACCCCGAGCCTTACAAGGCTCGGGTGGAGGCATGGACGTGGAAGCCACCCCCCCCAGCGCCGGTGGTGGCGCTGGGGGAGCAGGTCCCCACTCGGGGACCACGACGCTGGCGAAGGGAGGCGGCCGGGCCGCCGGAGGACGCATCCCCGGAGGCACCCATGGCCCAGGTTCCCCCTCCCTCCCGTTTCCTGTACGAGGAAATACCCTACCCCCGGCGGCGGCCGGTGGCGCCAGGCCGCCGGACCACCACCGGAGTGGTCGCCGGCCCCGTGCGCACCGACCGGGGGCGGCACCGACACCCTCCCAGCGGAGGCGACGGCGCAGCGAGCCTGCATGGCGCATGCAGGCCGCGCCACCGCCTCCCTCCCCTCTCTGTTCTTTTTATCGGTGGTAGCCGGCGGCGCCAGGCCGCCGGACTACCACCAGAGGAGTCGCCGGCCCCCGGTGCTCCAAACGGGGGCGGCGCCGGCCCTAGCCGGCCGCTGCCCGGCGGCCGCAACAGCCGCCTCCCGTTAAATTAACGGGAGCCACCCGATCCCCCCGTACCTCGTTTCCCGCCTTCCGCCTCCACATGTGGGCCCCCCACAGCGGATCCGCCGCAGATCCGTTGTGGGAGCCTCGGGATGGGCAGGGTGCAGCAGCCCTGCGCCTTCCCCCTTCCTCTAAACGCACCCCAACTGCCCTTCCCCTGAAAAATGGGGCAGTTTTGGCAAAAATTTCCTAAATGAAAAATGTGCCCCACTCTGAGGGGCAGCTCCTGTAATATTTTGGGATTTTTAGAAAGTCATTTACTATTTTTAAAACCCTACCAAAGGTTTATTTTAAGAAAATTAAAGGCCAAATGAGTTGGGAAAAATCATCAAAAATCATAGGCTCTAATTTAGGGCATTTTGTAAATACTATCAAAATTTAAAGTGGTAAGCTTTTCATTTGGTTCTTTAAAAGCTTTTACAAGCAAAATAAACGCCCGAAAGAGAGCGAAATTCATCGGAATAAATCGGCGTCCTCTCGACGAATTTTTTTTAAACGCATAATAAAGATTACGCGTATCGATCTAAGGAATCGACTAAGTTAAGAATATCGACGCAAGAACTTGGGACGAAATCGCGGTGCGCCGCCGCGATCCGATAACGCCGAGATAATAATAAAAGAACGAATCCACGGCAAAGGAAAAATACTAAAAATCTCATGGAATGTAAATAAACTCCCGAAATGGAGTAGAACCCCTATGAACGGGGAGAAAGCAGAACCTCCTCCTACGAACGGAGTCGGCGTTGAAGCCTCCTGTTATGGAGTGATTGGACTACTAACCCTTTATTTATTTACTGCTTTCAGTACTTTCATTTCTCCAGTATCGCACTGGTCCTTATTTACTGCTTTCAGTACTTTCAATTCTCCAGTCCGGCACTGGTCCTTATTTACTGCTTTCAGTACTTTCATTTCTCCAGTCTCGCACTGGTCCTTATTTACTGCTTTCAGCACTTTCATTTCTCCAGTCTTGCACTAGTCCTGATTTACTGCTTTCAGTACTTTCATTTCTCCAGTCTCGTACTGGTCCTGATATTTCGGCCCCTGCTTCCGGCCTTTCTTACTGCTTATGCTACACTTCTTGTATTTTAGTGCTAACCGCAGTTCTACACTGGCAAGCGGTGCTTCTCCTCCTTTTTGTGAGTCCTTAGTTGGGGAAGACCCGGAGTTGATTCCCTCCTCCTGAGTCAGTCCCAAATAATCAGCCCTCCTACCGCCAAGCCTCCCGGTCACGGGTCGAGTGACCGGTCGAGTAAGAATGTCGCGTTAAGTTTTAAAGCGCTTGCTCTGTGATAAAGCTTGCTTTCGAAGATTGTTTTGGAAGTGGCGGGTCGGTCACGCCCGTAGACCGTTCGTACCGGTGCGGGTGGGGTGACGACTCATGGAGACAAGGAGATGTGCACAACGGTGATCACCACTCCGAACCCGCAGTTTTGCCTTCGCTGGTCGGCCTAAACCTCGGAATCGCCGGATGTCGCTCACATCCAGTTAGTACACCAACTTGTACAGGAGGGCCTGAGTGATACGGTACGACTACATTTAGAAGTGGCAGGACTGGCCACTGTCACCGACAGCCACATCGGTGAGGCCCGCAGGGTTAGCTACCCTGCTTGAAACAAAGCGGTCTAAACTGTGCCGACACAGGTTTTTTTGTGTGTGTACAGGTTTGAATACCTGGGTGCGAGTATGCGCGAGATAGTGTTGTACAGGTTTGAATACCTGGGTGCGTGTACGCGCAAGATAGTGTTCTATGTTCGTGTCACCACGCGGATATTAGGGTTGGAGGCCCCATTGATATATATATATATATATATATGTATGTATGTATATATGTATATATGTTTACCTGCTGCTAACCCTCTACCTTGCTTCGACTATTTATTTCTGTCCATTAGCCCGCCCCCTGGATACGGATCCGGGGAGGGGATGTGTTTTCTACTTAGATCTGTGACTAACAGTTATTCTTATAACCAATCACAGGAAATGGGACAGCGCGAAGCCCCTGCACCGCAGGATGAGTTACCAGCCTTAGAGATGGCTCGATCGGACACTCCAGCCTCTCCCCTACCTTCCGAGACGTGAGTCCTAGAGTATAGGACTAGCCTAGTGGCTTTGTTATAGTCTATGTAGCCCCTGAGGCAGTGGTTGTAAACAATAGGCTTCGGCCTGCTTTAAATATGTAAATACAAGCTGTGAGCTTGGTTTTGTCTTTTTCGATTGCTTCCGCTGTGAGTTCTGATGTGATGTTGTGATTCTCGTGCCTGACAAGGAGACCACTCAGTGCTTGAGAGGGTGGGTCATTGCCATCCGGGAAGCACTAGTGGCCATCTTTGGGCAGTAAGATCCCAACTCCCTGAACCCGGTTCAGTTTGGGGAGGGGGGGGGGGGGGGGGGGGGGGGGGGCGGTCTTACAAATGGATCAGAGCTACCACGATCCGACCACATGGGGCAGTCTTTCGATCCTCCCTTCCTCGGTTCTGTTTCTTGGTTCGGGATGAACCACGCAGCGGAAGCCTGGTGGACCCTTTAGGTTTAAGGTTAAGGATCCTAGACTGCGCAGTAATACACCCGCACGCTTTCCGCTTTCTTTTCGTTTCAGTCCTGCAAAATTCCCTTAATTTTGCAAGTACTGATGTTCGTCTGTTACTTCTCCAGATACCGGAGTCCAGTAACGGAAGGTCCTCCTCTATGGATCAGTACCATCCTACCACTCCACCACCGGCTCCGGCCGCCCCAGCTACAGTCCCGTTTGTTGATACGGATTTAGGGCGGACACTGACAGCCCTGCTAGCCACCTTCCAGACGGCCATCCTACGGCCACCCCAGCAGACCACCATGCCTACCGATCTTCTGACGACATTCCGGGGACTAAGGCCCCCCACCTTCCGAGGCACCGAGTCATCCATACAGGCAGAAGAGTGGGTGGAGAGGGTAGAGGAGCTCTTAGTCGGGATGATGTGCCCCGTCGTGGACGCAGTATCCTTGGTAGTGACCATGCTAGAGGGCTATGCCCGAGACTGGTGGAGGGCAGCCAGCCGCTCCACATTTAGAGGGCGACCACTCAGCACAATCCTCTGGGGGGAGTTCTCAGAGGCCTTCCTAGAGCACTTCATCTCGGATGCGGATAAGATTGCACTTCAGGAGCGTTTCTTACAGATCCGGCAAGGAGAGAGGACGGTACCGGAGTACCAGCGAGAGTTCATCCATCTAGACTGTTTTGCCGAGACCTTGACAGTTACAGACAGGGATAGAGCGTCTAGATTCTATCGAGGCCTACGAGACGATCTTCGACAGGCGTTGATCATGATCTCCCAGTCGACCTTCCACACGATCGCCTCTCACGCCGCAGCGTTAGAGATGGATCAGAGGATGGTGGCCCAGCAGCGTAGGGGACATGCAGAGGTTCCCCGGGCTCAGGGTCGAGAGAGAGGAGTAGGCCCTCGCAGACAGGACCGGGGTAGGAGACAGCGTCAGCGCCACTAGCCATATGGGCAGGCAGCCCAGCCCCGACCAGCACCTCCAGCCCCAGCACCTCAGGCCGCCCCAGCCGCACGGCGAGATGCCCCCTTTGCAGGGAACTGCTACCTTTGCCACCAGCCTGGGCACATACGAGCTTTCTTCCCTCAGGCTATAGGTAGGCCCGGCCTAGGAGCAGTACAGGGAGCCGCGGAGAGAGGGCGAGGACGAGGTGGACGCAGAGGACGTCCCGCAGGCAGGAGGGAGCCAGCTAGGCATTGCAGAGCAGCACCGCTCGAGGCATACGCTTTAGATCTCCAGCACGGCCCTGCACCAGATGCGGTGATAGGTATCTATTTTCATTAGCCACGATATCCTAGTAGGATGCTGTAGTAGAAATCTGTGATGTAATCTTTTGTTTGGCTGGTGTAATTACTACACATCTATATCTGTATGAAGCTTATGATTATGGTACATATATGTATTATCAGGTTTTCTTCTGGTAGAAGGTCACCCCGCTAAAACGTTGTTCGATACCGATGCCACGCACTCCTTCGTTGCACAGAACTTCATCGCAAACAAAGAAAACACCGTACGATCATCCGGAATGTCGATACGAATACGACTCCCGGATGGATCAGACATGACGTCCACGGAGAAGTGCTCCTTCCAAGCAACGCTAGGAGCCGTTGAATTCGAAATCAACGCAACCATTCTGGCGATAACCGGATTCGACATCATTTTAGGAATGGATTGGTTGGCCGAGCATAGCGCCCAAATCAATTGTTCGACTCGAGAAATCCATCTCCAGAACCCGAATGGGCAATTTATCACACTAGCAGGTATACCCTCTGTCACCCGCATTATCTTAACGTCCGCACAAACAGTTAAAGCAGTCCGGCGAAAGGATGAGGTGTACATGATCTACTTCGAGATGGAAGGCAAGACGCAAATGCTCACTAGAGTACCCGTAATTCGGGACTTCCCAGACGTCTTTCCAGAATCCCTTCCTGGGTTACCCCCGCAACGGGAAGTGGACTTCTAGATTGTACTTACTCATGGAGCTCGACCGGTGTCCCGAGCACCTTACCGGATGGCCCCAAGGGAACTAGCCGAGCTCAAGATACAACTACAAGAGCTAATTGACGCAGGTTTCATTCGTCCGAGCACCTCTCCCTAGGGAGCTCCAGTATTATTTGTCAAGAAGAAGGATGGATCCCTGCGTCTCTATATCGATTACAGGGAACTAAATAAGCTCACTATCCGAAATACCTATCCACTGCCCAGGATAGATGAATTATTCGACCAATTACAAGGCGCGTCCGTCTTCTCCAAGATGGACTTAAGGTCTGGCTATTATCAACACAGAGTACGAGAAGAAGACATTCCCAAGACCGCTTTCAGCTCCCGCTATGGACTCTACGAATTTATGGTAATGCCGTTTGGGTTGACCAATGCCCCGTCCGTCTTCATGGCCCTAATGAATAAGGTGTTTGAACCCTTCCTAGATCATTTTGTGATAGTTTTTATAGACGATATACTCGTGTACTCGAAGAACAAAACTGATCATTCCAGGCATCTCCAAATGGTTCTGCTCAAGCTAAGGGGGCATTCGTTCTTTGCGAAGTTTAGCAAGTGTGAATTCTGGATGGAGGAAGTTGGTTTTCTTGGGCACACGGTTAATAAAAATGGGGTAGCGGTGGACCAAGCCAAAGTACAAGCAGTACGAGACTGGCCGCCACTAAGGTCAGCAGCAGATATCAGGAGCTTCCTTGGCCTCGCCGGCTACTACCGCAAGTTTGTAGAAGGATTCTCTAAGATTGCGTTACCACTCACCTCCCTCACCAAAAAGGACGTGACGTTTCAATGGTCTCCCGAATGCGAAGCGGTGTTCGTGGAGCTAAAGAACCGACTAATATCGGCTCCAATTCTGACACTCCCCCATGCACTGAGGGCTTCCAAATCTACGCCGACGCATCGCTGAAAGGGTTGGGAGCCGTATTAATGCAGCACGGCAGGGTGATCGCATACGCCTCACGACAGCTGAAGCCTCACGAACTAAACTACGCAACCCATGACTTGGAGCTGGGTGCGGTAGTATTCACGCTAAAAGTCCGGAGGCATTATCTCTACGGAGTAAGATGCGAGATCTTCTCCGACCACAAGAGACTCAAATATATCTTCACCCAAAAGGAGCTAAATCTCCGACAGTGCCGATGGCTGGAATTCCTATACGATTATGACTTCGCCCTTCAATACCACCCCGACAAAGCCAATAAGGTTGCAGATGCCCTAAGTCGACAACCTCCGAGGACCGGGAGTTGGCTAGAGATGATACCGACAGAGCTAGTCGAGTCCTTGGCAGATTTGGATATCATCCTCATCACCTGTAGGAACCCGATGGATTACCAGGCTCAGCTCTACTGGATGGAAATACAGTGTGACATCAGAGATAGAATACGAGAGGCACAGAAGATCGACGTAGAAGCGGCCCCGATCATTCAGACCTTACAACATGGCACTCAGGAAGATTACAACCTATACGATGGCATCCTGCGGTATAAACACCGCATATTCATTCCCGCTGCAGAGGGAATCCGGGAAGAGATACTCCGCGAAGCACATCAGACAAGGTATTCAATACATCCGGGGGTAGTAAAAATGTATACCGACCTGCAAATGACATTATACTGTCCAGGAATGAAGAAGGACGTCACCAATTATATAGCGCACTGCCATACATGTTCAATGGTCAAGGCCGAATGTCATAGCCCAGGAGGTTTACTACAACCTCTGCCCATACCAGAATGGAAGTTCGAAGATATTTCCATGGACTTCGTTCATGGCTTACCCCGATCTCATGCAGGGAACGACTCCATATGGGTCGTAGTAGATCGCCTCACCAAAGTGGCCCGTTTTATCCCAAATAGACAAGGCGACGGTGTCGACATATTAGCCCGGTTATTCATAGAACAGGTGGTCCGATTTCATGGGGTACCTAAATCGATCGTGTCTGATCGCGACGGGCGTTTTACATCGAAAGAATGGAGGAGAGTGCAAGCTTATCTGGGAACCAGATTGGCTTTTAGCACCGCCTTCCACCCCCAGAACGACGGGCAAACCGAAAGGACAAACCGGACGATGGAAGACCTCCTCCGGTTGTGCATAGTAGAACATAATGAGCCTTGGGAACAATTACTACCTTTAGTAGAATTCTCGTACAATAACAGCTTCCAGGCGAGCATCAAGATGGCACCGTACGAAGCCCTCTACGAAAGACGTTGTCGAACACCACTATTATGGGCACAAGTTGAAGACCCCGAAGCTTTAGGTGTCACCTACATAGATGATACCACCGCCGCAATAAGGTTAATTTGAGAACATATGCTGGAGGCACAGAGCCGACAAGCCAAATATTACGATGCGCGTCATCGACTAGTAGAGTTCAAGGTAGGAGACATGGTTTTCTTGAAGATTAAACCAATGCATGGTGTATCCCGAATAAAGAAGCAGAAAAAGTTGGATCCCCGCTATCTAGGCCCATATCAAGTCATAGAAAGAGTTGGCCCGGTGGCTTATAGGCTAGCTCTTCCAGCAGAGTTGGGAAATCTCCACGACGTGTTTCCCGTCTCCTCGCTAAGACGTGTCCTTCGCCAACCAAATCAACATCTTCCCGTGCCACCAACGTCAGTACAATCTGACCGATCTGTTCAACTCGAACTAGTGAGGATATTAGATTCCAAGCTCAAAGAATTGCGGAACAAAACCATCACGATGGTCAAGATTTTATGGTCAAACTGCGGACGCGAGGAGTTTACCTGGGAACCAGAGACGCTTGTTCGGGAAAAATAGTCGGCACTTTTTCCCCAGGTATGCCCTTCTAACCCCTACTTTAGGCAATTTTCGGGGACGAAAATCCCTTTATTTTTATTGGATTGTAACATCCCGACTTTTATTGGGCCACTAGACCCTAGTGGGCCCAATAAAAGTAGGCCCTAACGGTAGAAATAACCTGATATAGGGTTATGTGCTACGTGTTGGATCTTGTGGCGCCCTTAGAGGGGGGGTGAATAAGGGCCTTTTGAAAAATTACAATTTTTACTTAAGAATTTTAAAACAAATTTTACTTTTCTAAAAATTACTTATAAAAATTTCAAACCAATGTAATTTTTGAATTAATTCAAACACAAATTTCTAAGTTAAAGATTAAACAACCATATTTGCAATTAAAGAAAAAGTGCTAATTTTATAATCATGAAATTCACATACAAATAATATGATCTTAACAATGCTTAAGATCAAGGCACAAATATGATAATAACCCTTTTACAATTTGTGTTTACCAATCCTTCTCCCAAGGATCGGAAGGCCATCACTTGTCTCTCCCTAGACCAAGCCCAAGTCTATCCTCTAGATCTTCCCAAGATCTAGACGTAGCACACAAGGCCACGATTTCCCACCAAGCCACGCAAGGACTTGGACGCTCCACACAAGGAAGCGATTTTCCCCTAAGCCACGCAAGGACTTAGACGTCACGCACAAGGAGACAATTTCCCTACCAATACAAAATGAAATGTATATAAATGAAAATACAAAATGAAAAGAACAACTCCCTAGAAATTCAGATCTCTGAAAGGAAGGTTGAAGCCTCGAAATGATCGTTGATGTAGAAGCGCGCCCGATCTCGTCTTCAATCTCAAAACTTCTAAGCACAAATGGGAGTTGATGAGGTTCTGGAGCTCTCTGGTTCGTATGCACTCAGGAAGGGACTTGGAATTCTCAATTCTTGGAATGCACGAACAAAAGGAGCCAATATATAGAAATTCACTGTCGCCTGGGCGACATCAGCTGTCGGAATTTCCGACAGCGCTAAACTGCCGCTCGTAGTGCTGTCGTGCGGGCAGTTGCTGTAACCTCCGAGCTGTCGCCTGGGCGACATCGATGTCGGATTTCCGACAGCGCAAAACTGCCGCTCGTAGTGCTGTCGTGCGGGCAGTTGCTGTAACCTCCGAGCTGTCGCCTGGGCTACATCGCTGTCGGATTTCCGACAGCTCAAAACTGTCGTTCGTCGTGTTGCCGTGGGGGAAGTTGTTGTAACTTCTCTGCTGTCGCCTGGGCGACATCAGCTGTCGGAAAATTCCGACATCGAAATTTTCATACACTTAAATTGAGCTCCAGCAGAATTGTGAACATCTCATACCTGTTACCTGCACACCATTAATAAAAATAGAATCAAATACAAACGGGACTTTGTTATTATCAAACCGGAAGAGTGCGAAACGCATGCTCCAACAATCTCCCCCTTTTGATAATAACAAATCCGTATAAAAAGAAATCATGTCTATTTAGGTTGTTGATTTTAACATATGGTGTGTGCACAAAAATAACATGATATATTCCTCTTAAAAGTAATCTCCCCCTAGATGAATGCTCCCCCTAAATGAATGCTCCACCTAAATGAATGCTCCCCCTAAATGTTAAAGTAAGTTGAAATGATGTATTGTTTAGGTGGAATATTTAGGTGTAATAGTTTTTTGATTTCTTGAATATACTTATAATTCCCCCCCCCCCCCCTTTGGTATTTGCAAAAGATAATATGAGATGAATGAGTAGTTCTTAAGGGAAGAGATAGGATGTAGAAAATAAGAGTAAGCAGAAGCACTTGTTGGGAATGATTGAAGGTCTTGAAGTAATAGTAATATGCCATAAGATTGAATAAACTCATGAAGAGATGGTATAGCCATATGAAGTAGTAGAATAAAACAAAATAACTTAAACATGATTAATGTCATTTTAAAGTATCATAGAAAGACACAAGTGTGTATAGAAATTTGGAATCTTTTCGGTCCAATTCTCATGAGATGAATGTTTATATAACATAATGATGTGTACAGGTGATGCTTGGATCAAACATATGAAATTATTTAATTGACATGATCATTGGAATAGAAAACATAATATAAGCATATAAAGACAACTTTGACCTTGAAGATATAGCACAATAAGAATAAAATACCTTTTTTTCTTTTGCACAAGACACTTTACAATTCTTTCCAAGGTGCTCAACCTCACAATGCTTATTAAGACTTATCAGGAGGGTAAGTAGTGCTTGGTGGAGTATCCTTGTCTTCAATTTAAACCTTTTTATCACATATTTTGTGATATCTTAATTTTGAGATATTTATAATTTTTATTTTAATTGACCAAGGATCTCCGAATTCACTTGAATCGCAAAAGATGGTGTATATTTGGTTGTGCTAACAAATCAAGGTTGAAAGTAGTATTTATGAAGTGCTATTGTATTATGTTAAAGCAAATATGATTCATGTATATATTAAATAGAAAGACATATGTATGGATCAAGAGAAGTGAACGTGATAGTTCATTATTATATATAAACAATTTATCATACTTAGAGGCATGCGAAAACAATTTCCAATAGTCTAAACAACTTAGTAGGAGTGTCAATACGATGATAGAGTGGAAATAAAATCATATAATCATGTAATAGCCATTTTTTAAGAAATGAAAAGCACATGGTTTGGCATCAATTCATGAGTTGTAGCATTAATAATGACATATAACTATTGGAAAGCATCAAAGGGACCAAAAACTGAAGATTAAGCAAATCGGGAGCTGTCGGAAATTTCCGACAGTCACTGTCGCCTAGGCGATAGCTAAAATTATAAATACGGCTTAAAACCGAGTCAAACCCTATTGTGCATCATTTTTTGGACTGAAAGGCGAGAGGAAGTTGTCGGAGTTCGGCGACAACCCTAGATTTAAGGTATGGGGTTTTTTTGATTTTGAAGTTTTTGACTCAAAAGTTTTAGAGATTTGTGATTTTGGAAAGGAGAGAAGATGAAAATTTTGTTTTTCATTTTACCTTTGATGAATGGTGTAGATCTTTGAAGTTTTGTGTATAAAAGGTGTAGATCTAGTGTAAATCAAGTGGATCTTGGTGAAATATGTTTGGATTTTGTGATTTTTGGGGTTTAAGTGTTGTATTTTTTACATGGTTTAATTTCAAAAACTGAAGATTTTTTTTTTGAAGAAGGTTGAAGAAGATGAATAGTAAGGATATGTGAGAAGATGTAGTTTTGTTCTAGAAAGGAAAAAAAATTTAACAGAAATATAGCTTGATTTTGAGTAGATCTGGAAGTTTAGGTGAAAAATTTACAGAAAAGTTCACTGGAGTACTGTCGGAATTTTCCGACAGTCAATGTCGCCTGGGCGACATCGTCCCAGTGCACAGAACTTGTTTAACTCATTTTTGTTTTGTTATGTTTGCAGAATGGCTTCCAGTTCTAAGGCACGAAGGAGTATGTCTGAAGATGCATAGTTCTTATCAAGTTTACCCTGGGATTGAGAAAGCAATAATTGGAGTGTCAAAATATGTAGAATTTGACTCTCCTAAGCACGATCATATCTATGATCGTCTTGCTAATGCATGTATAATTTCAGTAATCACAGCAGATACGTTCTCATCCTTTTTGATTCGAGAATTTTATAATCATTTGGAAGATCCGAGTTACACTGAATTGGATGGGGGAGTGAGATCTAGAATCCAAGGTCAACAAGTGGAAATAACACATGTTGATCTTAGAGAGGAATTCGGTCTTCTTATGAGTGAACATATGCCGGATATAGTAGAGAGCTATAGAAAGGATAGAGATTGGACTCTTGTAAACATGAGTTTACATGGAAGTCAAAAGAAGACCTTAATCACTGAAGTTTCTTCACTCACTCCTGATGCATATTTAGTCCAAGATATATTGAGAAACTTAGTTATGTTAAAAAGTGGAGATACAAGGAGTATCACAGCACAGTTGACGCTGATTACATACTTTATTATGGAGGAGGAACCTTTTGATGTAGCGGACTTCATCCTTTCCCAGATTCGGTATGCTCTTAGATTAAAACATCCAAAATGGGTGAAGAATCATACTTTGCCAATGGGGGCTATAATTCAACGTATACTATATAAGAAGTATGAATGGATAGTTCAAGATTCGTACTTTGATGATTGTTTTCCTGAGATATACTATACGGGTACCATGAAAGTGAAGAAGACTCATAAAAAGCCTCATCCTGGAATAGAGATTAGAGAGCCTACAATTCCTAGGGCAGGATCACCACGAGAGTCTATTGATGATCTTCGTGATTCATTAGAGGATCACAAGAAAGAAGTGAAGAAAGATCGTAGTAGAATGCAGAAGTTTATGAAATTTTTGGTGAAAGGTCTGAAGTTAAAGCCTACTCCGGAAGAAGCGGCCGAATGGCAAATTCCAGATGAAGAACCGCCACGCCAATCGGTGAGGCGGACTCGACGTGGTAAGGCTGTAAGACGTGGACCTCCAGAAGATTGTCCAGAGAGCAGCGGGGCTGGATATGAGGATTCTGAGTAGTTTTCAGCATGGTGCTGCTTCTGACTGATGTCGGAATTTTCCGACATCCACTGTCGCCTGGGCGACAGTGAACTTGCCCAGATTTCATTTTCTGTTATCTGAACTTGATCCTATGTTGATTTCTACTGTTTTTGTGGAACAATTTTTATGTAATATTAATGATGTGAGAATTTTTCTTAAGTCTTTAAAATTCTATGGTTTGATTTAATCTTTAGTTTTTTTTTTAAATGTATAGGTTTTGTGTTTTTTTTAATTTTATAGGTTATAAGTAGTGATATAATCATTGTGAAATGTCTAGGATTCCCAATTCTAGCCTAAGCATAGAGAAACGGGAATCTGATAACGATTTAGTGAATATATCCGCTAGTTGATTATCCGTGCCTATAAATGAAATTTTAATTTGATTATTTTTAATGTGGTCTCTTATAAAATGATGCCTAACATCGATATGTTTAGACCTAGAGTGATGAACCGGGTTGTAAGTTAAACCAATTGCACTTTTATTATCACACCATAATTCAATAGTTTGTTGTTTATTATTAAAGTCTTCTAAAGTTTGTTTCATCCAAAGAGCTTGTGCACAACAACTACCAAGTGCGATGTATTCGGCCTCGGTGGTTGAGAGGGCAACAAAATTCTGTTTCCTACTCGACCACGAAATGAGTGAAGGGCCTAAAAAGTGACAAGTGCCACTAGTGCTTTTCCTATCTAGTGAACAACCGGCATAATCAGAATCAGAATAGCCAAAAAGAGTAAAATCATCGTTATAAGGATACCACAATCCAAGTTTAGATGTGCCAATTAAATATCTAAAAATTATTTTTACCGCTTTTAAATGTGATTCTTTGGGATCGGCTTGAAATCTTGCACATAAACAAACTGAAAACATAATATCCGGTCTAGAAGCAGTCAAATATAAAAGTGAACCTATCATGCCTCTATATAAAGTTTGATCTATTGAAATTCCATTTTCATCTTTTCCTAATTTTAAAGATACACTCATAGGAGTATTTGCTTGTTTTAGATTTTCAAATCCAAATCGTTTTAAAACATCATGAATATATTTTGATTGGTTAATAAAAACTCCATCATGTTTTTGAACAATTTGAAAACCTAAGAAATATTTTAATTCTCCTACCATACTCATCTCAAATTCACTTTCCATCATTTTTACAACATAATTACACAACTCTTCATTAGTGGCTCCAAAAATAATATCATCAACATAAATTTGTAAAACAATTAAATCATCATCTACTTGCTTAATGAAGAGTGTACAATCAACACCACCCATTTTAAAACCATTTTGTAATAAATATATAGTCAATCTATCATACCATGCTCGTGGTGCTTGTTTTAAACCATACAAAGCTTTTAACAATCTATATACGCGATTAGGAAATTTTTCATTTATAAATCCTGGGGGTTGTTCAACATAAACTTCTTCTTTAATCAACCCGTTTAAAAATGCAGTTTTAATATCCATTTGCAATAATTTAAATCTTTTATGACTAGCAAATGCAACAAAAATTCTAACTGCTTCCAATCGTGCTACGGGTGCAAATGTTTCATCAAAATCTACCCCTTCAATTTGATTATATCCTTTCGCTACAAGCCTAGCTTTGTTTCTAGTGACCCTAGAGTCACTATCTAATTTGTTTTTGAAAATCCATTTGACTCCTACCACAGGATGATCACTAGGTCTATCTACAAGAATCCAAACTTTATTTCTTTCAAATTGGTTAAGTTCTTCATTCATAGCTAGAAACCAAGATTCATCATTTAAAGCGGTGACAACATCTTTTGGTTCTATATTTGAGACAAAACATAAATTTGAAAAACTTTTATGTAAACTAGAACGTGTACGTACCCCACTTAATGGTTCTCCAATAACAAGTTCTTGCGGATGATCTTTTGAGAACCTTAGCTCAGTTGGAGATACATATCCTTGTTCTTCTTCTTCTTCACCATCTTTTTCATCTTCTTTCTCTACTTTTTCTTCATCATTATCATCATCATTTTTCTTCAGATTTTGTTCCACATCTTCTTCATTTTTCTCATTACCTGCAACTTTAGTATTTTCTACACAAGAAATGTTTTCATCAAATTTTACATGAATAGATTCTTCAACCATTTTAGTACGTTTATTATAAACTCTATAGGTCTTGCTAGTTGAAGAATAACCAATGAAAATTCCTTCATCACATTTTTCATCAAATTTGCCTAAGTTATCTTTTGTATTCAAAATAAAGCATTTACAACCAAAAACTTTAAAGTAAGATACATTTGGTTTTCTTTGGAAATAAATTTCATAAGGAGTTAATTGTAATGTAGGACGAATCATGACACGATTAATAATATAGCATGCAGTACTAACCGCTTCGGCCCAAAAATATTTTGGCAATTTAAATTCACGATTAATAATATAGCATGACACGATTAATAATATAGCATGCAATTTTGCTGTGGTGTGCGAGGAGCGGAAAATTCGTGTTTTATCCCAAATTCATTACAATATAAAATAAATTTTTCATTATCAAATTCTCCTCCATGATCTGATCTAATGCATTTTACTTTTAAATCAAGTTCATTTTGAATACGTGAAATTAGTTTTACAAATTCATCAAAAGCATCAGATTTTGAATTTAAAAACAATGTCCAACAAAATCTAGAATAATCATCAATAATAACAAACGTATATTTTCTACCTCCTAGACTTTGTGTAAAAATTGGACCAAACAAGTCCATATGTAATAAATGTAAAGGTCTAGTAGTAGAAATAACATTTTTGCTTTTAAAAGATGATTTTGTAAACTTTCCTTTTTGGCATGGTGAACATAATGAAGAAAGCTTTCCATTCAAATTTGGCAAACCTTTTATAATTTTCTTTTTAGAAAGCTTTACTATACGTTTGGCACTAGAATGTCCTAGTCTCCTATGCCATAATTCAAGTTCATCATTCTTTGAAATAAAACATTTAAGTGTAGAATGAGATAAATCATGAAAAGTGATTGTATAGACATTGTTTATTCTTGGTGCAGTAAGTACGATTTCGTTTGTTTTAGAATCAATAATTTTGCAAAGGTTTGAGCTAGAGTCAAATAAAACATTTAGATTTTTATCACATAGTTGACTAATAGAAATTAAATTATGTTTCAAACCTTTAACATATAAAATATTTGAAATTTTAAATTCTTCGTTACCGACTACTCCAATGCCTTTGACTTTACCCTTGCCATTATCTCCAAATGTCACTGTTCCACCTTTCTTCATCTCCAGGCTAAGGAACTTTGATTTATCGCCCGTCATGTGTTTTGAACATCCAGAGTCCAAATACCACACGTCTTCCTTGTTCCTAACCTCAGTGTCGCTTTGGACACTGCAATCGTCGTCAGATGACGCATTTTCTTTCCCCATCAAGCAGACATTTGCCTCCTCTTCCTCCTGTGTTGAGGAATCACTTTCTTCACCAGACGAAGAATCATCCCAAGTCTCTGCCTTTAACACTTTCTTCTTGTAACTTTTATCGTGCCTCTTTGCTTTTTGCTCTTTCAGATACTTTTGGCACTTGCTTCTGATATGACCAATCTTCTTGCAATGGTAGCACTCCGGTAGTGGACGCTCCTCTTCATTCTTCTTTTTCCTTTGCCTTTTTGGTAGGCAAAATCAATCTTTTTGAAAAAAATTTTAAATGAATTTCTCCTCTCTGGATTTCTCATAAACTTCTTAAAGTTCCTCACAAACAGTCCTTCTTCATCTTCCTCACTTTCTTCAGTCTCACTTTCAATTTCCTTTTAGATTTCAACGCCAAACTCTTCTTTTTGGGCTCCAAATTGTACTATTGGCTTTGAATCTTCAACTCCACTTCATGGGTTTTTAGATTCCCAATGAGACTCTCCAATTGTAAGGTCTTAAGATCATGTGACTCAGAAATTGTAGTCACTTTAGGATTGAACTTCGGGGGAAGTGATCTTAAGATTTTCCTCACTAAATCTCCATTGGAGAAAACCTTACCCAACACCTTTGAATCGTTCACGATCTTAGTAAATCGTGTGTACATTGTATCAATTTCTTCATCCACCTCCATTTTGAATCTTTCGAATTCTGACTCCAGTTGAAATAGCTTTGAATCCTTTACCTGCGAAGTACCTTCATGAGTGATTTTTAAAAGATTCCAAATTTCATATGCAGTATCACAAGCACAAACTCTATTAAATTCAGTGCGATCTAGTGCGCAAAATAAAGCATTCATGGCTTTTGCATTGTTTTTACATTTTAATTTATCATTGTCATCCCACTTGTCTTTTGGTTTGACCATAGTTACATCTCCTACAATAAATGTTGGGGAAGAATAACTCGTCTCGACCATATTCCAAACTTCCATGTCGAGAGCTATTAGAAAACACCGCATTCGGGTTTTCCAATAGTTATAGTCTGTGCCCGTAAAAAGTGGTGGCCTACTAATTCCTTGCCCCTCAACGAACGCGTGATCGTTGTGCGCCATTACTCCCGGTGGTAAAACTGTTTTGGAGTAACCTCGCTCTGATACCACGTGTTGGATCTTATGGCGCCCTTAGAGGGGGGGGGGGGGGGGTGAATAAGGGCCTTTTGAAAAATTACGATTTTTACTTAAGAATTTTAAAACAAATTTTACTTTTCTAAAAATTACTTATAAAAATTTCAAACCAATGTAATTTTTGAATTAATTCAAACACAAATTTCTAAGTTAAAGATTAAACAACCATATTTGCAATTAAAGAAAAAGTGATAATTTTATAATAATGAAATTCACATACAAATAATATGATCTTAACAATGCTTAAGATCAAGGCACAAATATGATAATAACCCTTTTACAATTTGTGTTTACCAATCCTTCTCCCAAGGATCGGAAGGCTATCACTTGTCTCTCCCTAGACCAAGCCCAAGCCTATCCTCTAGATCTTCCCAAGATCTAGACGTAGCACACAAGACCACGATTTCCCACCAAGCCATGCAAGGACTTGGACGCTCCACACAAGGAAGCGATTTTCCCCTAAGCCACGCAAGGACTTAGACATCACGCACAAGGAGACGATTTCCCTACCAATACAAAATGAAATGTATATAAATGAAAATACAAAATGAAAAGAACAACTCCCTAGAAATTTAGATCTCTGAAAGGAAGGTTGAAGCCTCGAAATGATCGTTGATGTAGAAGCGCACCCGATCTCGTCTTCAATCTCAAACCTTCTAAGCACAAATGGAAGTTGATGAGGTTCTGGAGCTCTCTGGTTCGTATGCACTCAGGAAGGGACTTGGAATTCTCAATTCTTGGAATGCACGAACAAAATGAGCCAATATATAAAAATTCACTGTCGCCTGGGCGACATCAGATGTCGGAATTTCTGACAGCGCTAAACTGCCGCTCGTAGTGCTGTCGTGCGGGCAGTTGCTGTAACCTCCAAGCTGTCGCCTGGGCGACATCGATGTCGGATTTCCGACAGCGCAAAATTGCCGCTCGTAGTGCTGTCGTGCGGGCAGTTGCTGTAACCTTTGAGCTGTCGCCTGGGCGACATCGCTGTCGGATTTCCGACAGCTCAAAACTGCCGTTCGTCGTGTTGCCATGGGGGAAGTTGTTGTAACTTCTCTGCTGTCGCCTGGGCGACAGCAGCTGTTGGAAAATTCCGACATCGAAATTTTCAGACACTTAAATTGAGCTCCAGCAGAATTGTGAACATCTCATACCTGTTACCTGCACACCATTAATAAAAATAGAATCAAATACAAACGGGACTTTGTAATTATTAAACCGGAAGAGTGCGAAATGCATGCTCCAACACTACGAGCCCTGAATTGACTTCTGTCAGATCCGCTAGACTCATATGACCAATACGAGTGCAACGGAATTCGTTGCACATCAATCCGAGGTCGTTTAGAGAAAACGACCATTTTGAGTATCGTTGTACGCCGCTACCACACTATAGTGGGATAGTGGCCAAACATACTCCGATCTGATTTCTGTCAGTCCCGTTAGACTCGTATGAACGATACAAGTGCAACAGAATTCGTTGCGCCTCGATCCGAGGTCGTTTGGAGAAAATGACCATTTTGAGTATCGTTGTACGCCGCTACCACACTATAGTGGGATAGTGGCCAAACATACTCCGATCTGACTTCCGCCAGTCCCGTTAGACTCGTATGAACGATACAAGCGCAACGGAATTCGTTGCGCCTCGATCCGAGGTTGTTTGGAGAAAACGACCATTTTGAGTGTCGTAGTGCGCCACTACCTCCTTATTATGAATAGTGGCCATACGAACCCCGAATTGACTTCTGTCTGTTCCATTAGACTCGTATGAACGATACAAGCGCAACGGAAATCGTTACGCCTCGATCCGAGGTCGTATGGAGAGTATGCCATTTTAGGACTATGCAGATCACCTCAGTGCAACGCACGAAATGTGAAGCACCCAAACTTGGCATCGGCCCCGACAAATCTTGATGGACCCCGGGACCATGAAGGACCCCGCCCTAAGTTGACCTCGGTCAACCCCGCCCCAAGCTTGAAATCCGTTGGGAAAGGAAAAGAAAAGGGGGGGGGGAGAGAGAAGCCCCTCCCCCAAGGGAGGGGGCTGCCCATGGATAGGCAGCCCCCTATTGGGGCAAGGGGGCAGGAGAGAGAAGGGAAGGGGGGAGAAAATATCTCCCCCCACCCATCCCTCCCTTTAGCCCACGTGGGCTAAAGGGAGGGAGAGGGAAGACATCCCTCTCCTCTATATAAGGAGGGGCTCAGCCTCTCCCTGAGTGCCACCCCCCCCCCCCTCCCAACTCCTCCTCCTTCTCCCCTGCCGGCTAGCCCAGCCACCCACCTCGCCAGAGCCCTGCCCAGCCAAACCGCCGCCACCATCCTTCCCCATGGCGAGCCACCAACCCTCCACCTCCCGAGCTCCCCCTCCCCCACAGGTAGAAGATTTCCCCTCCTCCTTCCTACTCCCCTGAGCCAGGCCGACCCCCTCCCCCTCCCCGTCGACGGAGCGCCGCCAGCACCACCTCGAGCCTTGCAAGGCTCGGGTGGAGGCATGGCCGTGGAAGCCAACCCCCCCACCACCCCCCCGCCCCCTAGCGCCGGTGGTGGCGCTGGGGGAGCAGGTCCCCACTCGGGGACCACGGCGCCGACGAAGGGAGGCGGCCGGGCCGCCGGAGGACGCAGCCCCGGTGGCACCCGTGGCCCAGGTTCCCCCTCCCCCCCATTTCCTGTACGGGGAAATACCCCACCCTCGGTGGCGGTCGGCGGCGCTAGGACGCCGGACCACCACCGGAGTGGTCGCCGGCCCCCGACGCACCGACCGGGGGCGGCACCGGCACCCTCACAGCGGAGGCGGCGGTGCAGCGAGCCTGCATGGCGCATGCAGGCCACGCCACCGCCTCCCTCCCCTCTCTGTTCTTTTTCCCGGTGGTAGCCGGCGGCGCCAGGTCGCCGGACTACCACCGGAGGAGTCGCTGGCCACCGCTGCTCCGACCGGGGGCGGCCCCGGCCCCAGCCGGCCGCTGCCCGGCGGCGGCAGCAGCCGCCTCCTGTTAAATTAACGGGAGCCGCCCGATCCCCCTCTAACCTTGTTTCCCGCCTTCCTCCTCCACATGTGGGCCCCCCCACAGCGGATCCGCCGCAGATCCGCTGTGGGAGCCTCGGGATGGCGCAGGGTGCAGCAGCCCTGCGCCTTCCCCCTTCCTCTAAACGCACCCCAACTACCCTTCCCCATTTTTCCTCAGAAAAATGGGGCAGTTTTGGCAAAAATTTCCTAAATGAAAAATGTGCCCCACTCTGAGGGACAGCTCCTGTAATATTTTGGGATTTTTAGAAAGTCATTTACTATTTTTAAAACCCTACCAAAGGTTTATTTTAAGAAAATTAAAGGCCAAATGAGTTGGGAAAAATCATCAAAAATCATAGGCTCTAATTTAGGGCATTTTGTAAATACTATCAAAATTTAAAGTGGTAAGCTTTTCATTTGGTCCTTTAAAAGCTTTTACAAGCAAAATAAACGCCCGAAAGGGAGCGGAATTCATCGGAATAAATCGGCGTCCTCTCGACGCATATTTTTTAAACGCATAATAAAGATTACGCATATCGATCTAAGGAATCGACTAAGTTAAGAATATCGACGCAAAAACTTGGGACGAAATCGCGGTGCGGCGCCGCGATCCGATAACGCCGAGATAATAATAAAAGAACGAATCCACGGCAAAGGAAAAATACTAAAAATCTCATGGAATGTAAATAAACTCCCAAAACGGAGTAGAACCCCTATGAACGGGGAGAAAGCAGAACCTCCTCCTACGAACGGAGTCGACGTTGAAGCCTCCTGTTATGGAGTGATTGGACTACTAACCCTTTATTTATTTACTGCTTTCAGTACTTTCATTTCTCCAGTCTCGCACTGGTCCTTATTTACTGCTTTCAGTACTTTCAATTCTCCAGTCCCGCACTGGTCCTTATTTACTGCTTTCAGTACTTTCATTTCTCCAGTCTCGCACTGGTCCTTATTTATTGCTTTCAGTACTTTCATTTCTCCAGTCTCGCACTGGTCCTGATTTACTGCTTTCAGTACTTTCATTTCTTCAGTCTCGTACTGGTCCTGATATTTCGTCCCCTGATTCCGGCCTTTCTTACTGCTTATGCTGCACTTTTTGTATTTTAGTGCTAACCGCAGTTCTACGCTGACAAGCGGTGCTTCTCCTCCTTTCTGTGAGGCCTTAGTTGGGGAAGACCCGGAGTTGAGTCCCTCCTCCTGAGTCAGTCCCAAATAAGGAGCCCTCCTACCGCCGAGCCTCCCGGTCACGGGTCGAGTGACCGGTCGAGTAAGAATGCCGCGTTAAGTTTTAAAGCACTTGCTCTGTGATAAAGCTTGCTTTCGAAGATTGTTTTGGAAGTGGCGGGTCGGTCACACCCGCAGACTGTTCGTACCGGTGCGGGTGGGGTGACGACTCATGGCGACAGGGAGATGTGCACAGTGGTGATCACCACTCCGAACCCGCAGTTTTGCCTCCGCTGGTCGGCCTAGACCTCGGAATCGCCGAATGTCGCTCACATCCAGTTAGTACACCAAGTTGTACAGGAGGGCCTGAGTGATACGGTACGACTACATTCAGAAGTGGCAGGACTGGCCACTGTCACCGACAGCCACATCGGTGAGGCCCGCGGGGTTAGCTACCCTGCTTGAAACAAAGCGATCTTAACTGTGTCAACACAGGGTTTTTTGTGTGTGTACAAGTTTGAATACCTGGGTGCGAGTATGCGCGAGATAGTGTTGTACAGGTTTGAATACCTGGGTGCGAGTATGCGCAAGATAGTGTTGTATGTTCGTGTCACCACGCGGATATTAGGGTTGGAGGCCCTATTGATATATATATATATATGTATATATGTATATATGTTTACATGTTGCTAACCCTCTACCTTGCTTCGGCTATTTATTTCTGTCCATCCTGGATACGGATCCGGGGAGGGGATGTGTTTTCTACTTAGCTCTGTGACTAACGATTATTCTTATAACCAATCACAGGAAATGGGACAGCGCGAAGCCCCCGCACCGCAGGATGAGTTACCAGCCTTAGAGATGGCTCGATCGGACACTCCAGCCTCTCCCCTACCTTCTGAGACGTGAGTCCTAGAGTATAGGACTAGCCTAGGGTATTTGTTATAGTCTATATAGCCCTCGAGGCAGTGGTTGTAAACAATAGGCTTCGGCCTGCTTTAAATATGTATATACAAGCTGTGAGCTTGGTTTTGTCTTTTTCGATTGCTTCTGCTGTGCGTTCTGATGTGATGTTGTGATTCTCGTGCCTGACAAGGAGACCACTCAGTGCTTGAGAGGGTGGGTCGTTGCCATCCGGGAAGCACTAGTGGCCATCTTTGGGCAGTAAGATCCCCCCTCCCTGAACCCGGTTCAGTTTGGGGAGGGGGGGGGGGGGGGGGGGGTCTTACATGTTTGCCTCAAGCATTTCCAAGCAGGTGATCTAGTCCTGAAGAAGGTGGACGCGGCAGGAAGATCGGCAGCCATTGAAAATCTCAACCTGAATTGGGAGGGACCTTTCATCGTCCACGAATTACTTACAATAGGAGGATATCGCCTGCAGAATCACAAAGGGGAGCTATTGGGGAATACCTGGAGCGGCGATGACCTGAAAAGGTCTTATCCCTGAGCAGGAACGTGTACATCCCTCTCCTGTAAATTTATTGTTCATAAATAAATTCCTTACCTCCCTGAAACATGGGAGGGCAAGAGATTCTTACTTCTGTCACAACAAATATTCAAAAGAAAAGAAGGAAAGCATGTGAAGCTGATCTCAGCGCTGGGTTGGGAAATGGGCCTCCGACTTGATTCTCATAAGATCCAGAATGGATGATGGGACGATGCTTCGGTAGTGCGTTCTCCTAAGACCAAGCCTCTACACTGACGGTCGAGATCAGCTCCCCCCTTGCACGTTGGCCGAGTTACCCTCTGACCACATCTCTCATCCGGCTGGAGAGGTTATCAAGAAAAAGTCTGGATGCCGACCTCCCAACTCGACGATAGGATGATCGACTTAACATCTCAGGGGACCCTTGAATAAAGGTCTCATAAACCCCCAAGAGTGGAAAGCTCGTACCCTGTCCAATCATTTGAGTTGGTGTGCTTAATCCCCTCTGATTATTGAGTATATCAGGAAAAAGTTCGTCGAAACAGCATCAACATCGAGTAGGATGGAGACCTCGGGATGGTGTGTCTTTGGACCTACCCGACTGTCAGTCCCTACTTGTCGATCTCTTCGCCAGCATCAACATCGCAGTAGGATGGAGACCTCGGGATGGTGTGTCTTTGGACCTCCCCGACAGTCAGTCCCTACTTGACGATCTCTTCACCAGCATCAACATCACAGTAGGATGGAGACCTCGGGATGGTGTGTCTTTGGACCTCCCCGACTGTCAGTCCCTACTTGTCGATGTCTTCACCAACATCAACATTATGGTAGGATGGAGACCTTGGGATGTTGTGTCCCCCTAGGACCAACCCGATGGTCATTCTATACTTCTCTCATCCTGTAGTTCATTATTATTACAAGCGTCCTGACAGTTCTTCATCAGGTACAAAAGAAGGCCTAAAGGAACATATGTCCCTCAGGACCCTCTCCAAAGACCCTTCACAAAATGACTCCAACAAGGATTTTTTGAAGATGGCGAGTATACAGGTGTGACTATATTAGTGCGAGTATATGGTGCGATTATGCAGGAACGAGTAAGGTATGATCGTCAACCGCATCACTCAAACCTCACCCGTGCCTAGGAGCCTAGTGAACACTCAACCTCGTCACAAGCCTAATAGTATACTCGGCATGCAAACAAGAAATTGAGAATGATGAACATAAGGCGAGCACAAAAAAAATCTGCATTTCATTACTTTTGTAATTACTTCTTCAAAAAATGATATACAGCTGTCAAAAAGAGGACCAGCGACTATGCATCATCATCATCGCCTCCATCTTCGTCTTCATCCTCGCCATCCACATTGGCATCTTCATCCTCGCCATCCTCGTCCTCGGAATCATCATCCTCGACATCACTGGAAGACAGGGAAAGATCTCGCCTAAGGGAGGTGGACTCCTCGGCGAGCAGCATCGGGATGAGGTCCGCCATGGTCAAGTTCATCGCCTCCGGCTTCAAAAGACCTTCGGCTTTCAACCTGCTCAGGACAACCTTCCCGGTCGCCCTCGCGATCTCCCGACGAATTTGCAGCATCTCTTCGCTGTGCATCCTTATCTATTTTCCGACCCTGGAGGGGCCCGCCTCCGAAGGTTGTTGCTCGACAGGCCGAGTTTCAAGCTCGGCGATGCGGACTTGGGCGGCCTCCAAGGCCTGCCGAGTATCCTCTAGCTCCTTCTCGAGCTGAGATACCTTCTTCGCCATCTCAATCTCGGCGGCCTGAAAAGACATGAAAATAGCGATTAGCAAGAATGATCGGAGCGAAAGGCGAGTATTCCAGAAGCTGTAAAAGCCACGAGCGAATACCTCATACTCTTTCCACTTGGCGGCCTGTAGCCCCAAGGCGATGAGTTTCTAGCTCTGCATCTTGATCATCTGCTCATACTCCAGCAGCTGCCTCGCCGTGGCATGGCCGAGCTCAGCAGCTCGCAGGAAGGATCGCGAGCTCTGGTTCGCCAAATACTCTGCCGAGATGTCCTGCAGGGCCTCGTCATCTGTGCGACCATATAGGGCGAACATCACGTCGAATGCCTCTGCGTTATCTTCCCAATCCTCCGACCAGGTGGGGAGATTGGTGCTCAAAGTCACCTCGTGGGCGCGCTCAGCCCAGGACACCAAAGGGCGACCATAGGCGTTCTCGCTACGACCACCTTCATTAAAGAGCGGGTCATTGTGAGGCTCGCCAACCTCCGAAGGGTTCGCCTTCACGTGCAGGTCCCTCTTCGCGACCTCCTTCTTCTTCTTCGCAGGTTCTTGGGACTTGGCCTTGCCCTTCCGCTTCATGGAAGGACCAGCATCATCGTCGACGACCTCCGGCGCATCACCACCCAGCGACAAGTCAACTGGGGTGGAAGTCGCCGCCTTCACCGCCATCAGAAGAGGCTCGCTAGGTAAAGAACGAGTAGCTGCAAAAAAACAAGAGAGAAGGAAGTTAGTCGCCATTTGAAGACGAAGAGGCGAGTATAACCAAATACTCGCTCAGAAGACTACCTTCACCCGGGAACACCTCAGTAAGTTCATCTACTCGCCTCCTCCAGAAGACCACATCAAAGTGGCGATTCTGGAAGCAGTCGAGTAGCTTCTCCCTACTCTCTTCCAGGTAAGGAATGGCGAAGGTGCTTTCCGCCGGCTGGAAGGACAAGGTCGGGATGATCTGAAAGTCGCCTTTGACGATGACTAGTCTCTCGCCCCAGCGATGGTTCTTGTTCGCCATGCCGACCAGCGTGCAGACATGACTGTACAAAAAGACAATGCCCTCTCCTGTGGCGTTGAAGTGGAATACTCGCCGGAAGACAGAGAGGTCAAAAGCAATCCTCTCTTCTAGCAAGAAGTAAAGGAACCCGACAATCATCGCCACTCCGTTCGGATTGATCTGAGCAGGGACTATCCCGAAGTAGCGCAGAATCTGGCAGAATTCTGTCCACAATGGTAGTTGCTAGCCAACCTCGAAGTGGCGAATGGGGAACACTATCTCGGTGGGCGAGAAGGAGTTCAGGCGCTCATCCTCGCGAGGAAGCCTGGCGACAGGTACTTCGCCGAAAATTCTTTCAAGTCCTGCGGCCGAGTAATCGGCTTCTTGAAGGAGGTCGCCTCAAAGTTCTTGGCATGGATCGCACGCCGAATAGCCGCCTCGTCAGCCAATCTAGAAGAAGGAGAGACGAAGGAGCGAGTATCAAAAGAGGCGAGAAGGAGAGCAAACGGGAGATACTCGCTAGGAATGAAAGAAGATTGCCAGAAAGCATAATAAATATGTACCCACCCCCCTTATTTATAGTAGTCGAGGATACTTAGATTGTCGCGTACGCCGCCGCGAGTATGAGTAAGGGGTCGATAGCATCAAGGAAAGTCGCCAAAAGCAACAGCCCGCGACAAATCATCAACGTTCAACACACGAGTACCTGCATCTGAATACAAGGAAGCTCGCCAGATAGGCGCGACATTCAGCTACTACTCGTAAGTAGACCACAAAGAAGATAGAAGAATACAGACATCACAGCAAGCAAGCCAGCAAACAAGCAATAAATGAAGGGCGAGATTAGAATACTTGCCCAATGAAATTACTTAAATAAATATTCAACTTACAATCACTCGCTGAATGATGACATGGCGACTATAAAGAAATGCAGAAAGAAAGCAGCATCTAAGGAGGGCCCTAGAGGTTTGCCTGGGCTTCAGGAGGTTGTGGATATCGCCCAACCCAGCCCATGCTGCCAGCACATTTGAAGTGCTCGAAGGCCAGGGTCATCGCATCCTCGCCCTGCCGCAGCTGATCTTCGATCCTTGTCGGCCGACCAACCGAGCCCATGCTCGCGCGCATCCATACAAGTTTGTCATGATGCAACTATTGACGATGCTCCAACCTGGCGACCCGGCGCTCCAAGTCGTTGGCAATTTGAAGGAGAGATTCCACGCCAGCCAGCCGAATATCAAACTCTTCCATCTGGGACACTCGCACTTCCAGCTTGGTTAAGCAACGATGAGGCTCGATGGCCGCCAAACATTCGACCCGCGATTCCATCTCAGTCAAGTGACGATGAGGCTCGCTGATCGCCAAGCGCTCTATCTTCGCCTCCAAGTCCAATATGGCGCGAGTAGCTCTCTCCTGGTACTCGCGAGAAGGAGACCCGACTCCGTCAATCAAAGCTCCCACGGGAGTCTGAGCACGAGCTGTAAAGAAGACAAAGAAGTAGAAGGCTTCAGTGGCGAGTATCAAAGGACAGATCCAGCAGAATCTACAAAGCAGCAACCAAGTTACCAGGTCGGTGAGAATCGTTCCTCGAGCAGCAAGGTGGACTGCGAGATCGCCGAGAAGGGGAGCCCCTTCCTCGATGCGAGGAAGCACTATGGTGGCCCGCACCTCGCCGGATGGAGTGAGTCCTGTTGGTTTGCTCCCTACCGCGAGGAGAATCCCCACGACCGCAACCATCCACTGATCTCCCTCCCCCTTGGGGCGAAGAATCCCAAAGAAACCCCAACCCCGCCTCGACGCGAGGACTCTCCCAGATGGGTTGAGGGAGCAGCAGAAGACAAAGGGCGATAATCGCCCTGGATGTCAGCAGGAGGAGGGAACGAAGGAGGTGGTGGAATCCCACCCGCGGGCAGTTGCGAACTGCTCGCCAGCTCCGATTATTACAAAAGCGGTGGCGGCGGAGGCGCGCTGCTCGCCATAGGAACCCTCTGCTCGCTCGAAGGCCGCTTCTCCAGCAAAGAGCTGTGAAGGATCCGCACCGAGCAGCTACCAGCCCCAAGCGAGATCATCGGAGATGATCGCAGAGGCGACACGACCATAGGCTCCTCCTGAGCGATAATGGTTGGCGAATCTGTGAATATCAGAAAGAGCGTCAGAACCTCGCCGACATAGATGAATTAGCAAGCTAACCCAAAAGGTGGCGAGGAGGTAGCTCCCACCTCGCGCAGGTACGACATCTGGTTCGTCCTGAGCCAAGGCCCCAGTTGTATCCGCCTCCGGAGCGACAATTAGAGCAGGAGGATCAGGAGCGGGTGAGTCGCCCTCGCGAGAAAGACCCAGATCATCAAGAAGTTTCTGACGTCAGACGACTAGAGGATCATCGACATCCTCCTCGACGATGGCTTTCTTGTTCTTCTTCTTCTTCTTCGCAAGGCGCTTCCTCTTCTTGAAGGAGAGGAAGTCCTCAAGCTCGGCGTCTACACGAGCAGGAGTTCGAGCAGGCGGCAGCAATCCCAGAAGGTCGGCCATGTCAGTGGCAACTTCCTCAGCAATACTGTGCAACATCTTGAAGCGAGATCAAAAAAGTCTTGCCATCAGAGACCCCTCCCCCTCTATATATAGGGCCAGGGCATTGGCCAACGAGATGCCGACTATAGATCAGTGCTCGCCAGAAGGACAACTCATTGAATGAAGGTTGGATGATTCTTTCCAAGCAACTACGTTACTCGCAAAGAGCGGGGATTGTGTACAACCTTCATTCTCTGAGGGTGGGCCCACTCAAAGCCACGTAGGCAGAAGTCAAGGTCAAAAGGTCAGCACAGAGGCCAGCAGTCTAAGATACAAGACAGCTCAGCCAGCAGGAGTAGAAGAAGGTATGAGCGAGTATGGGTGGACTCGCGCGAGTAGCCCTGATACTTGCCAAAAGGTGGGCGACCATAGGTGATGCTCGCCCCTTTTTAGGCGAGGTCGCCTCAATGTCGCCGAGTTGCTGAGTTGGGTGGGGTATAAATAAGACCCCCCTTCCCTTTGGCTTTCCTATAAATAGGACCCAGGGGTCATGGGTACTTGGATTGGCACCTGAACTTAAGCTTTTGGAACTCCCACATTCAAATTCTCAGACCCGTCATCCTTGGCCGTTACTCTCGGTACTAGCCAAGTCGGTGCCTTCATTGTACCCTGCTCGGCCATTTTTGGTTTTGGAGGGGAAGTCTCTTCTGAGCTTCTGGGTACGTGGTGGGACCTCCCTGCCGCAGCGCCTGGGGTCCTGTTGTTCTTAGTCTGATCCCTTTTCATCATTGCCAGTCAAGCCTTCTAGCCGGACTACTAGGCAAGTAGCCTCCGGCTGCATTGATCCAAATTTTGGAGCCTAGAATATTCCTGGCTTCAACATCCAGTACCAAGGTAACAAATGCAGTTATAATAAACCCATTCTTTGCCATCCAAAAGGATAACATAAAAGACCATTCTATTCTTTCATATCACCTTATAATGGTAAAAACAAAGGGCCCAAGACAACCTGGGTACCCTCTAATGTTTGAATTACATGTGCAGGAGAATTTATAATACCTTCCTCAGAGATCATAGAGGGAGCAGGAAAGCTAATTATTCAACATGGAACTTCAAAGAAGCAAGGGAGCGACTTCTACTCTCAAACTCCTGATGTATGTTAATCAACACATAATATTATAAATGATATATTCAATAAAGACAATTGCTGGGAAAAATGGCATAAATTTTCTAAAGAAATGCAATTGTAGATTCAGAGTTGCGTTGAATAGAATTTGACGCATCATCGAGTTCTACTCGACGTTAGCTCCGAGAGCCGCCTGAGATAGATAATTTGAATAGCATTCGACGCAACGTCGAATACATGTCGACACATGCATCAATTTAATAATTGTTCTACAAATTCGAAGTCACGTCGATTACAAATCGACGTAATGTAGACATGCCAAGAGCGCACAGTTATGCTTCTAGAAGCCACTTCGACAAGTTTTGGCGCGCTGAATTTACTTATATTCGACGTTGGTTCGAATGCAACCCTAAGTTGTGACGAATCGTCTTCTTTTAAGCAACTTTGATGTTAGATCATTTTACGCTTTCAAACTCTCCCTCTCCTGCTTGTGTGCTTTCTGGCTCTCTAGCTCTCCCGTGCTCTTGCTCTTGCTTTTCTCTCTCCCTCTCTCTCTCTCTTTCGTGTTTTTCTCCTTTGCAGGTACTACAACAAGTCTCTATGGCACCCCAAAGATCAATTCTGGATTTGACGTGGATGTCGAATCGCTCAGCGCTGCCACCAACAACTTCAAGGCCATTCTCGATCTATTTCAAACTGCTGGGCTAACAAAGTTGATTTCGACGAGAAACGAGATATATGATGTCGAATTAATAGAGCTGGAAGATAACATTTACATTGGAGATGATGGATCCCTCCATGGGAGAATCTCTGGAATTGATATCAATATCATAGAGGAAATGTTATGTCACGCTTATGATCTACCAGCAGGTGGTGAATTTGATGAACTGACAGGGGTCAGAGATAAGTAATGCATTACAAATAATGAAGTTCAGTAAGGAGAAGACCATAAATCTAAAGAAGAATGATGTGGCTGAAGAATACATATTTCTAGCTGATGTTGTGGGAAAGGTGTTGTTATGCAAGATCTCAGCACATGATGATATCCCTAAGAAGCAGCTGCAGATAATGTGAGTCTTAGTCCTCAACAAGAGGATACATTGGGGGAGATGCCTCCTGAAGCTGATTGGCCACAAGTATTCACATAAGGAGAATGCCTATATGAAAATAATGAGCCAAGTTTTATACCACCATTACCCCATGGTGTGTAAGTCAAAAAGAGTGTATATTCCTCCTGCCAAGAGAATGAATATACGTATCTTCTTTAAATGGACCAGGCAAATTCTGAAGCCTGGTCAAATTGCACCCTCTACTCCTCCTTCTCCAGCTCCATAAGATAATGAGACAGTCATAACAGACCTCACAGATGATGCTCCAGCTCAAGACCTCTAGTCAAGTCTACCTGATATAACACTAGAGCCTACACCTCAGATTCTCACCACTCAACAACAACACCAACCATCTATCACCCCTTCTACTGAAAATCTCCCAGACATCCATTATGCTCCCCTACCACAATCCATCAATGTTGTTCCAATAGAAATTCCTCCAGTTAACATATTCACACCTCCAGTCGACACACTTCCTACTTCTACCTCCCAGTATGTACATCCATTTGATGCTGTTCAAGTAATTTCTAAAGCAGTGGAGCTGGACACTGGTATATTTGTTGATCTACTATTGAATCAAGCAAGAAAATTCAAAAGAAAATATTCTCAGATGGAGACTGAGCTACAAGATTCAAAGAAGGCACTCCTGGTACTCAAAACTTTTGTGTCCTCCTCAATGGTGACCAAATCTTTCTTGACCTCCATTGCAAGAAAAGTTCAGAAGGGGGAGAATATCCATGAGGAGGAAATGTCTGATCAAGAGAAGGAGAGTGGCCAGGAGAAGGACAAAAATGCTGAAGTTCATTCTCAAAAAGAGGAAGTCCCTGAGGACTCTAATAGGATCGCAGTATTCCAAAAAGGAATAATCCAGGGAGAGTTCCTTGCACAAACTCAGGGGGAGATGCTTACATCAACCCAGGGGGATCTCTTCACAGATAATGATCAGGGGGAGCTCCTCACAACAAATGCAGATCAGATTCTAGAAGATGTTATTACGATTGCCCAAGAAGCTGCCCAGATTGCTGAAAGTACTACATTACTTCAGGGGAAGCTTCACAAAATAGATAATCAAATGGCTGAAGAAGAAAAAGAGAAGGATGATGTTAGGGATGTTGAAGAGGAGGAGGAGCCTCTTGTCTTTCCACCTAGACATGTGCCTACTCAAGTCTTCACCAAAAAAAGGAAAGCATCCTCTCCAAAAGACTAGTAGATGCTAGGTGAACATGAAATATACATTTACTTCTATCTTTCTGATGCACATATTTGAGATACTTGAGATATAGCTTTGGCAGACAATCACATCAATGATAATTTGAAAGCTATCATGTTATTCTGATTCATAGTATACTTGTCTGTATTCTCTTTTATTTTAACAGTATGTTTGAAATCACTTACACAACTTGTAAAATTTGTTAAGATTATGGGAGAAATTGTTGGGAAAAACACCCCTTGATTTATCTTACAAATTATATACAAGTGATTTCATTATATAGGATTTATTACTCATGTTGTATAGAGATGGTAATTTGGTCATTAGATGTCTTAGGATGTCACACTCTCATTAGAGTGTCAAAGACAAGTCCAAAAAGAGTCAAAAATTCAGTTGAGTTAAACCTGTGAAGTCGACGTAGCTTCGAATACAAGTTGAAGTAACTTCAATTAGAAGTAACATTAACTTAGACTAAAGTCTAATTCGACGCAACGTCGATATGTACTCAACGCAGAAGACAGAGTCAGTCGAAACAGCATTAGAAGTCGGCGCAACTTCGACTCGAAGTCAACGCAGAAGATGAAGTTCAAAGTCCAAGTCTTCAACTCAACGGATACGTAGATAAGAATTCGACGCAACGTCGATACCAGAGTTCAGTTCAAAGATGAAGAGGAGGAATTCGAAGCAACTTCTATTAGAACTCGGAGGTGCGTCGACTAGAATGCAATTGTATTCGACGCTACGTCAAATACATGCACAAAATATAATACTTTCTGTATTATTTTCTGATGTTTTTTTTCAGAAGGTATCCAAGGATGTAATTTGAATTCTAATGGATTGTTTATTGCCAAGAATGGAATGGAGTACTCCAGAGCGACAACAAAGACATTCTTGAAAGTTATTTAAATTCAGAGTGACGGGTCGTGAACAGGAATGGAAAGAGACATTCATTATCCAGTGGACATTCCTTCTAAGTACAGAACTGAAGAGGAAACAAATTTAAATACTATTCGATAGAGAATAAGTAAATAGAGAGAGGAAGACAAGAAATCAATTAAACAATTCTATTTTGTCATCTTATTCCTCAATCTCTATTTCAGACAAAGTACAGAAGATCTCAGTACAGGAAAAACAAAAACGCCACTGCTTCTTCTTCTTCTCTTATAGCAGGAGACCATCAAGAGTACACAGATCATCAGGATCATAAACTCATAACCCTTGCATTCTTTTCTACCTCAAGCAAGGGTTCATTCTAAACAGATCCTGAAGAACACCAAGTGACTGAATCCTCAGTGATAGCTGCAGGAGGATTCAAACAGAAGAAACATCTTCATTTCTTCTTCTTCTTTCTTATTCTCTCATTCTTACTGTAACTTGAGCAAGGAGTTTTTAGAATTCCACTCCAAAGGATTTAGCGGTTCAAGATCTCCTTATCAAAAGATCTAGATTGGTTCTAAGAGTCTCCTTATCAAAAAACACAGTCCTTGGTTCTAAGAGTCTCCTTATCAAAAGACTCAGTTGTTGGTTCTAAGAGTCTCCTTAGCAAAAGACTCAGTGGTTCTAAGAGTCTCCTTATCAAAAGATTCAGGCATTATTTAGTGTATTCCTACCAAGGTGGTAGAAGAGTGGATGTACCCATATTTTGGGAAACAACTATAACTCTTGTCTTTGTGCTGTGAATTTTCCCCTTTAATATTTCTGTATTCTGTGTTTAATTTGTTTTGTGCTGGTTTTCTGATTGCATAGTTATTAGAATTTTTTATTGTGTGTGCATATTTAGTGCAAAAGATTTAAAACTCTATTCGTCTCCCCTCTAGAGAATACTCAGAGGCCACACTGTGCACTTTCAGCACTCGTCCCCAAATTGAACACTACCACCAACAAAAGGTGTTACCGTGCCATAGTAGGACCCAAAGATTAGAGTGATGGTCCAGTCGTCGGTTCGTTCAATTTGCCGCTTCAGTTTTTCATACTTGTTAGTTCCTGCACACTATAAACACAAAGCTAATTTGATCAAATATATGATGTGATTTGTTATTCTCAAACCAAAGAGATGTGGAATGCATGTTCCAACAAACTTCCCCTTTTGATTTTAATAAATCCTTTGATGAGAAATCAATCATTTTTAATTAAGGTTGTGTTTATAGAATAGTGTGGTAATGATAATCGTGAAAACGGGTTTTGAAAAAAATAGTCAAGTACATAACGATGTTCGTACTCTAGATGTGTACACCCCCTATGTGAATGCCCCTTCATATGTGTTATCCTATACAATTTACTCCCACTAGATATCTACTAAACTAGATTTCTTAATGTATCCCCCTTTGTTATTATCAAAAGAGAGTAGAGGTGAGTGTAGTCATGAGATTTAAGCTTCCTTTTTTTAAGAAATAAAGGACCACTTATTTAAGGATAATTATGATCGAGCAAAAAGAGTGCATGCAACGAAAAATAATCATGACGATAATGCAATATAGGAAAACGCACATGTAGACTATAATCATGAAATCATAATGATCATAATTTTAATCTCCGCCTTTTTTTGAAATATAGTAAGCATGATTGAAAATAAATTTTTTGACTCATGAATGTAAAGATAATGCATATATAAAGGGAAAAAACATATGTAAATGATCTTGTAAATATTGGAGCACATCGTAAGAAAAGATAGATATGAAAATCAAGTATATCATTGGATATCAACAATATAAGCATGAAAGGTCTAATGAGTAATCATGAATTGTAATGTAAGGATATCCATATGGTCAAATGTCACAAGTCATTTTAACATTAAGGCTTGTAGTTTTAGATGATCATAAAAGACTAGCATTATAGTTCAGAAACATGTCTTTCATAATAAGCCAGGTCGACAAAATAAATATTTTACATGATAAACCAAAACATTTTGCCCCCTTTAAGATAATAATTATAGTTCATATTTAGTATGACCAGCATGTAAAAGACAACCATAAAAAGATTTAACAATACAATGTTATATGATTTGAGATTAAAGCTTTAACGACATTGTAAAGTTCATGCTTAAATATCTATTACATTTACTCAAATATGTAGAAATTTGTGATTTCAAGTTTAATGTCCAATTCTCATGAGTGGATGGTTTATGAAAGACAATGATGTGTACAATTTATGAATTGATAGAGTATACATAAGTAATAATTAAGACACACGAACATGTAATGTAATATACGCAACATCATCAAAATGCAAGGTAAAATCACTTCCACTTATATCAATGCACAATATAAAATTAGTACAACTACTAGGGTGCTTCGTACACATAATGCTTATGAAGACTTATCAGATAGTGAAGTAGTGTTTGAGGAATCACATAATATTATTCTTTATTTTTATTTTTGTGATCTGGTGCACTAACGAGAAGTTATGTGGTGTATTAAGAACTTGTTTGCACAAGAAACTACAATTTTCTTCAAGGTGCTCAACCTCGCAATGCTTATTAAGACTATCAGGAGGGTGAGTAGTATTTGGTGGAGTTTTACTTGTCATTTATTATTTGATTTTTAATTTTAAGACAAAGAACTCCGAATTCATTTGTTTAACAAATGTTCAATTTTAATTTTTAACCACAATTCTCTAAGAAATAAGTGCATGATAGTGATGTATAGGCAATTTATCGGTGCATATCAATTAGTTACATTATTACACTACACATGCATGCATAAACAATATTAAATACAAATGTAGGAATCAAAGAATGCGATCGTGCATATCATTGTCTAACATAAAATATCATTCATACATAAAGGCATAATTAAGCTTTTAGACACAAGATTCCTACATTGGTTTTTCATTATACTTTTATGATAATTTGCATAGCATGAGAAAACTTTGCAATATTTAATAAAAATTAAAGTAACAAATCACGCATTATAGTCAATCCTTATATGTTAAACTACTAATGCTAGACATTCTTAATGTAGTTTCAAAATAGTTTTTAACATTTTTGTTTTTATATGAAATTAGAAACATATGCAAAACAAAAATTTAGAAAATACCAAGAAAAGCATATTTTTGTGTTTTGAAATTGTTTTGTAAATTTCTAGTTGATTTTTGATATTTTCAAAAATAAAGAGTTAAGCAAAAATAAAAGGATTTTATGAAAAACACAGAAGTCTTTAACGAGCACATCGGTAGTAGGCCTTTGCAAAAGTAACTGAAGAACTAAGAACTGAACTGAATTGGTCGGTTCGGGCCGGTTCCTATGTTGATCGGTTCGGGTCTGGATCCAGGAATAAGAGAACCGACGGTTCGGCCCGGTTCTCGGTTCTAACTGTCGGGTACCCAAGAACCGACCCGAATAAGTAATTAAAATTAAATATAAAATTTAAACACCACATGTACAGTCTCGGTCTCTACTCTCTCGATATCAGAACTCAGATATATCATAACCGAGAGGTAAGAATTTAAGTTTCAAGTTAAAATGTTTTAACTAATGATAATATAACATATTAAGTATTAATATTTTTAACTTTTAAGTTTGTAACCAACGCTTGTCGAGTGTCGAGCCCTAATTTATCATTTTTTCTATTTTCCTGAAGCTTGATGCACCGCCTCCCGATTTCTGAACTTCTCCACGACGACACAACGTTGATTCTGAGCGCTCCTCCGCCGACGGTCGGCATTTCTCATCCCCGACAGGTAAGAATCGCCCTCCTCCAGTCTTCCTCGCCGGCTTGCTCCATTCTCTTCCACTCCACCTCGCGAGTCGCTGATTTTGAACCCTACTCCAGTCTTCCTCACCGCTTTGATATTGTTAGTATTAATAGTATTTTGCTTGGAGTGAAGTAAGAATTAGAAAGGATTGCAATAATTAAAAAATATGGGTAGAACCGAGAATCGAACCGGAACTGATCTGAACCGAACGGTTCAGATCCAGTTCCATAATTTAGAACCGTGGGTCGGTTCTGGTTCCAAAACTTTTGAACCGAAGCTATATGAGTCGGTTCTTGGTTTCAGGTGGAACCGAACTGAACCGATCCGAGTTGCATCCTTAATCAGTAGAATAATCTTCTATGCCAACAAAAATAAATAATTGAAAAAGATAGCAAAATTGATTTTTAGTGCTACCGCCGATGTTAGCTCCTACCGCATGGTACTAGCAGATAGAGAGTTGATATTTCATTTAAAAATATATTTTTTGATAATTTTCTGTTTCAAAATTTTTTTTATTAATGTTTTCCATGATAAGGGGCACTAACTACAACAAAGGAGTTTTGAAAAATAATCAAAAAGTTCCCGATTTTAATTTTTTTGCCTAGGGTGTTCAAAATGTTATTTTTCAATTTCTTGTGTTCTCCAAAATCATGAAAGCTCAAAAAGATGAAATAGTGAAAATGATGCAAAACACAAGATAGGAGATTTAAAAATGAGCATGTTCTAACAAACCAAATATGCATGAAATGTATAGTTATATAGTGCATGCAATATAGAATATATGAATGCTTAAGACCAAACTACCCCAAATATACATCGACACAATAACCTCGAACTTAGTGACGGATGTGCATGAGGAGATGCACAAATGCCGTAGGTTGGGGTGCGAGTCCCATATGCATACATAATTGGTCGCTCAACCTAGCACTCTTTCCCCAGTGCCTTGCAAGGCCTACTGGAACCCTCCCCGGTCAAAGACAAGACATGACATACATGTTAGCACCTCTAATGCACACAATCCTACGCCCATGTTATTATGAGACACATAATAAGTGGGGATGATTGCAATCATACTAAACATTTAACCCCTACTTAAGACGCAAACATTGGCTTTGATGTATGATGGTTTTTAGAATTAGAGTTGTAGTGGAGATAGTTAATTTTAAAGTCATTTATAATGTTTTATGTGCATGCTTTTGAATCATAATTATAGTCATTTTAAGAAAAACTTCATAGAATTCAAAATAATGATGTGACATGTCCTGATATCAAGATTGAAAGCTAGCATAGTTAATGAGATGTAAATATATGTATGCTACAAGGCAGTGCCAAGGAAATAGTTCAAGATGTCAACATAATGATTTCAACAAGAGTTTCAAATCAAGATATCACATAGAGTTTACATTGCATGTATTCAATAGATTTCCACGATACTTTCATTGACCTAGAATGATTTGACTAATCTATTTGATTTGTTTTGATAAGTACATGATTGATTGTAGAGTATAGATACTAGATGAGATACATGTCATCAATATATATGAAATGAAATATTCATGCATAAATAGTGAAGCACATCACACAATATGAAGATAACATACATTAAACCAAAAAAGAGGCAATGATACCAATAACCATTATATCATTTATAATCCTAAGTGTGATAGAAATAATTGATTTAGGATTATAATGATAAATACATGATAGACCAAGAATTATAACACATGATTAAAGGCAATCAAGCATAGGATATATGTTTGATCTGGTGACCAACCTTACAGGGGGTGAATAAGGTTTTAAAAGAATACTGGAGATTTAAAATATTCTACAACCGAAATACATTTTCTGGAAGCTAGCGCAGAGTGGTAGATCTACCGCCGATGGTATCAACAAAATCTGCACTCTAATGCTACAGAAGATCATTTCAGAATACACACGAATAACCTTTCAGAGACAGATGTAATTATGAATCATAAACACAGAACATGATTTCATTGAATATTAATATAATGTTTACAATTATAAAATTAAATCTCCATGACACAGGAGATTGAAAACGCAAATCGAAAGCTCTTGGGTTTTCTTTACCGACCCTACCCCTGAGGACCGGTTGGCTCTCTCCCTTCTGCCCGAAGGTCTCCGAGATGGCTCTCTCCCCTCCCACCCAGACGGTCTTCGAGCCCACTAGATCTCCTCGATCTAGAGAACCTTCACGGACGATTTTCCACGGAATCCTCCTCGGATTCTGACGACCTCCCCGATCGATTTCTGACGGACTCCTTCCCGGAATCCGACAACCTTCCAGGTCGATTTCTTCACGATACAATAAAGAGTAAAAAGAAAAACAAAGGATAGAAGATTAAAGTTGGCTCCCTCAAAGTTATCAATGGAGGCGGTGAGCGGTCAATGCTTTTGATCCACGTTCCTTGTGCACATGATCATCCTCTGATTCACATTCGTTGTCCGCGCTCTCCGAAGATCTTCTTCGTGCTTGAATGAGGGAAAGTGTTATTCTCCTTGGTTGGCAACTCCTTGTGGTAGAGATGACTGAATAGCCCGCTCAATTCGTGCTAGGGTTCCATGCCAAGAGTCTCCCGAAATAGGAGAAAATAAACCTCTTTTATAAGAGTTTAAATAAGCTAGCGCCTGGCGTTAGATTCGTTTACAATCTTTCCTCCTAGCTGTCTTGCTCCATGTAAGGAAGGCGGCAGACCTTTCCTTTATCGTCATCATTAACGCAGAGTGTTGGCACTAGCGCGAGCGGTAATTGCGCTTGATTAAGAAACTTGAGTAGCTGGATGTCTGCCTAGAAGGAAAGTGGCAGAATATTCCTTGTACATCAGAGTTACCGCGCGGCGGTACTATCTACCACAGAGCGGTAGTGACATTTCCTTTTCTATTTCTCACCACTTTCTCTCGTTGGACACATGGATTGCTAACGTAGCCTTTAGGATATCACGACGCGCTAGAGCTAGCGTGCGACGATAGTTGTTTAGACGATATGCTCCTCTTCTAGCCGAATCTTCAGTTGTCTCGGCTAGGGCTGTTCACAAATAGTATAGTTCGTGAATAGTTCGAGATTCGATTCGTGAAGATTCGATTAAAATTTATATTTTTCGAATTCGAATACGGATTTGAATCCAAATTCAGATTCGAATAGTTTTCGAATCCGAATCCGAATAATTTTATTCTTGTTCGAAGGATTCGCGAATAGTTCTCGAATAGTAAAATATATAGTTAAATAAATTATATATATGTAAATAAATATTAAATATAATTATTTTTAAACATTATAAAATTCGAATTCGAATCTGAATCCGAATTCGAACCAAAATTCGATTCCAACATTTCCTGCCGAATCCGAATCCGAATCCGACTTCGAATATTCGAACGAATTCGAATCCGAATATCTGCATTCTATGTCAAATTTGGATTCGATTGAATAGCTATTCGATTCGATTCGGTTCGTGAACACCCCCAGTCTCGGCGACACGAGTTGTCTAGACGATATTGTTAGCACGCCGCGTTAGAGCTAGCACAAGCAGTATGCTGTCTCGATGATATGCTCTTGATGATATGCTCCTTCCAGCCGATACTCTAGTCATCCAGTCGATATGCATCTTTAAGTCGATATTGTTAGTGTTGGAACCAATATTTGGCCCAACGAGGAGTTCGGACCCCTATGAAGGGCGACAGCTAGCGCTTACTGATCCCAAGGAGGAACCTGACCGATGACTTAGAACGAAAAACACAACCCTTGAAAACAGTGTGGAGGTCCCATAACACACCCGGAAGATCTTTTGAGCGCTTCCCCACCCAAGCCGAGACTGTAGCCGGGCACCTTGGAGAGCTGATGGAGCTATTCAAAGAGATCCTGAGGAGAAGCAAAGATCTAGAATGCTCTCCAAAGGTGCCCTTCAGGGTCTATTTATAGCCTTTCTATTTTGGTCTACTAATAGTGGGATTCCGCCTTTTGGTCTTGCTATACGGACCCCAAAGTGTCCTGCTAACAACCAAACTATGCTATTCTGGAGGGCTATTGGCAGCCCACCAAGGGTATCAGGGTAAATTCACCTATAGCCCCTGCTGGGCGAGTGACCCGTGAAGGCGCCACTCGCCAGCCTCTCCGCGAGCTCGCGGGCGCTCCTCTTGCAAGTGGAGGTAAACTTACAATTGCCTCGCCAGACTGGCGCTGCGAGACCCCACTTGACTCGCTCTGGCTAAATGCACCCCAGAGCGGCTCTTAACACACGCTACGCTGTCACCGCTCGCTACTCGCGAGTGAGATCTCTGGTCTGCCTCGCCTTGCCCTGACCTGATGCTCGTCGCGGATAGGCGAGTTCTCTCTGAATCACCTGTAGCTGATTTCTCCGTGAGTCGTGTAACACCCTCACTGTGACATAGAACTTAGCAGTAGGTCCGGCCGGGACCCCACACCATATTAAACGAACAGAAGAGCGTGTTACTTAATTAGTTTTAAACAGTTAGAACATAACCATCTCAGCACATAGTGGTACAACAAAAGCAATTTATTTTATTAAGATAAAACCAGTTCACAACTTGTCCACTCATTTACAGGGAATGAAATTACAACAAAGTTTCTTTATTAAACTGTTTACATCAACTAGGTGGCTTGCAAACATCGGCACGCAGGCCGGCCACACATGAAAACAGTAAACAAAGCACTTGGCCTTCAAGGGCCAGCAAAGCTCAGCAGCAGGGGCTTCAGCCTACTATTTACCGCTAGTCTCGCTAGGACCTGTACGAACAAATCCACCAAAAGAGTGGGAAAAACAAGTAACCGGTCAGCTTTAGCTGACCCAGAATATAATGACCCCACCCCATGCTCGGGGCAGCGGTGCTCCTTCCCTGCAAGTAATCCATATCAGCATATATATATTTCACAGGTGCGTCTAAGCACCGTATAGAAACATTCATCACATGGTGACGTCAAGTCACACGTCATGTGCACTCACGACATGACATCCTCAAGTCCTTTTTTAACTTGGATGATCAGATTGAGCTAGGTCGTACACACGAAATTCCGGCACTCTTTGAGCTCGGCCGTACACACGAAGTTCCGACACTCTTTGAGCTCGTCCGTACACACGAAGTTCCGGCACGATCGTTATGAGCTAGATGTTAGGATTCACCTATGCCTGGCCCGGGTTCAGTTCAGCTTGTGCCCGCGCTCATAAATGTCAGGATTCAACTTAGCCTGACATGGGTTTGGCTTCCCCTTGTGCCCTACAAACTATAACCTCACATGGTCATCACCTCAGCCTCAGGGGCTATTTTTGAGTGTCACAAGCAATCTCAAGGAACACTGGCACTAGCGCCGGCGCTAGCGCTAGCGCCGGGCGCTAGCCAATAGAACGCATATCTGTTAACTCTTTCGGGTATTTCCTGAGGGTAACCTCTAGGACTCCCTGCAATACATCACAGCACCAAGAACCCGAAAACATGCATACGCGGAGTCTTCTCTGGAGTTCAATATAGCATATCAACATCACCATTTCAGACCAACCTATCCAGAAGGGCTTCACAAAGTATGAATATATCCGCACTGCTATTCTGGACTATATATGCAATTTATACGGGGATAACATCGACCCGTCGGCAGAAATCTATCCATTGATTAGTGGAAATCTGCCTACTACTATGCAAATCAAAGGACGAACATGTCCGGAGATGAAGGAGGAGAATCGTTATCCTCGACGCTCATTTTGGTGCCCTAATCTGAGAGAGAATCGGTTGGAATCGACGATGGCAGAAGTACGCAGGATCTCCTTCGTGAATTCGTCCCAACTGGTCTTCTTCCCAAGCTCTCAGCTTTCTTTGGCGAGGAAAAACATAGAGAACTCTCAGTCAAATGAGAAGGACAGCCGAAAACATGCCTTTTATACTTTTCCGCCACCGCTGGCGCTAGCCCAGAGGCGGTACGACCGACCTTAGCCACAACCGCTGAAGAAACTGCTTGCGCTGGCGCTAGCGCTACTGCCTGCGTTATCTTACTTCGAAGAATTTCTCGGGAAATGCCACATTCATCGAGAAATGCCACATTCATCGAGAAAGGACACATTTCTCAGGAAATGACCTACCACCGGCGCTATCCCTAGCGCCTGGCGCTAGCTCATTAGCTTTAGAACACATTTCTCAGGAAATGCACGGGTTTCTCGGGAAATGCCCTACCGCTGGTGCTATCCCTAGCACATGGTGCTAGCTCCTTTGCTTCAGAACATTTCCATTTTACCTGCACACGACTATTGGGGTCTTACAAGTTGGTGAACTCTGGGTTGTACACAATCCCTGCTCTTCGCGAGGTTATACTAAACTCATGAAGAAACATCCAACCCTCAGTGTTCGTCGGGTGAGGATGAGCTGGAATGAATCTTCGGTGGGTCCCACCCCGAACACTATAAATACCAACATCTCCGGGTGATGGGGGACCCTTTCCTTCCTTACTTTACCTCGCTACTCGCTATTGCATTCGCTGAAGATGCCTCTCTCGGAAGAAGCTCAAGCCCGCCTGACAACATCCCGCGCGAGGGAGCACTCTGTCACCACTCGGCTTGCCCCCTGGGCTGCCCGACGGAATCCCCCGTCCCTCCCCAAGATGAAAAAAGCGAAGGCGGTGTAACGGCACCTCGGGACGGGAGGGTCCCCCTCAGGGACATGCTGCATGATCCCGCACTCGCTGGACAGGTACCTGAAACTAGTATTTCATTCCCTTCTGTTCTTGTGCTAACATATCTATCCTCAGAGCGTGCTTCTAGCGGGGGCCCTTACGAGTGAGACCCGTGAAGGCACTAGCCTTCCCTCTACCAGAGGGAACAACTCAGAGGCTGCCAACATGGACGTCATCAACCTGTGTCCCTCATCGCGGCCTGATGAGATTCTGGCATTACCTCTTTCACGGAATCCTTAACTAAATTTTCCCCGCTCCTTGCAGAGAACCTCCTTGCGATGCCCGGGAGGCGCACCACTCCCCCGGGATCGCCGACCCCTCTGGATTCGCTACCGCCACCGGCCTTGCAGCTTCCACCGGGCATGCATATCTCCGTCCCGGGATTTGACCTTCTAGATCATCAAAGACCCGGCAGCTCACTTCCCGCCGACGTCCGGGTTGTGAGCGACGCTCTCCGCGTCCCGGGCCTTGGGAAGTCCATCATGCTGAAATACACTAAGGCCTTCCAGGGGCAACCGAGTTCCTCCCGCCAACGACCTGGTAAAGTGGTCGCGGCCTCGTCAGGTTGGTCGGTTATAATCAACAGAATGCCTCTCGCTCTGTTCGTTAACTTTCTTCCCGCAGGTGTCCCGGAGTTTTCTGCCGAGCTGAAGATGGGAGAGGAAGAGATGTCGCTCGTGCCTTCGCCAGACAAAATCGCTGACTTCCTCGGCGATCCCCGGGACACCGAAGTGATGAAGCGGCGAGTCACCGAGGTGCTCCAGAAGTATGGATACATGCTGCTAGACATGTACAACTAGGTGTGAGAAGACAAAGCGGCCTCTGAGAAGAGGTTTGCCGCGATCGACGATGAGTTATCCAGAGTCCTAGCCGAGCTGCAGGCTGACGCCCGCCACGAGGCCACCCTTCCGGGGTGCACCTCTTGCGGGCGGAGGACCAAGTCCGCTTGCTGTAGCGCGAGCTCTGCGCGTATCACTTTCCGCTAGTATCGCCGAGCTCGGGGGTGCGGGGACAAGGCCGATGGAGGTGGATCCAATATTGATCCTTCCCGCACTCGCCTGGCGAACTAAAAAAATAATGTCTTATTCATTGTTGTTATTATTTTCTTCTGCACAATCCGTGAACGATGCTGTTAATTTGATGCTTCCTGAATACTCGTGGGATTTTTTTTCATCATTACTCACTCTACGTTATTGTTGTCTATTGTACTTGATAGTTTTTCCATTCAACACCCTTCTCTCGCGGCTTGCATGTGACTCGCTTCACATGACAGCGGTGCGTCCTTGCTGCATCGCCGTGAGTTCTCAGGGAGGGGTGGGTTCAAATTCCGAGGCGTATCGCTCCGGGATTCGGCTATCCGCACCCCTGACGGCTCGATTCCCCCCCCCCCCCCCCCCCCCCTCCGACCTTAGTTTCTTATAAATAGGCCTTGACATCAATAGTCAACCACAACATTCAATTCTCTCGGCCTCCGCTGTCTTCGTTCTCTCGAACTCGCTTTATCGCACTCGCACTCGCTTCCTTCTTAACAGCTATGGGTGGTAACGGTATACGGAGGGCCGGGCCAAATGTGCATTCACATTTTGTGACCACTCGTTCTTCACCTGCTCGCTTACAGAGAGCGAGTACCATTCTGTTGTGGCGAACTACGTCTCGCCGACATTCTCTGCTCGCCGCCCGATGAAGACCGAGGCCATCAATGACCTCCACACTGATGAGCTCACCATCTTCATGGCCCACTTTGATGTGGGCCTGCGGCTCCCTCTCTAGCCGGAGATCAGTCAGGTACTCGCTCACTCCCCTTTTTCCTTTCTCGCATTTGTCTAGGCTTTCTTTCTAATTGCTTTTCGTGAATTCTCCAGCTGTTGAAGTACTACGGCGTAATCCCGGGCAAGATGACCCCTAACTCCATCGCGGTCATGGTGGGGTTCGCATGCTACCTGCGAGAATAACGGATCGAGTTCAACTTGCCGGTCTTCCGCAAGTTGTTCTCTTTCCATGCGAACAAGGATGAAACTGCCTTCTTCGCGAGCCAGCACGCCAAGGTTCACGAGACGGTGAGTAAGAGCCACTACTGGACGTAAAAGTTTGTGTTCGTCAAGGGGCCCTTTAGCAACGTCACCTTCTCACCCGTCCAGCGGGACGAGCCCACCTACCATCCTCCAGCGTTCGGCGACCACAAGACCGACCTCTTCAAATACATGTCCACCCACTTCGAGGCTGCCTACCTCCGAAGAAATGTGGACTCGCTACTCCCCGTGCTGCCCGGGGCAGGTATGACTTGCATTCGCTTCCTGTCTCGCATTACACACTCATTATTTTTTCTAACCTGCCTTTTGTCATTCGCAGGGGAGCGAGATCTTCCACTCCACCCCCTTATGCGAAGGCCGCGACTATCACTCCGGGCCTCCAGCTTGCTTCCGCCGCTGTTGATGCCTGTCGCGAGTGTTGGATTTGATGGCACCCTTAGAGATGGGGTGAATAAGGGGTTTACAAATTTTTTAGATAAACTGAGTGATTTTTAGAAAATAGAAACTTTTTGATTTTGTTGATAACGTCAGGCGTTAAGAGTCAACGTTGAGCGTTAACTCTTCAGAAAATAATTTTCACAGAAATATGTCAAAGTGATTTTACTTGTGAAATCCTAAATGAAATACAATTCCAGAAAATCAGAGATAATGAAAATGAACATTATATTTCAAAAGGGAATTACAAGATAAAATTTCAATAACGCTTGAAATTAAAGGCGACAAAGTAAAATTCACTTTTTGATCCATCACCAGTCCTTCTCCCAAGGACCGGTTGGCTATAGCCTATTGTTTCCCAGATAAGGCCTCTAGCCATCCCCTAGATCTACACTTGACCTAGTCGCCACGCACAAGGCAGCGAATTTCCCACTAAATTGAACCCGGCCTAGTCGCCACACGCAAAGCGACGAATTCACTACCGTTACAAGAAAATAATGAAAAGATAAAAGAAAATTCAGAACAAAAGACTCCCTATATTGAAGAGTGTTGAAGGAGATGTTGAAGACAAGCAATGATCATCATCAGAGTTGAAGCGAGCGTCCTTCTTCAAAATTGACCATTGGAAATCTCCTTCTCACTCTTGTTCCTCAATGGTGGTGTTGAGAGTACTCTCTGAATTCGGGATGAAATGCTCTCTCAGAACTCTGTAATGAAGGCTTGAATGCATATAACTTTGAGCAACGAAATCAGGTCTTTAAATAGACATGGGAGCTAATGCCTGGCGTTAAGAGTTAATGCCAGCATTAAGGATCGTGTACGGTCATGGCAGATCGCGGACTCAACGCGAGCGTTAACTCCAACGCTGGCGTTGTCTTTGGCTTCTCGACGGATTCCTTCTCGACATCATTTCATCTCAACGGATTCTTTCTCGATGAAAGTTCACGTTGGGCATTAACTTATAACACCGAGCATTAGATCTCTTTTCAGAGGGTTTATAGGGTTTTATTTAACTATAGTACCTGCACCCTATAAACACAAGGAATATTAAATACATAGTGTGATTTGTTATTCTCAAACTAAGAGACGTGGAATACAAGCTCCAACAATCTCCCCTTTTGATAATAACAAATCCACTAATAAGAAATAAAACATAATTAGAGAGTGTTTAGGTATATTTAAGCGTGATAATCATGCATACTCCCCCTTTGTGGATACTCCCCTTACATGAATGCATTTTCTATTTTACTCCCCCTAAATCATAGATTTCTCTAATTTATTTCTTTAATTTATTCTACCCCTTTTGTTATAATCAAAAGGAGGTCGGTTAGAGTAGTTGCAATATGAAATGTTATGCATTAAGTAGAAATAATAGCAACTTCTTTGAAAAATAGTGAACACAACGAAAGCAATTTTGAACATCTTTAAGCATTTGTAAGCACAAAATATAGTAAGCGCTTAAGTCAAATAAATAGATGTTTAATTCACAAAAGTTGCAAGTACATTTGAATTTTGTAATATAAAAATAGCAAGCAAGATTATAAAATATCAAGGAAAGATATGTTTACAATGTAAATTAATTTGCATTTCAAGTAAACATAAACATTGTAAAGATCATGCTTTGTTATCTAGTGCATTTACTCATGATTGTAGAGAATAGTGTAGGTAAGCTTTAGGTCCAATTCTCATGAGTGGAAGTATTATAAATGACAATGATGTGTTGAATAAGGGTGTTTTGATAAAGTATACAAGTGTATAAATCAAACCACATGAAACTATGTAACGTAAGAACATAACTTGAATTGAACATAAACAACTTTACTTCCACAATTTTCAATGCACATAAAGATTTTTACTTATAAAGAGAAGTGGTCAAAATTTTGTTTGCACAAGACACTTTATAATTTTTGGTGGAGTTTTCTTTGTCATATATTTTTCTTTGTTTTGAATTGTTTTTTTTTTGTGAGCAATGACTCCAAATTCACTTGTTATTGCAAACATAGAAATTTGATTTTATATACCACATTGCTCTAAATACAAGTGCATGAAAAAAATAAAGAATTGAAGAAGGAATTTTATGTTGTGTAGGTAGACTATTTATGAAATTCAAAATAAGTTCTTATGCTACACAATCATGCAACAATAAGATTTAAAACACATGTAGATTAACCAAAAAGAGGTAAGTGAGAAAATCATTATCAAAGATAAAAAAAACTTTACTCATACTTAGAGGCATGTAAAAACATTCTACACATGTAATCTATAACCAAATTCTCTGCACATTTTAAGATATTATTCAAGGCATGATAAAATCAAAACAATGTTTTAAGAAACTTGAAGATTTAAATTAAACATTGTAAATAATCTTTAAGCAATATATATAATCATCCTTGAATTAACCATTTAAGCATATATATTTTTTTTAAATTTTTTGGAAAGGAAATAAAAAAAAACTTTTGTAATAAACTGAGAAATAATACAAAATACTGCAATTAAATAATACCAGAAAATTTTCAAATAAGACAGAAATTTTTTTGGAGAAGAGAGCCTAACGTCAGGCGTTAGCTTCTTAACGCCGAGACAGAACACTAAATTTTGACTTTTTGAAAAATCTTTTTCATGATTCATTTGTATTATAAAGAGACATTCTTACAGTTGAAATTTAAGACATTATGGAGTTGATTTGAAGGCTCTTTTAGTATGTTTTTGGTGGTTTTTCAATAGTTTTTACATTTTTATTGATTTTGATTTTTTTTTAAAATGCAAACAAATATAACAAAGTACATAAGATAGTTTTGATAGCTTTTTATAAGGGTTAAAGTGACATTTCTAAGACACCTAATTCTAACCTAAGCATGTGAAAATGTGCATCGGGTAGAGGTTTGGTAAAAATGTCGGCAAGTTGTGATTCAGACCCTATAAAGCTAATTTTAACATATTCCTTCTTAATATGATCTCTAATAAAATGATGTGGAGCATCTATATGTTTAGATCTAGAATGATGCACGAGATTATTTGTGAGATCTATTGCGCTCTTATTGTCACACTTTAATTCTATGTTATTTAGATAAACACCAAAGTCCTCTAACGTTTGGGTCATCCATAAGGCTTGTGCACAACAACTACCTAGTGAGATATATTCGGCCTCGGTGGTGGAGATGGAAACAAAATTCTATTTCCTACTCGACCATGATATGAGTGAAGGGCCTATAAAATGGCATGTGCCACTAGTGCTCTTTCGATCTAATGAACATCTCACATAGTCCGAATCAGAAAAACCATGTAGAATAAAACAATCATTATGAGGATACCATAAGCCTAGTCTAGATGTTCCAATTAGATATATACAAATATGTTTAACCGCTTTTAAATATGATTCTTTTGGGTTAGCTTGAAATCTAGCACATAAGCAAATTGAAAACATAATATCAGGTCTAGATGTGCTTAAATATAACAATGAGCCTATCATTCCTCTAAATAATGTTTGATCAATAGAAATTGCGGCTTCATCTTTTCCTAATTTTAGTGATGCACTCATTGATGTATTAGCTTGTTTTAGGTTTTCAAATCCAAATCTTTTTAGAATATCTTGAACATATTTAGATTGACAAATAAATATACCATCTTGTTTTTGTGAGATTTGAAATCCAAGAGAATGAGTTCTCCTACCAAGCTCATTTCAAATTCATTTTTCATCACTAAAATTACTTCAGTACATAACTCTTCATTAATGGCTCCAAATATAATATCATCAACATATATTTGCAATATAATTAAATCATTATCTACATGTTTAATGAAGAGTGTATTATCCGCACTTCCCATATTATAACCGTGCTTTATCAAAAATAATGCCAATCTATCATACCAAGCATGTGGCACTTGCTTCAATCCATAAAGTGCTTTCTCTAATTTATTCACATGATTTGGAAAATTTTCACTCACAAAATCGGGGGAGGGGGGGGGGGGGGGGGGGGGGGGGGGGGGGGGGGGGGGTTGTTCTAGATAAACTTCTTCTTTTATAATCCCGTTTAAAAATGCACTTTTAACATCCATTTGAAACAATTTAAATATCATAAAACTCACAAATGCAAGAAATTTTATAATTGATTCAAGGCGAGCAACAGGTGCAAAAGTTTCATCAAAATCTACCCATTCGATTTGTGAATATCCTTGTGCAACTAGTCTAGCTTTATTCCTTGTTATCCTAGAGTCACCATCTAGTATATTTTTGAAAATCCATTTGACTCCTGTAACCGGATGATTAGATGACCTCTCTACTAAATTCCAAACCTTATTACGTTCAAATTAATTTAATTCATCATTCATAGCTAAAAACAAAAATTCATCATTTAAAGCGGTTGAAACATTTTTTGGTTCTATTTCAGATACAAAATAAAGGTTGGAAAAAGACTCATGTAAAGAAGAACGAGTACTTACACCTTTTGATGGTTCTCCTATAATAAGATCCCTTGGATGATCCTTAGTAAATTGCAATACGCTTGGAGGAACATATTCTACTTGTTCTTCTTCTTTTTCTCCAAGCGATTCTTCATCCTCATGCTCCAAAGGGGGAAGGGGTTTGTCTTCGTTTCCTGTACGATTAGTATCTACACAAGGAACAAACTCATCAAATCTTACTTGTATAGACTCTTCAACTATTTTAGTTCGTTTATTATAAATTCTATAAGTCTTACTAGTTGAAGAGTAACGAATGAAAATTCCCTCATCGCATTTTTCATCAAATTTTCCTAGTGCATCTTTAGTGTTTAAAATGAAACATTTACAATCAAACACATGAAAATAAGATACATTAGGTTTTCTTTTAAAGAAAAGCTCATAAGGTGTTAAGTTTAAAATAGGACGAAGCATGACACGATTAATGATATAACACGAAGTATTAACTGCTTCGACCCAAAATGATTTAGGCAACCCATATTCACAAAGCATAGTGCGTGCTAGCTCTTGAAGGGTTATATTTTTCCTCTCCACTACACCATTTTGTTGTGGGGTGCGAGGAGCAGAAAATTCATGTTTAATTCCTAAATCATTACAAAAAGAATAAAGCTTATCATTTTCAAATTCTCCTTCATGATCCGAGCGTATGCATTTAATTTTTAGATAAAGTTCGTTTTGAATACAAATGCAAAGTTTAGTAAATTCAATAAATGCATCGAATTTGGAAGATAAAAATAAAGTCCAACAAAATCTAGAATAATCATCAATTATTACAAAAATATATTTTCTACCTCATAGACTAGAAGTCCTAACCGGTCCAAATTAATCCATATGAATTAATTGAAGTGGTCTAGTGGTAGAAATTACATTTTTGCTTTTAAAAGAATTTTTTGAAAACTTTCCTTTTTGGCAAGACGTACAAAGAGAAGATAAATTTCCATTAAGCATAGGTAATCCCTTAATTAATTTATCTTTTGATAATTTCAAAATAAGTTTGGTGCTAGAGTGACCAAGGCGCCTATGCCAAAGTTCTAATTCTTCATTTTTAGAAATAAAGTATTTTAAAGAAGAATTTGAAAGATCATTAAAGGCAATCATATAAACATTATGCATCCTAGGTGCGGTGAGTACAACATCATTTGTTTTAGAATTTATAATTTTGCAAAGATTTGTAGATGATTCAAATAGTACATTTAAACCCTTATCACATAATTGACTAATTAAAATTAAATTATGTTTTAAACCATCTACAAGTAAAACATTTGAGATTGAGAAAGAATTGTTACCCACTGTACCGATGCCCATGATCCTTCCTTTTCCGTTATCACCAAATGTCACCAAACCTCCTTTCTTCATCTCAAGGCTAAGAAACTTTGCGTTGTTGCCCGTCATGTGTTTGGAGCTTCCCGAGTCCAAATACCACACATCTTTTTGTCCTTAGCCTGCTAACATACCTAAAAAGGAGATGAGAGTAAAGATCCGGATACCCAAGAGGTTCCTCCCATAGAATAGGTGGAAACCCTAGGCACCCAGATTTGCTTTATAGCACTACGACCCTTTTCCCTACAAGAGTTTGATGTGTCCAAATAAATGACATATGGCACACGATATAAAAGGGGATGAGACCCTTTTTGGAGTTTTGGACAAACTCTTGATGGGAGGTAACATTTGTATTTTGAAATGATTTTTTATCAAAAGAATTTAAGTTACTAGATTTATTGCTAACGTCGGCGTTAAGAGCTAACGTTGGGCGATAACATCCAGTAACATAACCAAGGCCATATTTGGCACTTCCATGGCATTGGTTGGCCAAGATCATGTCCAGAGATCTTTGCCAAACTCCAAATTTCTTAATAGCCATATTTAAATCATGAATACGAGCTTTGAGAGCAGTGTTTTTCGTTACTAACATAACGCACCGATTCGCAAAACTTTTCTTTCCTTCTTCTATTTGAGAAAGAGAGTTTTTTAAGGTTCTTTCTACATCCCCCTTCTCCTTAGTAAGAATTTCAATATTGGAGTGGGACTTAGAAAGAGCTTCTTCAAGTTCTTTCACTTTTGTCAAGGAGTGATTGCACTCTTGGCAAGATACATTTTCTTTCCCTAATTATTTAGATAATTTTTTGTTTTCTTTTAACAAAAGTTTATTTTCAGAATTTAGAAGATCAATATCTTTTAAACTTTTATCAAAAAATTTGCATGTTTGTAAGTACTCAATATATAAATCTTCATAAGTAGTAGGAAGAGTTACCTCAGTGTCACTTTGGACACTGCTTTCATCATCGGATAGTGTGTTGCTCTTCGCCATAAGGCACACATGGGCTTCTTCTTCACTGCTTGATTCGTCGGAGGAGGAGTCATCCCTTGTAGCCGCCTTTAGGACCTTCTTCTTCTCTTTTCCTTTGTGCCCCTTTTCTTTACGCTCTTTCAGATATTTCAGGCAATGGCTCCGGATGTGCCTGGTCTTTCTACAATGATAGCACCCCGATGGTGGTCGCTCAACATCGTCCTCGTCACTACCTCTTCCTTTCTTCGATGAAGATCCATTCTTGATGAAATATTTCTGGAAGGTGTTTCTCCTTTCCGGATTCTTCATGAACCTTTTGAACTTCTTCACAAAGAGGCTCTCCTCGTCCTCTTCATCATCATCTCTGTCAACCTCCTTCTTTGACTTCAATGCTAAGGTCTTCTTCTTTGGCTCCATGTTGCACTCTTGTTGTTGAATCTTGAGTTCAACCTCATGGGTCTTGAGGTTTCCAATGAGGCTCTCAATTTGGAGCTTCTTCAAATCGTTCGACTCTGAGATAACCGTCACCTTTGGATTGAACTTTGGAGGGAGAGACCTTATAATTTTTCTCACTAAGTCACCGTTGGAGAACACCTTTCCAAGTACTTTTGAGTCATTGACGATCTTGGTGAACCTTGTGTACATTGAATTTATGTCTTCGTCCGCCTCCATCCGGAATTTCTCGTATTCGGATTCAAGTTGGAAAAGCTTTGAATCCTTGACCTACGAAGTACCTTCATGAGTGAGTTCTAATAAATTCCATATATCATAAGCAGTTTCGCAAGCACAAGTTCTATTAAATTTCGTTCTATCCAACACACAAAATAAAGCATTCATAGCTTTAACGTTATTCTTGCATCTTAATTTGTCGTTATCATCCCATTTGTCTCTTGGTTTCTCCTTAGTAACTTCTCCAACAACAAATGTTGGTGGAGAGTAACATTGTTCTACCATACCCCACATATCATTATCTAAAGCAATTAAAAAATGATGCATTCTTGTTTTCCAATAATTATAATCAGTACCGGTAAATAGGGGAGGTCTACTAATCCATTGACCCTCAACGAAAGTATGATCATGATGAGCCATTATTCCCAGTTGTGAAACTGTTTTGGAATAACCTACCCTCTGATACCAAATGTTGTATTGGATGGCTCTCTTAGAGGGGGGGGGGGGGGAATAAGGGGTTTACAAATTTTTGAGATAAACTGAGTGATTTTTAGAAAATAGAAACTGTTTGATTCTGTTGCTAACGCCAGACGTTAGCTCTCCAGAAAATAATTTTCAGAGAAATATGTCAAAGTGATTTTACTTGTGAAATCCTAAATGAAATACAATTCAAGAAAATCAAAGATAATGAAAATGAACAATATATTTCAAAAGGGAATTACAAGATAAAATTTCAATAACGCTTGAAATTAAAGTCCACAAAGTAAAATTCACTTTTTGATCCTTCATCGGTCCTTCTCCCAAGGACCGGTTGGTTATAGCCTATCTTTCCCCAGATAAGGCCTTTAGCCACCCCCTAGATCTACCCTTAACGTAGTCGCCAAGCACAAGACGACGAATTTCCCCTAAACCGAACCCAGCATAGCCGCCACACACAATGCGGCGAATTCACTACTGTTACAAGAAAATAATGAAAAGATAAAAGAAAATTCAGAACAAAAGACTCCCTATATTGAAGAGCGCAGAAGGAGACGTTGAAGACACACAATGATTATCATCGGAGTTGAAGCGAGCATCCTTCTTCAAAATTGACATTTGGAAATCTCCTTCTCACTCTTGTTCCTCAATGGTGATGTTGGGAGTACTCTCTGAATTCGGGATGAAATGCTCTCTCAGAACTTTGTAATGAAGGCTTGAATGCATATAACTTTGAGCAACGAAATCAGGTCTTTAAATAGACACGGGAGCTAACGCCTGGCGTTAAGAGTTAACACCAGCGTTAAGGATCGTGTACGGTCGTGGCTAAGATCGTGCAACCATCTGGATCGTGGCAGATCGCGGATTCAACACGAGCATTAACTCCAACGCTGGCGTCGTCATTGGCTTCTCGACGGATTCCTTCTCGACGTCATTTCATCTCGACGAATTCTTTCTCGATGAAAGTTAACGCGGGGCGTTAACTTCTAACGCCAAGCGTTAGATCTCTTTTCAGAGGGTTCATAGGGTTTTATTTGACTATAGTACCTGCACAATATAAACACAAGCATGATCAAATAAATAGTGTGATTTGTTATTCTCAAACTAAGAGACGTGGAACACAAGATCCAACAGCGAGCCCCCATCACCTCCTCCGCCTCCAAGAAATGGCCCACACCCGCGAGCCGTGGGTCGTCCCTTCCGCCTCCGCCGCCAAAGAAAAAACGGCCCTCGACCCTCGCCAAGGGGAAAGGGCCCGTCGAAAGCCTGACCAGGGCTGAGTCCCCAGCGGACCCGCCCGCCGACAAGGGAGTTTGGGAGGTCACCGAGCGAGCCAACCGTACCCGCACCGGTGAGCCACCGAAATTTCTGTCTCGGCAACAGACACCGAGATGTGGCCGGCAAGCCCTTGTTGGATTGGGACCTAGAATCCAATAGGGTTTCGCTCTCCACCCTTCTCCCCACCTGGGTGGAGCAGGAGACCATCGGAGGAGAGGCCTTCGCCTTGTCCTTTGGTCTCTATGGTCGGGAGGATGTTTTGGACTTCCACGCCCTCACCTCCCGAGCGCTCGCGTACGAGAGCGCGTGAACTCAGCTTCGCGGGCTGGAGCTCACCCACATGGTTGACCGCCGCTGCCTTCAGTCGGAGAGGAACTCCGAGGAGTTGAAGCGCGAGCTAAAGGAGGCGACCGAAGAGCTCTCCATCATGAAGGAAAAACAAGTGTTCTACGAGGGCCTCCTCGAGAGTCTCAAGGATGGGATGGTAAGTTTACCGAGAACTCGCTTACTATCTTTCACAACGTTCTTTCTTAACCCGCTCTCCTTTTGCAGGACCCTGAGAATGCGAGCCAGCTCCTCGCCTGCAAGACGGAGCTCGAGACTGAGGTCGTCGTGCTGAAGGCTCAGAACCAGGAGCTTGTCCGGCCCGCCCTTCCTCCTGCTCCTCGCAGCCCCAGGACCTTGAGGAACCTGAAGCGTGCGGAGGAGGAGTCGCTACGGGACAACGCAATCCTGGCGGCGAGGCATATTTTCAGTACCCTAAAGGGAGCTGGACTTCTTTCTGCCGAAGCGGAGGAGCTTACAGTCGAGGAGCTCGTTCCGGAGCTCTTCGAGCCGATTCCACCTAGCGAGGACAGCGAGGGCGAGAAGTCAGCTGATGAGTCTTGAAGGATGTAAATTTTTCTATTTCGAATTATTTTGTAAGGCGCGAATCGCCACCTTGTTTTTGTAAACCATCTTTTGGGAATGAAATGAGATATTTTTCCTGTCTAAGTTCCTTTTATTTTCTTCTTTTATTTTTCTTGTTGCCACTCGCTTACGTGTTCGCGCCGTGATGATACACATCACGCACGCACTCGCGCTTTGCTCAGACGCTCGCTAACTTGCGTGCACGCCTACTTGCACACTTGCGCACTTATGCACTCGCGTACTGGCACACACTCTACGCGCACCTGCGCTTTGCTCGAGCGCTCGCGTACTTGCCTCTCTCCGTGGGAGTTGCCCGAATTTTTCCTTTGCATTTTTTTCGATAGGTTCTCGCCTGTGAGTTCTTGCCGAGCGAATGCCCATTTTGGATGGCTCATTCGCATACATTGACTGAGATACTCGCCATGATTTTTCTGCCTCCTTTCTGATGAATTCTCGCCCAGGTGCTCTCGCCGAGCGAGTGCCCACTTTGGTTGGCCTACTCGCAAATCCTGATCGTCAGAGCCTCTTTTTGAATTCCTTCTCTTGCCAACGAGGTAGCTTACTACCCCGTCAGCTATGTGAGAGCCTAGTCGAGGGACCCATTTGAGACCCAACTCATCCACTTTCACTTGCCTCCCCCATCCATGACTCAACCCGATCTATCAGCTAGTGAGAGCCTGGCAGCGGAGCTAACCTGGGGTAGTTGAGCGCTACCAGAAAACTTGACAGGCTCTCCAGAGATCAACCTGACCCACCGGCTAATGAGAGCCCGACAGCGGAATCGATTTGGGGCACTCCAACACCATGTTGCTACCTTTCCAGCCTCTCCGGAGATCAACCTGACCCACCGGCAAATGAGAGCCCGACGGCAGAATTGATCCGGGGCACTCCAGCATCGTGTTGCTACCTTGCCAGCCCCTCCGGAGATCAACATGACCCATCAGCTAATGAGAGCCCGACAGCGGAATCGATCTGGGGCACTCCAGCACCGTGTTACTACCTTGCAAGCCTCTCCGGAAACCTGACCCACCGGCTAATGAGAGCTCGGCAGTAGAATCAATCTGGGGCACTCCAACACCTTAAGAAATCTTACTCGGGTCTAGCATCAGAAAAGATGATAATTTTTAATTTTAATGAATCAATCATGTAAACTCAGGGGTAAAAGCTCTTCAAATCATCCCCGCTCTAAGTTCGGCCGAGGGGTACCTCATCCACATCCTGGAGGTGGTACCCCCTGACTTGAGCGCTTCTTTTACAATATATGGACCTTCCCAGTTGGGATTGAGCTTTCCCACCGTGGCTCCCCTTCCGGCCGCATCAACCTTTTTTAGGACCAAGTCCCTCTTATCGAACTGCTTAACCCAAATATGCTTGTCAAAGTACCAGGCCATTCTCCGACTGACCTCCTCCTGTCGGATGGTGGCCAGGTCCTGGAGCTCTTCCACCAAATCCAAAGATAGTCTATGTTCTCCCTCGTTCTCCAGTCACTAGTCTTCATCTCCTTCCCATGCGGTCACCACCCTGGGTGACTTTACCTCGAACTCTATGGGAAGCACAACCTCGGACCCATGGGATAGCTTGAACATGGTCTCCCTGGTGGCCGTGTTTGGTGTATTTCTCAGGGCTCATAGGACCGAGGGCGGCTGTTCCACCCAACTACCGCTCAGGTTCTCGACCTTCTTTTTCAGTAAGTTCAAGATCACCTTGTTCGCGGCCTCCACCTGCCCATTGCTCCTTGGGTGATGGATTGACGCAAAATGGAGGTCGATACCCAGCTGGGTGCAGAAGCTAACAAATTCTTCGCTGGCAAACTTCTGTGATGATGGCGAGTGGGAGCCCATGCCGACAAATTATCTCCCCCCATATGAAATTCCTTACTACCTGGGAGGTCACCTTGGCCAACGCCTTCACCTCCAGCCACTTGGAGAAGTAGTCGATCATAACTAACAGGAACTTCCTCTGGCCACTAGCCCGAGGAAATGGTCCTACCAAGTCCAATCCCCATATTGTGAATGGCCACGGAGCTGTGATGGTCCGAAGCCTCTAGGCCGGAAGCAGTTGGAGGGGAGCATATGCTGGAACTTGGAACACTTCTTCGCAAACTCCGCCGCATCCTTACTGAGGGTAGGCTAAAAGTAACCTTGCCTCAATACCCTTCCCTCCAGGGTCTGGCTCCCTTAGTGGCTACCACACTCTCCAGAGTGGATCTCTTCCAGGACCCTTAGGACCTCCTCCTCCGACACACAATGGGCTAGGAGCCCCAAGAGGGTCTTCCGGTACAGTACACCTGCATGCAAGGAGTAGTATGCCGACTTATACCTGAGCCGTCGCTTGTCCACATCCCCTTCTGGGAACTCCCACGAGGTCAAGAAGGTTATGAAGGGGTCCATCCACGATGCTCGCTGATCTATCTTCATCGATTCCCCTTCCTCAATGGATGGTCAGAAGAGCTCCGACACCATCCCTCCTACCCTAGGACCGAACTTAGACAGGAGGTCTGCCGGGATACTCTCCTCCCTCGGCACTACTCGATTAGTCCCTTTACCTTCTCCAAATATCGCTGGAGAGTTGGATGTTTTGCCTCGAATTCCCCCTTGACCTGGCAAGCCACCACCACAGAGTCCATCGAGACCTCCATGCCTTGAACTCCCAAATACTGGGTCAGTCGCTGCCCTGCTATTACCCCACGTACTCGACCTGATTATTGGTGAGTGGGAAATGTATACTTATTGCTTGCTCGATCCTTATTCCCTAAGGCTCACCAGGATGAATCCTCCTCCAAAAGAGTGCCTTCCTGATGCACCGCCAACCAACATCTTCCACGCTACCAGACGGGGTGGTTCAGGCTCCTCCACCTTGGTTATATAGTCCTCCAAGAAGTCTGCTACTGCTTGCGCCTTAATTGACAGTTTATGCACAAACGAGATGTCAAACACGCTCAGCTCCACGGACCATTTGGCTAGCCTTCCGGAGTGCTCCACCCCCTCCATGACATTGTGAAAGGGGTGGTCGGTCACCACCTTGATTGAATGCGCTTGGAAGTAAGGCAGAAGCTTTCGGGCCGACACCACCAGGGCGAAGGTCAACTTCTCTAGGATGGGGAACTTGTGCTCCGCCTTCCTCAGTACTCGGCTAACGTAATAGATCGGGAGCTGCCTTTTCCCTTCTTCGCGGACCAGCACAGAGCTTACCGCTTCGGGACCTACCCCTAGGTACAGGGATAGATCCTCTCCTTGCCTTGGTCCCTGGAGAAATGGAGCCTGAGTTAGTTGCCTCTTCAGCGTTTGGAAAGACTTCTCACACTCCGAGGTCCACTCAAACTTCTGGTTTCCCCGTAGCACATTGAAGAAGGACGCACACTTCTCTCCTGCCCTGGAGAGAAACCTGCTTAGCCCGGCCAACTTCCCGGTGAGGCGCTGAACTTCCTTCACGTTCCTCGGCGATCCTAGCTCGAAGATTGCCTTGACTTTGTCAGGGTTAGGCTCCACCCCGTCCAGGGTGAGCAAATGACCTAAGAATTTCCCTCGGCTAGCTCCGAAGACACACTTCTTGGGGTTGAGCTTCATCTTGAACTTTCGCAGGGTCCCAAAAGTTTCTTCGAGGTCCCGAAGGTGGGACTCGAGGTCCCGACTTTTGATCATGAGATCATCCATGTACACTTCCAGGTTCCTCCCCTTCTATTCTCGGAAGACCCTATCCATCATCCATTGATACGTTGCCCCTGTAATTTTCAGCCCGAAGGACATCATCTTGTAGCAATAACACACATCCCTAGTAATGAAGGAGATGACTTTGACATCGGGGGGGGGGGGGCATGCAAATCTGGTGGTAACCTGAAAAGGCATCTAAGAAACTCATTAGAGAAAAATCGATGGCTGATTCAACCAGCGCGTCGATTCGAGGCAGGGGGTAATAATCCTTAGGGCATGATTTATTGATCAAGAGAAATCTACACACATCATCCACCTGCCATCCCCTTTCTTTACCATTGCCACATTGGAGACTCAGCCTGGGTACTGGATCTCTGATACAAAACCTGCCTTGAGGAGTTGGTCCACCTCCTCCCGGATGGGTCCTTCCAACTTGTCCGCGATGGACCTCTTCTTCTGACGGATGTTGCGGGTGCCGGGGTCGAGGTTGAGGCGGTGGCAGACCACATCCGCATCGATCCTGGCATGTCCGCTGCGCTCCATGCGAAGACGTCCACGTTCTCTTGGACACAGGCTAGGATCCTCCTTTGCTCCTCGGGTCCAACCTCCCTCTGATCTTTACTTTTTCTATCACTCCCTCCAGGGAAGTGACTTCCAGCTCTATGACCTCATCCACGGCCTCCAGTCGGGACTGCTCCCCCCAATCGACCTCCTTCCTTTCGCCGGAAGCAAGCGCTTCTACCTCTCCTTCCTCCATCCTCTCTTCCCGAACTTCCAGCAACTCCTCCGCTCCTCCTGCATGGGCTTCCCCTTCTTCTCCCCTTTTCTCCCTCTTATCCTCTAACTCCTCTGTCCGGGGACCTCCAACAACCCCTTTAGCTTCCTCTTGCCTCTCCATCTCCCGGTCCATTCCCTTCGTCTCAGCTTACCAGGTGGTGTTGACCGCGGTAATGTAGCACTGCCTCGCTACCTTGGGGTCACCCCTCACCCGGACCTGGACTCCTCTAACATTGGGCTTGAGGCACTGGTGGAAAGTGGAGGGGACGCATCAGAATGCGCTGATGAGGGGTCGTCCAAAGATGTCGTTGTAGCTGCTCGAAGCATCCACGATGACGAACCGACAGTTACAGGACTACCCCCCCCCCCCGATGACGACGTGGAGCCCCACTCCTCCTTCCACTTCCTTTCTCTCTCCCGAGAATCCGAACAACAAGCCATCCGAGGCCAGCACTCTACTCGCCTCCACCTTCATCTCATCAAACGCCTTCTTGAAGATGACATTGACCGAGCTCCCGTTGTCCATGAGAATCCGGGAGACGGTGAAGTTCTCGATGGCCGTCTGGATAACCAGCGCATCGCAGAACGGGTCCTCATGACCCGACATATCATTCTGAGAGAAGGTGATCTTCTCCGTTGGGGTGGGTCTTGAGATGTAGAAGTCACGCTCTGATGGTACATGACATGGAGGCTCGCCTTTTGGTTCGCCTCGATCCCCACTATCACAACCTGCATTTTCTCCGAATTTAAGAATATCAGAGTAAGAGAAAATACGCGTCATGATGCCACGTCATGCAGGAGACAACTGCAGGCGCTCAGGCGGGAACCTATTACTTATTTAAATCAAATATGATTACATGATAATTCGTCTTTTGAAATCATTTATTGGGGTTTGAAGTAAGAACTGTGTCTCTCAGTTCGTGGATCAACTAGTCCATCAAGAAAATATATATAATTGCAGTGGAAAATACTTGATTTAGTTCACTTAAGGTCCTAAATGCACGTGATGACAAGACATAAAGTACATGATATGCACATATCTAGGCGTAGTATAAGTATAGAAAATACCTTTAGGCGACTTTAAAGATAAGGGTTTCAGTAAAAAGGAATGCAATGAGGATGAAAGAAAAGCCATTTTATAACTATAATGCACCTACACATAAATCATTCCCAGAGAGAAAGATACAAGAGATCTAAAAGTAGTGGCATTTAACTGACAAGTAAGCTATAAAGTATCAAAAGGGCACAATGGGGGTCAACAACCTGACACTAACCCATTGGCTCCAATCTAGCATGTCTGAACATAAGAACAACACTAACAACAACTACCTCACAACAGCGGGGTAAAACAACAACTAAAACTCCCGAAGACTCTGGGCTACACTGCTAGCCGCTACGGCTCAGAACCTGAGGCATTCAATAAAACAAAGAACGCATCAGCAAGGGAATTACAAGTGGCAGAAAACAAAGAAAAACAAAGTAAACAAGGCCTAAGGGGTACCAACCCAAGCCTAACACATACAGAAAAGGAAATTCCAAGCACAGAACTAAACAATGCACCAAGTGCACCAAATACCAAATAGAGGAGCAAGCATGGTTCATTTATCTTGTAAATTCTATTTAAAGAGACTAATCAGCTCAAATTAAGCGGGTGGCGGTCCTTTATCCTTTCCCACCCAAAGCCTAAAACAGGTGGGGATTTCTCTATCCCCAACCACCCAAACATGGCCCCCGGGACCACAGGCCAAGCCTACAGTTCACCTCTAAAAAGGCCACCGTGCAAGGCGTCACAGAATCCCCACTGCCCCCCCCCCCCCCCCCCCCCCCCCCCCCAAACACGGCCCACCGTGCAAGGCTAAAGGCAAGGGTTCATATTAATTAATTTCTTTAATTATGGCATGGGACGAAGCCCGAGAAAAACAATCACCAGGATACCCTAGGAGTTAGGGTCAAGGACGAGGTAAACACTACATAAGACAATTCATAACAGAAGACTCGGAGAATGGGTAATCACAGTAGATGTAAGAACTTAGGCAAGAGGTGCTCAAGATCAAGAGCACAGTACAGATATCTGCAACTACCTGCACCCTTTGGAAGACACAAGATTTCGAGGAGGAGGAGAAATTGGAGGCATAGCTCAAACACAAGAAACAAAGGGGCATTTCTTGAGGAATCAAAAGCTAAGAACCTATAGTTCTCGAGAAATCAAAGACTAAGAACAAATGGTTCTCGAGAGATCAAATGGCAGAGAATAGAATTCTCGAGAAGCCCCAAGGGCGGGATATGAAATTTCTCGAGAAATCCCAAAGTAGAGACCTTGATTTCTCGAGAAATCCAAGGCAGGAACCTTGATTTCTCGAGAAATCCAAAAACAGGAAATAATGATTTCTCGAGAAATCCATGGCAGGATACAATGATTTCTCGAGAAATCCAAGGCAGGATACAATGATTTCTCGAGAAATCCAAGCCAGGATCCTTGATTTCTCGAGAAATCCAAGGCAGGAAACCATGATTTCTCGAGAAATCCAAGGCAGGAAACGATGATTTCTCGAGAAATCCAAAGCAGGATACAATGATTTCTCGAGAAATCCAAGGCAGGAAACCATGATTTCTCGAGAAATCCAAGGCAGGAAACAATGATTTCTCGAGAAATCCAAGACCGGAGGAAAAAAGAATCCAGGGGGGTTAGTGATATTAACTATCATACATGCGCTAAAGGTACAAGTTAAAAAACACAGCAATAACTCCTAACCAAGGAAAAGAAGAGTGCTTCAACAAACAAGAAGGAAGGAGGAAAAAAAATCCACTTGCCTTAAACCTTGCAAACTCGAAGATCTCCGCTCCAAAAGCTATGGATCGGCCCAGGAATCACTCGAGCACGAAATCCTGAAACTTTACGGATCAAAAGGAGGAGTTAGGCCACTACCTCAAACTCCAAAAATCCAAGAAACGGAAAAAGCTCACCACTAGGATGAAGATCTCGCCGAGAGCTTTCCGAATCTACTCTCCAAACGCGATTCCGACTACAACAGCCCTAGGAATCGTCGGTCGGAAGCTCCACGACGCTTCACTTTCGCTCGACGGCTGGTTTGGATCAACTGGGGAAGAAATGAATAGGGTTAGGGATTTTAGGTATTTATATAAACCCTAATTTCCATAATTAATTAATTAAATAATACTCTTTTTTACTTAAACTGCGAGGGAAACTAAATCACCTCGGATTTTCATGAAATTAGCACCCTAATAGAAAAATGGCGCTACGAAACCAACGGCGAAGTCAGAATTCAATTTCGACGAGCCAAACTCGGGATAAAGCTTCCTGAAGCTAAAATCTTGATAACTACCCAAAATAATCCCTTTAACTCGAAACGTCGCAAAATTTTGCACGCTCGATCTAAATTACATACTTTAACTAAGCTAAGGCCCAAAACTAAACCTGATGAGCCGACGTAATGCCCTTACGCTAAAAATTATGTCACAGCGGCTCCGCAAAAATAATTAACGAAAATCAGGGGCGTTACAGTCACCCCTCCCTAAAAAGAAGTTTCGTCCCGAAACTTGAAATCCAACGATCACGAGAGATACAGAAACAAACTCAAAGATTAACTGACAGAAGATTTACCTGGACTCTAAGAGAAGAGGCTAGGATAGGTCTTTCTCATGGCAGACTCAAGCTCCCAAGTTGCGCTCTCGACGCCCTGATTTCTCTAAAGAACCTTAACCATCGGGATCGTCTTCTTCCGCAACACCCGCTCCTGAGTCTCCAAAATTTGGATAGGCTCTTCAACATAGGAAAGGTTGGGTTGCAATACGGGCACCGAATCAAGAACAAGCCGACTACTACGCAAACACTTCCTCAGCTGACTCACATGAAACACATTGTGAACATTAGGGAAGGAAGCAGGCAAAGCCAATCTATAAGTTGACTCTCCGATGCGCTCAACAATCTGGAAAGGTCCCACATACCGGTGATCCAACTTGTGGTTCCTTCAAAATCTCTTAACGCCCAGCATCGGAGAAACTTTCAAGAACACTAAGTCTCCGACGACAAACTCTAGATCCACCCTTCTCCGATTGGCATACTTCTCATACCGCTCCTGAGCAATACGAAGCTTCTCGCGGATATGATTCACGGCAACGCTCATCTCTTCCAAAGCCTCTGGGCCTAACAATGGGCTCTCACCAACCTCGGCCCAAAACAAGGGAGTCCGACAACGCCTCCCATACAGATCCTCAAAGGGGGCCATTTGCATGCTTTCCTGATAACTGTTATTGTAGGCAAATTCCATCAACCCAAGACGCTTATCCCAAGCTCCTCCATGATCTAAAATATAGCACTTGATCATATCTTCCAAAATTTGATTCACTCTCTCCGTCTGACCATTGGTCTGAGGGTGGTAAGCGGTAGCGTATATAAGGTCAGTACCCAAAGCTCCCTGCAAACTCCTCTAGAAGCGAGACATATACCTTAAATCTTGGTCCAACACAATGCTCACAGGCACACCATGTAATCTGATGACTTCATTCAAATAAAGTTATGCTATTTTCAAAATAGAGTAGTGACGCGCAATTTCAGCACCGCTAATTAGCAAGCGCGAAATGTGGTACGACGGCAGTACACCGGTCATTGTCAAGTAATAAAAGTAGGGAGAAACTCCCCGAATATCGTTCTCAAAGGACTGCAAGTTGGGTAGTATGATTTGCCTGCTAGGGAAACTCTTATAAAGATTCTAAAACACTAACTAAAAAGGGGGGTTTTGAAAGTGGTTTTCCTATGCTATCAAAGGAGAAAGAAAATGCGGGCCTAAAGCTCTGCTTCGCTTGTCGGGATGGATGCAACGGCCGCGATGTCGTGCTTCGGTGATCGGGTGGACGAGAAGGCTAGCGGATCAGGGTCGTAGGCACCTCGTCGCGAAACACGCAACTAGCAATTGCTAGTGCGGAGCACTAAGAGCGGTGGAATGGATGGCGGACCATGGCACTCCTCTAATCTCATAAACCACAAAGGATCTCAACAACATGAAATCATAATAATCAAAGCATAAGTTTTATGAACATCATCCACAATCTCAAATACATATAAAGAAATCTCTGAAGCAAGCGTAGGGGAAAAGAGTCAACCAAAGCTCGAAGACTATGCTGAAGATTCTCAGCCGGAATCGTAGGGTTGTCAAGCCTCGTCCGTCTCGGTCTTCAGTTGCGTCCGGGGTCCGGAGGAGCTGTCACCTTCCTCTACTATTACCCATCTTCTTCGTGGTCTAGCTTGAAGTAGCTCTTGTTCGTCACCTGGAATGCTGCGGAAGTTCTCCGTCTATGGGTTTCTTGAGCTCGAGGATGATGGAGGAGGCCAAGGAGGGAAGTGGGCGAAAATGGCGGTGGAACGGCGAAGTCAGAATGGTGGTGGAACGGCGAAGTGGGCAAAAATGGCGGGCTTTAGAAGCTTTTCCCGCGGGTCTCCTCTCATCCAGCAGATTTCCTGCTTTAAATACTAAACGGGCAGATTTTTAGTCACGCACGGGCGAACGCACGACCGTGCGTTGCCCGTGCGTTATTTAATCGCGCAAGCAGGCTTGAGGAAGAAGCAGCAGCGCCCATGCGTTTTACTCACGCACGGGCGAATCCGCCCGTGCGTAAAAATGCACGAACAAATTCAGATTGGCAAGAATATATGCAAAACAGGCGATCGTACGTTTCCTTCGCGCACGGGCGATCCGCCCGTGCGTAAAAACGCACGATCAAATTCAGATCACCGGTTTTCTCCCCAGATGAAGGTGCACGACCGCAGCCGTCCTTGCGTCAAGAGAATGCACGACCATGCGATATACACACTCATGAATTCTGGGCAAAAGGATATGATCCAAACACCTGCAAGCACAGCAAATCAGCTGGGAATACACCTCCAGCACCAATCAAACATAGAAAAAGGATTGGGGAGCACCATGTGCTTACCCCCAATAACGCGGAGCGCAAACGCACACCAAAACGGGCCTAAAAGGAGCGTGAAGCACGCAAGTGCGCATGAAAGAGCTTAAGAGAAATAGATGCAATAATAGCTCGATAATGACGCACAAGAGAATGAAAACTAGCCCGGATGAGCCCAAAAAAGTGTATATAATTGGGACTCATCACACCCCCAGACTTAACCATTTGCAGGTCTCGGGCAAACTACTCAGCTCTCCGTCTAATCAATTGGGTGTTAGAGTGAGTTTGAGAGGCAGAGACTCATACAAAGTCGCATGCTCACGTGCGTAGAAATACATTAGAATAAAATTTAACTCAAGATTATATTTAACTATTTCTAGAACAATAATTTGAAATCTACTTTACTCGGATGGTGAATCCCGGTGAATCTTTCGGTCGCGCACAAGGGAAAATAGCGTGACTAATGAGTAGAGTATTACTCTAATCAAAGCTCGGGACAATCTCCTACGAAATCCATCAAAGTCGGTGTCCATAGGCTTGCACGTTCGCACTCTCTGTACTGCATGAGACGACTCATCTAAAATCAATAGGACTTATATGTTACGATTTGGCTTAGGATGAGCTTAAGTAGAAGAACGATGGGTATCGCACTCAATATAACCTGAGCACACGAGAGCATAAAATCATCAATACAGGGAAATTAAGAACCACACAACACCCCCAGACTTCAACTGGACACTAGGTGTGTGCTAAGCCGACACAAATTGTTTTGTCGAGAAATTGCATTTGAAAGTTCTTTTTGTACAATTTTTTTTCTTTTTTCTTCCTTTTTTCTTCCTTTTTTCTTTTTCTCTTCTTGACAAATAAATCTTTTATAAGCACTTTATAAACTTCTCTTTTAGCATTCTCAAAGCTACCATACACATCAAAGATAACACCAAACGTGATAGATATATAAATTTCATTCAAACACATATGTTGGTGCGAATATAGGTTTGGCTGTATGGCTTTGGTGAAATTTAAGCAGAGCTAAGCAAGAAGGATAGGTAGGCTCAAGTGGGTTTGCAAAGGTGATTACATTGGTTAGGATTTTAAAAGCACAAACGGATCAAGAAACGGCCTACATCACACTTTAAAATGAGTTATTCAACGCAATCATTTCAAGAGTCGCCTAGTGCAAGTTCTAGCCACCGAGAAAAGTTATCCGTCCTTCCGATCCTAGTAATAAGCTACTACTAATCTTGCTACACTCGACCCTATGATACCATTGGATTCACCGGATTCACCACTAGAGTAAAATTAATTGCAACGACTATAATAGAAATAATTAAATTATAACATTGAATTTTATTCTACTCTAACTGAATTTCTAGGCGTGACGGGAGCACTCGACTAGAGCACTACTCGAGTCAACATTTTTCTCCACCACTCACTCCTACACTAACAATCCAATTCTTACGAGCGGGGAACCTCGCAGCAATACCCAATAAGCGTGCGTGATCAAGTACGCGTGAACTAGGTGCAAAAGTGTGCAACAGAATTGAAAATCCTAACTCAGCACATTCTAACATGCTATGCAAAGTGCCTGAACGTGCATAACCTATCTCTCCCCCAGACTCGATCAAAACTATATAAAATAGAGAATTCATGAATAAGGATAATAGGGATAGAGTGGACCTATGCTCACGAATGAGCATGCCAGAAGTGCGGCAATTCCTTCTTTAATGTGCTCCTTCCTCATCTCCCAAGCGAGAGTTTAAACCTGCGATGTTAGCAAAAAGCCCAAAACAACACATAATAAACAAAAATCTTAATGAAAGGCCGGAACCGAATGGTTCCCCCATGGGTTGTCTCCCAAGAAGCCCTTTTGTTTATTGTCCTTAAGGTGGACCAAATACCTGTATTATGCATAGTTCATAAAGTGCAGAAGTTCTAAAGAAGAGTTCACACACATAAAGATCGCAGAACAAGAAAAATTAAATCAGCTATACGCACTTTTGTAGTGCAAATCTCCAGTGGCTCGTAGGCTGGAGGTGAAAGCTTTAGGGCCAAAATTGGTATCACCCAATTTTTTCCTAGCCTCCGCCATCTTGCTATTTTGGAGAGCAGCAGAGCGTGCACCACGCAATAGTCTTTCCTGTTTACGCTTCTCCAATGTTGGAGAGCGCCAACGTTGATAGTCATCAGAATTTCGCACCTTGGTGGTGGGTGGCATCACTTCCGTTGCCGCAGTGGTAACAGGATCAGCCCACGAGATAGAGCGTTTAAGTAGTTTATTACACAGTTTATTGCAAAATGAAAATGGGACGTTGTCCCGAGTTGCGTTTGGCTCGACAGTCTCAGAAATAAATCTCTCCTCCCTCTCGGAGTCATCTTGTTTCCGAGAGTCAACTTCATCTTCTTCTCCACTCGACACCTTCTCTTCCTTTTCTTCCTCCAAAGATCCTTTTTCCTCCCTGATTGCTGCATTACTAAAAGATTCATTAATAATAAAGTCGGGAGAGTGAATCAATGTTTTAGTTGCAGTTTTGGGGCAAGCAGGGGGTGTTACCTTACAAGGTAAGATGACACACCCCGCAGAGAAGTCCAAAGTGGCACCGCTCTCTTTCAAGAACGGTAGTCCCAAGATGGGAATGGATTGATTCTCACGGGGTCCCAATACTTGGAAATCGGCGATCACCACCGTCCCCTCGACTACAACCTCAACATTTCTCACTTCCCCCTCCGCCTGAATGATGGTCCCATTCGCTAGCACTAAGGACTTCTGGGCATCCGTGTTCATTTCAAGATGCATTTTAGCAACGTCCTGCAGTGCAAGGACGTTGCGGGATGAACCGAAGTCACACAGGGCAGCAGTTTCGACATTATTTATGGAGCAAGTGATTACCAACTCACTTGGGTTACTCAATTCTGCATCGGTGAGACTCTTCCCTTGATTGATTGGGTTCTTTTCAGTGTTGCTGGGAAGGGTCCCTTGCGAACGCTCGGTTAGCAGTTGAGCCAATTGGCCCAATTGCGTCTCCAAGTTTCGCATGGACGCAGTTTGGTTAACCATATTCGAGTTAGCAGCCTGCAAAAACCTCTCTATCATTTCTTCTAAGTTGCTTTTCTTAGGAGCTGGAGCACCTTGATCATAACTCGGTTGAGGTGGCCGCGGTTGGCTACCGGAGGCTTGAGCATCAAATTGATGCGAGCCTCCTTGCCATCGTTGGCCAAGAACATTTTGTTTCCAAGAGAAGTTCGGATGACTCCTCGCACCCGGGTTATAAACATTATTAAAAGGGGCTCCGTGGTTTTGATCATTAATATAATTAACACTTTCACCATAAGATACTTTGTTAGGTTGCTCACCTGTGGTACACTCATATGCGTGATGCCCCGGGCTTCCACAACCTTGGCAGGAGATAACCATCACTGGGGCAGAAGGGAGGGGAGGCCTCTTAAGCAGCATCGCACTTTTGTAAGGTGTTGATGCCATCTCAGCGGATGCACCAGATGTGCTCACCTCAAAGAGTCCCCGAGCATTCCTTGGAGCGTTTCTTCCAGCAGTCCAAAATGAGCTATGAATGGCGCTGTCTTGGAGGATCCGCAATGCGTCTTCGGGAGTGTGGTTCATCAGAGTTCCACCTGCAGCTGCGTCAATCATGGCCCTAAAGTTAGGCTCAATTGCAAAGTAAAAATTTTCTACTATGGTCCATGGTTGCAGCTCATGCTGGGGGCATTTCCGGAGAAGGTCCATGAACCTTTCCCATGCTTCTGCGAAAGTCTCCTGATCATGCTGTCGGAAGGTTGCGTTCTCCCTCCTCAAGTTTACCACCTTGTCAACAGGATGGAACTTCGCCAGAAATTTTTCTTGCATAGCGTCCCATGTGGTAGCTGTGCCAGGTGGTATAGTGTGGAGCCATGCTTTCGCTTTATCACGGAGGGAGAATGAAAACAGCCGGAGTTTCACCGTCTCATCAGCAATCCCGGCGTACCGAAATGTCCCGCAAATTTCTGTGAATTCAATCAAGTGAAGATGTGGGTCTTCACTGACTAACCCAGAGAATTGGGCCTGGCTAAGGATCATATTCAGGATGGTCGGCTTTATCTCGAAGTTGTTATTTGTGATGGCCGGGCCGAATCCGGGGTACACACTCCCAACCGTGGGCGTAGTGTAGTCTCTCATGGTCCTGGGTCGTGGCCTAGCCACTTCATTCTCATCAGCAACCTGACCACCTCCTGGTGCATTTCCCACCACGGGATCGATCTGATTTCCATTAGCAACCATGGTAACAGCAGTACGGAGACGCGCCCGTAGGGTACGCTCTATTTCAGGGTCAAAAGCTGCACAGTCACCGAGATCTCGTCTGTCCATACACACACCACAACACAAAAGAAGAAAATCAAAAACAAGAATAACTTTAAACTAATTTCCTGAAAAGGGCGAATCATACACGCTTGCAATCCCCGGCAACAACGCCAAAACTTGACACGCAATTTCAGCACCGCTAATTAGCAAGGCGAAATGCGGTACGACGACAGTGCATCGGTCGTTGTCAAGTAATAAAAGTAGGGAGAAACTCCCCGAATATCGTTCTCAAAGGACTGCAAGTTGGGTAGTATGATTTGCCTACTAGGGAAACTCTTATAAAGATTCTAAAACACTAACTAAAAAGGGGGGTTTTGAAAGTGGTTTTCCAATGCTATCAACGGAGAAAGAAAATGCGGGCCTAAAGCTCCGCTTCGCTTGTCGGGATGGATGCAACGGCCGCGATGCCGTGCTTCGGTGAGCGGGTGGACGAGAAGGCTAGCGGATGAGGGTCGTAGGCACCTCGTCGCGAAACACGCAACTAGCAATTGCTAGTGCGGAGCACTAAGAGCGGTGGAATGGATGGCGGACCACGACACTCCTCTAATCTCATAAACCACAAAGGATCTCAACAACATGAAATCATAATAATCAAAGCATAAGGTTTATGAACATCATCCACAATCTCAAATACATATAAAGAAATCTCTGAAGCAAGCGTAGGGGAAAAGAGTCAACCAAATCTCGAAGACTATGCTGAAGATTCTCCGCCGGAATCGTAGGGTTGTCAATCCTCGTCCGTCTCGGTCTTCAGTTGCGTCCCGGGTCTGGAGGAGCTGTCACCTTCCTCTACTATTACCCGTCTTCTTCGTGGTCTAGCTTGAAGTAGCTCTTGTTCGTCACCTGGAATGCTGCGGAAGTTCTCCGTCTATGGGTTTCTTGAGCTCGAGGATGATGGAGGAGGCCAAGGAGGGAGCTTTAGCGGTAGATTTGCAAGACAAAGGTAACCGGAGCTCCTCCTAGGTCAGAATGGTGGTGGAACGACGAAGTGGGCGAAAATGGCGTGCTTTAGAAGCTTTTCCCGCGGGTCTCCTCTCATCTAGCAGATTTCCTGCTTTAAATACTAAACGGGCAGATTTTTAGTCACGCACGGGCGAACGCACGACTGTGCGTTGCCCGTGCGTTATTTAGTCGCGCAAGCAGGCTTGAGGAAGAAGCAGCAGCGCCCGTGCGTTTTACTCATGCACGGGCGAATCCGCCCGTGTGTAAAAATGCACGATCAAATTCAGATTGGCAAGAATATAGGCAAAACAGGGGATCGTGCGTTTCCTTCGCGCACGGGCGATCCGCCCGTGCGTAAAAATGCACGATCAAATTCGGATCACCGGTTTTCTCCCCAGATGAAGGCGCGCGACCGCAGCCGTCCGTGCGTCAAGAGAACTCACGACCGTGCGATATACACACTCATGAATTCTGGGCAAAAGGAGATGATCCAAATACCTGCAAGCACAGCAAATCAGCTGGGAATACACCTCCATCACCAATCAAACATAGAAAAAGGATTGGGGAGCACCATGTGCTTACCCCCAATAACGTGGAGCGCAAACGCACACCAAAACGGGCCTAAAAGGAGCGTGAAGCACACAAGTGCGCATGAAAGAGCTTAAGAGAAATAGATGCAATAATAACTCGATAATGACGCACAAGAGAATGAAAACTAGCCCGGATGAGCCCAAAAAAGTGTATATAATTGGGACTCATCAAGTAGCCGATCTTAAAAGGCACAAAGTGAGCACACTTTGTCAAACGGTCGACTATGACCCCACACTGAATCGTGTCCTCCGGGAGATCTCGGTAAACCAGTAATGAAGTCCATTGAAATACTCTCCCACTTCCAGCTTGGAATATCCAAAGGGTACAGTTTACCTCCAGGCCTCTTATGATCTGCCTTAACGCGCTGGCAGGTAAAACATTCAGACACATATATGGCTATATAATTCTTCATACCTGACCACCAAACGATCTGCTTCAGGTCTTTGTACATTTTCGTGGAACCAGAATGATAGGAAACACTTGAGTCATGCGCTTAATTACAGTTCTTTGCTCGAATATCTTCAGATGCGGGAATGCAATATCTACCTCGATACATCAGGGTATCTTTATCATCGATTGAAAAGTCTGATAATTCTCCCTTCTCAGTTCTATTCCGGAGATGCTGTAAGTCAGGATCTTCCTTCTGGTGCAGTCTCGTAAGGGAAATCCAAGAGGGCTCTTCAGCTTCAAGACTCGAAGGTGTGGTACTACTACCGACTGAGATATCCATCAGCATAAACTCCTTCACTAAGGACTGCACAGAGAGATTGAAGACATGCGTGGTCTTTCTGCTTAGGGCATCGGCCACCACATTAGCCTTACCTGGATGATACAGGATATCAACTTCATAATCCGCTGCATACTCCAACAACCTGCGCTGGCGCAAATTCAACTCCTTCTGGGTGAAGACGTACTTCAGACTCTTATGATCCGTGAAAATCTTGCATGACACTCCATATAACAGATGTCTCCAGAGCTTTAGGGCATAAATTACTGCAGCAAATTCTAAGTCATGCGTAGGGTAATTCTTTTCATGAACTTTCAGTTGTCTAGACCCATAGGCAATCACCTTTCCTTCTTGCATCAAAACACACCCTAGACCAATGTGAGATGCGTCCACATAAACAACATACTCTATTCCTTCGATCGGCAAGGCCAACACAGGAGCACTGCACAAACGCCTCTTTAATTCCTGAAAGGCTTCTTCGCACTTATCGCTCCAAACAAAAGCGGTATTCTTCTGGGTAAGCTTAGTTAAAGGTGCCGACAACACTGAGAATCCTTGAACAAATCTCCTGTAGTACCCAGCCAACCCTAAGAAACTCCTTATCTTCTTAGACGTTGAAGGCGTCTTCCAATCCAACACAGCAGAAATCTTAGCTGGGTCTACAGTAATTACATCCTTGTTCACTACATGACCCAGAAAGGACACCTGAGGAAGCCAGAACTCGCACTTACTCAGCTTTGCATACAACTTGTGCTCTCTAAGAGTAGACAATACTAAGCGCAAATGCGTAGCATGCTCCTCAGCACTTCTGGAATACACCAACACATCGTCGATGAATACCACTACAAAATGATCCAGAAAGTCTCTGAACACTCGGTTCATCAAGTCCATAAACGCAGAGGGTGCATTCGTCAAACCAAAAGACATAACTAGAAACTCAAAATGACCATAACGAGAACGAAAGGCAGTTCGAGGGACGTCCGACTCATGGATCCTCAACTGATGGTAGCCTGATCGACGGTCAATCTTCGAAAACACCGAACTACTACGCAACTGATCAAACAGATCATCTATCCTCGGCAACGGATACCTGTTCTTGATGGTCACTTTGTTAAACTCCCTATAGTCCATGCACAACCTCATAGAACCATCCTTCTTTTTTACAAACAATACTGGAGCACCCCAGGGCGAAGAACTTGGTCTAATGAATCCACACTGCAACAACTCATCTAACTAAGTCCGCAACTCTTCTAGCTCACGCAGGGCCATATGGTACGGTGCCTTAGCGATAGGATGAGTACCAGGATCAAGATTAATAACGAACTCCACATCTCTATTAGGTGGAAGACCAGGAAGACTGACAGTGAAGACATCAGGAAACTCTCACACCACTGGAACACCCTCGATACACGGCGAACCACTAACAGTTTCTAACACCGAAACAAGGTAAGCCAAGCAACCGGAATTTAACAGTTTCCGGACACATACCGCAAAATTTATCGGGGAACTCTGACATGGAGATCCAAAAATGCTCATGGGATGACCGTTGTCCATCACAAAGTCCAGATGCTTTTCCTTGCATCGGATGACAGCATCATAACTGGACAACCAGTCCATACCCAAAATCACGTCAAAGTCTTCTAGGTCCAACACCTTGAGATCAGTAACAGCCAAGAAATCTTCTAAGAGAATGGGGCAACTTCGGATGCACTGGTTCGAGGATACCAAATCACCAGAAGGAAACTTAACGAGGAACGAATCCTTGCCCAGCTCCGGGGTCAAACGGTGACGCTCGACGAAAGTCCTTGCCACGAACGAATGGGTAGCACCCGAATCAAAAATAACACGCGCCCAACGATTCTTTACCTTAAATCTCCCTATAAGCGCGAAAAAGAAACTAGTCTAATACAGCGAAACTAAAAGGAATCAAGACTTAACAACTGGCTTAAGGTCTAACTTGCGATCACTTGGGTTGAAGACTGCGCTTGCTCCTGGGTTAACACGTTCAACTTTCCTCTTCCTTTATCCTGATGTTACGGCGGCGGCAAGGCTCAAAGTGGAACTGGCTGCAACGGGGGTTGAACTTGCGGGCATTGAAACTTCATGTGCCCTTTCTGTCCGCACTGGAAGCAGACTTTCTCCTTGGTCCAACACTGGGCGGCATCATGCCCCTTCTGCTTGCATAATGGGCAGAGCACCTCTCCCTTCGGAGCACCCTGAATTGCCAGCACTCGCTGCTGCTTTTGAACTCCTTTCCTCTTGAAACACTTTTCAAACGGATGGCCAGAGCGGCCACAGAAACTGCAGACCTCACCACCTCCTTTCTTCAAGACCTAGCCAGGTGCACCAGAATTCCCTTCTTCTCCGGCCTTTCTCTTTCCTTTCTTCATTATTGATCCTCGATTCTTGGCATTATCAATTGCCTCAACCTTCAGCGCTGCCTCTACTACCTCGGCGTACTTCTCCGACCTGTATGCGCTGGCCAGCTGCTAGATGTCGCTGCGGAGACCACCCAGAAATCTCTTCACCCTACCTTCTTCCGAGGCTACCAAGGCTAGAGCAAACCTGCTCAACTTGCAAAACTCTATATCATACTCACTCACCGAGAGCTGCCTCTGCTTCAGATGCAGGAAATCATTCATTAACCGGTCTTATTCCACCGACGGCAGGAACTTCCTTATCAGCATCCCTTTGAAGGTTTTCCACGTACATCCTCCAGTAAGGTCTTCCTTCTCTCTCAACCACCAGCTCTTTGCGAGGCCCTTTAGCTGGTACGCGGTAATCATCACCTTTTGGTCCGTGGCGATCCCTGAATACGAAAACATCTCCTCAATGGCTATAAGCCAATCGTCCAAGGCCATGAAGTCAGCTCGTCCGTCATACGATGGAGATCCCAATCTCTGAAAATGCGAAATGAAGTTCATTTCCGGCGGTATTGCTACTGGGGGTACCAGGGGAGTAGGAGGGGTAGGTAAGGCCTGCTCTACTACAGGGGCCTGCACCGCGGCTTGCTGCCTTGCACCGGCAGACAACAATGCCTCGACTTGCGACCGCATCACAACCATTTGCCTCGTCAGAGCCTTATTGCTCTGGCGCACTCTCGATCAAAGCTTCACTCTGCACTCCGGATGACTCGCCCTCTGACTGAGGAGTCGATCTAGTCGCGACTCGCTTACGCACCATATCTGCTTAAACACATAAACCTACAATCAAAACTTAACCTTACACTAAAGCTACTCTGCCTGGTTCAGAACATACATGTACAGATACTTGTCATTGTTACCACCTTGCTCTGGGATTTTTATGATGTTATGCTAAATTTGGGGATGATACTACATCATCCCTCTTGACTCATGTGCAAGGGTCATGAATGCATGAATTTTCTTGTGTTCGTTTTGAAATCATGGGTGTACGTGTGTCATCATATAAGTCTTTAGCTTTGCACGTGTGCTCATGCAATGCTATGTAATATATGTTGTGCTATGCATTCTAATAAAGGCCTTAATACATGTTATGAGGGGCGTACACATGAAATATTATGCATCCCATACTACATAATATTGCATGTAACGAAAAAGAAAAACGTGCTAATGGGCATCCATGTGATGATGGTTATGCATCCCATACTACATAACCGTCACATGTTGCCACCTATAGTGGATCCATATACAAACACATATTATGCATCCCATACTACATAATATGCCATGTATACTTCTTATCATGTTATGAGTGCAGTGTTCATGCTTCAGCCAAGACGTACTGATGACACATCGGTGTGTGTATGCAATGAAACCAAACAACTGTACTATATCAGAATTAGTCACTCGACCAACTTGTCGAACAAACCTGGCTCTGATACCAACCGTCACAACCCGCATTTTTTCCGAATTTAGGAATATCAGAGTAAGAGAAAATACGCGTCATGATGCCACGTCATGCATGAGACAACTGCAGACGCTCAGGCGGGAACCGATTACTTATTTAAATCAAATATGATTACATGATAATTCGTCATTTGAAATCATTTATTGGGGTTTGAAGTAAGAACTGTGTCTCTCAGTTCGTGGATCAACTCGTCCACCGAGAAAATATATGTAATTGCAGCAGAAAATACTTGATTTAGTTCACTTAAGGTCCTAAATGCACGTGATGACAAGACATAAAGTAAATGACATGCACATATCTAGGCGTAGTATAAGTATAGAAACTACTTTTAGGCGACTTTAAAGATAAGGATTTCAGTAAAAAGGAATGCAATGAGGATGAAAGAAAAGCCATTTTAATACTATAATGCACCTAGACATAAATCATTCCCAAAGAGCAAGATACACGAGATCTAGAAGTAGTGGCATTTAACTGACAAGTAAGCTATAAAGTATCAAAAGGGCACAATGGGCGTCAACAACCTGACACTAACCCATTGGCTCCAATCTAGCATGTCTGAACACAAGAACAACACTAACAACAACTACCTCACAGCAGCGGGGTAAAATAGCAACTAAAACTCCCGAAGACTCTGGGCTACACTGCTAGCCGCTACGGCTCAGAACCTGAGGCATTTAATAAAACAAAGAACGCATCAGCAAGGGAATTACAAGTGGCAGAAAACAAAGAAAAACAAAGTAAACAAGGTCTAAGGGGTACCAACCCAAGCCCAACACTTACAGAAAAGGAAACTCCAAGCACAGAACTAAACAATGCACCAAGTGCACCAAATACCAAATAGAGGAGCAAGCATGGTTCATTTATCTTGTAAATTCTATTTAAAGAGACTGATCAACTCAAATTAAGCGGGTGGCGGTCCTTTATCCTCCGCCACACAAATCCTAAAATGGGTGGGGGTTTCTCTATCCCCAACCACCCAAACATGGCCCTCGGGACCACAGGCCAAGCCTGCGGTTCACCTCTAAAAAGGCCACCCTGCAAGGCTACACAAAATCCCCACTACCCCCCAAACACGGCCCACCGTGCAAGGCTAAAGGCAATGGTTCATATTAATTTATTTCTTTAATTATGGCACGGGACGAAGCCCGAGAAAAACAATCACTAGGATACCCTAGGAGTTAGGGTCAAGGACGAGGTAAACACTACATAAGACGATTCATAACAGAATACTCAGAGATTGGGTAATCACAGCAGATGTAAGAACTTAGGCAAGAGGTGCGCAAGATCAAGAGCACAGTACAGATATCTGCAACTACCTGCACCCTTTAGAAGACACAAGATTTCGAGGAGGAGGAGAAATTGAAGGCATAGCTCAAACACAAGAGACAAAGGGGCATTTCTCGAGGAATCAAAAGCTAAGAACCTATAGTTCTCGAGAAATCAAAGACTAAGAACAAATGGTTCTCAAGAGATCAAATGGCAAAGAATATAATTCTCGAGAAGCCCCAAGGGCAGGAGATGAAATTTCTCGAGAAATCCCAAAGCAGAGACCTTGATTTCTCGAGAAATCCAAGGCAGGAACCTTGATTTCTCGAGAAATCCAAAAGCAGGAAACAATGATTTCTCGAGAAACCCAAAAATCCAAAAGCAGGAAACAATGATTTCTCGAGAAACCCAAGGCAGGATACAATGATTTCTCGAGAAATCCAAGGCAGGATACAATGATTTCTCGAGAAATCCAAGGCAGGATCCTTGATTTCTCGAGAAATCCAAGGCAGGAAACCATGATTTCTCGAGAAATCCAAGGCAGGAAATGATGATTTTTCGAGAAATCCAAGGCAGGATACAATGATTTCTCGAGAAATCCAAGGCAGGAAACCATGATTTCTCTAGAAATCCAAGGCAGGAAACGATGATTTCTCGAGAAATCCAAGGCAGGAGGAAAAAAGAATCCAAGGGGGGGGGGGCATTAGGTATATTAACTATCATACATGCGCTAAAGGTACAAGTTAAAAAACACAGCAATAACTCCTAACCATGGAAAAGAAGAGTGCTTCAACAAACAAGAAGGAAGGAGGAAAAAGCCACTTGCCTTAAATCTTGCAAACTCGAAGATCTCCGCTACAAAAGATATGGATCGGCCCAGGAATCACTCGAGTACGAAATCCTAAAACTTTACGGATCAAAAGGAGGAGTTAGGCCACTACCTCAAACTCCAAAAATCCAAGAAACGGGAAAAGCTCACCACTAGGACGAAGATCTCGCCGAGAGCTTTCTGAATCTACTCTCCAAATGCAATTCCGACTACAACAGCCCTAGGAATCATTGGCCGGAAGCTCCACGACGCTTCGCTCTTGCTCTCTCGCTCGGCGGCTGGTTTGGATCGAATGGGGAAGAAGATGAATAGGGTTAGGGATTTTAGGTATTTAAACTGCGAGGGCAACTAAATCACCTCGGATTTTCATGAAATTCGCACCCTAACAAAAAAAAACGGCGCTACGAATCCAACGTCGAAGTGAGAATTCAATTTTGACGAGCCAAACTCGGGATAAAGCTTCCCGAAGCTAAAATCTTGATAACTACCCAAAATAATCCCTTTAACTCGAAACGTCGTGAAATTTTGCACGCTCGATCTAAATTACATACTTTAACTAAGCTAAGGCCCAAAACTAAACCTGACGAGTTGACGTAACTGTTGAAAATGTTGAAGTGGAAGTTGGCGGTCTGGGGGGAGGTCGCGCGGTCTGGCAAACCGTGCGGTCTTTCGGTCTCCCTTTGCGGTCTGACCTGTTCGGTCTAGCCACGGTCTCTTCGGCGTGACCGCCGTTCTTTTTGTCTAAGGTGCCGTGGTGAGGCCGCGCGGTCTGGTCGTATGACCACGTGGCGAGCAGTCTTTTGTAAGGTGAGATCATGTGGTCTGGTTCAGGAGACTGCGTGGCGGGCTGTTCTCTGTTCTGTGCGGTCTGGTTCGTGGTGACCGCACAGGGTTGTGTTCTGGAACGGGCTGTCCGAGCTCTTGGTGGTGCGCGCGGACTAAGGTATTCTTAGTCATGCGGTCTCCGATTTGTGTTCGCATAGCCGTTCCTTCGGCGACCTGCTGGTATATGCGGTCACTGGTGTTTGGTCGACTTGGCGGGTTGTTGCCCTAGTCGGCCTGGTGTGTTCGCGGTCTCTGGAGGAGGTCGTGTGGCGAACACAGGTAGTGAGCATCATGACCGGGCAAGTTGTCATAATCGCTCGTCTTCTTGGAGGAGTGGCGATCTCCGGTCCGGGTTGAAGTCAGCGAGCTCACAAGGCGCATAGCAATCTGCTGACCGTGCGGGTTGACTGGTCTTGGTCACGCGGTCAGAGGGCGATGACTCTATCTCATAGGGTGGTGACTGGATCAGGTCGCACACCTATAAATAGGAGTCAGTGTAGCAGAAGATTAATCACACCAAGAGTAAGCTGAGCTCGCGTCTATTTCTTGCGGTCTCATATATTCTTGTGACCGGGCGGTTAGCTGATTGAACTTTCCTTGTGCAGCTTCTGCGGATTGTGCGGGCAGCAGCGTTCACCTCTTCTTCTAGGGTGTTCGGGCGATCTCGCGGCTCGCAGTGCAGGTTGCTGGAGTTCGGGAGAATCAGCGGAGGTCACGGAGTTCTCAGTTGGTGTTGTTCAAGCGATAGGCAGTTCGGGCGGTCTCGTGTTCTAGTCGCGCAGACTCGCAGGTCGCGCGGTTTGGCGGTCTCAGGTTTCTGACCGCCAGTTATCTTTCTCAGCTTGTTTTTTTCTCCTGTTTTTTGTGTACTGGCGAAATCATGTCTCGCCATGTATACCTCGCTCTATAATGAAGATTTCTGCAAGTATCAATAAAGATTGAAGTTTTTCATGTGCTTCTGGTTGTTGGCTATTGCTTTGAGTTGTTCTATTCCTGCTCGCTCCTAGATCTACGGAAAATTTCACATGGTATCAGAGGGAGGTTGGATTGGATAGAGTAGTGAATAACTCAAAGTTGCCATCACCTTTGTGAAGAAGGAACCACTGGTAGAGCCATGGAAGCAAGAGGTCTTGGAATTGAGATGCTCAACTCGACTAACTTCAAGAAGTGGAAGTCGTGTATACAGAGTTATCTTCTGGGCGAGGACCTCTGGGCAGTGGTCGGAGGAGATAGTACAGAGGAGGTTGTCCCAGTTGGGGACAATGGTCATGAGGTGAGGAACTGGAGAAGGACTAATGTGAAAGCAGAGTTCACTCTGAAGAGGGCAATATCACCTGACCTATTCGATCACATCTTGGGGTGTGGATCAGCTGCGGAGATCTGGAGAGCCCTGGATGGGCTATTTAACAAGAAGAATGTAGCGAGACTATAGTTTCTGGAAAATGAGCTGGCTAGGTCGGCTCAGGGTGATCTTTCTATCTCTACGTTCTTCCTGAAGATGAAGAACTTGTGCGTTGAGATTTCAGCACTGGATCCTGATGAGCCAATTTCTGAGGCGAAGCTGAAGAGGCACATCATCCGTGGCTTGCGTAAGGAGTATATGGCCTTTGTGACGTCGGTGCAGGGTTGGGCAAATCAGCCATCTCTGTTGGAGCTGGAGAATCTGCTTGCGTCGCAGGAGAGCTAGTCTGGCAAGGCAGATGGCAGGGGTGTCTGTGTCTGGGGGAGATGGCGAGGTTCTCTTCACAGGGAAGAAGAAGAAATGGGATAAGAAGAAGAAGACCGCTGGAGGCTGTGGGCCTTCAACTTCTGGACAACAGGAGAGGGGCTATGCTCCTAAGGCTGAAGGTAAGAAGAAGGGAGAAGGACCCAAGTGCTTCAGGTGCAGGAAGCTTGGTCACATCAAGAAGGATTGCCGGGTGAATCTTCAGCCGGGGCATGCTGCTGCAGGAAAGGAGGAAGCTGAGGCCAGACAGAATGATGGAGGATGGGGAGGAGCCTTCTCGGCTTCTGTTGGAGCTGCGTCTCCTATCAACTATCAGGAGGACTGGATCGTGGACTCGGGGTGTGGTCATCACCTCACCGGGGATGAGTCGAAGCTTACTTCAGCGCAGCCTTACTCAGGTAACGATGTCATCATAACTGCTGATAATGCTGTGCATAGTGTCAAGAAGGTGTGGGTTGTTTCCTTGGGCAGTGATAGAGGACCACTAACTTTGAAGAGTGTCTATCATGTGCCCGGAATGAGGAAAAACCTCTTCTCCGTGACCAACGCTGTTGACGCTGGGTATCACGTTCTGTTCGGCCCAACAGAAGTGAAGTTTCTAAGAAATGTTGAGGCGGTGAAGGCCGAGGTCGTTCATGTTGGGAGGAGGGCAAAAGACTTGTTCGTTTTATCGACAAGTTCTTATGTCGACAAGAGGAGGACAATGATAGTGTCGTTATATGGCACGATAGGTTGGGGCATGTAGGGATGGACAAGCTGAAGGCTATGGCGGTGAAAGGTCTAGTCAAGGGCCTGCCTAGTCTATCTTCCTACGGTGACGGTCATGTTTGCGCGGGATGTCAGTTCGGCAAGTCTCATCGACTGTCGTTTGATAAGTCGCAGACAAGGAGTAGTGTGTCATTAGAGTGCATCCACGGTGACTTGATGGGACCAACTGCTACCCCAAGCCTCGGAGGCAGCAGGTATATGCTGGTGTTGATCGACGATCACACCAGATATGTCTGGGTTTATTTTCTGAAGGAGAAGGCTGAGGCATTTACCAAGTTTGTGGAGTTCAAGGAGCTTGTGGGAGGTCGGCTAGGCCTGCCGGTTAAGAAGCTAAGAACTGACAATGGGGGGGGAGTTCACCTCTGGTGAGTTCTCTAGTTTTTGCAGGAAGGCGGGCATCCGGAGGGAGCTTACTTGTGCGCATACTCCACAACAAAATGAAGTTGCAGAGCGGAAGATCCATCATTTGACGGAGACCTGCAAGTGTTGGCTGCATGCCAAGAGTATCCCAAGGTCCTTCTGGGCGGAGAGAATGTCTTGTGCTGCCTACGTCATCAACAGGATGCCTCTCAGTCCCATCAACATGTTGACTCCGCATGAGATGATGTTCAAAGAAAAGCCAAGTGTGGCACACCTTCGGGTGTTTGGTTCCACCTGCTATGTGCACATTCCTGATGCGCTTCGGCCGAAGCTAGATGCGAAAGCAAGGAAGCTGGTCTTCGTGGGATATGATGATCGGAAGAAGGGCTGGAAGTGCATGGACCCGAAGATTTTTTGTATCTCGTGACGTCGTGTTTGACGAGATGACGTCTTACAAGGGAAGTTCTGGTGATGAACTACCAGAAAACAGGGTGGAGAAGCAGGAGAGAGCTGTGGAAAATCTTCAGGTGGAGCTGCCTTTGTCACCAGGTGGTCCATCCAATTCTAGTTCTGTGACGGAGGCTTCTGGATCAGGAAGCAGGGGGAGCGATGCTCCTAGTACGTCTGGAAGGGGAACTAGGGAAGAAGCAGCTGAGGATGCTGCGAGTCAGGGGAAGGAGCTGAGGAGATCGAAGCGAACAATCATTGCCCCTGATCGCTTAACAGGAGGAAACATGGTGAGCTTTGTCTCATGTTTCTTTGTTGGTCCTCTGGATGAGCGGGAACCAGTGAGCTTTGAGAAGGCCAAAGGCGTAAAGCATTGGGATTCGGCTATGGAAGAAGAGATGGCCGCTCTTGAGAAGAATGAGACTTGGTCTCTGGTGCCCAAGCCCAAGGGTATCACCCCTGTAACATGCAAGTGGGTCTATAAGCTCAAGAAGAAGGCAGACGGCAGTATCAAGCGATACAAGGCTCGCCTTGTGGCTCGGGGATTCTCGCAGCAATACGGTGAAGATTATGAAGAGACATTCAGTCCGGTGGCAAAGATGACTTCAGTTCGGTTTGTGATTGCCTTGGCGGCATTTTGGGGGTGGGAGATTTGGCAGCTCGACGTAAAGAATGTGTTCTTGTACGACGAGATTGACAAGGACATCTTCATGATCCAGCCGCCAGGCTTCGTATCTGAAGATTTTCCAAACTATGTATGTAAGCTGAAGAAGGCCCTGTATGGGTTGAAGCAAGCACCGAGGGCGTGGTACAGAAAGATTGCAGAATATCTCCTATTTTGTGGATTTGGTGCTTCAGACTCTGACTCAAGCTTGTTTGTCAAGAAGAGCGGGAAGCTTCAGGTCATCGTGCTGCTTTACGTCGACGATATAATCGTGATGGGGAATTCGAAGGAGGAGGTAGCAAAGCTTCAGGCTGAGCTGTCTATCAGATTTGAGATGAAGGACTTGGGTGAGATTCACCATTTCCTTGGACTCAAAGTGCAGAGGAAGGAAAGTGGAGTGCTGGTGTCCCAGGTTGGATATGCGGAGCGAATCATGGAGCGATTCGGCATGAAGGAAGAGAAGTGCATCTCTACACCTCTGGAGAAGGCCATGAAACTTCGAAAGGATGAGGGGAGGATTCTGGAAGATCCGCTTGTGTTTCGAGCTCTGGTTGGGAGCTTGATTTATCTGACGATCACTAGGCCGGATATTGCATATACAGTTGGCAGGGCGAGTCGTTATATGGCGGAACCACGGATGCCTCATATACCAGCGGCCAAAAATATTTTGAAGTATGTCAAGGCGACCTCGGATATGGGTCTCCTATACAGGAGGGATGCGGGCTTCGAGGTGCATGGGTACATGAATGCTGATTACGGGGGAGATTCGGATGATCGGAAGTCGATGTCCGAATTCGTCTTCATGGCGGGCCCCACGGCTATATCATGGTGCAGCAAGAAGCAGGATTTCGTGTCTGTCTCTACCACGGAAAAGGAATACAAGGTTTCGGCCTTGGCAGCTCAAGATGCCATCTGGCTTAGGAGGTTGGTGGGAGACGTCCATAAGGAGGTTCGGGGTCCGACTCTGCTCCGTGACGACAATGAGAGTGCCCTCAAACTGGTTTACTAATCCAGTTTGTCACGCGAGGACCAAGCATATCGAGATCGAGCATCATTTCATTCGTGAGAAGGTGCTGGAGGGGTCTCTTTCGGTCGAGCATGTTCGGAGTCAGGACAACGTTGCTGACATATTCACAAAGGCACTGGCGAAGGGGCCGTTCACTCGGCTAAGGAGTTTACTTGGGTTGTTTTCAACTTCCCACTTCAAGGGGGAGTGTTGAAAATGTTGAAGTGGAAGTTGGCGGTCTGGGGGGGAGGTCGCGCGGTCTGGCAAACCGCGCAGTCTTTCGGTATCCCTTTGCAGTCTGACCTATTCGGTCTAGCCGCGGTCTCTTCGGCGTGACCGCTGTTCTTTCTGTCCAAGGTGCCGTGGTGAGGCCGCGCGGTCTGGTCATATGACTGCGTGGCGAGCAGCCTTCTGTAAGGTGAGATCGCGCGGTCTGGTTCAGGAGACCGCGTGGCGGGCTGTTCTCTATTCTGTGCGGTCTGGTTCGTGGTGACCGAACAGGGTTGTGTTGTGTTCTGGAACGGGCAGTCCGGTCTGGTGGCTGTCCAGGCTCTTGGTGGTGCGCGCGGACTAAGGTATTCTTAGTCGCGCGGTCTCCGGTTTGTGTTCGCATAGCCGGTCCTTCGGCGACCTGCTGGTATATGCGGTCACTGGTGTTTGGTCGACTTGGCAGGCTGTTGCCCTTGTCGGCCTGGTGTGTTCGCGGTCTCTGGAGGAGGTCGTGTGGCGAACACAGGTAGTGAGCATCATGACCGGGCAAGTTGTCATAGTCGCTCGGCTTCTTGGAGGAGTGGCGATCTCCGGTCCGAGTTGAAGTCGGCGAGCTCACAAGGCGCAGAGCAATCTGCTGACCGCGCGGGTTGACCGGTCTTGGTCACGCGGTCAGAGGGCGATGACTCTATCTCATAGGGAGGTGACTGGATCAGGTCGCACGCCTATAAATAGGAGTCACTGTAGCAGAAAATTAATCACACCAAGTGTAAGCTGAGCTCGCGTCTATTTCTTGTGGTCTCATTCTTGTGACCCGCCGGTTAGCTGATTGAACTTTCCTTGTGCAGCTTCTGTGGATTGTGCGGGCAACAGCGGTCACCTCTTCTTCTAGGGTGTTCGGGCGGTCTCGCGACATGCAGTGCAGGTTGCTGGAGTTTGGGAGAATCAGCGGAGGTCGCGGAGTTCTCGGTTGGTTTTGTTCAAGCGGTAGGCAGTTCGGGCGGTCTCGTGTTCTAGTCGCCCGGACTCGCAGGTCGCGCGGTTTGGCGGTCTCAGGTTTCTAACCGCCAGTTATATTTCTCAGCTTGTTTTTTTCTCCTGTTTTTTGTGTAATGACGAAATCATGTCTCGCCATGTATACCTCGCCCTGTAATGAAGATTTCTGCAAGTATCAATAAAAATTGAAGTTTTTCATGTGCTTCTGGTTGTTGGCTATTGCTTTGAGTTGTTCTATTCCTGCTCGCTCCTAGTTCTATGGAAAATTTCACAGTAACGCCCTTACGCAAAAAATTACGTCACAACGGCTACACAAAAATAATTAACGAAAATCAGGGGCGTTACACCCACACCCCCATGGATCACTTCGATCCCCCTCGGGTCCCCACATCGACCCGGTCTTCGCACCTTTCTTCTTCCTCCTCTCAGGGTAGGACCTCCTCGATCCTCACCGGCCGCTGCTCCCGCTGCGCCGACACTCTGGCCTCCCTCATATCCAGGAACTCTGGGCAGGTGGTTGTCGCGTGACCTTCCTCCTGGTGGAAGTCACAATAGGGCAACGCCACCCCCTTCTCTCGGCCTCCGCGCCATGATTCCTTCTTCTCACTCCCGGTCCCGCTCTTGGTCCTGCCCCTCCTCTTCCTCCATGCCCGATCGTAATAGCTTGCTGAGGCAGGTGAGACAACGACCTCAGACCCTGTCTACACCCAAGATGATGAGGTCTTCCTTGACCCCCCTTGGAAGTTGCCTCCTCCCTACTACCTCCACCCCAACTCCGGGGCCCTCGGCTCTTCCCTTCTCTGAACCTCCTGCTGCTTGACCTCCGGCTCACTGAGCTTTGCTAGCCTTTTCGTGAACACCGGGTTGGCTGCCTCGCTCTCGATCTCCTCCTCCGCCCTCTCCATCAACTCCTCGATAGACAAGGGGGCCTTCCTCTTCAGACTCATTTTGAAGAATCCCTCCCGCAGCCCCACCGTGGAGGCAAGCTAGAGGGTGAATCCCGACACCTCCTGGATGAGGAAGACCTCTTCCTGGAAACGGTCCACATAATGGGCCAACAATTCTCCTGGCCCCTGCATGATCTTGAAGAGCGCCTCAGCGTCCTTCTTCCTCTTCTTTGAGGTCGAGAAGCGAAGCAGGAAGCTGCGACGCAGGTCCTCAAAAGCATAGATCGATCCCCTCGGGAGCTGGTGAAACCAGTCCCTTGCCTTCTTCTTCAATGTAGTTGCGAAGAGTCGGCAATTGAAGGCATCCGACAGGGGTATGAGGGATACCATATCCTCGAACCACTGTAGATGCGGGATGGGGTCATCTTTGCCGGTGTAGTACATCATGTCCGACTCCCTGAACCCCTCAGGGAGGGGTGCCGAGAGCACAAACTCGCAGAACGAGCTTCCTCCACTCGTCGTTCTCGCCTGCTCGACTCACCCCACGAGCTCCCTGACTGGGCCCGCACTCGCCAGAATGGTGCTCGCCGGCACAATGCTCACCGGAGCAGTACTCGTCGGACTCAGAAATAGCTCTCGCACCGCGAGGTCTCACCCTGGCGCCTCGCCGACCACTTCCTTGCCATCTCTCTGCCCTGGGGTATTCTCGCCTACCCCCGACGGCTGGATGACCTGAGGTGCTGCAGTCGCAAACTCGCTTCGCGCCACAGCGAAGGCGAGGCTGATAGTCTCGAGCACCTCCCTGCGAAGATCTGTCAACATCTCTATTGTCGCTGGCGGACCAGGTGGTGGCGAACCGCCGAAGCCGCCCTCTCGCTCACCCTCTCCGACCATGTTACCTCCTAGGGAATTTCTTGCCCCAGCTGCGATCCACGCTCACCGCACCAAAAATGTTGTAACCAGTATTTTGGCCCAACGAGGAGTTCGGACCCCTGTGAAGGGGGGCAGCTAGCGCTTACTGATCCCACGGAGGAACCTGACCGAGGACTTAGAACGAAAGAGACGACCCTTGCAACAATGTGGAGGTCCCACCACACACCCAGAAGATCTTTTGAGCGCTTCCCCTCCCAAGCCGAGACTATAATCGGGCACCTTGGAGAGCTGAAGGAGCTAACCAAGGAGATCCTGAGGAGAAGCAAAGATCTAGAATGCTTTCCAAAGGTGCCCTTTAGGGTCTATTTATAGCCTTTCTGTCCGGGTCTGCTAATAGCGGGGTTCTGTCTTTTGGCTTTGCTATACGTACCCCAAGGTGGTCTACTAACAGCCAAACTCCGCTGTTCCGGAGGGCTATTGGCAGCCAACCAAGGGTATCAGGGTAAATTCACCTGTATCCCTTGCTGGGCGAGTGACCTGTGAATGCGCCACTCGCTAGCCTCTTCGCGATCTGGGCCCGCGAGAGCTCCTCTTGCGAGTAGAGGCGAACCTACACTCGCCTCATTGGACTGGCGCCGCGAGACCCCACTTGACTCGCTCTAGCTAAATGCACCCCAAAGCGGCTCTTAACACACGCTACGCCGTCACTGCTTGCAAGTGAGATCCCTAGTCCGCCTCGCCTTGCCCTGACCTGATGCTCACCGCGAATCAGCGAGTGCCATGACAGACTAATCGTCGTGGATCAACGAGTGCTCTCTGAATTGCCTGTAACTGATTTCTCTTTGAGTCAGCGAACACTGGGTTGTACAGTTAGCACGCTGCGTTAGAACTAGCATCGGCGATAGTTTGTCTCGACAATATGCTCTCAACGATATTTGCCTTAGACATGAGCAAGACCAGTCGTCTTGTGTTATCCGAGCTAGCCCGCCGCATTATCTCTAGCGTTGTCGTTAGCTCACAACATTAAGTTCCTACACGACTTCACACCTGTAAACCTGCGTACTATACCTAAAGCATGTGTGATCAAATACAACTTAGGCATTGTATTATCAAACCTGAGAGATGCAGAGCGCATGTTTCAACAAACTCCCTCTTTTGATAATAGTAAATCCCGCTCATGATAAATAAATCACACCTAACATGATAGATATTGGTGTAGTGTAAATATAGGAAATAATGCACTGTGAACAAGTTTATATATCAAGATAACACAGAATTAAACATGAGAAACATGTGGTGTGAACTTGCTCTAGTGGAATGACTCCTCTATATATGTGCTCCCCCTATCTATGTGCTTCGATTAAGAGTATCTCCTCTATAGGTGATCTTCCCTAAATGACTAGCGTATGACTAGCTCATGAACATTCTATTAATCTTCCCTAAATGACTAGTGTATGACTAGCTCATGAACATTATATTCTCCCACTTTGATATTATCAACTGGGATGAGTATGATCAAAACATTTCAATTATGGAGAGATGCAGCGGAATAAGCATGTAAAACAGAATATGCACATAAAGATAAGTATGATAAATATAGGGTATGACCAAAATAAATCAGAAAATTGAAAGTACATGGGTTGACAACATGAAATAAGTCATAGAGGGATCAAAATACGACATAAAATTGACAGCACTTTTTATTACTTATTATATATAAAACTAATCATAAGTTTTGGACACAACACACGAATCAAAATACATAAGATATGTCATACACTGTTATGTGATTTTATTGAATTAATACAAAGTAACATCGTATGTGTCATGAATAACAATCGTGTATCTGTACATTCGTGTGATAGATGTGTAATGCAGTTTTAGTCCAATTCTTATGCATGGAAGTGTTAGACAAAACAATGACATGCGTAATTGTAGCATCAAAAGAAAATAACATCAAATAGAATTTATCATTAATACATGTTATAACTCAATTAATCTATATGCTAACACAAGAGAAATGAAGCGAGAAATCATGTCACGTTTTGCAATTAACACAATACCAAGATTAGAGCTAAGGACACTAACTTATTCTTCGATTTTTGCACAAGATAGATGAAATTCATTTCACCAAGGTGCTCAAACTCACAATACTCATGAAGACTTATCAGAAAAGTGAGTAGTGCTTGAGGGGGGGGGGGGGGGGGGGGGTATCTTTGTTAACTTTATTGATAACATATAATTTTTATACTCTTGTGCACTATCAATTTTATATTTTCATTATTATGCAAGGTCCCCGAATCTATCGAAATCTACCCACATAGATATATACACTTCAATGTGTATACACAAAACCGTAGCAATATTATTTTGGCCCAAAGTTCTAAGCTCTCTATATAAAAAATGAATTACGTGATATTGATTCATCAAGTCATTCCTAGTGCGTTTACATGATATCACGAGTTATAACATGTAAACCTAGAAATTTCTACTTGAGTGCTCTCTCTAATGATGTGTGAATCGCGAGTAGTCATTGTTTTACCTAAAACCTCACACATACCTATAGGTATATCAAACATACAATACATATCTAATAGCACTTAGTAGCTAATACCTATAGATTTAGACATTTCATGACAAGGCATACAATGCAAACAATGATTATCATTCTAAATCAAATATTGTATGTAATATTTATGCTTTAAGTTCTCGTCATGCATGCCCCAAACCTAGTGATTTCATATTTTTATTTTTATTTTATATTAAGTTAAATCTAAAAACAAAAACAAAAACATACATTTAAAACAAAATATATTTTTGAAATTGTTTTGTACTTTTGTAGTTGATTTTAAAACTAAGTTCAAAATTTAAATAATGACCTGAAAATATTGAAGACTTTAAAGAGCATAGCAGAAATGGTCTTCTATGCCAGATAAAAATGCAGAAAGAAAACGTACAAATTTGATTTTACTGCTACCGCCGATGCTTCAGGCTTATGAAGAAGGGTACCTGATTTCAGCTCAGAACTCGTGAAACGCAGACCTAGAAAGGCGGAAGAAGAGCTTGCGACATGGAAACTGTAGATCTCGTGAGGAATAGTGTGAGGGGAGAGTTATCAGCAGTCTGGACAGGAGTTCGGCGGCCTGGATCGAGCAGCGGCCTCAAGCAGGGACGATCGACAAGAACTTGAAAGGGGAAACGAGAGTGTGGCTTTAGTGAACTTCACGGGAGAAAGAGAGAGGTGTTTTAGGGGAAACCTAAAGTATATTTCTGTAAATTATTCCGTAGTACCTGAAATACCTTTAATCAATTTCGGAAATAAATTTATTTTATAAGAAAAAAAGGATAATAATTGAAAGAGTGCGCAAAAGAGTGCGCAAAATACTCAGAGAAGTGGAGTGCAAAATTTTGGAGTGCAATATGCGAAAAGGGTACATTTCAAAGATGTAAAGCGTAAAAAATCCTTTTGAAAGTCTAGAAAGGTTGTTGACAATTGTGTAAAAATTTAGAGGATTGATTATCAACAATTTACAACATAAAAATTAAAATAAAAGTGGTTTAACGAAAGAAATATACAAGGTAATCAGCACCATTCACACCCGCAGCAAATGAGCGCGGAGAAATCGAGGCCGCGGTGAACTGATCCAAGGTTCATCTTCTTCCCTCCATCTTCTCAAAAACGCGATACGCCTTATAACCCAATATAAGACATTCATCCATTAACTTTAGAAATCTGAGTGTCTGCACTTGTTGTCATCAACTGCAGGAGCAGGAATTATTTAAATCGGCGAATTCGTCAGTATTTTCCACTCCCAGATTGGATGGCTTCACCGACGATGCTCTCCACTAGGTTCAACTCGCCGTCGGCTTTCACGGCGAACCCCAAGGTCTGTTTTTCTATTCCTTTTCTATCTCGGATTGTCTTGATGCCCGCTCTTCTGTGTTATTTCAACATTCAGTGCTCTACTGAAGAAGTTCTTTCTTTCTGCCAATTGAACAGAAACTTGGCCACGCAGCTGGAAGGAGAGGCGGAGATCTTCTTTCCAAGGGAAAGGTAATCATAATTTATATTCCTGCATGCCCAAACCTGGAGCCTCTCTAAGCTCTACAAAGGGTTTCTAACGGATTGATGCGCTTAGATCCGATTTAGGCTACATTAAGAAAATATTAAGCGTAATTATCATTGAAAGGCTGTAAATATAGCGATTAGTGGTGTAATATTGCTATGATGAATGGTTCGACCAATCTCCAACACATTTACTCTCTCCCTACCAAAGTTTCTTTCAGTTCTAACTTGATCTAAATATTGGCTCTCTTCTAGTATATCCAAGATCAGTAGCGTTACAAGTTTCTTTAGGCATTATGAAAGTAAAATGGCTAACAATTAGACATCATAAAATCTGAATCGACTGATTTGATTGTGAAAATATTAAGTATATTTCAATCTGTAATAAATGGTATGGTGGCAAAAAGAGTTCCAACCCCACGAGTTGCTTGTGGTTCATGATCTTGGTGGGAGCTGCTTTGCTTATAATCTTCATCACACTTAGCAGTAGCTGGAGACAGATGGATATAAGCATGTATCAGCTTGTAGAAATCACTGTAAATTAAATGTTGATTCTGTATATATTTTGTAAACAGTTGTACATAATGCCTAGGGCTCATCTAATGCATGATTTTAGTGGGTGTTTGTGTACGAGTCACTTGAATTTTGGATCTTTAGAGTACCTATAGGCAGCTTAACACAGTTCGAGGATGCAAATTAAACACTACACATGAAGTCATAATCTATGATAAATTATATGCAAATTGTACATTTTGAGTGATGCAAGGCATGTTGGTTGACCAGAGTATTTTGAACTGTGAAGCTAGTTAGGTTACTGCCTGGTCATATCAAAATGAAAGCAACCATATATCTGGGTATGTTTAATTTATTTAAATATATTTTCATCCTCTTTTTATTTCCATTCTGTCACTAACCTCTTATTCTTTTTCATCCTCGTATTTATCCATTTTTATCCTCAATTTTTCTCCAATTATTTCCCTTCAATTTCTTCTTCTTCTTCTTCGCAAATTACCATGGCATTGTCATGCAAACAAAGCTAACAGTTAAAGATTTCAGATGGGAGATAAATGTGAGCACTTTTTGCAGGATTTAATCATATGTTTAGCTTTGAATCTGTGATCATAATTGGCTTATCATTCCCTCAAGTGTTATGGCATGAAGAAAGCACATGAATAGGTTGGTTGAAAATTTACAGATTTTCAGAGATCATTTACTTACAATTGATTTTACGGAAATGAAGGGCGACGGTGGATTTGGGAAATGTGCCAAAAGGATGGATCGAATAATTCTTCCCAGTTTGAAATTTTGGTTTATTTAATTCAAATTTATTTAGGAGAAAAAGTCCGCCGCTTGGGTTATGATGATAATTATAAACAGGAAGAAATGTCTTGTAAGAAAAAACTTGAAAAGGATGAGACATTTTTCGGAAATTCGAGTCGAATGAAAAACGAAACAGAAAATAAACAATCACAGACGACACAAATTTACATGATTCACCTCAAAATGGGCTACTTCCACGGACAACATCAGTCGGATTTTCACTATCAAGAACAGAGGTGGTTACATACAAATGGGCGGATTTCTTCTCAATCTTGTTGTAACAAATTTAGATTTGTTGGGTTAATTTAGATTTGTTGGGTTAATTTTGTTCAACAAAATTTGACTTGATTGTTTGGCCATTAATTAAAGTTGAAAATTGGATCAAACTAATTAATTAATAGATCAAATTTTAAACAAAGTTATTCCAATTTTTTCTTGATCTTGTTAAAATTCAGATTTATATCAAAACTAATATTGTTTACATCTCAATAATTTATGCAGTAACAAAGCCCCTAATTCTTTGCGATTCTTCCATGATATTCCTTTCTAACGCGAAATTTGGCATAACTATACAATCGATATGCATCGCAGAATTTTGGTCGTGTGAGAATGTCTGTTGCAGTCAAAGTTTCTCGTTTTGAAGACGTTGTCATGGCCCCACCAGATCCAATTCTTGGAGTATCTGAAGCCTTCAGAGCTGATACAAGCGACATGAAACTAAATCTTGGTGTTGGAGCTTATCGGACGGAAGAACTACAGCCATATGTGCTTAATGTGGTCAAGAAGGTACATAAAGTTCATACCAAAGTTCATGTTCTTGTATTCGTATGAAATGTGACCAACTTAGTTGCATTCTTCGTCAGCTTGACAGGAGCATTAATTCTTTGTTTTACTATTTGGGTGGCAATAAACAGGTTCATCTTTTCTGTGCAGGCAGAAAATCTTATGCTGGAGAGAGGAGAAAACAAAGAGGTAGCTTTAAATAATCAACTGAAATTAATTTTATGAGTCGCTTTTATGAAGTAGTTCATAATCCAAACTTCTTTTTGAGTTTATAGTATCTGCCAATTGAAGGTTTGGCTGCTTTTAACAAAGCCACCGCTGAATTGCTATTTGGAGCAGATAATCCTGCCATTCAGCAAGGAAGAGTAAGAATTTCTGTTATTCATATTTTATTATTCAATTTTCATTTCCTGACAATTACTTGGAGAATTATCTGATATTGTCTACTCAAGTGGTTCAGATTTTATAATTCAGGTTGCCACTGTACAAAGCCTATCAGGGACTGGTTCTCTTCGTCTTGCTGCAGCTTTTATACAAAGATACTTCCCTGATGCCAAAGTTTTGATATCTTCTCCTACTTGGGGTTGTGCTTTTTCAAACTATGCCAATTGTCTTGAGGATGCCCTGTTTCTACCAACTTTCAGTTTTTGCATGCTGACTTTTTAATGTTTGTTTGAACAGGAAATCACAAGAATATTTTTAATGATGCTAGAGTTCCTTGGTCAGAGTATAGATATTACGATCCTAGAACTGTGGGTTTAGATTTTGAAGGCATGCTAGAAGATGTAAAGGTATTCTTCTTAGACATTTGAAGTTTGGCAGACCTTATAACATGAAGTAACAAGCCTTCCATTCATCATTAGAGCACATAATAGGAAAGCCATGGTCAAGTAAATCGAACAATTTCTTATTCTAAACTTTAGCATGCGTATGCATGCAAATATTTGTATATTAAGTGTTACGGTGAAGAACGGGAATAGAAACAATTGAAAAGAAAAGGAAGACAAATATTTGCATGGTTCGGTCAATGTTGTTGTTATGGGTTTCGGGCCTAGTGATATGTTATGGCCTTCGGGCCCAGTGAGGTGTTATGGGCTTCGTGCCCAGTGATGTGTTATGGGCTTCGGGCCCAGTGATGTGTTATGGGCTTCGTGCCCAGTGATGATGATGCATCTTTAGTTATTTCTGTCTTTATGTATCTTATGTCGAGTCAGTGTCTTAGGTTCATTAGGTTTTATTATGTTGTTCTTATTTACGTTTACGCTATTGTAACATTTATTTAAGGGACCCTTGGGGTATTATATGGAGATCAATGAAAGAAAGTCTATTTCCTAAACCCTAAAGAGGTCTTGAAATCTCTCTCCCATGAGCAAACCCCGCTTAGGCAGTCACGTTTTCGGCTCCGTTGTATCCTTCAACGTCATCCTCGTCTCCGGTCATCCATCGACAACCCTACTAGACCCATAACAACTTGATATCAAAGCTACTTTGATCCTCCTCTTTTGCCGAAGCCTCTCTCAACAACTTGCAAACCCTAAATCCTTTCGGAGAAGTCGCTGCCATTTCTATCCTCCAAATCCTCCGGTTCCTGCAAGCATAAAGCATTCTCTCGTCGACGAACCCGCAACAGATCGGCGCTTCCGGTTCCAACACGCCTTGCATCGCCATTTCCAACCGACGTGAAGCATTCTCTCGTTGACTTCAACGACATTCTTGGTGATCCCAGCCGTCGATTCCACGCCCTTCTGCATCGCCGAGCCCCCACGACGAGCCATCGACATTCCCAGCCGTCGTTTCCGACGCGCCAGCAACCCCACCCTCTCTCTTCTTCATCGACAACCGTGCACGTCGATTCTTATTCTCCTGCTCCAGTCGTCCGCGTCTTCCTCGAGCCGCACGCCTTAACTTCTCGAGCCCCCCACACATCAGTACCTCCTCGAGCCCTTGGACCGTACAACCTTTTGTTCAGGCCGGTTCCTTTCAGCATCCCCCTTTTAATTGATTGGACGAAGTATGAGGGACTCGACCAATCTTCTGGCTGCTCTTCGGGACGTAATGCAAAACTTCATGACATCAATGGACGCACAACTTCGCAATGCCGAGGCACGTCGTCTGGACGACATGACCTCACTCCTCCACAAGCTTAATGATTTGACAATGGCCTTTCCGCCGCAACCCGTGCCGGCGCTGATTCCACTTAAACAGTCATCGCTCCCACTGATTACCGAAGCCGCTCCTCGGCTTTCCGCAATCCTTGTCATTTACCCGCCTCCACCAACCCCTGTGGTCATCACCTCACCGCTTCTTTTGTTGGCCCCTTCGTCCATCTCACCGCCTCCTCTACGACCACCTGCTCTGTCGGCCTCTTTGAATTCATTTCTTCCGCTGATTGCCCCTAAGTCGGCGCCATCATTTTTGATTGCCACAACTCCTTGTCTGCCCGAGCTACTGTCGCCTTCGGCTGTCCGCAATCGCCGGGCACCCTTGTTCCGCCCGTTCATCGCCCTCTTTTCTGCCATCGGGGAGTGCGTTGACGTCCCGTCGCTTGATGCAGCCTCCGCTACAGTAACACGATACCACGAGTTGTTCTGGCGGAAAATGAAAGAGCCAGATGATCAAGCTGTGCAAGCCTCATTCGAGCTTGAGGACAAGCTCGATTTGAATGCAGGGAGAGATGTTATGGGCTATGGGCCCACTGATGTGTCATGAGATTCGGGCCTAGTGATGATAATGCATCTTTAATTATTACAGTCTTTATGCATCTTATGTCGAGCTGGTCTTAAGTTCATTAGGTTTTATTATGTTGTCTTTATTTACGCTTACGCCATTGCAACTTCTATTTAAGGGACCCTTGGGATCTTGTATGGGGATCAATGATATAAAGTCCATTTCCTAAGCCCTAAAGAGATCTTGGAAGCTCTCTCTCCCTTGAGCAAGCCCCGCTTAGGCGGCCATGGTTCCGGCTCCGTTGTATCCTCCAATATCATCCTCGTTTTCGGTCATTCATCGGCAACCCTACCGGTGTTGAGGGCTAGGCCCATAACAATTGCCTACATCTACGACAGGAGGAGAGTTCTTTTGTTAGTTCTCAAGATAAGGCATTGGTACATTAGCAATGGAGATAAAATAACCTTATACAATATTATCTTTTCTGCATCTGATTCGTATTCCATCGCAACAATAGGGCCATACAGTGAGGGTGATGTACCTGCACCCCCAATGAGGTCAGGGTTGGGCTACGAGATCGGGCCTAAGCACTCCCTTCCGTCACAGATAGAGCTGTCACGGTTCCAGTTTGGTTCCGGTTCTACTAACACCGTGAACCAAACCGTTAAAGTAACGATTCTTCAAATTAGGACCACAACCTTATTTGGTTTGACCGATTCCAGTTTCGGTTCCTATTCCAGCATAATTTTTGGAACCATCGTGTCTATGGTTCCGATTTCGGTTCAACAAGAACCAAAACCAAATTATTCACTAGTGGTTCGGTCCGGTTTTTTGCGGTTCCGATTCGGTTCTGATTTAGTTTTTATTCCTACTGAGTGAACTTAACGCGACAGAAACATCAAAACATCGTAACATCTACCCAATTTCTATCATCCAAACAAGAAATATCAACTAGATTTGCCCTAAATTCATGCTCGACATTGTTTTTCTCACAACATTTTTTAAATATCAATTATTGTCAATATCAAGATGTTCCTATATTTTTTTTTACACCAACAAATTTAATGAGTAAGATTGAAATAAGAAAATACAAAATGTGAAAATTTGGTTAAAAAGATCATCAAATGTAAAATCAGTGAATACTCCTATAGGAAGTTCAACTAGAGGAGCATGAGGTGGAGGTGGACTCCTTTTGAATGTTATAGTCGGCGAGAGTGAGAGAGAAGGGGGGGGAGGGGGAGAGAGAACTGGTTGCAACACTTAATTTTATCCATTGCCAACTGATACGGTGGATACAATTTAACAATATTAGAGAACAAGAGTAGGATAATGACATTGTTGCGGATCAGCAGAATAAAGAGTGAGATGGTATGTTGAAAGGGCATAACAAGCTTGTGAAGACAGCTGAGTGATTGCAACTTGCCGATTTACGAAGATGTTGATATCGGGTTTGATATTTTGACGTGAAAACTGAAAAGTGACGACTGATATGCATAAGAGATTATATATTTATATTATCATAATAGGTAGGGGTTGTAGGGGTTTACATTTTGGGGGTGGAATATTAGGGGGAAGAATGAAAAAATATTATTATTATTATTATATAATAATAATTATAAACGGGTTGCGGTTCGGTTCCTCTTCGGTCCGATCTGGATCGGGTTTAGAAATTCTGAAACCGCTCGAAACCTGTATGTTGCGGTTCCGGTACGGATAATAAAATGAAGGAATCGTACCCGAACCATGGTTGTTCACGGTTCCAAAATTCAAACCGGATCCAAATAATTCGCGAACGGTTCGGTCTGGTTCTATGCGGTTCCGGTTTGGTTTACGGTTTTCGGTTCTAAGTGACAACTTTAATCACATACCTCTAGAAAATTTCTCTTCTGGCTCATATGCCTCAACAATCAGGTTGAGATGCAATTCAGCTCAGATAATTAGAATTCAAGTTACAAATAACAATCTCGACCTTGACTCGAATTCTCCAAGAAATTAGAAACAAAAGAACCAACACCACCTCCCTGCCATTCGCCTCGAAGGGCCTCACATTATTTGGACATTCACTGAAGTCCATGTCATGCTTGAACTTGTTAGAAGATGACGACTTTGTTAACATATCAGTTGAATTATCTATTGCGGCTACCTTCTTGATATCAAACAACTTGTCTTTGATGACATCTTGAATGAAATTCAACCTAGCATCGATATGCTTCTATCTCTCATGATAGGCATGATTCTTTGCCAAACACAGGCACAATGACTATCATAATACCATACAGGTCTCTGTATATCCAAGCCCAAACTATCAACTGGACCTTGCAACCGCATACCTTCTTTAATCCCCTCTACTAATAACATACATTCGACCTCAGTGGTTGACAAAGCAACTATAGATTTCAACGCTGCTTTCCAACTAATAGCACAATCATAAAGGGTAAAGATATAACATGTCAGTGACCTTCTTATAAGGTCTCCACCGTATTCAGAATCTGTCTAACCAACAAGACCACCTGTGGAATCATTCACATCATAGACCAAACAGACATCCCTTGAGTTATTCAAATATTGCATTATCCACTTAAGAGCTTCTCAGTGAACCTTTCTAGGATTGCTATAAATTTTGCTGATCACACTAACAGCATGAGCCAAGTCTAACCTAGTACATACCATAGTGTACATCAAGCTTCCAAGTTCCAACAACATTAGAGTAATGGACTTTTCTCATGTATTCTTTCTCATTATCCGTACTCAATAATAAACTAGCATCAAACTTAAAGTGTGCTACCAAAGGAGTACTAACCGCCCTGGAACTATCCATCTAAAAAGACAACATATTTTCAATATATTTCTTCTAAGATACATAAAACAAACATACTTTTCCATTTCTCCAGATCTTCATGCCCAATATCTTCCTAGCTGCACCCATATCTAACCTAGTACATACCATAGTGCACATCAAGCTTCCAACAACATTAGAGTAATGGACTTTTCTCATGTATGCTTTCTCATTATCCGTACTCAATAATAAACTAGCATCAAACTTAAAGTGTGCTACCAAAGGAGTACTAACCGGCCTGGAACTATCCATCTAAAAAGACAACATATTTTCAATATATTTCTTCTAAGATACATAAAACAAACATACTTTTCCATTTCTCCAGATCTTCATGCCCAATATCTTCCTAGCTGCACCCATATCCTTCGTTTTGAACTCACTACTCAACAAGGTCTTCAGCATATCAATTTATGTGTTGTTCTTAGTTGCAATAAGTATGCCATCTACGTATAGCAACCAATAGATGAAAGAGCCATCTATCAGTTTCTGTGAGCAATCACAATTATCAAACTGATTTCGAACAAAGGCATCGCAAGCATAATGCATCAAACCTCTTATATCACCGTCTCAGAGACTGTTTCAAATTGTACAAAGACTTTTTCAATAGGCAGACATTGTCTTCCTTACCAGAAGCAACAAATCCCTTTGGTCATGCCATATAAATATGCTCCTCTAGGCTCCCATGTAAGAGTGCTGTCTTCACTTCAAATTGTTCCAATTCAAGATAAAAAACACTTACCATGGCTAGAAGAATCCGAATGGTTTTATGCTCTACAACTGGGGAGAACACCTCGTGATAATCTATGCACTCCTATTAAAAACCTTTCCCCACAACCCTTGCTTTGAACGTAGTTGGCTCAATGACGCAGAGTAGGCTGTGTAAGTGAACCCTAAGTAATGCAACCTTAGATGCCGTGCCAGAAAAAATAAATCTTTTCTAACCCTAGGAATCTAGGATGAAGTATGCATGCAAAGAGTGATCCGACAACGTTTGCAAATAATAATCAATGCATAAATATTTAGCACATATCATAAACAATACTCAGATAATTTTAAAAGGCAAGCAAGCTCGGCTTTCCAACGTTGGGAGCGCCAATGTCTAACATGCACAAGCGACAAAGGCCCTGCAAGTTGCGATTAGTCACAATACATATTAACACATCTAGATATCCAAAATCATATGAGCAACCAAGTCCGTACAATAAAAGTGATGAAAATGAAACCAAACGACAAATACTCACAAATAAAGAGGTTGTAAGCGAGGAGGTGAAAATCCGATGATCAGTGAAGAGGTGTTGGCAGTCGGAGGGCAAAGGTGTCGTTAAGATGATTGTCCCTAGGGTACAAATGGAAGGATGAGGGGTGGATGTGGTAGGGGGATGTCAAGTGGTGGCCAATTAGGGCTTATATGGGTATGATTTATTGCTAGAGGAAGGGAGAGGGGATTTTGGATTTCCGTTGCTATGGAGGGTGGTGGAGGGATACTCCTGTAGAGGGATCAATGACAGGATGGGATTGGAAGTGGAAGAGGGAGGTTGCCTGCGGTGAGGATAAGGGATTGGAGTTGTGGTTTGTGTCTCGGAGAAGGGTATAGTAGGGATGCAAATTTGGCTCGAGCCCGATTGCCCGACCCGAGTCTGCTCGGATATGTGCCGGGCCAGGCCTTGACCAGGCCTAAGAGGGCTCAAAAGACCCTCTTATTTAGCCAGGTTTCGCTCCTTCATCGCTGAAACCCGTACTCAATTCCTGCGCTCCATAAAAATCCTCCGAACTGATAATGCGCGTGAATATATTAGTCATGACTTCTAGGACACTTGTGCTATGTTTGGTATTATCCACCAAACCTCTTGCGCCTATACCTCGCAACAAAATGGGGTCGTCGAACGGAAGAACCACCACCTCCTCGAGGTTGCTCGCTCTCTTCTGTTTCAAATGCAAGTCCCCGAGACCTATTGACACTTTGTCGTTTCCACCGCATGCTATCTAATTAATCGCATGCCCTCTTCCATCCTTAACTTTGTGACGCCGTTCTCCATCCTCTTTCCTTCGCAACCTCCCTTCCCTTTGACTCCTCATGTCTTCGACAATGTTTTCTTTGTCCATCATCTTGGCCCTGCCATGGACAAACTGACACCCCCTAACTACCAAGTATATGTTTGTTGGCTACTTTCGCACACATAAGGGATATGTGTGTTACTCTCCCACTACTCAAAAATGTTGGATCTTATGGCGCCCTTAGAGAGAGAGGGGGGTGAATAAGGGCTTTTCGAAATTTGAATAAAACTGAGAAATTTTTCAAGATGATTGCAGAAACAAGGAACTTTCTGATTTTGTTGCTACCGCCGGTGTTAGTGTTAACGTCGGGTGTTAGTTCTCCAGAAAATAAAACTCCTTAAAAAATGAGCCAAAGAAATTTTTCTTAGAAATGCTTGAATGAAATAAAATTCTTGAAATTCTGAGAAGATGAATTATGATTTTATTTTAAAAGAAGAATACAATAAGTTGATTCCAATGAAACCTGAAATCAAAGCTTTAATAAAAATCACTTTTTGTTCATTCACCGGTCCTTCTCCTAAGGACCGGCTGACTATAACCTATTTTACTCCAAATATGACATATAGCCTCCCCTAGATCTAGTCTCCATACACAAGGCGACGAATTTCCCCCTAAATCTCACAAGGCCCAGTCGCCACACACAAGGCGGCGAATTCACTACCGTTACAAAAGAAAATGGAAGAATACAAAGTAAATTCAGAAATAAAAACTCCCTATGATGAAGAGTTCTGAAAGGATGATGAAGAAACGCCATGAACATCATCGGAGTTGAAGCGTGCGTCCTTCTTGTAGTTTGACCGTTTGGTAATCTCCTTCTCACTCTTGATCTTCAAAGATGGAGTTGAGAGTGCTCTGGAACTCAAGGATGAAGGCTCTCACGAAAGGTTGGAGTTGTGGTTTGAAAGCTTCTTACATAGAACAAAGAGATCCATCCTTTTTATAGGCTCTGGAAACTACCGCCAATGGTAGAGCTACCGCCAGCGCTAGCGTTCGTGCAGAAATGTGGCCGATGTCGTGGAGGTCGTGGCTGATCATGATAGAACGTGGCCCTACCGCGCCGCGGTAATACTAACGCTCCACATTAGCTCGATGTGCGTGTGGCCTCTTGACGACATTCCCTTCACGACGACATCCCTTCTTGTCGACGTAACATCTCGACGATATGCTACCAGCCTACCACTCGCGTTAACGTTAACGCCAGCGTTAGCGTCTCGACGATATTTCTCCTCGTCGACATTCTCTTCACGTCGACATCCCTTTTTGTCGACATAGCTTCTCAACGATATGCTACCACTGATGGTAACGCTACCGCCAGGCGTTAGCTTTCTTTTCAGAGCTTTGACTGCAGTCAGCATTCTACATATTGACTTATTGTTCCAGTAGTTCCTGCACACTATAAACATACGACAAACATGATCAAATACACAATGAGATTAGTTATTCTCAAACAAAGAGATGCGGAACGAATGCTCCAACAATCTCCCCCTTTTGATAATAATAAATCCTCTAGGAAGAAATCAACTATAATTAGAATGGTGTTTATAGTATATGATAAGCGTGATAAACGTGCATACTCCTCCTATATGGATGCTCCCCCTACATAGATACATTATATGATTTACTCCCTCAAATAATAGATTTCTTCAATTTATTTTCTCCTCATTTTGTTATTATCAAAAGAAGGTGGGGTAGAGTATTAACAATATTTTTCATGCGCACTATGTAGAGATGAAAGTAATTATTTAACATTTAGAGTTATTGCTTAAAAACAAAATATGCATGATCAAACACAAGTAGTAAGCACAACGAAAATAGTGTAAGCACTCCAAAAAAAAAATCTTCTTAGAAAGCAAAAACATATAATAGATAACGAGTTTGAAATTTGAAAAAAGTTGATGTTTGAAGTTAAGTACAAAAGATGCTTCTTCAAAAAAATGCAAGCATGATTTGAAATATCAACAAAAGATATGCTTTACAATGTAAAATAATTTGCAATTTCAAGTAAAAATAAACATTGTAAAGATCATGCCTTGCTATCTAGTACATTTACGGAAGTTTGTAGAGAATCATGAAATTTAATCGGAACTTGAGTGCCTCCCTTGAATTGTATTTGCCGCCATGAACTTAAGTGTCCCTTGAGTGTAACACGGACTCGCATATGATTGTTTCCAAGTGTGGAAGTGTGGGTCGTCGACAGGGGCGGACCCACGTGGAGGCACACACGGGCACGTGCCCGGGTCAAAACAATTCCCGATTTCCACTGATGCCTGCTTGGATCACTCGTTCCTCCGTTATTTCCTTTCTGTGTCTCGCTTTAACGTGCCCTAATTTCTATTCTCCTGGACGAGTGGATGACACCGACGACCGACGAGACAAGAAGCGTCTGACGACGCCTACGTCTCCTTGGCTCTGGGCTCTGGAGGAGACGGCCACTCCTCCCGTCTTCTGCGATTGGCACTGGCAGAGCCTCCCGGCAACATGTATTCTTGTCTTGTCTCTTGAAAGACTTGAATCCTTCTACTTCTTAGTTGCTAAGTATAATGAGGACATAAAAAATTAGAATGAAATGAGGTGATGGAGAATTAGGCATTTTAGAATTAGGACATAAACTGAGCCCGACGACAATGAAACTTGGGGGAAAATTTCTCCATCACAAGAATCCTCTAACAGTCTTAACTCTGCTATTGTTGTTATATTAAAAATTTCTACATCTCTTACAATCACTCTACTTTCTAGTTTCTAAGAGTTATGGCATAGGATTAAATTTGGGGGGAAATGAGGAGTTGTTCGAATGTTCCAAACAAACATTTAAAGGGAGTAAACAATTGTTGTTAGCTTGTTTTACTGAATAGTCTGAATATTTTGTACTTCTTTAGCTCTTTCCTTAACTGATTGTTGTTGTTAGTTTGATTAATGCAATTTTCATATTTAAACATTCTTGTTTCTGATTCATTAATAGGTAGCAATTGTTGTTAAGCATGCTTGTTTAATTGAATATTTTATTAGTAATTTTCATTTTTATTTGTACAATGAACTTTGTAGTGGATTTCATTGTGTTGGATTTCCATATAATCTTTGGAAGTGAAACTCATATTATTAATGTGATTTTAATTGGGTTTCTTGTGATGGAGAATTTTTTTTTCAAAATACCAAATAAAAATATTTTACTTGGTGCTTGGGTCGGATGAAAATCCTGGGCCCGCCAATGGTCGTCGACCCTATGTCCGAGGCTCATACGGACTGCTGGTCATATGCGTATGATGGTGTACATCCATCAATCATGAGGAAAGTACCTCTCACGCCCTCTCCTGAACTGATCATCTAGTGGTTGGTACGTTCATTACATTATATCGTCCACTTGAGGCCACTAGTCTGATGCTTATTACAGATTTTAACCTTTTGTTTTTAGTCTAATTGCATTTAACATCTTTAGTGATTTTGTTCGTGCGTTAAGCTGTTATTTCATGCACTGATCTGTATGTCGAATTATGTTAATTTAATTGACAATTAATACGAATTCATATGCTACTGATGATTCAATTTCACGTGTCCTGTAATAAATTATTTGTCTTAATATAAATTCATGTGCTACTGATGATTCAATTTCACGTGTGTTCTGTAATAAATCATTTGTCTGTTGTTATTTTCGCACACTGATCTGAATGTCGAATTATGTTAATTTAATTAATATTTAATACGAATTCATATATTACTGATGATTCAATTTCATGTGGGTTCTATAATAAATCATTTGTCCGATATCATAAAATAAAAGGCTACGAGCATTGCGATTTCACATGTATTCTGGCACGACCTAATAAATAAATCTACAATAAATGATATGTGATGCAGGACAGACGTCACACCTGCCTGCCACCCTGCAGCCTGACGTCGCACCAGCCCAGGGGGCCCACCTTGGCGTCGCACCAAGGCATCTTTAATCAGGTCCGCGGCCCGTACACCCCAACCCATCCCCGACCCCACCACAGGGCCGATAGGTTGTTGAGGTCAGGGCTCGATCCCCCGACCTCCTTGATAAAGAGCTTTCAGGCAAGCTCTCATCACCAACTGATTAAAGACGCCTTGGTGCGACGCCAAGGTGGGCCCCCTGGATCGAGCCCTGGCCTCAACAACCTATCGGCCCTGTGGTGGGGTCGGGGATGGGTTGGGGTGTACGGGCCGCGGACCTGATTAAAGACGCCTTGGTGCGACGCCAAGGTGGCCCCCCTGGGCTGGTGCGACGCCAAGCTGCAGGGTGGCAGGCAGGTGTGACGTCTGTCCTGCATCATAAAAGTGCACTTTTTTGATGCAGGACGTCGGGGCCCGGCCGCACCCCGTGGCATCACACCAGCTAGCGGACCACGGCCAAGCACGCCTGCCAGAAGGACTGCAGTCCAGGCACCCCAACCCGTCTCCGCGCCTGTTCTCAGCACGACGGGTTGTTGAGGCTGGGGCTCGATCCCCAGACCTCCTTAATAAGAACCACTCCTAACAGGCCTTATCACCAACTGACCCGCGGCTCAGTTGGTGATGAGAGCTTGCTTGAAAGCTCTTTATCAAGGAGGTCGGGGGATCGAGCCCTGACCTCAACAACCTATCGGCCCTGTGGTGGGGTCGGGGATGGGTTGAGGTGTACCGGCCGCGGACCTGATTAAAGACGCCTTGGTGCGACGCCAAGGTGGGCCCCCTGGGCTGGTGCGACGCCAGGCTGCAGGGTGGCAGGCAGGTGTGACGTCTGTCCTGCATCATAAAAGTGCCACTTCCTCCGATTTTTCTCGCACGGGTTAGGTAAGCAATGAGCGGAAGGTGTTGGTATTTCCAAGGTGATCTCAAAGCAATCAACCAGTTAGTTTTACTGTCAACGCAATATGAGCCTATAAGGTCGCACATAAGAGTGTTGGAGAAGTTGGATGAAGGATTGTGTTGGCCTTACTTATATTGGATATGAGTGGAGGACCAATCCTGTAACTGATTGGAGTTGTGTCGAGAATGTCTCGATAAAACACATAGTACTCGACGTTGCGTCGAGATTGTCTCAACGCTGCGTCGAAATGTCAAGTAGTACTCGACGTTACGTCGAGATTGTCTCGACGTTACGTCGGTATTGACGATACAATTTGTACTCGACGTTGCGTCGAGATTGTCTCGACGTTACGTCGAATCGTATTGACGATACAATTTGTACTCGACGTTGCGTCGAGATTGTCTCGACGTTACATCGAATCGTATTGACGATACAATTTGTACTCGACATTGCGTCGAGATTGTCTCGACGTTGAATCGAATTGTCTCGACGATACATGTTGCACTCCAATTATGTCTCTGGTCTGCGGATAATGTGTTTTATGCCCTGAGTATAAAACAGGATGTGATTAGGTTTTCAATTGTGATAATCCCTTTTTGGTAAAAAAAAACCTATCTGAGCCGAATCAGAAGTGTTTCGCATAGGTCTCAACATTCCGCGAGATCATTGCCGCCGCCTCTCCTTGTCGTCGGATCTAGCAATTCGTGGGAGACGCAGAGGGCATTCTTCCTCCATCCCAGATCTTGTTGGACAAGAGTCGTGGGGTTCTCCTTCACTGTGTGCACTTCTATAAAGGTGTTGATCCATTTAAGTACTTGGAACTCAGAGTTCGTTTTGGAATCAAATCTAGGAGCATCTTGGTTGAGTGTTGACTCAATCCCTTTCAGGTATATTGCAATGTGTTGCTTCTCATTTTATTTCTTGATTCATGAAGTTGCAAGATCCGTGACTCTTTTGGGTTGTTCTTGTTTCTGTTTTTTCGCTGCGCACATATGATGTGTTGTTTAATAGAAAACCCAACAGTGATATCAAAGGGAGGTTCGCGATCAAATGCGTGTAAATCGGAAATTTAGAAGTGTTCTAATTGTCTTAGATTTTGAACGCGTGTGATTGCGTTGCGATTTTCATGTTTCAGAAATCGTTTCTCCTTTGCAGTAACCGTCCCTCAGAATCGTTTGTGAAACCAAATGTCTTAGATTTTAAATCTGACATTGAGAGACGAGCTTGTCTACTGCACAAGTGTAGTTGTTTTTGTCTGTGTCCAATGCATGTAAATCTGGAGGTTTAGAAGTGTTCTAAATACTCAGATTTAGTCCCTTTTATCAATGTGTTGATAATTTTATTTTTGTGCACATCTGTGATTTATTTGGTTTGTGAATGTTGTAATTCTGTGAATGTGCACATTGATTAATTGTTAATCGATTATCATAAAATCCCTTATTAAATATTAAGTATACGGATGCCTTCCGATGGATGACATTCTTCCTGCCTCGATCGATGAAGTGTGGGCCTGCCAAAGCAACGTGCATCAATCTATCTTGGTAAGGGTGCGAGCGGATAATTGTGATATCCCACTGTCGACATCGGGTCCAACTTAACTAGGTGACCTTAAAGGTTGAGTGCCTAGAGACATATGGTTGACATGCACCATATGATGAATGCGAATAAAGAGTTATTCACCAATTATACAAGAGTTGCATAATGATGCAATTGACAAGTGTTGTCTACCTAAATAACCGCATTATGAGAGGAACGCCAAAGTGAACTCATTGTGTTGGTGAAATACGGATCTTGTCCACTAAGAGAGTAGCTCGCTTAACCTCTCCGAATTGATATTAAGGGTTATCAATTTGAATAAAATAGTGGGAGTATTTAATAAAAGTTCTTATTAAATAAAATGTATTTTGAAATATAATACTGAAATTAATTTTGCATAATTTTGTATAACTTCCATGGCAAGTGAATCTCACTCCACCTTGTCCCTGAGAGCTATCCTTGAGAAGGACAAGCTCAATGGGACTAACTTCCTTGACTGGTATAGAAACCTGAGAATTGTTCTCAGGCAAGTGCGTAAGCTCCATATCTTGGAAGAGGATCCCCTCGAAGTGCCGACCGGGAATTCGTCCCGAGCCGACAAAGATGCTTACAAGAAGTATCAAGATGAATCCTTAGATGTTGAATGCCTCATGCTCACTACCATGAACTCTGAGCTTCAGAAGCAACATGAGAATATGTGTGGTTTTGAGATTATCGAGCACCTGAAGAAAATGTTCCAAGGCCAGGCTCGGCAAGAGAGGTTCGACATCTCGAAGGCTTTATTTCAGTGTAAAATGGGAGCTAGAGACCCAGTGGGAACTCATGTACTCAAGATGATTGAGTACATCGAGAACCTTCAGAGACCGGGGTTTCCTTTAAGCCAAGAGTTGGCTACAGATCTGATCCTGCAATCATTGCCGGACAGTTACGAGCAGTTTGTCTTGAACTACAACATGAATGAGATAGATAAGACACTGCCCGAGCTCCTAGGCATGCTAAGAACTGCCGAGAACAACATGAAGAAGACCAAGTCTGCTAGCCCCATATTGATGGTGCATAAAGGCAAGGGCAAGACCAAGGGATTCATGAAGACTAAGGTGGAACCTAAGTCTTGCCTTGATCCCAAATCTTCTGCACTGAAAAGGAAGGGATAACTAAGGAAGGAAACTGCCACCACTGCGGCGAGGCAGGGCATTGGAGGAGGAACTGTCCCCTCTACATCGAGGATCTGAAGAAGAAGAGAAGTATGACTTCCACTTCAGGTATATTTGTTATAGAAATAAACATGTTCTCTCATTCATCTTGGGTATTGGATACCGGATGTGGTTATCACATTTGTACGAATGTGCAAGAACTGTCAAGGAGAAGACTGCTGGATAAAGGAGAGGTAGACCTGCACGTTGGAAATGGAGCAAGAGTTGTTGCCGTTGCCGTAGGAGTGTACCGTCTTTCCTTACCCACTGGGCTTATTATAGAACTTGATAATTGTTATTTTGTTCCATCTATAACTAGAAACATCATTTCTATTTCATGTTTGGACATGAATGGTTTTTCTTTTATTATTAAGAACAATTGTTGTTCTATTTATAAGAATGATGTTTGTTATGACGTTGCTCAAATGTTTAATGACTTGTATGTTTTGAACATAAATCATCCAATCTATAACGTAGAAAATACCAAACGAATAAAAACTAATGACTTTAACCCTACTTATCTCTGGCATTGTCGTTTGGGCCATATAAATGAGAAACGCATATCCAATCTCCATAAAGTTGGACTATTGGACTCATTTGATTATGAATCATTTAAGAGATGCGAGTCATGTTTATTATGCAAGATGACAAAGAGCCCTTTCACTAGTTGTAGTGAGAGGGTTGATGATCTCTTGGGTATAATACATAGTGATGTATGCGGACCCATGAGTTCTATGGCTAGAGGTGGGTACTACTACTTCGTTATATTTACTAATGATTTCAGTAGATACAGATATATATATCTTATGAAGTGTAAATATGAAATCTGTGAAAAGTTCAAAGAGTTTAAGAATGAAATATAGAACCAACTGGGGAAAAGGATTAAGGCACTCCGATCTGATCTAGGTGGCGAATACCTGAGTCATGAGTTTTGTGATCATCTGAGAGAGTGTGATATTGTATCACAACTCACTCCGCCAAGAACGCCACAACATAATGATGTTTCTGAAAGGAGGAATCGTACCCTGTTAGACATGGTGCGATCGATGATGAGTCATGCAGATCTGCCCGTTTCCTTTTGGGGATTTGCTCTAGAGACTGCTGCTTTCACTTTAAATCACGCTCCAACGAAAACGGTTCTAAAGACACCATATGAGATATGGACTGTGAAGCGTCCTAGTATGTCTTTTTATTAAAATTTGGGGTTGTAAGACATACGTACGACGTCAAATGCCTGACAAGCTGGAACCCAAATCGGATAAATATTATCTAGTGGGGTATCCTAGGGAGACCAAAGAGTGTTATTTCTACCTGCCGTCTGAGGGCAAAGTGTTTGTCGCAAGGACTGACATCTTTTTGGAGACCAAAGAGTGATATTTCTACCTGCCGCCTGAGGGCAAAGTGTTTGTCGCAAGGATTGACATCTTTTTGGAGAAAGAGTTCTTATCCAGAAAGACTGCAAAGGTAGAACTTGAAGAAGTTCAAGAACCACAAACTGAAAGCGAACCTGAGTTGGAACCTGATCAAGGACTACAAGCAGTTGTAGCTTGAGAGCCTGCTCAAGAAACACAAGTCTTACATAGATCTGGTAGACCAAGATTTGAGCCTGAGAGATATAGATTTCTCATGTCTCAAATAGGTAATGTGTTGCTAATGGATCATGATGATGAGCCTGCAACCTACCAATAGGCTGCGAATGGACCAGACTCCGAGAAGTGGCTTGACGCTATAAAATTTGAAATGGACTCCATGTATGCAAACCAAGTTTGGACCTTGGTAGAACCGCCTGAAGGGGTACGACCCATAGGGTGCAAGTGGGTCTTCAAGAAGAAGACCGACATGGATGAGAATGTACAGACATTCAAAGGGCGATTAGTGGCTAAAGGTTTCAAGCAAATTCATGGTGTTGACTATAATGAGACTTTTTCCCCTGTCGATATGGTCAAGTCTATCGGAATTCTGCTTGCTATTGCTGCGTATTATGACTACGAGATCTGGCAAATGGTTGTCAAAACGGCTTTCTTAAATAGAAACCTCTTTGAGGAAGTGTATATGACACAGCCCGGGGGTTTTGAATCTCCAAATGAAGCCACTAAAATATGCAAGTTGAATCAATCCATTTATGTATTGAAACAAGCTTCTCGAAGTTGGAATCTGCGTTTTGATGAGAAAATCAAAGAGTTTGGTTTCATCAAGAACGAAGATGAGCCTTGTGTTTACAAGAGAATTAGTGAAAGCATAGTTGCCTTCCTGATCCTGTATGTAGATGGCATACTGACATACTGTTGATCGAGAATGACATTCCGACCCTGCAAGTTGTTAAGAACAACCTAGGGAACTGCTTTTCTATGAAAGACTTGGGCGAAACGACTTATATACTTGGTATTAAAATCTTTAGAGATAGATCAAAGAAGTTGTTGGGTTTGACCAAAAATACATACATTGAGAAGGTGTTGAAACGGTTCAGCATGCTTGAGTCCAAGAAGGGATTCTTACCTATGTCACATGGTGTGAGTCTTTCTAAGGACCAATGTCCTAAATCTTTGGAAGATAAGGACTGCATGAAGTTGATTCCATATGCTTCGGCAATTGGATCAATCATGTATGCAATGTTACGTACTCGACCCGATGTCTCCTATGCTTTGAGCATGACAAACAGGTATCAGTCTGATCCTGGTGATGGTCACTGGATAGCTGTCAACAATAAATAAGAATAGCTGTGAGAAAAACACAGTAGAATCAACACATTTGACTGAGCTTGTCGATTAGAGTTTCCTCTTCTTCTTCCTACTAGAATCCTAAAAAGACAAGGAAAAAGAACTGCTCTCCTTCAGAACAGGAAACTGAAGGCTGCTCTTCATCAACATCTTATAACAGCAAGAATACAAGGATAATACAGTCAAAAGGATCTGAAGCAAATAACCCTTGCAAATCATCACCATCATAAGCAATGGTTCATCATTAACAGATCCAGCAAAAGGAAAAAACAGAAGCTGAAGGCTTCAATAGAATTCTGAGAACAGAATTCTTCTTCATACTTCTTCCTCTTCCTTCACCTTTCCTTCATCTGTAAAAGAGTTTTAAGAATCCCTCTTCCAAAGGATTCAGTGGTTCAAGATCTCCTTATCAAAAGATCTGTGGTTCAAGATCTCCTTATCAAAAGATCCGTGGTTCAAGTTCTCCTTATCAAAAGATCTTTGGTTCAAGAGTCTCCTTATCAAAAGATCTTTGGTTCAATAGTCTCCTTATTAAAAGACTTAGGCACAGGCTGTGCATCCCTACCAGGTGGTAGAAGAGAGGACTACCCACATTTTGGGGAACCTCTATACATTCTTGTGTCTTCTGTGTTGTGCCTTTTCTGTGCTATCCCCTTATTTATTGCTTACTGTTTCTTTGTTTTTTATAATTACTGCACATTATTTATTCTAGATCTTGGTATTGTTGAAGCATAATTTCTTAGGGGTTTTATTGTATGCACAAGTAGGATAGAAATATTTTAAATCTCTATTCACCCCCCTCTAGAGGATTCTCAGAGGCACTGTTACGCCCCCGGACGAGGCGAGGCTATTTGGGCAACGTTACAAGCGACGGCCAAGGCGTATTAAAGGCGACAACGGGGCTGAACCAATTGGTTCAGCCCCCTCTTCTTAAAAAGATCGTCCCAAGGGGGTTGAACCGCATTTGGTTCAACCCCATAGGGGCCGGCCGGCCCCCTTGGTTGGCCGGCCTTGGGTCCGGGGTTATATATAACCCGGACCCCTCTCTATCAAGGTTATGCAAGATTATTCCAAGGTATTTTCTTTTTCCTCTCCCTCTTGTCTTTCAAACCCTAGCCGTCTTCTCTCTTAGTCTTCTTCTAGATTTCTTCTCGTTTTCTAGTTCGTTCTTAACATTTGGTATCAGAGGATTCCTTCCTCCATCATGGTGACTACACGCTTGCAAGACGAGAATGGCCGTTTGGAAACCCTAGAGGAGAATATGGTGGGGCTTACCGATTCGGTGGCCGCCATCGAAGAAAACGTCAAAACCTCCGCTCAAAGGTTGGAAGAGCGAATCGATGGGCGCTTGAACGATATCATGGCCCTATTGGCGCAAAATTTGAAGGGGAAGGCGGTGGCGGAGGAGGACCCGGGCGGATCTACTGGAATGAGGCCGGAATTAGCCCGGAATGGCGGATCGGGTGCGGGTAGCGCCGGATCGGGCGTTGGAGGGGTCGGATCGGGCTTTGACGGCTGCGGATTGGTTGGATCGGGGGCGGCGAACGCCGTGGGGCTCGGATCTGCCACCGGCGGCAGCGGCTGGGCCGGACCAGGGGCGGCGAACACCGGAAGGACCGGTTCTGGCGCGGCAGGCTACGGAGGGGGCGGACCTTCAGCAGGCGGCTACGGCGGGGTCGGAATGGGAGCAGCGGCTTCCGTGGGTCTCGGATCTGGAGTGGCGAGCCACGAGGTGGCCAGAATGGGCTCGGGTGGCTTCGGCATGGCCGGGGGTGGCGTCGGAATGGCGGAACCTTTTCCGGCAAGCGTGGTGAGGGCTGTATTTGTGCCGGCAAGTATGGGGATGGCCGGCAATGGTGGAAGTGGTATTGATGGAAGGGGTGGGGCTTTTACCGAGCACGTTCCTTGGAGGCAAGGTCGGGAGGGGTTGTTACCTCCACCGATGGGACGAGGGCAGCCACCCGGCTTGGTGAGAGGGGTGCAGTGGGGAGAAAGGGTACCTCTCCATCACGGTGCTCCGATGGTGGAACAGTTCCAACAGTTCCCAGGCATGGCGGGGGGACGCGCTGATCCAGGAAGGCAAGAGACCGGGTGGCGTGGACAGGCCGGCTACAGGCCGTACATGCCTCCAAAATTGACTCGGATGAATTTCCCTCGGTACAATGGGGGCGACGCTTTGGAATGGGTACAAAAAGCTGAGTTGTTTTTCAGCTATCAGGAGGTGCCGGAAGCTCAGTGGGTGCAGATTGCATCCTTCCATCTGGAGGATGACGCTTTTCAGTGGACACAGTGGTTTCTGCGGGGACGGGATTATGTGCCGTGGGAGGAATTTGTTGAAGGCTTCACGGCCCGGTTCGGGCCTCTTGAATTTGAGGACTTTGAGGCTCTTTTGCAGAAGCTACGTCAAAGAGGTACAGTGATGGAGTACAGGACGGAATTTGAGAAGTTGACAAACCGGGTGCAATGGGAAGAGAAGACACTCCTCAGCTGTTTTGTATCAGGACTGAAGGAACACTTACGCGATGAGGTTCATGCCTACATGCCCCGTAGTCTGAACCACGCGATCAGTTTGGCGCGCATCCAAGAAGAACGGTTTAACAGGCAACGAGCCCGCAGTATAGCGAAGCATATTACGACATCGACCGCTCCCAGGAGGGACCCTCCAGTGGCCGGCCGACCGACGGTGACACGATTGTCTTGGAACGAGTTACAAGCAAGGAAGGAGAAGGGCCTTTGCTTTAATTGTGACGAGAAATTCACGCCAGGTCACAAGTGCCAAAAGGTTCAGGTCTTTATGTTGCACCAGGAGGATCAGCTTGAGGGGGACGTGTGTCAGGAGGAGGAGTTGGAGTCTGAGGGGGACTTAGACTTGACGGAGTTGGGTGTGTTCATACATGCCATGGAAGGGTGCAATCCCCCTCCCCTCACTATGCGGCTGGCGGGACGGATTCGGCAGGAGAGGGTGACTATTCTGGTCGACAGCGGGAGTACTCACAATTTTATTCACCCAGATGTGGCACAGAAGGTGGGGCACGTGATAGATACAGGAGCTGCGTTCCAGGTTATGGTCGCGGACGACAGCAAATTACAGTGCCAGGGCGTGCTGAAGGCGGTGGAGCTTCAAATGCAGGGCTATGTGGGGTGCACGGATGTCTATCTCTTACCGATCCGGGGCTCAGATATGGTGCTGGGAGTGCAGTGGTTGCAGCAGTTGAGGAGGGTTACTTTTGATTGGGACCAGATGACGATGGAGTTTTTGCAAGGGCAGCGACAGTTCTGTTTGAAAGGGCTCCGATCTTCTCCGGTCAAAGAGATTTCCCTTCGTAGCTTACAGCAGCTTGAGAAGTCCATTAGTCTGATGGCAGTTCTATTGGGAGTGAGGTCTGATGAGGAAGGACCGACTGAGGTCCCTGCCTAGATGCGTGCGTTGGTCGAGGAGTATGATGACATCTTTCAGGAGCCGAGTACACTTCCGCCGTCACGATTCCGTGATCATCAGATTGTGCTAAAGACCGGGGCGGAACCGCCCAATATTCGTCCCTACAGATATCCCCACATGCAGAAAGCGGAGATCGAGCGCAGTGTGAAGGAAATGCTTGATGCAGGTTGTTGGAACCCGGATATCGGTCCAACTGTTCGAGACTTGGGGGTGACCAAAGGCTACTCGTTTAGTGATCGACCCACGTGAGACATGGTGATAAGAAGCTAGAGAGCATGCAAAACCACTCCAACCTGCCTATAAACAAGACCCGCATGCTGCAGCGAGGAGGTCCCGTCACATACTCGGAAGTCTATAGGAACTTCCCCTCCTAAAGCCAATGCTGAGCTTGGCACAAAAGAGGCAGGCAAGGTACTCGCCCACCATAGGAGGGGGGGGGGGGGGGGGTGAAGGTGCCTTCTACTTGTGCCTTGGGGTCCTATTTATAGGCAAATCCAAATGGACTGCGGATAACTGCTCCCGCCTTCTGAAATGGGCTGCGGATAGCCATTGCCGCCTTTTGACGGGGTGAAAATCTGTACTCGCCCCAGGTGGGGGAGGTCTTCTGTACTCGCCCAGGTGGGGGAGGTCTTGTGTACTCGCCCAGGTGGGGGAGGTCTTCTGTACTCGCCCAGGTGGGGGAGGTCTTGTGTACTCGCCCAGGTGGGGGAGGTCTTCTGTACTCGCCCAGGTGGGGGAGGTCTTCTGTACTCGCCCAGGTGGGGGAGGTCTTCTGTACTCGCCCAGGTGGGGGAGGTCTTCTGTACTCGCCCAGGTGGGGGAGGTCTTCTGTGTTGTCCTCGTGCATTTCTGATCTCGACGAATTACGGGTTATACACAATCCCCGCTTTTTTCGAACTCGATACGAGCTCGGAAAAACAATGTAGGACCCGTGGTTCGGAGAGATGGGCACTAGATGATATGTCACTTAGTATCCCTCTCAAGCCCTTCGCTAGCTGAGCAAATTCAACTAAAATAGATGGAGAAGAGTCGACACCCTCCAGGTGCAAGGCTCAACTGAAGGTAGAGAAGAGTTGACACCTTCCAGGAGCGAGGCTCAACTGGAGGTGGAGAAGATTAGACACCCTCCAGGCTATTCGCTAGACGAGCGAGCTCAACTGGAGGTGGAGAAGATTAGAAACCCTCCAAGAGCGAGGCTCAACTGGAGGTGGAGAAGATTCGACACCCTCCAGGCCATTCGCTAGACGAGCGAGCTCAACTGGAGGTGGAGAAGAGACGACACACTCCAGGCCAATCGCTAGACGAGCGAGCTCAACTGGAGGTGGAGAAGAGACGATACCCTCCAAGCCATTCGTTAGACGAGCGAGCTCAACTGGAGGTGGAGAAGAGACGACACCCTCCAGGCCATTCGCTAGACGAGCGAGCTCAACTGGAGGTGGAGAAGAGACGACACCCTCCAGGCCATTCGCTAGACGAGCGAGCTCAACTGGAGGTGGAGAAGATTTGACACCCTCCAGGCCATTCGCTAGACGAGCGAGCTCAACTGGAGGTGGAGAAGAGACGACACCCTCCAGGCCATTCGCTAGACGAGCGAGCTCAACTGGAGGTGGAGAAGAGACGACACCTTCCAGGCCATTCGCTAGACGAGCGAGCTCAACTGGAGGTGGAGAAGAGTCGACACCTTCCAGGAGCGAGGCTCAACTGGAGGTGGTGAAGATTAGAAACCCTCCAGGCCATTCGCTAAACAAGCGAGCTCAACTGGAGGTGGAGAAGATTTGACACCCTCCAGGCCATTCGCTAGACGAGCGAGCTCAACTAGAGGTGGAGAAGAGACGACACCCTCCAGGCCAATCGCTAGACGAGCGAGCTCAACTGGAGGTGGAGAAGAGACGACACCTTCCAGGCCATTCGCTAGACGAGCGAGCTCAACTGGAGGTGAAGAAGAGTCGACACCTTCCAGGAGCGAGGCTCAACTAGAGGTGGTGAAGATTAGAAACCCTCCAGGCCATTCGCTAAACAAGCGAGCTCAACTGGAGGTGGAGAAGAGACGACACCCTCCAGGCCATTCGCTAGACGAGCGAGCTCAACTGGAGGTGGAGAAGAGACGACACACTCCAGGCCATTCGCTAGACGAGCGAGCTCAACTGGAGGTGGAGAAGAGACGACACCTTCCAGGCCATTCGCTAGACGAGCGAGCTCAACTGGAGGTGGAGAAGAGACAACGCCTTCCAGGCCATTCGCTAGACGAGCGAGCTCAACTGGAGGTGGAGAAGATTTGACACTCTCCAGGCCATTCGCTAGACGAGCGAGCTAAACTGGAGGTGGAGAAGAGACGACACCCTCCAGGCCATTCGCTAGACGAGCGAGCTCAACTGGAGGTGGAGAAGAGACGACACCCTCCAGGCCATTCGCTAGACGAGCGAGCTCAACTGGAGGTGGAGAAGAGACGACACCCTCCAGGCCATTCGCTAGACGAGCGAGCTCAACTGGAGGTGGATAAGATTAGAAACCCTCCAAGAGCGAGGCTCAACTGGAGGTGGAGAAGATTCGACACCCTCCAGGCCATTCGCTAGACAAGCGAGCTCAACTGGAGGTGGAGAAGAGACGACACACTCCAGGCCAATCGCTAGACGAGCGAGCTCAACTGGAGGTGGAGAAGAGACGACACCTTCTAGGCCATTCGCTAGACGAGCGAGCTCAACTTGAGGTGGAAAAGATTAAACTCCCTCCAGGCCATTCGCTAGACGAGCGAGCTCAACTGGGGGTGGGGGTGCCAAACATTTTAGGCTGCCTGCAGGAGAGGACATTCATCTCACTCAAGGGGGCAAGTAGCCGGTATGCAGGAGAGGAGCTCGTGCAGTGACCTGGTCTACGACAACACTCTGCTCGAATATTTCAACTCACTCGAGGGGGCAAGTAGCCAGCCTGCAGGGGAGGAGCCCAGTGCTACGGCCTGGTCTACGGCAATAACACATCTCGATGACTTCAACTCACTCGAGGGGGAAAGTAGCCGGTATGCAGGAGAGGAGCTCATGCAGTGACATGGTCTACGACAACAACACATCTCGATGACTTCAACTCACTCGAGGGGGCAAGTAGCCGGTATGCAGGAGAGGAGCTCGTACAGTGACCTGGCCTACGACAACAACACATCTCGAGGACTTCAACTCACTCGAGGGGGCAAGTAGCCGGTATGCAGGAGAGGAGCTCGTGCAGTGACCTGGTCTACGGCAACAACACATCTTGAGGACTTCAACTCACTCGAGGGGGCAAGTGGCCGGTATGCAGGAGAGGAGCTCGTGCAGTGACCACGGCAACAACACATCTCGAGGACTTCAACTCACTCGAGGGGGCAAGTAGCCGGTATGCAGGAGAGGAGTTCGTGCAGTGACCTGATCTACGACAACAACACATCTCGAGGACTTCGACTCACTCGAGGGGGCAAGTAGCCGGTATGCAGGAGAGGAGCTCGTGCAGTGACCTGACCTACGACAACAACACATCTCGAGGACTTCAACTTACTTAGAGTACCTGAGAATATAGTTCCACTCTCTCCCCTAGTAACTAGTGCACGGGCAAAGAGAGTCGGTACTCGAGGGGCAGATCGGCCAACATTCGAGGGGGGAGCTGATCTCGGCCGGTAATGCAGAGGCTTGGACTTAGGATGGCGCACTGAACCCGAGACGTCATCTCATTGTTCGACCAAAAGTTTCAAGGGGAGAGGTGAGATCACACATCCTAAAATGCTTTTGAATATATCATACTACTTCGAGTGGATACCCGATCTAATTCTTAAGAGTTTTGCAATAGATAGATCAATATTGTTATATGTAGTGAATAACAAGAAGAAGAATGAGTTTTGCGTGACCTGATTCATGATGACTTTTCCTCGCCAAAGTGAGTTATGAATAATTGTCCTTTGAGTTTTCATCAGAAAGTATAAGCTGTTGAATAAGATCATCCCCAATAAGAACACCCATCGCGAGTAAGCATTCGCCGAATATAGATTTCTTCTGAATCTTGTAGAGATGAGTAGTTGAATACATTCTCGCGAGTAGGAACTCGCGGAACCAAAGAGAATACCATGAAAATATGAACTCGCTGAGTATCAGCTCTCAAGATAGAACTAAAGAGAACACCATAGTTGCTGAAGTGATGACCTCGCGAGTACGGACTCACGGAATTAATAGACCACCATAGTTGCTGAAGTGATGACCTCGCGAGTACGGACTCGCGGAATTAATAGAACACCATAGTTGCTGAAGTGATGACCTCGCGAATACGGACTCGCGGAATTAATAGAACACCATAGTTGCTGAAGTGATGACCTCGCGAGTAAGGACTCACGGGATTAAGAGAACACCATATCTCGCAAGTTGAATTCGCGGAATAAAGTAGAAAGGGCTTGTGAAATATACTCTCTACCATGACCCTGTCATATGGATCCCTCTGTGACAGTTGTCATAGTGGTCAAGATGTCAAAGTAACACTATCTGCAAATCAGGTGAAAGCACTCAGGGGTTTTACCAAAGCACCCATGAGTGTTAATATGTACTACGTATGAAAATGTGTTAGCAATAAAAAGATGTGAAAACGAGGGCAATACTAGTGTCACCCTTGACCTTATGACCCCCTACGCAGAGTTGTCGGGGGTTCCGCGCCCCAGGAACTTTTTTATTTTCTATGCTCCAACTCGCCTGAAATCACTCCTCAAGGCTCACCGTGAGGTCTCACTAAAGTTTCTTACTCCGGTCACAGTCCACGCTCACCGCACCAAAAATGTTGGAACCCGGATATCGGTCCAACTGTTCGAGACTTGGGGGTGACCAAAGGCTACTCGTTTAGTGATCGACCCACGTGAGACATGGTGATAAGAAGCCAGAGAGCATGCAAAATCACTCCAACCTGCCTATAAACAAGACCCGCATGCTGCAGCGAGGAGGTCCCGCCACATACCCGTAAGTCTATAGGAACTTCCCCTCCTAAAGCCAATGCTGAGCTTGGCACAAGAGAGGCAGGCAAGGTACTCTCCCAGGTGGGGGAGGTCTTCTGTACTCGCCCAGGTGGGGGAGGTCTTCTGTACTCGCCCAGGTGGGGGGGGGGGGGGGTCTTCTGTACTCGCCCAGGTGGGGGAGGTCTTCTGTACTCGCCCAGGTGGGGGAGTTCTTCTGTACTCGCCCAGGTGGGGGAGGTCTTCTGTACTCGCCCAGGTGGGGGAGGTCTTCTGTACTCGCCCAGGTGGGGGAGGTCTTCTGTACTCGCCCAGGTGGGGGAGGTCTTCTGTACTCGCCCAGGTGGGGGAGGTCTTCTGTACTCGCCCAGGTGGGGGAGGTCTTCTGTGTTGTCCTCGTGCATTTCTGATCTCGACGAATTACGGGTTATACACAGGTATCATACGCCCTAGTACCAGTTCCTTTTCGGCACCGATCATTTTGGTTAAAAAGGACGGATCCTGGCGATTTTGTGTGGATTACCGTGCCTTGAACATCGTTACTGTGAAGGACAAGTTTCCGATTCCCGTGATTGAGGAGCTGTTGGACGAGTTGAATGGAGCGAATCGGTTCACGAAGTTGGATTTGCGATCTGGCTATTATCAGATTCTTATGAACGGGGAGGACGTTCATAAGACAGCTTTCAGGACTCATGACGGCCACTACGAGTTCTTAGTGATGGCGAATGGGTTGACAGGTGGACCGTCTACTTTTCAGGCCAACATGAACGAGATCTTTCGCCCACTTCTGCGGCACTTCGTCTTGATCTTCTTTGATGACATTCTGATCTACAGCGCCACGTGGGAGGATCATTTACGTTATGTGGCTCAGGTCTTTTCTATTCTTCGACACCACAAGCTATATGCTAAGAGGTCCAAGTGTTCTTTTGGACAACAGGAAGTGGAGTACTTGGGGCATCTGGTTTCAGCTGAAGGGGTGAAGGCCGACCCCCGGAAGATCGAGAGTATGATTTCTTGGCCACGGCCTCAGACCATTCGGGCGCTGCGGGGGTTCTTGGGCCTCACTGGTTACTACCAGCGCTTTGTACGGGATTATGGGAAGATTGCTTGGCCACTTACACAACTGCTACAGAAGGATGCCTTCTCGTGGCAGGATGAGGCAGAGACCGCTTTTCAGGCGCTGAAGCGAGCGATGACGACGACTCCAGTGCTGGCACTTCCGGATTTCTCTAAGGAGTTTGTGGTGGAGACGGATGCCTCGGGAGTGGGACTGGGTGCGGTCTTGATGCAGGACGGACGTCCGATCGCCTTCTACAGTAAGGCTTTGGCCCCACAGACGCTAGGGCTTTCGGTGTATGAAAAGGAAATGTTGGCCGTTGTTCATGCGGTGGCTTTATGGCGCCCATACCTGCTGGGACGTCATTTTAAAATACGGACAGATCATCAGAGCTTGAAACATTTTCTGGAGCAGCGGATCTCTTCTCCCCTTCAACAGAAGTGGGTCACAAAGTTGTTGGGATATGATTATGAGATTGTGTATCGTCCTGGGAAGGACAATCGGGTGGCTGACGCCCTCTCCCGCTTACCTGAGGGTGCCTTGGCGCATATTTCTATGCCACAGTTGGAATCGTTGGATGAGATTCAAGACGAGGTGCAGCGAGATCCCGAGTTACAGGCTATTGTGGAGGACCTGCGGCAGGCTCGCGAGGCAGCCCCAGGTTATCACTTACAAAATGATCGGCTATATTATCAGGGACGCGTGGTCATTCCTGCTCAGTCAGCTTGGAGGGCAGTGATGATGCATGAGTTCCATTCGTCGCCGACGGGAGGTCACGCCGGCATTCTTCGCACTCCCCAGCGGGCCTGGGCAAATGTATTTTGGAAGGGGATGCGCCGCGACATTCAGGACTTTGTGCAGAAATGTGATGTGTGCCAGAGGCAGAAATATGAGACTACTTCTCCAGCCGGGCTACTCACCCCCTTGGAGATTCTGCATCAGATCTGGGATACGGTTTCTATGGACTTCATCGATGGGTTGCCAAAGTCGAAGGGTAAAACAGTTATCATGGTCGTGGTGGACAAGTTGTTCAAGTATGGGCACTTTCTTGCTCTGAGCCACCCTTACACCGGCGAGTCTGTGGCGGCTTTGTTTGTTCGAGAGGTTGTTCGATTACATGGGATTCCCCGGGCGATCATTTCCGATCGGGACCCTACATTTGTTGGTAGATTTTGGAAGGAACTCTTTCGATTGCAAGGGACTTCCTTACGTTTCAGCACGGCTCACCGTCCTCAGACCGATGGACAAACGGAGGTCTTAAATCGAGGCGTGGAAACTTACCTGCGTTGCTTTGTCATGGATGAGCCGAGGACGTGGACCAACTGGCTACATTGGGCGGAGTACTGCTTCAACACTTCGTATCACTCAGCTAGCAAGCTCACTCCTTTTGAGGTCGTGTATGGTCGACCACCTCCTTCATTGAGCAGTTATGAACCAGGCAGCACCGCGGTGGCAGCAGTGGATAGAGCACTCCGTGATCGTGACCGGACCCTCGCCACCTTGCGCGAGAATCTTCGAACGGCACAGGATCGTATGAAGGCACAGGCAGATCGGCATAGGACTGAGAGAGAGTTTCTGGTGGGGGAGGAGGTTTTCCTCAAACTTCGCCCTTATCGGCAGTTGTCTGTGGCGCAGAGGACCAATCAGAAGCTGGCACCCCGTTACTATGGGCCGTTTCGGATCACGCGGCGGGTCGGGCCAGTTGCTTATACGTTGGCTTTACCCGAGGGTTCGAGGATTCATCCTACCTTTCATGTCTCGTTGTTAAAGCGGAAGCTTGGTGATGCTGTTCAAGTCTTTCCCGTTCTGCCCGAGGCTACTAGTGGAGGCGAACTGCGCCCTATTCCGGAAGATATACTGTTGATCAAGTGGAAACGACGGGGCACGACGTACTGTCCAGAGCTGTTGGTCAAATGGAAGGATCTCTCAGCGGAGCACAATACTTGGGTGGATTTGCTGGAGTTTCAGGAGCTTTACCCCGATTACCACCTTGAGGACAAGCTGGCTTTTGATGGGAAAGGGAATGTTACGCCCCCAGACGAGGCGAGGCTATTTGGGCAACGTTACAAGCGACGGCCAAGGCGTATTAAAGGCGACAACGGGGCTGCCTCTTCTTAAAAAGATCGTCCCAAGGGGGTTGAACCGCATTTGGTTCAACCCCATAGGGGCCGGTCGGCCCCCTTGGTTGGCCGGCCTTGGGTCCGGGGTTATATATAACCCGGACCCCTCTCTATCAAGGTTATGCAAGATTATTCCAAGGTATTTTCTTTTTCCTCTCCCTCTTGTCTTTCAAACCCTAGCCGTCTTCTCTCTTAGTCTTCTTCTAGATTTCTTCTCGTTCTCTAGTTCGTTCTTAACAGGCACACTGTGCACTTTCAATTGGTATCAGAGCTAGATTGATCATTAAAAAGGTTAACACCTTGATCAAAAAGGCCTCCTACTCTTATTTCTTTACAATAAAGTTATTTCATTAAGAAAATGAGTTCTAAGGATTATGCCTCAACTAGACCACCAGTGTGTAATCTGAATAAGTTTACACTCTGGAAAGCCAGAATAAAACTTTACATAAACTCTATTGATGAAGACATCTTTGATGTCATAATTTCAGGTCCACCAACTCCATACAAGAAAGATGCCAGTGAGACTTCAACTCAGGAACCTGTGCCCAGGGCTGAGTGGACTGAAACAGAGAAAAAGCAGAAGTCATGTGATGCCAAAGCTATGAATATTCTGGTCTCCACAATGTCAGATGACATTTTCCAGAAAGTTGCTGACTGTCAGTCAACTTAAAAAATCTGGGAGTCACTTTTCAGACTTGTAGAAGGAAGTGCCGATGAAAGAAAGGACAAGAAGTCCCTTCTCATATCCCAGTATGAGAACTTTCAGAAGAAAGCTGAAGAAACAGTTGCTGATATGTATGACAGATTCAGCCTTATCATTAATGAGCTCAGAGGCTTGGACAAGGAGATATCATTGACTGAAATTAATGATAAAATTCTCATGTGCTTCCCAAACTCATAAGATTCAAGGATCTGGGCCATCAGAGAGTCCAGATGCCATAGAGAAATCTCTACCGAGGCTTTGCTAGGAAAGCTAAAGTCATATGAGATGCTTCTTAAGAACAGAGCTGAATTAGAGGAAAATGAGTCAACCCCAACTCCTATCCAAAGGAGCCTTGCTCTGAAAGCTACTGAAGGAGAGACCTCCACTCCTGAAGATGAAATGTTCAGTCTCCTAGCAAGGAGATTCAGAAAATGGGTGAAGACAGAAGACTCAAGGAGAAGAGAGAGGAGCTCAATGCCTAGATATGACAAGACTCCAAAGAAAGTGGTGATATGCTACTCCTACAACAAGCCAGGGCACATAGCTCCTGAGTGCCCACAAGAACAAAGGGTCGGGAGCAGCAACAAGGATGAAAAGAAGAAGAAGAAGTCTTTCAAGGGGAAAGACAAGAAGAAAGCCAAGGGTTTCATTGCTGAAACCTGAAGTGACTCTGAAGCAGAGTTAAACTCCTCATCTGAGAGTGATGATGAAGCAGAAGCAGAAGCAGCTTGCATGATGGCCTTGGGGATGTCTTCTGATGATGAAGAAGAACAGGTATCAATGTTTGATGAATTTGATTTTAATTCTGATGATTTCAAAAATTGCTTTAAAGAATTTTGCAAGGATTTCCTCAATATACAAAAAGAAGTAGAAACAGTTAGGTTAGAACTAGACAACCTAAAACAAGATGAATTATATCTAAGAAATCAAGATTTAACAAATGAAATTGATAATAAAGAATCAGAATTAATTGAAATTAGAAAAGAAAATCTAAAGCTAAAAGAAAAGCTAACAAGGGCAAAGGCCTTTGATGACTTACTCAATGGGAGGAGTCAAAAGCTCAGAGACATCACACAATATCTCTCCATGAGATTTAATCACCTAGGGTTAGGAGCAGAGTCATCCACTAGCACAGAAACCCCTAGGAAACCTGCCTGGAAAAATCCAGTTAGCTTCATTAGACCTAGTGACTATAAATCCTGTGAGGACAGTGCAAAAACTAAGGATAAGGAAACTAATAAATCAAAGAAAATAGCTAGAGGTAATGAAGCAAGTCTTAACAAAGAAAAGAAATCCTAAGGGAAAAGTAATGCAGAGAAACTAATCAATCAAAAGGCTAAAGCCAAACCTAGGGTAATAAGACACTCTGCTGATCTTTTATATTTAGATACATTCTATACACATTTTAAGTATCAAAATAATAAACATAGGTTTGAGAAACCCATTCCTTATCATCCAAAAGGGTATTATGAAAGACCTTTCTATTCTTTCATTGAACCCTACAATGGTAAAAACAAAGGGCCCAAGGTAACCTAGGTTCCTTCTAATGTTTGAAATTACCTGTGCAGGGTAAGACATGGTCCTACCCAAGAGATGGTGAAAAAGGAAGGAAGAACTAACTTCAATCAAGGGAGTTATTTCTCTTTGAAATTTCCTTGTTATCTTTATAGTTCATAAAATTAATAGCATAAACACTATTTTCAATAAATATCATTGCTGGGAAAAACAGCAAGAATTTTCTAAGAAAATAGAGCTATTTATTCAGAGTTGCGTCGAATAGAGTTCGACGTATCGTCGGGTTCTACTCGACGCAAGCGCTAAAAGCCAATCATAGTGGATGATACGAATGCTCTTCGACGCAGTGTCAAGTTCATATCGACGCATGCGTCGACTTAATGACCGCTGATCAAATTCGTGGTTGCGTCGATTATGAATCGACACAACGTCGATATCCCTGCGTCGACTTAAGAATCTCAAAGTCGCGTCGGATGACTCGACGTAACGTCGATATAGCAGCGTGCACAAAACTGTTTTCTAGAAGCACCCTCGACATATTTTTGCGCGCTAAATAATATTTATATATCGACGGTGCTACAATTTAAACCCTAAGTTGCGGCGATTCATCTTCTTTTAAGCGATTTCAGCGTCGAAGCATTTACGCTTTCGAATTTTCCTCTCCCTGCTCTCTTGCTCCTTTCTTCTTCAACTCTTTTTCATCCGTCTCTCTTTCTCTCTCTCTCCTCTTATCTGTTTGCAGGTATCTCGAAATCAATGGCTTCTCCAAAGATTAAATCAGGCTTTGATGTGGATGTAGACTCCTTCAATGCGGCTGCGGTTAGTTTCAAAGCCATTCTTGGCTTATTTTAGGCAGCTGAGCTAACAAAGGTGATTTCCACCAGGAGCAAGATACTTGATATAGAGCTGACAGAATTCAAGGAGAGTGTGCAGATAGGAGATGATGGTTCCCTTAATGGGAAGTTTCTGAAACGGATATACACATCACAGAGGAGCTGCTAAATGAGACATTTGATCTTACAACGGGAAATGACTCAGATGAACTAACGGGGGAAGAAATCAAAAGGGTCCTAGAGATAATGCAGTTCAAGAGAGAAAAGGCTATCAATCTGAAGAAGATTGATCTTGGAGAAGAGTATAGGTTCCTTGCTGACATAGGAGGGAAGGTGCTGCTATGTAAGATCTCAGTTCATGATGCCATTCCAAAGCAGCAGCTGCAAATCATGGGCATTCTCGTCCTGCAGAAGAAGATAAACTGGGGGAGATGTCTCCTGAGAATGATTGGGCACAAATATGCCCACAAAGAAAATGCTTACATGAGGATTATGAGCCAGGTGCTCTTCCATCATTATCCAGGGGTGTGCAAATCAAAAGGAGTGCCCATTCCTCCATGTAAAAGGATGAATATAGGTATATTCTCCAAGTGGACCAGACAAATTCTGAAGCCTGGTCAGTCTGCACATTCTCCTCCTCCCTCTCCAACTCAACATAACACTATACCAGATCCCCAAAAGGATGTCATTCCAGAACAGGAACCTGCTGCAGCATCACAAGAAGCTATTCCAGATGATACTACAGTCCCAGAGCCAACACCTCAATATCTTATCCACCAACAACCACAACAACAACCATCCATACCACTTCCAAACAACCAATCTGTTCCATCTCCACCACCAACCTATATTTCTCCATAAACCTACCAAACCATTTCCCCTGCCTATCAGGATCCTTCTAATCAGAATGAGAACCTCCCACTTCCACCTCCACCTGCCCTTACCTCTTATCCTACACCTTCCTTTAACATTGAGTAAGCAATATCCAAAGCTGTAGGGATGACTTCAAGCACCTTTGTAGACCTACTGGCTAGCCAAGCCAGAAGATTTGAAAAGAAGTACTCACAGATGGAGTCTGAACTACTAGATTCAAAGAGGTCCCTTCAAGGTCTCAAAGAATTCATGCCTTCCTCCTTAGTAACAAAGGATTTCTTAACCTCTCTTCCCAGCAAGGTTAAGAAGGGGGAGAAAATTCAGGAGGAGGAAGGACCTACTCTAGAGATTAGTGTCCATGCCAGAGGGAATGATGTTGAAGCCCCTGATAAAATTACTACATTCCAAAATGTTCAGGGGGAGCCAGCTGATCAGGGGGAGCTGGTTGAAAAAGATATGGAAGAGGTACATCAATACCTAACAAATGTCCAGAGGGAGTCTCAAGTAGAATCTCCAGAGAATCAAGGGGAACCAGCTGCAGAAAATCAGGGGGAGCTTCCTAGAACACCTCAAGAACCAGCCCAAAAGCCAGCTGGAGAAATGATTGATGTAGGTACAGCAGTGGTCCAGGGGGAGCTCCATGATGATCATTTGCTGAATGATGTGGCCAAGATTGCCAAGGAAGTTGTTCATAGTGCTGAGCTGAATGCACAGATTCAGGGGGAGCTTCCCAAGGACAATGTTGCTGAAGAAGATGATGAGCCTCTGAACTTTGCTCAAAGGAAGATAATTCCAAAGGAGTTTTCAAGAAAAAGGAAAACCCCTGAGAAGGAGCAATGAAACTCAGGTAATTCTGTTATACTGTCTAAAGAGAAACAAAAAGGGAAGGTGGTGTGCTGAACATTAAAATACACTTGACAATGTATAAAATATTTTGTGATCTCAGTCTGACATACTGTAAATGTCTATGTTGCCTTGTATATATCTCTGTTTATGCAAAAGAATATGTAAAATCACTTTAACAAAATATGTAAAATTTGTTAAGATAAATAGGGGGAGATTGTTGGGAAAAACCCCTTGTGATTTAACTTAACAAATTACTTATAAATGATTTTATCCTCTAGGCTTATTACCCACATTGTATATTAAGGGTAATCTGGTCATTAGATGTCTTAGGATGTCACACTCAACTTAAAGTGTCAAGTCTAGGTCAGGGCAAGCACAATCTGAGTTGAACTAATACTTGCGTCGAATACAAGTCGACGCAACTTCAACTCACTGTCGACGCAACTCAGACTAGAAGTCCAAGCAACTCAAACCCTATGTCAAAGCTTGTCAAGTCGACGCTACGTCGAATAGGAGTCGACGTAGATAAATGAGCATGTCGAAGTTATCTTAGAAGTCGACGCAACCTCGACTTCAATTCAACGCAGAAGGAAGTATCTGTCGGAGCCATCTGAAGTCGATGCAACGTCGACTACAATTCGACGTAGATAATGAAGTTCAGAATGAAGTCTTCAACTCGACGGTTACGTCGATAAGTAATCGACGTAACGTCGACATCAGAGTTCAACCAGAGCTTGAAGGAATTCGAAGCTGCTCTTACAAGAAGTCAAAGGCGCGTCGATAAGAAGAGAGAATGAAGTCGACGCAACGTCGAATACAGTCTGAAATGGAAACCTCTTCAGCTGCTTCTTTTGCACTCTCTCTGAGGGCCCACAACACTAAAGACCGTTCTACAACGGCTTGTTTATTGCCTAGAGTGGAGAGGAGCATTCAAGAAGACAGAAAAAACTTTCTTAGAAAGGATTCAAACAGTTGGCAGACGGGTCGTGAACAAAAGAAGGAAGAGAGATTAATTGTCCAGGCCAATACCTTTTCAGCATAACCCAAAAGTGGAAAGGGATTCAAAATTAAATCATGGACAATAAATAAGAATAGTTGTGAAAAAAACACAGTAGAATCAACACATTTGACTGAGCTTGTCGATTAGGGTTTCCTTTTCTTCTTCTTCCTCCTGGAACCCTAAAAAGACAAGGAAAAAGAACTGCTCTCCTTCAGAACAGGAAACTGAAGGTTGTTCTTCATCAACATCTTATAGCAGCCAGAATAAAAGGATAATACAGTCAAAAGGATCTGAAGCAAATAACCCTTGCAAATCATCACCATCATAAACAAGGGTTCATCATTAGCAGATCTAGCAAAAGGAAAAACAGAAGCTAAAGACTTCAATAGAATTCTGAGAACAGAATTCTTCTTCATACTTCTTCCTCTTTCTTCACCTTTCCTTCATCTGTAAAAGAGTTTTAATAATCCCTCTTCCAAAGGATTCATTGGTTCAAGATCTCCTTATCAAAAGATCTGTGGTTCAAGATCTCCTTATCAAAAGATCTGCGGTTTAAGATCTCCTTATCAAAAGATCTGAGTGGTTCAAGATCTCCTTATCAAAAGATCTTTGGTTCAAGAGTCTCCTTATCAAAAGACTCATGCACAGGTTGTGCATTCCTAACATGTGGTAGAAGAGATGACTACCCATATTTTGGGGAACCTCTATTAAATCTTGTGTCTTCTGTGTTGTGCCTTTTCTGTGCTGTCCCCTTATTTATTGCTTACTGTTTCTTATAATTACTGCACATTATTTATTCTGGATCTTGATATTGTTGAAGCATAATTCCTTAGGGGTTTTATTGTATACAAAAGTAGGATAAAAATATTTTAAATCTCTATTCACCCCCCTCTAGAGGATTCTCAAAGACACACTGTGTACTTTCAAACTTGTTGCGACCAGCAATTTTTCAGGAATGTAATCGAAGCAGGTAGGAGGGAATCGTTCGAAAGTGTCTTTTGAGCCCAGCCCCGGGTTATTTATAGTTTCCAGCAGTATAGAGTTCAGATCACAGTCTCCGCGGTTACCAATGTACTTTTTCCAAGTCCGCACACACTTAAAAACGTGCGGGGATTATGTTAACTCGGAATTCTGCGACAGCTGCAAGTCAGCCTTTGGCTTCCAACAGTGCGTGCGGTTACAACCTGTATATCCGCACCCTCTCCTCCAGCATCAACAATTGACAGATCGGTCAGCCTTAGCAGCAGTCTCAGTCTCGAGAGGTTCGGGCGGACACTCCAAGCAATGTTGTAGATATCAGCCGACATGTCTGACATCTCGGCCGACATAAAGATCTTGGACTTAGAACGACACGTTACCGGTTTTTTTTGAGCCGTATCGTTTTGAAAAAAACGGGCCGATATATTGGCTATAACCAATATATCGGCCCAATAAACATATCGGGCGTTTTATCGGTTTAGTTTTTTATTTTTTATTTCTTTTATAATCGATCCCATGTTTTAACTCTCCCCGTCCCCGCGTCGGTTCATTTCATTACGACGGCTCTCATCGTCTCCTGCCCTAGCTCTGCCTGGCGCTCTCCCTCGAATCTCTCGTGCTCGCTGGTTTTCTCTCTAGTGCTCTCGATTCCTCGGCTGGTGCTCTCGATTCCCTCGGTTGGTGCTCTCACTCTGGTTGTTCTCTTTGGTGCTCTCAATTTCCTCGCTGGTGCTCTCACTCTGGTGCTCTCGATTTCCTCGCTGGTGCTCTCACTCTCTCTGGTGCTCTCGATTCCCTCGACTGGTGCTTTCACTCTGGATGTTCTCTTTGGTGCTCTCGATTTCCTCGCTAGTGCTCTCGATTTCCTAGCTAGTGCTCTCACTCTCTCAGGCTCTCGACTCTATCTGCCGGTGCTCTCACTCTCTCGGCTGGTGCATTCTTCTCCCTACCTCTACCTCTCATTCTCTCGCTTTGCATTCTTCGTTTTCTCGTGCTTTGCTGGTTGTTTTACTGTAGCATGGTGGCTGTAGCTTTGCTTTGCTTTGCTCGTTGCCTTGCTGGATGTGGTTGCCTTGCTTTGCTCATTTTCTCGTCCCTTGCAGGTTGTGGTTGCTTTGCTGCCTTATCGGCCTGCTGCCTTGTTGCCACGCTACCTTGCTGTAGCATGGTGGCTGTAGCTTTGCTTTGCTGGTTGCTTTGCTTAGCTCGTTGCCTTGATTTGCTGGTTGTCTTGCTTTGCTGGTTGCCTTGCTTTGCCCGTTTATGGTTTTGTTGGTCAACAAATAATTTGAAATACCCCTATTAGTATCTACTCTGCCGACTATAGATGAGTCTGTAAGCGACGAAGACTGAAGAATAAGGTATGTTTGAAATTTAATTTTTAAAGTTTTGATGTCATAGAAACAATATATAGTTGCAAACTTCTAAAACTTATTAGTTTTACAAATTTTCTATCATTAAAGTATGTTTCATATAACTTTTAATATTTAGAAGTTCAATAGGATATAACTTTTAATATTTATAAGTTCAATAGGTTGTAAAATAGTTAGTATTGTGGCAGGTATACAAAAAATAATAGTTGGGGCGGTTATAGCCTGTTGTAACCGCGCCCTCTCTCTCTCGTTTCTCTCTCTTGCCTGGTTCTTCTATACCCCAGGCAACCCGCATTTATTGCACCTGCCTGTTTGGTCAGCCCCCTATTCGTATAAATAGAGGGGCAGGGGTGCCCAGAGGGGTACGTTGAACTTGAGCCAGAACCTCCCATGTAGTTGGTGCGGTTACAAGTTCCCGTCACTCTCTGGTGCCTAATCATGTCTCCTATCTTTGCCTTGTAATAGCTCTGTAATAGCTCTTTGTATAAACAATATTACTTCCCGCAACAAGAGAATTTTTCCCGTTGTGGGAACATCTGGTGTAGCCGTTTGCGGCATCTTGTCTCTCTGTTCGCCCCTACTCCCCGTGGCTAGTAAACGATTGCTTGGAGTCCCTAATTACCCCTGCTCTCAAAAGGTTCGTGTCTGAGTGTGGAGGTTGGGGATATTTATTGGCCTCAGCAGTTGGGATCTCATTAAAATGATAAATAGCTGTATACTTCCCCAAGTAGTAAGCTGTTTTTGGTTGTCCATGAATGATATCTGAGGTCCATGGAATAAGTGACCAATACTTGTTTATAGCTACTTTACAATTGTACTTATTTATTGGTTTTCTTAGGATAGAAATAGAATGCCCTAAACTTGAGCCGGTCTATTGCAGCGACTTCAAATTTGAATTTTTTAGCTTCTTAGTACAGTGCATGAGTATTTGTTTAAAAAATGCGTAATATAAAGAAATATTATTTTCTTATAATGGTTAAAATGCATGAAGAACACAATATATTTGATGTCTTTTTGTTTTCCTCCATCATATAGGCCGCACAAGATGGATCTTTCATTCTTTTGCATGGTTGTGCTCACAACCCAACTGGAATTGACCCAACTCCTGAACAATGGTCAAAAATTGCCGATGTGATCGAGGAGAAGAACCACATTCCTTTCTTCGATGTTGCTTACCAGGTACTATTCTTAAATATTCTCCTCACTATCCAGATAAGATGTTTACTTAACAATGCGTACACATGATTTTACATCTTAGGGATTTGCTAGTGGAAGCCTTGATGAAGATGCATCCTCTGTGAGAACATTTGTTGATCGCGGTCTCGAACTATTTGTAGCACAGTCTTACAGTAAAAACCTTGGCTTATACTCGGAGCGAATTGGGGCTATCAATGTAGTTTGCTCCTCCCCAGATGCAGCAACCAGGTACACCATAGGAAATTTAACTTCATTTGTAATGACATGGGTTCATTTTCTACACTATCTTCCATCATTATCACCATTTTCTCTAGCCTTCTCCTATCTATTCATTGTCAGCCTTATGAATTCTCATATTCCGATCATTCACATTTTCATTTTGTTCATGGTGATTAGGGTGAAGAGTCAGTTGAAAAGAATTGCACGGCCAATGTATTCGAATCCTCCTGTTCATGGTGCTAGAATTGTCGCCAATGTTGTCGGCGACCCAAGTCTTTTTGACGAATGGAAACAGGAAATGGAACTAATGGCCGGGCGCATAAAGAATGTCAGGCAAAGACTCTTTGACAATCTGTCCGAGAAGGACAAGACTGGGAAGGATTGGTCTTTCATTCTCACACAAATTGGAATGTTTTCTTACACCGGCTTGAACAATGCACAGGTAAATCGACATCGCTCAATCCCTAGCACTGCTCAACAATAAATTGCTTCTGTTTTGTGCGCGTGTGTGTGATCTGCTATCCATTCCTACAATCATTTTTTTCTGATTGCTGGCTATTATCATCATTAAACTCCTAAATCCTTACCTTTATGAAGTTGAGCGAGTTTGGGTCTACTTAAAAATAATTAAAGTTGAGATGACTTAAGTTGCGAAAAAGGTGGGCAGGTCCCATTAGTGCTGTGGCTCGCTGCAGGGGCGAAAGGCAGACCTCAGGCCGTGGTAGCGTTGATGTTTCAATAATTGGTGCCACTTGCGGCTGACCTTAACTGTTCTTGTAATAGCAGGGCTTGAGGCAAATAAAACATTTTGAAATTTAGCACACAGTAGTTCTTGCATAAGCGCAGGCTCACGACTTTTCTAGAATAGCTATTACAAACAAGAGTTTTTTAAAGAAAATTTGACGAGTTTGGAATATAGTAGGACATTTTTGCCCGATTCCTAGCTTCTTTTGGGGCTTCAGGTTCTGGATGTGCTGGCGCACGGGGCAGCTCCTTGTCCAGGCTTCATTTGCTGCAGATAGCACGCGCGTGCTGCCTCCTGGTTTCCACAGACAACTCCAACTCCGCCCGGGGTGATAAACTTCATTGCGAGGTGTGGGATGAAAGGGATTGCTCTGAATATTACCTGTAGTGGTCGGACGAAAATCACGTTGTAAGACAATTCTGACTCGATCACTACGAACTGTACGTCGTGGGTAGACCGCTTCGGGAAATCTCCTAGGGTGACAGGGAGAGTGATGGTTCCCCTAATCGGGTCATGACTGCCGTTGAAGCCGTAGATTGGTCCGGAGACTGGTTGGAGACTTTCTGGTAGGATCTTCATGCTGAGGAGAGCGGGCATGAACATGACGTTGACTGAGCTGTCGTTGTCTTCCAGCACCCGCTTGACGCGGAAGCTGGGGCTGCCGATTTCTGTGCTGACAACCAGTGGATCTTGATGCGGAATGAGCAGTCCCTTTAAATCTTCATCCCCAAAGTTGATCGTCTTTGCTGGCTGAGCGATGGAATTGACGGCGGGGAACGGAACACTTGAGATGGTTTCCACTACCCCAACTGCTTGCCTGTCTCTTAATGTGCCTTGACGAGCAGGCGTCTGCTCTCTTCTTCCGTTTGCTTGCTGATTTCGCGTCTTGTCCTGCAAGAACCTTCCGAGGATACCTTGTCGGATGAGACGTTCTATCTCATCTTTCAGTTTAATGCACTCCTCGGTGGCATGTCTTGTATCTCGGTGGAACTCGCAATACTTTGATTGATTTCCCCTGCCCTGGGGGAGTTCTCTTGGCCTCTGCTGCGCCGGGTTGTCCTGTACCGCATAGAGCACGTTCGTACGAGAAGTGTTGAGTGGTGCTTAATCTTGGTAGGTTCGAGGGGGCCTGTTCCCGGGACGATCTTGCTGACGTGCATTCCCCTGGCGCTCATCTTGCCGCTTCGGGGCTGGCTCTTCTCTCTTCCTCTTTACCACTCCTTCGAACTGTCGGCGGTGAGCTTCGATCGCTTTGTCCGCTGCGATTTGTGCCTCAACTCTATGCACCAGATCAGGATAGCTAGGGACCGTCTCCCTCATCAAGGCGGAATAGAATCCGCTCGTCCGGAGTCCTCCAAGGAATACTCCTCGAAGGAGCTCGGGATCCACCCCGGGGATTTGGCGGGCCTCGGTAGTGAACCGACGAAAGAACTCCTTAAGGGTTTCCCCTTCACTTTGTCTGATTCCCGAGAGATGGGAAAGGTCCTTCATTATCCGGCGGTTCGCGATGAATTGATCCAAGAACTGCTGTGACAGCTCGGTGAAGTTCCTGATAGTTCCACTCCGGATAGAATGGAACCAAGATCTCGCCTGACCTTTCAGAGTGGCCGAAAACACTTGGCAGAGTAGTTGATCGGGGGCGTTATAAATCTGAAGGATGGTGGAGAAGTGATTCACGTGTTCTAGGGGATCCACGGTCCCGTTGTAGGATTCCATGCTTAGAAGCTTGAATCCTCCTGGGATTGGATCCGCCAGGACTTCAGGCGCTAACGGGGACCCGTTGCGGACGGGGCGATAGATGCGCGCTGCTTGGCGGCTAACCTGGCCATACTCTTCTGCTATCATCTCTCTGACTTCTTCTTGGGTTAATCTTTCGGGGAGGTTCTCAAGGACGCCTGCCTTTTGGTGGTGATGTTGTGGGCCGGCTTCGGCAGGCCTGGTCAGACGGGCGGGGTGTGCGGTACTTGCTGCTACTGTGAACTCAGAGTCCTCTTCTTGGTTGTCTTCCTGGGCTTGACGCGGAGGCGGAGGAGGTGCATTGACTGGTGGGGGGGGGGGGGGGGGGGGGTTCCATAGGAGCCCTAGCTACTCCTAGGTTCCTCAAGAGGTTCAGCATTTCAGCTTGCTGTTCCTCTATCTGGACCATCCGTCCTATCAGTGCGTTGGTCGGCGCCACCACTGTCTCCTCCAAGCGTTGTGCGTTGATGAGGGAATGTGAGGGGCTGGGATCGGCATGTCCTTCGCAGACCGAGCCTTGGGTGGTGCGAGTGCTTCTCCTCGCCATGTCTCTAGTAACCAGTATCGCCGAGTGGAGGATACTGTCTTCCGAATATTTTAGAGCTTTGGGAACTCCTTCCCAGAGACGGCGCCAAACTGTTGCGGTCTACTCAAGGCTCCTAAAACCGGTTCAGAACAAATCGTCTTAGCCCGGGAGCGGTCGAGCGCGCAATCAATTATTGAGAGACGAGACAGATGGCAAAGAGTCATTTTAGCATGGAAAACCCATGAAAGGAATGAAAAGCCACGTGGCCAGGACGGTGCCAACCGAAATTCACCATTTGCCGCTTCTTTACAGTGCTTGCTTGAAAGATCAAGGGCGACAGGCCGCTCCTCGTTACAACTTTGAGGGAGAGAGAGAGGCGTTCTGAGGGTGACAAACCACCAATCCCGAAGCTCAGTCTTCTTCTTTGCAGCGGTGGGGAGCACCGTGCTCTGGAACTTGACGTGCTCTGGCAATTGGGCGTGCGCTGGAACTCGGGCGAGCTCTGGAACTTGGGCACACATGATGCCATTATCTTGAAGGCGGAGATTGTTGAAGGTCCCGCGCTCGAAATGATGCTCGGTGGAGGATGGCGGTTGCTGGACGATCTTCCAAGTGCTCGAAGATGAAGATCTTCGCTGTCCTTCGAAGTGCTTGAAGGATCTTCAAGGGCGGCTTCGAAGCTGAAGGAGATCTTCAAGAGAGTTCTCTCTTGAAATTAGGAGGAAGGAGGAGAAAAAGATGCCATGAAGGGAGAGCCCTGATGTCTTATTTATAGACCCCAAAGGTGGTTACAGTGGTTATGCGGTTATTCGCACACCGTAACCACCATAATTGCTATGCGCAAACCGGCTTATAAGGTTTAAGGTGCGTATTAATTTTGTATTATTCTATACGCAATCCGACACGATTTTGGATAATTGCACCCACCCATGATGGATGGTTATGAGGGCGGTTACGCGAGTGGTTACTTTCCGATTGGAGGGTGGAGACACCGTGGAGCGATCGTACGGCCACGGCCGAAAGCCCGACCGGCGGCGAATATCGACCGACGAGGAGACCGACCAACGAAGAAGGGCGGCCGACCGGGAGGAAGGCCGGCCGGCCCCAGTCGCAAGGTCCTTGCGACCTTGCGGCCGCGCGGCCGAAGTCGGACAACCCCCGGTGCGACGGCTGCACGTTGTAGGCGCGCGGCTAAGGGCGGCCGGCCGCGCGCCACGGGCGCACGACCAAGGCCGGCCGGGAGGCCGGCCTCGCGGCCATGGTCGTGCGCCCGTGGCTCGCGGCCTAGGCTGGCCGGGCGGCAAGACGGCCGCGCTCCTTGGGCGCGCGGCCGACCGCTTGGCGGCCGTGTGCCGCGGCCGCGCGGCCGAGGCTGGTCGGGTTGTCGGCCTCGCGGCCAAGGCCGGTCGCCATGGGTGCGCGGCGTAGGCCGGCCGCAAGGGCCTTGCGGCCGTGCGGATGAAGCCGGCCAACCGGGTGGTCGGCCGGCCGGCGAGGCGGTCGCGCGCCGTGGGCGCGCGGCCAAGGGCGGCCGGCCGGGCCGGCCGGCCGCAGAGGAGCGCCGGTGGCGGGCCGGCGCCGGTGGTAGGTTTGCTTTGGCGGTTAGAGCGGCGAATCACGCGATGTTCGGGCGTGTTGATCGCGTGTGCGACAGTTTTTCCTTAACTTCCCACTAAGGTAGTGGGGGTTATGGAATTCCGGCTATTCGCAGCCCGGAATTCCTATATAACGAGGGAGATTCCATCACGGACCTCCCCTGGGAGTTTGCATACTTACAGGTTACATCCCTCTATCTTTCAAAATTACATCCCTCTTAAGTTTCACAAGTTTACAAAAATACCCCTTCCATTAGCGATATGGATGGAAAATGATAAATTAGCCAAATTCTTTTAGGCGATTGTTAACCGCACCCCGAAAATGGCTATCCGCACCCCATTTTGTTTTAAAACGCCAATGTTTATTTACTTTACTCGCAACCCTAAAAACCCCTCTTCCGCTCCCGTCTGTGCCTGCTCGAGCCGCTCCCGTCTGTGCCTCCTCGCGCCGCTCCCGCTCGTGGTCGATCGTCACAGCCTCCTCGCCTCCTCGCCTCCTCCTCTCTCCTGAACCGTCTCTGCCTCCCGTAACTGCCTCCTCGCCGACGTCGTCTTCCACGAGCTGAGGCTCGACCTGGAGGAGTTGAAGCACCTTGAAAGCGTTGCCAAGCGGCCCCGCGTCGTCTCCCTTCTCTCGTCTGAGATTCGCAGCGTCGACGCCAAGGTATTCCGATCTCTCATCCCTTCCCATTTCTTTTCGACTTATGGCGTGCGTTTTGGTTTGAAGCTGTTTCACTTATTTTTGGTTATTCGTCGGTCTCCATCTCCATTTTTTGGTAGTTGTCGAAGATCAGCGCTGCAGCGGCGCCACCAGCGGTATCTGATGATAACTCATCGGAGGAGGTACATGTCTAATTATATTATTGTGCTTTTACTTGTCAGGCATGGAGCTGGTCCCAATCGAAACAATACTAGGCCTGCTGGTCGATCAAGGAATGCTAGTTTAATGGAATGTTTGTGGTCCTTATCAGAAAATTTTATGTACTATTTTGGATTTTGAGTTTATTTAGCAGATATATGTATGGTTTTGAGTTTCTATAGCAAAAATATGTATGATTTTGAGTTTATATAGCAAAAATATGTATGGTTTTGAGTTTATATAGCAGATATATGTATGGTTTTGAGTCTATACATAAAAATTAAGTACTTAATATTTTGGGGTGCGGCGCGAAAAAATATCGGGTTGCGGTTAACATTATTACAATTTTCGGGTTGCGGTTAACATTGGGGTGCGACAAGCCAAAATCGGGTTGCGGTTAACAATCGCCTTATTTTATGATGTTTAAATTTAATCCTTTTATAACTATTCTAGATTCATTACAAAGGGTAAAAATGTAATGCACCATTTTCAATGTAGAGTTATTATAAAAGGTAAATTTGGAATATCCTAAAATAATTTGGCCGATTTGATCACTTTCCATCTGCATTTCCAAAGGAAAGGTCATACCTTTCAATGTAGAATCATTACTAAGGGTAAAATTAACTCCCAGGCGATGCAAACTCCCAGGTTCCGGTAATTAACCCTATATATATATATATATATATATATATATATATATATATATAGACATAGGTATGTATATTATATTATATATATAATTTTACATTATCGGGTGAGCTTCAAGAAAATTCATTTTTTGGGGGGTTTATATTTTATGGCAATCCTCTTTACTACTATGTAGCGCTCTGCATTAATGTTATCTGATGATCTCTCATATAAATTTGCAGAGCAACAATATGACAAACAAGTGGCATGTGTATATGACCAAGGATGGAAGGATATCTTTGGCTGGTCTGTCTTTAGCCAAGTGTGAATATCTTGCTGAGGCCATCATTGACTCATTTTACAATGTTATCTGAAGGGCTCACCAAATCTTGGTAACCATATATTATTTTAATTTTGGCAGGCTTGACCAATTTTACCCTTGTTCCATATCTTGACATCTGCAGGTTTTCTACATAAATATTCATGCCCAGCCACCCAGGTTCATTAGTAATAAATAGTGCCCTTTTACACATGGTTGTGAAAGGTGAATTTTTTTCTCAAATATGAGGGTTTTATAGTAAAAAAGTGAGCTTATATTTATGTGAGCTTCAATCATAATTGTATCATCATATAGTTGTTTCAATACTTAGATGTATAATAATGCGACCGTAGAAGCAAACCCATGATTCCAAAGCGGCGAGGCTTATATTTATTTATCTAATATAGATTCCCATAGAGGGAGGAGCCATGCAAAGTAGGAGGTTTAATTGCCGTTTGGGCCGGCTAGCTTCTGTTTGGAACTGTGGATCCAAAAATGATATTTTATTCATAATTCCAGCCGTATGGATGGTGCTATGTTCAGGAATGTTGTTCTATCTTCATCTCCATGTCCAACCGCTACCACACTCCCAAACAGGCCCAAATTTATAGGGCATCTCCATGTCCAACCGCTACCACACTCCCAAACAGGCCCAAAGTTATAGGGCGTCTAACTCTATTCATGATATAAATTCTGAAAAGGATAGGGATTAGCGAAGGACTAAGTGATAGGTCTTATGGCTCCGTAGGTGGCTGAGAAGTTTGGTTGGGCCTTACACATCTGATTGTGGTAGAGGGGGCTAAGGATTGTCCAGGTCTTACAACCTTAATATTAGGATGCCCATGGAGTAATCTAATTGGTGGAGGAGACTGATGTTGAGATATGCCACACTATATTTAGAGTATCCTAAATTTGGTCTTACTATTATGCCCCTAGCTTGTTGGACTAAAATATTAAGTTGAGATTAAAGAATGTGATTTAGGAGTATATATTCTTCACAAAGAGCGTGTGTAATTATATAAGGGTAATTATATTTGCAGGCCCTAAAGAGATATTTGCAACCCAATTTCTACGAGTTATTACGCGCCTTTTGAAAATACTCCTTGCCCATGCATTTTTAGGAAACGTGTTCAACATGAAAGTTGTAGATCTCGCCTAGATCTACAACTTTTGTGTTGAACACTTTTCCTGAAAATGGACGCACAAGACGTACTTCCAAAACTTTGCTATAATTACGCTCATGTTTCAATCAAGGCGGCAAATACGTCTTGTGCATGCATTTTTAGGAAAAGTGTTCAACATAAAAGTTGTAGATCTCGTCGAAATCTACAACTTTCATGTTGAACACGTTTCCTAAAAATGCATGGGCAAAAAGTATTTTCAAAAGGCGCGTCTCGTAAAAATTGGGTTGCAACTATCTCTTTAGGGCCTGCAAATATAACCACCCTTATATAATCACTTGGGATGCAAAAGTTAAGTAACAATGTTATTATTCCTTTAAAGTCAAAAGTATTTAAAATCAAAGCAATTTAAAGTCTAAGATTATATTAACCTTATTATGCCATCAAATTTATTAATCAAAAAAATTAAAAATAAAACTAGGCACTTCTCTCTATATCAAACTCATCAACCGTGTAAACTATATGCTCCTAATACTGCAAGAAAATAAACTGTGATGATGTTAGTTTAAACTAAGTATATTACTAACCCAAACAAACATTATATGAATTTACCTAATGGATAAGGAGTAGCATGGGCAAAACATAACTATAAATATGATGTATGTTTGGTTTGATAGCACAAATCCGACGTGATAACATGCAATTTAATTCAAGCGAGAACACCTACACGATCTTTTAATGGTATGCAACACAAACAAAATCAAATACAGAAACAAATGAAGCGACACGAAATCTTTTCGTGGAAGCCCAAATTGGAGAGGATATCTTAGAAAGCCGCCACCGAATGTATTTAATGAAATACACAACACAATAGCTTTCGCTCCTCAATCGCAAATGGATCTTCACCACTTTGCTACACAATAATAAAATAAAATTGCAAGTTATCGACAAAGATGTGCTAGATGGATTGACGTAATCCTGTCCGATGAACCTCCTCAAATCCTTTGCACCCAACGTGTATCCAAGACGTGTAACAAAAATTCCCTGTCAACATTGTAGAACGACGCCCGAACACGCCATCACAAACACGAGCAAGAAATCCTGGAGAGATCAACTCTTTTGCGATGTTGCTCCTCTAGCACACTCGATTGACTGGTACATTGCCTCGGCAAACTTCAGAGATCTCTTCTGCCTGATGTCGTCCTCATGGCTAAAGTCGAGTTTCTTCCTCTCTTGAAATATTGAAATTCTTTTTACGTGAACTCATCCACTAGTATGACTATTTTTATGTCGACCCCTTGAATTTCCATAGTTGCAGTAGGTGGGATTGTGGTGCAGTTACAGTACGTAGGTGGGATTGTGAGGTAGTTATGATAGGTGGGATTGAGAGGTAGCTATGGTAGGTGGGACTTTGAAAGTTGGCTTTACTTTTCTCCAATCATGAAGAAAAATGCCCAACAAATCTCTCCCTTTTCTACTAAGTGGAGGAATTTGTCATTCCGACAATCTCCAGCAAATCTCCAATTTTTCTTTCATCAAGACTTTCGGTTGAAACCAAATTCGAATTAACGAGGCTTGAACCCAAACAGTTTTCTTTCACCAAGACTTTCGGTTGAAACCAAATTCGAATTAACGAGACTCGAACCCAAACAGTTTTCTTCACATAGAATGGGGACCGCCTACGATCGTCATATAATGCTAGAACTTTCCTCTTGGAACAATTTTAGTGATCATATCAGTTCTATTATCATATGTGTGTAGCTTCTGCAAATCCAGCTCATTCTACTCTAAAGTGTACGCATCCAATGATACCACATATCAATATGTTTGGACCTCGAGCGGAAGGTGAGGTTCTTCCCCAGATGTATATCTCTCTGACTATCGCACATTAGTATATATTGATCACGAGTGATTCCAAACTAATTGTTGAATCTCTTCATCTGGAAGAGCTCTTTCCCATCCACAGTAAAGACAATGAACCATGCCTCAGTGGTGGACAGTGCAACGCACTTCTGCAATCACGACTACCAGGATACAACTCCCCATACAAATAGAATTAGGTAACCTAAGGTTGATCTTTTGAAGTCAACATGCATCTCTAGCCATATCAGCATCTGTGATGCCTAGAAGCTCTGACTCACTATCTCCAAACCTCAATGCCAATTCTATTGTGCCCTATAAATACCTGAGTATCTATTTCATATGATTCTGGAGTTCTCTCCCAAGATTGGAGAGAAATCTACCCAAAGTACCTACATCGTGTGCTATGTCAAGGTGAGTGCAGATCATGATATACATCATACCGCCAATAGCAGAAGCATATGGAACCTTTTATATCTCCAATCTCATCATGTATAGTTGGGCATTGATTAACGTTATGCTTGAAATGAGCTGCAAGAGGTGTGCTCACCTTCTTCGCTTGATTCATCATGAATCTCTATAATATCTTCTTGATGTATCTCTCATGTGACAACCACAATAACTTAGAGTCGATGTCTCTTCGAATATGCATGTCCAAAATAGTCTTTACTGCTCCTAAGTCCTTCATTGCAAACATCGATCTCAAATGTCGCTTGAACTCTGAAATGCGCTCAATGCTCATAGACAGTAATGTGTCCTCCCCGCAGAGCAAGATGATGATGAAATCATCTAGAGAAAACTGTCTCACAAACATAGTGTTCAAGGATGGTCCTTCTGAAGTCAATATCCCCCATGAAGGAATCAAACTTCTTAGCCCACTATCAGGTACCTGCTTCAAGTCATACAAGCTATTCTTCAATCGTCAAAGTAGACTCTTTTTTCTTTTAACCTTGAACCTCTTAGGCTGTTCCATGTAAAGTTTCTCCTTAAGATCGTCATGCAGGAACACACTCTTCACATCCATTTGCTCTACTTCGAAGTCAAGCATAACACTTAGTCCAAAACCCACTCTAATTGATGACATCTTCACCCAGGTGAAAATATCTTATCAAAGTCTACACCCTGCTTCTAACTAAAATCCTTCACCACCAAATTTGGCCTTGAATCTAGGTGGAGAAGAGAGGTCTCCCTGCTTCACCACCATATGTTCTTTAGGTATTTTCCCTTAGGCAATCTCGTCAACTCATATCCATCGTTGTCACGCAGAAACTACATCTACTCCTGCTTGAAAACCATCCACTCTTTCATCTATGAGCTCTCCACTGTCTCATCATAGCATTCTAACTCTCGTGTGTAACATCCTGCCAGTGCAAACAATATAACAATAGGTCCGGCCGGGACCCCATGTCATATCGAACACACTAGCTAGACGTTAGTAAGATGATAACATAAAAGAACTACACGAGAGTATCATAAGCGTAAGCAGAAGCATTTAATAACATTACTTTCAGAATTGTCCACTATCCCAGGAATGAAATAAATAAGAGTTATGACCTTAAAGTCTTACATTCATACAATGTATTTAACTCAAAACATGCATCGGCACGCAGACCGACAATATAAGGAAAGCAGTAAAAGAGAGGTTGGCCTTTAAGGGCCAACACAACATATGACTTCAGCCCACTACTTTCCACTTGGCTCACCATCACCCGCAACAACATCCAATAAGAGGTAAACGAGGGTCAGCTATGAGCTGACCACAAACCATGTCGTACATGCAATATGTAATCATAAAAGAAAGTGCAACTACACTACAGAGGGTGAGGTTTCAAGCACAATCACTCTTCTAGGTTGAGCATCAAAGAAAGGGGAACCTAGGTATGCACATGATGTTGGTTGGGTTCACCCGAAGGATTCTCACAACCGCCGAAGCAACCGCATGAGGCTAACACAACATCAAATCACAATCAGCAACGTGGGTACTCACGACCACACGCTCCATGCTCGCAAGACATGTTTTCAGTGCTCTTTCATGAGTACCACCACCAGGCTAAGCTAAGAAGCTTAGTGTTCGTTTGAGCATTTACTGATCGGAGAAAACTATCCCAAACCAGTCTCTCCCATTATCCATCAGCATTTCAGAGGTTAACCTCATGCTGAACTGCATGGTGCGGGTTCGGTTCAGCTTGTGCCCGTTGCTCAAATCATCACGATACACAACGCGATGCGGGTGCGGCTTTACCTCGGCCCGTTAACATTTAACACCTACAAGTGCTACCAAAACAATAAGCTGCGCACCTAATCCATACAAGTGGGCTTAGGTTTCGCTATCACAATCAACGAAGGAGGTACACGGCCACTCCACTTCAAAACTCGTGGTGAAGGTTTGCATTCAACCACAACCCAAGCATGGGGCTTCCGTTAGGCTCTCCGAAAGACACCTAAAACTCAAGTCCCTCAATACGATGCTATTTCTCACAGAGTCATTCTACGGCATGCATTCTAGGCTTAACCTAAATGCACGTCACAATCAAGCATCACCGATCCGGGCTAACGGTCACGGGTAGGCTTCACACAAAATGCCTAAATTCGTTCGTCTACCGGATTTCTACATGCAAATAATGTCGGGGACGGACACAATCTACCCGGAGTTCCGAAGAACTATAGGAAGTTTTACACTTCACTAATTAGTGAAAGAGACAACCTCAAAATGCATAGAAAAAGGAATGAGAGGACCAAACACGCCCTAAGATTGGGAGGAGGATAGTTGCCCTTCCTGCTCTCTTCGGCGCCATGAATCCGAGATTTCAATCGGATGGAAAGAACCGCACTGAGCTGCTCTCCGTGGATCTGGAAACGTCTCGCGATTCGGAGCTCCGTCAATGGCGGAAGATGCCTTCTTCTTCTTCCTTGAGCTCTCAACTTTCTCACGTTGGAGAGAGAGAGAATGAAAGCAATAATAACCCTAAAGTTGTCTCCCAAACATCCTTTAAGGGATTTCGAAATCATGACAGCCGTCGGATCGACCTTTCGAGTGGATTTGGACAGCTGCGATGAAGGATCGGCACCTACGTTTCCGTCAAAATCGAAACAGGCATAAATCACCGTTCTGTCTCCAATCGTCGAGTGATGATATAAATTCGTTAAGCCAGTCACATTCGTCGAGTCCTTTCGACGATTCGTCGAGACCCTTTCTACGATTCGTCGAGACTACTCGAGACACTTCGATAATTCGTTGAAACCCAGTGTTCGTCGAGACTCGCCGAGACCATTCGTCGAGATCATTCGACTATTCGTCGAGACTTCAGAATTCGCCGACTAAGTCGAATTCTTCGAGACCGTCATATTCGTCGAGTGCTTTTGACGATTTGTCGAGACCACTCGAGTCCTTTCGACGAATTCTGGCAGAACTTCTAACCTCAACCCAATTTCCTTAAACGTGGGGTGTTACAACTCCACCTCCCTTAAAAGAATTTCGGCCCGAAATTATAAAATCAGTAAGGTACAAAACTTAAATTATACCTGAGAGGAAAAGCTCGGGGCCGCAAGAATGGTTTGCTCTCTTTCCCAAGAGAGTTCCTCTCTCCCGCAATTGTTCCAACGGACCTTTACCATTCTGATGGCTTTGTTCCGCAATTGCTTCACCCCGGTATCTTCGATGCATATGGGCTTGACTTTCATCTCTAGCCCACCATCAATCGGCACTTCACCAACCGCAACAGAATGAGTAGGCTCCTTCATGGCCTTTCTCAACATGGAGATGTGGAATACGTCGTGCAGACTGCTTAACTCCTCAGATAGAGCAAGCTAGTAGGCAGCTTCACCAATGCGTTCCAAGATCTCAAATGGTCTTACGTACCTTGGACTCAGCTTTTTCAAGCGTCAGATCCTTGATACTTCCTTGAACGGTTTAATCTTCAAATAAACGCAATCGCCAACGGCAAACTCGACGTTCCGGTGATTTGCATTGTAGTACTTTGTCGGCCTATCCTGGGCAATGAGCAACTGCTCTCGTATTGCCCGAATTGACGTATTCGCTTCATCCACATATTTGCGTTTCAACAACTTCGTGTCGCCCGATTCAGCCCAAGCCAACGACGTACGACACTTCCTACCATAAAGGATTCGAACTGAGCCATTTTAATACTTGACTGGTACCCACATTGTAGGTGTTATTATACCGAACGGTGTTCGGGTTAAAGGAAGGCCGGGGTGGATTTCTCATGTAATCAACTTGTTCTTCGATTATAATATTATTAGCCCAAGGAGGAGTGACGGAGGAAGCAGACATCTCCACCACTTGCTTAGTTAAGCGCTTAACTTGTAAAGCTAAATTCGAAGTGACATCAATTTCAAAAATAACGGTCGGCTTGCTAGGTCGCACTCGGGGCATATTCCATTGATATGCGTTCATGGTCATTTCCTTGAAAAGCTCTTGAGCGGCCTCCGGGGTCTTGTTATTTAATGTACCCCCGGCGGCTGCATTAATCATCTGTCTTGTTTGGAAATTCAAGCCGTTATAAAAAATTTGCACTTGTTGCCAAGTAGGAAGTGTGTGGTGAGCGCATCTACGCAAAAACTCCTTAAAGCGCTCTCATGTATCATATAGAGTCTCCGAGTCGATTTGCATAAATGAAGCAATATCAGTGCGCAATTTGGCGGTCTTAGCATGCTGGAAATACCTAGTAAGAAATTTTTCCGTCATCTCGGCCCATGTAGTGATGGACCCTTTAGGAAGAGTGTTCATCCACTGTCTGGCCTTTGACCGCAATGAAAAAGGAAAAAGACGTAACGAATGAAGTCATCAGTAACACCATTGATTTTGAAAGTATCGCAAATTTCGAGAAAATTAGAGAGATGAGAGTTTGGATCTTCGTCCGACAGGCCATCAAAGGTCACCGATTGTTGCACCATTTGTATGATTCTAGACTTGATCTCAAAATTTTTTTACCTACCGTGGGACGGACAATACTTGACTGTGGACCTTCCAGATTCGGTCACGCATAATATGACATGGTTCTTTGCTGGGCCTCATTAGGATTGGGCGGATTAGGTTCCATGTTTTCTGTGGTAGTGTCCCCGATCAAGTCTTCGAAGGCTAAATGTGAATCCTGATCACGAGTACGGAGGCGCCGCAAAATGGTGCGCTCGATCTCTTGATCAAAAGAAATATTTGAAGAGATACTTCGAGTCGTACACTAAAAAGAGAGGGGGAGAGAAAAAAAGAGAAAGAGAGGAGAGAGAATAATAAAAAAAAACTATTTTTTTCTTTTTAGGTGGATTAAGTTAGTCTTGGATTTCACAAGGTCTAACTGCGAAGGGTTCGCACTATTACTAGGAGGTGTGCTGGGATGATAGCCCAAACTTCCCTTTCCAAGATTTAAGTTACACCCTTAAGATTTTTGAAAATAAAATAAAAAGAAAATGAAAACGATAAAATCAATAATTATCCTCTGTTCAAAATATCAACCCAAAGTCTCCGGCAGCGCCGCCAAAAACTTGATAGATTAATAAAAGTGGATGTCAATGTTGTTATATGAAATGGTTGTTGATGATGCTTTTAAAATTTATATCTGGTGAAGGTAAATGTACCTTATCGTCCATAGTATATGATACTTAAGAAAAATATTAAGGTCGTATTTCCCGGGGCGTGTTGATTACTTCTACTTCGAGGAGTAAACTATTATCTTATCAACCGATTTTTGTGAGTTGTTTTACTTATCCAAAAAAGCGAATCAAATTGCAAAATTAGGGAAGGGTTTAGGTAATGATTAAAAGATTAGTACTCGATCTTGAATCACCTCGGCTTGAGAATAATCAAAAAGTGTAAACAAAATTCTAATTCTCTTTAAATAAAATACTTTGACTGTGGAGGTTCCCGAAGCATGAACACGTCTCTCTCGAGGAAGTGCCCAACTTAGCTTAGGAAAAGACGACCGAATTCTCGTTCTATAATCGAATACCTATGACTCGCTTTACACTATGAACATCACTATTGGATTTGACTCCAATCCAGGAGATTTACGTCATCCTCTCTCAAGGGGTGCGTGCAACTCTCTTTACCCTTGAATGATCGATTCATACTTGAGTCTCTCGGCTAACTAAATACGAAAACATAAGTGAAAACAACATATCAAAAATATGGTCTCACTAATTTAAAATTCAAGGGTAAATCAAAAGTGCTTAAAGAGAAAAAGATAGCTTAAAGATCATAACTTGATTATCTCATCCTCGGATCATCTCGATCGAGTACTAATGAGAGTTTAGTTAATCATGATGGAGGGGTAAGAGGAAGACATAAAATAAAATTGCAAGAGAATTAACTAAAGGAGAGAGAGATTAAAAAAAAGACAAGTAGAATTCTATTAATAATAATAGTTGATTACAAGTTCAAAAAGAGGCTACAACAATAATGAAAAGAGATTACAAGTTCTCTAAGGGCCCGTTCGTTTGCACGGAATTGAAGACATGAAATAGAAATTCGACGACGAATACCAATTACGCCGTTCGGTTCTTAGGTATCTTTAAGAATTGGAATTTGAGTTGAATATCATGGAATTGATTTTAGTCTAGACATAAAATTTAGCTGGACATATCGGAATTGGGCGAGTTTGACTCGCTCAATTTACTCCCGATAAAAAAAAGAGGAGCAACGACTCCTTAACTGCGCTTCCCGTTCCTCCTCGACATTCTGACAATCATTTTTTTAGCCCAAAACGTGTTTTCGCCCGGGCGCGAATTTTTTCGCCCGAGCGGGCATTTTTTCGCCCGAGCGGGCGTTTTTCGCCCAGGCGCGCATTTTTCGATCGGGCGCGCGTTTTTCGCCCGGGCGCGCGTATTTCGCCCGGGTGCGCGTATTGTCGCCCGAGCGAGCGTATTTTTCCAGGGCGCGCGTATTTCGCACCGGCGCGCGTATTTCGCCCGGGCGCGCGTATTTCGCACCGGCGCGCGTATTTTCTCCCCGGCGCGCGTTTTTCGCCCGGGCGAGCTTTTTTTGCCCGGGCGCGCGTTTTTCGCCCAAGAGGGTGTTTTTCGCCCGGGTGCACGTTTTTCTCCCGGCGCGCATTTTTTCGCCCGTGCGCGCGTTTTTTCTCCCGGGCGCGCGTTTTTTTCGCCCGGGCGCACGTTTTGTCTCCCGGGCACCCGTTTTGTCTCCCGGGCGCCCGTTTTTTCGCCCAGGCAAGCGTTTTTCTTATGAATGAGCATTTTTCGCCCGGGCGGGCATTTTGTCGCCCGGGTGCGCATTTTTCGCACGAGCGTGCATTTTTTGCCCAGACGCGTATTTATTGTCAGGGCGCACGTTATCTCACTCGGGCTCCCGTTTTTCGACCGGACGCCCGTTTTTCTTCCGGGCAGGCATTTTTCGCCCGGGTGCGCGTTTTTTTCGCTCGGGCGCACATTTTGTCGCCCGACCATGTGTTTTTCGCCCGGGCGCGCATTTTTTTTCAGCAGACCCATTTTTTATTATATATGTAAAAAAATATTATTTCCTTATAATATTTTTAAATTCTTAGATCGAATCTTATTTAACAAACGAACAAAAGAATTGATTAATTCCACAATATTCACCAATATTGTTTATTAGGCGAACACTGAAATTGGAATTAGACAAATTCCAATTCTGAATATCAAATCCCAATATCGAATTCCAATATCTAATTCCAATTCTGTCCAAACGAACGGACCCTAGGGTCCGTTCGTTTGGACGGAATTGGCTTTCTGGAATTGGCATTGGCGACTACAAATCCAATTCTAATGTTCGGCGCAACGAAATTTTCGAGGATATTGGTTTTTATATGAAAACCCATGGCTTTGACTTTGAACTAAAAAATCAAATCGTCAATTCTTACCCCCACCCATAAGTTTTCCGCATAATCGAGTGTTTTTGTCATAGTTTTACGGCCTACGCGCATGTTTTCCTGCCGGGAGTGGGTTTTTTCGCCGGGCGCGTGTTTTTCGGTCGGCGCGTGTTTTTCGGTCGGGCATTCATTTTTTGCCCATGCTGGCGTTTTTCGCCCTGTCGCGCATTTTTCGGTCGGCCGGACAATTTTCACCCGGGCGCGCATTTGTTTTGCTCGGGCGTACTTTTTTCGCACAAGCGTGCTTTTTTCGCCCGAACGCCATTTTTCCTGCCGAACACGGTTTTTCCGGTCGAACGCGATTTTTCCGTCCAGAAGCCAATTTTCTGGCCGGGCGCGATATATTTTGCCCGGACGTGATTTTTTCTCCCGAGCGCGTTTTTTCGACCGTGTGCGTTTTTTTCTCCCGGGCGCGCTTTTTTCTCCCGGGCGCAGTTTTCCGCCCGGGCGAGATTATTTCCCCCGGGCGCATTTTTTTCGCACGTTCGCGTTTTTTTCGCCCGGGCAAATAAAACGCGCCCGGGCGAAAAAAATAAGCCCCGGGCGAAAAAACGCGATCGGGAGAAAAAAACGCGACCGGGCGAAAAAAACGCGCCCGAGCGAAAAAATCGGGCCCGGGAGAAAAAAATGCGCCCGAGCGAAAAAAATGATCCCGGCCGAAAAAATCGCACCCGGGCAAAAAAACACGCTCGGAAGAAAAAAATGCGCCCGGGAGAAAATAACGCACCCGGGAGAAAATAACGCGCCCGGGCGAAAATATCGTGCCCCGACAAAAAAATCGTGTCTGGTCGAAAAAAAGCACGCCCGGACGAAAAAACGCGCCCCGGCGAATATATGCGACCGGTCGAAAAAAATGCGACCGTGCGAAAAAAACTCGCTCGGGCGAAAAAAACGTGCCCTGGCGAAAAAAACGAGCTTAGCCGAAAAAATCCCGCCCGGGCGAAAAAATTGTGTCCGTGCGAAAAAATCGCGCCCAGGCGAAAAAACGCGCCCCGGCGAAAAAAACGCGATTGGGCGAATAAAACGCGCCCGGGCGAAAAAAATCGCGCCCGGGCGTAAAAATCGCACCCGGGCGAAAAAACGCGCCTGGGAGAAAAAAATAATGCGTTCGACGCTAACATTTTTTTTGAGTTTTATAAAATTACTGAATCATGTCAATTCTAATACCAATTCCATTATTCAGCCGAACAACTTTTGTGCATCAATTCCAATTCTGTTGACTGAATTCAATCTTACAGCCGAACAACAAAATTGGAATTCCGTACAAAGCCAATTCATGTAGATATTGGTTTTCGTAGAAAAGCCAATTCCAGAAATCCAATTCCGTTCAAACGAATGGACCCTAAAGCTCCGTTCGTTTCGCAGGAAATGAGATGCAGGAATTGGAATTGAAGTCAATTCTGATTCCCGCAGGAATTGGAATTGACTTCAATTCCAATTCTGCTGTTCGGCTAACTGCAGGAATTCTGTCATCAGAATTGGAATTGGTAATTCCGCTGTTCGGCTGTATGTCATAATTCAATGGACGGAATTGAAATTTAAAATTTATAAAATTAAAATTATATTTTAAACATGATTAAAATATCAGAATTAAAATAGAAGTCTGCATTAACATCATACAAAACATAAGTCCACCGCATAAAAAAAGTCCGCAGCATACAAAACATAAGTTCATATATAATCAATCGAGTAAATGTAAGCGGAGCCAGGTCCTCCTAATTGGCACCGGCAAAGCGATGAACATGTCGCTCTTCGTGTCGTCAACACTCAGCATATCGATAGCCTGTATGACCTCAGCCTCAGTCAGATTTGTAATAGCTGAATGACCGCATATATCCTGTCTGCCTTTGAGATCGAAGGCGGTGGCTGAGAAGGCAAACTGTTTTCATGCTCCATGTTCCTCGCTATTGCAGAAACAGCATCCGCAATAACATTTACCGCAGATGTTTTCTTCTTCTTCTGGGGATGTTGCTCGACCTCCTCAACCACATTGTCTTCCACCGAATCATCAATGTGGATCTCGTTCATTGACTCCGATGCAGTAGCAGCTTGAGCTCCAGTAGCTCTATCAACCCCACATATCATAGCTAAGTCGCCCCAATTCACGATCACTTTGCCCCGATAATGTTTTACTGTCCGGTGTGCCTACAAGTTTAGTTTAAATTAGACTCGTAAATTTTCAAAATTTCAAAACATGTAAGTAATTGTCAAATTAAAATATTACCTGAACATAGTTGGCCCACTGTCTACCTTCACCACATTGCGCTCCCAATCCCAGCCAAATCCACTAGTATCTAGCATTGCTGATATCTCTTGGTAGTATTTATTCCATGTTTTTATTCGAGTCATTATCTTCTCCTTACTTATTTCGACGTTGCATTCCTCCTTTAATGCTTGAATTGCCGCTGTGTAGGCAACACTTTTCCATCCACTAGCCGTCTTGTTCCCCAAACTCTGTTGTTCGAGGAGAGCTGTGGATAAAGCACAGTCCATCTGTGATGTCCAGGGAACATAAGACCGTTCACTACCTTTGACACATTTTCCTTTGATTTTATCCATCTACTGTCTGCACTTTAGTCATGCATAGAATAAAATAAATTGAACATTCTACAGTAATCAATAAAATTACACCATACATGTGTTGCACGATATCATATTAGAAACAAGAATACATCAAAAACACACACCAAAAAGGACAATATGATTTAAGAAACACGAAAATATCAAAATAGCACGATACTCATATCCCACGGCGAGCATGATACTCATTGAACATGTTTATAGCCATAGTATCTCTAAATGTGCTCCACTCGGGTGTTGCTTGAACTGCACCAACTGCGTCCACGTACTCAAAACTTTTCGAACTTGCATCTTGCGCTAATATCTCAGCATCTACTTCGGCAAGTAATCTAGCATGATTTTCTAGTCTCCTCTCTATGAGAAAATTATGTAGAATGCAACATGCGTTTATAATTTGAACCTGTTTAAAATTGTAAGCAATTTATATCTCAATACAAATTAAATCATAATGATGCATACAATGTAATAGTCATTTACCTGCACTTTAATATCAAAGAAAGATGGTCCCCGCAAAATTGCCCACCATTTTTTAAGGAGCCCGAATGTCCTCTCAATAACAGTTCTCTCCTTTGAGTGTCGGAGATTAAACAACTCTTTATAATTTGTGGGATTATTGCCCTGTGCGGACCACTCTTTTAGATGGTATCTAGTTGACCTATAGGGAGCAAGATATCCTGGGCCATTGGTGTATCCGGCATCCACAATATAGTATTTTCCTACTGGCACCTCGAAACGATCTGTCCTTTCAAGTGCATTACGTAACACTCTAGAGTTCGATGATGACCCTTCCCATCCAGGCAAGACGTACAAAAACTTCATATTTGAATCACATACCCCCATTACGTTTGTTGTAATAGCTTGTTTCCTGTTCCGATACCTACCCTGATCTTTAACTGGCACTGTTACTTCAATACACACCACACACATACACATTTATACCCACACACACCACACATACACATTCATACACACACACACACACACCACACACATACACATTCATACACACACACACCACACAAAAAAAATACACACACCACACACATACACACCTCACACAATACAAATACACACACACACACATCATACACATCACACAATACACATATACACACAACACACACAATAAATACACACACAATACACAATACACAGACATCACACAACACATACACACACAATACACACACAAACAATACATACAACACACACACCTCACAATACATACGCACACATCACACAATACACACACACACACACACAATACATACAACACACACACATACACAGCACAACACATACACATATACACAAATACGCACAACACACACACACACAATACATACACACACACATACACATCACACAACACATACACAATACACAACACACACAGAACACATACACACATCAAAAAAACATTCAAAATAAAAAAAATAAAAAAAATGAGATTAAAACAAAATCGAGGCCTGCTGGAGATTTCAATGGAGTGTGTGGAGCAGATCTGGAGCAGCAAGGGCACTGTTTGCGTGTAGATCTAGAGCAGCAAATCCTCAAAAGGGGGAAGAATATATGCGTGTTGAAGAAGACTAAACAGAGGCATACCGTCGAGCTTCAGTAGGCGAGAGGGGAAGGCTCAGCTTGGCTTGCTGCTGCAGGGACGTTCTCTTGACGATGAACCAGCTGCTTGCAGATCTCGAAGATGAACCAGCGGCTGGCCGATCTCTCGACGAGGAAGGCGATAGAACTTGCGGATCTGGAAATGGAGCTTGCAGATCCTTCGACCGAGGAAAACGAATGGCGCTCGCGCTTGCAGATCGTCGAGGAAGAAGAAGGAAACGCACGAGGGAGCGGCTGGTCGCGAGCGTGATAAGAATCGCGAATTCAGACCTCGTGAGCTCGGAAATGGGCATCACGGGATTGACGAATATAAAATTCCTATAGGAATTCAATTCAATGCCAATTCCCGCTACATTTCTGCCCAGCCGAACATCAGGAATTGAAATTGGCAAATGAATGCCCATTCCGAACTGCTAATTTCGACGAAACGAGCGGGGCCTAAGAGAAATTACTTAAAAAGAAGAGAGAGAAAATGAGAACATAAAGGAAAAAACTTAAAAACAGCAAGAACAGCAACTAGCAGCACCTCCACACTCCAAATTTCTGAACCCTTGACTCATGGGAGCTGCTGGAATTTATAGAATTGTTTTTGCAAAGTACACGCCCTTGGTCATGCCCATGACTTGGGGCGAGTAATATTTAGTTGACTTTGGATAGAGAAAATCTGGCGGGATTGCGACTGGCTCGGGACTTGGTGAACACGCCCTCAGGTCATGCCCGTGACTTGGGGCGTGGCGAGTACGGTGGGTTGTAATTCAGCGCAAGTTGTGCTGCAGCAGTCGGAGCTCGGTACTTGATGAACACACCCTACCTAGTCACGCTCGTGAATTTGTGAACACGCCCGTGACTGGGGGCGTGTCGAGTACAGTAGGCCGCAATTCGGCGCAAGTTGCGTTGCAGCGGCCGGAGCTCGGGACTTGATGAAGACGCCCACGGACACGGGCGTAACCAAGGTCACGCCCGTGACACTAGGCGTGTAGTTTGATTTCCTTCTGGATTCGGGCTCGGGACTACATCTGCGTCGGGATCGGGTTATACGCCCTAGGTCATGCCCGTGACTTGGGACATGTACTTGGAAAAATTGCAAAACAACTTGAAAATCTGCAAAACATAAAATAAGACTAAGTTAGAACAATATTTTCGAAAAAAAACTAATTATAGGGTCCAAATTCAAAATGTACATAAATTTAAGTCAGAAAATACATATTTTTACCCTAATAAATTAAGCTAAATTAGCTTCATCAACTTCCATCCCTTCTTTGCTCCCCATAGAGCCTTGAGGCATGTGGTGGAAGTATAGATCGTATGGATGGTCTGAGGTATGTCATGTTCGAGGAAGCTCGTTGGATGTCAAGGATGACGCGTTAGAGCTCGGGAAGTGATATACGGGTAAGAGAGAGTGAGGAGCTCACACTCAAGGAGGCAAAACATGAAGATCTTTTCAATCCAGATCTTACCAGAGTTGGGGACGACGGTGGGGGCGAGCGACGAGCATGATCTTTGGAAGGATGTTATGCTCGTCTCGTTTGGATTCGCGGAGGAATGAGTGGAGAGATGGTATGCTCGTGATCTACGTGTAAGTTAAGCTTGGTGGGCCACCTTTGGGTCATTTTGACCTGATTTGACCCATTAGGCCGACTTTGACCTGGTCAAGGTTTAAATGTCATGGGTGGGATCAATTCAAGGCACTAGATATGGCTTAGGTTAGGTAGGGGAGTTATGTATGCATAATGAGCTTAGGTTAGGTTATGGTTAAGCTATCCAAAGTTAGAGTTGACCCTAAATGATTAGGATTGACCATAATTCTCCCTAGGATAATACTTGTGTGTAATCGTGTCTGTGTGTGTATGTGTGTGGTCATCTCAACAAAGAGATAGTGATTATTTGTTAGTTATATAAGGATAAAAGCCGAGAAATTTTGTCCTTATGTTGGGTTTTTGATCCCCTGTAATTTTAATCAAGAGAGACATGCTATAGGTTTAACCAGGATACCCATATCAATATTTATATTAAATTTCCACCTATGCACTAACTGGCCCAATTAATTGGGTATTTATATTGGATGCCCCTATTTGGCTATTGGCACGCCAATTTCTATGAGTTATAACGCGCTTTTTGAAAATATGCATTATACATGCATATTTAGGAAAACTGTTCAACACGAAAATTGTAGATCTCATCAAGATCTACAACTTTCGTGTTGAACACTTTTCCTAAAAATGTACGCACAAGGCGTATTGCCGCCATGATCGTAATTATAGCAAATTTTTGACGAATTTTTGAAAATACGCTTTGTACATGCATTCTTAGGAAAAGTGTTCAACACGAAAGTTGTAGATCTCGATGAGATCAACAATTTTCGTGTTGAACACTTTTCCTAAATATGCATGTATAATGCATATTTTCAAAAGGCGCGTTATAACTCATAGAAATTGGTGTGCCAATAGCCAAATAGGGGCTGCCAATATAAAGACCCTTAATTTAAGACGGGATTTTACATATGTTCCTCAAAAGGAGTGGTTTAAGAGAGGGTGTTGTTAAGCTGATCTTGACAAGGGTGCCTTTCTAAGTGAGGATGCTCGAGAGCCAAAGTATAATAACATATTGAGAAGGGATCTACGAGAAGGGTCATGTGACGTCTAGACCATTCATGGGACAAATGTCTTTTAGGTGAGTGATCCACTAAATTATCCATTTTAGTACTAGCCGCGATTCTGTGGACAAATCTGTAAGCGGATGTTGTTGACAAGTGATTTAAAATAACATAATATGACATAATTTGGCAGTTTTGACTCATTTGCTTCGCATTCCTTATTATGCGTGTTCCAACTAGCAAAGCAATATTCCTTCAAAGTTCATTTTGGATGTGTGAGTGTGTGACCCAATCCACAATATCTGAGAGTCTTTTTACATAATTCATAACAAACCTGAACTACATAATTTTATTATTTTATGAGTCCACTCATCTCATAATTATTCTCATCAGAGTATCCTTAACTGCCGAGCTACGAAGCTCCTAACACAACTCTATCATTTGCTTTAAAAAAGTACATCTAACACTTGAGAGTTCAAATTATTACTTATGTCAAATAAATTTATTATGATTCTTATGTGTGATTCAATTTATTAATGTACCCGTTTTTACTTACAAGTATGTTATCTTAAAAGCTTTATAAAGTCATCTTTCTTTGAACTTCTTTTCCCCAAGAGTGCTTAGATGCCAAGTTGCTCCCAACAATTCATAATTTCTATTTGAAGTTCTAGAAATGGAATTGCTAGAGAAGGAACTAAGTTGTTTTAAGCACTCCTTTTCGTTTCATAGGATTTCACATCGATCAAAGAGTTTGATTCCTTCTTCTTAAAGAAGAAGAGTATCTCTCTATACGAGATTCATGAAATCATAAATTTGCAAAATTTTGTTTGTATAAAAAATTCATTAAAAATATATAAATATTTTTTTATATGTAAAACATTGCACAAAATATTTCAATAAATATATAGACATTTTTTCAATATTTAGATATTGTACAATTTTTTTTTTAAAATAAGATATTAATATAAATTAGATTGATGGGGCCTCGCCCATTTTATAGGAATTCCGGGTTGCAAATAGTCGGAATTTCATAACCTCCACTCCCTTAGTGGGGAGTTAGGAGAAAATCACCGCACACCCGATCACCACACATAATCCCCGCGCGCGCGATCAGAGCCAACTGCTGCCGCCGCTCCCGCACCGCCACGGCCTAGCCGGCCGGCCGGCCCCCTTGGCCGCGCACCCTCCGCGCGCGCGGCCGGCTGCCCATGGTCACACTCCCATGGCGTGCGGCCTAGCCGCGCGGCTAGGCCGCCCGACCGGCCCCGCTTGGTCGCACGCCTCCGACGCGTGCGGCCAACCCGCCGACCTGTCGGCGCATGGCCTTGCGACCGGCCTCCCGGCCAGCCTTCTGCCGGACACTCGGGGTCGGCCTCCCTCCCCGGCCAGGCGGCCGGCCTCCCATGGCCGCACGCCCATAGCGTGCGGCCTGGCCGCACGGCTAGGTCACCTGGCCGGCCCCGCTTGGCCGCACTTCTGGGGCCTATAAATAGAGCCCAAAAGTCTCTCTTTTCTCCATTTTATTCTCTTTCTCCTTCCTCCTAAGTTTAAGAGAGAGAAAGCTCCCTTGAAGATCTCCCTCCTCTTCAAGGCCGTACTTGAAGATATCTTCAAGCGCCTCAAAGATAGAAGAAGAATCCCGTCCACCTTCAAACATCTGGAAGAGTGCACAAGATCCAGAGTGCCCAAGCCCCAGAACGCCAAGTTCCAGAGCGCGCCGAGTTCCAGAGTGCGCGCGGGTTCTAGAACGCACACAAGTCCCCAGAGCACGGTGCTTCCCACCACTGCAAGGAAGAAGTCAAAGTTTCGCGAGCGTTGGTCTGCCACCCTCTGAATGCCTCTCTCCCCTAAAGTTGTAATGAGGAGCGGCATGTTGCCCTCGGTCTCTCGAGAAATTCATGTAAATAAGCTGCAAATAGTGAAGATTGGTCGGCATCGACCCGGCCACGTGGGTTTTTATCCCTTTCCAGGGTTTTTCACGCTAAAAAGATTCTTTGTCATTCGTCTCGACTCTCAGTAACTGATTGCGCGCTCGACCGCTCCCGGGCTAAGACGGTTCGTTCTGAACCGGTTTTAGGAGCCTCGAGTAAACCGTAACAGTTTGGCGCCGTCTGTGGGAAGGAGTTCCCCAAAGCTCTAAAGATCCGGAAGACAGAATCCTCTACACAGTGATACTCGTGACTAGAGACTATGGCAAAGAAGATGGGGATCATCAGTAAACCCGAAGGATTGCATGCCAGCAAACGATTCAGGCAAGACACAACCATCACCTTTGGACCGGAAGACCTATAAGGAGTGCAAACTCCGCATCAAGATCCGTTGGTGATAAGTGTCAAGATCGACGATCCTTGCTACCTCGTTAAAAGGATCTTGGTTGATAAAAGAAGCTCAGTCAATATCTTATCTCTCTCCGCATTGTGTGGTATCAAACTCACCAAGGAACATCTCGTTCCTGCAGGGGTACCAATCTACGGCGTGGATAATCACCCCATATCGGTCTTGGGATCAATCTCTCTCCAGGTAACATTGGGCGAACTCCCAAGACAAGCCACGCACCAAGTTCAGTTTCTGGTCATAGATTCAAATTCAGCCTACAATGCCTTATTTGGGAGGCCACTCCAATCTACCTTCGGAGCAATCCCATCCATTCCGCACTAAGCTTTGAAATTCCCAATCGCTTGCAGGACAGGGGTTGCTCGGGGTAGTCAAGAGAAAAGAAGGACATACCACTTGGAGCAAGATCAACCAAGGGGGATAACCGCTCTCAACATCGACAACTTCGATCTGCGAGACGAAGTCACGTTGCAGTACATGGTTCTACTACGCGCAAACAAAGATATCTTCGCTTGGAACCCAGAGGACATGCCAGGAGTAGACCACGGAGTGATTTTTCACTCCTTAAATATCAATCCTTCCTACCGACCAGTCATCCAGAAGAAAAGGAACTTCGCTCCTGAGCGACTGCAGGCCATCGAAGAGGAAGTGGCCAAACTTCTCGAGGTAAAATTCATCCGCGAAGCCAGGTACCTCAACCAGGCGTGCTCAAAGGACAATTTTCCGCTTCCAAGAATCAACCAACTTGTAGACGCTACCGCCAGACATGAACTCCTCAGCTTCATGGACGCTTACTCCGGGTACAATCAGATTCGGATGAACCCAATTGATGAAGAACACACAGCCTTTCGAACAGATAAAGGAGTCTATTGATACAAGGTGATGCCTTTTGGCCTCAAAAATGTCAGGGCAACTTACCAAAGATTGATGAACAAAGTATTCAAGAATCTTATCGGGAAGACGATGGAGGTTTATGTCAACGACATGCTGGTGAAGAGCACCCGACGAAGTAGCCATTTGGAGGACTTAGAGCAATGCTTCCAACTTCTCCGCTAGTACAAAATGCGGCTTAATCCTAGCAAGTGTGCATTCGGTGTTACGGCGGGAAAATTCCTCGGTTTCCTAGTAACTCACTGAGGGATCGAAGCAAATCCCGAAAAGATAAAAGCTCTAGAGGACATGGCACCTCTGTGTTCTATCAAAGAAGTGCATCGTTTAATCGACAGGATCAACGCACTCACGCGTTTCCTAGCTCGATCGAGAGACAAGTTCCTCCCCTTCTTCAATATCCTTCGAGGGGGTCGTAGCTCAGGCTTCCAGCGGACGGATGAGTGTCAGACAGCCTTCCAAAACCTCAAGCAATACCTGGCCGCGCCCCCTCTCCTATCAAAGCCAATTCTAGGGGAAGTCATATTCCTATACTTGGCAATATCCCCCGCATCCCTTAGTGTGGTGCTCGTGAAGGACGAATGAGGAGTTCAACGACCAATCTATTATCTCAGCAAAATCCTCACGGACACTGAAACTTGATACCCAACAGCAGACAAAACGGCTTTAGCCCTCGTCTTCTCCGCGAGAAAGCTTCGTCCGTACTTCCAGGAGCATACAATAAAAGTATTAAAGCAGTTGCCACTGCAGGCCATACTCCAAAAATCGGAGGTATCAAGAAGGTTAGTAAAGTGGGCAGTCAATCTCGGAGAATTTGACCTCCATTTCCTTCCACGGCCGGACATAAAGTGATGTAGGGGTACCGTGACGACGTGGACGTTACGCTAACGGAACAAGCATTCATCACAGAGAATAAAATAACATGGAGGGATCCGACCAAAAGCGAACGAAAAGGGGTCGGTTGGCTCTCCAAATCCGAAAGATAAAAATATGCGGGACTCGATACAACGTCCTTAGGACCTACCTCTCCAACAAGCACACAACTCACCGTAAGCCGGACTCGATACAACGTCCTTAAGACCTACCTCTCCAACAAGCACACAACTCACCGCACCTACACAAGCATCTATTCCATCAATCGATTCATTTCAAAACGCAGCGGCAATTTTCTTGGAGCGGTGGTGAACATTCAAGCGGCGATAAAACGTTAGTTGAGATTAACTCTCTTGTTAGCGCCAAGTGCGCCAATCTTGGAGAGCAAATCAAGGCTAGGCCAAGTTTCGCTCCCGCACCGGATCTACCCGATCCGAACAACAAGAGATTCAATAACAACACTTAGATTTCAGATTTTTGCAAGCGAGAAAATTAAAGCCACGGATAAAACGATTCGACAAAACCTCCACAAACTAAGGCGTAGAAAGAATCACTAGCAAGGAAAGGGGTTACCCAACCAAGAAGATGAACACACAAGATAAGGTGGGAGAATCTCTCTCTCCACGATTCCACCGGCGTCGCACCGAACGGAGAAGCACCCTTTCTTCCTTGGAGTCGCACCGCGGAAGTCTCGCCGGAGTCGCACCGAAGAGGATGGAGGGAGGCGGCCTTGGAGTCACACCAAGAAGAGGGGGGCGGCAAGGAGGAGGCACCACCTTGGCCGAAACTTCCCAAGGGGAATTTAGGGTTTGCTTTAATCTTCAATGCTCATTCCATCATAAGGACCCCTTTAAATAGGAGTTTACACAAAATAATAACCATCCATGATGGAGATGAAATCTCATCCATCAGCATGGTTAAATACACACCAACATGAAATTAAAAATTCAAAATTAAAAATTAGAACCATTTTAATAAATATAAAATTATCATCATGAAATAATTTTATATTTATTAATATAAAATAAAAGTGCATGCATAAAAAGTTTAATTCTTCATGGCGGTTTTGGCACGCCGCGGGCGGAGATTATAACGCGGATTTCCAACAGCATCATCATGGCGCCTCAGATCTTTGTGGCGCAGCGCCTCATCAGCCGGGTCATCATCATCAAGGAGTGTCGGAGGGGACGCGCCATCAATCCTCCCCCACTCAAAATCAAGCATCTCCGATGCGTGGTCCGAAATGTAGCGGCGGAGAAGATCAACATCCAGTCGTTGAAGCTCTGTCGTTAGGACCCAAGAATCGTCTGAAGGAGGGCGATCACGCCAACGGATGAGGAAGCGGTAAGTAGCACCCTCCGAGGTAGTAAGTGGCTCCGCAGACAGTAACATGTCCGAAGTGAGAAAAGTCTTCGGAAACCTGGGAAACATATCAGCAGTAGGAATAAAAGTATGCGACTTACCATCTGGTGAAATACCTGTGGGAACCGATAGAGAGAGGTCATCCGTACTACCACTCCCCAACCCATTAGAAGATTTGGTGGAAGGAGAAGACGTCAAGGAACTCAACTCATGTGGAGGCGATACGAACATCGTTAAATCCGAGACGTTAAAAATAGGGGAGATTCCCTATTCGGCAGGCAAATCCAAAACAAAAGCGTTGTCACCTATTTTCTTGATGATCCGAAAAGGGCCGGCGCGCTTAGGTGCTAACTTTCTAACGGTGCCAGATGGCAATCGTTCGGGAACTAATCGTACTAAGACCAAATCGCCAACCTTGAAGTGTGACACTCTCCGATGTATATTGGCATGTGCCTGATAAGAATCATACTGAGCAGTCAAGGTAGCTCGTATACGTGCATGAAGGTCGTGAATATGTTGGGCGAAGGATTGTGCAAATTGACTTGCCTTGTATGTTGGGGGCAAGGGAACCAAGTCAAGAGGCACAGGGGCCTTGTACCCGTGGACAATCTCATTTGGCGACAAACCGGTGGACCGATTTTTGGAATTGTTGTAGGCTAACTGAGCGTGGGGAAGAATAAGATCCCATGTGCCTTTATGATCACTCACGAGACATCTAAGAAGGTTCCCTAGGCTCCGGTTAACCACCTCAGTTTGCCCATCGGTTTGAGGATGATAGGCGGAGGAAAACAATAGTTTGATACCCATTAGGATCCAAAGTGTCTTCCAGAAGTAGCTCGTATACTTAACATCCCTATCCGAGACAATTGTCTTCGGCACTCCTCGGTGACTAACGACTTCCTTAAAATATAGCTTTGCGATATGAGATGCGTCGTCGGTTCTAGTACATGGTATAAAGTATGCCATTTTGGAGAACCTATCCACAACTACGAAGATAGAATCGTGACGACGAAAAGTGGTGGGTAGGCCTAAGATAAAGTCCATGCTCACATCCTCCCAAGGTACGGATGGTATAGGCAACGGAGTATATAACCCGACGTTGGTTTTGGTGCCCTTGGAAACTTGGCAAGTACGGCAACTACTCACTACTCGTCCTATTGCCTTCAGATTTGGCCAATAAAACTTTTCCTCAACCAGGGTGATAGTCTTATCCCTACCGAAGTGGCCACTCAACCCGCCACTATGCAGTTCCCAGATGATATGGAGGCGTAAAGATGACTGCGGAATACATAATTTCCCATGCCTAAAGAGGTAACCATCCTTGATAACGAACGCAGTAATAGTGATGGGGGAACTATCCTGGGCAGAAAGGTAAGAATCCTGAAAATCCGGGCATGTAGCGTACTCATCTTTGATTCGCTCGAACCCGACAACGTTAACCTCCATAGTGGTGACTAAAAGGGCTAGGCGACTAAGAGCGTCTGCAACCTGATTGTCCGCTCCCTTAAGATGTTTGAGATTAAACGTGTAACCCTGTAGGAAGGATACCCACTTGGCGTGACGCGGGCTGATTTTATGTTGGCCATTGATAAATCGTAATGCTTCGTGATCGGAGAGGATCACGAACTCCTTAGAGAGGAGATAATGTCGTCAGTGGTGCAAGCATCTAATGACCGCATAAAATTCCCTATCATAGTTGGAATAATTCAATTTAGCGCCCGCCAACTTTTCACTGAAGAAACTCACAGGGTGCCCTTCCTGACTCAAGACACCTCCTATCCCCACGCCCGAAGCGTCACAAGTAAGCTCAAAGACTTTCGAGAAGTCAGGTAGACGTAAAACGGGTGCCTCAGTCATAAGCTCTTTGATGCGTTGGAAAGCGAAGGTGGCGGACTTCGTCCAAGTAAACTCACCCTTTTTCATGCAGTCACTAATGGGGGCCATGATGTTGCTAAAGTCTTTGATGAAACGGCGGTAGAAAGTTGCCAACCCATGGAAGCTCCTCACCTCACGTATCGTGGTCGGCACGGGCCAGTCCTTAATCACCTTAACCTTGCTAGGGTCGACCCTAATGCCCTCCGTTCCAACGATGTAGCCTAAAAACTCCACCTCCGTAACATGGAAAGTGCATTTCTTGAGATTCAGAAATAAAGTTTCCTTCCGTAGGGTGGAAAGAACCACTCTCATGTGGGAGATCTGCTCGGTGGTAGTAGTGCTGTAAACCAAGATGTCATCGAAGTAGACAACTACGAACTTCCCCATGAATGGCTGAAAGACATGCGTCATCATCCGGGAGAATGTGCTGGGGGCATTGGATAGCCCGAAGGGCATCACAAGCCACTCGTATAACCCATCCTTAGACTTGAACGCCGTCTTCCACTCATCTCCCTCGCGGATCCTTATCTGGTGATAGCCGCTCCGTAAATCTAACTTAGAAAATATCGTGGCGCCAGACAAGACATCTAGAAGGTCATCTAAGCGCGGTATAGGAAATCGGTACTTGATAGTGATTTTGTTGATAGCGCGGCTATCAACACACATCCGCCACGTACCATCCTTCTTGGGGGCAAGAAGGGCTGGCACCGCACAAGGACTCATGCTAGTCCTGATGAATCCCTTTTTCATCAAATCCTCGATCTGAGTCTGCAGCTCTTTGTGGGCCGCGGGATGAAGCCTATAGTGGGGTTGGTTCGGCAGGGACGAACCCGGAATGAGATCTATCGCATGATGTATGTTCCTCAAGGGAGGTAACACAGAAGGCAACTCGTCTGGGTACACGTCCTTATATTCGTCCAAAAGTGCTCGTAACTCCCTAGGCAACTCCTCCAACGCTTCCGATTCACCCTTCGCACTCAGAAGAACTAAAGCGTACATAACTCCCTCAAGAAAAGGATCTCTCACAAACTCTCTCCTACCAACTAGGCTCAAAGACTTCCTCTCGGCCGGGACAGTAGTGTCATTAGCCAAAGCTACCGGCTCCTTCGGAACGGTCGGTCTCAATGTGATGGTCTTACCGGTGAATTTGAATTCATAAGTATTGGCTCGACCGAAATGTGTGACGTCACAGTCATAAAGCCAAGGGCGGCCTAATAACACGTGGCACGCGTCCATGGGAAGGACGTCACACCAGACCTCATCCGTGTAAGATGTAAAGGTAAGAGGGACCAGGCAACGCTTGCTAACCGGGACGGTAACCTTGCTAATCCAAGCTACCTGATAGGGTGTGGGGTGTGGTTCTGTGGTCAGATTCATACGCTTAACGGCGTTCTCAGAGATAACATTCACACAGCTACCGCTATCTATAATGAGCTTACACAGTTTGTCACCACTCTTAAAGATCAGAGAAAAGATACTCGTCCTCCTCCAGTCATCTAATGGACGTGGAGTGGTCAGAATACAACGCATCACCATGAGGGGGGGATCGTCTTCCAAATCGCTTGGGACCCCTTCGGGGTCGCTCTCCTCAGCGGCCTCATACACATAATCAGTAGAATCGGCGGCCATGTCTAAGAGGGCAACGACCTTAGTCTTAGTTGGGCATTCAAAGGCATAGTGGCCTTGAACACCGCAAGAATAACACATGGTATTGGCCTTGCTAACTTTCCCAATGGGAACACGCTCACTCGTGGGGTTCCTAGTATTCCTAGCGGTGATCACGACGGATTTAGACTCGGTGGTTCTAGATTTTCCCCTGTCCGGGTAGGTGGAAGAAGACGCTCCAACGGTGGTCTTATTCCTCGTGTGGGAATAACGGGAGTGAGCCTTGGCGGCTAAGTGTTTTTCAATGTCTAGGGCGGCATTGAAAGTCGTGTTCAGATCTGTGTGCCCATAGCGCAAGAGATTCTGATGGATGTCGGGTTGAAGCCCCTTACGAAACCTGGATAATGTGACCTCTGGGGGTTCCCTAAGCTCGCAACGCACCATACGGTCTTTCAACTCTCCCATATACTCGGCCACCGACTTTGAACCTTGCCGCAGGGTGGCTAGTTCATCGAACATTTGAGTTCGGTGGTAAGCGGGAACGTATTGGTCGGTGAGCAAATTTTTCATCACCGCCCATCCGATAGGTGGGACTTCCTGTCCGGCTCCCAACCTCCTTTCCTCATTCAGCCAAAAGGTTTTCGCACGATCTGTCAACTTCATGCGGGCGACTTGGACCTTTTGGAGATCCGTGAGATTGTGCCACTGGTAGTAACATTCCATATCAACTACCCAGCTAAGGAAGACCTGGGGGTCTCCCATGCCATCGTAAGTGGGGGCATCAATCTTGATGGCTCTAGTGATATTGAAACCATGCTCGGGGCGGCGTTCTCGAGGAGGCACTCGGGGATAACCCTCATCAGAATCCGAATCAGTGACCGGTTGGTGCCGGTTGGGCCCCTCAACATCACCGGGTGGTGGTGGCGGTCCTCCTTGATTCCGTAAGATTTGTTCTAACATCGTCCTAAGATCAGTCAGCTCGGTGCGTAGGCCTGCTATGGCCTCGGTGTTGGGATCGTTGTGCTGATTCGCGGCCATCCTAGACGTAGACGGTGTTGTGTACTCCGTGCCTAGCCTAGTTCGCATTCAGGTTCAGGAAAATTTTGAGAAGATGATTTTTCCTAGGGCTGTAGCTAGATTGAACATAGGATATTTTATAGATTCCTGATGTGCGTAATACGGAGATCGTTAAAAAAATTTTTTCTTTTCAAGTTTGACAAAAATTTCAGATTTCAGACCGCTATTCGCACACCACCTAGACAGAATTACGACGCTTCCAATTTTTAGGCCGACCTAACGAGGACGAATCGAAAAAGTTTCAGTTTTAATGTTGCTGGAAATACGTGCAGGAAGCTACAAAAAAATTTTCAGAATTTTTTAACAAGTTTTAAATTTCTGAGATTTTGCTAAACGCAGACCAATCCGAAAATTTTCAGATTTTCCTATTGATTAGAACGACCAACAAGGATCGCAGTGAGGATGTTTGCAGCGTGGGAGTTGAAACGACCGGCTTTGATACCAAATTGATGTAGGGGTACCGTGACGACGTGGACGTTACGCTAACGGAAAAAGCATTCATCACAAAGAATAAAATAACATGGAGGGATCCGACCAAAAGCAAACGAAAAGGGGTCGGTTGGCTCTCCAAATCCGAAAGATAAAAATATGCGGGACTCGATACAACGTCCTTAGGACCTACCTCTCCAACAAGCACACAACTCACCGTAATCCGGACTCGATACAACGTCCTTAAGACCTACCTCTCCAACAAGCACACAACTCACCGCACCTACACAAGCATCTATTCCATCAATCGATTCATTTCAAAACGCAACGGCAATTTTCTTGGAGCGGTGGTGAACATTCAAGCGGAGATAAAACGTTAGTTGAGATTAACTCCCTTGTTAGCGCCAAGTGCGCTAATCTTGGAGAGCAAATCAAGGCTAGGCCAAGTTTCGCTCCCGCACCGGATCTACCCGATCCGAACAACAAGAGATTCAATAACAACACTTAGATTTCAGATTTTTGCAAGCGAGAAAATTAAAGTCACGGATAAAACGATTCGACAAAACCTCCAAAAACTAAGGCGTAGAAAGAATCACTAGCAAGGAAAGGGGTTACCCAACCAAGAAGATGAACACACAAGATAAGGTGGGAGAATCTCTCTCTCCACGATTCCACCGGCGTCGCACCGAACGGAGAAGCACCCTTTCTTCCTTGGAGTCGCACCGCGGAAGTCTCGCCGGAGTCGCACCGAAGAGGATGGAGGGAGGCGGCCTTGGAGTCACACCAAGAAGAGGGGGGGGCGGCAAGGAGGAGGCACCACCTTGGCCGAAACTTCCCAAGGGGAATTTAGGGTTTGCTTTAATCTTCAATGCTCATTCCATCATAAGGACCCCTTTAAATAGGAGTTTACACAAAATAATAACCATCCATGATGGAGATGAAATCTCATCCATCCGCATGGTTAAATACACACCAACATGAAATTAAAAATTAAAAATTAAAAATTACAACCATTTTAATAAATATAAAATTATCATCATGAAATAATTTTATATTTATTAATATAAAATAAAAGTGCATGCATAAAAAGTTTAATTCTTCATGGCGGTTTTGGCACGCCGCGGGCGGAGATTATAACGCGGATTTCCAACAACATCATCATGGCGCCTCAGATCTTTGTGGCGCAGCGCCTCGGCAGCCGGGTCATCATCATCAAGGAGTGTCGGAGGTGACGCGCCATCATAAAGTCCCAGGTTCTCGCCTACTTCATCGTCGAGAACACTATCCCTCTGGACCCGGCTCCTTCAGTGGAATTATTGTCCGCACGCTGGAGCTTGTACTGTGAAATTTTTCGAATCTTTATGAAGCGAGCAGGAGTTAGTCAACTTAAAGTTCACAAACCAAACAACCAGAAGCAAATGGAGGCAAACAAGAAATCTTTATTGATAGCAGTACTTCAATTACAAAGCAAGACAAGCTTGGCGAGACATGATTTCACCAGCACAAACACCAAAAAGAAAAATTACAAAGTTGAAGATAACTTGAGACCGCTCAGACCGCGCGACCTCCCTGTGACTTGAGCAAGCTGCCAGACCGCAGCGACCTGCCGATCACAGAACACCACCAAACCGCACTCCTTCTTCCGAATTCCTGATTCTCCCGAACTCCAGCACCACAACTCCAAGCCGCAGACCGCCCGAACACTTTCAGAGGAAGAGGTGATCGCTGCTGCCCACACTATCCGCAGAAGTTGCACAAGAAGAGTTCAATCAGCAGACCGCCCGGTCAGACAAATAGAAACCGCAGGAAAGAAGAAAACTCGGCTTACACTTGGTGTGTCCTAATTATTGCTGCCGATGGGTCCTATTTATAGGCGTGAGACCTGATCCAGTCACCACCCTATGAGATAGGATCACCACCCTCCAGACCGCGCGACTTGACCGGTCACACCGAGCGATCAGCAACAGTACTCCTGCTTCATTTTGGTGAACTCGCCAGCTTCAACATCAACTATGAGAGACCGCCACTCTCACAGCAGATCGCGACTTCAAGAGAGATCGCCAGACCGCCCGAAGGTGTTCACCTCCTTTGTTCGTCCGAGACGGCGAACACAACCGGTTCGATAACAGACCGCGAATTCATGTCCGCATGCCGGTCTCCACCTGAGACCGCGCGACTAAGACCCTTAGTCCGCGAACACCACCAGAAAGCCCGGTCAACCACCAGACCGCATTCTGAAGAAAACCTGGAACAAGCTGTGCGGTCACACCAGACCGCCACAGCCTTGAAGAAGACAACCCGCCACGTGGTCACGTACAGACCGCGCACACCTGAAGACGAACAACCCGCCACGCGGTCAGAGACAGACCGCGCGGCCTCCACCTTCAACCGCCTTGGACCAGATACCAGCGATCAAGCCAGGAGACCGCAGCTAGGCTAAGACAAGCCAGACCGCAGAGGCAGACCGCCAAGTCGTGCGGTCACACCAGACCGCCCGACCTCCTCCCAGACCGCCCAGGTCCAAAAGTCCTCTAACTTCCACTTCAACAATTTCAACACTCCCCCTTGAAGTGGGAAGTTGAAACCAGCCCCAGTAGGCTCCTTAGCCGTGTGAACGGCCCCTTTGCCAGCGCCTTTGTGAAGATGTCCGCGACATTGTCTGCACTCCGCACATGCTCAACCGAAAGAGATCCCTCCAGCACCTTCTCCCGTATGAAGTGATGCTCGATCTCGATATGCTTGGTCCTCGCGTGACAAACTGGATTGGTAACCAGTTTGAGAGCACTCTCGTTGTCACCGCGTAGCAGAGTCGGCTCCCGAACCTCCTTGTGGACGTCTCCCACCAACCTCCTAAGCCAGATGGCTTCCTGAGTTGCCAAGGCCGAAGCCTTGTATTCCGCTTCCGTGGTGGAGACCGACACGTAATCCTGCTTCTTGCTGCACCATGATATAGCTGTAGGGCCCACCATGAAGACGAATCCAAACGTCGACTTCCGATCATCCGAATCTCCCCCGTAATCAGCATCCATGAACCCGTGCACCTCGAAGCCCGCATCCCTCCTGTACAGGAGACCCATGTCCGAGGTCGCCTTGACATACTTCAGAATATTCTTGGCCGCTAGCAGATGAGGTACCCGTGGCTCCGCCATATATCGACTCACTCTGCCAACTGCATATGCAATATCCGGCCTCGTGATTGTCAGATAGATCAGGCTCCTAACTAGAGCCCGGAACGCTAACGGATCTTGCATAATCCTCCCCTCATCGTTCCGAAGCTTCATAGCCTTCTCCAGAGGTGTGGAAGTGCACTTCCCTTCCTTCATGCCGAATCGCTCCATGATCCGCTCCGCATAACCGGCCTGGGTCACCAGCACTCCACCTTCCTTCCTATGCACCTCGAGTCCAAGGAAGTGGTGAAGCTCACCTAAGTCCTTCATCTCGAACCTGATAGACAGCTCGGCCCGAAGCTGTGCTACCTCCTCCTTTGAGTTCCCCGTCACGATCATATCATCGACGTATAGCAGCATGATGACTTGAAGCTCCCCGCTCTTCTTACGAACAAGCTTGAGTCTGAGTCTGAAGCACCAAATCCACAGAATAAGAGATATTCTGCAATCTTCCCGTACCACGCCCTCGGCGCTTGCTTCAACTCATACAGGGCCTTCTTCAACTTGCAGACATGCTCCGGAAAATCTTCAGACACAAAGCCTGGTGGCTGGACCATGAAGATATCCTTGTCAATCTCTCCGTACAAGAAGGCGTTCTTGACGTCGAGCTGCCAAATCTCCCATCCACTGAATGCCGCCAAGGCAATGATGAACCGAACTGAAGTCATTTTTGCCACCGGACTGAATGTCTCCTCGTAGTCTTCACCGTATTGCTGCGAGAACCCCCGAGCTACAAGGCGTGCCTTGTACCGCTCGATGCTGCCGTCAGCTTTCTTCTTGAGCTTGTAAACCCACTTGCATGTAACAGGAGTGGTGCCCTTGGGCTTGGGCACAAGAGACCAGGTCTCATTCTTCTCAAGGGCTGCCATCTATTCTTGCATTGCAACATCCCACTCCTTCACACCTCTGGCCTTCTCAAAGCTCGACGGCTCCCTCTCATCCAAGGGACCAGCAAAGAAACATGAGACAAAGCTCACTGTGTTTCCTCCTGTATAGCGGTCAGGGGCAATGATCGCTCGCTTCGACCTCCTCAGCTCCTTCCCCTGAACCGCATTATCTCCAACTGCTTCTTCCCTAGATCCTCTTCCAGACGTGCTAGGAGCATCGCTCCCCCTGCTCCCTGAACCAGAAGCCCCCGTCTCGGAACTAGAAGGAGATGGACCACCTGGTGACACAGGTAGCTCCACCTGAAGATCCTCCACAGCTTTTTCCGGCACCTCCACCCTGCTCTCTGGTAGCTCCACATTAGTAGACCCCTTGTAAGATGTCACCTCATCGAACACGACGTCGCGAGATACCATAAACCTCCGCATCTCCGGGTCCATGCACTTCCATCCTTTCTTCCGCTCATCGTATCCCACGAAGACTAGCTTCCTTGCTTTCGCATCTAGCTTCGTCCGAAGAGCATCTGGAACATGCACGTAGCAGGTGGATCCAAACACCCTAAGGTGTGCCACGCTTGGCTTCTCCTTGAACATCATCTCATGCGGAGTCAACATGTTGATGGGACATAAAGGCATCCTATTGATGACGTAGGCAGCACAAGACATTCCCTCCGCCCAGAAGGACTTTGGGATACTCTTGGCATGCAACCAACACTTGCAGGTCTCCGTCAGATGACAGATCTTCCGTTCTGCAACTCCGTTCTGCTGTGGAGTATGTGCACAAGTGAGCTCTCTCCGGATGCCTGCCTTCCTGCAAAAAGTAGAGAACTCACTGGAGGTGAACTCCCCTCCGTTGTCAGTTCTCAGCTTCTTCACCCGCAGTCCTAGCCGACCCTCCACGAGCTCCTTGAACTCCACAAACTTGGCAAACGCCTCCGCCTTCTCCTTCAGGAAATATACCCAGACATACCTGGTGTAATCATCGATCAACACCAGCATATATCTGCTGCCTCCGAGGCTTGGGGTAGCAGTTGGTCTCATTAAGTCACCGTGGATGCACTCCAACGGCACGCTACTCCTTGTCTGCGACTTGTCAAACGGTAGCCGATGAGACTTGCCGAAATGAAATCCCGCGCAAACATGACCTTCACCGTAAGAAGATAGACTTGGCAGGCCCTTGACCAGACCTCTCCCTGCCATAGCTTTCAGCTTGTCCATCCCTACGTGCCCCAACCTCTCATGCCATATGACGGCACCATCATTCGTCTTCATCTTGTCGACGTAGGAACTTGTTGATAGAACAAACAAGTCCTTTGCCTGTCTCCCGACATGGACAACCTCGGCCTTTACAGCCTCAAAATTGCGTAGAAACTTCACTTCTGTTGGGCCGAACAGAACGTGATACCCAGCGTCTACAGCGTTGGTCACGGAGAAGAGGTTTTTCCTCATACCAGGCACATGATAGACGCTCTTCAAAGTAAGTGGCCCTCTATCACTGCCCAAGGAAACAACCCCGACCTTCTCTACTGAATGCACAGTATTATCAGCAGTAATGATTGCATTGTTACCTGTATAAGGCTGTGCAGAAGAAAGCTTGGTCTCGTCTTCGGTGAGGTGATGACCACACCCTGAGTCCACGATCCAGTCTTCCAGATAGTTGATAGAAGCAGAAGCTCCAACAGAAGCCGAGAAGGCTCCTCCCCAACCTCCTTCAAAGTGCCTGGCCTCAGCTTCCTCCTTCTCCGCAGCATGCCCAGCTTGGGTGACTACCTTGCAATCCTTCCTGATGTGGCCATACTTGCAACACTTGAAGCACTTCGGACCTTCACCCTTCTTCTTCCCGTCAGCCCTGGGATCATACCCCCTTTCCTGCTGCCCAGAAGTTGAAGGCCCGTAGCCTCCTCCAGCGGTCTTCTTCTTCTTATCCCACTTCTTCTTCTTGCCTGAGAAGAGCACTTCGCCATCTCCCCCAGCCACTGACATCCCCGCCATCTGCCTTGCCAAACTTTCTTGCGATGCAAGCAAGTTCTCCAGCTCCAACAGAGACGGCTGATTTGCCCATCCATGCACCGACGTCACAAAGGCAACATATTCCTTCCGCAAGTCGCGGATGATGTGCCTCTTCAGCTTCGCCTCAGAGATAGGCTCATCAGGATCCAATGCTGGATTTCAGCGCACAAGTTCTTCATCTTCAGAACGAAAGTGGATATAGAAAGATCACCCTGAGCCGACCTTGCCAGCTCATTCTCCAAGAACTGTAGCCTTGCTACATTCTTCTTGTTAAACAGCCCATCCAGGGCTCTCCAGATCTCTGCAGCTGATCCACACCCCAAAATGTAATCAAACAGATCAGGTGAAATTGCTCTCTTCAGAGTGAACTCTGCATTCGCATTCGTCCTCCTCCAAGTTCTCACCTCTGCCCCATTATCCCACTCCGGGACAACTTCCTGCGTCTGATCTCCTCCAACTACCTCCCAGAGGTCCTCACCTAGAAGATAGCTTTGCATACACGACTTCCACTTCTTGAAGTTAGTCGATGTAAGCATCTCAATTCCAAGACCTCTCGCTTTCATTGCTCTACCACTGGTTCCTTCTTCACAAAGGCGATGGCTACTCTAAGTTACTCACTGCTCAACCACTCCAACCTAGCTCTAATACCATGTGAAATTTTTCGAATCTTTATGAAGCGAGCAAGAGTTAGTCAACTTAAAGTTCACAAGCCAAACAACCAGAAGCAAATGGAGGCAAACAAGAAATCTTTATTGATAGCAGTACTTCAATTACAAAGCAAGGCAAGCTTGGCGAGACATGATTTCGCCAGCACAAACACCAAAGAGAAAAATTACAAAGTTGAAGATAACTTGAGACCACTCAGACCGCGCGACCTCCCTGTGACTTGAGCAAGCTGCCAGACCGCAGCGACCTGCCGATCACAGAACACCACCAAACCGCACTCCTTCTTCCGAACTCCTGATTCTCCCGAACTCCAGCACCACAACTCCAAGCCGCAGACCGCCCGAACACTTTCAGAGGAAGAGGTGATCGCTGCTTCCCACACTATCCGCAGAAGTTGCACAAGAAGAGTTCAATCAGCAGACCGCCCGGTCAGACAAATAGAGACCGCAGGAAAGAAGAAAACTCGGCTTACACTTGGTGTGTCCTAATTATTGCTGCCGATGGGTCCTATTTATAGGCGTGAGACCTGATCCAGTCACCACCCTATGAGATAGGATCACCACCCTCCAGACCGCGCGACCTGACCGGTCACACCGCGCGATCAGCAACAGTACTCCTGCTTCATTTTGGTGAACTCGCCAGCTTCAACATCAACTATGAGAGACCGCCACTCTCACAACAGATCGCGACTTCAAGAGAGATCGCCAGACCGCCCGAAGTTGTTCACCTCCTGTGTTCGTCCGAGACGGCGAACACAGCCAGTTCGCTAACAGACCGCGAACTCCTGTCCGCATGTCGGTCTCCACCTGAGACCGCAACCTGAGACCGCGTGACTAAGACCCTTAGTCCGCGAACATCACCAGAAAGCCCGGTCAACCACCAGACCGCATTCTGAAGAAAACCTGGAACAAGCTGTGCGGTCACACCAGACCGCCACAGCCTTGAAGAAGACAACCCGCCACGTGGTCACGCACAGACCGCGCACACCTGAAGACGAACAACCCGCCACGCGGTCAGAGACAGACCGCGCGGCCTCCACCTTCAGCCGCCTTGGACCAGATACCAGCGATCAAGCCAGGAGACCGCATCTAGGCTAAGACAAGCCAGACCGCAGAGGCAGACCGCCAAGTCGTGCGGTCACACCAGACCGCCCGACCTCCTCCCAGACCGCCCAGGTCCAAAAATCCTCTAACTTCCACTTCAACAATTTCAACATGTACGTCGATGGCGCTTCAGGAGCAGAGAGCGTTGGGGCAGGATTACTCCTGATAAGTCCAGAAGAAGTCACCCTGGAGTACGGCCTCCGGTTAAAGTTCCCAACCACCAACAACATAGCGGAGTATGAGGCTCTAATCGTTGGCCTCCGTCTCGCTATCGACTGCAAGGTTGAAGCCCTAACAATCTATACCGATTCTCAGCTGGTAGTCTCACAAATCGAGGGAGATTATGAAGCAAGAAACGAACAACTGGCACAATATCTCGGGCTCGCCAAGACCCTATTACAGAAGATCCTATCATATCAAATTCTCCACATTCCCCGAGAGCAAAATTTCAGAGCCAATGCGCTCTCCAAGCTCGCTACTTCACTTACATCCTACCAGTCCAGGAGACGGAGGGTCGAAGACATCATGGTCCCAAGTATTCAAGGATCATGGGAGATTGCGGCAATCAGCAGCGAAGAATCCTCTTGGATGACCCCCCTCCGAGCCTACGTCGAGTATGGGCAACTTCCCGAGGATCACTTAGACGCACGACGACTCCGGATCCGGGCAGCAAATTCTGTTATTATCGATGGAGAGCTGTACAAGCGATCCTTCTCCGGACCATACTTAAAATGCTTACCCGGAGTAGAAGCGGAGTACACCTTGTGTGAGGTACATGGGGGAGTCTTCGACGAGCATTTGGGCGGGAAGGCGTTAGCACGAAAAATCCTCCATCAAGGATTCTACTGGCCAACCATGAAGAAAGATGCGGCAGAGTTCGTTCAAAAATGTCAAAGTTGTCAACTTCACGCCAATACGCCTCATCAGCCGCTCGTCGCGCTTACTGTCCTTCAGATCCCTTGGCCGTTCGCGCAGTAGGGAATCGATATCTTAGGGCCTCTTCCAGTAGCTTCCGGACAAAGGAAATTCATTATCATGGCCACCGATTACTTCACCAAATGGATAGAAGCTGAGCCCCTGACCAAAATAACCGAAGAAAATACTAAGAGGTTCGTCTGGAAAAATATCATAAGCCTCTTTGGCATCCCAACGGTTATAATTGCGGACAATGTTACCCAATTCACTGGGAAGTCCTTCAACAAGATGTGTGAAGACTTAAAAACCCACCTCCGTCATACCGCGGTGGCGCACCCACAGGTAAACGGGCAAATAGAAGTAACTAACCGCACAATTCTTAAAGGATTGATGACCCGCCTCCAGGAGGCAGGGGACATTGGGCAGGCGCGCTCTCAAATGTATTATGGGCATATCGCACCACGGAAAGAACCCCAATCGGAGAGACCCCATACAACCCGTGTTATGGATATGAAGCCGTCCTACCCGTTGACATCGGTGTTCCAAGTGTTAGAGTGCAAACATTCAACCCAGAAAGGAACGACGAGATGCTCCGAGAAAACCTTGATTTTATCTCCGAAGTACTGGAGGTAGCAACCCAGCGGGCGGCAGCATATCAGAGGCGGATAGCCCGCAATTACGATAGAAGAGTAAAACCAAGGCCCATCAACATTGGGGACCTCGTCTTGCGAAGTGTTGAAGCTGACGGAAAAGGCCCGCAGAAAGACAAACTTTCGTCAGCATGGGAAGGGCCATTCGTCGTCACCGCCATCGTCAATCACGAGACATTCAAGCTCAGAAAACGCGAAAGGAAAAACACTCCCACGGACATGGAACGCGCAGAACTTGCGTCGATTTTATCAATAGCCCCCCACTTACGTTTGTACCTGGATTGTATATACAACTACTGTAAAAGTTACAAACTCATACTTCCGCACAAATTACTATATGATTAACATATTTCATGCTCCTAACTCTACTATCTCAGGAACATCCCGAGGCGACCTTTTCGGTCAAGGGCCTGCCCCCCAAGCGCTCGCAAACGGTTCGAAGCATTTTCCCTTCACCGCTACTATCAATGACATCCCCCAGGTCGGTAAAGCGAACCTCCCACTACCCGGATCGAATCACTCGTCATTCGCCCCCGTAGTAGGTTCCAACACCATCTGGGTCTCGTCCTCTAAACCGCATCGCTAGGGTCTGCCCCCTTGCGCTCGCAAACGGTTCGAAGTGTTTGCCCTTCACCGTTGCTATCAACGACATCCCCCAGGTTCGTAAAGCGAACCTCCCACTACCCGGCTCGAATCGCTCGTCATTTTCCCACGTAGTAGGTTCCAACACCATCTGGGTCTCGTCCTCTAAACCGCGTCGCCAGGGCCTGCCCCCCTCGCGCTCGCAAGCGGTTCGAAGCGTTTGCCCTTTACCGCTACTATCAACGACATCCCCCAGGTCGGTAAAGCGAACCTCCCATTACACGGCTCGAATCGCTCATCATTCGCCCACGTAGTAGGTTCCAACACCATCTGGGTCTCATCCTCTAAATCGCGTCGCCAGGGCCTGCCCCCCTCGCGCTCGCAAACGGTTCGAAACGTTTGCCCTTCACCGCTACTATCAACGACATCCCCCTGGTCGGTAAAGCGAACCTCCCACTACCCGGCTCGAATCGCTCGTCATTCGCCAACGTAGTAGGTTCCAACACCATCTGGTTCGCATCCTCTAAACTGCGTCGCCAGGGGCTGCCCCCTCGCGCTCGCAACGGTTCGAAGCGTTTGCTCTTCACCGCTACTATCAGCGACATCCCCCAGGTCGGTAAAGCGAACCTCCCACTACCCAGCTTGAATCACTCGTCATTCACCCACGTAGTAGGTTCCAACACCATCTGGGTCTCGTCCTCTAAACCACGTCGCTAGGGCCTGCCCCCCTCGCGCTCGCAAACGGTTCGAAGCGTTTGCCCTTTACCGCTGCTATCGACGACATCCCCCAGGTCGGTAAAGCGAACCTCCCACTACTCGGCTCGAATCGCTCGTCATTCGTCCACGTAGTAGGTTCCAACACCATCTGGGTCTCGTCCTTTAAACACCAACTTTGTAAAAACAGAACATAATTTATCGAGCAAAACGTCGGTTCAAACACCACAGAAGCTTTACTACTACAAGAGCTAAAAGCTAGAACAGATAAATAAGCGACGTGAATCCATCTGCAGCAATACAGTCCACAAATGACACTACACAAATACGGAGATACAAATACATCATCTCAGATACAAGAAACAATCAAAAGGGAAAGTCTGCGAAATAAAGGTGAAGCTACTCCTCAGCATCAGAAGCAAAGTGCTCATTTTCGGAGAGAGATCTGACACCCAATCCGGATATGCACGTCACGGTCTCGTGTCCTCGCAACCAAGCGGAGGGCCTTCCCCATCCCGCGCAAGAAAGCCACCTCCCGCTCATCCTCAAGCTGGGGCTCTATTTCCTTGCTCCATATTTCCTCGCAAACCTCCTCCGAGATCAGAGAACAGTCCCTCATATAATCTATGGATGATTTATACTCAGCAAGCCCAGCAGCCTTCAGCTCAGCGGTCCGCTGCTCTGAAGAAAGGCGATCCACCTCCGCCTTCAAAGACGCCAACTCGGCCTCCAAACGAGCCGTTGTAGCTCGCGAATCCTCCAACAAACGAGTAGAACCCTTCACAAGGGCCTTCTCCATCCGAACTTTAGCGCGGGATTCCTCCAGCTCCGCACGCAACCCATCCTCGATCTGTCTAAAACAAGACACGTCGCGATCCCGTATGCCTTTCAAGTCAGAAAAGAAACTTCGCACATCACGAAGCTCCTCCTAAAGGACGATATAACTGTCTTTCAGGTCAATGTAACAATCATTCCACGTAAGAGCAATGCTGGTCTGAACTCCAATCTGAAGAAAGAAAGAAAAGTTAGGCTAATCACAAGGCAAAACAACGAACCAAGATTAAGCCATAAATCTTACCGCAACATTCATAGTCTCAAGAGAAGAAGAAACTCGCCTCCCCCTGATCAACCGCGGAACAGAAGCATCCTCGGGATCCTGGGGGGCAGGAGTCTGGGGGGCAACAGAGTCTAGCACTTCCACATCCAGGTCGATGGGAACGTCATCAACTCTCGAGCTACACGGGGCCGCCTCGTCAATACGCCCCTCAATCTGACGAAAGCGTCAAGGCGCCAAATCCGAACTGTCATTCTTGAATACCAACTTCCTCTTCTGACCTCGATCTAACGAAACGGCTGCAGAGCGCTCAACAACGGTGGAAATACCTTACAATAAGAGACGCTTCTCTTCAACAAACACTGAAATGACGAATATAGGGTTCCCCAACGCGTGAGGCTCGACAAACCCCAACAACGGGGTAAACTCTCGCTCGTGACCCTTCAAGCGGCGACAGCGGTCCGGAAGTGACCTCCAAAGCTCTGGCAAGCCCTAAGGATTTTTGATGTTGCCGAATAAAGTGTTCCCGTGACGACGATCCACTCGATTCTCAAACTCAAGTCATTGCTTGTTGCTAAAGATTTCAATCCATCCACCTCCATTCGAGCGTACGTCACACCACTGCCTGAAGAGATCTAGGGTGAACCTCGATCCATGCTCTCTAAAGAAGTCAATCAGACTCACAATTCGCGTCATCCCAGCAGGAGTAAATTGGGACATCGGCACGCCACAATGCTTCAAGATTTCAACAAGCTCTTCACAGGGTGGCAAGCGAAACCCAGACCGCAACGACGACTCGCACAAAGTCATCCATCCCCGCGGAGGATTCTGAACACGTTCCTCAATTTGCGTGATCTTTAGCTCTAAGTCAGCAGGCAAGCCGAACTGCTTCCTCCAGACACCAATATGGTCGACGGACAAAGAAGAGCGCAATCACATTGGCCTACTTTGCGCACACCGCCTCGTAGTCTGGAAAAAAAAATTAAGCGTTTTACAAATTCAACGCAACTCACAAGTAAACGCACCACACACCCTTACAACACACACAACAATCACAGCGCACGCACCACCCGCGCGCATAGCAAGTAGACGCGCGCGCGCAGCACGCGGGCTAGCACCCCACGCACGTGGGCACCCACGCACGAGCAATGCGCGGGCGAGCACCCCGCGCGTGCGCCCCGACGCGTGCACTGCGCTCGGGCGCGCCCCCGCGCGCGCGCGCACCTGCGCGAGCTCTGCGCATGGACGCGCATGCACTCGCACTACGCGCGGGCGCTCCCCCGTGTGCGCACACATACCAGCCCCGTGAAGCGCTCTGGCATCCCACGCGCACGACTTCCTAACACTTCTCCGCCAACACGTACCTCTTTCTGATTTTCCTCCCGCGCCCCCTTTCGCGCCACGCTCTCCGGCTCCATGATCATGCTAGTCTCTCACAAAAAGTCCCCAAATTTCACTCGCTCCGGCACTTGAATTCGGGGACTTGGGGGGCAAATGATGGGGTCTCGCCCATTTTATAGGAATTCCGGGCTGCAAATAGCCGGAATTTCATAACCCCCACTCCCTTAGTGTGGAGTTAGGAGAAAACCGCCGCACACCCGATCACCACACGCGATCCCCGCGCTCGCGATCAGCGCCAACCGCCGCCACCGCTCCCGCGCCCACACACCGCCACGGCCTAGCCGGTCGTCCGACCCCCTTGGTCGCGCACCCTCCGCGTGCGTGGCCGGCCGACGCACGGCCGCCCATGGCCGCACGCCCATGGCGTGCGGCCTAGCCGCGCAGCTAGGCCGCACGGCCAGCCCCGCTTGGCCGCACGCCTCCGACGTGTGCAGCCAACCAGCAGGCCGACCGTCGCGTGACCTTGCGGCCGGCCTCCCGGTCGGCCGCTCACCCTCGGGGCCGCTCGCTCAAGGCCGCACGCCCATAGCGTGCGGCCTGGCCGCACAGCCAGGTCACCCGGCCAGCCCCGCTTGGCCGCACGCCTCCGACACGTACGGCCAATCCGCCGGCCGGACGGCGGATGGCCTTGCGACCGGCCTCCCGACCGGCCTCCCGACCGGCCGGCCGGGTTCGGCTGCATAGACGAAGGGCCATAAGCGGCCTTGCGGCCGGCCGCCCTCACCGACCGGCCGCTCGGGGCCGACCACCCTCCCGGTCGGCCGCCCTCTAGGCCGGTCGCATGCCCGGCCACCCTCCCTCGTCGGCGTCCCCTCTTGTTGGCCAATCATCCTCGCCACCCGGAGTCCGCCGCCGTCCGATCGTCCTCTTGCGTTCTACACCTTCCGTTCGGCGGGTAACCACTGTTGAAACCAGCAACTGGTCTCTTGAGTTCGGACCCACTGGGGGTGCAGCCGATGCTTATTTCTCCTTCACTAGACTCTCTTGACGGTGGATGCTGGAAACGGAAAAGACCCGAGGCTGAAGCGAGGAGGTCCCGCCACACACCCGGAAGATCTTGGAGAGCTTCCCCTCCCAAACCAAAGCTCAACCGGACACCTTGGAGGGCGCTGGCTGCCAACCAAAACTAGCCTAGAGGAGAGGATTCTCTAAAATCGGATCTCCTCCAAGGTGCCCTTAAGGGTCTATTTATAGTTTTCCTAGGCTGGTCTGTAAATAGCCTGAATCCGCCTTTTAATTTTACTAAACGCACCCCAAATTGGTCTACGAATAGCCTAACTCCGCTGTTCTGAAGGGCTATATGCAGACCAGAAGGGGTATTATGGTCATTTCCTCCTCACTGCCTTCTGGGCGAGTGGTCCGTGAGGGAACCACTCGCCGAGTTCCCGCTTGACTGGGCGAATGCTCAAGCCCCTGAGCGAATGGTCCGTGGAGGCACCACTCGTCAGGCTCCCTCTCGCCTGCAGCCTACCCCCACTAATCTGGAGATCCTTTTTCCTGTCTCGGTACGGGCGAATGGTCTGGCTGACCCCTGTCCCATCAACTGACTCGAGGGACCCACTCGCCAAATACGGGTTGTACATAATCCCCGCTCTTTGCGAGTGGCTCGTCCACTCGGGAAGAACAGTCCAACCCCTTATTTGGTGAGTGGGTCCCTCGAGTCAGTTGATGGGACAGGGGTCAGCCAGACCATTCGCCCGTACCGAGACAGGAAAAAGGATCTCCAGATTAGTGGGGGTAGGCTGCAGGCGAGAGGGAGCCTGACGAGTGGTGCCTCCACGGACCATTCGCTCAGGGGCTTGAGCATTCGCCCAGTCAAGCGGGAACTCGGCGAGTAGTTCCCTCACGGACCACTCGCCCAGAAGGCAGTGAGGAGGAAATGACCATAATACCCCTTGTGGTCTGCATATAGCCCTTCAGAACAGCGGAGTTAGGCTATTCGTAGACCAATTTGGGGTGCGTTTAGTAAAATTAAAAGGCGGATTCAGGCTATTTACAGACCAGCCTAGGAAAACTATAAATAGACCCTTAAGGGCACCTTGGAGGAGATCCAATTTTAGAGAATCCTCTCCTCTAGGCTAGTTTTGGTTGGCAGCCAGCGCCCTCCAAGGTGTCCGGTTGAGCTTTGGTTTGGGAGGGGAAGCTCTCCAAGATCTTCCGGGTGTGTGGCGGGACCTCCTCGCTTCAGCCTCGGGTCTTTTTCGTTTCCAGCATCCACCGTCAAGAGAGTCTAGTGAGGGAGAAATAAGCATCGGCTGCACCCCCAGTGGGTCCGAACTCAAGAGACCAGTTGCTGGTTTCAACATTTTTGGTGCGGTGAGCGTGAACCGTAGCCGGTGAAAGAAAATCCCAAGCTGGTTTCGATGACAGGAGATGGAGGAAATGGTTCTGACTCAGGTCACTCGCATTCACCAGCGGCAGGCGAGTGGCTGGAGATGTTTGACAAGTTCAAGCGAGAGGTCCTGCAGACGGTTCTCGCAGCAAGGACCGAGTGCGAGACCCCGGTGGTTCCAGTGGTCTCGCCTTTGCAGATTGGCGAGAACGCACCGGGGCAGCGACCGGGAAAGGAGGTGCCAGCGGAAGGAGGTGCGCGAGACCTCCCCGGACGGCAGTTGTTCAGCAGTCCGGCGAGTGCTGAGGTGTGTGAGTTGATCCCTCGCGAGAGGACCACTCGCCGAGCAGGAGAAGGGAGCCCCTTTTGCGAGATGATCCTGTCGGCCCCAGTGCCAGAAGGGTTTCGTGGTCCGGAGATGTCCTACTACACCGGCAAGGAGGATCCAGTTGTGCACCTGCAGTGGTTCGAGGACATGACTTCAATCCTTCCCATGTCGGATTCTTTCCAATGCTGACTCTTCGCAACCACCCTGAAGGAGAAAGCAAGGGACTGGTTCCACCAACTTCCCACAGGTTCCATCTATGCGTTCGATGATCTGCGCCGAAGCTTCCGACTACGTTTCTCGACGTCAAAGAAGAGGAAGAAGGATGCGGAGGCTCTTTTCAAAACCAGGCAGAGGGAAGGGGAATCCCTGGCTAAGTACGTGGACAGGTTCCAGGAGGAGATACACCTAGTGCAGGAGGTGCCGGGATTCGCCCTCCAGATGGCATTCATCGTAGGGCTGCGAGAGGGGTTCTTCAAGATGGACCTGAAGAGAAGACCTCCTGTATCCTTCGAGGAGTTGATGGAGAGAGCCGCGGAGGAGATTGAAGGAGAGGCAGCCAACCCCGAATTCTACAAAAGGTTGGCAAAGATGAGCGAGCCCGAGGCGAGGCAGCCAGAAAGAAGAAGGCGAGAGGAGCCCGGGGGCCAGGGGTTCGAAAGACCACCTCGGGTTTGGAGGAACCAAGAACCCAACAACAGGTTGGGCTGGAGGAACCAGGAAGGACCAGCGCGAGGTCAGGATGAAAGGTACCAAGGAAGGGAGGCAGGAGGAGTGAATCAGGGGTGGAGGCAGGGTCCCAGACCCCCTCAACCCCCGAGGGAGCAAGCCATGACGGTAGGCCGAGGGAGAAGAGGTAGAGGAGCGAGAGGAGGAAGAGGAAGAGCTGGAAGAGAGGACAGGGTGGCGTTGCCTTACTGTGACTTTCATCAGGAAGAAGGTCACGCGATCGCCACCTGCCCAGAATTCTTGGAAATGAGGGAAAGAGGACGGCCACGGCGGCCGCATGCTAGAATTGAGGAAGTGCTTCCAGAGGCAGAAGAGGACCGGTGTGAGGATAGGGCAGATACAGGAACCAGGGGGGAATCGGGGTGATTCACGGTGGGGTTGGGATAGAGGCCTCTCGCAAGAGGAGCTTCCAGGCCATGTTCCGAAGGGACGTCGCGTCGACTTCCCAGACCCCCACCCCCCTCCGAGAAGCTCACCTTCTCCTCAGAGGATATGCCAGACTACGAAGACCCATTCTGCGACGCCCTGGTGATCCAGACGTCAATAGAAAACTTCACGGTCTCTCGGATCCTGGTGGACAATGGGAGCTCGGTGAATGTGATCTTCAAAAAAGCTTTCGACGCGATGGAGGTAGAGAAGAAGAGAGTGCAGGCCTCCGACGGACCACTGTTTGGTTTCTCGGGAGAGCGGAAGGAGGTCGAGGGAGGCGTAGGTCTCCAAGTGACGTTGGGAGGGGTCCCCAGGAACTGTCGGTTCGTCATCGTTGACGCTCCGAGCAGCTACAACGCCATCTTCGGCCGACCCCTCATCAGCGCCTTCCGGTGCGTGCCCTCATCGTACCATCAGTGCTTAAAGCTCCATAGTGGAGGAGTCCAGATCCGCGTCCGAGGAGATGCTAAGGTGGCGAGGCAATGCTACGTAACTGCCGTCAACACCATCTCATGGATGGCGGATGCCGAAAAGATGGATGAAGAGATGGTGAGGCCGGAGGGGCCAGGAGAGGAAGAGGAGAAGGAAGAAGAAGGGGGAGAGGGCGATGCCCGAGAGGAGGTGTTGGAGGTCGCTCATGAGGAGCAGGAGGTTGAGGTGTTGGAGGTCGCTCGCGAGGAGCAGGAGGTCGAGCCGATGAAGGCGGAAGGAGCTGCAGGAGAAAAGGCCCGGGAGGAGGGGCGAGAAGCGAAGGGCCAGTGGGACGAGCCAGCCCGGCTCGAGCCGGCAGAAGAGGTGATAGAGATGGAGGTTACCACCCAGGCAGGAAGGGTGGAGAAGGTGCGGGTCAGCGGGGGCCTCGGCCCGGAGGACCAGAGAAGGATGCTGGAGTGCATCCAGAAGAACATGGACATCTTCGCGTGGAGCGCGGCGGACATGCCAGGCATCGAGGCGGACGTGGCTTGCCATCGTCTCAACCTCGATCCAGAAGCCCGCCCCATCCGGCAGAAGAGAAGGGCTATAGCTGACAAGCTCGAAGAACCGATCCGCGAGGAGGTGGCGAAACTCCTCGAGGCAGGTTTTGTAACGGAGATCCAGTATCCAGGCTGGGTCTCCAATGTCGTAATGGTAAAAAAGGCCGATGGCCGCTGGCGTATGTGTGTGGACTTTTCATTGTTAAATAAGGCCTGTCCTAAGGATTGTTATCCCTTGCCTCGGATCGACGCGCTGGTTGACTCAGCCGTCGGTTTTTCTGTGATGAGTTTTTTGGATGCTTTTTCAGGTTATCACCAAATAAGAATGCACCCCCCGGACGTCAAAGATGTCTCGTTCATCACCAGGGAGGGATGCTACTGCTATAAGATGATGCCCTTCGGGCTGAAAAACGCAGGAGCAACCTACCAGAAGATGATGGATCGGGTATTTAAGAAACAAAGGGGAAGGAACCTGGAGGTCTACGTGGATGACCTTATGATAAAAAGCAAGTGTGTGGGCTCTCACATCCAGGACCTCGAGGAGACCTTCGCCACCCTGCGCAAGCACAAGATGCGCCTGAATCCCCTGAAGTGTGTGTTCGGGGCTAGCAAAGGGAAGTTCCTCGGGCACCTTCTCACCCCCTGGGGGGTAGAACCTAACCCGGACAAGGTTAGGGCTATAATGGAGCTAGGGTCGCCTCGGAACGCCAAGGAAGTTCAGCGCTTGACCGGAAGACTCGCCGGGCTGAACAGGTTTCTATCCCGGGCAGGGGAAAAATGCTCCCCCTTCTTTAAAACGCTACGAGGCAATCGGAAGTTTGAATGGACGAGAGAATGCGAGGAGGCCTTTCAGGCCTTGAAGAGCCAACTCACCAAGGCTCCGCTACTGCAAAGTCCCAAAGAGGGGGAGGTTCTACATTTATATCTCGGGGTCGGGGCGGAGGCCGTAAGCTCCGTCCTGGTTCGAGAGGAAGGAAAGAAGCAGCTGCCAGTCTACTACGTGAGCAGGGTCCTGAGGGAAGCGGAGCTCAGGTACCCAATTTTAGAAAAGTTGGCCTTTGCCCTGGTCATCGCAGCCAGGAAGCTCAGGCCATACTTCCAGGCCCATTCGATCCAAGTAGTGACGGACCATCCACTCCGCCAGATCTTCGAAGGAGTGGAGCACTCGGGAAGACTCGCAAAATGGTCAATCGAGCTAAGTGAATTCGACATTACCTTTGTCCCCCGATTATCTATGAAGGCGCAGGTGGTAGCTGATTTCATGACAGATTTCGTGGCCGAGATGAAAGAAGACGGAGCCCCTCGTCACATTCCGTGGAAGCTGCTGGTGGACGGAGCTTCGGGCAAGAATTCTCTTGGAGGAGGGGTAGTGCTGGAGAGTCCCCACGGAGTAAAGATAGAGCAGACGCTAGTGATACACTTTCCAATCACCAACAACCAGGCAGAGTATGAGGCTGTAATCGCCGGCCTGCGGTTGGCCCGGGAGCTCGGGGTCCATGACGTGGAGATCCTCACGGATTCCATGATAATAGCTTCTCAGATAAGGGGAGAGTTCGAAACGAGGGAACCTGTGCTCATGAAGTATTTAGAAAAAGTCAAAGGTCTCGTGGGGACGTTCAAAACTTTCTCCATCCGGCATGTCCCTCGAGAGGAGAGCACCCCGGCAGATCGGTTGGCAAAATCTGGTCCTCGAGCCGGAGGGACCCTGACGGACCTATTCCGTCCTTCGATTGAAGAGGGAGAACTCATGGAAGTAGAACAGCGGCCCTCCTGGAAGGATCCCTTCGTCACTTTCCTTGCAACGGGAAAATTTCCGGAGGAAGTTCCGGACCAGAGGCGCTTCCGGTATAAGTCTGCCTACTACGTGCTCCATGAGGGTGACTTGTATCGGAAGACCCTCTCGGGTCTCCTGGCCCGATGCATCTCGGAGGAGGAGGTCCCAAGGATCTTGGAAGAAGTCCACTCCGGCGAGTGTGGCAGCCACTCGGGGAGCAGGATGTTGGAGGCAAGAATAGTGAGGCAGGGGTACTTCTGGCCAACCCTAAGCAAAGACGCGGCAGCCTTCGCCAAGAGATGCCAGAAGTGCCAAATGTTCGCCCCGCTTCAGCTCATGCCAGCTCAGAGGCTGAAGAGTATCACGGCGCCCTGGCCATTCGCCATATGGGGAATGGATCTGGTAGGACCCTTCCCCCAGGCTAGCGGGCAGAGGAGATTTCTCCTGGTCATGATTGACTACTTCACAAAGTGGCTGGAGGTCAAGGCGTTGGCTAAGGTCACCTCCCAGGTAATCAGCAACTTCGTATGGGGGGAGATCATTTGTCGACATGGGCTTCCGCAGGCCATAGTCACGGATAATGGACCGCAGTTCGCAAGCGAGGAATTCATCAGCTTCTGTGGTCAGCTGGGGATAGACCTTAGGTTTGCGTCCGTCCACCATCCCAGGAGCAACGGGCAGGTAGAGGCAGCGAACAAGGTCATCGTGAACTTGCTCAAGAAAAAGGTGGAAAATCTCAAAGGCAATTGGGTGGAACAGCTCCCCTCGGTCCTATGGGCTTTAAGAACCACCCCCAACACCGCCACGGGAGAGACCCCTTTCAGGCTCTCTCACGGCTGCGAGGCGGTCATCCCCATAGAGTTCGAGATTACAACACCACGGGTCACGGTCGCCACAAATGGAGAGGAAGATTGGAGAGCCGAGAACGAGGAGGAGTTGCGGCTCTCCCTCGACCTCATCGAAGAAGCTCGGGATCGAGCAGCCATCCATCAAGAAGAGGTCAAGCGGCGGATGGCCAAGTATTTTGACAGGCACGTCAGGATCAAGCAGTTCGAGAAGGGAGATCTGGTACTCAAGAAGGTCGACGCGGCTGGGAGATCCGCCGCGGTGGGAAAGCTTAACCCCAACTGGGAAGGCCCCTATGTCGTGGAAGAAGCACTAAAGTCTGGGGGGTATCGCCTTCAGAATGTGGAGGGCCAGCTCCTCAGCCATACATGGAGTGGCGACGACCTTAAACGCTTTTATCCTTAGTACCATGTAATAATGATGTTTTTTGAATAAAAGCATTTTGTTTAAACTATGTGAATGAAAATGATGCTGCAGCTCGCAGGAGAGACCCTGGATGTTCAAGAGGTCGGCCCCGAGCAGACCCGCTGTCCAGGCTCTCATCTAGCTGGCAGGTCCGAAGGCTCACTCGGTGGCAGGTTCTATGTTCCAGAGGTTGGCCCCGAGCAGACCCGCTGTCCAGGCTCTCATCTAGCTGGCAGGTCCGAAGGCTCACTCGGTGGCAGGTTCTATGTTCCAGAGGTTGGCCCCGAGCAGACCCGCTGTCCAGGCTCTCATCTAGCTGGCAGGTCCGAAGGCTCACTCGGTGGCAGGTTTTATGTTCCAGAGGTTGGCCCCGAGCAGACCCGCTGTCCAGGCTCTCATCTAGCTGGCAGGTCCGAAGGCTCACTCGGTGGCAGGTTCTATGTTCCAGAGGTTGGCCCCGAGCAGACCCGCTGCACAGGCTCTCATCTAGCTGGCAGGTCCGAAGGCTCACTCGGTGGCAGGTTCTATGTTCCAGAGGTTGGCCCCGAGCAGACCCGCTGTCCAGGCTCTCATCTAGCTGGCAGGTCCGAAGGCTCACTCGGTGGCAGGTTCTATGTTCCAGAGGTTGGCCCCGAGCAGACCCGCTGTCCAGGCTCTCATCTAGCTGGCAGGTCCGAAGGCTCACTCGGTGGCAGGTTCTATGTTCCAGAGGTTGGCCCCGAGCAGACCCGCTGTCCAGGCTCTCATCTAGCTGGCAGGTCCGAAGGCTCACTCGGTGGCAGGTTCTATGTTCCAGAGGTTGGCCCCGAGCAGACCCGCTGCCCAGGCTCTCATCTAGCTGGCAGGTCCGAAGGCTCACTCGGTGGCAGGTTCTATGTTCCAGAGGTTGGCCCCGAGCAGACCCGCTGTCCAGGCTCTCATCTAGCTGGCAGGTCCCAAGGCTCACTCGGTGGCAGGTTCTATGTTCCAGAGGTTGGCCCCGAGCAGACCCGCTGTCCAGGCTCTCATCTAGCTGGCAGGTCCGAAGGCTCACTCGGTGGCAGGTTCTATGTTCCAGAGGTTGGCCCCGAGCAGACCCGCTGTCCAGGCTCTCATCTAGCTGGCAGGTCCGAAGGCTCACTCGGTGGCAGGTTCTATGTTCCAGAGGTTGGCCCCGAGCAGACCCGCTGTCCAGGCTCTCATCTAGCTGGCAGGTCCGAAGGCTCACTCGGTGGCAGGTTCCATGTTCAAGAGGTTGGCCCCGAGCAGACCCGCTGTCCAGGCTCTCATCTAGTTGGCAGGTCCGAAGGCTCACTCGGTGGCTGTTTCTCAGTTCTCAGGAGAGGATCTCAAGAGCATTCGCATAAGACCACGCGCCGGAGAGAGGATCACACCCCACTCTCTTAACTACTTAAGCGAAACCCCATGACACGCGAATGATAAGGTCCACTGGGAAGCGAGAAGTCGAAGAGGGGCAACACACCTAAGTCATCTCCGAACACTCGCTGGGTAGCCGGGATGGTTACTCTACGACCTAACGTCCTGGTAAGCCTAGCGAGACGTTGCAGCGAATGATAATAAAGTTTGAGATAGCATAAAAACTGAGATTACGCAGAAATTGAGATAGCACAAAAATTGTAATCCATAGATATATCTTTCAGGGGCATTCGCCCAATTCGTGGTTACACCAGAAAAAGAAAAGGTAAATACAACAAAAAGAGGAAAGTACAGAGGGCCCCCCTCAAGGGTCACCAGACTCCTCCGAAGAACCTTCGCTCTCATCCTGGGCAGGGGCATCTTCTCGCGGCGCGACGCTGTCGTCCTCCGGGAAAGGGATCGGAATGTAAAGCTCCGGAACTACTTGGCGAGTGGTGAGGCATTCGGCCTCCGGCTTCAAATACCCAGCCCGCCGCAGCACCTGCAACGCGTGCTTGACGGCGCGTTGCGCATTCTCCTGAAGCAGTTGCTCCAGCTCGTGATGGGGGTAAAAGTGCCCCCCATCACCCGGGGCGAGTGATGTCATCCCGACTTCTCGCAGCAGCTGGGTCTCGGCTTTGGCGAGACGGACTTCCTCCTCGAGGTCGACCACCCGCGCTCGGAGCATCCCAGCACGTGTTGCATCCTGGAAAAATAAAGTGATCATGATGAGAGGAATATGGGACAGTCAGTAATAACCATTCGCAGGAGTAAAAGTAAATGTACCTCTACAACCGGGCGGTTGGCGAGAAGAGCTTCCGCGGTTTTCAGTCTTTCCCTGAGATCACTCGCCTCCTGGGAAAGAAGAGCCCTGGTCTCCTCGACCTTGGCCAGGTTCCGCGAGACCTCAAGGCTCCGGCGAGAAGACATATGCGAGAGCTCGAGAGCGCGCAGCATAGCCCGGGCGGCTTCGTGGGCGAGAACTTGAGTCTTCTCCAAATCGAAGACCTCGGCGTCCTCCCGGCCATAAAGGGCATACGCCAGGGCATAGGCCTCGCCGCTAGCAATGTTGGTCTCCACCCAAGATGGATGGAGAGTGGATAGTGAAACCCTGTTCGCGTTCCTGTCCCACTTCAGCAAAGGAGCCCCGGAGGGGTCCACATACTTCTCGCCGTTCGCGAAGTTGCGATGGTCCCGGGGCAACGGAGGCGGCGGCAGCGCCGATTTCTCCGGAGGAGCATTCGCACCAGGCGCGTCGGTCCCCAGGGTGGAGGGTGGAGCACTCGCCCCAGAGGATTCGCCCAGAACCCCCTTGCCCTTCGCCGCGGGTGGACAGGGCGACTTCGAGGGAGGAGGGGAAGAAGCCTTCACCGACTTTCGCTTCCGGCTACTAGGCTTGGAAGAGGAAGGTTCCTCCCGGCAGGCGTCCGCGGCGGCTTGCACGAGAGGTGGGCAAAATCCAGGAGGACGCGGCGGATGAACGGGAAGATTACGCACACCTGCATGATATTGCGAGTGGTTTAGGCGAATGGTGTAAGAATCGCGACCAAGATGAATTCGAAAGTCTTGGAATCTTACCCTCGCCCTGTGGAATGAACGGGAGCGTGTCGACGTTCCGCCGGAGATAGACAAGGTCCATCCCGTACTGCAGAATGTATTGATGGAGTTTCGCCTCATGCCCCCCTAGGGTCGGGGGGCGGAAGGTTGACTCCTCCTCCTGCACCGGGGCGAGAAGGGTGTTACCTAGGCTCCCGCTGACGAAGATGAAGCGGCGAACCCATTCGTGGTTCTTGTTCGGGAGCCCGTAGTGTTTGAGAGGGCTTAGACCCGAGAAGAAGGAGATGTCGTCGGTGCAGCGGAAGGTGTAGAGTTTGCGGAAGACGGGCAGCGAGAACTCGATCCCTTCTTCTCGCAAGTAGCTCGCGTACCCGACCAGCATGGCTATGGAGTTGGGGTTGAGCTGGGCGGGCACGACCCCGTAGTACCTGAAAGTCTGGCGCAACTCCGGCCAGATGGGGAGGCGAAAGCCCACCTCGAAGTGCTCTAGCGGGATCGCGAGAGCACAAGGCGAGATGGAGTTCAGGCGCTCTTCAGGCCTGGGCTTTCGCCCCTCGAACCCCCCAGGGACGTAGTCAGCAACTGCCGTCAAGTAGGCCTCTTCGGAGAGGTCGCAGGAATCAAATACATGATTGACGAATGCGCTGGCACACTTGCCCCTTCCTTCGGCATCGGCACCCATCTCGCGAATGAGGGGAAAGAAAGGAGCAGCAAAGAAGGGAGAGGTGCGAGTGCTAGAAGCAAGGAAAGAGAGGGAGCGAATGGTGATGTATTTATTACGGTAGTTGAAGGGCCTATTTATAGAGGCATTAAACGGCGTTTGGGCTTTCGAGGCAACGGGGGGTGCGGATAGCAATCTGCGGCAGCCCGGCGCCTCGAAACCCGGTCCAAATCTCTCTCGCCCATTAATGGCGAGTGACCTATAACTATTCGCTCAATGGCTTTGCGAGAAGGGTTAGGAAAGCATTCGCAAAGCATATCATTCGGTAATACCTAGGCAGGTTATGAAAGAAGCAAAAATGGTCAGGAAAGCATTCGCAAAACATATCATTCGGCGACAATCAGATAGGATGAGGAAAGTAAATCGCGATAAATAGAGCATTCTCAGAATCATAATATACAAAGTTATTACAGACAAATATTAATGTTCGACACCCGCGGCGAGGCGGGTAGGAAAAGAAAGAAATTATGGCATCTGGGTCAGTACTCCACCCAAACCCATCGACCTCGCTTTCGCGACCCGGCTTCTGGGGGCATTCGCTGACGATAGTATGTCATCATGTTGGTGATCTCGTGCGAAGCCAGTTGGAGCTGGTCCCGGGCTCTCGCCGCGTGCCTTTCAGGCGACAGCTCCCCACCTTCGCCCCCCAGTCGCTCCACCGTCCCGAGAAGCCGCGAGTAGTCCCTCCGGAGTTCCTTCAGCTCGCGCTTGATCTCCAGCTTCTCCTCATCCACCTGGCCGGCAGCATTTCGCTGGAGGTGGATAAGCTTCCCAAAGATCTCCGTGATTCGCTCCTTCAGGGTCACGTGGTCAGATGAGTCACCCAAGAAGTCAGCGAGATCACCTGGGGAGGGAAGGGGCGAGAGCACCCCGTCTTCCCCCTCATAGTAGGACTCAGGGGGGGAGACCTCCCGATACCCTACGAGATTATAAAAGGATCAATACGATGAAGTTAGCGAATGCGGCAAGGACAAGATAGAGGCCTGACCTGGGGCAGGTACCCTGTGGCCTGAGGGGCGAGAAGTATGGGGGTGTACTTCGGGCAACCCGGCGAAAGGGGGGAAAACCTTCCCTTTTCCGGGGCGGAAAGGCGGGGGAGGAGGAGCCTGATCATCCGCCGGGGGATTCGCGTTATCTTCAGCACGGAGGTGCTGACCCGGCTCCCGCTCGGGGTGGACCCTCTGCTCATTCGCTGTAACAGAAGGGTTCCGCTGGGTTGGGGAAGGTGGAAGAATAGTGTCCCGTAGCGAGACGTCTGGGTTGAGGGCTACAAAAAGTTGAGGGTCAGAAACAAGCCGTCTCAAAGGTAAATCGGAAGGATTCCAAAACTTACTGGACTGAAGTACGGTCTCGCCCGGAGGAGGGGGAGGAGCCAGGTCCGGGTTAGGGGGAGGGGCCAGGTCCAGATCTGGAGGAGGCCCCTCAGACTCGGGGGGTGGCGCCGCGACACTATTCAAGACGACCACGTGGTCATCCTCTGGCACCGAGGTCCCCTGCGAGTGGTCAAAGCAATTTTTGAATAAGGGTCCGAACTAAAAGGTAAGGCGGGAGGAATTCCCATACCTGGGTCCCGAGGTCAACAGGAGTGCGCGCTGGAGATTCAACCACGGTCTCGCCTCTTTGACGATTCAGCCGAATCGTCTTGGCTCGCCGCGAGACGTAGGGGCGCTCGGGTCTCGCTTAGATGTCAGCCAGGGAGCGAATCTGACAGTTTTCGGGGCGGTTGCAACCTGGGCCGCGGCCAGGCGCTCGATCATCTCTTGCGAGAGGGGTTTCGCGGAAGGCTTATGAGAAGACATTGGAAGTGGCGAAAGGTCAAGAGAGAGAAGAAATCTTGAGCCGAAATGTGGGAGTGGTCCAGAAAAACCTGACACGGGATGTATATATATAGGATAACGGTGGGACCCACAGAATCTCGCGGGGTCCACGCAACAAGAACTCACCAAATAAGGGGTTGGACTGTTCTTCCCGAGTGGACGAGCCACTCGCAAAGAGCGGGGATTATGTACAACCCGTATTTGGCGAGTGGGTCCCTCGAGTCAGTTGATGGGACAGGGGTCAGCCAGACCATTCGCCCGTACCGAGACAGGAAAAAGGATCTCCAGATTAGTGGGGGTAGGCTGCAGGCGAGAGGGAGCCTGACGAGTGGTGCCTCCACGGACCATTCGCTCAGGGGCTTGAGCATTCGCCCAGTCAAGCGGGAACTCGGCGAGTGGTTCCCTCACGGACCACTCGCCCAGAAGGCAGTGAGGAGGAAATGACCATAATACCCCTTGTGGTCTGCATATAGCCCTTCAGAACAGCGGAGTTAAGCTATTCGTAGACCAATTTGGGGTGCGTTTAGTAAAATTAAAAGGCGGATTCAGGCTATTTACAGACCAGCCTAGGAAAACTATAAATAGACCCTTAAGGGCACCTTGGAGGAGATCCGATTTTAGAGAATCCTCTCCTCTAGGCTAGTTTTGGTTGGCAGCCAGCGCCCTCCAAGGTGTCCGGTTGAGCTTTGGTTTGGGAGGGGAAGCTCTCCAAGATCTTCCGGGTGTGTGGCGGGACCTCCTCGCTTCAGCCTCGGGTCTTTTCCGTTTCCAGCATCCACCGTCAAGAGAGTCTAGTGAGGGAGAAATAAGCATCGGCTGCACCCCCAGTGGGTCCGAACTCAAGAGACCACATGTTGAAACCAGCAACTGGTCTCTTGATTTCGGACCCACTGGGGGTGCAGCCGATGCTTATTTCTCCCTCACTAGACTCTCTTGACGGTGGATGCTGGAAACGGAAAAGACCCGAGGCTGAAGCGAGGAGGTCCCGCCACACACCCGGAAGATCTTGGAGAGCTTCCCCTCCCAAACCAAAGCTCAACCGGACACCTTGGAGGGCGCTGGCTGCCAACCAAAACTAGCCTAGAGGAGAGGATTCTCTAAAATCGGATCTCCTCCAAGGTGCCCTTAAGGGTCTATTTATAGTTTTCCTAGGCTGGTCTGTAAATAGCCTGAATCCGCCTTTTAATTTTACTAAACGCACCCCAAATTGGTCTACGAATAGCCTAACTCCGCTGTTCTGAAGGGCTATATGCAGACCACAAGGGGTATTATGGTCATTTCCTCCTCACTGCCTTCTGGGCGAGTGGTCCGTGAGGGAACCACTCGCCGAGTTCCCGCTTGACTGGGCGAATGCTCAAGCCCCTGAGCGAATGGTCCGTGGAGGCACCACTCGTCAGGCTCCCTCTCGCCTGCAGCCTACCCCCACTAATCTGGAGATCCTTTTTCCTGTCTCGGTACGGGCGAATGGTCTGGCTGACCCCTGTCCCATCAACTGACTCGAGGGACCCACTCGCCAAATACGGGTTGTACAACCACTCGCGTAACCGCCGCGCGTAACCACCGACAGTGGACGGGTGCAGATATACTTGTTTTGCGTGTAGAGAAATATATAATTAATACGCATCGTAATCCTTATAAAATCGGTCTTCAATTAGTATTTTTGGTGGTTATGGTCTGCGATTATTCGCAGTAACCACCATAATCACCTCTGAGACCTATAAATAGAGCCCGAAGCCTCTCTTTTCTCCATTCTATTCTCTTCCTCCTTCCTCCTAAATTCAAGAGAGAGAAAGCTCCCTTGAAGATCTTCCTCCTCTTCAAGGCCATACTTGAAGATATCTTCGAGCGCCTCGAAGATAGAAGAAGAATCTCGTCCACCTTCAAGCATCCGGAAGAGTGCACAAGTTCCAAAGTGCCCAAGCCCCAGAACGCCAAGTTTCAGAGCGCGTCGAGTTTCAGAGTGCGCGCGGGTTCCAGAAGGCACACACGTCCCCAGAGCACAGTGCTTTCCAGCGCTGCAAGGAAGAAGTCAAAGTTTCGTGAGCGGTGGTCTGTCACCCTCCGAACGCCTCTCTCCTCTAAAGTTGTAACGAGGAGCGGCCTGTCGCCCTCGGTCTCTCGAGAAATCCCTTTAAAGAAGCTACAAATAGTGAGGCTTGGTCGGCATTGTCCCGGTCACGTGATTTTTTATCCCTTTTTCGAGGTTTTCCACGCTAAAAAGATTCTGTCATACGTCTCGACTCTCAGTAACTGATTGCACGCTCGACCGCTCCCGGGCTAAGACGGTTCATTCTGAACCGATTTTAAGAGCCTCGAGTAAACCGTAACTTAAATATATTTTGAATGAAGTAGTAGTCTATTCATAGATATATTTGCTGATTATATATCCGAACTATTTCAAGTTTGAATCAAGCTTATACATTAAATGTTGTTTTCACTTAGAAATTAGTTCTATAAAAGATCTGGTATAAATCAAAATCTATCTTCAAACATGGCTAAAATATAATGCAAGACTAAAAGAGTAAGATTACGAGTATAAGCACAAGTAAATAAATAACTGAAACTATATGACCATCCATCCGCCGTCCACTCAAAACTCGTCGGCGGTGTGCTGCGCCGCCGGTTCGGCATTACCTTTTATGGGCGAGTGGAGTAATTTCTTCCAGAACCAGTGCTTCCTCCAGATGAGGACCATCTCCTCGATGGGGACGCCCTTGGTCTCAGGGAGGAAGAAGAGGACGAAGAAGGTCATGACGACAATCCAGGCGGCGAAGAAGAGGTAGATGGCGAACTTCAGGGAGCAGAGGAGGGCGAGGAAGGACTGCGCGATGGCGAAGGTGAAGAAGAGGTTGACGGAGACGGTGATGCTCTGGCCCGCCGACCGCGTCTCGAGTGGGAAGATCTCGCTCGGCACAGTCCAGCCCAGCGGGCCCCACGACCATCCGAACGCCGCCACGAACAGGCAGATCACCACCACCACCGTCACGGAAAATTCCCTCGACAGATGCTTATCGTCGCCGAATTTTAGCCCCAGGATCACCGCCACTATCACCTGGCAAATAATCATCTGGATCCCGCCGGCAATAAGCAGCACGCGGCGGCCGAGCCGGTCGACGGTGGCAATCGAGACGAGAGTTGACAAGGCGAGCACCGCGCCGGTGACCACCGACGAGTACAGCGACGCGTTTCTCCCAAATCCCATGCTGTCGAAGAGCACCGGCGCGTAGAAGAGCACCGAATTGATCCCTGTGAGAATCTGAAAGGCCGGCATGCACACCGCCATCACCAGCTGCGGCCGGTTCCTCCGCTCAAGTATGTTTCTAAAGGGGTTTTTGATGGTGTTGGCGAGCTCGCTTGCCTCAACAATGTCTTGAAACTCGGCTTCGACGCTCTGGGTACCGCGGATGCGCTCGAGGACGGCGCGGCCGCGATCGGCGCGGCCGCGCTCGACGAGGGAGTTGGGGGTTTCGGGGAGGAATAAGCCGCCGGCACTCATGAGTAGGGCGGGGAAGGCGGCGAGCCCGAGGGAGAGGCGCCAGCCCCAGGGATGGATCTTCTGGGTGCCGTAGTTGATCATGTTGGCGGAGAAGATGCCGAGAGTGGTGGCGAGCTGGAACATCATGTTTAGGGCGCCGCGGAGGTGGGCGGGGGCCATTTCCGATAGGTACAGCGGCACCGCCTGACCGCATGATCAAGAATCGAAGGTGAGTATTAATCAGAATATATGTTCAAAGAGAATAATAATAATAATAATAATACATTCTATTAAAAATCCCGAAGATTTGGTCCAATTTTGCAATTAATTATTTTAGGCGTTGGTTAACTGCAACCGGAAGTATCTATTCGCACCCCCATTGTCACTTTTAAAAATTTTTTCTGTAACCTGAAATATTATTTTAGGCGATCTGTAGCTAAGGCTCGTTGGCGACAAGTTGCTTGGTATGCTCGCCTATGGGGCGAGTGCCAAGGGCTACTCGTCTTATAACTGTGGTTGTTCCTGCCTTCGGCTTTGTCTTGCTCTGCTTACGTGACCCAAATGGGCCCATTCTCGGCAAATATGGGTCAAAAAAACAACCCTGGGAATGAACGGCGCTTTTATCACCCAATCTGTGCGTAATTCAAAATTTCCAAAAACATTGTCGTTGCCGGCCTCGCCGCAGTTGCGTTGTTGTTGGAAGTGAGATGAAATCACATGAAGGAGGTCGCTAGAGGTCCCCCGGTCGTTTGCCCAAGGGAAAAGTGTTGATTGAGGATCATTAGGAGGGAGCAGAGATTAGGGCAAAGAGCTTAAGATGTCAAGTGAAGGAAGACGACATTGTTTTTTTGCCTTTTATTAAATTTGAAAAAAAAATCATATTAGATTAATTGTTGATCGGCGATCGACTGCTCTCGGGTGCTCGGGAGTAGGGATCACCGACAGCTCATCATGGATCGATGATCCCGCAGTAGAACATACAGACTCATAATCGCATCAATTAATCTATGTATATTAATATACCAGTGACAGTGCATGGGGGTGCGATCGTGATAATACCCTGGGCAGGACATTACTTCACCAGCGCACGCTTGCTCTCTGGCTTCGCACTACGGCACTCCTGCAGCCATGGGAATCCAGGGGGGCCACCGGGACACGTGCCCCCAATTTTTTTTTTTTTAGATTTGTTATAAGCACACCAAAAAACATAATTTCCAAAATTTTATATGGCTATTTGCACACCAGATTATGCTATTTCCTGGTCGCGATAAATTAAAACCCAACCGGTTCAGCTTCACCAGTGATTCGCGATCCAGCCACCTCCTTTCTCTCTCGTAGTCTCGCGTCGCGCGAACCCTAGGCTCTAGCGCTAAGATCCGCGATCGAGCCCCCTCTTTTCTCCCGATGAGGCGACGACGATGAGTGACTGAATCATCTTCCTCCGCGATCGAGCACCCTCACTTAGTTGCCTGACTGAATCATCTTCCTCCTATCCTCCTGTTGGGCCGCTGATTGTTGTCCTGCAATAAGGTAAGCTCTCTCCGCTTCTCTATTCATAGATCTGAAATCTTTGTAATGTTATTTTCTACTTCTCTATTTTTCTTATCTCTATTTCTCTTCTTCATTCCGCGATCCAACCCCCTCCACATGATTCGTTATTCGTAGATCTTCATTCTTTGCAACTGTGCAAGGTTTTCATTCCTTGGGTTTTATCCTATGTTTGATTCTAGGTTTACCATATACTAGGTTTGGAATGATAATTATTGCAAGTTTTCAGTTCTAGGTTTGGAATGTTTTTTTAACATGATTACTTAGTTCTCATATACTCATTGATTTGTCATAATGTTGTTCTGAAGTTGTTTTTTATTTCAGGTTGTTCTGTAACTGCGTACACCTTATACTGCCGAGTTGTTTTTCGATAAGGAGTTATTATGTTGTTGGATGCTTCTTATCCTGATATTCATGATATTGATTGTATAACTGAAGAGACTTTTGGACTCTTTGCAAAAGTTTTGCTTCTTTTATATCCTACATTGATAATTGTTAATTTTAATATTTGATTTCCATTATTATTTATTCTTTAATATGATATAGGTGCAAAAGCATTTCATCTTGATAACATTGAGTACACACAAGATTGGATTTTCTGCTTCTCTTCTGAAGTAAGGGTAGATCTCTTCAATTATATCTCTTTTTATATTACTGCATCATATGTTCTAGGTGTGCTTTTGAGGTATTAGTCAACTAGTGGCTAAGCAAAGCATGATAGACTCTGTTATGAATGTTTGTAAGGATACTCCGTAGTATTGACCGATAGAGGGTCAAGCGGAGCATATAGATATTTATTTACTTTGCATTACTAGTTCGCTTTGTAATGTTATTTTCTAAATTGATATAGTCATATAGAAGTGAAAATGAAGGGTCAGAAGAAGAGAACAAGTCTCATCGCGTCTATGTTTCCAAAAAAGTTAAAATCTAAAGAGTCTCCTTCACCATCACCTCAAGAGAGTGAAAAAAAGGAGATTCCTCCTTCTCAATCCGATGATATTGTAAATGTGTTTCCTTCATCATCACCGCAAACTCAAGATATTATTATGGATTGTGTATATGATGTGAAGTTGCTTCCACGTGATCTGGAAAAAAGGAAAAGTATATCGACATTTTCGTTAAATGAACAAGATGCAGTGAGAAAAACATATATACTAAGAGGTCCGTGTGAACCCAAATGTCATTCAAAAATGGGAGATCGAGATTGTCGGTTTGTTATCACTTGATTTGATATATTTGATTAGCTTGAGTATAATGATGAAAAGGATGCAACATTTTGTTTTGTGTCTTATTCAAGAATGATATTGCAAATAGTATTGTTGGGGGTGATGTTTTTATCATTGATGGAGGATATAGATCATGGAACAAACCTGAACGATTTTAAAAACATGTAGGCAAGATTAATAGTGCTCAAAACCTAGCATTACAAAAATATCAAACTCTAAAAGAACCGAAAAAGTCTATCATTGTTGCTCTTGATAATCGCTCGGATACTACTAAGCATGAACATAAAGCACGCTTACAAGCTTCTATTAAATGTTTGAGATTTCTAAGATAAATGATGTCTGTCAATGATTTTGTGAAGCAATTGCAACTTTATTAAATGTGATTTGAGTGTCATGTAAACGGAATGAAATGCTTAGAGAAAGCTATGTCCAAAAGGTTGTCAAGGCACTAGAAGATGGTGAACTGAAAATTGGATCAGGTTTAAATCAGGAGCTTCATTTGAGTCGGCCTGAAGACACTTTTGGAGATCACATTATAAAACATTAGTGCATATTATTTTACTAATATCCTGATATGGTTGCTACACTTCTGAAAATTGGGAAGAGTAAAATAAATAATCGGGTGAATACACAATGTGTGTTGTTTGCATTGGAATCATTTGGCTTTGTTTAAATAGTTCACGTAATGATCACTATATTTGGGTACACTCATGAGTTAAATCTTGTTTTACAAAGAAATAATCAAGATATTATTAGTTCAATGTCTTTTGTTAATTTGACAAAAAACAATTGCAAACCTTAAAAGATGATGGATGGGACACTTTTCAATAAGATATTATTTGTTTGTGGCAAACATAGTATTCATATTCCAAATATAGAAAATCAGTATATACATCGAGGAAGATCAAGACGGTTTATTGAAGACTACACAAATTTGCATCATTATCAAGTTTAAATATTCTTAAAAGTCATCTATCTACAACTACAAGAGCTTAGCAATCGGTTCGATGAGTTAAGTATGAAATTGCTTAATTGTATGGCTTGCTTGAATCCCATTAACTAATTTGCTTGTTTTGATAAGCAAAAAGTACTAAGACTTGCAGAGTTTTATCCTAATGGTTTTTCAAGTTTTGAGTTGTTTAATTTTGATTTTAAACTCGATAACTTCATTGCTGACATGAGAAGAGATGAAAGATTTTTTGATTTCAAGGATCTTAGTCATCTCTCTACGAAGCTTTGTTGAAATCGATAAACATGTTGCTTATCAACCAATCTACAGGTTTTTGAAGTTTGTACTGATTCTTCATGTGGCTACTGCAAGTGTGAAAAGATTATTATCATGCATGAACTATGTCAAGTATAAGTTGCACAGCAGTATGGGCGATCAAATGTTGAATAATTGTCTAGTTACTTTTATTCAGAGAGATGCATTTTTTGAAGTTATTGAGTATAGGCGATCAAATGAAAACTTGTCATGGACAATTGTGAATGTTTTGTTATTTTTGTATTTCCCAATTTAGCCAATTAAACGTAATTTTGTACGGACTATATAATGTCAACAATTTAAGATGTGCTTGCTACTTCATTTTGAAAAAAAAAGTTGTGCCCTCCATTATAAAATTCCGGGATTCGCCATTGCCCGCCGCTCATTGTCCCCAGAGCACATTTGAAAATCGAGCGACCAACGGAGTATTGCCGTCGGAACAACGAGAGGCGGGAGTGCCGTCGTGTGAAGCCCATGCGCCCGAGAGCAGGCGAATACAAGTGGAGGTACTGTCATAACCGGAGTATTATCACGGTCGTACGGGAACCCATATACTGTCCTTTAAAAAAGAATTAGAACTTTGTATAAAATTTTATGTAAAACAAAACAAAAAATAGCTTAGTATATGAAAACATTATATAAATTGGGACGAGCGGGCGCTTGAGATTGATTTAATGGTGTCATTTGTGTTTTCAATTTTTCTTTGTTTGTCCATTAAAAGTCCTTGTGCAATAACATAGAACTGCTCCAATTTTTACTGACATATATTATTGAGTCCAAAATAACTAAAAATTAATTAGATATTGACGAATTTTCATTCAAAATGTGAAATAAAAAGTTAACTATTAAATTAGTTTAACTAGAATTGTACTTTTTATATAATAATATTAACATGAAAAATAATAAATTCCTTCTATATTTTTTTTATTTTTCTCAATTCCATTTTCTTAACCCAAGAACTCTCAACCTTAAATGATACATTGATTATACCTTTTTTTCTATGTATGGTGCCTTATAATTTGATAAACAAAAAATAATTTAATTAGTTTTGTTAATCGAGCTTTAACATTATTTTTAAGCCGGTTTCTCATGGGGTGATGGTCATAAATGCGGTGTTTATGAACCGTTATTCGTGAACAAGACCTTCGGGCGCAACTGCCAGAGCAAAAATGTCACGCCAAACAGATCTTATTTCATTTTTAACTTTAATACGTGGGAGATATTTTTTTAAGAAAATATGAGAAGTCGCGCCCGTAGTCCCCTTCGCCTTGAGACCCGTCCGGAGCAGTCCCCTTTTTGGACTGGACTCGGGGGAGTAAAGTGCACCCTTTTGCACTTTACGGTAAAGCTCGCTTTGAGATGTGTGCGGGCAGCTAACGCGGACTGGGGGGTGCTCTTTACTCCCCCGAGATCCTTTTGGGCTTCGGCCTTTAAAGAAATTCGGAGGACCACGTGGCATCCAGAAGGGTTTCTTTATATAGTAGTATAGATATAGATGTAAGATTGGTTTACTTGGTTCCCAAAGCCTATGCCGAAGCCGAGTAGAATGCGGCCGAGCAGGAGCATGGCGAGGTTCTGAGCGGAGGCGTTGAGGGTGGCCCCGGCGATGAAGGAGAGGCCTCCAATGAGGATGCTGGCGCAGCGACCCCTGCGGCGCGTGACCGGCGAGGCAGCGATGGAGGCGACAACCGCCGCAAGGTAGAGGGAGGAAGTGAAGGCGGACAGTCCCTGGTTGTCATACTTGCAGTAGTTGCTCTCCGACGGGTGCTGCTTCTTCCTATACACCACCGGGAAGAACTTCTCCAGGAACGAATCCATGGATGTCACTCCCCCTGTTCAATCATCATCCATAAGATAGACTGTTGCATATATTTCAAAATGATAATTATGTTACAAAGAGAATTATTTGCCTATAGTTTGATTATTAAATCCCAAAGTTTTGTCAAGTATAGATCATTGTTCTTTATGGGCATTGTTAAAGGCAAACCAGAATTGGCTATTGACAAACCAATTTCTATGAGTTATTACGCGGCTTTTGAAAATACGCTTTGTACATGCATTTTTAGGAAAAGTGGTCAACACGAAAATTGTAGATCTCGTCGAGATATACAACTTTCGTGTTGAACATTTTTCTTAAAAATGCACGCACAAGGCCCTAAAATCGTCATGATCGTTACTATAGTGAATTTTTGAAAATAACAAGAAATTACGCATTGTACATGCATTTTTAGGAAAAGTGCTCAACACGAAAGTTGTAGATCTCGACGAGATCTACAATTTTCGTGTTGAGCACTTTTCCTAAAAATGCATGTACAAAGCTTATTTTCAAAAGCTGTGTAATAACTCATAGAAATTGGTTTGCCAATAGCCATTTCTGGTTTGCCTTTAACAACTCCCTTCTTTATATATTTGATAAATTATATGTATTGGAGCTATATTAAAATGTTATATGATCCTTTGTATGAATGTTTGGAATACATGCATGATTTCTGAAAACATTGTTAATAACAATTTGAAAATTTTGAGCCAATGAAGGCCTAGATTTAAAAAAAATGTGATTTTTGAGACATATTGAACTATTGAAGGATATGATCATGTAAATTTGAAGTTTATAATGAAATTTTTTACAAAAATGTTTCAGTATACATGCATGTTTAGCTTGTGTCGATCTAGTGCTAGTAATCAAGGTGTGGATAATTAGAGCTTCTCTCCGCAGAGATATTTACGGGGCCATCCAAATTGTGGCACGTTGGGCGAGCAAAAAAGGCTCGTCTCAACTTGGGATGTCACCGAAAATACTCACTCGACCAAACTGATCTCCAAGCGAGCAAAAATGCTTGCAAGGGGAGCGAAAACGCTTGTCAAACGAACATAAATGCTCACTAAAGCTGTCCCGGCAATTGGGGATAGAGCCCGCCCCAAAAAAAATTTGCCTCTTCCTGCCCTTCATTGCTAAATGACAAAATATTCAAATAGATCACTTAACTTTGATCCTAATTTGAGATGGATCTTTTAATTTTTATTTGCTTCACATAAATCTTTTAATTTTGTATTTTATTTCAACTAAGAGTCTAAATTAACTTTTGCTAACTATTTAACTGATAGGAATTCATACATAGGCGCTCATCTATAAAAGGATGACCGGGTGGAGGTTACTCACACAACACACTCCCCCCACTAAGGTAGTGGGGGGGGGGGGGGGGGGGGGGGGGGGTGAGTGGTAGAGCAAATCGAACCCGCCATTTCTGCCGCCCACCACCAGTGCGAGAGTACGCGCGGAGCGGGCCGCACGCAACCTTGACGCCCGCAACCACGCACACTACCGCGCGCTACCACGCAGTAGCGCGCGGTAGCGACCGCGCGCAGGCAGCACCCCCATCGCGGGGTGCAGCCTAACCGCACCCCACGTGGGGTGCACGTGGGGTGCGGCCAAGCCGCACCCCACGTGGGATGCGGCCAAGCCGCACCCCCTGAGGGGTGCGGCCAAGCCCCCTCCCCCCTTTTCTTCGCAGGAGGGCTCATAGAGGGCTCGGCCGAAGTCGCGCCCCTCGTCGAGTACGACCGGAGCCCAATTCCTCTTTGGGGGCGCGACTCCTCATTCCACCGTCCGCTCGTAACGCTCCGCACTCGCAGCGCACCCAGAACACTTCCGTGTTTGTTGCGCGCTCAAAACATTATTGAGCGTGCTCAGAACACTTCCACATTCCGGGCACGCTCACTTTTTGTATTTCTAATTTCTCAGATTACAGGACTCGCTTGTCGCCTTTTTCACCTTCAACGAAGCTGCCCGAAATGCCCGAACCGCCCGAGCTGCCCGAACTGCCCGAAGGGCGAAACGGTCATTTACGAAAAATGGCGATCCGTGTGCTCCAAATCGGCCAGCGTGATTCGCCTGTCAGGTGGTTACGACGACAAAATTACCGGGCTACCCCGGGCCAAAGCTATAAAAGGAGCTCAAAACCTTCATTTGTGGGGACCTTGCCTTCTGCACTCGGGAGAGCTCCTTTGAAGATTTTCACGGAATTCTCCTTCGGCGCTTGAAGATCTCCTTCGTGGACTTTAAGATTTCCTTTCTCCCGAAAGGCGATTCAGCATTCTCACTTTCGTTCTCCCGAAAGGCGACTCAGCCTTCTCACTTTTGTTCTCCACCGTTCTCAGAAGGAAAAAGACTTAGTTTCCCGAGAGGTGGTCTGTCACCTTCGGAACTCTCTCTCTCTCTCCCTCTCTCTCCCTCTCTCTATCATTGTAACGAGCGGCGGGCTGTCGCACTCGAATTCTAAATACCTGATTGTAACCCCTCAGAAGATAATGAAGTTTAGTCGGCACAGCTCCGACCGCGTGGTTTTTTACCCTTTCCAGGTTTTCCACGTTAAAAAGTCTCAGTGTACTCAACGAATCTCAAATTGACTGTTAGCGCGCTCGGTTCGCTTCCGAGCTAAGGTGGTTAAATTCGACCGGTCTACCAAAGCACCCGAGCGACCCGCAACAGTTTGGCGTCGTCTGTGGAAAATGGATTCCCAAATACCGAGCAAAGGATTTCCGAACGCAGCGCCCACTTCGTCTGAGTTCACAGAACCAACAAGAGTAGACACCTCCCCCGAGCCATCCGACGCATGCAGTTCCTCAATCCCTGAAAACCCGGCGAAAAGAGCGCTCATCGCTGCACCCATCCTGCCCCAGTGGCTTGGATCAATTAGCAAGCCGGCCCCTCTCGCGGCGGGACAGGATTCGAACGATGTCACGTACCAACAAAGGCGATCCCCCCTGTCAAAGTCAATCTTGGCATATACAGTTCCGTCATGGCTAAAGCTCCCGCACTACAAGGAGTTTCACAGAACAGAGGACCCATACGGGCACGTTGATCATTTCTTGATAACGATGCGGACATTCGGACTTCCCTACCAAATCAGCTGCAAAATCTTCACCAAGAAACTGCGAGGAGATGCCCTCCGCTGGTATCGAACTCTGCCAAACGGAACAATTCACAACTTCACCGAGTTGTCTCAACTGTTCGTTGAATGACATGAAGCGCGCGCGACGAGGATCCAAGAAGAAGAACGAAAAAAGCCCGAGACGGACGAGTCGCCCCACCCAGGGGAAGCGGAGCGGAGCAAACAACAAGAAAAGGTCTACACAAGTTTTCACCAGGAGCGTCCACATGGATGGTTGGACTTCGCCTTTGACGCAAGCATAGGCAATTCCGGCCTGTGAACTAAGGAGGGTGTTGATAACCCATCACATCTCGTTCAATATCCTGTTCGTGACAGCCGTGGTGCGGCTCAAACTCCTAAGCAGGAACCTCAAGCTCAGGGCCAGCGACGCAGAGCTCCCAGACGGAACTATGGTACCCACCATAGGAGTCGTCACCCTCCCCGTTCAAGTAGGGATGCGTTCGGAACCAGTCCAGTATGACGTTCAGTTCGTCATCGCAGAGGTTCGCCCTTCTCCTCCTCCGTCGGGTCCCGGCGTCGTAAGGGCATGCCCCTCTTACGTTCGCCCCCGGTTTGAATACACTCGCTATTCACCCGCCATTTCGGGGCCCTGCCCCGAGGACTTCGCACCGCCGTCGATTGAAGGTTCGCTCTTCTCCTCAGTCGTTGGGTCCCAGCATCATAAGGGCCTGCCCCTCTTACGTTCGCCCCCGGTTTGAATACACCCTCTATTCACCGGCCATTTCGGGGCCCTGCCCAGGGGACTTCGCACCGCCGTCGATTGAAGGTTCGCCCTTCTCCTCCGTCGTCGGGTCCCGGCGTCGTAAGGGCCTGCCCCTCTTACGTTCGCCCATGGTTTGAATACCCCCGCTATTCACCGGCCAGATCTATATTCTAAAAGCCGCGAGCTCAGACTCGCGCAAACTAATTTCCTATTATGTAAAAAACCGCGAGCTCAGACTCGCGCAAACTAATTTTCTACTATGTAAAAATCCACGAGCTCAGATTCGCACAAACTAATTTTCTATTATGTAAAAAAGCCACGAGCTCAGACTCGCGCAAGCTCATCCGTTATTTTATGAAAAAAACTACTCATGTAGCAACGCTAAAAAACAAGCTTGCCACGATTTCCAAAGTGCGAACACCCTTCACCGACCATCTTGAAGCATGTCGCCCAATCAACACTTCGACAACAACCATAATGACAAAGCCACAAATAACACAAGGAAAAGAGTACAACGCATACGATAAAGGAATACAATCGCATCAGCTCAACGCTGCACACAAGCAAGGACGATAACAAACAACAACACAAAAAATAAGAAGATGAAGGGTAACAAGTACGAGTGTCAATCCTCTGCTGCCTCCGGGTGATCATCCTCGGAAAGGTCCCCAGCTCCAAGACCCGCAATGCCACACCCGAACTTCCTTTCCATCATACGGAGAGTCTTCTGAATGCCTTTCTGGAAAGCAACCTCGCACTCATCCGCTAACATCGGCTCGACCTCCTTCGTCATAACCTCGACACGAATCTCCTCCAACATCTGGAACCGCTCCTCTACGAAAGCCAGAGAATCTCTGTACTCGGCCACTCCCGTTGCCTTAGCCTCTTCGATGCTGCGTTCGACCGATGACAACCGGTCCACCTCGCTCCTCAGAAAGCCCAGCTCCCCCTCTAGGCGGAACATCTCCCCCTGAGCTTCTGACAGCTGACGAATGGCATCCTGGGCAAGCGCCTTATCGCCACCACACTCCGCTCGCAGCTTCTCGACCTCCGATCGGGAAGAGGCGATGTCGGCCTCCAACTGCCCAATACGGGCCAGGTCGCGATCCCTCTTCTTCTGCAAGCCGGACAAGTCACTTCTCGCCACGCGCATCTCCTCCTGAAGAGTGAAGTAGTTATCCTTGAGTCCCACGTAACAATCATTCCATGTACGAGCGACACTGGTCAGAACATCGGCCTACAGACAAAAGGGAAACAATCAACATACAAAAGCAACAATGGAGAAGAAGTGCCCAAAACTAGAGAAGGAAAACTTTACTTACCGCAGAAGTCATCCCCTGAAGAGAAGAGGAAACTCGCCTCGTCGGCGGTAAAGGAGGAGGCGGCGACAAATCTCCCCGCGGGACTCGGTCGACAATAGGAGACGCCAAAATCTCAATCTCCGGATCGGACAGGCTCGGCTCCACTCTGCGGCGGCTCGGGCCAGCCTCGTGATCGTGACTCCTAGGTGCCGGTGGGATAGAGCCCGAACTTGAGGCTCCATTCCTAATAACAATCTTCCTCTTCTTCCCGCGGTCCAGGGGAACAACAGCCGCGCGCTCGGCGTCCCAGGAAAGCCCCCCCGAGAGCAGTCGGCTTTCCTCCACGCAACAGGAAATACAGAACAGGGCCTTCGACAGCCCTTCTCGACCAGGAAAACCAGGGATAGGAAGGAACTCACCCTCACGTCCTGTCTGCCGGTGGCAACGTCCGGGAAGTGCTCTCCATAGCTCCGGCAGCTCCCATCGATTCCGAACGTACCCATAAAGAGTATTCCCGTGACGGTAATCAGTCTTCTCCCCGAAGTGAAACCAACTCTTGTTGCTTCGCACTTCAATACGGCCACCTGAGTCAGTAGAAACCTCACACCAATCCTTGAAAACCTCGAGAGAAAAGCGCGCGCTATGTTCCCGAAAAAACCCCACCATCCCCATAATTTTCGCCATTCCAGCAGGAGTAAACTGGGTGATCGGAACACCGCAGAACCGGAGTATCTCAACAACCTCCTCAGATGGAGGAAGGCGAAACCCGAATTTCAGACATCTCTCAGAAAGGGTCATGAAACCGGCCGGCGGATTTTGAGCGCGCTCCTCCACCCGCAGAATCTTCACCTCGACATTAGAAGGCAACCCAAACCGCTTACGCCATATGTCGATCCGCGCAACGTCAAGAGTAGAGCGCATGCGCATCGGCCTTGACTAGCCACCCTGTTTCGAAGCCTGAAAGTAAAATATGCGTACGTAAGCACATGCATCGGAGAAATAAAAGCCCAAAAAGGCACACATGAAACAAACTCTGTCAGTCAGAGCGCTCGCAGGCCAAACGCCTCCGCAACGGACACCGACCGCAGCCACGCGCACGTCGGCCGCCCCCGCAAGTCGCGCATCCCGGCCGGCCGCGCGCTCTCCCGGCCGGCACCAACCGCACACACGGGCGCGCGGGCGCCGGCCGCCCCCGCAAGACGCGCGGCCCGGCCGGCCGCTCTCCCGGCCGGCACCGGCCGCGCACCCGGGAGCGCGGGCTACGACCGCGCGTTCTCCCGGCCGGCACCAACCGCGCGCACGGGCTCGACACCGGCCACATGCGCGGGAGCGGGGGTGCGGCCCGCGCACACGCTTTTCCCTTTCTTCTCTCCTTTTTCATGAAAAGTGGAGAAAGAACAAACCTCCACCATGGTTCGGCGCACCGCGCAAAGGTGACGACAATCAGAACCGCTGCAAGAAAGACAAAACATTCGCACTCCTCCGCATGGAAGTTCAGACTCCGAAGGTTTGGGGGGCTTATGATAGGAATTCATACATAGGCTCTAATCTATAAAAGGATGACCGGGTGGAGGTTACTCACACAACACACTCCCCCACTAAAGTAGTGGGGGTGAGTGGTAGAGCAAACCGAACCCGCCATTTCTGCCGCCCACCACCAGTGCGAGAGTACGCGCGGAGCGGGCCGCACGCAGCCTTGACGCTCGCAACCACGCCCGCTACCGCGCGCGGTAGCACTATCGCGCGTGGTAGCACTACCGCGCGTGGTAGCACTACCGCGCGGCGCTACCACACGGTAGCGCGCAGGCAGCACCCCCATCGCGAGGTGCAGCCTAACCGCACCCCACGTGGGGTGCGGCCAAACCGCACCCCACGTGGGATGCGGCCAAGCCGCACCCCCTGAGGGGACCAAGCCGCACTCCCTGAGGGGTGCGGCCAATCCGCACCCCCATTGGGGTGCGGCCAAGCCCCCTCCCCCCTTTTTCTTCGCAGGAGGGCTCATAGAGGGCTCGGCCGAAGTCGAGCCCCTCGTCGGGTACGACTGGAGCCCAATTCCTCTTTGGGGGAGCGACTCCTCATTCCACCGTCCGCTCGGAACGCTCCGCGCTCGCAGCGCACCCAGAATACTTCCGTGTTCGTTGTGCGCTCAGAACGCTTCTGAGCGCGCTCAGAACACTTCCACATTCCGGGCACGCTCACTTTTTGTTTTTCTAATTTCTCAGATTACAGGACTCGTTTGTCGCCTTTGTCACCTTCAACGAAGCTGCCCGAACTGCCAGAGCTGCCCGAACTGCCCGAAGGGCGAAACGGTCATTTACGAAAAATGGCGATCTGTGTGCTCCAAATCGGCCAGCGTGATTCGCCCGTCAGGTGGTTACGGTGGTTACGACGACAAAATTACCGGGCTACGCCCGGCCAAAGCTATAAAAGGAGCCCAGAACCTTCATTTGTGGGGACCTTGCCTTCTGCACTCGGGAGAGCTCCTTTGAAGATTTCCACGGAATTCTCCTTCGCGGACTTGAAGATTTCTTTTCTCCCGAAAGGCGACTCAGCATTCTCACTTTCGTTCTCCCGAAAGGCGACTCAGCATTCTCACTTTTGTTCTCCACTGTTCTCAGAAGGAAAAAAACTTAGTTTTCCGAGAGGTGGTATGTCACCTTCGGAACTCTCTCTATCTCTATCCCCCTCTCTCCATCATTGTAACGAGCGGCGTCCTGTCGCGCTCGAATTATAAATACCTGACTGTAACCCCTTAGAAGATAATGAAGTTTGGTCGGCACAGCTCCGACAGCGTGGTTTTTTACTCTTTCTGGGTTTTTCACGTTAAAAAGTCTCAGTGTACTCAACGAATCTCAAATTGACTGTTAGCGCGCTTGGTTCGCTTCCGAGCTAAGGTGGTTAAATTCGACCGGTCTACCAAAGCACCCGAGCGACCCGCAACATTAACGTTTTCGGATTACTAGGCGCTCATGAGGATTGATGTGACGTCGTTGAATCGCTTACGTGGCAATAATTTTTTTATATAATTATGTAGTAAAATAGTTTAAATTATTTTCATGCAATAATATTTTCACTAATAAAATATATATTATTTTGAGCTAATATGTATCTGTATGCATTGTGGTAACAAAAACAAAGCTTTGGACTTTATGTTCAGGGTATCATTACCGTATATAAAGAAATATCAAAACATGAATTTTAAATCCATTGAAATGATTACAGCCGTCGAACCTGGCATAATATTTCATCAGCCGTCAGATCAAACCGCTCCCTCTCTCTCCATTTTTTCATAGGTCTCCTAAACCTACTAGGGGACGACCTAAACCTACTAGAGGGTGACCTAAAACTATGTTAAAATAATTGAATTTGAATTAGATACCGCCAAAAATACGCTACGCGGCGTTAGCATATATCCCGCCCCGATGAAGCCTCACAATCTGTGTAGCCCACCCAAAATACGTCATTTTCAAATACTGAATGTCGTTTTTTTAATTTATACCGGAATAGATAACTTAATCCCACGAAATTGGATTAAATTTGAGCAAGATTTTAATAAATTAAAATAAAAAGAAAATAGGTGTGACATGTGAGGTTCGATCCACCGACCACCACCTTTACAATCATGCGCCTTATCCATTAAGCCATAAACACTTTCATGATATATTATAGGCACATTTTTTATATGTACTAATATTAATTAAATTAAGTTAAATTTAATTTTTGTTTTACATTAAGTTGAAATTAACTTTTTATATGTACTAATATTATTTATAAACGTCGCGTACGCCCGCAGGGGCGGGCGAAGCCCGCCGTCGCCGGCCAGTACTGTCGCGCTTGGCAGTAGGGGCCGAGCCCCGCGTCGGGCACTCGCGTGTGTGTGCGTGTGTGTGCGTGTGTGTGCGTGTGTGTGCGTGTGTGTGCGTGTGTGTGCGTGTGTGTGCGTGTGTGTGCGTGTGTGTGCGTGTGTGTGCGTGGGTGTGCGTGTGTGCGTGTGTGCGTGTGTGTGTGTGTGCGTGTGTGCGTGTGCGTGCGTGCGTGTGGGTGTGTGCGTGTGTGTATGCGGGCGTGCATGTGTGTGCGGGCGCGTGGGCGGGGGCGTGGGCGGGGGCGTGGGCGGGGGCGTGGGCGTGGGCGTGTGCGTTGTCTGTGTGTCTCTGTGTATGTGTGTCTCTGTGTCTGTGTGTGTCTGTGTCTCTGTGTCTGTGTGTCTCTGTGTCTGTGTGTCTCTGTATCTGTGTCTGTGTCTGTATTTGTGTGTCTGTGTGTGTTCTCTATTACCTAACATATATAATATTGTTAACTGGCATTTTTTTACTTACAATAACTAACAATTTTTAATAGTGATATTAAAAACTAACGTGTAAATAAATTAATAAATCTGAATTTACACAGAACTTCTTATAGAAAAAGCATTATCTATAGTATTAATAAACAATATGTCGTCTTGAGGACTCGATGATATACATTATATCGTCTTGAGGTCTCGACGATATATATTATGTCGTCTTGAGGTCTCGACATTAAAGACTCTATGTTGGCTAGACAACTAAGTTGATATTGGTTAAGCCGACATACACTATGTCGCCATGAGGTTTCGACGTTAAACACTGTCATCTTGAGGTTTCGACAATAAACATTGTCGTCTTAAGGTCTCGACGGCTAGACAATCAAGTTTATATTAGTCAAACTGACATACACTATGTCATTTTGAGGTCTCGATGATATACTCTATATCGACTATCAGTCTCATCGATACAGACCTGCTCCCAATCAGTTCAAACATGACTTTTTACTCATATCCAATATAAGTAAAGTCAACACGATCATTTGTCTAATTTTCGTGCGTTATTATGTGTGACCTCATAAGCTCCAGAAGATAATTTCTCCATTCAAAAGAAGAATGTTATTAGTAAACTTTGAATGTCAACTTTACAAAAAATTACAGCAACATATCGTATGTTGGCATATGCAACATTAGCTGATAATTGCGATGAATATATTCGAATTGGTGAGTCAACCATGATTCAATATTTGAAGAGATTTTGCAGGACAATTGTACAAGTTATTCTTTTGCAATCGTGATTGCATGCATTGACAATGAAGAACTGCCCAAAAGCATGGACATACTTGTATTATAATGCACAAAATGATTGTCGAAGAGGAGCAGATGAAAATAAATATGCCGCTATTTTTACTCCACCACCCACTCAGAATGTTGAAGAGATGGACATAAGTGAAACCGAAAGATTTCGTTAGTCCCTAAATCGGCATAAAAAAATCAAAGACAGAGATGCGCATTTTGCACTTCGAGATGCACTGATTGAATATTTGTGAGCACGATATGACAATAAAACAATATAATTTTAAAAAATTTATGCATATTAAATTAAATGTATTTTGATTTATAAGCAAGTTTTAGTCGGTAAAACGTCTTTGTTTCTTTTTTTTTATGATAAATAATAATTAGAATGTATTTAATATTAGTCTCATTTTGTAGGTCTCGACAAGACAATTTTAATAATATATCATACGACATTTGAAAAAAAAAATTAATTTTATTAAATAAATGAATTAAGCAATTGGAAAAAATAATAAAATGCCAGCATTTTCTCTCCTTTAAATTTAGAGGAAGAGAGAGAGAGAGAATTGACAAAAATAAAGGGTCAAATGGTGATCGATTGGGCAAAAATAAAATGCCCGCATTTTCTCTCCACCTCTAAATTCGATCACGAACGACGGTTCATAACTATCGTATTCATGACCGCCAACACCGTGCCAAACGAAGCCTATATACATATATAGAGCAAATGTGGTATCATTTGATAAGCCAATTGTTTTTTTTTGTTTTAATTTATTTAATTTTTCAATGAAAATCAATATTTTAGAGAGTTGATATTAGCAGTCCAAAACTGACTATTCAAGTCAATCGCTATTCGTAGTCCACAAATTTTATTTGTAATGTAAAATTATATTTGCACCCCACTCTCATCCCAAATACGCGAAACACTTTGTTGATTTATTAAGCACTAGAAGCCTAGAGAAACATCTTAAAGGCTCTAAAACAATTTAAAAACATAGCAGAAAAACAAGTTAAATGACATGCGTAGAGGAATTAACTCTAAAACAAGATAAATGACATGCAAACCTTCCTCTAACCAGAAAACTCACTACTTTTTTGGATTTTCGCTGGATAATTTTCTTCTTTTTTTTGAAGAAGGTGAATCTAAGAGGGGAAAAGACGGCGCGACCGATAGAACTATGACTAGGATTTAGGCAACGAGAGGAGAGAGATGGAGAGGAGGAGGTTATTTGATTGGGTTCGATTTGTGAGAATTGGACTGCAAATATAATTAGAATTTTTACAATTTTGGGATGCGAATAGCGAGAATTGGACTGCTAATATCAACTCTCATATTTTTTTAGGCAATTGTTATAAGCACACCAGTTTTGGCTATTTGCACGCCAATTTCTATGAGTTATTACACGCTTTTTGAAAATACGCCTTGTATGTGCATTTTTAGGAAAAATGTTCAACACAAAAATTGTAGATCTCGTCGAGATCTACAACTTTTGTGTTGAACACTTTTCCTAAAAATGCATGCAGAAGGTGTATTTTCAAAAATTCGCTATAGTTACGATCAGGGCGACAATACGCCTTGTGCGTGCATTTTTAGGAAAAGTGTTCAACACGAAAGTTGTGGATCTCGACAAGATCTACAATTTTCGTATTGAACACTTCTCTTAAAAATGCATGTACAAGACATATTTTCAAAAGACGCGTAATAACTCATAGAAATTGACGTGCGACTAGTCAAAACTGATGTGCTTATAACAATTGACTGTTTTTTTTTTCAACGTCTTCCCTAGCTAGCTGGGGAATAGTCGTCTAGCTAGATGGGGAATAGTCCTTTGAACGAAGATCAATCTCTAAGTACAATTAAATTTTTTTTTAACGATTGAAAAAACAATTCAGAAGAAAAAAAAATGGGATGAACAAAATTGTGTTTTTTTAAAGGGACAGCGGCAATTAATATGAATCAAAGAAATCGAGAGGGAGGGAGAGAAATTCTCTAAGGCGAACGGAGCAGAGACTGCGTACCTGAGATTCCGATGTCGTAGCCGAAGATGGAGCCGCCGATGGCGGCGACCAGGCATGCCATGAGGACGAAGGGCGTGACCCTCCCCTTGTAGTGCTGCGCCCTCTCCATAGCAACCCCGGTCGGCGCCGGAGCCATACCTCCTCCGGCCATCTCCTCCCGCTTTCTCCGCCGTGAAATCTCCGAATAGATCGCCGGAGACAGTGAGTGTGAAGGAGTCAGTATCTTGGGATCCGAGCAGTGAGCTGAATCACGGCCAGCAGATTCGTTGCCGTCGCTTCGAATTCCCGGAATTGATTTATCTTTATATTTATTAGAGGGAAGGAGATAAGGACGCGCACGCCTCACCCGCGAGGCAGCAGCTGTGGGTGGCCCACATTTGTTGAGCCGTATGGCCACGTGGAGAAGCATCTCCATGTAAATATTTCTTATTAACTAAAATATTTTATCATATTTTTTATTCCTTTGTGTGTAGGACAGATAGAGAAGGACAAAAATAAAAATAGGAGACATTAGAAAAAGGTATGGATGATATCAGTCGCAGTTATTGCGACTTGAGCTATACCCCACGTCTAGAACTCAAAAGTTTGTTTGGTTTTGAGGGGATATATTTTTATGTGTATATGATTGTATTTTTTCATTTACATATAGTTGTATCGAAAATATAATTCCAAAAAATTATATTATCAAATATTTTTTGCAGGCAATTATATTTAACACTAAGAAAATAAATTTTTTTACAGTAATTTTCTTCAATTTTAATCTAAAACATATGCATGTGAGATCTTAAAATGATCGTAAAAAAAATGAATCGATATTATGATTTTTATTTTGTAAGAAAATATACATCTTAGCATACAAAATCAATTTCGCATTTAATTGTAGAACGCTACACATATAAAAAAATTTCTGATTTTGAGGGTGCATGAAATCAATTGGGCTAGCTCGATAATGGGGCAGGCTCCGTTTATTTGGCGAAAATTTTGTTGACGGACCGATCCCGGGACGAGCCTGCCCGGATGACGACACATGTCAAAATACTTGCACAAATACCGCGTAACACCTCAATGTCCAGTGCACTGAAATCAGCAGGTTGTTAAGTCTGAGAGCTAGCGCCATGCGTTGGCGCTAACGCCAGGCGTTAGCCTAGGACTTAAGAGAAATCCAAGGCAGGATCAACTCGAATGCACCGTTCGACGAACGCCAGGCCGTTCGACGAACGTTGTCGAGACATCGAGATAAGGAGCCGATCGACGGGAGATAGCGTCAGGCGTTAGCGATAGCGCCGACGTTAGCTTTCCCGTCGAATTCCTTAAGCGGTTGTGGATAAGTTCAGCCACCGCCTTAGGGGCTAACGCCCGGCGTTAGCTAAGAAAGTATATATGCAGCGAAATCTGACTTTTCTTCTCATTTTCTCTGAGACCCTCTGCATTTCTGAGAGTTGTAAGCTGAGAGCTGGGAAGGAGATCTGTTGGAGGTGAGCCTTCGTCGTGCCAGGAGGGAGATTAGTGAAGGTACTTGCGTGTTTGTGCCATCATCAATACAGTGGGGATGAAACTATTTCAAAAGAGTCCAGTCGAGTTCCTCTCAGATCTATGGTATCAAAACGAGCGTCGAGGGTAACGATTCTCCTCCCTAGTCTTTGAACATGTGCGTCCTTTGATTTGCATGTTTAGGAAAACTTCTACTAATTAGTAGATCGGATCTTCCGGTGGGTTGAAGTTATTTCCCCCAGAAATTGCATATAGAGCCCGGAATGGAAGTACGGGCATAGGCATGCTGTGTGAAGCCCATCTGGACAGGTTGGTCTGGATTGACGATGTTTATTGCTTGTAGCATGCCGGAGAAGACTCCGTGTATATGATGTGTTTCGGGTTCTTTGCGCTGTGTTGTACATCAAAGTGGGTTCTTTGTGCTGTGTTGATGTGTACTTCTTCAGCATGGTCAAGTGTTAGCTTATGTCTATCGCCAGTTGAAAGTGCATGAGCGGAATTACCCGGTCCACGACCTGGAGTTGGCGGTCGTGATCTTCGCTCTGAAATTATGGCGGCACTACTTGTATGGTGTGAAGGTGGATATCTTTACAGACCATAAGAGCCTAAAGTATCTGTTAAATCAGAAAGAGCTCAATATGCGACAACGAATGTGGATGGAGTTCCTGGGGGACTACACTTTCGAGATACACTATACTCCCGGGAAGGGAAATGTCGTCGCGGATGCTTTGAGCCGGAGGACTTCTGCACAAGCCAACTGGGTTCAGATGCATGACTTGTGTCTGATTAGTGACTTAGAAGCTTTAGAGATCTCCTGTGTGGAGAGGAGTTCTAGTGCGAGTGTGTGCTTGAACTGGACGGAGGTGTAATACAACCTCGCGGACAGAATACGACAGGCCCTGAAGCTTGATTCGAGCATAAAGCGCTACTTGGCATAGTCTGAGGTTGGGTCTGCTGCAGAGTTTGTGTTGGACGACGGTCTGATGTGGAAAGACGGTCGGTTGTGCGTCCCAAATGTGGGTAAATTGCGGGAGGAATTGATGTACAAAGCCCATTTTACAAAATACTCAATTCACCCAGGGAGCACAAAAATGTACCAGGACATGAAGAGGCTGTTTTGGTGGCCAGGATTGAAGAAGGATATCGCTCTGTATGTGGCAAAGTGTAAGACTTGCGCACTTGTGAAGGCCGAATGTCAAAAACCTGGAGGATTCCTGAAGTCGTTGCCTGTGCCGGAATGGAAATTTGATGACATTTCGATGGATTTCGTGCACGGTTTGCCGAGATCGCAGATGTGAGAATGATGTTGTATGGGTGATCGTGGATCGCTTGACGAAGGTAGCCCACTTTATTCCAAACCGGAGGGACGATTCAGTTGAAAAGTTGGCAAAGCTGTATGTTGATAGCATCGTACGATTGCACGGTGTGCCCCGTAGCATTGTTAGTGACCGAGACTGGCGCTTTACTTCGAGAGATTGGAGGCTAATACACCAGTTGTTGGGTACAAAGTTGAAGTTTAGTACTGCCTTCCACCCTCAAACGGATGGAAAGACTGAACGTACGAACAGAACTCTGGAGGATATGCTCCGTATGTGCGTCCTGGATTTTGGTAAAAAGTGGGAAGATCATCTTTTCATGATCGAGTTTGCTTATAATAACAACTACCATGCAAGTATAAAGATGGCGCCCTTCGAGGCCCTCTATCGTAGAGCTTGCCGCACTCCCTTAGCTTGGGCAGAGACAGGCGAAACGAAGCTGTTTAAGCGGAAGGAAGTCGAAGATGCAAATTCGACTATTCAAGCAATCCGAAATAGATTGTTGATTGCACAAGATAGACAGGCAAAATACTATAATGACAAGCACAGAAATGTCGAGTTTGTCGTGGGCGACTGGGTTTACCTAAAGATCAAACCATTCGAGGGTGTGTCCAGGATTCAGCGCTTGAAAAAGCTGAGTCTGAGGTACCTTGGACCGTTTGAGATACTAGAGCGTGTTGGTGAAGCTGCCTATCGGCTCGCTCTTTCGACAGAGTTGAGCGGACTGCACGATGTTTCACATCTCTGTGCTGCGGAAAGCTGTGCCAGAGCCTAGCCAGGTCCTGGTAAAGAATCATGTGTCGGTCGATGATGAGCTGAAGATGTTGGTCACGCCTATTTGCATCGAAGACACTGATGTCAGGCAGTTGCAGAATAAAATCATCCGAATGGTCAAAGTCCGCTGGGACAATTGCGGTCATGAGGAGCTTTCATGGGAGCGTGAGCAAACCATGCAGAATGAGTACCCTGAATTGTTCCGTTAAGGTACAAGTTATGTTTTGTATCTTTTTGTTTCTTTGCACTGTTAAAATTTCGTGACGAAATTTCTTAAAGGAGGGGAGATTTCTAACACCTCAATGTCCAGTGCACTGAAATCAGCAGGTTGTTAAGTCTGAGAGCTAGCGCCAGGCGTTAGCCTAGGACTTAGAGAAATCCAAGGCAGGATCAACTCGAACGCACCGTTCGACGAACGCCAGGCCGTTCGATGAACGCCAGGCCGTTCGATGAACGCCTTCGAGACGTCGAGATAAGGAGCCGATCGACGAGAGATAGCGCCAGGCGTTAGCGATAGCGCCGACGTTAGATTTCCCATAAAATTCCTTGAGCGGCTGTGGATAAGTTCATCCACCGCCTTAGGGGCTAACGCCTAGCGTTAGGTGCTAACGCCGACGTTAGCTAAGAAAGTATATATGCAGCAAAATCCGACTTTTCTTCTCATTTTCTCTGAGACCCTATGCATTTCTGAGAGTTGTGGGTTGAGAGCTGGGAAGGAGATCAGTTGAAGGCGAGCCTTCATCGTGCCAGGAGTGAGATTAGTGAAGGTACTTGCATGCTTGTGCCATGATCGATTCAGTGGGGAGGAAGCTGTTTCAAAAGAGTCCAGCCGAGTTCCTCTCAGATCTATGACACCAAAACGAGCGCTGAGGGTAACGATTCTCCTCCCTAGTCTTTGGACATGTGCGTCCTTTGATTTGCATGTTTAGGAAGACTTCTACTAATTAGTAGATCAGATCTTCTGGTGGGTTGAAGTTATTTCCCCCAGAAATTGCATATAGAGTCCGGAATGGAAGTACGGCCATAGGCATGCTGTGTGAAGCCCATCTGGACAGGTTGGTCTGGATTGGCGATATTTATTGCTTGTAGCGTGCCGGAGAAGACTCTGTGTATATGATGTGTTTCGGGTTCTTTGTGCTATGTTGTACAACAATGTGGGTTCTGGAGGTATTTCCCAGGCAATACCCGAAAAGTGGTAGCAGAACTGAGTTTTGTTACTAGCGCCGGGCGCTAGTGCTAGCGCCAGCGGTAGCTCCAGGTGAGCTATAAGGTTGATTTCTGGAGGTGTTTTCCTAGAGGTAGCAGAACAGGGTTTTGTTACCAGTGCCGGGCAGAACTGGGTTTTGTTGCTAGCGCCGGGCGCTAGTGCTAGCGCTGGCATTAGTTCCCAGTGCACAGATTGTGTGACCTTGTGCGACCTAAAGTCCAGGGGACTGGGTGCAGAAGAAGCTGAAGGGCCGGAAGCCTAGCTTTAAATGACGGGCACAAGGTGAAGCTTACCCGCATCGTGCAGAGTTGATCGCGATGATTGAGCACGGGCCTAGCTGATTCGAACCCGCCCATAGTGGTGGTGAAGAGGTCGCCCCTCGGTGCACCGGGCTATGGAAGAGTGCCGAAACTTCGTGTGTATGGCCTAGCTCAAATCGAGTGCCGAAACTTCCTGTGTACGGCCTAGCTCAAATCGAGTGCCGGAACTTCGTGTGTACGGCCTAGCTCAAATCGAGTGTCGGAACTTCGTGTGTATGGCCTAGCTCAAAAAGAGTGCCGGAACTTTATGTGTACGACCTAGCTCAAATTGTTTGTCTAAGTTGAAATAAGACTTAGCTTGGAGGCGTAACTTGGGGAGTATGCCAAAGTGTGCCTTGAGAGCACGAAGCAGATGGCTATGGATGCCTCCGTTGGTGTTGTTTGCGGATATATATGTTTATATACTGCTGACTCTTGCTTGCAGGGATGGAGTACCGCCGCCCCGAGAAAGGGGTGGGGTCGTTATATCTTGGTCAGCTAAAGCTGACCGGTTGTGAAAGACTTTAATTAAGGGTAGCTAATCACCTGGAGGGGGGGGGGGGGGTGAATAGGTTATTTAAAAATTATTGCAGTTCTTGATGATAACCAAAATAAAACTGATCAGAGCTTTCAAGAATAAGAACACACACAAAAAAGACACACAGATTTTTATAGTGGTTCCCCTTATCTTGGGTAATCCACTTTCCCCCTTCTCCCCTTCTAGCAGTGTGCTAGATAGGGTTTATATCTCCTCCAGATCTCAGACCACAAATAGGTCTTACAGCTCAGATCACAATAGATCTTACAGACTCATATCTCACAGATCTTACAAACTCAGATCTCACAGATCCTACCTCAGCCTTTATAACTAGGCCTACAGCTCAGATTCACCCCTGAATCCTACAACTCAGATCACACCTGATCTTACAACTCAGATCCTTGACAGATCCTACACTCAGATCTGATAACTCAGATCCTACAGAGATTGATAAAGAAAATAACAATACTTAGACTCAGATTCTTCAGATAGTTGAGTCTTCTTGATCTGCCTGAATGATCAGACAGAAATCTTCAATAGAACAGCAGCAGCAGATGATCTTCTTGATTCGATAAGCTGTAATGGCTGTTCTTCTTCTTAGGAAGACAGATTCTTCCTTCTTGATCTTCTACTTTCAGAAAGATGTATCAGCACCAGATTGCTGAATGAAATCTTCAAGTTAGATTGGTTCTGAAAGGGAAGATGACTTCTCTAGAATCTTTCTCAAACTTTCCCTCAAACTGATGGAGACGATAATGGCTTTCGAGAGATAGGAAAAACTAACTTAACTTTATAACCCATAGGTCATGCCTTCTATTTATAGCCCGCCATCTGCAACATCTGTTACGCTCCTCCACGTCAGCATGATGTTAAGTCTTCAACGGTCTTCAATGTCTTCTGAAGAAATAAAGGCTCAGCTAGCTGTAGAAGATATTCCTCAGTTCAGAGTATTTATAAAAGAGGCGTTGAGCATCTCTGTCGAGGCTTTTTTCCATTAGGCATCGAGCGATATGTAGACACTCGACGCTTACTCCTTAGACTGAAGCTCTCGACTCCTCCTTCTTAGGCGTTGAGCAATCATCACTTAGTCGACGCTTTTTATCTGAAGAAGTCGAGCAACATACAGGGGCTCGACGCTTCTTAACTAATCCTTCATATCTCGACTCTTCTTGTTTACGCTGAGCTGACTGAAGTTTAGTCGACACTTCTCTTTCCACGGCGTCGAGTGATATAACTTGGCTCGACGCTATCAAACTTGTTCTCAGAACTTCAGCGGCGACCTTGTCTATTTGTACAATGGACATGAGTCAACACTTCTGGGTCACAGGCGTCGAGCGATGTATGATGTCTCGACGCTTGTGAACTTAGATGGATTCCATGAGCATTTTGCCTGACCCGATCTCCTGCACATTGATTCTAGAGAGAATATCAAATACATTCTGAGATATATCTTTGACTTAGGAGTGGACTTCTCCAAATCTAAGACATTGTAGGCAATGATCCCAACAATCTCCCCCTATTTGAAGAAGTCATAATCTCAGTCAATGTTATATCTCTCATTTCAAAGATAATCAATATTTTCTACTTTCTATACAGGTAATCAAAATGAGTAGTATAATTCCTTATAAAATTGGATTACCAAAACATTCTATCCATAGAAATTATTTCAGACATGATTTCTCATATAAGCACAAAAACATAAGCAATTCAGAATAAGACATGTCATGAAGAGAGAAAGAATCACATCACAGGCATATATATATATGATCATGAAAAATAGTTAGCATTGGGAACTCAACATGATTGTTCAAAAATATATCAATTACATTCTACTGAAAATACTTAGTAAAAATTAAAATTTCTAAAGCTGCTCAGGATCCTTGAATTCAATTCCTCTTTTGGCTCTTTTGGAAAGTGCTTCAGCAACTTCCTTTCTTCTCTTGAAATAGCCAAATGGTTTTGGAAAGTATCTGATTGGCTCCATATCACCAGCCTGAATCTTCCCAGCCATTTTGTCAGCCTTGAATTTGATCTTCAGTTCCTCTTGATCCCTATGCTTCAACCATTCAGCTTCAGAATACCACTTTCCTCTTTCCTCAGGGTTGCCTTTCACAGCATCCCATGCTGTCAGAATCAATTCTCTTGAAGTGGGAGACCAATGTTCAAAATCAACTCTGAATTGAACCTCTTCTCTGAACTTTCTTTTACTATATTCTACTTGCTCACAAGTAAAGATCTCTCTTTTGCTTTTATCTTTGGGACTATACATCTTAGCAATTTGCTTTTGGACTTGAGTAAGAGAAGCTGGCCTATTCTCAGAAACTTGATCATTCTCATAATCAATGTGAGGATATCCTAAAATTTCTCTTATAGAGTTTGAGGTCCACACAGCATGCTCAAAGCTGGCTTGAATCATTGACCTCTCCCCCTTTAGGACTTCTTCAACTATATGATCTCTTATAACATTCTTCTGAAATCTGACTTGTCCTTCCAAGTGATTAATTCCACTCTCAATGGTTTTCTTTACCTTAAAGAGATGATCATCTATGGTATCTGCATGCAACTTTGCTTGATCTTTTAGAACTGTGGAACTCTCATCTATTTTAGCCAAAATATCACTATTCTGCTGTTGCAGTCTAGCTTCAATCTTATTTGTACCTGTAAGAACTTGTGCAACCTGTTCTTTATACAAAACTTGCATGTTATTACTTAGAATTCCTTGATTTATCTGAACATCATCCACTGTCTTTGTAATTCCTGCTTGTGACTCTTTAAGAACATTTGATGTCTCTTTGATTGCATTAAGTTGTTCAGCTGTATAATCTACTGAAGCACCAGCTCTTTTGAAAAACTTTACCATTTCAGTTCTCAAAGCAGTCATCTGATGATTGAATTCAAATCTAACCAATTTCATTTGGAAATCTACTTCATTTTTCATTTTTGTATTATTCTCCTCAATATACTGTTCTAATAATCTTCTTTGATTATTTAGCAACACCTCCACTTGAGGTAGAATAGGACTAAGATCCACATTGATTTCCTTTTCCATTCCATTGCCTCTACTGCTCTCTTCTCTCATGAAAGAGTCATTTCTTTGGCTCATATGGGAGCTAGAGGATTCTACCTTGATTACCTTTTCAACAGGTTCCTTTGTTGCTTCAGGCTCTCCTTCTACATCTATAGCATCAGCTACAAAATTCACTTTAGCAGGGATCTCAGCCTGAGACTCCCCCTCAAATGGTGCATTGTCTTCAGCTGGAATTCCATCTTGAGGCTCCCCCTCAATTTCTGCATTGATCAGATCAATTTTGTCCTGAGCAGGGATCTCATCCTGAGCCTCCCCCTCAACTGCTGCTTTGCTCATTTCAGAACTATTCAGAGCAGGAATCTCATCTTGAGCCTCTCTCTCATTTTGAAAAATCCCTTCAAGTCTAGCAGGGGATGCATGAAGACTTCCTCTGTCTTCTTCTCCTTTCTCACTCTCATTCTTTGGTGTATCAGGAGTACTGTCCCTTGGATTGTTCCCTTCTTCTTCTTCAGAAGTTTTGAGGTTAGGATCATGAATTGGAGAAGATCTAGATCTTCCTTTGGAAGAGGATGAGCTTGATGAACTTGAAGAAACCTTCTTCTTCTTTTGCTTCTTAGCTTGCTTCTGCTTAGGAGAAAGATCTGCTGGTGGAGGGTTTGATAAAACTCTTTCCCATCTCTCTATCATTCTAATATCCATTTTCTTCATGTGGTTTATCTTGGATCCAAGTTTATTATTCAAGGAATCAGGAATGACTTTTACTAAATACAAAGATAATATCCTACCCATGTTGGGTACTTGGATACATTCAATTATCCTGTCAAATACCACCCTCCCCCAATCTGTTCTCAAAGAATGAATGATCCTGGTTAGAAGAATAAACATTTTTCTGGATATTTTATCATGAGATCCAGTCTTGCACAACAGGCCCTTTCCTATCACGCCTGTTAGCAATTTTCCTTTTGAGTTCATTCCTTTTCTAAGAATACTTCCTGTGATTTCTCGAGATGTTTCAATTCCGCACCAGATTTGTGCTAATTTAATCTATTCTGAGGTCACTTCTTCTTCTTCTTCATTGCTTTTTAACCTAGGCAGTTCTAGTGCCTTAGCAAGTCTTGATGGAGTGATCTTAATCTTCTTACCATACACACTGGTCTTAAGCTTTGAATTGACGGAGTCTATTACTATATTGGAGTAAAGCTCTAATACCTCTCGTTTCCAGATAAGAGTCGGTTCAGATAGTACAAATTCCAGTCCTGCATTGTAGATTAATTCGATAGTTGATTTGATCTCTACTGGAGCTGATTGAAATCCATTTCGAACAAACTCGCTTCCTTCATAAAGATAATCACTGCTTTTGGGAGGCATTGTTGTTGATGATCGAAGAGAGAAGGAATTGATTGAGAGATTTTCTAGGGCAGCTAATTTCGAACTGAGAGAACTAGGGCATATGCATTAACGAAGTGTATTCCCTATTTATAGAAGTTCTAATTCAAGAAGATGAATAGCCGCGCGTCGAACTTGTTTGACAAGATTGATCTAATGGTTCAAATTGACCCTGTCGAGACGGCCTAGCTATGTTCGCACAAGCGTTGAGATCGCTCGACGCCATTTATCTTCAGTCGACGCTAGGTATCTTCTCGACGCCAGCTATCTTCTCGACGCCAGGTATCTTCTCTCGACGCCAGGAGATTTCTCTCGACGCCAGTTATCTTCTTTCGACGCCAGATAACTTCTCCACTTACTTTTTAGGACACAAACATTATTTTCATTTATTTAGTCCAATACAACTTTAATATATTTTTAGCATACCTAATTCAATTTTAAAGTTATTGAATTTTGTTTCATCCAAGGGTTTAGTAAATATGTCAGCAACTTGTTTATCAGTGGGGACATATTCAATTTAAATATCACCATTTTCTACATGTTCTCTAATGAAATGGTATCTTATTTCTATGTGCTTAGTTCTGCTATGTGATACAGGATTATTAGCTATAGCAATGACACTAGTTGAATCACAAAATAGAGGAGATTTACTTGGCTGAACTTTATAGTCTTGGAGTTGGTGTTGAATCCATAGTAGCTGAGCACAGCAGTTTCCAGCTGAGATGTACTCAGATTCTGCTGTAGAAATAGCCACACTGGTCTGCTTCCTGCTACTCCAAGATATTAATCTTTTGCCAAGAAATTGGCATGTACCTGATGTTCTTTTTCTGTCCTCTTTACATCCTGCAAAATCAGCATCTGAAAAGCCAATTAGTTCAAAGTCATTGCTTCTAGGATACCAAAGGCCAAGATTAAGAGTGCCCTTCAGATATCTCAGGATTCTTTTGACAGCAGTGTAGTGAGATTCTTTAGGGTTCACTTTATATCTAGCACACACACATGTTGAGAACATAATGTCTGGCCTGCTAGCAGTTAGGTAGAGCAATGAGCCAATGATGCCTCTGTATAAGGTTTCATCAATAGGTTTCCCTTTTTCATCCTTGTCCAGTGACATATTTGCTGCCATTGGTGTTTTCATGACAGTGGAATTTTCCATTCCAAACTTCTTGATAATCTCTTTTGTGTACTTGGTCTGAGAAATGAAAATACCTTCCTCAGACTGTTTCACTTGGAGACCTAAAAAGTATTTAAGCTCACCCATGCTGCTCATTTCAAATTTCCCTTGCATAAGGTTTGCAAACTTTTTGCAAAAGTTATTATCAGTAGAGCCAAATATTATATCATCTACATATATTTGTACTAAAATAATGTGACCTTTAACTATCCTAAGAAACAATATCTTGTCTAACTTTCCTCTTGAGAATTTGTTCTCAATAAGAAATCTAGATAATGTCTCATACTAGGCTCTAGGTGCCTGTTTCAGACCATGCAATGCTTTTAATAATAGATAGACATGATTTGGATGAGTAGAGTCAATAAAACCTGGGGGTTGTTCAACATATACTTCCTCTAATATTGTTCCATTAAGGAATGCTGACTTTACATCCATTTGATAGACTATGAATCCAGTGTGTGCTGCAAATGCCAGGAATAATCTGATTGCCTCCAATCTTGCTACAGGAGAAAACACTTGATCAAAGTCTATGCCTTCCTCCTGTCTATATCCTTGGGCAACCAACCTAGCTTTGTTTTTGATGATCACACCATTTTCATCCAGCTTATTCCTAAATACCCATTTGGTCCCTATGACTTTGTGTTTCTTTGGTCTTGGAACCAATATCCAGACTTTGCACCTTTCAAATTGATTTAGCTCTTCTTGCATGGCAGATATCCATGAAGTGTCCTTATTGGCTTCATCAAACTTCTTAGGCTCTATTTTGGATAGAAAGCTGTGATGCAAAGCCTCATGTATTGAGTTTCCTCTTCTGGTTTGCACACCATCATTTGGGTTTCCTATGATCTGTTCTTTTGGATGATCCTTCAGATGTTTGGTTGCATTCCTCCACCTTTCATTTTCCCTTTGAGATTCTGGTGCATCTGTTTGAATAGGTTCTTCTAGAGGTTCTGGATGAGGTGGTTCTTCAACAACAATAGGTTCTTCATAATTGTCTTCTGCTTGAGGTTCATCCTCTCTAGTTACAATTATAGTCTCATTAGATTCTTCATTATCCCCATTGTGCTGTTCATTGATATTCATCTCCTTCAATTTCTGTGTAGAACCTGCACAACTAGATAAACTTCCCAGATCCTTATAAATAAGGCTGGTTTCATCAAATACAACATGTATAGATTCTTCTATCCTATTAGACTTTTTGTTGAAAATTATATAGACTCTACTTTGAGAGCTATACCCAACAAAAATTGCCTCATGTGCTTTTTCAGCAAATTTAGTGAGATGGTGCTTTCCATTATTTAATACAAAGCATTTACTACCAAATATTTTGAAATAGACTAAGGTGGGTTTTCTACCTTTCAACAACTCATATGGGGTCTTATCCAGTCTTTTGTTTATAAGAGCCCTATTCTGCACATGGCATGCTGTGTTTACAGCTTCAACCCAGAAATACTCAGGAAGAGAAGAATCACTTAGTATATTCCTACTAGCTTCAATAAGGGTTCTATTTCTTCTCTCAGCAACCCCATTTTGTTGGGGAGTTCTAGGAGATGAGAACTCTTGAGAAATGCCTAAATTCTCACAGAATTTGGTCATTGCACCTGATTGAAATTCAGTCCCATGATCACTTCTAATTTTGGCTGCAGAATTTCTTATTTCATTGGTGATTTGCCTAACAAAACTGGTAAATATTTCTAAAGTGTCTGACTTATGTTTAAGGAAGAATACCCAAGTGAATCTAGAATAATCATCAACAATTACAAGGGTGTATGACTTTCCTCCTAAGCTATGGATTGACATTGGTCTAAATAGATCCATGTGAAGTAGGTATAAACATCTCATGGAATCCTTCTCACCAATTGGTTTGAAGGATGACTTGGTCTGCTTACCCATTTGACAAGCATGGCATGGACCCTCCTGCACACACTTCCACTTAGGTCCAGCTCTCACTAGTTCTTTTGAGATAAGCTTATTTATAGACTTATAGTTTATGTGAGCTAACTTTTTATGTCATTGAACACTACAAGAAACTTTATTTTCTGCTACTAAGCATATGGAGTTAACTTGATCAGAACATATAAAGTTTAGGCAGTAAATGTTGCCACTCCTAGTGCCTGAGAGAATTATCTCATTCTCTTTCTTAATCAGGCACTCATCCTTGTGGAATGAAATGTCATACCCAATATCACACAATTGACTTATGCTGATGAGATTGTGTTGCAATCCATCAACATGAGCAACTTTGGTGATGGTGACAATTCCATTTGTGATATTACCATAACCTTTAGTTTTACCTTTTTCAGACCCTCCAAAGATAACCTTTGGTCCATTCCTCACAGGAGTGTAATCATTCAGCAGACTTTTTATTCCTGTCATGTGCATGGAGCACCCACTGTCCAAGTACCAGATTGGAAGTTGATTGGTCTTTGGACAACCCTGCAAAAAGAAATTACCTTTTCTTAGGAGCCCACACCAAGTTGGGTCCTAGAACCTTGTTAGTATGAGCTGGAACATTTAGTTGTTGAATAATCCTTGGTGCTGTGAGAGTTGCCATGGGTCTGAGTACTGGTCTCCCACAGTTGAATCTTAGAACAGTTGGATTGAACCAACAGTCAAGAGCAAAATGTCCAACCCTTCCACAGCACCAGCATTCATATCTGTTATATCTTCTTGGAGGTCTTCTCACTTCTTTATATTGACACATATTTTGATTAATTGCCTTATTCAAAGGAGCTATGTAAGTTGTTTTATTAACTTTTACTGGTTCTGTTTTCTTGATAGCAGTAGTTTTCATTTCAGGTCTTAGTTCCTTTCTTTTGGATTTTGAGTTTGCTTTAAATACAAAGGAGTCATGATGAGTTAATACTTTTTCTCTGCATAGTGATTTGGCATTATTGTTACTTGGTTGAATTGAATCATCTTTGCTATTAGAACACTCACCCTTATAAAACTTATGCACACCTTTTTGATCATGCTTATCTGTGATAGGCATGGCTTTGTTAAATTTTAAAGGTTGCATAGATGCCTTGTCATTACTTTTAGGGTTATTATCTGCATTCCTATCATATCCTATGCCATATCTGTATTGTGCAGAAAATGTGTCTATTATAGGAAGAATAGTTTGTGGTTTTGAGAACTTTGCTACAAGTTTTCTTTCTGCTAGGAGTTTTGCTTCAAGTTCTTTTATTAACTTCTCCTTAGTGCATAAAGTTCTTTTATTAACTTATCCTATGTGAATAATAAACATGACTTTTAGTTTGCTAAGTTCTTTGCTTGTCTGATTCAGCCTCTCAGCTGTCTCAGAGTTTTGAGAATCAGTTTATTTTAAATCAGATATTTCTTTTTGTAATCTTTTATTATGCCTTTTGCTCTTCTTAAGTGCTTTAAGAAGTAATTGATATTTCTCAATAATTTCATCTACATGAAGTTTAGATTGTGAATCATTTTCATTAGAAGAAAATGAATCTATTTCAGGTTCAAAATCAGAATCAGATAGAGGAGTTTTATCAAGTACCTTTATATCAGTAGTTGTCTCCTGATCTTCTTGATCACTCAATGCCATGAGTCCTGCATTTTCTTCTTCATCCTCTTCACTATCAGAACTTGATAGTGGAGCTCTTATCATAGATCTGTGATTTAGACTGTCTTCGTTTTCATTGGCAGCCATCAGAGCTATGAGTGCCTCCTCACTATCTGAGTCTGATGACTGAGATTCACTGTCACTAAGAGTGACTTTGCCCTTCTTGGCTATTAGACTCTTCTTATGTCTCTTGTCTGATTTGTGCCTCCTTTCATCAGATTTCTTGTTGTTCTTTCTCTTTGAAGGACAATCAACAATCATGTGTCCTGATTTCCTGCAACCAAAACACACAATTTCTTCTGAATTAATTTTTTTGTGTTTAGAGTTGTACCTGTCCTTCTTGGAGTCTTGTTTGAATCCCTCTGAAGAATTGGAGTGCTTCTTAGATATGGATAACTGAGAGGGTCTAGTTTTCCAGTGTTGTTTTCTTCTCAACATTCTTCTTAGCTGTTTGGTAAAGAGTGCCAATTCACCATCTGATATTTCAGAATCAGAATTACTGATTTCTGATTCTTCTGATTCAGATGGAATCCTGGGGGATAATGACATTCTTTCTTTGCTTTTCTTGGAGCTTTCTGCTTTCAGAGCAATAGGATTTTCCCTGCTGTGTCCTTCCTCAGCTTTTCTGGTATTCAGATGAAGTTCATGGGACAAGAGTTTCCCATATAGATTCTGTGGCTGAATGTTTCCCAGATTTCCCATTTCTCTGATTGCACAGATCTTGATATCCCATTCTTTGTTCAGTGATCTTAAGAATTTATCATTCAGCTCATAATCTGTGAAAGTTCTTCCATAAGTTTTTAGACCATTTACAATTTTGAAGAATTTTTCATAGCAAACTGCTATTGAATCTTTCTTGTCTTGTCTGAAAGCTTCATATTGCTGATTTAGAAGAGACTTCCTGTCATCTCTGACTTCTTCAGTCCCTTCCATATAGACAATGAGAGATTCCCACGTTTCTTTGGCAGTTTTGCAATGGACTAAGTTTTGGAAAGTTGAATCCTCAATAGCACTAACAATGATGTTCTGAGCTCTCTTATCCATGGAGTCCAGAATCACTTCATCTTTGGTCATCTCTGAATAAGTTTTAGGAGTCTTGATACTTCCATCTGTAAATGAAACTTTCATAGGAACAAAAGGTCCCTCTAGAACAGTTATGTAAATCCTAGGATCAGATGCTTCCATGAAAAATCTGACCCTTTCTTTCCAAATCCCAAAGTTTTCTTTTCTGCAAATTGGAAGCTTCATAGATGTGAATTCTTTGCTTCCTTCTGTATTAGCCATCACGACTTCAGAAACCTACCCTTAGAAGATCTTGTTCAGGCTGTTAAACCTTTTCTTGAACAACCTCCCTCTGATACCACTTGAAAGACTTTAATTAAGGGTAGCTAATCACCTAGAGAGGGGGGGGGGGGTGAATAAGTTATTTAAAAATTATTGCAGTTCTTGATGATAACCAAAATAAAACTGATCAGAGCTTTCAAGAATAAGAACACACACAGAAAAGACACACAGATTTTTATAGTGGTTCCCCTTATCTTGGGTAATCCACTTTCCCCCTTCTCCCCTTCTAGCAGTGTGCTAGATAGGGTTTATATCTCCTCCAGATCTCAGACCACAAACAGGTCTTACAGTTCAGATCACAACAGATCTTACAGACTCAGATCTCACAGATCTTACAAACTCAGATCTCACAGATCCTACCTAACCCTTTATAACTAGGCCTACAGCTCAGATTCACCCCTGAATCCTACAACTCAGATCACACCTGATCTTACAACTCAGATCCTTGACAGATCCTACACTCAGATCTGATAACTCAGATCCTACAGAGATTGATAAAGAAAATAACAATACTTAGACTTAGATTCTTCAGATAGTTGAGTCTTCTTGATCTGCTTGAATGATCAGACAGAAATCTTCAATAGAACAACAGCAACAGATGATCTTCTTGATTCGACAAGCTGTAATGGTTGTTCTTCTTCTTAGGAAGACAGATTCTTCCTTCTTGATCTTCTACTTTCAGAAAGATGTATCAGCACCAGATTGCTGAATGAAATCTTCAAGTTAGATTGGTTCTGAAAGGGAAGATGACTTCTCCAGAATCTTTCTCAAACTTTCCCTCAAACTGATGGAGACGATAATGGCTTTCGAGAGATAGGAAAAACTAACTTAACTTTATAACCCATAGGTCATGCCTTCTATTTATAGCCCGCCATCTGCGACGTCTGTTACGCTCCTCCACGTCAGCATGACGTTAAGTCTTCAACGGTCTTCAATGTCTTCTGAAGAAATAAAGGCTCAGCTAGCTGTAGAAGATATTCCTCAGTTCAGAGTATTTATAGAAGAGGCGTTGAGCACAGAGCATCTCTGTAGACGCTTTTTCCATTAGGCGTCGAGCGATATGTAGACACTCGACGCTTACTCCTTAGACTGAAGCTCTCGACTCCTCCTTCTTAGGCGTTGAGCAATCAACACTTAGTCGACGCTTTTTATCTGAAGAAGTCGAGCAACATACAGGGGCTCGACGCTTCTTAACTAATCCTTCATATCTCAACTCTTCTTGTTTGGGCTGAGCTGACTGAAGTTTAGTCGACACTTCTCTTTCCACGACGTCGAGTGATATAACTTGGCTCGACGCTATCAAACTTGGTCTCAGAACTTCAGCGGCGACCTTGTCTATTTGTGCAATGGACATGAGTCAACGCTTCTGGGTCACAGGCGTCGAGCGATGTATGATGTCTCGACGCTTGTGAACTTAGATGGATTCCATGAGCATTTTGCCTGACCTGATCTCCTCACATTGATTCTAGAGAGAATATCAAATACATTCTGAGATATATCTTTGACTTAGGAGTGGACTTCTCCAAATCTAAGACATTGTAGGCAATGATCCCAACAGGTTGCTTGTTTTCCCCCACTCTTTTGGTGGACTTGTTTGTACAGGTCCTGGCGAGACTAGCGGGAAATAGCGGGCTGAAGCCCCTGCTGCTGTGTTGTGCTGGCCCTCAAAGGCCAAAGCTTATGTTTAATGTTTTCATGTGTGGCCGGCCTGCGTGCCGATGTTTGGAAGCCACTTTTGATGTAAACATTTTAATAATCAAACCTTGTTTGTATTTTCATTCCTAGTTGTAAAGTGGACAAGTTGTAATCTGGTTTACTAATTCAATAAATCAAATGCTTCTGTTGTATAACTCTGTATGCAGAGATGATTATATTATTAACTGTTCGTTACTAATTAAGTTACGTGCTCTTCTGTTCGTTTCTTATGGCGTGGGGTCCTGGCCGGACCTACTGCTATATGATATGTAACAGAGAGGGTGTTACATACCGTGTGTACAACCCCTATTCTCTGAGGGTGGGCCCACTCGAAGCCACATAGGCAGAAGTCAGAGTCAATGGTCAACACGAAGACATCGGACAACGTACCTGGATTATGTTACCCCGGGGTGCGAGTAGGGACTTGCTCGCCCCCAACTGGCGAGAAGGAGTACGCCCCCGTAGTTATCCAAACTGACGAGCGAGAAGGTAACAAACAGGTCTGGACATACTCGCCTATAGTCGGCTTTCATCAACCAACTCGCCACCCTGCGATGAGATCCTTACCTACTCGCTCTCCTAAGCCTTTGTTCAATCATCTCCAAAGGGGCTCAGGGATAGTCGCTTGTACCCCCTCCCTCCAGATTTGTCTATAAATAGACCCCTAGGGGGTACCAGGAAGGGCACTTGTCAAAAATCAGAACTTCACCCTCCTTATAGGCGAGAATCCTCTCTCACCATTGCCTTCCTAGTACCAAGCTCGGCCATTCGTTGGTTGTGGAGGAGAAGACTCCTTTGGCTTCTGGGTACGTGGTAGGACCTCCCTGCCACAGCACCTGGGGTATTGTTATCGTTACTCTCCTAATTCTTCGCCGTTGCTGGTCAAGCTTTCTCGTTGGACTGCTAGGCAAGTAGCCTCCGGGTGCATTGGTCTGAATTTTGGAGACGAAATTTTCCTGCCTTTAACACTTTGGTGTGGTGAGCGTGGATCGTAGTCAGAGGAAGAAAGTCTAGTAGAAAGGCGAGATTGTGGTAGTTGGCGACCACGAGCAGGTAGTTGGTAACTTGGCCGGAGGAGGCGAGTTTGTAACGTTGGCAGTCTTCGAAGAGTTCGCGCGGCGACTCGAGGGGACCGTGCGAGCAGCTCTCTAACCTTGTACGGATGGAACGGTGATAAGGATTTTTATATAATTTTAAAAATAATTCCAACTAATATCCCGATGTAGACAAGTATACCTATCGAAATATAGTATATGAAGGATGTTGTATTTGCCCGAGGTCTGTCGAGTAATCTTACTCACGTAAATTAATATTATTTTATCGGAAAAATATTTAAAAGGTTTTTATAAAAGAAATAATAAAAGAAAGGAAACATTTGATCGAGAATCCTTCTTAAGTAAAATACATCGTAAATCTAGAATTCATAAGAAATGGATTTAGACAAACTTGACCGTGGAGGTTCCCAAAATATGATAGAGCCTCTCTCGAGAGAACTACCACCTAACCTTAGGTTGATCGATTAAGACCCCTCGGCCAGTCGAAACCCCTAAGCTTGCTTTATGCGGTGAGCCCCACTATTGGATTTAACTCCAATCCAGAAGATTTGCGTCACCCTCTCTCGAGGAATGCATGTAAATCTTTTTTTATCTTTGAGTGATCTCCTCGTTCGCATGGATCTCTCGATCACTAGCATACAGATCTTAGATCGAGAAACATATTCGCGACATATGAATTTGAAACAATTAAATTAAAAGATAAATCCTAGTTTTCCAAAACCAAACTATGAAAAAGAGATTACTAAATACCACTACTTAAGAATTCATCCGATCAAATGTAATAAAATTAGCTACTCATAATTGAAGGAAAGATAATTTTATAACTAAGGAAGTAGAATTACAATTGCGAGTAAAGTAAATCTAAGCTATGAATTGGAATTGCAAAATATAAAGTAAAATTGCATAAATAAAATACAATAAGAAAATGCAGAAAACTACTCTAAAATTGACCCAATCTAAGCATGGATCGGATTCCTAGCTTCAAGGCAGTAGCTGGCTTTTATAGGCAGAAAATTGGTGAGTCACGCCCTTGGTGATGCCCATGACCAAGGGCGTGTAAGCTGCGTAACTGCGTCATGAAAGCCCGGGAATGTTGGGGGAGAGAAACTACCAAAATTGATCATCTCGACGGGTCACGGCCTAAGTCACGCCCGTGACCTAGGGCGTGTCTTGACCGAGTCAGGAAACGACAGGAAACAGCGCGATCTGGAGTTAATCTGGCAGTTGCGGGAGAGGTTACGTCCCTTGGTCACGCCCGTGACCAAGGGCGTGTAAGCTGGAACGGCTCGGCGGCGGAAACTGCTTGTATTGAATGCTTGTTGGGCGAGTCACGCCCGTGACCTGAAGGTCACGCCCCCGGTCACGCCCGTGACCTTGGGCGTGTAATTATAATCCGATGTGGCAGCGATTTCTGGGAGCTGAAAGCGGAGCACGGCCGTGACCATGGTCACGCCCCCAGGTCACGCCCGTGACCTAGGCCGTGTACTTTGGGAGTTTTGCAGAAATATCCCAGAATTTCCCCTGAACACGACTGTGGGCTTTTAAATTACTATTAGCAGCCCAAAGATCCTGAAAACACAAAACAAAGCAAATTAGATATATATTAAACTAAAGCTATATAAAAACTAATTAATTACTACTAAAATATTATATAAAAATAACTATAAATAATGCACTATCAAATACCCCCATACTTAAGCATTTGCTATTCCAGAGCAAAAACTAATTTATAAGTATGAGAAGAATTTATAGGACATTTCCAAAAAGATTTACTTCTAATTATGTACTCCAAATCTTATAAAACTCATATCAAAATAAGTTAAGAAGTTAAAATTCAGATTTATAAGAAATAATTAATAATTCATAAATTGAAATGAGTAGAATAAATATTAGTTTTGAAATTCTCTAACTAAATCTTCATAAATAAAATTGCATTGAATTAAGTAAAATATCAAAGATTAAAATTATAGAAACTTTAAACATCATTAGAAACTTTTAGAAAACTACAAAATATTAACTATGCTCTCTCAAAAATATCTTAGGCAAGCAAATAAACTTGGCTAATTGGGGGTAAAATTGGCATTGAAGAAGTTACTTTGTATATAGGAAATGATGAATTTTATCCTCTTATTTTCATTTTTTTAATTTCTTCTTCTTTTTATATCCCAAATGTATATGTTTAGGAGTGATGAATTTTATCCTCTCATCTCCATGTCATATAATCTTTTACTAATTTGGGTGCATATGTTTAGGAATGATGAATTTTATCCTCTCATTCCATGACATATGATCTTTTCAAATTCTTTTTTTATGCCAAATAATGGGTTTAACAAAAAAGGTAGGGGAAGGCTAGGGTTTAAAGGCTACAAAAAAATTCCAAAGATATATTTTAAGAGCATAGAAAACAATTTGAGCAATCTTTAAGAAACCATGAGTTAAAGTTAATATAAATAAAATCTAGAGATATTTAACACAATTACTACAAAATTAAATTATGACATTTTAAAGAGAGAAAGTAAAACTAAGAAATATTCTAAACAAATCAAAATAATGAAAAAATCATTAAATAAAATTCATCTCAAAATTAAATCTAACATATTTTGAAGAGAAATATAAGATTTAAAAATTCATAAAAAGAAAACTCCTTAAAAAGACTATGAAGACAACTCATAATTAAAATTAATTTTGCATAAATGAAGATTGGAAAAATTTAATAATACAAAATTTATTTTATTAGATTTTAGGATTTTTTATATATTAAAATGAAATGTTTTTTTTAATATTCTTGGACTTCCCAAGGGCTACCCAATGACGGGCTCGCAAGGTACTAGACGGTTTTGTGGGATGAAAGCCCAACACGGCCCTTTCGCAAGAAATTAAATTTTATAATTTTTTTGGTATTTTTAATATTTGCAAACAAGGAAAATAAGACATAAAGACATAAAAATTTAAAAGAATTTTTTTTTTGAATTTTGTAATTTTTCATAACAAACTCGAAAATAAGGAAAGAAAAATATTTTGTTTTATAATTTTGAAAAAGATTTTCTAAATTTTTTTGGATTTTTAATAAAAACTGAAAATAAGAGAATACACCCCCATACTTAAAAATAAACATTGTCCCCAATGTTTATAAGCCAAGTAGGAGGGAAAAATAAATGCTGAAAAAATAAAGTGCAAAAAAAAAGATAAGCAAGGGGTGCCTCCCAAGGGCGCTTTCTTTTTTCCGTCTTTAAGCTAGACGGTTATTGTTAGGAAAAAGGAAAATAAAAATAAAAGTGCACAGACAACTCCCTTAATTCACGCTCAGCTGAGCATGCCGAAGTCGGTCGCCCGGCTACTCCTCCGCTATGCTCTTGACTCTTTTGTTGTTCGTTAGCTCGAAATTGTGAATCCCAATTACCTATACATACCTTAGGTAATTTGGATTGTTGGAGATGAGCGACAAATAGATCGGCGAAGACGTTTGGTTGCAACGGCTCATCCTCTACATGAAAATTGTTAGTATCAAAAGAATAAAAAATTAACGAGTCAGGAAAATGTTCACAAGGAGGAGTTTCTTGTGAAAATACATGATTAAGCGCCGGTTGTTTATTTTCAAGAATAAAATTATGATCAGAAAAATCAATACCAAGGGGAGTAAATTTATGGGCGACAAAATTTTCATGAATTTTGATTCCAAAATATTTATGTGGTGGGTTTAAAAATTCATGAGAAAGCAGAATAGAGTCGGGCGAAGTAGAAGATGAAACATGTTCTTCTTCTATTTCGCTCGGTACACCCATTATGTTAATAAATTCTTGGTATAAAATAATATTTTCTTTTTGGGAATAACTATTCAAATTTTGAATAGAAAGAACGGAGAATCACCAAGAGAAGAAAACTGATCAAAAGAATTTTGCGGATAAAAAGTGGAGGAATAGAAATTTTGATCAATAGAAATTTCTTCATTGCACCGTAAACTATCCGGGTGATCTTGCCACCACGAATAATTATTATCGAAGCAAAAAGGAATTTCAGAAGAATTATAATCTTGAGAAAAATTATTTTGATCAAAAATATTTTGAGAATAAAAATATGAATAACATTCCTCGCTATAATGATTTGCACCACAAAAATAACAAATAAGTTGGCGCTTTCGTGCGTCTTCCAAAAGGTTTACCTTATGTTGAAGCTAGGCAACTTTTGCAGCCAACTGAGATATCATTATATTTTTTTGGAAAAAGAAAATTAACCAACCGTCACCTAATAGAAAGGAATTTAAAAAAAAAACAAAAAGAGAAATGGGGGTGGAGAAAGAGAATGATAAAAGTAATAAAATTCACGCTTTCAAAATATCAACAAAAATAATCCTCGGCAATGGCGCCAAAAACTTGATAATGTTTTTTATATATATTTTAAAAATAATTCCAACTAATATCCCGATGTAGGTAAGTATACCTATCGAAATATAGTATAGGAAGGATGTCATATTTGCCCGAGGCCTGTCGAGTAATCTTACTCACGGAAATTAATATTATTTTATCGGAAAAATATTTAAATTTTTTTTATAAAAGAAATAATAAAAGAAAGGAAACATTTGATCGAGAATCCTTCTTAAATAAAATACTTCGTAAATCTAGAATTTATAAGAAATGGATTTAGACAAACTTCACCGTGGAGGTTCCCAAAATATGATAGAGCCTCTCTCCAGAGAACTACCACCTAACCTTAGGTTGATCGATTAAGACCCCTCGGCCAGTCGAAACCCCTAAGCTTGCTTTATGCGGTGAGCCCCACTATTGGATTTAACTCTAATCCGGAAGATTTGCGTCACCCTCTCTCGAGGAATGCATGTAAATCGTTTTATCTTTGAGTAATCTCCTCGTTCGCATGGATCTCTCGATCACTACCATACGGATCTTAGATCGAGAAACATATTCGCGACATATGAATTCGAAATAATTAAATTCAAAGATAAATCCTAGTTTTCCAAAACCAAACTATGAAAAAGAGATTACTAAATACCACTACTTAAAAATTCATCCGATCAAATGTAATAAAATTAGCTACTCATAATTGAAGGAAAGATAATTTTATAACTAAGGAAGTAGAATTACAATTGCGAGTAAAGTAAATCTAAGCTATGAATTGGAACTGCAAAATATAAAATAAAACTGCATAAATAAAATACAATAAGAAAATGCAGAAAACTACTCTAAAATTGACCCAATCTAAGCATGGATCAGATTCCTATCTTCAAGGCAGTAGCTGGATTTTATAGGCAGAAAATTGGTGAGTCACGCCCGTGACCAAGGGCGTGTAAGCTGCGTAACTGCGTCATGAAAGCCCGGGAACGTTGGGGGAGAGAAACTGCCAAAATTGATCATCTCGACGGGTCACGGCCTAGGTCACGCCCGTGACCTAGGGCGTGTCTTGACCGAGTCAGGAAATGGCGGGAAACAGCGCGATCTGGAGTTAATCTGGAAGTTGTGGGAGAGGTCACGCCCCTTGGTCACGCCCGTGACCAAGGGCGTGTAAGCTGGAACGGCTCGGCGGCGTAAACTGCTTATATTGAATGCTTGTTGGGCGAGTCACGCCCGTGACCTGAAGATCACGACCCCGGTCACGCCCGTGACCTTGGGCTTGTAATTGTAATCCGACGTGGCAGTGATTTCTGGGAGCTGAAAGTGGAGCACGGCCGTGACCACGGTCACACCCCCACATCACGCCCGTGACCTGGGGCGTGTACTTTGGGAGTTTTGCAGAAATATCCCAGAATTTCCCCTGAACACGACTGTGGGCTCTTAAATTGCTATTAGCAGCCCAAAGTTCCTGAAAACACAAAACAAAGCAAATTATATATATTAAAATAAATTTTATAAAAACTAATTAATTACTACTAAAATATTATATAAAAATAATTATAAATAATGCACTATCAAACGGCGACCTCGCCTCATCGTCCGATTCTTGCCGAGGAAGGTGTTCCATCCCGGTGAGCAGGGAAGGAACATGAAGGAGAGCCCGAGCGACCAAGGAGGTCGCAGTTCTACTCGCACACCTCGCAGGGAGCTGGCGGAACTCGATTCTGCGAGGGAGGAAGAGCAGGTGAGATATTATGGTACTTGCCAAGTTAGCGAGTATGGAGGAGATACTCGCGAGGCAGAAGATCGTCGCTAGGTGGGTGGGAGGAGCCCATTCTGTGAAGAGATCATTGCTGCGCCCGTGCCGGAAGGGTTCAGAGATCCCGTGATGAATTACTACTCAGGGAGGGATGACCCTATCCGACACATCCCGTGGTTCGAGGATGTAGCCTCCATCCGAACCATGTCGGATGCTTTTAAGTGTATGCTCTTCGCTATCACCTTCTGAGGGAAGGCCAGAGACTGGTTTCACCAATTGCCAGCAGGTTCGATCTACTGCTTCGAGGACTTGTGCCGGGGGCTGATGATGCGGTTCGCCACAGCCAAGAAGATGAAGAAGGAGGCTTCGACCCTCTTCCATCCGGTGCATGGAGCAAAGGAGACGTTGGGGCACTACATCGATCGCTTCTAGGAGGAGGTGTTGGACATCCAGGAGGTGGATGGCCCCACCTTGCAACTTGCCTTAACGTTCGACCTTCGTGAAGACCTCTTCAAGTTGGAGCTTGGCAGGAACCCTCCCTATTCCTACGACAACCTCATCGAGAGGGCCAACAAGTTCATCCAGGGGGAAGCTTCTAATCGAGATTTCTTGGCCCGGCTTACCAGGGTGACCAGGGAGGATGAGGAGGAAGAAGAGAAGACCTCAGAGAGAAGGAAGAGAGAGGAGCCCAGAATGGAGAAGAAGAGAAGCCTTAGGAGAGGCGAAGGGAAGAAAGAAGGAAGGAGGAGCCCAGGAAGGAAGAGTCCAGAAGGAATGATGAGAGGAGACTCATCGTGGCTCCAGAGCGTTAGGAGGAGGAAAGATGCTATCAAGTTCCCGTCAACCGGACGCCTTGGAGGCCGGCAAGGGGACTTCATTGTCAGGATCGGGGAAGGAGATCTCTGGAGAGAAGACGCTTCGACCGGCCAGAGAGGCGTCAGGAAAGAAGAAGGGAGAAAGCAATGGCGATTGTCCGGCGCGACAATCAGCAAGGTCGGAAGAATCAGCAAAGGAGGCCGCAGCCGGAGGAGATTCCCCTTTACTGTGATCTGCACCAGGTAGAGGGGCACAGGATGATGGCTTGCCCTGACTTTTGGGAAGCCAGGAGGATGTTGGCGGTATGTGCAGTGGGAGGAGAGCAGCGGAGCATCGAAGCCCTTGTCGAGCCGCCGGTAGTGCAAGCCGTCGGTCGAAGGAGGAACGAAGATCGGGTCGACCATGGAGGTCAAGGGGACATCGACCAAGGAGGCAGAGGAGGAGTGGGGGTGATCCACGGGGGAGCAGGGTTGGGAGCTTCTCGCAAGGGTAGCCTCCATCAAATCTATCTAAGAAGTGTAGCTTCGACTTCGCAGGCACCGCCCCCGTTGGAGGAAATCACCTTCTCAGAGGAGGATATGTTGGGGAATGAAAATCCCTTTCATTGTGCCCTAATGATCCAGGCTGATGTGGAAGACTTCACCGTTGATCGGATTCTGATCGATAATGGTAGCTCTGTGAACGTCGTCTTCAAGGAGACGTTCGACAGTCTAGGCGTCGGAGCAAAAAGAGTCCGGGCGTCGGATGGCCCCCTCTTTGGCTTCTCAGGAGAGAAGAAAGAGGTATAAGGAGGAGTATATCTCCTTGTAACGTTCGGTGGAACCTCCCTCAACTGCCGCTTCATCATCATTGACGCCCCGAGTTGCTACAAGGCCATCTTCGGAAGGCCGCTTCTCAACACCTTCAAAGCCGTCACGTCTTCCTACCATCAGTGCCTCAAGTACTGCCAAGGGGACGTCCAGGTGAGGATCTGGAGCGATCCAAGAGCCGCCCGCGAGTGCCATCTCAGCATGGTTAGCACCATCAGCTGGATGGCTAACGTGGAGGAGTTCGAAAGAGTACTGGGATGCACGGCTAGGCTGGAAGTGGCCGAGGAAGTGGAAGAGATCGTGGTAATCTCCAGGGCGGGCGTACCTGGACTGCTGAAGGTCGGAGTGTTGCTGAAGACCGAAGAGAAAATCAAGATGGCGACGTGTCTTCAAGAGAACGTCGACATCTTCGCATGGAGCACTACTGAGATGTCGGGGATTGACGCGGAGTTCTCATATTGTCTCAATCTAGACCCCGCGGTCAAGCCGGTCCGCCAGAAGAAGAGGTCAAGTGCCACAATGTTGGCCAGACCTATTAGAGAGGAGGTGAAGAAGCTATTGGAGGCGGGGTTTGTGTTAGAGATCCAGTACCCAGGCTGGATCTCAAACGTTGTAATGGTGAAGAAAGTTGAGGGCAGCTGGAGAATGTGTGTCGACTTTTCGTTATTGAATAAAAGCTGCCCGAAGGATTATTATCCCCTGCCTCGAATCGACGCGTTGGTTGATTCAGACCTCAGTTTTTCTGTAATGAGCGTTCTCGATGCATTTTCAGGATACCACCAGATCCGGATGCATCCCCCAAACTGCAGTGATGTCTCCTTCATTATTGGTGATGGTTGTTACAGCTACAAGATGATGCCCTTCTGGTTAAAGAATGCAGGGGTGACTTACCAGCGGATGATGGATCATGTCTTCAAGGAGCAGAAGGGGAGGAACCTGGAGGTGTACGTGGATGATCTCTTAATCAAAAGCAAGAGCGTCCAGGAGCATGTAGCTGATCTGGTGGAAACCTTCGCGACGCTGAGGAAGTTCAAAATGAGGCTCAATCCAGCAAAGTGTGTGTTCGGAGCTGGAAGAGGGAAGTTTCTGGGGCATCTCATCACCCCGAAAGGGGTAAAGCCGAACCCTGACAAGGTTAAGACAATCCTAGAGATGACTTCGCCAAAGACGATGAAAGAAGTTCAAAGGTTGACAGGAAGGTTGGAGGGTCTCAGCCACTTTCTGTCAAAAGCAGGAGAGAAGTGCTCTCCATTCTTCAAAACGCTTCAAAAGAGCGAGGACTTCAAATTGTCTGAAGAATGCGAGTAGGAGTTCGCCAGGATAAAGCAGCAGTTAACCCAAACTCCCCTCCTACAAAGTCCGAAAGAGGGAGAAGAACTACTCATCTACCTAGGAGTAGGAGCGGAAGCCATGAGCTCCGTGCTAGTCCGGGAGGAAAGGAAGAAGAAACTACCCATCTACTACGTCAGTTGGGTGCTGAAGAAGGCAGAACTCCGGTATCCGATCCTAGAGAAGCTTGCCTTCGCCCTAATAGTATCAGTGAGGAAGCTCCGACCTTATTTCCAAGCCTATTCCATCCGTGTCGAAACTGATCATCCTCTCTGAAATGTCTTAGAAGGAGTGGAGCACTCGGGGAGGTTGGCGAAGTGGTTGGTCGAACTCAGTGAGTTCGACATTTCTTTCTCACCCCGGGTGGCGATCAAAGCACAAGCAATGGCTGACTTCTTAGCCGACTTCTTAGGAGAAGCGGGTCCAAGTGAGGGACCTTCCTATCTAGTCCCCTGGAAGATGTTTGTGGACGGGGCTTCAGGCAAGAGCTCTGTGGTAGTAGGCATCGTGCTTGTCAGCCCACAGGGAACTAGGATTGAATAAGTAGTCGAGATCCTCTTCCTCGTCATGAGCAATCAAGTAGAGTACGAGGCCATAATAGCAGGCTTGCGTCTCGTAAAGGAGTTGGGCATCCAGGACATCAGGGATTTAATTGATTCAATGGTGGTTGCGTCACATATTCAAGGAGAGTTCGAAGTGCGCGACACCATTAAGCAAAGGTATCTTGTCAAGGTAAAATGATTGATTGGAGGCTTTCAATCCTTCTTCGTCGAACATGTACCGAGAGAGGAGAACTCGGCAGCAGATCGCCTGGCCAAGAATGGGCCAAGGGCCGGCGGGACCATCACTGAGTTATTCTAACCGTCCATTGAAGAAGGGGAGATCATGGAGATTGAGAAGCGCCCTTCCTGGATGGATCTGTTCGTAGCATTTCTGAATACCAGACAACTCCCTGTGGAAGAAGGGTATCAAAGGAAGTTTCAATACAAGGCGGCGTACTACTTATTGCAGGACAGAGAGCTATATCGTAAGACCAGATGAGTCTCTGAAGATGAAGTACCTCGAGTGTTGGAAGAGATCCACTCGGGAGAGTGCGGAAGTCATTCCAGGACTCGTACTTTGGAGTAGAGAATCCTAAGACATGGTTATTTCTGGCCTACTATCCGTAAGGATGCGGAGGTCTTCTCAAAAAAGTGCCAGAAATGCCAGCTATTCGCCCCCTTTAGTTGTTGTCGGCCCAGCAGCTTCTCTTAATCACCGCCCCATGGCCGTTTGCTATCTGGGGGATGGATTTGGTAGGTCTCTTTCCTTCAGTCAGTGGCCAGAGGAAGTTCATTCTCGTCATGATCGACTACTTCTCCAAGTGGATCGAGGCCAAAGCTCTGGCCAAGACCACCTCTCAGATCATCAAGAACTTCATCTGGGGGGAGATCGTCTGCAGATTCGGGATCCCTCTCGCCATCGTCACCGACAAAAGTCCCCAATTTGCTAGCTTAGAACTGGAAGATTTTTGCAGGCAGCTAGGGACTGATCTCCGGGTCGCTTCAGTGCATCATCCTAGGAGTAATGGATAAGTGGATGCTGCCAACCAGCTGATCATCAACCTCCTAAAGAAGAAACTCGAGAACCTACGAGGTAAATGGGCGGAGCAGCTCCCCTCAGTGTTGTGGGCTTTGAGGACCACTCCTAGCTCAGCCACAGGGGAAACCCCGTTCAAACTCTCTCATGGGTCCGAGGCTCTCATCCCAGTATAGTTCAAAGTTAGAAGTCCAAGGGTGGTTGCTGTTGGGTTTTCTATATACCATTTCAGAAATGATAAAACAGCATATCATATATGCGCAGCGGAATAAAAACAAGAACAACCCAAAAAGAGTAATAAGGAACTTGCGATTTCATTAATTCAAGAAATAAGGAAAAATCCACAACACATTGCAGAAGATATACCTGAAGGGGGTTGAGTCTCTACTCAACCGAGATGCTCCAAAGGCAGATGAAATCGTGTGGCTGAGTTCTTGCACAGAAATAGATCTGTGCCTCTACAGAAGTCCACACGAGTACTGGAGAACCCTAGCCTCTTGTCGCACAAGATCTAGGTCGGAGAAGAACTGTCCTCTATGTCTTCCACGGACGGCTAGGTCCGACTATAGGAAGAGGTGACAGTGACGGCGGGAACGGCCGGTCGGAACACTTCCTTCCGGGGGTAGAGACGGAACTCTTCTATCGCTCTCGCTTTCTCTTTCGCAAACAGATCGCACAAAAGAATCGAGCCCCCTAGGGTAAAAGAATCGTATTCTTTTATATCCCCAGAGTTCGACGAATTGACAATCGTTCGTCGAACGCACTTCGACGAACCGTTCCACGAACGCGCTACACTAGCCGTTCGTCGAACGCAATATTCTTGCTGTTCGTCGAACGCAGTATACTGCCCGCTCGACGAACGCGCTACGCTAACCGTTCGTCGAACGCAGTATACTTGTCGTTCGTCGAACGCAGTATATTGCCAGCTCGACGAATGCGCTACGCTAGCCATTCGTCGAACGCAGTATACTTACCGTTCGTCGAATGCAATATACTGCCCGATCGATGAACGCTCTACGCTAGCCGTTCGTCGAACGCAGTATACAACAGCCGTTCGACTAACCCGCGCAGGATTGGCTTGATTTCACTGAGTTATTCTGACCGTCCATTGAAGAAGGGGAGATCATGGAGATTGAGAAGCGCCCTTCCTGGATGGATCTGTTCGTAGCATTTCTGAATACCAGACAACTCCCTGTGGAAGAAGGGTATCAAAGGAAGTTTCAATACAAGGCGGCGTACTACTTATTGCAGGACAGAGAGCTATATCGTAAGACCAGATGAGTCTCTGAAGATGAAGTACCTCGAGTGTTGGAAGAGATCCACTCGGGAGAGTGCGGAAGTCATTCCAGGACTCGTACTTTGGAGTAGAGAATCCTAAGACATGGTTATTTCTGGCCTACTATCCGTAAGGATGCGGAGGTCTTCTCAAAAAAGTGTCAGAAATGCCAGCTATTCGCCCCCTTTAGTTGTTGTCGGCCCAGCAGCTTCTCTTAATCACCGCCCCATGGCCGTTTGCTATCTGGGGGATGGATTTGGTAGGTCTCTTTCCTTCAGTCAGTGGCCAGAGGAAGTTCATTCTCGTCATGATCGACTACTTCTCCAAGTGGATCGAGGCCAAAGCTCTGGCCAAGACCACCTCTCAGATCATCAAGAACTTCATCTGGGGGGAGATCGTCTGCAGATTCGGGATCCCTCTCGCCATCGTCACCGACAAAAGTCCCCAATTTGCTAGCTTAGAACTGGAAGATTTTTGCAGGCAGCTAGGGACTGATCTCCGGGTCGCTTCAGTGCATCATCCTAGGAGTAATGGATAAGTGGATGCTGCCAACCAGCTGATCATCAACCTCCTAAAGAAGAAACTCGAGAACCTACGAGGTAAATGGGCGGAGCAGCTCCCCTCAGTGTTGTGGGCTTTGAGGACCACTCCTAGCTCAGCCACAGGGGAAACCCCGTTCAAACTCTCTCATGGGTCCGAGGCTCTCATCCCAGTATAGTTCAAAGTTAGAAGTCCAAGGGTGGTTGCTGTTGGGTTTTCTATATACCATTTCAGAAATGATAAAACAGCATATCATATATGCGCAGCGGAATAAAAACAAGAACAACCCAAAAAGAGTAATAAGGAACTTGCGATTTCATTAATTCAAGAAATAAGGAAAAATCCACAACACATTGCAGAAGATATACCTGAAGGGGGTTGAGTCTCTACTCAACCGAGATGCTCCAAAGGCAGATGAAATCGTGTGGCTGAGTTCTTGCACAGAAATAGATCTGTGCCTCTACAGAAGTCCACACGAGTACTGGAGAACCCTAGCCTCTTGTCGCACAAGATCTAGGTCGGAGAAGAACTGTCCTCTATGTCTTCCACGGACGGCTAGGTCCGACTATAGGAAGAGGTGACAGTGACGGCGGGAACGGCCGGTCGGAACACTTCCTTCCGGGGGTAGAGACGGAACTCTTCCATCGCTCTCGCTTTCTCTTTCGCAAACAGATCGCACAAAAGAATCGAGCCCCCTAGGGTAAAAGAATCGTATTCTTTTATATCCCCAGAGTTCGACGAATTGACAATCGTTCGTCGAACGCACTTCGACGAACCGTTCCACGAACGCGCTACACTAGCCGTTCGTCGAACGCAATATTCTTGTTGTTCGTCGAACGCAGTATACTGCCCGCTCGACGAACGCGCTACGCTAACCGTTCGTCGAACGCAGTATACTTGTCGTTCGTCGAACGCAGTATATTGCCAGCTCGACGAATGCGCTACGCTAGCCATTCGTCGAATGCAGTATACTTACCGTTCGTCGAATGCAATATACTGCCCGATCGATGAACGCTCTACGCTAGCCGTTCGTCGAACGCAGTATACAACAGCCGTTCGACTAACCCGCGCAGGATTGGCTTGATTTCACGATAAATCTCAAGACATAAATTCTTGAGAAATCCCAAGCCTGAATATTACTTCTCGAGAAATCCCAATCGAGGAAAACGATTTCACGAGAAATCAATGATTTCTCGAGAAGTCTCAAACCAGGAAAAAGGTTTCTCGAGAAATCTCAAGCCAACACAATTCTTCCTCCAATTTCTCCAAGCACTTTTTTGTGTGACCCTATAGGCTCATATTGCGTTGGCAGTAAGATTAACTGTTGATTGCTTTGAGATCACCTCAGAAACTCCAACAGTCTCCCACTTGATCACAAAGTGTCAACAAAAGTCTCACAAACAATGAGCGGCATCTAGCAATACATCATTGCTACCCAAGCAATAAGAGTTCATAACTCAATAAGCCTGTCATGACCAATGTATCAGTGTTGTCATGTCCCTTTGTCCCTTACATCCGGATAGAACTAGAGGCATGGACTGCGTCACCCTCATAATAGTTCAATCCTAGTTTCCTGATCTAGGATAGACTGACAAAAAGAAATGGTGAGCTCAATATCATATATTGACTCAACCAAGCATGGCCATGCATTTCTCATTCTCATTCCATCAGGGGGCCCATGGATGTAACTCCTATCATAAAGGAGGACAAATCCTATTTTTGCTCACACACAAACATCCAAATGATTCGTAACATACCCAACAACCACCCTTATCGTCAACCTTTCTCAAGAGAAGACTTTAGATGGCATCAAAGTACGTTCTTCCTCACCTGATGAATGTTGTGACTTTAGGTCAAAGGACCACAAACACCAATGTCAATTGATACCTACTTGTGACACGTTCTTATAACAATCCACAAAGTAGTCTCACGGTGGGTCTGTCCAGTACAACTTGTTCCTAACAAGTACCCATGTGATGACTTGATATCACAATATCATGACCTGTGAGAACCGGTCATTAGTCAACGCACATGCTAGTCTTATGGTCTCATCCTCGCCCTAATTTTTAGGATGATACCTCGACCAGGGACCATTTAAGAATGAAGCTTCATTTAAATATAGGACTCACATTCAAGTCACGTACTTGAATTCCTATGGAAGCAAACATTCTAAGGGCATTCATTATGTTAATTAGTCTATCATATAGAAATAGTTGACATAATTAAAGAACTTGCCATAAATGTAAAATGAAAAACCATAGTACATATCACAATTCATCAAATGAATAAACAACCAATAAACATACAATCCATAAGGCTCCCACTAAAGACGATCATTCAGGTATCTAATACCCATTGATCTAACATGACCATCATGCTTCCTTTGCGCAAGAGGCTTTGTCAGTGGATCTGCTATGTTTTCTTCAGTTGGTACTCTGCAAATGCTCACATCTCCTCGATCGACAATCTCTCGAATAAGATGGAACCGCCGAAGTATGTGCTTGGAGCGCTGATGAGATCTAGGTTCCTTAGCTTGGGCAATTGCACCGTTGTTGTCACAGTAGAGAACTATGAGATCAACAATGCTAGGAACTACATCTAGCTCGCCGATGAATTTCCTAATCCATACAGCCTCCTTTGCCGCATTTGCGGCAAAGATATACTCGGCCTCAGTCATAGAATCGACAACTGTCTCTTGCTTGGAACTCTTCCAGCTTACAACTCCTCCATTAAGGCAAAATACAAAACCTGATTGGGACTTTGAATTGTACTTATCAGTTTGGAAGCTAGCATCCGTGTAACCACTTACAACGAGCTCTTCATTTCCACCATACCCCAAGAACGTATCCTCAGTCCTTCTAAAGTACTTTAGGATATTCTTGATAGCTATCCAATGACCATCACCAGGATCAGACTGATACCTGCTCGTCATGCTCAAAGTATAAGAGACATCGGGTCGAGTGCATAACATTGCGTACATGATTGATCCAATTGCCGAAGCATATGGAATCATCTTCATGCGGTCCTTATCTTCCAAAGATTTCAGACACTGGTCCTTAGAGAGACTCACACCATGTGACATAGGTAAGAATCCTTTCTTGGACTCAAGCATGTTGAACCGTTTCAATACCTTGTCAATGTATGCACTCTGGGTCAAACCCAACAACTTCTTCGATCTATCTCTATAGATCTTAATACCAAGTATGTAAGTTGCTTCACCCAAGTCCTTTATAGAAAAGCAGTCCCCTAGCCTATTCTTAACAGCTTGCAGGGTTGGAATGTCATTCCCGATCAGCAGTATGTCATCTACATACAATATCAGGAAGACAACAATGCTCCCACTAATCTTCTTGTAAACACAAGGTTCATCCTCGTTCTTGATAAAACCAAACTCTTTGATTTTCTCATCAAAATGAAGATTCCAACTTCGAGAAGCTTGTTTCAATCCATAAATGGATCGATTCAACTTGCATATTTTAGTGGCTTCACTTGGAGATACAAAACCCTCGGGTTGTGTCATATACACGTCCTCAAGGAGGTTTCCACTAAGGAAAGCCATTTTGACATCCATTTGCCAGATCTCGTAGTCATAATACACAACAATAGCAAGTAGAATTCTGATGGACTTGACCATGGCTACAGAGAAAAAGGTTTAAAAATCGAATAATAATTGTTCTTAATTATAAACGAAAACCCTTCATGTCAAGACATGAAATGGATATAATGTTTATAGTTATGGCTGGAACATAATAACAATTATCTAGTTCTATTACAAGCCCAGTGAGCAAAGAAAGATAGTAGACATCAACGGCGACGGCAGCAACTCTTGCTCCATTCCGGACGCACAGGCCTACCTCCCCTTTACCCAGTATTCTTCTCCTTCTCAGTTCCTGCACATTTGTGCAAATGTGAGAACCACATCCGGTATCCAATACCCAAGATGAAGGAGCAGAAAGTGTTGGATCGGTCGACGCCCTTAGAGGGGGGGGGGGGGGGGGGGGGTGGGGGGGGGTGAATAAGGGTTTTCAAAAACTTTATATTTTATTTAGAAAACTTTGGAATATTGCAATAATAAAACAAGAAGTCAAGTAAAACAAAAAGAGAGACAAGCTTTATTGATATTAAATAAGTTTTACAAAACTTGATCTCAATGGCGCTAGAGATCGGAGGCGAATAATAGAAACTCTTTTTCGTTTTCCATACCGACTCGTATCCCCACGAACCGGTTGACTTTAGCCGATCTCTCCCCAGATACGGCCTCAAGCCGCTCTAGCCAATCTATCCCCAGAAAGGACTCGAGCACCCCCTAGACCTAGCCTAGATCTAGTCGCCAACACGAGGCGAATTTCAGCCCTAAGTCCTACCCCAGACCTAGTCGCCAACACGAGGCGATTTCACTTAAACGATTACAAGAAAAGATGTGAAATGAAAAGACAATAATATTAAAACTCCCTTTATGTGGATCTCTTGGAGAAGTGGACGAAGGCCCGCAGAGTATGATCGCAGTCGATGCAGCCTTTCGTTACGATGATGACGCGTGTTGAAATCTTCTCCACGGAACTCCTTAAGGCTTTATGGAATTGTGGGAGTATCGCTCTGAATCTTCCTCTCTCTGTTGTGGCACGAAGCTCTGGAGTTTGGGATTGGAGGAGGATGAAGAATTCGGAGCCAAAGGATCCAATTTATAGCCTTCACGCTACCGCCGGCGCTAGCGCTACCGCCGACGCTAGCCCGGATTAAGAAACAATTTGCGCGGCAGGATCTTCAATCCGAGGCAACATTTTGCTCTATGCCTCATATGCGCCATGCTACCGCCAGCGCTAGTATCTACCGCCGGCGCTATCCCAGATTAAGTAACATTTTGCGTGGTGCGATCTTCAATCCGAGGCAACCTTGCTTTTATTCCATCTGTGTTCAGCGATACCGCCAGCGTTATCCGCTATCGCCTGGCGCTAGCATCCTTCTATAAACGCCGCCGGATTGTCGCAAATCATCGCTAGCGCCAGGCGCTATCGCTACCGCCGGCGCTAGTGAGCCTCTTCGAATTTTGGCCTCAATTTTGGGGCCAGACATCATGAGTACTCCTTGAGTCATGTGGACTATGTTAACCTGCACACTTGAACACACAAGATCAAATACACATAGGATTTGTTATTCTCAAACCTAAGAGATGCGGAAGACCGTGTTCCAACAAACTCCCCCTTTTGATAATAACAAATCCATTAATGATAAATCAAAGCATTAATAAATAAGCATGATGGAACTATACTTGTGTGTGTGTGTGAGTGATTGACTCTAGGATGATTATTGATTTTAGCATTTAGAATTGCTCCCCCTAAATATATGCTCCCCCTATATGAATGCTCCCTTAATATGTATGCTATCAACTGAATTTGTCATGTTGGGTTTATGATAGCGGGTTACATTTATCATTGTTAGTTCTCCCCCTTTTGCATTTTATCATGTTAGTTCTCCCCCTTTGTTATTAGCAAAAGTGGGTAGGGAAACAAAACACTAAAAAATGTGTAAATAAAAGAGAAGGCATGATCGAGCTTTTTAAGTAAATGATAAGGAGTTTTAGACTTGTCTTTCATTGAAAATGATCAGAGTTATGACTTATTTTATCCCTTTTGTTTGTAGTTCTCCCCCTTTTATAAATCAGAGTTTAGCAAAAAATAATGATTTTCCCTTTAAATAAGAGTTTTAAGCCAAAAAAAAATCATGATTTCCAAGTAACCAGTCTATCCAGACAATATGTCAACACCCTAGCCCCGTACTAAGTGACGGATGGGCATGAGGAGCTGCAAACATGCCGTAGGTTGGGGTGTTAATCCGATATGCAAACACTAGACAAAAACTTAACCTAGCACTCTTTCCCCCCAGTGCCTCGCAAGGCCCCACTGGAACCCTCCCCGGTAAAGGATAAGACATGACTAAAGATAAGGTTATCTAATGTCTACAACCCTACGCCCCCGCTATGGTGAGAAATGAAGTCATGGATAACAATTATTGGAAACATTAAGCATTTAAATCTAATGGGAAATATCATAGCATATGGGTTTATATTTTTATTTGAATTTTTGAAATAGAACTCACATAACTATATTGAAATTCATGAATGAATCAGAGTTTGAGTATTGCGGAAGATTTCGAAAAAGAAACATCATAATACTAAATAAGAGTTTAAGTTAAAAAAGAGATGTTTTATAAGCAGTATTTCACTTGTTGGAGGAGTGTTTAGAATAGAAATAGATCAGAGTTATAGGAAAAAAAATTCAACTAATATAAAGTTTACCAAGCAAGTCTACCACTTGTTGCAAGAAAGGAATTTGAAGATTCAAGTGATGATGCACACAAGATGAAAGATTTTAAATAAGTATTAAAGTGCAAGGTAAAACGATTATATGGTTATGATGCGGAAGACATATAGAAGTACAAAAAAACATCTTATGGTAATCAATGATGGTTCATAAAAAGATATATGAGTTCAATTTCAAAAAGAAGATGTTTTTGTAAATCATTTTGCATTTAAAATTTTTGTTTTGACAATACAGTAACCAAGCATGAAATAATCTTATCAAAAAGAGATTACTACAATGTTACTTTAATTCATAATTTCAAAACATACCAAACATTGTAGAAAGCATGCTAGGTTATCTAGTGCATTTCATAAATAAATAGTAGTATAGAATTAGCATTAGGATCCAATACTCATGAGAAGAAGTGTTATGGAAGATAATGATGTGCATAAAAGTGTATTTTGAATAGAGTAAACAAATGTTTTAATCAAAAATACAAGTAATATGTAAAGTAAAGAGCACAATAAAACACAAATAATTTTACTTCCACTCACTTCAATGCACAAAGAAAAATGTACAACTACCAAGGTGCTATGCACACACAATGCTCATCAAGACTTATCAGGGTGCAAAGTAGTGCTTGGGGGATCACATAGTTTTATTCTTCAAGATTGATTTTTATTGTGATCCGGTGTACTTAAGAATAAGTGGTTTTTATTTTGAAAGAAAGTTATGGTTTGCACAAGATACTTTATTATTCTTTCCAAGGTGCTTAACCTCACAACGCTTATTAAGACTTATCAGGAGGTTCAAGTAGTGCTTGGTGGAGTTATCTTTGTCACTTTATTTTATGATTTTGTTTTGTACAAAGTTCTCCGAATACACTTGTTTTGCAAACCAATATAGTTTATGAAAAAGATAACCACTTTTCTTAACTTTTAAAAGTGCAAATAAAGGTTGTGTAGGTAAGATATTTGTGCAATTTTAATTCATTGTACTATTACAAAACATACACAAACATTCTTAGATTAAACACATAAGTAGACAATGCCAAAATAAGTGAGTAAATTGCGATCATTATCAAACATAAAACATTACTCATACTTAAAGGCATGCTACGCATAGTTCTACACAACTTTTTCAATATAATTTATGCACATATTAATAGACATATCTAAGCATGATGAAAACAATGTTCAAAGTAGTTTGAAAAGATAAATTGCAACATTATAGAAGTTTTGAATAATAGATTAACTCAAGCTTGATTTTTACAATAAAGTCCATACAGATATTTTTGAAAAATAATTTTTATTTAAAGTTTGAACTTATAAAATTGATCTTGGACTTCCCGAGGGCTACCTTGTGAGAGGTTCGTCCGGTACTAGGTGATATGATGGGATGATAGCCCAAATCACCCTTTCGCAAGATACATCGAAAAGTTAAGTTCAGAATAATATTTTTGATACTTGTTTTTGTTTTGTTTTATATTTTTGTAGTTGATTTTTACAAATAAAAGCATATTTTTTGTAATTTTTATATTTGATTTTTGCAAAAAATAAAGAAACACATAAGTGCAAAACGAAGTAGAAAATATAAATTTATATAGTTTTAGGGATTTTTCAAAATTTTAAAAATACTGAAAATCGAACCTCGACGCTAGCGCCGGCGCTAGCGCTAGCGCGGGAAACAGTAAGTGATTTTTTAGGGTTTTAAAAATTTTGATGCCTGAACTTGATTAGGTGTCCCATTAGTAGTTTCATGCTGAATTTTCAGATTTTTCGGAGATGTTTAGATTGTGCAAATTGCATGAAACGTTAGCGATTTTCTTATATGACTAGACTACCTAACCATCGCATGAGACATATTTTCTTATATCTTTATTATGATATTTCAAAGGCTTGTGTTTACCAAAATAATGTAAACTGAAAATAGATAGAGAATGTAAACACAAGACATCATGTTTGAATCAGCCAAATAATACATGTTCTAATGATTAATCCATAAACTATGTGATTGATGGAATTTTAGTATTCTATTATGATTTCAAATCACATAGTTGTCATAAAATATGAATAACATCATAAATGTTGTACCTAGCATAGATATATAAGCATAGACCAACACGAGATGCTAGGATGATGAGTTTGGATGCAATGTTAAACATAGGATTAATCATGTATTTTGTGAAAAATATTTCTCTTCATTATAAAGGCTATCATAATCAACAAAAAAGAGATCAATGCATTTCGCATTTTAATTTTTAGCTTAAGCCCTTTAATAAACCATTTAAATCCATTAAAGTAATATCATTAGTCTTGACAATAATTTCAATTTACAATTTATAATTCAAGACATTTAAAAAGTAATGGATTTAGAAGGTAAAAATAAAAATGATTAGTAGATCACTAAAAAATGATATGACTTTTATTCAATTTTATTCAATTTGATTCATTTATGAATTATGGTTTAATTTATGAAAGTCATATTACAAGATATATAAAGTGATCATATCATGATGGTTTTAAGAAAAAAACAAAAGAAAATAAACAAAAAGAAAGTTTAAGCACATCATGAAGTAGGGAAATGATATTTCATTTTAATTGATTTCTACTTCATGCAAATGATGAGATACTAATGAATAAGAGATTTAGGTATCCAAAGAGGACCGGGTGTGACAGTTCCTTTGGGTACCCAAATACATCGTGCTTTCTTTTGGGGAGATATGTTTGAATGGGCCCTTTCGTTTGACATTAATGTGTCATTCTTAAGTATGGGTTTCCATTCGTACCATGAAAAAAAATGTAATTTTTGTTTTTCAAATTTCCATAATCATTACTCTTGAATTTATTATATAATGGAAATTTGTTTTCATTTGAATTTAAGTTGGTAAAAGAATGTGATGAATGGATCCTTGCATTTAAGTTTTCATTTTTGCTTTTTGGTCTCCATTCAAGACTTGGTTTATGATTTCCAAAAGCTTTTTGTTTCTTATTCCCAATATTAGATTTAAGTAAGATATTCATATTTGTATTCATCTTGCTTTTGGATATTGTTTGATTTTGTGAATTTGTATTTATAATTTTCATAAGTAAGTTGATTTTTGATTTAATTCATCATTTTTAATTCTTAAATTATGTCTAGCTTTATTATAAGCGATTGTGCTATTTTTAAGAATGGAAACAATTGAATTAATATGATCTTGATAGTTGTTTCTATATTCATCAAATGTTTCATCCATCTCTTTAATTTCAATTTTATATTCTTTACACTTAGCACAATCATTTATCAAAGATGAATTTTCTAAATATAATTTTTCATTTTGTTCTTTTATAAAAATAATTTCTTTTTCAAGTTCCTTAAATTTTTCTTTAATATTATTGCAATCAAGACAAGGTTTTGTATTTTCAATTGAAGTGACATGAGTAAAGCTAGATAAATCAGATTTTGATACTACTTTAACTTTTGCTTTTAAATTTTTATTTTCTAAGCTCAATTTGCAATTTGCATTTTTTAGTTTCTTAAGTTTGCGCTTTGTAATTTGTAGCAATTGTAAAGTAGAAATGAAAGTACAAGCGATGAAGTTTGATTTCCTTACATTGCTTTTGGATGAGGGAGGATTTGAACATAATGTTCCTTTGTCTTCTTCTTGGCATTCCTCTTCCAAAAGTAAGATTTCTTCTTCTTTTTCTCTTGGTGTATTGTTCTCCTTTTCTATTTCAATATTCTCCATGGTTTCGCTCCGAGAGAGATCTTCTTGAATGATAATGGATGCTTGTACATTCTTTTCCTCATGTGTTTGTTCCACACCTGCGAGAGGAAGATCATACATTTCTTCAAGAAAGCGCCATATTTTGTATGCACTAGAAAAGCAATATATGAATTTGAAAATTTCATTAGATAGTGCACAAAATAAATAGTGTTTGGCTTTGGCATTTAGCTGACATTCTTTTTTATTCGATTCATCCACTCGTCTTATAATTGCTAAGTTCCATACTTCGATGTCTAAAGTTTTAATAAATTTTTCCATTAAAATTTTCCATCCTTTATAATTTATTCCTTCAAACAAGGGTGGTTTATGTGATATTTCATCTTCACAGAAATTTGCCCCACTAGTTGAAGCGAGATCATGAGACGCCATTATTCCCGGTTGTTAAGCCGATTGGAATAAAATCGCTCTGATACCACTTGTTGGATCGGTCGGCGCCCTTAGAGGGGGGGGGGGGTGAATAAGGGTTTTCAAAAACTTTATATTTTATTTAGAAAACTTTGGAATATTGCAATAATAAAACAAGAAGTCAAGTAAAACAAAAAGAGAGACAAGCTTTATTGATATTAAATAAGTTTTACAAAACTTGATCTCAATGGCGCTAGAGATCGGAGGCGAATAATAGAAACTCTTTTTCATTTTCTATACCGACTCGTATCCCCACGAACCGGTTGGCTTTAACCGATCTCTCCCCAGATACGGCCTCAAGCCGCTCTAGCCAATCTATCCCCGGAAAGGCCTCGAGCACCCCCTAGACCTAGCCTAAATCTAGTCGCCAACACGAGGCGAATTTCAGCCCTAAGTCCTACCCTAGACCTAGTTGCCAACACGAGGCGATTTCACTTACACGATTACAAGAAAAGATGTGAAATGAAAAGACAATAATATAAAAAGTCCCTTTATGTGGATCTCTTGGAGAAGTGGACGAAGGCCCGCAGAGTATGATCGTAGTCGATGCAGCCTTTCGTTACGATGATGACGCGTGTTGAAATCTTCTCCACGGATCTCCTTAAGGCTTTATGGAATTGTGGGAGTATCGCTCTGAATCTTCCTCTCTCTGTTGTGGCACGAAGCTCTGGAGTTTGGGATTGGAGGAGGATGAAGAATTCGGAGCCAAAGGATCCAATTTATAGCCTTCACGCTACCGCCGGCGCTAGCGCCACCGCCGGCGCTAGCCCGGATTAAGAAACAATTTGCGCGGCAGGATCTTCAATCCGAGGCAACATTTTGCTCTATGCCTCATATGCGCCATGCTACCGCCAGCGCTAGTATCTACCGCCGGCGCTATCCTAGATTAAGTAACATTTTGCGTGGTGCGATCTTCAATCCGAGGCAACCTTGCTTTTATTCCATCTGTGTTCAGCGATACCGCCAACATTATCCGCTATCGCCTGGCGCTAGCATCCTTCTATAAACGCCGCCAGATTGTCGCAAATCATCGCTAGCGCCGTGCGCTATCGCTACCGCCGACGCCAGTGAGTCTCTTCGAATTCTGGCCTCAATTTTGGTTGCAGACATCATGAGTACTCCTTGAGTCATGTGGACTATGTTAACCTGCACACTTGAACACACAAGATCAAATACACATAGGATTTGTTATTCTCAAACCTAGGAGATGCGGAAGACCGTGTTCCAACAGAAAGGTTTATCTCTATAACGTAAATACCTAAAGTGGAAGTCACACTTCCCTTCTTCTTTTGCAGATCCTCAATGTAGAGGGGACAGTTCCGCCTCCAATGCCCTGCCTTACCGCAGTGGTGGCATTTTCCTTCCTTCGCCAGACCTTTCCTTTTCAGTGCAGAAGACTTGGGATCAAGAGAAGACTTAGATCCAATCTTCGTCTTCTTAGATCCCTTGCCCTTGCCCTTGCTCTTATGCACCATCAGTATGGGGCTGGCAGGCTTGGCCTTCTTCATGTTGTTCTTGGCAGTTCTCAACATGCCAAGGAGCTCGGGCATTGTCTTTTCTATTTCATTCATGTTATAGTTCAAGATGAACTGCTCATAACTGTCCGGCAACGATTGCAGGATCAGATCTGTGGCCAACTCTTGACCCAAGGGAAAACCCAGTCTTTCAAGGTTATCTATATACCCAATTATCTTGAGTACGTGAGTCCCTACTGAGTCTTGAGCTCCCATTTTGCACTGAAATAATGCCTTGGATATGTCAAACCTCTCTTACCGGGCTTGCCTCGAGCATGTGTGGTTATGAGATAATCGGGCACCTCAAGAAAATGCTCGAGGGGCAAGCCCGGCAAGAGAGGTTTGACATATCCAAGGCATTATTTCAGTGCAAAATTGGAGCTCGAGACTTAGTAGGGACTCACATACTCAAGATGATTGGGTATATAGAGAACCTTGAAAGACTGGGTTTTCCCTTGGGTCAAGAGTTGGCCACAGATCTGATCCTGCAATCGTTGCCGGACAGTTATGAGCAGTTCGTCTTGAACTATAACATTAATGAAATAGAAAAGAGAATGCCCGAGCTCCTTGGCATGTTGAGAACTGCCGAGAACAACATGAAGAAGGCCAAGCCTGCCAGCCCCATACTGATAGTGCATAAGAGCAAGGGCAAGGCCAAGGGATCTAAGAAGACGAAGATTGGATCTAAGTCTTCTCTTGATCCCAAGTCTTCTGCACTGAAAAGGAAAGGTCTGGCGAAGGAAGGAAAATGCCACCACTGCGGTAAGGCAGGGCATTGGAGGTGGAACTGTCCCCTCTACATTGAGGATCTGCAAAAGAAGAAGGGAAGTGTGACTTCCACTTTAGGTATTTACGTTATAGAGATAAACCTTTCTGCTCCTTCATCTTGGGTATTGGATACCGGATGTGGTTCTCACATTTTCTTGAGGTGCCTGATTATCTTATAACCACACATGCTCGAGGGGCAAGCCCGACAAGAGAGGTTTGACATATCCAAGGCATTATTTCAGTGCAAAATGGGAGCTCGAGACTCAGTAGGGAATCACGTACTCAAGATGATTGGGTATATAGAGAACCTTGAAAGACTGGGTTTTCCCTTGGGTCAAGAGTTGGCCACAGATCTGATCCTGCAATCATTGCCGGACAGTTATGAGCAGTTCGTCTTGAACTATAACATGAATGAAATAGAAAAGACAATGCCCGAGCTCCTTGGCATGTTGAGAACTGCCGAGAACAACATGAAGAAGGCCAAGCTTGCCTGCCCCATACTGATGGTGCATAAGAGCAAGGGCAAGGCCAATTGATCTAAGAAGACGAAGATTGGATCTAAGTCTTCTCTTGATCCCAAGTCTTCTGCACTGAAAAGGAAAGGTCTGGCGAAGGAAGGAAAATGCCACCACTGCGGTAAGGCAGGGCATTGGAGGCAGAATTGTCCCCTCTACATTGAGAATCTGCAAAAGAAGAAGGGAAGTGTGACTTCCACTTCAGGTATTTACGTTATAGAGATAAACCTTTTTGCTCCTTCATCTTGGGTATTGGATACCGGATGTGGTTCTCACATTTGTACAAATGTGCAGGAACTGAGAAGGAGAAGAATGCTGGGTAAAGGGGAGGTAGACCCTTATGAAGATAGATTAATGCACCTTGCTTTGGCAAGCCCACACTTCATCGATCGAGGCAGGAAGAGTGTCATCCACCGGAAGGCATCCGAATACTTAATATTAGATTAAGGGATTTTAAGATACAGTCGATGAACATTTCATCGTGATTAACATTTAATCAGGTTTAACATTTAATCATTGTGCACACAATTCACAAAAAGACCAAGCAAAACCCGGATACATTCCAGATGCACAAAACCATCAACACTTGATGATATGGATTAAATCTGAGTATTTAGAACATTTCTAAACCTTCGGATTTACATGTACCAGATGCTAGCAAAAGCAAACACCCTTGTTGCAGTAGACAAATTTGTCTCTCTAGTCTTTAGTTTCACAAACTATCATAGAGACAGACAGTTACTACGAAGGGAACAATTTCTGAAACAATGAAATCGCAACGCAATCACATGCATTCCTGGGAGTTTTTCAAATCTAGAACATTTCTTCGAAATCCAAACATCCAGGAAGAAATCCAGACATTTAGAACACTTCAAAATTTCTGATTTACATGCATTAGATTGCAAACCTAGCTCTGATACCACTGTTGGGTTTTCTATATACCATTTCAGAAATGATAAAACAACATATCATATATGCGCAGCGGAATAAAAACAAGAACAACCCAAAAAGAGTAATAAGGAACTTGCGATTTCATTGATTCAAGAAATAAGGAAAAATCCACAACATATTGCAGACGATATACTTGAAGGGGGTTGAGTCTCTACTCAACCGAGATGCTCCAAAGGCAGATGAAATCGTGTGGCTGAGTTTCTTGCACATAAATAGATCTGTGCATCTACAGAAGTCCACACGAGTACTGGAGAACCCTAGCCTCTTGTCGCACAAGATCTAGGTCGGAGAAGAACTGTCCACTACGTCTTCCACGGACTGCTAGGTCTGACTATAGGAAGAGGTGACAGTGACGGCGGGAATGGCCAGTCGGAACACTTCCTTCCGGAGGTAGAGACAGAACTCTTCCGTCTCTCTCGCTTTCTCTTTTGCAAACAGATCGCACAAAAGAATCGAGCCCCCTAGGGTAAAAGAATCGTATTCTTTTATATCCCCAGCGTTCGACGAATTGGCAATCATTCGTCGAACGCACTTCGATGAACCGTTCGACGAACGCGCTATACTAGCCGTTCGTTGAACGCAGTATACTTGTCGTCCGTCGAACGCAGTATACTGCCCGCTCGACGAACGCGCTACGCTATCCATTCGTCGAACGCAGTATACTTGCCGTTCGTCGAACGCAGTATACTGCCCGCTCGATGAACGCGCTACGCTAGCCATTCGTCGAACGCATTATACTTGTTGGCCGTCGAACGCAATATACTGCCCGCTCGACGAACGCGCTACGCTAGCCGTTCGTCGAACGTAGTATACAACAACCATTCAACTAACCCGCGCAGGATTGGCTTGATTTCACGATAAATCTCAAGACATAAATTCTCGAGAAATCCCAAGCCTGAATATTACTTCTCGAGAAATCCCAATCTAGGAAAACGATTTCACGAGAAATCAATGATTTCTCGAGAAGTTTCAAACCAGGAAAAAGGTTTCTCGAGAAATCTCAAGCCAACACAATTCGTCCTCCAATTTCTCCAAGCACTTTTATGTGCGACCCTATAGGCTCATATTGCATTGGCAGTAAGACTAACTGTTGATTGCTTTGAGATCACCTCAGAAACTCCAACACTTGCGGCTAAAGATAGAGACGAAGAATGGCGGCTGGAGAACGATGAAGCTCAAGAACTATTTCTCGACTACATCGAGGAACTTCGAGACTTGGCCTCAGCTTGGCAAGAGGAAATCAAGCGCCGAATGGAGAGACACTTCGACAAGCATGTTCGTCACAAACACTTCCAAGCAGGTGATTTAGTCTTAAAGAAAGTGGACGCGACAGGAAGATCAGCGACCGTTGGGAAGCTCAATCCAAATTGGGAGGGGGCCTTCATCATCCACAAATCACTAGCTACCGGAGGATATCGTCTGCACAATTATGAAGGAGAACTGCTTGGAAATACCTGGAGTGGTGACGATCTGAAAAGGTTCTACCCCTAGCAGGTGTATGCACATCTCTCTTTTTTTAATACAACTTAGATTATATAATAAATCTCTCACCGCCTGAAACACGAGATGGTGTGGGTCTTTTTTAGCAAGACATTTCAAGAATAATGAAGACAGGGGAGATCGATCTCCATGGCAGGTTGGGAAACAGGCCTTCGACTCAATCCTCATAAAAATCAGAATGGATGATGGGACAGTGTCTCGGTAGTGAGTTATCCTAAGACCAAGCCTCTGCACTGACGGCCAAGATCAGCTCGCCCCTTGCGTGTTGGCCGTAGATACCCTCCGACAACATTTCTCACCCGACTAGAAAGATTATTAGGAAAAAGTCTGGACGCTGACCTCCCGACTCAACGAAGGGATGAACGATCTAACTGGGCCAGGACCCTTGAACAAAGGAGTCTCATACCCCCTAAATGAGCAAGAAAGCTCGCAGCTAAAGCTTTTCTCCTGTTATTTTTATCCAATCACATGAGTTAGTGCGATTAATCTCCTCTGATTGTTGAGTAACCGTACAAAGACTCGTTAGAATCCAAGAACGAGGGAAGTAGGATGGAGACTATCGGAATTATGTGTCCCCTTGGACCCCCCGACTGTCCTTCCCTACCTAGAAGTTCTCTCGGCGTCCGACAGCAGAGTAGGACGGAGACTATCAGGATTGTGTGTCTCCTTGGACCCCCCCGACTGTCCTTCCCTACCTAGAAGTTCTCTCAGCATCCCGCAGGAGAGTATGACGGCAACCCTCAGGATTATCAGGTAAAGTCAAAGCTTTAAGAGCTTGCCGAACCCTCTATAAAATCATGTACAAATTGACAGTAAGTTTTGAACATGACGAGTATCCATATAGGCGAGTATCTCCTATGCGAGTATCTACCGGCGAGTATCCATGTAGGCGAGCATCTCTTATGCGAACATCTAACGACGAGGATCCCATAATCGAGTAAGGCAAGATAGTCGGCAGACACGGATCAATCAAAAAGGTAAACGAATACAAACGAGCGAGCCTATGAGCCTAAGGATATCGTCGTAATAGCCCAGGACAAACGAAGATGAGATATCAGCTATCAAGAATAATTATAACTATCAAAAAATGTTATCCACCAAAAGATTGCAAACTCAAATGTGCGAGAAGCGTCAAAAAGCTTAAAAAATACATGTGTTTACTAAGAATCGGGAGCGTAATCAGAAGAGTTCGACTGGTCATCCTCCGCACCTTCATCCTCGCTCGCGTCCAGAATATCCGAGAGAAGCCCCTCCGTTGTCAGCTTCTCGGCCCCGGCATCAGAACGCCCGCAACTTGCAGCTTCTCGAAGACCAAGTCGCCAGCGGCAAGGGCTATCTCCCACCAAAGCGATGACAGCTCCCGCGAAGATAGGAAAGACCCTTCCACGCGGCGAGAAGGTCCAGCCTCCGAGGAAATCTTAGCAGGCATCCTCGACTCTAACTCGGCAATGCGGACTTGCGCCGCCTCCAGTGAGGTCTGGCTCGACTGCAAGTCGCTCTCCAACTTGGAGATCGTCTCTGCCGCAACCAGTTGCTCTTCCTACAGAGGCGAGAAAGGTAAGACTACAAAAACAGGATAAAAAGACTGCACAAAGTAGAGCCCTAGCGAACTACCAATATCACCTCGAAGCTTCTGCTCGTTTTGGCTTTATCTTCGGTCGCTCTGGTCCGTTTCACGGCCTCGGCCTCGCGCTTCTCCGCCTCCAAGGTGAGCTTCTGATAAAGCGTGAGCTCCTGCTCCGCGCCGAGGAGGTTCCGTGCGGTTTGATGAGCAAGCTCCGCGACCCGTAACATCGTGCGCGATCCCTGATCGGCAAGGAAGCGAGGAGTGGCACTTTGAAGAAACTTCGTGTCATCTCGCCCGTAGAGGCTGAACGTGACGCAGAAGGCATCATCGTTGGGAACCTCATCCTCACTCCAGGAAGGAAGGCGATAACTCAAGGAAACCTCGCTCCTGTCTCTGCTCCAGCAGATGAGCGGCTCGCCATCTAGTCCCCGATTCATCGAACCTTGCCCGAAGTTGGGGTGATTCTCGGGGACGATGTCCTCCTCTTCACACGTGCGCTCCGCTTGTTGGGAATATTACCCTCAATGTTCCCTTGATTTGAAAAAGCATCACACTCAATGCTAAGTACAAGTTGTATTTGACAAACTCAATTTCATCCCATGACTATGCAAGGTTAGCTTATTCCAAGAGGGAAAATAGTTCAGTAGGTTACTGCCAAAACCGCTGAGACAAGCTTTCAGTCTCAGCTGAACCGCTGAGACAAGGACAGGAGCCCCTGAGAAGGTGTCTGGGCCAGCTGAGCTGTAAATAGAAGAAAATCGCTGAGACAACTGTCTGTCTCAGCGGATTCGCTGGGACGCGACAGAAGTAGCCGTTGAGAATGCAGGCCGTCTTAGCTCAACCGCTGAGATAGATTCAAATGATCTGGCGGGTTTGCTTTTGGCGCAACACCCTGTAAAGCAAGAGTGGATGCTCCAATCACTCCCATACAATGTCAGAAGGACATCTGATAGTCGTTGAAGAATAATGGGGTATATAAGAAACAATTAGGGCTTTGCAAAAGCCACTCTCAATCACTAAAGAAGAACATACTACTGTTCCATTGACGCCAGCAAAGAAAACTTTCATTACCTGCTTCCTGAAGCTGCAAGGAAAAAGAAGATTGCTCCTCTTGATCAACTCAAGATATATCAAGTTGATCCTCATCCATCATCTGAAGGAAAGGATCAGAAGAATCAGTGTTGAGGTCATTTCACTCATCCCCGCTTCAAGATTGCAACAGCAGTTGTTCAGCAACAGAAGACCAAGAATTGACCTCTTTCATCTTTTGATTGTAATCATCTATTATAACTTCTGGAGGAACTTAACAGTTCTGAGATTGTAGGGCATCTTTTCCTGAGGGTGTATGGTTGTTTGGACTGAGTAGTAGAGCTGAGAGGTCAGCTTGAGTGTAGGATCTTTGGGAGATCTGAGGTAGTGCTATTGAGCCTGAGGTAGGGCTGTTGAGCCTGAGGTAGGATTTGAGAAAACCTGAGAGATCCTGAGGGATCTGTGTTGTAAGCTCTTGGAGGTGAGTTTGGAGGTGTTGGCCTTATCTAACTCATTGTTAGAAAGGTGAAGAGGGAAAGAGGACTACTCAAGACACGCTGTCTTGAGGAACCTCTATAAACCATATTGTGTTTTCTGCGTGCTTGATATATAACTAACCTGAAATTAGAAAATAACTAGGTTAAAGCCTTAAACAAAAAGAGACCTATTCACCCCCCTCTAGGTGACTAAGACTACATCCTAACAAATTATCAAGTGGTATCAAAGCCAGGTTGGTCAAGAAGGACATAACTGTCTGACCAGATCCTATAAAGGAATAGTCTTATCTCAATCCAATGGCCTCCACTGGATTGTAGAAGGAGATGAGATCCATGAAGTTCCCCATATGCAACAAAGAAAACTTTGGCATATGGAAGCAAAGGGTTAGATTGTTTATAGAAGCATCAGACCCAAGGATTTACATCACTGTAAAACAAGGGCCCTTCACTTTTCAAACTGCCTCCACCATAGATCCAACTAGGAGAGTGGCCAAGGCTTTCAATGACTTGACCAAGGATGAACTTACATTATTCACTATGGATAAAAGAGCCCAAAATATAATTGTTAATGCAATAGATGACTCTACATTTCAAAACTTGGTGCACTGCATAACTGCCAAGGAAATGTGGGATACACTGGTGGTGTATATGGAAGGGACATCTGAGGTGAGGGATGATAGAAAATCACTCCTCAACCAATAATATGAAGCTTTCAGACAGCTGAGCCAGGAAAGCATTTCTATTTGTTATGAAAGGTTCTTTAGGATAGTCAATGAACTAAGAACTTTTGAAAGAGTGTTCAATGACTAAGAGCTTAATGACAAGTTCCTAAGATCTCTAACTAGAGACTGGGATACAAAATATGTGCCATCAGGGAAGTGGCCAAGCTTGGTGAAACTCCTACTCACACACTGTTTGGGAAGCTGCTCTCTTATGAGATGCAGTTATCTGCAAGAAAGGAAGATGACAATTCAACAAGGGCTCATACAAGGGAGAGATCTGTGGCTCTCAAGGTTGTCAGCTCCAAGAAGAGCAAGGCCAGGATGGTGTCTCCTCCAAGAAGGAGTGCTGAATCAGATAAGTCTGAGAACAACACTTCAGACAGCTCTTCATCTGATGAGGAGTTTGCTGCCTTCTCAAGGCAGTTCAAGAATATGATGAGGAGGAAGCAGTGGAAGAACAAGCCCTCCTCCTCCTCACACTTCAAGAAAGATCACAACAGATCTAAAAGACAGCACACCAAGGGTGACATGTATGATTTTAAATCTAGTAAACATGTTTCAAATAACATCACTTGCTATTGCTGCAGCAAGCCTAGACATGTCATAACTGGCTGTCCAGTCAAAAGGAAGGAAAAGGGTGATAAGAAACATCACCACTATAGGGATAGTGTTGGCAAAATGATTTATCTTAACCCCTAGAAATGAATAGAATATGTATTCTCAGAGTGAAAAATTAGTTTAAGTAAATATGCATCGAATAGTAATCGACGCAACGTCGAAGTGTAGTCGACGTATCTCTCATACTGAGTCAAAGTATTTCTAAACAGAATTCGATGTAACCAAAGTCGACGTAACTCTAATTTCTAGTCGACGCACCCAATGAAGTCGACGCACCTCTATCGACGCTCTTTCCATATTCTCTTCTCGACGTCTAGCCAGGCTGAAATCGACGCTTACGTCGAATAGTAATCGACGCACATCGATTTCTGTTACAGATTCAATAACATGCCAGATCTCTTTCCTTCTTTCTGTAGATCTGAATTTTATGGAATTATATTATTCTTTTCTAGCCGTTCTGAATCAATCTTTCCTTCTAAATGATTCTTGGCTAATTTGATTGAGATTATTATGGACATTATTTGAAAATAGAATGATCTTTTTCCTTCTACAGATATAATGATTATGGAAACTTTCCACTCTTACTATTTCTCTGACTGCCAATTGATTATTCTCCTATAAGCAATATTTTGAATAAACAGAGCTATAAATACACAAGAAGGTCCGCAAAGAAAAGAAGAAGTGATCCACTCCATCCATTTGAAAAAGAGGAAAAGCTCCCAAGTGAAAAGTGAGAAAGCTGAGAAAAGTGAAAGAGTGCCGCAGCAAAGAAAAAGCCTTCTTCTTCTCCTCCTTCTAAAGCCATACTGCTGCCATTTCTGAAAGCTCTCACTGAAAGAGAAAAAGGCCTACAATCTCCTTCTCACTATAGAAGAGAGATTTCAAATTCACTATACTTGTGCTTCTAATCTTCTTGCTAGGAAGAAGATTCTTTCTTGCTTTAATTGTTTTTCTTCTACTTCTTCTTCTTATTCTTATTTCATTTTCAAATTGTGTAAAAGAGTTTTTAGAATCTCTCTTCAAAAAATTCAGTTGTAGTGGTTCTAAGAGTCTCCTTATCAAAAGACTCAGGCTGGTTCTAAGAGTCTCCTTATCAAAAGACTCAGTGCAAGATAGTGAATTCCTATCAAAGGGGTAGAAGAGTGGACTACCCAAAGTTTGGGGAACCACTATATTTCTTTGTGTTGTGCTGTGATTTTCTTTTTGCTATTTATTTTGCTTAATTCTTGTTGGTGTGTGGGAAGCTTAAATCTGTGAATATTACCCATATATATTTATTAAATTTGCACAAAATATTTTTAAATCTCTATTCACCCCCCTCTAGAGAATTCTAGTGAGGCTAACTGCGCACTTTCAGATAGGAAGGGGGGAAGGGGGGAAAATCCTTCCTAGCAAAGAAAGGAAAGAGATGGAGTGAATCTGAATCCTCATCTTCAGATTCAGATGTTGAAGAAGAAGCCTTCATTGGGTTGTTTGCAGCAGATAAAGATGATGACTGTCCTACTGCCAAGGTTGGAATCAGGGCCCCTCTATCACATTCTGACAGTGATATTGAGGAGGATGAAGAGGACAAAGTTCAGCTAGGCCTTATGGCCATCACTGATGAGGAAGAAAGTCAGAACAACTTTGACTGTGAAAAGGTATTAATTCATTCCATCTCCTCTTCTGATTATGAGACAAGCCCAGAATCTGAAGCACCTTCATCAATTGGTGGAAGTGATTCAGAATCCGAGGAAGATGTCAATCAATTGATTGATAAGTATGGTGCTCTCTTGAAAACTCTGAAAAGAGCAAGAAGTTGGCCAAGAGGCAAGCACAAGAAATTGCTTCCCTTAAGATGGATAAGAAAGAGTGCACTGAGTCACCCTCCATGGTGGCTCAGATGAGTAAACAAATAAGCCATCTAAAGGGAATAATAATTGTGCACTTAAACACCATATCCCAAAAGAACAAGGTCATCAAGGACCTTGAGGAGAAGCTTGTGAAAGAAAAGAGCCTAGTGGCTCAATTCTCCAAGCCCAAATCTATACTTCCTATTATTGACACCTTTTCCTCTCAAACCAATAGGAGAGGACTGAGGTTCAATAAATTGGAAGTAGGAGAAGGGAGTGGGGGGAAAAGAGCAAGGACAAGGCTAAGCCTCATACCACCTTTCATAAAGTGTTGCTTCCTTCTAACATATATGATCATGACAGCATTTATGGCCACTGGATGAATGGAAGCTCCTATAGGAAGGAAAACACTCCCTCCTATAGTGGAAGAAAGGGCATGAGAATGAGTGCCATGAAGGCTCCCCATGAAGAAATTCAAATGGTCCAACCTGGACAATTTGTATTTGGTACTTCAGCCCCATCATTCAAGAGTATGGAAGCTAGTTCTTCCAAGCTCTGTCCAACAAAGAACATGGTTGCTGTCAAACCTGTAGACTAGTCCTATTGCTCAGTGTCTGATGCCATCCAATCTTGCCTGGCCTCCAAGCCAAAGCAAGCTGATGCCATTAAGAAAAAGGGTGCCAAGACTGTACAAAGGTTAACATTTAGCCAGATCATTGCTGAAAGGAATATGAAAAATACTGTTGTCTCCCCTCCTGAACATAAGCACAGTGATGCTCTTTCCTCAAGAAATGTTCAGAAGAGGAGATACAATATTCATGAATGTTGGTGTTGTGGTAAAGTGGGAAACTTTTCCATAGATTGTTGGCACAATCTCAATGTGCTAAGTGCAAAGAAGAGTCTTCCTGCAAAGGGTGTAGCTAGTGTGAGGTCATTTCATCATGCTAACAAGGACCTAGGACCCAAAATTATTTGGGCTCCTAAGGGTAACTAAACTCCTTCTTGCAGGTTAGTTCAAGTACCAGCCTCAACCAAATATGGTACTTGGACAGTGGGTGCTCAAGGCACATGACAGGAACCACAAATCTTATACATGACTACACAACTGTGAAGAATGGACTTAAAGTCATCTTTGGTAGATCTGAAAGAGGAATCACCAAGGGATGTGGTATGATCTCCAATGGCATAGTTTCAATCACAAGGGTAGCTTATGTTGAAGGGTTGCAACACAACCTAGTGAGCAGAAGTCAACTATATGATCTAGGCCATGTCATTGAATTCCACAATGATAAGTGCTTGATCAAAAAGTCTAATGACTTAGAGACCATTCTCTCAGGCACTAGGAGTGGGAATGTTTATTGCTTAGATTTTATATGCAGTAATTCTCTTTCATCTGTATGTCTTGTAGCTAATGAAAATGAGTCTCTTTGTGTTCAATGACACAAGAGACTTGCCCACATTAACTACAAGACAATGTATAAACTATTCTCTAAAAACCTTGTTAGGAATATTCCTAATTTAAGATGTATTAAAAGTGGTCCCTGTCATGCTTGCCAAATGGGTAAGCAAACAAGGGCCACCTTTAAAAGTATTGGCTCCAAAGACTCTAAAATATGTCTATATCTGTTGCACATGGACTTATTTGGTCCTTTGCCAATTCAGAGCCTAGGTGGGAAGTTGTATACTTTGGTGATTGTTGATGATCACTCAAAATATACATGGGTATTCTTCCTTAAGAAGAAATCAGATACATTGAATGTCTTTATAAATCATGTCAAGGCTATTCAGAATGACTTACAATGTGTTGTGGTCAGGACTAGGACTGACTATGACACTGAATTTCAATCTAAACCCAAGACAAGGTTTAGTCAAGAATGTTGTATCACCCAAGAGTTCTCCTCCCCATGGACTCCACAATAAAATGGTGTGGCTAAGAGGAGGAATAGAACCTTGATAGAAGCTGTGAGAACATTGCTTAGTGACTCCTCACTCCCAGAATACATCTGGGCTGAGGCAGTCAATACTGCATGTTATGTTCTCAATAGGGCTTCCATCAATAAGGTTCATGGAATTACTCCTTATGAGATTCTAAAAGGCAAATAACCTATAATTTCATACTTTAGAATCTTTGGTTCAAAATGCTAAATATTAAACAATGGAAAATCCCAATTAACCGAGTTTGCAGAGAAATACAATGTGGGGGTTCTTGTTGGCTATAGCTCACATAGTAGAACTTATAGAGTCTATAATAAGAAAACTCGTGTTGTAGAAGAGTCTATGCATGTGGTATTTGATAAGACCAGCCGCTAGTCTAGTTCTTCTGTTTTGATAGGAAATGAAAAGGGCATGGAAAAGATGTTTGTGCAAGACATACCCAGCAGTAGCAAGGCATATTCAGATGCAGCAATTCCTGAAGTGGAAGAGGTCCAGGGTGTTGAAGGCACTGCTGAGCCAGCAGAAGTATTACAGCAAGCTGAGGACAGATTGCCTGCAGCTGTAAGACACCTAAGGGATCATCCAAGAGAACAAATTATAGGAGATCAGAACCAAGGTGTACTAACCAAAAGCAGGGCTCATAATAAGGCCCTATTCTTGAGCTTCATATCACAAATGGAGCCCAAGAAGTTTGAAGAAGCCAACCAAGACACTTTTTGGATTCAAGCAATGCAAGAAGAACTTCTTCAATTCAAAAGATGCAAGGTATGGAAGCTGGTGCCAAAACCTCAAGGACACAATATTATTGGCACCAAATGGATTTACAGGAACAAGTTGGATGAAAATGGTATAATCATAAAAAACAAGACAAGATTGGTAGCTAAGGGCTACATACAAGAAGAGGGAATAGACTTTGATCAAATCTTTGCCCCTGTTGCAAGGTTAGAAGCAATTAGGCTATTCCTTGCCTATGCTGCCCATAAGAGGTTCAAGGTATATCAAATGGATGTCAAATCAGTCTTCCTCAATGGTAACTTGAAGGAAGAGGTATATGTACGTTGAACAACCATCAGGTTTTGTGCATCCAACCCTCTCTAATCATGTATATTTACTTAGGAAAGCTCTTTATGGACTAAAGCAAGCCCCTAGGGCTTGGTATGAGACATTGTCTAGCTTTCTCATCTAGAACAAGTTCTTGAGGGGAAAGATAGATAGTACATTATTTCTTAGGGAAACAAGGGGCAAATGTCTTCTTGTCCAAATATATGTTGATGACATAATATTTGGGTCTACTGATGACAACCTCTGCAAAAGGTTTGCCAATCTTATGTAGGGGGAGTTTGAGATGAGCAGTATGGGAGAGCTCAAGTACTTTTTAGGCCTCCCAGTGAAACAGTCTGATGAGGGTATATTAATCTCTCAGACCAAGTACACTAGAGAGCTTATCAAGAAGTTTGGGATGGAATCAGCTTACACCATGAAAACTCCCATGAGGTCCAACATTTCCCTGGACAAGGATGAGAAGGGCAAGGCCTTTGATGAATCCATGTACAGGTGCATTATTGGATCCCTATTATATTTAACTGCTAGTAGACGAGACATTATGTATGCTACATGTGTTTGTGCTAGGTACCAGGCATGCCCTAAGGAATCTCACTACTCAGCTGCAAAGAGGATTTTGAGATACCTTAAAGGCAACCTACATCTTGGCCTTTGGTACCCTAAAAACAATGACTTTGAACTAACTGGATTTTCAGATGCAGATTTTGCAGGCTGCAAAGAAGACATGAAAAGCACAAGTGACACTTGTCAATTCCTAGGAAGGAGGTTGATATCTTGGAGCAGCAAAAAATAGACAAGTGTAGCAATTTCCACTGGTGAGTCTGAATACATTGTTGCAGGATGTTGTTGTGCACAACTATTGTGGATTCAACATCAGCTAGAGGACTACAACCTTAAGGTTAGTGAGTCTCCTCTTTATTGTGACTCATCCAGTGCTATCTCTATTGCTAAGAATCCTGTCTCTCATAACAGGACTAAGCATATAGAGATAAGATATCATTTTATAAGAGAACATGTTGAATGTAAAGACATCTGCCTTGAATTTGTCCTCACTGACAATCAAGTTGCTTATATTTTTACAAAGCCATTAGATGAGGCCAAATTTAATACTTTCAAGATTAAACTAGGAATGTTAAATGTTGAATAATGCCACATCTTTGTTTTCAATCATCTATGATGCTATGCAGTCAAAGTTGTTGGGGAAATGATTTATCTTAACCCCTAGAATTAAGAAGAATATAAATTCTAAGTATGAAAATTAGGCTAAGTAAATATGCGTCGAATAGTATTCGACGCAACGTCGAAATACATTCGACGTCTCTCTCAGAATGAGTCGAAGTAACTCTTAGAAGAATTCAACGCATTCTATGTCGACGTTACTCTGACTTCTAGGCGATGCATCTAGTGAAGTCGACGCACATTAGTCGACGCTCCTTCCTTATTCTCCTCTCTACGTTCAGTCAGGATGAATTCGACGCTTACGTCGAATAGTAATCGACGCACGTCGATATCTACAAGAAATTCAAAAAGACGCCAGATCTCTTTCCTTCTTTCTGTAGATCTGATTTATATGGAATGATATTATTCTTTTATAGCCGTTCTGAATCAGCCTTTCCATCTATTTGATTCTTGGCTAATTTGATTAAGATTGTTATGGATATTATTTGAAATCATAATGAATTCTTTTCCTTCTACAGAAATATTCATTATGGAAACTCTTATCTCTTCCTAATTTTCTGTCTGCTAATTAAATTATTCCCCTTTAGCAATATCTTTTAGACAGAGCTATAAATAAGGAGGAGATCGACAGAGAATGACAAGAAGCGTACCACCATATTCATTTTGAAAAAGAGGAAGAGCTCCCAAGTGAAAAGAGAGACAATTGAGAAATAGTGTTGCAGCAAAGATCAAGCTTTCTTCTCCTCATTCTGAAGCCATACTGCTGCAAACTCTGATAGCTCTCACTAAAAGAGAGAAAAGCTCACAATCTCCTTCTCACCATAGAAGAGAGATTTCATTCAGTATTTCTTGTGCTTCTAATTTTCTTGCTAGGAAGAAGATTCTTTCTTGCTTCAAATACTTCTTCTTCTCTTTCTAATTTCATTTTCAAATATTGTAAAAGAGTTTTTAGAATCTTTCTTCAAAAAATCCAGTTGTACTGGTTCTAAGAGTCTCCTTTTCAAAAGACTCAGTCTGGTTCTAAGAGTCTCCTTATCAAAAGACTCAGTGCAAGATAGTGAATTTCTACCAAAGGGGGTAGAAGAGTGGACTACCCAAAGTTTGGGGAACCACAATATTTCTTGTGTTGTTGTAACACCCTGCCAGTACGAATAGTATAACAGTAGGTCCGGCCGGGACCCCACGCCATACAAACTACACTAGCTAGGAGTTACAAGGTGATAAACAGAAAGAACTACAACCAGAGTATACTAAACACTAGCGGAAGCATAATGATTTAACATTTCAATTAGAACTGTCCACTATCATAGGAATGAAACCATAAAATAGAGTTACGACCTTAAGGCCTTACATTCACCAATGTATAAAACTCAGAACATACTTCGGCACGCAGGCCGACAATACATGAGAAAGCAGAAATGGGAGGCTGGCCTTCAAGGGCCAACTCAGCAAAAGGGCCACCGCCCGCTATTTCCCACTAGGCTCACCTGCACCTGCATAAGAACATTCCACCAAGCGGTGGAAAACAAAGTAAGGTCAGTACAGCTGAACAAATTATAACGACCCCACCCCTTTCCCGGGGTGGCGGAGCTTCTACCCTGCAAGCAAGTCATACTAGCACAAGTACTAATATAAAGAAAGTGCAACTACACAAGGTGAGGTTTCAAGCACAATCAATCTTCTAGGTTGAGCATCAAAAAGGAGGGAACCTAGGTATGCACATGATGTTGGTTGGGTTCACCCGAAGGTTCCCCACAACCGCCTAAACAACCGCATGAGGCTAACAACATCAATTCCACAAAACACTCCACCGTAAGGGCCATCGCCTTAGGTGGGAAAAAGAGCTTTTGGTCGGTCTAGGTAAATCACCTTCCACGACCTCTCCCATGATCACACGGCTTCTATGAGGTAGGGACCTCTTACCGATATGCATGGAAACGGGTTCGGTTTAGCTTTGCCCGTGCTCTAATCGTCGCGATCTAACGCACGACGCGGGTACGACTTCACCTCGGCCCGTAAGGGTTTAGCACTTTCAAGTGCTACACAATTTATAAGCTACGCACCTAACCCCTTCGCAAGGATCTAGGCTTCACAAATACCCAATAAGGGAGGTTCAATACGCTCCGCATCAATTTCGTGGTGAAGGTTTGCCTTCATCCAATCTCAAAGCATGGGGCTTTCGTTAGGATCTTCACAAGACGCCTACACTTAATTCCCGCAATACTAAGATGATTTCACAGAGTCATTCTCCGGCACGCATTCTAGGCCTAACCTAAATGCAACGTCGCAAATCAAGCATCACCGATTCGGGCTCACGACCACGAATAGGCTTCACACACAATGCCTAAATCCGCACGACTACTGGATTTTCTACATGCAATATGCCGGGGACGGACACAATCTACCCGGAGTTCCGAAGAACTTGAGGAAATCCTACACTTCACCCATTTGGTGAAAGGGATTCCTCATGCAAGCATAGAGAAATGAAGGAGAGGACAAATGACAAGTCCAAATATCGGGAGGAAGAATCGTTACCCTAGGAGCGTTCTTCTTCGCCATGGATCCGAGATTCTAGACGGAGGGAAACGACCGCACCAGGCTGCACTCTCCAGATCTGGAAATGGCTCGCGAAATGGAGCTCCGGAGCTCCGTCAATGGCGGGATCTCTCCTTCTTCTTCCTTGCCTCCTTCTTCTTTCTCTAGGTTTGGAGAGAGAAAGGCTTAGAAATTATGAGGATTAACCTCCTCTCATCAACCCTAAAGACCTCCAGCATCTAATCCTAGCCATTGGATCGAATTCCAAAAGATTTGGATGGACCGATCTCCTTCTCCGCTCAAATTCGCGGAGCAGAATAAACAGGGCGCACGATCACTGGCGCACGATCACTGGTCGTGCGCACTACCCGAGACAGAAATCCGATTCCTGGCGAATTAACGCACGATCATTGGCGCACGATCACTGGTCGTGCGCGAAGAGGAGAAATGGTCGTGCACAGAGAACTGCTATGGAATTTTTTAGCCTATCCCGAGCGCCGCACTACCACTCCGTCTACCTCGCTGAACTGCGATTTTTGGGGTGTTACAACTCCACCCCCCTTAAAAGAATTTCGTCCCGAAATTTCGAAAACAGTAAGAGCAGGAATTACAGTTATAAATTACCTGAGAGAAATAGCTCGGGGTATTCCGCAAGCATCGCTTGCTCTCTCTCCCAAGAGAGCTCCTCTCGGCCGCAATTGTCCCACCGGACTTTCACCATCCGAATGGACTTATTCCGCAACTGCTTTACTTCGGTATCTTCGATGCGTAAAGGCTTGACTTTCGTCGACAACCCACTATCAACCGACACTGTGCCGACCGCGACGATATGAGTAGGCTCTTGCACTGCCTTCCTCAAAACTGAAATATGAAACACGTCGTGCAGACCGCTCAGCTCTGCAGATAGTGCAAGCCGATAAGCCGCATCACCAACACGCTCCACGATCTCAAACGGTCCTAAGTACCTTGGACTGAGCTTTTCAAGCATCGGATCCTTGATACCCCTTTGAACGGTTTGATCTTCAAGTAAACCCGGTCACCGACGGCGAACTCTAGGTTCCTATGCTTGGCGTTGAAATATTTTGCTTGCCTATCCTGGGCAATCAATAGCCTTTCACGTACAGTTCGGATCGTCGAAGTTGCTTCCTCAACATCCTTTCGCTTTAATAGCTTAGTATCGCCCGTTTCGCCCAAGACAACGGCGTGCGACACTTCTTACCATAGAGGGCCTCGAAAGGAGCCATCTGTATACTGGCTTGGTAGCTATTATTGTAGGCGAACTCGATCATATAGAGATGATCTTCCCACTTCTTTCCAAAATCTAGAGCGCACATTCGGAGCATATCCTCCATAGTCCTGTTGGTTCTCTCGGTCTGTCCATCCATTTGCGGGTGGAAGGCCGTGCTGAACTTCAATTTCGTTCCCAACAGTTCATGGATAAGCCTCCAATCTTTCGATGTGAAATGCCCGTCACGATCGCTGACGATGCTATGAGGTACACCTTGCAGTCTCACAATACTATCAACATAGAGCTTTGCTAGCTTTTCTACAGAATCATCCTTCCGGTTCGGAATAAAATGCGATACCTTCGTCAATCGGTCCACGATCACCCAAATGGCGTCGTTTCCCTGTTGTGATCTCGACAATCCGTGCACGAAATCCATCGAGATGTCATCAAACTTCCACTCCGGAATCGGCAAGGACTTCAAAAATCCACCGGGGCGTTGACATTCCGCCTTCACCAACGCGCAAGTATTACACTTGGCCACGTAGAGGGCAATGTCTTTCTTCATTCCCGGCCACCAGAAAAGTTTCTTCATGTCCATATACATTTTAGTGCTCCCCGGGTGGATCGAGTACTTGGTATGATGCACCTCGTACATCAACTCCGCTCGTAGAGTGCCAATATTTGGGACGCACAATCTGCCCTCTTTCCACATAAGGCCATCTTCGAAGGAGAAATCAGCGTTTAACCCATCAACGGTTTCCGCTTTATAGCATTTCATGCTCTCATCCAGCTCCAATGCCTGTTGAACTCGGTCGGCAAGGTCATATTGAACCTCCGTCCAGTTCAAGCATGCTGAAGTAGACGCTCTCCTATCAACGCAAATGATCTCCATTTCTTCCAGTTCGCGGATTAGACGCTCATCGTGCATCAAAATCCAATTTGCTTGAGCGGGAGCCCGACGACTCAACGCGTCTGCAACTACATTTCCCTTTCCAGGAGTATATTTGATGTCGAAGGTGTAGTCCCCCAGGAACTCCATCCACCTCCTCTGACGCATATTCAACTCCCTTTGATCCAGCAGGTACTTGAGGCTCTTGTGGTCGGTAAAGATGTCGATCTTCACGCCATACAAATAATGCCTCCAAAGCTTAAGAGCAAATACCACGGCCGCTAGCTCCAAATCATGGACCAGGTAATTCCTCTCATGAACCTTCAGTTGCCGGGAGCCGTAGGCAATTACCTTTCCGAACTGCACTAGGACACAACCCAAGCCACTCACCGAGGCGTCGCTATAAATTTCGTAGCCTTCCGTACCACATGGCGAGCATAGAATGGGCGCCGTGGTCAGACGGCTCTTCAGCTCTTCAAAAGCTCGTGCGCACTCGGGCGACCAAACGAACTTATGATCTTTCCTAGTCAGTTTAATAAGAGGAAGTGCAATCCTCGAGAAGTTTTCCACAAAACGCCTATAATAGCCGGCAAGTCCTAAGAAACTTCGGAATTCCGCTACGTTTTTCAACAAAGGCTAGGCTCGGATCGCTTCTATCTTCGACGGATCAACCGCAATTCCATCTCCACTAACGACGTGACCAAGGAATGCTACTGACGGTAGCCAAAACTCGCACTTGGAGAACTTGGCATATAGTTGACTCCTCCTCAAGGTGCTCAGAACTGCGTGCAGATGCCCTACATGCTCCTCTTTCGACTGAGAGTATACCAAAATGTCGTCGATGAAGACGATCACAAATTGATCCAAATACTCCCGGAACGTTCTGTTCATTAATTCCATGAATACCGACGGTGCATTAGACAGACCGAACGACATCACCGTGAACTCATAGTGCCCAAAGCGGGTACTGAACGCTGTCTTTGGAATGTCACATTCCCGTATCCGCAGTTGGTAATAGCCGGACCTTAGGTCCAGTTTGGAGTATACCGTCGACCCAACCAGTTGGTCGAATAAATCATCGATTCTTGAAATCGGATATCGGTTCTTCTCGGTCAACTTATTTAGCTCTCGATAATCAATACATAGACGCAAGCTCCCGTCCTTCTTTTTCACAAAGAGGACCGGTGCACTCCAAGGCGATGAACTTGGATGTACGTAGCCTTGCTCTAGCATCTCTTGCAATTGAACCTTCAGCTCTGCCAATTCCTTTGGCGCTATCCGGTACGGTGAGCGGGCCACAGGTTTGGCACCTGGCACCAACTCGATACAGAAATCAATCTCTTGCTGAGGCAGAGCCCCAGGGAGTTCATTAGGAAACATATCGGCGTACTCCGCTACAACTGGGACATCACACAAACTGGGTTTTGGTTCCGAAGCCTTCAACAAAGTGAAGAACAACTCGGCGCCTTTTCTCACCGCCTTAACCACTTGGAGAGCAGACATCAGCGTCTTGCTCGCTCCTCGCATACCTTCAAACGTGGTTTCTCCATCGGTGTTCCTTCCCAGAGTGATCTCCTTTGAATTGCAATCTATGCATGCTCGCTGCTCCGAGAGCCAGTCCATGCCGAAGATCACATCGAATTCAGCTAACGGTAATAACGACGCTTCCAAGTCGAAATCCTGACTTCCGATCCGCACCTTCACACAGCTCTCCCTATCCACACTCATGCGAGATCCATTGGGTAGAACTACTTCCAATCTATCCTCTACAAAGGTAGACGACACTCCGATTCGCACCACGAAGTCCTCAGACAGAAAAGAGTGCGATGCACCCGTATCAAATAGAGCTCTCGCCGGATAGTTGAAAATTAGGACAAAGCCTAATTGCACACGAATAAAACATACAGTTGCTCAACAATATAATCACAAATAGCTATGTAAAAGCTAACTTTTAATTCATACATGTGATGACATCAGTTTGTCGTATAGCTTCTTGCTGGCCAAGCGAATAGACTCTCGACTGAGTCGGAATAATGTGCTAGGAAGCCGAAGATTCTTCAGCTTTACCCTTTTCCGCAGCACGAGCATAGTCCAACGCTCGGTTCTCTGCCTTCGAGGGACCACTTCGACACACCGCAGCCTTGTGTCCCACCTTCCCGCAGGTGAAACATGTGATAGGACCCCGCACAGTCGTTGCTCCCGAAACATTTGAGCGAGTTTGCTCCGCCGATTTGAACTTACTTTTGTTCTTTCTGAACTCTGACTTGGACTGAGAGGCCGGCACATGAAACTCAGGTTTCTTTGCCACGGCTTTTGCTTGTACCCTCTTCATGTCTAACTCTAGGGATCTGGCAGTTTGGACCATCACATGGAAACCTAACGTCATTGGGTCTGCAAGGAGCAGCCTCAACTCGTCCCGAAGACCTTCATAGAACTTGTTCGTCTTTGTCTCTTCATCTTCCATTATAGGCCCCGCATATCGACCCAGTTTAGTGAACTCGTGCAAGTACTCATCCACCGAGTTGTCGCCTTGAGTTAACTTCAGAAATTGGTTCTGCAATGCGATGCGTTGGGCAGAAGGAATATACCTTTGAAGAAATGACTTTGAGAACTCCGCTATCGTGATCTCGGTAATCTCCTTGCCTCCAAACTTGTGCACTTCCTGTTCGGCCCACCAACGCTCTGCCTCTCCGTTAAGGAGGAAGGTGGCTAAAGTGACCATCATAGCTTCTTCTGTTGCTGTCGCCTTTAGAGTTTTTCTAACCGTTGACAGCCAGTCCTCCGCCTCCGTTGGGGATCCGGTCCCCGAGAAAGTTGGAGGGTGGAAGCTTAGAAAGTGTTGCAGTTGTTGATCACGCGCTCGCGCAACGGCTACACGCTCTACAGGACGCTCCACCCTTTGCACCACCGCAGGTTCCACTGCAGCCACTGGCACAGGGGTCTCAACCCTCGGTTCCACCGCAGGTTCGATCACCGGGGCCGCATCTGTATTAGGCGTAGCAGGTTGTGCATATCCCGTGCACACCACCCCTTAAAAGGAATTCGTCCTGAATTCGCCAAACTACGGATCGACGCCTTAAGTTCGATACCAAATTGTAACACCCTGCCAGTACGAATAGTATAACAGTAGGTCCGGTCGGGACCCCACGCCATACAAACCACACTAGCTAGGAGTTAAAAGGTGATAAACAGAAAGAACTACAACAGAGTATGCTAAACACTAGCGGAAGCATAATGATTTAAAATTTCAATTAGAACTGTCCACTATCATAGGAATGAAACCATAAAATAGAGTTACGGCCTTAAGGCCTTACATTCACCAATGTATAAAACTCAGAACATACTTCGGCACGCAGGCCGATAATACATGAGAAAGCAAAAAAGGGAGACTGGCCTTCAAGGGCCAACTCAGCAAAAGGGCCACGGCCCGCTATTTCCCACTAGGCTCACCTGCACCTGCATAAGAATATTCCACCAAGCGGTGGCAAACAAAGTAACGGTCAGCACAGCTGACCAAATTATAACGACCCCACCCCTTTCCCGGGGTGGCGGAGCTTCTACCCTGCAAGCAAGCCATACTAGCACAAGTACTAATATAAAGAAAGTGCAACTACACAAGGTGAGGTTTCAAGCACAATCAATCTTCTAGGTTGAGCATCAAAAAGGAGGGAACCTAGGTATGCACATGATGTTGGTTGGGTTCACCCGAAGGTTCCCCACAACCGCCTAAACAACCGCATGAGGCTAACAACATCAATTCCACAAAACACTCCACCGTAAGGGCCATCGCCTTAGGTGGGAAAAAGAGCTTTTGGTCTGTCTAGGTAAATCACCTTCAACGACCTCTCCCATGATCACACGGCTTCCATGAGGTAGGGACCTCTTACCGATCTGCATGGAAACGGGTTCGGTTTAGCTTTGCCCATGCTCTAATCGTCGCGATCTAACGCACGACGCGGGTACGGCTTCACCTCGGCCCGTAAGGGTTTAGCACTTTCAAGTGCTACACAATTTATAAGCTACGCACCTAACCCCTTCTCAAGGATCTAGGCTTCACAAATACCCAACAAGGGAGGTACAATACGCTCCGTATCAATTTCGTGGTGAAGGTTTGCCTTCATCCAATCTCAAAGCATGGGGCTTTCGTTAGGATCTTCACAAGACGCCTACACTTAATTCCCGCAATACTAAGATGATTTCACAGAGTCATTCTCCGGCACGCATTCTAGGCCTAACCTAAATGCAACGTCGCAAATCAAGCATCACCGATTCGGGCTCACGGCCACGAATAGGCTTCACACACAATTCCTAAATCCGCACGACTACCGGATTTTCTACATGCAATATGCCGGGGACGGACACAATCTACCCAGAGTTCCGAAGAACTTGAGGAAATCCTACACTTCACCCATTTGGTGAAAGGGATTCCTCATGCAAGCATAGAGAAATGAAGGAGAGGACAAATGACAAGTCTAAATATCGGGAGGAAGAATCGTTACCCTAGGAGCGTTCTTCTTCGCCATGGATCCGAGATTCTAGACGGAGGGAAACGACCACACCGGGCTGCACTCTCCAGATCTAGAAACGGCTCGCGAAACGGAGCTCCGGAGCTCCGTCAATGGCGGGATCTCTCCTTCTTCTTCCTTGCCTCCTTCTTCTTTCTCTAGGTTTGGAGAGAGAAAGGCTTAGAAATTATGAGGATTAACCTCCTCTCATCAACCCTAAAGACCTTCAGCATCTAATCCTAGCCATTGGATCGGATTCCAAAAGATTTGGAAGGACCGATCTCCTTCTCCGCTCAAATTCGCGGAGCAGAATAAACAGGGCGCACGATCACAGGCGCACGATCACTGGTCGTGCGCGAAGAGGAGAAATGGTCGTGCGCACTACCCGAGACAGAACTCCGATTCCTTGCGAATTAACGCACGATCATTGGCGCACGATCACTGGTCGTGCGCGAAGAGGAGAAATGGTCGTGCACAGAGAACTGCTATGGAATTTTTTAGCCTATCCCGAGCGCAACACTACCACTCCGCCTACCTCGCTGAACTACGATTTTTGGGGTGTTACAGTTGTGCTGTGATTTTCTTCTTGTTATTTTCCTTCTTTATTTGCTTAATTCTTGTTGGTGTGTGGGAAACTTAAATCTGTGATTATTACACACATATATATATATATATAATTGCACAAAGTATTTTTAATCTCTATTCACCCCCCCTAGAGAATTCTAGTGAGGTTAACTGTGCACTTTCAATTGGTATCAGAGGGAGGTTGATATAAAAAGGTTAACTCCTTGATCAAAAAGATCCTACCTCTTATATATATATATTTCTAAAAATTATTTTTCACATGGCACAAATCAAAGATTATGCTTCCACCAGACCACCAATTTGCAATCTTGAAAATTTTGCACTTTGGAAAACAAGAATTAAGATCTATCTAAACTCTATTGATGGAGAATTATTTGATGTTATTATGACAGGTCCTCCCAAGCCATACAAGAAGGACTCAAGTGGAAAGGTCACACAAACACTTGCTCCAAAGGCTGAATGGACAGATGAAGAAAAGAAAGCTCAAGCATGTGATGCCAAAGCTATGAATATCTTAGTCTCAACCCTCTTAGATGAAATCTTCCAAAAGATTGCTGAATGTGAGTCAGCTAAGGAAGTATGGGAAGCTCTCACCAAAATGGTAGAGGGAAGTGCTGATGAGAAAAAGGATAGAAAGGCACTACTCATCTCTCAATATGAAAACTTCCAGAAGAAAGAAGGTGAAAGTGTTGCTGATATGTATGCCAGATTCAGCCTCATAGTTAATGAGTTGAGAACACTTGAAAAGGACATATCTCTCATTGAGATAAATGACAAACTGCTAACTTGCTTCCCTAGCTCTTGGGATTCAAGAATCTGGCCAATTAGAGACTCCAGAAGTCAAAGAGAAATCTCAACAGATGTCCTGTTGGGTAAATTTAAATCTTATGAACAACTGTTGAAAATAAGAGCTGAGAAAGAAGAGAAAGAAAAGGCTCCTTCTGTGAGGCCCCGAGCCAGACCTCACAGAAATTCTGTATCTGAGTCTCTTGGAAGCATTTATCGCAGCAAAGTAATTTATGAGTACATGAAAAATATACATAAACAAAAGTCATACCTTTGCTCGTTCTTCAGTTCGATCATTCTAGCTTTCCTCTGAGCACTCGGGGTCGCATCCGCTACCTAAAAAGATACACCACAACGGGTTTAGTCATAAAGAATATGACTAAGTGAGTAACATACCTCTTTAACTGCTGTACATGCAAGAAACAAACGTTAGTAGCAATATGCATATATTCCATGTCAGTGTATAAGTAATAACAGCATGGTATTCAATTTCAGTATACAAATGACTATAACATGTTCAGAAATAATGAATAACAGTAATTACAGTGTTCGTACATCTATGATTTCTGCTTCAAGTTCTGGTATTTGATCTATTCAAAAAGCATTTCGTACATTCGTATCAAATATTCTTTCGTATCAAACATTTTATCAATTCAGTTTCACTTTCGGAATCAGATTTCATGTTCTTTCGAATCATAACTCATTCAATCTGTTTTCACAATGTTCTTATTCAGATTTCTCAATTTATCTTTAGTTCGGAAATCATAAGGGTAGCTGTAGATTCATCCCTTCTTGGTCTTCAACGACCTCTTGGCCTTCAACGGCCTCAAATCAATATCAAAAACACATCCCGCCGTAGTGTATTCATACCCCCACTACGGCTACAGGGTTAACCCTTATCATTTCAAATTTTCTTATGCATCGATGCAATCTTCTTATTCAATTGTGTATAAATTTATTTTAAATGTTTTCCCTCAGAATTTATTCATCGCTTAATCATTGTCAATTCAATATTTTCCAGCGATTCTTGGATTATCAGTGATTCAAAATTTGAACAATTTCATGTCAATGCACAATCACTAAAATACTTTCTGTAGAGTAGAGAAATCTAATCAGGTGTATATATTCAAAATAATTCAAAACTATGCATAATTAAAGAAATAAGTACTCACCAAGTTTCCTTTGCCTTTATTCGTACCAGGATTTTCATCGGGTCTATCTCTGGACGTCATCCTCTGCAGTATCAGTGAAATCATTTACTTTAGGGTTGCGTCGCAAATTAGTTACGATTTATTTCCTACGACGATTACAACTACGACCCGAAAGGAGTTGCCTAAGGAAAGACAACTTTGGTGACTTAAAGAAAGCGTCAAAAATCAGATTTCGACCACTACTGGACTTAAAATTCAGCCACTTATAAGATCAAAATTCAGCTACTAATTAAGAAGGGCCACTAAACATAACCCAAGAGTCACTGTTGGTAGCCAATTAAAACATCTAATGGTAGCCAATGAAAATATCTAATGGCAGCAACTAGTAGACGGCCAACAAAACAGGCGGCTAAGCAATAGCAGCCAACAAAAGCCAACATCAACTATCAACAGCAGCCTAAAAGGCAGCCAGCAATTGGGTTTCCCCCCAAATATAACAGTCAACTGGAAAGAAGAACAACACTAGCCGATCACACACCATGACATTCAATCCGCTCAGAAATGATCAACAGAAAAGAAGAGGGGCAAAAATATCAATAGCCGGCCAACCAAAATAAGTTTCCCCTAAGCATGAAGTTCCAATGTTCATAGCAGCAACAATTAATAGGAATTAGACATAGCCGGCCAAACAACAAAGCCAAAACCAAGTGACAGAAAGCTACAACACAACCACCAACACAAGAGAGAGCAGCCTAACAGCAGTCGGCCACAAGAAGTAAAAATAAAAGACTAGCAGCACTTGAAATCAATTGCCAAACCCTAACCGGCAAAACAGAATACCCAAATCCAGTGAAGGAGGAGCTATAGCATAACTCACAAATCAGCCCCAAATGAATTCCATAACTACTAGAGGAAGAGGGGGGAAAAGAAGGAGAGCTTACAGTGAAGGGTTTCCTCCCAAAGCCGTCGGCTAATGTATAGAAAAACCGCAGAAAAGGCAGCGTAGAAGAAGGCAGCTGCAAGTTCTAGCTCTCCCAACATGGCGAATAGGAGAAGAGGGGGAAATCGTCGATGGCGAAGAAGAAGCACAGCCAGCCCTAGCTCATCGAGCTCTCCAGGAGACGGAAGGGACGGGAATAAGAAGCAGCCAAGTATCATAAATCCACCGCCTCACTGCCTCTTCAATTATAGAATAATATATAATACAATATCTGGCCAGCCCAAAACAACCCAAATCAGCAACACTACTAGCCAGTCCATATAAGATAATAACCATAAATGAGTCAACAGCCCAACACATTTAGCAGTAGCCATATGAAGATTAACATTAAGCAGGCTATCTGCAGCCCAAGTAATAAACCAACTAGCCCAGGAGGCCTCAAATAAACCCCAAAGCCAACAATCCAAAAGCCAACAAGAAGTGTCACTAGTATAAGTGCCAATAGCATAATGAGTCAACATAACAAATTAAACTTAAAACGAAACGAACGTCGCAAAATCATCGAAAAGGTCAAAATTCCAAACGTAAAGTGCGACGTCGTCTCGACACTGATTTTTATTATTTCATCATCGGGAATTTTATGTTACTTTTCTTTTGTTTTGGGCCGTTACAAACTCTTCCCTTCTAATAGAAATTTTCGTCCTCAAAAATTACTGCACAACTGATATTACGTCGAACAAAAACATAAATTCAAAAGCAGTTCAAAAGCAATTCGATTTACACTATTCACAAACAAAACGTCTACTGACATATTACATCACACAACATACGAGTTTACACAAAATGTAAAAGATGCTTTCACTTCCTTCCTTTCTTCTGTCCTTCCCAAGGTTGACCTAAATTCATTGCGCGGGGCTCGATACGACGTTCTTCTAGAACTTCTTCTTCTGGTGCCGGGGTGGATGCTAACGATTCAACTCCGATCTGAAATAGCTTCTGCGGCGAAGGTCTTAGAGCGTCTCTACCTTCCTTCGATTGATTCAACTTTGGGCAATCGGCTCGCATATGCCCTGGTTGACGACAATAAAAGCAAACGCCTGCGAGACATTCTCCCTTATGAATCTTTCCACATTTTACACATACCTGAGATGTCTGAGACGCCTGGGATACATTGCTGCTTGCTGCAGGGGCAACTTGCGATACCTTCCTTTCTTTCCATTGCGGCTCACTCACAGTTTCAATCACTTCCTTATTCGAACCTTCTCTAAATCGCTTTCTTGCTTGTTCACGTCTCCACCGAGATTTCTCTGTATCAATTTCAACCAGCCTAGCTCTTTCCACTAATTTTCCATACTCAAGAATATCCATAGGTACCAAGAGAGCACGAATTTCATCACGAAGACCTTGCTGAAATTGACGACACCGATCCTCTTCTGTTGCAATTAAGGAATCTGCATAATAACCCAATTTTGTAAATTCTGCTTCATACTGCGGTACTGATTTACTTCCATGCACCAAACGGAGGAATTGATCGTGCAACAACCTCTTCTCAGATCTCGGGACAAACCACGACGTAAATTCTTGCAAGAATTCTCTCCACGTAATGACCGGCATACCACGAACTTCATACTTTCTCTTCATAATACTGGTCCACCATCATTTCATAATGTTACTGATAGTCATCATATTATCACATCAACAATCCTAGTGACATGGTTAAGGCATAACTCAATCAAAACCCCAAGGACTAATGGTTAGATTGTAAGGTCAGCTAAAACAGAAAAGTCTGTTTTAGCTGAGCCGCTGAGACAACTGGGAAAAGTCTCAGCTGAACCGCTGAGACTGCTAAAACTGTCCCAGCAGATGACAGTGCTCTGTCCTAGCGGGTAGGTCGGCGTCTCAGCGGTTCCGCTGAGATGGGATGGTCTCATCATCGTTTGTCTAAATGCAACCCAATTGACCCACATTCTACTCACAACTATAAGTTCAATTAACTCTAATTATTAGGGTTGCAAATAAAGCCATATAAATAGATAATCATTAATTAGTGTAAGGTACACAACCCTTCTTTCCTTGCCGCCGAGACAAGTCACCTTCTCTTCCGTCCCAGCGCATTCTTCTATAGCAACAATGGCACCCAAGAGCTCAAAGGACCTTCTGGAGGGGTATGAGATTGTCAGAAATGGCTTTGCCCATGCACAAGAAGACATAAAAGGAGTGATTATACTCCTGGAAGCATAAGGCCTGGAATACCTTCTGTCAGAACCCACGGTCATTCTCAGAACTGAAGTTCTGGAATGGTTTAGCAATGCTAAATTATCCTCTTCCAAGACCTCTCTAAAGTCAAAAATAGGAGGAGAGAAAGTGAAAATCTCCTCAGCAAAGATAGATAAAGCCTTCCAAATTCCCTCATGCACTCAGGATGAGTAGGAAGATATTTCTGACAAAGACAAGAAGAATGCTCTGAAGTGGACAGAGTACAGTGATGCCAAGACTGGGTCATTAAAGAGAAAATTCTTCAATCAAAGGGGCAAACTCTTATCTGATATAGTAGGCAAAGTTATCCTATGCAAGCCAAGGTCACATGATACTATATCCCAATCTATGTTTGACATCATGACAAGGATCATTCTCACCAAGAAAACTTCATGGGGAGAAGTCATATTTCAGAGACTGAAGGAATGTCTGCAAGCACCAAACATGGGGAAAATTCTATCCCTATATCTGATACAGACCTATCCTGAAAGGTATAAAGGGTTGAAAGGATCCAATATCCATTATCTGAAGAGAATGGATATAAAAACTCTAGACAGGTTCACCAGGGTGCTCCCCATGAGCCAGTCATCTGAGGCAAAGGTGAAAGAACCAAAGAAAGCCAAAGCAGTGAAGAAGCCAAGAATGGTTTTATCAAGTTCTGAGTCTGATCACTCAGATAAAAATGAAGATGCTGGTGCTGATCTTGGATCACACAGTATTCCTGATAAGGATGACTTAACTCCTGACAGTGTCCATCCACATGACTTGGACATAGATAGTACCCCTGGTAATTAATCCTTAAACTCCACATTACTCATAATATTATTTAACCATAGTTAATCTCCTAGTTAGTCACTAATGACTCTCAAATTATATGGACCACAGCTCCCCAAGGCCAGCTGAATGCTCCATCAGAGGGGGAGCTTCAACAAGAGCTATCCTCTATGGATGGTATCAATGATCAAAATGAAAGTGCAGGAAAGTAAGATTGATACAATAATACTAGATCTTGAAAGATGAATTTCAAATAACATTGATTACTCCCCAGCTCTCTGGGATTTACCCCTACAAGGACAATCTGATGCCCCATCTGAGGGGGGAGGGGGAACCAAAAGAGCTATCAACTGATAAAGATGATGTTCTTGGTAAGCCCTACAAACTCAGCCTTAGTATTGCTAAATAATTAAATCTAACTCCACAATTCTTATCCCATAATTCCTACACTCAGAAAGCTAAGTCCTTTTCTTTTTGAGTACATGAGTGAGAACAAAAGTGAGAATGCTGGTGAGAACAAAAGTGAGAATGTCGAGTCGCCTTTCGAGAGAAAGGAAATCTCCAAGTCCACAAAGGAGATCTTCAAGCCCCGAAGGAGATCTTCAAGCACCGGAGGAGAATTCCAGAGAAATCTTCAAAAGAGCTCTCTCGGGTGCGGAAGGCCAAGTCCCCTCAAATGAAGGCTCTGGGCTCCTTTATAGCTTTGGCCAGGGGTAGCCCGATAATTTTGCCGTTGTAACCACCGTAACCACCTGACGAGCGAATCAAGCTGGCCGGTTTGGAGCACACGGATCGCCATTTTTCTTAAATGACCGTCTCGCCCCTCGGGCAGTTCGGGGAGTTCGAGCAGCTTCGTTGAAGGTAAGAAAGGCGACAAGCGGGTCCTGCAATCTGAGAAATTAGGAAAGACAAAAAGTGAGCGTGCCCGGAGTACGAAAGTGATTTGAGCGCGCTCAGAAGCGTTTTGAGTGCGCAATGAACACGGAAGTGTTCTGGGCATGCGACGAACATGGAAGTGTTCTGGGCGCGCTATGAGCGCGGAGCGTTCTGAGTGAACGGAGGAATGAGGAGTTGCGCCCCCAAAGGAGAATTGGGCTCCGGTCGCACCCTATGAGGGGCGTGACTTCGGCCGAGCCCTCTGTGAGCCCCCTCAGAAGGGGGGAGGGGGCTTGGTCGTACCCCGCTGCGGAGAGGGATGCGACTTTGCCGCACCCCAAGGGGGTGCGGTTTGGCTGCACCCCACAAGGGGTGCGGGTTGGCCGCACCCCAAGGGGGGTGCGGTTTGGCCGTACCCTGCTTGGGGGTGCTGCTTGCGCGCTACCGCGTGGTAGCACCGCGCTGTAGTGCTACGCGCGCCGTGCATGTTACCACGTGCGGTAGTGCGTACAGTAGTGCGCATGGTTGCGGGCGTCACGGTTGCGCGCGGTCTTGCACGGGCGGTTGGTTGCGGAGATAGTGGGTTTGCCCACTCTCCCACTCTTCCCTCATCACCTTAGTGGGTTTTGGGAATAATCACCCCTTGGATTTGTATATAGATAGATGAGAGCCATGTATGGATGCAAATCAACAATTGTTTGGTACACTACTGGAATAATTCTTCTACGGTACTACATTTCTTCTATTTTTGTTGATTCAGAGAATGTGTTTTCTCTCCGGGACGAGCATATATGTGCATCCATGCGAATATAGACAAATATGCTCACCTTGTATAACAAATATGCTCACCTGGCGTGGCATGTTTGCATGCCATAGCGAGGAGATATGCTCTCCCAAGCGCGCCATATTGCTCGTCCGGGAGAGCATATGTTTACTCGTTTGGCGAGCGTATTTAAGCGTCTAGGGGAGCAATTTTTCTTCATCGGACGTACATATTTGAGCGTTTGGGCGAAAAATTGCTCCGGCTTGGCGAGCATAAATATTTATGCTCACCTGGTGGAGCTAAAATGCTTGCCCATAGTAAATTGTTCGCCCGATGGAGCAAAAATGATGGCCCGGTGGAGCAAAAATGCTCTCCTAGTGGAGCAATAATGCCCGTCTGCTATTAAAAACATGCATGTTTGATTTTTCAAACACTAAAACGCTATTTTTTGACAGTTTGAGAAGAAAGGCTTCGTTTGGCATGGTGGTGGTTGTCCTGAACGCGGTGGTCATGAGCCGTCGTTTGTGAACCCCCGACCTCACCTAAAAAAAATCATGCTTTTTATGCTCAAAACTAGTTTATTTTCTTGGTAGCGGTCATAACCTTTGTCTTCCCAAACATACAATCTATGATAATAGCATTTTTGAACCAACTCACCGTAGCAAATAAGTCGCGCCAATCAAAGCCTAAGGCTAGCCGACCTTATATTCTGCGTGCAAGGTTTTTGTCTCAAATTTTTGTGATCGGACAATGCAAGTTATTTCAAAATGGAACGATGAGTGTAAGAAAATAATAGACAACTTGGGTTTCTCTAATATATTTGATTTACTTAGGTTTTCTAGAGAACGTCCTTCTCGTTTATTCGCTAGACAAGGTGGGTATCTCTCTTCTATTTGATCTGGTTATGCTTTCATAGAACGTCCCCCTAGTTTATTCGCTAAGGTTCTGCTTCAATGCGAACACATGCTCGATTTCTCTAGGAGGCAAAGAACTGATATTTACAACCTTGAAGTCGCCACAATATTAATTTTGCCTAATCAAAACCAAGATCTTTTTTGATCCTAAAACCGCCACGAAATTAACTAGAGCTGCTATGAAGAATAAGATGACAAAGTTGGGTGCAGATGAGCCTAGGATGACACCGTATGACATTAATACTCTCCTATATACGGTGCTCGAAGCATCCAGTATGGCCGTCTAGTTTGGAACGGTATACGTGTTGCCCACTTTAATTTTGGGTAGCTAATCACCTAGAGGGGGGTGAATAGGTTATTTTTAAAAACTATTTGCAGTTCTTGATTATAACCTAAAAGAATGATCAGAGCTTTCAAGAAAATGAACACACACAGAAAAACACAGAATTTTATAATGGTTCCCCTTATCTTGGGTAATCCACTTTCCCCCTTCTCCCCTCTAGCAGTGTGCTAGATAGGGTTTATATCTCCTCCAGATCTCAGACCACAAACAGGTCTTACAGCTCAGATCACAATAGATCTTACAGACTCAGATCTCAGCAGATCTTACCAACTCAGATCTCAACAGATCCTACCAACTCAGATCTCCACAGATCCTATCTCAGCCTTTATAATTATAGGCTTACAGCTCAGATTCACCCCTGAATCTTACAACTCAGATCACACCTGATCTTACAACTCAGATCCTTGACAGATCCTACACTCAGATCTGACAACGCAGACCCTACAGGGATTAATAAAGATAATAACAATACTTAGACTCAGATTCTTCAAAGTGTTGAGTCTTCTTGATCTGCCTGAATGATCAGACAGAAATCTTCAACAAATCAGCAGCAGCAATTTGGTCTTCTTGATTTATCAGGCTGTGATGACTGTTCTTCTTCTTAGAAAGACATATTCTTCCTTCTTAATCTTCTCTTTTCAGAAAGATGTATCAACACCAGATTGCTGAAAGAATTCTTCAAGTTAGAACAGATCTGAAAGAGGAGACGACTTCTTCAGATTCTTTCTCGGACTTTCCCTCAAAATGATGGAGAAGATAACGGCTTTCAAAAAATAGGAATAATTGACTTATAAACCCATAGGTCATGTCTTCTATTTATAGCCCGCCATCTGCAACATCTGTTATGCTCCTCCACGTCAGCACGACACAAAGCCTTCAATGGTCTATAATGGATTTAGAAGAAACAAAGGCTCAGCTAGTTCTTAGACTGAAGCTCTCGACTCCTCCTTCTTAGGCGTTGAGCAATCATTAGTCATTCGACGCTTTTTATCTGTTGGAGTCGAGCAATGTATAGAGGCTCGACGCTTCTTAACTGTGCCTTCATATCTAGACTCCTTTTGTTGGCATTGAGCTAACTGAAGTTTGGTCGACTCTTCTCATTCCATGGCGTCGAGCGACATTCCTTGGCTCGACGCTTCCAAACTTGGTCTCATAACTTCAGCGGCGACCTTGTATTTTTGAGCAGTAGACATGAGTCGACGCTTCCGGGTCACAGGCGTCGAGCGATGTGTGGTGTCTCGACGCTTGTGAACTTGGATGAATTCCTTGAGCACTTTGCCTGACCTGATCTTCTGCACAAAGATTCTAGAGAGATATCAAATACATTCTGAGATATATCTTTGACTTAGGAATGGACTTCTCCAAATCTAAGACATTGTGGATAATGGTCCCAACAATCTCCCCCTATTTGAAGAAGTCGTAACCTCAGTCAATGATATATCCCTCTTTACAAAGATAAACAATATTTTCTAAACAGGTAATCAAAATATAATGAGTGTAATACCTTATAAAATTAGATTACCAAAACATTCTATCAACAGAAATTATTTCAGACATGATTTCTCATATAAGCACAAAATTACAAGCAGTTCAGAATAAAACATATCATGATAAGAAAAGGATCACATCACATGCATATATATATATATGAAAATGAAAAATAGTTTGCTCTGGGAGCTCATCAATATTGTTCAAAGTTATATCAATTACATTTCTCTGAAAATTCTTAATAAAGATTAAAATCCTAATGCTGTTCAGGTTCCTTGATCTCTATTCCTCTTTTGGCTCTCTTGGAAAGGGCTTCAGCAACTTCTTTTCTTCTCTTGAAATAGCCAAACGGCTTTGGAAAATATCTGATTGGCTCCTTATCACCTGCCTGAACCTTCCCAGCCAATTTGTCAGCCTTGAATTTTATTTTCAGCTCCTCTTGATCCCTGTGCTTCAACCATTCAGCTTCAGAGTACCATTTCCCTCTTTCTGCTGGATTACCTTTAACAGCTTCCCATGCTGTCAGAATCATTTCTCTTGAAGAGGGAGACCAATGTTCAAAATCGACCCTTGATTGAACTTCCTCTAAGAACTTCCTTTTGCTAGATTCTACTTGTTCACTGGTAAAGTTCTCTCTCTTGCTTTTATCCTCAGGACTATACATTTTGGCAATTTGCTTTTGGATTTGAGTAAGAGATGTTGGCTTGGTCTCAGAAACTTGATCATTATCATAATCTATGGGAGGATAGCCAAAAGTTTCTCTTATAGAATTGGAGGTCCACACATCATGCTCAGAGCTGGCTTTAATCATTGACCTCTCCCCCTTTAGGACTTCTTCAACTATATGATCTCTTATAACATTCTTCTGAAACCTGACTTGGCCCTCCAGATGATGTATTCCACTTTCAATGGTTTTCTTGACCTTAAGGAGATGGTCATCTATGGTAACTGTATTCAACTTTACTTGATCTTTTAGAATTGAAGATCTCTCATCAATTTTAGCTATAATAGCAATATCATGTTGTTGCAGTCTAGGTTCTATCTTAGCTGTACCTGTAAGAGTTTGTGCAACTTGTTCTTTGTACAACACTTGCATATTGTTACTTAGAATTCCTTGATTTGATTGAACATCATCTACTGTCTTTGAGATACCTGCTTGTGTCTCTTTAATAGCCTTTGATGTCTCTTTGATTGCATCAAGTTGTTCAGTTGTGTAATCCACTGAGGCACCAGCTCTCTTGAAAAGTTTTACCATTTCCTTTCTCAGAGCAGTCATCTGATGATTAACTTCAAATCTAACCAATTTCATCTGGAAATCTACTTCATTTTTCATTTTTGTGTTATTTTCTTCAATATACTATTCCAATAGTCTCCTTTGATTATTAAGCAGCACCTCCAGCTGAGGTAGTATTGGACTTAGATCCACATCGATTTCTCTTGCCATTCCATCACCTCTACTACTTTCTTCTCTGATGAAAGAGTCATCTCTCTGGCTCATATGTGAACTAGAAGATTCTAACTTGATCACCTTCTCATCCTCTTTCTTTGTGGCTTCAGGCTCTCCTTCCACATTCATATCATCAACTGCAGGATTCTCTTGAGCAGGGACCTCAGGCTGAGACTCCCCCTCAAATGGTGCATTGTCTTGATCAAGATTTTCTTGAGCTGGGATTTCATCTTGAGGCTCCCCCTCAATGTCTGCATTGTTCAGGTCATTATTGTCTGGAGCAGGGATCTCATCCTGAGCCTCCCCCTCAACTGCTGCTTTGCTAATTTCAGAATTATCCTGAGCAGGGATCTCATCTTGAGCCTCCCTCTCATTCTGAAAATTCCCTTCAACTCTAGCAGGGGATCCAGGGTGACTTCCTTTCTCTTCTTCTTCTTTCTCATTCTCATTTTTTCTTTATTGAACTTCTCAACCCCTTCCAGTAATGGATCAGTATCTGTTGGTGTGTCAGGAGTACTGTCCCTAGGTTTGTTTCCTTCTTCTTCTTCAGATGATGAGAGATTAGGATCATGAATTGGAGAGGATTTTGATTTTCTTTTGGAAGAGGATGAGCTTGATGAACTTGAAGAGACCTTCTTCTTCTTTTGCTTCTTAGCTTTCTTCTGCTTGGGAGAAAGTTCTGCTGGTGGATGATTTGATAAAACTCTTTCTCATCTCTCTATCATTCTGATGTCCATTTTCTTCATATGATTTATCTTTGATCCAAGTTTGTTATTTAAAGAATCTGGAATGATTTTTACTAAATAGAGAGATAATATCCTACCCATGTTTGGTGCTTGGATACATTCAATTACTCTGTCAAACACCACCCTCCCCCAATCTGTTCTCAATGTATGAATGATCCTGGTCAGAAGAATAAACATTTTCCTAGAAATTTTATCATGAGACCTAGTCTTGCATAACAGACCCTTTCCGATCACATCTGTCAGCAATTTCCCTCTTGAATTCATTCCTTTCCTAAGAATACTCCCAGAGATTTCATGAGATGTTTCAATTCCGCACCAGACTTGTGCTAATCTAATCTGCTCAGAGCTCACTTCTTCTTCTTCATTACTTTTTAATCTTGGCAGTTCTAGTGCCTTACCGAGTCTTGATGGAGAGATCTTAATCTTCTTACCATTTACAATGGTTTTAAGCTTCGAATTGACAGAGTCTGTTACTATATTGGAGTGAAGTTCTAAGACCTCTCGTTTCCAGATTAGAGTCGATTCAGATAGCACAAATTCTAGTCCTGCTTTGTAGATTAGCTTGATGGTTGATTTGATTTCCACTGGAGCTGTTTGGAATTCATTGCGAATAAGCTCGCCTCCTTCGTAAAGGTAATCACTGCTCTTGGGAGGCATAGTGGTTGTTGATTGTAGAGTGAAAGAATTGATAGAGAGATTTTCTAGGGCATATGTACTAACGAAGTGTCTTCCCTATTTATAGAATTTCTAATTCAAGAAGATGAATGGCCGCGCGCCGGACTTATTTGACAAGATTGATCAAATGGTTCAAATTTACCCTGTCGAGACGCCTAATTCAAGACAACTTTATTCCATTTTTAGCATTCCTAATTCAATTTTGAAGTTATTTAATTTTGTTTCATCCAAGGGTTTAGTGAATATATCAGCAACTTGTTTATCAGTGGGGACATATTCAATTATGATATCTCCATTTTCTACATGTTCTCTAATGAAGTGATATCTAATTTCTATGTGCTTAGTTCTGCTATGTGATACAAGATTATTAGCTATAGCAATAGCACTAGTTGAATCACAATATAGAGGAGATTTACTTAGCTGGACTTTATAGTCTTGGAGTTGGTGTTGAATCCATAATACCTGAGCACAGCAGTTTCCAGCTGAGATATACTCAGATTCTGCTGTAGAGATAGCTACAATGGTCTGCTTCCTGCTACTCCAATATATTAGTCTTTTGCTAAGGAATTGACATGTGCCTGATGTACTTTTTCTGTCCTCCTTGCATCCTGCAAAGTCAGCATCTGAAAAACCAGTTAGTTCAAAGTCATTGCTTCTAGGATACCAAAGGACAAGATTAAGAGTACCCTTCAGATATCTCAGGATTCTTTTGACAGCAGTGTAGTGAGATTCTTTAGGGTTCACTTGATACCTAACACATACACATATTGAGAACATAATGTCTGGCCTGCTAGCAGTTAGGTAGAGCAACGAGCCAATGATGCCTCTGTACAAGGTTTCATCAATAGGTTTCCCCTTGTCATCCTTGTCTAGTGACACATTGGCTGCCATTGGTGTTTTCATGACAGTGGAATTTTCCATTCCAAACTTCTTGATAATCTCTTTGGTGTAATTGGTCTGAGAAATGAAGATTCCTTCCTCAGACTGTTTCACTTGGAGTCCTAAGAAGTATTTGAGCTCACTCATGCTGCTAATTTCAAATTTCCCTTGCATAAGGCTTGCAAACCTTTTGCAAAGGTTATTATCAGTTGAGCCAAAAATTATATCATCTACATATATTTGAACTCGAATAATATGACCTTTAACTACCCTAAGAAACAATGTCTTGTCTATCTTTCCCCTTGAGAATTTATTCTCAATGAGAAATCTAGATAATGTCTCATACTAGGCTCTAGGTGCCTGTTTCAGGCCATACAAAGCTTTTAATAAAAGATAGACATGGTTTGGATGAGTAGAGTTAATAAAACCTGGGGGTTGTTCAACATATACTTCCTCAAACATTGTTCCATTAAGGAATGCTGACTTTACATCCATTTGATAAACTATAAATCCAGTATGTGCTGCAAATGCCAGGAATAGTCTGATTGCCTCCAATCTTGCCACAGGAGCAAACACTTGATCAAAATCTATGCCTTCCTCCTGTCTATATCCTTGGGCAACCAACCTTGCTTTGTTTTTGATAATCACACCATTTTCATCCAGCTTATTCCTAAATACCCATTTGGTCCCTATGACTTTGTATTTCTTTGGTCTTGGAACCAATATCCAGACCTTGTGTAACATCCCAATTTTAAAAAGGGGTCTAACCGGTTCAGTTGAACCCTTGGAAGAACTTAGGTCGGGTCACAGGACAACCACGGCCCGACCTTCGCCACATAAATGATGGTCATTTAGAGAAATGATTGTTTTGAGTATAGTAGCGCGTCGCGACTACGCTATTTTAGTATAATAAGCATATGTGCTCCGAATTGAATTTCGTCAGTTGCGTTAGACTCGTATGGCCGATACGAGTGCAACTGAACTCATTTCGTTCCAATCCAAGGTCGTTTTGAGAAAACGACTATTTTGAGTAATATCGAGCGTCGCAACAACGCCATTTTCAAATGCTAAGCAAACGAACTCCGAATTGAATTCTGTCAGTTGCGTTAGACTCGTATGGCCGATACGAGTGCAACAGAATTCGTTTCGTTCCAATCCGAGGTCGTTTGGAGAAAACGACTATTTTGAGTAATATCGAGCGTCGCAACAACACCATTTTAGAATATTGAGCAAACGAACTCCGAATTGAATTCTGTCAGTTGCATCAGACTTGTATAGCCGATACGAGTGCAACAAAATTCGTTTCGCTCAATTACGACGTCGTTTGGTCAATTAAATAAAAATATTGCTCGTAAAATTATAAGAATCTCGAGATACGTAAACGCTTGATTTCAACCCCGACACATCACCGATGACTCGACACTCGACGACTCGGACCTACTATGACTTTGACCCACCTAGGGGACCCACCCGAGGGATGACTTCGGTCAAACCTCTTTAAAAAGTTATTTTGACTATTTTAAAAACCCCTCCACCACTCCCCAAACTCAACATCTACCAATGCCATCATGGGCCCCCTCATGTGCTCTATTTTCAGCAAGGTGGTTAGGCCTTGAGCCAATCCAAGAGGAGGCTCTCTCTCTCTCTCTCCTTCACCTCTTCTCTCTCTCTCTCTCTCTCTCTCTCTCTCTTTCTTTCCCTCACATGGCTAAATGACCTAGCTAGGCTTATAGGTTGTACAACCCACCATTGAGGGGTTGCCACCTATCCTGGACAGCTGAGAGGAGAAGAAGAGGGGAGGCTCCTCCAACCCCTATAAAAGAAGCCCCACCTCCTCCAGAGCAGAGACACCTCTCCCCAGCCCCAATCGAGCACAGCCACCCCCTTGCCGGAGCACCACCTCGCCGGGAAACCCAAATCCGAGCTCCACCACCCTCCCATGGCGGCTTCGCCGGAGGACTCCCGGAGGGCCCCAAACATGATGGGACCTTCTCCTCTCCTTCCCCCCTCGCTTCTGGACGCCTCGCATGTGAACTCCGACAGCCGGAGCGCCGCCGCTGCCTCCCCCCTCTCCTCCGTCCGAAATGAGAAGATGAACAGTTCCGGCGGTGGTCGGCGGCGGCAGGCCACCGGACCACCGCCGGAGGGAGCGCCCGCCCCCTAGGAGTCGGCCGGGGGCGGAGCCATGGCCGGCCGGCGGCCGGCCGGCGGCGGAGGAGACACGTAAGGTGGCGGTTTGGTACAGGTTGCGGGGAGGAGAAATTTTAACAAAATTTTTTTATAAAATTTTATAAGTTTTATATAATATTACTTAATATAACGTTTGATTTTTCTGGGCCTTATAGGAAGCCCAAATGTAGAAACTTTGAACATCAAAGTTGCTCATCTTGGCAAGGGCTAACTCCTGTAAAAATTTCATAATTTTTAGAGAAGGTTTATTATTTTTAATAATTAAAATACTATAATATTTTGGATTTTTGAATTATCAGAAGACCGTAACAATGATGGAAAATTTTGAAAAAATTTGGGAAGCTTCCTACTACTAACCTACATCTACTATAATTATTTTGGAATTTTTGAAATGAGTTCACTATTTTTTTATGCTAAAAATCTATGTTATAAATTAATAATGAATTACGCCCTCCTCCAGCACGTCTCCAAAAATTATGGGAAGCTCGGGAGGCTGGATCGCACCCTCTAAAAAGTTTGGGTATTTTTAAAAGTAAAAATAACGACGCGCAGTTAAAGTCACAATCGCGAGGCGACGCCGTTAATTCAATAACCTCAAGATAATCAAAAATGTGAAATTCAGGCACACGAAAATAAGGAACCTCATAAAATATAAGTAAACTCCTATGAACGGAGAAAGAACAGAACTTCCTCCTATGAACGGAGATGGAACAGAATTTCCTCCTATGAACCGAGATGGAACAGAACTTTCCTCCTAAAAATGGAGTCGACTTTGAAGCCTCCTGTTATGGAGTGATTGGACTACTAACCTATTTATTTATTTACTTCCTCCAGTCTCGTACTGGTCCTTATTTACTGCTTTCAGTATCTTTAAATCTAGTCTCGCACTGGTCCCCCGCATCTACTTTCTGTACTTTCAATTCTCCAGTCTCGCACTGGTCCTGATATTATGGCATCTGCTTTCGGCCTATTTTACTACTTGATATTATGGCCTCTGCTTTCGGCCTATTTTACTGCTTGATATTATGGCCTCTGCTTTCGGCCTATTTTACTGCTTGATATTATGGCCTCTGCTTTCGGCCTATTTAACTGCTTGATATTATGACATTTTCTTCCTTATTGCATATAATTTAGAGTTGACGTGAAGATGAGACATTCCTTCAGCGTCAACCCTAAATGGTGCCGATCTGGCCGCCCTTTGCAGAGCAGAGCGGACAGATCGATGTTTTGGTCTTTTCCTCTTTATTGCCTATAATTTAGAGTTGACATAAAGATGGGACATTCCTTCAGCGTCAACCCTAAATAGTGCCGATCTGGCCGCCCCTTGTAGAGCAGAGCGGACAGATCGATGTTTTGGCCTTTTCTTATTTATTACCTATAATTTAGAGTTGACGTGAAGATGAGACATTCCTTTAGCGTCAACCCTAAATAATGCCGATCTGGCCACCCATTGTAGAGCAGAGCGGACAGATCGATGTTTTGGCCTTTTCCTCTTTATTGCCTATAATTTAGAGTTGACAAAAAGATGGGACATTCCTTCAGCGTCAACCCTAAATAGTGTCGATCTGGCCGCCCCTTGTAGAGCAGAGCGGACAGATCGATGATTTGGCCTTTTCTTATTTATTACCTATAATTTAGAGTTGACGTGAAGATGGGACATTCCTTTAGCGTCAACCCTAAATAGTGCCGATCTGGCCGCCCCTTGTAGAGCAGAGCGGACAGATCGATGTTTTGGCCTTTTCCTCTGTATTGCCTATAATTTAGAGTTGACGTGAAGATGGGACATTCCTTCAACGTCAACCCTAAATAGTGTCGATCTGGCCGCCCCTTGTAGAGCAGAGCGGACAGATCGATGTTTTGGCCTTTTCCTCTTTTTTGCCTATAATTTAGAGTTGATGTGAAGATAGGACATTCCTTCAGCGTCAACCCTAAATAGTGTCGATCTGGCCGCCCCTTGTAGAGCAGAGCAGACAGATCGATGTTTTGGCCTTTTCCTCTGTATTGCCTATAATTTAGAGTTGACGTAAAGATGGGACATTCCTTCAGCGTTAACCCTAAATAGTGCCGATCTGGCCGCCCCTTGTAGAGCAGAGCGGACAGATCGATGTTTTGGATTTTTCTTATTTATTGCCTATAATTTAGAGTTGATGTGAAGATGGGACATTCCTTCAGCGTCAACCCTAAATAGTGTCGATCTGGCCGCCCCTTGTAGAGCAGAGCGGACAGATCGATGTTTTGGCCTTTTCCTCTTTATTGCCTATAATTTAGAGTTGACGTGAAGATGGGACATTCCTTTAGCGTCAACCATAAATAGTGCCGAACTGTCCGCTGCTTGTAGAGTAGAGCGGACAGATCGATGTTTTGGCTTTTTCTTTTTTATTGCCTATAATTTAGAGTTGACGCGAAGATGGGACATTCCTTCAGCGTCAACCCTAAATAGTGCCTAACTGGCTGCCGCTTGTAGAGCAGAGCAGACAGTTCGATGTTTTGGTTTTTCTTCTTTATTGCATATAATTTAGAGTTGACGTGAAGTTGGGGCATTCCTTCAGCGTCAACCCTAAATAGTGCCGAACTGGCCGCCACTTGTAGAACTGAGCGGACAGATCGATGTTTTGGTTTTCTTCTTTATTGTATATAATTTAGAGTTGACGTGAAGATGGGGCATTCCTTCAGCGTCAACCCTAAATAGTACCAAACTGGCTGCCGCTCTCGCAGCAGCGCAGAAGAAGTGATGTTTTTGGGTTTTATTCCGTATTGACATTAATTTAGATTTGACGGGAACACCATGTGCCTTTGGGAAATAATTCCTACGGGAATGAAATGTTGCCTTCGAGAAATAATTCCTACGGGAATGAAATGTTGCCTTCGAGAAATAATTCCTACGGGAATGAAATGTTCCCTTCGAGAAATAATTCTTACGAGAATGAAATGTCCCTTCGGAAAATGTGCCTTCGGAGAATATAGGATGGCCGATGAGTTTTACTCTAAGGCAACCCGCACGACGGATGGTCTGGGCGGGCAACCCGTGCGAAACTAATAGAACTACGTGGGTCTGAGACCGTATGCAGGATGATATGGAGTACGTAGGCGGTGGCCGTGGGAAGACTGCCTCGGCCCAATAAGAGTCCAGATATCCCCTCCCTTATAACTATTATATTAAGTATGTGTTAGTAGGAGTTGGATTCTGACTGTGGTTCTAATAACTTGTCTTTAGCCCAGGTGACAGGTGCGGATGAGAGACAGCATCCATGTGTGGATGAAGCCACGGAGCAGGCTACGTCTGGTGCAAGTTGTTAAGCCGCATCTCTTTGGTTGTGCCCCACCTCACGTCATTTATATATTGGTAATGAATCCTTGATGGACAAGATTTAATGCGGCGGAGGTATGGATGCTATTCATACAGGTCTTGAGTTTAAGGTTTTTGTGATGATTAATCTTCCGCTATATTACTACGTCTTCCGCTAAGTGTTATAAAGTACACTTTTTGATGATGTCTTCCGCTAGAATACTGCTTCCTCACTCTGTTGATGTGTAGTGACTTTCGCTTAACACCACCCCAATGTGTGACCTTGGAGTGTTCAAGGAAGGGGGTTGAGGAGGCCGGTACCTTCACCCTTCGTGATCGCTCTGGCATCGTGCAAAAAGGGTGGTGTGTGATAAGATCCCTCGGTCGGACCGTCGATTTTGGAGGGGGGGGGGGGGGGGGGGGGGGGTCTTACACCTTGCATCTTTCAAATTGATTTAGCTCTTCTTGGATAGCTAATATCCATGAAGTGTCCTTATTGGCTTCATCAAATTTCTTAGGCTCTATTTTGGATAGAAAGTTGTGATGCAAGGCCTCATGTATTGAGTTTCCTCTTCTAGTTTGCACACCACCATTTGGATTTCCTATAATCTGTTCTTTGGGATGATCCTTCAGATGTTTGGTTGCATTCCTCCACCTCTCATTTTCCCTTAGAGATTCTGGTGCATCTGTTTGAGTAGGCTCTTCTAGAGGTTCTGGATGTTGTGGTTCTTCAACAGCAATAGGCTCTTCATAATTGTCTTCTACTTGAGATTGAACCTCTCTAGTTACAATTACAGTCTCATTAGTTTCTTCATTATCCTCATTGTGATGTTCATTGATATTCATCTCCTTCAATTTCTGTGTAGAACCTGCACTGCTAGAAAAACTTCCCAGATCCTTATAAATAAGGCTGGTTTCATCAAATACAACATGTATAGATTCTTCTATCCTATTTGACCTTTTGTTGAAAATTCTATAGGCTCTACTTTGAGAGCTATAGCCAACAAAAATTCCCTCATGTGCTTTTTCAGCAAATTTAGTGAGATGGTGCTTTCCATTATTTAATACAAAGCATTTACTACCAAATATTTTGAAATAGGCTAAAGTGGGTTTTCTACCTTTCAACAACTCATAAGGGGTCTTATTCAGTCTTTTGTTGATAAGAGCCCTATTCTGCACATGACATGTTGTGTTTACAGCTTCAGCCCAGAAATACTCAGGAAGAGAGGAGTCACTTAGCATACTCCTACTAGCTTCAATGAGAGTTCTATTTCTTCTCTCAGCAACCCCATTTTGTTGGGGAGTTCTACGAGATGAGAACTCTTGTGAGATGCCTAGATTTTCACAAAATTTGGTCATTGCACCTGACTGAAATTCAGTCCCATGATCACTTCTAATTTTGGCTACAGGATTTCCTATTTTATTGTTGATTTGCCTAACAAAGCTGGTAAATATATCTAAAGTGTCTGACTTGTGTTTAAGGAAGAATACCCATGTGAATCTGGAATAATCATCAATAATTATAAGGGTGTAAATCTTTCCTCCTAGGTTATGGATTGACATTGGTCCAAATAGATCCATGTGAAGTAGGTATAGACATCTAATGGAATCCTTCTCACCAATTGGTTTGAAGGATGACTTGGTCTGCTTACCCATTTGACAAGCATGGCAGGGACCCTCCTGCACACACTTCCACTTAGGCCCAGCTCTCACTAGGTCTTTTGAAATTAGCTTATTTATAGTCTTATAGTTTATGTGGGCTAACCTTTTATGCCATTGAACACTACTAGAGACTTTATTCTCTTCTACTAAGCATATAGAGTTTACTTGATCAGAATATATAAAGTTTAGGCAGTAAATGTTGCCACTCCTAGTTCCTGAGAAAATTATTTCATTCTCTTTCTTAATCAGACACTCATCCTTGTGGAATGAAATGTCATATCCCATATCACACAATTGACTTATGCTGATGAGATTGTGTTGCAATCCATCAACATGAGCAACTTTGGTGATGATGACAATTCCATTTGTGATTTTACCATAATCTTTAGTTTTACCTTTTTCAGACCCTCCAAAGATAACTTTTGGTCCATTCTTCACAGGAGTGTAATCATTCAGCAGACTTTTTGTTCCTGTCATGTGCATAGAGCACCCACTGTCCAAGTACCAGATAGGAAGTTGATTGGTCTTTGGACATCCCTGCAAGAAGAAATTACCTTTTCTTAGGAACCCACACCAAGTTGGGTCCTAGAACCTTGTTAGTATGAGCTGGAATATTTAGTTGTTGAATAAACCTTGGTGCTGTGAGAGTTGCCATAGGTCTGAGTACTGGTCTTCCAGAGTTGAATCTTGGAACAGTTGGATTAAACCAACAGTCAAGAGCAAAATGTCCAACCCTTCCATAGCACCAGCATTCATATCTGTTATATCTCCTTGGAGGTCTTCTCACTTCTTTAGTTTGACTCACATTTTGCTTAATTGCCTTATTCAAAGGAGCTTTGTAAGTTGTTTTAGTGAGATTTACTGGTTTAGTTTTCTTGACAGCAGTGGTTTTCACTACAGGTCTTAGTTCCTCTCTTTTGAATTTGGTGTTTGCTTTAAATACAAAGGAGTCATGATGAGTTAATACTTTTTCTTTGCATAGAGGTTTGGCATCATTGTTACTTGGTTGAATTGAGTCATCTTTGCAATTAGAACATTCACCCTTACAGAACTTCTGCACAACCTTTTGATCAAGCTCATTTGTGATAAGCATGACTTTGTTGAATTTTATAGGTTGCATAAGTGACTTGTCATTATTTTTAGATTTACTTTCTTCCTTTCCATTGTATCCTATGTCATATCTGTATTGTGCAGAAAATGTGTCTATTATGGGAAGGATTCTATTATGGGAAGGATAGTTTGTGGTTTTGAGAACTTTGCCACAAGCTTCTTTTCTGCTAGGAGTTTTGCCTCAAGTTCTTTTATTAATTTCTCCTTGGTGGATAAAGTCTGAATGTGGATAATAGACATGACTTTTAGTTTGCTAAGTTCTTTGCTTACCTGATTCAGCCTCTCAGTTGCCTCAAAGTTTTGGGAATAAGTTTGCTTTAATTCAGATATTTCTTTTTGTAGCTTTTTGTTATGTTTTTTGCTCTTTTTAAGTGCTTTGAGAAGTGACTCATATTTCTCAATGATTTCATCTTCATGAAAATTAGATTTTGAGTCATTCTCATCAGAAGAAAATGAATTTATCTCAGGTTTAGAAATAATTTTAGGTTTAGAATCAGAATCAGATAAAGGAGTTTTATCAAGTACCTTCACATTAGAAATTGTCTCCTGATCCTCTTCATCACTGAGTGCCATGAGTCCTGTATTTTCTTCTTCATCCTCTTCACTATAAGACCTTGATAGTTGGGCTCTTATCATAAGTCTATGATTCAGAGTGTCTTCACTTTCATTGACAGCCACCAGAGCTATGAGTGCCTCTTCACTATCTGAGTCAGATGATTGAGATTCACTATCACTGAGAGTGACTTTGCCTTTCTTGGCTATTAGATGCTTCTCATGTCTCTTGTCAGATTTGTGCCTACTTTCATCAGATTTCTTGTTGTTCTTTCTCTTTGAAGGACAATCAGCAATCATGTGTCCTGATTTCCTGCAACCAAAGCACACAATTTCTTCTGAATTAGATTTATTGTGTTTAGAGTTATACCTATCCTTTTTGGAATCTTGTTTGAATCCCTCTGAAGAATTGGAGTGCTTCTTAGATCTGGATGACTGAGAAGGTCTAGTTTTCCAGTGTTGTTTTCTTCTGAGCATCCTTTTCAGCTGTTTGGTGAAGAGTGCCAGTTCACCATCTGATATTTCAGAGTCAGAATTACTGGTCTCTGATTCTTCTGATTCAGATGGTATCCTGGGGGATAATGACATTCTTTCTTTGCTTTTCTTGGAACTTTCTACCTTCAGAGCAATAGGATTTTCCCTGATGTGTCCTTCCTCAGCTATTCTGGTATTCATGTGAAGTTCATGGGACAAAAGTTTCCCATATAAATTCTGTGGCTAAATATTTCCCAGATTTCCCATTTCCCTGATTGCACAGATCTTGATATCCCATTCTTTGTTCAGTGATATTAAGAATTTATAATTCAGCTCATAATCTGTGAAAGTTCTTCCATAGGTTTTTAGACCATTTATAATTTTGAAGAATTTTTCATAGCAGACTGTTATTGAATCTTTCTTGTCTTGTCTGAAAGATTCATATTGCTGATTTAGAAGAGACTTCCTGTCATCTCTGACTTCTTTAGTCCCTTCCATATAGACAATGAGAGATTCTCACATTTCTTTGACAGTTTTGCAATGAACTAAGTTTTGGAAGGTTGAATCCTCAATAACACTAACAATGATGTTCTGAGCTCTCTTATCCATGGAGGCCAGAATCACTTCATCTTTGGTCATCTCAGAATATGTTTTAGGAGTCTTGATACTTCCATCTGTAAATGAAACCTTCATAGGAACAAAAGGTCCCTCTAGTACAGTTATGTATATCCTAGGGTCAGAAGCTTCCATGAATAGTTTGACCCTTTCCTTCCAAATCCCAAAGTTTTCTTTTCTGCAGATTGGTAGCTTTATAGATGTGAATTCTTTGTTTCCTTCACTATTAGCCATCACGACTTAAGAAATCTACCCTTAGGAGATCTTGTTCAGGCTGTTAAACCTTTTCTTGAACAACAACCCTCTGATACCACTTGAAAGACTTTAATTAAGGGTAGCTAATCACCTAGAGGGGGGGGGGGTGAATAGGTTATTTTTAAAAACTATTTGCAGTTCTTGATTATAACCTAAAAGAATGATCAGAGCTTTCAAGAAAATGAACACACACAGAAAAACACACCAAATTTTATAGTGGTTCCCCTTATCTTGGGTAATCCGCTATCCCCCTTTCTTCCCTCTAGCAGTGTGTTAGATAGGGTTTATATCTCCTCCAGATCTCAGCCCACAAACAGGTCTTACAGCTCAGATCACAATAGATCTTACAGACTCAGATCTCAGCAGATCTTACCAACTCAGATCTCAACAGATCCTACCAACTCAGATCTCCACAGATCCTACCTCAGCCTTTATAATTATAGGCTTACAGCTCAGATTCACCCCTGAATCATACAACTCAGATCACACCTGATCTTACAACTCAGATCCATGACAGATCCTACACTCAGATCTAACAACTCAGACCCTACAGAGATTAATAAAGATAATAACAATACTTAGACTCAGATTCTTCAAAGTGTTGAGTCTTCTTGATCTGCCTGAATGATCAGACAGAAATCTTCAACAAACCAGCAGCAGCAATTTGGTCTTCTTGATTTATCAGGCTGTGATGACTGTTCTTCTTCTTAGAAAGACAGATTCTTCCTTCTTAATCTTCTCTTTTCAGAAAGATGTATTAGCACCAGATTGCTGAAAGAATTCTTCAAGTTAGAACAGATCTGAAAGAGGAGACGACTTCTTCAGATTCTTTCTCAGACTTTCCCTCAAAACGATGGAGAAGATAATGTCTTTCAAAAAAATAGGAATAATCGACTTATAAACCCATAGGTCATGTCTTCTATTTATAGCCCGCCATCTGCAACATTTATTACGCTCCTCCACGTCAGCATGACACAAAGCCTTCAATGGTCTATAATGGCTTCAGAAGAAACAAAGGCTCAGCTAGTTCTTAGACTGAAGCTCTCGACTCCTCCTTCATAGGCATTGAGCAATCATTAGTCATTCGACACTTTTTATCTGTAGGAGTCGAGCAATGTATAGAGACTCGACGCTTTTTAACTGTGCCTTCATATCTAGACTCCTTTTGTTGGCGTTGAGCTAACTGAAATTTGGTCGACTCTTCTCATTCCACAGCGTCGAGCGACATTCCTTGGCTCGACGCTTCCAAACTTGGTCTCATAACTTCAGCGGCGACCTTGTCTTTTTGAGCAGTAGACATGAGTCGATGCTTTCGGGTCACAGGCATCGAGCGATGTGTGGTGTCTCGGCGCTTGTGAAGATGGATGAATTCCTTGAGCACTTTGCCTGACCTGATCTTCTGCACAAAGATTCTAGAGAGATATCAAATACATTCTGAGATATATCTTTGACTTAGGAATGGACTTCTCCAAATCTAAGACATTGTGGACAATGGTCCCAACACCCACAACATGGGTATTTATAGGATAAAACCTTAAATCTCCGACGACCCGTTATGGGTCTTATACTATATATATATAAATATATATATACCTTAACATTCTCCTCCGGTCTATATTTATATATGAAAGGTATCACATAACATGTTAACTTAAATAAGCAGATAACGACAAAAACGAGTTTTCAGAAACATAAATATGAGTTTTAGAAAAAATCTAAACTCAAACCATAGTTCCAAACATAAAAGAAAAGAACTGAAAAAACTCAAAACAGATAACTAATTTTCAATCTATTCAAACATCAGATCGTCATTGTCTGGGTCGAAATCAACTTTTTCTCATCCATACTCATTTTGATCTGCAAGCAATTACAATAAGAATATCATGAGATTAAACTCTATGAATTCAAATATTTTCTATCAAAGTAAAGTGATTAGTTTTTAGTTCTAACAAATAATAACGTAATACTCTAACCAGAAAGAAAGATTCATATATTAGTATCTCTATCTAATTTACACAAAACTAGAATATTTGATTTTATAAAATCAAAACTATGTTCTTTCGATTATTAAAATTATTATTAACCATTTCACAATTTTATTATGCCATCAAATTTGAAATGATACAACAAGCTGTAACCACTATATCATCAAGTTTGGAATTATATGATTAATAATCTAAATATCAGGACACAAACAACAACCTTACTATTCTTTTTTGGAATGATACCAAATTCAACATTTAAATAAAAATAATTGTGTAAATCATCAAATTTGGAATGACTGACAATTATTCAATCTCAGACTTTCATCAGGTAGCATCTGAAATACTTTAGTGTACTCAATCTAGATGCTTGAATGTATGCAAATTTCGGTTCTAAAATCTTAAACATAAGACAGGTATTAAGTCCTACAAGATAGACTTTAAGCCCATCTTCCCCGATGTTTTAGATGTAAGAATCTTACATAAGCCCTTAGTAAGGACATCTGCTACATTATCATTTGATCTCACGTCTAATAGAGAAATTATTCCCTAACTAGTGAAATAGGTCAACCAAGTATGTTTCATCCGTAGTTGTCTTCACTTTCCATTGAACGGAGTATTAGTTGCAATGATTTTTGTGGCTTGATTATCACAAAATATCGATATATAGTTTATTTTCAGACTTATTATTGGAATGTCCATTATCAGATCCCTAATCCACTATGCTTCTTCTGCAGTTGAAGTGAGAGCATAGAGTTCTGATTCCATAGAGGATAATACAACCCACGTCTGCCTCTTAAACTTCCAAGCTATGACAGCTCCTCATAGTGTAAACACAAAACCACTAGTGGATCTACTATCACCAATGTCTGAGCACCAGGAGACGTCAGAGTATCCTTCAATCACATGATGATGTCCACTGTAATATAATACATACTTTTCAGCGTACTTTAAGTATCTCATTAATCTTTCTAAGGCGTTCTAGTGATCCTTTCCAGGGTTACTGGTGAATCTACTTAACATGTCAACCGTAAAGGGTATGTCAGGTCTAGTGCAAGTAGTAGCATACAAGAGACTTCCTATGAGTTTAGAGTAATCCAACTATTCAATAGGTGAATTGTCATTAGGTTTCAGTCTATTATTATAATCGTATGAAGTCTCAATTTTTTTGCTTTTATCATAGCCCCACTTTTCTAGTAGATTTCTGATATAGTGACTCTGACTTAGGGTAATACACTTCTCAGTAAAGTTCACTTTCATTCGTATGATGATTTTCACCACGCCTAAGTCTGTCATGCTAAATTGTTCCTTCAAGGTAACTTTGACGTCTTGCACCTCAGACTTATCAGTACCCAGAATTAACATGTCGTCAACGTATAAGCATATAATGACCACTGCATTTGAACTCGTTCATATATATACAGACATTTATCTGATATGCTTGATTGAAAATCAATGCTTTTAACACAAGTGTCAAAATTCTCGTGCCACAACTTTGGTGCTTGCTTCAATCTGTAGAGTGACTTAATCAACTTACAGACCTTATTTTCTAGACCTTCTATGACAAACAGATATTATAGGGAGGAGATAAGGACGCGCACACCTCACCCGTGAGGCAGCAACTGTAGGTGGCCCACATTTGTTGAGCCGTATGGCCTCGTGGAGAAGCATCTTCTGTTAGAAATTTTCCGTTAGGTGGACTCGATTCATCGAGACGTACCGATAAAGTCGTACGCGAAAATTAGAATCTATTCGGACTCCCATGAGCGTGTGTTAATTCAGTCGCGCGAACGATCGACGTCTGTGATAGGTGGGCTAGATCGTCTCGTAACTTAAGGACGCGAACCCGGTCTCACCCTTGGCATATGAATAGACATGATGATTTAAATCCTAATTAAGTTGTAGGATTTAATTTATTTGGTTATTTTAATTTAGGAGGAATGAGGATTAATTGACCTCAATTTTGCAACTCCTATGAGTTTGCCTATTAAAACTCATATCAACCATTTCCATTCTTGCCGCTTCAAGTGAACAAGGGCGAAAGAGGGTTGACCTTTAGTTTTCATCGTAACTGCTGCTTATGCTTCCACTCAGTTTTTTGCAGAGATTTTCCCACTGTTCAGATCTAGAGAAATCAATTTCCTCTATCTTTCAGTTCTCTATTTTCTCCGTTCAGCCGGGGGAACCATCTCCTTCTTCTATAAAGGGGGCTTCGATCCATGCAAGATCTAGATCTCCATCAAGTTCGCCATATGGGCTGCTCTGTTTCCTTCTCGCCATCATGCTCGCCGGAGTTCTGGGAGAAAATGACCGCTACTTCAGATCAACCTGGAAGGAGTGCAGGCAAAGACTTTAGCATTAATTTAATAAAGGAATATAATTTGGGATCTAACTCTTACCAATCTGCTATCTCTCGGCCACAAAGAGGTACCTTTTGTATACATTAACTATACTTGTTTTTAGCTTGGCATTCATCACTTAATTATGCCAAAACCTACTCTTGGTTGGTTAAAATCTTAAGACAAATTAAGGGCTTGTTTGGGAGGGCTTTTTAGCTCATTTCCGTTTTCTGAAAAACGTCACCGCACTTACAAAACCGTTTGGATTGTCTACCGGTGGGAAAAGCTACCGCGGAAAACTCCTTTTTCTCCTCCATTTGAAAAGTCATTTGTCCCCTACTTTTCAAGCTTTTCGAAAAGCACTTCCTCATCCCGATACAAGGTTAGCGCATTTTTCGCCCGAGAGCAAAATTTTCCCATTATTCTGCCCGATCGAGCATTTCTTCGCCGATGGGCGCATTTTAGGCCCGGACTCGAATTTTTCGCTCGATCGCGCAATTTTTGCCCGGTCGCGCAATTTTTGCCCGGTAGCGCACTTTCCGTCTGGGCGCGCATTTTTTTGACCGAGCGCGCGTTTTTCGCCCGGAAGTGCATTTTTTTTCCGGGCGCGCATTTTATCACCCGGGCGCGCATTTTTCGCCCGGGCGCGCATTTTTCGCCCGGGCGCGAATTTTTTGCCCGACCGCGCATTTTTCGGCCGGGCGCACATTTTTCGCCCGGGAGCACATTTTTCGCCCGGGAGCGCATATTTCGCCCGGGCGAGCATTTTTTCGCCCGGGCGCGAATTTTTCTCCCGGGAGTGCATTTTTCGCCCGGGCGCGAATTTTTCGCCCGGGCCGCATTTTTCACGCTGGCGCGCATTTTTCGCACTGGCGCGCATTTTTCGCCCGGGCGCGCATTTTTAGCTCGGTCGCCCAATTTTTGCCCGGACGCGCATTTTCCGTCTGGGCGCGCATTTTTTCGACCGAGCGCGCGTTTTTCGCCCGTAAGCGCATTTTTTTCCCGGGCGCGCATTTTATCACCCGGGCGCGCATTTTTCGCCCGGGCGCGCATTTTTCGCCCGGGCGCGAATTTTTTGCCCGACCGCGCATTTTTTCGGCTGGGCGCGCATTTTTCGCCCGGGCGCGCATTTTTTCGCCCGGGAGCACATTTTACGCCCGGGAGCGCATATTTCGCCCGGGCGAGCATTTTTTCGCCCGGACGCGAATTTTTCTCCCGGGAGTGCATTTTTCGCCCGGGCGCGAATTTTTCGCCAGGGCCGCATTTTTCACGCGGGCGCGCATTTTTTTCACCCGGGAGCGCATTTTTTGCACTAACGCGCATTTTTCGCCCGGGCGCGCATTTTTCGCCCGGGCGCGCATTTTTCGCCCGGGCGCGCATTTTTCTCCCGGGCGCCCATTTTTTTGCCCGGGCGCACATTTTTTCGTCCGGACGAGTATTTTTCGCCTAAACGCCATTTTTTCGCCCGGGCGCCCATTTTTCGCCCAGACCAGTATTTTTCGCCCGGGCGCGCAATTTTCGCCCGAACTCCTATTTTTCGCCAGGGCTCTCTTTTTCGCCCAAGCGCACATTTTTTAGCCCGGACGCACATTTTTCACACGGGCGCGCTTTTTTTTTGCGCGGGCACGTTTTTTTTTGCGCGGGCGCGCAGTTTTCGCTCTGGCGCGCATTTTTCGCCCTGACCCGCATTATTCGCCCGGACTCGCATTTTTTCGCCCGAGCGCGCATTTTTCGCCCGGGAGCGCATTTTTTGCCCGGTCGTGCATTTTTTGCGCCGGCGACATTTCTTTCGCCTGTCCGCTCTTTTTTTTACCGGTTGAAAAATGCGCACTCGGGAGAAAAAAGAGCGTACGTGCGAAAAAATGCGCGCCCGGGCGAAAAATACTCGCCCTGACGAAAAATGAGCGTCCGGGCGAAAAATGAGGGTCCGGGCAAAAAATGCGGGTCCAGGAAAAAAATGCGCGCCCGGACGAAAAAATGTGCGCCCGGGCAAAAAATGCATTCCCGGGCGAAAAAATGCGAGCCCGGGCGAAAAATGGGCGTTCGGGCGAAAATTGCGCGTATGGGCGAAAAATACTCGTCCGGGCGGAAAATGGGCACTCGGGCGAAAAAATGGGCGTTCGGGCGAAAAATGTGCGTTCGGACGAAAAATGCGCGCACCGGCAAAAATGCGCGCACAGGCGAAAAATGAGAGCAAGGGTGAAAAATGCGCGCTCGGGGAGAAAAATGCGCCTCCCGGAGAAAAATGTCCGCCCTGGTGAAAAATGCGCGCCCGTGAGAAAAATGCGCTTAAAAAAGTCATGACAACGGAGATTTACCAAACAGTTTATAAAGTGTTTCTCATTTTTTAAAATCTCTGCAAAAGGAGTTCACCCAAACAGATCTCCTTTTGCAATAGACATTTTCCAAAAGCTCCTTTTCCTACCATCCTTTTGCCACCACTCCTTCTCCTTTCTGAAAAGACCTCCCAAACAGGCCCTAAGTATTAGTGTTCGAGTTCTCTTCAGTCATTAACATACAGCATTTGACATTAGATCTAGAACACTAAGCACATCTTAAGAGACAATTTCATCTCTTATGGTGGAGTAACACAACATTCATATATATACATGTATGTACACCTCTTGTGCTAACCTCTTATCATTGTAGAAATCAAGTATTTAGATAATATTGTTTGCTAGCGGGAACCTCTACTGCCGCAACTTACATGAGGACGAGCACGTCGAGGCTATTGCGAATATCCATTATAATAAAGCATGAACTTGACATGAAGAGTGGTATTTATTCATTTTCCGCACTTTAGCAAATATATCATTCGCTAAAGTTCAATTTAATTGTGTGTTCTTAATTTCGATTAATTATTTAGAAATACAATCCTTTATTTTTACTCCAATAGAGATTAGTAGATTTTGAATAAGACGATCCTGAATCTGCATCGTCGCTACATTCAGTGTTTTGTGTTACCCCAAATTTTGATAACACAATTAGGCGTAGCGACACTATATTTTACTAACATCTTCGTGTAAATATTTCTTATCAACTAAATTTTTTTATCATTTATTTGATATATTTTTTATTCCTTTGTGTGTAGCACAGATAGAGAAGGGCAAAAATAAAAAGAGGAGACACTAAAAAAAGGTATGGATGATATCAGTCGGAGCTATTGCGACTTGTTTGATTTTGAGGGTGCATGAAATCAATTGGGCTAGCTCGATAATGGGGCAGGCTCTGTTTATTTGGCGAAAATTTTTTTGACGGACCGTTCTCAGAGCTGGGGACGAGGTTGTCCGGATGACGACATATGTCGAAATACTTACATAAATACCGTGGGATTCTAGGAGAGCGCAGAATGCCGAACGAGCATTTTTTGGCGGTAGCAGTTTTCTTTTCTGTTTTTTCAGCGCCACTAGGGGTCGGCAATTCATTTTTCCGGAAATAAACCACACGACGTTCATTTTTTGGGCATTTTTTTTGGCATTTTTTCGTCCCCGGACAAAAAAGAACGAAGACAGCACACAACACTTGTTTGGTACAATACTGGAAGAATTCTTCTACGGCGCACCTGCATTTCTTCTATTTTTGTTGATTCAGAGAATGTGTTTTCTCTCCGGGACGAGCATATATGTGCATCCATGCGAATATAGTCAAAATAATATGCTCACCTTGTATAGCAAATGTGCTTGCCTGGGGTGGCATGTTTGCATGCCCAAGCGAGGAGATATGCTCGCCCTGGCGCGCCATATTGCTCGTCCGGGAGAGCATATGTTTACTCGTTTGGCGAGCATATTTAAGCGTCTAGGGGAGCAAATTTTTTTCATCGGACGTACATATTTGAGCGTTTGGGCGAAAAATTGCTCGCGCTTGGGCGAGCATAAATATTTATGCTCACCTGGTGGAGCTAAAATGCTTGCCCGCAGTAAATTGTTCGCCCGTTGGAGCAAAAATGATGGCCTGGTGGAGAAAAAAGGCTCTCTGGTGGAGCAATAATGCTCGTCTGCTATTAAAAGCATGCATGGTTGATTTTTCAAACACTAAAACGCTATTTTTTGACAGTTGGAGAAGAACACTAAGGCTTCGTTTGGCGTGGTGGTGGTGGTCGTGAACGCGGTAGTCATGAACCGTCGTTTGTGAACGCCCGACCTCACCTAAAAAATTTTCATGCATTTTATGCTCAAAACTAGTTTATTTTCTTGGTAGCGGTCATAACTAACATTTGTCTTCCCAAACATACAATCTATGCTAATAGCGTTTTTGACCCAACTCACCGGAGCAAATAAGCCGCGTCAAACGAAGCCTAAGGCTAGCCGACCTTATATTCTGCGTGCAAGGTTTTTGTCTCAATTTTTTGTGATCAGGCAATGCATGTTATTTCAAAATGGAACGATGAGCGTAAGTAGATAATAGACAACTTGGGTATATCTCTCATCTATTTGATTTACTTAGTTTTTTCAGAGAACGTCCTTCTCGTTTATTCGCTAGACAACGTGGGTATCTCTCTTTTATTTGATCTGTTTAGGCTTTCATAGAACGTCCCTCTCGTTTATTCGCTGTGTTGCTTCAATGCGAACACATGCTCGGTTTCTCTAGGAGGCACATAACTGATATTTACAACCAATGAAGACGCCACAATATTAATTTTGCCTAATAAAGACCAAGATTTTTTTTGACCTAAAACCGCCACGAAATTAACTAGGTGAAGAATAAGATGACAAAGCTGGGTGCAGATGAGCCTAGGATGAATCTGGGCGTTTTCCTCCATTTTCCATGGCTGGGCGGGTGCAGACGCGGCAAACGTCACCGCAAATTTCTTAATGAATTTAAATAGCGCAAATTTTCCAAAATGATAACGTGGATGCAAAATTTAATGTGGACGCAAAATTTAAATAGAGCAAATGATCCAAAATGACGAAACAAGTAAATGACCTCGGAATTCATCTCAGTCAGTTTTGTTTGACTCGTGATGCCAATATGAGTTCAACGAAATTGTATGCGCTCAATTCTGATGAGCATCAAAAAAATTATAGCTCGTGCGCGAGTTTTAAATAACGTAATTATCCAAAGAAGTGTAAAATCGAGCAAACGAACTCGGAATTGACCACAGTTAGTTTAGGGTTTAGGGTTTCGTTAGACTCATAGTAATATTATAAGTCCAACAGAGTCATCCGTTCGTGATTCCGACGTCATTAGGGCAATTTTGACGTTTAAGTCAAATTAGGTCGTAAACGCTCCGGAAAGCGTAATAGGATTGGATGAACTACATAGACTAGTATTGAGCTTATATTTAACCAAATCAAAGATGAACGAGATTTCTTGTAAACAGAATACTTGTGAATATATAGATATTCACCTATTTGAATATATCTTGAGGATATAAAAATTATTCCCAAAAACCACCGTAATACGATTGGATGCAGTGCAGATACAACTGTAATAACATTATATTTAAGCTAAAGCAAAATCAACATTATATTTTTTTTAAAACCGAATAACTGTTATTAATACAGAAAGTTCACCATTTGAATACATCTGGGATACATGGAAAATCTAACGACAGTTGAATAGAGAAGTCATCATTCATTGAGAAATCATCATTCAAGTTGTCATGTGCCAAAGTGGTGTTTGAAATTGAATTTGAATCAAACACCGAATTATTATCCGTGAAATTTTGCTGAATTGGATGCTCAAAAACCTCATTGGCAGAAACACCATTCCCTTTAATTGTACGCGACTTCTCTGTTTTCCAAAAAAAATATTAAGGTAAAATTCAATGTATAATAGTGAAATAAAAAAAATTACTCATACTTTGTTTTTTGCAGTTTTGTTCCCAATAACTCTTCAAACGTGTCTTTGGTGCCCCCTTTGGCCGCATGGATGGTGGATATTTCAAGACATCTTTGTCATTCTGTAAGGATGAAACAAATACTTTTTTCTTTTTTCCTCATTGTCGATCATATCTTCTATAACTTGACCCACATCATTCGTTACATTAATCATGTACTCCTTTGCTATTTGACAATTTTCCATTCTTTGGCAAAGGTCATATGTCCACCGCACCATATGATTTCTGAAAATTAAGTTTGACTCGTTTCGGCTTATGGACGTCGGAAGTGTAAAATTACATCGCTTCTTAACTTGCATTGTAAATCTCCTTAATATGTAATTTGATGGAATTTTCTGTACATTACGAATATTATAAACCTGGAGTACATGCTCGCACAATAGACCCTTTGTTTGAAAACCTCTACAAGAACACTCTATATCATTGTTCTTTGTGTCAAATCTCACAATCCATTCCTTTGGAAGAACGGTAGTATCACAAAGACATATGTTGTATGCAATCGTATCTTGGTCATACATTGATTCCTCTGACACCATCAAACCAAGTGCCCCCTCCATCAAAGAATGCTCAAATATTACATATATTTTTCTAGTGTATATCTTGGACATTTGTTTCAGAATCATGGAGGAATTGATTTTGAGAGAGTGCGTCTCTTGTTTGCATTTGAAATCTTCCTCCTGTTCACTCCTTCGCCAACAATAAATCAAAATTTCCATACCAAGAAAGCATTCGGTTAGTGAACTTGTAGGCTTTGAGCAACCATGAAGACTATGATTTGCCGATTCACTATGTTGTATGGATAAAATGACAAGATCAAATCCCTCTTTATTAAAAGCAGTGGACCACTTATTTTTAATGTTGTAAAGCTCATTTAACCAACGATTCTCTTGCAAATTTCCTTTGTTGATCATCTCTCTCCAATACAGCTCAAACTTAAATTCACTATCACATTTACTCATGCAAGTATAAAATAAGGATCTAATGTGTCTGTCTTGGTTGAAAGTGGGTACCTTAGACGGTGCTTTCTTCGAAATGTGCCATTGACATAAACGATGACGGGTCGTGGGTAAAACTCTCTCAATAGCAACTGTCATCGCCTGATCTTGATCTGTGAAAATTGTGATCGGTCTCTTGCCACCAACAAACTTTAAGAAAGCCTCAAAGACCAACAGAAAAAATCTATTGTCTCATGTGCTACAAATGCACATCCAACAAAAATATTTTGCCAATGGTGATTTACTGCTATAAAAGGAGTGCATGCTAAATTATATTTGTTTAGCCTGTAAGTAATGTCAAAAACGACCACGTCACCAAAACATTCGTAATCCAATTTGGCCGGACCATCAATCCAAAAAAATTTATGAAGACGATTCATTTCATCTGTTTGTATATCAAAGGAGAACATGTTATCTGACAATTGTCTATCCTTAAAAATTTCAAATAATCTAGCCGGATCTCCAATTTCGATGAGCACTCTTTTTTCCCGATGTATGAAGTTATACGCATCTGCTTTCGTGAACCCTACATTTTCAGCTCCGCCAGCTTCTTCTGCCATAAGGTTGAACGTGTCAATCGTTCGTATCCCCACTCCTGCCATATTCCTAATCAAGCTTGCTTGGCCATCAGCTACATGTCGATGCGATCGCAGCAAATGTACGTCTTCAGATGTAACCAAAGGATGATTGTGTTCTTCAATGAATTTTAATACCTTCCAATTCTTCTTGGTCAGCGGTAAAGTGCAAGTTAGCCAAGCAGCCCGTCCTAAAATCCCGCCTATGGAATTTTTTTTCGCATCAGTACACGGGTTCTGAAGTTTAAAACCTGCTTTCAAACATGAAAACTCTCGTCCCTTGATGATCCGTGTGTGCGTCCAGTAAAATATATGTTGTTTTCGCACACTAAAGCCACACTGACGAGCATATTCAGAGTACATTTTGAAAGTCTCATCATCAAAATGAAACGTGTGAAACACCACATCTTCTTTGTGGATCTGCGAATAAACACCTAAGAATACACTTGATAATAAAATATACACCTGTATTACAGTTGCAATACAGTCGAATTCAAGTTTATACAGTTGTAATAACACCCAATCTTACAGCGTCTATCGCCTCATTAAATGGTACAGCACTCTTGTCAACCTGCTGGGACTTCTCAGATGATTGATTGTAGTCATCCATGGAGTTACAACGGTGTAAAATGTCGCTGGCGTGTAAAATGATGGTCCTCGCCGAAGAAGCTGACGGATGGTTGCTCCTATTGGAAACCCCGAAGAGAAAAATGCAGTAATTTGGGGATTATAGAGGCACCTCTTCGAAGAAGATGACACTGTAAAGCTTCTCCCGCTGGAGTACTTTTCTTCGCGGCTCGGAACCCCTAAAACGCACACCCGAAAAATTTGAGAGGGGCTCCTCTATGAAGAAGATGATGGATGGCTGCTCCCACTCGAAACCCCGAATAGAAAAATGCAGTAAGCTGGGGAGAAATGGGGGCTCTTCTCCGAAGAAGTTGACACTGTAATACCTGCTGCCCGCTGGAGTAGTTTTCTTCGCCGCTCGAAATCCCTAGAACGCAAAACCGAAAAAATTGAGAGGGAAACGCGAGGCCTCCGCGAAATAAAGAGTATTTATATGCGCACCTAATAATACACGCGCATACGTAGGGAAAAATTTTCGTTACATTATAGTCTCAAATTTAAAATAATGATGAAAATTCATAAAATTGAAAAAAAAAATAGTAGAGTTCTTATACCTACTATGGTATGCTACTATTAGACATGTCAACTTTATTGATTTGAAAAATAATGATGAAAACCAATTAATTTAATTTATAAAAGTAGTGATAAAAATTAATAATATATGAATAATAATAAATTTTTTTTAACAAAAACTGAAAAATAATGTATAACTATCTTTTGCATTAATTAATTAATAATTTATTTATTTTAAACTGCATTAATTAATTGATAGGGGCAGAGCCCCATGCCTCTCGCGGTCGGGGGATTATCACAATCAGAGTACTGTACAGTCGGGGTACTATTGTGGTTGGCCGGAGGGGCGGAGCCCTGTGTCTGTCACTCATATATATACGAAAGTTTTATTTTTTGGTCAGAAACTTACTAGCTGGGCTCCTCTCTTCCTTGTGCTATTAGTCGAGACTCTCTCTCTTCCTCCATGAAGAGTCGGCGGCCTCTCCCCTGCTAGAAGGGCCGGCGATCTGCTCCCCCTTCTCAGATTTTCGGCGAGATCGAAGCCACCACAACCCACGCGGCCCAACACTTCCTACTCCAACTCCGGCAAAAACCGCCGGCTATCCCCAGCCGAGAGCCTCCTCCTCCTCTCAGATCTAAAAATCAGGTGAGTTGCTCCGTAGAGCCTTCCACCGAGCTCTAGCAACTACAACCACGAACCCTTCCCTTCTCCTATAGACCTCATGACCACCACACTCTTCCCCTCTTGACGAAATCCACACAATCGAGCTCCACCACTTTCTCCTCAACCAGATCTCGTCAACCCGACGTCCGAGATTCATTTCTATCGCTCCGACAACTCCATTTCTCAAGCAAAATCAGCCCGACGACAATGCAACCGAGTTCTCCGGCAAGATTCCAACTACTGCCACCCTTCTCCTCATTTTATGCAGACCACTAGTCCCCTCCATGTTTTCTGGCGTGCTCCTCCACACCAAGGCCAACCACATCTCCAAAAGGAAGAACCTCCCTCCTGTTGTAGATCCACCGCAAGGCCGAAACCGAGATCCCTCTTCCTCCTCTCTGGAAATGTTTGACGAGATCCAGATCAACGAGATCCGACCATGGATGGGAGTATCAGACAAATGCCGCATATATACGCTGCTATTGGGTAACACACATGGACTTTTGGTGAGTGCTTCCTCGACTCCTCCTGAGCGTAGATCTTAGGTTTTCAATTGTAGAAACCTTTTCGCAAAGGCCCCGCCTTTTCGGCGACCAGCGGACACCCGAGCGTAGTCGTGCTCGGCGTGACCATGAATCATTTAGAGTTGTTCCTTGTGACCCCTATCCGTGAGTCTCTAGATGTGATGCGACGATAAATAAATATTAATGCGCCCAAGGTTGAAACAACGACGATCGCGCGACGATAATTGATATTGATGCGTGTGCAGTCAAAATAACGACGATCACGTGACAGTAAATAATATTGATGCACACGATCTGTTGGACATGTGTGTCACATCCCTTTGTTTGAGAATAACAAATCTCATATTGTATTTTATATTGCTTGTAGTGTGTTTATAGTGTGCAGGAACTATAGGTGCAATACTCCACAGGTAGAAGGCAGCATGGAAACAATTTTTTAAAGCAGCGGTTCCTTAGCGCTACCGCCAGCGCTATCGCTAACGCCAGGCGCTAGCTCAGTTGGTTCCATCTCAGCGGTTTCATCTCAGCTTCCGTCTCAGCGGTTAGCCTCGTCTCAGTGGTTCCTTAGCGCTACCGCCAGCGCTAACGCTAACGCCAGGCGCTAGCTTGAGCTCGTGCAGATCGCCACGCCATCGACAGTTTCGCAACCGATCCACACGAGCGCTACCGCCAGCGCTATCGCTACCGCGGGCGCTATCTCAAGTTCGTGCACAGAGCCACGCAGCCGACGGTTTCGCAACCGCTCCACACGAACGATACCGCAGGCGCTAAGTACTACCGCAGGCGCTAGCTCCAAGGTCTATAAATTGAAGCCAACTTCGATCATTTTGATCATCCATCCCAGAGAGGTTGCTTGTGCCACAATTCCAGTGTTGTTATGCTGCCGAAGATGGATCTCTCACAAAAAGCTTAAAGGAGAATTCTGGAGGAGGACTACGTCACGCTACATCCGAAGGACGATCGCTTCGACCTCGCTTATACTACAGCGATCCTTCATCCTCAACTCCAGAGATCTCATATAGGGAGTTTTATTATTATTTTCGTTATTTCCATTCCATATCTTTTTGTAACCATTTAGAGAAATCGCCTTGTGTGCGGTGTCTAAGTCCGTGTGAGGCTTAGGGGAAATCATCACCTTGTGTGTGGTGTTAGATCCTTGCGTGGTCTAGGGTAAATCATCGTCTTGTGTGCGGTGTCAAGTCCTTGTGTGGCTTGGGAGAAAATCGCCGCGTGAGTTGGCGACTAGGTCTTGGGGATTAGATCTAGGGGTTGCTCGAGGCCATATCCGAGTTTGGGTTGGCTAGAGCGGCTTGAGGCCTTATCCGGGGAAGGATAGGCTAAAGCCAACCGGTTCGTGGGGATACGAGTCGGTATAGAAAAGGAAAAATTATTTAAATATTTGTCGCCTCCGATTTCTAGCGATATTGAAATCAATTTTTGTAAACACCTTTTCATATAATATAATCATGTCTCTATTTGTGTTTACTTGATTTCTCTCATTTGGCACAATCTCTATTATATTGTGTTATAAGTTTTCAATTCTAAATCTAAATTGTTTATTTCAATCTCGCTCATCATAAAACAATTTAGTAATTATCGTAAAATTATAAAAAGAATTTTTATTCCCTTATTCACCCCCCCCCCCCCCCTCTAAGGGCGTCGTAAGATCCAACACGTGGTATCAGAGGTAGGTTATTCCAAACGGTTTAAAAACCAAGAATAATGGCGTCTCATGATCTCGCTTTTACTAGTGGGGGAAATTTTCTTATAAATGAAAAATCTTTAGCACCACCTTTATTTGAAGGCAAAAATTATAATGGGTGGAAATTTCTTATGGAAAAATTCCTTAAATCTTTGGATATTGAAGTATGGAATATTACAATTAAAATGCCCCCAAGTATTTTAAATAAAAATGAAATGTTTTTAAATGCCAAATCTATGAATAGTCTATATTGTGCATTAGATCAAAATATTTTCAAACTTATTTATACACTTCCTGCTGCTTATGAAGTTTGGAAATTTCTTGAGAATACTTATAGTCTTCCTTCCACAGATGATGAACAAGAGGAATTCCTTATGGATCCAAGAGAAGAAATCGACAAGGACTCACTCTTGGAGGATGATAAATCTAAGAGTGAAATCGACGAGGAATTCCTTATGGATCCAAGAGAAGAAATCGATGAGGACTCATGCTTGGAGGAAGAAAAATACAACGTCACAATGTTGGACTCATTTGATGACCAAACATCAAGCAAAAGAGAAGATGGAAATTATTGCAAGGTAAGAAAATCTAAATCTTCTCTTTTTATAACAAATTCTATTTCTACATTTCGTGTGCTTAAATTTGCTAAACGTAAAATTTCAAAGTTGAAACATGCTAATTCCAAATTGCGTTTAGAAAATAAAACTTTAAAAGCAAACGCTAAAGTAGAATCTAATATTGATGTGTTAAATTCTCTTTCATGCTCTTTAGGTAAAATTCCTATTCCTTGTTTAGATTGCAATCTATTAAAAGAAAAATTCAAGGATATTGAAAAAGGGCTCTTAGTTTCTAAAGAACATAATGAAAAATTGATAGTTGAAAATGATGCTTTAACTTGTAAGTTAATACAATTAAAATCTTTTGTTGAAAAATTTCAAATGTCATGTAATGAATTTCATCATAAGATTTTGAATTACAAGGATAAATTAACTTACAAAATCATTTCTAAAAAGGACCATTTTCACACATTAAATCAAAAGGAGTTTAGTTTCAAAAAGAATTATGATCCTCACAAAATTTCTTAAGAGTCATTATTATAAGTCTCAATATATTTTCAATCATGACTCATATTTAAAAACTCCTTTTCATGAAAATCAAACTATAAAATATTATCCTTCATATTATAAGAGTATGTCTATAAGAAAGAGTGGAAATGAAAATTATCAAAATAAGAATCAATTATTTACAACATTTTGTAACCCACTCTTTCAACAATCACTTCTTAAGAAAGACAATCACTCTTATAAATTTTTAAAGAATCGTTATAATAAAATTCATTATGATTATCAACATCAATCTTTTTTGAAAAATAATTTGAATAAACATAAATCCCAAATGAATTATTTTTCAAACAACTATCATTCCAAAAAGATGTCAAATAATCATAATATGAATTTAAAAGAAAAACAACCAAAGTATGAATGGAGACCCAAAATTAAAAATGAAACACTAACTGTACAACCCGTATTCGCCAAGTGGGTCCCACAGGCCAATTGGCGAGACCTGGGCCAGCCAGATCATTCGCCCCGGCTAGGAGGTGGAAGTACCCCCGGGTTGGTGGGGGTAAGCTGCAGGAAAGAAGGAGCTAGGCGAGTGGTGCCCTCACGGACCACTCGCCCGGAAGCGTGGGCGTTCGCCCAGCTAAGCGGGTGCCCAGCGAGTGGTGCCCTCACGGACCACTCGCCCAAACGGATTTGAGGGGGAAATGACCATAATACCCCTTGTGGGTTGCAAATAGCCCTTCAGAACAGCGGAGTTAGGCTATTAGCAGACCAATTTGTGGTGCGGTTAGTAAAACTAAAAGGCGAATTCATGTTATTTGCAGACCAGCCTAGAAAAATCTATAAATAGATCCTTAAGGGCACCTTGGAGGAGATCCGATTTTAGAGAATCCTCTCCTCTAGGCTAGTTTCTGGTCGGCTTCTAAGGCCCTCCAAGGTGCCCGGTTGAGCTCTGGTTAGGGAGGGGAAGCTCTCTAAGATCTTCCGGGTGTGTGGCGGGACCTCCTAGCTTCAGCCTTGGGTCTATTCCTATTCTCACATTCACCATCAAGAGAGTCTAGTGAGGGAGAAATAAGCATCGGCTACACCCCCAGTGGGTCCGAACTCAAGAGACCGGTTGCCGGTTTCAACATTTTTGGTGCGGTGAGCGTGGACCGTAGCCGGTGAAGGAAAATCTCAAGCTAGGTTCGATGACGGGAGATGGGGGAAATGGTTCTGACTCAGGCCACTCGCAGCCGCCAGCAATAGGGAGTGGCTGGAGATGTTTGAGAAGTTTAAGCGAGAAGTCCTGCAGACAGTTCTCGCTGGGCGGAGCGAGTGCGAGACCCCGGCAGTCCCCGTGGTTCCGCTCCTGCAGATCGGCGAGAACGCACCGGGGCAGCGGCTGGGGAAGGAGGTGCCAGCAGAAGGCAGTGCGCGAGATCTCCCCGGGCGGCAGCTGTTCAGCTGCCCGACGAGTGCTGAGGTGTGCGAGTTGGCTCCGCGCGAGAGGACCATTCGCCGGGCAGGGGAAGGGAGCCCCTTTTGCGAGATGATCCTCTCGGCCCCAGTGCCAGAGGGGTTTCGAGGGCCGGAGATGTCCTACTACACCGACAAGGAGGACCCAGTCGTGCACCTGCAGTGGTTTGAGGACATGACATCAATCCTTCCCATGTCGGATGCTTTTCAATGCCGACTCTTCGCAACCACCCTGAAGGAGAAAGCAAGGGACTGGTTCCACCAGCTTCCCGCAGGTTCCATCTACGCGTTCGATGATCTGCGCTGAGGCTTTCGGCTGCGCTTCTCGACGTCAAAAAAGAGGAAGAAGGATGCAGAGGCTCTCTTTAAGATCAGGCAAAGGGAGGGGGAATCCCTGGCACATTACGTGGATAGGTTCCAGGAGGAGATACACCTTGTGCAGGAGGTGCCGGGATTCGCCCTCAAGATGGCGTTCATCGTCGGGTTGCGAGATGGGTTCTTCAAGATGGACCTGAAGAGAAGGCCTCCTTTGTCCTTTGAGGAGTTGATGGAGGGAGTAGCAGAGGAGATTGAAGGGGAGGCGGCAAACCCGGAGTTCTATAAGAGGTTGGCGAAGATGAGCGAGCCTGAGGTGAGACAGCAAGAAGGAAGAAGGCGAGAAGAACCCAGGGGTCAAGGGTTCGAAAGACCACCTCGGAATTGGAGGAATCAAGAGCCCAACAACAGGTTGGGCTGGAGGCACCAGGAAGGACCAGCGAGAGGTCAGGAAGGGGGGTACCAAGGAAGAGAGGCGGGAGGAATGAATCCGGGGTGGAGGCAAGGCCCTAGACCCCCTCACCCTCCAAGGGAGCAAGCTATGGCAGTAGGCCGAGGAAGAGGAGGTAGAGGAGCAAGAGGAGGGAGAGGAAGAGCAGGAAGAGGGGACAGGGTGGCGTTGCCCTATTGTGACTTTCACCAGGAAGAAGGTCACGCGACCGCCACCTGCCCAGAGTTCTTGGAGATGAGAGGGAGAGGTCAGCCACGGCGGCAGCAGGCCAGGATCGAGGAAGTGCTCCCAGAGGCGGAAGAGGATCAATGCGAGGACAGGGCGGATACAGGAGCCAGGGGGAATCGGGGTGATTCATGGTGGGGTTGGGATAGAGGCCTCTCGCAAAAGGAGCTTCCAGGCGATGTTCCGGAGAGACGTCGCATCAACTTCCCAGACCCCACCCCCCACAGAGAAGCTCACCTTCTCCTCGGAAGATATGCCCGATTATGAGGACCCGTTCTGCGATGCCCTGGTGATCCAGACGGCGATAGAAAACTTCACGGTCTCCCAAATCCTGGTGGACAATGGGAGCTCGGTGAATGTTATCTTCAAGAAGGCTTTCGATGCGATGGAGGTGGAGAAGAAGAGGGTGCAGGCCTCTGATGGGCCGCTGTTTGGTTTCTCAGGAGAAAGAAAGGAGGTTGAGGGAGGCGTCGGCCTCCAGGTAACGTTAGGGGGAGTCCTAAGGAACTGCCGGTTCGTCATCGTTGACGCTCTGAGCAGCTACAATGCCATATTTGGGCGCCCCCTCATCAGTGCCTTCCGATGTGTGCCCTCATCATACCACCAATGCTTGAAGTTCCATAGTGGAGGAGTCCAGGTCCGAATCCGGGGAGATGCAAAGGTGGCCAGGTAGTGCTATGTGACTGCCGTCAACACCATCTCTTGGATGGCGGAGGCTGAGAAGATGGATGAAGAGATGAGGAGGCTGGAGGGGTCAGGAGAAGGAGTGGAGAAGAGGAAGAGGGCAGTGCCCGAGGAAAGGAGATGGAGGAGGAGCAGGTCGAACCGATGGAGGAGGAAGGTGCGGCAGAGGAGAAGGCCAGGGTAGAGGGGCGAGAAGCGAGGGGGCAGATGGGAAGAGCCGGCTCGGCTTGAGGCGGCAGAGGAAGTAGTGGAGATGGAGGTTATCACCCAGGGAGGAAGGGCGGAGAAAGTGCGTGTCAGCGGGGGCCTCAGCCCGGAGGACAGGGTAAGGATGCTGGAGTGCATCCAGAAGAACGTGGACATATTCGCATGGAGCGCGGCAGACATGCCAGGCATCGAGGCGGACGTGGCTTGCCATCGTCTCAACCTTGAGCCAGGAGTCCACCCCATCCGACAGAAAAGGAGGGCCTTCGCCGACAAGCTCGAAGAACCGATCCGCGAGGAGGTGGCCAAGCTCCTTGAAGCAGGTTTTGTATCGGAGATCCAGTATCCAGGCTGGGTCTCCAATGTCGTCATGGTAAAGGGCGATGGTCGCTGGCGTATGTGTATTGACTTTCCTTTATTAAACAAAGCCTGCCCTAAGGATTGTTATCCCCTGCCTCGGATCGACGCGCTGGTTGACTCAGCCGTCGGTTTTTCTGTGATGAGTTTTTTTGATGCTTTTTCAGGTTATCACCAGATCAGGATGCACCCCCCGGATATCAAAGATGTCTCTTTCATCACCCGGGAGGGGTGCTACTGCTATAAGATGATGCCCTTTGGGCTGAAAAATGCAGGAGCAACCTACCAGAAGATGATGGACTGGGTCTTTAAGGAACAAAGGGGAAGGAACTTTGAGGTCTACGTGGATGACCTCATGGTGAAAAGCAAGAACGCGAGCTCTCACATCCAGGACCTCGAGGAGACCTTCGCTACCCTGCGCAAGTACAAGATGCGCCTGAACCCCCTGAAGTGTGTGTTCGGGGCCAGCAAGGGGAAGTTCCTGGGACACCTTCTCACCCCTTTGGGGGTAGAACCTAACCCGGACAAGGTCAAAGCCATAATGGAGTTGGGATCACCTCGGAATGCCAAGGAGGTTCAGCGCTTGACAGGAAGGCTCGTGGGGTTGAGCAGGTTTCTCTCCCGGGCCGGAGAGAAATGCTCCCCCTTCTTCAAAACGTTACGAGGCAACCAGAGATTCGAATGGACAAAGGAATGCGAGGAGGCCTTCCAGGCCTTGAAGGGTCAGCTCACCAAGGCTCCGCTACTCCATGGTCCCAAGGAGGGGGAGGATCTATCCCTATATCTCGGAGTCGGGACATAGGCTGTAAGCTCCGTCCTGGTCCGGGAAGAAGGCAAGAAGCAGCTGCCTATCTATTACGTGAGTAGGGTCCTGAGGGAGGCGGAGCTCAGATACCCGATCTTGGAGAAGTTGGCCTTTGCTCTGGTCATCGCAGCAAGAAAACTCAGGCCATATTTCCAGGCCCATTCAATTCAAGTAGTGACGGACCACCCTCTTCGCCAGATCTTCGAAGGAGTAGAGCATTCGGGGAGGCTAGCGAAGTGGTCAATAGAACTCAGCGAGTTCAATATCACCTTCGTCCCTCAGCTATCCATGAAGGCACAGGTGGTGGCAGATTTCATGGCAGATTATGTGGCCGAGATGGAGGAGGATGGAGCCCCTCGACATGTTCCGTGGAAGCTGCTGGTGGACGGGGCTTCAGGCAAAAATTCTCTCGGAGGAGGGGTGGTGTTGGAGAGCCCCCATGGGATAAAGATCGAGCAGACGCTGGTAATACATTTTCCAATCACCAACAACCAGGCAGAGTATGAGGCGGTGATCGCCGGCCTGCGGCTGGCCCAGGAGCTCGGGGTCCATGATGTGGAGGTTCTCACCGACTCAATGATAATAGCCTCTCAGATCAAGGGGGAGTTCGAGACGAGGGAACCTACACTCATAAGATACTTAGCCAAAGTGAGAAGCCTCATCGGAGCGTTCAAGACTTTCTCCATCAGGCACATCCCTCGGGAGGAGAGCACCCAGGCGGATCGCTTGGCCAAGGCCGGTCCCCGAGCCGGAGGAACCCTGACAGATCTGTTCCGTCCTTCGATCGAGGAAGGGGAACTCATGGAAATAGAGCAACGGCCCTCTTGGAAGGATCCCTTCGTTACCTTCCTTGCAACAGGGAAATTCCCGGAGGATGATCCAGACCAAAGGCGCTTCCGGTACAAGTCCGCCTACTACGTGCTCCATGAGGGAGATCTGTATCGGAAGACCCTCTCGAGCCTCTTAGCCTGATGCATCTCGGAAGATAAAGTCCCGAGGATCTTGGAAGAAGTTCACTCCGGCGAGTGTGGCAGCCACTCGGGGAGCAGGATGTTGGAGGCGAGAATAATGAGGCAGGGGTACTTTTGGCCGACCTTGAGTAAAGATGCGGCGGCCTTCGCTAAGAAATGCCAGAAATGTCAGATGTTCGCCTCGCTTCAGCTCATGCCAGCTCAGAGGCTAAGGAGTATCATGGCGCCCTGGCCATTTGCCATATGGGGGATGGATCTGGTAGGACCCTTCCCCCAGGCTAGTGGGCAGAGGAGATTCCTCTTAGTCATGATCGACTACTTCTCAAAGTGGTGGAGGTCAAGGCGCTGGCTAAGGTCACCTCCCAGGTGGTCCGCAACTTCATATGGGGGGAGATCATCTGTCGGCATGGTCTTCCGCAGGCCATAGTCACGGACAACGGTCCGCAGTTCGCAAGCGAGGAGTTCATCAGTTTCTGCGGCCAGTTGGGGATAGACATCAGGTTTGCATCCGTCCACCATCCCAGGAGCAACGGGCAGGTGGAGGCGGCAAACAAGATTATCGTGAACTTGCTCAAGAAGAAGGTGGAAAATCTTAAGGGCAATTGGGTGGAGCAGCTCCCCTCGGTCCTGTGGGCTTTAAGAACCACCCCCAACACCGCCACTGGAGAGACCCCTTTCAAGCTCTCTCACGGCTGCGAGGCCGTCATTCCCATAGAGTTCGAAGTCATGACGCCACGGGTAAAGGCCGCCATGAATGGGGAGGAAGATTGGAGAGCTGGGAATGAAGAGGAGGTGTGGCTCTCCCTCGACCTCATCGAAGAAGCCCGGGATCTAACAGCCATACGCCAAGAAGAGGTCAAGCGGCGGATGGCCAAGTACTTCGACAAGCACATCAGGGTCAAGCAGTTCGAAAAAGGGGACCTAGTGCTCAAGAAGGTTGACGCGGCCGGGAGGTCTGCCGCAGTGGGAAAGCTTAATCCCAACTGGGAAGGTCCCTATGTCGTGGAGGAAGCGCTAAAGTCTGGGGGGTATCGCCTTCAGAACGTGGAGGGCCAACCCCTCAGCCACACCTGGAGCGGTGACAATCTTAAACGTTTCTATCCCTAAAACTATGTAATGAAAATGTTTTGAAATAAGAATACTTTGTTTAACACATGTGATTGAGAACGATACTGCAGCTTGTAGGAAAAACTCTGAAAGCTCCAAAAATGGCCCCGAGCAGACCCGCTGTCCAGGCTCTCATCTAGCTGGCAGGTCTGAAGGCTCACTCGGTGGCAGGTTCTATGATGAAGGAAAAATGGCCCCGAGCAGACCCGCTGTCCAGGCTCTCATCAAGCTGGCAGGTCTGAAGGCTCACTCGGTGGCAGGTTCTATGATGAAGGAAAAACGGCCCCGAGCAAACCCGCTGTCCAGGCTCTCATCAAGCTGGCTGGTCCAAAGGCTCACTCGGTGGCAGGTTCTACGATGAAGGAAAAATGGCCCCGAGCACACCCGCTGTCCAGGCTCTCATCAAGCTGGCAGGTCCGAAGGCTCACTCGGTGGCAGGTTCTATGATGAAGGAAAAATGGCCCCGAGCAGACCCGCTGTCCAGGCTCTCATCAAGCTGGCAGGTCCGAAGGCTCACTCGGTGGCAGGTTCTACGATGAAGGAAAAATGGCCCCGAGCATACCCGTTGTCCAGGCTCTCATCTAGCTGGCAGGTCCGAAGGCTCACTCGGTGGCAGGTTCTATGTTGAAGGAAAAATGGCCCCGAGCAGACCCGCTGTCCAGGCTCTCATCTAGCTGGCAGGTCCGAAGGCTCACTCGGTGGCAGGTTCTATGATGAAGGAAAAATGGCCCCGAGCAGACCCGCTGTCCAGGCTCTCATCAAGCTGGCAGGTCCGAAGGCTCACTCGGTGGCAGGTTACGATGAAGGAAAAATGGCTCCGAGCAGACCCGCTGTCCAGGCTCTCATCTAGCTGGCAAGTCCGAAGGCTCACTCGGTGGCAGGTTCTATGTTGAAGGAAAAATGGACCCGAGCAGACCCGCTGTCCAGGCTCTCATCTAGCTGGTAGGTCCGAAGGCTCACTCGGTGGCAGGTTCTATGTTGAAGGAAAAATGGCCCCGAGCAGACCCGCTGTCCAGGCTCTCATCTAGCTGGCAGGTCCGAAGGCTCACTCGGTGGCAGGTTCTATGTTGAAGGAAAAATGGCCCCGAGCAGACCCGCTGTCCAGGCTCTCATCTAGCTGGCAGGTCAGAAGGCTCACTCGGTGGCAGGTTTTAAATTCTCAAAGAGTGACCTCTAGAGCACTCGCATAGACCACGCGCCGGAACGGTGATCTCACCTCATTTTCATAACTACCTAAACGCAGCCCCGTGATTCGCGAATGGTCCGAAGGCTCACTCGGTGGCAGGTTCTATGTTGAAGGAAAAATGGCCCCGAGCAGACCCGCTGTCCAGGCTCTCATCTAGCTGGCAGGTCCGAAGGCTCACTCGGTGGCGGGTTCTATGTTGAAGGAAAAATGGCCCCGAGCAGATCCGCTGTCCAGGCTCTCATCAAGCTGGCAGGTCCGAAGGCTCACTCGGTGGCAGGTTCTATGATGAAGGAAAAATGGCCCGGAGCAGACCCGCCGTCCAGGCTCTCATCAAGCTGGCAGGTCCGAAGGCTCACTCGGTGGCAGGTTCTACGATGAAGGAAAAATGGCCCCGAGCAGACCCGCTGTCCAGGCCCTCATCAAGCTGGCAGGTCCGAAGGCTCACTCGGTGGCAGGTTCTACGATGAAGGAAAAATGGCCCCGAGCAGACCCGCTATCCAGGCTCTCATCTAGCTGGCAGGTCCGAAGGCTCACTCGGTGGCAGGTTCTATGTTGAAGGAAAAATGGCCCCGAGCAGACCCGCTGTCCAGGCTCTCATCAAGCTGGGAGGTCCGAAGGCTCACTCGGTGGCAGGTTCTATGATGAAGTAAAAATGGCCTCGAGCAGACCCGCTATCCAGGCTCTCATCAAGCTGGCAGGTCTGAAGGCTCACTCGGTGGCAGGTTCTACGATGAAGGAAAAATGGCCCCGAGCAGACCCGCTGTCCAGGCTCTCATCTAGCTGGCAGGTCCGAAGGCTCACTCCGTGGCAGGTTCTATGTTGAAGGAAAAATGGCCCCGAGCAGACCCACTGTCCAAGCTCTCATCTAGCTGGCAGGTCCGAAGGCTCACTCGGTGGCAGGTTCTATGTTGAAGGAAAAATGGCCCCGAGCAGACCCGCTGTCCAGGCTCTCATCTAGCTGGCAGGTCCGAAGGCTCACTCGGTGGCAGGTTCTATGTTGAAGGAAAAATGGCCCCGAGCAGACCCGCTGTCCAGGCTCTCATCTAGCTGGCAGGTCCGAAGGCTCACTCGGTGGCATGTTCTAAATTCTCAAGGAGTGACCTCAAGAGCACTCGCATAGACCACGCGCCGGAACGGTGATCTCACCTCCTTTTCATAACTACCTAAACGCAGCCCCGTGATGCGCGAATGGTCCAAAGGCTCACTCGGTAGCGGGAAGTCAAAAAGAGCGATGCGTCCTAGGTCGTCAACGAGCAGCGGCGAGTGGCCAAGACAGTTACACTGCGACCTAGCGTCCTAATGAGCCTAGCGAAACACAGTAGCGAATGAGGAAAATTGAGAGCACAAAAATTGTAACCAATATATATATGCCAAGAGGACTCGCCTCAGTTCATGATTACATCCAAAAATGAAGAATAAAAAGAGAATAAAGAAAAATACAAAGGGCCCATCTCATGGGTCGGCGGGCTTCTCGCCAGAAGATCCATCGCTTTCGCTCGAATCCGGTAGGAGGGCGTCTTCTCGCGGCTCGCCGTCCTCATCTTCCGGAAAGGGGATCAGAATGTATAGCTCGGGGACGACCTGTCGGGCAGAGAGGCATTCGGCCTCCTCCTTCAGGTACCCAGCCTGCCGTAGCACCTGCATCAACTGCTTCACGGCGCTTTGAGCATTCTCCTGCATCAACTGCTCCAGTTCGTGGTGGGGGTAAAAGTGCCCCCCACTCCCCAAGGCGAGTGTCGAGGCCTCGGCTTCTCGCGATCATTGGGCCTCGGCCTTTGCCAGGCGGATTCCCTCCTCGAGGTCGACCACCTGCGTGCGAAGCATCACGGCGCTCGTAGTGTCCTGGAAAAATAAAGGTGGTGAGAAAAGAGTGCGGCAATCTGCAACGATCATTCGTAGGGGGGGGGAAGTATATACCTCTACAATGGGACGGCTGGCGAGAAGGGCTTCCGCAGCTGCCAACTTCATCTTGAGTTCCTGCGCCTCGGCCGAAACAAGGGCCCTGGTCTCCTCGACCTCGGCCAGACTCTGCGACAGACTGATGCTCCGGCGCGAAGACATGTGCGCGAGCTCAAGGGCCCGCAGTAGGGCTCGGGGGGTCTCGTGGGCGAGAACTTGAGTCTTCTCGGCATCGAAGACCTCGGCATCGTCACGGCCATAGAGGGCATACGCCATGGCGTAGGCCTCGCCGGTTGCGGCATCGCTCTCTATCCAAGTCGAATGGAGGGTGGAGAGCGAGACCCGGTTAGTGTTTCTGTCCCACTTCACTAGAGGAGCCCCCGAGGGATCCACGTACTTCTCGCCATTTGCGAAGTTCCGGTGGTCCCTGGGCAACGGAGGCGGCGGCAGCGACGATCTCGCCTGGATCCCAGTCCCGTCTGGCACACCCGACCCCAAGGTTTGGGCCGGCGCATCTGTCCCATGGGTTAGGGCCGGCGCGCCCGTCCCCAGGGCTTGGGTCGGAACACTCGCCCCTGGCGTCACGTCCAAGATCCACTTCCCCTTGGCGGAAGGACTTTTCGGCTTCTTGAAGGAAGAGGAAGTGAGCGCCCCGGGTTTTCGTTTCTGGCCGCTAGGTTTGGAGGAGGAAGGTTCCTCCCGGCAGGCATCCGCGGCCGCCTGTGCAAAGGATACGGAAACCCCAGGAGGTCGCGGCGGGTGAAGGGGGAAATTACGCACACCTGCATAAGAACGCGAATGGTTTAGCGAATGACGTAAGATCCACCAAGCTGAAACGAATGCAGAAGGTCTCGAAAGCTTACCCTCACCCTGCGGAATGGGCGGGAGCGAGTTGACATTTCGCCGGAGATGGACGAGGTCCATCCCGTGCTGAAGGATGTATTGGTGTAGCTTGGCCTCGTGCCCCCCTAAGGTCGGGGGGCGAAAGGTCGACTCCTCCTCCTGCACCGGGGCGAGAAGGGTATTCCCAAGGCTCCCGCCGACGAAGATGAAGCGGCGAACCCAGTCGTGGTTCTTGTTCGGGAGACCGTAGTGTTTGAGAGGGTTTTGACCCGAGAAGAAGGAGATGCCGTGTGAGCAGCGGAAGGTGTACAGTTTGCGGAAGATGGGTAGCGAGAACTTGATCCCCTCTTCTCGCAGGTAGCACGCGTACCCGACCAGCATGGCGATGGAGTTGAGATTGAGCTGGTCGGGCATGACCCCGTAATACCGAAAAGTCTGGCGGAGTTCCGACCAGATGGGAAGGAGAAACCCCACCTCGAAGTGCTCTAGCGGGATCGCGAGAGCACATTGCGAGATGGAGCTTAGACGCTCCTCCGGCCCGGGCTTTCGCGCCTCGAATGCCGGTGGAACGTAGTCAGCAACCGCGGTCAAGAAGGCCTCCTCGGAGAGGTCGCAGGAGTCGAAGACATGATTGACGAATGCACTGGCACACCTGGCCCTACCTTCAGCGTCGCCACCCATTTCGCGAATGCTGGAGAAGATGGGAGCAGCAGAGAAGAGAGAAGCGTCAGTGCTAGCGCGAGGAGAGAGAGGGAGCGGATGGCAAGGTAATTAATATGGTGGTTGAACAGACTATTTGTAGAAGAAGTAAAAGACGCTTGGGTTTTCGAGGCAACGGGTGCGCGGATGGCAATCGCACCTCCCCGACGCCTCGAAACCCGAGCCGATCCCTCTCGCCCATTAATGGCGAATGCCCTGTGGCGATTCGCTCGACGGCCACGCGAAAGAGTTAAGAAAGCATTCGGCAATATCATATCATTCGGCATATTCCGGCAAGTGGCGAGAAATATAAACAAAAATAGAAATAAAGCATTCGCAAAGCGCAGAGTATAAAATTATTACAGACACAAATAGTCCAGTATCCTCAGCATCATGAACTGAATAAGAAAAGAAAAATGCAAAAGGAGGCGAATGGGGATCGGACTAGCGCTCCTCCCAGTACCACTGATCATGCCCTCGCGGTCCAGCCTCCGGAGGCATTCGCGGGCGATAATACGCGAGCATGGAGGTGATCTCGTGAGACGCCAGCTGAAGCTGGTCCCGGGCGCGCGCGGCATGTCTCCCGGGAGACAGCTCCCCTCCTTCACCCCCCAGACGCTCCACCACTGCGAGGAGGCGCGAGTAGTCCTGCCGGAGGTCCTTCAGCTCGCGCGTGACCTCCATCCGCACATCATCCACCTGGCCGGCGATGTTCCGCTGAATATGGATGAGCTTCCCCAAGACTTCCGTGATTCGCTCCTTCAGGGTCGCATGATCTGAGAAGTCGCCCAGAAAGTCAGAGAGATCTCCGGGGGATGGTAGAGGCGAGAGCATCCCCTATTCCCCCTCGCTGTAGGACTCGAAGGGGGAGGCTTCCCGATGGCCTACGAGATCACCGGCGGATCAGCCGCGATAAAGCTAGCGAATGCGCTGGAGGCGATTGAAGATACTAACCTGGTACAGGTTCCTTCTGACCTAGGGGACGCGACGAGTGGGGATGCACACCAGATAAGCCAGTGTTAGGAGGTAGAACTTTTCCTTTCCCCGGGCGGTAGGGCTGTGAAGAAGGAGCTGGAGCATCCGCAGAATCATCCGGACGGCCCTGTTGGCCGGGTCCCTTCTCAGGGGATACTCTCGGCTCATCCGCGAGCACGGAGGGGTTCGGTCGAGCAGGGGAACTCGGAGGAATGGAGTCCCGCGGCGGAAGGTCAGGATTGGGGGCTGCAAAAAAATAAACAGTGGTCAGTAATGAGTAGCATGAAGCAAATCAAGAGGGTTCACAACTTGCCGGACTACAATGTGGTCTCGCCCGGAGGGGGTGGAGGCGCAAGGTCTAGATCTGGAGGCCTCTCGTTCGTGGGAGGTGGCACCGCGACGCTGTTCGAGATGGCCCCGTGGCCGTCCTCGGGCACCGAAATCCCCTGCGAATGGTCAGAACGATTGCAGGATAAGGGGCAGGGACTAAGCAGAGACAGGAAGAATCCTCATACCTGCGTCCCGGGGTCCGGAGGAGTATTCGCCGAAGGAGAATTCGCCGGAGGAGTATTCGCCGGAGGAGTATTCGCCGGAGGAGTATTCGCCGTAGACTCTGAGGCGGTCTCGCCTCTTTGACGATTCAGTCGAATCGCCTTGGCTCGACGCGAGATGTAGGGGGCGCTCGGGTCCCGTTTGGATGCAAGCCAGGGAGCAAATCTGGCAGCCTTGGGGGCGGTCGCACTTTGGGCCGCAGCCAGGCGCTCAATCATCTCCTGCGATAGGGGTCTCGCGGAAGGTTTGTGGGAAGACATTGATATCTACGAAAGGTCAAGGGAGAGAGGGATCACCAAGCCAAGGAATGGGAGAGTTCCAGAGATCTGACACTGGGAAATATATATAGGGAGACGGTGGGACCCACAGAATCTTATGGGTCCTGTCAGCCAGCACTCGCCGAATACCGGTTTGGACTGTTCTTTCCGAGCGTAGGAACCGCTCGCAAAGAGCGGGGATTGTGTACAACCCGTATTCGCGAAGTGGGTACCACAAGCCAATTGGCGAGACCTGGGCCAGCCAGATCATTCGCCCCGGCTAGGAGGTGGAAGTACCCCCGGGTTGGTGGGGGTAAGCTGCAGGAAAGAAGGAGCTAGGCGAGTGGTGCCCTCACGGACCACTCGCCCGGAAGCGTGGGCGTTCGCCCAGCTAAGCGGGTGCCCAGCGAGTGGTGCCCTCACGGACCACTCGCCCAAAAGGATTTGAGGGGGAAATGACCATAATACCCCTTGTGGGCTGCAAATAGCCCTTCAGAACAGCAGAGTTAGGCTATTAGCAGACCAATTTGGGGTGCGGTTAGTAAAACTAAAAGGCGGATTCATGTTATTTGCAGACCAGCCTAGAAAAATCTATAAATAGATCCTTAAGGGCACCTTGGAGAAGATCCGATTTTAGAGAATCCTCTCCTCCAGGCTAGTTTCTGGTCGGCTGCTAAGGCCCTCCAAGGTGCCCGGTTGAGCTCTGGTTAGGGAGGGGAAGCTCTCTAAGATCTTCCGGGTGTGTGGCGGGACCTCCTCGCTTCAGCCTTGGGTCTATTCCTATTCTCACATTCACCATCAAGAGAGTCTAGTGAGGGAGAAATAAGCATCGGCTACACCCCCAGTGGGTCCGAACTCAAGAGACCGGTTGCCGGTTTCAACACTAACTCCACTTGTAAAGGCTCATTCATCACTATCTCTCCAAAAGCCTACACGATGTATTTGGGTACCCAAAGGAACCATCACACTTGGTCCCCTTTGGATACCTAAATCTCTCATTCACTAAGAATCTTTGTATTGCATGAAGTAGAAACATATAAAAATGAAATATCAATACTCTACTTCATGATATGCTTATTGTCTATTTTCTTTTGTTTATTTGTTTATTATTATTTTTTGAACAAATGTGCTGTGATCACTTTATAAATCATGTAATATGACTTTCATATATTAAGCCTAATGTTTATCAAATCAAATTTGAATTAAAATTGAACATTAAGTCATATATTTTTTCAAAGTGATCTATCTCTCATCTTTGATTGTTCTTTATCCTTTTAAATCCTTTACCCTTATTTGTCTTGAATTATCATTAGAAATTGAATATTGAAATTATTATCAAGACTATTGAAATTATTTTAATGAATGGATTTAAATGGTTTATTAAAGGGCTTAAGCTAAAAATTAAAATGTGCAACATTTTTTTTATTTATTCTTTTCTATTTTTGTTTGCTACATATGATAGCCCTTATAATGAAAAATATTATCTAAAAAATTGAAAACATTCATCTAAACGCATGTTTAATCTTTCAAAAATGCGAGTTTACGATCAAAACTTCAAACATCCATATCTTTTGATCCGCTCGCCTGATTTTCGCGTTTAATATATTTTCGGAAAGAGCACAAAAATCTCCATCCAACGGCAAATTAGGCTTGCTCATTTGAGTTCTTTTGGTGCTGTCAACTTGCCCAATTTCAACTCCGTTATAAAAACTATCCTAGTTTGCTTGATTTGGAAATTTCTGTTTATGGATTTTTCATCACATGTTATCCTTAGTATAATTGTTTCATATATTAATTTAGATATTATGTGTGTGATGTGTGTCACCAATGTTTGCATGTAATTTAGACCTTAGAATCATCTTGCATCATTAAGATCAAATCAAAAGATTAATCATTTCAATCTAGGTCTAAAGAAAATTAATTTGAAAACTTCTCATATTACATGCAACATTATCTCCATTAAATCATATATAATAACTTTGCACTCAAACTCATCATTCTAGCATTACTTCTTAGTTTATGCTTAAATTTATATGCTAGATATAACATTTACAATGTTATTAAAATATCATGATAACTATGTGATTTGAAATTATATAGAATACTAAAATTCCAACAAACATATAGGTTGTGGATTAATCATTAGAATATATGTGAATATTGTATCATAAATCATATCTTATCATGCAAAACCAAAGATCAATAGATTCAATTATTGAATGCAAATTTTATTATAAATTTCAAAACATTATATATGTGATCTTTGTCTTTAATATGATTACATCGTTATCATTTTCTAGACTTACAATTCAAACATGCTCATTCAAAAGAAAATCATCAAATCATATTGTCATAAGTCTAGAAGAATTAGAATTTACATACATCATGATGATCTAACATATATTCTATGCAAAATTCTCTATAATCATAAATCATAATTCATGTTTTATCAAGACATATCTCAAAACAATTATGTTTATCTCCTAGGAATTATGAATCTTATGATAAAAATATGTATAATGTTTCCTTTACATTATTTGATGTATTGATTTGCTTTGCTAGTGATTGCATGTATCTCTCATATTTGTAGACTCTAGAATCAACTTTGTAATGAAGATATACATCAAACTTAATCATCACTCTATTCTAGATCTATAATTTGAAATTCTATTTTGGAATACATGCAATATTGATATTAATCTTATGACATGATATTAAACCCAAAACTCATCATACTAGCTTTATCAATTATTGAATATTAGTAATTGTGCTAGTTATCACATATCGTCATCTCATAAAAGTAGAAAAACTATGCGGGTTTATATAACTCATCACATTAAACAAAACCCATAGTTTATATATCAACCCTTAGATTTAAAAGCATAGGTTGTCCAAAAGATTATTTCACCTATGACTTCATATCTCACAATAGCGGGGGCGTAGGGTTGTATACATTAGAGACCAAACCTCTAAGTCATGTCTTGTCCTTAACCGGGGAGGGTTCCAGTGGGGCCTTGCGAGGCACTGGGGGGAAAGAGTGCTAGGTTGAGCGTTCTATAGTGTGTGCATATGGGATTAACACCCCAACCTACGGCATGTGTGCAGCTCCTCATGCCCATCCGTCACTTAGTACGGGGCAAGGGTATAGACATTTAGTCGGGATAGTTTTTAATCTTAGGACATACTTATATTACTCTTTGCATGATCATTTTATTTACTTATCACTTAAATCATGCATATTTTGGGTTGTTTAATAAAAAAATGTCCTCTTGTATTTGAAAAAGCTAAAGTTTCATGCAAATTTGATCCACCTAGAGATCTCCAAAAATTCTGAAATTTCAGCATGGAACTACTCTAAGGACACTTAATCAAAATAAAAAAATCAAAATTTTAAAATTCTCAAAAAATCACGTACTGTTTCCAGCGCTAGCGATAGCGCCTGCGCTAGCGTGAGTGTTTGATTTTTCTGATTTTTAAAATTTCAAAAAATCTATAAAAATATGATAGTTCATATGTACTATTTATTTTGTGTGTTTCTCACTCTTGTTATTTGTGTTTTATTCATATTATATAAAAAACCACTATAAAAGTTCAAAATTCAAAAATACAAAAATATGTTTTATGTTTTTCTGTTTTATTCATATTATGAAAAATCAACTACAAAAATTCAAAATTTAATAATGACAAAAATATGTTTTTTGTGATTTTCTATTTTTTAATTGATTTAAAAATGATAAAACAAAAAAAAACTGTACGATCTTCTAGTGGAGCAGGTTTTCAGAAGAAAAGAATTTTTTTTTGCTAAGTCAATTCGTCGAGATGTCTCGTGAAGTTCCGATGAATCTCGACGAATCCAGACAGAAGCCAAATTTCTAGTTTAAAGAAGAAATTTCTGCGGCTAAGTCTATTCGTCGAATGTTCTCATGAACTCCCGACGAATATCGACGAAAGCAGACAGAAGTCAAAAAGGCAGACTTGTGAAGCAAATTCTGTGGCTAAGTCAATTCGTCGAATGTTCTCGAGAACTCTAGACGAATTTCGACGAATGAAAACAGAAGACAGTTTTCAAGCTTTGGTCAGTATTTTTCAATGGCTAAGTCAATTCGTCGAATGTTTACGTGAAGTCTCGACGATGGCTAAGTCAATTCGTCGAATGTTCACGTGAAGTCTCGACGAATGACGGACAGACGGATTTCAAATTTATGTTTCAAGGAATTCATCATGCTTATCATATTCAAAACAAAAAAAAACTGTATGATCTTTATTGCCAATATCAAGCATGTATGATTTCTATTATTTAGAATTATTTACAATGTTAAAACATATTCTTTCAAATTACTATGAACATTGTTTTGCTTATCATGCTTTGATATATCTATTTAAAGTGCATCAATTGTATTGCAAAATGTGTAGAACCAAGCTTAGCATGCCTCTAAGTATGAGTAAATGTTTTATGATTGATAATGATACATTTCACTCACTTATTTTGGTAATCAACATGTGTGTCTAAATCTAAAAATGCTTGCTTGTGTATTGTATTTGTACAATGAATTAAAACTTGCATAAGTTTATTGCCTATACTACATTTGAATTGCACTTATGAAATTTAGAAAAGTGGTTAAGTTAAAAATTTTGGTTTGCAAAATAAGTGTATTCGGAGAATGTTGTCTCACAATTATGAACAAAAAAATTATATATGTAGACAAATATAACTCCACCAAGCACTACTTGAACCTCCTGATAAGTCTTCATAAGCATTGTGAGGTTGAGCACCTTGGAAAGAATAGTAAAGTGTCTTGTGCAAACCTTAGTTATTACACCACTTTGTTAAAAAACTTATGTGCATTAAAAGTGTGTGAAAGTAATTTACTTGTGTGTTATTGTGCACTTTACTTTACATGTCTTGTATTTTGATGATTTAAATCAATTGTTAACATTGCCCAAAATACACTTATGTGCACATCATTATCTTCCATAACACTTCTTCTCATGAGTATTGGATTCTAATGCTTTATCTATACTACTCTTTATATAAGAAATGCACAAGATAATCTAGCATGATCTCTACAATGTTTTGGTATTTCTTGAATTTAAAATTAAGTAACATTGTAGTATAATCTCTCTTTGATATGTTCATTTCATGCTTGGTATCTTTATGAAAAACTTTGAGATTTCAAAAAGGTTAAAACATCTTTCAATTTTGAACTAAAACTCATATTTTTACTTATGTTTTTCATGCCTACAAAAAGATGTTTATTATAATCTTCCGCTTGCTTGCAACTCTTATCTTTATATTTGAAATCTCTTATATATGTTATGCTTAAACTTTTCATCATTTCATATATTACAAAAGCTCGATCATGATTTATAACTAGCCTAAAGAATGTCTCCTTACTACCCTCACCCCGCCTTCTTTTGATAATACCAAAAGGGGGAGATTAATTGAAGAAATCTATATAGGAGAAATATAGATAAATAAGGGGAGTAACACATAAATTGCATTTATGTAGGGGGAGCATTAAGATAGGGGGAGTATGCACATTATCATGCATATTATTTACTATAGTTGCACTTTTATCTTGCTTATCTTATCTATAAACACTATTGTTGATTTCTTGCTTAGAGGATTTGTTATTATCAAAAGGGGGAGATTGTTGGACATGTGTGCCACATCCCTTTGTTTGAGAATAACAAATCCCATATTGTATTTGATATTGCTTGTAGTGTGTTTATAGTGTGCAGGAACTATAGGTGCAATACTCCACAGGTTGAAGGCAGCATGAAAACAATTTTTGAAAGCAGCGGTTCCTTAGCGCTACCGCCAGCGCTATCGCTAACGCCAGGCGCTAGCTCAGTTGATTCCGTCTCAGCAGTTTCATCTCAGCTTCTGTCTCAGCGGTTCCTTAGCACTACCGCCAGGTACTAGCTTGAGCTCGTGCAGATCGCCACGCCACTGACAGTTTCGCAACCGCTCCACACGAGCGCTACCGCCAGCGCTATCGCTACCGCCAGTGCTATCGCTACCGCATGCGCTATCTCAAGTTTGTGCACAGAGCAACGCAGCCGACGGTTTCGCAACCGCTCCACACGAACGATACCGCAGGCGCTAAGTACTACCGCAAGCGCTAGCTCCAAGGTTTATAAATTGAAGCCAACTTCGATCATTTTGATCATCCATCCCAGAGAGGTTGCTTGTGCCACAATTCCAGTGTTGTTATGCTGCCGAAGATGGATCTCTCACAAAAAGCTTAAAGGAGAATTCTGGAGGAGGACTACGTCATGCTACATCCGAAGGACGATCGCTTCGACCTCGCTTATACTACAGCGATCCTTCATCCTCAACTCCAGAGATCTCATATAGGGAGTTTTATTATTATTTTCATTATTTCCATTCCATATCTTTTTGTAACCATTTAGAGAAATCACTGTGTGTGCGGTGTCTAAGTCCGTGTGAGGCTTAGGGGAAATCATCACCTTGTGTGTGGTGTTAGATTCTTGTGTGGTCTAGGGTAAATCATCGTCTTGTGTGCGGTGTCAAGTCCTTGTGTGGCTTGGGAGAAAATCGTCGCGTGAGTTGGCGACTAGGTCTTGGGGATTAGATCTAGGGGGTGCTCGAGGCCATATCCGAGTTTGGGTTGGCTAGAGCAGCTTGAGGCCTTATCCGGGGAAGGATAGGCTAAAGCCAACCGGTTCGTGGGGATACGAGTCGGTATAGAAAAGGAAAAATTATTTACATATTTGTCGCCTCCGATTTCAAGCGATATTGAAATCAATTTTTGTAAACACCTTTTCATATAATATAATCATGTCTCTATTTATGTTTACTTGATTTCTCTCATTTGGCGCAATCTTTATTATATTGTGTTATAAGTTTTCAATTCTAAATCTAAATTGTTTATTTCAATCTCGCTCATCATAAAACAATTTAGTAATTATCGTAAAATTATAAAAAGAATTTTTATTCCCTTATTCACCCCCCCCCCCCCTCTAAGGGCGTCGTAAGATCCAACACGATCCAATAATGGCGGTTACACGTCGATGAACGATAATGATGCGCGAGATTGAAATAACCAATTTGGCGCAATCTTTATTATAATGGCGGTAACAAAAATTTTTCAATTTCAAATATTTTATTTGTAGAAGGATTAAAGCATAATTTGATTTCTATTAGTCAATTATGTGATAAGGGTTTAGATGTTTTATTTGAAACTTCTACAAATTTGTGCAAAATTATTAATTCTAAAACAAATGAAATTGTTTTTACCGCACCTAGATGTCATAATGTATATATGATTAAATTTCTTAATTTTTCAAATTCTACTTTAAAATATTTTTTATCACAAAATGATGAATTAGAATTATGGCATAGGCGACTTGGACATACTAGTGCCAAGTTAATTACAAAGCTTTCAAAAGATAAATTAATTAAAGGTTTACCATTGTTAAATGGAAATTTATCTTCTTCACTATGCGTGCCTTGCCAAAAAGGAAAATTTTCAAAATCATCTTTCAAAAGTAAAAATATTATTTCTACCACTAGGCCACTTCAATTAATACATATGGATTTATTTGGGCCAATTGGAATTTCTAGCTTAGGAGGTAGAAAATATACATTTGTATTGATTGATGATTATTCTCGTTTTTGTTGGACTTTATTTCTAACCTCCAAATCCGATGCATTTTCAGAGTTTTCAAAATTGTGTTTGCGTATTTAAAATGAATTTGAGTTAAAAATTAAACGCATACGATCGGATCATGGAGGAGAATTAGAAAATGAAAAGTTTATTTCTTTTTGTACGGAGTTAGGAATTAAACAAGAATTTTCCGCTCCACGCACACCACAGCAAAATGATGTAGTGGAGAGGAAAAATAGAACTCTTCAAGAGTTAGCCCGTACGATGCTATCTGAATTTAAATTACCAAAATCTTTTTGGGCTGAAGCGGTTAGTACGGCATGTTATGTAATTAATAGAGTAATGCTTCGCCCTATTTTAAAATTAACTCCTTATGAATTAATTTTTAGTAAAAAACCAAATGTTTCTTATTTCAAAGTTTTTGGTTGTAAATGTTTTATTTTGAATTCTAAAGATTCCTTAGGAAAATTTGATGAAAAATGTGATGAATGTATTTTTATTGGCTATTCTTCAACTAGTAAAGCTTATAGGATTTTTAATAAAAGAACAAAAATAGTTGAAGAATCTATTCATGTTAGGTTTGATGAGTTTGTTTCATGTGTAGAAAAGAAAATCACAGGAAAAGAAGATGAACCCCTTCCTTCGGTGGAGAATGATGATGAAGAACTTGGAGAAAATGAAGAAGAAAAAGAAGAAGAAAGAGAAGGAGAAAGAGAAGAAGATAGTGAAGAAGAAGAAAGAGAAGAATATGGCCTCCAAGTGAATTGAGATTTTCAAAGGATCATCCAAAGGAGCTTATCATTGGAGATCCGCAAAAAGGGGTTAGTACTCGTTCATCGTTACATGTTTTATTTTCAAACCTTTGCTTTGTCTCTGAAATAGAACCAAAAGATGTTTCCACCGCTTTAAATGATGAATTTTGGTTTTTAGCTATGAATGAAGAACTTAATCAATTTGAACATAATAAGGTTTGGAATCTTGTAGAACGACCCAAAAACTCGTCCTGTAGTTGGAGTTAAGTGGTTTTTTAAAAATAAATTGGATAATGAATCTAGAATTGTTAGAAATAAAGCCAGATTAGTTGCAAAAGGTTATGCACAAATTGAAGGGGTAGATTTTGATGAAACTTTTGCACCCGTAGCAAGATTAGAAGCGGTTAGGATATTTCTTGCATTTGCTTGTTTTAAAAGATTTAAATTATATCAAATGGATGTCAAAACTGCATTTTTAAACGGGTATATAAAAGAAGAGGTTTATGTAGAACAACCCCCTGACTTTATAAATGAGAAATATCCAAATTATGTTTATAAATTAGATAAAGCGCTTTATGGATTAAAACAAGCGCCTCGTGCTTGGTATGATCGATTAACTCAATATTTGTTAAAGCACGATTATAAAATAGGAAGTGCCATTTCTACACTCTTCATTAAGCAAATTGATCATGATTTAGTTATTTTGCAAATTTATGTTGATGATATTATTTTTGGAGTCACTAATGAAGAGTTGTGTAATGAAGTAGTTCAAATTATGAAAAATGAATTTGAAATGAGCATGGTAGGAGAACTTTCATATTTTCTAGGTTTTCAAATTACACAAAAACATGATGGTATTTTTATATGTCAATCCAAATATATTCATGATATGTTAAAAAGATTTGGATTTGAAAATCTTAAGCATGCAAACACTCCTATGAGTGCTTCACTAAAATTAGGAAAAGATGAAAGTGGAGTTTCAATTGACCAAACCCTTTATAGAAGCATGATAGGATCTTTATTATATTTAACCGCATCTAGACCTGATATTATATTTACCGTTTGTTTATGTGCTAGATTTCAGGCTAATCCTAAAGAGTCACATTTAAAAGCGGTGAAACGCATCTTTCGATATCTTATAGGAACATCTAAATTAGGATTATGGTATCCTCATAATGATTCCTTTATTTTACATGGCTTTTCGGATTCAGATTATGCGGGATGTTCTTTAGATAGAAAAAGCACTAGTGGCACTTGTCATTTTATCGGCCCTTCACTTATTTCTTGGTCGAGTAGGAAACAGAATTTTGTTGCCCTCTCTACTACCGAGGCTGAATATATTGCACTAGGTAGTTGTTGTGCCCAAGCTCTTTGGATGTCACAAACATTAGAAGACTTTGGCATGCAACAAAGTAGTGTAGAATTAAAGTGTGATAATAAAAATGCTATAGACTTAACTAATAATCCCGTACTACACAATAGATCTAAGCATATAGATGTCCGACATCATTTTATAAGGGATCATATTAAGAAGGGTAATGTAAAAATAAACTTCATAAGAACGGATTCACAACTAGCGGATATATTCACTAAACCGTTATCGGATTCCCGTTTTTCTATGCTTAGGCTAGAATTGGGAATCCTAGACATTTCACAATGATTCTATCACTATTTATAACCAATAAAATAAAAAAAAAACCATCACAATAGCTATACATTTTTTTAAAAAAAAGGAAGAAAAACTAAATCTTAAACGATCAAAATATACACATTCACCAACATAAATCATGTCCAAATATTATAAATTATTACAGAATTCTAACAAGAGAGTACTTAAAATGTCTCATAAAAGAAGTTCACAAAATTAAGGAGGGATCTGGGCTGGGAAGCTATCGGATGGCGACAGTAGGATGTCGGATGGCGATAGCTCCCAGAAGTCTTTTTCAATCTGAATCCTCCTCATTTCGACTTCCTGCTCCACTACTTTCTGGAAGATCATAATCTGATCTCCCTATCACTGTCATCTTCCGTCGAGCCTGACTAACAGATTGGCGTCGCGGCTCCTCCGTCGGCACTTCCCATTCCGCGGCTTCAGCAGGCGAAGGCTTTAATTTAAGTCCCTTAACAAGGAACTTCATGAACTTCTGCATTCGCGTCCGATCCTTCTTCACCTCTACTTTGTGTTCTTCAAAAGATCTTCTATGCTCTTAAAAATATTCAATGTGTCTATCCAATTTTGTTTAGAAAGAGTCGAATGCCTCCCGCATAGACCCTCCACGTGAAATAGGAGGCTCTCACTACTAGAAAATTGACTTTTAGTGACGAAAATTTTTGTCACTAAAGATTGGATTTTGGTCACTAAAGACAATTAGTGACCAAATCCAGTCCATCACGAGATGGTCACGATAGCCCCGCCACTAAATGTAATTAGTGACCAAAAAGATTTTCGTCACTAATTGTACATATTTAGTGATCAAAATAATTACAGTCACTAAAAAACTGTTTTGGTGACCAAATTGATTCGGTCACTAAATGTAATATCAGTGACCAATTGGTTCGGTCACTAAACGATTTTTGTGACCAAAATAATTCGGTCACTAAATGAAGTTTTGGTGACTGAATGGATTCGGTCACTAAATAAAGTTTTCGTGACCAAATTAATTCAGTCACTACAGTGTACTTTTAGTGACGAAATACCTGGTCACCAAAAGAGAACACTTAACATTTCTTATCACTAAATTCTATTTAATTCCTCAAAAAATATCACATAATTATTTCATTTGCTATTCATTAGAATTCACTTATAGACGGTCAAATACAGAAATAAATTTAATACTCAATCGCAAATAGAAGTTTGTTCAACATAAGTTATTTTATTAATAGGAAAAAAGAGGGTGGGAGATAGCCCAAACCACTCAATACAAAGTAATATTGTTTTCAACAATAATTAAACTATATACATTGAAAAAATATCTATACTGAAGAAAAAGTTCTCAGGCCCGAGGTCTCATGGCCGGCGAAGGTCTTGCACTTGTCCATCATGAGTTGAAGGTTGTAACAGAACGCAACCTTCTTTTTGTATCTCGGCGAGCAACTTCCTGAGGAGCCCTATCCCGTACGACCAACTCCGACCGATCTCCATCCCCTCCCTCCGGCCATCTATAATCTCCATCTGCAACTCATCCACATTAAGACATGCAGCTACATAAAAATAGCATCAACCAATAGTAAATGATAAATACATAGAAATAATTGTAAAATCATCTACTTGATCTAGAGGGAAAAGGAAATGAAAGACCTGTATGTAAGAGAGGTGACCAATATGAGTACTTTAGCCATTCTGTCTCTTGTGGATGTGGGATTGGTGTTTCCTGCTCTAGCATGCAAACCAAGTTATCAATAAAATATTTAAACTACAAAAAAGGGAGATTAATTTATTAATTCAGTGCCTCAATTCCATACATATATTCTCTGGAAATAGTTGATTTGGATCAATACAAGTTCATATAATACACACAGACATATTCTATTTTCTAGGCCGGCACCAGCTGTTCTTTCCACCAGTTCCTGGTGTTGTTGTTGCTAATCATGAGGATATTATTTAATCATAGTCAAATGACAAAAAAGATAGTTTTATTCATTAAGTATTTATTAATGATTTTCTAGTATCAATAATCATATTTCATGACTAGATCACCTAATTATATCATATGAAGTACAAAAATTTCAAAGTACCTCAATCTTCTCCTGGATGAGGACTCTTGAGACATGGTAGGTGTCATCAAGAATTATGGAGTTCTGATGCAGTGCTACTGTCGATTGTGAGATAATGGCAGAAATGGAGTTGGTCGGCATTGTTATCCAGAAGGCTACCGCCGACGACGACTCATCATGCTGTCGCCGGTGAACATGATCAAGTTCTTTTTTGAATCTGATCTCTTTCAATTGATGCCTCTGTTGAGTGAGCTGCATCTGCTTCTCCCATTCCCACCTGATCACATAAATAAAGATATATATATATATATATCTGTGTGTGTGAGTGTGTGTGTGTGTGTGTGACCTGTATCATAAATACCATTGTCTATAATCTATATGGAGCAAGAACTTGATACCAATAGTGCAAAATAATTCACGTGATTGATCAAATTTAGAATTTTGACACTGATATTCATGATGATATATATGGGTTTGAATGATGCCACATGCTTACATTTCTCTACTTTAATCATAAGAACCTATTTTCTTCATAAAATCACGGGCAAGATGAAGTTTGATCTACATGCATGATATTGTTACAGGATAAAAATTAAATAAATCACTTCTCTCAGTATTGAGACATAAATTAGTCTTAGTGTTATGGACCATTTTACATAATGTAACAAAAATGATGCACATAATTAAAAATATGAATTAACAAAAATAAATCAAAACAGGAAGCCATAAACTTGAAGCCCATAATGATCATGTTTCCACCAAAGATGAAGCAAAAAAAAACAATAAATCGCATGATTATGATTTAGCCTTGTTTAGGTATAATACCTCGGGTAAGTCTCGACAAAATTGAATGGAAGATTATGATGATGATTGATTGTTAGACACAACTTCTAAAACTCCTAAGGAACTTTAATGAAGTGCTGCGGAAATTTATGTGCAATTCGATCTAATAGGAAAAGATTGCTTATGTCTACATAGGTTAGCTAAGTTCTAATTATATTTTATAAGACAGAGTGTATAAACATTTCTGAGTTGCTTTATTTAACTGTTTTCTGATGGTTGTGAGGAGTTGGGAGAGCTAGTCATTTACTACTCTTTCATTTAGTTCCTGTCAAAATTAGGTTTACATTGAAGCATCTTAATTAAGAAATTGTTCTGCTTAATTGACTTGATAGGAATACCCAATTTTGATTGATATATTCTGTGGTGGGCATGTTGCATTATTAAGAATATTATTTTATCTACAAATAGAGTCTTTCTGATGATTGTCACTTGACCCAACTAAAATTAAGTTCATTTAAATTAATAGTTACATATGTCGATCTATTCATAGTTGTTTTTCTTGGCAGTAAAGTGAAGATGGAATATATTTACTTTTTTTACATAGCTACTAACATCAATCTTCTCATCTACAAGCAGGTTCTTTGACGGCTGAACTACTAACATAGCTGGGACATCAATCAAGTGGAAGGCGCAACAGAATGGTAAGTGCAGTTTTCGACCAAATTTGGTGTTTATCCTTTTAGTTCCTTTAAATTCTAACTTGTTTTTATTTGGTTACATTTTTTAAGGGTGTTCCTAATGGCACTTCTCATGAAAAGAACGGAAAGAAGTGGTCCCTTGCTGAAGAAAGGCTAGTTTTATTCTCATCATCTTTATTTCAAGTAGTGTGGTAATTCCCTCGCCGCATTTCTGATTCAACTCGGTGGGTCTGCATAAATAACAACTATTGATAAAAAATTAATCCTCTTTATTTCAAGTAGTGTGACCATCTTTATCTTCTCTAGTTGGTAGGATAACATTTAAAAAATTCAAGAATGTTTTTTTAATATTAATTTCAATTAGAGCCCATGATTATGGTGTCGCCTTCCAGTAATTTCACACTGCAGAATTGTGCATAGACTTTGATAATTGCATAAAATGTTTATCGTACTAATAACTATTAATACGACATGTTAATATGACTTTGATAATATGACATGTTACCACTCAAAAACCGGAATTTGAAAACAAAGTTACGAGAGACATAGGTGGTAAGAGGATTTTTTTTTTAATTTACATTAGATGGTTAAAACTAACAAGTTGAACCAAACTGTTTTGTTCAATCTACCATTTCAGATTATTTCGTCTGAATCCAAAACTTGGTAAAACATGAAATTAATTTAGTTTTATCAGTGTTCAAAAATTTGTTAGTCACTATATGTACTCATGGTTACATAAATTTACATTTAAATTTTTTTAAATTGTTCGTATGCATTTATTCTATCTTTTTTTCCACCGTTTGGTTTGGACGAAACGAGGCTGTAGTCAAAATCTTATTTTTTTAACTAAAAAACTATCACAATCTTCTACACCCAGTGTTCTATTGAGGGTGGTGATTGTATACGTTCAAATTTGATTTCTAAGCTTTTGACAGCTTAACTTTAAAATAAGGCAGTGTACATATAATCTGGTTTTGCTGATATTATTTTTGACCGACCTTCAAGTCAACATTTAGGCTCAAAGGAGATACATAGCTTCTATCCACCCCTTCATAAGACAGGAAATGCATCTCTCATGCATATATATTTATATATTAAATTTACCTCTTGATCAATCAGAAATTATGTTTGATGTTAAAGCAGATTCATAGGCCAAAAAATACTCCTAATCATCTCATAAAGAGAGAAATTATGAGGTGGCAAGATTCCAAAAATTTAGATTCCAAAAAATTATTTAGTTTGTTGATCATTAATTGTCGACATGGGTATGGATTGTCGACTATTGCTCGACAATCTACTTTCATCGGACGCTTGCATTTCAAAGTGTTAAATTTTGTTACAGAACTTAATGATTTAGTGTTAATTTTAAATCAATTCCAGTAACCATCATTAAAATATTTATGATGTCTGAAGAAAGTAAGCACACACAAATTACAATTACTCCATACAAATTCATTATCGAAAGCATAGGATGTGATGCATAAGTTTAGGGTACTTACCTAATTTGAATTTGCCAGTGTGCGTTCCGAGTAGAAATTTAAATGCCAACATCATTTTCACCATTTCAGTCAAAGAATCAGGATCTTTATGTCATTGTTTCTACAAAATTAGTTCAGTCATTTGGCAATCAAAACCGAAGTCAATGTATTCAGTAAGTGGGAGTGGATCTATCTACCTGCTTGAAGGAGTTTCACATATACATCACTCTTTCTCTGTACAATGCCGCTGCCGAATGCCAAGAAAATTTTGGTAACCATAATTTTAGGTAAACCTAACAGAAATTCATTATCGAAAGTACATGATGAGATGCATAAGTTGAGGGTACTACCTTAATTGATATATGCACAGTGTAAGTTCCTATAGATTTTTTACAGTAGTTAGAATGTAAAGATCGACAATTTGTTGGTGGTGAAAGAATCGTGAAAGAATGTCGATTGAATCGAATTAGAACACCGGAGGGAAGAGCCCTAACAGGCCGGCCATGTCATCAAATGAAATGCTTAACCTAAAACTTTGAAAGAGAGAAAGTTAGCAATAATACCTCAACTTGAAGAAAAGATCGGGCGCGAGAACGCCGGCGAGAACGCCGGCAAGAAGAGACGCTGGAAGGAGATTGGACGCGAGAACGTCGCTTACCGGAAGGCTTCTGGAAGGGGGAGGTTGGGCGTGAGAACGTCTTCTGTTAGGGCACGAGAATGCCGGCTAGAAGAGGCGCGGAGCGAAATGTTAAGATCGGGAGAGAACTTTGAAGAGGAGATCGTTCATTCGTGCCCTAAGTACTGGAATGTTGGTAATGAAGAGGAGATCGTGCATTCGTGCCCTCAGGATCGATGGCAAGAAGGAGGGAAAGTAAAATTAGAGGCGTTGCCGCGTTGGTCGAAATGTCTATACCGAGGGAATTAAAAAACTGGAAAAAAATATTTAACATATTATTAACAGTGACTATAATATAATTGGTCACTAAAAAAAATCATCAGTTAGGGGTTTCATAATTTATTTGTTGTTCTTTTGTTTTCATTTTTATTGTACAAGAAGAGTGACTCAGATACCGCCGAGACTCAAATAAGAAGCTTTATTTTTGGGGCTACTGAGTTTCTAGAAAAGGTGGCGCTAATCCAGCCGAGTCATTAAGTATAAAAATGTAATTATTTTGTAGCTAAGTTATGAAATATAAATTTTCGCTTAGTAGATGAGGTTCAATTTATAGGTAACAAAAATTTTCAATTTAATCTAGTACTGACTAATATTTTCAATTAAATCTATTTACCCCTTTGATCGAGCGGAGGTTGTCGTCGTCGAGAGGGTTGGTGTTGTCAGATCGAGCGGAGGACGTAGTCAAGAGGGAGAGCGCTCGTCGTCATCGAGAAGGTGTTGGATTGAGCGGAGGTCGTCGAGGGAGTTGAAGGGGGCTCGTCGGCGAGAGGGAACAAAGAGGGCTCGTCGTCGAGAGGCGAAAAATGATGAGCTGAAGGAAATCGCTTAATTAGGGCTAGAACTCGTCTGTGGAAGAGCGGTGCCGAAATGGAATACGCGCGTGATTCAATGAATTTTATGGAGAGATCTCAAATGTTAAATTATAAATTGTCTTTTTTTGTGACACATTATATTTTCGTCACTAAATAGAATTATTTAGTGACGAAATATAACTTGGTCACTAAAAATTAATTTTTAGTGACTAAATACTATTTTGGTCACTAAAAAAATATTTTAGTGACCAAACATTTATTTTAGTCACTAATTAATTGAAAACTATTATTTAGTGACCAACCTCTAATTTCGTCACAAAAAACATATTTTTTGTGACGAAAAATATTTCGTCACAAATATTTCGTCACTAAAAGCCTATTTTCTAGTAGTGTCTCTCATTTCCGTAGTAGGTGGCTTCCGTTGATTTTTCTTACTCTTTATACCCGCCGTTTGATATATATCTGGGACACAATCTCCAACATAAAAGCTTTGATCTATCCATGTGTATTTCTTGAATAGAATATGCTGGATAATCGCACCCAACGGGAGGGTGTGTGCCTTTTTCCACTCAAGATTTTTGAGGCGGAATGTATAACGAATCATAGACAAAAGAAGATCGGTCACATCAAATAATTTGTTCTCCACTATATAATAAGTCACAAGACTAAGTTGAGTCGTAATACTATGAGTATCACCGGACTTCAACATAATCGTGTGCCTTAGTATATCTTGAACAAGACGAGCATCGTTTGTCAATGTCGTCATAGTGGTTATAAGGTTCTTTGTTGAATTTCCATGCAAAGACATGTTCATTAGGGTCCAATCTCTCTAGTCTATAATTTTCCACTATGTCCAAAACATTCTCACTTTCCATTATTCCAAATTCACTTCTTAAATCAATGGGAGTGATCTCCATATATTGGCCTTGAATTTTGGATCTAACTCCTCCATTCAAATCCGTATATGAAGGGTCCTCAAGATGATTATAAAATTCTCGTACTAAATAGGAGGAGAAGATATCTTGGATAATGACCGAAAGTATACCTGCCTCAGCAAGCATATAATAGACACGTTCATGTCGGGGGAGATCAAATTCCACAACTTTTGAAATTCCGATTTGGGCTTTCTCTATGCCCGGATAACTTTGATAAGACGGGTGAGCGTCTCCTGACTCACTCCTTCGCGATCTCCAACTGGAAGACATATCTGCATGAGAGATAAGAAAAATTTTAAAAAAAAGGGGGGGACCTGTCGGATATCTGATACCTCTCTGTCGGATATCCGATAGCTAAAAATTATGCTTCCGAAAAATCATTTCACAAACATTCTTACTCTCACAAATTCACAAATTTTTCACACAGAAAATGTTCTCCAACATCTATATAATTTTGTCAAATCTTTGATGAAAACACTATTCATCATCTTCTACCTATAAAAACAAAGTTCTAATTTTTTTTTATATATCACCATCACAAGATCTAAACCCTCTTTTGAACACCAAAATTTAAAAATGTCTAGATCTCCTAAAATGATTCTTCACAAAAACCAAATGAAAACAAAGAGGAATATCAAAATCAAGATCTACATTTTTTCCTTCTTCACAAAAAAAAACTCCATGAAAACCAAGATCTAAAATGTCTAGATCTACATTTTTTTTCCACAAAACTCAATGAAAACCAAGAGGAATATCAAAATCACAAAACTATTTGAGAAATTCTAAACAAAACTTAAAAAATCCAAATTTCTCACCTTAGATCTGAAGTTTTTCGGCGACCTGGAGCTCTAGATCTCGAAAATTTTCCTAAAACTGAAGTGATGTGTCGGTGGAAAGACGAAACGCGTCTTTTTATCTGTTTGGAGGTATCGGATGGCGATATCCAGGTGTCGGATTTCCGATAGCTCCCAAAAAAAAATTCCATTCTTCACTAACTTTTTCATTACCTGTTTCTATAAATGATCATATGGAAATTTCTTTTTAATCTTGCATAAATGATTCTTCATGTGTTATCTTTCGTACAAATAGCTTAACACTTAATTTTGAGGTTCAATCTTAAGTTATCGTTGTAATGGCACTTTCATATAGGAATTACGAATTGTTTTCGCATGCCTCTAAGTATAAGAAATCTTTTATCTATGACAATGAGCAATCACAAACACTTACTTTGCAATTACATATTAATAAAATTTATTTTATACATACATCATGATTGCTCGAACATAACAAAATACATTTCATAAATGCTACCTTCAACTTTGCTACTTTGCACTTATTCAAATTATACCATTTTTTTTGCATGCAAGTGAATTCGGAGATCCTTTACATATATGAATATTCAAAAAAAAAGGCGAGGCAAATTCAAATGCAAAACATACATTTTGCCAAAAAATTTGCAAGAAATAAAAAAAACGAAAAGGATCCTCCACCAAGCACTACTTAGCCTCCTGATAAGTCTTAATGAGCATTGTGAGGTTAAGCACCTTGGAAAGAATTGTAAAGTGTCTTGTTATGCAAAAACAAAATGGTCCTTTTATATACTTGCAAAGTTTCTATAAGTTCATAAGTTTGGCTTTATGTATATTTATGTTATGTTTAACAATTCCACGATCATGTATATTTTAAATATATTCATATGTATTCTTTCTAAAGTATCACTACTGCACTTCATTGTTATTTATAAAATTTCTTCTTATGAGAATTGGACCGAAATAATTCAATATTCTATATTCTCCTGTGTCTTTCTCTGATAATTGAAATTGAATCTCCTAATGGTTAAGTATATTTGCTTTATACATTATAACACATTACTAGAATGCTTAGCTTAATCTCTAAGGTTTCCTATCACGATATCATATCACTTACAAAGCTTCTGCTAGTGTACTCCAACTTTCACTATACTCTTTCTTATTTTTCTTCCATATATCTATGATACTATTTCCTCGTCTCTATTCATAACTTTTGATAATATCAAAGGGGGAGAAGATAATAAGAAATCATAAGTAATCATTTAAATCACTTAAAATACTTAATTAATTAAGTGAGCATTCATGTAGGGGGAGTTTATATGTAGGGGGAGTTTATATGTCGGGGGAGAATATTTTGGGGAGATCATATCATATTAAGGGGGAGATCATGGAGATCAAAAGTTCACACTTGTACACACATGATATACTTTTCCAAATCTCTATAGGATTTAGTCGATTTCTTTTTATAAGGATTTGTTATTATCAAAAGGGGGAGATTGTTGGAGCATGCGTTCCGCACTCGTCCGGTTTGAGAATAACAAATCCCGAATGTATTTGATCCTATTTTTGATTAATGGTGTGCAGATAATGTAACGCCCCTGATTTTCGTTAATTATTTTACGTACCCTCCGTGACGTAATTTTGGCGTAAGGGCGTTATGTCAGCTCGTCTGGTAGTGTTTCGAGTTTTAGCTTAGTTAAAGCTTGTGATTTAGGTCAAGCGTGCGAGATTTCGCGTCGTTTCGAGTTAAAGTGAAGATTTTGAGTGGATATCAAGATTTTAGCTTCGGAAGGCTTTATCCGGAGTTTGGCTCGTCGGAATTGAATTCTGACTCCGCCGTTGGATTCGTAGCGCCGTTTTTCAGTTAAGGCGCGAATTTTGTGGGAATCCGAGTTGTTCTGGTCGCCCTCGCAGTTTAAGTAATAAGGGAATTAATTAATTAATTAAATATTAAATTAGGTTTTCATATAAATACCTAAAACATCTCCTCCTATTCATCATCTTCTCCCTCGCTCAAAAGTAGCCGCCGAGCGAGAGAGGCGAGTGCGGAGTGTCGGATAGATTCCGGCCGGCGGTTTCTAGGGCTGTGGTGGTCGGAATCGTGATTGGATTGAAGATTTGGAAAGCTCTCGGCGAGATCTTCGTTCTAGCGGTAAGCTTTTCTCGTTTCGTGGAGTTTTGGGAGATTTGGCGGTGACCTAACTCTTCCTTTTGGTCCGAATCGTTCCAGGATTTCGTGCTTGAGTGTTTCCTTAGCCTTCGGAGCGGAGGATCTCGAGTTTTGCAAGGTTAAGGCAAGTGGTTTCTTCCTCTTTCTCTCTTGATTCTTTTGACGATTGGTTTGCTCGTTTTGAGCTCTTGTCATGATGATTAGCAAGAGTTTTGTGTGTTTGGTGTAGTAACTTATGATCTAGAACCTCCCCTTGATTTTCTCCTCTTCAATATTACCCTAGTATCTAGTTTTTCCTTGGAGAAAACCATGAGCTAAATAAATTCCATTTTTCTTGCTGATTCTAGCTTACTCGAGAAATCACTTACCTTATGTCTCGAGAAACTGCTTATTACTCGAGAAATTGCCTGTCTTGTCTCGAGAAATCCTTTCCATGTCTCGAGAAATCCCTTGCTTTGTCTCGAGAATTCCTTGATGTCTCGAGAAATCCCTTGCTTTGTCTCGAGAATTCCTTGATGTCTCGAGAATTCCTTCTGATGTCTCGAGAAATCACCTTTCGTATCTCGAGAGACTGCCTTTTTCTCGAGAATTCAACCTTCTATTTCTCGAGAAGTCCTCAATTTGAGGTGGTTTTTGTGTGGTTTCCGGTGGTGGGAATTCAAAATTTGGACGGTGCTCTGCCCCGCACCCCGCAAGGGCTCTGCCCCTTGACCCCGCTCGCTGATCGGTCAGCGAGACCACCGTCAGGGGCGCTGCCCCTTGGACCCCGTTAAGGGCTCTGCCCCTAAGACCCCACCAGGGGCGCGGCCCCTTGGAACCCCTCCCGGAACGCATGTGATTTCGTTGAGTTCTCGTGTTTGAATCTCGTGTCCCCTCGGGTGTACTTGGATGATTGCCAGTGACCCTTCAGTTCTTCTGATCTCGAATCCCTCTCGTTTGAACCTCTTTTTACTCGTTGTGGTCTGTTAACATTTGAGTCACTCTTATGATTCATATTGATCGATGTGTACTTCGTCTTGACCCTATTTCTTAGGGCCTTCCAGTGATTATCCTTTCGGGCAGCGTCCCGTGTTTAATTAAAATTTAAGTAATAAGAACTACTTCTTTAGCCTTACACAGTAGTTGTGTTTGGGGGACAGTGGGGGAAAATGTTATAGCCTTGCACGGTAGTCGTGTTTGGGTGGTTGGGTCTAGTGGTACCCTCACCTGCTTTTGGGCTTTGGGTAGCGGAGGTAGTTAACCGCTCCCGTATAATTTGAGCTGATCAGTCTCTTTAATTGATGAAACTAAATAAATGAACGTGTTGTTCCTCTTTTGATATTTAGTGCACTTGATACTTGTTGGTTCTTTGTTCAGAGCTCTCTTTCGGTAAATTTGGCTTGGGTTGGTACCCCTTATGCCTTGCTTGTTTTTCTGTTAGTTTCCTGCCACTTGCAATTCCTTGCTGAGGCGTTCTTTGTTTTATTGAATGCCTCAGGTTCAGAGCTGTAACGGCTAGTGGTGTAGCCTGAAGTTCAGAGTTTTAGTAGCTGTTCACCCCGCTGCTGCGAGGTAGTTGTTTTAGTTACTTCTTGTGCTCAGACATTCTAGTTGGTGCCAATGGGTTAGTGTCATGTTGTTGACGCCCATTATGCCCCTTTTTATACTTTATAGATTATTTGCCAGATTATGCCACTACTTTTAGATCTTGTGTATCTTACCCTCTGGGAATGATTTACGCTAGGTGCACTATAGTTATAAAATGGTTTTTTTCTTCATCCTCATTGCATTCTTTCTAACTGAAACCCTTACTTTAAAGTCGCCTAAAGGTATTTTCTACTCTTACAGTACGCCTAGTTATGTGCATATCATTTACCTCATGCTCCGTCGTTTGCATACATGTAGGACTTTAAGTAAATTAAATCAAGTACTTTCCGCTGCAATTATATATACTTTCTCGGTGGACTAGTTGATCCACGAACTGAGAGACACAGTTCTTATCTCAAAACCCCTGATAAATGATTTCAAATGATGACTTATCATATAATCAAGTTTGTTTAGTTAAGTAATAGGTTCCCGCCTGAGCGTCTACAGTTGTCTCCTGTATGACGTGGCATCATGACGTGTATTTTCTCTTACTCTGATATTCTTAAATTCGGAGAAAATGCGGGTTGTGACAGATAACAGGTGCAAGAATAACATATTTTCGATTGGAGCAAAATAATGATTTTCCAGAAATTGGAGCTATCGGATTTCCGATAGCAGTATCGGATTTCCGACAGCGCACGATTTCTTCCATTTTCCGATCTCTACTCGACGGTTTAGAGCTATCGGATTTCCGACAAGAGTAACGAATATCCGACAGCCCACGATCTTCCCGCAACTCTACGACGTGCAGCAGTTACGCAAGCTAACGGATTTCTGATAGTGATATCGGATATCCGACAGCCCACGATCTTCCCGCAACTCTACGACGTGCAGCAGTTACGCAAGCTAACGGATTTCCGATAGTGATATCGGATATCCGACAGCCCATGTCTCAACCACGGCCTCCACTTCGCGTAGAAACTTCGAATTAGTGGGACACGTGGCAGCCTCTGGAGATAACGGATTCTGGCGATACCTAGCTAACGGACGGTGACAGCTCTTTTTTATTAAAAGGTTTCAGAACTTCGTGGATTTCATGTTTTCAGACTTTCAAGCCTTCTTCCTGAGTGTTATCATCCAGAGAGCTCCAGAGAACGAAAATCCTCATCCTTGAAGAAGAAGAGAGAGCGAAGCCGAAGATTGTACACGCGTTCCAAGGAGACTTTCTCAAGGATTCTTCGCTGCTTCGGTCCAGAAATTTTAAAGGGGGTTTTTATTTTGTATTTCATTTGTATTTACATTCATCTTATAATCGTTGTAGAAATCGTCGTCTTGCGTACGACGTCTAAGTCCGTGTGTGGCTTAGGGGAAATCATCACCTTGTGTGTGGTGTTAGATCCTTGTGTGGTCTAGGGTAAATCATCGTCTTGTGTGCGGTGTCAAGTCCTTGTGTGGCTTGGGAGAAAATCGTTGCCGTATGTGCTGCGTCTAGATCAAGATTTGATTTAGGGGGAGGCTAGTGTCTATATCTGGGAGATATAGGCTATAGCCAACCGGTCCTTAGGAGAAAGACCGGTGAAAAGAGACAAGAGATTTTAGTAATTGTAAGCCTTTGATTCCAAGCTTTATTGGAATCATTTCTACTCATTATCTTTGATGAAATAAAATCTTGTTTTTAAATTCATTTATTTGTCTCTATATTCATATATTGTTTCATTTTTACAAAAAATTATCAAAGGTTTAAATTGCCCTTATTCAGCCCCCCTCTAAGTGCGCCACAAGATCGAACAGTTGGCACACTACATTATATGTAACTATGCTTGTATGAAAAGTTACTGTGTGTGAATGTATGTGGCGGATCATCTGGCTCTGCCGGTGACACACTTCAGAAGGTTAGGACAACAACTCTAGGATAACGTCATGGTTGAACGATATCGTGCGCCCTAACATAGTTTGTTGTTTGTGTGGGTGTTAGCCACCTGGAGTTCAACCTGAGCTATGACCCAGTTCCTTGTTTATGCCGCCAGTATGGGCGAAGAATGAGTACGAGCTTGGACAGTCGTACGTAAGGCTACACCAGTCTTATTTAAGCTACGAGCCTACCGCTCGCTAGACTATACCAGTCTTATTTAAGCTACGAGCTAATCGCTCGCTAGACTACACCAGTCTTATTTAAGCTTCAAGTCTACTGCTCGCTAGACTATACCAGTCTTATTTATAACCCGAGCCTACCGCTCGCAGGACTATCCCAGTCCTTCCTTATAACCCGAGCCTACCGCTCGCAGGACTATCACAGTCCTTCCTTATAACCCGAGCCTACCGCTCGCAGGACTATCACAGTCCTTCCTTATAACCCGAGCCTACCGCTCGCAGGACTATCTCAGTCCTTCCTTATAACTCGAGCCTACCGTTCGCAAGTCTATCCCAGTCTTATTTAAGCTACGAGCCTACCGCTCGCTAGACTATACCAGTCTTATTTAAGCTACGAGCCTACCGCTCGCTAGACTATACTAGTCTTTATTTAACTACGAGCTTACCGCTCGCTAGACAACACCAGTCTTATTTAAGCTACGAGCCTACCGCTCGCTAGACTATACCAGTCTTATTTATAACCCGAGCCTACCGCTCGCAGGACTATCTCAGTCCTTCCTTATAACCCGAGCCTACCGCTGGCATGACTATCACAGTCCTTCCTTATAACCCGAGCCTACCGCTCACAGGACTATCACAGTCCTTATTTCATTCCTTCCCAAATTTGGGAGGGAGATTATGTTTCAAGTTCTCCTACTTTACTACTCTTGTCTATTGTTAGTTGATCTTAGAAGCTTGGGGTGAATCCTGGACTTCCCATGGATTACCCGATGAAGGGCTCGCAACGGTACTAGGGAATGTGATGGTGAGTGAAGCCCAAATCCCCCTTTCCAGGATATTTATTTTATTTAGTTGCTACTCATTCTTGTATGCCCATTTGCTCTCTGATTGCTCTAAATCCTAGGTCGGGTTACCATTTGACTCGGACAGACATGTGTCGGTGTTCTATTGAACACCGAACCATGTCATTCCTAGTGATCGACTATTTCCTTGTGTTATCTCTCAATCACAATTTTCACTTCTTGCTAAGTCATCCTTCGCCTTCCCTAATAGGTCCTTGTCAAATTTCTGAATTGCTAGTTTTACTAAACGCACCCCAACTCTACGTTCAATGTTGTTTCCACTGGATGACCTCTAATCATTCATCACAATGCACCCGATGACCCAGGGATCAATGCTTGATTGTATGGGGATCTGGTGGTGTCTAAATCAATTTCTTCTGTTTCTATTATCCGCAGACCAAGGTGGAATCGAACTAGATTTAAACCTTAAGGTGTAACCCTGGTCCTATCTTGTCCTAATAACTTCTAGGTCCTTACCATGGGATCACATTGGGTAATGGTCTAACAACCTCATATTCTAATTTCCATAATTTCCCCGGGGTCATTTAATCGTTATCCCTATTTAAAAAGGAAGGGGTTCAACTAGTGACTTACACCTCACCCATCAATAATTGATCCCTATGAATTCTGATAAGGTCTCAGTACATAATATTGTTCTAAAATATTCAAAGCCTAAGTTTCACATCCTTCCAGGGAGTATTTGTCCATAATTACTATTTAATACAAGTGGTGTGTCAATAAGGTATTACACTACAACTATCATCTATAGGTCACAATTAATTCTGATAAAATTACAGTAGTACAATATTGACCTAAAAACTTCAGTGCCTAAGTTTCATAATATTCCTAGGAGTATTTATCCATAATTACCATTTAATGCAAATGGTGTGCCAATAAGGGTTTACACTACATCTACCATCTACAGGTCACAATAAATTCTGGTAAAATTACAGTAGTACAATATTGACCTAAAAACTTCAGTGCCTAAGTTTCATAATATTCCAAGGAGTATTTATCCATAATTACCATTTAATACAAATAGTGTGCCAATAAGGGTTTACACTACAACTACCATCTACAGGTCACAATAAATTCTGATAAAATTACAGTAGTACAATATTGACCTAAAAACTTCAGTGCCTAAGTTTCATAATATTCCAAGGAGTATTTATCCATAATTATCATTTAATACAAATGGTGTGCCAATAAGAGTTTACACTACATCTACCATCTACAGGTCACAATAAATTCTGATAAAATTATAGTAGTACAATATTGACCTGAAAACTTCAGTGCCTAAGTTTCATAATATTCCAAATAGTATTTATCCATAATTACCATTTAATACAAATGGTGTGCCAATAAGGGTTTGCACTACATCTACCATCTACAGGTCACAATAAATTCTGATAAAATTACAGTAGTATAATATTGACCTGAAAACTTCAGTGCCTAAGTTTTATAATATTCCGAGGAGTATTTATCCATAATTACTATTTAATACAAATTGTGTGCCAATAAGGGTTTACGCTACATCTACCATCTACATGTCACAATAAATTCTGATAAAATTACAGTAGTACAATATTGACCTGAAAACTTCAGTGTCTAAGTTTCATATTATTCCAAGGAGTATTTATTCATAATTACCATTTAATACAAATGGTGTGCCAATAAGGGTTTACACTACAACTACCATCTACAGGTCACAATAAATTCTGATAAAATTACAGTAGCATTATATTCACATAAAAACACTAATTCCAGAATATCAAAATTTTCCAGCAAAGACAAACCCATAATTTCTATTTATCATAAAAGGGGTGACAAATGATTAAAGGGTATTTCAACATGAACAATGTCTCTAAAAATTCTATCAAAAATCCCAGAGATTCATAATTGTATTCCTAATTATCATCCATAGTTTCACAATTTCCTCATGCATATATCTCAGGGAAATCCCAATATTCAAATTTGTGACCTAAGGGTAATTTTGTAATTTCCCAAAGGAAAAACCTCTGAAATTTTCTACAAAACTTTACAGAGGTCCTGCATGTCATAACATTAAATTCTCCAGAGTTCTATAATTTTCCACATGGTATTTGACATGAAAAGTTCATGAATACCAATATGTGACCTAATTCACATTAACCCAAAATATAGGATTTTTGATCCCAAAAATCCTAATATTTCCTGAGGTGGTGTGTTTTGACATAATGAGTGTGTTATGTCATAAAGAAAGTGTGACCAAAATTTCAAAGGCTGACTCCAAGCCATTTGGCCTGAATACACAAAATAGGCTTTTTTGTCTATTGGCACACCATAGCACATTAGGGTGGAGACATGCAAGTAGAAATTACCCTACATGCAGAGGTCCAAATGTTCTCAAAATTTAACCCTAGACTAATGTTGTCTAATTAGACATGACACCCAAATTTAAGGTCATTTGGAGTTCCATAACTCCAAATATTTCATTTATTTGATTTTCCATGTTCTGAATAAAACTATAGCAAAATTTACTCCTAAAATTCTGATTTTGGGTCACAAGCTAGGTTTAGGTCACATGCATGCATGTACCAATTTTCAGCTTCATAAGTCCTATCACTAAAAAGATATGCACATTTAATTTTCTGGTTTTTGTTTTGACCAGCCTCATTAAAATGAGTGATGTGGGTCCTACATTGATCCAAATGATCTGATTTAAATTTCAAATGAAAGTAGACATCAAGGCCTACAATAGTTATCTCAGGCAACCTTTCCGAAAAAGGCCTCTAAGGGCCTTAAAATCAGGCATTAATATCGGCTAAGGAAGGTGACAGTTTTTAATGTTTTAAATAAGAATATTATATAATGAAGTCATTTTGGCCTGCGGTTATCATCAGGATCTAATCCGACGGCGCAGGAGTTGTCTTCCCCGATGAGCCAACGGCCCAGATACATTGCGCCTGGAGCATTTTGCGGGCTATTTTCTGGCGAATCCCGCCGGTTTCCGGCGAAACGCCTAAGCCACCACCACCAGTCGACATAGGGTTGTCGACTGGTGGTGTCCGATTGGGCTGGGGTGGCCGGAGGTGGTCTAGGCCCATTTTTGTTTTTTGGCTAAGAACAATAAAAGTCGGAAATGGTGTCTCACCATTTCCTTGATAATTTTGAAAGAGGATAGATCAGAGTACTAGCACAGGAGGAGGGGGAGAGGAAACTTGCCTGTGGGCGAGCTTGGTGGCGGGTATTGCGGCGGAGGAAGACTTGGTTTCCATTTCTGGCATCCATGGCTACTTGGTACAGCTGAGGTCGAAAGCTCTATCTGGAAGGGGGCTCGACTACTCTGGAGTTCCTGAGGCTGGTGAGAGGGAGAAATGAGTGGGAGTGGGTGTATATGGCTACCTGCCATTAAGGGGGCTCTCGGCCACCCCTTGCCGCCCATTTCAGACAACCAATTTCCCCTCCCCACTGCCCAACACTGAAGGGAATTCATTCCCCAAGCTCAGAGGATGATTGGGGAATGAAGAGGGGGTGCCATTTGGCACTCATCCCCTAATCTCTCCTCTTTTGCCTCCCCTTGTCTTCTTCCCCCATTAAAGCCTTTATAGCTCCTTGTGTAATTTCCACCTCAATTTCAAATTTTCAGATGGCTGGGGGCTGGTTATCATGTGGGCTGCCTTCTTGGGACATGGGGTTGGGTTAAGCCCACTTAACTTGGGTTTGGGGCTCACTTGACCCAAATAGACCAAAAATGGAGATTTTGGGTTTGGGCTTGACTCAAGCTCACCACATCCAATGTGACTGAGCCATATTGATGTCTTAGACCCCATGGGCCTATTCCAAGAGAAATTGAGTCAAAGTGGGGCCAAATGGGGCTTGATTGCACTTATTTGTCTATAGGGGCAATTTGGGTATTTTGATGATTTTGCCCTAATTCCCCCAAATTTGAATGCACACCTTGGCCCATTTAGGCTCATATACTCCCTTTAGGTTTAAGAAGGGTTGTGCTAGGTCAATTTGGTCATCCAACACCTAATTGACCTTATTTTGGGAGGTTTAACCTAATATAGCTCAAAGTTGACTTTTGGTCAATTTGACCAATTTGGTTGACCTCAAGGGTCCCTAGTGGCCTAATCACCTCCTTGGATGGTCATAGGGGTCATGGTGAGGTTAGGTTGGCTTATTGGAGTCTGTTGGTCACCCCTAGGCTAGGCCATCAAGATTTGCTAAATGCACCCCAAAGTGTATTCCTTCCTATCTTATTGAGTTCATGGGGCCTCTTTGGCCCATTTTGTATACTTGAACCATCCTAGGGGAACCTCCATGGCTATGTGTGATGCATAAGATGTTTTAGCCTCTTTTTAGTTCACTTTACATTATGGTGGCCCATGGTGGCTAAGTGCACACCATATGTTTTTCTACTCCTTTCAACTGTCATCACTACAAAAAAACTCTACATTGCCGACGCTTTTATTTACCTTTAGCGACGTTTTTTAAATGTCGCCAATGTTACGGCGACGTTTTTATAAACGTCGCTAAGACGCCGCTGAATCAATCGTCGCCATATACATCCGCGACGCTTGTTAAAAAAACGTGGCCAACATCGGCTGCGCTGTCTCAAAAACGTGGCAAGCTTTAGCCACGTTTTTTATGAAAAAACGTGGCCAGCTGTAGCCACGTTTTTATGAAAACGTGGCCAGCTTTTGCCACGTTTTTTCTGCAAAAACGCGGCCAGCTTTGGCCATGTTTGTACATAAAAGCGTCGCCAATGTTTTTCTTAATAAAAAAAAATTTCACAGTCAATGTTACCACATCCAACTGATCATAAAATTCTCTTTTGCTCCAACAATAACATCTGCTGTAATAATTAAAAACTAATTTACAAGTTAAAAAACAAAATAGATACATTTCTAGGATAAAACCATGATTTACAAAATTTGTGCATATTTTCTTCTTAATAGCTAAAGTAATTGCAACCAAAAAATTGCACAAAAAGTATACAAAATTTTTCATCTTATACTGTCAAACACTTCTTCATATACAAATGTTTACATACAAACTTCCAACAAGCAGTCAATACAAAAAAAATTAAGCAACCTTTCAAACTGATTTCTTCATGGCAGAATCTATTAGATCACCTTCCTCATTTGCACAAATCCCTTTAAGCAACCTTTCAAATTGATCTGCAATATGCTGCAGGAAAAGTGAAGGCATTGAGACTACCGCTTCTACGCATATATACATGCATATAGACAAATATGTGCATATTTATATAAATATCAAATATACATTGCTTGAGATTCCATACCTGAAATCAAATCAAGCTTAACTTTAACATATGCAGAGTCCTTGTACTTGGCATGCCATGAGGCCCTCTGATATATACCAAGTGTTGCTTTGGTTGAATTAATCTTTTGAATGTGCTTCAGTAAAGTAAGAGGATTCATCTTTTGGACATCAAAATTTGAACTTTAACTGTGAAAAAATGCACTTCCAGGTTCAGCTTGCCAAAAAAAGAATGAAAAAACAACATAAAAAATAATAGCAATTTCAAGTAAAAAGTAATTTATCAGTCAAGTCATATTAACCTCAAAATGTGTGAATAAATATATGTATGTATGTATATATATGTAAAAACCTGGGACGAAGAAAGAGTATTTTGTGTGTGTGTGTGTTTAATTGTCTTTTAAATTAACAGATTTGCTTATAATTAACAGCTCTAGTTATAGAAGGAAAGCGTTACTACTCCGAAAGAATGATAATTAATTGAAATAAGAAAATATTTCAGCATGCAGCTCTAATTATTCATGTACCGCTCGTAAAATTTACATCAAATTACATAAAATAGTCCGCCTCTCTCTCTTCTCTCTCTCTCATGTTCTTAGTGTACGTAAGGAAGAAATATAAAGCTAGCTAGTATCGGCATAGAAGTGAAGGATTCATTAATGCAGGTAGTAGTTCCATGGAAAAGTTGTGAGGCAATGAGAGGAAAAGCTGGGGAAAGATTTCCTGGATGCACACTACTGCAGAACTGCAGCTGGCCTGCAGGTAAAAACCAGACAGCACTGTTGATGGAATGAAACCAGACAGCTGGCCTGCGAGGTGCCGTTAATGGAATGAAACCAGACAGCACTGTTGATGTGTCGGCATTACAGTCGAGAGAGATTTAGTCTGGCATTACGTACACCGTTGCCGCAAACATGATTCACTGTGCAATTAGAACCCTAGGAAACCCAAAGGGGGTCAATGGCATCAGAAACTCATATGACTCTGTAATTTGTACCAACATCAAAGTCCAATGAGGGGGAAAAAGCCGATGACTTCTACTTGTAGCAGTGTGGGGTCAACAAATAATTTCTCCCTGGCTATGACATTTGGCTTTTAATCGGCGACATTAGAGCTTCAGCGTGGAATAGAGGAGAATAGCAAATAAGCCTAACTAAATCTGATAATTATCGATATACAATGGATTTCCAAAATAAGAATAGAGTTTATCAATAGTATTCTTACTCTGAAATTATGGTTGACGTCCAAGTAATTTAGACTCAGGTAGAGAACCTGGGAACCGAAGCCACAAGAAGAAAACTCTAGAATGCAAATTTCATCATTTTCTGCTCAAACAGAGGAAATTATTTTAGAGAATACAATTGATAAACTGGTATAATCTTTAGAGAATAAAAATATGTTCAAGTTGTTAAGCCCGCTTTAAAGATCAAGACAGGTGGGACATATAGAAACTGGTATAATCCATCACTGATGTTACAGGATAGCCCAAGTTTGAATTTATTCTTGAAATTAAGTTTGAATTTATTAAAGAACTTCATGTCAGTAAAGACATTTGACCATAAATTTCAATAAGACTTTGACCAAAAACCTAAAGGTCAAACAATAAGTCTTAAGATGTGACGAACACCACTAGTAGAGGTATCATTTCTCCTAAGAGCAAGTCAACTACTAGCATTGATCCACTTAGCCCAAATCCATTGGTTATTAATAGATTCATCTCAAATTTGTTCTGGTGCAGGGTCTTAGTTTTTATTTTGCCTTTTTAGCACAGTTTTAAGAATGTGGATGTCATGAGAATCATGGTCCTGATATTGGTTTCTAACAACTGAAATCTACCAATTAGGGAGAGCAAATGACCCTTCCAAGCCAAGAATTGAATGTGAACCATGTACATGAGAGGCTGTTAATTATTCTGTTTACTCCTACAAACCAGCGACTGAATTTCTTTCTAACATATTTGTTCATTTTAAAATATATATACATTTTTCAAATATACAATAACTGTATAATACACTAATATATCTGTAATGTTGTTTTTAAAAAGATTAATGGAACAAGGTGATCTCTATTAGAATGCTAATTTTATATTACTTTTGGGTCTAAGGGTAGTTTTGACTTTTAGCCTTTTAAGCTATTTATATATCTTGCTGTATCTTTTCTACAATTAATTAGAATTGAGATTACGTTCTGCCCTATGTTCACATGGTATCAGAGCGACTCCTCCGATCCTAGGGTTTTTACTCTGCCGCTTTTAGCTTCGCTCCGCCGCTTTGCTCCGCCGCCGTTTGCTCTACCGCCGGTGTTCTCGGCCGCCGTTTGCTCCGCCGCTGTTTGTCCCGCTGCCGTTTGCTCCGCCACCGGACAGTCCTTTTCTCTGGCAGCATTCTCCGACCAACTCTGCCCATTTCTTTTTCTCTGGCAGCATTCTCCAGTCAGATCTGCCCATCGGCAGTCAGGTAACCTCTGGAAGCATTTGTTGCATTTACTTTTCTAATGAGCACTGAAAGAGATGATTCGCTCCAAGCGATTAGTGCTAGGCTTGATGGAAAAAACTTTGCATACTGGAATTATGTGATGAAGAATTTTCTGAAGGGGAAGAAGTTGTGGGGTTACATCAATGGGGGTAGTCCTAAACCCATAGATGACAAATCTGAGAATTTTGCAGCATTGCTAGATACATGGGAAGCAAACAATTCGAAAATTATTACTTGGATCAACAACTCGGTTGCGCCATCGATCGGGATACAGTTGGCAAAGTTTGAATATGCAAAAGAGGTGTGGGATCACTTGACCAAATTATTTTCTCAGTCGAATTTTGCAAAACGATATCAGTTAGAGTGTGATATTCGTGCGCTTGAGCAAAGAAATATGAGCATTCAGGAATTCTACTCCGCCATGACGGACCTTTGGGATCAGTTGGCCCTCATGGAGTCAAGTGAATTGCGGGCATTTGCACCATATATAGCAAGTCGGGAGGAACAACGTTTGGTGCAATTTTTGATGGCCTTACGGGATGATTTTGAGGGTCTTCGTGGGTCCATTCTTCATCGTAGCCCACTTCCGTCTGTTGACTCTGTTGTTCATGAATTATTAGCTGAGGAAGTTCGTCTCAAGACTCAGTCCGGAAAAGGGGTTCTTACTGACTCAATTCCGTCTGTTTTAGCCGCTCCTCTTCGAGTTCCTACCATCAATCAGAAGCCCTACTCGAGAGTTGGCAGTGATGCTTGCAGCTATTGCAAGGAGAAGGGCCATTGGAAGGCCCAATGTCCTAAGTTGGGTCGTGCTAATACATCCTCTCATGGTCGGTCATCACAGCATCCAGTTCAACCATCTAATTGGAAACCTGAACAGCGTTCTTACATGCCCTCTACTGCAGCCGTTGTTCCACCATCTGATTCATGTGTTCCTGGGCTCTCTTCTCTCTCCACGTCATCAATGACAAATCTTGCGGAGCAATTTCAGAAGTTTCTTATTGCTCAGCCACATGCTGCTATAGCCTCAGGTCAGTCCCTGTCCACACAACCTCTTGCCATGTCCTCAGGTAAATGGGTCCTAGACTCTGGAGCCTCTAATCACATGTCCCCTGACATGTCCTCATTTGTTTCCTTGTGTCCCGCCTCCTCTTTACCTGTTATGACTGCCGATGGTACTCTCTTGCCCCTAACTGGTGTTGGATCTGTTGTCACACCGCACATATCTCTTTCTAGTGTTTATCATATTCCTAACCTCACAATGAATTTGGCGTCTGTTGGTCAGCTTTGTGATGCAGGATGCTCAGTTTTCTTCTCTCCTACCTTTTGCCAGGTGCAGGATCTACAGTCTCAGAAGTTGATTGGGACAGGCCGTAGGCGAGGTGGCTTATACGTTTTGGACAAGCTCAATGTACCAGAAGTTGCTGTTATGAGCGTTGACTTGTCATCTTTTCGTTTGAGTTCATGTTCCTCTAGTTTTTATTTGTGGCATTCTCGTCTTGGTCATGTTTCAGCCTCTCGCCTAATGTTTTTGGTCTCTTCAGGAAAATTAGGAGATTTGAAAACTCATGATATATCTGATTGTAGTGGCTGTAAACTAGCAAAATTTTCAGCTTTACCGTTTAGTACAAGCTTTTCAGTTTCCCTTGCGCCATTTGACTTGATTCATTCTGATGTGTGGGGACCCTCTCCTGTTACTACAAGAGGGGGCTCTCGTTATTATGTATCTTTTATTGATGATTGTACACGTTATTGTTGGGTTTATCTTATGAAACGTCGATCAGACTTCCTTGACATTTATAATACCGTTCGTAGTCTTGTCAAAACTCAACATTCTCGCACCATTAAATGTTTTAGATGTGATTTAGGTGGTGAATATACTTCTCATAAATTTCGTGAGTTGCTTGCTTCTGATGGCACTGTTCATCAGTCCTCTTGTACTGACACTCCTGAACAAAATGGCGTTGCAGAAAGGAAACATCGGCATATTGTTGAAACTGCTCGCTCTCTGTTATTATCTGCATATGTTCCTAGTGATTTTTGGGGAGAAGCTGTTCTTACCGCTGTTAGTTTGATTAATAAAATTCCTTCCTTTCACTGTGCTGGCTTGTCACCTTTTGAAAGATTAAATGGACATGCTCCTGATTACTCTTTCTTAAAGGTGTTTGGTTGCACTTGCTTTGTTCTTCGACCTCATGTAGAACGAACCAAATTATCGCCAAAGTCTGCTATTTGTGTTTTTCTCGGTTATGGTGAGGGGCAAAAAGGATATCGTTGCTTTGACACAGCTACTAAGAAATTATATGTCTCTCGACATGTGGTGTTTCTTGAACACATACCTTTCTTTTCTATTCCTAACAGCACTCATGAATTAACCAAATCTGACATCATCCATCTTGACCCATTCTCTGATGATAATGATAATGTTTCAACCCCTGTCTCTAGTTCTATTGATAGCTCTCCTCCAGAGGTCACCCAAGCACCAGCTGAGACTGTGGACCTGCATTTTCGCCATCCTCCTCGCACTCGTAAGTCCACTCAATTACCTGACTTTGTTTATTCTTGTTATTCGGATTCTTTTACCTCTTTTTTAGCTTCAGTTCACAATCTCTCTGAGCCGTTATCCTATAAAGAGGCTGTTCTTAACCCTCTATGGCAGCAGGCTATGGAAGATGAACTTTCTGCCTTACATAAGACAGATACTTGGAGTTTGGTTCCTTTACCCTCGGGTAAGAGAACTATTGGTTCTCGTTGGGTCTATAAAATCAAAACCAAGTCCAATGGGTCTATTGAGAGGTACAAAGCAAGATTGGTTGCCAAGGGTTTTTCTCAGCAGTATGGTATGGATTATGAGGAGACTTTTGCTCCGGTTGCTAAAATGACTACTGTTCGTACTCTCATTGTCGTTGCGTCTGTTCGTCAGTGGGATATTTCTCAGATGGATGTTAAAAACGCTTTCTTGAATGGAGATCTTCAAGAGGAAGTTTATATGACTCCTCCTCCAGGTGTTTCTCATGCTCCAGGTGAAGTTTGCAAGCTCCAGAAAGCCCTATATGGACTTAAACAAGCCCCTCGTGCTTGGTTTGAGAAATTTTCTAGTGTGATTACTGCCTTTGGTTTTTCTTCAAGTGAGTATGATCCGGCTCTCTTTATCAGGTGCACCTCTATTGGTCGTATTATGCTTTCCTTGTACGTTGATGACATGATTATCACTGGTGATGACGTTAATGGTATTGCTGTGCTGAAGCTTGAATTAGCTCGCTGTTTTGAAATGAAGGATTTGGGTCCCCTACGTTATTTTTTGGGTATTGAAGTAGCCTCCTCTCCAAAAGGTTATCTTCTCTCTCAGTCTAAATACATCGGGGACATTCTTGATCGTGCACGTCTCATTGATACTAAGATTGTTGATACCCCTCTGGAGCTTAATGTTCGGCTTTCACCTTCAGATGGTGTTCCTTTGTCTGATCCTACATTATATCGCACTATTGTTGGTAGCTTGGTTTATCTTACTATTACACGTCCAGATATTGCACATGCTGTCCATGTTGTCAGTCAGTTTGTTAATTCCCCTACCACAATTCATTGGGGTGCAGTTCATCGAATTCTGAGATACTTGAAGGGCACTCAATTTCAAAGTCTTCTATTTTCGTCCTCCTCTTCCTTGGAGCTACGTGCTTACTCTGATGCTGATTGGGCTGGTGACCCGTCTGATCGCAAGTCGGTTACTGGATTCTGTATATTTCTAGGCGACTCTCTCATCTCATGGAAGAGCAAGAAACAAGATGTTGTTGCTGTGTCTTCCACTGAAGCTGAGTACCGTGCTATGGCGTCGACTACTCGTGAGGTGGTTTGGTTGCGGCGACTGCTTAATGATATGGGTGTTCCCTCTCCTCATCCTTCTCCTATGTACTGTGACAATACGAGCGCCATTCAGATTGCTCACAACTCCGTCTTTCATGAGAGGACAAAGCACATCGAAATTGATTGTCATATCACTCGTCATCACCTTCAGCATGGAGCTATCTCGTTGCCGTTTGTTTCTTCCTCTGCTCAGCTTGCTGATCTATTTACAAAGTCTCATCCAATTCAGCGCTTCCGTTTTTTGGTTGGCAAACTCTCCATGCTTCTTGCCGCAGCATCGCGAGTTTGAGGGGGGATATTAGAATGCTATTTTTATATTACTTTTGGGTCTAAGGGTAGTTTTGCCTTTTAGCCTTTTAGGCTATTTATATATCTTGCTGTATCTTTTCTACAATTAATTAGAATTGGGATTACGTTCTGCCCTATGTTCACAATCTCCATGTTTACAAATTACATGCTAATAAGTAGGTAATAATGCAACCAGGGACAATAATTGATCAATCTCTCGCATCTCCTTTGAATTTGTAGTGCCAGACATTTTCGAACGACGTGATAGATCAGGATAAATTTGAATGGCTGTGACGCCAGATCCCATGCTCCGACAACGACCATAGTATTCTGGTCCAAATGTAGACCGAAAAGCAGCCTCATGAATTTCACCAATCGGTGTGTCAAGGGGGACATTGTGACATTTGCTCAGCTATCGCCTTTTCTAAAGCAGCCTAAATATAAACAATTCACTCACATGATGATAATTTAGATAATGTTTGTATGTTCAAATAATTATATCCAAGAAAAAAACATTCTTACTTTTTTTGATACGGCATAATCATCCACCAAACTATTATCTTTCGCTTTGCTTGTACGACTATTTATGTATAATTCAACATGTGTCGGCTCCTTTCCCAATTCAACGGCCTTACAAAAAATATTTAAACATTTTACTATAACGAATATGAATAATAAATTAAAGAGAACATACGACTCAGTTTGGCATACCAATTCTTTCCTCCTATTAGCAAGACTTGTCCTACCTAGAGCATGTGCGCCAATTTGATTACTTCGGCATGTTTTATTCTTTTCACTAATGCTCTATCGCATCCCGATGGTCATAATTATCACAATTCAATATGTAAACAATATAAAAATATAGCAAAATACAAAACTAAAAAACTTAAAATTACCTTCCCCTTTGTTGAGTACCAATATGTAACCATATCAACAAATTCACTTACAGGCATGCTTTTAGGACCACCTCGAGCAATAACAGCCTCAACAAATTCACTTACTTGTGGAAGCATCGTGAAAGCCGGAATTGGAGTTGTCAAATTTGCATTATTACGACTTGGTCGATTAAATCGAGTCTCTATCCCCTCCAGGAATCGCGAACAAAATGTGAGAGTCTCTTCTGCTATATAACCCTCGGCTATTGATCCTTCAGGCTTTGATTTATTTCGCACAAATTTTTTATAATGTCCAAGTTCCCTCTCAATGGGATACATCCATCTATACTGCACTGGTCCACCCAAAATAACCTCTTTAGGAAGATGAACCATAAGATGAATCATTATAGTAAAGAATGAGGGGGGAATATAACTTCAAGCTGACATAATGCCAATATTATTTGATTCTCAGCTTTTACCAAGTCAGAGACTTGAAGTTTTTTGGAACACAATTGTCTGAAAAACCCAGACACTTCCATCAATGGAGTTACTACATGTCTTGGTAACACTGATCGCAACCCAACAGACAAAAAATGTTGCATGATTATATGATTATCATGACTCTTCAAGCCTTGAATCTTACCTTGCTTGAGCTTAACACAACGTGATATGTTGGATGCATATCCATCAGGAACCTTGAGTGATTTAATCATACCCAAAAAAATATCTTTCTCAATCTTGCTCATAGTGAAACATGCTGGAGGAACAATCTCTGTGTCATCATCGTTTTCTTGGAGCCATAATTGTCTTAGAATTTTGAGATCCTTACAGTCTCTTCTAGCACGCACATTATCCTTGGATTTGATGGGGTCATCTAATATTGTGTTTAGGATATTGTCACACACATTCTTTTCTATATGCATTGCATCAAGACAATGTCGCAATAGATTTGTTTTCCAATAAGGCAAATTAAAAAAAAATGCTTTTTTTCTTCCAATACATTGTCGCTCCTCCTGACTTTGTTTCTTTGCCAAATACAACTCGAATATTTTTCATTGCCTCCAATACGTGTCTTCCTTTAAGTGGTTTTGTGCTACCTATACTCATTTCAGGACGACCGAACTTTTTTGTCTTTCGATATGGATGATCAACTGGAAGAAATCCGCGGTGAGATTGATACGATGTTTTCTGACTATGTTTTAGCCAGCATGATTTAGTGTCTAACGCGCATGATGGACATCCAAGTTTTGAATGCGTGTTCCAACCTGATAAATTGTCAAGCCCAGGAAAGTCACTAATAGTCCATAATAACGCAGCGCGCAATTTAAATTTTTTTCCATCTGAAGCATCAAACACTTCTACTCCCTCGACCCATAATTCCATCAACTCTTTTATTAATGGTTGCAGATAAATATCAATGTTATTACCCGCCATTTTTGGACCAGGTATCAAACCTGACATGATTATAGATCTTTTCTTCATACACTCCCAAGGTGGCACATTATACACTACCAACATAATTGGCCATGTGCTATGTGTACTGCTAAGATCCCCAAATGGATTGAAACCATCGGTTGCGAGGCCGAGTCGAATATTTCTAGGATCATTGGAGAACTCCTTGTGATTGCGGTCAAACTCTTTCCATGCCAAACCATCTCTAGGGTGATGCATTAAATTATCATGATTGGGCTCTTTGGCATGTCATTGCATCATCTCAGCAGTATGTTTACAAAGAAATAATCGCTCTAAGCGTTCCTTCAGCGGAAAATATCGAAAAACTTTTTTAGCAATCTTCTTTGTACTAGACATGTCATGTTGTTTACGTTTCTTCAGCATGTGATTAAATTGTTCTTCATTGGTTTCAATCCATCGCGACTTCCCGCACACATAACATGCACTATCATTTTTGTGTATGCCCCAAAATAACGAACAATCATCTTCACAAGCATCAATCTTGATATAATTGTGACCTAACTTTGAACTGATTTTTTTGGCCTCATAATAGCTCGAGGGGATCGTTTCATATCCACCTGGCACCGCACCCTGTAAAACTTTCAACAACATACTAAAATGTGTATTACTCCAATTACCTAGAGTCTTAATATGAAGGAGCTTTAGTAAAAATGATAGTTTTGTGTACTCTTGGCATCCTTCCCACAATGGTTTATTTTCCTCTAAAAGAGTCGTGTATAAATCATTAGCGTTCAGATTAACAGGAGCTTGAGGACAGACAAATGTCTCATCTTCACCATGATGATCATTCATTATTTCTTGTTCATTCACGTTCTCCTCATTTGTCATGTTAGGAATAGTTGCACGCAATAATTCATCCATGGGATCAACAAAGTTGTCATTACTGTAAATTGGGTTTGTAGTAAAAGAAGATATATCATTAGATCGAGCCTCATTACTAGACAGTCGTCCATCATGATAAATCCATTATGTATAGTTTTCCATAATACCGTTCCATACAAGATGTCCCTCAACCTCTTCTCGATCCCACATCTTTATATTTACACATTTTTTGCAAGGACATGGACACTTTTCCCCTATTGGTTTATATGCGTAGAATAGATCTAGCAAATATTTCATGCCTTCTACATAGGTCTTCGAATGACGTGGCTCTCTCATTCATTTTTTGTCCATTGCTAAATTGTTTCTGTGTACCTATACATATAAGTGACAATAATCACAATGTTAGAAATGTCTTGAATTCAAAGATTTCTATGAAGTTAATTAGGTTCATGATCAAAATCTTTATAGAATGCATGACCACAAGTGATATCTCAAAATAAACGTCATGATGTACCCCTAAATAAAACGTTAGAGAAACACCAACATAAAGTCTTGGTTTTTTTTAACAATTATATTTATTGAGTTATGGCATAATTTTCAGTGCCAATTTAGACCGATTCTTAGAGTAGTCATTGTCTTTTGCCATCTAACAAAAGAAAAAAAATCATGGGTGGTTTTTTTGAACAATTATATAATTGATACTGGCACAACAGCCAAACTTAGCAAAAAGGAAAAACAAAGGCCTTTCTATATATGAATAATGTTTGATCTAGACCACTTTAAATATAATCTGGTTTATCAATTCAAGGAATTATACTATACATTTCATGGCTTGGAGCTGAAGAAACAATATAATAATTATACTAAATAATATATATAGACTACATTACATACTATAGCTCTTAGAAACTGTGAGTTAACCTAGTGTGATAATACTCCTAATAGCCTGACATATTCTTGTGGAGCTAACTTTATGAAAAACAAATGTATTTACAATCAGTTGGCATCAAATATATTAGGGGTCTCTTAGGAGAACGGTAGTAGTAAGGAATTGAGTGTGATAAATGGAGAGTTTTGGGCAATTCTGTTGTTCGGATGCAGGATGGAATTGGTTTTGGTTTTGCATACTTTACAACATTAATATAGACATTACAGTACATTAATATAACTAAAACTAAAACTGCACTAAAATTACAACTAAAATTGTACTAAAATCTGCAATTAAATCTGCACTTTAGTATAACTAAATCTACACTTTAATATAACTAAAACTAAATCTGCAACTAAAATTGCAAATCAGATATAAATAAAACTCCAACATAAAACTGAATCTGCAACTAAAACTCCAACAATAAAACCTTGCAAATCAGATATAATACTAAAACTAAAACTTCACTAAAATATGCACTAAATCAAAACTAAAACTGCACTAAAACCCATGGCGTTTATTACCATAGTTTCACGTCACTACCGCTCAAATGCTACAATCATCCCAAACATAACTTAAAGATGATTGCTTAGCAGGTCAGATTTTGAGGCAAGGATTAACTACTCAGAACAAGTGATGTTTTTATATATATCACTGAATTTTAACAACTCAAATAAAAATAAATGTAAAATAATATTTTGATGATAGTTCGGCAAAATATGCAAATAATTGGTTCTTTAAATGAATTTATATATGAAAATACTTGAAGGGTAGTATTGCTTTGTGGTCCTTATACATAATTTATTAATAACTGAATGCAGGAAGAATTTCAGCTCGCTTTGTTTAAGAGCAGGAAAAAGAAAAATCTATTTACTAACAGGGTATGACATTTTTTATATTTTCTTTTCGTCCTGTATAAGTATTCATTGAGAAGTTCTTGGTAATTTCCCATGAACTAAATATTGGAGTCTTAACAGAGATCATTTTTTGCACCAGTTCATTTTGCTTATGCGTTCTTCTTTTTGCTTGCTAGAAGTGTTCCTACTGACCATATTAGTGCAGCCACACTACAATTATCTTAGCTCTAGGAATTTCAAGTACACAAACTATTAATGAAACATGATGTCTGTTATTTGGAAAACACACGAGAAAATCATGAGGTCTAGACCAAATGGCAAGTTTGAATATGTGATTTAAGCCAAAAACCAGCAGATTAAGCTAGAGGAGGAAGAGAAAAACTTGCAGAGAGCGGCCGGCGGCGATGGCACGCAGCGGAAAGTAGGTCGCGGCTGGCGGCGATGGCACGCAACGGAAAGTAGGCCGCGGTCGGCGGCGAGGGCAAGCAGCGGAAAGAAGGCGCGGTCGGCGGCGAGGGCAAGCGGCGGCGAGAAGGTAGCGGTCGGCGGCGAGGGCAAGCACCGAGAATGAAGGAACGAGAAAGTTATTAGGTCAGCGAGGGCACGCAGCGAGAATGTAACTAAGAACTGGATCGGAGAGGGTTTCGAATTAAAATTAAAACTTATAGTATTCAGCGGCGCTTATAATAAAAACGTGGCGAAAGGTAATGTTTTTGGCAACGTTTATAAAAGGAAACGTCGCAAAAACTGCTTATATTTTTTTTTTACTTCCCGCCTATCTTTGTTTGCCGCGGAAAAAGTGAGGGAAATGTATTAGCCACGTTTTTATGTAAAAACGTCGTGGATAATAATTGCAATAGCTACGTTTTTTCAAACGTCGCAAAATAAACGTTGCTGTAAAACACAATTGTTCAGCCCCCCTCTAAGTGCGCCACAAGATCGAACAGTTGGCACACTACATTATATGTAACTATGCTTGTATGAAAAGTTACTGTGTGTGAATGTATGTGGCGGATCATCTGGCTCTGCCGGTGATACACTTCAGAAGGTTAGGACAACAACTCTAGGATAACGTCATGGTTGAACGATATCGTGCGCCCTAACATAGTTTGTTGTTTGTGTGGGTGTTAGCCACCTGGAGTTCAACCTGAGCTATGACCCAGTTCCTTGTTTATGCCGCCAGTATGGGCGAAGAATGAGTACGAGCTTGGACAGTCGTACGTAAGGCTACACCAGTCTTATTTAAGCTACGAGCCTACCGCTCGCTAGACTATACCAGTCTTATTTAAGCTACGAGCTAATCGCTCGCTAGACTACACCAGTTTTATTTAAGCTTCAAGCCTACTGCTCGCTAGACTATACCAGTCTTATTTATAATCCGAGCCTACCGCTCGCAGGACTATCTCAGTCCTTCCTTATAACCCGAGCCTACCGCTCGCAGGACTATCACAGTCCTTCCTTATAACCCGAGCCTACCGCTCGCAGGACTATCACAGTCCTTCCTTATAACCCGAGCCTACCGCTCGCAGGACTATCTCAGTCCTTCCTTATAACTCGAGCCTACCGTTCGCAAGTCTATCTCAGTCTTATTTAAGCTACGAGTCTACCACTCGCTAGACTATACCAGTCTTATTTAAGCTACGAGCCTACCGCTCGCTAGACTATACTAGTCTTTATTTAACTACGAGCTTACCGCTCGCTAGACAACACCAGTCTTATTTAAGCTACGAGCCTACCGCTCGCTAGACTATACCAGTCTTATTTATAACCCGAGCCTACCGCTCGCAGGACTATCTCAGTCCTTCCTTATAACCCGAGCCTACCGCTGGCATGACTATCACAGTCCTTCCTTATAACCCGAGCCTACCGCTCACAGGACTATCACAGTCCTTATTTCATTCCTTCCCAAATTTGGGAGGGAGATTATGTTTCAAGTTCTCCTACTTTACTACTCTTGTCTATTGTTAGTTGATCTTAGAAGCTTGGGGTGAATCCTGGACTTCCCATGGATTACCCGATGAAGGGCTCGCAACGGTACTAGGGAATGTGATGGTGAGTGAAGCCCAAATCCCCCTTTCCAGGATATTTATTTTATTTAGTTGCTACTCATTCTTGTATGCCCATTTGCTCTCTGATTGCTCTAAATCCTAGGTCGGGTTACCATTTGACTCGGACAGACATGTGTCGGTGTTCTATTGAACACCGAACCATGTCATTCCTAGTGATCGACTATTTCCTTGTGTTATCTCTCAATCACAATTTTCACTTCTTGCTAAGTCATCCTTCGCCTTCCCTAATAGGTCCTTGTCAAATTTTTGAATTGCTAGTTTTACTAAACGCACCCCAACTCTACGTTCAATGTTGTTTCCACTGGATGACCTCTAATCATTCATCACAATGCACCCGATGACCCAGGGATCAATGCTTGATTGTATGGGGATCTGGTGGTGTCTAAATCAATTTCTTCTGTTTCTATTATCCGCAGACCAAGGTGGAATCGAACTAGATTTAAACCTTAAGGTGTAACCCTGGTCCTATCTTGTCCTAATAACTTCTAGGTCCTTACCATGGGATCACATTGGGTAATGGTCTAACAACCTCATATTCTAATTTCCATAATTTCCTCGGGGTCATTTAATCGTTATCCCTATTTAAAAAGGAAGGGGTTCAACTAGTGACTTACACCTCACCCATCAATAATTGATCCCTATGAATTCTGATAAGGTCTCAGTACATAATATTGTTCTAAAATATTCAAAGCCTAAGTTTCACATCCTTCCAGGGAGTATTTGTCCATAATTACTATTTAATACAAGTGGTGTGTCAATAAGGTATTACACTACAACTATCATCTATAGGTCACAATTAATTCTGATAAAATTACAGTAGTACAATATTGACCTAAAAACTTCAGTGCCTAAGTTTCATAATATTCCTAGGAGTATTTATCCATAATTACCATTTAATGCAAATGGTGTGCCAATAAGGGTTTACACTACATCTACCATCTACAGGTCACAATAAATTCTGGTAAAATTACAGTAGTACAATATTGACCTAAAAACTTCAGTGCCTAAGTTTCATAATATTCCAAGGAGTATTTATCCATAATTACCATTTAATACAAATAGTGTGCCAATAAGGGTTTACACTACAACTACCATCTACAGGTCACAATAAATTCTGATAAAATTACAGTAGTACAATATTGACCTAAAAACTTCAGTGCCTAAGTTTCATAATATTCCAAGGAGTATTTATCCATAATTACCATTTAATACAAATGGTGTGCCAATAAGAGTTTACACTACATCTACCATCTACAGGTCACAATAAATTCTGATAAAATTATAGTAGTACAATATTGACCTGAAAACTTCAGTGCCTAAGTTTCATAATATTCCAAATAGTATTTATCCATAATTACCATTTAATACAAATGGTGTGTCAATAAGGGTTTGCACTACATCTACCATCTACAGGTCACAATAAATTCTGATAAAATTACAGTAGTATAATATTGACCTGAAAACTTCAGTGCCTAAGTTTTATAATATTCCGAGGAGTATTTATCCATAATTACTATTTAATACAAATGGTGTGCCAATAAGGGTTTACGCTACATCTACCATCTACATGTCACAATAAATTCTGATAAAATTACAGTAGTACAATATTGACCTGAAAACTTCAGTGTCTAAGTTTCATATTATTCCAAGGAGTATTTATTCATAATTACCATTTAATACAAATGGTGTGCCAATAAGGGTTTACACTACAACTACCATCTACAGGTCACAATAAATTCTGATAAAATTACAGTAGCATTATATTCACATAAAAACACTAATTCCAGAATATCAAAATTTTCCAGCAAAGACAAACCCATAATTTCTATTTATCATAAAAGGGGTGACAAATGATTAAAGGGTATTTCAACATGAACAATGTCTCTAAAAATTCTATCAAAAATCCCAGAGATTCATAATTGTATTCCTAATTATCATCCATAGTTTCACAATTTCCTCATGCATATATCTCAGGGAAATCCCAATATTCAAATTTGTGACCTAAGGGTAATTTTGTAATTTCCCAAAGGAAAAACCTCTGAAATTTTCTACAAAACTTTACAGAGGTCCTGCATGTCATAACATTAAATTCTCCAGAGTTCTATAATTTTCCACATGGTATTTGACATGAAAAGTTCATGAATACCAATATGTGACCTAATTCACATTAACCCAAAATATAGGATTTTTGATCCCAAAAATCCTAATATTTCCTGAGGTGGTGTGTTTTGACATAATGAGTGTGTTATGTCATAAAGAAAGTGTGACCAAAATTTCAAAGGCTGACTCCAAGCCATTTGGCCTGAATACACAAAATAGGCTTTTTTTGTCTATTGGCACACCATAGCACATTAGGGTGGAGACATGCAAGTAGAAATTACCCTACATGCAGAGGTCCAAATGTTCTCAAAATTTAACCCTAGACTAATGTTGTCTAATTAGACATGACACCCAAATTTAAGGTCATTTGGAGTTCCATAACTCCAAATATTTCATTTATTTGATTTTCCATGTTCTGAATAAAACTATAGCAAAATTTACTCCTAAAATTCTGATTTTGGGTCACAAGCTAGGTTTAGGTCACATGCATGCATGTACCAATTTTCAGCTTCATAAGTCCTATCACTAAAAAGATATGCACATTTAATTTTCTGGTTTTTGTTTTGACCAGCCTCATTAAAATGAGTGATGTGGGTCCTACATTGATCCAAATGATCTGATTTAAATTTCAAATGAAAGTAGACATCAATGCCTACAATAGTTATCTCAGGCAACCTTTCCGAAAAAGGCCTCTAAGGGCCTTAAAATCAGGCATTAATATCGGCTAAGGAAGGTGACAGTTTTTAATGTTTTAAATAAGAATATTATATAATGAAGTCATTTTGGCCTGCGGTTATCATCAGGATCTAATCCGACGGCGTAGGAGTTGTCTTCCCCGATGAGCCAACGGCCCAGATACATTGCGCCTGGAGCATTTTGCGGGCTATTTTCTGGCGAATCCCGCCGGTTTCCGGCGAAACGCCTAAGCCACCACCACCAGTCGACATAGGGTTGTCGACTGGTGGTGTCCGATTGGGCTGGGGTGGCCGGAGGTGGTCTAGGCCCATTTTTGTTTTTTGGCTAAGAACAATAAAAGTCGGAAATGGTGGCTCACCATTTCCTTGATAATTTTGAAAGAGGATAGATCAGAGTACTAGCACAGGAGGAGGGGGAGAGGAAACTTGCATGTGGGCGAGCTTGGTGGCGGGTATTGCGGCGGAGGAAGACTTGGTTTCCATTTCTGGCATCCATGGCTACTTGGTACAGCTGAGGTCGAAAGCTCTATCTGGAAGGGGGCTCGACTACTCTGGAGTTCCTGAGGCTGGTGAGAGGGAGAAATGAGTGGGAGTGGGTGTATATGGCTACCTGCCATTAAGGGGGCTCTCGGCCACCCCTTGCCGCCCATTTCAGACAACCAATTTCCCCTCCCCACTGCCCAACACTGAAGGGAATTCATTCCCCAAGCTCAGAGGATGATTGGGGAATGAAGAGGGGGTGCCATTTGGCACTCATCCCCTAATCTCTCCTCTTTTGCCTCCCCTTGTCTTCTTCCCCCATTAAAGCCTTTATAGCTCCTTGTGTAATTTCCACCTCAATTTCAAATTTTCAGATGGCTGGGGGCTGGTTATCATGTGGGCTGCCTTCTTGGGACATGGGGTTGGGTTAAGCCCACTTAACTTGGGTTTGGGGCTCACTTGACCCAAATAGACCAAAAATGGAGATTTTGGGTTTGGGCTTGACTCAAGCTCACCACATCCAATGTGACTGAGCCATATTGATGTCTTAGACCCCATGGGCCTATTCCAAGAGAAATTGAGTCAAAGTGGGGCCAAATGGGGCTTGATTGCACTTATTTGTCTATAGGGGCAATTTGGGTATTTTGATGATTTTGCCCTAATTCCCCCAAATTTGAATGCACACCTTGGCCCATTTAGGCTCATATACTCCCTTTAGGTTTAAGAAGGGTTGTGCTAGGTCAATTTGGTCATCCAGCACCTAATTGACCTTATTTTGGGAGGTTTAACCTAATATAGCTCAAAGTTGACTTTTGGTCAATTTAACCAATTTGGTTGACCTCAAGGGTCCCTAGTGGCCTAATCACCTCCTTGGATGGTCATAGGGGTCATGGTGAGGTTAGGTTGGCTTATTGGAGTCTGTTGGTCACCCCTAGGCTAGGCCATCAAGATTTGCTAAATGCACCCCAAAGTGTATTCCTTCCTATCTTATTGAGTTCATGGGGCCTCTTTGGCCCATTTTGTATACTTGAACCATCCTAGGGGAACCTCCATGGCTATGTGTGATGCATAAGATGTTTTAGCCTCTTTTTAGTTCACTTTACATTAGGGTGGCCCATGGTGGCTAAGTGCACACCATATGTTTTTCTACTCCTTTCAACTGTCATTCTAGTGCCCAATGTCACTTATCCTATTTTTGTCATGACTTGTCATGACAAAAATTATCCTTTGGGGCCTAGCAGTTTGGGGGATGTTACACAAATAAGTGATCTCAGTTGTTAGTATGCACTTGATTACGATCGAGTGCTTACATCTCGACACTATGTGGTTGTTAAATTTATGTCGACATAGATTTATGTGCACTTGTTATGATGATGATGATGTGTAGTGTATAGTTGGGTGTTTTTCTTACTACTAGCATTACTTCTTTTAGATGATAACTCTTTCTTATTGTTAGTAGATATCATCATTGGGTGCGTGAGTGTGGACACCGCTAGGTTCGAAACAGTAGGTTAAATCATTGTTCAATATATATATATATATATATATATATATGTGTGTGTGTGTGTGTGTGTGTGTGTGTGTCGGAAACCACGGTTCAAGAGGAGTCAGAGCGATTGGATGTAGCTTGCGCTTACTTCTCCTGAGTTGGAACGCTAGACCGGTCGCTCAGAGCAAAGAACCTCACTCACAAGGTAACTAGAAACAAACCCCGCGAGCAGCAGTGAGGAGGTCCCGCCACAAATCCGAAAGATTAAAGAGAGCTTCCTCTCCTAAGCCAATACTGAGTCGGGCGCCCTAGAGGGCACTTAAGCGCACCAGACTGTCAATCCTAAAACCTGGGTGAACAAAGTGCTGGAGCTCTCGCCAACCAGAACCAGCCAAAAGAGTGGAGAAGCCAAAAAAATGTCCTCTCCAAAGGTGCCCTTGTGGGTCTATTTATAGTTTTCTAAAAATGGTCTGTGGATAGCGGAATCCTGCCTTTTGATATTACTAAATACAACCCAAATTGGTCTGCTAACAACAGAATCCCGTTGTTTGGTAAGGCTAATTGTAGGCCAAAATGAGATCCCCTAGAAAAATAGGCTACCCCCTAAGGGCGTCACTACAAGAAAATTGATCTTTAGTGACCAAAATTTAGTGACGAAATATTTCGTCACAAAAAGCGTGACTTTAGTGACAAAATATATTTCAGTTACTAAAGACACATTTAGTGACAAAATAAATTTCGGTCACTAAAGACACAATTTTAGTGATGAAATATACGCTTAGTCACTAAAACCACGTCTTTAGTGACGCAATATAAGTTCAGTCACTATTATTAATATTTAGTGAGAAAATAATTTGGTCACTAGTTAATAATCAGGATTTTTCCTCCTAAATTTAAAATAATTTTACAATAAAATCATTAAACATATTAGAAAATTTAATTAATTTTGACTAGGTCACTAATATAAACACCTAAATTTTTTTATCACTAAGTCATTCTCTCAATGTTAAAATAAATTTTAATTAATAATAGGACTTATGTAATCATGAAAAATTCTATCTTAAATTGGCTTGGTGGGGAAATTATCCCTTCTCTACAGGAATAATTGCTCATTTTCCTATTCATGTCCATTCTTTTAATTGCTTCTTTACTTTCTGTAACATATAGTAAATTAGTAAATTCAGATTATGTCTCTGAAGACTGCAGCTAAATTCTATGTCATTTTATTTACTCACTATGATCCACACCTTCCATGCTATTTTCCAGGTCCAATTGTCTCATGATTAAGTAAACAAACCCCCTTTCAGTTCTGAATGTATTAATAGGTTCATTAATTTGTTGCTGAAAGCTAATTAATCCATATTTCTGAATTAATAGATTGGTTATTCCATGAATTAAGATTTTTCCCTAGTATTAACTCAAACAACACAAAGTGCATGATTATCTGCAATCCTATTTTTTGTTATTGATTTAATGTTCATAATGCTATCACACCAAGTCATCTCTTAGTTTTCAATCAGTACTCACAAGCAATTATTAGTTTAACTATTATGTCATGTTCAGTGTTCAGTCTTTTTATATGAACATCTTTGTTTAACATATTCTTTAGTTTATGTGTTGTTTGGCAAACACTTGTTCGTATGTTGTAATAATTTTGGATGTTTCTAGAAAGATTTTTAAATATTGCTTGCATTTTTATAGCGCAAGTTGTTTGAGATTTACAAGTATTTGCTCTACCACATATCACTTTGAAGCCTCTTGGTCTAAGTTTTCCGTGTTTTACAAATATCAACATTGTTGGAATCCGGATACCAGTCCAATTATGTTCGAGACTTGGGTAGCTTGAGTTACTTCTCTCTTCGTCAAATCTCTAGGTCTAAGTATTTCGAGCTGAGAACTGGCCCTCATGGTTGGTAGATGGTTGCCTGAAAATGGACCCACTGGCTGCAGCGAGGAGGTCCCGCCACTAACCCGGAAATCTCACTCGATTTCCCCTCCCAAAAACCAGAGGCCGAGCCTGTCTCAGACAGCACAAGGAAGAAAACACAGGCTCTCAAAGGGGGTGGATCTGTGCTGATCTGAGACATAATGAGTCTTATTTATAGGGAAACACTTCCCCGGGGCAAAATGGTCTAGATGGCGTGCAGATAGCGTCCTCCGCCTTAACCAAATTGCTAAATGCAGACTCAAATGGTCTGCGAACAGCTCCTCGCGCCTTTTCGAAGATACTAACCGCAGCCCTTGCTGGTCTGCGGATAGCGAAGGGGGACTGATGAGTCGGGTTGACCCGTACACACCTCGCTCCCTCCTTGAGCGAGTGCGGCTGAGGCAACTGAGACGCGTCTGACTCGCCTCGCCCTAGGCGAGGAGGAGCTTCGTCGCCGAGGCGGGATGTTTAAGTCGTCGAGAGGAATCACGCTTATGCGCGGTGATGTCGATAAGAGACTACGGCAGGGAGGGGCGTACTCGCTTCACCTGCCTTGAGCGGGTAAGACCGTCATTGGTCTACTCGCCAAGAAATGCTGATCTACTCGCCGAGCACCTACTGGTCTACTCGCCGAATACGGGTTGTACATAATCCTTGTTCTTTGCGAGCTCGCTAAAGGTCGGAAAGAAGAGTCCAACCCCTTATTCGGCAGGACTGCGCGCTGACTGGGCCCTCCTCTATAAATAGAACGGGGGTACGCTGTGGTTTTCTCATGCCGAGATGACTTCTGGAGGGAGTTCTTCTCGGGCCGACAACCGGATACCTGCTGGCGACGAGCCCGAGGCGGCTGAGGTCCTAAGTATCCTTGGCGAGTTCTTGACACCTTGTCTTCCGGGTTCTGCGAGAAAGAAGAAGCACAAGAGGAGGAAGGTTGATCCCGACCTCCGCGAGAGATCCTCCACGGATCCCGAATCCACTGCGCGGGATAGATCCCAGCCGAAGAAGCTAACTGCCTCGCCCATCCAAGAAGAGACCAACCTCGACTTGGTTCAGCGACTCGGTGAGGGCACGATTGAAATCACGACCAGAGGGGTCGGCGGCGCGGGACAACCTCCTAGCGACACGGGGATTCTGCCTTCCTCTTCCACTCGTCTCGCTGAGGAGCCAGGTAGGGTTATTGAACCACTTTGTCTTGTCTTCTTGCCTACTTGACTCAGACCGGTTGTATGATCCTTCACACTCCGCATCACCTTCCAACCGTCTTCTCCCGTCTATACGTCCTGGCGAGGAGCCATCCAAAGGTCTCGCGACGGCGTCTTCCACGGTTCCGGGGCGTGTAGGAGTGGCCCCAATCCCGCATTCTAAGCCCACCTCTGGGGGGAGGTCTATAACAATAAGTCTTAGGCCTGGGGGGATGGGTGTGGTCCTTCGTTGGTCCGCCTCCGCCGGGATACCTCGGGTTGATCCGTCGCGGCTTCCAGGTGAAGGTGGCGCCCTTATAAGTACTCACCCCGCTCCCGCAGGTATTCGCCTCGCTTAATCATCTCTTCTTTATTTTTGCCCTTTGCCTCCGCCGCCTGACCTCTTCCTTTCAGGTAGTCATATGTCCGCCTCCTCGAGTCACCAGCCATCCATGGAGTCTTTACTGGGGTCGCCGCCGCCTGCGGCGTCCACCCCCATGAGGGAATTTCTCGCGGACCCTCCTGGTTTTAATGAGGAGTCGTGGGCTCACCTGATAGTTGTCCTCCGAGACCACGATTCTTTTTGATGGCCATGCCACCCGCCGAGGTGAACGCACAGCTGGTCGACCTTGGAGACCGCCTCGCCGAAGTGGAGAAGTTCCAACAACATCTGCAGGGCGAGGACGGCATGTTTGATCGGGTAACCAATATGGAGGCGAGGTTGTACGAGGTGGAGACTCGCCAGAAGGCCGCAGAGGACGACCTCCACCAGTTTGCGCATGTGGCAGGCACCGTGGGGGAGGCCTCCCTTTTGGAGGAACACATCAGGCGAGGCGAGGACCACATTCGTCAGAGCGAAGAGAGCCTGGAGAGGGCTCGCAAAGACCTGCGTGTGGCCCGAGGCATCACCTAGAGGGCTCGCCATCCTCAGCGCACGCGTCGCCGAGGTCGCGGTCCGGTGTATCGCGGTTGAGGCCTTAGGGGTAGTCCTCGTCTTTTGATCTTTTGTGAGCCTGTCAGGTAGTCTCTTGCGACCACCGAGTCTTTGTAATCTTCAGGCGCCATTTTTGTATTTCTCTCCTGTATTCGCGCTATGCGCTTATAGAATATTACCATACCTCTTTTGTTTGCGTTGTACGCTTCTTTTAGTCATCTGACTCTTTACATATGTATGTATATATGCCTTTTACTTGCTTGCTCACTCTTGAGATGTTTATCCGCTTAGGGCCTACTCGCTTCGCCGACTAATCTACTCGCGCGCGTCTAGGTTGGGTGGTGGGGGCTATAAATATGGGATCCCTCGGGGGGAAGGGGTACGCTTTCTAGGCCTCTCAAATACCCCCTCTTCCTTCGAACCCTCTTCGCAGACCCTCTCATGCTCACTGTCGAGAATGGTGAGGAACCTTCTGAGGAGGGGAGCATTTTCTGTGTGCGTAACTTCAAGGCGCACAATTTCCCGTCCTCGCAGACCCTGGGTGAGGAGTTAGTAGACGTGGAAATTCGCTACCCGCCGTCAGGATACACTGCGAGGCGACCAGTACCCGGCGAGTTCCTCAACTCGCACTACAGTGGGGAACTCGCCTCCCCCCTAGCTCATTTCCATGTGGGTTTGAGGCTGCCCTTGTGGCCTGAGGTGCACCAGGTTCTCTGATACTTCGGGATGATCCCCGCGCAGGTCAATCGCAATGTGATACCGGTCCAGGAGTGAGGATCAACTGGAGGTGTAGAAGAGTCGACACCCTCCAGGAGTGAGGCTCAACTAGAGGTGGAGAAGAGTCGACATCCTCCAGGAGCGAGGCTCAACTGGGGGTGGAGGAGATTCGACAACGTCCAGGAACTGGCTCAACTGGAGGTGGAGCAGAGTCGACACCCTCTAGGAGCGAGGCTCAATTGGAGGTGGAGAAGAGTCGACACCCTCCAGGAGCGAGGCTCAACTGGAGGTGGAGAAGAGTCGACACCCTCCAGGAGCTAGGCTCAACTGGAGGTGGAGAAGAGTAGACTCCCTCCAGGAGCGAGGCTCAACTAGAGGTGGAGGAGAGTCGACATTGTCGAGGAGCGAGGCTCAACTGTAAGTGGAGCAGAGTCGACACCCTCTAGGAGCGAGGCTCAACTGGAGGTGGAGAAGAGTCGACACCCTCCAGGAGTGAGGCTCAACTGGAGGTGGAGAAGAGTCGACACCTTCCAGGAGCAAGGCTCAACTGGAGGTGGAGAATAGTCGACACCCTCCAGGAGCGAGGCTCAACTGGAGGTGGAGAAGAGTCGACACCCTCCGGGAGCAAGGCTCAACTGGAGGTGGAGAAGAGTCGACTCCCTCCAGGAGTGAGGCTCAACTGGAGCTGTAGAAGAGTTGACACCTTCCAGGAGTGAGGCTCAACTGAAGGTGGAGAAGATTCGACACCGTCCAGGAGCGAGGCTCAACTGGAGGTGGAGCAGAGTCGACACCCTCCAGGAGCGAGGCTCAACTGGAGGTGGAGAAGAGTCGACACCCTCCAGGAGCGAGGCTCAACTAGAGGTGGAGAAGATTCAACACCTTCCAGGAGCGAGGCTCAACTGGAGGTGGAGAAGAGTCGACACCCTCCAGGAGCGAGGCTCAACTGGAGGTGGAGAAGAGTCGGCACCCTCCAGGAGCGAGGCTCAACTGGAGGTGGAGAAGAGTCAACACCCTTAGGGAGCGAGGCTCAATTGGAGGTGGAGAAGATTCGACACCTTCTAGGAGCGAGGCTCAACTGGAGGTGGAGAAGAGTCGACACCCTCCAGGAGTGAGGCTCAACTGGAGGTGGAGAAGAGTCGACACCCTCCAGAAGCGAAGCTCAACTGGAGGTGGAGAAGAGCCGACACCCTACAGGAGCGAGGCTCAACTGGAGGTGGATAGGAGTCGACACCCTCCAGGAGTGAGGCTCAACTGGAGGTGGAGAAGAGTCGACACCCTCCAGAAGTGAGGCTCAACTAGAGGTGGAGAAGATTCGACAACTTCCTGGAGCGAGGTTTAATTGCAGGTGGAGAAGAGTTGACTCCCTCCAAGAGCGAGGCTCAACTGGAGGTGGAGGAGAGTCGACACCGTCCAGGAGAGAGGCTTAATTGGAGGTGGAGCAGAGTCGACACCCTCCAGGAGCGAGGCTCAACTGGAGGTGGAGAAGAGTCGACACCCTCTAGGAGGGAGGTTCAACTGAAGGTGGAGAAGAGTCGACACCCTCTAGGAGCGAGGCTCAACTGGAGGTGGAGAAGATTCGACACCGTCCAGGAGCGAGGCTCAACTGGAGGTTGAGAAAAGTCGACACCCTCTAGGAGCGAGGCTCAACTGGAGATGGAGAAGAGTCGACACGCTCCAGGAGTGAGGCTCAACTGGAGGTGGAGAAGAGTCGACACCCTCCAGGTGCGAGGCTCAACTGGAGGTGGAGAAGAGTCGACACCCTCAAGGAGAGAGGTTCAACTGGAGGTGGAGAAGATTCGACACCTTCCAGGAGCGAGGCTTAATTGGAGGTGGAGAAGAGTTGGCACCTCCCATGCCATTTGCTAGATAAGCGAGCTCAACTGGGGGAGGTGCCAAACATTTTAGGCTTTTAGCGTCGACTAGGTGGCAACTCTCTACTCGAGGACATTCAGCTCACTCGAGAGGGCAAGTAGTTGGTATGCAGGAGAGGAGCTCGTGCAGTGACCTGAACTACGGCAACAACACATCTCGAGGACTTCAACTCACTCGAGGGGGAAAGTAGCCGGTATGCAGGAGAGGAGCTCGTGCAGTGACCTGGACTACGACAACAACACATCTCGAGGACTTCAACTCACTCGAGGGGGCAAGTAGCCGGTATACAGGAGAGGAGCTCATGCAGTGACCTGGTCTATGAAAACTCTCTGCTCGGGGACATAGAACTCACTCGAGGGGGCAAGTAGCCAGACTGTAGGGGAGGAGCCCAGTGCTATGACCTGGTCTATGACAACTCTCTGCTCGGGGACATAGAACTCACTCGAGGGGGCAAGTAGCCAGCCTGCAGGGGAGGCCTAATGCTACGGCCTGGTCTACGACGACTCTCTGCTCGAGGACATAGAACTCACTCGAGGGGGAAAGTAGCCAGCATGCAGGGGAGTAGCTCAGTGTTACGGCCTGGTCTACGACAACTCTTTGCTCGAGGACATAGAATTTTCACTCGAGGGGGCAAGTAGCCAGCCTGCAGGGGAGGAGCCCAGTGTTATGGCCTGGTCTACAACAACTCTCGGCTCGAGGACATTGAACTCACTCGAGGGGGCAAGTAGCCAACCTGCAGGGGAGGAGCCCAGTGCTACGGCCTGGCCTACGACAACTCTCTGCTCGAGGACATAGAATTTCACTCGAGGGGGCAAGTAGCTAGCCTGCAGGGGATGAGCCCGGTGCTACGGCCTTGTCTACGACAGCTCTCAGCTCGAGGAAATAGAACTCACTCGAGGGGGAAAGTAGATAGCCTGCAGGGGAGGAGCCCAGTTCTACGGCCTGGCCTACGACAACTCTCTGCTCGAGGACATAGAATTTCACTCGAGGGGGCAAGTAGCCAGCCTGCAGGGGAGGAGCCCAGTGCTACGGCCTGGCCTACGACAACTCTCTGCTTGATGACATAGAATTTCACTCGAGGGGGCAAGTGGCCAGTCTGCAGGGGAGGAGCCTAGTGCTACGGCCTGGTCTACGACAACTCTCGGCTCAAGGACATAGAATTTCACTCGAGGGGGCAAGTAGCCAGCCTGCAGGGGAGGAGCCCAGTGCTACGAACTGACCTACGACAACTCTCTGCCCTAGGATATAGAATTTCACTCGAGGGGGCAAGTAGCCAACCTGTAGGGGAGGAGCCCAGTGCTACGGCCTGGTCTACGGTAACTCTTTGCTCAAGGACATAGAACTCACTCGAGGGGGCAAGTAGTCAGCCTGCAGGGGAGGAGCCCGGTACTACGGCCTGGCCTACGACAACTCTCTGCTCGAGGACATAGAATTTCACTCGAGGGGGCAAGTAGCCAACCTGCAGGGGAGGAGCCCAGTACTACGGCCTGGTCTATGACAACTCTCTGCTCGAGGACATAAAAGGGTCTCGTTGCTCGGTATCTATTGCCCCGGAAGTGAGGTATTATACATTCATAATGGAAAGTGTTATTTCAGTATAAAAGATGAACTAGATATTACATTGCTCTTAGGAATAGAAACGCTTAAAGTCGTCTCCACTCCAGGTATTTCCCAGGAATTCTCCCTCGACGTTCTATAGGTGGTACCCACCTGTTTTTAGTGCTTCAGAGACTGTGTAGGGGCCCTCCCAATTAGGTGGAGTTTACCTACTGCTGCGGACCTCCCTGCTGCGTCCACCTTTTTGAGGACCAAGTCCCCTTTGTTGAATTGCTTGATCTGAACATGCTTGTCGAAGTGCCTTGCCATCCTCCACTTGATCTCTTCCTGGCGGATCGTGGCCTGATCGCGAAGTTCCTCCATGAAATCCAAAGCAAGTTGTTGCTCTTCTTCGTTCTCGAGTCTCCATCCCTCATCTTCGTCCTCTGTTGCCACCACCCTAGGGATTCGAACCTCAAACTCCACTGGATGAGGGCCTCCGGGCCGTGAGACATCTTGAAGGGCGTTTCGTCAGTCGTCGTGGTGGGGGTAGTCCTCAAGGCCCAGAGGACTGAGGGGAGCTGCTCTACCAAGTTTCCCTTCAGGTTCTCTACCTTCTTCTTAAGCAGGTTGACGATGACTTTGTTGGCCGCCTCGACCTGACCATTGCTCCTTGGATGATGTACTGAGGCAAAGCGGAGGTCGATGCCGAGTTGGCTGCAGAAGCTTGTAAGTTCAAGGCTGGCGAACTGTGGGTCATTTTCGATCACGATGGCAAGGGGTAGACCGTGCCTACATATGATCTCTCCCCAAATGAAGTTCTTCACTATTAGGGAGGTTGTCTTGGCCAGGGCCTTCACTTCCATCCACTTGGAGAAGTAATCGATCATCATCAGGAGATATTTTCTTTGCCCACTTCCCTGAGGGAACAACCCTACCAGGTCCATTCCCGAAATGGTGAAGGGTCAGGGGGTGGTGATCGATCGGAGGCGCTGGGCTGGTTGTAGCTGGAGTGGGGCATAGAGTTGACACTTTGAGCACCTCTTTGCGAACTCGCTGCATCTTTTTTTATGGTGGTCCAAAAGTACCCCGCTCTCAGCACCCTTTTCTCCAAGGCCCGGCTTCCCGAGTGACTTCCACATTCTCATGCGTGGATTTCTTCCAGGACCTGGGAGGCTTCTTCCTCGGACAGGCACCTCACAAGGGGACCGGATAGAGTCTTCATGTAAAGTACCCCGTCATTTAGTAAATAGTAAGCTGATTTGTACCTAAACTGACGCTTGTTCTGAACCTCCGAAGGCAAACTTCCTGTGGTCAAGAAGGTGACCAGGGGGTCCATCCACGAGGAGGGCTGGTCGATGTCCATCACCTCTCCTTCCTCGATCGAGGGTCGGAACAGCTCGGTGACTGTCCCCCCGACCAGGGGGCCATACATGGCCAGCCAGTCTGCTTGGGCATTCTCCTCCCTCAAACGTGTTGTATGGAGAAGGACTTGAAGGCGCCCACCAAGCTTTTAACTTTTACCAGGTAGCGCTGCAATACCAGCTCCCTTGCTTCGAACTCTCCTCGAACCTGGGAGGCGACCACCATTGAGTCGGACTGGACTCTGATTTCATGGACTCCCAATTCCCGGTCTAGGTGGAGCCCTACAATTACGGCCTCATACTCTGTCTAGTTGTTGGTGACCGGGAAGTGGAGGCTAACGGCCTGCTCGATCCTGGTGCCCTGAGGACTAATCAGGACGATGCCTCCCCCATAAGATTTTTTCCCGACGCTTCATCCACGAACATTTCCCAAGCCACTCGTTGGGGCGCTTCCTCCTCACCCACTTCCACGGTGTAGTCGGCCAGGAAGTCCGCCACAGCTTGAGCCTTCATGGCCAGTCGAGGGACGTATGCGACGTTGAACTCGCTGAGCTCCACTGACCACTTGGCCAGTCTTCCTGAATGCTCCACTCCCTCCAGAATGCTACGGATAGGGTGGTCGGTCACTACCTTGATCGGATGGGCCTGAAAGTAGGGTCGGGGTCTTCGAGCCGAGACTATCAAGGCAAATGCCAATTTTTCCAGGATGGGATATCGTAGTTTGGCCTTCCGCAGGACCCGACTTACGTAGTAAATGGTGAGCTGTCATTTCCCTTCCTCACGGACCAAGGCCAAACTCACCGCTTCTGTCCCTACCCCGACGTACAAGAAGAGGTCCTCCCCCTCTCTAAGTCCTTGCAACAAGGGTGCATGCGCCAGCTGGAGCTTCAGTCTCTTGAATGCACCTTGACACTCCGCCGACCACTCGAATTTCTTGTTGTCTTGGAGGGTTTTGAAGAATGGCAAGCACTTCTCTCATGCCCTCGAGAGGAACCGACTCAGTCCTGCCAAACGACCCGTCAGGCGCTGAACTTCATTGACGTTCCTGAGTGCTTCCATCTCCATGATTGTCTTAACCTTGTCGGGATAAATTCGGCTCCACTCCTCGGGGTCAAGAGGTGGCCCAAGAACTTCCCCCTTCCTGCTCCGAAAACACACATAGACGGATTCAACCTCATTTTATATTTTCGGAGTGTGGTGAAGGTTTCTCTCAGGTCACGGAGGTGCTCTTCTACACTCCTGCCCTTTACCATGAGGTCGTCTATATACACCTATAGATTTCTTCCCTTCTGCTCCTTGAACACCCTGTCCTTCATTCGCTGATAAGTGGCTCCTGCGTTTTTGAGCCCAAAGGGCATCATTTTATAGCAATAGCATCCGTCGTTGGTGATGAAAGACACATGCTTTACGTCGGGAGGGTGCGTGCGGATTTGATGATAACCAGAAAAAGCATCTAAAAAACTCATGATAGAGAATCCGACTGCCGAATCTACTAGCTCGTCGATTCTAGGCAAGGGGTAGCAATCATTGGGGTAAGCTTTATTAAGAATAGAAAAGTCGATACACATACGCCACTTCCCCTCCCCCTTTTTCACCATTACAACATTGCAGACTCAGCCTAGGTACTGGATCTCCGACACAAACCCCGCCTCCAGCAGCTTCCTGACCTCCTCTCTGATGGGCTCGACCAGGGTGGTGGCGGTCGCCCTCTTCTTCTGCTGAGTGGGGTGGATTCCCTTGTCCAAGTTGAGATGATGGCAGGCAACGTCCGCGTCGACGCCTGACATGTCCACTGCGCTCCACGCAAAGATGTCAGCATTTTCCTGGATGCAGGACAAGATCTTCTCTTTGTCTTCCTCTTCCAGCTCCCCGCTGATCTTCACCTTCCCTAGCCTCCATCCTTCAGACACAATCTCCTTCTCTTCTACTTCTCCGACTGCCTCTAGTCTGGCCATCTCCTCCATCACCTGATCCACTACCTCCGCTTCTTCCTTCCAGCTAATGGTTTTGACGGCATTGAGATACCACTGCCTCGCCACCCGGGGGTCGCTTCGAATCCTAATCTACAACCCTCCCTGGTTATACTTCAGAGACTGGTGATAGGAAGAGGGCACACACTTGTAGGAACTGATAAGTGACCTGCCAAATATGGCATTGTAGTTGCAGGGGCATCAACAATGATGAACCTGCAGCACTCGGTGGTTCCCCCCAGCGTCACAACCAGCTCTCCTCCTCCTTCTACCTCCTTTCTTTCTCTGGAGAAGCCGAAGAGTGGTCCCTCAGTCGCGGTGGCCCTCTTCTCCCCCACCTTCATTGTGTCGAACGCCTTCTTGAAGATTACATTGACGGAACTTCCATTATCCACGAGGATGCGGGAGACCGTGTAGTTTTCCACCGCAGCTTTGATCACCACTGCGTCATGAAAGGGGTTCTCGTTCCCCAACATATCCTCCTCCGAGAAAGCGATTTCACCTGATGGTGGTGGAGTTTAGGAGGCGGAGGCCACACCCCTATGGTACACGACATTAAGGCTCCCCTTCTGGGTTTCCTCCAACCCTGCTCCTCCGTGGATGACGCCTATCCCTCCATGGGCTCCAAGATCTCCCCGATCCTCACACCTCCTTGGGGGAGGGAACTCCTCCCCCCTCGATCCTCAACATTCCTCCTCCTTCTCGCTCCTAATGCCCTTCCTGGGCACCTCCTGCTCCTCTCCTCAACTCCAAGAATTCGGGACACGTGGCCATCACATGGCCCTCCGCCTGATGAAAGTCACAGTAAGGCATTTCCCGATGCTCCTCTTCACCTCGAGGCTGTCACGGCCTTGCTCTGCGCCCACGTCCTCGCCCTCTTCAGATCACATTCGCTTCCCTGAGAGGCGCTTGATTTTGCCTCCACTTTCCTTGCCTCTGCTCGGGCAAATGGCAGTGGTACTGACGCTCTGGGGAGAGCCTTCTCCCTTGTCTTCCTTGGTAGCCTCCTCCTGCGGGTCTCCAGGCTGGCCTATTTGGCGGGTTCTGGAACCTTCTCTCCTGGTCTCGCTGACCTCTGTTCTCTCGGAACTTCCTTTTCTCTTGCCTCCTCGGCTCGTCCTTCTTCTTGGCCTCCCACCGACTGCTTCCCACTTCTTCCTTCTCTCCTCCCTCTAGCATAGCCAACTTGGCCACGAACTCCAGGCTGGTTGCCTCCCCCTCGATATGCCTCACGGCCCGATCGACCAGTTCCTCGAACGATAGGGGAGGATTGCGGGTGATCTCCATCTTGAAGAACCCTGGCTGCAGTCCAAGTTTGAATGCCAACATCAGAGTGTGCCCTGGGACCTCCTGGACTAGGAGGATCTCCTCCTGGAAGCGATCGAGGTATGACCCAAGCATCTCATGAGGTCCTTGTTTGATAAGAAAAAGGTCCTCCAAGCCCTTCTTCCTCTTCTTGGAAGTAGAGAAGCGAAGCAGAAAACTTCTGCGCAGGTCCTCGAAGCCATAGATGCTTCCCGCAGGCATCTGGTGGAACCAGTCTCGGGCCTTTTCTTGGAAGGTTATGGCGAACAGCCGACACTTGAAGGCGTCTGTCATCTGCTTGATGGAGACCATATCCTCAAACCATTGCAGGTGCTTGACGGGGTCATCTTTTCTGGAGTAGAAACTCATTGCGGGTTCTTTGAACCCTACGGGAATAGGGCGGTCAGTACCAGCTCGCAGAAAGGACTCGGCGGGGCGAGCTGGCAAATCGGGTGAACTCGGACGTACTCGCCCTCCGACTGGCGAGTCTCTGTCAGGCTCGCGAAGAGCACTCGCGCGCGGAGCGGTTGGTCTTCATCCTCGGGGAAGACCTCCTTGCCGAGACGCTGACTCGGTCCCGCCTCAGTAGGTGAGGCGGCTGCGATGGGGGAGGGTGCTCCCGCCTCGGCGCGAGGCGCGAGCAGCCCCCTGATGGTATCTTCCATGGACCTCCTGAACTGTTCGAAGTCGCTCTTGGTAACGAACTCGCCCAAAGGCAGCGAGTTCCCCTGGCCGGTCCCTGGCTCGTCATGTTCATCCATGGGATTGTCAGATGAGATTTTCTTCTGTTGCTACAGTCCACGCTCACCGCACCAAAAATGTTGGAATTCGGATACCGGTCCAACTATGTTCGAGACTTGGGGGTGACCAAAGGCTACTTGTTTAGTGATTGATCCACGTGAGATAAGGTGGTAAGAAGCTAGAAAGCATAAGAACCCACTCCAACCTTCCTATAAACAAGACCCGTGTGCTGCAGCGAGGAGGTCCCACCACATACCCGGAAGTCTATAGGAACTTCCCCTCCTAAAGCCAATGCTGAGCTTAACACAAAAGAAGCAGACAATGTACTCGCCCACCATACGGGGGGGTGAAGGTGCCTTCTACTTGTGCCTTGGGGTGCTATTTATAGGCAAATCCAAAATTGACTGCGAATAGCTGCTCTCGCCTGCTGAAATGGGCTGTCGATAGCTGCTCCCGCCTTTTGACGGGGCGAAGATTTGTACTCGCCCCAGGTGGGCGAGGTCTTATGTACTCGCTCAGGTGGGGGAGGTCTTCTGCACCCGCCCAGGTGGGGGAGGTCTTTTACACTCGCCCAGGTGGGGGAGGTATTCTGCACTCGCCCAGGTGGGGGAGTTCTTCTGCACTCGCCCAGGTGGGGGAGGTCTTCTGCACTCGCCCAGGTGGGGGAGGTCTTCTGCACTCGCCCAGGTGGGGGAGTTCTTCTGCACTCGCCCAGGTGGGGGAGGTCTTCTGCACTCGCCCAGGTGGGGGAGGTCTTCTGCACTCGCCCAGGTGGGGGAGGTCTTCTGGTCGCCTCGCACCTGGGGGAGGTCTTCTGTACTCGCCCTGGTGGGGGAGGTCTTCTGCACTCGCCCAGGTGGGGGAGGTCTTCTGCACTCGCCCAGGTGGGGGAGGTCTTCTGCACTCGCCCAGGTGGGGGAGGTCTTCTGTACTCGCTCAGGTGGGGGAGGTCTTCTGTACTCGTCCAGGTGGGGGAGGTCTTCTGTACTCGTCCAGGTGGGGGAGGTCTTCTGTACTCGCCCAGGTGGGGGAGGTCTTCTGTGTTATCCTCATGCATTTCTAATCTCGACGAATTACGGGTTATACAAACATCTCTTAATGGAGAAGGTAAACCATGAAACATGCTTAGATCATGTTTGGGAGAGCGGTGGTCATTAAGTATAAAACCCCAAAAGTGAAGTTTTGGCCCAAAAAAATAGCCACCAAACTTCACAACCGACTGTTGCTACCAGGTTGCCGTAGGAACTGATGCTACCTAGCAGCAGTAGTTCTAAGATCTAGCATGAATGTCCCAAGGTAAATATCTCTCACAGAGCAGTTTTTTTAGTCTCACCTTATTTACTGACTTCGATAATTAGCGCTTTTAACACAGGTGTTGTTTGGTTCGATGCAAGTAGATACTTTATCTAGATAATAATTTTATTTAGATAACAGTGCTATGCAATAATATAGTAAATTTAGCTCAATGTTATCCTATTTTAAACATTATGTTATTTATCCAAAAAATATCAAAAGTGATTATGATTTGTTAGTGAGCCTAACATCTACTTAAATAGAAAAAGTCTAAACTAGAATGTTGGATTATGGAGTATCCCTCGTCTTCATTACTTCCACTTATGTATCATTGTTCTCAAAATCTACTTGTTTGAACGCTCAATGAATGGATTCGTTTTAGTGTAAGCGCAAGAGTAGCATTGTTGTTTTATTTCTGCTGTGTTACTTGATTGAATTTTCATTTCATCAACTATGCAGGTGCAAGAGTTGCAGCCGGCATGCAATTTTAGTGTAAGTGCAAGAGTAGCATTGTTGTTTTGTTTCTATTGTTTGATGCTAATCTAGTCTTCTATGATGGTATCTTTTGAAGAGAACCATAGAAATTCAAGTTTTTTTTCCATTGATAGCATATGATAAGATGCTGCCTTGAATGGATTTCATATACAGTTGGTTTCTGCGAGGTCGTCAGATCCATCAAACTGACATTTTAGTTTCAAATACGAGGATTTGATTAAGGCGACGAGCAATTTTAGTGAGAACATGCTCGGTCATGGTGGTTATCGTTCTATTTATATGGTAAATTTTATCATCTTTGTTAATTACATGATGTTGAACTAATTTGATCCAATTATTTGCCAAATTTTATTGTTATAGTTCAACCTATTATTTTATAGGATTGAATTTAACGGGTTATTGTTTGATTTTGTAGGACGAAGATGACATGGTGGAAGGAGCTGGTTTAATATTTGGTTAATTTATGCAACAATGAAAATGGCATGGCAAATATTGATGCAGACACTAAGAAATGTGTTCTTTATTCCTAAAGCACTCTAACATTATTGAGTTTAATAAGAAATGACAACTCTATTATTTTGTACTGAAAGGATTGCGCTATCTCCCACTTTTTTTAATTATTCAAATAATATATGTTCATCAAATTTTTTTGTTGTGGTACGTATTTTATTTGTTCTTGTATTTGAATGTCAAAAATTAAATTTTAATTAATATCAAATGAAAAAATTCAATCATATTTTGTGAGGAATTGAACAATATTTTGTGATCGAAGTAATATGGTCACTGAATTTTCTTTTTAGAGACCAAATTAATTTGGTCAATGAAACTTCTCTTAGTGACCAAAATAAATTTGGCCACTAAATCTCTTTCAGTGACCAAATTAATTTGGTCACAAAATATACACATTTAGTGACGAAATTTGTTTTGGCCACTATAGAGATTTAGTGATGGCTTTGTGACAAAATAAATTTGGTCACTAATTGTCATTGGTGACCAAAATAAACCATTTAGTGATGAAAATTTTCGTCACCAAAAGATAATTTTCTTGTAGCGCGTGTCCACGCAACTTGAGGCGTGCTCTCCTAGGGGTGGCGAGTACCCGATGTGGCTGGGTGCTGGCCACTTGCCCCGAACCGGGGGCGGGTGCGAGCAATTAGGGGTGCACTCGCATATCAGCTACAAGTCTAGCCGATCGACTAGAAGCGACTCGACTCGCCTGGTCTTAGCTCCTCGTGGTAACGATACTGTTGGCGGTAGGCGAGTCTTGCCCCTTCTACCTACTAGTCTTGTTGGGTCTACTCGATAAATACGGGGTTGTACACAATCCCCGCTCTTTACGAGTTTGTCTCAAGCTCGGAAAGATAGTTTAACTCGGAGTATTTGGCGAGAGCCTGAATTATAGGGAATCTTTTGGTGGGTCCCACCAAGGGTTATATATATCAAAGGGGGGAGGGGGAGGCAACTCCAAGGACCCCTAGTTCCTCTCCTCGCTTCCCCTCGACCGTTCGCTTCCTCGCCGTCCTGCCGCACTCTAAAATATTCTAGCTTGCCTCGCCACCTTGAAGGAGGAGAACAAGGCGGTCTCTTCTGGGCTCATGGTCATCGTCGCTGAGCACTCCTTGCGCACACACCAGAGGCGCACGGAAAAAAGAGTCGCCAAGAAGGGGAGGCGCTAGTCTCTGGGAGAGGCGACGACTCTGCCTGGGCTACAACAACAACCAGTGTTCAGTCTGGGCCTCGAGACATACGATCAGGTGCGAGTTCCCTTCTCCTTCTACTCGCTCACAACTTCCTTATAATGTACTGTCTTTTCAAAACCAAAGATCTCGCAGCCCAACCTCGCCACCGATGAAGACGTGTGGACTCTGGTGGATGTTGACCAAGGCAATGCGAGCACCCCGGTGATCCCTAATACTCCCCACCAAGTGACTGCTAAGTAACACGACAACCCAAATGATGGTGCAAATCGACGAGTTGGAGCTGGAGGTGGAGGGCCTCAAGGCGCAACTCGCCAAGGCCCCCACGAAGGTGCAAGTAGCGGAGCATGGCAAGTCCACCTCCAAGGGCACGAAGCTACTGTAATTTACACCGAGCAAGGTCGAGGCCACTAGTAAGACCCTTGTCGCCAAGACCACGAAGAACGCGCTCGAGATGCTGCACAACCTCGGCGTCTTGCAGGACGGATGGGAGGATGTCACTGCCGAGCAGCTAATTCCAGATTTCTACTCCCACAAGTCTCCGGAGAGCTCGCTGTCTGACGACCATGCTTACTCTCCTTCGACAAGGGCGAGCCAGGACAATCCTCCAAGGACCCGCCAGCTTCGTAGCGTAGGGTTTCTTTTTCCTGCTTTTCATTTTTTGCTAAGTATGGGCGAGGTCCCTAAACATTGTAACCATTTTGATGGAATATGAATGAAGATTTTCTGTCTTTTATTTTTTGTTCTTTTCTCCTTTTTTTGATTGTCGACTCGCCTTAATCTCCTGAACTCGCCGAGTGATGACCTTAAAGGACGGAGCTTTGCCGAGATGCCCGACTCGCCCCACTGCGACTTGCGAGACCTAGGCCCAGAGTCTCCGGCATGCCCGCATCCCTTTAATCGTTAAGACTTGTGCGCTAGAAACAGTTTTACGTCAAGGGTCCTCGAGTGTGCTTAGTATTGGGCCCGCGAGACGCATGTGAGACCCATGCACTCGCTCCTCGGGTGGGGTGTTAACACTATTGAGGCGTCAACATTAGTAATTCCACTCAACCTAGCGAGTGTTCGAATCTAGGTTCTAATACTCGTGCCTTTAGGGAGAGGTAGTGATCGCTCCTGCCCGCCTTCACTGCGGGCTGCATAGTTCTCACGGACATTAACTCCCTAGAGTGGGCGAGTGGAAGGCGAGACCAACCGTACTCGCCTGGGCGATACCAACCGTACTCGCCTGGGCGAGACCAACTGTACTCGCCCCCTGCCCCCATTTTTACTTGTGTTACCATGGCATTTTTGCCAGACCGCTCTCTTGTTTATCCATCTACTATTCTAACAACGATTCTCCTCGAGTGCCTTCCAACCTATCTTAGCCTATTCATGCCACCCGAGTGAGGGGTCTACCCTACCGGCTTGTGAGAGCTCGGATAACGGTGTCTTCTAGGAGGGCCTTTATCCAAATTGACTTCCTTCTCCCACCACCCGAGTGAGGGGCCTGCCCTGTCTACTTGTTGGAGCCCGAAGAGCGGTATCTTCTCGAGGGCTTTCAACTAGAACAACTGATGGTCCTTACTACATTCAAATAGCATTCTCGAGTGGCTCTTGGATCGCTTATGATCCTCACCTGGACGTCACCTTGGCAGTACTTCAAGTACTTATGGTAGAAGGATGGGACGACCTTGAAGAAGTTGATGAGCGACCTCCCGAAGATCACACTGTAATAACTCGGCGCATCGACGATGATGAATCGGCACTTGATCGAAGTTCCACTGAGTGTTACTAGCAAGTCTGCTCCTCCCTCCACCTCTTTCTTCTCTCCCGAGAAGCCAAAGAGGGGACCATCTGAAGCTGCCACTCTACCTGCCACTACTTCCAATACATCAAATGTCTTTTTGAAGACGACGTTTACTGAGCTCCCATTGTCCACAAGAATCCAGTCGGCGATGAATTCTTGTATTGCTGTCTGGATCACGAGGGCATCATGGAAGAGGTTCTCATTCCCCAACATGTCCTCCTCTGAGAAGGTGATCTCATCCAATGGGGGCGGTGCTTGAGAGGTCGAGGCGTCAATATTGCGGTAGATCTGATGGAGACTTCCCTTGCAGGAAGCTCCTAGCCCGGCTCCCTCGTGGATCACTCCTCCTCCTCCTTGGACAACTCCTCCAAAACTTCCTTGGTCGACTCGGTCTTCGTTCCTCCTTACCACCAACTCGATTGGGGATGTCTGCCCCTGCTGCTCTCTTCATCCTACTCCTAGCCTCCTCCTAGCTTCCCAGAAATCCGGTCAAGCCATTGTCTGGTGCCCTTCTATCTGATGCAACTCACAATAGAAAGGGATCTCCTTGGTGCCCTTCTATCTGATGCAACTCACGATAGAAAGGGATCTCCTCTATCTGATGCGTCTTTTGGTTATTCTTTCGGTGATGCTTGTTGTCTTGTCAGGCAATGACCATCACTTCTCTGCTTCCTCCTCCTCGACGCCTCTCTTGCTGATTGTCATTCCTCCTCTCTGGGGAGAATCTTCTTCCTTGACCTTGGTGATGGGGTCTTCCTGCCTGCCTCCACGACGGCCTATTCACTGGAGCTTGATACCTCCTTTCCTCTTCTCGATGCTCTAGAGACACAAAGGGCCTCCTTGTTGGACATGTGTGTCACATCCCTTTGTTTGAGAATAACAAATCCCAAATTGTATTTGATCTTGCATGTCGTGTGTTTAGAGTATTCAGGAACTATATGTGCAATACTCCACAGGTAGAAAATAGATTGGAGACGACTCTCTGGAAAGTGTGCTAACGCTCGCGTTAATTGTTAACTCCCCGCGTTAACAACCGCTGAGAAGGAAACCGCTGAGAAGGAAACCGTTGAGAAGGAAACCGCTGAGAAGGAAACCGCTGAGATGGCGTTCGACGAAATGTGAAGGCGTTCGACGAAATCTAAAGGAAACTGCGTTCGACGAAAGGAAACTGCGTTCGACGAAAGGAAACTGTGTTCGACGAAATCTGAAGGCGTTCGACGACATCTGAAGGAAACTGCGTTCAACGAAATGTGAAGGCGTTCGACGAAATCTGAAGGAAACTACGTTCGACGAAAGGAAACTGCGTTCGACGAAATCTGAAGGCGTTCGACGACATCTGAAGGAAACTGCGTTCGACGAAATATGAAGGCGTTCGACGACATCTGCAGGAAACTGCGTTCGACGAAATCTGAAGGAAACTCCGTTCGACGAACTTTGCTGGCGTTCGACGAACTTTGATTCCATTCGACGAAAGCACGTTCGACGAAATGAGTTTCGTTCGACGAAATTAGTTTCTGCCACGATCCTGCGGTTTGCACGATTTCAGCCACGACAGTGCACGTTCACTAATGCTGGCGTTATCCCTTAACGCCACGCGTTAGCTCCCGTGGTTATTTATAGACCTGATTTCGTTTTGCTCACGGAGGGGATTATTGAAGCCTTTATTCCAGAGATCTGAGAGAGCTTCCAGAGAGAATGCTTGTGCCAAAACTCCATTGTTGTTATGCTGCCGAAGATGGATCTCCCACAAAAAGCTTAAGGAGAATTCTGGAGGAGGACTACGTCACGCTACATCCGAAGGACGATCGCTTCGACCTTGCTCATACTACAGTGATCAACTTCAGAAGATCTCATATATGGAGTTTTTATAGTTGTTATCATTATTTACATTTCATTCAATTTTGTAACCGTATAGATAATTCGCCTTGTGTTGGCGACTAGGTCCTTGCGCGGCTTAGGGGCTAATTCGCCGCGTGAGTTGGCGACTAGGTCTAAGAGATTAGATCTAGGGGGTGCTCGAGGCCATATCCAGGGAAGGATGGGCTAGAGCGGCTTGTGGCCATATCCGGGGAAGGATAGGCTAAAGTCAACCGGTTTGTGGGGATACAAGTCGGTATAGAAAAGGAAAAATTGTTTTACTTTGTACGCCTCCGATTTCTAGCGATATTGAAATCAAATTTATGTAAACACTTTTTTATATAATATAATCACATATCTTTCTGTGTTTACTTGATTTCTATCATTTGGCATAAGTTATAAAATTGCAAATTACAATTGTTTCTTCTTTTAAGTTAAATTGTTATTTCGTTCTAATTTACTCTAAACAATTTAGTAAATCGTCTAAAAATTTATAAAGAATTTTATTCCCTTATTCACCCCCTCTAAGGGCGCCAATCGATCCAACACTCCTCACTTCCATCCTACTCGGCTCCTCCATCCCGGGCTCTTCCCTCCTTCTTGGATCATGTCGCCTTCCTTCCCCTTGCTTCTTCCCTTCCTGCTTCCGATACTCCTCCTTCTTCTCATGCACCAGAACTTTCTCCTCTTCCTCCCCTTCTTTCTTGGTCAGCCTCGTGAGCTTTGCCAAGAAACCACGGTTCGCGACTACCCCTGAACAAACTTATTGGCTCTCTTAATTAGCTCTTCATAGGACACAGGGGGATCCCTACTGACCTCCAGCTTGAAGAGGATTTTCTCTCAGGCTGAACGTCAGGGCTAGATGCACGGTGAAGGTATCCACCTCTTGTATGTCCAGAACCTCTTCCTCGAAGAGGTCGATGTAATTCTCCAACATCTCTTGCACTCCTTGCACCAGATAGAAGATGGTCGTTGCCTTCTTCTTCCTCTTCTTTGTCGTGACGAATCACATCGTCACCCCTCGATGCAGGTCCTCAAAACAATAGATGGAGCTCCTCGACAGTTGATGAAACCAATCTCTGGCCTTCCACCGTAAGGTGATGGCAAAGATCTTGCACTTAAACGCATTTGACATGTTCTGGATGGAAACAACATCCTCAAACCACTGGAGGTGACATTTGGGATCATCCCTTCCAGAGTAATTGCTCAGAGTGGATTCCTTGAATTCCTCCGGAACTGGGGAAGAAAGGACCTCATTGCGGAATGGGATCCTTCCCCCGAGTTGGCGAGAAGCGCCACCATAATCGCCACCCGCGCGAGTAACATAGAACCTCGTCGGGTTCTTTACATCTCAGAACCTGATTCTCTGAGAGCTCACCGGGTAGAACTGCGACTGCCCTAGTCGCTGCGGCTCTTCTATCACCGCCTCCTTTACTGATCGCCTGGATGGTCCACCATCATCCAACGAATTCACGCGATGAGGTGAGGTCGTCGTGACCTCCGCGCGAGGAAGCAACACTGTTCGCAAGGTCTCCTCTATCCTCTGTGCGAAGTCTTCAAAAATCACCTTCGTCATATACCCTCCTCCACCTGCCGAGTTGCCAGCTATCCCTTCTTGCTCGCCATCTCACTTTCTCGCTAGACTTTCTTCCTCTAGCCGCGATCCACGCTCACCGCACCAAAGTGTTGAAGCCTGGAAAATCCCGGCTCCAAATATTCAGATCTAGGCAGCGTAAGTTTACTGGTCCGGCGATCCAACTCCACGGATCGAGGGGCAAGGGCAATGAGACTAAGAGAACTAAAAAAACTAAGGTGCTATGGCAGGGAGGCCCCACCACGTACCTGGAAGTTTTGAAGAAACTTTCCCTCCACAACCAAAATGGCCGAGCAGGGTACAAGGAAGACACTTACTTGACGAGTATCTAAAATGGTGACCAAGGGGATGGTCAAGATCTCACGGTCCATGTCTTCGAAAATGGGCTCGAAAAGCTCAACCAAATGGTGCAATTCCTGGTACCCATCAGATCCTATTTAAGGCAAATCCTAGGGGGGCTATTTATAACTCGGCCCAACCCTGGGAGATTGCCTCTCCAAACTCGGCGATTTGGCGATTATGGGGTAATGTCGCCTACGCTTGGCGAGATACACAGATAGTTGCCCACCTGATGAGTATGAGGGGATGCTCGCCCATAGTCACACAAGCCTTCAACCGCTCCTGCTGGCATTCTCTTTGACTTTAACTTCTAGTTTGACCTTTGACTCCTGCCTATGTAGCTTGAACGAGTACACCCTCGACGAATATAAGTTGTATAATGGACCTCTTGTTGCCCATATTCCGACAATCATTGATGCTATGGTGGAATATGAGATGGTTCAATGTCAAAGAAGCAAGCAGAGACGGTGGAATGTGGGATTGATGAAGAGGGTCTGCGAAGAAGTAGATCATTGGAGAGATTGGAGCTTGCAAGAATTTCCGGCCACTGCCGATTGGGTTTGCGAAGACAGCGCAGGGAGGAGGCAGTCGCGAGGGTTGCAGAGTCAATCGAGAGGGAAAGATGCGAATGCGCCAAAGGGGCATCGGGAGGGCATCGCGAGGGGGGGGGGGATAAAAATGTTTAGTGAGCAGGTGTTTTAGAAGAGAGATCCGATGACTACAATGTTTATTGGACAGTTATGATTTATTACATATTTAATAACAAATTATACCAAAAATATATGTATATTCAGGTCATGAGGTTTTGAGCACAAGACCTTTTACTCAATTAAAATGACTTTATCACAAAGCCAAGAACAACTATGCCAAGCTTACATTATTTAACATTTTTGAATATATATTATATATAATATCTATAAGTTTGAAAAATAAATTTATTGCAATTACTTTTGTCAATTTTTTTTTAAATTGAGCGTGGGCGGCCGCCGCCACACTCGGTCTCATGTATGTCCGCCCCTGGCTTGCTGGAGATAATCCTCTATAATTAAGCTTTGAATAGTCCTCAATACAACTCAAAAAATGAGGCTTCGTTTGGCTCGGCTTATTTGCTCCGATGACTTTGGACAAAAACGTCATTGTCATAGAATGCATGTTTGGTATGACAAATGTTACTACCGTTATCAAGAAAAGAAACTAATTTTGAGCATAAAATGTTTGATATGCTTTTGTCCAAACTCACCGGAGCAAATAAGCCGCGCCAAACGAAACCGATATAAATCCGATCCAAAATAAATAAATAAATAATCTCATTTAATTTTAACCTAGCTGCGTGGTGGGCACATAGCGAACTATTCTTTCGCCTTTGGCTAAAGAATACCGTGTGCCCGTCATTTTAAGCAGCATACCTATTTTTGAAGGAATTTCTTCGGACGAAGAAGTTCCTACAAATTATTATTAAAATGTTTCTATAGTTTTATTTATTAATACTACTGTATCGCTAATTTGCTAAGTAATTTAATATTTTATTTAACCGGTCAAGAACTTTGACCTTAAAATAAATAAAGTTTGTTGATAGGTTTCGTGTATTTTATTAATTAAGCTATAAGTTTTTGAAGTGCATAATTTTAGAAGAATATTATTGAGTAAAATTTAGCTATATAACCAGTCTAATTTCCATTAGCTCCCACTAATTGAATATACTAGAAGCTTTTAATTGTGGGATCTGTGGTGCACAGTAGATGTGTGCACCGTGGCCCCACTAAATCATGAGATTTCATTGACCGAACGGACCTTCCTTTAGGTCCTCTCGGCGGACCCAATTCCCCCCCCCCCCCTCTTCGCAGGGTTCCTGCAGCGTGCCACCGTGTCAAACTCCTCAGCGACCTTGAGCAGAACCCGGAAGATTGGGTGATTCAAATAGCTCAGCGGCAAGACGAAGCGCTTGCCACCCTTGGCGAAGACGACGAAGTGCTTTTTTCTTCTTCTCCGCCTGCCTTGCATGGAAGCTAGGCACCGCCATTTGCTCGCTATCGAAGACTCCTTCAAATTTGTCATGTTGTCATTCAGTGCCGCTCCTATAATGTATTCCTCTCTGAAGCTCATACGCCGATGCGGGAAAGTGGGGGAAACTATTCTATTTTTGTGTATTTCATGAATTACTGAACATAATCCTTAGTCCAGGGGCGGATCTAAGGGGGCGGGTTGGGGCCCGGGCCCCTCCAAATATTTTGCAAAAATAGATAGAGGATTTGGATTCAATTCCTCTCTTCGATGCAATGAATTTTGACTACTTACATGTCAAAAACAGTGACCGAATGAGAGAGAAACAGCTCCGATAAGATGGAGAAAACAATGTCGGGTCCCTCTTATTGAACTTCCTGAATCCGCTCCTGATCCTCACCATCACAAAGTGAAGCAAGTGTAATTCTTCCTTACAACACTTGTAGGAATCTCTCTCGATTTTCAGTGGATCAGAAGCCTAATGGTCTCCTTCCCTGAGCCGATCTCCCATCTTGATCGATCTGCAGTTGCTCTTCTTTTCCTGATCAAATATTGTTGATTGCTCGATCTTCGATGACACAGAAAATTTTATTGTCTCTGCTCGCATTCCTAATATCTGCTCTACTCAAGGAAATTTTATTGGTCAAAGAGTGAGTTGACCCATTGACTATTGACTTTCCTATTGATCTTAAAGTGAAATGCGTGTAAATTTTTGGGGTGCGATAAAAAAATATCGGGTTGCGGTTAACCATTTTTAATTTTTTCGGAATGCGGTTGACATTAGAGTGCGACAAGTCAAAATCGAGTTGCGGTTAACAATCGCCTTAACAAAATTAAAATTATATGTTACAAACTCAATTGAGTGCTTCCAGAATGTTCACGGAACAAAGTTGTCTCCAGTGACTTATTTTAAAAAAATATTAAAAATTTAAAGACATTTTATGTTTTATATATTTACAATACATAAAATGAATATATTATTTTTACATCACCGAATGAAAATGTCCTGATTAACATTGTTTAGAATAATAATTTCTCCCACAATAAATTGTATTTTAAAACTGATAATAAAAGTTCATAATAAGAGTGGCCAGACCGGCTCTTCGGAGGATTTGTGGTGAAGTGCTCATCTCCCTTCTTCCACATCTTCGGCGGCCACAAACCACCGGCGAAACCACCCATTGATCGCAGCTGCAAGAGCAACCCGACTGGCTCTTCGGAGGATTTGTGAACGCAGCAATGGCATGCCCGATTCCGACAGTCTAATTGATGAGCCTAATCGTGAACTTTGTTCGATCGTGCAATCCCATGACGGGAATGGGCAATCTGGTCCGGAAGAAATTGTGAATAATGTTTTGGGGATCTCGAAAGTTTGCGTTCATGGCGCAGTACCGTGGGTTTCTAATCCTGAGGAAGTTTTGAAGTTTTCTAAGGAAGATTCTAACAACAAACTACTCGGCAGAGTCTTGCCTAATAGGAAACTTCATTTGACCTTTGAATCGCATGATTTGAATGGGCAATCTGTTCATGAGGAGATTGCGGGTAATGATCCCGAGATCACAAAAGCTAGTGTTCTTGGCACAAAGGAAGAGTTTCCCAGTATTGTGGAGATTCCAGAGGTTTTTAAGGGAGATGGTAACCATGTGTTACTCAACAAAGTCATACTCGATGGCACACCACACATGTGTCACTTGCTAGTGCCCGACGTTAACTCCTAACGCCCCGCATTAGCCTACTCGCAATCTCTCTGCTCGCACTTGCACCTCACTAGCCGCACTCGCACTCGCTGGCCGCTAGTCGCACTCGCAAACTTAACGCCCGACGTTAACTCCTAACGCTTCGCGTTAGCTAGCGAGTACTCTCTCTCAAGGGACCTTCTCTAGGTCACTCGCCGAACTTTTAGAAGCTGAGCTAACGCCGGCGTTAGCTCTAACGCGGCGCGGTAGCTCACTTCAAACTCTAACATTATCTGCTTCGATTCTTAAAATGAGTCGTTATTTCAGTCTGGGTTACTATCTTCAGATCACCGATTCACTATTTCCACCCAGAAATGCTAAAGATTGCTTACAGTCGATCAAGGTACGTTGAAATGGTACAGAGCCGATCGAGCGAGAGTTTGTATAGAGCTTGACGTTGCTGGAAGGCTGCCGAAATCTTTATTTGTTATCACTGAAGATGCAAATAATAAGGAGGTCATAAATGAATTCCAATACAGGTTCGAAAAAAAAATATCTTACTGTCACTGTTGCTCTAAGAAGGGCCATGAGGAACGTGATTGTAAGAAGAAAGGGGCCACCCCCAAAGACGAGATTAATGTAGTGGGAATACTAAAAATGAAGCACTAATGCTGCAATAGACATCCAGATTAATGCAAATATTGAAATTGAAGAAAAGGCTAATACGGACGGTGAATCGACAACATATACCAGTAAGATTAATGATATTGTTCATGATAATGTTAACTCCAGAGAAATTAGAGACTTAGATAAAAATGGTGTTATGGTTAATGCTCCTGCCAGTAACATTCCCCATGTGACTTCAATATATATGTTGCTCAGGATAGAGTCGCACAATTTACACTTAGGGCTTGTTCGTTTGGACGGAATTGAAGATTTGTAATTGAAATTCGACGTCGAATTCCAATTACGCCGTTCGCTTGTTAGGTAGCTTTAATAATTGGAATTTGAGTTGAATATCATGTAATTGATTTTAGCCTAGGCACAAAATCTAGCTGGACATATCGGAATTGGGCGAGTCTGGCATGCTCGATTTATTACATTTTTCGCTCGGGAGCGAGTTTATATGCCCGAGAGCGCAATTTTTTGCCCGGGCGTGAGTTTTTCGCACGGACGCGAGTTTTTCGCCCGGACGTGCGTTTTTCGCCCAGACGCGCAAATTTCGCCTGAAGTTTTCCGCCCTAGCGCGCGTTTTTCGCACTGTCGCGCGTTTTTTCGCCCGGGCACGCGTATTTCGCCTGGGGGAGCATTTTTTCGTCCGGGCGCATATTTTGTCGCCCGGGCGCGCGTTTTCCGCCCGAGCGCGCGTTTTTCGCCCGGACACGAGTTTTTCGCTCAGGGGCGCATTTTTCGCTCGAGCGCACGTTTTGTCGCCCGGGCGCGCAATGTTTCTCCCAGGCGCGAGTTTTTAGCCCGGGAGCGTTTTTCACTTGAGCGCGCGTTTTGTCGCTCGGGAGCGCAATTTTTCGCCCGGGGGCGGAATTTTCTCCCGGGCATTTTTTCGCCTGGGAGCGCGTTTTTCGCCCGGGCGCGCGTTTTGTCGCCCGGGCGCGAAATTTTTCGCCCAAGCGCGAGTTATTGCCCGGGCGCGCGTTATTCTCCCGGGCGAGCGTTTTTCGCCCGGGCGCGCGTTTTTCGCCCGGGAGCGCATTTTTCGCCCGGGCGCGCATTTTTCGCTCGGGCGTGCGTTTTTCGCGCGAGCACGTGTTTTTTGTCCGGGCACGCATTTTTCGCCCGGACGCGAGTTTTTCGCCGGGCGCGAGTTTTTCGCCCGGACGCGCATTTTTTGCCATGACTCGCATTTTTTATTATATATGTATAAAAATATTAGTTTGTTTATAATATTTTTCAATTCTTAGATTGAATTTTATATAACAAACGGATAAAAAAATTGATAAATCCACGATATTCAATAATATTGTTTATTAGGCGAACGATGTAATTGGAATTAGATCAATTTCAATTCTGAATATCGAATCCCAATATCGAATTCCAATATCAAATTTCAATTCTGTTCAAACGAACGGACCCTTAGCGATAGTGAATCCACGCAATTTGGTGATAGGAAATCATGTGGCTTGGTTAGGGCTTGGTTAGGGAAGACATGAATGATAATCCTGAGCTTGGAGAAGATGTTGGTCCCTCTAGCATGAAATTAGTTGATCATGTTGACTCTCCGGCAGAACATCTTGGAAAGTCTCTTGATATATCTGGGCATCGTGACAATTTACATTTGATTATTGAGTTGGGGAAGTGAGCAAATATACGACACCATCAAAGTTGATAAGTTTTGTTCTTATTTACTTTGGGAATAAATATTCTGTTCTGGCAGGGCACGATTTCATTGATGCAATGATGAATTTGGATTTGGTCGCGAAGAACAGAGTAAGCTCTCCGACTAGGTCGAAATCAGGTATCAACGGGGCTAAGCAAAGCTGGTCTTCTGCAATTTCAAAATCAAAATATAGCATTTCCACAAGGAGAGGAGGACGTCCTCCGGATCTACAATTGTTCCAATTGAAAATGATGGTACGGAACTGTCGAGGCATCACCAACTGTAAAACTGAAGACCGTATTAGTTCCCTTACACGCATCTCTCCCTGGAATGTTCTGTCATTATCAAACCCAAAGTGAGCCTTAGTGAGGCAAATCAAATTGCTTATAAACTTGGGCACTTCAGTTGTTTAACTCAAGCCCCAAACCCCAAAATATGGATCATGTTTATGGAAGACTGGAAGGTCCAGCTGATTCACTATACGGATCAAGTATTGCATATGCATGTTAGTATGAGTACCCAGTCATTTTCTCTATCGATGGTCTACGCAAGTTATCTCTACATTAAGAGAAGGGAATTGTGGTCAGAAATTGTCAGATTTAGCTCCGTCACTTCGATCCCATGGAGCGTCATTGGTGATTTCAATAGCATCCTGCATTTGAATGAAAAGAAAGGTTCAAATACATATTGCCATAGGGCAATGCCGAAATATAGAAAAATGATTGACTAATCACTCCTATATGATATAGGCTTCTCTGGCAATCAATCCATACACTTGGACTAATAGGAGGGATTGAAATCAGAGAGTTCTCGAAAGGATTGACATGATGCTAATCAATGGGCGATGGGACTGTCATATGCCTAAGACGACAGTCACTCATTTGGAAAGGAAATATTCTGACAATTGCCCCCTACTCATACAATGCTTGAAGGATATTAGTACGGGTCCATGTAACGGAAGCTGGACACATTAAGGAAGGGCCCTATCGGCCACGGAGAAGAGAGACAGAGCTTCAAGAAGAAGAGGACAACTAATTTTATTAATCATCAATAATCCTTCTGTACAACCCATACCTAGTATTTATAACAATAATAAATGACCATTGGGAGAGGTCTGGTACAACAATATTGCCAGCTCATCTCCCTATTATATTAATATGCAACGTTATTATATTAACGTTACAATCCATCGTCCTTTAAATTCCAAAATATGTGGCACCTTGATGATTTGTTCTACCAGCTTATCAAAGATAATGTGTTTAAGGATACAGTGGGATTGGAATTCAAACTTCGGAATATAAGAATTGTAACGAAAGAATGGAATAAGAACACATTTGGGAATGTGTTTAATAAAATTTATGTGGCTGAACTTGAACTGGCAATTGCGGAAAAGGCCTTTGATGCTGATCCGTCTCAAATGAATGCCGATGCACTCTCCGTCTCTCAAAATAAATTTGATCGTCTTATTTTAAAAGAAGAAACGTATTGAAAGCAAAAAAGCAAGGGACGAGACTATTAAGGAAGGTGACAAGAACACATCAAACTTTCATGCAATTGTAAAAGAAGTATTTGTCAAATCAGCCAAACAAAGAACATGATAGGGAATACAATTACAACTGAGGAGGGTGTGAGTGCTGAGGCAGTTTGTCACTTCACAAGGCTTCTTAACTCCGAACCTACCCTCCATGATTTCGAGATTCTCAAGTCAATCACTAAACTCGTTAATTTGCATCACAACTCTGCTCTGACCCAACCTGCTTCAGAAACAGAGGTACGTGAAATTGTATTTTCACTTTCTAAAGATAGTGCTCCTGGCCTTGATGGGATGGGAGGTGGGTTTTATCAGTACTGCTGGAAAATAATTAAATGTGATGTTGTGGAGGGCCGCTAACGATTTTCTAAGTGGGGGATACCTAAGTCATTTTTACACCTCTGCTACCGTCACCCTCATTCCCAAAAATAACTCTCCTACAGACCAATTTCTCTCTCAAATTTCTCACTCAATTTTCTATCCAAAATTCTATCCTCTAGGCTCAAAATCATATTGCCAAGGATAGAAATATATCAGATAATATCAGACTCATCAAGGAGATGGCTTACGATATTTTAATAAAAACTAAGGGTGGAAACATGATCCTTAAACTTGACATTGAAATGGCCTTTGACCGTTTGGATTGGTCCTTTCTATTCAATGTTCTTCATACATTTGGATTCAATCAGGTTTTTATTAAATTAGTAAGGATGCTGACATGCTATGCTAAACATAGTGTAATGATCAATAGAATTGTTTGTGGCTTCTTTGGATCCTCTTGTGGATTAACACAGGGAGACCCTCTTTCCCCCTGCTTTTTATCCTCGCTGAAGAAGTGTTAAGTAGATGGATTACTCATATTTTCTTTATGGGAAAGGCTGACTGTACAATGCTTATACCAAAGGACCTAAGTTTACTCACAACCTTTATGCCGATGACACGATGATATTTTGTATGGGAAATGTGCGTCCTGCGAGGCTTTAGCCATTTTCATTCACAGGTATGAGAAGTGCTCTGTCCAATTGGCCGGTAAATAAATCTAAGAGTCATTTATATTTCTCGTCATATATCCCTCAAACCAGAAGACAGAGAATTTTCTCGATCCTTAACATCCAGCAAAATTCGATGCCCTTTCAATATCTTGGTGTTCCAATCTTTAACGGCAGGGCTCGAACCCGCTATTTTGACCATATGGCTGTGAAAGTTCAGAATAAAAAATTCAGAATAAAATTCAGGATTCGTGTTCCAAGCTTATGAATCATGTTGGTCGATTAACTCTTATCAAATCTGTTCTTTCTAGGTTTGTGGTCTATACAATGTTTAGTTCTCATGTGCCAAATTTATACTTAAATCTATTGACAAATGCTTGGCAAGATTTTTTTGGACAGGGGATGATTATGGAAGAAATTTTCATTGTCTCAATTTCAAAAACTATGTCGGCCATTTGTACTGGGTGGCCTCGGCAACCATAGAATGGTTGACTCTTACAAAGCATATAAATGTAAAGCTATATGGAAATTCCTAACTAGGTTAAGTCATTGCAATGACAAAATATTCGTATGAAGTGTTATAAAAAAAAAAGCATAGGTGTTTTTGATCTGCGGGATAACGCAAATGGCCTGCGGCGGGAGACTGTGAAATATTACAAATATATGAAGGATCACCTTATGTGGAAACCTGGGAAAGGATTGATAAATTTTTGGAATGATGTATGGATTGGCAACAAGTAGTTCCTCGCTGAAATTTCCGGATATCATGCTGACAGGGATCAAACCATTTTGTTGGAGGAGGTATTCAATGAGGAGGGTCTGAATCGGGCTCACCCCCTTTGGGGCAGGCCTTTGGACCCTTCTTGGACTGTTCGCCTATCGGCTCACCGACTTCGGGGTGCCTGCTACATGTTTCGACGAGGCTTTGACCCTCATTTCAGAGCCTGTTTTTAGGATTTGTGCAAGGGCGGACCGCCCGGTGTGGAGATCGATCGGTGTTCTCTATGCTGATCTAGAACCTATTGAATTTTATTGGATATGGGTTGCTTTCTTGCCTCCGAAGTTCTCTATTATTTGTTGGCGGGCCATCTGGAACATACTTCCTTTGGAATGCAATGTTCTAAAAGCTGGTATTCAACTTGCTTCCAAATGCAAATGTTGTACCCGCTCTCCCAATTTAGAAAATTCAGATCATCTACTGATTAGAAGCAAGATAGTTACACATGTATGGATGTATTATGAGAGGCTAAATCATGGCTAATGCTTTCTTTTTTGCCACGGATTAAACATATGTGACTAATACTTGCTTATTAGTCGCGAATTAGGGCTCGTGACTAATATTTCATTATTTGCCATGATTTTTGATTCGTAGCAAAAAAAATGTGGGTAAAAGTCACTTTTCGAGTAGTGTGATGTTCTTTATGATTGTTTCATTAAAATTATGGGGTTACAAAGAATGTGAGAAAACTACCTTGACATACATCACTTTGTGCCTATAAAAATAATTAATTTGACTACGTCTCTTATATCTTTTGAAGATCTTCGTTTACTTACCAGCTTAAACTATTTCCTCTTTCTTACAACACACACAAGATTAATAAAGTGCACTTAAATATTTATCTCATCACGCAAATAGGGGCGGACCTAGATGGAGGCACACCAGGGCACGTGCCTGGGTTAGATTTTTGATTTTTTTCGCTTTATAGTACAACAACCTATGTATTGCCTTGTCACTGTTTTTTGGCAGACTGCAAAAATTGGATTTAGGCTTAAAAACTTATTTTTTTCTGGTTTCAGCTTTAAAGAAAGCTCTAGTCCAGTCCCGTCAATACCTCTTCGACCTCCCCCCATAAGTCAACAGCTTTAAAGATTGCAATGGAGTTCCTGGAATATCTCGCAATCTCCGGAAACGAGCATAGCGGGCGTATACCGCCAGAGGTTGGAAATCTCAAGCGTCTTCATCAGTTCTATGTCCGATACTTCAACGGTTACGAGTGTGGAATCCCGCCGGAGATTTGGAATCTCACAGAACAAGTGCGGCTCGACATGGCCAACTTTGGCCTTACAGGTGAGATACCACCTGTGATTGGTAGCCTCCAGAACCTCGACATGATTTTCCTACAGGTGAACGACCTTACTGGAGAGCTCCAGCCTGACCGCCGAATATTGTAGCATGACGAATGATGTTGCCCGACGAATATTGCCGACCGACAAAAATGCATGCAGGCGCAGCTCATAGGGGAGCATCAAGCACGAGTGTAGAGAAAGGTGATATAAAATACCCTGTGCTCGCCACTTTTAAGTGCGGTGTAACCAACTTGATAATAATCTCTAATAATTTCTTATAAGATTGTTGCGGACCACTCAAGGCTCCGGTAGATCAGACTAAATTGGACCGTCTTAGCCCGAGAGCGTTCGAGAGCGCAAACAGTCACAGAAAAAAGAAACGCGGGCAAGGCAATTTTTTTAACGTGGAAAATCCGTCAACTGGGTGAAAAACCACGTGGTCTGATCTGTGTCTGCCAAAACCTTCACTATTTGTTGGTCGTTGTACAAAGCTTTTTAAGAGAAGGCGAGGGTGACAGATCGCTTCTCGTTACAATTATTGGGAGAGATGTGCTCGGAGGGTGACAAGCCACCGCTCACGGAGCTAAGTCTTGTGCCTGCTGCTGACTGGAATGTCACTCTCTGAGCGCTCTGGAGACTTCGACTGCTGCTTGAAGGTTGGATCGAGGTGCTTTGTGCGTCTTTGTCTCTGCATCTTGCCTCCTGAAGCGTGAGAGGAGTTTGAAGTATTAGTCTTGTTAGTGGCTGGAATGCTTGTTCTTGAGAGCGCAGATTGCACAAAGCACCGCGTGGTGGTTTTGGGCACGCCGGCCATGCTAAGCGGCGGAGACGACTGCGCCGATGGCGGCGACGGCGGTGGCGACAGCGGCGATGACAATGTACGTGAAACACGTGGTGTGCGGAAGGCGTGTTGTAACACCTCCCCTATAATGACCATATAATATGGGTCCGGCCGGGACCCCACAGCATATAACTGCCACAACTTCGGTATTTTAAGATGATATAAACTACCCAACTCAAAACTCAGATAAAACAGCGGAAACAAAACTAAGAAACACAAAGATTGTCCACGACTACATAGGAGTAAAACCAGCCTTAAGGCCTTACAAAACCAGTGTCCAAGTCATCAAACATTCAACACAGAAAGAAATCCCCAAAAGGGAAAAACTATCTTCCCTAAGCTACCTCGGCATGCAAGCCGGAAACAAGAAAAGACAAGTACAGAATTGCAGGAAAGCAAAGTAAACACTTCATGAGGCTTTAGGCCTTTTTGGCCGGCGAGCTAGGTCTAGCCTGCGATCCTTGGCTTGCATCCAAATCACAAAGAGAGGTAAACGAGGGTCAGCTATGACTGACCACAAACGGTGTAACAACACCCCTCCTCCCGTCCGTCCTAGCGGACCCCGGGGAACTACATCACCCTGCAAGTCAGCACTTCGTATGCACATGTTTATAAAGAAAAGCAACATAAACAACATGCATTAGTGTCACAACCATCATCCACGTTTCTATGTTGAGCAAGTAATAAAAAGGGGCCTACAAATGCAAATATGAATGCAACCCGGGTTTCACCCAAGGCACCCTAATGTGTAAGAATCTAACACATCATCATACATCATCCATCACATCGCAACCATAGGGAACTCATCATTTCCCCCAAAGGGCATCGTAGCCCAAGGCCAAGAACTCATGCCGTGATCCCACCTCGCCTGGCCCGCCATGCCATCGGGCTCATCCATCAGCTCACCTGTTCTTGCCTCCATCATCGCATCAAGCATCAACGATGCTAGGCACTCGTGCCTGGACCCCACCCGCACATGGCTCACAACGTCATCGGGCTTGTCCTCATTCCAATGCATTCTCAATCTCATACAATCTCATCAATTTCACTACAATCAACACAGAAGGGGGGACTTGTCTTGCCGGGACACCCTCCACACATGACTTGCAATATCACGGGCGGGCCAGCCGACCACAAGGCAATTCCGCGCCTTCACAATACAAACAAGCATCAAAAGACATAACTCACGTACAATATTTCCCCGCCCACAAACCAACATTCGTTCTCATACGAAAATACAAGGGCATTACAACGACGTTTTCGCCGTAATCGGATTTCTAGTAAAATCCCTAAAATGCGCGTCAAACAACATCACCGAATCGGACCAAGGCTTCAACAACAATGCCTAATCCGCTAACGGAGCGAATCTCTAATGCAAAATCATGTCCGGGACGGACTCAATCGACCCGATGGTTCCTCTTGAACCAAGGCGACCCAGATCCCTCTCACTCGACGGATCCGGTGCCAAAATGCAGAAAATAAAGAGGAAAAAGGATGCCATGCACGCATCCTAAAGACCGGGAGGAGAAATGTCGTTACCTTTTGAGATTCCCTCCTAGCCATGGGAAACTTGAAAAAGAATGGAGGAGAAAAAGCGCCCCGACGTCCCCTACGCGCTGCCGGTCTCGGATCGGCGAACGGAGCTCCGAAGCTCCAACAATGGCGGGATCTAGCTCTATTCCTCCTCCAAACCCCTTCTCTCTCTCAAACCCTCAAAACCCACGATGGAAAGAAATGAAGAGGGAAAACCCTCTCAGCCCTACTTAGGGTTCTCCCACGAACCCCTCACAGCCGTTCGATCAAGATCTAAACCAAACAGCCGCCCAGATTTAGCTATTTACGGATCTGGTTCAGAACGCACGGTCGAACACATGAGTGTGCGTTAAAACGCACGACCAAAGTCGGAACGCCATTTTGCCAGCCGAAGAGCACGCACGGTCGGATCGATCGTGCGTCAAGAAAAATGCACGATCGTGCGTCAAGAAAAATCTGTCATTACGGCGGTTCCTAGCGAAGAAGACCTAACGCGCGGCGTTAACTCTCAGATCAGCAAAACTGAGGGTATTACAAATCCACCCTCCTTATAAGAATTTTGTTCTCGAAATTTCAAAACAGAAACAGAAACTGCGATGCATACCTGATGCAAAAGGTTCCGGGAAGTCCTTCTGCATCTATTGCTCACGCTCCCAAGAGAATTCGTCTCGCCCGCAATTGTCCCATCGCACCTTTACAAGCCTGACTTCCTTGTTACGCAACTGTCGGACTTCCGAGTCCTCCACGCAGATCGGACGAACCCTCGTCCTCATATCCTCCATCGCCGGCACCACCGCCGCTTCGACCACGACGCTTGGCTCTAACAAAGCTTTCCTCAGCACAGAGACATGGAAAACATCATGTAATCCACTCAGCTCCGCGGACAATGCCAAATGATAGGCTACTTCGCCTATACGCTCCGTAACCTCGAACAGACCCAAATATCTCGGAATCAACTTCTTGAGTCGCCGCACACGCAAAACTCCCTTGAACGGCTTGATCTTCAAGTAGACCATGTCGCCCACTGCAAATTCCACATTTCTATGGCGCGCGTTAAAATACTTCGCTTGCCGATCCTGAGCAACCTTCATGCGCTCCTGAATCGTCCGCACGATCTCGCAAGCATCCTCCACCACTTGCTTTCCCAAAAGCTTAGTGTCTCCCGCCTCTGCCCAAGACATCGGCGTTCGACACCTCCTTCCATACAATGCTTCGTATGGCGCCATCTTGATACTCGCCTGGAAGCTATTATTATAAGCGAACTCCACCATGAAAAGGTGGTCTTCCCAACTCCTACCAAAGTCAAGAGCACACATCCTCAACATATCCTCCAAAGTATGGTTCGTTCGCTCCGTCTGACCATTGGTCTGCTGATGGAACGCGGTACTAAACTTGAGTTTGGTGCCTAAACTTTTCTGCACTAACCTCCAGTCCTTCGACGTGAACCGCCCATCGCGATCACTGACAATGCTCTTAGGAATCCCGTGCAACCGCACAATATTTCGAACATAAAGCTCCACGAGCTTCTCCACGCCATCGTCCCTCTGATTCGGAATGAAGTGAGCCACCTTGGTCAGGCGATCCACTATCACCCAAATCGCATCGTTACCATGCTGCGATCAAGGCAAACCATGCACAAAATCCATGGAGATATCTTCGAATTTCCATTCGGGGATAGGAAGAGGCTTCAAGAACCCGTCGGGCCTTTGGCACTCAGCCTTCACTAAAGCACAAGTCTGACACCGGCTTACATACTCAGCTACATCCCGCTTCATCCCAGGCCACCAAAAGGATTTCTTCATATCCGAGTACATCTTTGTACTGCCTGGATGAATGGAGTACTTCGTAAAGTGAGCCTCAAACATCAACTCCTCGCGGAGCTTGCCAAAACGTGGAACACAAACCCTTCCGTCTCTTTTCAAAATCCCACCGACCATCTCCAAAGCACTGTCTTCGCTTTGTTGAGCTTCCAACACCAACTGTTGGCACTCTTCGTCTGCACTAGTCGCCTCTCGGATTCGATCCGTTATATCACACTGCATTCAATCTAGTTCAACCGAGCCACGCTAGACTCACCTCTAGCCACACAAGCAATGTCAAGAGACTCCAAGTCTCGCACCAAACGCTCGTCATGCACCTCAATCCAATTACCTTGCCCGAAGTACTTCCTACTCAAGGCATCTGCCACCACGTTGGCTTTACCTGGCGTATACTGAATCTCCACGTCGTAGTCCCAAAGGAACTCGACCCACCTACGATGCCGCCAATTCAGATCCTTTTGGTCTAGGAGATACCTCAGGCTTTTGTGATCCGTGAAGATCTCCACCTTTGCACCATATACGTAGTGCCACCACAATTTTAACGCAAAGATTACCGCCGCCAACTCCAGATCATGGACGGGGTAATTCCTCTCATGAGTCTTTAACTGCCTTAACCCATAAGCTATCACATTGTCGTACTGCACCAGCACGCAACCCAAACCGCAACCTGAAGCGTCGTTGAAAATCTAAAATCCTTCCGTCCAACTAAGAAGACTAAGGATTGGAGCAGACATCAACCTTTCCTTCAAATTCTTAAACGCACAGGCACACTCCGGCGTCCACACAAACTTTTGGTCCTTGCGAGTAAGAGTGGTGAGGGGCAAGGTCATCCGCGAAAAGTTCTCCACGAACCTTCTGTAGTAACCGGCTAGTCCAAGGAAACTCCGGACTTCCGCCACGGTTCTCAAAACAGGCCAATCTCTAATGGCTTCAATCTTCGCCGGATCTACCGCCACCCCATCTCCACTGATCATGTGTCCCAAAAATGCTACCTTCTCGATCCAAAACTCGCACTTCGAGAACTTAGCATAAAGCTGGTTCTCCCTTAGAGTCTGCAATACTAGCCTCAAGTGAGACTCATGCTCCGCTTACGATTTTGAATATACCAAGATATCATCTATGAACACCACCACAAACGAATAAAAAAAACGGTCGAAAACCCTGTTCATCAAATCCATGAACACGGATGGCGCATTCGTCAGTCCGAACGGCATCACCGAAAACTCATAGTGGCCATACCGAGTCCCAAACGCTGTCTTGGCAATGTCCTCTTCTCGAATCTTCCACGGGTAGTACCCCGACTTCAAGTCCAACTTGGAGTACACTACCGACCCCACTAACTAGTCGAACAAATCATCGATTCGGGGAATCAGATATTTATTCTTGACGGTCAACTTATTTAGCCTGCGGTAGTCAATGCACAACCGCATACTTCCATCCTTTTTCTTCATGAACAATACCGACGCGCTCTATGGCGAAGAGCTGGGCCTAATGTACCCTTGCTCTAACAATTCTTGCAACTGAACCTTAAGCTCGGTCAGTTCCTTCGGTGCCATCCTAAACGGAGGACGCGACACCGGCCTCGCACCCGGTACCAATTCTATCAAAATAAAATCGATTTCACGCTGAGGAGGTGCTCCCGGAAGCTCCTCGGGGAATACATCCTCAAACTCTTCCACCACCGAAACATCTCCAAAAGCCAACCTTGTGGAGTGAGTCTCCAACAAAGCTATAAACGCCTCGCCTTCTTGGTTTACCGCACGCCTCACTTGCACGGAGGAAATAAGGGAGCAAGCCACTCCGCTTAGGCCTTCAAACTTGACCTCTACTCTACCTTTGCCTCTCAGGGTTACCACCTTCAACTGGCAGTCGATACTAGCTCGCTGCTCTGCAAGCCAGTCCATCCCTAAGATGGCATCAAATTCGGCTAGTGGCAGAATCGCTGCCACCAACTCAAAAACACAATCGCAAATTTGCAACACGATGCGTCCTTCCCTCACGGTGGTCATGAAAGACCCATTCGGCATGCGCACGCTCAGTACCACCTCTACCTTGACAGACTCAACACTGATCCCCCGGGTAAAGCTTCCCGCAAGAAAAGAGTGTGACGCTTCCGTGTCGAACAACACTCGAGAGGGGTAACCAAAGACTAGCACGAAACCTAGATACGCGCACAACAAATACGAAAGGTCGCAAACAGCTTTAAGATAACAAACGAAAATCTAAACTTTTCACACCTGCCGTCACATCGGGTTGACGAAACGTCTCTTGCTGCCCAAGGGCAGAATCACTAGGCTGCGCCGGAGGAAAGCGTGAAGCGCTAGACTCCACTGATTTTCCCTTTTCCGCATAACTAAGACCGGAACGCACCGACTGTTCCAGCCCCTGCTCCGACTCAGCTCCACCCTCGGAATAGAACCGAGCGATGTGACCCACCTTGCCACACTTAAAGCACGACATGGGTACTTTGGAGAGAATCTCCCCAGAAGCTGCACCGCTTCTCTCACTAGGCTTAAAGGAATGAAATCTTTTCCTTCCTCGGCTTCCCTCCGATTTCCACTGTGATTTGGAAGGTTCCCCTTCACATCGCTCTGCTCCAACGTCCTTTCGACTCTGGGCTTGGTCAGAATATCTCTCAAACACTCTAGGAACTGTCAACTCTCAGGCTCCATCTGAGGTGACAGGCGTCGCAACTGATGAGACTCTCACCGCTAGAGCTGACACCAAAGCTTCTGCTAGCATACGACAGAAATCGACCGAGGACATGCCCACAATCATGAGGCCCGGAGCAGTAGCACTGCTCCCCAGAGGCTCCTCCTACCTCCTCGACGTCCCCGCATTGTCGCCAATATCCTAGCACAAGCAAGGAAACAAACTAATCAAGCTCTACTCACGAGACTCGAACATAGGGATACTTATGATCCCGCACAATACTCATATGTGGACAATCTCTTTACGCGGTCCGAAAACACTAGACCTCGCAAGAAAACTCAACCTCACTTTGATACCAAATTGTAACACCTCCCCTATAATGACCATATAATATGGGTCCGGCCGGGACCCCACAGCATATAACCGCCACAACTTCGGTATTATAAGATGATATAAACTACCCAACTCAAAACTCAGATAAAACAGCGGAAACAAAACTAAGAAACACGGAGATTGTCCATGATTACATAGGAGTAAAACCGGCCTTAAGGCCTTACAAAACCAGTGTCCAAGTCATCAAACATTCAACACAGAAAGAAATCCCCAAAAGGAAAAAACTAGCTTCCCTAAGCTACCTCGGCATGCAAGCCGGAAACAAGAAAAGACAAGTACAGAAATGCAGGAAAGCAAAGTAAACACTTCATGAGGCTTTAGGCTTTTTTGGCCGGCGAGCTAGGTCCAGCCTGCGATCCTTGGCCTGCATCCAAATCACAAAGAGTGGTAAACGAGGGTCAGCTATGGCTGACCACAAACGGTGTAACAATACCCCTCCTCCCGGCCATCCTAGCGGACCCCGAGGAACTACATCACCCTACAAGTCAGCACTTCGTATGCACATGTATATAAAGAAAAGCAACATAAACAACAGGCATGAGTGTCACAATCATCATTCACGTTTCAATGTTGAGCAAGTAATAAAAATGGGCCTACAAAGGCAAATATGAATGCAAATCGGGTTTCACCCAAGGCACCCTAATGCATATGAATCTAACACATCATCATACATCATCCATCACATCGCAACCATAGGGTACTCATCATTTCCCCCAAAGGGCATCATAGCCCAAGGCCAAGAACTCATGTCGTGATCCCACCTCGCCTGGCCCACATGCCATCGGGCTCATCCATCAGCTCACCTGTTCTTGCCTCCATCATCGCATCAAGCATCAACGATACTAGGCACTTGTGCCTGGACCCCACCCGCACATGGCTCACAGTGCCATCGGGCTTGTCCTCATTCCAAGGCCTTCTCAATCTCATACAATCTCATCAATTTCACTACAATCAACACAGAATGGGGGGACTTGTCTTGTCGGGACACCCTCCACACATGACTTGCAATATCACGGGCGGGCAAGCCGACCACAAGGCAATTCCGCGCCTTCACAATACAAAAAGGCATCACAAGCCATAACTCACGCACAATATTTCCCCGCCCACAAACCAACATTCGTTCTCATACGAAAATACAAGGGCATTACAACGACGTTTTCGCCGTAATCGGATTTCTAGTAAAATCCCTAAAATGCGCGTCAAACAACATTACCGAATCGGACCAACGATCGCGATTCCGGCTTAAACCACAATGCCTAATCCGCTAACGGAGCGGATCTCCAATGCAAAATCATGTCGGGGACGGACTTAATCAACCCGATGGTTCCTCTTGAACCAAGGCGACCCGGATCCCTCTCACTCGACGGATCCGGTGCCAAAATGCAGAAAATAAAGAGGAAAAGGGATGCCATGCACACATCCTAAAGACCGGGAGGAGAAATGTCGTTACCTTTTGTGATTTCCTCCTAGCCATGGGAAACTTGAAAAAGAATGGAGGAGAAGAAGCGCCTCGACGTCCCCTACGCGCTGCCGGTCTCGGATCGGCGAACGGAGCTCCGAAGCTCCAACAATGGCGGGATCTAGCTCTCTTCCTCCTCCAAACCCTTTCTCTCTCTCAAACCCTCAAAACCCACGATGGAAAGAAATGAAGAGGGAAAACCCTCTCAGCCCTACTTAGGGTTCTCCCACGAACCCCTCACAGCCGTCCGATCAAGATCTAAACAAAACGGACGTCCAGATTTAGCTATTTACGGATCTGGTTCCGAACGCACGGTCGAACGCACGAATGTGCGTTAAAATGCATGACCAAAGTCGGAACGCCATTTTACCAGCCGAAGAGCACGCATGGTCGGATCGATCGTGCGTCAAGAAAAACGCATGATCGTGCGTCAAGAAAAATCTGCCATTACGGCGGCTCCCAGCGAAGAAGACCTAACGCGTAGCGTTAACTCTCAGATCAACAAAACTGGGTGTTACACGTGTGCTCGGTGTAATATTCATGAGGTGCTGAGTGCACGAGGTGTGCTCAAGATATAATGCACGCATAGTTATGTGGGGTGCGCTACGCGCAATCGCTGCATCCATTTTGCTCATGAAGACTCGAGCGACTCCTTGGCCCTGCAAGGTTGGGGTGAAGATCCCCGTACGACGGCGTTGATGCATTGTTGAGATATAGCCGAGTTTGATATCAGAGGTCTATTTAAGAGTGAGAGATGGGCTCTGGTGTTGATGTGGATAAGGTGTGGCTCCGCCTTTGTTGTTTCTTTGCACATTGTACTTTGTTTGTGGAGCTTTGGTCGTTCCTTGAGCATTGCTTGATTGTTTGCATACGGTTCTAGCTTTGAGTACTTGCTTGTAATAGTACAACTTTTGTGATATTGGAACCGACGTTTTGCGCGGTCTGATGACGCATATTTTGACTTAAATATGCTTATCATTATTTTTATATTTCTAATATAAATTCTATATATTTCTCTAAATTTTAGTATAATTATCTACTTATTATTATTTTTTATAATTTTTCGCACTAATGTTAATTTATGTGTTATTTGACAGGCCTGGGGGGAATCGTTAGCGCCCGCTGTCAAAACATCGTCGCAACATATTTTGGAGACGTGATGCGGCCCGGCCACCAAGAGATTTATCAATTCAAGCTCAATTCATGTCTAAGTTTCAAGTCAAGGCAAGTCAAATTAAATTAAAGGGAAGAATTGGTGCAGCCCATGCAATCCGAGCCCCTGTTATGAAGCAAACCGAGCAGCCCCCTAGCTGTCTACATGTCAAAACCGAGCCCCCCCTAGCTATGTGCAGCCCGAGCTCAAGCCAAATCAGCCCGTGAGCAGCTCTCCTAGTCCATACCGCCACCTTTTGCATGAATATTCATGCATGGCTCCCATTATTGCTTGGACCGGCCCCCCTCTCTCTCTTTCCCTTTTTTTATATTATTATTTTCATCTCCATCAATGCCTAGCCGAACACCCCCCTCTCTTCTCTCTCTCCTATTCTTCTTTTTATATTTCTTTTAAATCATATGCATGCATGAAATCCTTCTCTCTCTCCTCCTATTTAAATCATGCATGTATTTTCCCATGCATGAATCTCTTTCTCCCTCCTCCCATTAAATGAAATTCATCTCCCCTCTCCATGCATGTGGCCGGCCACCCCTTGGTCTCCCTCTTCTCTTGTGATTTCTAGAACTTCCCCCCTCCATCTATAAATAGAGCCCATACTTCATGCTTTGGAAGGACTTTTGGCAAGAGAGCAAGTGTGAGATTAAGTGAGGGTTTTAGTTCTTTCTTTCAAGCTTTTATTTTCCATGCTTTGTACTCCTTTGTCGTGAGAATATTATTGTTATTTCACTTTCATTATTGTACTCTCTTTATTTAACTAATGAAAATGTTTTCTTTCTACAATATTGTCATTTCCTTCTCTAATATGCGTAGCTAAATTTCCTCTTAGTGCTTGGTGGGATAGTATTGTGATGAAGATTTATTTATAATTTATCGTCTCAAATTCTTAGATCTCTTCGTGTCAATTTATTTCTGATTAAATTTTGGTCGCGAGTTTATATTGCTAGTATATAAATTTTGCCATCCGATTTAGTATTCTAGTTAGCCGAGAGGCTCGTGGATGCTTTAGATCTCTCAGAAATAAAGGGTTTGCTGTATTTTCTTTGAGAATTGATAATGTCGCTGCTTTTGGATTCGGGATTTACGTTCATGCAATTTTAATTTATTTCAAATTTTAAGAGATTATGTTTGAAGTATTATTAAAATTAGGCGGTAGTTGTCTCTAGCGAGCCTCTATCGTATTTCTTCAATCCTCCAATCGACATGGAATTTTTAAGAATTAGAGCGCCTCTTTTATAATCGGATTCCCAAGAAAACTCAATCAAGTGCTAAGTCTTTTTAAATCGCGAACTTCTCTTTCATTAAATTTTCGTACTTGCAATTTTCATTTTCAAAAACCAAAACCAACTTTCGTTCGGTAGGATATTAGTAACGACGTGAGTAGTAGTAATTGGCAACCCCGAGTTTAAATACGACCTTGGTACTACAATTCGATAGGTACACTTGCCTTTTCGGGTTGATAGTAAATTAATCACCAAGTTTTTGGCGCCGTTGCCGGGGAATTTTTGTCAATATTAAGAAAACGTCGTCGCTATTACTTCTACAAAAAATTTTTTTTTATTATATATTAAAATCCACCTACATCATCATCTTTCCTATCCCACCTAAATTCCTGGAAAGGACGCTTTGGGCTTGAATTCCCATCATAGCCTCTAGTACCGTTGCAAACCCCTCACAGGGCAGATCTCGGGAAGTCCAGGACTAATATAATCCGCCTAAAAAGAAAAAAAATCATTATCATTTTTTTTAATCTTGTTTTTTTTTTCTTTATCTTTGTTTATTTTCCCTCTTCCCCTTTTCCTTCTGCTAGTGCATGACCCGCACGAATTCGTCGTTACTTGTTGATTTGGACCCGGAAATCGAACGCTCCTTTCGGAGAAATTTACGATTCGGAGGTTCCACTTCTCAGGATACGGTTGAGAATTCTAACGGTGATTGTGATCGTAATTCTGAAATTATGGGTGATCCCAATCCAGAAGTTGACCAGCAACGGACCATGTCCTATTATGCTCGGCCTAACTTGGAGGGTACAGAATCCAGTATTGTTCAACCTGCAATAGTGAACAACAATTTTGAGCTTAAGCCCGGCACTATACAAATGGTGCAGCAATATGCGCAGTTTGACGGATCACCAGATGAAGATCCGAACTTGCATATTGCTAGTTTCCTTGAGATCTGTGATACCTTCAAAATTAATGGTGTCTCAGACGATGCGATCAGGCTAAGACTCTTCCCCTTCTCCTTAAGAACAAAAGCCAAACAGTGGTTGAGTTCTCTCCCAAGAGGATCAATCACTACTTGGGACACTTTAACTGAAAATTTTCTTGCTAGGTATTTTCCCCCTGCTAAAACTGCTAAACTTCGAACTAATATATGTACTTTTAGTCAAATCGATTCTGAGATCCTCTATGACACTTGGGAGAGGTACAAGGAACTTTTGAGACGCTGCCCTCATCATGCTCTGCCTGTATGGATACAGGTCCAGACATTTTATAATGGGCTAAATCAAGCAACCAAGCAAATGATAGACGCCGCATCCGGTGGTTCTTTGAACCGAAAAACTCCGGAGGGCGCTCTTGAGCTTATCGAGGATATGGCGATGAATACCTATCAGTGGAATACGCCTAGGTCTCTCCCAAATAAACCTGCAGGTATGTACGAAGTGGACTCTGTATCCCAACTGGCGCTTCAAGTGGAGATGCTGAACAAGAAAGTAACGGAGATGACTGCTGCCTCCGCCATTCAGGTACATGAAAATGCAATTGCTGCTGCTGCCGAGCAGGTGGATTATCTGGGGAACATACCCAGGCCTGCTCAAAACAATTTTAATAATTTTTCTGCTTTTTCTGCTCCTCCTGGTTTTAATGCTGCGTCTAATTCGTATCACCCCGGATGGCGTAACCATCCTAATTTTTCGTGGAGTAATCCCGCAAACGCCGCACGTCCACCATATGATTTCACTCCACCACCACCACAAAATCTAAATCTAAATTTTCCAAAACCTCCCACCATGGAGGAAATGTTTTCAAAATATATTAATGCGAATGAGGCGACGATTCGTAACTTAACAGGATCGGTTAAAAATCTTGAAAATCAAATCGGGCAGCTCGCCAAAATCGTATCTGAGCGACCGCCAGGAACTCTTCCCGCTAATTCCGAGCCCAATCCGAGAGAACAAGCGAACGCTATAACTCTTCGGAGTGGGAAGGAATTATCCGGTCCATCCGTTAGTGAAGAACCCGAAGCGACTATTGCCCCTCTTTTAACTGAACCACCTCTTTCAAATGAAGTTATTGTTTCGCCTCCCGTTCTTAAAAATTCTCCCGCTCCGTCGTATCCATCTCAATTAAATAAAGAAAAGTTAGATGATCAATATCATCGGTTTTTGGAAATCTTCAAACAAATTCATATCAATTTACCTTTTTATGAAGCGATTTCACAAATGCCTAAATATGCTAAGTATTTGAAGGATCTTCTAACGAACAAAAAGAAAATGGAAAATTTATCTCATGTTACTTTAAACGCTGAGTGTTCCGCGGTTTTGACAAAGAATTTGCCCAAAAAAATAAATGATCAGGGTAGTTTTTCTATTCCATGCGTTTTTGGCGATTTATTTGTAAAACACGCGTTGGCCGATTTAGGAGCGAGCATCAACTTGATGCATTTTTCTCTATTTAAAAAGCTAGGTTTAGGCACTTTAAGCCCGACTAGGATGAGTATACAACTTGCTGATAGGTCAATTAAGTATCTGTTAGGAATAGTAGAGGATGTGCTCGTAAAGGTCGACAAGTTTATATTCCCAGTAAACTTTGTCATTTTAGATATCGAAGAGGATGTCGAGGTCCCCTTGATCCTTGGCCGACCTTTTCTTGCCACCTCTCGTGCGGCAATCGATGTAAGTAACGGAAAACTCTTTCTACGAGTAGGCGATGATGAAGTTTCATTTTCCATCACTCCTTCCATGAAAAACACTTTATCAAATGATGATTCATGTTTCTTCTTAGACGTTTCTCATGACGAGCAAAATTTTCCTTTTGAAAATTTTTCTGAAAAAAGTTTTTCTTCTTTTTCTGAACTCCCGCATGATTTTCCACCTAATACAGTCATGGCTATTAGCAATATTTCTGAAAATCAAATGAAATTCAAATCTTTTGAAGAAATTATTTTTGATAAGGACAAGGTTTTAAAATCTACGTACGAACAGCCACCTACTTTGGAACTTAAACAACTACCCGACCACCTTAAGTATATTTTTTTGGAGAAAAATTCTAATCTACCAGTTATAGTTTCGGCATTTTTGACTGAATCGGAAAATGAAAAATTATTAACGGTTTTACAAAAACACCGCCAAGCTATAGCTTGACAAATTTCAGATATCAAGGGTATAAGTCCATCTTTTTGCACACATAAAATCCTTTTAGAAGATAACTCCCGTAATGTCGTTCAACCTCAACGCCGATTAAACCCAAATATGAAAGACGTAGTAAAAGGCGAGGTACTTAAATTATTAGATGCGGGGATTATCTATCCAATCTCGGATAGCAAGTGGGTGAGTCCAGTCCAGGTAGTGCCGAAGAAAGGTGTGATTATGGTGGTAGCAAACGAGAATAACGAGTTGATTCCAACTAGGACGGTAACAGGATGGAGGATGTGCATCGACTACCGTAAATTAAATGATGTCACTCGTAAAGATCACTTCCCTCTCCCCTTTATCGATCAAATGTTAGAACGTCTTTCCGGGCATAATTTTTATTGCTTTCTCGATAGCCTCTCGGGATATTTCCAAATCCCTATAGCACCCGAGGACCAAGAGAAGACAACATTTACTTACCCCTTCAGAACTTTTGCCTATCGTAGAATGCCTTTCGGTCTTTGTAACGCGGCGGCTACATTTCAAAGGTGTATGCTGGCTATCTTCGACAAGTACGTAGAAGATTTTATGGAAGTATTCATGGATGATTTTTCGGTGTATGGGGATTCTTTTGATTTATGTTTAGGTAATTTAGAAAAAGTTTAGAAAAGATGCGAAGAAACAAATCTTGTTTTGAACTGGGAGAAGTGCCATTTTATGGTACGAGAGGGACTAGTTCTGGGTCATAAGATTTCGTCTAAGGGTATCGAGGTAGATAAGGCTAAGATAGAAGTAATCGAAAAATTACCTCCACCAACAAGTGTAAAAGCAATAAGAAGTTTTCTAGGACATGCCGATTTTTATCGCCGTTTTATAAAAGACTTCTCTAATATCACTAAACCTCTCACTCATCTCTTAGAAAAGGCCACTCTATTTCTGTTTGACGATGCTTTTTTATCTGCTTTTAATTTAATAAAAGAAAAACTCATTAACGCACCGATTATGATCGCTCCGGTTTGGAACCTTCCTTTTGAGATTATGTGCGATGCGAGTAGTTTCGTCGTTGGTGCAGTTTTAGGCCAGCGTATTTCTAAAAATTTTCATCCTATTTACTATGCGAGTAAAACTCTCACTTCGGCACAACAAAATTACACCACAACGGAAAAAGAGCTTTTGGCCATTATTTTTGCGTTCGATAAGTTTCGCCCTTATTTAACCCTCTCCAAAATCATTGTTTTTACGGATCACTCGGCCCTTAAATACTTACTTTCAAAACCGGATGCCAAGCCGCGCTTAATTCGTTGGATTCTACTACTTCAAGAATTCGACTTGGAAATCCGGGATAAGAAAGGAGCCGAAAATTTGGCGGCGGATCACTTATCTCGTTTAGAAAATCCTTATATCGAAGAATTAAATGAAAAATCTTTTAACGACTCTTTTCCGGATGAAAAACTTTTGAAAATTAACACTTCATCTTCTACTCCTTGGTTTGCCAATTTTGCCAATTATCTAGTGGCCCGTGTTCTTCCAAAAGACTTTTCTTTTCAGCAAAAGAAGAAATTCTTTGCCGATTTGAAGAATTACTTTTGGGAGGACCCATTTCTCTTTAGAGTATGTGCAGACCATGTCATAAGAAGATGTGTGTCGTTTGAAGAAGGACAAAATATTTTGAAACATTTACATGAACGACCGACCGGTGGCCATTATCAAGTCAATCGGACCGCTCACAAAGTTCTTAGTGCAGGCTTTTATTGGCCTAGCCTTTTCAAAGATGCTCAATCTTTGGTGAGTCGGTGCGATAGTTGCCAACGGACCGGAAATATTTCTAGTAAAAACGAAATGACGCAAAATTATTTTCTTGAATGCGAAGTCTTTGACCTTTGGGGCATAGATTTTGTTGGTCCCCTCCCTTCTAGTTGCGGAAATAAGTACATTTTAGTTGCGGTTGATTATGTTTCCCGATGGGTGGAAGCCCAAGCACTTTCTACGAATGATTCTCGTGTTGTAATTTCATTTCTCAAAAAATTATTTTCTCGATTTGGTACGCCTAGGGCGATCGTTAGTGATAGGGGTGTGCATTTTTGTAACGCCCAACTTGCAAAGATTTTAACAAAATATGGCGTTACACACAAGCTCTCTACTGCATACCACCCCCAAACTAACGACCAAGTTGAAGTTGTCAACCGAGAAATCAAACGTATATTGGAAAAAAACCGTTTCATCTTCTAGGAAAGATTGGTCTTTCAAACTCGACGATGCTCTTTGGGCTTATCGGATGGCTTACAAAATCGCCATCGGTTGTACTCCGTACCGCCTAGTCTATGGAAAATCGTGTCACTTATCGGTAGAACTCGAACACCGTGCATTTTGGGCTTTAAAGTCTTTAAATCTCGATCCTCACTTAGTCGCCGAGCATCGCAAATTTCAACTCAATGAACTCGACGAGTGGCGCTCCAACGCTTATGAAAATAACAAGATTTATAAAGAGCGAACGAAGCACTTGCACGATAAAAATTTAAGGCACCCAAAAACTTTTAAACCGGGCGACCAAGTCTTGCTTTATAACTCTCGCTTGCGCTTATTTCCTGGCAAATTAAAATCGCGTTGGTCTGATCCTTTTATTGTGAAAGAAGTTTTTCCTTATGGTACTGTGCTGATTTCACACCCGGATAAGGGTGAGTTTAAAGTTAATGGTCAGCGTCTCAAACTCTATTTTTCTGGTGACACTATTGCTGAGAACAATGAATCTATGCTCTTACCAAACACTTAATTATTTTGGTCGTACTTTTTCTTTCTTTTTGTACTTCTCTTTTTGCATTTCCTTTTCTTTTTGTTTTTTTGTTTCGGCGACTCCCGCGAATTGGACTCCTTGATCGCCTGCTTCAACGTTGCTGCTTTCATGATGATTCGAGCCAATACTAAAGATGGTCTAATGCACAAGCATGGTGGAGCGGCAGCAACCTTCAGACTCGCCAATTCGGGGAAGTACCTATTTTTTTTTAATTTTTCAATTCTTGTCTTTTCTTTTCCTCTTTCTTCCTCTCTTCTTTTAACATCGAGGACGATGTCTCTCTTAAGTCTGGGGGGAATTAAGAATTGCATTCCGTTCTCTTTGTTTTATTAGGAAAATTTAAAACAAATTATTTGCATTTTCTTTCTTTTATAAAAAAAAATATTCCAAAAAAATTTGAAAATTAAGAAAACTAAAAAATCTATAGTAATTTGAGTTAATTTTGCTTCATCTTTAGTACCCCACGACTTGGTGTTTCCTTGTTTTAATCATTCGTGTATTTGTTAGCTAGAATAAATTTTTCTAACTTTCACTTTGGCTATGTTTCGCGGGTAGTATGTTGACTCGTGTAGTGTTCTAATTAGGGTTTATGAAAAATCTTTTGAAAATTTGCGCTTTTTCATGATTTTCTTTTTATGTTTTTCACTTATATAAAATCTATCATCCTTTGTTTTCTCTTTTACAAAATCTTTGCAAAGTTGACTTATGTTTAATGTAGTAGATGCGAACCGGTCTAGACGCTTATTATTTTCACTCTCATGATAAGTCAAGTTTCTTTATTTTCTACCTAGTCTTGCACCTTTTGAATTTTTCAAGATTTTGCTTTAGATAGACATAGGAGCATGAAAATGATTTAGGCCACCTCTTGATTCGGTTGAGCCTTTGCACTCCAAGCCATAAAATATTAACCTTTGCTAGCCACTTTGAGCTTTCCCCGTTTCTTTTGTATCCCCACTTATTTTCACCAAAGCCAAATAACCTACCTTTGGTGCACGCTTGAAATTTAGAGCTCTATTTGTTGCTAGTTTGTGCCCACGTTTGTGAAAATGATGGAGTTTTAATTTTGTTATCCTTTTGCTACAAAAGAAGAAGAAAATTATGAGATGAGTATGAAAAAATGAAATGAAAGAAAAAAGAAAAATTATTGAAGAAAAAATTGAAGAATGAATTGTTGACCCCTACCCTTATATTTCAAAATTATTTAGGGTGTCAAAATTTATTTTTGCTAGCATACAAGTTTTTGCAAAGCTCTTCTTTTTGTTTAAGTGTGCCTTAACCCTTCACGTTCATCTTTTGATATCCGCACCTTAAATCCAAGCCTTAAAAGTTATACCTAATGAAGTCCTTTTGATTCATGCTCCTAGGTTTATTTTTAGTCAAGAATGCGAAAAAGTAGATTGGGTAACCCTTTTGGTAGGAGTTTAGACTCTTGATTTAGATTGAGGTGGTTATGAAATGTCTCTTAGACTGTAGTAACAACTCAATGCTCTTTTCATTCGTCTCATTTCTTGGTTTTTACATTTGCTAAAACTTGGGATGATTTATTTTTATGTTAGTGAAATCTATAAAATTTTATGTCATGGTTAAGTAAGAACTTTCAGGTTATTTTTCATATTCTCCCTACTTCTAATTTCGCATCGTACTCGTGCACGGCATAGCCAAATTGATTAGTTAGTTCTTTTTTATTTTGCTAGCTCGTATGTCTTTGCTTGGGGACAAGCAAATTGCTAAGTCTGGGGGAATTTGATGACGCATATTTTGACTTAAATATGCTTATCATTATTTTTATATTTCTAATATAAATTCTATATATTTCTCTAAATTTTAGTATAATTATCTACTTATTATTATTTTTTATAATTTTTCGCACTAATGTTAATTTATGTGTTATTTGACAGGCCTGGGGGGAATCGTTAGCGCCCGCTGTCAAAACATCGTCGCAACATATTTTGGAGACGTGATGCGGCCCGGCCACCAAGAGATTTATCAATTCAAGCTCAATTCATGTCTAAGTTTCAAGTCAAGGCAAGTCAAAGTAAATTAAAGGGAAGAATTGGTGCAGCCCATGCAATCCGAGCCCCTGTTATGAAGCAAACCGAGCAGCCCCCTAGCTGTCTACATGTCAAAACCGAGCCCCCCTAGCTATGTGCGGCCCGAGCTCAAGCCAAATCAGCCCGTGAGCAGCTCTCCTAGTCCAAACCGCCACCTTTTGCATGAATATTCATGCATGGCTCCCATTATTGCTTGGACCGGCCCCCTCTCTCTCTTTCCCTTTTTTTATATTATTATTTTCATCTCCATCAATGCCTAGCCGAACACCCCCCTCTCTTCTCTCTCTCCTATTCTTCCTTTTATATTTCTTTTAAATCATATGCATGCATGAAATCCTTCTCTCTCTCCTCCTATTTAAATCATGCATGTATTTTCCCATGCATGAATCTCTTTCTCCCTCCTCCCATTAAATGAAATTCATCTCCCCTCTCCATGCATGTGGCCGGCCACCCCTTGGTCTCCCTCTTCTCTTGTGATTTCTAGAACTTTCCCCCTCCATCTATAAATAGAGCTCATACTTCATGCTTTGGAAGGACTTTTGGCAAGAGAGCAAGTGTGAGATCAAGTGAGGGTTTTAGTTCTTTCTTTTCAAGCTTTTATTTTCCATGCTTTGTACTCCTTTGTCGTGAGAATATTATTGTTATTTCACTTTCATTATTGTACTCTCTTTATTTAACTAATGAAAATGTTTTCTTTCTACAATATTGTCATTTCCTTCTCTAATATGCGTAGCTAAATTTCCTCTTAGTGCTTGGTGGGTTAGTATTGTGATGAAGATTTATTTATAATTTATCGTCTCAAATTCTTAGATCTCTTCGTGTCAATTTATTTCTGATTAAATTTTGGTCGCGAGTTTATATTGCTAGTATATAAATTTCGCCATCCGATTTAGTATTCTAGTTAGCCGAGAGGCTCGTGGATGCTTCAGATCTCTCAGAAATAAAGGGTTTGCTGTATTTTCTTTGAGAATTGAAAATATCGCTGCTTTTGGATTCGGGATTTACGTTCATGTAATTTTAATTTATTTCAAATTTTAAGAGATTATGTTTGAAGTATTATTAAAATTAGGCGGTAGTTGTCTCTAGCGAGCCTCTATCGTATTTCTTCAATCCTCCAATCGACATGGAATTTTTAAGAATTAGAGCGCCTCTTTTATAATCGGATTCCCAAGAAAACCTAATCAAGTGCTAAGTCTTTTTAAATCGTGAACATCTCTTTCATTAAATTTTCGTACTTGCAATTTTCATTTTCAAAAACCAAAACCAACTTTCGTTCGGTAGGATATTAGTAACGACGTGAGTAGTAGTAATTGGCAACCCCGAGTTTAAATACGACCTTGGTACTACAATTCGATAGGTACACTTGCCTTTTCGGGTTGATAGTAAATTAATCACCACGGTCAACTGTGTTTTGCTTCTTTGATGTTAGCGGTTGGATGACGAGACTCAGGTAGTGCTGGAACCTACTACGTGGGCGAGGGGCAGACGCTTCGAGCCGAGTAGTGCGAGGTCCGGATTACTTAACTGGGGTTTGTCGCTGAGAGTGGTGAAGGGCAGACCTTCGAACCTGGGCAACCGTGAGGGGGCATGTCCTGACGGCGTCGTGACCTACTGCGGGGAGAAGAGCGAACTTTTGATAGTCAGTAGTAGGGGTCATAGGGGCGTGGCCCCAGAAAGACGGTGAAGGAAAGACCATCAAACCGCTGGCGAATGGAAGAGGGGCAGGCCCTGACGACGATGCAACCTGCTGCGGGGAGAAGGGCGGACCTTCGATCAGCGGCAGTGAGAGGCCGCTGTGAGCGCGCTGCCCAGAAGCAGTTGATGTTCATTAGCGCGCTGCCCGGAGGCAGTTGCTGTTCATTAGCGTGCTGCGCGGAGGCAGTTGTTGTTCATTAGCGCCTTGCCCGGAGGAAGTTGTTGTTCATTAGCGCGCTGCCCGGAGGCAGTTGTTGTTCATTAGCGGGCTTCCGAGAGGCAGTTGATGTTCATTAGCGCATTGACCGGAGGCAGTTGCTGTTCATTCAAACATCCTTTAACTTGGGCGTAGTTTCGATAGCACAGACGATGATTGTCTTATACAAACCTAAAATGGTCAACTATAAAAGTTATTTGTCACAGTTGCAATTTACATAAAGTATTCATAGAAATAAAGTTGGTAAAAATCTTCAGTGGTGTGGGTAGATCCCTGCTGATAGGTACAAAGCCTTCTCCCGAGATGACCACCTTAAGGGTTTCCCCCAGTCCTTCATGGTGAGCTGCTGGCTGAATCGGTGCCTAGCCTCGTAGGAATTTCTTTTGTAGACCTTGTTTGACGAGACGCTCGATTTCGTCCTTATGCTTGGAGCAATTTTCTGTGTCATGTCCTTGTCCATGATGGAACTCGTAGTATTTTTTCTGGTCCCCCGTGTTTTTAGCGAGGGGTCTGGGCTTACAGAGCGCCTTGTTGTCTTTGATTGTGTAGAATATGTTTGTTCTGGAGGTATTGAGGTGCGTGTTTCTCTGCTGTCGAGGTTGCTGGTTGGCATGACATTCATTGTTCCACCCAAAAACTGGTGAAATTTATTGCTCCCTCCCCCTTTTCATACCTCTATCAAACTATAGTTGATGTGCTTCAATTGCTTCGTCGGCGACGATCTGGGCGTCAATCCGTCGAACGAGATTGGGATAACTAGGTACAATCTCTCGTATTAGTGCGGAGTGGAAGCCACCAGGGCGGAGCCCTCCGAGGAGAAAACCTGGCAGGAGCTCCGATTTTATCCCAGGGATTCGTCGTACCTCAGCAGTGAAACAGCGAAAAAAATCTTTAAGCGTTTCCCTTTCGCTTTGACGGATCCCGGACAAGTGAGAGGGATTTTTGACTATCTGGCGGCTAGCGATGAACTGGTCCATGAATTGTTGAGTCAGCTCTGCGAAATCCTTGATTTCTCCATCCTTCTGGGATAGGAACCAGGTGCGAGCCTGTCCTTTCAAAGTCGTCAGGAATGCCTGACACAACAGTGGATCTGGGGCATTGCAGAGTTGCTTCATGATCGCGAAGTGCCTGATGTGCTCCGATGGGTCGCCCGCTCCGTCGTATGTCTCAATTTTTGGGAGCTTGAAGCCAATGGGGATTGGATGTGCCAGAATCTCAAGTGCGAATGGTGAGCGACGATGGAGAGGGCGAGGGGTCAAAGCGGCACGTTGTCTTGCTCGTTTGTGCTCTTCAAAAATTATGTCACGAACATCTTCATGCGTGAGCCTCCCATCTGCAGGCTCATGTCATGCCGCTTTAGGGCGGATGCGATGATACTAAGCTTCAGGTCCTCCGTCAGGACGGGCCCCGCGACCTTGAGCATTCGTGCTGGGGAGCTCTCCTTCGGGTTTGTTGATGAGCGAGTGGAGGCGAGCTATATCAGCATGCCCCCGGGGATTGATCACTCACTTGTGCGGACGGATTCTCCTGCCATGACCTCTAGTCACGAGTACCGTTGTACAGTGAGTACTGCCTTCAGAGTTTTCTTCAAGCTTTGGGGGAACTCGTTCTCACAGACGAAGCCAAACTGTTGCGGACCACTCAAGGCTCCGGTAGACCAGACTAAATTGGACGGTCTTAGCCCGGGAGTGTTCGATCGCGCAAACAGTCGCTTAAAAGGGAAAGTTGTCAAGGCAAATTTTTTAAAATGGAAAACCCGTCAACTGGGTGAAAAACCACGTGGTCGGATCTGTATCGGCCAAAACCTCCACTATTTGTTGGTCGTTGTACATAGATTTTTAAGAGAAGGCAGGGGAAACAGGTCGCTTCTTGGCAATTGTTGAGAGAGAGAGGTGCTCGGGGGGTGACAGGTCACCGCTCACGGAGCTAAGTCTTTTTCCTGCTGCTGAGGGAAATGATGGGCTCTGAGCGCTCTGGAGACTTCGACTGCTGCTTGAAGGTTGGATTGGGGTGCTCTGTGTGCATGTCTTTGTCTCTGCGGCTTGTCTCTTGAAGCGTAAGAGGAGTTTGGAGTACTGGTCTTGTTGATGGCTGGAACGCTTGTTCTTGAGCGCAGATTGCTTGTTGCTGAGTACGTGGGGGTGCGCTTGGAGTGGCCTTGAGAGTGAACGCACGAAGGCGTGCTCGGAGCGGTCTTGAGAGTGGTGCGCTCTGAGACGCGCTTGGGGCGATATTGAGAGTGGAGCACAAAAAGACACACTTAGGGCTATCTTGAGAGCGGGGCGCACAAAGGCGCGTTTGGAGGAGGCGGACACGAGAGCGCGCGAGGAAGAGGCGTGTGTGAGAGCGCACAAGAAAGAGGCGCGCGCAGGAGCGCGCAAGGAAGAAGCGCGCAAGGAAGAGGCGCGCTTGGGAGCGCGCAAAGAAGAGATGCATACGGGAACGTGCAAGGAAGAGGCGTGCTTGGGAGCGCGCAAGGAAGAGGCGCGCAAGGAAGAGGCGCGCTTGGGAGCGCGCAAGGAAGAGGCGCGCTTGGGAGCGCGCAAGAAAGATGCGTGTTGGCAAGCGCGCAAGAAAGAGGCGCGCTTAGGAGCGCGCAAGGAAGAGGCGCGCTTGGGAGCGCGCAAGAAAGATGCGTGTTGGCAAGCGCGCAAGAAAGAGGCGCGCTTAGGAGCGCGCAAGGAAGAGGCGCACTTGGGAGCGCGCAAGAAAGAGGCGTGCTGGCGAGCGCGCAAGAAAGAGGCGCACTTGGGAGCGCGCAAGGAAGAGGCGTGCTGGCGAGCGCTCAAGGAAGAGGCGCGCTTGGGAGCGCGCAAGGAAGAGGCGTGCTGGCGAGCGCGCAAGGAAGAGACGCGCTTGGGAGCGCGCAAGGAAGATGCGCGCTGGGGAGCGCGCAAGCAAGAGGCGCGCTTGGGAGCGCGCAAGGAAGAGGCGCGCTGGGGAGCGCGCAAGCAAGATGCGCGCTTCGGAGGGCGCAAGGAAGAGGCGCGCTGGGGAGCGCGCAAGAAAGAGGCGCGCTTGGGAGCGCGCAAGGAAGAGGCGCGCTGGGGAGCGCACATGGAAGAGGCGCGCTTGGGAGCGCACAAGGAAGAGGCGTGCTGGCGAGCGCGCAAGGAAGAGGCGTGTTTGGGAGGGCGCAAGGAAGAGACGCGCTTGGGAGCGTGCATGGAAGAGACGCGCTTGGGAGCCCGCAAGGAGGAGGAGCGGTGGAGAGAGGAAATCGTGGGAGGAGGAAAGCGAAAATCTGAGGAGGATTTTTCCGGGCTCGAAGGAGATTAAAATGAAGTTGAAGGAGGGTCTATTTATAGATTTCAAGAGGGGCAACCCGGTAATTTCCCCCAATAACAACCTGACGGACGAATAGGAATGCTCCGTTTAGAGCACACGGATCACCGATTTTACGCAAATGACGAGACCGCCCCCGGGCGGTTACGGGTTCAACGGAAAAACAACTGCTCCTCCCGCGAGGGGAGGAGTGGCCGACGAGGCCAGCGGCCGGGGAAGAGGGCCACCGGTCAAGGTCGGGCCGCGAGGGGCTGTGACCAAGGACGGGCGGCCAGACGACCGCCCGCCTAAGGCGATGGGGAGGCCGCCCCTGTTAGGGTCGGCGACCGAAATGGCCGTCCGTCTACGGTGGTTTTGGGCACGCCGGCCGGGCTAAGCGGCGGCCGCGACGGTTATACCTCAGGTAGTTACGTAGATAGTTACGTCGTTAGTGGATGCTCTTTGGATAATCGCACCCCATGAATGGGGTGCGGTTAGCGCCTTTAAGGGGATCCACATCAAAGATATATATTAAAAGAGTTGTATAAAATACAGATCACTCTTGCTGGCAATGACATTAATGGGCCAAAGGTGAAATTGAATGGAGATACTATCAAACCCTCTATATTTAAGCCTATTGAGTAGTCATATGACCCAACCAATCCAAAATAAATAAATAAATAATCTATTTTAATTTTAGCCTGATTAAAAAGTAACAGGTATCGGCGAGAGTCAGTCGATTGATACACGTGGCTGTGCATCCTTGGAAGTAGGTATATCACAGGTCTGTTTGGGTTAGTAGGTTTAGCATGTAATGGGCGTGTACGTGCACCTGATTGGAATATCTCCGCGTGAAGTGAATTGAGTGATAATGTAATACGCTGACGTTGCGATAGTCCCACATCGCGTAAAACCAAAGAGTTGGCGATGCATGTTCTATAAAATGCGGCCGCCTGCTGCTGATAAACTCACGCAGCTGCGTGGTGGGCACAAAGCGAACTATTCTTTCGCCTTTTACTAAAGAATACCGTGTGCCCGCCACTTTAAGCAGCATACGCCTATTTTTGGAGGAATTTCTTTGTACGAAGGAATTCCAATAAATCAGTAATAAAATGTTTCTATAATTTATTTATTATTGTAGCTCTAAATTGATTAGTAATTTATTTTTTAAAATTCCGGGGCTAAAATGTAAATATAGGAAGAAAAATACGGTAGGTTGCTAATTTTTTTTGTAATTTATTAAACTAATTAAGTAAATGGTTATTGAAGAGTCTATTTTATTAGGGGATTGTTAAAAGCAAACCAAAATGGCTATCCGCCCCAAAAATAATTTAACTCTTATTCTAAAATTTCCTCTTTTTTTACATGCAAACCATAGGCCGCACATCCTTTTCATGCCCGTGCCCCCTCTACACGCGACCCCTTTGTTGGCCGGAGGAAGGAAGGTGCACCCCTCGTCGGCAACCTTAATGGTGGAGCGGCCGACAATAAGCTCCCTCGATTTCGCATGTCCCGAAGTCAAACTGGGCGGGTATGGTGGACGATCAAGCTGCGAATCCCCCAGGTAACCCTTTGGATTCTCCTAACCTTGATGATGTTGAGATGGTGCAGCAACATGATTCTGCTAATGTGGACGAAAATAGCTTGAGGGGGGCGTTTGCTCCCAGCACTGATGGCTCACGCACTCCAGGTGTTCGGGCAAATGCCAAAGTGAAATCTGCCTGGGGGACTCCTATTCCACCATATCCCTAGAGAGGCTAATAGGTTAGCGGTTTGTCACGGACTTGTCCCCTTGACAACATCAACCTTCTCTCTTGCTCTTCCTTACAAAGTGCTCTCTTACTCATCTCACCACCACGATCGTTGGAGAAGGCTAACTTAGCTAGTTGCGAAAGGGCGCACAAGGAGCTAAGACCGCACGCGACGTTGTCAAGGGGACAAGTCCGTGACAGGTTGCTAGTGTCCATTATCGGTATTATTTTCGTATCATTTTCTGCGCAGACTATTTGAGAGGCCATGTATAGTCTCATTTTCTCAAATAACTATCCCAATAATAATAATGGAAGCATATTCGTGCATCATGTATATATGAATTCGTAGAAGACCGTGTTTTCCCAAAATCGGTAATCCTTAATAACACACAATAACTCACTATTTTCTAGTCATCGAAAATTGCAGTTACTGGTCGCAACAGCACGAAGATTTCCTCGTCTTGATAGACTATGCTTAAACATACATGAAGTTTAGGCATCCACAAATCATTATCACTCTTCATAAGCTCAATGTGAATTTATATATATTCATCAATTAAGCTTGAAGTAATGAAGCAAAATAGTGGGGGAAAGAGACGAAATTAGGTTAAGAGAGGGGGTGGAGGGGAGAACTACGGAGAGAGTAGGCCATTTAAAGAAAGACAATATATTAGAGTTGTTGAGAGCAGAATAAAGAGGAAAGGGAGCAAAGAAATTAGGTTGAGGGAGTGGGTTAAAGGGGGAGAACTAGGGAAAGAGGAAACCGTAAGCGGAAATAAAGAGGAATATTGAAGACATAATGCCTTGACATGCTTAGGACTACTTATAAGCCTAATGAGCCATTACCCTGCCTTCAATCTGAATAAAAACTTTATCTGGGCGGAATCGGGCTAAGCACGGTCTGAAATGAGTGTGATCCCAGGCTAAGCTGGTGCGATAGACAAACCTATGAATTGATGATATTTCCCATACAGCAATTGCTGAAAGCATGCAAATCTGTGAATAACAGTGAACATGCTTCTTCTAATACCCACATGATTTGCTTTCTTTCTTCTTGGAAAAGAGAGAAATTGCAACTGAAACAGCAGGTCATGGCAAACAAGAATAATAATAAATAAATAAATAAAATTCCCAATTTATACCCTAAACAGGTAGTCAAACAATTTTCTATTTCTAAAAACATACAACATAATCAAAACATAACAAATAAAAGGGGATAAATTCACCTCCTTAATTAAGATATCAGTTGAACCTCCTCCTCAACTGGTTCAGATTGGTGAAAATTTAAATCCAGCCTTAGTATCTCTCAGAAATACTTTGATCATGCATGATAATCTGAGTACATACAAACCTCGTGCAAGAAAGAATAACTCCAACAAAAACCAAGTCGCAGATCTTCGAAGTATGAAAATTTCACATGCCTTCATACTATTTAACGGCACAAACAATCTACAAAAGAGCAGTTATGATCTTTGGGCACCAAGGCCAGCTATAATTAGCATCGGAAAACGAGGGTTCTCCATAATGAATATATTCCACCAGACTATTGATTTGTTATTGTTTCATAATTGGGCTGTTACTAGCATTAGAATTCATTAGAACCGAACAGCATCACCTGCGTTGGGTCTTCCGAGGAAGAACGTAAGAGAAATTAGATGGATCTCAACATGAGGAAGTAGAATCGTTTAAGACGAATATGTTTAGAATGCGAGAAATGATTATTAGTATCATACCCATTGCATTTGCTTTTGAGCACTATGGAGGCCGAAGAGCTGTGCCAGTTTCTAATCCTTTGATTCATAAACCAGTTATTTATCTCCTTCAGATGCAACCCGGTTTCCTCAACCAGCTGAACCTTGTCTTTCTCCTAAATGAAAACAAAAATGGTGGACGGAGAAACGGGGAATCAAAAGAAGAAAAAAATGAACTGACGGTCAGCATCGTTAACTATCTAGAAATCATAAGGCTTTAAAAAAAGAGGTTTTATGACGACAAAGATGTGTCATACAGAGAGATCTTCCCGGGGTTTTAAGAACTGAACCGGACAATGAAATAGTAGGAAGAAAGGTGCAGGGCTAACCGATCGATGCTGGTTTGATTCATGATAACGTGATAAATATAATGTTTCTAATAACAGTGGTTATAAAATGATAAATAATAATCAAAATTATATTAAATATTTACATGAAAAATATTACATTTTTATGTAACCTCAATATTATGTAACCTCCATATTATAATAATTGTAGGGAAAATAATATTTAATTTGACCCAATTATCAAAGAATTGCTTGTGAAAATTAGCTAAAAATTCAGTTCAAATTGAGCTTGGATAGAAACCAAACAATCTAATCTTAAGCCGAAAAATTAGCATTAACATATATGTTATTTTCCTCTTATTTTTCCTGGTATGTATCTCTCTTCTATATATAGATAGGAGAGGACCCTTGTTTTAATTAATCAAGTTTACTCCTCTATTTTCCAACATAGTATCAAAGCCAAAACAGCCTGATATGATAGCGATATGCCCGTGCGAACATGTGACATGGCATGAGGACGACCAACCTCATTCCGCGATAGTTCTCTCAGAGACGAGGTTACCTTCGTGGATAATATTGTATTTATAATCAATTAGGTGTATAGTATTTTAGTGTATTTCATCTTGTAGCGATCTCCACCTTATATAAAGAGACAGATAGAGAGTTAGGAAGCTTGGATCATTTTGATTGTTTAGGCACTCATAGAAGAGGAGCTCTTAGACGGATCATGCCTCAAGAGTTGAATATCGAGAACACCAAGATATATTGTATCTCAATTTTATTAATCTTCTTCTTGTTCGGTCTGACGAGAGCGTCTATCACTATACCACTAGGTTCCACAGCTTGCCTGCTTCGCCCGACTGTCTACCGACTCCAATCAACCTCGTCAAGCCCCTCTCCCTCCTTCCACCTCGTATCTTGATCCTCCCGGCTCCTCCACCTTGCCTTTCAATCTCCCTCGTCGATCCCCGTCCTACACCAGCCCGCACTTTTTTGCAGTTTTTGAACCCGCACAGTCGAAAGGGTCGGACTGTGCACTAATTCTTCATGGCACCTATTTCGGCGACTGTTCGCCCTCATATTTTCGGACATGGCTTATCTCTTGCCTCTCTGCATTCCTTCTTAAACTCGCATTGATCTAAGGGTTATTTCTCTTGAAGCTATGGATCTAGAGTTTGCCTTTTTGGTTTTAAAGCCCGTTTCTCTTTCCTTTTTATTTCTTCCCCCGCAAGATCATTTTTATTGAATACAATGGAAGAATCTCAGAACACACCCACCTTCAATCCCTCCTCTTGTATCACCTTCGAGCCTTCTCCGGTGATTTCGACCCTCCATCAGAATCAAACAGTTCCCGTCACAGAAGAATCGACGTCCATCCCCTACCACTGATTGTAACTTCTTACACCTCTGATTGACCTCCAAAACATCTCCCCTTTCATTTCCAACAAACTCCAGCCAGTTCCGAACAACTTTTTCCTGTGTCACCACCCTAGCCGCACTTCTCCCCTTCATCCAAACTCGCGTTTTCATGACCAACTCATCACATGCAACCCATGTTGTTAAAGGCACGCCTAAGGCTCAAGACTCATCAGTCTCAGAGGTTTGCTCCTTCGTGCGTCTTTTTTGCGCCTTTGGAGCATAAAAGACGCACCTGAGTGAGATTTCTGTTGCAAACTATTTTTTCAAAATAAAAAAAAATGTAAGAACTCAATAATTTTTCTATGATTTAATATTTGTGAAATATGATCGAGCGTTGAGACATAGATATGGTGCAAGTGACCACATTGATTCTATTTTTAAGAGATATAAATGATAGTAATGAATGATTAATAAGTAGAATAGATGAAGAATTTGATCAAGAAGATGAACCGATGTTTGATACTAATTATTTAAAATGGATGTGGTTTCGACTTGCCCTCGTAATGCGCGTGCCTGTGCCTAGCTCCAAGACTCCTTTGCGCCTTGGTGCACTTTGAGCCTTTAATAACTAAGCATGCAACCACACACCTTCAGCCCACTTCAATCCCAAAATAAGTGCATAATGTTGTATATACCCCCCCCCCCCCCCCCCCCCCCCCCCCCCACCGACCACACCTCTACCACACAGCAATCAACCTTCCAAACCCTACATCTGCTAGCGCTCCATCCCCAACTCCAGTCATCCCCTATCCAGTAACTCCCTCCCTGCAGCAGCCAAATGCAACTTAACAACCTTCCACCCCCTCTGCCAGCTTCACAACCACCAATCGACAGCCCTCATCCTCATCCTCCTCCACCCTCAGTCCTATGCCCCCCCCCCCCCCCCCCCAAATGCCCTCCAAAACCCTATCCGAGCAACTATTCCCCTTCCCACCATATTAAGTCAACAAACAACTACTCACCCTATCTAATAGTCCTCTTCCAGCAACCCTCGACTCTCTGGATTGCCATCACTCCTACATTCATCGGATCTCTACACTCTCACCTACAGTCCTCTTCCAGCAACCCTCGGCTCTCTGGATCGCCATCACTCCTACATTCATCGAATCTCCACACTCTGTCTACGACCCATCACTTTTGAGTGTTTGTTGTTTGAGTTTCATTACTCTCCTTTATTGTTGTATGACCGTAGTTATTCATATGATTATGAATGTCTTGGCCAGGTAATTTATTTTTCTATGATTAATCTTGTCTTGCAAGACCTTTATCACTTGCGGATATTAACTTTTGGGCCCTCCAAACGGAAGTAATCCTAACTTGCTCGCTTATTAAAATTATTTTTCATCTGTTTGTGATAGTTGTAAGGAATTTATGCTTTCATTATTAACTACAATTTATTGTTTTTTGCATGCATACATCGTCCTAGGTTAAATAGTAGTTTTTCTCCGACATCACCTAGAGTGCTGCAGGACATGTGAAGCAAAAGTATATGTCTAGTGTATGAATGCTTGAATGAATTAGACACGAATTTGTCGACTACACTTGCAACAATTGAAATTATAAATACATATGACAACAATCACGATCAAGTAGAGTCTCTATTAAGGGAACAAATAATATATTGCACATGCAAAAGTGCTAGAAAACAAATGCTTGAACGAACAAAACCCGGCAAGTCATGAGATAATATTGGCACAAAGATTACAAACTAACATTTTCAAAACAGTGAATTCACACAAGATTCAACACAGAGCAAGGAGCAACTGCGAGTTCATAAGGGGTAGCTTCGGTAAGATTGGCAGCAAGGATCTCTGACAAGTTCAATCGAGGAGAGATCGGCAGGAGAGATCTTCATCGAGTGGGAGCTTTGACGAATACATGTGAGATCAATCCGCAAGCTCAAGAGTGGAAGCTTATGCGAGATCAACGACAACGATCTTTGGCGTCAGCAGAGAGCTCTAGTGAGTTCAATCGGCGAGAGATTGGCCGAAGTGATCTTCGACGCAAGCAGAGGCTTCGGCGAGTACAAGAGCTTCAGCAAGTACAAGTGAGATCAATCGGCGAGCTCGGGAGCAGAAGCTGGTTCAGGAGCGGGCCGCGAGTTCAAGAGCGGGAGCAAGTTCAGGAGAGGGCCGAGAATTTTGCTAAATTCAAGAGCAGGAGCTCAATCAGCAAGAGCAAAAGCTCAATCGGCGAGAGCAGACTTCAGGTACCGTTCTGCTCTGATACTATGTGAAACAACGTCGAACAAGATGTAATAATTTTATTACTTCACGTACTTAATACAAATACATGTACACATATTTATAATTGCGAGTGATATCTCAATAACAAACCACAATGTAGAACTAAGCTATACAAGATACTCCTAATGGGCCATAGATGTGGACTTTCATATTGGTCTTCATATCTCTTCTATAATAATCAACCTTATCTTGCATGTGTTCCAACAAACAAGCTCTCTCTAAATCCATAACCTTGATAGTCACCACCTTTGATCCAAAAAGATTTGATCATCTCTATATGTATAATCATGTCCATCACTACGTAGACCTATGATCATCATCTATCTTTATACAATTAAACATAAAATTATTCTTTTACATCACTAATTCATGGACTAACAACTCGTCGAATGCTTACATGTTAATTGTTTTTGAGGACATTGTATTCTGCTACGAATACGCAAGAGGACAAGAAACGAGTAGACAAGGACACGACGCATATCTTGGTGTTAGGACCGAGGCGACGAGGGCATGGATGACGATGGACGTTCGACAGTAGTGGGCATGAGCATCACACACCCATCAACTCTATATTTTATTATCGCACATGTAGTTTGGGTCGTGTGGTTATTTACCGTTTGCCCTTTTGTGTTCCGGATCTAGGAACTATATAAGCCTATGTATGTCTCTTATTTGGATTATCTTGGGAGTAAGATAATTTTGGGAAGAGCCCTAAGGACTGATTCTATTCCTCTCTTCTTCCCGCTCCTCATCGTTTCCTCTCCTTCAAACCCTACCTCCTAACATTTGGTCCGACCAGCCATCTTTAGGTTGTGTCTTCGCCGCCCGAAATGATTCAACACCTCATGTCTTGCCCGCCCGACACACCCTCTTCTTTCACTCGCGTGACTGCATCTCTTCCCGATGCAACCGCTTCTCCCGATCGATCCTTTCCACGATCTATCTTTCTCGTCTGATTGCGCGTCGATCCTCCCCGCGATGCCTCCGCCTCTCGATGACATCACCGCCTCCGCCAAGATATCGTGTCCTTCACGATCGCGCCCACCGTGACCCCCTCTAACAGCTTCTGCAGTCGACCCCTATTTTGTTAGTCCAGACAGTGCCAGATCCCGGCTTCTACCTGCGCCGACCCTTCTCCCGCGTGCATGCCTACACAGCTTCATTCCATGGCACACCCCGAGACCTTAGTGCCTCAACCTCCTATGGATCCAGCCATCTCCCGCCATATCAATGATCAGGAGGCCTTCATTGCTTCCGTCAAAGCCTAAATACAGCGGCTGGATGCGAAGTTCGATGCCCTCATCACTACCCGCCCAGGTACATCCTCGGCCTCCAACGCGGAGTCCCCCTCGGTTCTCGATGCGCCTGCAGAACTCCCCCGCGACCCCATCCCACAGTCGTGGGCTACCTCCAACCACAACGCTCTTTCGACATTCCCTGCTTCAACGGCACCAACCCAGTGGGGTGGATTGCCCGTGGGAACAATTCTTCGACATTCACCTGACTCCGAAGCCGTAAAAAGTTGCTACGGCTCTCGATGGCATGGAGGGGTCAGCCCTCCATTTAGTTCACTGGCTGCGACGGAACAACCCTTCTCTCTCTTAGTCGGAACCAACAAGATCTCATCCTCTTTACGATGTTCACTATTCTGGGACTGCAGTGGAGCGTTTGTGGTGTCCGCCAATCAAACCTCCTTGACGACTACATCGACGAGTTCATTGCCTTCGCAACGCACGTTCTTGTCCTCAGCTACCTCCAGTTTCCTTGTTTCCCGTCGCCTGGAACACCAGATTCCTCCCCTCTGACTGGTGTCTCTCTCTCGTCTTCCTCACGTTCGGCCAGCCACAAGATGTCCCTCTTTTGATTACTTACCTTGCCTAACTCCCCTTCCCAGAGGTCCTAATAAGCCCAATTTCTCAGCTAGCACCCATACCCGATCCCCACTGGTCCAATCCCTCCATATCCAGATAATCAGGTCACTGTTTTGAGGTTTTCAGCGCGATATTCATGATATTGTGGTATCCTTCTCAACGTTCTCACGCTCGTATTATGCTAGTCTACGTTGCGCGGGGACGGAAACGGGATACGGGATACGATACGAAACGGATACGGGAAACGTGATTTTTAAAAAAATACGGATACGGGAAACGTTTTTGGATTTATTATTATTATTTTAATATAAGTAATTATCAATATAAAAAAATTCCAATCACAAACTAAGGTACCATCTCAATCACTACATTCATGTAATGATGACCTTCATACAAAATAACATTTCGTCATTTTCAATAACACCGGCACCGCTACTTGAATCCATATTATGCAAGATAAGACCTAAAGAAGAAGAAGAAGAAGAATCGACCTGAGCACGCACGGGAACTGAGGCGACCTGAGCACGCACGGGAGCGGAGAAGAAGACACGAGCACGGGAACTGAGGCGAGAGCACGGGAGCAGCGGCGGAAAAAATAAGAAGGCGTATTCATATTAAAATCTAAAGAGCCGGGAATCGCGTATCAGAACGCGTATCCGAAAATCATTTCTTTTAATAATTAAAAAACACGTTTCCTAGAGTTTCGGAAACGCGTTTTCGAGCGTTTCCGAGCGTTTCCCGTATCCGATACGCGTCCGAGCCGATACGTAGAGCATTTTTAAGTATCCGTGCAAGGTAGATGCTAGTATAATAATATGCTTAATTTTATTTGGTTAGTGATTTCAGAGACTGTTTGCCCTTATTCTCATTGTTATCTATTTGTCGTTAATTTGGAAAACTTATTAGCGTCTTTTACATATGCTTGTGGATGAATTATTTCATGTTATTGATTATGGTCAATTGCTAAGTCCTTGCATGAATCTTACGAACCCTAGGTCGAATGTCGCATGATATTGTTCATGAAAGTCTCATTTGAGCCTCATAATTTGTAAAAAAAAAATTCAAATTTATTAATTAAAATCAAAACTCTATTGCCAGATTACATCATTAATGTAAGTAGTCATCTTATCTTGCGTCTGATTTGGCTACACTAAAAAACTTCACATTGTCTCTTGTAATGAATGATCTTTCCAAATTTCACTACTTAAACTTAGAACAATAAATTTTTTAATTAATTTATTTATACTCTTAAATTTACTTCCATAAATACTTTATGTTGCATGATCAAACTCCATCCAGAAATCACCTTACCATTTTTGTAAGAGGATTTCCTTTCTAAGCAAAAAGAAGTCTATCGGTAATTTGAATGCTCCATTTTTGTATGGAAATAAGTGTTTTAGTATTTACTCATTTATTAAAATGATGTTTAATATGACAAGATCGTAGGCTATAATAAAATCAGTAATCATATTTACACCAACAGTTCTATTTTAATTACTTGCTCACCATTATCCTAACCTCATTCTATTATTAATTTTTCTCAACATACAACAACCAATAATCATCATCGATGTCATTGAATTTTTTCAATTCCACTTAATCTTTAATAACATGCAATCTTTATTCTTCTTCTAATCATTGTCTATCAATTTTTTCGCTTTTCCGCTTGAAATCCCAAAATGTTTAACATGCATATCATGTGGACATTATTTTTTTCAAAAGCACTAGCTTTCTTGTAAATTTGCATTTTTGTTTCAATGTTAGGCATTATCTAACTATCTGCTCTAGCACAGTTCACACTCACAGTATAATCTCATAATAAACCGAGAATTCATTTTCTTATAATATCTTCGAATTTAGACACTGACATAAGATATAAAATGATTTTATTTTTTTCACCACTTTAAGACAAGATAATAAAACAACAACAACACTCAAGCCTTTATCCCATCATAGTGGGGTCGGCTACATGGATCCTTTGCAGCCATTGCGCTCTATCTTGAATCATAGTCTCCCTAATGCCTAAGTAGGACGAAGATAATATATAAAAAAATAAATAGGTGTTCACCATATTTGCATGCAAAACTTGATGAATTGTTCGTCCCATTGTTTATCAAAATATCCCACTAATTGCCGCAACATTTTTCACAAATTTATCATGGATTCATTAGCAATATCCTTAGCATCATACAAAAAATCTCATCTTTGAATGATCATCACTATCAGATCAATCAGAGTAGTCCAATAGTCCAATCGGAAGACACAAGTTGCCAAAGGTGATGAATCTCAGATCCAACAGTTGAGATTGAAGAGAAAATTATCAAATGTTCATAATCAAAAACTAAATTTTCAAACGAATACCTAGTGAGATAAATGAAAGCCCAAATCTATAACATCGACTTATCCGGCTATGAGAGCCAGCTAGCCACCCAAGGCAAAGATGGGTCAACCGTGTGATAAAGAATCATTTGTTAATTGCTTTATTTTATTTAACTTGCTTTAATTAAATTTATAATCCCCTAATTTGATTGTTAGATAGCATTGAGAGGGCTTCTCTAATTACTATTTAAAGACATGAAACTCAATGGAAAATCATTCTAATTCCAGGAATTGTAAAATCATAAATCTCCCTCTCTTCTCTCCTCCCTTCACATATATCAGTTCTATGCCATATTTATACTTATCGGCCATAGCTAGCAATCAGCACCAGCGTCAGTAGACTCCATCACAGTGGTTAACCTCCATAATGTAGTCGCTAAAAAAATCCTGCCATCATAATTTGGAGCTAAGATAATGAAAAATGTTACGACCGGCGTCGTTACCAGGTTATCCGATTACTGTGCACGTCGACCAAAGGAGAAGGCGGAGGAAGACCGGGCTGAACCATCCGGTTCATCCCGCCAGTATTAATATAAGGAGCACCGGGGCTGAACCGCACCGGTTCAGCCCCTATGGGGGCCGGCCGGCCCTAGGGGTTGGGTGGGCATAAATACCCAACCCCTCCTCCTTGGTTGGGCATGAAAGACTACTAGCAAGGTATTTTCCCTCTCTTCTCCCTCAAACCCTAACCCTAATCTCTAGATTTCTCTAGTTCCCTCTAGTTCTTCCCCTTTCTCTAGATAGTTCATAACATTTGGTATCAGAGGATCTTCCCTCCAACCATGGTTTCCACTCGCTCCGAAGCCGAACTCGCACGATTAACCGCCATCGAGGAAAATTATGTTGGGTTGACGGATGCCGTCGCCGCCGTTGAGGAACGGATGAAGAAGACCACGGATCAACTCGAAGAAAGGTTGGACAACAGTCTAGAGGAGATCAAAGCCCTCCTCGTTCAGAATTTGAAAGGGAAAACGCAGATCCAAGAAGGATCGGAAGGGGAGATATCAACACATCCGACAGGAATTTCGGTCCAGGGCGCCGATCGGCTGATAGCGTCGGGGTCCCAAACCAACGGGACTCGGGCGACCGGGAACCAGCAGAGAAGGATCGGGGGGGCCGGCCAGGGCTGGCAGGGGGGCGGCGCAGTGCCGCTGGGCTCCTGGGAGAGCGGCGGAAGCCGCGCGGGCTACAGCAGGCCGACAGAACCCGATAGGGTTCCGCACGCCTATGGGCCGATTCCAGCCCCTGTTTCGACCCACGGGGGTGAGTTTCAGCATGGAGGGAGGCCACCGGAGCAGATCGCAACGTTCTCACGGCCGTACGGGATGCCGGGAGCACCGACGGGGGCTGAAACGGGAATTTTACCACTCCCAAGGGCCTATGGACCTCCCATGGGGTTTGGAAATACACATATGGGGTACGAGAGGCCCCCACCAGCCATGCAGCATGGGGGAGGACAGCCCCTGGTCGGTGGCGGCGAAGGAGTGAACTACCCGGGACCACAGGGCCATCCTATTCCACCACGGGAGCAATACAGGGTCAGAGACATGGACCACGGCGGGTTTGGACCGGGCAATCAACGTGCATACATGCAGCCCAAGCGCACTCGCATGAATTTTCCCAAATTCCGGGGTGGCGATGCCCTGGAGTGGGTTCAGAAGGCAGAGCTTTTTTTCAATTATCAGGAGATACCGGAGGATCAGTGGGTGCAATTGGCGGCCTTCCATCTGGAAGACGACGCCTATTAGTGGACCAAGTGGTTCCAGCGGGGTCGCGCTTATGCACCCTGGACGGAGTTCGTCGAGGCTTTTTCGGCCCGGTTCGGGCCGTTGGACTATGAGGATGTAGAGGCAATGTTGCAGAAGCTGCGACAGAAAGGGACGGTCACGGAATGCAGGACAGAGTTTGAACGATTGGCCAATCGGGTCAATTGGGAGGAGAAGATACTCCTCAGCTGTTTCATATCCGGCTTGCGAGATGAGTTGCGGGACGAGGTCCACGCCTATTTGCCACGAATTCTGAGCCACGCAATCAGTGTGGCAAGGATACAGGAGGAGAGATTCAACCGGCAGAGGACCCGTACATTGGTGAGAGCTCCTGCGGCTGCACATCCTCCTCGGGGGGCTCCCCCGGCTGAGGGCGGGCCAACAGTGACAAGACTGACATGGCAGGAACTTCAGGCCAGGAAGGAGAAGGGGTTATGCTTCAACTGCGACGAGAAGTACACCCGAGGGCACGCTTGCCAGAAGGTCCAAGTATTCATGCTGCAGAAGGAAGCAGAAGATGTTACTCGCACTGAAGAGGAGGGAGAGTTGGTTTTCGACGACTTTGGAGTATCCATCCAGCCCCGGAGGGGGGTACCCCATCTCCGACCTTACACCTGGCGGGGAGGTTCGGCAGGGAGACGGTGGCGATCTTGATGGACAGCGGGAGCACTCACAACTTCATCCAACCCGCAGTGGCCCAGAAGACGGGGTGTCTCATTGATCGCAGCGCAGCTTTCCCCGTCAGGGTAGCGGATGGTCGTACACTGCAGTGTGAGGGCGTGTTGAAAGGAGTGGAGCTCCAGATACAGGGGTACACGGGACATATTGATGTTTACTTATTACCGATCCGGGGTTCTGACATGGTGTTGGGCGTACCGTGGCGGAAGCAATTTCAGCGGGTGACCTTCGATTGGGACCAGATGGCTATAGAGTTCAGCCAGCACGGGAAGAGGTACTGCTTGGGAGGCCTCAAGTGGTCTCAGGTAAAGGAGACCTCACCCCGCAACGTGGAACAACTAGGGGCACCGGATAGTACGATGACCGTCGCCACGGCGAGTAGAGCGGAGCCTACGGCTCCAACAGAGATCTCGTCTCAGATGCAGGCCAGAGCCGACTGGTCCCAAGAGCCGCACGCTCCCCGCCTCCAGCTTGAGGACAAGCTGGTCCTTGATGGGGGAGGGAATGTTACGCCCGGCGTCGTTACCAGGTTATCCGATTACTGTGCACGTCGACCAAAGGAGAAGGCGGAGGAAGACCGGGCTGAACCATCCGGTTCAGCCCGCCAGTATTAATATAAGGAGCACCGGGGCTGAACCGCACCGGTTCAGCCCCTATGGGGGTCGGCCGGCCCTAGGGGTTGGGTGGGCATAAATACCCAACCCCTCCTCCTTGGTTGGGCATGAAAGACTACTAGCAAGGTATTTTCCCTCTCTTCTCCCTCAAACCCTAACCCTAATCTCTAGATTTCTCTAGTTCCCTCTAGTTCTTCCCCTTTCTCTAGATAGTTCATAACAAAAAATTTCTCAAAGAATCAAGAATCCCTTTACAATCCCATCTGATCAATTATCATGAAGTCTGTAAGTTATTAAAGGCGCAAGGCTCACCGAGGCGCAAAGGGGCCCTGGAGCCTAGGTGCAAGGCGCAGGCGCGCGCCTGAGGCACGTGAGGCGCAAAAATGGGAAAAAAATAAAATCAGTCAATAGGGCGCCCAATTCATAGAAAATCAGCGAATAGGGCGCCCAATTAGCTGAAATTCAGCGAATTGGGCTCCCAAATCGCTGAATTTCAGCGCAATTCGCTGAATTTCAGCGAATTGGACCCCCAAATCGCTGAATTTCAGCGAATTGGATCCCAAAATCGTTGAATTTCAGCGAATTGGGCGCCAAATTCGCTGAATTTCTGCGAATTGGGCGCCCAATTTGCTGAATTTCTGCATTTGGACGCGTAGGTGCGCCTCGGGTGCGCCTTGGGTGCGCCTTGGGTGCGCCTCGGGTGCGCCTTGGCGCGCCTAGACGCGCCTCAAGCACATCGCCCGCCTAAGCCTTGGTGGGGCGCAAGGGGGTGCGCCCGGCGCCTCAGGCGCGCCTAGGAGCGCGCCTTGATAACTTAGAGTCTGACCATAATGATAAGGGGCTAAAAGAGAGGAAATATGAATCAACTTGGTATCAGAGCACCAATAATTGATGGATGGTTAAATGAAAGAGAGAAAATTGGGATTTAGGAGAACCTTTTCATCCATTCATTCCCAAAGAAAGCCAAGAAGAAATGAGAGAACTATTACAGACCTGCAGGATGGAGAACCGCCTTGGAGGGTGTACGCACGGAGACCTCGCGGGGCGGGCGACATGACCGCTACCGATACGGGCCACAAAGGCGCAGCGAGCGCTACGGTATTGCCCGGCGATACCGCCGACGATAGCGCGGCAGGCGGGAACGGAGTCGCTGGGCATGCTTCGTCTTTATATTATTCTGTAGGGGTAATTTGGTATTTTGTTGTTTTACCTCATAGTATAAGAGGCTATTGTTAAACCCTATTATGTATTTTTTGATCATCCAAGTTTTAAGAAAGGGGGTTGCTCCCTCTCCTTCCCTCAACCTCTCATCTTCTCCTCTATCGCCGGCCCTTCCCCCTCTCCGGCTCTTCTCTCTCGCAGTGGTAACATTTGGTCCGACCTGCCGGTCCGCCCGCCGACGTGCCGCCGGAAAATCGACGCCATGACCATCAGCACTCGCAACAACCCCACCCCCTCCCTCGACGCGACGGATGACCTCCGCGCTCGCACCGACGCCCACGATGCTGACCTATCCGACCTGCGGGCGTCCATATCTGCCCTCCAAGCCATCGCCCTCACCAACTCCAACACCAACGCATCCATCCTCACCAGCCTCGAGCTTCTCACGGATGCGTCACCAATTGCCGCCGCTTCGACGTCGACCCGGGAGGGCAGCTCGATCCTCGGGCAACCCCCCTCCCAGCGACAGGCCGCATGTTGCGATCGACCCGCGCCCCGCGGGTACCCTTCCGGCGCCCAGCCAACCACCCCTCGCGTTGGAACTGTCGTCCTTTACCGGGGTGGATCCAATGGGGTGGATCGCTCACGCAGAGCAATTTTTCGACCTCCATCTCACACACGGCGATGACATGGTGGGCACCGTTGTTGTCGGCCTCTCTGGCTCCGCCTTGCATTGGGCGCGTTGGCTTCACCAGGTGCAACCCCATATCTCATGTCCCGAGCTGAAGCACGAAATGATTCAACGTTACGATGCGCGTCACTCCGGCTCCACCATTGAGCGCCTCTGCAGCATCCACCAATCGTCTGACCTCGACAGTTACATTGATGAGTTTATGGCGTTGGTCCCCCACGTACCGGGGCTCCCACCGAACCATTACTTGGGTTTTTTCTGCAAGGCCTACTACCCTCCATTCGCTCTCGCCTTCGCACGCATCACCCTCATACCGTTTTGGCCGCCATCGACCTCGCTCGCGTCGTTGAAGCTGATTTGGGCATCCACCATCCTCCACTGGTCCACCATTCTTCTCCGCGCCCGGCTCCGCCTCGGGAGGTGGCTCCTCGAGTGTTTCACCCGGTTGGACCTCTCCCGGGCCGTTCCGCTCCACACCGTTTCTCCGATGGGGACTACAACGAGCTCCGCCGGAAGGGCTTGTGTTCCCATTGCCGCCAACCTTACTCTCCAAATCATGTTTGCTCGGTCAAAGAATTTCATGCTCTATTTGGGGACGAAACTCCCACGGAAGCGATGGTCTAGTGTGAAGATCTGGCCATGCCCGAGAACACCGAACCAACCCCCACTCCCAACGAACCCCTCCACTGCCTGGAGCTTCCTTACTTCTCGGTTGGCGGCATCACGGGTCCTCGCACGATGAAACTCCAAGGCCGTATACAGGACCGGGACATCGTCCTCATGATCAACAGCGGCGCTAGCCACAACTTCATCTCGGAGCATCTGGCGCGGGACCTCGCACTCACCCATCTGCCCTCGCTAGAGTTCACAGTTTGCTTGGGAGACAGGCGGCGACGACCGACACAGGGCCATTGCCAAGCGGTTACGTTGACTATCGGCGCATGCACCGTCACAGCCGACTTCTACATCTTCGGCATGGGTGGCATTGATATCGTTTTGGGGGTCGCATGGCTCCAAACGCTGGGCGACGTTTGTGTTAATTGGGCAAAGATGAGCATGCACTTCCAGCAAGGACCCACCTCGTGTTGCCTCACTGGTGACTCGACCCTCCTCCGGACTCTGGTATCCTTTCGAGCCCTTCAGCGCACATCAGCCGTGGACTTCTCGTCATGGCTTTGGCCTCTTCAGAGCGAACCGAAAGACACAGGGCCCCTACCAGACGACCTCCGAGACCTCTTGGACGAGTTTCCCGAGACCTTCATGGCCCCAGCAGGCCTACCTCCGGTCCACCCCACTGACCACGCCATTGTCCTCCAACCGGGCACATCCGCGGTGTCAGTTCGACCATACCGCTATGGACATGTGCAGAAAGACGAGATCAAACGCCTTGTGCGGGAGAAGCTCTTGGGGGGCATCATTCGGCCCAGTGCGAGCCCTTTCTCCAGCCCGGTCCTCCTCGTGCGCAAGAACGGCAACAGTTGGCGCTTCTGCGTTGACTATCGCGAGCTCAACAAGGCGACCGTCTCCGACAAATATCCAATCCCCGTCATTCAGGAGCTTCTTGGCGAGCTCCACGGCGCCACCTTCTTCACCAAGCTGGATCTCCGGGCTGGCTATCATCAGATTCAGGTACGGCCGGCGGACGTTCCCAAGACTGCGTTTCGAACTCATGACAGCCATTTCGAGTTCTTGGTAATGCCGTTCGGGTTGACCAACGCCCCGGCCACCTTCCAGGCTACCATGAATAACATCTTTCGGCCGGTACTCCGCAAGCATGTCCTTGTTTTTTTGATGATATATTGGTGTATAGTTCCAATTGGCAGGAACACCTCCAGCACGTCCGGGCCACCTTCCTCACTCTTCGCAGACACCACCTCGTACTGAACCGGAAGAAGTGCTCTTTCGGATCCACCTCGGTGAGCTACCTGGGCCACACTATCTCAGCACACGGGGTGGCCAGGGACGCCGACAAGATCGCGGTGGTTCTCCACTGGCCGACCCCCACGTCCATACGCGAGGTGCGCGGTTTTATGGGTCTGACCGGCTACTACCGGCGGTTCATCCAAGGCTATGGGACATTAGCCCGTCCCTTCACCCAGTTACTCAAGATTTCGGAGGAGGGCCCCTTTCTTTGGTCAGTCGCTGCCATGGCCGCATTTACGGCCCTTCAGTCGGCCCTCGTGCACGGGCCGGTGTTGGCCATGCCGGACTTCCAGCAGCCCTTTGTGGTGGAGTGCGACGCGTCGGGCACCGGTGTCGGCGCGGTCCTTATGCAGTCCGGGAAACTAATTGCCTTTTACAGTCGTGCCTTATCTTCCACCATTCGCAGCGGCTCGGCGTACGAGAATGAGCTCATGGCCCTCGTCTTAGCGATACAGCATTGGCGACCGTATCTCCTCGGTCGGTCGTTTGTGGTTCGCACGGACCACCATAGTCTTCGCTACCTTCTGCAACAAAAAAATAGCAATACCGGCACAGCAAGTTTGGGCAGCCAAGCCATTGGGCTACGATTTTTCGATTGCTTTTCGATTCGGCAAGACCAACCGGGCGGCCGATGCCCTCTCCCGCCAACTGCACGCTCCGGTTAACAGCCATTACTCGGCCCGTTTGGGAGGATGGCTCCGACATCCAAGAGGGCGTCGAAAAAGATCCCTATCTGTCGTTGATTCGCACAGACCTCATTGCCAATCCGGCGGCGCACCCCCCTACACACTCATTGGCGGCAGGTTGTTCTACCACGGCCGTTTGGCGCTTTCAGCCGCCTCCGCATGCATTCCGCGATTGTTGGACGAGTTCCACGCGTCGCCGACCGGTGGTCATGCCAGAGCATTTCGGACCTATCGCCGCCTATCAGCCTCCCTGTTTTGGCCACAGATGTTTCGTCAGATCAAGGCCTATGTCGCCGCATGCCTTCCATGTCAAAAGGCCAAATACGAGTCTATGTTCCTAGGTGGTCTCCTGCAGCCCCTCCCGATACCGGAACGCATATGGGAGGATATTTCCATGGATTTCATCCCCCGGCTACTGAGCTCCGACGGGTTTGATTGTATATTGGTGGTTGTGGACCGCCTCTCGAAGTATGGCCACTTTATCCCTCTTCGCCATCCTTACACGGCGAATCGGTGGCGGATAGTTTCATCGTCGAGATCGTGCGTCTTCATGGGTTTCCACGCTCTATCGTTAGCGATCGGGACCCTCTCTTTCTGAGCAGTTTTTGGACCTCTTTATTCCGCCTACAAAGCAGTAGACTCCGCATGAGCACCGCCTACCATTCTCAGACGGACGGACAGTCCGAAGTTCTCAATCGGTGCCTAGAGACCTACCTCCGATGTTTCATTGGCGAGCGGCCGGGGACTTGGGCCAAATGGCTCCCTTGGGCGGAATACTCCTACAATACGGCCTATCACTATGCGGCCAACACCTCCCCATTTGAAGTGGTTTACGGTCGTCCACCTCCATCTATTGTGCGGCATCTTCCGGGCGTGTGTTCCGTGGACAGTCTCGCGGCCCACCTTCAGGATCCCGACATCATTCTTGATAGTTTAAAGCATCACCTTCGTCGGGACCAGACCAAAATGACCTCTTTCGCCAACCGCAAACGCAGGGACCTACAATTCAACATTGGGGAGAAGGTGTTCATCAAGCTCCATCCCTACCGTCAGCTGACCGTGGCTCGCCGAGTTTGCCCAAAATTGGCGCCATGTTTCTTCGGCCCGATCGAAGTAATCGGCCGGATTGGAGCAGTGGCATACCGCCTTCAGTTACTGGAAGGCAGCCGGATTCATCCCGTTATCCATGTGTCGCAGCTTCGCCGTGTTATCGGCGACCACCCATCCGTGGATCACATCCCAGCCGACCTTGACTATTCGTGTGCGGCACCATTGTACCCGGCCGCTATTATTGACCATTGGCCACCTCACTCAGGCGCAGGGTTTCCCGAACAAGTCCGGGTGGCTTGGCGCCATCGGCCACAGTCCGATAGCACTTGGCTGATCCGAGACGATTTTCACCGCCAATTTCCAGACTACTGCCTTGAGGACAAGACCAATTCCCCAGACGGCGGCATTGTTACCGACCTGCAGGATGGAGAACTGCCTTGGAGGGTGTACGCACGGAGACCTCGCGGGGAGGGCGACACGACAGCGCCGAGCGCTACCGATCCGGGCGACAAAGGCGCAGCGAGCGCTACGGTATCGCCCGGCGATACCGCCGACGATAGCGCGGCAGGCGGGAACGGAGGCGCTGGACATGCTTAGTCTTTATATTATTCTGTAGGGGTAATTTGGTATTTTGTTGTTTTACCTCATAGTATAAGAGGGTATTGTTAAACCCTATCATGTATCTTTTGATCATCCAAGTTTTAAGAAAGGGGGCTGCTCCCTCTCCTTCACTCAACCTCTCCTCTTCTCCTCTACCGCCGGCCCTTCCCCCTCGCCGGCTCTTCTCTCTCGCAGCGGTAACAAGAACTAAGAGAATCAAATGATTTCAAAGGATGCCTGGCATAATCTAGCAGAGTAAGTGGGTAGATTGAGGAAACAGATGGACATCATGCTGGAGTAGATGAAGGTGTAATCTTCAAACTCTATGTTCAATTCAGCCAATCCGAGGTGCAAGAAAATGTTCAAAACATAGATAAAGATGAGGAAAAAAGAATGTGTTGTCACCGAAGGAAATGAAAATAGTCTTAGACCTTTTAAAGTACAAACCAAGGTATTTTTTATTTTAAAGGGAAAATTGATGCAGGAAAAAAATATGCAAGGATTGACCAATTGAAGAAATATTTATCTTGTACTTGAATGTAAATTATTATAAAAAAAGCCATTGCTAAGTCACCATGCCTTGCAAGTTGGAATGCTGGTTTTAAATAGATAGATGATCAATTTGTAACTCAAAGAGAATTTAAACTTACATACACAGTAAAGTCAATCTCACGAGTGATGCTAAGGATAAATGGAAAAAATTGAAAGTAAGCCAAGGGCAGCAAATGTGAGAATACATCATAGATTCCACCAACAGACAGCCACTTGGGAATAAATCTTGCTGATGCACAGATATTGATTAAGATACCTTTCGGATTTACTCTTAAATTGAAAATGAACTTCATTAGTCCTCGGATCACTAATCTTCATTAAAGCCAGCATAATGATAATGGTCGCAGAACCAAAAAAAAAAGACCAAGGGAAATGTAGAAGACCAAAGATTCATTCGGACAAAAAGTAAATTTCCTCCAAAAATAAGATAAAGATGGGGATGGCGAAGGCCAAAATTTGGTCTACTCTTTTAAAAACAATGCCCCTAGAAAGCTTTGTATCCATTGTCAAGAACCTGACACATTAAAAGAAAATTGTTGGTTACACCTTAAACTCTTGAAAACTGGAAAAATGATGGGGGAATCAATGTTGTTGGACAACAAAAATGTATTGAGTCATATTAATTGGGTGGACATTTCTCTATCTCTAATGACAATGTTGAAAGATATAGACACAGTCATCATAAAACAATGACACAAGGGAGTCATTCATTGTGAGAATGCAGATGTAACTTGGTCAAGAACCTCATTTCAACTAGTCTGGTGAAAAATATGAGACCGTACCTCATCTCAACCCTTATCCTTTGGGAAGCTTAGAGATAAAGATTTGTAGTCAATTTCCCCTCAAGCCATCACAAAAGACTACATCAAATATTTCAGCCAAGTTATTTTGGCTTTCTCTAATCATCATGACATAAGTCGAACTTTATTGATGACCTTTTCAATGTCAAGTAGCCAAAGATGGGAGGACCTTCAAATTAGGGAAAGACTTAGTTTTCCGGGTGACTTAGTAATAGCATGGCAAGCCAAAAAGAATATCAAAGATAGCCAAAGTTTTCTCTGCAGTCGCAATTTTTACCTCTCCACAACCAACCTTCACCTTTCCACAACCAATCTTCAACTCTCCATGGTCATCAACCTCCACTAGCCTGTTATCAACCTTCATTGTTTCCACTAATCACCAATCAAGCCTCCATGTGGTTGTCGACCATCAAAGCCCATAACGGTCGGTAATCTAGAGGTAGCCATCTGCCGCCTCAAGAAGAAGAATTAAGGAGGTTGCTAACCTCTTCAACAATCGCCAAAGATTTATCAAGGAAATTAAGAATGCTCGAATTTCTTAAAGAAGAATCCAGAGAAACCTATTTTCTATAGATCTTAAATTAAGAGCATAAAGAATAAGAATCTCCTTATCATCCCATCTAATCTATTATCATAACTTCTGAGTATACTTATAAGATATTAGATACAGATCAATCCACCAAACCTAACATCCTCACTAAAGGATCAATGGAAATAGCATATATAACCAATCTCTAATAATTATCTTCAAAAATTGGTATAGAAATTTATATGGTCAATTTTAATGTTTACCTTTAGCTTTGACTAATTTTTATATGGTCTTAAATATGCCTAAGAGTGGACATAATAACCTTCTTGTATCTTCCTCACTGCTTGCCAAATCGAATCTCATGGTGTTTGATTATATGCCTTTTTAGATAAATAAAAATCATATAAAAATCACCTCTTTCCTCTATATTTTTTTAATTAACTGTCTTCACTTCAACATTAGACTTTCATGGCATTAAATAAAATTGATTCTTAAAAAATAATGTTTTTTTTCTCTACAGTACATAACTCTCTCATAGCTTCATTGTCCGACTCTATGCTTGATTCATCTACAATTGACACATTCTTGAATATCTAATTTATTTTTGTACATAAATTATGTCAACAAAATGTTTTTTCTTTAAATAATTTAGCATCCAATTAATCTTCAAAATTTCATTTAAAGTCAACCGAACCAGTGTAATATACTCATAACTCTCCAAACCACAATATGTATCTCATCAGGACACAGTCTTACCATTATACATCTTCAAAATTAATTTCACTTCATATTTTTGGATCAATCTAAAATATGCATCATTTATCATCTTCAAATTCTTCCAAAAATACTTTCTTTCATAAAACTCTCATTTAATAACTTTTAAAAGTACAACTTAATGTTTTTTTAATGTCGTCATCTTTAATTAAGATGATATTATCTTCACAAGTAAATTTTATAAAATCATTATTATTGATGTGTTATATCGATCTGAGCGTTGGGTAGCAAAAAAGTAGTTAATATCTAAGTTGAGCATTAACATAACTGAGAATGATAAAATGGATATGTGAACAAGATTAGAAATATATAAACTAATGAATGATTATATTAAATAAACACTAAGAGTGGCATAACAGATCACTCGACATGAATGATTCGATTATGAGGATTCATAGAGTTGATGCAAAATAATTGAAATGAAGTATTTGATGATGATGATAAACATGCACGAAAATGTTTCTTTCTTACTAACAACTATGGCTTTTTTTCAAAAAATAGAAATTATAGTTGGAGAAAGTACTAGATAAAATCCAGTACTTACATAACTTCAATAGTTCATCAAGATCTTTGATAGATACACGGCTAGTGATTTCTTATTTCCTATTACTTCTATACTTTGATTAAAAAGGGAATCATAATTTAATAAATTTCTACTTATTCATTGAGGTTATTGGTGGTTCATAAATGGATGAGAGAAAGCATCAAACCTTGTTAAATAAATTGTGTGCATCGAGCCAAATTTTTTCTTCAGAGTGTGAAAGATATAAGAACATCTTTATTATTATACATGTGACGGTAAACAAAACATGTCAAAAATTGGAGTAAAGGTAGCTTATTATTATATGAGAATAAAAGAAAGGGAAATGTAAATTTAGACTATCTTTGATATGAGAGAGATGTTAAAGAAGTAGGTGAAGGATAATTAATAGCTTCATAGTGAACACACAGAAATGGAGCCTCAACAACAACCACAACATGAAGTAAGACTATCAGAAGAACAATTCGATAATGATGATGACATAGTGGATAGCAAAAGACCTTCTGATGGGGATCACGGATCATGGGCGGGCTGACTCTTATCGAAACCCGCCCGAATCTACATACGCATGAGACAGATTTAGGATCGTCATATAGACGATACGAGCATGTGGTCACGTTCTGAGTGATGACGGGATATTTCACTGTATTTTATTTTTTTATTTCATGTATTTCACGTATTGTTGTATATGGCAATCCAGGCCATCCATAGTTGACTTTAAGTCTATAAATAGGGTTTAGGGGCTGATTTTCAGAGATTACAGAATTTTTGATCCTTGTGATCGCTCTACGATGCTGATTCCATGGAACGCAAGGTGTCGAAGCCTAGAACCATGTCCTTCTCCTTGGCCAACTACCACCCCTTCACCCTTTCCAACAGCCAGAAACCACCACTAAGAGCATCAACATGCACCCCAACGTCCACCAACTACCCGCTAATCCCATATATTAACAAATAATCTCCTTCAACTATCCCCCACCCCAAAGAAACTTAACGTAATAATTGTTTGTTTACAGAAAATCACCTATTAGCCACTACTCCCATCCCAAGTAGCCGATTATTCCTCATCCTAAGAGCATGTTTCATTCATATCTCTTCCAGGAAATTGCAAACACCCAAATGTTAAGGTATATTTAGCGTTGTATCGGGTATTTAACGGAACCCTAACGGGTCCGTTAACGGGTCGTCGAGGATTTAGGGTTACGCCTATAAATACCCCCGCTGGGGGCAACGGGTAGTTCGTTCCAAACTTGACGTGCACTCGGATGCTTCGAGCACCTCTTTCATTCTCGAAGGTTTCCGTTCGTTCGCGCCCTTGCCCCCTCCCGTCGCTCCCGAGCGGTTACTGTGTTTTCGTGGGTTTCGCGTCTGGCGATAACTTCTTCATCGCCGTCGCCCGCAAGGAGGAGGAGATCCCGCCGCCATCCCTCTGTTGACGCCGATCCCGTCGCTCGCAGAAGACGAAGGATCGCCGCCCCTTCTTCTCGATCTCGGATCTCCCGTGCGCTGAGAAGAGATCGATTGCCGCTCCTGCGACCCGTCGCCGACCAGAGCCCTAGCCGGCGACGCCGCTTGTCTCCCTGCGACGAAGAAGCCGCTCCTGTGCGTCTTCTACGCGTGGAAGGTCATCGATGCTGCGCGAAGAGTAACCGCCATTTGAGTTGCTCCAGTCGTGCCGCTCTCTGCAGATCCCGATCGCCGTTCTCTTCGTCGCCCCTGGTGTTCACGTCGCTCTCCTTCCCGCTTCATACACCATCGGAAGAGATCGGAAGAGATCGCTCTCCTTCCCGCTTCATCCAGCCTTTCAGATAAATGTCTATACATACGGACAAGTCCAAACTCCGTCGCTATAATCTGCTTGTATGTTGATGACATGCTAATTCTGGGTACTGATCAGTCTGAGGTGGAAGACGTTAAGGTTACCTTGAAGTCAAAATTTAGCATGACTGACTTAGGTGTGGTGAAGACCATCCTAGGTATGGAAGTGAACTTTACGGATAAGGGTATCACCCTCAGCCAGAGTCACTACATCAGAACTCTACTAGAGAAGTGGGGTTATGATAAGTGCAGGCACATTGAGACTCCATACGACTATAATAATAGACTGAAACCTCATGACGGTTCACATATTAGATAGTTGGATTACTCCAAACTCATTGACAGTCTCATGTATGCTACTACCTACACTAGACCCTACATAGCCTTTACGGTCGGCATGTTGAGTAGATTCACTAGTAACCCTGGAAATGACCACTGGGACGCGTTGGAAAGGCTAATGCGATACTTAAAGTATACTGCGCAGTATGCTTTATGTTACAGTGGACACCCTCCTGTGCTTGAAGGATACTCTGACGCCTCCTGGTGCTCAGACGTTGGTGATAGTCGGTCCACTAGTGGTTATGTGTTTACCCTAGGAGGAGCCGCAGTAGCTTGGAAATCTAAGAGGCAAACGTGTATAGCACTATCCTCTATGGAATCCGAACTCTATGCTCTTGCTTCAGCTGCCGAAGAAGCAGAGTGGGTCAGAGATTTGGTTATGGATATTCCAATGACGAGTCTAAAAATGAACTCTATCTCGATATTTTGTGACAATCAAGCCACAAAAACCATTGCAACTAATTTCCTGTTCAATGGTAAGCGAAGGCAACTACGGATGAAACAGGTCTGGTTGACCTATCTCACCAGTCAAGGGATCATTTCCCTCTTGGACGTGAGATCAAAAGATAATGTAGCAGATGTCCTAACCAAGGACTTATGCAAGGTTCTTACATCTAAAACATCGGGGGATATGAGATTAAAGTCTATTTAGTGGGACTTAATACCTATGTTTGTTTAAGATTTTAGAACCGAGTCTGCCTACATTCACGCATCTAGACTGAGTACACTGAAGTATTCCAGATGTTACTTGATGAAAGCCCGAGATTGTTTAGTTGCTAGTCATTCCAAACTTGATGACTTACACAACTATTTCTTTTCAAAGGCTGAATTGGGTATCATTCCAAAAACGAATACTAAAGTTGCTGATATGCGTCCTGATATTATGATCATTACTTATATCATTCCAAACTTGATGATATATTGGTCACAGCTTGTTGTATCATTCCAAACTTGATGATATAATACAATTGTGAAACGTTTGGTAATAATCTTAATAATCGAAGGAACATAGCTTGGTTCTATGAAACCAAATTTCTAATTTTGTGTAAATTAGATAAGAGATGCGGACCTGTGAGTCTTTCTTCCTAGTTAGAGTATTATGTTCAAAATTGTAAGAACTAATCACTTTACTTTTGATATGCATATGTATGGATTCATTGAGTTTGTTCTCATGACATTCAAATGTTTAAATGCAGATCAATTGGAGTCTGGAGGAGAGAAAGTAGATTTCGACATGGATGGAGATGATCTGCTGTTTGAGTAGATCGACCCGTCACCTGTTTGAGTTTTTGTTTTCAGATTACTGTTCTTGCTTCTGCTTTTGCATGTTTTGGAACCTGTTTGAGTTTAGATGTTTGATCTAAAACTCTTGTTGTTTTAATCTGAAACTCATTCTGTCGTTATCTAACTTATATGTTTTGTTTAACCCGTTATGTGATACAATTGCTACAATATAGGAGGAGAATGTTAAGGTATACTTAGCGTTGTATCTGGTATTTAACGAAACCCTAACGGGTCCGTTAACGGGTCGTCGGGGATTTAGAGTTACGCCTATAAATACCACCGCTGGGGGCAACGGGTAGTTCGTTCCAAACTTGACGTGCACTCGGATGCTTCGAGCACCTCTTTCACCAAATTCCTCCTTCAGTTCTTTTGTTCATGTACCGGAAGAATTCTCCTGAAGTCTATCTAGCATTTGCTTGTACATCAACCTTCCCCCACCGTTTGAATCTCCTCTAATTAAAATTGTAAGTCATCACCCAACTCCCGTCCAATCCACATTCACATACATATTATCTGAAAACTGGCAAACAGTTCACGTGCACCCCCTCCCAGTCACAAATACATCAAGATCAAATACCCAGCCACCCATTCCAACAGACCAGAGCCAAAAACAACCATCTCTGCATTCCTAAATCCCCTTCCAAGAGAACCTACTATAGCAAACCCTTCCCGGAATCCTGAAATCGGTGTTTAGTCCCAGGAATCAGCAGCATCACAAATCTTAGAACTCCTATTTCATGTGTAAGTTCATAATTAAAATTGATTTCACTTATCGTTGCTTACTCAGTGAACAAACATATAATTTTGTATATCAATTCGTATTTATTTACCAAAGGCTTGTCCTATTTGCACTATTTATTCTCTTATTATTTAATTGAAACAATTTCTACTTTAACTCAACTAGTTCTTGCTTGTTTATATATCAATTCGTATTTATTTACCAAAGACTTGTCCTATTTGCACTATTTATTCTCTTATTATTTAATTGAAACACTTTCTACTTTAATTCAACTAGTTCTTGCTTGTTTATATATCAATTTGTATTTATTTACCAAAGACTTGTCCTATTTGCACTATTTATTCTCTTATTATTTAATTGAAGCACTTTCTACTTTAACTCAACTAGTTCTTGCTTATTTATTCTCTTATTATTTAATTGAAGCACTTTCTACTTTAACTCAACTAGTTCTTGCTTGTTTATATAGCGTTCTAATCTAAATTGTGAAAGTGTATGATATTCTTTATCAATTCTAGAATTTATTGTTAATTAATTGTTGGATAATTGCATGCCCATCATATCATTATTGCTTCCTACGACACTTCACTGCCATCACTCCACTGGTGTTTCCTTAAGTCACACTTACATTTCATTTGACCTGCATCACCTCCTACTGGGTAGGATATATCATATGTAAAACCACATTACTGGACATGATTATACATAAAAAAACAAACATTCTTATGGGTACAAGGGGATGTATCAAGGTAGTGCTTTATAAAGGGCCTTTGACGAACTCTGCAAGAGAATGTAGTTGCCATATTGTCCTAGCATATTATGCATCTGTAATTGGGAGTCATGACAACCTAATATAAGTGCCACAATCAGATTTAATGATTGACTTCAATATCAATCTGTACAAGTATAATCATATTGTCAACACAATAGAATGTAATATATATCCAAATGTTGAACTATGAAATCGCACATGATTTTGGTTCTCTTTCACTACTATGTTAAGTATGCTTTATCTTCTGAAAATCAAGGAACAACAAAGGGTTAACGAAAATAATACACTTTTGTTGTTCTTGGAACTTGGATTATATAAAAAAACTGTACCATTCATATTTATTAATATTTTCAGTCATAAAATTTATCCATAAAATCTTTGTCTATCACGGAGACGTCAAATGAAACCGAATTTTAAAACCTTGATTCTATGTTTTTCTACACAACAGGAATTCTCCTCCCGGGGAAGGATTTTGACTTACAGTTGGATAGGGCCACTTAGAGTGGGTTTGCCACCATGCTTTCAGAAGAGAGGCAGTTTCTCCAGGCAGCCCCACTGCTCTTCTCTTAAGAATAAACTGTTCACTGATTTCCATCATTTGCTTCTGGTATTCCTGCAAAAAGAAATCCACTCAGTGAACAAGTTCTGTTCAAAATCTCAGAAATTTGCAAGCTTCGTAGCTAAAACTTACCTGCTTGATCTTATGCTTCAGGTCTTGCCTGCCACGATCAATCTCCTTCCTCGCGTGCTCGCCTGGGAGAAGTCGACTAAATCGCAAGACGTCTGCCTTCTCCAGAATTCCGCCGAGTGGCTTTTGGTCTTCACAGATAGACGCGATTGCAACAATTCCTTCATCCGCAGACGGAGTGTCATTCCCGCTCTTTTTTGTGGGAGAAACCGACGGAACGGATTTCTTCACGATCGGAAAATTCGTTACAGCATTTTCCCCTTTAAACTTGACTGCGGCGGAGTCATAAGCGGAAGCAGCCTCCTCGGCCGAGTTGAAAGTTCCAAGCCACACCTTCTTCCTCTGGTTCGGATCGCGGATTTCCGCCACCCATTTACCCCAAGGGCGACGACGAACACCACGGAATTTCTTCGGTGCAATGGCAACTGGCGTATCCAACGTCGATGCTGCCGGCTCCTTCACCGGAATCTGCCGATCAGCTGAACTCGACTCGAAATTTATCTCATGGACATGCCTCCTCACTTGCCTCCTGACATGGTCCGCGCCCTCGTCGTCGCTAGAAGAAGAATCCGTCGCGTCCGCATCAGCAAAGAAGATCCGGAGGCTTCTCGTCTTCCCAGACGGTGACATCCCACTCGTCCTCTCAACTTTCCGTCGAGTATCATCGCCCTCCTCCTCTTTAGAACGTGCAGGGAAGACTCCGCCGTCATGCTTCGGCGAAGTTGATTCGTTGACATCAGGGCGAGACCTCATCCAATCCGCAAGGCAAGTATCGAGCCTCCTTACAAGCCGATTCGAGGCTTGGTGAACATCCACCAGTCATGACAGAGATCAGGAACTTGCCGATGAATTTGATCTATATTTGCGTTCAGGAAACGATGTCATGGATGTGATCAAGGTCTAGGGTTTTCAGAAATGTATGGGCAGAGCAGAGAATTGTGGTGGGAGAATGGAAGGAGAAAAGAGACAGGGCAAGGGATTCCGCGCAGAGATAACCACGCTGCAGGTAATGCCAAGTTAGCATAAAATGTTGGAAACTCCTCCATCTCACGAAATATTTAATAAATAATAATAAATTTAAAAATTAACCGGGCTAAGCACAAGGTTTTCCGTACACAATAAAAGGTTAGCGTCAGCAATATTTTGATCCGCACAATGTTTTTTGAATCATTCTTATAATTTTAATTCTCTCTGAATTTTACATTTTTATGATTAAAAAGTAATCTCAGAAAAATTAACTCAAATAAGACTCATTTCATTTAACGAAAAAAATTTACAAGGACTCAAATGCAATTAAAATCACTCGAATAACATAAAATCTTTCAAATAATACTAAAACAACTCATATACAACATACACAATCTCAGAAATAGCTAAATTCTTACGACGAAATTGAATTATCTCAGAAAAACTTTATTATCTAACAAATATTCTCACCTAAAATCTATATACTACAAGAAATAATAATAGTAACGGAACAACTAAAATCACTCAAATACTTTATTATCTAACAAATATCCTCTATAAAATTCCTAGGCAGTGCAGTAAATGCCTCTTAGAAATTAACTTCAAAGAAGACGTGTCAAAATCACTTTGGTCCCGGACCAAAAAATTTCGCCTAAGAAGGTAATTGATCGAGAATAAATAGAGGCACTTGCAGTACATTAGTGCAAAGCTAGGTCAAGAAACATAAAGGCTCTATTTGGTTGGGTTGTTGCTGATGAAAAATAATTGATAGAAAATGGAGTTTGTGAAAAGTGTTTTTTTTTATAAAAAAAAATTGTTTGGATGAGATGGAGTTTGCAGAGCTGTTAGAGATTGAGTTTCGAAAAAACCGTTTGGTAACAAAATGAAATTTTTGGATTTTTTTTTCGAAATATTAAAAACTACAATTAAAGATACTAAAATATAGTTAAATTATTGATTGATTACTATAGAAGTGCTCTAATCTTAGAAGAGATCTCCCGACCAACAATTTCTGAAAGAAAATGCTAAAATTCTATTCTTAATCAAAGTTGGTGGTACACAAGAACTCATAATTCTACTTCAATAGCTAAACTCTTCGTTTGGATAATAAGCCATTTCCAAGAGTCTCATCTTCTCATCATCATTGTCATAAAAGAAATACTGTCAATTGAATATGGCACTACCCGAATCACCTCCTCAATCACCCATCAAAGCAATAATAATAGCATATACATAATATTATTAATCTCTTATCTCATCATCCTTAGATAAGAAGATATCAACCAGTTGAATAGAAAACCCTCACCAACACAGTTACCAGCAATCGACTAATCAAGCTTCAGCTTCAGGAAAATAAAAGAAGAGGGAGGAATGAGAAGAAGAACTTCCAGCCCAGTCGGCCTCTACTGAGCAAAGCAGAAATGACGTCGAGCTTAAACGAGAGTGTTAAAAATTCTAGCTCTGATATCTTGTGATAGATTTCAGCTCAGATATCAAGTAAAAATCTCTTAGAAGTGGGAATAAGGCGCAGGAACACTACAACCATTCCAAGTTAAGTAATCAGCACAATAGAAAGACAAAAAATCTTGTATTAATTTATCTCCTTCACAATTCGAGACATACATGACGAGACATGATTTATCAGAATACAAGATGGAGAGAAAACAGAGACAAACAAGCAACTGACGAACAACAACAAGTGAGACCGCCAGAGACCGCCGAAATAGTCAGACCACGCGGCAACCACTGAGACCGCACGAACAACACAGGTCGTCAACCTGATATCTTCCATACCGCCGCCTCAGACCGCACGAACTGCTGACTTATTGAACTGCTGATAAAACAACTTGCCTGCACTTCTTAATCGCCTGACCGCAAGGTCGCATAATCACAGATGTTGCCCGCGAACAGAGAACATAACTGTCAAAGATGTCACCTGACCACAACTCTAGATCGCCTGACCGCAAGGTCGCCTGACTACAAGGTCGCCTGACAGCTGAGCTTGCTGCGAACAGTCCAAGTACTAAAACACAGTCCGCACAGAAGAAGACTGTTGGCAAACTGGTTATTCAAAGATGGGATGAACACCAAGGAAGAAGATCGTTGACTGCTGGCCACTGACCTGCGAACACAACAAATGATCAAACCACTTCCAGACCGCACGATCTCAAAAAGGGAGACCAGCAAAAGCAACCCAAGCTTTAGTTCTTACAGTTCTCATTCTTAATGACGGTCCCTGCACCTCTATTTATAGGCAGACAGAAGGATGTCGTCACCGCCCGAAAGGAGATACAGTAACCACCCCAACCAGACCGCACAGGGGGAGATCGCGTGATCACAAGATGAAACATGCTTGAGCTTTAGCCAATACATCGACTAGATCGCTAGAGGGATACCGCTGAGACCGCGCGGTCTCAGTGATCACTGCGGTCTGACTTCCTCAAACTGCCTAGCACACTTCTACTTACACTTCAAAATTTAACACTCCTCCTTGAAGTGGGAAGTGGAAGTCAGCCCAAGTAAACTCCGTAACCGACCAAAAGGTCCCTTCGACAGCGGCTTCGTGAAGATGTCCACGACATTGTCCTTGCTCCACACATATTCATCCATCAAGGATCCCTCTAGCACCTTCTCCTGAACGAAGTGATGCTCAATCTCGATGTGCTTGGTCCGTGCGTGACAAACTAGATTATTAACCAGTTTAAGGGCACTCTCATTGTCACCGCGAAGCAGAGTAGGACCTCACACCTCCTCGTGGATGTCTCCCACTAGCCTCCTAAGCTAGATGGATTCCTGAGCTGCCAAGGCCGAAGCCTTGTATTCCACTTTCGTAGTGGAGACACACATTGAATCCTGCTTCTTGCTACACCACGAGATAGCTGTGGAGCCAGTCATAAAGACATAACCAGAAGTCGACTTCCGATCATCTGAATCTCCTCCATAATCAGCATTTGTGTAACCATGCAGACAAAAGCTCGAGTTCTTCCCATAAAAGAGACCCATATCAGAGGTGGACTTCGCATACTTCAGAATACTTCTGGCCGCTACTAGATGAGGTTTTCACGGCTCCGCCATATATCGACTTACTCGGCCCACATCATAAACAATATCCTGCCTCATAATCGTCAGATAAATCAGACTTCCAACCAGAGCCCGGAACACCAAGGGATCAGAAAGAACCCTTCCCTCATCCCGCGGAAGCTTCAAACCAACCTTCAGTGGAGTAGAGCTACACTTCCCCTCTCCCATGTTGAATCGCTTCACGATCTATTCTGCATAGCCCTTCTGGGAAACAAGCACACCACTCTCTTTCCTCTCCACCTCAAGACCATGGAAATGGTGGAGCTCACCCAAATCTTTCATCTCAAACCTGATAGCTAGCTCAGCCCGGAGCCTAGCTACCTCCTCTTGATAGTTCCCCGTGACGATCATGTCATCCATGTACAACAACACCAAGACATGCAGCTCCCGCGTCTTCTTTACAAACAAACTTGAATCAGAATCCGAAGCAAAATATCCGCAGAATTGTATGTATTCTGAGATCTTTCCATATCACGCTGAGGCACTTGCTTCAAGCCGTAAAGAGCCTTCTTGAGCTTTCATACATGTCCTGGATGAACTTCAGAAACATAGTCAGGTGGGTGCACCATGAAGATATCCTTGTCAATCTCGCCGTAAAGAAAAGCATTCTTCACGTCGAGTTGCAAATCTTCCATCCTTGGCAAGTTGCCAACGCTATCACCACCCGAACTGAAGTCATCTTGGCAACAAGACTAAACATCTCTTCATAGTCTTTGGCGTACTATTGAGAGAACCCTCGAGCTACAAGGAGAGCCTTGTACCACTCAATGCTATCGTCAGCCTTCTTCTTTAGCTTGTAAACCCATTTGCACGTCATAGGAGTGATGTCATCAACCTTGGGCACAAGATCCCAAGTTTCTTTCTTCCTGAGGGCAGCCATGTAAGACCTCTTTTTTGCTACGTTGCCGGGTCTTATGCCCAGAACCACCGCTTTGCGGTGACACCATCACTCGGGAAGGTCGCCACTACAAAACGCTGATTCTGCTGGCCATTTCGATCACAAAAAAGAAAAGTGCAACTAAAGACAAGTCCATAAATCACATGCTATATAGATATCATGGAATAGAAATGCCCACGTACAATAACTGAATAAAAGATAGTAATAAAAGGGGATCCTGCCCGATACATCAAATCCTCACTACAAGTTCTCTCGCGGAAGCAAAACTAGTAGAACACTCACGGATCCTGACACCGGTGCTCCTGTGCTAGACTGTCCCGCCTCCATCTACACCGACCTCTGATGCTGCTACGTCTCCTCGGTCCCCTAAAATGATAAGGTCCACTGACCGTTAGTCAAAAATACTAAGCCAATCCCCCACCCCTCCCCCGGTGACTCCTAGGCACCGAGCGGGAGGAATGAAGCGGAGGACAACAAGGGGTATAAACAATAGCAGGTGATAGTGAATGTAATCTACAGGGATTGTCTACCACCACGCAGTATATATTACAATTGAGGCAGTAAATAAAGCACGGTAAGAACAAGTAAAGTGACAAGTAAAGTAACAAGTAGAAGCAAGTAAGTAAAGGTAAGTAAAGAAGAGTAACCTTTACTTATTGGAATGCCCACACAAACCTATAGACCAAGGGGTCGTTTAGCAGGCCTATCGTATATAAAGTCTCATAACCAATTTATACGATAGGGGTAGGGGTTGAAATACAATGCTTATGTTATGTCATGCAAGGTTATGCAGTTTAATGCTATGTTCATACAAGTGTCACTCAAGCACTACAACTCTATGCGTACAGACCTTTAGTTCCCCCTTTTTGGAGCTAGCAAAACTCACAGGATACTCTCGTAGTGGCAATGGAAGCGGTGGGTTGGGCATCGCCAACCTCTAGGTTGGTATCTGTACTACTTAACCTAGACCTATCATACGCCTCAATGCTAAGAACACAACAGCGGAGCTCCTGCGTACTCTTGTTGGCCAGTCCACCAGACTTTTCTTGGTAAAGTGTTATCCACAATTACCGAGCTAAAGTATCGACGTCGGTGCGATGACCGTCAAAACTTAAGACCCACCACCTTATGCACATACAATTATGAGTCCTATTTATATCCCGAGCCATATGCTCCCCGGACTAACCCGTCCATCACAATAACCTTCCGAGCCACCGACTCGCCGGACTAACCCGTCCGTACCTACAAACACCGAGCCTACTGCTCGTGTGACCAAACCAAGAAACCTCTCATAGCCACGGGGTGTGGGTGTGTGTATTATTCAGACAATCTTACATAACAGTTTATTCCTGCAGTTTATGGTTAACCATGGACTTCCCGAGGACTACCCTGTGAGGGGCTCGCAGTGGTACTAGGAGCTATGATGGGATGACACCCCAAAGATCCATTTCCAAGGCATTTAATGTTTTTGGTAACTACCCATAAGTATACCCCTCTTATCATTACACTTGGATTAACCCTAGGGATATTTTGTCTCCCTAAGGGAAAGGCAATTTATCGTCAATCCCTAGCACAACCTTGCCCTTAATCTCTGGGCACATTCAACACATTAACTCCTATTGGTGACCTCCAGTCTCCTCAACCAGACTAAGTACATCATCTACCTTCCATTCCCACCTAATAGACTGCTAGTTAAGCTAACTCTATAGTTTCTACTATACGCAGACCAATATGAGCTACATGAGTTGCAAGAGAGGAGGTACTCCATATAATCATCCACATGACCTAAGATTATTACTGGAAGTCTATCATGATATTATAAGACTAAATCCAGAGGATCATATTTTTTCTTATTTATTTGGCATTTATTATAATTTCTCCAAAATTGGCCATGTATTAAATTGAACATGAAGTGAAAGATCTTCTTATGATATGGCCTCCACAAAATTATGGAAAATCTATGGTATCAAAATAACATCAATTTCAGAATATAACAATTTAACAAGCAAGTAATGGCCTCTAATTATAATATTGAATAACTATCCAAAGTTGGCGGCTAATGAAGGAACCACCAAAAATACTGTTCCAAAAATTATGGTAACATTACCAGACCTCTATAATGATCAGAAAGGTTTACTGACTGGGTTTCATAATTTTTCAAAATCATTTTGTCACATGAATAAATACTTCAAGGAAATCTCAACTAGAACATATTGTGAAGTAACCTACTGATAATTACTTCAAAAAATTATACAAAAATTCGCACAGCTTTCGAATGCCCTAAAATATCCTATCACCAAGTTTCACAATTTTCTAGAGAATATTTGGCCCTTATTTATTTATCATAATCTTAAGGCAAAATAGTGGACTTATGAATGAAGTACTAAATCAATCAATTCAAAAATTACCAGAGATTTATATCATGATTATATGAGCACTACCAAACTTTCATCAATATTCAAGGTAAAATGAGCATGTAGATTCCTCTTATAAGAAAGTGCCCTAATTGGTTATAACCTAATTCAGGGGGGGCAAATTGTTCCTAAAATTCTCCATTACACACTATGAACTTGTCTACCAAGTTCCATGACCATTCAAGGACATATGACCCTATGTCCTTCACAAGGCTCAAAGTGCAACCCTAGGGTTAGAACTAGGGTTCTAGGGCACATTCACCACAAACCACTCATGGGGGTGTTTTATGTGATCCTAAATCAGTGGCCAAAGTTTCACAAAATTTGGATGAGGGTTGACCCCTTAAATCCACCAAGAGCACTTCTAACCTAATATCCCTTAGTTTAACTAATCTTGGGTTAGTTAATTACCCAATCAAATCAATCCCAAATGAGATGAAATTTTTACCAGAGTCATGTCATAACCCTAAGGACCACCCACCAAAATTTGGAAGGGTTTGGAGGCCATTAGACCCTATAATTAATTATTACATATATTATTTAGAAAAAGTTTATCCAAAAATTCCCATTTTTGTATATGACTAGAAAGCAGGTATAATTACTCTATGCTCCAAATTTCAGGGCATTTGGATGGCTGGTTTAGTGGGGGCACTCAAATCATTCTCTAGTCAAACCTTTGTACATGTTGCACTATTTTAAGTGTTGTGGTCAAACCACTGACCCAAATGGTGTGAAACAAATTTTAAAATAAAGTAGACCCCAAGGGCTACAAGTTTGGTAATGATCACTTTTGCAGGAGAGGGCTCTAGGTATTTTCTATAATAATTTTTATCTACTGCCAGTAATAATACAGAAAATGAGATATTAATAATATTTGCCATCAAAATTTCCTGTACAGACCTTTCAACGGCATCGGCTCATCTTCAACCTCTAGCCAAGGGCTGGGATGAGCCGATCCTGTAGCATTTAAAAACCATAAACCCCGTCCATCCAACCTCCTCCCTGGCCGACCACCGCCACCACCACCTCCGTTGAGGTGGTGGTCATCGTTTGGCGGCGATTTGTCGGCCGGAGGTGGCCAGAATAGTGTTTTTGGGGAGAGGGGAAAAGCTCTAAAATGAGCCTTTGGGGAAGCTCGATCCAAGTCCATTTTGGCTCGAATCAAGGCCCAACCGAATTCAGATCTAAGCACTAGGGGAGGAGAAGGGGATCGGACCTTAATTGGGGCTGAAAGCCTTGTGGATATTTGGTTCACCATGGGAGCTCGGGGAGCTTTTGGAGCCATGTCGATCCGAGCCTCCACTGCACGATTCTCTCTATAAGAAGGGGGGTTTCACTCCTCTCGCTCTTCTGAAGGTGTTAAAGTCCTCAATTGGGAGAGGGGGAGGTTACAACCTTGAATGCCATTAATGGCCATTAAGGTGATTTTTTTGAAATCCCACCAATTCAGCACTTGGGTGGTCGGCCATGCCTTTTAAACTCCTCAAAACTAATGAGGGGGAGTGTACCAATCTATGGAAGGTGAAGAGAGGAGGCCTTTGGCCTCCCAAGCTACGAATGTTCATTACTACTCTCTTTCTCTCTCCTCCATTTTTGGGGAAAATGGGGTTTTCTCTCTCCTGGCCGAATTTCTTGAAATTGAATGGGAATTTCAGTAATTCCCAACCCTATTAGGTGGTGCACCACCTCAATTGAGTCTAGCCCAAGTAGATTGGGCTTGATTAGGTCAAAATAGGTCATTTTGACCTAATTTAGGGTGGAGTTGACTTTAGTTAATTTGACCATTTGGGTTGACCCCAATGGGTGGCTAGTGACCCATTGGCCTCCCTTAAGGGTTAGGAAGGTCTATGTAGGGTAAATTTGGCAAGGTGAGGGTCAATTGGCCCTTAATAGGCCATTTTTACCAAAACAGGGCTATAGTTGACTTAGGTCTAATTGGTGGCCCCATGTTGGGGCTTTTTGGTCCATTGGGTCCCTAATATCCTCATAAGGGTAGGGGCAAGGTCAATTTGGCATGGTGGAGGCCAATTGACCCAAATTAGGCTACTTTGACCAATTTAGGGTTAGGGTTGACTTTGGTCAAATTGGTCTCTTTGGTTGATCTCAATGGGTCCTTGGTGATCCAAAGGACCCCTAATGGGTTAGGGATGCTATGGTGGGGTCAAAGGGTCAAGGTGAGGCCCCTTGTCCAACCCTAGGCTTGGTATCTAAAAATTGCTATTTGCAGACCACTAGGGTTTTCCTCCTTCTTACCCAAGCTCACATGATATTTTGTGCTTCCTATGGTTTTGTCATGACCTAGTCATGACAAAACCAACTTAGGGGTCTAGTTATTTGAGGGATGTTACAATCCATCTCCTCATCCATGACATCTTCCCACTCTTTGACTCCAGTGCCATTTTCAAAGCATGGCGTCCTCGCTCATCCAAGGAGCTAGCAAAGAAACATGAGACGAAGCTCACCAAGTTTCCCCATATATACCGAGCAGGTGGAATAATAGTCTTCTTGGACCTCCGCAGGGCTTTACCCTAATCCACCTCTACTGCTGCCTCTTGACTAACTCTCCTTCTGGGCACACTTGGAGCATCACTCCCCCAGCTTCCAGAACCTGAAGCACTTATCCTAGAGCAAAAAATAAGTGGAGCACCTAGTGAAACATGCAACTCCACAAGAGATTCTTTAGCAGCTTCGCATTTCCCTCCATCTTGTAACATCCTTCAAACAACTATACCCCTAAGTTGGTTTTGTCATGACTAGGTCATGACAAAACCCTAGGAAGCACAAAAGACCATGAGAGCTTAGGCAAGAAGGAGGAAAACCACAGTGGTCTGTAAATAGCAATTTTTAGTTACCAAGCCTAGGTTTGGACTTTAGGGCCTCACATTGACCCTTTGACCACACCATTGCATCCCTGGCCCATTAGGGGTCCCTTGGAGCACCAAGGACCCATTGGGGTCAACCAAAGAGGCCAATTTGACCAAAGTCAACCTTAGTGTTGGGAATCCTGCTCACATGATTCCTGATTTAAAGAAGTCAACAAGTCAAGAATACTACACTTTGTATTTGACATACCATCTAGTTCATGCTTGCAGGAATCGACAATATGTCATGTACTTTAGTAATTTTACCAAGTACTATGTCGTCGAGAAGAACAGGCGATATCGTCAACAATGTGTGCTTGTCGTCGTAATGACGGGCAGAGCAAAGAAGCAAAGTACTTGTCTCGTCGACCGCTGAGACATGGCGAGATCATCGATCGAAGAATGGCGATCTTCGAACGAAGGATGGCAAGTTCGTTGATCGCAGAATGCTGTTCGTCGAATGCAGAGAAGACACAGGACATCGTCATGTGTAATTCATGTCGTCGAGAGAATACATGATCACGACGACATGATGCAAGAAGGAAGCTCACGACGACACTGTCAGAAAAAGAAGATCGTCGTATATACAGAATCGCCAGAATATCTTGTATCGTCGAGATACCAGCATCAGGGGCAGAGGCAAGAAGATTTGAAGGACTGCTAAAAGCTCAAGGCATGAAGATGTACATATCATCGAGACAGAATTCAAATGTTGCAACACGCTGTCTGCATTTAATACCGCCGCCTGATTGTCCAATCAACGCGTGCACCTAAGGAATAGAGTTATGATGGCGTGCTCTTTTGAATTGGGCGTCTGACAGAAAAGGACATTGATTATGACCGTTGAGCAGTGTTTTCTGTTCTATAAAAAGGAAGGAAGGGTGCCCTATGAACCCTCTCAAACATTAAAGCAAGAAAGTATTCCGCCGCTTCACTTGAACAATCTTTCTGCGGAGAAGAAGAGGAACAAGGAGAGAACAATAATCAAGTGTTCTCTAAAGAATCAGTCATCTTCAACGACTAATAAGAAGTCGTTTATCATCCGGCTAAGAGAGGGGAGTGAAGAAGGAGTCGTGCTACAAAGATCAGATCTGAAGCATCCTCTTCAACTCAAGAAGCCGATCTCCATCAGGCTAAGAAGCCGATCTCCATCAGGCTAAGTTACCGATCAACATCAGGCAGAAGAGACAGTTTTCTTTACTGTATTTTCTTGTAAGGCTTGCGGGCTAATTTGTCTAGCTTGAGGGCTGGAGAGCTGTGAGGCTTGAGGGCCAGGGCAGTGGACTTGTGGGTCCGACTTTGTCTAGCTTGAGGGCTGGAGAGCTGCGAGGCTTGAGAGCCAGGGCAGTGCGCTTGCGGGTGCGATCTGTCGAGCTTGCGGGCTCGGGGGCAGTAGGGGCTTGCGGGCCTAGGCTGTTTGGACTTGCGGGTCCGTGTTGTAGGGCTTGAGGGCTTGAGTGTCGAGTTTGCGGGCTCGAGGGCAGTAGGGGCTTGATGAGTCCCATTTATATATACATTTTTGGACTCATTTGGGCTGGTATTCTAGTCTATACACCACATTTTAGGCACGTTTTCATTCATATGTACTATTCCATGCTAGGTGCACTTTTTAGCCCATTCCGGTGTGCAATTGCGCTCCTTGTTGTTGGGGGTAAACACATGGTGCTCCCCTTCTCTTCTTCTATGTTTTTCTGATGCTGGACGTGTATTCCCAGCCATTGTATCTTGTATGCAGGTGGCCAGTTCGTCCCGTTTTCCCCAGAAGTAATGTCTGTGCATATCGCACGGTCGTGCGTTTCTTTGACGCACGGTCGGGCGCGGTCGTGCGTTTGTGTCTGGGCTGAAAATGGAGCGTCGGAGTTTACTCGTGCATTTTAACGCACGAGCGGATTCGCCCGTGCGTGAGTAAAACGCACGGTCGACCTGTGTCTTCCTGATTTCAGAGCTTCAGAGTTTACCCATGCGTTTGAACGCATGAGCGGTATTGGTCGTGCGTGAGCAATTCGCACGGGCGGCGCAGCGTCTTCCCCATAACGCACAGTCTGCGCACGGTCGTGCGTTCGACCGTGCGTGACCATTTTTCTGCCTGTTTAGTATAAAATGCAGGAATCGAGGCAGTCAAAGGGAGGACGATTGGAGACGGATTGGAGCGATTCAGAGAGAGGGAAATCAGTTCCTTCCCCCTGCTCTTGAGGGTTGAAGGCTTCCCCTTCATCTCCACTACCATAGAGGCCATTTCCGGTGATTTCCACCTCCATCCTTCCATCCGGGAGCACTAGGAAGCTTTCTCCACCATTAGCTCAAGCATTCCTCGCCGAGAGACCAGAGAAGCGCTGAAGATCGTAGGAGCGGTGACAGCCTCCTTCGAGTTAGCTCACCATCTGAGGGCCGAGCCCGGAGAGAGCCCGACAACCTCTCCTTCCGGCCAAGAACCCAAGACGCGGTGACTTCTTCTTTGTGGTCCTCTCTAACCTTTGATGCTTGTACTTGTTTATGTGTTGTATGAATGCTTGTTAAGTTAATCTTAAGGATTATTGCTTGTGTTCATGTCCAATGTTGATGTGGTGGCAAGAATAGCCCTTTTTCCTAGTGATTTTCTAAGTTTCGTTGTGTGTGAAGCCACTAGCAATTGCTAGTGGTGATGTTTAGGAAGAGGTGTGTGCGACCCTCAACCGTCATAGTTACATTCCGTCCACGCGCCTCCCGAAGCACGGCATCGCGACCGTTACATCCATCCCGCCTTGCGAAGCAGAGTTTTGACCCGCATCTCTTTTATGCACTAACTTAGGAAACCCAAAATCAATGCCCTTGTTTTTCCTTTGTTTGCTCGTATAACAATAGATTCACCACACGTTTCGTTCACCAGAACCTGCATTCCTTGAGAGACGATTTTCGGGGAAGCTATTCCCAATTTTATTACTTGACAGCGACCGGTGCACTTGCCGAATACGCATCAAGTTTTTGGCGACGTTGTCGGGGAATGCAGGCGTGATGAGATTTTGGTTGTGATTCGATTGTTTTCGATTGAGCCTTTTATTTTCTGCAATTTATTCTTTAGTATGCTATTTTCTTCTTCTATATCATGTAGGCACATTTGAATATCCGATGTCGTTGGTGTGGGGACACATCCCACGCTAGTGATAGGTGTCCCAAAGAGTATGGTGTTGTTCAGAAACCGTACGGGTCCCATAAATCTTTTGGTTCCTCTACTGCGCTTCCGTTGTCGCACTTTTACGTGGCTGCCGCACCTTGGGTGCCGGCGAAGCCGGTGAAGCAGTGTTTATTTTGCAAAAGTAGAGAGCATGCCTTGAAGGACTGTGTTGATTACCTTCACCAACTGGAGGATGACGATGAGCCGGATATCCGGATCGTCCCATCCTCAAATTCGGCGAACACAGCTCCTTCCTCTGGTTACGTGTCACTTCCACCTTCACTTTTTGAAGGCTATGGAATCGACACGCGCATCAATGTCCCTCACGACCCTGTTTCTGATGCGACCCCCCATACCTCTTCGGTTCACGCACCACTTTGCGTGAATTTGTGCCCTTGTGTGGAGAGTGAGCCCGAACTCTTAAGAAGCACGTATTCTCCCACTACACACGAATCTACATCTTTTTCTGATATTATCATTGAGGCAAACTTGCAGGATGCTATAGACCTGCGCAGTGTCGTGCCCACTCTCATGGACGAGGACAGTCTCGATTGTGCTGAAGCAACCGTTTCGGTCCAGTGCGAGGAAGTCCAAGTTATTGAGGAGGCCATTGCGTGCGTTGTCGAGTCTAATGAAATCTTCGATGATATCGTCAGTTTATCATTGCCGCACCACATGGGGGATGAAGCCGGGATTATCCCCTCAGATGAGATTTCTTTTAGTTTTTCTTCTAATTTATTTCCTGACCCCCTTTCTTTATGTACAAGGATGCAGGATGCCCCTCCTCCGGTTGATCAGACCTTATGTATGGAGGAGCCGAAAGCCTGGCGGGATGAGGAAGGTGCAGTGAAGAAACATCTTGTTTCCTCATCATCGTTGGTGCTTCCCTTTGAGGATTGGTTACAAGGGGGCAAGCGGTTCTTCTTTGAAGACATAATACTAGAGGAGAAGAAGAGAGCGAAAAAGGAGGAGATCTGGGGTTGGAGGCTGAGCATCCTACTTAATTTCCACCCCTACTACCAGGTCCCCACACCTTTTTCTTTCATTAGTTGTTACTATTTCAAATCAGCTTATAACTGATCTGTTTTGAGCATGTAATAGTAATTAGGATTTATTAACTTTTGCTTAGTCCTAGACTTTATAAACTGCTTTAATACAGGTATTTGGTCCACCTTTAAGGACGTTAAACAAAAGGGCTTCTTGGGAGACAACCCATGGGGAACCACCCGGTTCCGTCTTTCTTTTTAATCTTTTTGTGTACTGTTATTTCAGTTTTGCTAACCTTGTTGGTGAAGCTAAGCTCTTGCGTGGTGGACGATGATGAAGGAGAAATATTTTCAAAATGGGATTACCGCACTTCTGGCATGCTCTTTTATGAGCATAGGTCAACTCTACCCCTCTCTTATTTATTGCTGAATTGTTTAATTTAGATGGTTTTAATCAAGTCTGGGGGAGAGAGAGCGAGCTGTGCACGTGCACACACGTTGCATGACATGTTAGAATGTGCTGAGTTAGGATTTGTATTTTGTTGCGCACATTGCATACACTTGCACCTAGTTCACGCGCACTTGACCACGAGTGCTTATTGGGTATCGCTGCGAGGTTTTCCAGCTCGTAAGAATTGATTTGTTAGCATTTGATTGAGGAGTAGAGAAAAATGTTGACTCGAGTACTGCTCTAGTCAAGTGCTCCCGTCACGCCTATAAATTCAATTAGAGTAGAATTAAATTCAGAGTTATAATTTAATTATTTCTATTGTAGTAGCTGCAATTCATTTTACTTTAGTGGTGAATCCGGTGAATCCAACGGTAGCATAAGGTCGAGTGTAGCTAGACTAGTAGTAGCTTATTACTAGGGTCGGAAGGAAGGACAACCTTTCTCGGTGGCTAGAACTTGCACTAGGCGACTCTCGACACGATTGTGTTGAAGTACTCGCCATGAAATATGATATAGGCCATTTCTTGATCCGTTTGCGTTTTTGAAATCCTCACCTACGTAATCACCATTGCAAGTCCACTTGAGCCTACTCTTCCTCCTTGTTTAGCTCCACTAAAAATTTAACCAAAGCCATACGGCCGAACCTATTTTCGCACCAACCTTTGAGTTGAAAGAAATTTCTTTCTCGATCACATTTGGTGTCATTTTTGTTATGTATGGCAGCTTCAAATTAGCTAAGGGAGTTGTTTTATTGTGCGTACAAACGTCATTTTGTCGATGAGAGAAAAGAAAAGAAAAGAAAAAAAAAGTGGTGCAAAAATGATACTCTCTCGGCAAATTCAATTTATTTTTGACTTAGCACTCACCTAGTGTTCAGTTAAAGTCTGGGGGTGTCGTGTAATTGCTGAAAATTGTGTATTGGTGATTGTTATTCTCTTGAGTGCTCAGGTTGTGTTGAGTGCGACTCCCATCATCCTTCTACTTACCTAGCCTATACTCAACCTAAGCCCAATGATTGCCTATAAGTCCTATTGATTTTAGTTACGAGTCATCTCATGCAGTAGAGAGAGTGCGAACGCGCAAGCCTATGGACACCGACTTTGATGGATTTCTTAGGAGTTTGTCCATAGCTTCGATTCGAGTAATACTCTACTAATTAGTCACGCTATTTTCCCTTTTTGCGCGACCGAAAGATTCACCGGGATTCACCATCCAAGTAAAGTAAATTCCAAACCACTGCTTTAGAAATAATTAGATATAATCTTGAGTTTAATTCTGTTCTAATGCATTTCAATGCACGTGTGCATGCGACTTCGCATTGTTCTCTACCGCTCAAACTCATGCTAACATTCATTTGTTTCGACAGGAGAGCAGAGTAGTTTGCCCGAGACGTGCAAATGGTTAAGTCTGGGGGTGTGATGAGTCTCATTTATATATACATTTTTGGACTCATTTGGGTTGGTATTCTAGTCTATGCACCACATTTTAGGCACGTTTTCATTCATATGTACTATTCCATGCTAGGTGCACTTTTTAGCCCATTCTGGTGTGCAATTGCGCTCCTTGTTGTTGGGGGTAAGCACATGGTGCTCCCCTTCTCTTCTTCTATGTTTTTCTGATGCTGGACGTGTATTCCCAGCCATTGTATCTTGTATGCAGGTGGCCGGTTCGTCCCGTTTTCCCCAGAAGTAATGTCTGTGCATATCGCACGTTCGTGCATTTCTTTGACGCACGGTCGGGCGCGGTCGTGCGTTTGTGTCTGGGCTGAAAATGGAGCGTCGGAGTTTACTCGTGCGTTTTGACGCACGGGCAGATTCGCCCGTGCGTGAGTAAAATGCACGGTCGACCTGTGTCCTCCTGATTTCAGAGCTTCAGAGTTTACCCGTGCGTTTGAACGCACGGGCGGTATTGGTCGTGCGTGAGCAATTCGCACGGGCGGCGCAACGTCTTCCCCAAGCCACATTTTACGAGTTAATAACGCACGGTCTGCGCACGGTCGTGCGTTCGACCATGCGTGACCATTTTTCTGCCTGTTTAGTATAAAATGCAGGAATCGAGGCAGTCAAAGGGAGGACGATTGGAGACGGATTGGAGCGATTCAGAGAGCGGGAAATCAGTTCCTTCCCGCTGCTCTTGAGGGCTGAAGGCTTCCCCTTCATCTCCACCACCATAGAGGCCATTTCCGGTGATTTCCACCTCCATCCTTCCATCCGGGAGCACTAGGAAGCTTTCTCTACCATTAGCTCAAGCATTCCTCGCCGAGAGACCAGAGAAGCGCTGAAGATCGTAGGAGCGGTGACAGCCTCCTTCGAGTTAGCTCACCATCTGAGGGCCGAGCCCGACAACCTCTCCTTCCGGCCGAGAACCCAAGACGCGGTGACTTCTTCTTTGTGGTCCTCTCTAACCTTTGATGCTTGTACTTGTTTATGTGTTGTATGAATGCTTGTTAAGTTAATCTTAAGGATTATTGCTTGTGTTCATGTCCAATGTTGATGTGGTGGCAAGAATAGCCCTTTTTCCTAGTGATTTTCTAAGTTTCGTTGTGTGTGAAGCCACTAGCAATTGCTAGTGGTGATGTTTAGATGAGAGGTGTGTGCGACCCTCAACCGTCATAGTTACATTCCGTCCACGCTCCTCCCGAAGCACGACATCGCGACCGTTGCATCCATCCCGCCTTGCGAAGCGGAGTTTTGACCCGCATCTCTTTTCTGCACTAACTTAGGAAACCCAAAATCAATGCCCTTGTTTTTCCTTTGTTTGCTCGTATAACAATCGATTCACCACACGTTTTGTTCACCAGAACCTGCATTCCTTGAGAGATGATATTCGGGGAAGCTATTCCCAATTTTATTACTTGACAGCGACCGGTGCACTTGCCGAATACGCATCATGGCTTGCGAACCTAGGCTGTTGGGACTTGCGGGTCTGAGGTGTAGGGCTTGAGGGCCCGAAGTTTTTGGCGGAGTTTGCCGAGCCCAGCACCCTGCTGGGTAGGCGCAGAGGGAGAGAGGACTACTCAAGACACCCGGTCTTGAGGAACCTCTATAGATCGTTGTGTGCTTTCTGTGGTTTGTTCTTTATTTATTAGATCTAATAACCAGAAAAGAAAGAAAAACCTATTCACCCCCCCCCCCCCCATCTAGGTGATTTAGTAGACACCCCATCTCTAACAAGTGGTATCAGAGCCAGGTTGTTCAATGAAAAGCTTAACAACTTGAACAGATCTCCCTTTGGGTGTCTAAGTATCATAGCCATGGAATCAAGAATAGCTGAATGCTCCAGGGAGAACTTTGCCCTATGGAAATTAAGAGTAAGAATATCATGGAGGCAATAGATCCTAGAATGTTCAGAGTTGTTCAAGAAGGGGCTTATTTTTCTCAGTCAGTGTCCAAGAAAATCCTAGACAACTTGGATAAGAAAGCTAAAGATATTATTGCTGGTACAATTAATATCTCCACGTTCTAGAGACTGGCTCACTGCATGACAGCAAAAGAGATGTGGAACTCTCTAACCGTCCTTATGGAAGGACCTCAAGAAGAGAGTCATCAGGATGAGTTTGGATTGACCGTCTTATCTGCGTCAGAAGAAGAGAGTCATCAGGATGAGCTTAGATTGACCGTCTCATCTGCGTCAGAAGAAGAGAGTCATCAGGATGAGGTTTGTCCCAAGCGCATAAGGGCTCCTCTTTCTACTTCCGACTCAGATTCAGAGACAAACTCATCCAGCAATGATGACTGGTCCAAATCATACAATGATCTTCTAAAAGATGTCAAGACTCTCAAGATGTTGTGCAAGCAGTAGGATGCAAAAATCTCCTCTCTTCAAGCAAGAAATCTTGATCTCTCACAGAAAGCAGAAAAGCTAACTCTAGAGAGTGCTGAGTTTTGTCAACTCAAAAAGGACTTGATAGACAAATTTGGGAAAACTCTGAAGGCACTGATTGAAAGTAAGGAGCTGTGCCGCTCACTCACCAGAGAAGTAGTTCTTCTGAAGAAGGACAAAATGCAGCCCAATGTCCTGAAGGTCAATGTTCTGAAGGTCAAGAATGACAACACCAGAAGGGTGGAGGATAAGCTTGTCACTGAAGTGAAGCCTGTTGCAAGCTCCTTCATTTCCAAGATCATGCCTAGAAACCACAAAGAGCCCCAGAAAGGAGTAAGGAGGCAAAAACATGTTGAGCTCAGAGAAGAGAAGAAATCCTTAAAAAAGACTGACTCTAGAAGGATAATTGTGGTCGACAACAAAAAAAATCATGTCCAACATCAGCACAGTTCACCTTCTTTGCTTCATTCAGTCGTTCGCACACAAAGAACCCCTGCTCATACAGTCAAACAGAAGGGAAGATACAACAGGTTTGACTGCTGGTGCTGTGGAAAAATAGGACACTTTGCCATTGACTGTTGGCACAACTCCAGTGTGCCCAGCACACAGAAGAGACCTTCCGGAGCGGCTGAGGTAAGCATAAGAATTCCTTATTGGGCTAACAAGAACCTAGGACCCAAGTTATCTTGGGTTCCTAAGGGATTTTAAATCTGTTTTGCAGGGAAGTCCACTTAGCCAATCAGCAGCACATGAGGCTAATGGACTATAAGTGGTCCAGGGTCAACTCTGGACTAAAGAAATCCTAACCCCATGTCAATCCAAGGGGCGTTATCACATCTAGGGGGAGTCACTCACTCAAGGAAATCTCAAGTGGAGGAAAGAAGTCAGAAAGGGGGAGAATGGCATCAATATGCTCAAGACTAAGATGCTCATGAAGACCTCAAAGATAGGGGGAGCAAAGATGTCAAGAAGAAGGGGGAGCCACAAAAGAGGAGGCATCGAATCTAGGGGGAGCCACAAGATTGATGTACTCATATGCTCAGCAAAAGATAAGTAAACCCATCTATGCAAGATTATAATAATTACTGTCAAGTGAAAGTAATCTTGAATTGAGATTCTGACTTCTTCAAATAGGGGGAGATTGTTGGGAATCCTGCTCACATGATTCCTGATTTAAAGAAGTCAACAAGTCAAGAATACTTCACTTTGTATTTGACATACCATCTAGTTCATGCTTGCAGGAATCGACAATATGTCATGTACTTTAGTGATTTTACCAAGTACTATGTCGTCGAGAAGAACAGAAGATATCGTCGACAATGCGTGCTTGTCGTCGTAATGATGGGCAGAGCAGAGAAGCAAAGTACTTGTCTCGTCGACCACTGAGACATGGTGAGATCGTCAATCGAAGAATGGCGATCTTCGAATGAAGGACGGCAAGTTCGTCGATCGCAGAATGCTGTTCGTCGAACGCAGAGAAGACACAGGACATCGCCGTGTGTAATTCATGTCGTCGAGAGAATACATGATCACGACGACATGATGCAAGAAGGAAGCTCACGATGACACTGTCAGAAAAAGAAGATCGTCGTATATACAGAATCGCCAGAATGTCTTGTATCGTTACGATACCAGCATCAGGGGCAGATGCAAGAAGATTTGAAGGACTGCTAAAAGCTCAAGGCATGAAGATGTACATATCATCGAGACAGAATTCAAACGTCGCAGCACACTGTCTGCATTTAATACTGCCGCCTGATTGTCCAATCAACGCGTGCACCTAAGGAATAGAGCTATGATGGCGTGCTCTTTTGAATTGGGCGTCTAACAGAAAAGGACATTGATTAAGACCGTTGAGCAGTGTTTTCTGTTCTATAAAAAGGAACGACGGGTGCCCTAGGAACCCTCTCGAACATTACAGCAAGAAAGTATTCCGCCGCTTCACTTGAACAATCTTTCTGCGGAGAAGAAGAGGAACAAGGAGAGAACAATAATCAAGTGTTCTCTAAAGAATCAGTCATCTTCAACGACTGATAAGAAGTTGTTTATCATCCAGCTAAGAGAGGGGAGTGAAGAAGGAGTCGTGCTGCAAAGATCATATCTGAAGCATACTCTTCAACTCCAGAAGCCGATATCCATCAGGCTAAGAAGCCGATCTCCATCAGGCTAAGTTGCCGATCAACATCAGGCAGAAGAGACAGTTTTCTTTACTGTATTTTCTTGTAAGGCTTGCAGGCTAATTTGTCTAGCTTGAGGGATGGAGAGCTGTGAGGCTTGAGGGCCAGGGCAGTGGAATTGCGGGTCTGACTTTGTCTAGCTTGAGGGCTGGAGAGCTGCGAGGCTTGAGTGCCAGGGCAGTGCACTTGCGGGTGCGATCTGTCGAGCTTGCGGGCTCGGGGGCAGTAGGGGCTTGCGGGCCTAGGCTGTTTGGACTTGCGGGTCCGTGTTGTAGGGCTTGAGGGCCTGAGTGTCGAGCTTGCGGGCTCGGGGGCAGTAGGGGCTTGCGGGTCTAGGCTATTGGGACTTGTGGGTGTGAGGCGTAAGGCTTGAGGGCCTGAAGTTTTTGGCAGAGTTTGTCGAGCCCAGCACCCTGCTGGGTAGCGCAGAGGGAGAGAGGACTACTCAAGACACCCGGTCTTGAGGAACCTCTATAGATCGTTGCGTGCTTTCTGTGGTTTGTTCTTTATTTCTTAGATCTAATAACCAGAAAAGAAAGAAAAACCTATTCACCCCCCCCCCCCCCCTCTAGGTGATTTAGTAGACACCCCATCTCTAACACTTAGGCCTAAAATGGTCAAAGTAGCCTAATTAGGGTAAATTGGCCTCCACCATGCCAAATTGACCTTGCGCCTATCATTATGAGTATATTAGGGACCCAATGGACTAAAAAGCCCCATCATGGGGCCACCAATTTGACCAATTTGACCTAAGTCAACAATAGCCCTATTTTGGTCAAAGTGGCCTATTAAGGGTCAATTGACCCTCACCTTGCCAAATTGACCCTACATAGACCTTCCTAACCCTTAAGGTAGGCCAATGGGTGACTAGGCACCCATTGGGGTCAACCTAAATGGTCAAATTGACAAAAGTCAACTTTACCCTAAATTTATGTCAAAATGACCTATTTTGACCTAACCAAGCCCAATCCACTTGGGTTAGACCTAATTGAAGTGGCCCACTGACCCATGGGGTTGAGAATTACTCAATTTGCCACTGAATTTCAGTAAAAGATGACTAGCAGAGAGAAGGTGAAGGTTTCCCCCAAATTGAAGAGAGAGAGAGGAAGAACATTCATGGTGTTTGAATGCATTTACCCCTCAATCATCCCCCATCTGATGAGCATTCATCTCCCCTAGCTATTACCAGAAGATTAGGAGTTTTTACAGGCCATATGGTGGCTGGATTTGAAGGGATTTCACTTGGCCGAAAACCTCCCTCTAATGGCCATTAATGGCAATCAATGTTGTAACCTCCCCCTCCCTTAATTGGATCTTTTCACACCTTCAGAGGTCGGAGAGGAGATAACCCCCCCCCCCCCCCCCCCACACACACACACACACTTTCCTGAATATTTCGGGCTCTCCAAGTGCAAGAGAGCCATGACACCAAAAGCTCCAATTTCGGCCATGACAACCCGCCTAAATACGCGACATCAGGCCACCACACAGGTCCGATCCTCTTCTCCTCCCCTAGTGCTAGATCTCTATCAAATTTGTGGCTTGATTCAAGCCAAATCAGGCTCGAATCAAGCTCCCGAAAGGTCTCATTTTCGAGCCTTTTTCCCCCGCTAGAACACCCCATTCCGACCACCTCCGGCCGGCCAACCACCCCTAATCGCCAACCACCACCTCAATAGAGGTGGTGGTGGCATTGGCCATCCGGGGCGGCGCCCAAGTGGCCGGGAAAGTGGGGTTGAAGGTAGCCCATGCGGGGAAAGCTCAGTCGTTGGCTGGAGGAAGACGATGAGCAGGAGCCGCTCGATTTGCGCCAAAATCTGTGCAGGATCATGTCATATAAATGTTTTATTAATTGTATTTCTGTCACACTTTATGTAGTACATAGAATAAATTATAAAAAATACTTAGGCCCTCCTGATGGAAAAATGTTCAACACCAAACTTGTAGCCCTTTGGGTCTACTTTATTTTACAATTTATTTCGCATCATTTGGGTCAGTGGTCTGACCACAACACTCAAATTGGTGCAACATATACAAAGGGGTGACCAGAGCTTAATTTGTGTGCCCCATGAATCCACTCAGCTAAATGACTTGAAATTTGAGACATAGGCTGTTTATACACACACCCTTAACATATCTAAAAATGAGAACATTTGGAGGACATTTTTCTAAGGTTTTTTCAAACATTTAATAATCCATTCACCAGTTAACTATAGGGTTTAATGGCATCCAAACCCCTCCAAATTTTGGTGGGAGGTCCTTAGGGTTATTGTACAACCCCCATATCCATCGAGTAAGGCCCAGCGTGGAGGGCCGCCGAGACGTGTTAACTAGACCCAAGGGGTTTTTAGACCTTTGGGTATCGCCCAGCGATACCCCCGTAGCTCTCACCCAGAAGGAGAGGAAGAGGCGGAGAGAGGGGAGGGGGGGGCTCGCCCCTCTCTCTCTCGCCCAACAGGAGAGGCGGAGAGAGGGGAGGGGGGGTCTCGCCCCTCCCTCTCTCGCCCAGCAGGAGAGGCGGAGAGAGGGGAGGGGGGTCTCGCCCCTCCCTCTCTCGCCCAGCAGGAAAGACGGAGAGAGGGGAGGGGGGGGGGTCTCGCCCCTCCCTCTTTCGCCCAGCAGGAAAGGCGGAGAGAGGGGAGGGGGGTCTCGCCCCTCCCTCTCTCGCCCAGCAGGAAAGGCGGAGAGAGGCGAGGAGGGTCTCGCCCCTCCCTCTCTCGCCCAGCAGGAGAGGTGGAGAGAGGGGAGGGGGGTCTCGCCCCTCCCTCTCTCGCCCAGCAGGAGAGGCGGAGAGAGGGGAGGGGGGGTCTCGCCCCTCCCTCTCTCGCCCAGCAGGAGAGGCAGAGAGAGGGGAGGGGGGGGGGGGTCTCGCCCCTCCCTCTCTCGCCCAGCAGGAAAGGGCAGAGAGAGGGGAAGGGGGGGTCTCGCCCCTCCCCCTCTCGCCCAGGGGAGGCCCCCCTCGTCCAGTTTGCTATTCGCAGTCCAGTTCTGGCTATTCGCAGTCCAGTTCTGGCGATTCGCAGTCCAGTGGTGTGCGTTTAGCGCTTCAGAGCAGCGGGATTCGGTTATCCGCAGCCCAATTCCGAGGGTATTTTGGTAATTTGGCAGATCAGTTTTTGGCTATTTGCAGCCCAACTTGGAAAACCTATAAATAGACCCTAAGGGGCACCAAAGGAGGGAGCTTCTGGATTTCCAAATTTCGGATCTTCTTCTTCCCTGAGAGCTCTTTTGACTTGTAGAGCTCTCCTTTGGTGCCTCTGGTTCAGCATTGGCTAGGGAGGGGAAGATCTCATAGGTCTTCCGGGTGTGAGGTGGGACCTCCTCGCTGTAGCCTAGGGTCCGTTTCCAAGTCCAAGTGCTCTTGCCTAGAGAGTTGGCTCGAGAGAAGTAGGTGTGACACCACCCCTTTTTTGGGACCCCAAACTCCACGGAGACCGAGTAGTCGGTTTCAACATTTTTGGTGCGGTGAGCGTGGAGAGTGGTCAGCACAGAAGTTCTTGAACAAATCTCATGGCAGGAGACCTCGGAGGAGGAGACGATGAGGGGTCTCACATCCCAAGTGAGGTGGTGGGAAGGGGAGAGTTCATGACGGCCATCAAGGGAATCATGGAGCTGCTCCAAGGCATCACCAGGGGAGGTGACTGCTCGGATCCCTCCCCCCAGACACCGCCTTCTAGGTCTCATGGAGAGCATGAGCCAGATGGGAGTGGCAGGAGAAGCAGAGGAATGATCATCTCGCGCAAGCAGCCTGAGAGGCGAGTGTCATGGGGGGGTATGTTGTGTTTATTTTTTGTTTTTTTGTTGTTTTCCTTTGTAGCAAGTTCTACCCCTCGCTGGTTGGGCCAGGAGGTTTTGACAAGGGGAATCCCCCCATTAGATGGATGAAGTTATTTTGCTTATATGATTAGTAACTTGCCATCGAGATGTCCTCCTCACTCCAGGCTCTCACTAGCTGGGTGGGTCGAATGATCCTCGGATGGGTAAGTTCAACGCCGAGATGTCCTCCTCACTCCAGGCTCTCACTAGCTGGGTGGGTCGAATGATCCTCGGAAGGAAGAGCTTGCCATCGAGATGTCCTCCTCACTCCAGACTCTCACTAGCTGGGTGGGTCGAATGATCCTCGGATGGGTAAGTTCAACGCCTAGATGTCCTCCTCACTGCAGGCTCTCGCTAGCTGGGTGGGTCGAATGATCCTCGGAAGGAAGAGCTTGCCATCGAGATGTCCTCCTCACTCCAGGCTCCCACTAGCTGGGTGGGTCGAATGATCCTCGGATGGGTAAGTTCAACGCCGAGATGTCCACCTCACTCCAGGCTCTCACTAGCTGGGTGGGTCGAATGATCCTTGGAAGGAAGAGCTTGCCATCGAGATGTCCTCCTCACTCCAGGTTCTCACTAGCTGGGTGGGTCGAATGATCCTCGGATGGGTAAGTTCAACGCCGAGATGTCTTCCTCACTCCAGGCTCTCACTAGCTGGGTGGGTCGAATGATCCTCGGAAAGAAGAGCTTGCCATGGAGATGTCCTCCTCACTACAGGCTCCCACTAGCTGGGTTGGTCGAATGATCCTCGGAAGGAAGAGCTTGCCATCGAGATGTCCTCCTCACTCCAGGCTCTCACTAGCTGGGTGGGTCGAATGATCCTCGGATGGGTAAGTTCAACGCCGAGATGTCCTCCTCACTCCAGGCTCTCACTAGCTGGGTGGGTCGAATGATCCTTGGAAGGAAGAGCTTGCCATCGAGATGTCCTCCTCACTCCAGGCTCCCACAAGCTGGGTGGGTCGAATGATCCTCGGATGGGTAAGTTCAACGCCGAGATGTCCTCCTCACTCCAGGCTCTCACTAGCTGGGTGGGTCGAATGATCCTCGGAAGGAAGAGCTTGCCATCGAGATGTCCTCCTCACTCCAGGCTCTCACTAGCTGGGTGGGTCGAATGATCCTCGGATGGGTAAGTTCAACGCCGAGATGTCCTCCTCACTCCAGGCTCTCACTAGCTGGAGGGTCGAATGATCCTCGGATGGGTAAGTTCAACGCCGAGATGTCCTCCTCACTCCAGGCTCTCAATAGCTGGGTGGGTCGAATGATCCTCGGAAGGAAGAGCTTGCCATCGAGATGTCCTCCTCACTCCAGGCTCTCACTAGCTGGGTGGGTCGAATGATCCTCGGATGGGTAAGTTCAACGCCGAGATGTCCTCCTCACTCCAGGCTCTCACTAGCTGGGTGGGTCGAATGATCCTCGGAAGGAAGAGCTTGCCATCGAGATGTCCTCCTCACTCCAGGCTCCCACTAGCTGGGTCGGTCGAATGATCCTCGGATGGGTAAGTTCAATGCCGAGATGTCCTCCTCACTCCAGGCTCTCACTAGCTGGGTGGGTCGAATGATCCTCGGATGGGTAAGTTCAACGCCGAGATGTCCTCCTCACTCCAGGCTCTCACTAGCTGGGTGGGTCGAATGATCCTCGGAAGGAAGAGCTTGCCATCGAGATGTCCTCCTCACTCCAGGCTCCCACTAGCTGGGTGGGTCGAATGATCCTCGGATGGGTAAGTTCAACGCCGAGATGTCCTCCTCACTCCAGGCTCTCACTAGCTGGGTGGGTCGAATGATCCTCGGAAGGAAGAGCTTGCCATCGAGATGTCCTCCTCACTTCAGGCTCTCACTAGCTGGGTGGGTCGAATGATCCTCGGATGGGAAAGTTCAACGCCGAGATATCCTCCTCACTCCAGGCTCTCACTAGCTGGTGGGTCGAATGATCCTCGGATGGGTAAGTTCAACGCCGAGATGTCCTCCTCACTCCAGGCTCTCAATAGCTGGGTGGGTCGAATGATCCTCGGAAGGAAGAGCTTGCCATCGAGATGTCCTCCTCACTCCAGGCTCTCACTAGCTGGGTGGGTCGAATGATCCTCGGATGGGTAAGTTCAACGCCGAGATGTCCTCCTCACTCCAGGCTCTCACAAGCTGGGTGGGTCGAATGATCCTCGGAAGGAAGAGCTTGCCATCGAGATGTCCTCCTCACTCCAGGCTCCCACTAGCTGGGTCGGTCGAATGATCCTCGGATGGGTAAGTTCAACGCAGAGATGTCCTCCTCACTCTAGGCTCTCACTAGCTGGGTGGGTCGAATGATCCTCGGAAGGAAGAGCTTGCCATCGAGATGTCCTCCTCACTCCAGGCTCCCACTAGCTGGGTGGGTCGAATGATCCTCGGATGGGTAAGTTCAACGCCGAGATGTCCTCCTCACTCCACGCTCTCACTAGCTGGGTGGATCGAATGATCCTCGGAAGGAAGAGCTTGCCATCGAGATGTCCTCCTCACTCCAGGCTCTCACTAGCTGGGTGGGTCGAATGATCCTCGCATGGGTAAGTTCACCGCCGAGATGTCCTCCTCACTCCAGGCTCTCACTAGCTGGGTGGGTCGAATGATCCTCGGAAGGAAGAGCTTGCCATCGAGATTTCCTCCTCACTCCAGGCTCCCACTAGCTGGGTGGGTCGAATGATCCTCGGATGGGTAAGTTCAACGCCGAGATGTCCTCCTCACTCCAGGCTCTCACTAGCTGGGTGGGTCGAATGATCCTTGGAAGGAAGAGCTTGCCATCGAGATGTCCTCCTCACTCCAGGTTCTCACTAGCTGGGTGGGTCGAATGATCCTCGGATGGGTAAGTTCAACGCCGAGATGTCTTCCTCACTCCAGGCTCTCACTAGCTGGGTGGGTCGAATGATCCTCGGAAGGAAGAGCTTGACATCGAGATGTCCTCATCACTCCAGGCTCCCACTAGCTGGGTGGGTCGAATGATCCTCGGAAGGAAGGGCTTGCCATCGAGATGTTCTCCTCACTCCAGGCTCTCACTAGCTGGGTGGGTCGAATGATCCTCGGATGGGTAAGTTCAACGCCGAGATGTCCTCCTCACTCCAAGCTCTCACTAGCTGGGTGGGTCGAATGATCCTCGGAAGGAAGAGCTTGCCATCGAGATGTCCTCCTCACTCCAGGCTCCCACTAGCTGGGTGGGTCGAATGATCCTCGGATGGGTAAGTTCAACGCCGAGATGCCCTCCTCACTCCAGGCTCTCACTAGCTGGGTGGGTCGAATGATCCTCGGAAGGAAGAGCTTGCCATCGAGATGTCCTCCTCACTCCAGGCTCTCACTAGCTGGGTGGGTCGAATGATCCTCGGATGGGTAAGTTCAACGCCGAGATGTCCTCCTCACTCCAGGCTCTCACTAGCTGGAGGGTCGAATGATCCTCGGATGGGTAAGTTCAACGCCGAGATGTCCTCCTCACTCCAGGCTCTCAATAGCTGGGTGGGTCGAATGATCCTCGGAAGGAAGAGCTTGCCATCGAGATGTCCTCCTCACTCCAGGCTCTCACTAGCTGGGTGGGTCGAATGATCCTAGGATGGGTAAGTTCAACGCCGAGATGTCCTCCTCACTCCAGGCTCTCACTAGTTGGGTGGGTCGAATGATCCTCGGAAGGAAGAGCTTGCCATCGAGATGTCCTCCTCACTCCAGGCTCCCACTAGCTGGGTCGGTCGAATGATCCTCGGATGGGTAAGTTCAACGCAGAGATGTCCTCCTCACTCCAGGCTCTCACTAGCTGGGTGGGTCGAATGATCCTCGGAAGGAAGAGCTTGCCATCGAGATGTCCTCCTCACTCCAGGCTCTCACTAGCTGGGTGGGTCGAATGATCCTCGGATGGGTAAGTTCAACGCCGAGATGTCCTCCTCACTCCAGGCTCTCACTAGCTGGGTGGGTCGAATGATCCTCGGAAGGAAGAGCTTGCCATCGAGATGTCCTCCTAACTCCATGCTCTCACTAGCTGGGTGGGTCAAATGATCCTCGCATGGGTAAGTTCAACGCCGAGATGTCCTCCTCACTCCAGGCTCTCACTAGCTGGGTGGGTCGAATGATCCTCGGAAGGAACAGCTTGCCATCGAGATGTCCTCTTCACTCCAGGCTCTCACTAGTTGGGTGGGTCGAATGATCCTCGGATGGGTAAGTTCAACGCCGAGATGTCCACCTCACTCCAGGCTCTCACTAGCTGGGTGGGTCGAATGATCCTCGGAAGGAAGAGCTTGCCATCGAGATGTCCTCCTCACTCCAGGCTCTCACTAGCTGGGTGGGTCGAATAATCCTCGGATGGGTAAGTTCAACGCCGAGATGTCCTCCTCACTCCAGGCTCTCACTCGCTGGGTGGGTCGAATGATCCTCGGAAGGAAGAGCTTGCCATCGAGAAGTCCTCCTCACTCCAGACTCCCACTAGCTGGGTGGGTCGAATGATCCTCGGATGGGTAAGTTCAATGTCGAGATGTCCTCCTCACTCCAGGCTCTCACTAGCTGGGTGGGTCGAATGATCCTCGGAAGGAAGAGCTTGCCATCGAGATGTCCTCCTCACTCCACGCTCTCACTAGCTGGGTGGGTCGAATGATCCTCGGATGGGTAAGTTCAACGTCGAGATGTCCTCCTCACTCCAGTCTCTCACTAGCTGGGTGGGTCGAATGATCCTCGGAAGGAAGAGCTTGCCATCGAGTTGTCCTCCACACTCCAGGCTCTCACTAGCTGGGTGGGTCGAATGATCCTCGGATGGTTAAGTTCAACGCTGAGATGTCCTCCTCACTCCAGGCTCTCACTAGCTGGATGGGTCAAACGTGCCTCGGGGGCGAGGTTCTGCCCCCCTCGATGGATATTTGGGCTTGGACTTTTCTTTCTGAGGTTGTGCCAACCTCGCAAAGAGCGGGGATTGTGTGCAACCTCCATATCTATCGAGTGAGGCTCAGCGTGGAGGGCCGCCGAGACATGTCAACTAGACCCAAGGGGTTTTTAGACCTTTGGGTATCGCCCAGCGATACCCCCGTAGCTCTCACCCAGAAGGAGAGGAAGAGGCAGAGAGAGGGGAGTGGGGGTCTCGCCCCTCCCTCTCTCGCCCAGCAGGAGAGGCGGAGAGAGGGGAGGGGGGTCTCGCCCCTCCCTCTCTCGCCCAGCAGGAGAGGCGGAGAGAGGGGAGGGGGGGTCTCGCCCCTCCCTCTCTCGCCCAGCAGGAGAGGCGGAGAGAGGGGAGGGGGGGTCTCGCCCCTCCCTCTCTCGCCCAGCAGGAAAGGCGGAGAGTGGGAGGGGGGGGGGGGGGTCTCGCCCCTCCCTCTCTCGCCCAGCAGGAAAGGCGGAGAGAGGGGAGGGGGGGGGGGGGTCTCGCCCCTCCCTCTCTCGCCCAGCAGGAGAGGCGGAGAGAGGGGAGGGGGTCTCGCCCCTCCCTCTCTCGCCCAACAGGAGAGGCGGAGAGAGGGGAGGGGGGGGTCTCGCCCCTCCCTCTCTCGCCCAACAGGAGAGGCGGAGAGAGGGGAGGGGGGGTCTCGCCCCTCCCTCTCTCGCCCAACAGGAAAGGGCAGAGAGAGGGGAAGGGGGGGTCTCGCCCCTCCCCCTCTCGCCCAGGGGAGGCCCCCCTCGTCCAGTTTGCTATTCACAGTCCAGTTCTGGCTACTTGCAGTCCAGTGGTGTGCGTTTAGCGCTTCAGAGCAGCGGGATTCGGTTATCCGCAGCCCAATTCCGAGGGTATTTTGGTAATCTGGCAGATCAATTTTTGGCTATTTGCAGCCCAACTTGGAAAACCTATAAATAGACCCTAAGGGGCACCAAAGGAGGGAGCTTCTGGATTTCCAAATTTCGGATCTTCTTCTTCCCTGAGTGCTCTTTTGACTTTTAGAGCTCTCCTTTGGTGCCTCTGGTTCAGCATTGGCTAGGGAGGGGAAGATCTCATAGGTCTTCCGGGTGTGAGGTGGGACCTCCTCGCTGTAGCCTAGGGTCCGTTTCCAAGTCCAAGTCCTCTTGCCTAGAGAGTTGGCTCGAGAGAAGTAGGTGTGAGACCACCCCTTTTTTGGGACCCCGAACTCCACGGAGACCAAGTAGTCGGTTTTAACAGTTATAAAATGACTCTGGTAAAAATTTCATCTCAATTGGGATTGTTTTGGTTGGGTAATTAATTAACCCAAGTTTGGTCAAACTAAGGAGTTTTAGGTCAAAAGTGCACTTGTTGGGTTAAGTGGTCAAATCTCCTCAAAATGATGTGTGACCTTGGCCACTGACTTAATACCACATAAAACACCTCCCCCAATGATTTGGGGTGGATATGCCCTAAGACCCTAGTTCAAACCCTAAGGTTGCACTTTGGGCTTGATGAAGGACATAGGGTCATATGTCCTTGGATGGACTTGGAACTTGGTGGATAAGTTGTCAGGGTGGTGAATAACCTTAGATAATTTTATGAGAATTTTTAGGCACTCTTATTCCCTCAAATTTAATTAAGAATCATTTAGGGCACCTCCTTTCAAAAAGAAATTACATGTTTATATAACCTAGGATGATTATGATGTTGGAGCCTATGTTCCGCATCTCTTGGTTTGAGAATAACAAATACTGTGTTGTATTTGATCTTGTATTTTGTGTGTTTATAGTATGCAGGTTGTACGTGAACTATGGCTACACATCCCTATGAATAGTTTGCTGATTGGAAATGACTCTCTGGAAAGATAGCTAACGCCCCGCGTTAGTTGTTAACGCCCCGCGTTAACTTCCGTTGAGAAGAAGACCGCTGAGAAGGAATGTCGTCGAGAACAAAGTTGTCAAGCTGCGGTCGACGAAAGAGAGCTAACGCATGCGGTAATTATTAACGCCTCGCGTTAACAAGAGGAGGAATGCTGTCGAGTTGAGGTCGAAGAATCTGCGTTCGATGAACTTGGAGTTTCGTTCGACGAAATTGTCTGCGTTCGACAAAATTGCGCCCGATAACCTGCGTTCGACGAACTTGGAGTTCCGTTCGACAAATTTGTCTGCGTTCGACGAAATTGTGCCCGACAACCTGCGTTCGACGAACTTGGAGTTCCGTTCGACGAAATTGCCTGCGCTCGACGAAATTGCGCTCGACTTATTGCGTTCGATGAACTGACCTGCGATCGACGAATTGGAGCGTTCGACGAAGGCGCGTTCGACGAAATTAGTTTCGTTCGACGAAATTTGGTTCTGCCATGATCCCAGCGGTTTGCACGATCCCGACGGTTTGCACGTTCACTAACGCCGACGTTAACGCCGCGCGTTAGCTTCCGAGGCTATTTAAAGTACATCAATTAAGAGATCTCCCTTGGGATATCATGAAGATCTAAAGAGGATTTTGAAGGAGAAGGTCTACAACGCATATCCCATACGAAGGACGATCGTTTCAAGAACGCCAACATCTACATCGACTTCGTCTTCACCTTCAGAATTTCTTGGGGAGTTTCTCTTTACTTATCTTGTAATCTTTTATTTTATTCTCTTTGTAATTTGTGTGGAGAAATCGTTCCGGGAGAACGTCGGATTCCGGGAAGGATTCCGTGGGTAAATTCGCCTTGTGTTGGCGACTAGGTCCTTGTGAGGCTTAGGGGGTAATTCGCCGCCTTGTGCGTGGAGACTAGGTTGAGGGTAGATCTAGGGGGTGGCTAGAGGCCTTATCTGGGGATAGATATGCTATAGCCAACCGGTCCCTGGGAGAAGGACCGGTGAAACAACAAAAAGTGTTTTTATATATTTTTGCCTTGATTTCTAGTGTTATAGAAATTAAACATTTATGTATTCAATTTATTACGAAATAAAATCATGTCTTTTAATGTTCTATTCAATTGATTTTATTCTCTCCTCAAGAATGTTTTAATTTCTATTTTCATCAAAGTATTAAAATTAATATTTGTATAATTATCTTTGAAATACAATAATTATTTTCATTATCTCTGATTTTCTGGAATTGTATTTCATTTAAGATTTCATAAGTAAAATCACTGTGGCAATCTTTTTGTTCTGAGGAATATTCTCTGGAAAGCTAACGCCCAGCGTTAAGACTTAACGTCAGGCGTTAACAACGGTCAACAAAAAGTTTTGTTTCAATTATTTAAAAAGGAATCTTCATTACAATCCTATCTGGAATATTAAATATATTTTTCTATATAATATTCTAAAACTTCAGTCCCAGACTCTGATAAATTTAAATAAGATTTAAATTCCATAAAACCCTTATGCACCCCCCCCCTCTAAGGGCGCCGTAAGATCCAACACGTGGTATCAGAGGGTAGGTTATTCCAATACGGCTTCACAACCGGGAATAATGGCGCTTCATGATCTCGCATCTTCTAGAGAGGATAATTTGTATGAAAATGAAAAATCATTATGTCCACCATTATTTATGGGTGAAAATTATAATGGCTGGAAAACACTTATGGAAAAATTTCTTAAAACTTTGGATATTGAAGTTTGGAATATTACAATTAAAATGCCCCCCAAGTATTTTAAATAAAAATGAAATGTTTTTAAATGCCAAATCTATGAATAGTCTATATTGTGCTCTAGATCAAAATATTTTCAAACTTATTTATACGCTTCCTACTGCTTTTGAAGTTTGGAAATTTCTTGAGAATACTTATAGTCTTCCTTCCACAGATGATGAACACGAGGAATTCCTTATGGATCCAAGAGAAGAAATCGACGAGGACTCAGTCTTGGAGGAAGATCAATCTAAGAGAGAAACAATATTGAACTTAATTGATGGCAAAACATCAAGCAAAAGAGAAGACGGAAACTATAGCAAGGTAAGAAAATCTAAATCTTCTCTTTTAGTAACTAATTCCATTTCTACATTTTGTGTGCTTAAATTTGCTAAACGTAAAATTTCGAAGTTGAAATATGCTAATTTCAAATTACGTTTAGAAAATAAAACTTTAAAAACAAACGCTAAAGTAGAATCTTATATTGATGTTTCAAATTCTCTTTCATGCTCTTTAATTAAAAATGCTAAACCTTGTTTTGATTATAATAATTTTAAAGAAGAACTCAAGGTTTTAGAAAAAGGGCTTTTAATTTCAAAAGAGCATAATGAAAATTTGATAAAAGAAAATGATAATTTAAAGGATAAACTAGAATCATTAAAATTGTTTATTGAAAATATTTCAAGTAATAAAAATTCTCTTAACTCTAGTTTATTAAGAAATCTAAATTTTAAGAGCTTAACTTCATATTATAAGAGTATGTCTATAAGAAAGAGTGGAAATGAAAATCATCAAAATAAGAACCAATCATTTAAAACATATTGTAATCCACTCTTTCAACATTCAATTCTTAAGAAAGATCATCACTCTTATAAACTCTCAAAAAATCAATATAATAAAATTCATTATGATTATCAACATTAATATATTTTGAAAAATAATTTGAATAAACATAAATCCCAAATGAATTATTTGTCAAACAACTATCATTCCAAAAAGATGTCAAATAATCATAATATGAATTTAAAAGAAAAACAACCAAAGTATGAATGGAGGCCCAAAATTAAAAACGAAACACTAACTCCACTTGTAAAGTCCCATTCATCACTATCTCTCCAAAAGCCAACACGATGTATTTAGGTACCCAAAGGAACCATCACACTTGGTCCCCTTTGGATACCTAAATCTCTCATTCACTAGGAATCATTGTATTGTATGAAGTAGACTTAATTATAAATAAAATATCATTACTCTACTTCATGATATGCTTAAATGATTTTTTCTTTTATTTATTTTTTATTTTTGAGCCAACTTGTTTATGATCACTTTATGTATCATGAGATATGACTTTCATTTTAAGCATAAGGTTTAACAAATCGAATTGAATTAAATTAAATATAATGTCATAAAGTTTTCAAGTGATCTATTTTTCTTTTTTCTATGTTTTATCCTTTTTAAATTCATTGCCTATAATTGTCTTATATTATCATTATAAATTGAATGATAAATTTGCTAAATGATATTATCAAGACTAATGGAATTACTTTCAAAATTGGATTTAAATGGACTTTTAGGGGTCTTAGGCTAAAATATTAAATGCACAACTTATTACATATTTGTCTATTTTTTGTTGGTGCATATAATAACCCCTATATTGAAAATCATAATCGAGAAAAATCGGAATCAAATAATATAAAAAACAATGTGTTTTAAATCAAATTTTGTAACTCTGTTGCTAACGCCGGGCGTTATCACTAACGCTGGCGGTAGCATATTTTCCTAAAAATTCTGATTTCTCTGAAAAATTATTTTACTATCATTATTGTCAAATACCTTGTATTGTTTTTGTCTAATTTCTAAAAATTAAAATAAAAAAGAAAATTTACAAAAATGATGAATATGATTTCACAATCACCACCATGATCTATTAATATCCTATGCTAAAATTCACTATAATCATATATCATAATTCATGATCTATCAAGAACTATCTTAAATCAATTGTTTCTATCAACCTTAAGAATTATGAAATATATGATTGCTTTTGATATTATAGTTTCATATCTTGTTTTGTGTGTGAAATACATCTTTATTATTTGCAAGAATCTCATTATCTTTAGACGTAAGAATTAACTTGATATAAACAAGATGAAATCAAATAGAATTGTCACTTCATTCTAGGTCTATAAATTTTCAAAACTCTAAAATTGATTACATGTAAACCAATTATATATATTTAGCATATTTTGCATAACATCCAAATTCATTATCCTAGCCGCACCTCTTGGTATATGCTCAATTTAGTGTTTATGCTAGGATTATCAATATAGTGACATGCTAAAGGTAGAGAAATTTGAACTTTAAAATTCATGAGTACATTATGGTTTCAAAATCCACTATATGTTCTACAACTAAAACAAACTCATGTTTTATGAATCAATCCTTAGACTAAAACGCTTAGTATATCCATAATCGATCATTAACCTATGACATGTGTCTCATAATAGCGAGGGCGTAGGATTGTGTGCATTAGAGACCTAATCTCTAAGTCATGTCTTGTCCTTAACCGGGAAGGGTTCCAGTAGGGCCTTGTGAGGCACTGGGGGAAAGAGTGCTAGGTTGAGCGTCGTCTTTTGTATGCATATGGGATTAACACCCCAACCTACGACATGTGTGCAGCTCCTCATGCCCATCCGTCACTTAGTACAGGGCTAGAGTGTAGTCATGTAGTTAAGGTATCTTGATCTTAGATATACTTATATTATATTCATTGCATAAACATTATCTCACTCTTTATATATAAATCATGCATATTTATTTTTGTTCTAACATTGCAACTTGTGTTTGCATATTTTATTATTTTGAGCTTTAATGATTTTACAAAACACAAGTATTTGAAAAATCACCAAAAACATACTAAAGGAACCTTCAATTCTAATCAATATACTCTGAAATTTCAACTGAAGGAATGCCTCTTTATAATACAAATGAATTTTGAAAAACATTTTTCAAAATATCAAGAAATGCAGTTCTGTTTTGGCGTTAAGAAGTTAACGCCTGACGTTAGCTTCTTTGCTCCAAAATATTTTTTTTGGTTTTGAATAATTTCTGGTGTTATTTTAATATTTTGTGTGTGTTTTATTTCTCTATTTGTAAAAAGTTTTCTATCTTTTTATTTCCTTTAGAACTAAATTTTATTTCTTTTCAAAAACAATTATGTATTTTCTCATGCATTATTTTGGGTTTATTTCTCTGGCATAGAATATCATTTACTGAAAGGGATATTAAAGACTTCTATGTTTTTCAGAGAATATATATATAAAAAAATCAAATACAAAATTACAAAACAATTTCAAAGAACAAAAATGTTTTTATGTATGTTTATTGTTTTGTGCTTTTATAAAAAATTATTAAAAATAAAAAAAAATTGATTGTTATTCATTGTCATTGTCAAGGATGATTAATTATATCAATTAAAGATTAAAAACAATGTTTAATTTAACTTTCAAGTTTTTTAAAAACATTATTTTGTTTTGTTCATGCCTTGAAAATTATCTTTTTATGTGCAATGAAATTGATTGTAGATATACATGTGTAGAAATGCTTAGCATGCCTCTAAGTATGAGTAATGTATTATGTTTGATAATGATTTATTCACTCACTTATTTTGATAATCGACATATGTTTACAATCTTATACTTGCATGGTTGTGTAGTGTAATAACATAAATAATTAAAATACATAAATAGATTACCTACACAACATTGAATTGGTTATTACAATTCTGTCTTTCATGCACTTATTCTTTAGAGAAATGTGGTTTAAAAATGCTATGTTTGCAAAACAAGTGAATTCAGAGTCCTTAGTCACTAAACTGAAAAGCAAATAATCAATGACAAGGAAAACTCCACCAAGCACTACTCACCCTCCTGATAAGTCTTAATGAGCATGGTGAGGTTGAGCACCTTGGCTAAGAATTGTAAAGTGTTTTGTAGCAAACAATTTATACACCACTTCTCTTAGTGCACCGGATCATAAAAAATTTGAAAATAAAGTTAAAAAGTATAAAAGTGATCCCCCAAGCACTACTTTGCACCCTGATAAGTCTTAATAAGTATTGTGTGTGCAGAACACCTTGGTAGTTGAACTATTTATTCATGAGCATTGAAATATTGTGGAAGTAATAGTATTTGTGTATTTTATTGTTGTGTTATTTCATTATATATGTCATGTATTTTTGATTGATTCACTTGTATACTTTATCAAAACACTACTTTGTACACATCATTATCTTTCATAAAACTTCTACTCATGAGAATTGGATCCTAATGCTCATCTACTCAAATCTCTACAAACTTAAGTAAATGCACTAGATAACAAAGCATGATCGCCACAATGTTTATGTTTACTTGAAATGCAAATTTTATTACATTGTAGTTTTTGTATCTTTTCTTGATATTATGAAATCATGCTTGCAATTTTTTATCTTAATGGAATAGCATCTCTTCAATCTTTAACTCAAACATCAACTTTTCAAATTTAAAACTCATTATCTTTTATATGATTTTATCTTCTAAAAATATGTTTATGTTTAAGAGTGCTTATTATAATTCTTCTACTAAGTTTACCACTTATGCTCATTCATGTCTATTATTTTTAACAGCATGGTTTCAACAAGTGGTATCTTAAAATAAGAATGCTTACTTTATCATTATTGTTATGTTGCTTACTACTTTATGTTACATCATGCTTATATTTTTTTTCTCAACAAGTAGTATTTAACAAACTTTTGATTGCATCTTATTTTTCTTCTCGACATAATATATATTACTTCTTATTATACATACTCACTCCTAAACCCTCTTTTGGTAATATATATTACTTCTTATTATACATATTGCATAAATCTAATTTTTAGGGGGAGTGCATTATACTAATATTAAATTAAAAAAAGGGGTATCTTTGTAGGGGGAGTAATCATATAGGAGGTGCATACACTATCATATGCTCGATCATGACAATCCTTCAATAAGTGGTTCCTTATCTATCTTAGAAGATATACACTCATCCCTACCCACTTTTGCCAATAACAAAGGGGGAGAATAAATTGAGAAATCTAGTAAAATAGATATTTAGGGGGAGTAAATTATAAGAAAACATTTATGTACGGGGAGGACTTCATATAGAACGAGTATGCATTATCGCTATCACATTTATCTTGCTTTTAACCTGTTATTCATGCATATCTTATTACCGCACTTATCTATAAACATAAATGGTTTTAAGTTCACTAATTTCTCATACAGGTATTTATTATTATCAAAAGGGGGAGATTATTGGAGCATATGTTTTGCATCTCTTGGTTTGAGAATAACAAATACCGTGTTGTATTTGATCTTGTATTTTGTGTGTTTATAGTATGCAGGTTGTACAGGAACTATAACTACACATCCCTATGAATAGTTTGCTGATTGGAAATGACTCTCTGGAAAGATAGCTAACGCCCCGCGTTAGTTGTTAACGTCCCGCGTTAACTTCCGTTGAGAAGAAGACCGCTGAGAAGGAATGCCGTCGAGAACAAAGCCGTCGAGCTGCGGTCGACGAAAGAGAGCTAACGCTCGCGGTAATTGTTAACGCCCCGCGTTAACAAGAGGAGGAATGTCGTCGAGTTGAGGTCGACGAATCTGCGTTCGACGAACTTGGAGTTTAGTTCGACGAAATTGTCTGCGTTCGACGAAATTACGCCCGATAACCTGCGTTCGACGAACTTGGAGTTCCGTTTGATGACTTTGCCTGCGTTCGACGAAATTGTGCCCGACAACCTGCGTTCGACGAACTTGGAGTTCCATTCGACGAAATTTCCTGCGCTCGACGAAATTGCGCTCGACTTATTGCGTTCGATGAACTGACCTGCGATCGACGAATTGGAGCATTCGACGAAGGCGCGTTCGACGAAATTAGTTTCGTTCGATGAAATTTGGTTCTGCCACGATCCTGGCGGTTTGCACGATCCCGACGGTTTACACGTTCACTAACGCCGCGTGTTAGCTTCCGAGGCTATTTAAAGTACATCCCCTCTCATTCCTTTTAGAGATGATTCCAGAATTCTGATACTTTGGAGAGAGGTTCGTGTACAACAATTAAGAGATCTCCCTTGGGCTATCATGAAGATCTAAAGAGGATTTTGAAGGAGAAGGTCTACAACGCATATCCAATGCGAAGGACGATCATTTCAAGAACGCCAACATCTACATCGACTTCGTCTTCACCTTTAGAATTTCTTGGGAAGTTTCTATTTACTTATCTTGTAATCTTTTATTTTATTCTCTTTGTAATTTGTGTGGAGAAATTGTTCCGGGAGAACGTCGGATTCCGGGAAGGATTCCGTGGGTAAATTCGCCTTGTCTTGGCGATTAGGTCCTTGTGAGGCTTAGGTGGTAATTCGCTGTCTTGTGTGTGGCGGCTAGGTCGAGGGTAGATCTATGGGGTGGCTAGAGGCCTTATCTGGGGATAGATAGGCTATAGCCAACCGGTCCTTGGGAGAAGGACCGGTGAAATAATAAAAAGTGTTTTTACATATTTTCGCCTTGATTTCTAGTGTTATATAAATTACATATTTGTGTATTCAATTTATTATGAAATAAAATCATGTCTTTTAATGTTCTATTCAATTGATTTTATTTCCTCCTCAAGAATGTTTTAATTTCTATTTTCATCAAAGTATTAAAATTAACATTTGTATAATTATCTTTGAAATACAATAATTATTTTCATTATCTCTGATTTTCTGGAATTGTATTTCATTTAAGATTTCATAAGTAAAATCACTGTGGCAATCTTTTTGTTCTGAAGAATATTCTCTGGAGAGCTAACGCCCAGCGTTAAGACTTAACGCCAGGCGTTAGCAACAGTCAACACAAAGTTTTGTTTCAATTATTTAAAAAGGAATCTTCATTACAATCCTATCTGGAATATTTAAATATATTTTTCTATATAATATTCTGAAACTTCAGTCCCAGACTCTGATAAACTTAAATAAGATTTAAATTCCATAAAACTCTTATTCACCCCCCGCCCCCTCTAAGTGCGCCGTAAGATCCAACATATGAAACTTTGTCAGCTAGCTTATGCTAGTGAAATTGTTCCTTGATATTTTTGTTGTGATTTTTAGGATGATCTATATGGTACTTCATTCACAAACCCTTTATGTGAGTTATTTGTGAGAAAAATTAGTTAAGAGTTTATTATTCTCTGAAAAATTGTGAAACTTGGGAATATGACACTTTATGGCATTAGAAAGATCTGTGAATTTTTGTATGATTTTTGGAAGTATTTATGAGTAGGTTACTCCACAATGTGCCCTAGTTTAGATTTTCTTGAAATATTTATTTATGTGACTAGATGGTTTTGAAAAATTATAAAACTCAGTCAGTGAACCTTTCTGATTATTATAGAGGTCTGTTAATTTTACCATAATTTTTGGATAAGTATTTTTGGTGGCTCCTTCATTAGCCTCCAATTTTGGATAATTATTCAATATTATAATTAGAGGCCAATACCATACTGTAAAATTATGATATTCAGTACTTGCTGTTATTTTGATATCCTAGATTTTTCATAAATTTGTGTAGGCCATATCATAAGAAGATCTTACACTTCATGTTCAATTTCATACTTGGCCAATTTGGAGAAATTAGAATAAATGCCAAATAAATAAGGAAAATTATGACCTTCTAGATTTAGTCTTATAATATCATAATAGACTCCCATTAATAATCTTGAGTTATTTGCATGACTATTTGGAGTACCTCCTCTCATACACACCATATAGCTCATTTTGTCAACGTATAGTAAAACAATAAAACTTGAGTAACTTGTAGACCATTAGGTGGGAATGGGAGGTAGATGGTGTAGTTGGTCTGGTTGAGGAGATTTTAGGTCACCGACAGGAGTCTATATGTTGAGTGTGCCCGATAAGCTAAGTGGCAAGGTTGTGCTCGGGATCGACGAAAGATCGTCTCCCCTTAGAAAGTCATAAGATACTTAGGGTTAATCCAAGGGTAATGATAAGAGGGGTATTCTAATGGGTAGTCACCAATAATATTAAGTGTCTTGAGAAAGGGAGGTTTGGGCTATCATCTCATTGTACCTCCTAGTACCGCTGCGAGCCCCTCACCGGGTAGACCTCGGGAAGTCAAAGATTAACCCTAAATCGTAGGAGTAAAATATTGTGCAAGACTAACTTATAATACACTCACCCACACCCCGGTGGTTACGGGAGGATAGTTGGTTTGGTCTTACGAGCGGTAGGCTCGACGGTTGTAGAAGCAGACTAATTAGTCCGGTGAGCTTGTGACTCAGAAATGGTTCTTGGACGGGCGGGTCAGCCCGGGGAGCTTATGGCTCGGAGATGTTCATAAATGTATGTGCATAAGGTCGTGGGTCTTTAGTATTGATGGTCGTCGCACCGACATCAATATTTTGGCTCGGTAAGTGTGGATTACACTTTACCAAGAAAAGTCTAGTGGACTGGCCAGCAAGAGTATGCGTGAGCTCAGTTGTTGTGTTTTTAGCGTTGAGGTGTACGATAGGTCTAGGTTAGGTAGTGCAGATATCAACCTAGAGGTAGGCGAGGCCCAACCCACCGCTTCCGTTTGCCACTACGGGAGTATCCTGAGAGTTTTGCTAGCTCCAAAAATGGGGAACTAAAGGTTTGTGCGCACAGAGTCGAAGTGTGTGAGTTGCACTTGTGTGTTCATAGCATAAACTGCATAACTCTGCATGTCATAGCATAAACATTGCATTTCACCCCTACCCATATCGTATAATTATAGGGAATTCTTGTGTTAATCCTCCAAATGTACTCACCCTGGTCTTTGAATTTGTATACATATCTTTGATTATGTCAATGCATGATACATTTACACCTTTGTTTTCTAAGACTCTCCACAAGACCTCTCTTGGAACCCTATCATAAGCCTTCTCCAGGTCGATAAACAACATATGCAATTCTTTTTGTCTTTCCCAATAGTTGTCAATGAGTCTCCTTAAGAGATGTATAACTTTCATGGCTGACCTCCCTAGTATGAATCCAAATTGATTTTCTGAGATGTTAGTCTCTCATCTTAATCTTCTCTCTATTATTCAAATGAGTTCAAAAAGGCATTTGAAGGATTCTGCAAAGACTAATTTGCTGCAGAAAGAAAGATCAAAATACTGCCAGAAGAAAACTCATCTCTTCAAAATGAAAATAATATGTTAAATGTAAATAATTTCTGTAAATCAACTTGAAAATGATATATATCAACTTAGAGTTGACAATATTGTTTTAGAAAATGATAAAGATAGACTTATGAATGAAAACAAAAAATTATGAGAAATCTTAACAAAAGCAAAATAATTTGAGGATAGCCTCAATGGTAGAAGCCAGCAACTCAAATCTATTTATGAAAATTTATCTACCATATTTATGAACTTGGGCTTAGGTGTTGATCCTACCACATAAAAGGATTTTGAAAGTATTTTAGCATGGAATAATCTCGTTACTTTTGTTAATGAAATGGGAAAAGCAAAAATTGATTGTATAAAAATTGCTTCCTCCTCAAAAAGAACAAAATCTAATAAGAGAAATAAAAGAAGAAGAAATCACAAAAAAGTGCCCATGAACATTCCTTCACAACACGGAATCCTCGACAAACCTCCAATAATAAGTCAATATGCACAAAACTATACTCTGAATAATATTCAGCGTACATCAAATACTAATCGACGGACGACTGGATATACATCGAATACTAACAACCCATGGTGCAATATGCGTCGATTTCTTCTCAGAGCTTGCTTGTTAGAGGAAATTTGTGTTCCTTATAATAGAAGAATTTTATATTCAAATCAACCCATTTTGATAAAGAGAAAAGGGGCATACAATAGATTTTAATATCATTATTGTCATATGGTTGGACATTTCATGAAGGGTTGCTAGCACAACAACTCAGCATTCTCAAATATTTCTCTGTATCACATCCAACCAAACTATTGATTACATCCCTTTCATCAACAAAACTATGGACCCAAGTCATACTAGGTTCCCCTTACCAATTAATTATTTTGCAGGACCAGGTCAGGTTCACCACATCCCAGTAGTGATATCTAGATAGTGGATGCTCCAAGCACATGATTGAATATAAAAGCTTATTGGATGCAAAATCAACTGCTAGACTATCAGTGTAAATTCACCAACACACTTATTTTTTGTGACAACATAAATGCAATATCTATTGAGTCTAATACTATGTTGCATAGTATAACTAAACATATTGAGATTAGACATCATTTTATCATAGAGAATGTGGAGAAAGAAAAAATTTCTATAATACATGTTTGTACAGAAGATCAAAAGGTTGATCTCTTCACAAAACCTCAAGATGAGATGAAGCATTCTCATTTTCTTCATGCCTTAGGAATGCTAGATGGCTCAGGATAAAATGAGAATAGAAATCATTGCTTAGCTGAAATCGGCGCACGTCAATTATTTATTCGATGGACGATGATTTTATAAAAAATTGTTACGTAGTTGAGAAACATCGAATACCTATGCTTATATGTGTCGACTTCTATTCGACGTGTATTGTTAGGTCTCAATAAATATTTAAAGGGGACAATAAATCGAAGTCTGTCCCACATCATTTTCAAAAACATTCACCTTTCCCTCATTTTTCTGGTTCTTTTTAATGCATTTTGTAGGTATTCAATGAAGATCAAAATTGATAGTGGTTTTGATATTGACATTGATTCCTTTGAGTATTGCTATCATACGTTTATGGACATTCTCTCTCTATTCGAAGGGCAAGGGTTAAAGAAACTGCTTTTAGTGTGTTGTCGTATTCTAGAAGAAGAGCTAAGAGAATTTCATCAATCTCTTGAACTAGATCATGACTGAGATATTCGTTCAAAACTTAAAGACACATCAGTTACAATTTCCACTAATATCATCACAGAAGCTTTTAACATGGACATGAATGTTTTGGATGAAGACATTTCCAATGAGAATATTAAGAGTGCACTTAAGATCATGAGCTACTCAGGGCCGAATCCATCCAAAATAAAGAGAATGCAACTATCAGAAGAATACAGATTCATGGTTGATATACTTGGCAAAATTTTGATGATCAAAACATCGTTTCATGATTTCGTTTCTAAAATTCAGCTGTGAATAATGGCAATCTTCCTATTCAGAGAGAGCTACAATTGGGTAGATTGTATGCTTCAATTTTGCAAGCATAAGCTGAGTCAAACAAGTATTCGTTATGGAAAGATTCTAAGCATAATCTTGATGCATTCCTATCCTCCACTATGTAATTCACTAGGGAATAATATACCACCTAGTAGCAGGTTGTCTATAATGATATTTGCAAAATGGAAGAGGAAAATTCCCAAGGGGAAGATGTTCAAGGATGTAAATCTACCCTCTTCACCATCCTCTCCAACTTCTCTTCTTTATGTCTTCCTTACATAATCATGTATCTCATACAAAAACTCCCCAAGCTTTTACATCATCAACAACCACCTCTTGGATCAATAAATTTCAAACATCAATTCTCATTCAAATTGATGACTTTTCTACAATTCTCACATCAACCTCCTATTTCTAGATCTTTCTTAACATCTCTAATCAGTGATGTCTAGAAGGGGGAGAAATTTGTGTCAAATTGTCTGAAAATAGTATATACCAATTCATTGGATAAAGGGTATGATTCATTGGAAGAGGTCAGCAATGAGAGTTTTCGGATCAACTGCTTCTGATCAGATGAAATTACTGGAAACATCTTCATACTAGAAAAAAAATGGAACTCAGAAAGAGGACTCTGGGTATACCAACAATAAAGATGTATTAGCAATAACTGAAAATGAATTTAATATGAATATTTTTTAGAATATATCACCAGATATCACTAGTGCTACACTTTGTTGAGCAAAAAGATGTTATCTTCCAGGAAGAATTTTTGCTAAGGAAATAGATGCTACCTTTTCGGGCGAGGAAAATCTTCATATAGAGTTCTAAGAAGCTACATATTTTCAGAAGGATCCAAATCTAACTATCTTTGCTCATATTGCCTCTGAGTTACAAGAAAAGCCAGAAGTAAGTTCAAAAAGAGGCATTCCTTCTCTTCATATCTTCAATGACTCAAGCATTACATACAACAGATGAAAAACAAAGAAAAAAGTAAGTTTTTTGAGATAACAGATCTATATGGGAGAAATATTCAAAGAAAGAAAAGAAATTATACAAGAAAATGAGGAAAATGAATACTCAATCTCCGAGCGTATCTATTGATGCTGCTACTCAAGAAACATTAGACAAATTGAATGCTCCATTTACAGATACAATGGATGATGCTACATGAGAGGATTTGGACAAAATTATTGCAAGTAACAAACTTGATTTTGAAGCCTCTCAGATAGAAATAACTGATAAGTTAGGCTTTTATCATACATGTTAAAGCTGGGAAAACTAAAGATGATTTTCTAAATTCAAATGTTGAGAATTCTTTTGGAAAACCTTTACTCAATATTGGAGCCTATAAAGAGAAGAACCATAAATCATATGCAGTTCAGGCTTATGAAAAATCCAAGAAAGAGAGGTCTTGGATATATAGGAGATTGTCATGTTCCGTACATACCTGGACAAAAAAATTCCTCTTAAGCCAGTTATGTTTTATTAAAGGTATGAATACTCTCCAAGTTCTAGCAGAAGCAAAACATTATTGAAAATGTACAATCATTTGTGAAATTAGTTATACTGTAACTGAGATTGTTATTACATAAAGGTTGAACTTGGAACCGACAATGGACACTAGCAATCGTTAGCCTATTAGCCTCTCTAGGGATATGGCGGGAATAGGAGTCCCCCAAGCCGATTTCACTTTGGCATTTGCCTGAACACCTGGAGTGTGTGAGCCATCAGTGTTGGGAGCGGACGCCCCCCTCAAGCTATTTTCGTCCACAGTAGCAACATCATGTTGTTGCACCATCTCAGCATCATGTTGCTGCACCATCTCAGCATCATCAAGGTCAGGAGAATCCAAGGGGTTACCTAGGAAATTCGCAGCTTGATCGTCCTCCACCATACCCGCCCAATTTGACTACGGGACATGCAAAATTGAGGGATCTTATTGTCAAAGGGGTTGCGTGTAGAGGGGGCGCAAGCGTGAAGAGGGTTTGCGGCTTACGCGATTTGCGTGTAAAAAAGAGAAAATTTTACAATGAAATTTTAATTATTTTTGGTGTAGATATCCATTTTTAACAATCCCCTAATAAAATACTCTTCAATAACTATTTACTTAATTGGTTTAATAAAATATAAAAAATTTAGCAACCTATTTTATTTTTCTTCCTACATGTACAGTGGCCTAAGTTTTTGCCAATGGAATTTAAAAGAACAAATTACTTAGCAAATTAGCACTACAATAATATTAATAAATAAAATTATGGAAATATTTTATTATTGATTTATTGGAATTCCTTCATACAAAAGAATTCCTCCAAAAATAGGCGTATGCTGCTTAAAGTGACGGGCACACGGTATTCTTTAGTAAAAGGCGAAAGAATAGTTCGCTTTGTGCCCACCACGCAGCTGCGTGAGTTTAACAGCAGCAGCCGGCCGCCTCTTATAGACCATGCATCGCTAACTTTTTACATCCACGCGATGTGGGACTATTCACAACGTCAGCATATTGCATTATTACTCAATTCACTTCACGCGGAGAGTTTCCAATCAGGTGCACGTGCACGCCCATTACATGCTAAACCTACTAACCCAAACAGACCTGTGATATACCTACTTCCAAGGATGCACAGCCACGTGTATCAATCGACTGACTCTTGCCGTTACCTGTTAATTTTTAATCAGGTTAGAATTAAAATAGATTATTTATTTATTTATTAATTTTGGATCGGTCTGAGTCATATGACTACTGTTCCTGAGGATTGCCAGCAAGATTGATCTGTATTTTGTTTTATATTATATCTTATAAGAAGTTATTAGAGATTATTATCAAGTTGGTTACACCGTGCTTAAAGTGGCGGGCACACGGTATTTTATATCATCTTTCGCTATACTCTTGCTCAGGGGCGGATCTACAGGGGGCGGGCTGGGGCCGGGGGGGGCTCTAAATATTTTGCAAAAATAGATAGTGAATTTGGATTTCTCTTTTCGAGACAGTGAATTTTGACTACTTAAGCTAAGTGAGAATAAGCTATCGTGTGAATACGTGTGAATAGCCTTAATGGTGTATGGAAATAGTCATATATTCTATGAAAATCGGGTATCTTGACGAGACCTACAACTTTCGTGTTCAACACTTTTTCTAATTTTGCATGTACGAGCTACCCAAATATATAAAAAAACGAGAGTAAGGACGCCCCTGTATATTCGAGTCAAAAAATTTGGCTCATACATGCCAAACTAGAAAAAGTGTTCAACACGAAAGTTGTAGGTCTCGTCGAGCTACTCAATCTTCATATACTATATGATTATTTTCTTGCACTATTAAGACTATTCGCACATATTCGCACGACAGCTTATTCTCACTTTGAACGCATGTGTGCGCACATACACACACACACGCGCGCGAGCAGCTCAGCACGGGCTTCGCCCGCATTCGAGCGGGTTGCGCCTGCATTTGACCAGATTGTGTCTGCATATGAGCGGGCTGCGCCCACATATGCGTACTTATCTTTTATTCAAAACATATGCATATGAGTACTTAAAATGACCGTAAAAAATATGAATCAATATTCATATTTTTATTTTGTAAAAAAATGCAATTTTTACCTGAAAACCCAATTTCTCTCTCCCTTTCTCTTCTCTCCCCCTCTCCCACGTATCCCTAAATATAGGTATATGAGGGCTATAAAGATTCCCTCTCCCTCTCTCCCCCTCTCCTCCTCTCTCTTCTCTCTTTCTTTCTCTCTTCATTGGATGGTTGAGATCAAAAGTTTGTCACATATTGGATGACTAAGATTAATTCTACAACTCTAAACTACTTCGTTAACGTAGTTAAATATATATATATATATCTATACTATTTTAAAAAGAAATATCACGGTCTGCGATTAGCGTGAAATAAAAATTCATTCAAAAAATCTGCACCCTCGAATATGGTTCAGTTATTCAGAATCGTCCGATTAAATGTGAATCTTTATATACGCCTTTCAATTTCACGCACTCCCTCTTCCGCTGCCCTAACTCAAACAATACACGCACGAACGAAACCCCGATCCCTCTTATGCCTTCAACAGCTACAGCTCTCTTTCACTTTCGCTCGCTCCCTCCCATCTACTCTGCATCTCTGATGCTCTACCACATCAAGCTCCATTTTCTGTCGCCTTCTGCTTCAAGGTTTCGGCCTCCACCATCATTGTCAACGGCATCGATCACGTCGAAGGCATCAACACCTCCCCCCGCCTTCTGCTCCAAGGTTTCGGCCTCCACCATCGTCGTCTATGGCGTCGAAGGCATCAACACAGGACACAAGGTACGCGTTTCTTTCTTCCTTGACATCTCTAATTTCTTCATCTACAAATCTATAGATCTACAGATCTATAAATCTCCGCCTCTTCTCCTTCTAGGGTAACGTTTCATCTATAACTCTCCGCCTCTGCTACAAGGTATACGTTTCCCGTCGTCGTCTACGGCATGCCTCGAACGCATCAATGCCGGCCACAAGGTATTACGTTTCCTTCTCCCTATACATCTTTAGATCTAAAAATCTCTAGCTCTTCTTCTTCTAGGGTAACGAAGTACTTAGAATCTGTAGTACATGGAAATTTCTCTATATTTACATATCTACACGTTTCCCTTCTTCAGTAGTTACTCTTGGTTTGTTTGGAAATTTTTATATTGTTCCTTGGTTTCAAATAACGTGGCTTCAGTAATTTTTTCTTCCTTCTCTTATCATTGTTGGATATTTGGGGTTTCGTTTGGGTTGACCAAGAGCTCACCCTCTCTCATTCCATTTTTCTATTAAAGTATAAGAAAGTAGAGTGGTAACGCTGAATTGAACTTTGCTCCAGGTTCTCCGGCTCAGAAAATTAAGAGTAATTGGCGGAATGCACCCCCGAATTATAGTGATTTGGCAGAATGCACCCCAAAAGTTTAAATTTGGCGGAATGCACCCCCGAAACACCTAAATATTGGCGGAATACACCCTGATGTTTCAAACAGGAGGGTATTTTGGTCAGTCCCCTGATTCATCACGACTTCTCTGCCCTAAACCCCAGTTCATCGTCTCCTGATCAGTCCCCCGATTCATCACGCCTCGCTGCTTCCCCTGCCGGCCCCCTGCATCCAAACAGGGAAGACCTATCAAATTTACTAAAAATTGTAGCGACAAAATTCAAATTTCATGTGATTGTAGTTGGGTTTTATTTGCTTCTTTTATATCAAAAAATGAGAAAACTTTTCAAGTCAAAACAATCAAAGGGGAGCATACATGTTACAGGGCTGCAAATTCTCAACAATGCAAGGCAAAATATCTTGCACAGAAATATGAGCACCACATCAGAAGCAACCCAGAATGGCCTGCTAGTTCCATGCAAGAGGTAATGCAGATGGAGAACAAAACATCGTTAAGTATTTGGAAAATGTATAGAGTAAAGCAGGAGGCTTCCAAAGTAATTAATGGCACCGAAAGGGAGCAATATGTCAAGCTTTGGGATTACTGTGAGGAGATTTATAGAACCAATCTGGGCACCACAATAAAGATAAAATGTAAGCACGATGTAGCCTCTCAAACTTGCATTTTCAAGAGGTTTTACATCTGTTGGGGTGCATTGAAGAAGGGTTTCATGGCAGGATGCAGACCGATTATAGGTTTGGATGGCACTCATATTAAGACAACTACCGGTGGAGTACTATTATGTGCAGTAGGCATTGACGGTAATAATAACATGTTTCCTATTGCGTATGCTTATGTCTTGAAGGAAAATACAAAAACTTGGGAATGGTTTGTTAGCCTCCTTATGGAAGACTTGTGCATTGAGAATAGTCATATGTGGACTTTCATTTCTGATAAACAAAAAGGTTTGATAAAAGCTATTGAAAATTTATTACCCAATGCTGAACACCGGTTTTGTGTAAGGCATATGCTTAACAATTTCAGACAAAAGTTTAGAGGCTTGCAACTAAAGGATCTGGTATGGCGAGCTGCATCCGCAACAAGGATTATTGATTTTAATGTTGAGATGGAAAAGTTGAAGGCATGTGATAAGAAGGCTTACGATTGGATTAGGGAAAGAAATGAAAGACATTGGGCAAGGTCTCATTTCAGTGTATGGCCCAAGTGCGATTTGTTGCTTAATAACTTTTGCGAAAGTTTTAACAACGTCATCTTGAAGGCCAGAGAAAAGCCTATAATATCAATGTTAGAGACAATAAGAGTAATTCTCATGAAGAGGCTTCACACTCAAAGGGACAAGGTGTTGAAATTCAGTGGAGAGGTTTGCCCTTCAATACAAAGGATATTGGAGAACAACAAGAAGAACTCGCACAACTATATTTTAGTTTGGAATGGCCATAACAAATTCGAAGTTCAAGGATGGAATGGAGATAAATGGACGGTGGATTTAGGTCTACGAAGTTGTAGTTATAGAAAGTGGGATCTCACCGACATTCCGTGTGTGCATGCAACATCGTGTATCTTTTATCGTAGAGAAAATGTAGAAGACTATGTGGGAATTTGGTACAAAAGAGAGATGTTCATAAGAGCTTATGAACATTTATTAAATCCTATCAATTCACAGAAGGAGTGGCCTTTAGCCAATTTGAATCCTATTGTGCCATGGTCCAACATGCATAAAAAGCCTGGAAGGCCGTCACAAAATGCTCGAAGAAAAGAAGCCGAGGAATTAGAGGCCGAAAAGTATGGAATCAAAAGGCATGGTTTAAAATACACATGTTCAAACTGTGGAGAAAGAGGGCATAACAAGAAAGGATGTACCATGACACAAGCATCAACGCATTCATCGGCACCGAAAAAATCAAAACTTCCGGTATACATTACTTCTTCTTTTTTTAAGCTTGCAATTTAAATTATTTATAAGCATACAACTAATTTATCTAGCATTACCTTGTAAGTGCGTAGGAAAACTTGATGCGAGAAACATCCGTCAAGGTTACCATGTTGGAGCTCATGCAAGGAAGAACTCTATTTTAATTATATAATCTTGATGAAAAGTTGTGCAATGTTTTGGACGGTTGATGTTATTTTAATTCTATGTTTTGGACTGTTCATGTTATTTTAATGCTATGTTTTGGACGGTAAATTTTATTTGATGCTATGTTTTGGACGGTAAATGTTATTTTGATGCTAATATTTAAGTAATTCAGTGGTTATCAGTGGCGTGTACTTCGTTGTAAAATTCTAAATCTCTGGATTTAGTGTTTTTAGATGATTATTGTGCTAGGTTGATTTTCTCAGAATTTTTAGAGATCATTAGATGGTACCTAATGTGTAAAATCTTATTTACACACCTTTCATTTTAAATAGAAATTATGATGGTAAAATCCTTGGAATAACATGAGACATAGGATCTGGTGTTTCTAGACCAATATGGTGCTATAATAATTTTCCCAGAATTTATTGAAGTCTTAACATAGCACTTGTAGTGTAAACCCTTATACGCACACCAAATGTAACAAATGATAATTAAGGGTAAATACTCCTTGGAATAATATGAAACTTAGGCATTGCTGTTTTTAGGTCAATAACATACTTCTGTGATTTATTCAGATTTTATTGAGACCTGTAGGTGGTGGTTGTAGTGTAAACTCTTATTGGCACACCACTTGTATTAAATGAATATTGTGGACAAATATTACCTGGAATATTATGAAACCTTGGATTTGGTATTTTTAGATGATTAGTATGCTAGGTTAATTTTCTCAGAATTTTTGGAATTCATATTTTAGTACTTGGTGTGTAAAGTCACATCTTCATCTTTTTCATGATAAATATAAATTATGATTATAAATCTGCTGGAAAAATATGATCTTCTGGAAATAATATTTTTATGTCAATTTGAAGCTACTGTAATTTTTCCAGATTTTTAGGAAGTTTAATTTCAGTACTTGTAGTGAAGAGCCATGTTTCCTCTCCTTTAAAGATAAATAGAAATTGTGGGTTTAAAATGTTTGGAAAATTAGGATCTTCTGGAAATAGTGTTTTTATGTCAATATGAAGCTACTGTAATTTTTCCAGAATTTTAGGAAGACAATCTTGTACTTGATGTGTAAAAATTATTTTTCCATTCATTCATTGAAAATTTGGGATCATAGTTATTTAATTGCTGGAAAAATATGAAATCTTGGAAATCTTTTTATCATGTCACATTTCATCTCTGGAAGGATATTTAACAAGTTTGAATTCACTAGCATGATACCTCCTTCACATTTTAGATTCATATTAGTAATTAATGAATTTTTATAGAGGTCAAAATTAGATGAAACATGCTTGGATTTTGATCATCCCTTATTTTATCCACTATGAACCTAGGATAAAAATTAGAAGTCATTTGGAAGTAATTTGACCAAGAAATCTAAGTTAGTTATATGTCGTGGTCTGCGGATAGTGAATACTCATTATGATGAATAGGTCAATATATTCACAAGGAAATCGGTGAGAATTGATTATAACAAGAGATGAGTATAGACCACTTAGAGGACTAGAAGTTTTTAGAGTCGAGTCCAAAAGATTGATTGCATAGGAGCGGGGTGAAACATAAGGCGTAAGTTATAAAGGGTAATGAGAGGGAGGAAGGTTAGGTCAAGATAGCCGCCAAGAATGTTAAATGTCCTGGAAAGGGGTTAGGCATCATCCCATCATATACCCTAGTACCTTGCGAACCCTTCACCGGGTAGCCCTCGGGAAGTCCAGGATCCACCCTAAACTTCCAAGTAGGATAATAACTAAACAAGAGTAGTCTAAATAGGAGTTTAGAAGATGAGAGTGCTTGGTGAGCTATGGGTAAGGCTGTGCTCGGGGTTGACGAAAGATCGTCCTTCCCCTTAGAGAGTTATAAAGCACTGAGGTTAATTCAAGTGAAATTGTAAGAGGGTAATCTTATGGGTAGATATCAATAATACTAAGTGTCTTGGGAAATGAAACTTTGGGGTGTCATCCCATTGTAGTTCCTAATACCGTAGCGAGCCCTTTACAGGGTAACCCTCGAGAATTCAAGATTAAACGTAAACCGTAGGGATAAGATGTTACAAAAATAATTTAATAACACACTCACCCACACCCCGTGGTTACGGGAGCCTAGTCTGTTTGGTGCTGCGAGCAGTAAGCTCAGTATTTGAAAGAGCGGATTGAAAGTCAGGTGAGCTTGCAACTCAGTAGAGTTTGTTGGTACGGACGGGTTGGTCCGGGGAGCCGGTGGCTCGGAAGGTTATTAATGACGGGCAGGTTAGCCAGGGGAGCTTATGGCTCGGAGATAGATTGTAGAACATGTTGCATGTGCATTGAAGGTGGTGAGTCTTCTGTATTGGACGGACGTTCACACCGACGTCAATACGTTGACTCGGCAAGTGTGGTATATACACTTAGCCTAGAAAGTCTGGCGGTCCAGTCAGCAAGAGTACGCAGATGCTCCACGGTTTTGTGTTGAGGCGTACGATAGGTCTAGGTTAGGTAGTGTGAATACCAACCTAGAGGTGGGCGAGGCCCAACCCACCGCTTCCGTTTGCCACTACGAGAGTATCCGGGGAGTCTTGCTAGCTCCAAAAAGGGGGAACTAAATGTCTATGCGCATAGAGTCGTAGTGTGTGAGTTGCACTTGTATGAACATAGCATAACAACGTACCTTGCATGACATAGCATGAACATTGCATTCCAACCCCTACCCCTATCGTATAAATTGGTATGGGACTTTTTATACGATAGGCCCTGCTAAACGACCCCTTGGTCTATAGGTTTGTATGGGCATTCCTATAAATCAATGGTTACTTTTAAATTACCTTACTTGCGTCGCACTGCTTCTTTACGCTTACTTCTTTCTCTGCTGCGATATTACTTTACTGCTTTTAGTACTGTTTACTGGTTCATATTGCTAGCATAGAACTTATTTGTTATACTCTTGATAGCGTAGAATATCTGTCACCTGCTTTTGATTACTCCACCTTGCTGTCCTCTGCTTCTTCCTCCCGCACGGTGCCTAGGAGTCGCGGGGGGAGGCGGGGACAAAATCGTCTTAGTCTTTATGACTAACGGTCGGTGGTGACCTTAGGTAACCGAGGAACTGGAGCCTAGCTGGCTGGAGAGACAGGACCTGAGGAGCAGATGTCGTGCTTTTCTACTGCTACTGGACAGGTGTTGATGAGAGATGTTTTGTTGTAGCTTCCGCATAGATGTATATAGTGAGAGAGGGAACTGTACTTCTTTTATTCTTTCGCACTTGTACTGGGCATAAGCCCCTTTCTCTCTTTCTTTTCTTGTACTCATTGATGGACAGTTTTCATTTGGATATATATACATATACAGATGCGTGTGATTGTGGACTTATGTGCTGGTTTTACTTCTTATCTCTTGTTGGCCTAGTTGATCGTCCTTGCCGGCAGGATCGGCATATTGCGGAGATGGCTAACTTGTGTGCTAGCATCACCGTAAGGCCGCGATTCTGGGCATAAGATCCGGGAACTCTCCTGGTGCGGGAGAGGGATCTTACACCCTGTGCTCAACGAATTATTTATTAATTTTTGGGATGCTACACAAATTGAAGGTTGGTTGGGCTGCTGCAAGTTGATGATGATCACGACTGCAAGTTGGTGACAACTTCCTTTGCTTTTATGTTGATGGAGACTTTAACCACCTTATCCATCAATCGTCTGCTATTCGCTGTCATTTGTTTTTTTCAATGAAAACTTTTATGTCTCCTCATGAGTGTCACTATATATATACATATATATATATATATCTTTATCTATTATAAAGATGTAGTTTTGATTGCATCTAGACCGTTCAAGAGAGCCTAAAATCCCAAATGTTTCATCTAGACCCATCATTATTTTTGGATTAAACAATGAAAAATAATAGCCCTCCTAAACCTAGACCTAAAGCTACTCATCATGAAGGACAAGAGAGAGAGAGGGAGAGAGAGAAAGAGAGAGAGAGAGAGAGAGAGAGAGAGAGAGAGAGAGAGAGAGAGAGAGAGGCGGAGAAGGGGCTGGCGAAAGAGAGAGAAGGAGAGAGAAACTTTCGGGAGAGAGAGAGAAAGAAAGAGAGAGAGGGGAAAGAGAGAGAGAGAGAGAAAGAAAGGGAGAAAGAAATTGATTTTCTTAAGTAAAATTTTACATTTTTTTATAAAATAAAAATATGAATATTGATTAATATTTTTTACGATCATTTTAAGTACTCATATGTATATGTTTTGAATAAAAGGTAAGCGCTCATATGCGGGCGCAACCAGCTCGAATGCACTCACGTAGAGTCGGAGGCCTCACGTAGGGCCGGAGGCCCGTGCCGTTCGACTCGTATATATATACATATATATACATATATATATATATATTTATACATATATGTATATATCACTACAACAAATACCACCTATCGCGACGTTTCTTTTTTGCGGTGTTTTTAAAAACGCCACCATAGATTTTGATTTTGCGTCGTGCAATAGTATATAATAGATTTGGCGGCGTTTTTTGTGTAAAGCGCCGCTAATAATATAGGCTATGGTGGCGTTTTCTAAATCAAGCGCCGCGAAATCAGAACCTAAAATATTTTACCTAAATATATATATCAAAACCTAAATCTTTAACTAAAAACGCCGTCGCCTAGGGCTCTCTGCGACGTCTCCTAGTGCACTCGCGATATTCTGCCGCCGAAGGAAGGGAACTCCTCGCTCGATCGATCTGAACTCCCCGCTCGATCGATCTTCCTTCAGATGCGAGGGACTCTTCGACAAGCAAGGAATCGCCATTCATAGCCCGCCGAAGCAAGGGATACCCGCTCGATCGCCGAAGGAAGGGAAGCCCGCTCCATCGATCTCCGAAAGGTTATCGACGGCAAGACCTCCACCCTTCAAGGTATGGTTTCTTCCAAGCCCTACCTTAACCAGCTACAACCAACGTCTACCACGCAGCGGCGGGGGACTGGAGTTTTCATTCCTAAACCAGCTGCTTATTTGTTCAAAAATATTTGCACATGCATTACTTTAAAGAAAAGAGAACAGCAAGCTCTTTATAGTTATATTTGTATTCATTCATTAATTCAAGTACTTTTACTTTTTAGGCTGCTTTAGAGAAGGCAATCGAGGAGCAGAATGACATTCATGAAGCAGCTTTTAGGTGAAAAACATGCATTATATTTCATTACAATATTATATAAATGTGGTGGATGCTACATCTTTTTTAGGTCCACATTTGGAGAAGAATATTATGGTCGATGCCGAGGTATGGGAATTGGTGTTACTGCCATTCAAGTGTATCCCGAACTATCGCGTCGCTCAGAAGCTACATACATGAGACAACAAAAATCGTGAGAATTACAAGAGATAGATAATTTGAAATTACAGATGACTACTATGCAAACAACAATTGATATTCTTGTGAATGCTATTTCACGCCAAGGTTCTACAAGAGATGATCGCTCTGGAACATCAGCAGAACCTAGAATACATCTATCTCCGGATCAGGTATAGTTGATTAATGCTAGTTGTGTATAAGTATTTAAATTTCAACTAACTCTTTATAATTGTTGCGGGTCGCTTAGGGCTCTTGGTAGACCGGTCGAATTGAACCACCTTAGCTCGGGAGCGAACCAAGCGCGCAAACAGTCACAGAGAAATTCGTTAAGTACACTGGGATGTTTTAACCTGGAAAAACCCGGAAAGGGTAAAAAAACCACGCGGCCGGGGCTGTGCCGACCAAACTTCACTATCTTCTGAGAGGTTACAATCCGGTGTTTAGAATTCGAGCGCGACAGGCCGCTGCTCGTTACAATATTAGAGAGAGAGAGAGAGAACGTTCCGAGGGTGACAGGCCACCTCCCGGAAAAAACTAAGTCTTTTCCTTCTGAGAACGGTAGAGAACGAAAGTGAGAATGCCTTGTCCGCTTTCGTGAAGACGAAAGTGAGAGCGTTATGTCCGCTTTCGTGAGAACAAAAGTGAGACTGCCGAGTCGCCTTTCGGGACGAAGGAAAACTTTAAGTCCACGAAGGAGATCTTCAAGCGTCGAAGGAGAAATCCGTGGAAATCTTCAAGGAGCTCTCTCTGGTCATCAAGCCGGGCCCCTCTCAAATGAAGCCTAGGGGGTCCTTTTATAGCTTTGGCCGGGGGTAGCCCGGTAATTTTGTCGTTGTAACCACCATAACCACCTGGGAGGACGAATCATATTTTCCGGTTCAGAGCCCACGGATCACCATTTTTCGTAAATGACCATCCTGCCCTTCGAGGAAAGGCGACAAGCTGTTCCTGAAAAGTGAGAAACTGAAAAGACAAAAAAGTGAGCGAGCCGAGTCGGAAAAGTGAGCGAGTCCGAAATGTGAGCGAGTCAGAAATGTGGGCGAGTCGAAAATGTGAGCGAGTCGGAAATGTGAGCGAGTCGGAAATGTGAGAATGCTCTGAGCGCGCTCAGAAGCGTTCTGAGCGCGCGACGAATGTGGAAGTGCTTTGAACGCGCTTAGAGGCGTCCTGAGCGCGCGTGAGCGCGGAGGCATTCTAAGCGCGCTCAGGAGCATTCTGACGAGGGCACGAATATGGGAGGGCCCCTTGCAAGCCCCCCGGTGAGGAAAGTGGAAGGAGGAGGAGGCTCGGCCGTACCCCGCCTCGGGGAGGGGCGCGGTGTGGGCGCACCCCACAAAAAAGGGGGGTGCGGCTTGGCCGCACCCTGCACGGGGGGGGGGGGGGGGGGGGGGGGGTGCGGCTTGGCCGCACCCCAAAAAGGAGGGGGTGCGGCTTGGCCGCACCCCAAGGGGGGTGCGGTCCGGCCGGCCGCACTCCTTGCGGCGAGGCCGCACCACGTGGGTGCGGCTTGGCCGCACCCCATGTGGGGTGTGGTCGGCCGTACCCCATGAGGGGTGCGGTTTGGCCTCACCCTATGGGGTGCGCGGTTTGACGTGGCCCGCTCACCGGAGGGGGGGGGGGGGCTTCGCCGTGCGCGTTGCGGTTGGCGTGCTTAGCGCGTATTTTCGGATTAACGGTTGGTGGCGGGAATGGCGGTTCCGTCTTTGATCTCCCACTCTGTCCCACTAAAGTAGTGGGGGGAGTGGTTTATGAGAGTAACCGCCATCCGGTTTTTCTCATAAATGAGAGCCTATAATACGAGCCCCTATCATAAGCCCCTCAAACCTTCGGAGTCCGAATTACTGCGCGGAGGAGTTCGGAGGTTTTGATTTTCCTTCGCGGCAATTCTGACCATCACCATCTCCGTGCGATGCGTCGTACCATGCCGAGGGTAAGCTGTTGTGATTTGCACAACCATGAGTCTGTCGACTTGCAAACTTTCCGGAAGTCGTCACTTGGCTCCAGTTGTAGGAGAAACCTACATCTCGTCATGTTCGGTTGCGAGCTTGCCGCCCAGCGATTGTGCTAGAGATCGTGACGAGCTTGTCGTTTAGCGTTGAAACCTGAGGAGCTTTGGGGCGATGCGATGAAGCAGTATTGAGGCGAGGTGCTCAAGGTGTGCTGAGGTGAGGTCCCCAAGTAGCGCCGAGGTAATGCGCCCAAGCAGCGGCGAGGCAAGGTGCCCAAGCAGCGCCGAGGCAATTTGCCCAAGCAGCGCCGAGGTAATGAGTCGAAGAAGCGCCGAGGCAATGCTCCCAAGCAGCGCCGAGGCAGTGCGCCCAAGCAGCGCCGAGGCAGTGCGCCCAAGCAGCGCCGAGGCAGTGCGCCCAAGCAGCGCCGAGGCAGTGCGCCCAAGCAGCGCCGAGGCAGTGCGCCCAAGCAGCGCCGAGGCAGTGCGCCCAAGCATCGCCGAGGCAGTGCGCCCAAGCATCACCGAGGCAGTGCGCCCAAGCAGCGCCGAGGCAGTGCGCCCTAGCAGCGCCGAGGCAGTGCGCCCAAGCAGCGCCGAGGCAGTGCGCCCAAGCAGCGCCGAGGCAGTGCGCCCAAGCAGCGCCGAGGCAGTGCGCCCAAGCAGCGCCGAGGCATGCGCAAGCAGCGCCGAGGCACGCGCAAGCAGCGCCGAGGCAGTGCGTGCAAGCAGCGCCGAGGCAGTGCGCCCAAGCAGCGCCGAGGCAGTGCGCCCAAGCAGCGCCGAGGCAATGCGCCCAAGCAGCGCCGAGGCAAGGTGGTCTTTTGGGCAGACCTAGTTGAAATTGTTGTACTTGACACTTATCCTCCACTCGCGAGAGGCCTCTTCTCTTCACCATGCATGTTGGCGAATTTGCTGCTATGTGTTAGTATCGAAGATCGTGGGCTTAACTTTCGTAGCCTTATTTTGGATGATTCGCATTGCTGATAGAGCCAAAGAATAGCCATAGTAATTTTAGATACACAACGAATATATGTGCACAAGTACAATCTTGTGGCTTACTGTTTAAAAGCAAAAATTGGAAGAAATAAAAACAGAAATTGATGATAGATGAGAAGCGGGCTGTGCGCGCTCTACTAGGGGGAAAGTTCCCCTGCCCAGTACCGCTCGCTTATCCGCATCAGGGTACGACGTTGTCCTCTACTGGATTGTCAGCCTGCGGTCCGTGCTGGTTCGGGATCTAGTTTAGTAAAAACCTTCCGAGAAGGCCTTGTTGGACAAAACGCTCGATTTCTTCCTTTGACCGCTTGCAACTTTCTGTACTGTGTCCATGCCCGCGATGGAAGTCGCAATATTGCGACTGGTTTCTTCCGCTCGACGTGAGCGGTTCGGGCCTGCAGAGAGCAATGCTATCGCGGATGGCGAGGAGAACGTTAGTCCTGGTAGTGTTCAAGGGAGTGTAGTCCTGACGCTGGCGAGATCTTTGGTCTTGGCTGGGGTTGGCGTGATGCTTGTTGTTCTTGTTGGGAACTGTCTGCGGCGACGACTCCTCTTTCTTCCTCTTCGAGCTCCCCTCGAACTGCCGGCGGTGTGCTTTGATGGCCTCGTCGGCGGCTATCTGAGCTTCAACTCGGTGAACGAGGTCGGGGTAACTTGGTACGGTTTCTCTCATAAGAGCTGAGTAAAAGCCACTCGGGCAGAGTCCTCCAAGGAAGACTCCCCGCAAGAGCTCGGGATCGACTCCTGGGATCTATCGAGCCTCCGTAGTGAAGCGTCGGAAGAAATCTTTGAGTGTTTCTCTGTCGTTTTGGCGGATCCCTGAGAGATTGGAGGGATCTCGGACAATTCTGCGGTTGGCGATGAATTGGTCCACGAACTGCTGCGCCATTTCTGCGAAGTTGTTGATAGCCCCATTCCGCAGGGAGTGGAACCAAGTTCACGCTTGTCCTTTCAAGGTTGCCGGGAACACCTGACAGAGGAGCTGATCAGGGGCGCTGTAAATCCTCATGACGGTGGTGAAGTGATTGACATGTTCCAATTGATCGTCCATCCCGTCGAATGTCTCGATGTTGGGAAGCTTAAATCCATTCGGAATTAGATAGGCCAAGACTTGAGGCGATAGCGGGGAGCCTTGGTGTGCGGGACGGCGGGCGAGAGCTACGCGTCGCCCTGCTTGGACGTACTCTTCTTCTATCATGTTGCGTATTTCTTCTCGCGCGGTTCCTTCGACTGCTCGATCAGGTACAACTCTTCCTGGGTGATGGTGGCGGTGGTCAGCTTCTTGGTTTCTAGCTTGCGGGGTAGGGTGAGTGGAGCCTGCTGTGCTAGAGGATCCTTCTGTAGCATCTTCCTCCCGAATGGCCTCTTCGTTCGGGGCATGACTTGGAGCTGGGGGCGGCGGCACGTTCAATGCCGGCGGCTGAATTGGAACTTGAGGAGCCCCGAGATTCCTTACTGTTGGAACATGGTCTTCCGCATCTCCTAGGTTTGAGAATAACAAATCCTATGTGTATTTGATCTTGTGTGTTTAAGTGTGGAGGAAATCAAAGTCCACATGACAAATGGATGGAGCAGGTTTTCAGGAGAAAAGAAATTTTTGCTAAGTCAATTCGTCGAGATGTCTCGTGAAGTTCCAATGAATCTCGACGAATCCAGACAGAAGCCAAATTTCTAGTTTGAAGAAGAAATTTCTGCGGCTAAGTCTATTCGTCGAATGTTCTCATGAACTCCCGACGAATATCGATGAACGCAGACAGAAGTCAAAAAGGCAGACTTGTGAAGGAAATTGTGCGGCTAAGTCAATTCGTCGAATGTTCTCGAGAACTCCCGACAAATTCCGACGAATGAAAACAGAAGACAGTACTCCCACTAGCGATGGTGGTAGCACTTACCGCCTGGCGCTAGCGATGATAGCGCAATTCCGGGAGCACATATGGAAGGAGATAGCGCCTGGCGGTAGCCGATAGCGCAGGCGGTAGCGACGCACACAGTTGGTAAGGAGGAATTGTTTCCTCGGATTGAAGATTCTGCCGCGCAGAATGTGTCCTAATATGGGATAGCGCTGGCGGTAGCCGATAGTGCAGGCGGTAGCGACACATACAGAAGGCAAGGGAGAATTGTTTCCTCGGATTGAAGATTCTGCCGCGCAGAATATATCCTAAAATGGGATAGCGCCAGCGGTAGCACTAGCGCGGGCGCTAGCGCTAAGTCTATAAAAAGGACATCTTGGCTCCGTATTCTTAAGCCTCTAGAGATCCAGAATTCCAGAGCTTCGTGCCACAACATAGAGAGGAAGGTTCAGAGAGATACTCCCACAAATCCATAAAGACTAAAGGAGATCTGTGGAGAAGATTTCAACACGCATCATCATCGTGATGAAAGACCGCATCGACTACGATCATACTCTGTGTCTTTGTCTACTTCTCCAAGAGATCCACATAGAGGGAGTTTTTATATTATTGTATTTTCATTTCATATTCTTCTTGTAAACGGTTAGTGAAATAGCCTTTCTACTTAGGGCTGAAATTTTCCTCGTGTTGGCGACTAGGTCTCAGGAGTAGGTCTAGGGGGTGCTCGAGGCCATATCCAGGGAAGGGTTGGCTAGAGCGGCTTGAGGCCGTATCCGGGGAAGGATCGGCTAAAGCCAACCGGTTCGTGGGGATACGAGTCGGTATAGAAAACAAAAAGAGCCTTTCTATTAGCTTTGATTTCTAGCTTCGATATGAGATCAAGTTTTGTAATCATGCTTCTCAAATTAATAAAATCATGTCTTTACTTTTACTTCACTTGATTTGTCTTGATCTTCTCTAGTTTAATAATCAAAGCTTTTTCAAAGTTATTCAAAATATATTATAAGTTTTTAAAACCCTTATTCACCCCCCCCCCTCTAAGGGCGCCTACCGATCCAACAAGTGGTATCAGAGGGAGGTTATTCCAATCGGCTTAACAACCGGGAATAATGGCGTCTCATGATCTCGCTTCTACTAGTGGGGTAAATTTTTATGAAGAAGAAAAATCTCTTAAACCACTGTTATTTGAAGGAAGAAATTATAAAGGATGGAAAAAAGTAATGGAAAATTTTCTCAAACGTTTAGATGAAAAAGTTTGGAATATTACTATAAAAAAACCACCTAGCGTATTAAATTAGAACGAAATGGTTTTAAATGCAAAATCTATGAATAGTCTATTTTGTGCGTTAGATCATAATATTTCCAAACCCATTTATACTTTTCCTACTGCATACGAGATGTGGAATTTTCTTGAAATAACTTATGATTCTCCTACTGCAGGTATGAAACAATTACAAGAACCGGAGAATATGTAAGCCTGCACAGGTATTCAAGAAAGCTCCACACATGACAGATCCATGAAGTGCACATCAAATGGAAAAGAAGAAGTACTGTCTTCAGAAGAGGAGTGCCAAAAAGATTTAAAAGAAACCATATGTTCAAATCATGCCTCTCCCAAAAGCAATGTAAGGAAATCAAATCCCATCTTTTTTACTTCTATTTCTACTTTACAATTGCTACAAATTACAAAGCACAAACTTAAGAAATTAAAAAATGCAAATTGCAAATTGCAAATTGCGCTTAGAAAATAAAAATTTTAAGGCAAAAATTAATGAACAATCAAATTCAAATTTATCTAGTTTTATCCATGGTTCCTTAGTTGAAAACACTACACCTTGTATGAAAATTGTAAATACAAATTCACAATATCAAACTATATCTAAAAACAAGTTGAAAATGAATATGAACATCTTAACTAAGTTTAATAATGGGAGTAAGGAACATAAAGGATTTGAAAATCAAAATCAAAATCACCATTATTTACAAAATCGTGTTTCTCCCAACTTAAAAATAAAACAATACAAATTTCCTATGAACAACACTTTTAATAATCATTACAATCATAATCATCAATATAAAGATAATCTCAATGGAAATTTGATGAATAAGAATAACATTAAACCAATATTTGAATGGAGACCCAAAGTTAAAGATAAAACACAAACTCCACTTAAAAGGGCTCATTCACTTTCATCACCTCAAAAGCAAACACGATGTTTTTGGGTACCCAAAGGAACCATCCCACATTGTCCCCTTTGGATACCTAAAACTCTTATTCATTAGATATCATCAATTGCATGAAGTAGAACCCCTTCAAAATGAAATATACAAAGTTCTACTTCATGATATGCGTTCATGTCTTCTAATTTTTCTTGTTTTCTTATTTCTTTTGAACTATCATGTCATGGTCATCTTATACAGTATTAAAAATATGATTTTATCTCTTAAAAGCTTAATATGTTTATAAAATCAAATTGATCAAAATTCAAAATCATATTTTATTTTGATGACCTATCTTTTATGCTTATATTCATTTATTCTAAATATCTTATATTATCCATATGAATCAAACTCTAAATTTGCTATAAGATATTTCAAATTAAATCTGGTTATTAGGCTATTAAGATTCTTAGCCTTCACCAACAAGTGGTTGAGTGAAATAACTTGATCTAAAAGAAAATTCAAGATCTAAATAAAAGCTCAACTTTCAATATGGTTGTCATTGTTCACAACAAAAATTATATTGTGTTCACTCCTTGATGTCAAACATGATCTAAACCATCACCATTGTTCACCTATCAAAAAACACATATATATATATTCAAAATTCTTAATTAAAGGAAAATCACTAAAATGTATTGAAAGAAGTTATCTTCATAATGAATATTGAATTCACAAACACCACTATGATCTATTGATGTCCTTTGCTAAAATTCTCTAACATCATAAGTCATATCAAAAGTCTTCTAAAATGAACTATTTCTATCATAGTTATGTGAATTATAATTGATATATTAATTGGTGACAATTGATATTATAATGGTTGGTGTATATTGTGATTTATTTCTAGTTTAGACCTTTGAATCATCTTGATATCAAATCAAATAAAATCGTCACTCCATTATAGGTCTATAAGTTGAAACATTGTATCAACAAACCTTGGTATAACATTAATCTCAAACTTATCATACTAACATTGTCGCCTAAAGAATATTTGTGTCTATGTTAAGCTTCATATGTTTACCAAGACATACAGGCTGGGTATTCTCATCTAGGGCTTATCCATGGTATTCCTGTGTATGAACATTATGGTTAATCACTAAAATCATGCATATTTGATTTGTTCATTCATCTCATGCAAAGTTTTGTTGGTAAAGTCATATACAAAATCGCTAATGTATCATGAAATTTGCACTATCTAGACATTTCCTAAAAAACTGAAATTTCAGCATGAAACTACTATTTGGACACTTAATCAAAATCAACAAACAAAAATTTCAAAATCATCAAAAATTGTGTACTGTTTCCCGCGCTAGCGCTAACGCCGGCGCTAGCATACCTATGTGTTTTTTTGTATTTTTAAAATTTTGAAAAATTCCTAAAAATATATTAATCTATATGTACTATTTATTTTTGCACTTCCGATTCTATTTAATTTTTGAAAAATCAAATACAAAAATACAAAAGACAAACTACAAAAAATATGTTTTTTTTTAATTATGCAAAAATCAAATACAAAAATATAAAAGCTAAAATTACAAAAAAAAATTATTATGTTTTTGTACGTCTCTTTAGTCTTATGCCAAAATCAAATACAAAATTACAAAAAAAACAAATTACAAAAAATATGTCTTTGTTTTTTTTAAAGATTATGTCTTTTTGAAAAATAAAATCAAATACAAAAATATAAATCACTAAAACTATAAAAGAAAACTGTATGGATTTCCCTATGAAAATCAAGCATGATTTAATTTATTCTTTAGAACTTCTATAATGTTGCACTTTACTTTTTTTTAAACTCTTTGAACATTGTTTTCATCATGCTTTGATATATCTATTACCATGTGCATCAATTATATTGAAAGTTGTGTAGAACTAAGTTTAGCATGCCTCTAAGTATGAGTAAATGTTTTATGTTTGATAATGATCATTATTCACTCACTTATTTTGACATTGTCTACATTTGTGCTTAATCTAAGAATGCTTGTGTATGTTTTGTATTAGTACTATGAATTAAAATTGCACAAGTATCTTACCTACACTCCTTTATTTGCACTTTTAAAAATTAAGAAAAGTGGTTACCTTTCTCATAAATTATATTGGTTTGCAAAACAAGTGTATTCGGAGAACTTTGTACAAAACAAAAATCATAAAATAAAGTGACAAAGATAACTCCACCAAGCACTACTTGAACCTCCTGATAAGTCTTAATAAGCGTTGTGAGGTTGCGCACCTTGGAAAGAATAGTAAAGTATCTCGTGCAAACCATAACTTTTTTCAAAATAAAAACCACTTATTCTTAAGTACACCGGATCACAATAAAAAAATCAATATTGAAGAATAAAATTATGTGATCCCCAAGCACTACTTTGCACCCTGATAAGTCTTAATGAGCATTGTGTGTGCAAAGCACCTTGGTAGTTGTACATTTTTGTTTGTGCATTGAAGTGTGTGGAAGTAAAATTATTTGTGCTTTATTGTGCTTTTACTTTACATATTTCTTGTATTTTTGATTAAAACATTTGTTTACTCTATTCAAAATACACTTATGTGCACATCATTATCTTCCATAACACTTCTTTTCATGAGTATTGGATCCTAATGCTAATTCTATACTACTCTTTACTTATGAAATGCACTAGATAACCTAGCATGCTTTCTACAATGTTTAGTTTGTTTTGAAATTGTGAATTAACATAACATTATAGTTATATCTTTTTGATAACATTATTTCATGCTTGGTTACTTCATTATCAAACTTAAAGATTTTAATTGAAAAATGATTTCCAAAACATCTTCTTTATGAAATTTAACTCATATATCTTTTTATGGATCATCATTACAATAAGATGTTTCTTGTATTTTTATAAGTCTTCCGCATCATCACCATATATTTCTACCTTGCGCTCTCATGCTTATATCAAAGTCTTAAATACCAAAATTCCTCTCTTTCAACAAATGGTAGACTTGCTTGGTAGATTTTATATTGGTTACTTTAAACATGAATATTTTCTTTTTTGCTAAAAACTCTGATTTATTTCTATGAAAATATTGTAATGCTAAAATTCTGATTTATGAATGGATTTCAAAATAGCTATATGAGTGTTTTCATAAATACAAATAAAAATTTATATCCATAGGCTATGTCATTAGATTTAAAAAGCTTAAATGTTTCCAATAATTATTATCCATGACTTCATTTCTCACTATAGCGGGGGCGTAGGTGTAGACATTAGATAACCTTTATCTCTAGTCATGTCTTGTCCTTAACTGTGGAGGGTTCCAGTGGGGCCTTGCGAGGTACTGGGGGGAAAGAGTGCTAGGTTGAGTTGTGTCTAGTGTTTGCATATGGGACTAACACCCCAACCTACGGCATTTATGCAGCTCCTCATGCCCATCCGTCACTTAGTACGGGGCTAGGGTGTAGACATATTGTCAGGGTAGTTTAGTTACTTGGAAATCATTACATTTTGGTTATACTACAAACTCTAATTTATGACAATATTGTGATGAAAATAACTCTAAAACTCTTTTCTCATTCTCTACAAGCTCGATCATGCTTTTATCTTATTATCAACTTTTTGGTGATGTCTCCTTCCCGCTTTTGCTAATAACAAAAGGGGGAGAACTAACATGATAAATATTAATCTACTATCAAACTATAATGCTTAATTAAGATGATATCTTACATATTAGGAGAGCATTCACTTAGGGGGAGCATGTATTTAGGGGGAGCAATTCTAAATGCTAAAATCAATAAGTATCCTAAGTCATTACTCTCACACACACACAAATATAGTTTCATCATGCTTATTTATTAATGCTCCGATTTATCATTAATGGATTTGTTATTATCAAAAGGGGGAGTTTGTTGGAACATGGTCTTCCGCATCTCCTAGGTTTGAGAATAACAAATCCTATGTGTATTTGATCTTGTGTGTTTAAGTGTGCAAGAAATCAAAGTCCACATGACTCAAGGATGGAGCAAGTTTTCAGGAGAAAAGAATTTTTTGCTAAGTCAATTCGTCGAGATGTCTCGTGAAGTTCCGATGAATCTCGACGAATCCAGACAGAAGCCAAATTTCTAGTTTGAAGAAGAAATTTCTGCGGCTAATTCTATTCGTCGAATGTTCTCATAAACTCCCGACGAATATCGACGAACGCAGACAGAAGTCAAAAAGGCAGACTTGTGAAGGAAATTGTGCGGCTAAGTCAATTCGTCGAATGTTCTCGAGAACTCCCGACGAATTCCGACGAATGAAAACAGAAGACAGTACTCCCACTAGCGCCGGCGGTAGCACTTACCGCCTGGCGCTAGCGATGATAGCGCAATTCCGGGAGCACATATGGAAGGAGATAGCGCCTGGCGTAGCTGATAGCGCAGACGGTAGCGGCGCACACAGTTGGCAAGGAGGAATTGTTTCCTCGGATTGAAGATTCTGCCGCGCAGAATGTGTCCTAATATGGGATAGCGCTGGCGGTAGCCGATAGCGCAGGCGGTAGCGACACACACACAGAAGGCAAGGGAGAATTGTTTCCTCGGATTGAAGATTCTGTCGCGCTGAATATGTCCTAAAATGGGATAGCGCCGGCGGTAGCACTAGCGCAGGCGCTAGCGCTAAGTCTATAAAAAGGACATCTTGGCTCCGTATTCTTAAGCCTCTAGAGATCCAGAATTCCAGAGCTTCGTGCCACAACATATAGAGGAAGGTTCAGAGAGATACTCCCACAAATCCATAAAGACTAAAGGAGATCCGTGGAGAAGATTTCAATACACGTCATCATCGTGACGAAAGACTGCATCGACTACGATCATACTCTGCGTCTTCGTCTACTTCTACAAGAGATCCACATAGAGGGAGTTTTTTATATTATTGTATTTTCATTTCATATTCTTCTTGTAAACGGTTAGTGAAATCGCCTCGTGTTGGCGACTAGGTCTGGGTAGGACTTAGGGCTGAAATTTGCCTCGTGTTGGCGACTAGGTCTCAGGAGTAGGTCTACGGGGTGCTTGAGGCCATATCCAGGGAAGGGTTGGCTAGAGCGGCTTGAGGCCGTATCCGGGGAAGGATCGGCTAAAGCCAACCGGTTCGTGGGGATACGAGTCGGTATAGAAAATAAAAAGAGTCTTTCTATTAGCTTTGATTTCTAGCTTCGATAAGAGATCAAGTTTTGTAATCATGCTTATCAAATTAATAAAATCATGTCTTTACTTTTACTTCACTTGATTTGTCTTGATCTTCTCTAGTTTAATAATCAAAGCTTTTTCAAAGTTATTCAAAATATATTATAAGTTTTTAAAACCCTTATTCACCCCCCCCCCCCTCTAAGAGCGCCTACCGATCCAACACTTACGAGAGCCAACATCTCGGCTTGCTGCTCTTCAATCTGTTGCATGCGCCCTTCCACCCCTGCTGCGAGCGCAGGCACTGCCTCTTCTCCAGGAGGCGCATTGATAAGCGAGTGGGAGAGAGCTGGGTTGACGCGTCCCTCCGGCATTGATCCTTCGGTAGTGCGAGCACTCTTTCTTGCCATTGTAGTTGGCCTTTCAAGAGTTTTGGGAATCGTTCCCACAGACGGCGCCAAACTGTTGCGGGTCGCTTAGGGCTCTTGGTAGACCGGTCGAATTGAACCACCTTAGCTCGGGATCGAATCAAGCGCGCAAACAGTCACAGAGAAATTCGTTGAGTACACTGGGATGTTTTAACGTGAAAAAACCCGGAAAGGGTAAAAAAACCACGCGGCCGGGGCTGTGCCGACCAAACTTCACTATCTTCTGAGAGGTTACAATCCAGTGTTTAGAATTCGAGCGCGACAGACCGCCGCTTGTTACAATATTAGAGAGAGAGAGAGAGAGAACGTTCCGAGGGTGATATGCCACCTCTCGGAAAAAACTAAGTCTTTTCCTTCTGAGAACAGTAGAGAACGAAAGTGAGAATGCCTTGTCCGCTTTCGTGAAGACGAAAGTGAGAGCGCTGTGTCCTCTTTCGTGAGAACGAAAGTGAGACTGCCGAGTCGCCTTTCGGGATGAAGGAAAACTTCAAGTCCACGAAGGAGATCTTCAAGCGCCGAAGGAGAAATCCGTGGAAATCTTCAAGGAGCTCTCTCTGGTCATCAAGCCGGGCCCCCCCTCAAATGAAGCCTAGGGGGTCCTTTTATAGCTTTGGCCGGGGGTAGCCCGGTAATTTTGTCATTGTAACCACCATAACCACATGGGAGGACGAATCATATTTTCCGATTCAGAGCCCACGGATCACCAATTTTCGTAAATGACCATCCCGCCCTTCGAGGAAAGGCGACAAGCTGTTCCTGAAAAGTGAGAAACTGAAAAGACAAAAAGTGAGCGAGCCGAGTCGGAAAAGTGAGTGAGTCGGAAATGTGAGCGAGTCGGAAATGTGGGCGAGTCGGAAATGTGAGCGAGTCGGAAATGTGCGCGAGTCGGAAATGTGAGCGAGTCGGAAATATGAGCGAGTTGGAAATGTGAGCGAGTCGGAAATGCGAGAATGTTCCGAACGCGCTCAGAAGCGTTTTGAGCGCGCGACAAACGTAGAAGCGCTTTGAACGCGCTTAGAGGCGTCCTGAGCGCGCGTGAGCGCAGAGGCGTTGTAAGCGCGCTCAGGAGCGTTCTGACGAGGGCGCGAATACGGGAGGGCCCCTTGCAAGCCCCCCGGTGAGGAAAGCGGAAGGAGGAGGAGGCTCGGCCGTACCCCGCCTCGGGGAGGGGCACGGTGTGGGCGCACCCCGCAAAAAAGGGGGGGGGGGGGTGCGGCTTGGCCGCACCCTGCAAGGGGGGGGGTTGCGGCTTGGCCGCACCCCAAAAAGGAGGGGGTGCGGTCCGGCTGGTCTCACCCCAAGGGGGTGCGGTCCGGTCGGCCGCACTCCTTGCGGCGAGGCCGCACCCCATGAGGGGTGTGGTCGGCCGCACCCCATGTGGGGTGCGGTTTGGCCGCACCCCATGGGGTGCGCGGTTTGACGCGGCCCGCCCATCGACGGGGGGGGGGGGGGGGGGGGGGGGGGGGGGGGGGGGGCGTCGCCGTGCGCATTGCGGTTGGCGTGCTTAGCGCGTATTTTTGGATTGACGGTTGGTGGCGGTAATGGCGGTTCCAGCTTTGATCTCCCACTCTCTCCCACTAAAGTAGTGGGGGGAGTGGTTTATGGGAGTAACCGCCATCCAGTTTTTCTCATAAATGAGAGCCTATAATACGAGCCCCTATCAATAATTATCTTATAAATGTATATTTGTGCAGTTTATATATGTGTGTATATAAAACCTTTTGAAGACATACAAGAAACCTTTTGTTACCTTCTCTCTCACTAGAAAAATTCAGAGAACTTGAGTGTTTTTCTTGGTGTAATTCCTTTTTGAAGCTTCGGTTAATCTCGGATCCAAGGATCTTTGTAAAACACATTGTAATCTCCTTTGGTGGTAATATATTTGATCTCTCTCCTTGGTGGACGTACACTATCATACCGATAGTGGAACCACGTTAAATTTCATGTCAATATTGTGACTTGTTATATGCTTTGATCTTTGCATATCTTGTTGTTATTTACCTGTGGTTAGTGTCTCTTCGTTAGATTCTCGTTGCAAAATCTAGAACATCGTATTCCACATTGTTGTATCGGGTTATTTGTGCATTTGGTTTTTCGACTCGTTTGGGACCGTTGGATTATTTTTCGTTGCTGCGAGAAATTAACCCTCACAATTGGTATCAGAGGAAGGTTTTTAGATTTGAAGTGTGTGTATTTTTGTTACACAACTTGTTGCACATTTGATATATGGCTGAAGAAGAAGGAAATCTGTTTTCATCCGAGTCCTCAACCCGGCCTCCAAAACCGTACCAAGAGGGTACATTTAATTTAGCGGGGGTTGGTATTCAAATACATATTTGGAATGGGGAAGGTGTTTTTGGTAAATGGCAGTTCACAGCCAAAGCGACACTAAGGAAAAATCAGGTCCATCCCGTAGAATTTGTTCCTAGGGAGTTAAAGCCTATGTCTGAACTCAAGGCTACCGAAATGGAAGCATGGGCATTTACTACTTTGTAAATGGCAATGGGTCCGGTGTCATTTCTGAGATTGTTTCAGAAACGACCGCGAAAGGTAATTGGGAGAGACTTGATAATCTATATCTAAAAAAAACTATGACCACCTGATTGTTGTTGATGCGTTCGTGCCTCTTCTTCAAATGGAGGGAGGGTATGACGATTAAGGCTCACATGACTGAATTTGAAGATCTTATAATGAAGTTGAAGGCAATTGATGCGCTTCTTGCTAAAGATGAAGAAACTCTTGCTATGATTCTATTGTATTCACTTCTGGAGAAATATTCTAACTTCACTAACAGATTTTTTTTGTATGAAAGAGATTCTCTTTCTTTGTTTGACGTGAAAATAGGAATGATTTCTGAAGATTAACGAATTCAGATGAGAATCGGTAACAGTTCACGAGATAACAACCAAAGCAGTCAAGGACTGCTGATAGGGGCCGCGACCAATCTAACGACCGTATAGGTCGTTTGCGTTCTCAATCCTCTAAACCTGGTTCCAGTGGGAAATCGAAACAACATGGTAATTGCAATTATTGCCACAAACCAGGTCATTGGGTAAAGGAGTGTCCTAGCTTGAAAAACAAGGGCAAGGGCAACAACAAATCTTCAACAGTAGCTACTGAGCAAGGTCATGTATTTTCGGCTATGATTTCAGCACTGCATGTTGACAGGCGTTGGGTGTTGGATACCAGAGCATCTTTCCATAT